>CAWUFW010001486.1:0-2797705 GCA_963921515.1 Calotriton arnoldi | reverse complement strand
CGCCTGGGTAGGGGTGGTAGTAGTGGTAGGCATCCAGCCCCCATGGGTAGGGGTGGTAGCAGTGGTAGGCATCTAGCACCCCCTGGGTAGGGGTGGTAGTAGTGGTAGGCATCTAGCACCCCCTGGGTAGGGGTGGTAGTAGTGGTAGGCATCCAGACCCCCATGGGTAGGGGTGGTGGTAGTGGTAGGCATCCAGCCCCCCCTAGGTAGGGGTGGTGTTCGTGGTTGGCATCCAGGCCCCTATGTGTGTATGTGGCATTGGTGATAGCCATCCCGCCCCTATGGTGCTGCTGTTGCTGGTGTAAGTAATTTCTACATCCCTATGTGTGTGTGTTATATGTCGGGTACGTGTGGTGGGTGTCTGACTTACCTTCTGTGCCGTACACATCCGTACCAGTTCCGGTAATAGATGTAGAGTATTGGTAGGATCGGCGCGATGGGATTCATGGTTGGTTCGTCTCGTTCGTCTTTCTCTTTGCTTCGCCTCGTCCTCGTCGCTGGCTTGTTCGTCTCGTAGCCGTGGATCGTCTTGTGGCACGAATCGGAGCTTATGTGCGCCTTTCCCGGATGCTTTGACGTGCCGTGCGTAGCGACGGGTTCGGCACGTACGGAAGGCGCATCGTACTTGTCCGGCTGGACGTGGCTGCGTTTGGGCCTCCGTGCGACTCGATTCTGCGTTTCCGGATCCGAATCGGTCGGAGAACAGGAGCTGTATTGGGTGAGTGCGACTGGGTCGGGATTTGGGCAGTTATGCGCATCGTACTTGCTCGTTCGGACGTATGTGCGAATCGGTCGGGAAACACACATTCGCCTGGTTTTTTTCCCGGGCGAATGGTGTTAGGTGCGACTCCGACCGGGATCGGAATCGACCCCACAGTCTTACATCCCTGAACACCATGGGAGTCAAGGGATGTGAGGCTTGCGTTGATCCTCCAATGTTTTCCTACTCAGAATCCACTGCAAACCTCAAATATAGATAAAAAAATCACATGTTCATCACATTTCTGTGTGGGAAAGTTGTGGGATCACTGGGCTGACACAAATTTCCTACTACCCAGCTTTACCCCAGGTCCCCCGATAAAAATGGTACCTCACTTGTGTGGGTGGGCCAAGTACCTGCAACAGGGAAGGGCCCAAAACATATTGTGGAGGCAAGGTCACCTGTGTTTTTGGTCCTGGGCTCGGCGGCCTGCTAGGGAACCCTACCAAACCCAGACAGGGTGGTGTGGCTTGCATTAATCCCCCAGAGTTTTCCTACCTAGAATCCTTTGCAGACCTCAAATCTAGCTAATAAAATTAGATTTTTCATAGATTTTTTTTCTGGGATCACTGCGCCGGCACAAATGTCCTACACCCTGCGTTTCCCTTGGTCTCCCAATAAAAATGATACCTCACTTGTGTGGATGTCCAATGAAGAGTCAGCCTAAAAACGCATATAAAAAAATATATAGCGCTTAGAGCTCGCTGTTCTAGCCCCTCAATCCCGATGTTTTTGGCCCTTCCCAGTCGCAGGCCCTTTGCCCACCCACAAGTGAGGTATAATTTTATTCGGGAGACCAAGGGGAATGCTGGGTGGTAGGAGATTTGTGCCGGCACAGTTATCCCAGACAGAAATGTTAGTAAAATGTGATGTTTTAGCTAAATTTGAGGTTTGCAGGGGATTCTGGGCAAGAAAACGTATGGGGATCCATTCAAGCCACACCTCCCTGGATTCCCTTAGATGTCTACTTTTCAGAAATATCTGGGGTTGGTAGGTTTCCCTAGATGGCCGCCGAAACCGGGACCAAAAATGCAGGTGCCCCCTGATTTTGTTTGACAAAGTTTAAGGTTTGCAAGGGATTCTGGGTAATTTTATCAAATGTTATTTCAGTAATTTACACAATACAATGTTTAATAATAGTGTTTAATATAAAAATGTTTAATAAAGTTTTATTTTTTTTAAAATCAACATTTCTGTGAGACTTTCATTTAACATTGTTTTTGTAATTGCATTTTGTGGGCTGAAAAGTGTTAAAAATAAGGCTCAGTCATGTTTTTTTTAAACCATCATGTTACTGAGCCATTCTTGTAAAATTTTTAGCCCACAATATGCAAACATAAAAACAATCACTAGAGGGCGTTGCACTGCAGCTGAAGAGCATAGAGCTCCAGCTCGAAGTGCTCTAAATAAATATGGTATGTTCTCCTGGGGTCATGGATGTCCCACTCCCTGCAGCACCCCACAACATTAATAAAAATGCTCGGTGGTCCCCCTGCTTCTAATTGGGGCACCACAAGTATGACAATATGCTATTTTAAAACACCCTAGGGCATTCCTAGGAGAAGTGAATAATAAATGAGCTGGCCTGCCACTCATTTATTATACATTTTTTCTTAATTGCCCACCCTGGATACCCAGAAACTTTTTTTGTGGTTGCCCCAGTGGAGCTGTAGGGTCCTGGGGAACCTATCTCACAAGGCCGTTTTTTTCAAAGAACGGAAAGGGACATGTGGCTTCCCTCCTCGAGCCTTTAGGGGCCCAGCTACTCCATCCCCAGAAGATTTTTTTCATAAGAGGAGGAGGAGCACAGCTCCCCTGTCCAAGCCAATAGTATCCAGAGGACTCATCTCTTTGGGCCTTACATGGGTGCCCCAGTGCCCACCCGGGGCATCCACAAAACACCATGGTGTGAACTGTGGGGATCCCGAAGGCCCCAGATCCCACTGGCTCCCTGCCTGCACCCATCCTGGGTATATCAGGAACCGGCATTGCTCCCGCTGGGCGGAAGCAGGCATTTTTCACTACTCCTACCAGGTGGGAGCAATCTGAGTTCTTGCAGGTAGGGAAATACATGTCTTCTCCCACCGAGCAGGAGCATTTTTTATATCTCCCGCTGGGTGGGAGCAGACATGTTTCTCTGCCTGCACTCGTCAAGCAGGGAAACCACTGTGTCTCAGTAGTGGGCTCCCAGGGACACAGTTAGTAAGTCGGCCCTGGGGGATGGGGGCCCAATGCCTATTCAGGCTCGGGGAGGACAGCCGCAAACCCCCTCCGCTTTCTAATTTTGAGGCCCCCAGGGGCTCAGGGAGGGGCTTACTCATCCCCTTCCCTAAATATGGAAGTGCATGCCCCCCTGGGCACTAACACACTGTGGGTTATATTTTTCTATTAGCACTTTTTTAAAAATGTTGCTTTGGGTTGGCAGCTCCTTCAAGAATTTGCAGCAAACTTTTAAAAAATATATGTTTTTGGCACCAGGGTTGGTCTTTCTGGGACCCCCACACCACCTTATATCCTCTTTTGTACCTTTTTTCTGGTACTCAGGACTAGGTCTGGAGTCCTAAAATGGCTGCTGTTACACCTTGAGATCCGTCGTCTCCATGGATCCTCTTTGGTGTGAAATATACCATTGGTTTGAGCCTTACTTTTTCAAAAACTACTGAATGGATTTACACAAAATAGCAAAAAGCATGTATCGCGGACCAAAATCTAGCTTTATGAATGGGGAAACCATATTTTGAGACCTCCCTTTTTTCTTGGCCCGTACTTGATGGATCACCCTGAAACTTTCCAGTTGAAAGCTGAGGTTGAAAAATATTTTTGGGTAAAGTTTCATGAAGATTCGTCAAACTGCGCCTAAGTTATTAGGAAAAGAAAAAATGCTTTTCTTGTGGAAACACAATCCTACCTAAAGCTACACAGTGGTGACTGAGTAATATAAAGCTTTAAAAATGCTTCTGCTGGCTGTGAGCAGACTTGAGATTTCTTTCCCCACCAGTTCTGATGTGGGCAGAAAAGCAGATCAACAGAGGGAGAAGCACAAATAGCTGCTACCGCCAGGGCGGAGCAATTCCAGCTCCCACAGCCAGAAACTCAAAATGCTCATGGAGGGGGGCATTATGAGCCCCTGGCTCTCCTTTAAAATACATAGGGCCCTGGTTGATGGGGTCCCCAGGGACCCAGGGCCTAATGAGGCTCAGGGAGGGGTTGCCATGCAGCTCTCCACTTTAAATGAAAAGGCCTTGAAGGTTGGGGTCCCCAGGGCTTATCAGGCTTGGGAGGGCACACATGTGGCCACCCTCCCATGTAAAGAAAAAATACTGCCCTGGGCAATGGGATCCCCATGGTCTAATGCGGTTCCCTCCCCTTAAAAAAAATATGGCCCTAGGGATAGGGTCCCCAGGGCCGAATGAGTCCCAGGGAGGGGTGTCACATCGCCTCCCTCTAATTTTTATTGGTCTGGCCGTGGGGATGTGATCCCTGGGGACTAATAAGGTTTGGGTAGTGGGGCAGCACACCATCATCGTCTGTTTAATTGTATTTGGCCCTGGGAAAAACCATGCCCAAGAGTCACAACTCCGACCAAGATCCCAATTTGCCCAAGTCTGCAACATCTCAGCACTGTATAAGCACAGAAGTGAAAGGCACACCGCCTGAAAGGGAGAAGGGCCAGCCATATCAGAGCTGAAGGGGCAACACACCCACAATGCTGCACACACACATAAGAATCAGAGCACCTCAACATTGACAACAATGTGGTACAAACTGCAACACTATCACAACAGAACAGAGGACACAACTGCCGCCGCTTCTGTGTAGAAAATGGCCATTCGCATTTGGCATAGCAGGAAACTGTGAGATGACAATGTACAAGTACAACCTCACATCCCTGATGGTGTAGAAATGTCAACTGTCCCGCATCACATAGGCATCTTCTCACAAACAGTCACAATGTACATTGTCATGCAGTCTGTAAGTAAACTTGTCCAATGCGTCAACATACATGTGAACACAATGTCAATCTCCATCTCCCCTTCACATTGCAGAGGGAGAATCAACACCTCCTGCAGAGCAGACACAACAACTCAGCACTGATGATGAAGAGGACCTCCCCAACATCGACACTGACGCCCTCCAACAGCCCATGGACAGCTTCGGCACCCCACCTCCAGGAGCAGTACAGCCCAGCTGCATCGAGGAAACCCCACCCCCTGCACAGACCACACAGCAGGAAGCACCCACCACCACGGCTGTCTCCCAGGACCCCCACGACCAACACATGGCATTCCAACGCCGTGTGTTAGGGTGCCAGGAGAAGATGGCTGATCAGCTGCGGTGGGGTTCGACCTCATGGCAGCCAAACTTGATGCCATACGTGGGTGTCTACGTCCCATCAGGGACCACTTACAGTCCCTAACGGACACCCACTGTCCGCTCCATGCTCTCCAACAATCTATGGCTGACATCGCTGGAGTCATGACTCTGAGCCAAGAACAACTGTCTAGTCAGAGTGGCTCCAGCGATGTCAGCTGGGAGTTGGGACACATGCGGAGGATCATGTTGAACATGGAGCGGATGCAGGTGGAAAGTATGTTTGCCATGGCTGCACACCAGCGAGATGTAGCTGTGATCTTCCATACCCTGCAGATCCTCGTCATGGCATTGCCGCCACAAGGCCTGGCGCGGATGAATGCTGCTGCTACTACTCCATCCACATCTCCGCCCCTGAAGTGTCAGTGCCACACAGTGATGCAGACTAAACACCACCACCCACATGTGAGGCACCTGACACATCAGAGGATGAAGATGATGATGAATCTGGCTTTGTGGTAAGAATGAAGTGGTAGCATTCATCTTCACCATATGGCCTGTCTCAGCTTGGTTCTGCCCTCTGCATCATGCCCTGGAATAACACCTTCCACTGTCCCCCGATACACTCAGTGACACTCACCTTGGACCTCGACAGGGACTGCCATATTTGGTTTGGTTACCAATGACACAGCAATCACACTGTGGACTGAAGTCTTCCTCTTCCTATGAACTTGTCAATACCTAATGGACTCTGGCTGGCCCTCCACGGGGCAACGATGTAAAGTGGGGTTTACATGGCCCTGTACTGCTCCAGCTTCAACACTCCACTGAATGCGAATCAAACATTCTAATTCACACAGATGTGTCGTGGCTATGAGCAATCAAGTATGAAAGTATGGATAAATGTAGGGACAGTGATTCCACAAAAAGGTACTCCCTGGGTAATGCTATCAATGCGCATGTATGGCCGTGACCCAGATAGGCAGTGAGACACACATTGTCATACAAATCAACACTCATCACAGTTGAATACAAGTGAAGGTGCGTAGACTTTATTAGCATATGCGTGTCAGTACGGGCAAGATAAGTGCCACAACATGCAGATCAATGCAGCAGTATGTCAGGATGAGGAACGTTGCCAAGCGTGGCTGTCCACTCCGGGGGAGTGCCTCACCTTTCACAGGTGTGTGTTAACCCGCGTTGTTGTCCGCTCATGTATTCGGAGTCCAGGCGAATGCAGCCATGTCCACTGTTGTCGTGGGACATGTGACCAGATCTCCAAGGTGCAAAAAGGTGTTGGGACATGTGCAATGGGTTCCAATCTGTTGTGGCTGCAGGTACGTAGTTACTCGTCCATGAAAGCGATTGCAGCTCTGTAGGCTATCATTTCCAATATGAGGCCGTTGTTGACTTCATCAAACAGGACGGCGAGGTGATCCATTAGCAGGTCCGGACAGATGTGCTGCGTCCACCCCCTTCCACCAATTAGCACTACAGCCCAATAGGGGAGCGGTTCAATGTGATCACTGCACACGAGGAGTTGTGCAATCTCCCAGGTCCAGCTGCAAGCATGTATGCAAAGTATCAAGGCATCCCATAAACGGGTATCACGGTGACACTCCTGGTCGTGGGCCAACAGGGGGCGCACACACATGTCAAAATCCAGTTCAGCTACCGTCCTGTTGGATAGGCAGACATCCATGGACCACTCGAATATGCACGATCGACAATGCAACACAGGCTGAACGCAGGTGACGTTGGCAAGGCGGAAGCTTAGCCGGTAACTGATCCGCAGCACTGCCAATGGCAGTGCCCCCAGTAAACGCAGCATACGTGCACGGTACAGTTCCACCTAACAGGGGTTGTGCAAGTGTCCGGGATGTTCTGCCATTGCGTTAGTGGCTCTGGTTGAAGCGGTACTGTTCTGACCTGCGCCAGTTCTGTGGCTGAAATGCCACAGCTCGGATCAATGAGTGCAATGGTTGTACGCCTGGGATGGTGTGGGAGTAAGTGTGAAGGCCATTGCATGCAAGATAACTTCGAGCAAGGACTTCTGTGTGTGGGGTGTGTATACGTTGGTCTTTCATCGGGCTGTGCATAGTGTGGGAGTTGTCATCAGCTGCTATAGTATCTGTCAGGGGGTGCCGGCCACATGCAATTCCGAGGTCGGAGGTGCAGATGTGCTTCCGCCTGATAGTTCAGACAAAGGAGCTTTCATCCCTAATGTTAGTTTCTCATCTGCTTGCATTCAGGAAATGTGGAGTGGCTTGTTGGGGGTGGGGTGGGATGTGTGCGACTTTGGGATTCATGTTTGACATGTCTTGACATGTCAGCGGGCGCGCCGGTCCGCGCCTGGACTGCACCCAGCGCCAGACCCCCTGGCCCCCGCGACCACCACAAGACCCGACGCCGCTATGACGCTAACACCCTCCACGCACTCAATGCCGGCCGAAATTCCACCTGCTTCCAGGCCACCCCGAAGCTCACCCACGGACCCTTCACCTGCCGAAACTGCAGCTACACCAGCCAGCGCACACCTGCACGTCCTGCCGATCCCAACAGTGCAGGCCACAACTATCTCAGCTGCATACTACTCAACACCCGCTCAGTCCACAAGCAAGCCGTTGAACTCTGGGACCTGCTCGACTCCTCCGCCCCGAACGTCGCCTTCCTGACGGAGACCTGGATGAACACCTCCTCGGCGCCTGACATAGCCATAGCCATCCCGGACGGCTACAAGATCACCCGCAGGGACCGAAACAACAAACCAGGAGGAGGAATCGCCATCGTCCACAGGAACACCATCAGAATCTCAAACAACACCGAAGACTCCCTCAGCATGGCCGAACACCTACACTTCCAGATCCACGTCGATCACAGCACCACGCTCAGAGGAACCCTCGTCTACAGACCCCCGGGACCCCGACCACAGTTCAGCGAATCCATCGCCGACCTCATCAGCACGCACGCCCTCGCCTCCACAGACTACATTCTCCTCGGAGACCTGAACTTCCACCTCGAGAACGCCAATGACAGCAACTCCACAATGCTGATCGACAACCTCGCCAACCTCGGACTCAAACAGCTCGTCACGACACCCACCCACTCCGCCGGACACACGCTCGACCCATCTTCCCTGCCAGCGACCACGTCACCTTCAGCCACACCACCGAATTCCACTGGACCGACCACCACTGCATCCACTTCTCCTTTGAGAAACACACCGCGCACAACCAACCGCAACGTATCCCACACCGCACCTGGAAAAAAGTCACCGAAGACCAGCTCATCACCACACTTGCCCGAGACCCTCCACCCGAACCCTCCGAGACCGACGCAGCAGCCCACAACTTCAGACAATGGATCGACGACTGCGCCAACACCCTCGCCCCGATCAGGAAACCCTCCAACAGGCGCACCGACACTAGATCCATCTGGTTCAACGCCGACCTCCAGAACTCCAAGCACACCTGCCGAAGACTCAAGAAGCAGTGGCGCAATGACCAGACACCAGACAACCACGCAGCCCTCATGAACGCCAGATGCAAACACCACCAACTCATCCGATCCGCCAAAAGAACCTCCTTCAAGGAACGCATCGACAACAATGCACACAACAGCAAAGAGCTCTTCAACAGCGTGAAAGAACTCGCCACCCCCAGCTCCAGCTCCAATGACGTCCCGACGTCACAAGAACTCTGCGACTCCCTGACTACCTTCTTCCACCGCAAGATCGCAGACATCCACAACAGCTTCGACACCCAGACGCCGACGACAGACGACGACACCCCCGACTCAACACCCACCAAACACACCGACCTTCTGCTCTCCTGGCACAACGTCAACGATGAAGACACCATCAAATTCATGAACACCATCCACTCCGGCTGACCTTCCGACCCCTGCCCCCACCACATCTTCAACAAAGCAAACTCCATCATTGCACCCCAACTCCGAAAGATCATCAACAGCTCCTTCGAGACCGTCACCTTCCCGGAGAGCTGGAAACATGCCGAGATCAATGCCCTACTCAAGAAACCCAAGGCGGACCCAAAGAACCTCAAGAACCATCTCCCTGCTCCCGTTCCTGGCGAAAGTCATTGAGAAGACCGCCACCAGACAACTGACCCACTTCCTGGAGGAGAACAACGTCCTGGACTCCTCCCAATCCGGCTTCCGCAGCAATCACAGCACCAAAACCGCCCTCATCGCCGCCACTGACGACATCAGGACCCTACTGGACAACGGTGAAACCGTGGCCCTCATCCTCCTGGACCTCTCGGCCGCCTTCGACACCATCTGCCACCACACCCTGCACACACACCTCCACGATGCAGGGATCCGAGGCAAAACCCTGGACTGGATCACCTCCTTCCTCACCGGCAGAACCCAGAGAGTCCACCTCCCCCCTTTTCGATCTGAAGCCACCACGATCACCTTCGGCGTACCCCAAGGATCATCCCTCAGCCCGACCCTTTTCAACATCTACATAGCACTGCTCGCCAACATCGTCCGAGCACACCACCTCAACATCTTCTCGTACGATGACGACACCCAGCTGATCCTCTCCCTCACCAAGGACCCGGCCACTCCCAAATCCAACCTCCACGAGGGAATGAAGGCCGTCGCAGACTGGATGAAGACTAGCCAGCTGAAACTGAACTCGGACAAGACGGAGGTCCTCATCCTCGGCTCCACCCCCTCCGCATGGGACGACTCCTGTTGGCCAGCCACGCTGGGAGCTGCCCCGACACCCACCAACCAGGCACGCAACCTGGGGTTCATTCTGGACTCAACGCTCTCTATGACCCAGCAAGTTAACGCTGTTTCCTCCTCCTGCTTCAATACCCTCCGCATGCTCCGCAAGATCTACAGATGGATCCCCACCGAAACCAGAAGGACGGTCACCCAAGCACTCGTCAGCAGCAGGCTGGACTACGACAACGCCCTCTACTCAGGAACCACGGCTACACTCCAGAAGAGACTTCAACGCATACAAAACGCCTCCGCACGCCTCATCCTCAGACTCCCTCGCCACAGCCACATCACCACCCACCTGAGAGACCTGCATTGGCTCCCGGTCAACAAGAGGATCACCTTCAAGCTCCTCACCCATGCTCACAAAGCACTCCACAACGCCGGACCAGCATACCTCAACGAACGACTGTCCTTCTACACCCCGAACCGCCAGCTTCGCTCCGCCAACCTCACCCTCACCACCGTCCCATGCATCCGCCGAATGACCACCGGTGGCAGATCATTCTCCCACCTCACCGCCAAGACATGGAACACCCTCCCCGCCCACCTGCGTCAGACCCAGGACCTGCTGACCTTCAGGAGACTTCTCAAGACCTGGCTGTTCGACCAGTAGCTGCTTCCCCCACCCCCTTAGCGCCTTGAGACCCTCACGGGTGAGTAGCGCGCTCTACAAATGATTGATTGATTGCATGTGGCAAATGAGCTGCATCACTGTGTGTTACGTTGCCTCACAGTTGCTCCTCCCTCCCCCGAGCCTATTTACTTGTGTGCGCTGCGCGGTTGCATCACTTGCACTCCTACGGCACACCATTGTCATGCCTGTCTGCGCATGTCCACAAGCCTGACAACGACACTGTGATGTTGGCCGTTGAAGGTGGGTGGCCACGTGAGTGTAGGCCTGAGGGAAGGATAGGGCGGACACAGATGTAGGGTTCATGCCTGGCTGAACTCGCGCTGCGATTAAGGCTAGGCATTTGGCTCATGCTGCGGCAATACAGATACACACAACACTTGGCATGTATGAGCCAAGACCCCGAGCGGTCTTGCGCTCCTTCATTTCCCTGTTTGTGCGAGCCCGCCCTCCAGGTGCATGCTACATTGCAACATTGTCGATTGCGGACTGGGTGGCGCAGACACTACAACAGTGACACACTTATTAGTTACTTCCTTGTCCAGGCCAGAACTGAACCACGCCCAGAGCCCCGGGCAAATCGGTCACACCCCTACGCTGGCTTGGCGTACGCCGGCCCAGCCCACTCCGCTTACGCTTACAGGGGGGGACGACAAAGCTACATGTCCAAGGTCTTACCCACTGCCTGAGGTGACATGGTTGCGTCCGCTGTCCACAGCACATTGTAATGTGGTAGGGCCCGGGGCCATCATGCATACATAATGACAACACGGACACACTTAGATAGATAGTGGAACTGGCTACGGGCATGTGCGCCCGGCCCCTTTTTATTACCAGGGTCACATGTCCAGGGACGCCTGTGCTGGATGGGTGTGGGGTGAGTGTAAGCCAGCCCTCAGGGAATGGTTGGTGCTGGCAACAACTAGAACAGTGATCATCGGATCACACACAGAGATTCAATCATAAAGGGTCCATGACTTGTGGTGCACTGAGTCAGTGGCACCGGATGCACGGCGGCTGGCACGGGCCTACCGCCATGTGGCGATGACTTGAGCTGCACTGAGGTAGGGGCACCAGAGCTGAGCGTGCTCATGTGAAGAAATTGTTAATGAGTTGGTCCCTTCGGGATATTCCTGCTGCAGCTGCAGTGGGGTGTGGTACACCTGCCTCATCTTCATCATCATCATCCCAGGTCTTCCCCACTGCATGAGGTGACATTGTTGCGTCCGCTGTCCACAGCACAAAACTCAATCATGAAGGGTCCATGAGTTGTGGTGCACTGAGTTAGTGACACCTGAAGAGCTGAGCAGGGTATCAAGCTGATGATGGCATCCAAGACAGGTGTGAGCAACTTTGATAGGCTGGCTGTGAGACTCCTCCGACTCGGGCAGTTGTTGGTTGGAGGTGGTCCTGGCGTTGGTGGCGGGTGTGCAGCCAGCGACGATGGCGTGTCCTTGCAGGTCAGGATTGGATTTGATTTGGGAGCCCTGCTGACCGCAGTGTAGGCCGGAGGCAGCGGTCAGCAAGGGCCCACAGCCACGTGGCGTTGACTTGAGCTGCACAGAGCTAGTGGCACCTGGAGCGCTCAGCGGGTGCACAGCCTGCGATGATGCGTCGTACGAGCGGGCCGCACTGGAAGCAATGTCTGTTGCCTACTGGGCTTTGCCATAAATAAATCAAGAGTCGATTTGAAATGGGGGACCTGCTGACCGCAGTGTAGGCTGAAGGCGGTAGTCGGCACTCACATGACTCTGCCGTGCTGTGCCACTGGGTGCACTGGGGGCCTGTGTCGCGGAAGCCAGTGATCGGCTGAGGAGGCTGGCGGTCACTGCGGCGGACTCGTGGCAGGGTGAGAGGCGCCACCCTGGCAGACGCGTTGGCCATCCGGGAAGTGAACCACGCCCAGAGCCCCGGCCTATATATTCACACTCCTACGCTGGACTGGTGTACGCCGGACAAGCCCACTCCGCTTATGCTTACAGGGGGGGACGACACAGCTACATGACCGAGGTCTTCCCCACTGCCTGAGGTGACATGGTTGCGTCCACTGTCCACAACACTACACACACCAGCAGTATATGTCCACATGGACATGTCTGTGCTCTGGATACTGAAGTCAGTCCAGCACATCACCACCACACTTGGCATTGTGTACATTCTTATTGATGGGTCACTTGCCTCTTTCGCACATACTTGGTTCCCACCTCTCCCCACATTCTGCAATTGTGTGGCTGAGGGGCCATGCCGTTTTCGGAAGGTCAGCTGTCTTGTTCTGCGCTGCCTCGGTGATAGTCTGGGGGGGTCTGGGGGTGGTGGCGGTGGGTGTTGTGGCCCTCTTGGGTCTCCGAGCTGCATGGTCAGTAGCTCCATGACATGTGTTGGTCTTCAGATGTTGCTCTGGGTTGGGATCCCTTTCATGCTGCAGGTTGTCGTCCTGCTTTACACCAGTAAAAGGCAGGTGTTTAGTCCCTGCTGCTAACGCGCCTTATCGCCTGTTTTTGGGTTGCAGCGCAGATCTGGCTGGTCGTTGAGAATATCGCAAAGTGGTGTTTTCGTGTGTTTTTGCACGGGAACGCCTACTCTGCATATCATTAGTGTTAGTTGTCGCTCTTATCCGTGGCGATGTTTTTGGCGCCAGCTATCACTGGTAAACTGGCGATATCGGCAGTTTGCACCAGCTTGAAAATAGGGCGATGAATCTATCGCCACTTTTGCGGCGCTAAAGTGCCAATAAATCGTCGATAAGTCCTTGAGAATATGCCCCTATACGTCTAAATAGTGCGAGTCAAAAATGTGCTGTGACCCAGCTCACACTCTTCAATTCAAGCATTGTCACAGAGTACTTTTCTACCACCCACAAATGTGCTTCAATCCAACTACAATGTGATGAAAGGCATCGCTGGTACATATTATGAAGACAAATTGAGAATACCGTATGCCATAAATAAGGCCAAGGAAGTGTGATTTCTAACTGCCTTAAATCATAAAAATTGGTCTTCTGTAAAATATGCAGACAGAATGAGAGAAAGCCCTGTGGTGTCATTTTATATATACATGTGTTTTTGTTTGTCATGTCTCTAATTTAGGGCTTATCTCTGCCTTAAGCGTTCTTCGCTGGTGATTCACATTTCAGTGCGGCTATTTCATTTCAAAACCAGACAGCTGTTTCGACACATGCGATAACATTCTAATAAGTATATTAATATAGTCCAGCTATGACAGCTGTATCTACATTGCAATCTAATAGCGCTGTCGGAATCTGAGCGTGCATAAAAAGAAAATGTGTAAACACATTAAAAAATATCAAGCAGAACCAATGTATGGTCCCTGAAGCAATGACAGCTCACCTGAAAAAGGCATTTGATATAATTAAACTTTTTATAGTCATCTGGGCGTATACACATTAATGAATGAGCTCTTTTTCACGAAATAAGCATGGATGAGTAATGGTCAGATTACTTACCAGTACTCTGAGTCATATTCTTCCATATCTTTTTCTACTGAAAGGCAGGAGTCCCAAGTCACAAGATCAGAGCTCCCTGAAGCCCAAAGATTGCTCTTCCACTAAATGAACAATTATTGAAAAGAGCCACTGTGGTCAACTAAACTAAATATTCGCTTGAAAAGAAAATGTGAGAGGATGGAGGGAAACTAAGGACAATTTTGGGGAAGGCTACGGCTCTGAGTCATGAAGGTTACTGGTAAGTAATCAGAGAATTACATCTTCCTCTGTCTCCACGTTGCAGTCCTTAAACCTTGAGGAGGTACCTAAGCCTAATTGACACTAACTATGTAGGAGATATAATAGCAATTATTACTAAAACTAATGATTAATTTTAGTCCAATAATTGAAGGAAAAAACCAATCATTCCTTTTACTCCATCTTCAAAACATTGCTAACAAACTACTTACCTATGTTGCAACATTACATACATCCCTAAAGGAGGCTACTTTACATGCAGTCAAAAAATAGAAGATCCCATAGCGTGATAACCTAAAGAGAATAGCATTTGCCACTCTCTTGAAAATAACTAAAAGTGAATTCACTAACGAAAATAAACAGTCCTGGGCCCTGTGAACACACAGCACGTGCCAACCAGCTTCTTTCTGTTGAGGGAGATGGAGAGAATACTGGCAGGAGCAGATCGTGAGAACATTGAAATCTGGATACTACTCTTGTTAGGAAGTTAGCTTCTGTATGTAAAAGAGCCCTGTCAAGGAAAAACAGGGAAAGGGTTGATGATACAATAAAGATCTCTTTCCACTAGGCATCTGCCAGATGTTAAAATAAGCCAATCAAAATATTTAAGAGTGACTTACTCTTTTGGGGGGAAGTTTACTATTGTTTGCTATTCACAAAGGTAAGTTATGAGCAGTATGCTTTTGACTGTGGAGTCTCCGTACTCGGACCACAAACAGTATGGAACAACATTCTTGACCCTCTCTCCCCTCTCCCTAATGGGAGCTATGAAAGGGGCTAATAACTCAGCTCAGAACTCAATTCAAAGGTCAGCACATTCTACAGTCGTAGACAGCTTTTCTGATTTCACTTTGTTAAAACACTTAGGGGCCGATTCCGATTCGGGCAGGAAATCTCTCCGACCGAGCCGGACCCGGAGAGATTTCCGACCGAATCGGACCCTAGCAGTCCGACCGAACGAGTACGATGCGTTCGCATGCTATCGGACTCGATTCGGTCGGACTCCGAGGGCCTGATTCACAGAACTAACTTACGTCAAAAACGTAAACGTAAAGTTAGTACTTTTTAGGTATTCACAGAATACACTTACTCATTTTGGTATTCACAGAATGAACTTACTCGTTTTGGTATTCACAGAATAGTACTAACTTTACATTTACGTTTACGTTTACATTTTTGACGTAAGTTAGTTCTGTGAATCAGGCCCACTGGGCCTGATTCACAGAACTAACTTACGTCAAAAACGTAAACGTAAACGTAAATGTAAAGTTAGTACTATTCTGTGAATACCAAAATGAGTAAGTGTATTCTGTGAATACCTAAAAAGTACTAACTTTACGTTTACGTTTACGTTTACGTTTTTGACGTAAGTTAGTTCTGTGAATCAGGCCCCCATTGAAGTCAATGGGAGCCGGTCGTACAACGCGTACGCGGGCTCCCATTGACTCAATGGGTGCGAGGCGAACAAGGGCGCCCCCTATAGCGGGTATGCGTCGAAGTGGGTCGCGCCGTACAGGCACAGGTAGGGGGGACCCATGGGTCCCCCCTGTGTGCGACTTGCGCGGCTACGCGTACAGGGGGGTCCGACACGGACCCCCAAAGTCTGGCTCCGACTGCTCCTTCGAGCCGGACGGCGCGAGTCGGTCGGACTGCTCGCGGCGCGCATCGTACTTACCCGGTCGGGGAACTCTCCATTGCGCGGTGCGAGTCGTGTCCGTGCGAGTCGGTCGGAGCGGTTGGGTCCCGCGAACGAGTCGGTCGGTGATTTCGCGTACGTTCGCATCGTACTCGCTCACCCGGACGCACGTCCGACTCAGTCGGAAACAGGGCGTCCGAATCGGATCCGGTAAAGCCGAATCCGATTCGGAGCCCTACCGGCCGAGATCGGAATCGACCCCAAAATGTTAAGTTGAAGATAGTCCACGTCAAAATCATGCATGCTAGCATTATGACTAGCCTGTGCCTCTTAGCAATGCTTGATTTGAGCTGTTAGTTGCTGGTGGGGGCCACCACCACTTATTTTTGGGAACCAACACTTACTTTTTCTGCATCAGATATTTACTGAGTGCAAGAGAGGGAAAAAACACAGATAGAAAAGACGGAGGAAGAGAAAGACAGCAAAACCGTCATAAAGGGATGAAGCAGGAACCTGCAAGAGCGAGATACATGGTTAGGGAATGTCTGGTGCGGGATAAAAGACTACCAACCTTGCTTTTCAGCATGCCAATATTTAATTGCGCCGGCTGGCCGTCAGCTTCTTAGCAGAGCTTGGGTTCGGACACCAGCACTCTTTTATTCACAAATTAAGCACATTCGTTTGTGAAAACACAGGCACAAATTCTGCGGAAACAATTGAAGATTTGCGGGTTCGAAAATTTCTCGAGCTATTGCAATTCGAGTATGATAAATATATTTCACGATCAGTAGCGGCTCCTCGAGGGAGTGCTGCCGGGCGGTGAGGCGGGGCGGGGGTTAGTAAACTCCGGAATTGGGCCGAACGGAGTTGAGTAAAGAAATAAAGAAATAAAACGAATTACATTGCGCGCAGCATCACCGATTTGGCGTTGCAGCGCGCGCAATGTAATTCGTTTTGTTTATTTCTTTCTTTACTCAACTTTGTTTGGCCCAATTCCGGAGTTGACTACCCCCCACCCTGCCCCTCCCCCGCCCCGCCCCACCACCCCGCCTCGCAGCACTCCCTCGAGGAGCCGCTACTGTTCACGATTGTCTCCCAGACAATTGAAGTCTGAATTAAATAAAGTTTCAAAGAAAAATCGGGCCTGTTCTAATCTCATGAGCTCTCGTAACAAAACTTTGTGTTAATTTCAATGTCAACATAACTGTCATTAATTGTTCATGAATGCAGTGCTTAATTTGCAAAATAATAAGTGCCAGGGTCCTTGTCAGGAGGCAACTGCAGCTTGTACCATCCATTGCCCCTGCCAGCACTGCCAATGACAGTACCAACACAACTACTAACCTACAAGTGTGACAATTCTAGATTATTCCAGACCCTCAAAGCTGAGGATGGCTTGGGCAGCAGGTATTAGTAATTTTTAAAGTGCATTGAATTAATACACAACTGTTTAAACCAGAGAAAAATCATCTCTACGTAGCTCACAGACATAAGTGCCGGTGTTGACAATTTGGTGCCAATGGTGAGCACCGAAAACCACCTGCCCAAATTAAGCACTGGTACAGCGTGCAGTTTCCTTCAGGCATGGTATCCTGGTAGTTTAGATCAGATTAACTGGAGATGGGATCTGCAAAAAAGCACAAAATCTTTTGTATTACCTCCATCAAGAGTTTAATGAAATGTGAATGTAGTGAAATGTGCCAAGACTAGTATAACCATAGTAGCAGTCTGTAAACGAGATGTTTTTTGGGAAAAAGGCACAAATATAGTCAGACATCAAGTTAGGAAAATGCTGCAGTGGAAAAAGAATTTAGCAAAATATAATAGTACACGATTACTCATCTGCTAAAATATCACCGTTGACAAAAGATTTACGAAAGTTTACAATGCTTACATTTTCAATAATGACCAGGTCAAGTGTTATGGGTAACCCTGGGCAGAGTTTGCGGAGTTGCGCTACGCAAAACTTCGCGAAGTGGAAAAAAAACTTCGCTGCGGCGGAGTCTGATAGAAAAATGCAGTTTTCGGTTTGATTTTCAGTGCCGGATGCTTGTCCGCACTGTGCAATCATCGCGAACGGCACCATACACAGCGCAAGCGAGCGCTGCTTTCCTTTCTGCTGCCCGAGTAGATTTTTACTCAAGCAGCAGCTTTCTCAACGCGAACGGGCAGTTTCTCAACGCGAGCGGTCGCGAGCATACGCGACCACTCGCAATGAGAAACCCGACCCCCCCGCGTTGAGAAATCTCGCCAGGAGGTTTATTTTCCACGCTTGCGCTTGCCAACTTGATGTTGACGATCGCGAACGAGGAAAAATCTCGCCGGGAGGTGGATTTTCCTCGCTCGCGCTCGCCAACTTGACGTTGGTGAACGCAAGCGAGGAAAAAAACTTCGCTCCACTGCGCGAAGCAGAGTTTTTTGGAACTCCGTGAGCTCTGCGTAATGCGGAGTGCGAGAAACTCAGCAAACTCCGCGAGCAGAGCGGAGTTCACCGCCCAGGGTTAATTATGGATCACGGTGCTCATTTAAGCTGGTAAAAAAAGCTTAAACAAATTCTTTGCTAAGATTGGTTCAGTAGACCAAGGAGGTCATTACAATGACGGGCAGATCGCCACCGCCCGTATGGCGGTGGCGATCCGCCCGCCATTTCCCACCGCCCGCATGCCATTTCCCCCCGCCAATTACGATGGCGGGGGGAGCCCGGCGGACGGTAAGACCATCCGCCGGGTTTCCGCCGGTCCCACAGGGGACCGGGCGGTAAAGGACCCTAATATGTTGGCGGTGTCTGCAAGACACCGCCATCCATATTAGGATGTCTGCGGAAAGCAGCCTTTCCATGGCGGTGTTGCCGCCATGGAAAGGCATGTGGTCGTTGCTTCTGGGGGCCCGTTGCGGGCCCCCAGGATTTGGGGGGTGGGGGGGCACTTGGGGGGTACCTATGGTACCCTCCTACATGTGAATGCACAACGCCGCCATGGAAAGGCATGCGGATCCTGCATTTGGGGGCCCGTTGCGGGCCCCCAGGGTGTTGGGGTGTGGGGGGTGCACATGGGGGGTACCTATGGTACCCCCCTGCATTTGCATGCGCAACATGGCAGGCACCGCGCGGTGCCTGCCAAGTTGTGCATGCAAGTGCACAAGGTGCAGCCATGGCATTGTGGCGGGCGGTGCTGTGAGCACCGCCCGCCACAATGTTTTGGATGGGGCATGCCACCGCCACCGTGGCGGTGGCATCCTAATAGCCGGTGTCGGACCACCGCACCACTGGTGGCCGGTCCCAGCACTGCTAGGGTGGCGGGCGGATGAAAGTCCACCCGCCATCCTAATAGGCCCCCTAATTTGGGGCCCCCTGCTCGGAACAGCTCGGAATTTATTATCTATTTTAAGCTCATTCGCACCCTCGGCAACTATTGTCTGATCGGTAAGTAGACATAATATCGAAATTTTAATATCGACAAACATTAATATCGAGTTCAGAATATCAATAGTATTAAATATCAATGTAATGTATATCGATGTTAAATATATCGATTTTAAGTGTTGTAAAAAAATATCAAAGTTTGCAATGTCGACTGTAAAAATATTATGTTTAAATATTGTTATTGTACTTTATTTTAATATATTTATTGTTTGTTTTGTGTATAATAATAGTTAGTTAATGTTATAAAAAATTAAATTTGTATAATATTTTTAGTAGCGGGATGTTGGGTTAATAGGGGATAAGGGTGGGGGTGTTTTAAAATAATTGATAATAAATTTTACTAAATTCGAAATTTTAATATTAAAATTGAAAATATTGTTTTAGGAGCAGGATGTTGGGTTTATAGGGGATAAGGGTGGGGAGTGTTTTAAAATAATTGATTTACATTTTTAATAAATTCGAAATTTTAATTTATAATTTAGAAAAAATTGTTTTGAATTTAGAAATTATTTTTTTAGGAGTGGGATGTTGGGTTAATAGGGGATAAGGGTGGGGAGTGTTTTAAAATAATTGATTTTAAAATTTGATAAATTCGAAATTTCAAATTTTAAATTAGAAATTTTATCTTTTAGGAGCGGGATGTTGGGTTTATAGGGGACAAGGGTGGGAAGTGTTTTAAAATCAATTAATTTATTTTTAAAAAAATTAGAAAAATTAAGATTTAAATTTGAAATATTTTATTTATGATTGAGAAGTTGGGTTTATAGGGGATAAGGGTGGGGAGTGTTTTAAAATAATTGAATTAAATATTTAATAAATTCAAAATTTAAAATTATAATTTTGAAAATTTTATTTTTTAATTTAGAAATTAGTGTTTTATGAGTTGGAAGTTGGGTTTAAAGGGCATAAGGTTGGGGAGTGTTTTACAAATATTGTTTACATATTTATAAAAGTAAATATTTAATTTTTTTTATACATAATTAATAAATATGTGTTTATAGTATATATTTTTAATTAAAGAATTATTAAAATTAAGGGTTTATTATTAATACTTAAATATTAAAAGGAAAAATTATGTAATTTTATACTTTAAATTTATTATTATTATATTTTTCTGAAAATATGCTATACATTTATATAAATATGTATCAAAAAATTATTTTTAAATTTATATATTTATTAATTAATAAAAAAATATAATTTTTAATAATTAAGTATCATGTGTAGTATGTAGATAAAATATTATTTATATGTGGATTATAATATTTAGTAATAAATAATATTATTTAAATGAATATTTTAAATACAATTATATCAATTTTATATGTTTAGAAATATTTTAAATAATTAAAATATATAGTGTAAAAACATTATTATATGAAATAATAATTAATTCAATTTTAATGTAGAGTATTGTTAGTGATATTATATTATTTCTATTGGGAAAAGTAAATTAGATATGTTTAGTGGATGGAACTGCTTTGACTTTATTGTAATTTGAGTGGGAATACTAAATTAATTAAGTTTAGTGTCCAGCACCTACCCTGAATTAATGCTAACTGGAGTGGTAATAGTAAATTAATTAAGTTTAGTGTCCAGCATCTACCCTGATTTAATGTTAACTGGAGTGGGAATAGTAAATTAATTAAGTTTAACGTCCAGCACCTACTCTTATTTAATATTAACTGGAGTGGGAATAGTAAAATTAATTAGGTTTAGTGTCCAGCACCTACCCTGACTTAATGCTAACTGGAGTGGGAATGGTAAATTAATTAAGTTTAGTGTCCAGCACCTACCCTTATTTAATGCTAATTGGAGTGGGAATAGTCAATTAATTAAGTGTAGTGTCCAGCACCTACCCTGACTTAATGCTAACTGGAGTGGGAATAGTAAATTAATTAAGTTTACAGTCCAACACCTACCCTGACTTAATGCTAACTGGTTTGGGAATAGTAAATTAATCAAGTTTAGTGTCCAGCACCTACCCTGACTTAATGGTAACTGGAGTGGGAATAGTACATTAATTAAGTTTAGTGTCCAGCACCTACCCTGACTTAATGCTAACTGGAATGGGAATAGTAAATTAATTAAGTTTAGTGTCCAGCACCTACCCTTATTTAATGCTAATTGGAGTGGGATAGTAAAGGAGCTTTCAGGAGCAACTTGCCAACCGGCGCCACCCGTGCTCGATGGAGTTCAGTGTGAGAACTTGGCAATGTTTTTCATTGACAAAGTAGAGAAAATCTACTCAGATTTAAATGCTGTAACATCTAATGTGGAGCAGCAAACGAAGAGCGCTCTCTCCACGTCAGGTTGTGTCTCTCCACGAGGGACCCATAGCACGGCGCCAACTAACACGCTAAATAATTGGCTGCCGATGGACATTTCATCCTTCAGCCGTATTTTAAATAGTCTTAAATCGGGTTCACCTCAGGATCCTCTTCCGATTTCCATCCTCCAAAAACTAGAACCAGTTTCACTTAAACTCATCACGGAGTTGCTCAATGCATCTTTGAAGGAAGCAACCTTACCATCTGCATGGAAACATGCCATTGTCCTTCCCCTTCTGAAAAAGCCTAATGCTGATCCGGCTGAACCCTCTAACTTCCGCCCGATTTCATTACTTCCTGCCTTTTCTAAAATTTTAGAAAAGCACGTTAATCAACAACTCACACAGTTTGTGGAATCCCAAAAGATCTTACATGCTTCTCAATCAGGCTTTAGAGCAGGGCATTCCACAGAAACCACGCTCCTAGGAGTTACTGAAACATTACGCCAACATCTTGACAGGGGTGAAACGGTGGCACTCATATTGCTTGATTTGAGTGCCGCTTTTGACACTGTGTCACACACGGCCTTATTAAAAGTTCTACTATCGCTGGGCATAGTCGGTTCATCTTTCAAATGGATTGAGGACTTTCTGACTGGCCGGACTTTTCAGGTTTTTTCCCCGTCTTCTAGCTCTAAGTCCCATGCTTCTCCTTATGGAGTACCGCAGGGCTCGATTCTCAGCCCTCTGCTATTTAATATCTATGTTAGCCCTCTTGCCACAATAGCGGAAAAAGCTGGGTTGTCTATCTTCTCGTATGCTGATGACACCCAGCTAATCTTCTCATTATCCGCCAAGGAGGCATCCATGGTGTCATCTCTCCAGGTAGGGCTGCAAAAGATAGCTAGTTGGATGCACACTAATCGATTAAAATTAAACGGCGGAAAGACTGAGATTTTGATCCTGGGGAAAAACAAAGATCTCTGGGGCCCCCGTCATTGGCCTCCTCAAATGGGTGATATGCCTCAACCGGTGCAAACAGCACGCAATCTAGGCGTAGTCATATATGACCAGCTATCTATGAAGCAGCAAGCAGTCAAGGTCGCCTCAACCTGCTTCACCATCCTTAAATGGCTCCGAAAAATACTTTGGATGTTGCCTAGTACCACACAAAGAACAGTGATCCAGACCTTGATTATGTCAAGGTTGGACTATGGCAACGTCCTGTATTTGGGTGCCAATAAGGAGGTGGTTTGAAAACTGCAAGTAATACAGAACTCTGCGGCTAGACTGCTCTGCCATGTGCCTAAAAGGTCCTCTATTTCAGGTTCTCTCCAAAACCTCCACTGGCTTAGGATAGAGAATCACACTAAATTCAAGGCCCTATGCTATATGCATAAGATCAAGTTGGGCACAGTGCCTCAATATTTGAGTGCCTTAGCCCACCCCTATCTTCCAACACACCTGCTTCGATCCTCTTCTCAGGCCAAATTTCTTGTCCCAAGGTTCAAACGGACACATATGGGTGGCCGTTCTTTCTCTTATCTGGCCCCCTTCATTGTGGAATTCACTCCCCGCGCCGCTTCGGCACGAAACCAGTTACAGAAACTTTCGTAAGGGCCGTAAAACTTGGCTATTTAACCAGTAGATGTTACTTCTTTCTTTCGCATGTGTCCGATGGTGCCGGGAAACCTTCGGGTAGCTGCGCGCCCTATACATTTAATTAATAATAATAATAATAGTCAATTAATTAAGTTTAGTGTCCAGCACCTACCCTGACTTAATGCTAACTGGAGTGGGAATAGTAAATTAATTAAGTTTACTGTCCAGCATCTACTTTGACTTAATGCTAATTTGTTTTGGAATAGTAAATTAATTAATTTTAGTTTCCAGCACCTACCTTTATTTAATGCTAATTGGATTGGGAATAGTCATTTAATTAAGTTTAGTGTCCAGCACCTTCCCTGACTTAATGCTAACTGGAGTGGAAATAGTAAATTAATTAAGTTTACAGTCCAACACCTACCCTGATTTAATGCTAACACGGTTGGGAATAGTAAATTAATTAAGTTTAGTGTCCAGCACCTACCCTGACTTAATGGTAACTGGAGTGGGAATAGTAAATTAATTAAGTTTACTGTCCAGCACCTACCCTGACTTAATGCTAACTGGTTTGGGAATAGTAAATTAATTAAGTTTAGTGTCCAGCACCTACCCTGACTTAATGGTAACTGGAGTGGGAATAGTAAATTAATTAAGTTTACTGTCCAGCACCTACCCTGACTTATTGCTAACTGGAGGGGGAATAGTAAATCAATTAAGTTTAGTGTCCAACACCTAACCTGACTTAATGCTTACTGGTTTGGGAATAGTAAATTAATTAAGTTTAGTGTCCAGCACCTAGCCTGACTTAATGGTAACTGGAGTGGGAATAGTACATTAATTAAGTTTAGTGTCCAGCACCTACCCTGACCTAATGCTAACTGGAGTGGGAATAGTAAATTAATTAACTTTAGTGTCCAGCACCTACCCTGACTTAATGCTAACTGGAGTGGCAGTAGTAAATTAATTAAGTTTACTGTCCAACATCTACCCTGACTTAATGGTAACTGGAGTGGGAATAGTAAATTAATTAAGTTTAGTGTCCAGCACCTACCCTGACTTAATGGTAACTGGAGTGGAATAGTACATTAATTAAGTTTAGTGTCCAGCACCTACCCTGACTTAATGCTAACTGGAGTGGGAATAGTAAATTAATTAAGTTTAGTGTCCAGCACCTACTCTTATTTAATATTAACTGGAGTGGGAATAGCAAATTAATTAGGTTTTGTGTCCGGCACCTACCCTGACTTAATGCTAACTGGAGTGGGACTAGTAAATTAATTAGGTTTTGTGTCCAGCACCTACCCTGACTTAATGCTAACTGGAGTGGGAATAGTACATTAATTAAGTTTAGTGTCCCGCACCTACCCTTATTTAATGCTAATTGGAGTGGGAATAGTCAATTAATTAAGTTTAGTGTCCAGCACCTACCCTGACTTAATGCTAACTGGAGTGGGAATAGTAAATTAATTAAGTTTACTGTGCAACACCTACCCTGATTTAATGGTAACTGGGTTGGGAATAGTAAATTAATTAAGTTTAGTGTCCGGCACCTACCCTGACTTAATGGTAACTAGAGTGGGAATAGTAAATTGATTAAGTTTACTGTCCAGCACCTACCCTGACTTAATGCTAACTGGTTTGGGAATAGTAAATTAATTAAGTTTAGTGTCCAACACCTACCCTGACTTAGTGGTAACTGGAGTGGGAATAGTAAATTAATTAAGTTTACTGTCCAGCACCTACCCTGACTTAATGCTAACTGGAGTGGGAATAGTACATTAATTAAGTTTAGTGTCCAACACCTACCCTGACTTAATGCTAACTGGTTTGGGAACAGTAAATTAATTAGGTTTAGTGTCCAGCACCTACCCTGACTTAATGCTAACTGGAGTGGGAATAGTACATTAATTAAGTTTAGTGTCCAGCACCTACCCTGACTTAATGCTAACTGGAGTGGGAATAGTAAATTAATTAACTTTAGTGTCCAGCACCTACCCTGACTTAATGCTAACTGGAGTGGGAGTAGTAAATTAATTAAGTTTACTGTCCAACACCTACTCTGACTTAATGCTAACTGGTTCGGGAATAGTACATTAATTAAGTTTAGTGTCCAGCACCTACCCTGACTTAATGGTAACTGGAGTGGGAATAGTACATTAATTAAGTTTAGTGTCCAGCACCTACCCTGACCTAATGCTAACTGGAGTGGGAATAGTAAATTAATTAACTTTAGTGTCCAGCACCTACCCTGACTTAATGCTAACTGGAGTGGCAGTAGTAAATTAATTAAGTTTACTGTCCAACATCTACCCTGACTTAATGGTAACTGGAGTGGGAATAGTAAATTAATTAAGTTTAGTGTCCAGCACCTACCCTGACTTAATGGTAACTGGAGTGGAATAGTACATTAATTAAGTTTAGTGTCCAGCACCTACCCTGACTTAATGCTAACTGGAGTGGGAATAGTAAATTAATTAAGTTTAGTGTCCAGCACCTACTCTTATTTAATATTAACTGGAGTGGGAATAGCAAATTAATTAGGTTTTGTGTCCGGCACCTACCCTGACTTAATGCTAACTGGAGTGGGACTAGTAAATTAATTAGGTTTTGTGTCCAGCACCTACCCTGACTTAATGCTAACTGGAGTGGGAATAGTACATTAATTAAGTTTAGTGTCCCGCACCTACCCTTATTTAATGCTAATTGGAGTGGGAATAGTCAATTAATTAAGTTTAGTGTCCAGCACCTACCCTGACTTAATGCTAACTGGAGTGGGAATAGTAAATTAATTAAGTTTACTGTGCAACACCTACCCTGATTTAATGGTAACTGGGTTGGGAATAGTAAATTAATTAAGTTTAGTGTCCGGCACCTACCCTGACTTAATGGTAACTAGAGTGGGAATAGTAAATTGATTAAGTTTACTGTCCAGCACCTACCCTGACTTAATGCTAACTGGTTTGGGAATAGTAAATTAATTAAGTTTAGTGTCCAACACCTACCCTGACTTAGTGGTAACTGGAGTGGGAATAGTAAATTAATTAAGTTTACTGTCCAGCACCTACCCTGACTTAATGCTAACTGGAGTGGGAATAGTACATTAATTAAGTTTAGTGTCCAACACCTACCCTGACTTAATGCTAACTGGTTTGGGAACAGTAAATTAATTAGGTTTAGTGTCCAGCACCTACCCTGACTTAATGCTAACTGGAGTGGGAATAGTACATTAATTAAGTTTAGTGTCCAGCACCTACCCTGACTTAATGCTAACTGGAGTGGGAATAGTAAATTAATTAACTTTAGTGTCCAGCACCTACCCTGACTTAATGCTAACTGGAGTGGGAGTAGTAAATTAATTAAGTTTACTGTCCAACACCTACTCTGACTTAATGCTAACTGGTTCGGGAATAGTACATTAATTAAGTTTAGTGTCCAGCACCTACCCTGACTTAATGGTAACTGGAGTGGGAATAGTAAATTAATTAAGTTTACTGTCCAGCACCCACCATGACTTAATGCTAACTGGAGTGGGAAGAGTAAATTAATTAAGTTTAGTGTCCAGCACCTACCCTGACTTAATGCTAACTGGAGTGGTAATAGTAAAGTAATTAGGTTTAGTGTGCAACACCTACCCTGATTTAATGGTAACTGGGTTGGGAATAGTAAATTAATTAAGTTTAGTGTCCGGCACCTACCCTGACTTAATGGTAACTAGAGTGGGAATAGTAAATTGATTAAGTTTACTGTCCAGCACCTACCCTGACTTAATGCTAACTGGTTTGGGAATAGTAAATTAATTAAGTTTAGTGTCCAACACCTACCCTGACTTAGTGGTAACTGGAGTGGGAATAGTAAATTAATTAAGTTTACTGTCCAGCACCTACCCTGACTTAATGCTAACTGGAGTGGGAATAGTACATTAATTAAGTTTAGTGTCCAACACCTACCCTGACTTAATGCTAACTGGTTTGGGAACAGTAAATTAATTAGGTTTAGTGTCCAGCACCTACCCTGACTTAATGCTAACTGGAGTGGGAATAGTACATTATTTAAGTTTAGTGTCCAGCACCTACCCTGACTTAATGCTAACTGGAGTGGGAATAGTAAATTAATTAACTTTAGTGTCCAGCACCTACCCTGACTTAATGCTAACTGGAGTGGGAGTAGTAAATTAATTAAGTTTACTGTCCAACACCTACTCTGACTTAATGCTAACTGGTTCGGGAATAGTACATTAATTAAGTTTAGTGTCCAGCACCTACCCTGACTTAATGGTAACTGGAGTGGGAATAGTAAATTAATTAAGTTTACTGTCCAGCACCCACCCTGACTTAATGCTAACTGGAGTGGGAATAGTAAATTAATTAAGTTTAGTGTCTAGCACCTACCCTGACTTAATGCTAACTCGAGTGGGAATAGTAAATTAATTAAGTTTAGTGTCCAGCACCTACCCAGACTTAATAAAAATTAGAGGGGAAATAGTAAATTAATTAAGTTTAGTGTCAAGCAACTACCCTGACTTAATACTAACTGGAGTGGGAATAGTAAATTAATTAAGTTAAGTGTCCAGCATCTACCCTGAATTAATATTAACTGTAGTGGGAATAGTAATTAATATATATGTATTAATTTGTAAGTTAAAAAAATTAATATAGATGGTAGTTGTAATGTATTTTAATTATAATATAGTTAAAAATGATAATTAATAACATTATATATATAGTTAATTAAAACATATTATTTACTATAGTATATTTCATAAAACAATAATTTTTAACATTAAATACCACTTTAATAAAATGATACACAAAACAATGGACATTTTATTTTTTTATTGATGTTTATTTATTGTAAATTTGATTTGTAATCAACAAAAAATATTTATTTTATTCAGTGCATATAATATAAATCAAGACATATAGATAAAAAATAATATTTATTTTACAGACACAAAATATTTGGTACAAATGTATATTTTTGCATGTAATAATTATATAAACAAATGTTTTTAACATTGGTAAAATTTTAATACAGTTATGTAAACTTTGCAATATAAAATGATGTAGTTTTACATTGGTTTAGAAACATTTGAGTAAAAAATATAATTATTAATAACAGTTGTTCATTTTTAGTCTTGTGTTGTGAACATTTGTTATTTAGTTACATATACTGTTCAGCTTTTAATAATATAACTGTTTTCACCTTTTTTTAATACATTTTCAATTTTATACTTTGTTACATTTTTTAAGCAAAACATAATACATTTTAATTAATATTATTAATATATAAAATATTAATATTAATAATTATTACATGGTTTAATTTTTATACATTTTTTATGTGTGAATTTTTTTAACATTTAATAAAATTATTACATGTTTTTAATCAACTTTGTATATAACTTGTAAATATATGGAATTATAATAATAATAATTATATGTTTAATAATATTTATTATTATAATTTTACAATGTTTTAAAAATGTTAATTACATTTAAACATATAACTTATACATTTTAGTATTTAAATTAAACATTTTAGTAATATATTTACAATGTAATAACATGTTTTTAAACAAAATACATTTATTTATTATGTTTAAAGCAGCCATATTTATTTGGTGCTTGTATTTTGTAACCGCTCACGTTTGTTTTGGGTTATTTCGAAGTGGACAAGTTCACGGTTGGGAGCTGCGTCGCGTGGAGGAAGGTAAGATTAATTTTCTTTATTTTAACTAAACTTTTAATTTAATTTGAAGGTAGTTAGGTTGTAGTTAGTGTGTGTAGTGTTAGGTTTTTGGAATTGTGGCGTTTTTATGTGTAAGTTAGCTTTAAGCGATTTATGTACCGTTATTTTTTGAGGCCTGGTTTAGAAAATTTAAAATATGTTAGAATATGTGTGAATATGGTGTGTATAATGTTTGTAACAGTGTAATATTGTATATTATTTGTATATTTCTGTGGGTGGGAATGTTTGTGTTTGTTTACAGGTTTTGGTCGTGAGAAATGGCGGTTACCAGAAGATTGCGTTTTTTTGATTAAGGAAGTGTGTATTAGTTTAAGTAACTAATAATTATTTTACACGTCCTTAATTTTTCTGGTTTTCATGGAGCGGTACTTTTTTAAAAACACTTTTTCAGGTTTTTTATGGTATATGGTTTGTGGACTTACGGACGGAGGATTACTTTTTGAACAGTTGGATTTTTACATTTTTTTGGGGGTACTTTTTTGTTCTATTTGGATTATGATATACCTGGATTGGTTAACAAGAGTTGCAATTTTATTTCTACAGCTATGGAAACTGTAAGTTATTTTAATTATTTATTATGGGAGGGAAATGCTAAGGGGCACATTACGATACCCGGCGTAAATAATTCCGCCAGGCATGGAAGCGGCAAAAATCCGCCCGCACACACCGCCTGAACACCGACCACGCCATTACGATTACACAAACCGAATACCGCCATTGGCGGAAAAAGCACACAAAATACCGCCCGCCAACGTCCGAGTCGGAGACAAACCGCCCGCCACGGACGGAAACACGCACGACAACACAAAACCGCCCGCCCTCACGGCCGACACACCGCACGTGAAATTACGATCGCACCGACATGAGCGCGGAAAAACCACAAATATACCGCCCGCCAGCGCAAACAACGCCGATGAGAATCGACACGGCAGAAGCCATGGCGCCCACGTACCTGCACAGAAACCATCCGCACACAAAACCAATAGCACACAACATGGCCAACAAGTCCACACAGCAAGGCACGCACAAATACACAAGCACAGTACATATCCCGAAAACACCCCCCGGACAAACAAAAAATACAAAGGCCAGAACCCCAGACACAACACACCTGAAAACAACAGACCATGAGGACACACCCACATAGGTGAGTACAAAAGCAGCACTCCCACAGACCACAACCCCTTGCTACATTGCAAACCAGAGAGGAGAGGAGAGGACACAGTGACACAGCAAGGACAGCAGCACACCACAGAAACGCACACATCACTACCACCACCACCACCACCACCACCACCACCACCAAACACCGGCACCACAAACCCCCTGCACATTACACAACACACACCGCACCAGCACCACAAACACCATGGCACCACAAAGGATGCCCAAGTTCACGCCCATGGAGCTGACGGTCATGGTCGACTGAGATCATCAAGGTGTACCCACAAATCTATGGGAACATGGTCCAGCACACACCACTAGCCACCAGAAACAGAATGTGGAACCGGATCGTAGACCAGGTCAATGCAGTCGGGACCCTGCCCAGGAACAGAGTCGAGATTAACAAACGTTGGAATGACGTCAAGAGCCTGGTCAAGAAGAAGGAGGGCAAAAACAGAGAGCTGGCTGCCGTCACTGGCGGAGGAATCCCGCGCTCTTTAAGACCTTCAAAGCGTGGGAGGAGAAGGTGCGAGTCGTAATCCATCCGGAGATCCTCGCCGGATTAGCAGGGGGAGTGGAGGCTGGTAAGTACAAACTAATGTATACCAGCACACCGCTATGTACTCACATGCACTACCACCATGCCACAGCTCCCAGGGACAAACACCCCCATGTCCAGCACACAATACACAACATATCACACACACATGCAACAGACACCACCACACACAGCCCAAACCGAACAACTGCAAGATGCGTGGGGACATGTGTACACTAAGCCAGCCACGTAACCACCAACAGGTCCCCAAATATGCCAGAAGCGCCACAACGAGCACCCACCACACCCATGTGTCCGCCACAGCTGCACCAACCGACAAGTAACAGGTAAGTGGCAGGAACACAAAGTGCAGTGGGTGGGACGGTGGACAGCCCAAGTACAACACACACCAGGCCCCAGTCCCACAGCACAGCAAGGAGGAGCATCCCCCACACCCCACACCCACGTGTCAGCCACCGCAGTGCACAACGACAGCTGAAAGGCAGACATCACGGTCCACAGCAATCGGTGTCAGTGGGTATCCAGCCACCCCCACGACCCACAACACCCTCCCACCCCCACAGACCTGCAACATGGAGCACCCCCGCTTAGAGCCATGTGGCATCCAGTACAGTGCACGCACGAACAACTTGCAGGTGGGAAACTGGACAGGGCCGGATTACTGGAGGCATGAGGACCGTAACACGACCAACACATGGGACATGTCACGTAGCAGACGAACACGCAGCACCGCCCACCGTCACGAACAAGTGAACAATGTGCACACGGACTTGAACAACAGACTCACACCCCACATGACCCATCACAGACATAGCAACACCCAAGGAGCCACGTCTGCATGCACAAGCCACACTGAATATAGTACCACACGGCAGCCACTGTGCAACTCATCACACACAACCGAAACACCATTGAAGTCCTGTCCATGTAGCCCCAACTGCCTGTCAACCACACACCCCACAACTACGCCTATGTAAGACAAACAACACTAGACGCAACAGAGCGGAACAACATAAATGCACACGAACACCACTGAACCCATCAAACACACAGACACACCATGCACAAACAACATACCATCCATCCCATCCGTCAGCCCCAGTCTCATGAAAGGCATGTCATCCGCACAGCTGCCACACATACAGCAGTCACGCTAAGATACATGCCCATTACCAACCATGTGCCAGAAGTCAATGAAGTGCACGACACACTGTGAGCAACAACACACAACATGGGCCACACCCCCCCGAGCACTGCAGTGATGCACATGGCACAGGGCAGCACGCACACCAAGGAGATGGGACAACTGCAATACGTTGGCTGGCACACAACCATCACTCACTCATAACGATGCGTCCAATGCCATGTCCAGTAATCACAACAGACAGCAAATATGCAGGCCATGTCAAGCATGCACACACCTCAAACCATGCACTGTCATGCTGCCACAACACATGTCACGTTCGGCACCCATGGCTCACAGCATGTACCCCAAAAGCATATTCCCTCCCAAATGCGAATCCGGGGCATGGCCCCCATGTTGCCATATGCGTTCCTAAGCGTTCCATTTGAACCCCAAAAGCATATTCCCTCCCAAATGCGAATCTGGGGCATGGCCCCCATGTTGCCATATGCGTTCCTAAGCGTTCCATTTGAACCCCAAAAGCATATTCCCTCCCAAATGCGAATCTGGGGCATGGCCCCCATGTTGCCATATGCGTTCCTAAGCGTTCCATTTGAACCCCAAAAGCAAAGTACAAACCAGACCCAGGATGGGCCAGGAGCCCGCATACACCAGAGTCACAATAAGTAGGGGCACAGCAACACACCGATCGGCATGGCCAATCCGTCCCATGCCACATGTGCACAGCACACAGTCCCATTGCAAAGCACACACAACTACAGATGCTACAGCCACACACACGCCTCCGGGAAACCCATGTACGAGATTGCACGAACTGTCAATGTCAGACGACAAATACATACTTCGCCAGGTGCAACACAATAACTAATCTCATTCTCTCCACAGGTGACGAACTGCTGGATGCTGGGGATGGAGCCAGCAGCCAGCACAGCCAGCCTACAAGCCCCCAACGAGGACACACGGATCTGGAGGATCTGTCCTCCTCTTCGGACACGGACAACCAAGCAGGCCCATCTGGTGTGGCAGGGCCCAGCCGCTCCCCAGGACCCCTCCTACCCACCAACCCATCATCCAGGGCTGCTGAACATTCACAGCCCCCTGCTGCCACTGTCGTTGTGGCCACACCCACGGTCATTGTGGCCACTACCACTGCCGCAACCGCCACCATCGCCGCACCGACCACCACCGCCGCCACCACCGCCACGTCTCCGCTGGCACCAGCCCCAGCGCAGGTGGTGGCCCGGACGACTGGATCCACCCTGGGAGCCACAGCGAGGACCGTGGTGAGCAATGTGGCTAGTGGGCAGGCCGGTGGCAGCAGGACTGGTAGGAGGAGCAGGGTCAGGGAAACGCCAGCCTCCCCTGGGAGCCATGCCCTGCCTCACATGGCCAGAGTCCTTGGGGCCTATGAAGAGGCCCAAGGACAATGGGTCCGGTCTGCCTCAGACACGCGTGAGGTGCTGGGGGTGTTGAGGTCCATGGACGCCCGTATGGGCCAAATCTTGGACCTCATGGGACAGCTGGTGGTGGCGGTGAGGTCACAGCCAGGGACAGCAGCTCCCCCTCAGCCACCACCTGCCGGGGCGCAGGGTGGAGCAGCAGTGTCCAGTTCCCCTGCGTCCACAGCCAGTGATCACACCTCAACCACCAGCATGTCGCAAGCAGGCACCCCCCCTCGCAAACGTGGAAGGGGCCGTCCGAAGAGGAAACAGATCTCCCGGTGGACTTCGCACGCTCCAGTCGCAAGTGAGGCAGCCAGCCAACCTTCCGCCAGCCTTCCTTGACCAGCCACTGCATTGACTTGGACTACGATCCCACTCCACACAGCCATCTGGATGGCATGTGTGTGTTGGACTATGGACATAGAACCAGTGGGTACACCCTGATCATCACGCAGCCATGACCGACAGCTCATTGTCACTGCACGCACCACTTTTGTCATCATCTTACACACAATCACATGTCACAGTTTGTAATAAATGCACCTTTTTCACTAACTGCTGTTTGTGCCCTGTGTCTTATTTGTACGGAATACAACGGCCACCTTGGGCGGAAAGGCACCTGATGCGTGGCATGGCATTTGAATCCGGAGGGCCTGTAGGGACCTAGGGGTGGGAGACAGAACAGGAGCACATTCAATGAGTGTGTCACACACCCATCACACAGTACATGTCAACAACTACAAGCAATGTACACACATCGCACAGAGCAATAGGGCACAATGCCACAGCCACCAACAGTGGCATACTACCCTGGCCATGGAGCGTTGACACACAGCACGCAGTGAACAAACGGCCACCCTGACACAGCACACACACACCTGCACAGATACAGCCACATCAGCCGTCGTACATGGACACTCACCGTCAAGTGAAGTAGCGGGCGATGAGCTGCTGCCGCACATTACCAGCTTCCTCCTCTCCGCTGTCCTCCTCACTCGAGCTGTCCTGGTCTGCGGGCTGGGGCCCTGGTTGATCTCCGTCATCCACGATGAGGGGATCTGCTTCCGAATGGCCAGATTGTGCAGCATGCAGCACGCCACCACTATCTGGCACACCTTCTGTGGGGAGTACGCCAGCGCACCCCCGGTGCGGTCCAGGCACCTGAACCTGGACTTGAGGAGGCCAAAGGTACGCTCGACCACACGTCTGGTCCTCCCATGTGCCTCATTGTAGCGATCGTCTGCTGGGGTGCGAGGATTCCTCAATGGACTGAGCAGCCATGCCCCATTCGGATACGCAGAGTCACCTGGGTGTGAGGGACACAGAGAACCGTTGCTAATCCAACTGGACAGGGGACAGCATCGCACAGCCAGCACGCTACACCACTCCACATACTCACCGACAATACAGGCACGATCCTGTTGCATATTGGACATCAGTCGTGGCAAGATGCTGTTGCGCATTATGTGTGCGTCATGGGCCGAGCCTGGGAACTTTGCACACACGTGGGTGATCACCATGTCCGCAAGGCACACCACTTGCACATTCAGGGAGTGCGTGTGCTTCCTGTTGCGGTACAGGTGCTCAGTGGCCTGTGGTGGAACAAGGCCGACATGTGTGCAGTCAATGGCTCCAACGACGTGTGGGATTCTGCCAAGGGCATAGAATGCACCCTTCACTGCCGCCAATTCACGAGCCCTGGGGAAGCGGATGTACCTGTTCCGGTACAGCATCATGGCTGCCAGTACATCCCTCAGCACCTTGCTGAACATGGGCTGGGACATCCCTCCTCCAATGCCCACTGTGTGCTGGAATGACCCAGTGGCGAAGAAATGCATGGCGGCCATCACCTTAGCCGTGGGGGTGACAGCAGTCGGATACACCCTGCGGGGACGGAGATGGGGTTCTAACATGGCACTCAGTCGATGCAGGGTTGGCCTGTCCAGCCGAAACTTCCTAATGACCTCCGTATCCTCCATGTCTGCCAGCAATTGGTATGGGCGGTCAATGTTCGGTCTCCGCCTAGGGACAATGGCAGAGGACACATGTCAAAGCAACACGACACATAGCAATTTCGCATACACATCACTGACATGACTGAGCAAGCACATGAGCCACAGCCCAGCTGTCAAGCTGGGACGGCACGACCACAATACACTTACACAGGTCTCCCACCAATGGCAATGGCTAGTGATACAAACCACTGCCATGTGCATGCACATGGGGATCTAGGCCCCAATGACTTGCGGGGCGTGCTGATGGGGACTGACTGCATATCCGTCAAGCGGCAACGCCACGGCAACATGAATGTCTGCTGAGCATGGAACTGCTTCCGCGGCTGGATGAGTATGGCACACGACGACGACGATGTGGGCACAGGCTGAGCGGCCAAAACAAGTGGGACCTGTGGCACGAGGGGATATGAGACAGTAGTAGGTGTCAGCACTGCACCCTATGTACAGCACTGTACGGATCACACCTCCCGAAACATTGACAGGTGTCCACATTGACAGCCCCATGCCAAGACGGCTGTGTGCTTGCAGTCACACGTCACAGGTGAGAGGTTACATTGCACGTGCCAGGTGGCAGACGTACACAGTGGGAGCTGGCATGTGTGTGCATGTGTCTCCTGTTCAGGATCCACCACATGGGCGCTGACTCTGTACTGACCATTGGACACAGCATGTTCCGTGGAAGGCTTGTGTGTGTGGGATGGTGGCACTGGATGTGCCTCCGTTGGGTGGGGGGCCATGCACAGGGCGGGTACGTCGATGATTGCGCATTGTTGGTCACGGTGGGTGCACCAACTGAAGATGTGTTGCCCTGTGTTCAATTCCTATGTCCGCATGATGATGGACTGTAGATGTGGGCAGACTACACATTGGTCGATGTGCTGTCTATATGCATGTGCCTTCACACCAGGCACAGCTGCCCCTGCACATGTGACCCCTGCTGGACTCGCTGCTGGGTCTGTGGAGCTGATGCACCTTCTGCACGTGGGGCGGACAGCTCTCCTCACTTCCCTCATTGCGCATGTCATGACTTTGCCGCAGGTGACATGGATCATGGAGGGCCCACATGTACGCGTGGGTAGGCTACACATGATTGTACACTGGTCGCCACCCCCAGTCAGTGTTTCGAATGGGAAGGTTGTCGTGCTGGTGGTATGTTCGATGTGGCGGATGGGCGGGCCTAGGTGCGGGCTTACATTCCGGACATGGGGGGTAGTTGGATTGGCGACTAGTTGCAGTACACACGGGACACGTCTCTTCCTTTCCACATCTGGGTCATCCCTTGTACTAACTGACAGTGATACAGTCATCTTCGCCCCAGCCCTCATGTCCTCCCCTCGCTCCCCCAATATGCATGCTCACCTGCGAGGCTAGCGCTTGCACAGGCAGCCCCAAGCTCGCACCAGAGAGGGCAAGGAGTGTATGTGTGGGTCCAGTTGCACGAGTGGGCTGTCTCAGGGTATGATGTGTCGCGGGACGCCGTCCACCTGCGTGGTGCCCCAAATGGAGACCCGGCCTGCATGGACTATGCATCACAGTCTTCGCCTTCCGGATCCGCCACCTGCAACACCCAGTGGCTGTGGCTGCCCTTGCGGCCAGGCCGCGTCCGTCTGTGGCTGATGGCCCACACATTCACTCTTTGGCCTCTCTGGGGAGGGCTCGGGGGTGGTGGCGCACGCGCTTGCACTTAGTCGCAATGGCATGTGGCGTGGTTGGTATGATGGGCAATGGATGGGATGGTGCGAGCCACCTCCTGTGACGTCAGTGCTGCTCGTGCTGTGGTGCGTCCCCCTACACTTCCATCTGACTTGTGCCATGCTAGACGTTGAGGTTCTATTGCCTGCGTGATATGACCAGGAGGAGCGCGAGGAGACCTCTCACACACCATGCTCCACTGCCATCCCGTGCCCTGTATCGCCTGTGCGGATTGACTATGTTGGGGTTACACCTGGTCGACTGGGGCTGTGTGTGCCTTGTCAGGGGCATGGCGGGCGCACAACAGGATCCAGCTTGTCCACAGAGGGTGGGCTGAGGTGCGCCTGGTACCGCTTTGTACGTGTGCCCGGCTGCTATGCACACACGTGTTCACTCCCCCCGACAGGTGTCCTCTCACAATGCCCAGGGAAGCGGTGGTGTACTGTTCATGACCCCTCCCAACACGGCGTGCTCCAACTTGGCATGTGCGCATCTACCCGTCGCACCCACCCACCTGAGCACTGCGTCCATACGACTTCACACGACACATGTGTGTCTTCCACAGTAGTGCTACTCATTTGCGTTGACATCCAATACCAGTGGACTACATGGTCATGTCACGACTGCCGTGTACTTCACATACTCTCATCCTCTCTCATTCGTACTTGTGAAATGAGTCAGCGGAGACAGTTTTGGTTTCAAACATTATATTGAGTCTTCTGTCCTCTGTGATGCAGTATAGTGGACACTACTGGCAGCGGAATACATGTTGAGGATATACTGAGCATGATTGCAAATGGGATAGGGAGTGGGGTTACATGTGATTGGCTGTTGCATGTGGGATGTGGGCTTCAGAGTGACATCTGCTTGGCCAAGGCTGTGCTAATGTACATTTACGTATAGCTGCGGAGCTGCGGACTTTGACACAGACGGTATACATGTAGCCTACCAGACCGCTTGGCATCATGGGCACAGTCCATCTCAGTTCCATGTGACAGGTTTGCTGCGGTTGTTCCTCATGCACGCGTGCATGTGAGATGACATCAGGGCATGTGCTTGCGTGCATGCAGCGGCGTGCCACTTGTTGTTGCACTGTGGTGGTTACTGGACATGTCACAGTCACTGGGGTCGTGTTGTTGTTGTATGCACTTGTCGTCCATGCAAAGGTCCTGGTATGGGATTCCCGGGGCGGGGGTGGGAGGGTGCAGCACCCACAGACTCCAGGCGACCTATTCATGTCCACTGAGCGGTGTGTGTGTCCATGGGCGCTGGATCCATGTCGTGTCCTGGTTGTTCGTGCAGTTCCGTCCATGTGGGTGCGATACACAGAGCCCATGCCACTGCCTCCCACGATGCATGCGGTGTTCCTGGATGTGATGGGGAACAGTGTGCATGTCCCGGTCATATCCGATGTCATGGCGATGTCGTTGATGGTGTGGTTACAGTTGCCGGTCGTTTGGTATGGCTGTTGTGGTGGTGACTGGCCAGTCCGTGCGGAAGCTAAGCATGGGTGCGGGGTTGGACATCATAGGTCACTCGGGGAACCTGCGTTGTGGTCCGACGTATTTACAGGTTGTCAGGTATGCGATGCCGTCCAGCAGGGCTTCCATGTCATTGGTGGTGTACATGTTTGCAAGCCAATGAAGCGGATGGTGGCTGTCAAGGTGTTGTTCGTAGGTTGTCCCTTGGAGGACCATGATGGGGCATGCTGGGTGACATTCGATGTAGCTGTTATCGATGATCCGTCGTGTGGAGGCACAGTGGTCCCATTTCAGTGCGGGTGCGATGTTGGCCACATACGCCATGCCCCCATAGGCAGAGCAGGCCCTGTCGTGTGCGTCCAGAGGGAGGAGTAGTGGTAGCAGGTCCGCCTTCAGACATGCCGGGTTGGAGAGGCATATCTCGACGGGATGCTGGTAGGGACACCTCCGACAGTAGAAGACGGGCATGACGCAGCTGAACAATGTGATGCGGTAAGTCAGTCGGTAACTTACGTTCAGCAGGGACAGGAGATCGCATCCCAATGTATGGCACAGGTTGGTTTTGTACAGCTTGAGCTGTTCGGCGTAGTTGGGTAGGTGTGTTGCGGTTGCCATTTCGCAGCGGTTCGTTGAGGTGGCGTGCTCCGGCTGTGTGTGCAGTCTGCAATGTGCACGCTCCGGGGTTGCTGTGAGCTCTGTGTAGTCGTAGGGAGACAGGACTTGTGTTCTGTTGGCTTGTTTGGAGGACACGGGCCCTCTTCCCACATGCTTCTCAGACAGTTCAAGGTCAGTGCTGTGTGACTCCTTCCAATTAACTTGCATGTGGCCGACATGGGGGAGTGTTTTCTTCTTTCTTCCCCGTCCGTTGTGTGCTTCTGTGATATGCGCTATCTGCCGTGTGGTCGGTCTCCTCGGCATGCCTGTGTTGGTCTATTCTTGGACAATGGCTGTATTCACCGGCTTCTGTCGTAGGGCTGTGGTTTCGGAGTTGGAATGGAAGGTCATTCAGTGCTGTCTGCTCTCCCTTGTGTGGGCGGCAGGCTGCCTTTCCGCTCTGCGTTGGGCCTTGTGTGTGGATGTTATTCTTGGGCCACCTGTTGTCGGTCCCCGGGCTCTTTGGTGTTCCGTTTTATATGTCTTGTTCATATGTGCAGGGTGGTATGGGTGTTTCTGTGTGGTACTGGCGTTCCTCTTCCCGAAGGAGCCCTGCTTCTCCTAGTTGGTGTTGCCGCCGCTGTGTGCTACGCCATGTTTGTTACACTGGGGTGTGTCCTGCTGTTGCGTGTCTTCACTGACATGTGTGCGTCGGTTGTGTGGCGTTGGGTGTTGTCCGTGAATTGGGCGTTGGGGACATGTCTGTGGCCGGCCTGTCACGTGTCATGTGCGTTCGGGGTGGGGCTGATGTGTGTGCTGCTTGGTTGTGTCCCTGTGTCTGTGTGCGACGCATGCATGGCGCTGCGGTTGGCCTCTGCGTTGTGCGCATGTGTGGCGGCGTCATCGGCGCTTTGGGGCCGTGACGGGGTGGTTGGTTCCTAGTCCCAGGTGGTGTGTACACATGTGTTCTGCGATGTTACGATTTGGCCTGTGTGTCATATGTGGATGCGATGGTGGATGTGTTGTGTACACGCGCTGGTGGGGGTTGTCCGCTTTTTCCGCCCTTGCACTGTGTGCGCTGTTTGCGTGCACTTGTTGTGTGTGTGCCTACCTGCGTCTCCGCGGTACGTTGCGTCCTTGGTGGTGCATCAGCAGGAGCATGGGGACGGCCTGCAGTGCTGGATTCATGCTCGGGGAGCCGCTTTTCGTTGTCCGTGCTCGGCGTCCGTGTTACCGCTTCGGTTTGTCGTACGGTATCTCTTGGCCGTGGGAGCCGTTTGTTTGCGGCATCGTAATTTATGCGCCGGACGGGGCGTGTTTCGTCGGACGGTGTGTGTCAGTTGGGCTGCGCCGCTACGTGTACGGGCGCACTTTGATGGCGGACGGTGTTGCTGGCTTGCCGGCGGTGTTTGGCCTGCTTTTCGCATCGTAATTGGGCGGGCGTGTGGACTGCTGCGTGCCGGCGGTAACTGGTGCTTTTTGCATCCGCCAGCATGGCGGTTGTGCTTCCGCCCGCCATCGTAATGGGCCCCTAAGAGAGTTAGTGTTATTGTTGTTTATATTTTCATATATTTAATTAATATGTATATATATATTTATAGTTTTAATAAATATATATTAGACACATTAATTAATTTGGTGAAAATATAAAAATTATATTCATGCATTTTAATTAATTTTACAGAAAAGTATTACATATTTTAAACTGGATTTTTAATTTATAGTAGGCTTTTGGCAATTATTTCTAAGTATTCTTGGCTTTTTGTTGTTGGATATAGTCTGACTTGATGTTGTACGTATTCAAACATTTGTTTAGTTTGTTTAGATAGTTTAGGCCTGATTTGTGTTACAGATTGCTCCATTCTTAGCTGTTGGTAGCTTTGTTCTTTTTGGAGGAAGAGTAGGAATTTGTGTAGAGTAGGTGGACCTCGTTCTGTTGTTGCTTGGAAGGCATAATGCCAACCTTCAACAGCATTGTTTGTTTTTGCCTCTTGGTTTATTGTGCTAAGGTATACATTCCACGTTGGAATTTGGTATTTTGGTTGCCTTCTATGTCCTGATCTATGGAGTCTTCCCACCCAGGTATCTTCAAAATAGTCTAGGAGGGGACTTAATTTTTGTTTGTGTTGCTGGTAGTAAGGACTTTCTATTAATAAGTTGTAATGTTCGGCCACGTCAGTAACTGGGACATAGGCCAGTGCTATAAGTTTTTTTATTTGGTATGCGAATGAACTGTTTGTCGCATATTCAACACTAAGGGGCCCATTTTGATGACGGACGGAAAAGACGTCCATCCGCCATGGTGTCGGAAAAAATCCCCCCACATGGTCCGCGGCATTTCCGTCGGTCAAAGTACGATGCAGTGTATGCAAAATCAGACCGCGGCGGACGGATGCCACAAAACACCGTCTACCACGGTCGGAAAAGCTGCAAATCCGACCGTGTCGGACGGGGAAAGCTGTACAACGGCCCAAAAAGACCGCCCCTGCAGCGGCATGACCGCACGGCCAATTACGATAAGAACGCGGAGCTGGCGGACCGAGCACTGCGTCTGACTGCCTCGCACGCACACAGGCCAAATGAATGGCGTGCGGCACCAACCCCACAATAACGCCGAAGTGTGCTTGTACTCCCGGCCGCCCCAATCACAACACACACGCCACAAAGACACACCCCAACCAGCACCTGGTACGAAAAGCTATGCGCATCATGGAAGAGACATCTGGAGGTCAACACCCATGTGGACACACCCACATACCACAGTACAAAAACAACCCCTACCTGGACCAGCAGCCTTTACACACCACAAGCCAAGACAGAGAGACAGGACACTATTGACTCAAACTGCACAACATCACACCCACCTATCTCCACACAACACCACCCACACCCACACACCGCACACACTACACATCTCTCCGCCATTACCTTGCACCCTGCACCCCTCATTCCTCTGTACCATGCCCCCCGAAAATGCCCAACAACCCTGAATCAGAGTTGAATGTGATGTCAGACGAGACAATCAGGGCTGAACCACATTTGTTGGTGCACCTGCTCCAACACAGCCCACTTGTGCGCAAGAATCAGATGTGGGCAAGGATCCACAGCAAAGTCAAAGCCGTAGGGACCACCCTACGCACTGTGCGTGATATCAGGAAGCGGTGGGGCGACCCCAAGAGCCGGGACAAGCATCCGGCCCACAGGAACCATGCGGCGGCCCAGAGTACTGGTGGTGCCCCTCCCATTCCACCACCAACCCTCACCGAATGGGAGGAGAAGGTACCTGCCATAATGCATCCAGAGAGTCTCACATGAATCGGGGGGGACTGGAGGCTGGTAAGTACCAACAAAATGAACACATCACACCACAACACACCGTAGTGCACAACAAGTGAGCCCCAATCGCCCGCCCACATCAAACTCATGTGGAATGCACCCTTACAATATGAATGGGTCACAAGCACAGCATCTCCTTAATCAGCTCAACCCCACAGGTGGGTGGCAGCTCATGCACCCTGGCCTCCCTCCCGAACAGCATGGCTCACCCTCCCCACCCCACAGCCATGTGGCAGCTAACTCCGTCGACTGTGCTCACCAACAGGTAGCTAGCCATCTCACTGGGGAGGGGGATGTCGAGCCCTTACCGCAACACCACAACTCCCACATGGCCCTCTGTCTCACCTCACAAACAGCATGGAGCCAAATGACCCCCACAAGGATGTTGCTGCTCATTAGGCTACAAAGGAGTGATTTCCCTAGACAAAATGAATCCACAAAGGACTTCACTTCCCGACAACGCCCACCTGGCATGATGTCATGCCGCAACTACCCCACCAGTGAGAAGTGAGGAGTGTGACCATGCGCACATCGATGTGCCTGCTGGCTATGCATTCCAGCAGGACAAAGGGACCACCTGTGGCAGGGCACAAAACAGAGCACAAAAGTAACCCGTACAGAGGCCCACTCTGAAAAAGGGACGGTGCACAGCACCGGTGAGAACCGGTCCCCTGAAAGACCTGTATGTACATCAACACCATTTGCGACTGATGACACACTGACATGAATGCCTAGTAAAGCCACGGCAAAAGTCATGTGACCTCCATTCAAATGTGGCAAACATGAACAGCTAAGTTGTGCTGTGTGCAGAACATGCTGACAAAAGTGACCTAACTACAAAAGGTGACTCCTTAGCAACAGTAGGCGACCGTGCCATGGACGAGCCCAGCCAGCCCCCCCACCCGGAAGGTGAAGCCTCGAATGCAGGGTCCCTAGTCTGTTCAGGTGAGGAAGACCTACATGGCCCCTCCTGCGTGCACAGGCCATGCATTACGCACATGGGAACAGTTGCACAACGTGTCCATTTTTGTCGAATGTACTGCTGACTCCCCCAGAAGTGATTGTGGATAGTCAATTAAGGCCTCACATTCCCACAGCGAAAGCATACTTCAGTGAGTGTGCAGGCACAATGAGCCTCTGTGTAGACAAGTAGTCGCTCCCACACCAGCCCAATGACCTTCGGATACCAGGTGTCTTGACCGTCTCGCGCGATTCAGTCAGTGTCACTATATTTGCGGTGAACTGACACACAGAGCATTGATAGCGTCTGATACTGAAGGCCATTGCAGACTTGTGGGCTCTGGCCTTGTCCGTCCCGTCCATGCCTTTCCGGAAGTACCACCGAGTGTCAGTCCTCAAGTTTGCAGCCTGCATTTCGCGCTTACTGACCATTACTTTGGCTGTACAGCTGAGCGCTGGGTCTGAGATTGCTCTCACGCCATGTCTGACCGTCCAGTGGGCCAGGCCGAGCCCAGTCTGTTGCAACTGCACCGTGCCCGCATGCAGCTTCTCTTAGGATGTGTCCCACTGGCTGTGCTGGGCATCAGTTACAGGCTGACGTGCCGTCATGCCTACTTCACCTGCGTGCAACCCTTCTTTTCCTGCAGAAGATGTCTGTTTCAGTGGGCCATGGATGTCTGCCTATCAAACACATCCCTTGCTGACCTGGATCATAAGCTGTGGGTGACTCCTTTGTTGGTCCACGTGCAAGACTGTTTTGGTGAGACACGTTTATGGGATGCCTTACAATGTGTCAGGCAGGCTGACAGCTGCGCCTGTGCGTTAGCGCAATGGCTCCTGTGCCATGCCTACATCGAACATCTCCCAGGTTGCGATGGGATGCTACTTGCAACCTCGTGGTGCAAGGAGCACATCTGTTCCTTCATACTGCTGGATTGGATGGAGGTCCTCTTCGCTGAAGATGAACTGGATCGTCTCTTGGAACTGATTGCCTTCGAAGCTGCCTATGCCTTCTTGGATTTGAAACTACTGCACAGCAACAGGAACTGTTGGTGACTAATTCGATCATCGTTTCCCTTTCATCACGCCTCCTGACCAGAATTGGCACCCAGCTCTCTGACTTTGGCCCTGTCTGCATTGGCTTGGACTGTGCAGTGCTCTGCGGTCAATAGCGCTTGGTACCACAGACCATGGCGAGTGGAGGCTGTCATCTGACCGTCATGGACATTGTCGTCTGGCATGAGCCCAGCTTACATTATGCAGCTGTAGCTCACAAAGAGGACATGGCGTTGTTGTCTTGCAAGTACCCAGGGCTCGAGTCGGGGGTACACGCAGGTACACAGCACCCCCGTGTTGCACGTGTTTGATGCCGTCCCCCCTACCAGGACGTTGGTCCCCACAGTAATATGCTTAACTTGTCCCGGTGTACCGTCCAGATCCCGGGTGACATTCAGCTGCACCTGCACGTTGTCTGCTGTCCATTCCCAGCAGCAACGTGCATGCAGTGAGTGTGCCTTTTTTCTCCTCCAGCCGGGCCTCAGTAAAGGGGCCATCCGGCCTCCTTTTGTTGGTACATGCTGACTGGGGTCCGCCTTGAACCTTACATTTGAATGTAGATGCCACAGAGGGGTACATATGCACACAGCTTGCCATCTCTACGCAGGTACTTAAGTGAGGCATGCTTTCACCTTTGTTCTGTCCCTGTGTGTTAATGCAGACACTGTAGGACTGTCAGATGGGTTGGTCTGTCCCAGTATTTGCACAAATCATGTCAGTCGCACTATTTTACTGCTTTCATAGCACTACGTCGTGGCGCTGTGAACTCATTAGCATTTTGTCTTACTTGGTCAGTCCCCCCACTTTCTGTTTTAGGACTTGTGCCCTGCAAGTACCGTAGTACATATCTGTCACATGAGAGGTGTCCGCAGAGCTTGTTCACTGCGCGGTCCAGGAGTACTGTCTGAACATTTTGTCCGAGCTCTTAGAACCCTGTCCCTTGTCATTCTGTTCTGTTCAGGCCATAGCACCCATAATCAACATGGTCTCACAGCTGCTAGAGGACACGGATCCCCCTTGATTGACATGGGAATGTGGGCCAGATGGCCCACACTTGGAGGGTCATCCATCCTGTGATGAGTGCGACACCACCAATGTTGTGTAATCTCACCATGTATAGTCTGGGAAATGGGTTCTGCTGACAAAGGCCATAGACCAGGGACATCCCATACGACTCCTTCCTGCAAGGGGTGGGGGGATATGCTCGTGATTCGACGTCCAGAGGGGTTTTGATGCCACATCTTGCTTCATGTGAAATGGATATGTCACTGTGGGTACTGGTTCAGTACTCATGCATTTTCAACCTGTTGTGTCACGTATTTAGCATGCTTTGACACTCTAGTAAAAACTTCACATTTGGAAATGTTTCTTGTCTTCAAATTGTCTGCTTGTGTACATGCGCTTGGATGCGTCAGAGTGAGTAGGGGAGCAAGTGAGGCAGTATGGCAATGGTGTCCTGTGCATAGTGGTGCTTCTGGGTGCTCAGTCCCTGCATGCATGTGTTTTCAAGTCCGGCGCATAGGCCGGTATGTGTAGGCAATCTCAGGGAAATTTGTCTGAGTCTGTGAGACGACAGCAAGGCACACAGACACATTCATGGTCCGTCATTGTTGCATCACACTCAACGGAAGTAGTTGACGATGACCTGTAGACGCTGATCAAGGCCTTCTTCCTCACCACTGTCATCATCACTGGGCATGTGTGGGTTGGGTGCGGGGGGGATGGTGCTGTTCTGCCAGATGTAGCTGTCATGTGCCGACCCCGGTTAATCTGCACACACGTGTGAGATGATCTGCTACGCCTGTCATGCCACTGGCACGTTGATGGAGTGGTAGTGTTTGCGGTTCCTAGAGATGGGTTCACTTGCCTGTGGTGGTACGAGGCCAATGTGTGTGCCATCAATGGCTGCCATCAACATTTGGGATGCCTCCCAGGCAGGGCCGGCTCCAGGAATCTTTATTTGTGTGGTTCAACGATGCATTCGGGTGGGCCACTGCGTGCCCGAGTTGTCACTTATGTCTCTCGCCAGGCCTGCTTCAGGGCCCCACTTTGTCTCTCCTCAGTTTCACAAGGGACAGGGAGACGTATTCTTTCCTTCCAGGATTTCTTGATAGATGTTGTTACTCTCGAGATGTGTGTTTTTTCCTGGTAAGGACCTCCTGATGGGAGGTGGAGGTTTCCTGAGGTGGGAGTTTCAGGCAAGTGACACTTCTCATGTTCTCACTCATGCCTTCCTCCTAGGACGACCTCTCTGCCACCATCGTCTAGCGCCCCTCATCTCTCCATGGCCGCTCGCTCATGTGCATTTCATGTGTTGTATGGCGCTACTGATATGTGTGTAGGGTGTGACAGTGCTTTACATCACGCATACATTGTACAGAGACAATCAGTCATGCAAGTATGTGAGTACATCAGTCAACGGGGAATGTCACGTGAGCCAATGGGAATTGCAGGGTGTGCTAATCACATGTCATCCATGCTGGTGGGCAGGATTTTTTAGGGCGTTTGGTCGGGAGAAGCACTGACTCAGGACTTGTGTGGGGACATTTACAGGCAGTGACAGTTAGGCAGAATGCACGCCACACCAGTATGTGTGTTGGGTGTGCTAGGGAATACACGTATGTCTGATTTGCAGACAATGGTCACCTCTGATTGTCTGCCTACGCCACTGACCCTTCACAATTCGAGCCCTGGCCAAGAGACGCCAGTCAGATGTCAAGGGATATTCAAGCGGGGTTCACATGTTCGATGTTTCATTACACAACATTGGTACTGTGCGGGGGACCTTTGTCCTTTTTGACTCCTTTCCTCATTTAAGTCCATCTGGCCACGAGGCATGGCTATGTATGTAATTTCACTCTCCTTTCCTTGGACATTCCATGTGTGTGAAGACTTGGCTCACGGGTCACACTCTCTCATCCCTTCACAGTGTGGTGTGCAGCTGTTCACTGTTCTAGTTGTTCTGATGTACCAACCACTCCCAGAGGGCTGGCTTACCCCCCACCACAAAGCCACCCAGCACAGGCGTCACTGGACATGTGACCCTGCCAACAAACGGGTCCAGACGCATGTGCCCTGGGCCAGTTCGCCTATACATGTACGGTGTCTGTGTGGTTACTTGGAATGCATGGGGGCTTCATGCCACACAACATTACACATGGGGTGCACCAATCACTTTCAGCCAATGAGTTGTGATGTGTGATGTTATAGTCAGGGCGCCGATGCACATGCGGTATGTGTTTGCATGCATGCTAGCTGACATTTGCAGCGATGACACGCATTGGCCACACTTGAGAGTTGCAGGGTTGTGGTTGCAGCTTCCGGGCCGTCAGGGTGTGGCACACAGAATGCGCATGAGTCATCAGCCAATGGGTGCCTTCGGCGTCCATGTTTAGGTGTTGCTGTGGGTGCGCTCAGCAACTGCAGGGCTCGTCATTGCCTCCAATTGCCTTCTGGGGCACCGAGGGTCACTCATGGGGATTGGGTGTGCCTCGCACTTTGCATTTGGCAGGTTGCGACATTCATTGTGGTGCCTCCACACTTGTTGGGAGTTGTAGTTGTTCAGTGGTTGCATGTGTGGAGATGTCGGGAACGTACCGCTGCTGTTGGGCGCGGCAGAGTCTTGTCTGCCGGAGGTGCAGCAGGTGGTACAGCGGGAAGGCCTGTGGTGCAAGATCCATGGCGGGTCCGGGGGTTTAGATGGGTACAGTATCGGCTCCTCCTCTCCGATGTTGTATTTCCGCCATCCGCAACGTGGTGGTTTTTGCGCGGCGGTGGGAAAGGCTGTCTGCAATATCGTGATTTGCTTGGCGGACGGGACGTGTTCCCGCACGCCGGTCCTGCCCTGTTGGCTCCGTCCGCCACCCTTGCGTACGCAAGAAACGTGCGGAGCCTGACAGACGCCGGCGGATGGAAAATGGCCTCTGTGGGTCCATTGTGATTTGTTGGTCGCAATGACCGCACCTGGGGCGGGAAACATGACGGTTTTCCGCCACCGCCACCAGCACAGATGGCCTTCCGTCCGGCATCGTAATGGGCCCCTTAGTGTTGATTTCTGAAGGTGTCTCCATATACACTGATTGAAATGATAGTAGCAACCCTGAATTGATGTGTGTGGGTAGGATTTTAGAATTGCATTTATCATTGCCTGCTCAAAATCAATAATTATTTTCTGTGGAAAATAATTATTTGTTTCTTGTTTAATTTTAGTTAGTACTTCCAAATATGTGGAGTTTTGTTTATTGGGTAGTAAGGCGTAGATAAAAGGGATGTTAGTGTTTTGGTATAGGGCATGGACAGTGTATAATTGATAGAATGGTTTGGGACAAATTTTAAAAGTCCCGTCCATCATCCATGTTTCTGATTGTTGTAGTTTTATTAAATTATTTGCTGTTGCAAACATAATTATTCTTTTCTCTTTGGATTTGTAGTCATAAAGAACAAAGGGTTCTTCGTTATGAGTTATAGATAGTTCTGGGGGAATTACTGCCTCTTCAAATGTTTTTGGGGAGGTGTGGTGGTCGTTGTGGCTTTTTTTGTTCGAGCTATAGTTCTTTTCAATGAAGAAATAGAGGGCATTTGGCCAGTAGCATGTTGGGGTATTGTGGGCAGCATCTCCTTAAGTATTTGAGTTGTCGATTTTTGTGAGCTAGTACTGGCTTCTTTATTGTCGTCTAGGGCATTCCTAACCTCTATTTCAGTAACATTTGGGGGGTGGTTATGCTCCCTTACATACAAAACTGTTGTTTCTCTAGTTGTTGCCCTCCCATAACACTTATTTGAATAGTATTTGCTACATTTCCAATTTACTTTAAGTTCACTTTGCTTTTCCTGGGTATAAACATACCCCATGTAGCATAACAAAAACTTTCCTTTCTGGGAAGTGATAAATTGGGCACCTTCTGTCATTGTGATGTTTGAAATGCTACGAAAAATGTATATAAAAATTAATAAATGAATATTGTACATGTTTTTTAATTAATACATACACATTGTTATTAATATACTTACAATGTTGATTTTGAGGTCGTTTTGAATGGAGATGTCCTTTCTTTGTTGGTTGAATTCTGTTTTGTTGCTGATGTTTCTGTTGGTAGAGTAAAACATATTTTTAATTATTTTGTTAAATTGTATATGGTGTGGGATGGAGGTTTGCGATGAAGTTGGGGTTTGGCTGGGTGTTTTATATAATTTTTAAAAAACATTTTGCTGAATACTTGCTTTATTTGTTAGATGATTTTAGAAGCTGGTCTGTAATTGTTTGGATGCTTTGAGAATTATCTGTAGAGGAGACATAGATTGAAAAAATATATATATTAATTATTTGTGCATGATAAATAGTAGTTTTTGAAGATTAGCATTAGTGTTATATTATAAATGGCATTTTACTTACATTTTAAAATAGGAAATAGATTTTTCTTTAATGAAGTCCTTGCTTCTGGCAGCATTCCGGCAGAGTTTCGTCTTCTTGATTCTTTTTGGTTTGAGGTATAAAATATGAATAATTTTTCTTTCTTTATATAGTGTTTAATTAATTTTTTGTTTAATGTGATTGGTTTATTTTTATATTGTGTGTATTTGATTGGTTGATATTTATTGTTTTAATTTTTTGGTAGTTGGTTTCCATATATGGAAAACGCTAATTAAGAGTCAGTGAGTGCTTTTTTTTTTTTTAAACAGGTTGAATCCTTTAAATGTGTATTATAATCTATGTGATGTAAAATAATGTGTGTATATTATTTAAATATAAGATTTAAATAGTTATTAAGAGTGTATTTATGATTTAATGTTTTATAATATGTTTTACAATTTTTTTAATTGATTGTATTTGATTTATTTTGCATGCAGTGTATGTTTATTGATTGAAATATATTTATGGAGTTAAGTTTTGTTTGTTTTATCTGTTTTTAAGTTGTCGATATTTTTTAAAAACGATAATATTGCTGTTTATATTATTGTGATCGATATTTTTGACATGTATATTTTTAAACTATGTTCGATATTTTGAATAACGATATTTATGTGTTCGATAATAGTGTTATCAATATTATTGTTTGACGATATTTTGGTGTCGATAATAGTGTATTATTTTAATTAAGTATAGGTTATCGATATTAGTGTACTCGATATTTTTGTGTCGATAAAAATGTAGGTCGATATTGTGTCTGTCAATATTATGTCAGTGATTCTGTCTGATCATTGGCAACCTTCTTTGTTGGCCCCCAAACCTTTAAGGGGTCCCCAGTCGTTCAGGGGGCCCCCATTTAGTGCAAAGACTTTGAATATGAGATATTGGAAACCTGAAAGCACATTTACATATTGTGCAGGGGGCCCCATCATTTTTGCATTATGCCACTGTCAGGAACTGTCCTGAAAACTTAATGAAGGGGGCCCTAGAAAGGTGGGGGACCTGGGCCAGAGCCCACTTTGCCTCTGCCTTAAAATGTCTCTGCATGGTACATTGCCTGTTACTTAAAGTGGGAGAGAAAGAATGTTAAACATCAACCCCTTCCTTTTTCACTCGTATAGGCTTGAACCCCAGGTTTCATCGTGCACTGAGAAATGAGAAATAAAGTGTATGCTAATTGATAGGAGGGTGCAGGTACAAAGAACACATGTTTTTTACTGGTTGACATATTGCTTTACCTTTAAAAGAGCAAACGCAATTCATATATTGACAAATCAGGCACTGGGTGCTGCAGGGGACTGTTAACAACTCAGCCACTTGACCTCTGCCTCCGTTGAAAGGTGGCTTCAGTGCAAGGCTACATATTTAAATACTTGCAAACTGGTGCTACAAGACAGATGGGAGTGAACTGGACTTACCTAAGGCATGGTAAACAGAGCTGGATAAACAGCGGAATGAGGAGAGTTGGAAGCACTTTGTGGTGACCATCAATAATACATGAAAGGATGTATCTTGTGGGCATCATTTCTAGTATTTCTCACTCATGTGTTTAGAAGGGCTATTTGCGCTAGAAACATGAAAGTATTGGGGAATATTCCTGAGCAACTAAGCCGGGTGAGAGACATTTTAGGAGAATTTGGGAGAGGAACTACCAAAAGGCAGGCTTTGTGCGTTATAGAGACTAGCTTGGCAGCTCACTCCTGATTTCAGAGCATAAAGGCAATGGCAAAGGTGAAGCAATTTAGAGGCAAGAAGGAAGAGAAAATTGTATTTTAGAAAGTAAGCATGGAAAGTATCTTATAAAATTCAGAAATTAATTTGATCTAAAAATAAACGCATAGCACATAAATAGTGAAAACATTTCTATGAGATTCTCACAAATCAGCAATTTGACCGTGACCAAAGGCACCTTTAATCGTCCATGGTATACATCAAGTCAGATACAATATGGAGGGTTTTCCTGATGATCCATTGTACCTTCGCAATTCGAAAAAATATGGATACAAAATATTTCCAGCAGGGCCTAGCTAGAATCTATCCAAACAGTGCTTTTTCCAGACTCAAATCTTTCCGCAGGATCTGGACGTGTAGCTATCTTTTGATGTTGTGCCTTTGTCAGATTGATTCTCTTCATTGATAACGGATCACACAAATATGGAGTTTTTCATCCTACAAAAGCAAAAATAAGCAAACGCTACAGAAAGATAGATTCCATAAATCTTCATAGAAAATGTTATTGACCTCAGCCTTCTTGAATATATTTTTTGGTTGGATCTCTTCATTGACATCTGATCCACAAATTCCTTTCAGTGTACCAAATAGCTCTGATTGTTCCCAATGGCAACAGGCTTCCTCTTTTGCATGGTCAGTTCCAGTTAGAAACAGTTAGGGGCATATTTACAAGTGAATGGTGAAGCGAGGCATTAAGGAAGAATTGCTAACGCCACGCTCCGCCATTCTGAAAACGCAGGGATGCGCTGTATTTACAATGGTACAGTACATCCCTGCGTTTCCTCTAGTGCTGGCGCTAAACTTAGCTGCCAAGCGCCATCGCAAGCACCCTTGCACCATAGTGCAAGGGTGCCTGCGTGGAGGGAATGATTTTTTATGTGCAGGAAGGGACACCTTCCTGCACATCAACAATCACTAATGGTGATTTGTAACTCCTATGGGTGCTGCATTGTGCCGCACACATAGAATTTGCAAATCATCATTTTTTTAATGATTGTTTATGTGCAGTAAGGGACACGTTCCTGCACATAAGCAATCATTCATGGCGATTTGCTGTTTCTATGTGTGCTGCAAAATGCAGAACACGTAGAAACAGCAAAATTGAGGAGAAATTAAACATTTCTCCTCATTTTGCCCTGTCAAGACCAGGTTTTCCCTGGTCTTAATTTTGACGCTGCCCGATATTTACACCACCCTTGTAAATAGGGGGCAGCGTCAAATTCAGTGGGTGTTGCGGCAGAATGCCCACCGCAACATCCATTGCCCGCCCCTTTCACACTAAGGGGTCGATTCCGATTCGGGCCGGAAATTTCTCCGACCGAGCCGGATCCGGAGAGATTTCCGACCGAATCGGACCCGTGCAGTCCGACCGAACGAGTACGATGCGTCCGTATGTTATCGGACTCGAGTCGGTCGGACTCCCATTGAACTCAATGGGAGCCGGTCGTACAACGCGTACGCGGGCTCCCATTGACTCAATGGGTGCGAGTCGGACAAGGGCGCCCCCTACAGCGGGTACGCGGCGAAGCGATTCGCGCCGTACACGCACAGGTAGGGGGACCCATGGGTCCCCCTGTGTGCGACTCGCGCGGCTACACGTACAGGGGGTCCGACACGGACCCCCAAAGTACGGCTCCGACAGCTCTTACGAGCCGGAGTGCGCGGCTCGGTCGGACTGCTCGCGGCGCGCATCGTACTTACCCGGCCGGGAAACGTCTCCATTGCGCGGTGCGAGTCGAGTCCGAGCGAGTCGGTCGGAGCGGTTCGAGTCCGAGCGAGTCGGTCGGAGCTGTCGGGACGCCCGGACGAGTCGGTCGGCGATTTCGCATCGTACTCGCTCGGCCGGACCCGCGTACGGTTCGGTCGGGAAACAGGGCTCCGAATCGGATCCGGTAAAGCCGAATCCTATTCGGAGCCCTACCGGCCGAGATCGGAATCGGCCCCTAAGTGTAGCGCAAAAGGGGGCCTTATTTACAAGGCGGTGTTAAGCCACGTTAAGTGGCTTAACGCCACCGCCTTGTAAATAAGACAAAGGGCTTATCGCCACAGGGACATCGCAAAAAGTGAAGTTCCTGTGGTGATAGGGGCTTGTAAATATGCCCCTTTGGGTTCCTCCAAAGACCAGCAGCATAGTCTAATAATATCCTTAGTGGCTAAATAGGAAAACTGGCTACTGTCATTGCAGACTGAGTTCTTGGGTTCCGAATTCCAGAAAAAAGATGAAAGCTTCAGACAGATAGAGATACTTCACAGTGTTATGCTCTGCAGCTACCATGGAATGCACCATGCTGAAGATTTTCCAGCATGCATCAGACCTCTGGGTACTGAGAAATGGACTGCACTCTCCCAAAAGTTTGTAGGCACTGCATTAACACCAGGACAAGATGTGTTGTACATGGCTCTGGGCCATTTGATAAAAGAAGACCTCATAAGATCCACCTTTTGATTTTTGGCAAATGAACATTGTGGAACAGAAGGGGGTTTAAGTCTCTTGCTTAGCTATGAGGAGATATAATGGGTGGAGTTTGGAATGACAAGGACAATTGTGTTACAGGAAGTGTCATTTATTCTTAAGGGGCATGCTAATACAAAATGGCTGTAATGTATTTCCATATTTCCAGATCATGCTTGTGGTGTCAGCACTAGTTACTACATAAAGGATCTTTTGTATTCTTCAGTTTGTCGCAAGGCTTCGGGGATTCCATCTTTGTTGTGTCCGAAGCCCGTTTCACTCTAATCCCTTGTTTCTTCTTTCTGGGTTACTTTGGGCTTGTTTTACTGATTGCTTTTTCCTTACTTTGAATTGTATTGTTTCCTGTCCTCTGTTGTCCACATCCAGGCTCCTGCCTTCTTCCTCCTGCAACCATGGTCCATTGTGCTGTCAATGCCCCTTCTACTTGCCCTGTGCGGTCAGCTTCCTTCCCCTCTTGACCCTCCCCATGCCCTCTGTTTTCAGTGTGCATGAATCTGCCTCTTCCTTCCTGCTTTCCATGGTCTGTTGTGTTGACACTGGCCCTTTTGCCTGCCCTGTTTGGCGAGCCTCCTGCCCTGTCTCTTCCCCCCTGCACTCCATTGACTGACTCCATGCCCCTACTCTCTCCCTCTTGCTCTGCATGGCCCATTGTGTTGCCACTACCCCTGCCTCCTGCCCAGCTTGTTTTTCCTGACCCATCCTCTAACCCCTCTCCCCGCCTTTCATTGTCCAAGTCCTGGGCCCTATCTCTTCCCCCTCCTTCCATGGTCTGTTGGCATGCTGTGTCCCTCCCACCTGTCCTTCATGGTCCGTTGTGCTGCCAGTGCCCTCCCTGCCTACCTAGTATGGACAGCTTGCTACCCTTGCCTCCCCTCCTTGTGTTCCATTGTCTGTATGCATGCCCCTGCCCCTTCCCTCCTACTCTCCATCATCTGTTGTGCTGCCACTGCCTCTCCTGCCTGCCCTGCATGGTCCCTTGGGCTGCCACTGCCACTACCACCTGCTCGGCATGGTCAGTCTCCTGCCTTTGCCCCAGCTCCATTCCCCCTGCCTCTGCCGTCTTAGTCTTTGCTCCTGCCACTCCCATAGATTCTTACTTACTGCCTGTTATGCCAACTGGCATGTAGGGCAGCAATGAAGGACCTCTAGTTCTGTCTGTCTTAATTAACTTCCTGTACCATACCCCAGCTGTGGTTCAGGGCCTTCAGTTCTGCTTCCACAGTTCACCTCCAGGTGTTCTTTGGCATGCCTCTCATCTGTTTGCTGTCTGGTGTCCAGTGGAGAGCTGTTCTTGTGATGGAACTTGTTCTCTTCGGATAGTGTGTCTTGTCCATCTAATTTTTCTCATTATGATGGTGTCTATGTTCTCTTGCTTGCATCTGGTCAGAATTTTCGGGTTGAAGATGGGTGCCGGGCCAGAAAATACACAAGATTTCTCAGGATACTGATGTGGAAGTCTGACATTTTAATAGAAACTCGGGATTTGGACAGTGGACCATAAAACAACACATGCAGCACCTGTCCCGTAAGTTACCACTGATATTTAAATGCAAAGCAATCCTGTGTGCAGAATTCCAAATGTGCCCCCTGTCCAGAAGCACCACCCCTCACAAGGTGATTAAGTATAAAAAAACTGGATTGGAACTGCACCACTGCTAATCAGACAGGTCCATAAGCAATTGTCCATGGATGTTGAAGAATCATAATTTGATGTAGAAAATGGCTGCAACTGCAAGATATATAGCGTTCTCTTCTTTATTAAGTTCACAAAACAAACCATCAGCCAACGCGTTTCGTCCTTTAAAACATAGGACTTCTTCAGGGCTGTAAGTTAAAAGAGTGAATAAAAAAGACATTTACAAAAAACACGCTCTACATGACCAACAACACTTATATGTACATGACAAATATATTACATGAACATTGCTTATGGACCTGTCTGATGAGCAGTGGTGCAGTTCCAATCCATTTTCTACTGACATTTTAATGATATCACTTTTAATCACTCACTAGCATTCTGATCCATACACGAGTGAAGCCTCAACTTGGTATTGGTGCTGTACTAAGATGGCCTACACACAATGATCAGCATCCTGAAGGCATTCCTGGCCTTCTTTAGTCTGCTCTTGATGTCACTGTCTGTCCCTCCATCATGTCTGATAGTACTGGCTAGGTAGGTGAATTCTTCAGTCCTGGCTAGGTCCTCTCCATCCACTTTCATTGGTGAAGTGTAGGAAGTTGGCTCTTTATGTGATATATCAATAATCTGATATACCATGTAAAGAGTCCAGGGTGTCTCTTATAAGTGCACAGGGGCTTTCTCTAGCAATCCCAAGGTGCTCTATTATGGATAGTGTGATCGAGCAACCTTAGCCTTAATGGAGAGGAGTGTAAGACATCTGCAAATACTCACAATGATCAATAATTGACACACACGACTCAAGAAGGTGATGTACCCCAACTTATAAAAAAAAACGTATCTTTATATATGCTTAGGCATCAGGGAAAAAAAGTTCAGGTAAGTATGTTTTCAAATATGAACTATTTTCAGTTCAAAAATTGGACACTGCAATTTTTGAGTTCTGAAACGTTATCTTATGGAAGGAAGAATAGGTTCTGCAAACAGGTTTAGTACAGCGACTTAAGGGACCAATCTCCAGGAGTTAAGGTGAGTGGTGGGCAAGGTCCAAGGAGCACCAACAGCACACCACCAGCGACACAAAGGCAGCCTTGTGCGGGATGCAAAACAGTGTTGGAAGCCCAATGTTATTCTATGGAGATCGGTCTCTGCAAAACGAGGTTGCAGGCTCTGGCTAGAAGGCCAGCTGGGCTGAAACAACAAGGTGGCTCAGGCCTCACGATGCTCTGGGATACAGGGACACCTTTGGACCTCTTCTCAACAGCTCAGGGGCGAGGGGTGCAGATGTGTCTTTAGGTGTCAGGTTTTTCCTTAACCGAGCAGTCGCAGTAGAGGGGGCCTAAATGCAGAGGCAGCAGATGACGTCAGAGGATCCACAAGGGGTGAAACCAAGATGGTCTTGGCCTCTGGAGGGCTGGGGGACCTTGAAGACACCATTGGCCTAAATCAACTCTGGCTTGGAGTGGCGGGTGCAGTGGTGGCTTCAGGTGTCGGGCTTTAGTGGTTCCAGGGGCCTCAGAGTCCCTTCTTTTGGAGTTGCTGCGAGATGCTGGAAATAGAGACTTACAGAGAGTGCTAAAGGTTTTGCCAATTGGGTAAAACAATTGACCAATATTTGGTAAAGAACACTGGTACTAGGGACCTGGTTAGCAGGACCCCATTACACTTCAGTCAAAGTTGCACCAGATACCAGAAAAAATAGGGGGGTACTGCAACAAGAACCCAGCTCCCTGCACAAGAGTTTGGGATGTTGAGTGGCATGACTTCTGATTTCTTCATGTTGATCTTCAGGCCTAATTGTTGTGCATAGATGTTGAGGCGAGATGTTTTTCTCTGCATATGCTGATATCTCTGAGAGAGTAAGGCTAGGTCATCCACATATTCAAGCTCCACCAGTGGAGAGAATAATTTCTGTTAGATGCCTCTGGCTTTGTATTCAGTTGTGCATCGCATCACCCAGCCAATGACTAGGTTGAAGAGCAATGATGACATCATGCATTCCTGTCTCACACCGGTCTTGACTTCAAAGCTATTCACCCTAGCTTGCAGGTAAAAGTATCGTAAATGCCTTTGATGAGAAAAATTCTCTGCTACAGTATGCCACAGACTCTCAGTATACGCCAGAGGCTGTCATGGTGGATACTGTCAAAGGCTTTCCGAAAATCAATGAAGTTGATCTATAGTTCTCTCTACCACTCTATGAACTGCTCCATGATTTTGCATCGAGTAAGGATCTGATCAAGACACCCTCTGCCCTTGCGGAACCCAGCCTGTTCTTTTCTTAACTTATGGAGGCCAAATCTGAGAGTCTGCAGGAGAAGTACAAGTAACCGTACATAGAAGCAGAAGTCTTGTCCACAGCATCAGAAATGCGCTGCATAATGATCGTCACCAAGATTTTACTCTGGATTATCAGAAGTGTGATTCCATGCCATTTTTTCCAGTTAGTTAATGCTCCCTTTTTGAAATCTTGACAATGATGGCTTGGTCCCAGTCATTTGGTACTTACTTTCCCTCCTAAATCAATTTAAACAGTGGTTGGAGGATCTTGGCTGATGTTTCAGGGTCTGCCTTGAACATTTCTGCATTCAGATTGTCTTGGCTAGGCCTGGGAATAATTTTAATTACACCAGAGTAATCTGAGTAATTTTAGTAATTCCGCATTACCCTTTGATACGGAATTGCAAATAATAAGACAATTATGCCCTCTCGTGTAACTAAGAGCAATTTGTAGGAAAGAATACTACTGCAAAAGCACATCTAGCAAACATGAGTGACTACTTCAGCTACTGTTCATGTTCTGTTGCATTTATCTCTATTTTCTTAGCGTAAAATGCATCCTTGTGTCCATTTTGGATTCAAGGGTACATTTTGCGCTAAGAAATGAGCACTAAATGACGAGAGTAAGTTGGGAAAAATCCTTCTCCAAGTGCACATATAGCAAGTGAGAGTGGCTGCTCATGCTGCTATTCTTGTTCTGTTGCATTTAGCGGTATTTCTTAGCGCAAAATGCATCCTTGCGAGGGGGCATTTTGGCATCAAGAAAATAGCACTAAATGCCACGGTTCCATCATGGTTCATGTTGTCTTTTTGCACTTTAGCATTTTAAGTCTCCCATCATAATCTTTAGGTCGTTGTTAGACATGGTTTCAAGCTTAGCTTGCATCCGTTAGTACAATAAACCTGTAACTGTTTCTGATACATCATTTGTTGGAGCATAGCACTGGATAATGGTGGTATTGATGTATCTGCCTATTAACCTGGCTTTTATGAGTCTGCTGTGGACTTGCTCAGTTAGTCATTCCTCTGCCCAATTGCTCATGATGATTGCCATTTTCTCTTCCTGAGTACAGTACCGTCAATCCTATGGTGGTTTTCATTCTGCCAGATCCAGTCCACCTATTTTCACTGACCCCCAGGATGTGAGGGTTGTAGTGCATCATCTCAAATGTTACTTGAACTAGCTTTCCTATGTCATACATTGTCTGTACCTTCCAGAATCCAATTCTGGTCTTGCACTTGGCACTCAGAACTTTTGTCATCGTGTCAGTAGTTTCCTCGTGGCTTTGACTACTGTCATTCATGCAGCCTCATGCAGAGACTCTGGAAGTCCCTTGTGCCCAGAAAAGTTAGTGGTTCTTGCTGTTGTTACCTGTCGTGTGGTTTGTGGCCTCATGGTCTGCCTTGCTAAGTTGGCTTGGGCCTGGCTGCCATGATGCCTTTTTGCGCACGTTACTTTGTGCCTTTGTTTTTCCAGCCTCTGCTTGTGCCCGGCTATTTTGGAACTGTCTGCCTTTTTTGCCTTTCACCTTTCCTCCTGTTCCCTTTGGGTTTCGTCTGCACATCATGTACAAGGTCGAAAAACAATGTCCCTTGTTCTTGCTGATCTGGTCAGCCCCTCGCACTTAGACATAACACTACATGCAGCTGCACTGGAAAAATTTGTGTGCTTTTAATATTGTGATTTTCACTGTTAGAGACACTTGGAGAAAAACCTTTCCAGAGAGAAGAGCTGTGCTTGTCTGATGATGTAAACCTTGCTTCTAGATATTGCGGTATGAGGGTCTGCCCGACAAAGCCCAGAGGTCTTCTATTTTTATATTAAACTAGATACTAGCACGGGGAGGGTGGTATGGTCATTTAGCCCTATATCCACTGCTTTATGAAATGCTTTCCCCGTTTGTATTCTATGGAATTGTAACTATGCTTATTATTTTATCTTTATGCATTATGCTGATAGTACTGGCACGTGTACTGTATCTTAGAGCACGATAGTTGAAATAAACATTTTAAACTATAATGTGTCTCTTATTACGCACGTTGTGGACAGGTGTGAGTGAGTTATGAAAGGGTGTTCTTGCTCCCGCGAGTCCTGAGAGAGAGAGACCGTGTTCTGGGTTGTCTAATCATTGCTAGCATCGCTGCTAATGAGACGCTAAAGCTAGTCGGATTGGGATTGTGGGTACTAAGGTGCATGGTTGGTTCACCACTATACTCCGAGGTCCTATTATCCTGTGCATAGCTCTGTGTATGTGCAGAATCCCTGCAACATGGCACCACCAATGTAGTGGGCTGCTTATCTGCGAGACGCTTGAGTAGTACTTGTGCTTGTACGCAACACCCTTTGCAGACGCTTCCGGAGGCGTGTGTGAGGGCGATACCTCCTATATTGACGTTTTTATAGGTTCTTTCAAGCTTGAAGTTGTTAAAAGGTGTTTAAATACAACCCTATATTGTGCCTCCTCCTACTAGGTTGTCGAATATTTTTGGCCTTAAATGGCTGTCCAAATTGCTGCACATAGCCGCGCAGCGCTCAGAGCTCATTTGACAGTGTATGGAGTGCCTGACGCGGGTGTCGATCTGATCTTTGTGGTACAAGCAGATCCTGCTTAACACTTTGAGGTATTTTACTCTTGGATCACCTTTCCGGCGGTGGATGGGAATGATAATTTGTTCCATGAATATACAGCCACCGCTCTTCCTAATCTCTATAGGCCTTATAGGAATCTTGAAGTACCGCTCTCTGCATGGCAACACCGTGTCTGGTTTAATGGCGCCCTCCCCCAACCGGTTACCCCGATTTGTTTAGGCCCCTTATCGATTGAAGGGGCCACTTGGCTAGTTTTGGCCGGGTATACCCCACATCCGCGTTATATGACACTTGCGGTTGCTGAACTGCGTGAATTGCATACGTCTTTGATACGTGTACATAGAGCTTTAGTACAGTATGTTACAGGCAACGTCCAGGGAGTCCCTCCTGGAGTTGCAGCGCATCCAGCTGGACCAGGCGGCGTAACCATAAGTCCTGTCATGGTTAATTCGGTGATGGGCAAGCGCCCACAAAATAAGGACGATTTGCCTTATTGGCTTGCAGAGAAATTTGACCAGCTGGAGGCAGTTTTTCCAAATACTTCTCCTGTGGAAAAACACAGGATTTTGATGATTAGTTTGCCAAAAGACTTGATCCCCGGGTTGGCAGAATGCAACAACTGGGGTAAGGTATTCGCAGCAGTATATGCGAAGTGTTTCGGCACTTCTTCCATGTCAGTTCTCCCCTCTGTAATTAAACGCGTGCAGGATGAGCATGGCCCTGAAGCGGCTGTAGAATTAGGGTTGAGACTGGTGGGAGTGTTCGATGTAGTGGCTGATTTGATCCTTGCGAATGTCAAGGGCGATGCAGTTAACTTTCAAGTAGCTAATGCTTTGGCTTTGATCCCAGAACCGGACAAGCCGCGTGAATTACCGAAAATTATTGCACAGGCTTACAAAACCATTGGCCGCAATAGCCTGGGAGTCAAGCCTTTTGCTAAAACGCAAACTCAATCACAACTACAACCAAAAACTCAATCTGAGAAAGATGAGAAACCGTTCTTTACTAAAAAGAGCTGGAGGTTGAAAAAACAGGGTAAGCAACAGAAGAAGACAGGGTCGCGAGGCGCATCCCCGGTTTCCGTATCTTCTGAACGCACATATGATTTGCGCGATAGAGCGAGAATTAAATCTCCAGAGAGATTTCAAGTCCCTGATCCGCGTTCTCCTCGTTCTTCACAGGCACCGTCGACCTCCCAGACAGGTGGAGGAGATCGTCAGGATAGAGGCAGGGGTCGAGAGGCTCCACAGGGACGAGACCAACCTCGACAACAAGTCCGAGGGAAACCAGAAGAATTTCAACGTTCTCGCCCACAGTTTCAGAAGAAAAAAGTTGCAGCTGTAACAGCGAGGTATGCCACAGACGGTGAGAACGAGACTCCTGAATTGGACGTGGGCAGTGACGCTGCTAGACAGCGCCGCGGAAGTTACCATAATGCGGAAGGCACTACGTCCTCATGTGGAGGCGACAGCAACTGAAACATTCATTACTGTCGAGACAGCTGACACCAGAGTGGCACCCCTGACAGACTATATAATATTGTCATTCAAATTGAAGGTGACATACAGCGTGTTATTAAAGGGATTTTTGGGAGAATCTGACCTCTTCGTACGACATTTTGTTGGCAGAGGCGGATTGGCCGCTCCCATTCGTGCTTGCTGCACGTAGAGGGGAGGAGGTAATCCTCCCGAGCTTTTCTCGTCATGTCCCCAAGGACAAAGCGGAGGCTCTCGCAGCTGAGTGGGCTGTGTCCCTGGCTCCGGCGTTATACCGCAATCACGTGGGCTGGGATGAAGACTCTCCCCCCCATGATATTCCTTTGCGGTCGCTGCCACAGCCACAACCCCAATATCCCATCAAGCGGGAAGCTAAAGGTCCCGTTTCCGAAATTCTGACACAGTTGGAATATCAAGGAGTAATTGAAACATGCGAGTCACCCATGAATAATCCCCTTTTCGCGGTTTCTAAACCCGATGGATCGTACCGCCTAGTTTTCGATTACCGGCATTTGAATTCTCATTGTCGGACCTTTGCGGTGCAAAATACCCACAGTTCTGCGCTTGTAGACAGTCTCGTTCGTAAAAAATATAAAACAACACTTGACCTATCCAATGGATTTTACACGCACAACTTAGCCCCGGAGTGTAGCCAATGGAGCGCTTTCACTTCCGGTGGTAAACATTTCAAATTCCGGCGTTTACCCGTGGGCTACAAGAACAGTCCGGGTGTATTCGCCGCCCGTGTTGTCTCTTTGTTGGACAACATAGACCCAGATGCGTGTTCGTACGTCGATGATATCTATCTGACAGACGACGAGTTATGGCCGCATCTTTCCCGAGTGGACCGCATTATTCTTGAATTTGTGGACTTAGGATACAAATTTAATTTTGCCAAATCTCACATTGCTGAATTTACCGTTTTGTTTTTGGGCTATGAGCTCAACAATGATGGTAAGGGCTTAGCACCCCATTTCTTGGAGAAGTGCACACTTTTGTGCCCTCCAACTACACTGAAGAAAATTCAGTCTTTACTGGGTTTTCTAAACTTCGGGCGTACTTACATTCCCGAATATGCCCAGCGTATCAAGCCTCTTTATGCCTTGATACAACCTAACTTTTCGAAGTCATGCTGGCTTCCCGAGCATTCCTCTATACTGCAATCTTTGCAGTCCGATCTACTTGAATCTAAATTCTTGTTGACTCGTGACAACCACACAAACCTGGTGATTAGAATCGTTCCAGGGGCGGTTGGTTTCACGTACTTAACCTTTAACGAAGGTGACACAGAACCGATTGCATACAAGTCACATCATTACACTTCGGCAGAAATGCGCTTTTCCTCTGTGGAGAAAGTTTTGACTGCAGTGCAAATGGCGATTCTAAAGGAACGCGCACTGGCACAGGGAAAACTCATTTTGGTGGTAACACCATATCCTGCCCTTGAGGCAGTGATGAAAGCCAGTGTACCGAACTCTAAGGCTTTGCACCCCCGTTGGATTCAATGGGCTACATCTCTGACGTCTCCGGATGTTACGTTTATCTTTGATTCTTCACTTCAGACACAGGAGTTTTTACAGTATGAATTTGTTCATCCTCCTCCTCTGTCTTTGCTACCGCTTGAGGAGTACGAATGTATTATCTATACCGATGGTTCGGCACAACCGGACACGGGTTCCAAGCATGCTTATTCAGCAGCATGTGCAATTGTTGCGGGTGCTATGGTGAACGGTGAGTTCAAACAGACGGTAGTGCACACTCAGGCACTAGGAGACAGTACTGCACAATTGGCCGAGCTGCGCGCTTTGGTGCTCGCACTTGAGTTTGCTAATCCGGACGTGACTACCCTAATTGTGTGCGATTCTTACTACTGTGTTCAGTCTTTCAATGACAATCTATTCTTTTGGTCACAAAATGACTATAGGGATGCTAAAGGCAGCACAATTAAGCATAAAATGCTTTGGGTTCGAGTGGCAGATTTGAAACAACATCTGCCTCTCACACAGGTGATTCACACTCTTGGCCACCAGCGTGTGGGCGCACACGCTGTCGGTAACGGTTTGGCAGATGAAGCTGCCAAATCAGCAGTAGCCACGTGCTCAGTAGCAGCAGTTACAAGATCCATGACTAAAATAGATAATGATATTTTGGCTGCTATTGCTGCGACAAAGGAAGGTGCTAATTACCCACGGGGATTCCCTTCCAAATACTCTTATCAATTAGGTCCCGAACAGGCTCCTTACGTAAGAATTCCTGACGTTGGTGATCGGCTGATTCCCAACGCGGACCGCAGACTTTCCTTGATAACTGCCGCACACGAAGGCATGGCTTCGGCCCATGCTGGTGTGTCTGCGACGGTTTCCATCTTGCAGCAGCGTTACTGGTGGCATGGTTTATATAAACAGACACGTACTTATGTGCTTTCTTGTGACGTTTGTCAGCAAATTAAGCCTTCCACGGTTACAAGACCACCACAGACACCGCTCTGCATTTCTAACAGACCTTTTGGGTATGTTTACTTGGATCACTGCGGTCCATTTTCTTCTGACACTGCATGTAAGTACATCTTGGTTGCAGTGGATTCGTGCACACGTTTCATCTGGGTCTGGCCACAATGGAGTGCTGACGCTCGAAATGTCATCAGGGATTTGCGTGTCTTTGTGGGAATTTTTGCCTGCGGCACCTTCCATTCTGACCAAGGTCCAGCGTTCGCCTCTAAGGCCTACCAGGATGCAATGGGGTCACTGGGGGTGCAGGTGAAATTTTCGTCTTCATATCGGCCTGAGGGCAATTCGATTGTTGAACAAATGAACCGTGACTTAAAGCAATCCTTGACAGCTAGAGTCTTAGGTACTGGCAGGAACTGGCTGGCCCACTTGTATACAGTACAACGTGCACTTAATAATCTCCCTAGAAGACCTCTGGGTGGGCGGACCCCATACGAAATGCTCTTTGGCATACAAATGTTTGTGCCTGACCTTGATGGTCTAGACATGGCGGCGCAATCCGCAATCTTTGATGTAGATAACCATTCTACTATGTTACAGGACTTACAAGAAGCCCGAGACAAACTTGCAATCGAACATTTACCTTCAGCCACAGACGCTGCGCTGCAGATTCCGGTTGCCGGCTGGCTTCCGAAAATTGGAGACCTGGTTCAAGAGAAAGTGGAGAACAAAAAAGAATTTGGCCCCTCTTATCGTGCACCGGTTCCAGTCCTTGGCTTGAAGGGTACTCGTACAGTCATCTTACCACCGCTTCCTGGTCGCAAGGAAAACAGATACATCTCAGTGGAAAATGTCAAGCTACAACATCTGGCCGATCCTGAATAGTGTTACACCAGCGGTCTCTTGTCCAGTCATTTCCAGGACAAATGTTTGTGGCCTTCCAGCCCGAACGGTCACTGATGTTGCCATTGAGATGGTAGATTTGCCTGATCGCCTGCTCGACTACCCGGATTCCCCCTGCAATGAGGAGACCGAGTATACCTACCCCACCACCGAGTCCGTGGCTCATCTGCCAACAACGCCACTGAGCCCAACACGTTATTCCTTTGACTCGGATGCGACCACAGCACTTATCCCGTCCAGATTCAGTATTTTTGTATCCTGGTTCAGAGACAATTTTTTAATCCCACCATGGACATACATCTGGTTGGTACTATTCCTGATTTTTATGTTCATGTCCATTGGCTTTGTGACAGTTTTTTTCCTACTCATCAATGGTCACTATTTACCAGAACGCTCTACAGTGAACTGTGTCGCTGGAACTTTGGCTCCACATTCGTCATCTCACATCATGAAGCGTGACCACACATTTGTGAACATTTCAGCTTTCCCCGTCGCTGATGGCATCGTATGGGATGCAGTAAATTTCCAAATTCATGGACCCAACGAGATTATTAATGTACCAAATGTCCTCCGTGTTTCAATGGGTGATGTTGTTAAAAGTAACATTCATTCTGACGATTGGGATGTGCATGCAGTTGAATCGTTATTTACTGATTTGAAATATTATGCTGTTTTCAATGCTGAAGATTTGTACATGAATTTTGCAAGTTATGCCGATTTATATTGTTACCAACATTGGGGCAACCATTTTCTCCATAAACCGAGTACCCTTCGGGGTCCTTTTAATTACACCCAATGGGAACATTGTCCAACCCCTTTGCCCGGTAGCTCCCAGACTCTTAGAAAGAAGTTTACTTATTTTACAGACTTTGATAGATCGAACCCTGGGTCCTATTATTTTAAATTAAACACTTTGTCCACTCAGAAAGTCATGTTGACCCACACCAAATTGCTGTATTCGGGTTCCTTTTTGAACGCCTTAGCTGTGGGTGGGTATGAACATTGGCGGGACACCATTGACTTAAAATCTATTTGGGGCTCCAAAACATGGCAGGTACAAGGCACAGAAGCCTTGCACCGTGCTTGCCTCATCCCGGCCCAGATTTTATTTTTAAATCAAACCATCTATCAAACTACGTGTTGGGGTTTGGCTACTTCCAAACAATTAAATGCCCCATCCATTCCCGTATTGTCATCCACTCCCGAGAGCTTGCACTTCAATATGTCACTTACAAATTTGCAAGGTTTGTTTCGGAACAATTCGTTTAATGTCTCTACGTTTGTTCAGTCACCCTGGTTGGCTTGGCCCATAGCATCTAATGCCTGCCAACTGCGTTTTCATGACACGGCTCCTGGTTACAAACAGGATAGGCCAGACCCCAGGTTTTCTGACTCTCGTACTGTTACAACATATTCTGTTGGTAAATTGTGTAAACAGTGGTTGCAGCACTCTTCCTTAGATTCTGTTAAGCAACATTTATCCCTCCTATCTGGCAACATAGATCTGTCCGATTTTGTTCTGGGGCCTCGTGGTCCTCGACCAAAGAGATTCATTTATGAAACTTACAATGAACTCTGGAAGCTTTCGCAAATTGAAGCTGCTTCCCGTCTTCGGGAAATCGATCAAGCAAATTTAGAAAAGGTGCTTGCTGTTGTTGACAATAGTATCAATACCCTGTCTTCCCGCATTTACACATTAGAGAATATTGGTTCCTCTGTTGTTGATATTGTACAAGATGATGTTTCTGTGTTATATCATGGTCAAAATCAATTGCGTTCAGTAATGCAGTTTGCATGGACTTTGCAAACACTTAAAATGGGTAAAGTTCCTTGGCACTTTTTGAACACCTCTGCCTTATTCTTGCCTTTTAATTTAACTGAGAAACAGCAGTTCATGTCCATGAAAGATGCAACATACACTCTATTACATATCGAAAAAATAGAGCCCTTAGCTTTCTCTGTGGCGGAATTGGATTCTGCAGTGTGGTTGGTCCACGGGGTTATCGCATTGCCTTTTTCTTTATTTGAATTCAGTTCATGCATGAAACATTATCCAGTGGGCCGTTTTCAGCCCCTGGGCAGTGCCTTCCTGCATGAACTTTGGTCCCTGCCTTTCATGTATAAATGCCTTAGGGACGGTAAGGAGGTTTTTCTCACAGGGGAGTCATGCGATTCTACTGTGGGTCATTCCCTTATTTGCAAAAACATTAAATTGCACGGAGCGTGTAGTGTTTCGGCTCCGAAACTTGCTTGTGTTTTCAAGGGCATTCCTGCTCCTGCTATATCTCCTACTTTCACTGTGCTTGCAAATGGTAGCTATCTCCTTCTGAAAAATCAGGACTGCTGTGGCATGCTGGCCGGCATACCCTATATTGTAATAGTTTCCCACAGAGTTGTCTGCTGCAAAAATGTGCTTTTTCCTCCCCCGCACGGCATCATTGATAGTTCCGTTTGGCCTTCCATTCCGACTTTGAAGGCGGATTTCAATAAATTAAGCAGAATAAAGGCGCTAATATTGAACCAGGAGGTTATGCTCACATCCGCACAGGAGACTTTCATTCTCCAGGTGGCGAGTACCCACAGTGAAATACAGGCCCTTTTAAACACAAACCTCCCACAGCATTTCGGTGAACTGATTCACCGAGTTTTTAATGCATCACGCACCGAAGGTCTTGTGCACTTTTTTAAAGTTGTGGGCTCTGGCCTTGTTACCTCCTTTCAAACTATCTTTGGTGTAATACCGGCTTTTATTCATTCCATTTTTTCCAGCGTCTTTGGCGGCTTTCCGTTGATCCTCGCCTTAGCGGCTGGTATATTACTTTTGGTCTGTTTGCTACGCAATGGCTGCACTTCATGGGGCCCTCCACGACCAAGGTCAACTCCGGATGCTCCGTGAGCGCATCCTCGCCGGCTTCGGCGTCCTGCCATTGGCGACACTCGGTGTGTCCTATAGACTTTCTTTCCGCTTTGCGTATTTCACTTGCGTGCAACCTGTGCTGTCTTGCATCCGATGTCCTTTCTCATGGTCCTTGGATTATTGCCTCTCCAATGCGTCTCTGTCTCGCCCGGATTTTGTCCGATTGATGGGCCCCATAGAGGCCCATGAACGGGACTGTTCTGGTACTGGCTACATGGCGCGTGCGGCTGCACTTGGCATTTTGGCACAATGGGATGTCTGGGCGGCTGCTCAGACTCTCCTACAACAAAGTTATATTGAGTATCACGCAAGTTGTCCCGCAATGCTGTTCGCTGCTCCCTCTTGTGAGGAGCATGAATGCAGTTTTGATTTATTGGACTGGATGGCGTCTCTTTTTTCTGACGATTCCAACGATGTCCTCTTGGAAGGTGTGGCGTTTTTCTGCACTTACACTCTACTGGATTAGGGGGCCTCCGCTTTCAGCGTCCTGCCTCCCTGGAATTTTTTTATTCTGCATTTTTTCTTTTTTTCCCTTCTCCCATTCGTTGTCCTTCGTTGGGAACTGTTTCATCACAGACGCTGCCGTTCTGCTCCATCTATTTGAACTCTGTCTTCGTCCTATGTCTTCACCAATGGACTGACCAGGGGAGGGTGCCGTGTGGTTTGTGGCCTCATGGTCTGCCTTGCTAAGTTGGCTTGGGCCTGGCTGCCATGATGCCTTTTTGCGCACGTTACTGTGTGCCTTTGTTTTTCCAGCCTCTGCTTGTGCCCGGCTATTTTGGAACTGTCTGCCTTTTTTGCCTTTCACCTTTCCTCCTGTTCCCTTTGGGTTTCGTCTGCACATCATGTACAAGGTCGAAAAACAATGTCCCTTGTTCTTGCTGATCTGGTCAGCCCCTCGCATTTAGACATAACACTACATGCAGCTGCACTGGAAAAATTTGTGTGCTTTTAATATTGTGATTTTCACTGTTAGAGACACTTGGAGAAAAACCTTTCCAGAGAGAAGAGCTGTGCTTGTCTGATGATGTAAACCTTGCAGCTAGATATTGAGGTATGAGGGTCTGCCCGACAAAGCCCAGAGGTCTTCTATTTTTATATTAAACTAGATACTAGCACGGAGAGGGTGGTATGGTCATTTAGCCCTATATCCACTGCTTTATGAAATGCTTTCCCGTTTGTATTCTATGGAATTGTAACTATGCTTATTATTTTATCTTTATGCATTATGCTGATAGTACTGGCACGTGTACTGTATCTTAGAGCACGATAGTTGAAATAAACATTTTAAACTATAATGTGTCTCTTATTACGCACGTTGTGGACAGGTGTGAGTGAGTTATGAAAGGGTGTTCTTGCTCCCGCGAGTCCTGAGAGAGAGAGAGACCGTGTTCTGGGTTGTCTAATCATTGGTAGCATTGCTGCTAATGAGACGCTAAAGCTAGTCGGATTGGGATTGTGGGTACTAAGGTGCATGGTTGGTTCACCACTATACTCCGAGGTCCTATTATCCTGTGCATAGCTCTGTGTATGTGCAGAATCCCTGCAACAACCGTAACAGACAATTTTTATGGGACAAGATTATTAGCCTTTGCCCAACCGCCAACCTGGAGGACTTGTGGCTTGTACTTCGTCTGGTCTCTACCCTTTGAAATGTGCAGCTTAGGCAACCCTGCTAAGAGACAAATGGCCAGATTTAGATATTGGCGGATGGGTTACTTTGTCACAAAGGTGACGGATATCCTTTCTGCCGAAATTGAATTCCTATAGGATATTATTGGATTTAGATTTCGGCCGACAGGATATCTGTCACTGTTGTGACAGAGTAACCCGTCCACCGATATCTAAATCAGGTCCTAAGTTCTCACCAGTATAGCGCTCCAGGTCACTGAGACATACAAGCCCCTCAACTAATTCAAGGTGACGATCCTCCCATACAAGCCAACATTTTAAAACCGCAAAGAGGGAGATTTTGAAAAACAGATCTTTAAATTATTTTCTTCATATTGACTTATATTGAAGCAGAAGCAATTTTAGGCAATAGACTGCTAAACTAAAACAATTTTTTGCTGAAAGAATTGTGAGTCTCCAGCCTGAATCAAGTCTATTATTGTTAGTACTATAGAAAGCTAAAAAGAAGCCACATTTTCTCTAGTGGTCACTAAGGAGCACCAATAAGGATAGCAGCAGCAATCACAGCAGCCCGGGCTCATCAGAGGCACACAAACCCACAACTTCACTGAATGCCATTGCGGCCTACCCGCTACAGTACAGCGAGTACCAAGCAAATGATCAGTACAACAGCCATTCCTTGGAAGGAGTTACTGCCACTGGCGGCACAAGTAACAGGGAGGTATAGGGGAGCTTTATATGGGCCTCTTGCTGTGCACAGCAAGCTAACGTCCAGTGCAACCTTAGTATGGGGAAGGGAAGAGCTGCGGTTGAGAGGCGCACTGGCACCTCAGCCGGCCACCTCCGCTACAACGCAGCCCTCAACCCCGCACTGGTGTTTTAAAACTCCATGTTTCACCCACTGGCTGGTCCTTGCTGGCTATTATCCTGTTTCCAGGACTCTGCCCCAGGTTCGCTTCCCTTGCAAGCTATCAATTGATTGCTTCAACCTCTGAGTGTCGACCTTCACCTGGAGCTCCTCCTTCACTTCTTCTGCTTATGGAAAGTGTCCTAATATTGCTTTCTACAGCACTAACCATAATTTATATGATATAACAAGCCCCATAATTTTTCTAATTTCTATAGGAAATGTTTTAAGTTTTACAGCTTTGATTCAATCAAGACGGCTCAGGTGTGTCACATTTGTGTCATAAATAAGAGTGTTTCTTCTCTAGTTGTTTATTAGAACATTGAGGGGCATATTAACAATGCGGCGATAAAAAATTATCGCCGCTCTTGCGGCCGTTTTCGGCCAAAAAGCGGCGATAATTATATCGCCTTATCAGCAAAGACACGCTATCGGGTGTTTTGCTGATTTTGCTCCCGTTTCCAGCACGCCTAACTTCGCATCGCTAATGAGATGCAAAGTAGGCGTGTCTGTGGAAACAACATGGGTAAATATCGCGAAGGCAGCTTCGCGATATTTGCAATGCGGGGAAGCGATTATTTTAATCGCGTTAAGTATGCCTTAACGGAGGGATTTAACGTCTGTTAAATTCCTGACTAAGGCATACTTAACATGGGAGGTGGATTCATGTGATACGACCACAGGGTCGTATCATCAAGTATATCATCGTTTTACATGGAACATCGCTGGAAAACCAGCGATGTTCCATGGAAAAGGGCGCTATCGCTGGAATATACATCGCCATGGCGCTAAGCGTTGTTAATACAACGCTAGCCTGGCGAAATATTCCAGCGATAGAAAAAAATGCGGTATACAAGGTCAGCGATAATTATCGCTGCCTGTTGCAAATATGCCCCTGAGAGAGGCTGCAGTAAAGCACAAAAAAGTACATGTTTTCTTCAGTATGCCAGAATTTATTCTCATATGTCTGAGGATGACAGTGTTAATTTAGAGAAAATATGCTCTCATTGTAGTTTCTGGAGCACCTGCCATAACCTGTGGTACCACCAATATATGACATATCGTGACTAAAGTCAGTTATCACCCTTTATATGTGCTTCTTTCTGTGACCCCCAAAAACTGTCTTTTTCTATAATGCCTTTCAATGGGGACCATGTCCCAGAGTACTGTAATGGCTGCCACAACATGTTGTCCATGGTATGGCCAACCAATCATGGGGGTCCCTTTGGGACCTCCCACATGCCCTTGGGGTTCTATTTCTATTTTCTATTTTCAGGGGTCTTGTAAAGCGCATGGCTACCTAAATACGGGCTTCCGAGCGCTAACAGGTGACCTAAGTGAGAAACAAGCTGAAATCAGGAGAGCAGATAAGTTTTCAGTTGCTTACTAAAGCTGAACAAGTTATTGTTAGATCTGAAGCCTAGCTGGAGTGAGTTCCAAAGCCTAGGGGCCAGGTAGGCAAAGGAGCGCACTCCGCTTCTGGCTCTTTTTATTCTTGGTATAGCCAAAAGAGATTGATTGTTTGATCGTAATGAATTGCTTCAGAATGTGTGGTCTCTGAGCCTGCTTTACTTTATGGACTATACAAAGAGACTTAAACTCAATTCTCTTCCTTACAGGCAGCCAATGAAGGCTTGCCAGCACTGGTTGTATTGAATGATATTTAGGGATATTCAGCAGGACTCTGGCTGTGGCATTTTGTATCACCTGTAGTTTTCTAGTGACAAACTTAGGGCTCCCAAGATAGAGAGAATTTCCAGAGTCCAAACATGGCATGATGAGTCCTTGGATGACTATTCTATGAATGTCGATAGGAAGCCATTTAATAGTTTTCCTAAGGGCTCTTAAAAGACCAAATCATGATCTGGCCCATTTCTTGGCCTGTGCTACCATGGTGAGGTTCTTGTCAAATAATACTCCTAGACTTTTGACCTCATCTTTTGGAGTGGAACGATCGCCTAGAGATAAAGGCCAGGAGAAATTATTCCAAAGAGAGGGATTTTTTGCCACTTGCATAACCTCTGTTTTGTCGCCATTTAATTTGAGGTGGCTGTTGTACATCCACGTTTGTACCTGCTTCGTGCATTCTATCAATTTGGCCTCAGTTCGTCTAATATTGGAGGTAAGGGAGGCGACAATCTGTGTGTTGTTGGCTTATGAGACCACCGTAAATCCTGCTAGACAGATGATATCAGCTAAGTGGCACATATACACATTAAAAAGAGTAGGGCTCAAGGATGAGCCCTGGGGTACTCCACATTTACCCTGATGTACTTCTGACATACAGTGTTCCTCCCTGATGTGGAAACTTCTGTTTTCCAGAAAGGAGACCAGCCAGCTCAATGCTTTGTCCTTCATTCTTAACATCTCCAACCTGCTTTGAAGAATCGAATGGGAAACAGTGTCAAAAACTGCACTCAGATTCAAAAGGATGAGCACAGCTGAGCCCCCTTGGTCCAGATTTCTCCTCAGATCTTCGGTGGCTGCTAGGAGAGCTGTTTCTGTCGGGTGTCCTGATCTAAATCCTGTTTGTGTTGGATGTAGCAGATCATGAGATTCCAGGAAGTTGGCCAACTGGCTATTGACCGTCTTCTCTATAATTGTGCTTACACCCGGAAGCAGAGAAATAGGTCTATAATTCTCTGTCTTGCTGGGATCTAAGGACGGCTTCTTTAGCAGTGGACTAACAATCGACTGTTTTCACCGATCGGGGACCTGGCCCTTTTGGCATGATATCGCTTTATAAAACTGCTAAAATAAATAAACTGCACATTATACCATAAAGGAACATTGACACAATAACAAACCTATAAGGTCTGAGAAGCATTGTTTACTACTCATAAAGAAATGATGAATGGGATACTCAGGCTTTGCTACTCAAAAAGAAAAGAAAATTAAATATTACACCAAGCACACAAATTCAGATGTTCAGTGCGGTTTTTATCAATATATTTAGGTTTCTTGGCACATAAAATTAAAAATGTATAAAATGTCAGTTTATTCTGATTTTAATAGCCAATTTTTATTAGTTTTAACAAATGTCAGCATTTCCCACAACCATGTCAGTTTATTTTTACTCAATGCTTGTGAGAAAAAGTATCCGCCAAAGTCCTGAGATTTAAAAATGGATAGTATTTCAGTTGTTGTAAATATATTCACTTTAACAGAAGTAAAACATAGCTTCATTAACTAAACACACCCGAGTACATTATATTCAAAGCATGAGTCTATTTAAGAACTCAGTTCTAAAAATTCAAATAAAATTGATTCTTCACTTTTGATCTTTCACCTCAAATAACCCCAAAGAAGCTAATCAAAAGATCAAGACATGAACAAATGAAACCTAAATCTCATTAAAAATATGGGATTGAAAAAACTCAGCATAAGAAATGTGGTTATTGGTTAGGGGGTGGAATTCCCCACTCAGGCAACACCCACAATACTTGTCAGATTGAACCAAAAAATGGCACTAAGTTAACCTGTATATAACCCTCTGGTAGCGTGGCACCAGGAAGTCAGGCTTAACTTAGAGGCAATTTGTAAAGTATTTATGCAACACACAGACAGTAATAAAGTGAAATTAAAACACAAGAGAAATCCCAAACCAATTTAGAAAGATAGAGTAAATGTTAGTAAATAAAATGATACCAGAACAACAAAAATCCAATCAGTAGAACCAGAGATACTCTATTTTAACGTTTTCAGTGAAAGTAGTGCCTTAAAGCACAAAGGACCCCTTGAGGTCATCTGGTCGTGCGAGACCTGGGGAAAGTTATAAGTTCATGTCAATCGCGATGGGGTGCAGTTTGGATGCATGGACCAGGTTAGACCAGCTGAAAATTTACCTTCACAGTACAGCGCAAAGAGTTCAGTTCCAGGGGGAGGAGGCTGCAAGGATGGGTCAATAAGTTGCCGATGAAAGTCGCTGTAGCTTGAAGAGAAGGTTGGGTATCATGGATGTTCAGCACTGTAGTGCGAAGAGCCGGTCAAGCATTTCAGATAGTCGTTGCTGTAGCTTTGCGTTGGCGGTCGTTGCAGGCTGTCATTGTTGTAATGCAAATTGCAGGTCTTGCATTGCTGCTTGCCGCAGACTGTCACTGACAGCTAGAACAGTAGGTTTCACTGGAGCTTCCCGTTGGTAGTAGACGTGAGTGGCAGAATCTTAGCACAAATGACCCTGTTCGTGATCGCGAGGAGCCGAAACTTCAGGATTTTCATCTTTTCTTTAGGAGGAGCACACTGTGATGTCAGCCAAACCTCCAGCACCTGGGAAGGCACCTCATATGGATCAGGACTCACTCCAGCAGAGTCCAGCAGGGCTCAGGTAGGTCCAGTTGCAAGTCCAGGCAGCTCCAGTTGCAGCAGGTTAGCTGGCCTGTTGCAGGGAACACTCTTAAGCTTGTTTCGCCCCTGTAGCTCACAAAGGAGATCAGCCAACTGGCCTTTGGAGTCACCGTGAGTAGCCTGGGATGAAGGAAAACAGGTCCAATCTTCCTTCTCAGACAGCAAGGATGCCCTTCAATAAGCAGGGAAGTCCTTTGGCAGCAGGCAGACCTTCTTCTGTCACTTCCACAGGTCCGGAAGTGTTCTGGCGAGTGGCTCTGAAGGTCCAATATTTATATCTGCTGCCAGCCTTTGTGTGGGGGCGACTCCCGATCCTTCCCCCACATCTGATTCTAGAAAGTTCTTCCCCTTCACCTTTCAAGGCTCCAAATAGTCTGAGAGTGACAAAGAGCAGGGCAGATCTTTGCACAGGAGGCAAAGCACTTTAAAGTGTGAGTGGAGCTGCATACAGTCCATCTCAGTCATCCTATCAGGATGGCCCATCCTGTGCACACCTAAGCCCCTTTTGTGTTACTGTCTGAACGCAATACACAAGCCCCAACAGTAGAGCCATTCACAGTCATGTGGCCCAGGACCCTAGAAGAAGGCACAAATGATTGGATAACAAAATGCCAGACTTCTAAAAGTTTTAAACAAAAAGAGGTTGGGGTGTGTGAGTTAAGCTATATTTTAGAAAAACACTTTGACAACTAAAGTGATTTTGGTGTCTTTATTCCACCATTCTTAGTTAAATAATTTTTGAAAAATTCGATCAACATTTACGTCATGTCAAACATAGAAAAACATTCAATTAGGAAAATTCACGAAAACATGGAGCACAAAAGTACATTCAGTTAACAATTACAAAACCAACAAATGACAGTGCGTGAGTGACAAACAGTGACCAGTCCTATTTTGAAAACAGGTGGCGGCAGATTTATTTACAACATTTAAAATGCAGCCTGCCACAACGAGCTAGCCTAAAGTAAAGACGGAGCAACAGGCCGATTGCCTTGTTTGCGCCCATAGTAACTTTTTGTGTGTTCAATCGGTATTGCGACTAGCTGGTGAAGGTCGACGCGTTTCTGAACCTGACGCGTTTCTGAACCTTTAATTTCTTTGGGGTTCTCTTCAGGACTGGGACATGGTCAAACTCATTTAATTGTTTGGGGGAGCACAGTGGGGATGAAGTCAATGCCCATAGGTATATTCGGATGTGCTTAATCGTGGTGTGAAATATCTGACAAGCATGAAGTGATTATCATGTAACCTGGACTTAAGTTTTCTATCAACGCTGAACTCATGAGACAGCTAGCAGCGAGTCAGTCCTTGATTGATGTCTACCGAGACGGCAAAGGAAGTTGTAAACGCCGAAAGCTGCTAAAAACACAGAATTCGACACTCGATACATCCTCCATCGGGTAGGAATCACTGGAGACAATCACTTTAGTTGTCAAAGTGTTTTTCTAAAATATAGCTTAACTCACACACCCCAACCTCTTTTTGTTTAAAACTATTGTTGAGGCCCAGTTTGGGTGTGGTAACGGGCCCATCCCCTCCTTTTTGAAAAAAACTTCTAAAAGTGGCATTTTCAGAATTCTAACCTAAAATGTGACTTTACCATTAACAAGGATTTTAAACTACATATTTCCACCTGCTCTTAATATAATGTTAGCACTTATTAAATATTATAAGGTAACCCAGTATTAGGAGGTGGGTGAGATAGCCCTTACAATAGTGAAATACGACTTTAGCAGTTTTTCTCTGCCAGGACATGTAAAATGTATGTACACATGTTCTACTTTTTTAATATATTGCACCCTGCCCTATGAGCCTTTAGAACCTACTTTAGGAGTGATATTTAGGTAATAAAAGGAAGGTTGAGGCCTGGGAAAAGGTTTATTTTGTCAAGTTGAAATGGCAGTTTCAAACTGCTCACAAAGACTGAAGTGGCAGGCTTGAGGCATGTTTTAAAAGGCTACCGTAGTGGGTGGCACAATGAGTGCTGCAAGCCCACTAATAGCATTTAATCTATTAGGTGCAAGTAGTACCATCTGGTAGGGAAATACAAGTAAACTAAATGTGTAAATTAGGTCTAAGCCAATTTTACTATATTTGAAGGAGAGAGCACATGCACATAAGCACTTGTTAGCAGTGGTAAAGTGCAGAGTCCTACAGTCAACAAAAACAAACTTAGCAAAACTGGACATATAGACTACAAATCTCTGAAGTGACAGCCCCATGCTTTCATTGCATGGGAATACACAGGAATATCCTTTTATTCTTTTCAGGAACCTATTTATGGTTATATGTGTTTATTGGAGCTCTGATAGGGTGATGATTAGACTGTGGCAACACCCTATATTTGAGTCTTTCAAATTATCAACACCAGTGTTTGTAACTCATTCTGAAAACTGTTATTAACCCCTTCGGTGCGTCGGACGGCCGGGGGCCCTCCGACGCACCAGTGCTCATGTGCGTCGGACGGCCCCCGGCCATCTGATCACATGGCACAGGTAATCCCTCTGGTGCGGGCACCAGAGGGATTCCCTTTCCCCCCAACAGCCTCGGGAGCTGGGGAAGAGCTTCCCCAGCTCCTGAGGCTGCTCCCCTGGTTTCCCTTAAATTTGAGGTTTGCAGGGGATTCTGGGTAGGGAAACGTTGGGGGATCCACGCAAGTCATACCTCCCTGGACTCCCCCGGGTCTCTAGTTTTCTGAAATGCGTGGGTTTGGTAGTTTTCCCTAGATGGCCGCCAAGCCCGGGACCAAAAACCCTGGTGCCCCCCCTTGCAAAACCAGGTCGTTTTGTGATAGGTGATTTTGATGTCTCCACAATACATATTGGGCCCTTGCCTGTCGTGGGTACTTGACCCACCCACACAAACGAGGTATCATTTTTATCAGAAGACTTTGGGAAATGTGGGGTGGGTGGAATTTTGTGGATCCACGCAGATTCCAGAACTTTCCCTCACAGAAATGTGAGGAAAACGTGTTTTTTGTTTTACAAAAATTGAGGTTTGCAAGGGATTCTGGGTAAGAGAACCTGGTGAGAGCCACACAAGTCACCCCATCCTGGATTCCTCTGGGTGTCTAGTTTTTAAAAATGTATAGGTTTGCTAGGTTTCCCTAGGTGCCGGCAGAGCTAGGGTTCAAAATCTACAGCTAGGCAATGTGCCAAGAACCAAGAAAGGGTCAGTTTTCACTGTATAAATGTGGTGTATCCACGTTGCGTTTTGGGTCGTTTCCTTTCGCGGGCACTAGGCCTACCCACACAAGTGAGCTATCATTTTTATCGGGAGACTATGGGGAATGCAGGGTGGGTGGAATTTTGTGGATCCACGCAGATTCCAGACCTTTCGATCACAAAAATGTGAGGATGATGTGTTTTCTTTGACAAAGTTTGAGGTTTGCAAGGGATTCTGAGTAAGAAAACCTGGTGAGAGCCACTCAAGTCACCCCATCCTGGATTCCCCTGGGTGTCTAGCTTTCAAAAATGTATAGATTTGCTAGGTTTCCCTAGGTGCCGTCAGAGCTAGGGTTCCAAATCTACAGCTAGGCACTTTGCAAAAAAGGGTCAGTTTTCACTGAAAAAATGTGGTGTGTTCGTGTTGCGTTTTGCGCCGTTTCCTGTTGCGGGCACTAGGCCTACCCACACAAATGAGGTATCCTTTTTATCAGAAGACTTTGAGGAATAGAGGGTAGGTGGAATTTTGTGGATCCACGCAGATTCCAGAACTTTCCATCACAGAAATGTGAGGAAAATGTGTTTTCTTTGACAAAGTTCGAGGATTGCAAGGGATTCTGGGTAACAGAACCTGGTGAGAGCCAGACAAATCACCCCATCCTGGATTCCCCTGGGTGTCTAGTTTTAAAAAATGTATAGGTTTGCTAGGTTTCCCTAGGTGCCGGCAGAGCTAGGGTTCAAAATCTACAGCTAGGCACTTTGGAAAAAAGGGTTCAGTTTTCACTGTAAAAATGTGGTGGGTCCACGGTGCGCTTTGGGCCGTTTCCTGTTGCGGGCACTAGGCCTACCAACACAAGTGAGGAACCATTTTTTTGGAAGATTTGGGGAATGCAGGGTGGGAGGAATTTTGTGGATCCACGCAGATTCCAGAACTTTCCATCACAGAAATGGGAGGAAAATGTGTTTTTTTGTTTTTACAAAATGTGAGGTTTGCAAGGGATTCTGGGTAACATAACCAGGTGAAAGCCAGACAAGTCACCCCATTGTGGATTCCCCTGGTTGTCTAGTTTTTAAAAATGTATAGGTTTGCTAGGTTTCCCTAGGTGCCGGCAGAGCTAGGGTTCAAAACCTACAGCTAGGCACTTTGAAAAAAAGGGTCAGTTTTCACTGAAAAAATGTGGAGTGTCCATGTTGCGTTTTGGGCTGTTTCCTGTCACAGGCACTAGGCCTACCCACACAAGTGAGGTACCATTTTTATCAAGAGACTTAGGGGAACACAGAATTGTAGAGCAACTGTTATTACCTTTTGATGCATATCTGTCTTCCAAATGTAAGACAATGTGTAAAAAAGAAATCACTTTGAAAAATGTCCTATAATTCACATGCTAATATGGGTACCCACAATTTCGGAGATGTGCAAATAGCTACTGTTTCTAAACTCTATATTTTGTTCCCATTTCAGAAATACATATGTGTCTTTCATACCGATTTTTCACTGTTTATATTTTCCCAAAGGAATTGCTATATACCCGGTACACAATAAAAAACCATTGCAAGACACTGCTCAGTTATTGGCTCCGGGTTCATGGGGTTCTTGGTGAACCTACAAGTCTTATATATCCCCACAACCATAAGGGTCCAGCCGATGTAACGGTATATTGCTTTAAAAAATCTGTCATACTTAGAAGAAGTTACAAGTGAAAACGTTGGCACAAATGGCTGTTTGTTTTAACTCATTTTCAATTTTTCCTATTTTCAACTGTTAGTTTCTATAAAAAAACCTTCAAGGATCTACACAAATGACCCCTATCTGAATTCAGAATTTTGTCTACTGTTTTTAAATGTATAGCTTTCCAGGATCCATTATTGCTTTCATACCCATTTATACCATTAACTGGAAGGAGTTTGAAAGCACAAAAAATAGCAAAAATAGGCTAAGTCCCAGTAAAACGCCAAAACTGTGTAAAAAAGGTGGTTTTCTGACAAAAGTCAGTCTGTCCCTGAAATCTGGGAAGATGGTGATTTCAGCACCACAAATCCTTTGTTGATATCATTTGCAGGGAAAAAACCAGACGCTTTCATCTGCAGCACTTTTTTACCATTCCCCCCCCCCAAATTTTTTTTTCTATATTTTGCCTAATTTCTGGGTCCCCTCCAGGGGAATCAACAAATCCTGGGTACCTTTAAAATCCCCATGATGTTGGAAGGAAAGGGCGCAAATTTGGCGTGGATACCTTATGTAGTCAAAAAGCTACAGGGGCCTAAGCGTGAACTACCCCAAATAGCCCAAAAAAGGCTTAGCACAGCGGGGGAAAGGCCTAGCAGCGAAGGGGCTAAACTAATATTAGGCCAAACTCATTACACACTACTTTCTAATCATCTTGCCCAGTATCACTTGCTTCTTATAGTGAAGTGATCCATCTTTAAAACCCATGTAAGGTAATAGCCCTCAAATTACCAGAAGCCTTTTTTCTTGGTATGCCATCCGATCCAGACTATTTGCACCTCTTGTTCTTGCTTATTTTAGATTCTTAAGTCTGGTAAAGTACACAAAGGAGGCAATTACTTTTTCTTTCTAGTAGCCAAATCTAGGAATTCCACTCCATTCATGGTTTCGGGCCACGACTAACCATCTGGTATTAAGAAAACAACCATTCCTTCACTAACTACTTACCTACCCTAAACAGTAATCATGCAGCACCAGGACACTTTGATCACTAACTGAACTCTTGATAAAGCTCCACAATAAATACAAAAAAATATATATATATGGGCTTCATCAGCCTGGGTGAGGAGCTATTAGCAAACTGTCAGGGCAAAAGTGCACAGAAAGTTAATTGGTCTCCCAGTGATCCTGGCAAGAGTGTCTCATTAAAGCTGATGGATTAGCAGTGAGCAGTGGCTCCTGGTGAGCTTTGTCCCAGGTTTGAGGCAACCTCTGCTCCGTATTGCCCTGAATGAGCAAGCAAAGTAAGGTAGCCTGACTGCTCTCACTGAAGGTTTTGGGTTATCACCTCTAGAAACTTGTAATATATGTGTCAAACAGTACATTTTATAGCCCTATTTTGTAAACAAAATAGGACTAGACTATGGAGTTAACAGAAAATTCAGAAGAGGACATTGTGACTAGTGATGAGTGAGATTTGCGTAATTTGCTTTTGCGTAATTACGTGAGATTTTTAGTTATCGAAATTACCTGAATGGTAAAATCAGCATTTGGCTCTATATTTTCTGAGGATGCATTTTGGACATAAAATAGCGCAAAAAATACAAGCACAGCAAACAATTTACGCTCGCATTCTGGTTATTATTATTGTTCCTGTGTGGTAACATTTTGCCACACATCACAAACTTGCATGACATGGAGTAATATTTTAATTTCAGGAATTTTGTGTAACAAGCGTAATGCAGAATTACTGAAATTAGGTGAGATTACACCTGTACAACTGAAATTTTACCTGGGCCTAATCATGACTAATCTCATTACTTCATCATCTATCACAGTTGACACCATGCCTGTACCACTCAGGAAATTGTGTTCCAGATAGAAACAATAATTTAGTTTTGATTGCATTTTGATCTCTATCAATGCTTAATTTGCAAAGAAACATAAGTACCAGTGCCAACAGTATTGCCCAGAAGGCCACGGCAGCTAGCACAACCAAGTAGATCTCCATTGCTTCCAGATGCAAGTATAAACATTCCCTACTAAGCATTACACTTCTACAAATGTGACAGTTGGACACTTCCAGGCCACCCAAAGCTCTAAGAAAGATCTGGAACATGTCAGAATGTTCTTAAAATGTGTATTTAACTGTCAAACTGATATTCTCTGTTGAGAAACATACATGCATTTTACTTCTTTAAAAGTAAAAATGAGGAGAAGTGGATTTAAGCAGGAAGATATATGGAACAATAAAAGCCATTGGAGAGAAAAGTGTAAACTTAGGAAATCTGTCAAAATCTGTCTACAGAATGACATTATTGTAGAAAAAATAATTTCTTATTAGCTTGTTATTAGAGAAGCTAAACAGAATTGTGCCTTTGTGAGCAAAATCAAGGAGCGCACATAGTCTTGCACATTGTATCTGAGATCTGTTCCTTTATTTTCCTTACTTCTCTACAACATCCAGCCAACACATGTCATCTGGCAGCATCGCCTGTACTTCCTCAGTGCATAGTAATCAAGATTCTCCTAAATCTAGTCGATCTCATCAATGTAACCACAGTCAAAAAGGAACTTAAAAGGAATAAAGATTCCCTATATGTTGTGTTATGTTATGTTATAAGTTTTGTAGAGCGCACAGCTGCCCCAGCAAAGGGGCGTCCCAGCGTTGACTATTGCAGATATTGAGAGGAAACTGAGAAGGGAAAAGAGAACAAGACCTATACCATAGGGAAGAGATGAGTTTTAATGGCTTTACGAAATGCAGTATGTTTTTGATGCTACAGATGTGGACCGGGAGAGAATTCCAGAGTTTCACAGCGAGGACGCGAAAAGAGCAACCTCCAGCACGCACTTTCCTCACCCGGGGGACAACCGCCAGATGCTGACCCATGGATCGTAGTTGACGGGTGGGGTGTAGGGTGAGAGCAGATTCGCCAGGATATCTGGAGAGTGAAGATTCATGATTTTGTGCGCGATGCAGAGAGACTTAAACTTGATGCATTTCGCCACCGGCAGTCAATGTAGTCTGCACATTGCGTTGGTCGTGGGACAGGTTCTAGGGAGGCCAAGTAGGGTTCTAGCAGCCGCATTTTGAGCCCTTTGCAGATGCAAGATTTCAGCCTTATTTGCCCTTTGGTATAGTGAACTGGCATAGTCCAGCCTCGAGAGAATGGAGGCCTGGATGATGACTTGACGGACTGTGGGGTCAAAGAAACCCACAGCGGTTTGAGCCCGCACAGAAGTCCGAAACAGGTCCCAGCTACTTTTTTTAGTTTGGACCTGAAAGTTAAGGGCAGAGTCAACCCATACTCCCAGGTTTTTAATCACCTGTTGAGGGGCGGGTGCACAGCCCAGAGTCAAAGGCCACCAGCGCTCGCTCCACGGCTCAGTGTCTCTCCCCACTAGCAAAATCTCTGATTTTGCTCGCATTTAACTGGGGGCAGTTGGTAGTCATCCACTCTGCAATGGCTGTTAGATCGCTCCTAAACTTGAGTGCATCCTGTGTGGAGTCGTCAGATAGTGCCACCACCAGCTGGGTATCGTCAGTGTATGATGCCACAGTTAGTCCCCTGCTCCTGGCTACTGCCGCCAGAGGTTGAACATATAGATTGAATAAAGTTGGGCTCAGCGCTAAGCCCCGTGGAACCCCTTGTTTATTAGCATGTGTCCGGGTTGTCATATGTAGTCAAGAGTGTGACACACTTTACTCGAGATGGTATCTTGGATATCAGCTTGGTCTATGGCTGGCTTAACACTGTTTTGACTAGATATGACAACCCATATAGGGGGGACTTTAATCCTTATAAGTTCCTTTGTGAGAGTGGTTACATTGGTGAGATTAACAAGATTTGTGAGTGTCATAATTACTAAGCCCTGTGGAAGTCAAGGTGATTGTGTCAGACAAAACATGTGTTGGCTAGATGTTGTAAAGAAGTAAGGAAAATAAAGGAACTGATCTTGAAAACAACATGCATGATTCTTCGTGTGCTCCGGGGTCTTGCTTGCAAAGACTTAAAAGTGATATTTTGGATTTTCTATAAACCTGAAAGGTATTTTGTATGGCTGTTCTTCCAACTTGTTGATGCACATCGGGGACATTTTGTACAGTAGAGTTCAAGGTGTGTGGTCTGTTGCGCCGACAAAAACTCATGCCCACTAATATTTCGTTTAAACAGAATTAGGGTGAAAGCATGGGATTAATTGGAGCAGGTCTTCAGGGCCAGGGACTATAGGCCTTTTTGGAAGATTATACCATAAGTGAGACAGGCAAATGCCCTTGATTTGGTTATCACTGAGATTATCCAGTTTTATCACTTCAGTAACATATAAGGCAACTTAGATAGCATAATTTAATCTAGTACCATCACAAAACCATCAATCAATTCACATTGTGTAATTGGCAGTTGAAAAAAAATCACTTAAAATTGTCCTGCTACTAAGAGCCTGGGCCAATTGGGTGCTGCTCAGTGGTGGTTGGTGACATTTGGAAGTGGTGAGGCATAAAAGTTGGGTATGACTTTGATGTAGCGAGCGGATCAAGCAAGCTTAATGGACCAACATGGGTATGGGGTGGGGCCTCCTCCCAACAAAAAACTTGTAAAAAGATTGGCAAATGTTACATTTTAAAGCAAATGGATTTAGTGTATCTTACTGCATGAATATGTTCATCAGTTACTGTAATGCGCAAATTGTACAGCTTGACAACCTCAGGCCCTTTGAAGTGTGTGCTTGCTCAGTGTCTTGCACTGCATGGGGCATTGACTTTGGAAGAAAATGCTCTAACTAGACTTTGGGAAGCACTCACAGCTGCTGGCTGCAATCAGTCATATAAAAATATGTATAGACAGGTCTTTAAGTGGGACGAAAAAAGTGGGGGATCTGTAAAAGGGAACATGTAAAATACATTTTTGTGATTCCCTTAGTGTGCACCCAACCGGTATTTTGGTTTCTCTCTGAGATGTTAATGCATCCTGATATATGACACAACAACTGACATACACCTAAATCCTGCCTGTATTATTGGCTTTGTAAATGGTTGTTAGCTTTTTGAGATAAATTAGTAACAGCAATGATTTGTTATAAATAATTAACATTGGCAATGTTTAAATTCTTAAATTGTGAGACTGTGAATTAAATATTATTGAAGCCTGAGGAAGGAATATTGGCCTTCAGATGCGTGTGCTTTATGTTAGATATGTATGCCCTTTCTGTCTGCACATCTCGCACATGTTCAGTCTCATCTCTTTACTCTTCAGCGCCCTCTTTTCACTCTCCCCCGAATGCACTTCCTCACATCTTCCACAATTCACCACCCCCAAATATACACTACACTCACTCACATGTAAGCACTTTTTTCAACTTTTGCCTTGTAAGGATTGTGGCACCTGGGTATCCCCTTCACACACATTTACACAGAATTTCAATTGCAACTGTAATACATGACTACTGTTCTGTGTGCTCGCAGACAGACCAACCCACTGACAGGTTCTTTTCTTTGCCTTCAGCCTCAGCACGAGAGCTCTCAATCAAGGCCCCTGATAAACACCTGGCACGACTCAAAGTATGCACTATACAAGAGTGATAAGATGTACGATAAAATATGCAGAAACACAGCATGATGAAATAGCTAACACTCTTGGGGAATGCAAAATTAAGAAAAACATGTGAAATAAAAGAGAAACTAAATCGCTGACATACATTACCATAACGTTTTTAATATTCAGCGTTTGTAAATCAGTCCATCTTTCTGACAATAATGTTAAGGGCATGAAGATAGGGCCAGTTTAAGTGCCGCACAGCATGTAATTGTCTTTAATATAAGCACATATTTCTCCCTTTGCGCTTGACTCACATATTTGGATCAACTTTGCAAGGGAACAAAAACCCTACTAGTGTTTAGGATCAATCTCGCAGGGTAACAAATACAGCAGCTCCTATTCTAAAGGAGCCAGCCATCTGCAGCTAGGGCCTGGAGTGTCACAGTAGGGGAGGGTAGTGTGGCAAGGGGTCTCAGCACAATATACATAATACACTAACCATTACTGAGGACAAGGATCGAAATCACACATGCTTGCATCCAGTCCTACCATGTGATGAATGGGAAAGGGTGGGATCTATGCCTGTGAATATCGTGTGCCACATTTCAGAAAGTTGATTTACTGCCTGGCTTCCATCTCCTGCTGCAGAACAAGGTGGGGCAGGCAGCCTGGGACAGATATCCCTGACTTAAATACATTGGGGCATATTCTCAAGGACTTATCGCCGAGTTATCGGCACTTTAGCGCAGCAAAAGTGGCGAAAGAATTATCGCCCCATTCCCAAGCTGGTGCAAACTGCCCACATCGCCAGTTTACCAGCGATAGCTGCCGCAAAAAACATCGCCACGGATGAGAGACAACTAACGCAAATGATATGCAGAGTAGGCGTTCCCGTGCTAAAAAAACACAAAAACACCACTTCGCAATATTCTCAACTTCCAGCCAAATCTGCGATGCGAACCAAAAACAGGTCATAAGGCGTGTTAGCAGCAGGGATTTAACACATGCCTTTTACTGGTGTTAAGCAGTACGACAAACTGCAGTAGAAAGGGAGCCCAGCCCAGAGCCACATCTGAAGATCAACAGATGCCATGGAGACACTGATCATTCAGCTCGGAGACCCAAGAGGGCCACAACACCCACCGCCACCACCCCCAGCCCCCCCCCTCCGGGTCTCCCCCGACTACCACCGAGGCAGCGCAGAACAGGACAGCGGACGTCCCGAAAATAGCATGGCCCCTCAGCCACACAATAGCAGACTGTGGGGAGAGGTGGGAACCAAGTATGTGTGAAGGAGGCAAGTCACCCATGAATAAGAATGCACACAATGCCAAGTGTGGTGGTGATGTGCTGGACAGACCTCAGTATGCAGAGCACAGACCTATCCATATGGACATATACTGCAGGTGTTTGCAGTGTCGTGGACAGTGGACGCAACCATGTTACCTCAGGCAGTGGGGAAGACCTCGGTCATGTAGCTGTGCCGTCCCCCCCTGTAAGCGTAAGCGGAGTGGGCTTGTCCGGCATACGCCAGCCCCTCGTAGGAGTGTGAATAAATAGGCCGGGTCTCTTGGCGTTGTTCACTTCCGGGATGGCCAACGCGTCTGCCAGGGCGGCGCCCCTCACCCTGCCACGAGTCCGCCGCCGTGACCGACAGCCTCCTCAGCCGAACGCTGGCTTCCGCAACACAGGCCCCCAGCGCACCCAGCCACACAGCACCACGGAGTTATGTGTGTGCTGGATACTGCCTCCGGCCTACACTGTGGTCAGCAGGGCTCACGATTCAGATCGAGTCGCGATTGCAGATGACACAGTCCAGTAGGCAAAAGACATTGCTCCCAGTGCGGCCCGCCCGGACCACGCATCATCGCCGGCTGCGCACCCCCTGAGCGCCACAGGTGCCACTAACTCTGTGCACCACAAGGCAATGCCACGTGGCCATATTGAGGCAGAATTCAATAGGCAAAAGACATTGCTCCTAAAGCGGCCCGCCCGGACCACGCATCATCGCCGGCTGCGCACCCCCAGAGCGCCACAGGTGCCACTTACTCTGTGCACCACAAGGCAACGCCACGTGGCCATATTGAGGCAAAATTCAATAGGCAAAAGACATTGCTCCCAGTGCGGCCCGCCCGGACCACGCATCATCGCCGGCTGCGCACCCCCTGAGCACCACAGGTGCCACTAACTCTGTGCACCACAAGGCAACGCCACATGGCCATATTGAGGCAGAATTCAATAGGTAAAAGACATTGCTCCCAGTGCGGCCCGCCCGGACCACGCATCATCGCTGGCTGCACACCCCATGAGCGCCACAGGTGCCACTAACTGTGCACCACAGCTCATGGACCCTTTATGATTGAGTCACGTGCTGTGGACTGTGGGCGCAACAATGTAACCTCAGGCAGTGTGGAAGACCTGGGACGATGATGATGAAGATGAGGCAGGTGTAACACACCCCACTGCAGCTGCGGCAGGAATATCCCGAAGGGACACAATCATTGACAATTTCTTCACATGAGCACGCCCAGCTCTGGTGCCACTATCTCAGTGCACCACAAGTCATGGCCCCTTCTGATTGAATATTGGGTGACCTCTGTACTTGCTCCGGCTACCTCCATGGTGCTTCGCAGTTGTTAGTGTTATGTTGGTGTTTTCTGTTTCCGCTTTAATAGTGATCACTGTTCAAGTTGTTGCCAGCACCAACCACTCACTGAGGGCTGGCTCACACTCACCCCACACCCATCCAGCACAGTCGTCACTGGATATGTGGTCCTGGTAATAAAAAGGGGCCGGCGCACGTGCCCGTAGCCAGTTCCACTATCTATCCAAGTGTGTCCGTGTGGTCATTATGCATGAATGATGGCCCCAGGCCCTACCACATTACATTGTGCTGTGGACAGCGGACGCAACCATGTCACCTCAGGCAGTGGGTAATAGCTTGGAGATGTAGCTAAGTCATCCCCCCCTGTAAGCGACAATGTTGCAATGTAGCATGCTCCCGGAGGGCGGGCTCGCACGAACGGAGTAATGAAGGAGCGCCAGACCGCTCGAGGTCCAGGATCATACATGCCAAGTGTTGTGTGTAACTGTATTGCCGCAGCATGAGCAAAATGCCCAGCCACATTAGCAGCGCCAGTTCAGCCAGCCTCCCATCCTCAAAAATTTGATCCATCCGTACAAAGCCTCTAGAAATCTTCGATCCAACTCCCTCCATCTAGTCAAAATGCCAAGAATTAAGAGAGCTAGAAGTGGTGGCAGGCTATTCTCTTACAATACCTCCAAGTTGTGGAACTCCCTCCCTCTCCATCTTCGAAGGGAATCAAACCATCTCGGCTTCCGGAAGCTGCTGAAGACATGGCTATTCCCCTAACCGTCAGACCAACCTCTCTTACACAGCTTAGCGCTGGGATGCTCCAGGGTAACCATGCGCTCTACAAATCCCCTTTTCATTTCATTTCATTTCATGTACTCTACATCTGTGTCCGCCCTATCCTTTACATAGGCCTACACTCATGTGGCCCACCACCTTCAACGGCCAACATCACAGTGTCATTGTCAGGCTTGTGGACATGCACAGACAGGAATGACAATACTGTGCCGTAGGAGTACAAGTGATGCAATCGCGCAGCGCACATAAGTAAATGGGTACGGGGGAGGGAGGAGCAGCTGTGAGGCAACGTAACACACAGTGATGCCGCTCATATGCCACATGCAACTCATGTCAATAATGAATCACAAAGTCCCACTCATCCAACCCCACCCCCAACAAGCCACTTCACATCCCATGAATGCAAGCAGATTACAAACTTACACTAGGGATGAAAGCTCCTTTGTCTGAACTATCAGGCGGAAGCACATCTGCACCTCCAACCTCGGAATTGCATGTGCCCGGCACCCCCTGATGGATACTATAGCAGCTGATGACGACTCCCACACTATGCACAGCCCGATGAAAGACCAACGTATACACACCCCACACACAGAAGTCCTTCCTCAAAGTTACCTTGCATGGAATGGCCTTCACACTTACTCCCACAACATCCCAGGCATACAACCGGTGCACACTATAACAACTCATTGATACGAGATGTGGCATTTCATCCACAGAACTGGTGCAGGTCAGAACAGTGCCGCTTCAACAAGAGCCACTAACGCAATGGCCGAACATCTCGGACACATGCACAACCCCTGTCATGTGGAACTGTACCGTGCACGAATGCTGCATTCACTGGGGGCACTGCCATTGGCACTGCTGCGGATCAGTTACCGGCTAAGCTTCCGCCTTGCCAACGTCACCTGCGTTCAGCCTGTGTTGCATTGTCGATCGTGCATGTTCGAGTGGTTCATGGATGTTTGCCTATCCAACAGGACGGTAGCTGAACTGGATTTTGACATGTGTGTGCACCCCCTGTTGGCCCACGACCAGGAGTGTCACCGTGATACCCGTTTATGGGATGCCTTGATACTTGGCATACATGCTGGCAGCTGGACCTGGGAGATTGCACAAATCCTCGTGTGCACTGACCACATTGAACCGCTCCCATATTGGGCTGTAGTGCTAATTGGTGAAAGGGGGTGGACGCAGCACATCTGTCCGGACCTGCTAATGGATCGCCTCGCTGTCCTGTTTGATGAAGTCGACACCGACCTCATGTTGGAAATGTTAACCTACGAAGCTGCAATCGCTTTCATGGACGAGTAACTACGTACCTGCAGCCACAACTGATTGGAACACATTGCACATGTCCCGACACCTTGTTGCATCTTGGAGATCTGGTCACATATCCCACGACAACAGTGGACATGGCTGCACTCGCCTGGACTCCGAAAACATGAGCGGACAACAACACATGTTAACACACACCTGTGAAAGGTGAGGCACTCCCCCGGAGTGGACAGCGGCGCTTGGCAAGGTTCCTCATTCTGACATACTGCTGCATTGGTCTGCATGTTGTGGCACTTATCTTGCCCGTACTGACACGCATATGCTAATAAAGTCTACGCAGCTTCACTTGTATTCAACTGTGATGAGTGTTGATTTGAATGACAATGTGTGTCTCAATGTCTATCTGGGTCACGGCCATACATGCGCATTGATAGCATTACCCAGGGAGTGCCTCTTTTGTGGAACCACTGTCCCTACATTCATCCATACTTTCATTCTTAAATGGTCATGGCCATGACACATCAGTGTGAATTGGGATGTTTTATTCACATTCAGTGGAGTGTTGAAGCTGGGCCAGTACACGGCCATGCAAACCCCACTTTCCATTGTTGCCCCGTGGAGGGACAGCCAGAGTCTTTTGGGATTGACAAGTTCATAGGGAGTGGAAGACTACAGTTCGCGGTGTGATTGCTGTGTCATTGGTAACCACACCAAATATGGCAGTCCATGGGGAGGTCCAAGGTGAGTGTCGCTCAGTGTATGGGGGGACAGTGGGAGGTGTTATTCCAGGGCATGATGCAGAGGGCAGAACCAAGCTGAACATGGCCATATGGCGGAGATGAATGCTAACACTTCATTCTAGCCACAAAGCCAGATTCATCATCATCTTCGTCCTCTGATGTGTCAGGTGCCTCACATGCGGGTGGTGGTGTTCTGTCTGCATCACTGTGTGGCAGTGACACATCAGGGGACAGAGGTGGGAAATCTGCTGCACTGTGTGGCACTGACACTTCAGGGGGAGGAGATGTGGATGTAGTAGTGGCACCAGCATCCATCTGCGCCAGGCCTTGTGGTGGCAATGCCATGACGAGGATCTTCAGGGCATGGAAGATCACAGCTACATCTCGCTGGTGTGCAGCCGTGGCACACATTCTTTCCGCCTGCATCCGCTCCAAGCTCTCCATCATTCTCCTTATGTGTCCCAACTCACGGATGACATCGCTGGGGCCACTCTGACTGGACAGTTGTTCTTGTCTCAGAGTCATGACTCCAGCGATGTCAGCCATGGCTTGTTGTAGAGCAAGAAGCGGACAGTGGGTGTCCGTGAGGGACTGTGAGTGGTCCCTGATGGGACTTAGACACCCACGTATGGCATCCAGTTTGGCTGCCATGGGGTCGAACCCCACCCGCAGCTGGTCAGACATCTCCTCCTGGCACCCTAACACACAGCGTTGGGAGGCCATATGTTGGTCATGGGGGTCCTGGGAGACAGCCGTGGTGGTGGGTGCTTCCTGCTGTGTGGCCTGTGCAGGGGGTGGGGTCTCATGGATGCAGCTGGGCTGCCCTGCTCCTGGAGGTGGTGTGCCGGAGCTGTCCCTGAGCTGTTGTAGTGCGTCGGTGTAGATATTGGGGAGGTCCTCTTCATCATCAGTGCTGTGTTGTTGGGTCTGCTCTGCAGGAGGTGTTGATTCTCCCTCTGCAATGTGAAGGGAAATGCAGATTGACATTGTGTTCACATGTATGTTCACGCATTGTGCAAGTTTACTGTCAGACTGCATGGCAATGTACATTGTGACTGTGTATGAGGAGACGCCTATTTGAAGCGGGACACTTGGCATTTCTACACCATCAGGGATGTGAGGTTGTACTTGTACATTGTCATCTCACAGTTTCCTGCTATGCCAAATGCGAATGGCCATTTTCTAAACACAGGCGGCAGCAGTTGTGTCCTCTGTTCTGTTGTGAAAGTGTTGCAGTTTGTACCACATTGTTGTCAATGTTGGGGTGGTCTGCATCTTGTGTGTGTGCTGCATTGTGGGTGATTTGCCCCTTCGGTTCTGATATGGCTGACCCTTATCGCTTTCAGGCGGTGTGCCTTTCACTTCTTTGCTTATGCAGTGCTGAGCTGTTTCAGACTTGGGTAAATTGGGCCCTTTGTCGGAGTTGTGACTCTTGGGCATGGTTTGTCCGCAGATGTGCTATACTTACTTGTGCATGTGTGCCATTGTGCCCATCTCCCCGTCCCCCCAGTCCCTGGTCGTTACTCACCCTGTTGCTGTTGGCTCAGGTCATGTTGTGCAGTGTCCGGTCCCCCGACTCCTGCCACCGTCTCCCCAATGATGGTCCCAGGCTGGTCCTCCGTGGGGTTTGTGCGGTTCTGCTTGTCCTCTGTTCTTGCTCCGGCTACCTCCATGGTGCTTCGCAGTTGTTTGGGTCTTGTTTGTGTTTTTGGTTGCCGCTTTTATAGTGATTTTGGCCGCCTGACTTGTGGGACTTGCAGGCTGGCGCAGCTTATCGCTGGTTTGGTATCGCGGTTGGGCCCATCGCAACTTTTTTCGCGTTCGGGTTTGGATTTTCATCGCCGTCATGGTGATGTTATCGTGGCCATTTGACACGTTATCGGGAGACTATCGCATGTTACCGCCGTGTTGAGAATACGACGTTAACACAGAGTTATTTTCCCGCGATAGACGGCGATATGAAAACGTTCGTTAGCCTTTTTTGGCCATGATAATCGCACGTTCTTGAGAATATCCCCCCATTGATTTTTTTAGAGATATGATCGTCTCACCAAATCAATCGATCTATTTAACGTTTTTTAAGTAAACATGCAGGAAAGTCAGAGGGGCACAGCCCCAGAGACCTAATGGAAAAACCACCTTTGTTGCAGCTGAGCTTTATAAGTATTGACTTCGCTTTGGGTCCCTTTACTAACTAAATTAAGCACAGTTTGGAACACTTGACGACACAATGAATATACAAAAAGGGCAGGGCAACAGAAAAAAAACCAGTAACTTTGACCCAATATCTCTCCTTGTTTCCATATTTGAAATTATTGGGAAAGTACTTCCTGCAAAAAGGCTGCACAAATGGGGATCTGGTGTGTGAGTACTCTTGAGGGTCAATTGGGTTTTTGTGTAGGTCTGAGAAAAAGAAACATGTCTTAGTCTGTACCTCTTGATAGAGAAATATATCAAGCTTAAAAATGGGGAGCTCTAGATTTCATTTATGAACATGTCAAGTGCTTTCGATCTGGTTGACAGTCCCAAATTATGGATGATGTTGCCTAGGATGGGGTTTGAGGAAAGATTAATAACACTCCTACAAAAATTACATTTCTGGTTAAGGTCTGCTATATCAAAGTCAAAGTATTTTTATTTCAGTTAATAAAAAGCATTATATTTACTGCATGGACATCAGAGTTAAAATAATAAATTCTTGATATATATGCACAACAAAAAAAATCATAATATTTCACCCATACTTCCAAGTAGAATGCAAGGTATTAGTGCAATTACATTAAAGGTACGATACATGAAGTTAAAAACCCATTCAGATGGCATCACCATAGTCCTATATTGTTATTTCTTTAATCGGCAGAATGTGATTTCTGGCCTTTTCAGAATCAAATGCAAAGGAAAATGATACATCTTTACTGAGCAATGTTAATCAATACAATTGTGACTTAATACGAATAATAACTCCATATCCATGTGTTCTTATGCAATAGTAGAAAGAGAATGACACAGCAGTGCAAATTTCGTGAAAAAGTGCAGAAGCAGTGTATTGTTCAAAAAACAAGGCGGTCACAGTGGATAGCCTAGTAGGATAGTCACAGCACCCATATGAAAAACCTCGGCAACAAGTGGCAAATCGCGCACGCTTTAAGACGCTCTGTGATTAATTCCTTAAAAAGGTTACAAACAGATAAAAGCTGACTCGATTGCAATTCATCCTTAGACGTGAGCCTGCCAGCTGGAATCCAGCAGAATCCTTTACATTTCAAGACTCTTCGGGATTCACTCCAACAGAAGTTTACAAATAGACTGACACCGCACATCACTTTGTTGTAGGATTTCATTCAACCCACATAACTCACGAATGGGACTGGATTGTTGTTTCCTGCCTCTCTGACATAGGAGCCTACGGGCCCATTGTTCCACCGTAGCAATAGGTGGAATTGCGATACAACAAATTTTTGTATCGCAATTCCACCTATTTCTACGGTGGATGCAAGATGTCTCCCTCTGTCCTGATGAAGACCCCGGTTTAAGGACCTAATGCACCTCCATTTGTCTATGGGGTCGAAACGTCGACTGTGATTTTGTACCTGTACTGATTGTGATTCACAGCATTGATAACAGCAATATTGTTACTGTATCTACTACATGACTGTATTTTGAATTATTTTCGGCCGATCAGGCAATCAGACAGGTCTTCTTTTAAAACACATTGTGAATATTGTATAAACACTCCCATTCCACACTTTCAAACCCTCACAAGAGCACTTCCTTGAGCACAATTCCCCCTTGGAGCACCTGTATATAAATGTATATCTTAGATGCATGACTACAATGCTGATATAAAAATAATTGAATTTGCAAAAATGTTTGTTTATTTTTTTATATGGGTGCTGTGACTGTCCTACCAGGCTATCCACTGTGACGACCTTGTTTTTTGTACTGTTATTGACCCAGGTGCGGTGGTATTTTGGGTTTCCCCATTGTAGTGCAACAAAGCAGTGTATTGGGCAATAACAAAGATAGTATCATTATTACTCATTAGTCATTGTTACAATCATTCTTCAGATTAAGTGCAAAGATGTTAGTGCAAATCATGCTAAAATTGCAATGCAATAAAGATGTAGCATAGAACACATGGAATCGTAGCATCACTTTTTTTTCTAAATTCCTTGGCCAACCATGAAGGGCAATGGGAATAGTGCAGAATTTAGCTGAAAGTGCATTGCATGCTAGTGCAAATCTCGCTAAAAGTGCAGCGCGATAAAGATATAACATAGTACGTATGGTATCGCAACATCACTATTTTCTAAATTCCTGGAAGGCCAGAAGGATAGTGCAACGTTTCGCTGAAAGTGCATTGGCATGAAATTAAAATCGAAGCCTAACCCATAACTATAGTTCACAGTTCTTGCTGCGCCTGCTGCCGCTTATTCATTACATTTTCCACTGTTATTAGCTTCTCTGCTTTTAAAATACATTTTCTGAAGGCTGTATTTACTTGAGGAAATTCGCCCGTCAGTCAGAAAAGTAGTGCATGCCAACATGACCTGATGCCATGCTGGTTAAAAATTCTCCGCAGCAAACCCTTGCATTCAATTAACAACATGGGACAAGTCGATATAATATGCATTACATTTTCTTCATATAGATGACAGAGTCTGCACTTGGTCGACAGAGGTTTTCTCAACTATTTGAGAATACAGTCAATTGTTTGGCACAGGCCGAAGTGCAAGTGTAGCATTTTATTTTTAAAACAAGATCTCAGGAAAATTGTTGCGACCGAGGCTGTTTATAAAAGTCTATGATGGGTCATGCATGTCATCCTTAATTGTAAACCTCTTTATCTTTATTCCATGATAGCTTCTTCATTTGTTTGTTTAAAACACCTTGTGATATAGTTGTGTGAGTGTATGTGTCTGTATAGGTGTATGTATGGTGTATAGCTAAGTGTAGTGTATATGCTTTCATAGGCTGGTGACATACTTAAGTTCTCTGTATGAGTTCTAAAAGAGAACCTAGTACTGAGAAAGCCAGAGGAGTGGTTGGGGACAGGTTGTGTCTTCTGAGCTCTGTATGCCATTTACTTGTATTTATGCAATGACACAATAAACCTCTTCTGGTTAACTTCATTAGAATTGGTGTTGACTTCACTTCACACCTTTAAAAGAGTTATGAGATAAAGCCAAATCCCAGGTATGCAATATGATTTGGACACAGTGGGAAGTGACTGCCACACTTGAATCAGTCAAAGGGTTTGTCATAGGTATGCGCTTACCCCTCTTGTTTCCTTATGTATACATGACTTGAAAGAGGAGCTTATTTCGGTGCAAGCTAAGCCCCTCCAATGTATGGCAAGGGCTGCCCCCTTCTCTTGCCCTAACCAAGTAGGTTAATTTCATAGCGCATCACATTAAAAACTATGGGGCAGATTTACAAGCCCCTTGCGCCACTTTTGCGTCATTTTTCCCATGTTAAAAATGACGCAAAAGTGGCGCAAGGGGCTTGTAAATAAGCCCCTATGTCCCTAAATCTAAGACCTTACGAATTGGCTAAAAAAATATGATACTCCTTCTTGTATTTAGAGGGGATTTTGATGTCAACCAGAATTGTGGACTCCCTGATTTCACCAAAATTTGCCAACATAACAATAATTATTGGGACATTCTGAGTTTTGCAAGAACTAAGGGTGTCACATCTTTAGTCTATGCTCCTGTTATGTAAGACGATGTGTGTGCCAGTAGCTTCCTATGATGTGAAACTGTAGGGATTTCTTAAACAGTGTCCTCTACAAATGAAAAAAAAAGACTTTTCCGCAAGTCTCTTGGATGCCTTCGGTAAAGTTACGCTAAATTCATTAAGAGCTTGCGTAAAATATTTGGAGGGAAAGATAAGATGTTGAGCCCCTTAAACTTGTAGGTACCATTATGGTTCAGTCCTTACGACTAGCAGACCACGATGATCCTAAGAGACCTTCTTGTGATAAATACTCCTACTTCTACTCCCTGGATGCAATATGCAGACTACATTAGAGGAAATTGGTTGCAGTTATATATAGGGAAAATCAAAAGCATGCTCCGTTCTGTTAAAAACATGAAGCCATCATGAAGCAAGAGTGATAAAAAACTAAATTAATTAAGGTCCTTTCCTACTGGGTATCCTACTCCACCATATTGATTAACATTTTCTGATGGGGAATGAAGTAGGCCTCCACCCAAGCAGCTGCTCCTACATTCACAGGTAGTATGAAACTGAAGAGTAGGGGCATGATTCACAGGTGGACTACAGCACCCTCATAAGGGGCAACCTGTGGTAGCTTAGCTTCTTTACTTACCCAAGCAGGAAACAATATGCACCCTCTCGTATGAGCTTGGTAGCTACTACAGACATCTACTTGGTGAAGATATAGTGTACCAATATCACCCCAAATGGAAGGGCCTTGTACTGTAATATGTAGCCCTCATCAGAAGGTAAAGTTCAGATAACACAATGTGGCCCATTGCATGTGCTGCACATATAATATAAGCCGGATCTGGTGGCTTAGTGGACTAATGCATCCACTACAGCGGCCTGTGTTCGACCTCATGGTCACAAGTTCAATTCCCAGCGGGTCCACTCAGCCTTTCATCCTTTCTGAGGCCAATAAAAAGAGTACCAATGAGTTGGGTAACAATAAACAACTGTTATTCAGCGCCAAGATGCCCCTTTGGGGGTGAACGTGAGCTTTACAAATACACATGTTATGTTATCATCCATAGCTTGAGAAAGAAAGTCAGATCTTGTTATACCAGGCTATCCTGTCTCTTTATTGCTTTATCAGCAGTTAGATCCCCTTTCAGGTCTTTAGAGCTTTACAATTTGAAATTAAATGGAATTGTACTGGAATTGTACTTGCTGTGATCCACATTTATGTGCGACACTGATATCTTCATTTTCCCCATACTCTTGGCATGATGTACAACCATTATTGTAATAGTAATTATGCAATGGTCAGCACAATACACTATATTTTTTATTATGTATAATTGAGAGCCTCTACATCAGTTTTACCTCAAGAAATGCTATCTTTATAAATAATAGAATCCATCTCATGACTGCTCTGGGAGGAGCTAACACTAATACCAACCTCCAACTTGCATTGGGTAGAAAATGTGCTCATCTGAGCTGTCTTCTAAAGGGTAAGTCGCAAGCCTGCTCTCAAGTCTGTCTGCATCTATGGCTTTGCTTAAGAGCATGCTCCCCTCTTGTTATACCTAGATGCCTACTCTGATTCACAGGCCCTCTATGAGGGCATCCTAAATACATAGGAAAACTAAGTTCAATAACATGTATTAAATATTACAATGGCAATGTTGGGTAAAGATGTGCTGCTTTTGAACTTAAATTTTTATGCATAACATTCAAACAGTGTAATATAATGGGAAGGACAGGATAGACTCATCAATATAAAAAATATGGAGGATTAAGTACAATCAATGCTACTCATTTTGGCAATTGAGTAATCCATGCTGCATATAATGGGAGAGCACAGTACCTTTTTGCCTAAAATTAGGGGACAAATTTGATCGGAGAAGTATATCAATGTGAATGTAATACAACAGTAAGGAGTGGGTGTGGAGAAGCCTGGTACACTGAAAAAATATATAACAGAACGAAAAATTTACAAACAAGAAAGCACACTTTGTGAATGAGTTTATAGGACAAGTGTAGCAATATATGTTTGTATTTGGAGAGCCAATATCATCATGTGTCAGCAGTTGGGAATTACAGAATAAATGGGTACATTAAAATTAAAAATAAAAGTCCACCAAAAAAGAACATAAGAGATTTTCTTATTTGATGTTTTGAGCTTTGTGAAATTGCCTGGGAATAGAGGAACCATTAATGTGGTATGGAATGAATACAAGTGTATATAGTGTTCAATCATACACCCATCATGGCCTCGTATTACCATCATCTAGCGGATTAGACTGTTGGCCAAGATTTGTTTGCACACTTGAAAACATGCAAAAAACAAGCTTATAGATGCTAATGCCTGTTTAATAGGTTTGAGGCAATAGCATAAAACTAAGTGCATTATTGAGAGTTTGACACATCACACATATGGTGGACGGGCTGTCCTCTATATAATAAGTACATTATAGCCTATGGCACCTATAAAAGGTGCACAGGATATCTGTCCTCCAAACCTATGGGGTCAAAAATCAAAGACCTGGGCACACCACATGCAATGGGAACGACCTACAATGGGCTGGATCTCAGATTTGATGATTTGATATTTTAAAGAAAAAGCGTTTCATTTTCACATCAGTTCATCCGCTAGTAGATTGTTAGCTTCCTTTGCAGAATGAAACCATCAGTTGATGATTAAAAACCTTGTTTATAGTTTGGGATTTTTTTTTAAGTGAAGTTCATTGTGAAGCCAAGAATAGATGTAATTGAGCTTGAGAACATTAATGTGAGCAATTATTGTAATGCAGAATTTACAAAAGATAATGATTGCTTAAAAAACCTAATTGCCAATCATTTTTTCTGTTTTTTATTACTCTCTGTTAGGCTGCCAGTGTTCTAACCAGTGTTTCTTTGAGAGGGCGCTTCTTAAAAAAAGTTGAGTCAGTAATCCAGTTTAGAGTTTGTCTTTTCTAACCCTCATTTAACCAAACCTATTTGCATTCTTCAGAGAACAGTGGTGTAGGAAACAAACAAGAGCATTCCCAAATATATAAACTCATTTCGTTTTGTCGATGTGCAATACCTGCGTGGGTCCCCAAATTTCGATCCTATTAGGAAATGTCAGCATTTTATTCTTGGATAAAGGCTCTGTCTGATGTGTGATTCAACCACTGCAATGCGTGTGACAGTCGCGAGGTCTCCTTTCTCATTAAATTCAATCTCTTACATGTCACTGTCTTAGACTGACGAATATTTACACTTTGGCCCTCATTACGAATTGGTCGGTCTTTGTGGTGGAGATGCCGGTGTGCCGAAATTCAGTTTACAGGCCGGTATCTCCGCTGCAATGTCCAGCTATTACGATTTTTCACCCAAACAGGGAATAGCTGCTCACACCCAGCCTTACGATTTACTTTTCCAAACAGGGTCTCACCATTTCGCCCCCCAAAAATACTGACATTTTCTGCCTGTTCTGAGCAGGCGGAAAATATCACCAGAGCTGCTGGTCGGGGTGTGAAATGGGGAGATGGTGTTGACGGAAACCTGCGTGCCCCCCCCCCCCGCCCCGCCGGGGGCGGGGAGGGGGAGGGAGCATTAACTGCTACCCACGGACTGCAGCAGGCAGCGGGCAGGCCTTGGCAATGCTGCTTGCCTCAGAACCTGCAGCCTCTCTGAGACGTCCAGTGCCTCTGGTCCAGCATTATCCAGTCAGGAAATTTTGGATCCATTAAATCAGGAGTTAATGCTCTGTATGCAGTAACACTACCAGTAAGGTAGAGGGGTACATTTACTATTATTTCTCGCAGCGCGGCACAACAAGGGAACTTGCTGCTCTGTGCTGCGTGAAAGTGAGAGAGCAGAAATGCTCAATATTTCAAAAGATATGGAGCATTTCAGCTCTTTCATTGTGCTGGTGCACTGTGTGCTGCCTGGCTCATTCACAGGCACCCTTGCACCATAATTAAGGCTCCCTGTTTTCCGTTTTTACTGATTTTTACAGATAACTACAGACAGAAAACCATTTGTTTTCTTGTCGGTATTTATTTTTAAATGTGGATAAAAACGGAAATTGGGTGCTTTTAAGTGATTGTAAATGCACTTTCCCATGACTGCCAGGCCAATACCTGTGTGGATTGATAGGTAAGGGGTTTAAAAAAAAGAATTTTAGTAAAGAGTCTTAAACAGCAGTAGATATACACAAGGCTGATAATGAAATGTGCATATTTTCATATAAGTGCATTGATTTATCTTCTGCGGGTGTTCATATAACTGAAACCTGGCAGGCATTCAAGCATGACTGCATATTTATTGGTTGAATAAATGTGGAAATATACCAGTTTCAGCTTTATTTTTTTCACAAAACCCATAATAAATATGGATAAATACAGATAAAGTTGACAAAAAATAAATATGGATAAATACAGACGGAAATGTCAAACCATAAAACCGGGAGCCCTAACCATAATACAAGTGTTAGATCTGGCATCTTTTGGCGTATTTACCCTGTCTTTCTGCTTTCTGGCCTCCTGGCACGTTGGGCTTCGTTTTGGTGGTTTAGTACCTCTGTGCACGTTCTCAATACTGTTCAGTGTTAAAGTGCAATTGCTCCCACTGTAAATTGTGTTATGAATTGGTGTTTCCATGTTTGGCTTATTCGATTTACTACTAAGGGGTTGATTATGATGTTGCCGGAAAGGCTCCGAACGGCATTCGATTCGTCCGAATCCAATTTGGAACCCGCCTTTCCAACCGACTCGGACCCATTTCCCAATGATGGAAAGCGTTCGGCCTGTCTGCCTCGGTTCCGAAAGGCATTGGGAGTAACCGAGTCGTTGGGAGCCAAATCGTAGCAGTCTATGGAGCGCGTTACCAGCCGCGCGATTAGGATGTCAGATTCGGACAGCCTTTCGACATAGGTTGTTCTGAAATGAATCAGCTGTTGGAATCTGACTTTGGGGGCCCGCAGCATGTCCCCCTTCACCCGGGGCCCTCCGAATCGGGCACGTGGGGGTACCCATGGGTCCCCCCTACCCATGCATGCACAGTGTGGCAGGCACCTTGGGGTGCTCTCCACAGGGTGCAAGGTTTTTTGCCAACAACCCCTTTTGTCAATGGGAGCCTGTGTTCTCGTTCGGAACACAAGCTCCCATTGAAGCCAATAGGAGTCCGCCTGAATCGTATCCGGAAGCATCTGGATGCATCATAATCGCTCGGTCGGACTCCCCGGATCCTAGTCGTTCGTAAAGCATTCCGGAACCGAATCAGTCGGAATGCTTTCCGGACGAGATCGTAATCGGCCCCTAAGTCCCTAGTATAGTGCACTGTGTGTGCCCAGGGCCTGGAAAGCAAATGCTTCTAGTGGGCCTGCAGCCCTGATTGTGCCACCCACACAAGCAGCCTTTCAAAAGTGTCTCAGACCTGCCCCTGCAGTGTCTGTGCACAGTTCTTACTGCCATGTCGACCTGACAAGTGCCCCCACTTGCCAGGCCCTAACCTTCCCTTGTCTTACTTGCAAGGCACCCCTCAAGTAGGCCCAATGTACCCCCCTGGGCAGGTTGAAGTGTATGTGAAAGGTAGGGCATGTCCTGGTGTGTGTGACATGCACTGATAGTGAAATACTTCCGATTTCGATTTTCACTATTGCAATGCTATCTGTCCCGCACACTAATATGGGAGTTGCTTTGTAACATCTTACAAGTACAACTTTCCATTGGGACAAGACAGAGGAATGGAGTTTAGGCTCTCTGAACTCAGAATTTAATAACACATCTTTTTAGGGAGCTTTTCTTTACATTGTGTGTTTGAAAATGCCACTTTAAGAAAGTAGGCATTTTCTTGTTTAACCATTCTGTGTGCCTCTGTTGGTTTGCTTATTGACTGTCTGGTTTTGGAGTGACAGGGGCCAGGGATGTGCATTCACTGTAGACAGTCACAAGGCACCTGAATAGGCAGTGTCTCCTCTACACAATGCTGTCTCCACCTCCTGTAGTGAAGCTGGGCCAGGGAGGGTAGAACTGGTTTGGATTGGGCTCAGAGACCCTTGCCACAAAGAGAACAAAGAGAAAATGTGGTATAAATATTGGGGCCCTGACCCCAGGACTTTTGAACTTGTTTGGATCAAGGAACCTGCCAAGAAGAAGAGCTGGAAAAGCTGAGAGGAGGAGCTACCACTTTGCTGTGTGCTTTGATGTGTTGGCCTGCAGTGGCTGCTTCTGTCTTGGGCAGAGAAATGACTGGACTGAACTTTCTGCAACTTCTTTGTTTGAGTTTCTCCAAGGGCTTGAGTCTCAGGAACAGCAAAGACTTCAAGGTCATCTGCTACCGGCACAGGGAACTGTGTGTTTTGTGCTGCAACAGATGAAAAAGCAACCTGGCACCATCAACAACGCCGCTGCCGGCTCCGTGTCCTGATGGCACCGCAGAGGGCACGGCCGCAATTCGCATCGAAACCCTGGTATCACTGATGACGACACCGCCGCCGCCACCGAGCTACTGTTTGCACCATGACCTGTGGGCACCAGACTTCACACTGCCTTGCTTCACACCTCCGCCCTGGTATCCCCGATGCCGCCGCCCCACGCCAACATCGACGTCGCTGCTTGTACCGTGATTTGAGGGCACCGCAGATAAATTCCATGATGCACCGCCCTGTCCCACACCTCAACCTTGGCCTACCGATGCCGTCACCATCGACTCCAGTTTGTCAGCGACTACAGCGCTTCAGCAACGACGACGCTGCTGCCTGCACCGTGACCTGTCAGCACCGCAATAAGCACCACCCCACTTTGCCCCGCAGCCCTGGTCTCATCAACGTCGCTGGATGACCGTCACTGAGCCGCTGCCTGCACCAAGCCTGAAGGCACCGCACGCCGCACCGCTCTGCTTCACACCACAGCCCCAACGCCTGCCGACACTGGCACTACTGACTTCAGCCACACGGAGTTCGATCTGCAATGCGTGTGACTTCAAGGGCCAGACGACTTCTGCACCGACCTCCGGAACTGACGCCTGCCGACGCTGGCTCTTCGAGGCTCATTGTGAGGCCACTGATGCCCTGCATTTCTAAAGGTACTGTTTGCATGTCTTCCCGACACTGTAGCTGGCCCGCGACACCACGGATAGCCAGAACTGTTTAGATTTGTTGTTCACAACGCCGTGATAGCCCCGGACGGAGCTATCAACTTCAAGGAATTGAATTTTAAGTCAATATTTGCTTATTGATATTTCTAAGAACTGTATGGTGGATTTTTATAGTTTTCGGTCTTGTTTGCACAGATAAAATACTGGATATTTTTCTAAATCTGGTGTGGTGTCCTTTTGTAGTGTTTTCACTGTACTACTGTTGGTTATGTGAACATGCTTTACACACTGCCTCTGAGATAAGCCAGACTGCTCGTGTCAAGCTAATAAGGGGGTGAGCAGTGGTTATTGTAGAAGTGTATCCCCCTTATCCTGACTAGGAAGAAGGGTTGCTACTTGGACAGAGTAACAACCTGCCAACTAGAGACCCCCATTTCTAACAACAAGTTTGCCTACATTACGGGCAGGATTGCTTTTGTGGACGAAGGCACACCTTTCTGCAGAAAAACAATCCTTAGAGGCATGTTCCTCTTTCTGTGTGTGTACGCTTGGAAAGATGAAGTAACGAGGAGAAATAAAGGTATTTCTCTTCGTTACCCTTCTGTCAGGTAGGCACTCCATTTTGGTGCTAATTCAGATAAACAAGTCTTTGCAAACCTGGGTTTGCATCAAAGTACATGGGTGGATGCATGGGAATGCCCCTGCTCCACTCTTGTAAGGCCTATGTGATACAAAGTAATGCAAAGGTAGCGCTTTGTGCTGCGTGCATTACTTTGTATTTACTAAACCATGCAAAGTGGCTTTGGGTGGCTTAGTAAATGCCAAAACTGATTTTGCGTCAGGACTGAGCCACAAAAGTGACACAACTCCAACGCAAAATCATAACAAACCTGAGCCAGAATTCATTTGCAGTACCACCATAAAAAGTACATATGATATTTTTGTAGATGTTTTCCTTTTGCTGCTTCTCTAACTATGCAGCTTCTCTTTTACATGAAATATTTAAACGAGAAATGCCATACGGAGAGGCCTTTTCTCTGTATTGTGAAGTAGCCAGTTGCTACAGGGCAGTAGGTACTGTCGTTTACCCCTATTGTCCCAGGGTCTTATTACGTTTCCACTCCCATCTGTTAAAAAAGTTAATCTGCTCCACAATTTACTCTTCAAGGGTAGCAAGGGCAAGCACCAAATAGAACTCCCAAAAATGTTAGAAAGATTGGAACTCACATGCTGCATGGTGTAAGTAATAACACTTAAATTCAAGCACAGATCGCTTGTCACAAATCTGAATTGTAGCTAGGCCAATTCAGCCTTCCATCCTCCAAAATGCAGGCAAATTGAGTATCATGAGCGGGTAATAGTAAAATCTTTTATTTACAGTGCTTAGAAACATCAGAAGTTTGATAGGAAATGCTTTATAAAAATATCCATATTATTGTTGTCATTACTATGATTATTAGCATTATTATTTATAATAATATTACAATCCATTATAATGAGAATAATTATTATTAATAATGTTCTGAATCATAATAACAACTTAAACTCTAGTCAGAGCAATCGCTGCAAAGTACATAAGTCAAAGCAATCACTGTTTTTGGCACAACAAATGCCTTGCACCCTGACCTTAGTGTTGCACGTCACTTATTTACAAATCATTCACAGCGATAAACTGCCTTTCAGAAAGAGCTGCTAAAAGTTCTTCCTCAGTAACATACAAGAAGTAGGATTCATTCTGTAACTCATTGTAAAGGGATGGAAGCGTACAAGAGACAGCAGTTCCCAGTCCCCGCAATCACATTCGTAGAATGCCTACTTTTCTTTAATCAGGACCCTGAAACTTGAAAGATAACTGAATGGAATCAAAATATTAAAATACACATTCTTTGGATTACATCAGGAGAGCAGGTGATTTTCCACTGGGCAGACAAAAGGTGATGGAAGGAATGCTTGCACTTCTCGGACTACTGAGAATTGCTTGGGGTTGCATTACAAACAAACCCTAAACCAGAAAAGAAACAACACAAGACTGGGTTTGCCCTGATTGAGGCTCATCAGTCGAGTGTAGCTTGGTTCCAGTGGCACAGTGAGCATGAGATCCACATCTAGGCATGCACTTGCCACTTATGGGAGTACATCAAACACATAAAGGTTGATGGGAGCAATGCTTATAAATTGTCTAACCACTGGCCCTGGGTTGCTTGTGTTCTAGGTCAGGGAGGACTTTGCCTGGCAGTTCGGGCTGGACTGTTCCTATTGGAGGAGCATCAAGACTGATTTGCGTATGGCTGGGTTAAAAACTGAGGTGGCATGGTGGGCAAAAGAAAAATTGGTTGGATTCTACTCTGAGTGATTGCCAGTGGTTAGACATATTGCAAGCATTTCTCCCACCACCTTTTGTGTGTTTGATGTAATGCCCTAAGTGGCAAGGTTATGCCCAGACATGGGTCCCATGCACACTGTGTCACTGGAGCCAAGCTACACCCAAACCAGTCTTGTACTGCTTGCGTTCCAGTTCAGAGATGACCTGGACTGGCAGGTCAGGCTGGACTGTTCCTGTTAGAGAAGGGTCAAGACTGATTTGCATATGGCAGGGTCCAAACTGGGCAAAGGAATGAAGTGTTGGAATGCTCCCCCAAGCAATGGCCAATGGTTAGAGTTATTGGGAGCATTTCTCCCTTCACAATTTGTGTGTTTGATTTTCCCCTGGACTACTGCCTGCTCTGCCCAATTCCCCCAGCTGTGATTTACAGAGTAGAACCTGTGGAAGGCTTCCACTATACGATTGAGTGCCTTTTGCTTTGACAGGTTGGCATATTTTCAATGGGTTGAAGCTTCATTTACCATTGCAAAGCATTGATACATTCTGATTGGATACCAATGATACATTGCAATGTGAATCAGAAGATGCCCCTGCATCTTCCTATTCTCAATAAATTACAAAGGGCCTGATTTAGATCTTGGCGGATGGGATACTCCGTCACAAATGTGATGCATATCCCATCCGTCGTATTACAAGTGCATTATATCCTATGGCACTTGTAATACGGTGGACGGGATATCCATCAGTTTGTTACGGAGTATCCCTTCCACCAAGATCTAAACCAGGCCCAAAGCGTACTTTACGAATTGGAAAGACATTCAAACATGCAAAGAACAATTTTGTAATACATTTTTCTATTGAAAAATAAAAACAATAAATCATAACATGAGCCAGAAAAATACATCTCATACATTATGACATTCTGTTTACCAGATGCAACCCCTGCAGTATTGTAAATCAAACGTTTTGCACCCACCAAACAGATTTGTACATTAGTCCCCAAACCTTTTAAAAAGAATATATTGTTTATTTGAAAATGGTGAAGTAGGGCAGTGAAATAAAGAAGCACACATCCAACCAAAGTGCCCTCTCACTTTCTAGGTCCAATTTACTATCTCAAACACATTTAAAGCAATTATGTGGTAAGGTGCTACAAAACAAATAATATGGGTAAATATCGCCAATGTTATGCTTTGTGCAAGATTTGGCAGAACCCCTCGGACTTTTGACATTTTTAGGCTTCGTATTGTGGTCTTGATTTACTAAAGCCTTTCAATAGGGAAATGTTCCAGAAAGGACGCTTCCCTTTTCAAATTGGTCATGTTATGCCTGCTCTCTGCATTACCATCTCAGATTCCATGGGTGCAAGTCTCAACAATTAAGGTATTTTTTTACTAACACTTTGTACCAGATGTGCACCTCAAACGTGATGCCAACTGGCGATAAGTGTACAATTGGGATTTCATTTCAGAATCCACCTCTGAAGTAATGCAAAATAGCCCTGTGTTCTACTTTGAAATCCATTGCGACAAGGGGGCATATCATGCATGCTACATGGACATTCCCATGCAACTGCCAAGGGGCTTTGACATATAGACAAATCAACTAAAAGTGGTAGACAGGGCTTTGCACCAAAAAATAAAGCCTCTTTATGGCAGACATTAAAAACGAGAAGAATATTAATTTCGCCTAACTTTTCCAACATTGCATGTCTGCTGTATTGCACAGCACACATCCAATATGGGAAACATTTTGAATTATGTCCAGCATAATATTTTATACTGGAAGGGTGTATTTGGCACCAAATGAACCTAACACTTAACTATGATGAAGACTGAAATTAAGAGTTGGGGTCCAAGTATAAACTCAAAATGTGATATTCCAGAAACTGTAAGATCTAGAATAAAAATTGTGAAACGTCTAGACCCCTGGGGCCAAAGGTAGAAGCCAACTACATACACGCCTGATGTCTATGGTGAAAAGTATGTAGGGATAGGAAACAAGGGGTCTGATATGGGCTTCCACAAATACAATGATGGTAGGATTTTGACCGGTGACTGTGAAGGATCACCACAATCAGAGTTAGGGTGTTCTTCACCCAGCCTGGCTCCTCTTCATCGGGACAAAAAGGATGCATCTCCATCCCAACTTGGTTACAGGCCAACATAACAAGATTTCAATTAATGGTGGAAGCCAAAAGAAAATTAGTTGGATAAAAGTGCAATGGGAATAATTTATCTCACAAATAGCAATAATACCTCACAAATAAAAGACAAATTGTGGGCAAAAGGGGGTGAAATCATCCAAGCCCTTCTTGAATTATTCCTCAGATTATGCCGCCCCAGGCTCGCCTCGTTCTCAACTAAATTTGGCATCAGAATTTTGATGAACTTGAGCTTTGTCCAGGTCCCAAGAACAGACTCTTTTAAGTGAACATAATGAATCACTTTGCCCTGACTAAAGTGTAGCCCTGCTAATGTTTTTTTTGATTGTCTGAGTTATTTCATACCTCTATCACTACTGTCACAGCTCATGTGCTTTGCGCCATTTTTCACTTAAAGCATCATGCTTAATTGTTTAGGGCCTTATACACTTTTCATTAAATATTTCCTACACGGCTCATAACTGGGAGTACTGCTGTTATTAATTCATTTTAGTCAACCTACAACCTATCTCATAAGAAAAGGAGGCTCTGATTATATACACCATGGCATCAAAGTATAATGAATTAAATCTGAAAGGGTTGTTGATCCTATGACGCTAGCTGAAAATGTTAACGTGACAATATGCAAATGGCATTTCAGGCAAGAATAGAAGTACTGCACTGTAAAACCTATTGTCCAGGAGCGGCCCGTGCAGGTATGAGCGGTGGGGCGGAGTGCGGGGGGGACTCAACAGACGACAACGAGGGAAAATTAAATAAATAATTAATCTTCCCTCTGCGTTGTCCGTCGAGTCCCCCTCACCCCTCCCCACCGCCCCACCAATCTTACCTGCACAGGCCGCTCCTGTTTTGTCTACAATTCATGATAGTCTTTTCGGTTCTGTTTACTTTCTCTTCCAATTCGTGAATTTTGCTATTACACAACTGTTGCCATTTATTAGTGATTGGAGGGTGGAGGTGGTGCTGATTATGTACCTTCCAGAATTCACCTCAGTCTTTATCGATTTGAACCGTTGGAATCACTCGTGCACTCTAACTTCTCTACTTTGAGGACTTGGTTTTACATTTTAGGACCAAATACAGCCTTGACGATCTTGTCATCACATACATTGGCCACTGTTTGTACAATGGCGTCTTTCTGCTTTATTCTTCCCATCTTGTTTGCCATGATACTATTTCATTCATCAAAAGGCTTCAATTTAAACATAATTATTCATCTTGTGCCTACAGTCACAGATTTCTTTCACAGTAATCACAGTGGAATGTTGAGGTTAAACATCTTTCTAAACCTTTTGCTATAATACTTACAGGAAAAACATTAGTCTGAGTACTGTACTCCCAGTTTACAACCAGAGTCCTAGGGGGTGAGATTTTTAACTAACACATTAATACCTGTTAAATTGAACACAGTGTGATTCCCTTGGAGAAGGAGAATTTGATTGCAATTGCTGAAAATTGACTGTTTTGTTGTTCTTAATCCTTTCTTGCACAATCCCCAGTGTCTTGAATGGTATGACCTCTATTACTATAGTTGATTTACTGCAAATAAAAACTACATCATGGGGACTGTGTTCCAAGTAGGTGTGTGGAGAATGCGTATGGTTCAGCATGAAAAATCATGGCCCCAGAGCAGGCAAAGATTAAGACAAAAAGAAGAGCTTTGTATTGCAGCAGTTATTTTCTGTTACAGTTTGTGTGACACATACAATAGAAAATATTTATTTATCATATGTGAAATCCACTGAGAAATACAGCACATGACAAAGTGTGTTCACATTTTTATTTTCAGCAAGCATACTGCTTTCTGCTATAGTGTCTACTTTTTCAGAGCATTCACACTTTGAATTGAACATTTACTGTGAAAGCGTATATGAACTGCTTGTATAATTTATTTACCAGGCCAATGGCCATTCGTGTGATAGTCTTTATCCATGAAAACCTTTTTAGGTCTTGCCAGCGACAGCTTTTGTATTGGTGAAAACGTGATGTATTCATAAAAATATGTATGCAAGACCTTATGGAAATGGCAACAAATGAAGTTTTTGTGAGAATTTGGTTGATTTGAAAATGGTAATGTAAGCCTACTAAGACAGAATGTTGTAACATTAAAAATATTCTCTGGTGCTCACGTGTGTACATTTTTGTAATTTTCCAGTGCTCAAGGCTACACTGTGTAAATCCTATTCATAGTCAATCAGCTTATGCAGAGCAACCCAGTGACATTAACTCACTAGACTGCACCCTAAACATCCCCACACAGCATTGGTACCCAAGGACACTACTCTATCACAGCTAACAACATATTGACACTAAGCAACCATAACACATTGCATCCTAGGAACACTGTTTTAAAGCATTGCTAATAGGGACATGACCCTTTAAGAGTATGTTGCCTCATAGGAATTTACATTTCACTGTAGTATATGCAAGTTACATTAATCCACCACACTGCTCTGTACCCTAGGATCATTCACCTATTACACAGTACTACATACCAGATACACTTGCTCGAAACATTATACTGCATAATAAGGGCTAAGTCACACAACTGTAAATGGATGGTAGTGATGGTGTCACAATGCATTGCACTGTATACTATTGTCATTAAGCCACCACATGCCCACTGGAAACACTAGCAAATATAATACATCTTAGTGGCACTAATGCACCACATTACATGGATATTTGTGACACTAAAACCCCAAATGGCGTCTTATGGAATCACCCTAATAGGTTACACACCTTCTTAATGAAAGAACAGTTACCTAACAAATTGGATTGCATTCTGTATTAAACAGCCCAGAGATATTAATACATCACCTGACAGGCATATTTTTAAAACAAATCCACCACATTTCATTGAATGATAGGGACACTCAGGGCCAGATTTATCATACTGTTGCGTTGCTCTTGTGTCACACAAGGTAACACAAGGGCAACACAACACTAAAGTCTGATTAACCAAGCAATGCAAGGCCTCCTTGTGTGGCCTTGCAGTCCTTGGTATATCTGGAGTAATGCAAAGCAGTGCAAGTTGCTGCCTTGCGTTACTCTGACCCAGGGAGGCATTCCATGGGTGGGGCATGGATGTTCCAACGCATTCACGCATGGATTTTGGCACATTGCCAGATTTATCAGTATTGGTAGACCTGGAAATGCATCAAAATTCTATGCCTTCCCAGGGGAAGCTAACGAGGAGAAATATCTTTATTTCTCCTCGTTTTTTCCTCTTTCTACATCTGCTGCATTCTGCAGCACACATAGAAAGAGGAAAAAGCCTCACAGGATTGTTTTTGTGGAGGAAGGTGCCCCTTCTTGTACAAAAACAATCCTGCCTGCAATGCAGGCACCCTTGCACCTTGGTGTAAGGGTGCCTGCGTTTGAGCATGGCAGCACATTGTGCGCCAGCACAAAGAAGAGCAGGAATGCGCCTTATAATGTTTAGAATGGCCCATTTCTGCCCTGTCCCTTTCATGCACAGCCTGTTGTCTTGCTGCGTTGTGTTGATAATAGTTTGATAAGTCTGCCCCCTCAATATCCACACTGACTCCTTTGGACACTAACATACTCCACAGTACTCAGGGGCAGATTTATCATTCTTACACACAGTGCAACACAGCAAACCTCCTTGCTGCGCTGCATGAAAGCGAAAGGGCAGGAATGCACCATATTTACCATTATGTGGCACATTCCTGTCTTTTCCCAGCGCTGGGGCTCTTTTTGCTGCCTAGGGCCAACACAGGCATCCTTGTGTGATGTTGCAAAGGGTCATGAGTTGTAGGCAGGATTGTTTTTGTGCAGGAAGGGACACCATCATGCACAAAAACAATCCTGAGAGGCATTTTCCTCTTTCTACTTGTGCCACAGTATGCAACACAAGTAGAAAGAAGAAAAAAAGAAGAGAAATAAAGATATTTTTCCTCGTTATGCCTCATCTGGGGAGGCGTAGTATTTTGATGCATTCTCAGGTCTACCACTAATGGTAAATTTGGGAATGTGCCAAAATCCATAGGTGGATGCATGGGAACACCCACGCATCCATGGAACACCTCCCTGCCACAGAGTAATGCAAGGCAGCAATTTGCATTGCTTTGCATTACTCTAGATTTATCAAGCCAAGCAGGGTCACTCAAGGTGGCCTTCCATGGCTTGATAAATCTCACTTAGATTATGCGTCGCCCTTGAGCCACCTTGCGTGGCACAAGGGTCATGCAAAACCTTGATAAATATGGGACTTAGTATTTATGTTTCGGTCCAGTGCCCTGAGTTTCTGGAGCAAGAAACCTGGAGTAAAAACTGGATCAATCTATGTGAGGCACCAACATTTTAAGCAAAATGTGAGACTGTTATCTGAGAATGGTGAAGCATTCAAGGTGTGTGGGCCTAGTGTAGTATATTATAGCACATCTTTTTGTTGTTTTTTTCAAACTCATTTATTTCTGTCATGGTCATATTATCAGTACAATTTATCAATATATGGTCTCAGCTCCCAGTGGCTTCCATGCCATAGCGTCCTTTATCCAGTAATCTTGTGCAGGTTTTAAGTCCTGCTCTTTTGTTATCCATTCTTCAGACACGTAGGAGAGTTTTCTTATTGCACCACCATTTGGCTTTGGCTAAAGAAATCAGATTCAGCAGCAGCAACCATCTGTCATCATTTAGAGGATCTACTCCCCATCGTCCCTTCCCAATGTCCCTCCCCTTTAATCTTGCAGGTTTTCCATTTGATACATCTGTGGCTACCGCATCAAGGTAAGTGCGATGACAGATACCATTCTGCTTCAACGTAACTGACATCAGCTGCCAGCAAGGGACCCATTCTAGCTAGTTGTGGTCTAGTTTTTTACACTAATAGTGAATAATAGAGTATTATTCGCTATTAGCAAAATATACAAATGGGCACAAAACAATGAGGACAAAGCCCCGACGCACATAAGGATGATCTGCCCCCTACTTGGCACTGGTTCTACCACCTCCCGAAAAGCTCCATGCCTTAGCGAAAGAGCCCTCCCAATAGTGCTGCATTCTAGAGTCACAAAGTCACCACAGTTCAGTGGATCCTGAAAACCAGAAATCCAATATAGTAACAATCTGAGGGCAAAGAGGGTTCAGCGAGGCAGTCTGTCCTACCACACAAGGATGATAGCGGTCTTAAACTCAATAGCGGTCTAAAATGGCGCTGTTGTTTACTGAGTACTTCAGTTGTGCATCTATCTCGGGCACTTTTCAATGTATTATATTTTATTTGACTTTCTTTGGAGTTTTTGTAAGAGACTGCTTACCACAGTACTATTGCTTCAGAGTTCTTGGACAGTGTTCCTCTTTTCCAAAAGCAACCCTGAAACAGATTAATCAAATCTAAGCGAATGAATGGATAAGTATTAAAGATACTTCAAAGAAAAACCTCAGATATACATCTTAAAAACTGAGTACCCATAATAAGAAAGGAAGGCATCTCTTTAGGCTTATGTATAATTCTTACTCAGAAGATTTATTTTTAGATAGTTTAAACTTTGATATTTACAAAGCTGTACCATAAGTCAATAAATGCATCTATTTATTGTTGTATGCTCAACTACATCAAAGCACAATGGGAAATACTACATCTGTCCATGACTTGAGTAACTATAGCATTATGTCAACTAGGCCTGGGTGAAATTTAAGTTTGGCTGGCATAATCCACCTAATTGCGAGAATTTCATGTTAAGCTTCTAACGCAATAATCCCAATATTGCGCCATTATGCCACTTTGCGAACTTACACGACATTTGTGGTAAAACTTACCATGATTGGCACAATTTGAAGTAAGTATTTTCTGAGAACGCATAGGAACAACAGAACATGAGTGGCTGTACATTGAGCTCCTTTTTAATAAGTCCTTGTTGCACAAATTGACATGAGGACACATTTTATGATGAAATATAGCTCCAAACTACATATTTGCATTCCAATTACACGTAATTTCACGTAAGTTTGCACAATTATGCGAAAGCAAATTACGTGAATTTTGCACACCCTGAATCTAAACCCCAACCAGAATAATAATATCTCTTACACTAGCCCAGACACACATTGCATATGTTACACTATCTCTCACCCTGGTCCAAATCTTAACCCATCCCTAATCCATGAACTAACCACAACTCTAATCATAGCCCTAATGAAATTTAAATGTATGCTAAACTCCATCACATATGCTAAACTTAACCCTAAGTGTGAGAAGTCTAAACTTCCACTTTAGACTTCCACCATTCCTGACCCTAACCTTGCCCTGGAAAATACACTGCTCCTAATATAATCCTAACCCCATACCTACGTCAAGAATTTATCCTAACTTGAAACCTAACTCTCAGTATTATGTTAAACATAAGCATTACCCTAGCCTTAACATAAAACCAGTCAATTACAATAAGCCAGATCTACTCCAAAACCCAGTTGTATTTTACCTATAATGTCATCGATGTATTGTTAGCCTGATATAATGGATTCAAAATAAGGAGGTGTACCCTGTATATCCATTCAGCATAGTGGGTCTGTTTCTTTCCCGTAAGATTCTGGGCATCCTCCAGAAAAGGAAACTATTAACAGGATACACTACATATAATGCATTTTTAAAACAGATTAGAATTTCATGGAAGAGGAAAAATGGAAGACTTAACTATGGTTACTGTTGGAAATGGCCCTTTTTGCAGGGTTATCCCCAAACTTTTTGCTTCTTCCTCCTTTGTTTTTCCTGACCTGTGGTTGTTGGCTATAGGACTCTGGGCACTTTACCACTGCTGATCAGTGCCAAAGTGCATATGCTCTCTGTGTAAAGTGTTATGGTAATTGGTTGTCCATAATTGGTATGTTTGCCTTACTAGTAAAGTCCCTAGTAAAGTGGACTATATGTGCCAGGGCTGGTAATGCAAATGCTACTAGTGGGCCTGCAGCACTAATTGTGCCACCCACACAAGTAGCCCTAAAAAGAGATCTCAGGCCTGCCACTGCAGTGCCTGCGTGCAGTTGATAACTGCCTTGACAAGTGCACCCACTTGCCAGGCATTACCCTTCCCTTTTTATGCACATCGGACACCCCTATAGTAGGCCCAAGGTCCCCCCCTGGGCAGGGTGCAGTGTATGTGAAAGGTAGGACATGTACTGAGAGGTGTGTACCATGTCCTGACAGTGAAAGACTGCCAAATTCGTTTTTCACTGTTGCAAGGCCATCTTGCCCATAGGACAGAATGGGGAATGCTGGTTCCCATGTTTCCAGCATATCTTCCCATAGGCATAAGATGGAGGGATGAAGTTTAGTGTGCCTGAATTCAGAATTTGATAACACATCTTTCTATGAAGATGGTTTTTAAATTGTGTGTTTAGAAACCACACTTTTAGAAGTGGCTGGTTTCGTGTCCTAACCATCCTGTGTGGCTCTGCCTGGTTGTGTATTGCCTGTCTGGGTTTGGATGTGACAGGGTCTGGGGATTGTCCTGACACCAGAGAGGGGTAGGTGAGATAGCACAGGCTGGCCTGCATTTGGTGTAGGGGGAGGAGGAGCCCCTTTGATGCAAAGAGGCCTGTGCTGCTGCCACAAAGGAATGGCTCCACCTCCTGCAGAGTGTCTGAGGCCCAGACCCCTACTATCAAAGAAAGAAGAGGTGCACTGGCAGGAAGGCACCCAGAACTGGTTTGGACCGGGCTCAGAGCCCCCCTGAACACAAAGACTTCAAAGGCATTTAGGGGTATAAATGTAAGAGCTGAAACCCCTGAATTCAAGACTGCGAACCAGACTGAAAAAGGATTGAAACTACTTTGTGATCAAGAGGAACCTCTGCCAAGGAAGAACAGCTGAAGAGACTGAAGAGAAGGACTGCCCTTGCTGTGTGTTCTGGGGCTGGCCTGCAGTTTGCTGATTCGACTAAGGAGAGGACAAGGGACTTTGCTGTGTGCTGTGTCCCCCTACTTAAAAGGACTTTGCTGTGTGCTGTGTCCTGAAGTAACTTGTCTCCAAGGGCCCGAGAGGAGCTGGCTCCCTGTTGTGGAAACTCAGGTACATAAAAGTTTCCAAGTGTGTCTCAGCGACGCTGTGTGCGTGTGCGCTTTGCAAAACACACAAGATGATGGACGGAATGTTACACATTGGCAAACATTCACCCCCAGTCACAGATCTGGGTTTAATCCATCGTTATTTTGCTTCACCACGCCACCCCAGTTCAGACATAGCCATATGCAAATCAGTCTTGACCCTGTGCCTCATGGGAACAGTCCAGACCGAACTGCCAAGCCATGTCTTCCCTGGACCGGAATCAAGCGTCCTAGGACCGGTTTCGGGCTTTCAGCCCTCATCAGCCAGGATAGCTTGACTCCAGTGGCGTAGTGAGCACGGGACCCACGTCTGGGCATACCCTTCCCACTTAGGGCGAAATGCAAAACACACAAGATGATGGACGGAATGTTGCACATTGGCAAACATTCACCCCCAGACACAGATCTGGGTTTAATCCATCGTTATTTTGCTTCACCACGCCACCCCAGTTCAGACATAGCCATATGCAAATCAGTCTTGACCCTGTGCCTCATGGGAACAGTCCAGACCGAACTGCCAAGCCATGTCTTCCCTGGACAGGAATCAAGAGTCCTACGCCACTGGAGTCAAGCTATCCTGGCTGAAGAAGGCTGATAGCCTGAAACCGGTCCTAGGATGCTTGATTCCGGTCCAGGGAAGACATGGCTTGGCAGTTCGGTCTGGACTGTTCCCATGAGGCACAGGGTCAAGACTGATTTGCATATGGCTATGTCTGAACTGGGGTGGCGTGGTGAAGCAAAATAACGATGGATTAAACCCAGATCTGTGACTGGGGGTGAATGTTTGCCAATGTGCAGCATTCCGTCCATCATCTTGTGTGTTTTGCATTTCGCCTAAGTGGGAAGGGTATGCCCAGACGTGGGTCCCGTGCTCACTACGCCACTGGAGTCAAGCTATCCTGGCTGAAGAAGGCTGATAGCCTGAAACCTGTCCTAGGATGCTTGATTCCGGTCCAGGGAAGACATGGCTTGGCAGTTCGGTCTGGACTGTTCCCATGAGGCACAGGGTCAAGACTGATTTGCATATGGCTATGTCTGAACTGAGGTGGCGTAGTGAAGCAAAATAACGATGGATTAAACCCAGATCTGTGACTGGGGGTGAATGTTTGCCAATGTGCAGCATTCCGTCCATCATCTTGTGTGTTTTGCGTGTGCGTTTTGCAGCCTGAGACCTTCGTGAGACTTGCCCCGTGACCGTGTGCCCCGGAGCAGTCTTGCGCTCTGCTTCGATCGACAGCATGACCAGAAGTGCTGTGATCGTCATCACCATCGGCCAGAACCATCGTCCCAAGGGGGAGCTGTGAGGTGAAAGTTTCCAAGTGTGTCTCAGCGACGCTGTGTGCGTGTGCTTTTTGCAGCCTGAGACCTTCGTGAGACTTGCGTCGTGACTGTGTGCCCCGGAGCAGTCATGCGCCCTGCTTAGATCAACAGCGTGAGCAGAAGTGCTGTGATCGTTATCGCCATCGGCCCGGACCATCATCCCAAGGGGGAGCTGTGAGGAATCACCGCCGCCGGAGCAAGCCTGCCTTTGCCCAAGATCAACGGAGCTGCGCCGGGAGCCGATCAGCTGCGAGGCCGTCACCTGGTAGCCCGACTCTCACTGCGAGGAGCAGACGCCGCCACCCGAAGCCGCACAGCAGGACGCACAAGCCGCGAGGAGAGGAGAGAGAGACTACACCCCCCCCAGGTAACGCTCAGCGAGCGTGCGTATGTCGCCGCCTGGGGCGGAGTGCGTGCTACGATAGACCGCTCTCTGCCTTTCCCATCTTTGCAGCGCAAGCCTCCGCTCAAGTCAGTCTCGCGGCCCGTACTCGCCGAGGAGTGGCAGTACCGGGGTCGGATTGTGGAGCTGCACGTTGTTTCATTCGTAACAGTAGTGGGGGCATATTTTGGCAGCCGCTGACCGTGAGTCAGCCAAGAGTGGCATAGAGACCTTCACAAGCACCGCGATCAGTGCCGAACTGCATTGGTACTTGTTTTACGATTCGCATTAGTACTTGCATTACAAACTGCATTGTTACTTGTTTTACGATTCGCATTAGTACTTGCATTACGACCTGCATTATTACTTGCTTTACGATCCGCATTAGTACTTGCATTACGAACTGCATTATTACTTGCTTTACGATCCGCATTAGTACTTGCATTACGAACTGCCTTATTACGTGCTTCTACGATTCGCCTTAGTACTTGCATTAAGGACTGTCTTATTTCTACATTCCGAACTGCATTACAAACTGCATAGCATTGCATTAGGACTGCATTAGATCATTGTGAACTGCTCATTAATACCGCAAGAACCTACAAGTGATTGTTGGCCTAATAACCGGCCTAGTGAAATATTACGAATACGCATATGTTGGATTTTTATCGTTTGGTCTCATTGTATTTCTTTTTGATAAAGATACCGCTATTTTTATAAAACCAGTGTGGCGTCCATTTGTGGTGTTATCACTGTGTTACTGGGAGTGTGGTTGCAAATACTTTACACATTGCCTTGGAGATAAGCCTGGCTGCTCGTGCCAAGCTACCGGGGGGTGAGCAGGGGTTATCTAAGAGGGTGTCCCTCCTTTCCCTGACTAGAAGCAAGGGTCCCTATTTGGGCTAAGGTACCTACCTCAGCCAACTAGAGACCCCCAGTTCTAACATTGGTGGCAGCGGTGGGATTTGAACTTGTATTTGCACTTGACTCACAGTGACTGGTGTACATCACTAGTTTTAGCGCAGAGCACGACGCAACCACATATTGTGTTTCTGATTTTTGGTTCTATTTTTGAGCGACCTTTAAGCCACACATCATGTCTCAAAGGAGTCAAGTAGCCAGTGAGGTTGCAGAATTGGAATTCGACATTGAGGCATTGCTTACCTACAAAGTTGATCAATTGAGACAATTCTGCAAAGCTTTGGGATGTCCTATGAAAAGTAGCGCCAAGAAGGAGGAGCTGCAAACGGCCTTGAGGGCCTGGTGGGAAGCCAAAGAGGCTCAGGAGACAGGTGATGCTGAGGTGGATGAGGATGACCCAGGGAATGGATTTGGTCCACAGGATTTGCCAGTGGGAGGACCAGCCTCAGGGGCTGGTAGTAACCATTCCGGGAGGAGCTTTTCCCCAGAGGAGCTGGAGGAAAACCAAAGGGTCAGAGAGCATGAGTTGGAGGTTTTAAAACTTAAGGCTCAAGCAGAGGAGAAAAAGCTGCTCATTGAAAGTGAAAAGCGAGCAGAGAAGAGCAAGAACGCTTTCGCTTTGGAGGAAAAGAAGTTGATCTTGGCATATGAGCTGAGAATGAGGGAGCTTGATGAGGAGCTCGAGAGGCTTGAGGCCATGAGTGTCTCAGCCCAGCAAAAGGAGATGTGTGTAGCTCAGGAAGTGAGCTTTGCTGAGTTGGAGGTGGAGTCCAGCTCAGATGGTTGCAGCACAATTGTGTTATCTGGTGCTGAGGGAGAAGTACACACACCCAGAGATGTGGCGCCTGACTTGAGGGAGGGGGTTAACATACACCAGGGGGTTCAGGTTTATGAGGTAGCTCCAGTGGTGTGCAGTGTCCCTGAAGTAGATTGGGGAACTGACACAGAGAATCATATTCCTAGTGGTAGGAGGGACACTCTACTGACTCTAGATGAGAGGTGCAGGGAGAGGGGTTCCCCCATGGTAGAAGTCTTGGTGTGTGAGTGTGGAGACCACCCAGAAGAGTGTGGTGTGGGGTACTTGTGTGAGGCACTGGATGGTGAGGCAAAGGGTAGCTTGGTTAACAACTGTGGGGGGCTGTGCGATTCATTTGTTGGAGAGCATATTTTAAGTCCCTGTTTTCCAGAGCTATGCCAACACCCGGTGGAGTTTGAGATCTCTGATTCCAGGGAGCTTGCGCAGGAGGTAGACCTTTTGGTGGATTCCAGAGGGTCTGAAGAGGCATTTGGGAGTGATCCTAAAAGGAGTGGCTCAGGTATCTTCCAGACCTGTGTGGTGGGAGAGGTTCAGAGTAGCCCAGCTAGGTCCCGGTGTAGTGGGAGGGGTGTAGGGGCTCACGTCCTGTCTCAGCGGAGAAGGAGTGAGTGTGGGCTGTGTCCCAAGGTGCCCAAAACCCAGTCTCAGGGCCTGGAGGGTTCCATAAGGGAACACCAGGTCGGGGGCCTAGGCTGTACTAGTAGGCCATTTGAGGGGGATCTCCTAGTGTCAGGAGAACCTGGAGCATCTGTAAACGGAGCTCCAGTGGTTCTGGTGTCTGGCGGTGCCGCTCCTAAGTGGAGGGTGCGGAAGTCCAGATTGAGGGGTGAGAGGGGGAAGTGTTCCCCAGTGGCAGAACCAGTGGGTCAGGGGCCAGCCAGAAGGGCTGAGCCTCCTAGGAGTGACCATGGTGACACCACTTCTGGCCTGGGGGATCTTCGTGCACTGTCAGATGGACAGGGGTTGGGAGATCTGCGCCAGGCAGACTGTCACACAACACATGAGTTATGTGTTACCCTCAGGGGAAAGCTGTGTGTGCCCCCAGAAGTCCTGGCGTGCCAGGCAAGTGCAAAGCCGCGGGGTTTAGCCCCTAGGTTGGGAGGGCAGGTTCAGGTTCTGCCTGACCTGGAGGGAAGGACATCTGTAAGCAGTGTCCTGACCGGTTTGGCTTCCAGGGGTACCACTCCAGGTGGGAGGGTACAGAACTTTGGAAGGGGGTGCAGAGGGAGGGAGTCCTCACCTCTGACCCCGGTTCAACCTGAGGGTTTAGATCCTAGGTTGGGAGACCAGTTGCAGGAGAGAGGTCCTGAACTGGTGGGAGAGTATAGATAGAGGGATCCAACTGGGTTCAGGAAGGCGTAGAACAGGAATAGACCCCTGCTGTTCGGGCCAGGTTCCATGTTCTATCGCCCCAAGCAGGGAATCCCATCGAGGTATCGTTTGGTCTACCCTGGCTTTAGGCTGGAAGGGGTTGTGTTGGAAATGGCCCTTTTTGCAGGGTTATCCCCAAACTTTTTGCTTCTTCCTCCTTTGTTTTTCCTGACCTGTGGTGGTTGGCTATAGGGCTCTGGGCACTTTACCACTGCTGATCATTGCCAAAGTGCATATGCTCTCTGTGTAAAGTGTTATGGTAATTGGTTGTCCATAATTGGTATGTTTGCCTTACTAGTAAAGTCCCTAGTAAAGTGCACTATGTGTGCCAGGGCTGGTAATGCAAATGCTACTAGTGGGCCTGCAGCACTAATTGTGCCACCCACACAAGTAGCCCTAAAAAGAGATCTCAGGCCTGCCACTACAGTGCCTGCGCGCAGTTGATAACTGCCTTGTTGTCCTGACAAGTGCACCCACTTGCCAGGCCTTACCCTTCCCTTTTTATGCACATCAGACACCCCTATAGTAGGCCCAAGGTACCCCCCTGGGCAGGGTGCAGTGTATGTGAAAGGTAGGACATGTACTGAGGTGTGTACCATGTCCTGACAGTGAAATACTGCCAAATTAGTTTTTCACTGTTGCAAGGCCATCTTGCCCATAGGACAGAATGGGGAATGCTGGGTCCCATGTTTCCAGCATATCTTCCCATTGGCATAAGATGGAGGGATGAAGTTTAGTGTGCCTGAATTCAGAATTTGATAACACATCTTTCTATGAAGATGGTTTTTAAATTGTGTGTTTAGAAACCACACTTTTAGAAGTGGCTGGTTTCTTGTCCTAACCATCCTGTGTGGCTCTGCCTGGTTGTGTATTGCCTGTCTGGGTTTGGATGTGACAGGGTCTAGGGATTGCCTGACACCAGAGAGGGGTAGGTGAGATAGCACAGGCTGGCCTGCATTTGGAGTAAGGGGAGGAGTAGCCCCTTTGATGCGAAGCGGCCTGTGCTGCTGCCACAAAGGAATGGCTCCACCTCCTGCAGAGTGTCTGAGGCCCAGACCCCCACTATCAAAGAGAGAAGAGGTGCACTGGCAGGAAGGCACCCAGAACTGGTTTGGACCGGGCTCAGAGCCCCCCTGAACACAAAGACTTCAAAGGCATTTAGGGGTATAAATGTAAGAGCTGAAACCTCTGAACTCAAGACTGCAATCCAGACTGAAAAAGGATTGAAACTACTTCGTGATCAGTAGGAACCTCTACCAAGGAAGAACAGCTGAAGAGACTGAAGAGAAGGACTGCCCTTGCTGTGTGTTCTGGGGCTGGCCTGCAGTTTGCTGATTTGACTAAGGAGAGGACAAGGGACTTTGCTGTGTGCTGTGTCCCCCTGCTTGAAAGGACTTTGCTGTGTGCTGTGTCCTGAAGTAACTTGTCTCCAAGGGCCCGAGAGGAGCTGGCTCCCATTGTGAAAACTCAAAAAGTTTCCAAGTGTGTCTCAGCGACGCTGTGTGCTTTTTGCAGCCTGAGACCTTCGTGAGACTTGCCCCGTGACCGTGTGCCCCGGAGCAGTCTTGCGCTCTGCTTCGATCGACAGCGTGACCAGAAGTGCTGTGATCATTATCACCATCGGCCCGGACCGTCGTCCCAAGGGGGAGCCGTGAGGTGAAAGTTTCCAAGTGTGTCTCAGCGACGCTGTGTGCGTGTGATGTTTGCAGCCTGAGACCTTCGTGAGACTTGCCCCATGATTGTGTGCCCCGGAGAAGTCTTGCGCCCTGCTTAGCTAAACAGCGTGACCAGAAGTGCTGTGATCGTTACTGCCATCGTCCCGGACCGTCGTCCCAAGGGGGAGCCGTGACGAATCACCGCCGCCGGCCCGAGCCTGCCTTTGCCCAAGATCAACGGAGCCGCGCCGGGAGCCGATCAGCTGCGAGGCCGTCGCCTGGTAGCCCGACTCTCACTACGAGGAGCAGCCGCCGCCACGCGAAGCCGCACAGCGGGATGCCCAAGCCGCAAGGAGAAGAGAGAGAGACTACACCCCCCCAGGTAATGCTCAGCGAGCGTGCGTGTGTCGCCGCCTGGGGCGGAGTGCGTGCTATGAGAGACCGCTCTCAGCCTTTCCCATCTTTGCAGCGCAAGCCTCCGCTCAAGTCAGTATCGCGGCCCGTACTCGCCGAGGAGTGGCTGTACCGCGGTCAGATTGTGGAGCTGCACGTTGTTTCCTTCGTAACAGTAGTGGGGGCATATTTTGGCAGCCGCTGACCGCGAGTCAGCCTAGAGTGGCATAGAGATCTTCACAAGCACCGCGATCGGTGCCGAACTGCATTGGTACTTGTTTTACGATTCGCATTAGTACTTGCATTACGAACTGCATTGTTACTTGTTTTACGATTCGCATTAGTACTTGCATTACGAACTGCATTATTACTTGCTTTACGATCCGCATTAGTACTTGCATTACGAACTGCCTTATTACGTGCTTCTACGATTCGCATTAGTACTTGCATTAAGGACTGTCTTATTTCTACATTACGAACTGCATTACGAACTGCATAGCATTGCATCAGGACTGCATTAGATCATCGTGAACTGCTCATCAATACCGCAAGAACCTACAAGTGATTGTTGGCCTAATAACCGGCCTAGTGAAATATTATGAATACGCATATGTGTTGGATTTTTATCGTTTGGTCTCATAGTATTTCTTTTTGATAAAGATACCGCTATTTTTATAAAACCAGTGTGGTGTCCATTTGTGGTGTTATCACTGTGTTACTGGGAGTGTGGTTGCAAATACTTTACACATTGCCTTGGAGATAAGCCTGGCTGCTCGTGCCAAGCTACCGGGGGGTGAGCAGGGGTTATCTAAGAGGGTGTCCCTCCTTTCCCTGACTAGAAGCAAGGGTCCCTATTTGGGCTAAGGTACCTACCTCAGCCAACTAGAGACCCCTAGTTCTAACAGTTACTATTAAGGAAATAAGTGACATAGAGCCCAATTTAGAAGTTGGCAGTCGGGCCGCCCTCCAACAAGGCAACACAGTATTTTACTCCATCACCCTGGCGGAGGTTCTGACTGCCAAATTTAAAAATGTCCGTCGGGCTGATGGACATTTCTCGCATTCATAGTAACCGCCTTTATGGTGGTTCCTGTGAATGCATTGTAGCTTTGACGTATGACTTTGCCAAATTTGACGGAGCTGTACACCAAAGTTACAATGTTTTTTTTCAAAAACAAAAACACAAAAATAATGCCCTCATAGCCATGGAAGTCATCTCCCATGACGAGGGGGCATTTTTATATTTTTACTGCTCCATGCCCCAAGGGTTTTCCTAATAATGGGCAGTAAAAAACAGCTATATGTCCACCCTTTAAATTGGCCGGGTGGACAAATAGCCAATTCTCCAACAGCCCATACTCCATCGATCCGTCAGAGAAGTTTGGCCACGGCGTAGATGGGGTAGGTGTCTCTGTCACTAAACTATGATCCATCCACTTTCAATTTGGAAGGCAGGCCATTATGTTAGTGGGGAGGGTACTCTGTCGCCATTGCAACAGAGAACCCTTTCCGCAAAAATATAAATCGGACCCTTATTTCTTTGTGTCTCTGTCAATTTCTCATACTTGCTATGTTTGCCAAGCAATCTCCAAAGATCTGCTACTTTATTTACATATACCAAAATCTCCAGGAGATTGAACAGATTTGTCAGACTGATACAGTCACTTTTAGGTCTATATAAAGATATAATTAGCTTTTGCAACCAGAGTAAGGCATAAAGAACAAGGGACTCTACTTATGCATATTATGGTGATTAGTGTTCATTCTTGTCTTGCAAACATCATGACTCTAAGATGTTTTTAGTGTTACACCATTTGAATATGCACTATTGGCCTTTCGGGGCATATTATCAAGAATGGCGTTAAAAATGATCGCCGCTTTAGCGGCAGAAAACTGCCGCTAAAGCGGCGATAATGGGCTTGATAATATGCCCTTGAGAATTCCAATAGAAGTCCATGTTCTGGTGTGAACATGGGCTTCTATTGGAATTCTCCAGGGCATATTATCAAGCCCATTATCGCCGCTTTAGCGGCAGTTTTCTGCCGCTAAACCGGCGATAATTTTAACGCCGTTCTTGATAATATGCCCCTTCATTCGTTCAGAATGGATTAACCTTAAACATTTTGAAAGGTTCCACATGGATGTTTTTGCTGTGCCTGACATAAAGTACTATTTTTTTTAGTTATTTTTGGTTCTGGTGCTGTATGCAGTGTTCCAGTCTTTGGCCCTGTTGACATTTGAGGTAAAACATGCAGCCGTGACTAAGCATGGGAAACCAGTTGTTTTACATGTCTTTATTCCTAGTGAAAAACTGTTGATACTGTAGGGTGGCAGTATGTATTAGTATTTGAGCTGCTGAATGATGCAATGTACTCTGTATGTCTTTTTTCTGACCTGTAAATTCAAAGCATGCTTCTGTTGCTTTTGCTTGTGCTGATGTTGCTGTATTTCGTCTTGTGGGTTGTGTGCCTTGCTAATGCTTCTAATGGTGCAGTGTGTGATGTACCCGTGTTTATCCCACAGAAAATGCAACAATGCAACTGCTATTTTTCATGATTTAAAGAATCATTTTCATCCATTTTTTACATTTTTTAATCACAAACACTGGGCAGCTGGGTATGACTGTTATTGGCTATAAAACGTGGAGCAGTTCCAGAGATACAGGGTGTATCTTACAGGGATGGATAATGCAACTAAGCATCCCATTCTTCTGCCCCTGCGACATACTAAATTCCTCTTCACATCGCTTGTATGGGTGATAACGAGAGCTCATGTTCACTATTTGTATATGGTACATTAATGTGGGGGTTTAGTGCCTTCCATTGCTAGCTACCTTGTGAAAAGTATAAGAAGGCAGATGTTGGTGTGCATGGCTTAAGAGATTGTCTAGCAAGAGAGCGCTAACACCAGGCTTTGCTTCTGTTCTTAGGGTGGTGTAGGCATGGATGGCATGAGGTTTGGGGACACAATTTATTTCTCATACTTTCATGTTCAGGATTCCAGCGGGTCCATTGTGTCTCAATATATGCAGAATCAATCCGGGGCTGCCACTGGTGTGAATGATATGAGGGACCTTGTAAATTTTTTATGTTCTGATTGTGTTTTGAGTGGGATTCCCTTGCCTCTGCCCCAACACCTTCCTGTCGCTGTAGAGAGAACATGTGTTGAACCAGGTAGTTCCGTAGTCCTCCAGGATTGCAACAACCATGTGAACCTTTACTACTGGCATAATTGTGATCACATATCAATTCTAGAACCCCATCCGGCGAAATAGGCAGGTTGGTTATTTTATACACAAGAGTTAAACATCCATCATCTCAGAGAGCAATGTTGGCTATGTTCTTCCTTACCTCTGCCAACACATATTGGGGCATATCAACAAAGAACAGCGATAAACATCGCTGAGCAGGCATAGCGCGGATTAGCTTAACGCCGGCTATCGCCGGATTTAATCGCCGAGATATCGCGTTATTAACAACGCATATCTCCACAGCGATATTAAATCCGGCGATAGCGGTGAAATCCGCGCACATCGCAGGAAATCCAGCGCTACAACGGAAGCGATCAGGTAATCCTTGCTAATAGGGAGATGTGGATTCAGCCATAGAATCCACCTCCCATCATATGTATAGCTAAGTCTGCTTTTTAGCAGATGTTAGCTTTCGGCGTTATCCGCGATTAGCGCGGATTCTAACGTCGGAATTGGTGTCCTGGGCCAGCTTGTTGATGGGGAGTAGTGCTGTAACTCCTTGATTCCCGTGTTGTGTTAGTAGGACACGCCCACTTTGCATCTCATTAGAGATGCAAAGCGAGGCGTCGGTAATAAGGCTGCTAACATGCGCTAATGCACGTTAGCACTGCCATGTAAATAGGGCGAAAGCATTATCTCGTCTTTTTGGCTTTAAAAGCCAAAAAGCGGAGATAAAGCCCTTGATAATATGCCCCATAATCTCTTGCAGTAGTCTTGAAACCCAGGAGTAATCTCAGAGTAATACAAGAGTAAAGCACACCTACCTATTTAGGAGTTTTTGTGAATCCAATCGGGCCCATTGACAAAACTTAAACTCCACAAATGCTATATCAAAAAACTCAGGTCTTGGTTCACAAACAACAATGTAAATCTACTCCCTTCAATGTCCTCCTATATTTTGAGTAGATTTATGCTATTTTGTGATTTCACAAAGGTTTCCATTACACTCTTGGGGAACATGTATTCTTGCTCCTCTGTACGCATATACATGCCCAGTCTACTGCAATGAAACACACTAATATGGGGCCTAAGTCATAAACATTGATGCATGGATAAGAGTGACTTACAATTGTAATACTCCTGGTTTGCTCCTAAATTTCAGTAGAAAGCCAGAATTTTGCTGTGACCGAATCTTGTAGTACTCCTGAAGACCACACCTAAGCCAAAAGTCCTTAATTATGTTTTTCAGGACTACTACAAGATTCTGTCAAAGCAAAATGTTTGGGAATCTTACCCCATAGTGTTATCGAGCTTGATTACAAAGATTCTACTATGAGTAAGTTTGACTTTCTCTTGCAGTACCCCTGACTTACTTCTGAAATTTATGTATGAGTCAGAAGTACTACAAGAGAAAGTTAGACTTACTCATACACCAATCTTTGTGACTCAGATCCCCAGTTGTACTGATCCTGTGTATGTGCAAATACACTTTCTAACTTATATCTTCGTCTTCCTCCACGAGGAAAATTGTTTTTATCTGGATGTAGCAACTCATTCTCACAGACCCCTACAAATTCCTTTCCCATTTCTACCTAGGAATCCAACTTACACCCATGATTTGAAAGGTAAACATTGTAGGAGAGTAGGATCTGCTTCACATGGGTACCCCCACTTTTTGCTGATGCTTCACTGTTTTTCGACATTAGTCTGGCTGGGGCCCTGCTAATCAGAACCCCAGCCTAGCTGCTTCCTCTCTAAAATGGTTTCCATGTGCCTTAGGCACATCACTGATTGGAATCTGGAGTGCCCTTATAAGTCCCTAGTATATGGTATACTATGTACCCAGGGCATAGGTACCTCAGAGGCCTACCAGGGGCTGCAGCATGTATTATGCCACCCCTGGAAGGCCATCCAAACTGACACCACAGGTCTGCTACTGCAGCCTGGGTAAGGTGGTGCATGCACCCCTTACTGTGATATAGGCTACCTATATCACTAAATACATACACACATATAAACCTATAAGTCACTCCTAAGGCAGGCCTTATCAATCCTCAAGGCAGAGTGCATGGTTCCTATGTGAGAGGGTGCCCCTGCATGAGCAGGGCCCCTCTGCAGCGTTCGGAGACCCTTCTCTGATGCTGTTTGTAGTGCAGCCTGACCATATACTCTTAAGCGCATTATAACCTCGCGTTAAATGCTAACTTTGGAATGGCTGCACCTAAACATGTCGTGTTTGGTGTCAAACATCTTGGAATACTACCCCCCGCCAATTCTGGTGGCGGGGGTAGCATTCCACCCTTCTAGAGGGAGAGACATGTTAACCCTGGCCTGGCCGGTAACTTCTTTCTAAAGCCTGGCATCACAAAATGGATGCTACTGCCACAGACACAAGTCTGGCCTCCTGCTGCTGGACGAAACTCCGGCAGGGGAGGCCTGGACAATAGGTTTCCTGTCCCAGGGAGGTGTGACCACCTCCCCAGACAGGATAATGTGTATTGGGGCTGGGCGGGAGCACTTTCTGGTGCTTTGAAGTCCTGCACTGGGGGCACACTTGGTGTCCCTGTGCATACCCCAGTTCAAACCGGATCAGGGGCTTGCAGCCCCTGCTTTGGCGCGAACTGGACAAAGGGAAAGGGGTGTAGCCACCCCTCTGCCCTGACCCACCCATAGGTGGGGCCACAGAGTAGTCCAACCCCTAAACTTGGTATAAGTATAGGAACTCAGTCCTTAGGACTTTAGATTATCCCTGGATGAAACTCTGAAACAGAATCTTGGACCTTCGACGCTCTACTCAAGACTAGAGGACAGAAGAATCTCCCTTGGGGTCAAGGAGTGACTCCCATGCTTGGCAGGCACCAAAGAAGCAATTGTCCAGTCTGCATCGCCTAAGCTCCCGTCGGACGCCAAAGTCTTTGCATCACCAGAGGTGGATTTCCAGACTTTCCCGAGACTGCCCTGAGTCCCCAGCAAAGCTGAGGCCCGTAGCTGTCGTGGGTAACGTGGAACCGTGACCCCTGGACACCGCACGTATTTGCTAGTGCATCCTCTTCTGGGTCTCCCACGAAGTTGTGCTTTGGGCTCCTAGTAGCCTTAGCCTCCAGCACCAACTGCACCGAAGATCACTGGCCTCCATTCCACGAGTGTCCTGTGAGCCAGCTCCACGTGCGACGTCTTGAGGCTCCTTCGCGGTCGCTAGCCTGTTGACTAGTAGCCCTTCACGAAGGCCAATCCTTTTGTTCTTGGGCTCCCTGGCTGCTCCAGGCTTGCCCTCACTTACCCTTGCTGGGTGAGTTCCTCAGATCTTGCTGGTCTGCATCATTGTCATTCTTTACTTTCATTGAGACTTGCCGTTGCCAAGGCTTGTTGGGTCCAATCCGGTCGCTGACACCTCAGCACTCGACAGACATCATGTACCAGCCCGAATCCTGCTCCTGGTCGCCGACAACGCCTCCTGGACCTCGTGGCTGAAGAGTCAAGACGACCATCAACGCACCTGAAGCACTCGACATCGGTGGGCATCTGTCCATCGCCTTCCTGGTCACTGGCTAGTGACCCAGACTCTGTCCCCTCTGCTTTCAGGTTCTTCAGATCTCCGATCCACTCTTGGATCCACCCGGACACTTTCCACTTGGTCGCCAGCAGCACTTTGCAGCAGATCGCCATTCAAATCGACGACGAAACCCGACCCCGAAAGGCACCTATGCACCCGGCTTCCCTGGGTGAGGTAACACGAGTACTCCGGTGCTCCCGTGGGTAGAGACTCTTCAAAGTACTAGTTCTCAAACGGTTTGCTCCAAGTCCTCCTTTAAGTGTCCCTTTTCTTTAATTTCCTGATCGCGACTTTCTCCATAGAAGTCAACGGCTTATCGCGGTTGTGTATTTACACTGCACGCGTCCCCCGTGGGTCCCCTGTGTCACTACCTTGGGTGGTTCCTTGTGGTCCAAGCACTTCTAGAGGCTCTAGGCCTAGTGTCTAGTTCTGTCGTGGTTCTTATACCACTTTATTGGTATATGGTTTGGTACGCCCTAGGGCCCAAACGTGTATTTGTGCTATTACTGTGTTTAAATAACTTCTAACTTATGTACTTCGAACTCTAGCCTCATAAAGAGACTAGAGGGGTGTGTTTAGCAATAAATACATATATTTTGAATATATACCTGGGGTGGTGCTCTTTCATTTGATCACTCAAGAGATTATAGACTGGTAAAACAAGCTGCTTTACATTCCTTCAAGACTTAGCCTGAAGGCTGCTCTCCATAGCTACCACTAGGATAGCTTTCAATAAGGTTGTCTTTAACCTATCTCCAATAAGGGGTTGTTTGGACTGGTGCAAGGTGCCCACTATAATTAGTGGACAGCATATACCAGGCCAACTTCTCACATTGGTGTGCAGCGTGTGGGATTCCAGCTTGCTATTGTTTTACCAGATAATCTCAATTGAATTGATCAATTGAAAACCACTAAAGGTACCTAAGGTACATATAATTTAAGCTTAGAATACAGTAAGTTCTACTGAACTTAGAGTTGTGTGTTAAGGGATAGCACACCCTTTCTACAACTCAAGAGAGTTTAGTAGGCCACACTAGAGTAGGTAGTGCATACACCACACCACACTAGTAATGTCTTTAAGGGTAGGATCTAAAGAATCCTTGCAGGAAGCCACTGAGCTTCCACCCTCCAAGTATGATACACTCCCATTCTTGGAATTGAGAGCATTATGTAACTTGAGAAAAATAAGGACAGGCCAAAGTCCCACCACCCAACACCTTAAAGAGTTGTTGGTGGCTTATGACCTTGGGGACTGAAGGGGTAGGAGCTGAGGGTGGGGCAGAAGATGAGGATGGGGCCAGGGGTAGAAATACCCCCAGCCCCCCCTCTGAAACTGGCCAGGAGGGTGACAATGACCCTGACCTGGATAACCCAATCCCTCCTGTGGAAGATGAAGAGGATGATCAGGATGATGCCCTCTTTGTCCCCCCAGGAAGGATTATGAGTGTGCCCAGGAAGTCTAGATCTCCTTCTCAGGAGTCTAACCACTCTGGCACCTCAATAGGGAGCTCTGTCTCATCTCATAGGAGGGAATCCTCTCATGAGAGAAGAAAGAGGCTGATTCAGTATGAGGAAGCTCAGCTTGAACTCAGAAGGAAGCAAGTAGCCTTAGACAGGGAGTCCCTAGATCTCTTTAGAGAGAAAAGAAAGTTGGGACTAGAGTCCCATGGTGGCAGCCATGTCCCTAGAGATAGGGAAAGGTCCTATGACCATAGGAACCTGAGCAAGATTGTCCCTCCCTATCAGAATGGGGATGACATCCACAAGTGGATAACTGCTCTAGAGAGGGCCTGTAAAGTACAGAAGGTCCCTCAGGAGCAGTGGGCAGCAATCTTGTGGCTCTCCTTTGCAGACAAAGGTAGAGATAAGCTCCTCACTGTTAGAGAGGAGGATGCTGATAATTACAAGGTCTTGAAGAGTGCTCTTATTGATGGGTTTGGCCTAACCACTGAACAGTACAGGTTGAAGTTCAGAGACCCCAAAAGCACAGACTCAAGACTGGGTAGACTATGTGGATTGTTCTGCCAAGGCTCTGGAAGGCTGGTTGATGGGCAGTAAGGTGTGTGACTTCTCAGGATTGTACAATCTGATAATGAGGGAGCAGATTCTTAATAACTGTCAAAATCAGCTGTTGCATCAATACCTGGTAGACTCTGATCTGACCTCTCCCCAAGAATTGGGAAAGAAGGCAGACAAATGGGTCAGAACCAGGGTGAAGCAGAAAGTACAGAACCAAGGTGGGGAAACCAAGAAGCAAGATGCTAAGAACTCTGAAAAGGGTGGGGAGAAGGGTAAAGATCAAAAGTCTTCATCAGGTCCCCAAAAATCTTCTTCAGGTGGGGATTCACAGTCTACAAAAGGGAAAGGCCAAAGAAAACCATGGTGCAAGGTCTGTAAGCAAAAGACCCACTGGACCAGTGATTGCACCAAGTCCAAAGACTCAAGTCCAGCACCCACCAATGCCCCTAAGGCACCTGTTCCCTCTAGTACAGTTGGTGGGAGTGCTCCAGCCAAGGGTTTAGTAGGGTTCACCCTGGGTACTGAGTTGGGCTCTGACCTAGTCAGAGAACTGACTCAGGCTGTGTTAGTCTGTGATGGAGGCATGGATGTGACCTCCTCTGTGAGTCCCAGTAATCTGGGCAAGTACAGACAACAGCCTTTAATCAATGGACGAGAGGCTTTGGCATTTAGGGACACTGGGGCAAGTGTCACAATGGTGACACAAGACCTTGTGCATCCTGGGCAAGTTATACTTGGTGAGATGTACCAAGTGACCAATGCTAGCAATGTCAGAACAGACCATACTCTGGCAGTTGTTAACTTCTCCTGGGGAGGGGTAACTGGCCTTAAGAAGGTTGTGGTGAGTGCAAACCTACCAGTCGAATGCTTGCTTGGCAATGACTTAGAGACTTCTGCTTGGGCAGAAGTGGAGCTCAGGACCCATGCAGAAATGCTGGGGATCCCTGCAGATGTGTTTGCTGTGACCAGGTCACAAGCCAAAATGTCTAGCACTGAACAGGCCTTGGATTCTGGAAGAATGGACCAAGTGCCTTCCAAGAGGAGGAGTAGTAGGGTTAAGGCAGTGCCTTCCCCCTTGGCTCAGGAGGAAGATCAGTCCCTTGAGGGGGATGATCTCAGTCCTGAAGAAGGAACTGTCCCAGAGGAACTTGAACCTGACCAGGTTGAGTTCTTGGGGACAGGGGGACCTTCTAGGGCAGATCTGAGCCAGGAGCAGCAGAGCTGCCCCTCCCTTGAACCCCTCAGACAGCAAGCTGCTGCTGAGGCTGCTGGGAAAGCTAGTGGTCCCCATACAGTGTATTGGGATGATGGACTCCTGTACTCAGAGAGTAGAGACCCCAAGCCTGGTGCTACCAGGAGGTTGGTTATACCTCTGAAGTTCAGGGGCTTCCTATTGACCCTAGCCCATGATATTCCCTTGGCAGGTCACCTGGGCCAGAACAAGACTTGGGACAGAATTGTCCCTCACTTTCACTGGCCCCACATGTCTGAAGACACCAAGGAGTTTTGTCGCTCCTGTGTAACCTGCCAGGCCAGTGGCAAGGCAGGTGGCACTACAAAGGCCCCCTGATACCACTACCTGTGGTGGGGGTGCCCTTTGAAAGGGTAGGGATTGACATTGTTGGTCCCATGGATCCCCAAACAGCATCTGGGCACAGGTTTATCCTGGTGGTAGTGGATCATGCCACCAGGTACCCAGAAGCTATTCCCCTCAGGACCACTACAGCACCTGTGGTGGCAAGGGCCCTCCTGGGAATTTTCTCAAGAGTGGGCTTTCCTAAGGAGGTAGTATCAGACAGGGTGCTAACTTCATGTCTGGGTACTTAAAAGCAATGTGGAAGGAGTGTGGAGTGACTTATAAGTTCACCACACCCTATCACCCACAATGCAATGGTTTAGTTGAGAGATTCAACAAAACCTTGAAGGGCATGATTAAAGGGCTCCCAGAAAAGCTTAGGCGAAGATGGGACATACTCTTGCCCTGCCTTTTATTTGCATATAGGGAGGTGCCTCAGAAGGGGGTTGGTTACAGCCCTTTTGAACTTCTGTTTGGCCACCCTGTGAGGGGTCCACTGTGCTTGGTGAAGGAAGGATGGGAGTTACCTCTCAAGCCCCCAAAGCAAGACATAGTGGACTATGAACATGGTCTCCGCTCCCGGATGGCTGAGTATATGAAAAAGGCAACCAAAAACCTTGAGGCTAGCCAGGAACTTCAAATGGCCTGGCATGCCCAAAAGGCTGTTCTGACTGTTTACCAGCCAGGACAGAAGGTGTGGGTGTTGGAGCCGGTGGCCCCAGCAGCTCTCCAAGACAAATGGAGTGGACCCCACACTATTGTTGAGCAGAAGGGTGAGGTTACCTACTTAGTAGACCTAGGAACACCCAGGAGTCCCCACAGGGTTCTCCATGTCAACAGGTTAAAACCATATGTGGACAGGGCAGACATGGGCTTGCTCATGGCTACTGATGAAGGGCAGGAGGAAGAGAGTGACCCACTCCCTGACCTGCTCTCACAGAACCCTGACGATGGGTCAGTAGATGGTGTAGCCTTGGCAGGCAGCCTCACTACCCAGCAACAAACTGATTGTAGACAGGTTCTCAATCAGTTTAGACACATGTTTTCACTGACACCCAGTCAGACCACCTGGTGCACTCATGAAGTGGACACGGGGGACAGTCTGCCTATTAAAAATAAGATTTATAGGCAACCTGACCATGTCAGGGACTGTATCAGGACTGAAGTCCAGAAAATGTTGGAGTTGGGAGTTATTGAACCCTCAGATAGCCCTTGGGCTAGTCCAGTGGTCCTTGTGCCAAAACCTCACACCAGTGGTGGAAAAAGAGAGATGAGGTTTTGTGTGGACTACAGGGGTCTCAATGCAGTCACTAGGACTGATGCCCATCCCATACCAAGGGCAGATGAGCTCATAGATACTTTGGCCTCAGCCAAATATCTCAGCACATTTGACTTGACAGCTGGCTACTGGCAGATCAGACTAGCTGATACTGCAAAGCCCAAAACAGCATTCTCAACCCCTAGTGGGCATTATCAATTTGTGGTAATGCCCTTTGGTCTGAAGAATGCACCTGCCACTTTCCAGAGGTTGGTGAATACAGTTCTCACAGGTCTGGAAGCCTATAGTGCAGCATATCTAGATGATATTGCTGTCTTTAGCTCCACCTGGGAGGATCACCTGGTCCACCTCAGGAATGTTTTACAGGCCCTGCAAAGGCAGGCCTGACTATCAAGGCCACTAAGTGCCAGATAGGGCAGAGTCAGGTTGTGTACCTGGGCCACCTTGTGGGTGGAGGCCAGGTTCAACCTTTACAGAGCAAGATCCAGACTATCATGGACTGGACTGCTCCCACTACCCAGACTCAGGTGAGAGCCTTCTTAGGCCTGACTGGGTACTATAGGAGATTTGTCAAGGGGTATGGATCAATAGTGACACCCCTGAATGACTTAACTTCTAAGAAAATGCCCAAAAGGTTCAGTGGACAGTTAGCTGTCAAAAGGCATTTGATGACCTGAAGCAGGCCATGTGCACTGCTCCCATTCTACAGAGTCCTGATTACTCCAAGAAGTTCATTGTTCAAACTGATGCATCTGAATTGGGGGTAGGGGCTGTACTGTCACAATTGAATGAAGAAGGTCAGGATCAGCCAGTAGCTTTCATTAGCAGAAGGCTGACCCCTAGAGAGAAACGTTGGTCAGCCATAGAGAGGGAGGCCTTTGCTGTGGTCTGGGCTCTGAAGAAGTTGAGGCCATACTTGTTTGGTACACACTTCCTGGTTCAGACAGACCATAAGCCCCTCTTATGGCTAAAACAAATGAAGGGTGAAAACCCGAAACTGCTTAGGTGGTCCATTTCCTTACAGGGGATGGACTTTACAGTGGAACATAGACCTGGGAGTAACCATGCCAATGCAGATGGACTCTCTAGGTACTTCCACTTAGAACATGAAGACTTAACTGGGCAAGGTTAGTTTAATGTCCCTACGTTTGGGGGTTGTGTAGGAGAGTAGGATCTGCTTCACATGGGTACCCCCACTTTTTGCTGATGCTTCACTGTTTTTCGACATTAGTCTGGCTGGGGCCCTGCTAATCAGAACCCCAGCCTAGCTGCTTCCTCTCTAAAATGGTTTCCATGTGCCTTAGGCACATCACTGATTGGAATCTGGAGTGCCCTTATAAGTCCCTAGTATATGGTATACTATGTACCCAGGGCATAGGTACCTCAGAGGCCTACCAGGGGCTGCAGCATGTATTATGCCACCCCTGGAAGGCCATCCAAACTGACACCACAGGTCTGCTACTGCAGCCTGGGTAAGGTGGTGCATGCACCCCTTACTGTGATATAGGCTACCTATATCACTAAATACATACACACATATAAACCTATAAGTCACTCCTAAGGCAGGCCTTATCAATCCTCAAGGCAGAGTGCATGGTTCCTATGTGAGAGGGTGCCCCTGCATGAGCAGGGCCCCTCTGCAGCGTTCGGAGACCCTTCTCTGATGCTGTTTGTAGTGCAGCCTGACCATATACTCTTAAGCGCATTATAACCTCGCGTTAAATGCTAACTTTGGAATGGCTGCACCTAAACATGTCGTGTTTGGTGTCAAACATCTTGGAATACTACCCCCCGCCAATTCTGGCGGCGGGGTAGCATTCCACCCTTCTAGAGGGAGAGACATGTTAACCCTGGCCTGGCCGGTAACTTCTTTCTAAAGCCTGGCATCACAAAATGGATGCTACTGCCACAGACACAAGTCTGGCTTCCTGCTGCTGGACGAAACTCCGGCAGGGGAGGCCTGGACAATAGGTTTCCTGTCCCAGGGAGGTGTGACCACCTCCCCAGACAGGATAATGTGTATTGGGGCTGGGCGGGAGCACTTTCTGGTGCTTTGAAGTCCTGCACTGGGGGCACACTTGGTGTCCCTGTGCATACCCCAGTTCAAACCGGATCAGGGGCTTGCAGCCCCTGCTTTGGCGCGAACTGGACAAAGGGAAAGGGGTGTAGCCACCCCTCTGCCCTGACCCACCCATAGGTGGGGCCACAGAGTAGTCCAACCCCTAAACTTGGTATAAGTATAGGAACCCAGTCCTTAGGACTTTAGATTATCCCTGGACGAAACTCTGAAACAGAATCCTGGACCTTCGACGCTCTACTCAAGATTAGAGGACAGAAGAATCTCCCTTGGGGTCAAGGAGTGACTCCCCTGCTTGGCAGGCACCAACGATGCATCTGTCCAGTCTGCATTTCTGAAGCTCCCGTCGGATGCCGAAGTCTTCACATCACCAGAGGTGGATTCTCAGACTTCCCCGAGGCTACCCTGAGTCCCCAGCAAAGCTGAGGCCCGTAGCTATTGTGGGTGATGTGAGACCGTGACCCCTGGACACCGAGCACATTTGCAAGTGCATCCTCTTCTGGGTCTCCCATGAAGTCGTGCTTTAGGCTCCGAGTAGCCCTAGCCTCCAGCACCAACTGCACCAAAGATCACTGGCCTCTACTCCACGAGTGTCCTGTGAGCCAGATCCACGTGCGATGTCTCGAGGCTCCTTTGCGGTCGCTAGCCCGTTGGCTAGTAGCCCTTAACGAAGGCCAATCTTTTTCTTCTTGGGCATCCTGGTTGCTCCAGCCTTTCCTCACTTACCCTTGCTGGGTGAGTTCCCCAGACCTTGCTGGTTTGCACCATCGACGATCTTCATCTTCATCGAGACTTGCCGTTGCCAAGGCTTGTTGGATCCAATCCGGTCGCCGACACCTCAGCACTCGACAGACATTGTGTACCAGCCCGAATCCTGCTCCTGGTCGCCGACAACGCCTCCTGGACCTCGTGGCTGAAGAGTCAAGATGACCGTCAACGCACCTGAAGCACTCGACATCGGTGGGCATCTGTCCATCGCCTTCCTGGTCACTGGCTAGTGACCCAGACTCTGTCCCCTCTGCTTTCAGGTTCTTCAGATCTCCAATCCACTCTTGGATCCACCCGGACACTTTCCACTTGGTCGCCAGCAGCACTTTGCAGCAGATCGCCATTCAAATCGACGACGAAACCCGACCCCGAAAGGCACCTATGCACCCCGGCTTCCCTGGGTGAGGTAACACGAGTACTCCGGTGCTCCCGTGGGTAGAGACTCTTCAAAGTACTAGTTCTCAAAGGGTTTGCTCCAAGTCCTCCTTTAAGTGTCCCTTTTCTTTAATTTCCTGATCGCGACTTTCTCCATAGAAGTCAACGGCGTATCGCGGTTGTGTATTTACACTGCACGCGTCCCCGTGGGTCCCCTGTGTCACTACCTTGGGTGGTTCCTTGTGGTCCAAGCACTTCTAGAGGCTCTAGGCCTAGTGTCTAGTTCAGTCGTGGTTCTTATACCACTTTATTGGTATATGGTTTGGTACGCCCTAGGGCCCAAACGTGTATTTGTGCTATTACTGTGTTTAAATAACTTCTAACTTATGTACTTCGAACTCTAGCCTCATAAAGAGACTAGAGGGGTGTGTTTAGCAATAAATACATATATTTTGAATATATACCTGGGGTGGTGCTCTTTCATTTGATCACTCAAGAGATTATAGACTGGTAAAACAAGCTGCTTTACATTCCTTCAAGACTTAGCCTGAAGGCTGCTCTCCATAGCTACCACTAGGATAGCTTTCAATAAGGTTGTCTTTAACCTATCTCCAATAAGGGGTTGTTTGGACTGGTGCAAGGTGCCCACTATAATTAGTGGACAGCATATACCAGGCCAACTTCTCACAAACATGACAATTCATAATCCATAGGAGACATTTTTAACTTAGTCAGCACTCTAAGACCAAGATCTACAGTAGGACAGAAAGCAGTAGCTAGTATGTAGGGAGCTCATTGTAATGCAACGCCCCACTAACATCCACAAATAACTTTTAAATACCAGTCACATGAAAACAAAATCACAGTATGAGGCATTGTTTATTTGCAGATACACGTTGAATGTTGCTGGGTTAAGAAGGTTTCATTGCTCTATTGTGCATGTAAAGAAGTATTAGTCAGAATGCTTTTCTCATAAACCACAATCAGTGCAGTATCTCACCTTAACAAACTTAAATTCTGTTTGTCCATCTTACATCCCCTGCCCTATACAGCATGGACAGGGTCAAAAAAAGAAGATTGCACCTCTAGTCTTAGCTCAACTTCTGATTGAGCAGATTAAGCATGGGAGAGGCACATGCTTGCAGACCTGAAAGGGGCAAGCGGAACATGTTATGTTATGTTGGTATGGTATGTTTTGTTTTGTTATGTTATGTGTACTTGCAAAGCACACTATCACCTGCGAGGGTATCCTGCCACTGAACAGGTGTGTGTGCCTAGCCCTGCTAATGGTAGGTTGGTTAATTGAAAAGCCAGGTCGTCAGCCTCTTATGGAATTCAAAATGAGAGGAGAAGGCTCTGATGTGGAGTGGGAGGCTGTTTCATGCTTTAGAAGCGGTATAGGAGAACATCCTTCCTCCTGATCTAGGGAGGTCCAGGCTGATGGCTTGTGTTCTATCTGTTAAGAAGGAGCAGATCCGGTGGAGAGTGGGTCCTTGGATTCCAATCTCGTGCAGTCAGCTGATGAGGATGGCGTGTTAGACCATGTCAAATGTTGCAGAGAGGTCCAGGAGAATGAGGGCATTATGACCGCTTCTTTCTGTTCTTGCTGCTATGTTGAGAGTGAGTGCTGAGTCAAGACCAGGAGTAGAGGCAGGAGAGTAAACAAAGATCAAGAGCCACCTAGCGTTATGCTGAAGAGTAGTTTGGGAGCGCAGATGAGGGTAGAGAGGAAAGCCTGTGTGTCTGAACGTGTTTGTGTGTCTAGCTGTATGTGTTCATTAGTTAATGGATATATCCATGATTTTATAATAGTGGCATGGGAAGTTTCCTAGTGTAAACTGCACTCCTTACTCCTGCCTAAAGTACAGATCAGGAGAGGTATTAGATTAGCAGTGATCGATTGTGACAGGATCTCTTGCACATAAAATGTAGGCATGACAAGAGGAGCATTTAAATAAGTGGTGTGGTGTGATAAACTCAATTTATCTATTATTCTGTTACTGGTCCACTGGTCCACCACAGCCTGGGATATAATACAGCTTCTGGAAAAATATCTTTAATCGGTCTTATACCTCCAAAGTATCATCCCAATGAATGACTTTAACCCGTAACTTGATTTAGGAGATATACTTAACTTGGAAGAGAGCCCCTTAGCCAACATATACAAACCTGCATGACAACGGTAACACAAATACATTCTACTACTCATGCAAAATTGCACTAACCAGTGAATAAAAGAGAAGTGTGAGTATTCAATGACCCTGGAATGTCACCACTCAAGGGTTGGAATCTATATCTCATAAGGGATGGTAGACACAACCATACCCTCAACCAGCTGCGACCCGTGCAGGTAAGAGCGGTGGGGTGGTGGGGCCAGGTGAGGGGGGATTCCGAAGGACGATGACGAGCAAAAATTAAATAAATAATTAACTTTTCCTCGTCATCGTCCGTTGAAATCCCCCCTCACCTGGCCTCACCACCCCACTGCTCTTACCTGCATGTCCTCAACGCTCTCTCACTCTACTTTGTTCCATTCCTGGCAAAAGTGCAGCTGCGTGGTCACAGCCACAGAAGAAGTGCATTCTACTACCTATGATGCACAACACCAAAACACATAGGCTACAAGCATAAACCACACTCTTTCTCCCAGACCCGATAAATTCGCATAAAATTCATGCGTTCTTTTCCTCACCCAACTTCTCTCTACTATATGCATAATTGCAGCTATTGATATCAGGATAAAAGTACCATTCTTATCCTCACACACAACATGAAAGCACTCACACATAGGCCTCTACGTTATTCAAAATGCCTCCATCCAAATGCATCCTACTGTCAGCGTGGTACCCAGGATGATGATGCTGGGCAGAGGCTAATGGAGACCATCCTTGATATATTCGGTTTTTTTCTCCATTATTTGTGGCTATCCCTGATATATCAGTTCCTCTGGCTTAATGGCCATCATTGACATACTGTGGACCTCTGTACCATGTTTGTGAATATTCATGGCATGATGGCCCTGATGTACAAGTGTCCATTCTGCACATATTGTAAGCAGTATTGACATAACCACGGCTATGCCCAGCATATTGGTGGAGGAAATCACTGGGACATGATGGCCATCTCTTTTATTTGATAGTAATAAATGGGTCTTTAAGGCAGGATTTGTTCATGTGTGGCAGTAGTGCAAGAGAGTACTTGATGAAATGGTCAACTGATGCTTAGTGGCCAAAACAACATTAACAAAAAATGAAAAGCTGCCTCTGGAACAAAAACCTATTAGTGTTGGAGTTTTCTCCAAAAAAAGATGCAGTTCCACAGACAAACTCGCTTTGAAAAGCTGGATGAGTTTAAGCATGTCTGGGAACTTACAGCTGAACCCTGAGACTCAAGCATATTGGTCTAATTTCATGGTAGCTATATTGTCTTCAGCGTCTTCCTTAATGTCATTTCTGTGATTTATTACACTTTTATCAGCATTTATATTCTTTGGCTTGTTTCAAAGTCAGTGATGAAGAAGCAAGTACTACAAATGCTGGTGGTGGGTTTCAACCATGCATGTTCAGGTCTGTGTTGTGGCACTGAAGCTTGCCTTATGCATGCCTGCTTCAGCAGCCAAAGGATCCAGACATATTATCTGTGCACTTTGAAGGTACTGCCTTTGCTATTGGATACTGTAACATCCACCAAATGTTCCTGCTTTCATTAGGCCTGTAGGTAAGCAGTAAGAAATATGTAGATGTAGACAGCACTTGAAGGAGGATCTAAATGTTATAGAAGAGAGAAGGATGGGCAAAAGGAAGGAAAAGGGTGACAGTGAGATTATGATAGAGGCTGGGAGTTACGGACATTGCATGATCAAGGTTTACTTCACAGCCGACAGTGTTTGTATTGTTTTCGGGTTAGCTTTGTAGCCTTCATCCAAAGCCTGTAATCTGTAGGATGGCTCCACTCTGTGAGAACTTGTGAAGGCAGAGGCGGGATGACAATCTGGCATACAGGTTTGGTGAAGGGCCCCACTCACAGTACCTTGCAGAGGGGCTCCCAAGGTTTTCATCACGCCACTGGTTCACTGCAGTATACTTCATGGTAAAAGTAACAGAGTTCATAGCAAGAAGAATTTGCAACAGTCATCAGAGGGCAGTGCCTCATCAAAAAATAGAAATGTAAGAAAACAAAAGAGAAACAGTCGCTTAAGGAAGGGATTTTGAAACAGCAGGCTCTTGATACCTCTTTCACAGAACCTATAGAAGGAGTTTTCCAAATCTCAGGAGGGATGGAGTTCCAGGTTTGGCTGACTTTCCTGAGAAAGCTTGCTTTGAGGTTCTTGACTTTTTGAAGCTAATGGTTACCAACTAGAGTAAATCTACACTTTGGAGTGAGTTGGTGCCTCCTAAAATAGTAAGGGCCTGATTCACAAATTTAAACTTAGACCTGAAGTCTAAGTTTGGACCTGAAGCCTAAGTTTAGACCTAAAGTCTAACTTTACACCTGAAGTCTAACTTTACACCTGAAGTCTACATTTAGGCCTGAGGTCTAAGTTTAGACTTTAGGTATAAAGTTAGACCTCAGGTCTAAACTTAGGGCATGATTCGCCAAAAGTCTAACATTACTACTTTTCAATATTCACAAAAATAAGTTACTGCTAGTACATGTACTAGTAGTATAGTTACTACTAATAAAATTACTAGTAGCAAAGTTTCTAGTAGTAACTTACCTTTGTGAATAGTGAAAAGTAGTAAAGTTAGACTTTTGGTCTAAGCAAGACTTTTGGTCTAGCTTTACCTTTGTGAATCGGATCCGTAGTTTGCTAGAAAGATAGCACAGGTATCCAGCATAAACTGTTTTGTGGACTAAGGCCTGCTTCACAAAGGTAAACTTAGACCAAAAGTCTAAGTTTAGACCTAAAGTCTAACTTTACTACTACTAAAGTTAGACTTTTGGTCTAAGTTTAGACCAAAAGTCTAACTTAGACCAATAGTCTAACTTTAGTAGTAGTAAAGATAGACTTTTGGTCTAAGTTAGGCTTTTGGTCTAAACTTTGACCAAAAGTCTAACTTTACTACTACTTAAGTTAGACTTTTGGTCTAAGTTAGACTTTTGGTCTAAACTTAGACCAAAAGTCTAACTTTAGTAGTAGTAAAGTTAGACTTTAGGTCTAAACTTAGACTTCAGGTCTAAACTTAGACTTTTGGTCTAAGTTTACTTTTGTGAATCAGGCCCTATGAAAGCTAGTTTGAAGAAATTTCTGGATTCTATAGGAAGCTAATTAAGAGTACTTAGGATTGAAGAGATGTGTTATGATCTTTTGGTTCTTACTGTGAAAAGAGACAAAAGCCATTTTACTATAGCAAGGTTGGCTGTTGCATAAGATAGCATTTGGACACACTATTAAATTTAATAACGTTATCTCCAGCTAGGATGCACTTACATCCAAGCTCCAAAAGAGTGATTAAATCCAAAGGTAAAAATCACCAGGTGAAGGTTCCAAAAGTATACTGGTGGCGAGGGACTTTCTCTTGGCCCGAAATTCAAATTTCTTCTGCTCTAAAATTTCCAGCCAAAATTCGAAAGCTTTCAGGAGACCTAGTCCAGTGCCATTGATGACACTGAGCCCTCTTTGGCCACAGCACCTACCTTGCCCTGATGATTATTTCTGATTTCCATTTCAGCGACTGAGTCAAATGGTAAAACATTAGACGGGGTTGAACCTGGTTTCAGTATCCCACCTGTGTTCCATTGCTGTTGGCCGTAACTTGCTGGTCAAGCACAAACTAAATGACAGTGGTTGGAGCTTAACGCTTTTTGGAGCTTTTCTGAACGCCAGTTCCCTGATTTGAATTTTGTCATTTTGGTGTCATGTTGTTTAATAAAATGTACTCTATTTTTTCTAAATTGGTTTGGGATTGTTCTTGTGTTGTGTTTTAACTTTAGTACTTATTTTGTACGGCACAAATACTTTACACATTGCCTCTAAGTTAAGCCTTTCTGCTAGGCGCAGCAGCTACCAGGGGGTAGAGCTCAGGTTAATTTAGTGACTTTACTCCTTCCTCTTGACAATGGTTGTAGTTATTACTTGAGGTGTTTTCCTACCCTCCCCCCAACTAATCCTCCAATTTCTTAAAGAAGCAATTGAAAAAGCAAATTTAACAACCTGAGTACAACTTATACAACTTATTAAAGGCCATATTCCAGTGTGGCCGAGTTTCAGGTAGAAGTTCAATATCCAGGCCTGAATGACATGGAGGAATTTCTTGAGGCACTGAAGGGCATGTTCATAAGCCCCTAACGCCACCGGAGCGTCAGGAAAAGTGATGCTCCGGTTGCACCATTCCCCATATTTACAAAGTGGCACTAAGCCACTTGCGCTGCTTAATGCCTCCTTGTAAATATGCCCCTTTCCGCAGCAGTCCGCTGCGGCAAAGGGGCGGGCAATGGGTGTTGCTGTGGGCCTTCCAACGCAACACCCATTGCTTTTTGACGCTGCCCCAGATTTACAAGGCTGGGGCAGCGCCAAAAACTAAGGCCAGGTAATACGTGGTCTTAGGATGGCAATATGAAGAGAAATGACTAATTTCTCCTCGATTTTTGCTCTTTCTATAATTGCCATTTTTGATTGTTATGTGCAGGAAGGTGCCCTTTCCTGCACATAAACAATTGCCCCTGCAGCGCAGGCACCTTGCAACATGGCGGCAGGGTGCCTGTGCTGGCACTAGGGGAAACACAGGGGGCGCTGTATTTTTGTAAATACGGCGCATCCCTGTGTTTTTAAAAATGTTGGAGCACGGCGTTGTTAAATTTAGCGTATCACAGCCCGCCAGCATTTTCTTGTAAATATTCCCTGAATGTCTACAGTTGAGGAGAGTTTCAGTTAGAGCTGTGTGCAGTTTACACAGTGGTGAATTTAAGGTTGCTGTTAGTGAGAAGGACTCCGAGGGGCTTCATGAAGAGAGGAAGATAATGGGTAGCAAGATGGAGCCCTGTGGCGCCTGCATGTGACTGGCTGCTTTTCGGATTTGGTATGTGAAAGAGATTTGGCCTGCATAGTTTTTCTCAGACTAGTTATTACAGTAGATACGAGGTAATAAACTATGTGCAATAAGCTTTCCTCTCGGGGATGTATGTACCAGAAATATATATATATTATACACATGACAGAAGCCAGATGTTTTTCGAAATTGTCTCAATTTTGCTTACTGCACTGTGGAGCCACACAAGTGACACAAGTGACAGCATGGCGCTAAACGAATGGCAAGTACATAACCCGACAGAGGTTTCCTGGTACAACAAATCAATGCTGAAAGGGTAAACATTTGGGATATATGCAATATATCACACTGACTATGAAACCAGCAAAAAATCGTTTAATGACGATTTATGTTCAAAACTGTTATTGTGTTAAACTTTTGAACATATAATGAAGAACGTCTTAAAAATGCAAAATTCTTTTTAAATAAAAGTTCCACGTTATGCAGCTGGTTATATTTCTTGACAAACGTAGCTAAGACCATTAATTCATTCACGTTTGTACTCAATTATCAAAAAGTTTCGAGTGTTTTGGATGTTCCAGCTGCTCCTCTGGCTTGATATCATTAGGAGGTGTTAATTGCAGGAGGATGTCACCCACAGACAGAGCACAGTGTGAACTCAAGAAGACATTGTTTTTCATTACTTGACAGGAAGACGGCGTGCATAGAAATTACTGCAGCCCAGTGTGGCGTCTGAGCTGGGAGAGGGCAACAGGTAGAGGAGAATGAAACACACAAAGTGCCCATGTTTAGCTTCAAGTCGTAGACATTCAAGTCGCGTCCTTCTAAAGAGACGTAGCCTTGTGTTCACGTTTTATTGCGTCACAGGAGTTCCACTGAAGTTGAGCCTACAGGACACATTGCCTAGTCAAAACATGTATTTGCTGGATAATTAGCCTATCTGGTTTTATAGTTTAACTCAGAATTTTGCTTTGGACGCAATAGTTGAGCCGCAGTGGCAAAGCTAATAAGTCTTGCTGTAGTAGGCTGGTGCAATGCTTATACTTTTCTATTTACTATTTCAAGCATGTGTCAAAAAATACAACACAAAAGGACAAAAAAGGAAATATTGCGTGCCTAATTGTAGTGGTTATATGCTTGCAATAAAAATATATATGTTACAAATATTAACCATTGCGCATAGTTTTAGTTGGACAGTATGGGTGCACCCTAAAAGGCTGGTATACTTAGAAAGAGTATAGAAGCCATTTTTTAAATTTTATTACATCGGAAGAAAATGCAATAAGTATTCGCAGAGAGAAAATATATTATTGACTTTTCATTGCTCTAACCAGAAGAGAAACTTTAAACATACTAGAATAATTGATAACATTAAATAATATGTGGCAAATTCAATAGATATCACTTTTGAAATGCCTTAGCCGACATTTTGACATTGTCAGTGGTTGCTGCTGTTGCTGAACAGCTTCAGCAAAGTGAAAACAAAATGCTTGTTGCCAAGGCAGAATAGCACCCGCCAAAAGGGAGGGACTCAGCTTATTGACATTTGTGAACGCATGTGTCTTACAATGAACACTTTGGGCCTGATTATGCTGGCAGTGCTGCAGCTGCACCACCAAGCATATTATGAGTTAACCTACTGCCCTCCTTTTCATGGTGGTGAGTCCGCAATGAAAAGGGTGGCAGTGAGGAAACTAAGGGGGCCCCCTGGTGCCTCAGTGCATGGGTGTGCATGCAGGGGGGCACATAGTGTGCCCACCTGTCTTTCTGCACCCCCAGTTCCTGCAGGGCATGGACTTTAAAGTCCATGCTGTGCTGGAACGCACTGGTGCGATCCCACAGTGTAAACTTTTCAAGGCTCTCCTTTGAGCCTTTGAAAGGCAGCGCCATGGACCAGCTGCCGCAGGACCGCCTGCCTGGATTATAACTTGCAATCCAGCGGGCAGGCGGCAGTGGTGATTGGCGGTGATGGAGCGGACCGGTGGCGTGCCGCCTGCTCCCACACTGCCAAACTCATAATCAGGCCCTTTATCTTTTTTAAAATTCACCATTTCAAGATCGTGCAGGCCATCTTGGAGCAGTGTATTAAAACACAAGATAAGGTTAGTAAATGTGCATTATAAAGAATGGAGCAACTCTGCAGCAAATTGCAACTGGCAAGCGCTCTTGAAACAATACAAATATGTGCATAGTTTTTTTTTTAAGCAAGATGGGTAGGGGCTGGGGACCAATGGAGGAATGGGAGGGGGCAGGGAAAGCATGAGAACAGCAACGAGCAGCTGAGAGCAACACTGCCGAGCAGGAAGGGCAGAGAGAAACAGTGTTGGTGGCAGGTGGAGATAAAAAAAAAACATAAGAATTGTTTTTAAAAAGGAGTCGACCATGGTGAGATGGATAAGTAAATGATGAACTGCCTCAGGGGTTGACCAAGCGGATGAACATGGTGAGTGTGGTGGGTGGTGATGTAAGGGGGAAAAGCACATAGAGGAGGCAGCAAGAAAATACTTGCACTTCCATGGAGTGCTGAAAGAGAAAGAAAAATGTAGTTTTCTGATGTCAAGCATGGAATGATGCACACAGACCAATCAAAATGATACTATATAATTTCATTCAAGCTGTCAAATTCAAATTATCTTTATTGTTTGATTATTTAAAACCATAAAAAAATTTAAAACGTGTAATTCATGTATACACAAAACATTTTTTTTTAAAAGACAACATATTAATACTAAAAGAGTGCAATAATCTTACTAAAAAATGGGTTATGATTAAAATGTCCAAAAATTGATTAATTGCCATTGATGTTCGAAGCCTTAGATATCAAAAGGGTCATAGCGTCATTTTTAAAATCTGGAAAGGGACAGCTAGACATATATCTTCAAAAAGTAAGCAATTAATATTGGGCAAGAAACGATGTTCGAATAACAACACTGGATGATCAAGAGTTCACTAATTGATCAGAGGGAGGCATGACGGTGCAACCAAAGGCAGAGAGATTTGCGGCCCTGTTTTTTCCAAGTGTTTTGGCCACTCTAATAACCGATTGTTCAGCTTCGTGTTTTCTGAGTTCATGGCAGCTATAATAGACTGTCGGCATGTACGAGCTCCAAGTTTGTTCCATTCGTCCCGCAGTAAGGTCCTTCTGTCATTAAGCAATGCGGGACATGCACAGGCTATATGCTCCATTGCTTCAGAATGGTAGCCGCACTCCCTACATTCGGTACTAACACTAGGGCGCCGCCATTCAGGTAAATGCTTTTAAAAAAGGCCATTCTCCCATCCTCAGTGCCATAAACTTTAGCTTCCAAAAAAGTGCGAACGTACTTGATAAATAAGATGATTCGACCCCCGGTTTGAAGTCGGAAATAACCGCCCAGGCGTGTTTTCTTCTAGACAGTTTTGCCCTGTCAAAATGAAAAGACCAAAGCCGGAAACTTCTCTTGATGACAGACTTCAACGACTGCTGAGATGGATTTGTTCCCCAGTATTCCTTGACACCGAGTAACTGCAGGGAATGGTCCAGATGGCTCCGATCTTTTTGGCTGGATTGGCTGGTCGATATTTCGTTCCAAAGTCTAGCCTCCAGGCTACCTTCCCAGGAGTTGCGCAATCTGTTGCAGAGCTTGATGAACGCGCCGGCCTCAACGCCGTGATGATCTAATAAGCCGAGTTCAAGTCTAACTTGGGCTGGCGATGAGGATCTTGGTGGCGCCATGCTCGTTTGAAGATTTTAGTAGTTAATTTATTCAGTGTAATACTGATTGCGCCCAACATGATCTCATGCCCATATAATAGAGAGTTAGTAATCTTTGCCTTCATCACCATTAGCAGTGGAGTTAGGCTTGGGCCGAGAAGCTGTTTCGAGAGTTTTGCTGAGGCAACCTCGAGTGACAGGGCTTTAGCCCTTACTGCCTCTTTCTGCTTTAAAAAGGAGCCTCTGGTATCCAGGAAAATTCCCAAGTATTTGTAATAGGATACTGTTTCGATGTTTTTATTGTTGAAAAACCACCCACCTCCCTGCTGCTTCCGCTTCCCAAAGGTGATTGTTTTTGTTTTTGACAAATTCAGTTCAAGGGAGTTATTTGTTGTATAGGGGAGCAGCTGATCGAGTAACCTCTGTAGTCCGACCCTTGTGTGACTTAGACACAAGGTCATCAGCATATAACAGATTGCTAGTACGGGTTCCATCTATTTGAGGGGGGTGGGAGTTAACGTTGTTGAGTATGGGAGATAGATCCGAAATGAAAAGGTTAAAAAGGAGTGGAGCCAGCACGCAACCTTGTTTGACTCCGCTTGCGGTCTGTATCTTCCTTGAAACGTGGGAGCCTTCTCCCAACTTTATTCTAATCCAGGTGTTTGAATGGAGTTGGAATATGGCTTTTAGGAGGGCCGGAGGTATGCCCCAGCTCTCTAATTTTTGCCATAAACGGCCCCGTGGCACCCGGTCAACGGCCGCTTTGAAGTCAACGAAGCAGCAGTGAAGTTGGTTACATTGGACTGCCGCTTTTTCCATCAAAACGGATAATGCAAGTAGGTTGCTTGTTGTTCCTGAGTTAGCCACGAAGCCGGTCTGGTTAAAGGGGAGGCGCCTTGTTATTTCAGCCCAGGCCGACAGCTCTTCCAATAAAATACTGGCATAGTATTTAGATTCAACGTCAAGAAGAGCTATCATTCGGTAGTTTTTAGGGTCATTTCACTTGCCACCTTTATAGATAGGGTGGATGATGGCTCCTTTCCAGGACTCCGAGATGTTGTGGTTAAGCCTGCAGTATGAAAACAGGGGAGCCAAGTGTTCTGACCACAGGTCTACATCCGATTTAAACAGGGCCTGGGGAAGGCAGTTAGGACCGGGAGCTCCTTCTAACCTAGCTTTACTAATTGTGCGGGCAATATTATTTCTGAATGCTTCTGGTGCCGTCAAAATCTCTGTCGTAGGATCTTCAAACGTATCCTTTCTATCATTTATTGTTGCTTCCTGAACGTGATTAACTAAGTTGTTATGCCCAGTCTTACCTATACGTTTGACTTCAGAAGGTGGTGGCTCTAATTCGGTTGATGGAAGGGGGCTAGAATAACCGTCCCTGCTTGTATGTTCGCTAAAGTGATTTGTTAAAAACTGCGTCCATTCTTCTTCACTTATGTTTGCGCTGCTGTGCCCGCTTCCACCTAGTGGGCCCCTATTCACTAGTGACCAAAATGACATTGTGTTGGAATTCTTACTTGCATGAACTAACTTCAGCCAAAACTGATCAGACGCTGTTTGTTTGTCCCTGTGTGTGGATGACTTGAAAGCTTTTTGAACTTGCTTATAGTTGTTAAATAGGGTTGCATTTCCTGGTCTTTTCCTAGCCCGGCGTAGGGCCAAGTTTCTTTGAGATTTTAACTTTTTGTCTCTAATGAAATGCGAGGTTGTATTATGTGTTGCCGAATACGACTCGTGGATGGAAATTCACTAATTAATCGATTTACGAAAGCTTCCCAGCCGTCAATAACGACAACATCTTTTTCACTCAATAAACAAAGAAGAGATCTACATTTTTCCGTTATTGAGGGGACAGCGCTGGATGTCCATTTCATTCTCCTTAAATTCTCTGAGTGACAGCCTGATAGCGTGTGTGCAATTGCCTGATAACGGGGAATGTTGAACGATAGGGTTATTATTTGAGGTCGGTGGTCGCTCTCCCCTTCTGGTGCGATGCAATAGCTCTCGATCAAGGGGAGCATTTCGCTACTACCCAGTGTAAAGTCCAAAAATGAGTGGGTTCGACCATTAGTTCTTGTCCAAGCAGGGGGGGTGTCCGTTGGGAAACGCCCATTCAATACGAGGTAACCCACCCTGCTAAATTGAAGGACAGTGTATTCGCCCAATTTCGATGGTCTGTTACCTGCGGGTATTGATTGTGCGGCAAGATGTGGAGGAACCGCTGGAAAAGCGTTCCTGAGGTCCTCGAACGAGTTTTGGAAAAGGTTTGTATTAAAATCTCCGGAAATTAAGCAGGGTATACTGCCATAATCACTTAATATGTTGCAAACAATTTCGGTCAGACGATCCAGTTTAGATTTGTTTCTCAGTAGTTCACGGAGAGATGTAAATGTTGAGCAGGAGTGACTGGCTGTCTGAATTGGGGCTTCCAACCACTATACCGGCAACCCAGTCTTCGTCAAATTTTAGCTGTTTGATGCATAGGGACAGTTTGGTACTAGCATAGATCGAAAGACCACCACGCAGTCTGCCGTACTTACACTGTCTTGTAGTGGGGGACATAAATTCCAGGTAGCCTTTAATGGGGATGCTAGTTGTTGACCAGGTTTCCTGAAGAAGTATAATGTCCTAGTTTTTTATAAATTCTAGTGTATCTAAAGATTGGGATTTCGTCGAAAATCCATTGATGTTCCAGGAAAATATTGTTGTTCCACGATCAGTGTTGTTTCAATCGTTCCGACACCGGGATAGAGCTGCTGGCAGCCATGACCAGTCAGCTCTTTGTGTGACTTGCAGGTCAGCTCTTTGCTCGTCGTTGCCAACTGGAGAGCGGCTTCTGGCTGACTTTAGTACAGAGAAAGGGAGAGAACTTGTACTGGTAGCATGAACCTGGGTGGTTGCGAGTATTGAGGGGTAACGGGGGACGCAAGGCGTTGTTAAGATAATACCCCAGTTTTTAAATTGGTCGGCTTTTGATTGTACCAGCTCCCTTATGGCCGAGGACGCTAATGTAATTAGGGTTGATTGTCTTGCTTGGATACCATTACTAGGTTTGAATTCGATGGCAATTATATCATTTGATTCCAGAGTGCGTAAATCAGGAGTCGATTTGAAGAGTCTGAGAATATTCCCGCGGTTTAAGATGTCATGCTGGCCTTGGGAAACATACTCTGGAGTTAACAGCAATTTGGTCTCGATGCTGCCGGTAGCTGGTTTGTACACTTCCACTATGTTTAGGGACTCAGTAGTTTTTAAATTTGCGTCTGATGTCCGTTGGGGAATAGATATGGGGAGCAAGGGGGGTACTTGCTCACTAAGGTGGTTAGTTGTTGGTGTGATGGGGACTGTTTTGCACAGGAGCACCAAGGATGGTTGGCTGGGTGGAGTTGTTGAATGCCGTCCGTCGGTGCCTTTGCTGAAGTTGGCTGCATAATGCAAGCCTGATCTGTTGTTCCCCGCTGGAAGTAGGGGAGGGGCTCTGATGCCAGGGCATAGCTTTTGGAGGGTCGTGGTCGAGGCTGGCATGTTGACAATTTCCGGCTCCTTAATGGTTTGTGGTTGGCTGTTTCCAAGTGTTGCTTGGTAAATTGGATGCGGTGAGTGCCTTGAAACATAAAGCGACTCTGCTGCTAATAAACAATTCGGTTTTAAAAATGATTTTTGAGGTGTTAATAACTGAACTGCTGGTAGCGAACTGGTAATGACACTGGGCACTATGGGCAGGCCCCGTGGTGTCACAGGTTTGTTTTTTGAGAAGTAACTACTGATTGTATTTTTGGTTTTGGCTGTATGCCTATTACGGGTTTTCCGGAGTCTTTTTTTTTCCCATTTAGACAGCCGATGGGTGTGTTGTTGGTATGGTAGTACGTCAGTGGTTGCATTAGAATCAATTATCGCCATGATTGATGGAGAAGGAGCTCGTGTTTGATCGGTCGTGGGGTCGGACCCCAAGACGGTCAGAATAACATTATCTGAGGAGTGTTGGTGATTAAGAGAACTATTTTTAACAGCGCTCCCATTTACAGAGGTGAATGTTATGGGTGGGCGTTCTATTTTAGAACCTAACAGCGGGTGGCAGTTGTTGCTGGGAAGGCCTTTCTTCCCGATGTGTTCCGACTGAGTCGGCCGTTTTAAGACCTCGCCCTAAGAGGGTGCCTGGGGCGGGGGGTCAGAGTGCCCAGATGTTGGTAGCTTCTTAATTTCTGTTAATACTGACGAAAGAAATTGAGGTAGTGAGGTTAAGGAGTCAATGATGGGAGAGCAGCAACATACTGTTTGGACTAATTGAACTTGAGATTGGGCTTTTATTATCAACAAGGTGAACGCCTCCAGTTTTTGATAAATCCCGGCGGTGTACACAGCGTGAGTGTTTAAAAGGTCAACCTGCAGGTCCATTTTGTCTGAATGGTAGTTCAGTGCTGACACCGTAGATTGAAGGGTTTGAAGAAGTTGTAACCAGAGCGTGTTTAAATCGGGCGGTGGGCATCTTTCCTGATCTGTGGACCTTTTAAGTTCGTTGGTAAAAAAAGACAGATCGAGAGAGGTATTGGTCTTGATATTGTGGTCCCCGCCTGAATGAGCCATTTGATGGCATTGATTGACAGTATTTGGTGAACTGATTGGGGACGACATTTTGAGGTTGCTTGGATGGGCGCTTGCCAAGTTCACGACTTGAGGGATGAGGACTTTGTTGCTCAATGCTAGATGATCCATAGGAATTGGGAACTTAGATACTAAAGGAGAAAACTGGCTTGGATTCTGAACAGGCTGGAAGGTTGATGGGGGGTCCTCGCTTGCGATTAAGGTTGGTGAGGAGTCCAGCGCAGCGGGAAAGTAAGCGTCTTGTGAGTCAAAAAGAAACTATTCAGGGGCGTGGAGCGGAAGGAGGGCTTCAGGGGCTTCTTTTAAGTGAAGTTCGGCCCTTGTTGAGGAACCAGATGGCAGTGAGCTGGGGCCTGCCCCACCAGCTGCCACGTGGATCATGGGCTGAACCAGTATTTTATGCAGGACTGAGGCCAGACTGGTTAAAGAGAGGATTGAGGGTGCGTCGAGTGTGCTTAATCTTGGCTTTGGGGCGATAACAGAGTTCCTGAAATAATCCCTCAATGTCACCTTTTTTAAAGAGGATGCTACAATTACTGGGATCCCAGTGTTGGTTCCTCGGGATTAAAGCTTTCCTGGTGCTTACCTGCGCCCCGTGTTGCTTGTTGGGCAAAGGTGCCTTGGAGGGGCTGGGGTTGGATTAGAGATTGCTGGGGTTGTAGCTCATACCCAAAAACTGAGCCAGATTGTGATTTTGCTGATGGAGTTAGGGCCATTACTGCAACGTCCAAAGGTGCGAGGACGGCCCCCGTCTTTAGAGTTTTTTTGGAAGATTTGGCTAGGACTTTCCTGACTCTCCCAGATCTCATCTTTAGGTATTGTTGCTAATTAAAAATGCCAGTCTTCCGTCTTCCGTTGTATGTGCGATTAGGTGCAGAAGGCGGCGGGGAACTTCAAACTGTCCTTACCCTAGACCGTTAGACCTTTAATTATTTCTTCGCAGAGTGTAGCTGTCTTGGGCTCTTTAGGGCTCTTTAAAACTCTTCGCCTGATGTTGTAGCTTTGGCGGACATAAATTGGAGAGCTGCACTTGCAAGAAAGGATGAAAATAATAGGTCAGCTATGCTCTTGTGGCTCTTGTGGCTCTAGGAAAGGTCGGGAAGTTGGTGTCCGCTATGTATCTTCTACCGAACTGGTGACCCACTGGTTGCTGAATTGCTGGGTACTGAGTACCTAATGCTGAATACTGGGAGCTGAGTGCCTGGGCCGCTAGCAGGCCAGTATACGATATTTTAAAATGACTGGGGGGGCCGCTAAGAGCAATCCTGCGAGGCCAGGTTAGGCCCGATGAGGTTGGGAGCCGGGAGGTTTAAAGAGCAAGTGGGCTCACACCGGGGGAGGGGACACCGGGGGGGGCAGCAAACCGCACCCAGACTAACCAGGCCGTTTCCGCGGCACCCTGGCCCAATACTCCGCGGCGGCCGACTACTGCGCTTGCTCACGCTTGTAATTACTCTCTCACCGGCTACCTCCAGACCCCACCGGGCGGCTCCATCTCTGCCTCAGTCACTGCAGGGTGTGCCCCCCCCTCCTGTTTCCTGAACGGGGTGATCTGTGAGAGACGAGCTGGAACGTAGAGGTTGCGCGCGGCTGGGGCACGGCAGAGTCAGTGGTGAAGCAATGGGGAGCGGCAGTAGGCTGGTAAGGCGGGAGGGCAGGCGCGGTCGGTGGTAGAAGTGCGTGTCGGGCGGTGACGTGGGGCGGGGGAGGGGCAGGGTGGGGGGTAGTAAACTACGGATTTAGGCCCAATACAGGTAAGTAAACATTTAAATAAATAAAACGAATTTCGTTGCGCGCACTGCATCGCATTTGGCGATGCAGCGCTCACAACGAAATTCGTTTTATTTATTTAAATGTTTACTTACCTGTATTGGGCCTTAATCCGTAGTTTACTATCCACCACCCTGTCCCTCCCCCGCCCCACGTCACCGCCCGACCGGCACGCCTACCACCGATCGCGCCTGCGGGAGGGAGAGCTCGGGAGCCTCAGGGCCCTCCTCCCCTGCTAAGCAGCCCTTGAACGCTCACCCGAGATTCAAGATTCTGGAGCTCCGGGCGGACGGACGGACTGGAGAAACAACTTGGCTCCGGTGCCTCCGGCACCTCGAACTGCTGCGATGCTGAGGCGAACTGAAGTGGGTGGCGGGGAGCGGGCGAGAAGAGAGGCAAGAGGGGCACACAGGGCGGGGTCACAGGCTGCACCCGATCTAATCAGGCCGCCTCCGCAATGCCGCCAAGGGCTCACTCTCACTGCAGCCGCGCTTGCCACTTACCGCGGAGGCTCCAAACGGGGTTCCTACAATGGGACTCTACCGTTGAGGATTACTGCTAGGCTCCCCCGCACGAGCGAGAGAAACTCCTCGGGTCGCGTCTCGCCTCACTCGCTGCTCGCTGACCGTGATGAGTGACACACAGAACTTTCAAAATGATACTAAAGAAGCGATGCTCCAGGGGTGGAACAAAAGCAAGACAAGGAAGGAAAACCATTGAGTAAGAAGCCAACCAATTATGGGCAATACGGACACTATCCTGGGCACACGTGGTTGGGATAATAGTTCAGAAAAAAGTCTCGAAAGTTGCCCAATTTAAGATCGACATCAGTTATGTAAGTCAAGATTATTTTAATGATGCACAAAGAAAAGCGACCAGCCGACACGTGTTTCGTCACAGTGGGAAGTAATCCCGTGACTCTTCAGGGCTGGGAAAGATAAAAATATGTACAAATAATAAGAAACACTCATAAACACAGTGTAAAGCCGCGTGACCAGTGATGATGACACGCAATATCACCAGAGCAAGTGGAGGAAACCCCAAGGTTGAAACGTGGAGTGAATCGAGGTGCAGGAGTCAGCAGAGGGATGCCAAATGAAGGAGGAATCAAGGCTACGTGACAAGGGACTGTGGCTGTGTAACTGGACATGGTGACAGAGGGTATCTGTCGCGGAATGTAACAAAACAAAGTTACAAAAGCATCACTCGGAATCGCAGTGCAGTGAGCACACGAATAAACAAAAACGTAGCGGTGACTGTGTGAGAAGGTGGAGGACAAAGTTTAAAACAGCATAGTATCAAGTAGTGATAACTAAACATGAAGAAAGGTATCTAACGGAATCAAAGTGAAAATGATCCCTGATTGAAAACACGTAACAAGCATCATTCGGAATCGTAGTAAATTGTGGTAGTTAAGGTGTCTAACAGAATAGAGTGAAAATGATCACTGATTGAAAACACGTAACAAGCATCATTCGGAATCGTAGTAAAAAGTGGACACTAGTAAAATCAGTCACGTAGCAAGCTTCATACGGAATCGCAGTGAAGTGAAAGCATGATTAAAAGGAGAAACCCCGTAGCGGTACTGTACAGACAACGTGAAACATTCTTTGAACATGGCATGTGTAACCATCAAATTTCAATGAGATGGACGATGATCACTGGGTGAGTGAGCACGGTGCCCGCGAGGGTGGTAGGTAGAATGATAATTGGGATAAATGAAAAGAAAGTAGGTAAAGGGAAGAAAAGAAAAGAAAATGAAGGACTACACAGAAGAGATAGTACGAGGAAAGAGAAACACTGTAGTAGCATAGGATAGAAGGAAGTGCAAAACAGGAGACATAGCCAAGAGGTTAGTGCGCTGTTAACGCCAAAAGGGAGCGAAAACAAGCAACCGAACCACGGACGAAGGTGGTGAAGGGTGACGTGAAGGAGATAGGGAGAGAAAGTGGCGTGAAAAGTGGACTGTGTGTAACGCGACACGGCATTGAAGAAAGAAACTTACCCGAACGGGTAGTGGCAAAGTAAGGGAAGGTAAGAAATGGGCGTCCCAGGATGGGAAGGTGTACAATCTCAAAGTCCTGCCCAGAGGAGGGTGACCAGGAACGGTATCCGGGTCCGGGTGGTGACGGAGGGCAGGGCCCAGTGAGGGCACGCTGAAATTGAAAGTGGGTGAGTCTACAGGAACCCTAGCGTGGGGAGGCTGGAGACTAAAGCGAAGCACACTTACCTAATTAATTGGTCGGGAAAAGCGGACAAAGAGTGGCAGGCGAGTGCGCCCAGGAGCCGCATGGAGGCTGCGGAGGAACAGTAGAGAGAGGGGTTAGAAACGGTGGGCCGTTGAGAAGAAAGCCGGCGGCCCGGGGAAAGTGCTGAGGACTTACTTGGAGTGCAAGCGACGTCCGTCGATCACGTGACTGCCGGATGCGGAAGTCACAGTGTAGGGGGGAGGAGGGAATTTAAAGAGGCGAGCGTGATGGGCGTGGCCCCGGCAAGGGGGTGTGGTCACGTAAGGTGGAGCTGGAACAAGTGAGTGAGACGCTGGGTGGAAGGTTCACAGGTGGAAGGAGAACAGTCGGGGGGTGGTAATGCAGAGAGGAAACGAGAAATAGGGGCAAGAGAAAAGGAAAAGAATAAAGAATGAAAAAGGTTGAAGTAACAGTAAATAAGACAACAGCTGAATAGTAAATGGCACGGTTTTAGTAATAACGAAGTGAAATTAGACAAAACCAAGATACAGCATGGAATAGGGGGAAGGTGAAATTAGAAATACTAGACCCTATGCATAAAGGGCTGCAAGTGACTGTAAATTAAGGAAAAGTGGAGAGTCAGGACCACAGTATCACATATCACATAAAATAGACGAAATCAAAACATAAAACACCAGAATCCTTAGCAAGTGGGACTGAACATGACTGCATAAATCAGAAAACTCAGAAAGAGCACAGTCCTGGGTCATTCGCCCAGAAAATAGTGCAGTTTGTGATCAGTGTTGAGCCCCTGTGTCACTGCATGAAGGCGCATAATCCAGGAAGCCTCTTGGCGCCTGAGTTGAAGTTCTCTGTTACCCCCTCGGGGGTTTGCGGCAGCAACATCACATCCAAAGAAGGAAAATCGTTTGTTCACGCTTTGGGTTGAACAGGTGGCCGCATGCACGGCCATCGGGTATCTGATATCCTGGTGTTGTAGGGCTCTGATGTGTTCGCTGATGCGTTCTTTCAGTGGTCTGATTGTACTGCCCACGTACCAGCGTTTGCATGTGCATTCAAGTATGTAAACCACAAACTTAGTGTGGCAATTGATATTGTGTCTGATCCAGTATGTCTTCTTGTCATGAGCCATGAAAGATCTGACCCCATGCTGGGCTAATCTGCAGACCCCACAATTACCACATTTGTAGAAACCCAACGTATGTGTGCCTAACCAAGTGTGACTGGTTAAATGTCTAGGTACACTGGGGCTTAACCTGGATCTAAGCGTTCTGCCGCGCCTGTATGTCACTAGTGGTCTAGCCGTGATGATATTCTTGAGGGAGGTGTCTGCCAGGAGAGTGCCCCAGTGTCTGTTGAGGCTTTTTCTTATAACTAGACCCATGTTACTGTAGTCTGTCACCAGTCTGACCGGTTGATCAAGTGTCCCAAGTGTGTTCTTAGCAAGGAGGGTGTCCTGTCTGTCTAGCTGATTGACCCTCGTTTCTGCCTTGGATATCGTGTGGGGATTGTAGCCTCTGTCTCTGAATCTCTGTTTCATGTTCTTAATGCATTGTTGAAACTCTGGTTCTTCACTACAATTCCTTCTGGCCCTTACGAATTCTCCATAGGGGATGGCCTGTATTTGATGTGGCGGGTGGGAACTCTCTGCATGGAGGATTGCATTACAGGATGTTTCCTTTCTGTAGAGGCGAATGTGTAGGGTGTCAATTATGGGCAATAGGCAGCCCTAAGACCATTCTAGGTGTTGGTATTGTACACAATAGGTGTTTTGACAACAGACAGCTTAAAACTATCTGTAGGTGAAGCAGATGAAGATAAAGAATAGAAACAAAAAAGCATTTGCACTTAAGGGAACCTCTTTTTAGATGGATGTTTACATGCAATCAATCTAAATGCTGTCACTCACAGTGAAATAGAGTCACTGGTATGTTGGCTGACACACTGCCCTATACAGTATGTTGTGATTGGCGGAAGCAAAATGTTCAACAAAACAGCTGAACATAACAAAATAAAACACACTAAGTAACATAAAAACATAACATGGCATGTCACAAGAAACCAGTCAAAACAGAATGCAACATCACAAACGCAGCATGACGCAACACAATCACATTGTAATAATGCTTCACCAAAACACAGTAGCACATAAAACAGCAAAAAACATCAGCACCACAAAAAATGCCATATACCAAATGTGCACAAACGTTTTTTGTCACAGGATTCCACCGCCACAATACTATTTTCATAATTGGGTGGTTTGGAGCAATCACTGCCTTAATTTACCATCATGTACATGAAAATAGTGCCATTCAAAAAAGTTCGAAATGTTTTGTGATCCTCCCACGTGTCCCAACTTCGCGCTCCCATTGCTCACTTTATGTGATATGGCCCCAAACTTTATAAATGCAATAATGTTTTGATTAACAGAGGATGATGCACTATGCATGATGTGAACAACTCATAGAGGAATCTTTTGTTTGTTGTGGAAATTATTTTAGGCATTGTTTATTTTGGTATTAGTGGGAGATAGGTTTATCGAAGCCGCAAATGATCTGCACTTTGGGGCACCATTAGGCACCTTTTGTACTGTGCTAAAAGCACTGGCACATCTCACTAATAGTGTGCGCATTGTTGAAAGGAATTCACAAAGAACGAGAAAGAGACAGAGGGAGGGATTGTTGTAGGTGATGGACAGTTAGCATACATTTCATTATTTATCTGACACGCTTGTTTTTTTTAGGCTTTCATATTTTCATAGGGCTTTGCTTTTTAATTTTTTGCATGCTGATTTGGCTATTTATCCAATGTGACTGTGGTCTATTGTAACTTCTTACTTAATTAAAATTGCTTTCTTTCTGAATATTTTAAGATGCTGAATTTGATCGTTTTTATATTTTTTGTTCCACTGGATCTTGCAGATATTTTCGAAGATTTGTTTTTTACAGCTCCTTGAGGGACCATCTCAGTGGTTGCAGGTGTTGGACAGCCAATTTTGGGGACTGGGATTCACTTTTCCCTGTCAGACTTTGACCCAGATGAATAGAGGGAAAGACAGAAAAGGGAGAAATAAGGAGGGAGAGGCAGATAGTGGCAAAAGTCGAAAAAAGGGATGAAAAAGCAAGCGCAAGAGAGAGAAAGAAACAGGAAGTGAAGGGTGGTAGAAGAAAGAGGCATGAAGTGGATTGAAGACAAGACAGCCTCGGTATTCGTCAACTCCAAATATTGTCAGCGCCAACGGCCACTCCTTGGGCCCCTGCACTGACTTTTTACAAATTAACCACTGCTCCGAACCATATGCTCAAAGGATAAGGGGGCATATTAGCAAGAACGGCGTTAAAATTATCGCCGCTTTAGCGGCAGGAAACTGCCGCTAAAGCGGCGATAATGGGCTTCATAATATGCCCTTGAGAATACCAATAGAAGCCCATGTTCTGCTGTGATCCTGGGCTTCTATTGGAATTCTCAAGGGTATATTATCAAGCCCATTATCGCCGCTTTAGCGGCAGTTTCCTGCCGCTAAAGCGGCGATAATTTTAACGCCGTTCTTGCTAATATGCCCCAAGGTCTCTAGGGGCAGGTGAGAGCAACGAGAAACTGGTAGATGATGGTTCACATGACTGAGGACAAGCCCTTAATAAAAGATGCCACTATCAAATCTAATGAAGTTGAGGGGAACCTTAACAAGAGGAAGACTGGCCTGGACTTCAAACATGTAAACTTGGGGAAACTAGTTGAAGGCTTATAAACGCATTATTTAGTTACTCAAAGACTCACAAAAGCAAATCAAGAAACATTTCAACTATCAGCAATGAAACATCATAGGAATTTTATGTCCCTGTGACCTGAAAGGAGCCCTGAAGGTCTGGACCTGCTCCCTCCTGGGCCCAGGACAAAGAAGTTGACTTCAGTGGGCAGTTGGCTGATCTGCTGTGTGGATGCAGAGAGACAACAAACTGCAAGAGGCCTTTTCCCTGCAGTGCCCATCTGACCAATAGCAACTGGACCAGGACTGGACCATTCTGGGGCCTCTCCTGGATCGGGTTCTGGCCTCTAAGTGCTGCCCCTGATTCTGGGGAGCCTTAGAAGTGACGCAGAGGTCATGCTCCAGAAACCCTGAAAATTAGGGACTTAAAAGTCTAAGTCAGAAAGAAAAATCTTTGACTGGGACAAAGCTGGTCGGTGTCTCTGACCTGCACTTTATCACAGTCAGCCTGAAATTGCACTGATGTCCCAGTATTACGAACATAGGCTATCATTGGTTCTTATAGCTTTTTGCACTATTTCAACTTAAAATTTTAAAAATTCACATCAATACTTCCCTTTATTGGCTGTTCATTCTTTTGATGTCATTTTATTTATTAAATTGTTCTCTGTTTTTCGAATTTGGCGTACATTTTTTATTGTTTAGCATTTCAACTTTATTACTGCTTGGTACTGCATAAATACTTTACACACTGTACTGTTAAGCCTGTCTACTCTGTGCCATAGCTACCAGGGGGTTGAGTTCAGGTTAATTTAGTGACGCTAAGGGATTACCCTGATAGGAGTTGTGATTATTCCTTGAGGTGGCAATTGCCCACTCCAAATATTAATCCAATTTCATACACTCAAACACTACAAAATGGTTTTCAGAAATCTACAGCTAGAGACCTATGCCTCCACTTCTATCTTGTCGATGTGTATAGTTCCGCCAATGTGGTATAGTCGTTTGTAGTAAATATGGAGGGACAAGTGGGTGCGGCGAGAAAAGGGGGAATACTTACCATTGTGTAGGAGGGGTTTAAGGAAATGTAAGCATGGGTGTTGGAATGAGCATACTTAAGAAATACCCACCCACTAAAAAGTAAGACCATTGCTATTCACACACTATGCATCTCAACGTACTACAGCCCTATGAGTGTCAAACCCATCAAAACAGGCTCAAAAATACTCCAGCTCAGCCTCGGAGTAGGTCAAGCAAAAGACATTGCAACCCATAGGTACTGCAGCACACTCCCATAGAAAACAGCGGAGGTGGGCAAATAAAGTAATACCCCATTGGAACTAATGTTACCTTAATGAAATTATTTTGAAATTAAAAATATATATTTATATGTTTAATGTAATCTTTAAAAGTTATATAGTAATAATTAAATATTCATTTTAGCATTTTAATAGCTAATTATAAACATAACTGAACAAATTAAACTCTGAAACTTGTATTTAAAACTCATTTTAATAATTAAACACAAAATTGTTTAACAAAATTAACCACAAATAAATAAAAACAAAAATGTTAGTGATGTTGGAATTTTTCCAATTATTGTTTTAACACTGTTATTTATAAATGAAATTCATGTATTTTAATTAATTCATTTAATACACATTTAATTTGATGAGCTAATATACTGTAGCTTTTAAATGCATTTGTTCTTGGTTCATAATGAATATTTCAAATTATTTTACATTTATATTATACATTAACTTATTTTTTAAAACAATGATAAACTTTAATATTTTCCCATGATTTCCCATTGGAAGATCTCCACTACTTTAAAATAAATGTTTCACTCCTACATCCTTTTGCTATAGGTTTTCCCCCTGATTTGAGGGGGTGGAGACATGTAAATGTACACCTCAGTGAAAGCCTAATTTCCAAAATGATGATTATCATAAAAGCACAGAGTTACACCTTGGTGTAATAATAACTATATACATGAATAAATATGCGAATGTATATTTTCCTTTGCGAATCGGGCTGCATATTACTAAAATTAATATCCAAACCACCCTCGTACATTCCCATGGCAATGCCCTTGACCTCATATACGTTTCTAGCCATGTAAACCATCTTCATCCCAACTTTGATGTTCAAATTCCAGATCACACCCTCATCTATGGACCTATTGACATACCTCTGCCATTGTTCACCCAATCCTAAATCACCTATCTCAAACAGAAAATCTAACTGGAGTCCCAATCCAATACCTCAACAAGATTCACGTTGATTTTGACCTTCCAACTAACTGCTGCTCCTTCAAAATATTTGATGACTCTTTGCTCTGAACCTATATTAACATTAATTCTTTAACTCTTCCACTCCAGCTGCTCCCTGTCTCTTGTCTTTGATTACTGCCTCTATTCGGCCTTCTAAAGGTAAATATATAGCTCCCTTTACAAATGGGGTGCAAATTCTACACCTATAATTACTGGGACTGATCAGTAGCCCCTTGCCATTTCCATGAAGTTATGAGCTAAACCTCATGGAGTATAGACAATTGTGTGGACCATGCTTTACTTGGTATAAAACCCCATGAAATTCCAAATTCTCTGGGATTTAAGACTCTTATTTATGCCTGCTATAAGTAAGAGGGAAATAGGAGTAATGGCTTTTCTACACGGTGGAGGTGGAGGGAGGATGGTTGGGAGTATAGTCAAAGAAAGAGGAGGAAAGATGCTATTTTGCTGGGTGATAAGTGCATGATACCCTCTTGCCAGAAAATGAGGTTGAGTGTGTCGGGGGGTGGGGAGGGGGCAAAGCCTGTCCAGTGCTGCAGCTGAATCATAAAGCAATAATAGGGGCTGTGTTTTTTCAGCCAGCAAAATCGGGTCCGCTGTTTCCACACCCAAGAACACTGAGTGTGAAAACACTGTGCCATCCATGAAATGGCGGAGCAGAATTTCATGCTGGACCCTATATAGGAAATCTAAAGGCCAAATTCACAGTAGTTGATCAAAGCCCCTTATGTTCATTCAACAGCTCCTAGGTTTGTTCATGCATTGTCATTAGTACATGTCTTTTTCCCAAATTAGGGATTCAAAATACACTTCATATTTGTGACAGATAGGTATTTTCAAGTATTTCCACCTGCCTTACTAGGCAGTTGGTTAGGCAATTGATGATGCATACTATATCAGTCTGCTCCTGACTAACTTGAACGTTGCTGGTTACGCTGTTCTTACAGATCACCACATACTCAGAAATGCTTGAATATTCTCAAGACGTATATTGGCTCTCAATGGGAATCTAAAATATCTTGGATAACATTGAAAACAAAATGCCAAAGACGCTATATGCACATTAAATCCCAAGCTCTTGACAAGAATTTTCTTGTAGCAAATTCCAATAACTAACTTTTTGAATGACTAAGCTATTAAGTGACTATTGAAGATTAAAATATTTCAAACAGTTAATGGAATGAAAGACTGCTATAATTTGTAATGCAACAGACGCCTGTCACATCAGGATACTCAGGTTAGTGGCCAATGTGGTGTTCCTCTTAACACAGCGTGCAACATGTAATACTACAAACAAATATGTACTTGCATCTGCATTTGATTGTTGACTGTCTGGGCCAACTTTAGTGTGATTTGTTTGATTCTCCATTGCCACTGTATTTGAGAGATATGTGTTTGGATTTCAAAGACATACAAGTATCAAAGGGTACATATGCTTTAGCATACACATTCAATATCATCGCTGTCAGAGGCAACTTGTCACAAGGTTTGTAGAATTTTGGAGCACTAGAAGAAAGGTGCAGAATTTTGAGTAAATGTTTGACCTACTCTATCTTTGAAGCAACAGGACATGATTCTAAAAATCTCCAAAACTGATGCGCCAACCTGGTCTACATTTTAGCGGTTTGTCCAACTCATTACCTACGACCGAAAAAGTCAAGGCTCTTGTGGGACATCAGAAAAGCCCTTCTCATGCACCTTCCATCTTTGCCTCTCTGAAGATTTTCAACCTCCAGAAATTCGCTCTATAAAAAGGTAAGCACTTTGAACTCAAAAAATCATGAACCGTTACCCCATCTTCCTCAACCAAGGGTTGGCCAGGAGGGGGAACATAGGTCCTGTCTACAGTACCACATGGACTATTGATTTTTAAGCGCCCTTTGTTTTCTACGGAACAGTTTTTCTTTCTGCAATAATTCCTGACCTGAACAAACAATTTTCTTTCTTTAAATGTTTCTCTTTTTAACCAACTAGTTGTGGAATTTTTTTAAATTATTTGTTTCCTAATGGGCTTGTCATTTTTGAGTTGTTGCACATATACCACATGTCATTTTTCTGAGGGCAGCCTTGCTGCTTGCGCCCAGCAACTAATTCTTAGGCAGGTGTTTTTCTAAGGTTTCCTGCTTTATATTAGAGGGAGCTCAGACACAGCTCACACCATCACTGTAGCCTCTTTCTTAAAACCATACCAATGCAGTGCCCAGCAGAGACACAGATATGGAGACAGGATTAGAAACACGGAGACACAGAGATGGGGGTAGGAACACTTGGCAACAGAGACATGAAGACAGTGGGAGAGGGAGAAAAGGATGGAGGCAAAGACAGGGATGCTTGGTGAAATAAAGCCACAGAAAGATAGAGCGCAATATGGGGAGATATAGAAATGGAAAAACAGACACATGGTGACACAAAATAAGACATGCAGGGAGAAATGGGCATAGATAGATAGGAGTGAGATTGGAAGGTATGGAGACCAGAAGACAAAGACATTGATATGAGAAGGCTAAAACATAGGGAAAAACATAATAATGAAGGAGATGATGCAATATTGGTAAAATTCAGATGCACAATTGCCTCACTAAAAAGGAACTAATGATTAATGAGGGGTTAACACCACCCGAGACTCCCCAGGCTGTCTATTTTTTAACAAATGACAGTATGTGGTAGGGTTCTCTGTGCGGTGGCTGGGCCCAAATACAGCAGCTACCCACATCACCAAAATGGTTCAATTTTCAAAGCGTAATCTTAATGTCTCCACATTAGGTTTTGGGGACTTTCATATTGCAGGTGATAGCCCCACCCACACAACTAGGGAACCATTATTATTTGGAGAAGTATGGGAATGCTGGTTGGTAGAAATGTTGTGGATCCTCTGAGATTCTAGAACTTTTCCTCATAGGAATATGAGGAAAATGCATGATTTTCACCATCGTTTAAAGCTTGTTGGCCATTTTGGTTAAGAAAAACCACTGAGATTCACACAAGTCACACAGCCCTAGACTCCACTGGGTGTCTAGTTTTCATAAATGGCTGGATTTGGTAGGTTTTTTCTAGATGACTACCAAGCCCAGACCTGAAAACTGAAGCTACCCCAAATAAGGAAAATTGTTGCATTATCAAGACGAAATCTTGATGTCTCCACCTTGTGTTTTTGGGATCTTTCCTGGCAGAGGCAATAGGCCCAACCACACAAGTGGGAGGCATTTCTATTGGGAGAAGTGTTGAAACACAGAATAGTGGAACATTTGGTATTAGCAATTGAATGTATATCCATTTTTGGCTTCCAAATGTAAGACAGTGTTCTTGCAAAATGCCATCTGCATCACATGATAAAATGGGTAACCCCAAACTCAAAGCTGTACAAATAAGTACTACTCTTAATCTGTTTAAAAAACACATTTCAGAACTGCATAGGTTTCCTTCATGCCCATTTTTATTCATTAGTTCTTAATATATGATTTGATTCATTGTCAACACACAATGAAAAATCATTACAAGTGTTTTTGAACAACCAATGAACACTATATATTCCTGTGACCATAAGGGTCCGACAGACAAAACAGTATATTACTTTTATAAATTGGCTATGAGAGCACAAAATTACAGATGAAAACACTGTCACTTTTTTCTATTTTTAACTAGTTGTTTTCATTATTTCATTTAAATAATTAGTTTGTTTGGAAAAAAACATGAATGATCTACACAAATGACCCTTTGGTGAATTCAAGTTTTGGTTGACTTTTCAGAAGCATACAGCTTTGGAGAGTTTCACACCTTCTTCCACCACAAAATGCAAGTAGGTAGAAACCACAAGGAAAAATCAACTACTGCATAGAAAACGTCTGTGGCTGTTTCTAAAATCTGGGATGACAGTGATCTTAGCACAGCAAACCTTTTGTTGATGACATTTAAATATTAAAATATGCTGTCATGCATAACACTTTTCCCATTTTTTTAAACTCCATTTTGCTATATTTTGGGTATTTTCTTGGCTCCTGCCAGACGATTCACCAACACTTGTGTACCTTTAGATTCCACAATATGTGGGAAAAAAAGGCAAAAATCTGTCCTGGATACCTTTTGGTCTGTAAAGTTACAATGTGTTAAGCTCACACTGTCCCAAATATGAAAACATGTGTTCTACACTGGGGGGAAGGGGGGCAGTGTAAGCCTTAGCAGTTAAGGGGTTAAACAAACCCACAGAGAGCCTGTTCCTCTAAACTAAACAGTGGCCAGCTCCTGCTTCTATGCCTATGACCATTTACTGAGATGTTTTTATTGTATTAATGCCTATTTTTGCTGCATACATTGCTTTAGTAGACTTAATTGGTATATGATTTTATTTTTTAGTATGGTGGATTGCGGTAGCAGGCTGTGCCAGACTTGTGATAATCTGGCAGAGCTTTGTGTGTTTGAGGAATGTATTAATGGACTGTTTTTCCTGTGTATGGGTGTGTCTGCAGCCAGAGCACGCCAAAGGCAGGCCCATTTGAGCCCATCTCCACCCAGATAGTGCCGAGCTAAGCCACACCCTCAGGTTGCTGTTCCATCTGTTGGTTATCCCTATATTAGCCACAGCTATGAGTTCTTGTTAAATCTGCTCTCCCCCTTTCATCCATTAGACCCAGAGTGGGAGCTCATCATCCTGTTAAAAGGGGCAGTGGTATTGAAGTGTTGAATAAAAATGTTCTGTAGGGCATTAAATTGGGTTCATACTCTCTCCAGGGCCTAGAAACTCTTTCTATCAAGGTTACAGATTTAGATGGTTCTCACTGGATTAAAAAAAAAAAATCTATAGACAATCACAGAGATGACTGGAGGTGTATGATTTGTTGGAAGCTGCTCTGTCTCAGGTCAACTGAGATACTGCGCATCTCCTTGTTCTTTGGGACTTTAATCTCGATTTTCTTAGTTTATCTAAGGAGAGTCTTAACTTTATTAAAGACAATGAGGCGATAATTATGCCTTCTTAGCTTGCTTTATTTTAAACAGCAGCAATCAAGACAAAGTAAAAAACTACCAGTCCCAAGAGGCTTAAGGACAACAGCCAATAGGATCTAATCAAAAGAGGGGCCTGAAGACTAATACTAGGAGAAGACAACAGCAGGGGAAAACCAAAAATGCATCAAAAAAAGACAGACTTCTCCATTTCTTTTCAACAGATATAACTCAATAATTAATATCATAAGACAGACCTATACATATTCGTTTTTTACGATACTTTAGTTGATATGTATCTCAGGCTCCCTACCATCATGATCCATATACATTTAGCCAGTTTCAAGAGGAGACCTTTCGTTCTCTGATGCGTGATGGAAGAATTAGCATTCCTTAAATGGCAAAAAGCTCTTGGGATCCACATGGACAGCTCCTCAGCATCAATTGCCGTATTGTCCAGTCTAGCTGTTTCTGCCAGATCAAAAATGTGGAATAATGGACCGACTTCATCCAATAGTTTGTCCAGGTATGTTGACCAAGGCTTAGCGACGCTTTTCCTGGGGTCCTTCCCAAACTTACAGAAAAAGTTAGCATATTAGGGTCTATAGTTGGGGTAGCAGTAATATTAAGGAGTAAAGATGGTCTCGGGCATTCAGATTTAAGTTTTGCTCTGGTTTGCTTATCAAAAGGTAGTTGCAACCTGCTAGCATTATATTCTACCACATGCTCCGCCGGGCATTCATTGGAGTTTGGATGGTGGACCAGCTTAGGATCAAACAGGGTAATTCCTTCAGAATCTAAGCTGGATTTAGATGTAAAAGGGTCAGATTTAGGAGATGAAACCTTTCTTTTCTTGTTTGGGACCCAGCCAGAACTCAGAATCATCACCTGTATCATCATCGTCATCTGTATTAGGATAAAAGGAATCATCATCAATATCTTGAATACTTGAAATAACAATTGTTGTCATGGTGTTATCCTCTTTGGAACTATGTGACCCCTTCTGAGTAGGAGGCCTTCAAGGAATGTTGTCCTCATTCGCACGTGAGGAAGCCTCACCAACCAAATTAGCACTACTGGGTTTAGTACAGAATCTTGCTTTCCCTTTGGAAAAGGAATCTTTGGGCACAGTAGAAATGTTCGTAGAAAGCAATTTACGTTCTCTGCTTTCCTCCACAGATTGGGCCAACACATGTTTTATATTAATTACTGTGCTTTCAATATTCTTAGTAATTTTTGACATAGAGGAATCAATAGCTTTTTTTACCATGTCTGAATGAAATTATCTAAATGTTGGTGAAAAGTCTCTGCTTTGCCTTCATCTTGAGCATAAAAAAACTGAAGAATCCTCTTTTTTCATTATAAAAGATGTGGAGAACTAAAGAAACAATGAAACTGGTGAAAAAGGGTGCTGGGAGTGTATCAGGCTAAAGCCCTGCCCAGTGGGAGGGGCCTATACATGAGGAAGAACAGCTGAGGGGAGTGTCCAATAACCAGGCTGTACCCGAGGACGTCAACACAATCACCAGTTGGAGTAGACTGGAGAAAGCCAGTCAGAAACGCAGCGCTCAGCACCAGGAAGCCGAAAACAGCACTTGGCAAGATCCTGGAAGCGCTTGCAATGGCGGAAGGAACCTGCACCACAGAGCGTTATTTGGACGCAACAAACGTCTGCAAATGGGTGAGTTTGTCAGTGCGGTCGCACACAAAGAGGAATTTCCAATTGAATAAAGAAAACCCAACGCTAATCATACTACTGACAATAAAACTGTAGCAACCAATATTCTTAAACATATTGCGCAATATAGTCAAAATTGATATGGAAGTATACTTATCTTGACTGCGAGCAGCAAGAAAAGAGGACTGGTCACAGTCAAGATAGGTGTTATAGGCAGCGTGGAATCCTGATTGGTGGTCAAGTTAGACTACAGTTTGGTCCCTATTGGCTGTTGTCCCTTAGCCTCTTGGGGCTGGTAGCTTTTTATTTTGTCTTGAATGCTGCTGTACAAAATAAAACAAGTTAAGAAGGCATAATAGGAGCCTCCGGACTTGCCATAAAATGAAATCTCCATTTTGATAACCTACTTCCTCTGCCACTAACAAATATATTGCCTTATTTGATTTGACTCGGAATGTCCCTATTGCTGCTCATGCTAAGGGGCAAGAGTTTTGCAAATGAAAAATGTCTAAGCTCCTTTGCTTGCAAATTTATTGCTGACAAAGGACGCTGCCAGAATAGGGACCATTGTGCTTCTTTCTGGACATCTATACTACCCAAATTATTAGTGCCTTGACTCAGTTAGACTATGCTAAAAAGACAAATCTTAAAAGGGATCACCTTTGTGCAGCTGGTACTCAGCTGATTTGGTGGATCGCAAACGTTCTCTGTGTTTTTTATAACAAAGCTTGTGCAGGAGTGGGATTCTGTTTAAATATAATTCCCATGAGCATGACTACATTTCTAACCTTGTAATAAAACAAATTGTATGTTAGCTAAACAATGAACTAGGCAAAATCGAAACATCAGCTAAAATGAGAAAATATTTTGCATTGCATCCTCCATTACAAAATAAGGAAAACATGTTAAAAGGTCAACATTTCAATTCTAGCAGTACATTTCTTGTGTGATTATTTTCATACTTCCACTAAATGATAAGGCACTTAAGTAAACATTTCAAAATGTTATTTATTATTCAGAAACATTTTGCAGTTATGTGAAGCTTTCTTTAAAGGCATAATCAGTTCAATCTTTATACGACTCCCTTATCCCATGTAATCAAGGGGCCTATTAGCAATAACCGGCGATAATTATCGCTAAGCGCATTTAGCGCTAGGATAATTATCGCCGGCTATCGCCGGTTTCTATCGCGGAGATAGCGTGCTATCAGCAACGCTTATCTCCAATGCGATAGAAACCCCTGCTGTCGCTGGAAAACAGTGCGATTATCGCTGGAAATCCAGCGATAATCGCACTGTGACCAGCGATAGCTTGCTGATAGGGCAAGGGGATTTAGCCATGTAATCCACCTCCCATTGGATTACATGGCTAAGTCAGGTTTGGACCAGGTGTAAAAAAACAAGCGCTAATAGTGTTTAGCGCTGGTTTCTTTATCGCCTTGCTGGCCTCCCTAATAGGCGATAGCGATGTTAGCGACTATTTCCAGTCGCTGCCAGGTTGGGAACGCCTACTTTGCATGTCATTAGCGATAAATATCGCTGGCATGCAAAGTGGCACCCAACCCGGTCGCTATCGCCTAAAAGCTGTCGCTAACAGCTGTTAGCGACAGCTTGCTAATAGGGCGATAAAAATATCGCCGCTTTAGCGGCAAAAAGTGCCGCTAAAGCGGCGATAAAGCCCTTGATAATATGCCCCCTAGTCTTTCAAATTTGGCTTTTTCATGGGAGCAGCCAATACTCAAATACTTTTGAAAATCTTAAATGATGTCACTAGTTGCACCTCATATCAGTACAATTGTTTATCTGAGGTTGAGAAATTGATGTGTTTCAACCCTCTGAAGCTAAATGGAGACAGGAGTTAGAATCTATGCTCCGCAAGAAGCTCCCATTTTTGGGAACTACCATTCTGACCTGACTCTCTTGGGCTGAAAGCTTTGCCAGTCTCGTGTGCGAAGAACTTTGGTGTTACATTTGACTCTGCAGTCTCCATAACTGATCAAATTAACTTAGTGGTAAGTTCCTTCTTTTTCCAACTTCATATACTGAAGTGACTGCTGCAGTTTTTCGCATTCCCTTATTAAGTATAAATTCTTAATGTCTTCATTTCAGCTCGCCTGGAATAGTGCAATGCTGTATAGCTATATTAGCGGTTATGTTCTGCTCACAAGCTGCAGCTGGTGCAAGTATTTGTTGAGAGGCTGGCTTTAGGCCTAAAAGGCCGGAAGTCTCTCTCTTCCGCCTCTGACTGCCCCGCATTGGCTCCCAGTTAATGAGCATATCCTATTTAAGACTTTGGGGCTGATCGCCACCAGAACGTCACTTTTAATGTTGTTCTTTTGTTGTTCTTTTAATGTTGTTTCACTTTTAAAGCCCTTTGCCTTATTTACAAAGCGGCGCTAAGCCACTTTTTGTGGCTTAGCGGTTCCTTGTAAAGAAGGCCCCTTTTCAAGTAGCACTTAGCGTGAAAGGGTGGGCAATGGGTGTTGTGGTGAGCGTTCCACCTCAACACCCATTGCTTTTGACACTGCCCCCTATTTACAAGGATGGCCTAAATATGGGGCAGTGCCAAAAATAAGACCAGGGAAAACCTGGTCTAAACCTGGCAAAACGAGGAGAAATTAATAATTTCTCCTCGTTTTTGCTGTTTCTTTGTGCATATAGGAACACCTTCCTGCACATGAACAATCATTCCCTGCAACGCAGACACCCTTGCACTATGGTGCCAGGGTGCCTGCGTTGGCACTAGGCAGCTAGATTTAGCGCCAGTGCTAGGGGAAACGCAGGGGTGCGCTGCATTAATGTGAATACGCGCATCCCTGCATTTTTAACCTGACGGAACATGGCGTTAGCAATTTTGAAGCTACACCGCGCTCCACCAGTTTGTTGTAATTATGCCCCTTTGTGTCTTGTTTGAAAAGCTGTTTTTGTGTCTCATCCCCTTCATTTGTGCCAACATTTTACTTGGTACCCTCCACTGCATACTTTGAGATCCCAGAATCAACTTCTCTTTCAGGTGGCTTCATTTGCATGGACATCTGTGCCTTTTCAGTGGCAGATGCACTCAATGGAAGTTTCCCCCTTTTGCTGCATCAGAGATCTGATCTAGTTTAGGTAGGCCCTGTAGATGAGGCTCTTTTCCAGGCATCTGTTTTGAGTTCTCTGCTGGCTGAGGTTATTGTTTGGTTTGGGCACTCTTGCTTCAAGAATTGGTGATTGGTGCGCTTTTTGAACCCTCTACTTACCTTAAATGACAGTTTGGACATCATTTTTAAATGCATTTGCAGTGGCAATATCTTTTCTACAACTGTTAGATTTGGCTGTCAGTGCATTATCTTAGTGAAAAACATTTCACCCTGAGACGCCGTAGCTTCCCGATAGTATGCTTTATGCTCGCTTCATGTATGTATGGTTTTATAAATGTTTCTATAGCATCTTAAGGTCATGGAGTCACCATCTCTGTGGCTTTTCTAACAATCTTGCCAAAATGAATAATATCTCGGTGGAACTAATTAGCACATTGTTGCAAATCTCTAGAGTACTCTTGTTTCTGGAAACTAGACAGAAAAAAACGCGTTTTCTGTATAGTACGCTTTGTTGTTATCATTTATTATTTAAATGGAATAACAGCCACTCAAGAAATAAAAAATGTGTCAAGTATGCGCCCCTTCTTATGAGCATGAGTGTGAATACCTTTCAAGGATTGATGCTCAGTAAATGTTTAGCCACTGCAGCTGCAAATTTGCCAAGTTTGCCTCTGAAGGACACACTTAAATCCATGGCATTTGCTAGAACAATCTATTTGCTAATATAGCCACCAATTAAGTATTTCGAAGTGGACTAAACGAAACAATAATAGTTATCACAAATTTAACTGAAATAGAGCAGACATTTTTTTTAAAGACCTTAAAATTGATTTCGTTTTTTTTTCTTTTTTTACAGTTATCTGTGGAAAATAAGTGCTATGGCTTGAACGTCTGACTTTTTGCGGTGACTGCGCAGGGGTGTGTGAGATGTCCCCTTCTACATGCAGATTTTCTGCAGCTGATTTACTGACTTATTACCTACTTTGTATTTGTTTATGTTTACACTGACAGAGATATTTGATTGTAGAAACATGTGACCACATATTTCTGCCATCAGATGCTGTAGTATTAGCAGCTTATATCTAAATGTATTTTAATGCATGTGCATGTTATCTTAGTATTCACTGTGTGTAGAACCCTTAGGGTGAATGCTCTGTTAGAATGTGGCTATGTAGTCAGAGAATTTTATGCTTTAAAACCTGACTGTTGTTCTGCAGCTCTTGCTGGTGGAGTGTAGTCCGGCAGTGGCATTTCCACACTTTCTCGATACGGCAACGGAGGGCCGGACGACCATTAGTGGCGGTCACACCCACAATGCTGATGTCATCGTGCCCCCGGCCGAACAAGACAAACGGCGGGCTGGAAGGACGCGGGGAGGGGAGACGCCAGTAGCGGTCGGTGGTGGGAGTGCCGCCGGGCGCTGACGTGGGGCGGGGGAGGGGCAGGGTGGGGGTAGTAAACTACGGATTACGGCCGATTACAGGTAAGTACACATATAAATAAATAAAACGAATTTCGTTTCTCGCGCTGCATCGCCAAATGCGATGCAGCACGAGAAATGAAATTCTATTTATTTATTTATATGTGTACTTACCTGTAATCGGCCGTAATCCGTAGTTTACTACCCCCCACCCTGCCCCTCCCCCGCCCCATGTCAGCGCCCGGCGGCACTCCCACCACCGACCGCTACTGCTCCAGGAAGACAGGCGGATGCGCTGACTCCTTCTGCTGCGGCCCGGGCGGGTCGCAGCCCTAGGCAAATCTTCTAGGCAGGAAAAGCCCTGATATGGAGGTGGTAGGAGGGGAGAGAGCATCCAAAACACCTCAAGAGAGGGAGTGGGGTGTAAAAAAAAGGACAGTCAAAGAGAAGGGTTTACCACAGGAATGGACGGGGAGAAATGAAAAGCACTGTACAAAGTCAGAGGGTGGAGCCAGAAAGGAGGGGAGGGAAGGTACAACTACCCTGTTTTTGTTGTTTATTTGTGTGTGTATTCACAAGAGCACCCCCTTAGAGGGAGGTGGAGAGAAAGAGAGAAGACAAGGGCACGGGAGACTAACCAGCAAACTGCCCTGACAGCTGGTATTTCTTTTTCTTACTTTGAGGGTCATTGGCAGCCTGTACACCTGGGAGACCGGAGTAGCATGGAGACACCAAGACCTGGGGACCAGAGACTGGACTAATGGGGGAACAGAGACTGTAAAGAGCAGAAGAGAGCCAACGGACAGACTATGACCGGAATAATTTCTGCTTTACATTGTGTGTGCAAACCATAACAAAGACAGCAAGCAAAGGAAAACCCCAGTGCTAGGCCCATTCCTTTTACCCATAGCCCGCAGCCATACCACAAGGAGGTAACGCTTCCTGCGTGCTCCACAACCGTGTAGCCTGAAGAATAAATCCTACACGAAAATACACTTTGCCCTCATTGTTACTTACTGCAAATAAATTTGTTGTGACAATCTAGCTACATGGTGGACCCTTTGTATGTTGATTCCAGCAGCCTGTGTCACCCTGCTGGTATTTCTTCGTTCTGTGGGCCTGCTGTGTCGACAACAGTGGTTTTGTCTTTTCCTGGCCTTTTCTGCAGAGATTCTGTGTCCTGGTACCCCATTGATGAAAAACAAGGATATGTTGAGATGTGGCATCATGCGGTCTAGTCGTTTTCACCACCATCTGTGTTGTGGGCGCCTGATTTACGTAAGTGATGCCAGCCTTGCGTGAAGTCTAGCTTGCTGCCTAGCTGCTCCAGTACCATCTTGTGTGTGGACATATGCTACGTCGAAGTCTTTTCACATTGGCAGCCATTATAACATGCAGACTTTGCAGTGTTTACTGACGACAGGCTATCAGCAGTCTTGCGGCTTTCAACTGGAAGTGCACAGCCCTCATTTGGTTGACTGTGGACATGCCGTCAGCTGTTCTGATATGTCAAAGTTTTTTCACATTGGTGGCCATTTTAACACAGAGACTCTGCAGTTTTTCCTGATAACAGGCCGTCAGCTGTTCAGCTGCTTTCATTTAGAAGTGCGCAGCCCTCGCTGGGTTGCTGCCAACATTCTGTCAGCTGTGTTGGTGCTGGCATGGCTGTTTATGCAATCAAGCATACACTGTGTTTTAACTGGTCATGTTTCTTGTGAATAGATTACGGTAATGCGCACAACTTGCCCATCTCTTCTGTGGATTTTGGTGCAATGAAGTTCCTGCCAGGGTGATGTATTCCTGAAGCGTGCCTCTTTCTATCTCGGTGCATCAATGGTGATGCACACACCAATTGATCCTCATTACTCTCTATTTTCTCTACTTTGATCTGCATTAACTGGTGTTTTTTTTTTTGCTTGCATTTTGTTTTGTCTTCTCAGAACTTGCTCTGTGCTGTGTGACTCTTGGCGGCGGTGATGCATACACCATTTTGTTTTTGGGCTGTTTTGATATTGACATCAACCCCAATACTCTTATACTACATATCGATATTTTCACAAAAAATTCTTGTTCATTGCCCTGTGTTTATATGGGACTCAGACAAGGTGTGTTGCTTCTTTTTATACATAGTGTGTACATCACATATATTTCTGTCAGCGTTCTGCCTGTACTAGAAATTTGAAGTTGGTTGGTCTATATTCTCTATTTGGAATATACTTTCAATTATTAACATGTGTACTATGCAAGCTGGTAATCCCCCTCCTGCTTTTTTAGAAACCCCTGGTGAAACACCGGTTAGGTGGTAGATTTGGCATGATGCTTTTGAAACTTATCTGGGAGCAATTGATGCTTTGAGATTTGGCACAGAAAGAAAGATATGTTTGCTTCCTCATTCTTTGGGGTTTGAGGGCAGGTCCATTTTTAAACATTTGTCAGATTTACCTCAACAGGAGATAGAGGATGCTGATGAGTATTGTGAGATGGTACTCAAACTTAAAGCACAGGTTTGACAAACAGCCAAGTCTCATGGTTCTAAGGCACAAATTCTTCAAGAGGAAGCAGGTTGATCAGGAAGATGTTGATGCTTATATTTCAGTTTTATGTAGATTGGCATCTGATTGTCAATTCAAAGGTTTTACTGATCAGCTGATAAGAGACCAGTTTGTATGTCACTGCAAAGATTAACAAATTAGGTAAAAGTTGTTGAGCATGGGGAATCCCGCGCTAGAGGAAACCATCAAGGTATCAAGGTGGCTAAGAGTATTGAGATCCTCAAGTCTCGTTGAAGGAGTTGAATGACAAACCTCTTGAAATTGTTAATGTGGTTGGGGCGACTAAACTCCGACAGAAGTCAGGATGCAACATTAGTTCTGGGGACTCTAAACCCTCCAAGGTAATGAGTGCCGGTTCTAAGAATGGGAACATGTGTTTCCAGTGTGGCAATATGCCTCACCCCAAAGATGGCAAATGTCCTACAGCCAACATTACGTGCACCTACTGCAAGAGAATCAGACTTTTTGCAAAGGCTTGTTTAAAAAAGAAGTCTAACAAGAAACATGTGGCATGTGTGATTGAGTCAGATGGAGAGTTGGACACTGAGGTTATTTCTGCAATGGGGGATGAACTGGTGTGCACTCAAGGTGGGGATAGTGCCAATAATGATCCCATAGTGGGTGATCCATGATGTTGTGTTGACCCCATAGCAGAGGTTGGTGTGGGAGGTAAAGTTCTCAAACTTTTGGTTGGTCCGAGTGCCAAGATCACATGATAACACAATAGTTATTTGAAGAGACATGGGTTGGGAGACATCTGTTGCTGTCTGACCGCTCTCCTGTATCTTATGAGGGCCACAGGATTGATCAGTTGGGTTATATAGAAGAAGAGATGGTGTTCAAAGGAAGGAAGATCAGGGGCAAGATTTATGTGGTGGTTAAGGGCCTCAATATCCTGGGGTGACATCCGAATGCTGCGAGAAACAGTGGCCCTCATCCTCCGTGACCTCTCAGCAGCATTCAACACCGTATCCCACCACACACTGATCAACAGGCCCCATCAGATCAGAATCCAAGAAGCAGCCCTCAAGTAGATTGTATCATACCTCACAGGAAGAATGCAGAAAAACATCCTCCCTCCCTACTCCTCACTACCTATGAACATCACCTATGGGGTACCTCAAAGCTCAGCCCAACCCTCTTCAACACATACATGGCCCCTCTGGCCAACATCATCTCCTGTGCCGACAACATCCAACTTATCCTCTCTCTCAGTAACAATCCAAGAACCATCAAAGACAAGTTCCAAAGATGCATAAAATATGTTGCCGACTGGATGAACATCAACTGTCTCAAACTCAACACCAACAAGACAGAAGTACTCAACTTTGGGAACGGCATGGACACACACTGGAACAATGAATGGTGACCCCCCGGAGCTGGGCCCAACCCCATTTCCCATTAAACACTCCTGCAACCTCTGCATCATCCTTAACAGCCAGCTATCCATGAAGAAGCAAGTCAACACCCTCTCCGCCATCTGCTTCCTTACGCTCCGTATGCTCAGGAAGGTGTTCAGATGGCTCCTGACCAGGCGAATGGCCACACAGGCTCTTGTCACCAGCAGGCTCAACTACGGCAACTCCCAGAACACAGCAGCCAGGCTCATCCTTGACCTCCCTAGATGGATGCACATAACCCCTCACCTCAGGAAACTCCACTGGCTACCAGTCATGAAGAGATGCCAGTACAAGCTACTCACCTATGCATACAAGGTATTACACAATGAAGGACCTGCATACCTCAACCAATGCATGACCTTTAACCAGCCCACCAGGAAACTCAGATCCAGATCCCGCGCCCTAGCTGTCACCCGATGCATCTGCCAGACAAAGAGCAGAGGCTGCTCCTTCTACCATCTGGCAGTGACCTCTTCCTGCACCTCAGAGCCTGATCATCGCTCCAGCAATTCAGGAAGGACCTCAAGACATAGATGGAACACTGATAGAAGAACAGGCAGTTTATAAGACAGCACCTTGAGACCCTCACGGGTAATGCACCCATGCTCTACAAATCCTCCCTGATTGATTGATCCATATACCACTCATTCAATCATTCATACACCACTCATGCACTCATTCAATCATCCATGTACCACTCTACACTCATTCAAACATCCATGCACCACTCATGCACTAATTTAATCATTCATACACCACTCATGCACTCATTCAAATATCTATACCCCACTCATACACTCATCCTAACTTCCATGTACCACTGATGCACCCATTCAATCACCCATGCACCACTCATGCACTCATTTAATCATTCATACATCACTAATGCACTCATTCAATCATTCATGCATCACTCATGCACTCATTCAGTCATCCATGCAACACTCCTGCACTCATTCTAACATCCAAGCACCACAGATGCACTCCTTCAATCATCCATGCACCACTCATGCACTCATACTAACATCCATTCACCACTTATGCACTCATTAAATCATCCATGCACCACTCATCCACTTATTCAATCATCCATGCACCTCTCATGCACTCATTCTAATAGCCATGCACCACTCATGCACTCATGCAATCATCCATACACAACTCATGCCCTCATTGAATCCCCATGCACCAGTCATGCACTTATTCAACCAATGATGCTCCAGTCATGCACTCATACAGTCACTCATATACTTGTCATGCACTCATTCTATCAGCCATGCACCACTCATGCACTTATTCAATCACCCATACACCACTCTTGTACCCATTCAATCACCTATAAACCACTCAGGCCCTTCTTTATTCATCTATGCACCAATCATGCACTCTTCTAGTCATCCTTACACCACTGATGCACTCATTCACTCAGTCATACACACACTCATGCACTCATTTAGTCATCCTTGCAGCCCTCATGCAGTCATTGAATCATCCCTGTACCACTAATGCACTTATTCAACCATCCATTCACCACTCATGCAGTCATTCACTCATTTATGCACCACTCATGCACTCATTCAATCATCTACATACCCTCATGCACTCTTTCAGTAATCCATACACCACTCATGCACTCATTTAGCCACTCATACACACACTCATGCACTCATTTAGTCACCCATACACCACTCATGCACTCATTCAATCATCCATGCACCACTCAATCAATCAATCAATCAATCAATCAATCAGGGAATTGTAAGCGCGCTACTCACCCGTGAGGGTCTCAAGGCGCTGAGGGGGGGGGGTCCGCAGATCTGTTTAGCCAAAGAACCAGGTCTTGAGGGTCTTCCTGAAGGTGTTCAGGGAGGGGGCGCGTCTGATGTCTGTCGGTAGCTCGTTCCAGGTCTTGGCTGCAATGTGAGAGAAGGATCTTCCGCCTGCTCTGGCTCTGTGGATGCGCGGGGTTTCGGTCAGTGCAAGGTTGGAAGATAGGAGGTTTATTTTGGGTACGTGGAAATTGATTCTGTCGTTGAGGTATTTGGGTCCGTTGTTGTGTAGGCATTTGTAGGCGTGAGTGAGGATTTTGAAAGTGACTCTTTTCTCCACGGGGAGCCAGTGGAGACTTTGTAGGTGTTGGCTGATGTGTTCGTGTCGGGGGATGCCGAGGACGAGTCTGGTGGCGGTGTTCTGTACTGTCTGGAGTTTGCGGAGTAGGGACTTGTTGCCGGCGTAGAGTGCGTTTCCATAGTCCAGTCTGCTGGTGATGAGTGTGTGGGTGACTGTCTTCCTTGACTCAGGGGGGATCCACTTGAAGGTCTTGCGGAGGATGCGGAGGGTGTTGAAGCAGCTGGAGGTGATGGCATTGACCTGTCGGTTCATGGTGAGTGATGAGTCGAGTACGATGCCGAGGTTCTTGGCGTGGTCTGAGGGGGTAGGTGGGCTTCTGAGGGCGGTCGACCACCAGGTGCTGTCCCATGCAGAAGGGTGGTACCGAGGACGAAGACTTCTGTCTTCTCGGCGTTGAGCTTCAGGCAGCTGTTGGTCATCCAGACTGCGACGTCTTGCATTCCTTTCTGGAAGTTGAGTTTGGCAGTGGTGGGGTACTTGGTGAGGGAGAGGATGAGCTGGGTTTCGTCGGCGTAGGATACGATGTTGAGGCCGTGTTGTCGGACGATGGCTGCGAGGGGGGCCATGTAAATGTTGAAGAGGGTGGGGCTCAGTGATTTTCGTGGGGTCGGAGAGGAAGGGTGGGAGTCTGATCCTTTGGCTTCTTCCGGTGAGGAATGATCGGATCCAGTCCAGGGCTGTTCCTTATATGCCTGCGTCGTGTAGTCTGGCGACTAGTGTGCGATGGGAGACGGTGTCGAAGGCTGCTGATAGGTCGAGTAGGATGAGGGCTGTGGAGTGGCCTTTGTCCAGGAGGGTGCGGATGTCGTCTGTGGTGGCAAGTAGGGCGGTCTCTGTGCTGTGGTTGCTTCGAATCCGGATTGGGATGGGTCGAGGACGGCGTTCTCTTCAATGAATCGTGTCAGTTTCCTGTTGACTGTTTTCTCTGCAACTTTGGCTGCGAAGGGGAGGAGCGAGATGGGCCGATAGTTCTTGAGGTCAGTGGGGTCAGCTGTGGGCTTCTTGCTCTCTTTCAGGCATCCATATGTCAGTCATGCACTCATTCAATCATGCATATACCACTCATATGCCACTCTCGCACTCGTTCAGTCATCCATGCACCACTCATGCAGTTGTTAAATCATCCAAACACACACTGATGTACTAATTCAGTCATCCATCCACCACTCATGCACTCATTCAATCATCCATGCACCACTCATGCAGTCATTAAATCATCCATACACCACTCATGCACTCATTAAGTCATCGATGCACCACTCATGCAGTCTTTCAGTCATCCACACACCACTCATGCACTCTTTCTATCATGCATACAACACTCATGCACTCTTTCAGTCACTCATACACACACTCATGCACTCATTCACTCACCCATACACCACTCATGCACTCAGTCAATTAGCCATACATCACTCATGCACTCTTTGACTCATCCATACACACACTCATGTACTCAATCACCCACACATCACTCATGCACTCATTCAATCATTCATATACATTTTCATGCACTCATTCAGTCACCCATACTCCACTCATGCACTTTTTCCATCACCCATACACCACACATCCACTCAGTGCTTCTAATGTATACACACACATACAATTTATCTTTTTTTAACCATGAAAGGCGGTCCTGAAAAGAAGTTTATTTTTTGGGGGAACTCTGTTTTTATTTTGATTTTATATTTTTAAACATTTTGCAATTTTTTTGTATTTGTTTTCAAAAATAAAATGGCAACAAGGGGAAAAGAATGTAAGTTCAAACAGAAAAACAGTTCCAAAACGAGAGAATGATAACAAAAACGTAACATGTGTGCTTCTCAGCAATGTCCAAAGTAATGTCAACAGACAGCTCTCCAGCAAGTAGGGTGGCATTGCAGTCCAAGCAGTATGGACCCACACAATGTAATTAAGGAAAGATATCAGGCCAGCGCCTCTGCACCTCAGATGGCACTCTAGTTGCTGTTGCAGGTGTGCCTGCTCTCAATGTACTCGGCTGGTCTCTCTGTCTCTCCTCTTGTTCCATTTTTAATGGTCTTCAGTGGTATGTTTTTAAGTGTTATAACATGGATGTTGTATCACAAGAGTAGGTTTTTGCAATACCATGCTAAAGAGTTTTGTTGCCTAAAGAGCATTTCCCTAATTTTGCAGCAGTCTTGCTCTCTCCAGAAGGAATTCTGAAAAAATCCAAGCCATACTCTGTTTCCTGGGTGGTGGCCCTTCATCATCAGGATCTTCCTCTCCTGCTGGCACCTCCTGCTCCTCAGCTTGGCTGGGCAGATGTTCTTTCTCCTCAGTTGACCCTGATGCCATTTTATTTTTGTAAGAAACCACAAAAAACACTCCAAAATGCTCTCCTTGCAAACATCCCCACCAGAGCTCCGAATGTTTTCCAATTCCAAAGAGGAACATTCAAGAAGGAAGAAATAGATGGGAACTTCCTGTCAATGTTAATGAAAAGGGATTACTCTAATTAGATCTCTTCATTGTGAGGTCACATGATCCTTGCGTGTACCGGCGTATTCACGAACACTGATGCCATCATGGAGAAATGCGTCATAGTGAACAAGGAAATGCAATTAAAAACTGCTTAATCATAAAAGTAGTTACACAAATACATGTTTCTACACTACCTTATGCTTCTGGCCTCAATGATCTAATCCGGGCAGATTGCAATCACAAAATCAAATGGCTACGGGAGATAAGAACCTTACTAGTTAAGATTGGCATGGCTGCGTTGTGGGAAGATCCCTTCAATGCGTCTTTCCCTCCAAAAGAGTTTTTGAAAGAAAAGTACTGGGAAATGGTGTTCCTCAATATCCACTGAAATAGTGATACTTCCACGCTTACGGGAAGTTTTTTGGAAGTTAAATTTCGGCCAAATCTAGAGCAATATTGGGATTTATTAACCAAACCGCACGACCGGAAGCTGTATTTTCAATTTAGGGTGGGCACATTGCCAATAAGATCGCATACTGCAAAATGGGTCCCATCTGGTAACAGCAAGTGCCCCTTGTGTCTGGACCAGCAGGAGACCCTGGCTCACTTATTGTTTGCTTGTCCAGCATATGCAGCCCCCCCGTCATGTGTGGCTTAAGCCAATCTGTAGGTCTCTGGGTTTCAGAAGGTGCGCCGATGCATTAAGAATTTTACGTACAGAAACAGCACCGTGTATTACTATTGCAATGGCTAAGTTTTTGAGCTGGTCATGGATTATTAGATCACAGCTAACCCCCGTATGATGAAGAACGTTTTGAAAAAAGTCATCCTGGCGACTGTAATATGATGCTGGCTATTACCCTATTTTGTAATGAATTTAAGTCTGGCTCTCTGGTAAAGTGTAAGGACTTCGAAAGAACCACACATAACAGTGCCATATTCACTCTTATGTTCAGTAATAATATTATCAATTTTATTCTCCTGGTTTTCAACCTATAGAAATGTTTTTAACACTTGCTACGACAGTTACTGTGAATATTTAATAACGTTTTAAAAATTCTGCTTATTTATTGTCCAGTGTGTTATGAAATATTTTATTCTATGTATTGTGCTTTTATGACTTAACTGTCGAATAAAGCTTTTTGGATTGGATTGGACATGTTTCTACACTATATCAATAAAGTAGCTCCCTCAATATGTAATTACAATGTATTAGAACTGTCTAAGTAGGGTCCCTTCCTTCTAGTCAGGATGAGTAAAGTACACACCTAAGTTTGCCTGTGCTCACCCTCTGGTAGCTTGGCACAGAGCAGTCAGGCTAACCTGATGAGGCAGTGTGTAAAGCACTTGTATATAAACCACAGTAACACAGTGAAAACACCACCAGTTTGGAAAAATAAAGTATCTTTATCTAAACCAAACAAGACAAAAACGACAAAAATTCAACATACAGATATCAAAATATGACATTTAAAAGGTAAAAACAGTTCTGTCCATAGAAAACTATGGATGTATCACTTTTAGCACACAGTACCTGGGATGCGTCAAAATTACAGGACGAAAACAGGTGCAGGGAAGATGATGCGTCAGTTCCTTACTCGCACGGAAGGTGATGCGTCGGTTCCTTACTGAAGAGGAGGTGATGCGTTGGTTTCTTACTGCAAGGGTAAGGGATGCGTCGGTTTCTTACTGAAAAGCCTAGCGTCGTTGTAGATTTGGTGCACAGGAGCAATGCGTAAGAAAATCCAGTCGCTACGGGTCGATGCAGCGGTGATCCAGGTGCTGTGTTGATTTCGGTAACCTCAGAAAGGTGATGCGTTAATTTTTCCAGGCGCACAGTAGGGTCTTCATCGCAGTCAGAACTGTTGTTTCGGACTTCAGAGACTCAACACTCAGGACTCCGGCAGCTGCTGTTTCTCGGGCCGCAAACAGGCGCTGCATCAGAATTTTCAGCCGCACCTCGGCAATGCATGTGTTATTCAACTGCATGGTGGTTTGCGGTGGGAAAAACAGCACTGGAAGGGCGATGCATGGATTTTCAGCAACAGGAGCGGCAAAATAACCTCCAAGGGCCGAGAAATGGAGTTTGACACCACAAGGCAGGTCAGAATTCCCAGCAGTGGAGTTCAAGGATGCTGAAGGTGAAGTCCTTGGGGGAGATTTACTAAGATTTTGCACCATGTTTGCATCACAAAAGTGATGCAAATCGGCGCCAAATCTTTTTTTCCCTATTAACTGGAAATAATGGAAAAGTAATGCGAAGCAGCGCATAGCACTGCTTCGCATTACTTTGCGCCATGGGGGGTACCAAGGGTGGATCATGGGCGTTCCCATGCAACCACCCAAGGTTTCTCACGCTAAACCCAATTTACTAAATAAAGTAGATTGGGTTTAACGTGACAAAACTGCACGCTTTTCAAGTAGGCACAGGGAAGGAGAAATGCTTTCATTTCTCCTTCCGTTTTGGACTTTGCATGCGTGCTGCACTGTGCAGCATGCATACAAAGTGAGAAAAACTTTGCATGTGTCTGGGCATCGTATTTTGTACAGGAAGGGTAGTATTCCTGTACAAAACCTATGCTAGACTAATGCACACACCCTAGCGCTATGACCCTAAGGTGTGTGTGTGGCGCACAGCAGCTGTAATCAGCGCCGGCGCAAGGGAAAGGGGAGGAGAGAGCCATAAATCTAAAGATATATCTCTATACTGCTCCCAACCTGTTGCGCAACGCAGCACAGCCTCACGGGGGGCTGTGCAGCGTTGCGTGAATGTTTTGTAAATCTTCCCCTCAGTGTCCCTGCGACTTCAGAACAGGAGGGAAGCTCTAAATCAAGCCCTTGGAGATCTTCTCAAGCAGGATTCACAGCAAAGTTCAGTCGCGAGTATGAGTGAAATGTGAGCCTAACTATAATGTCCCAGGAACCTTTGTTTTTTTCAGTGAATTTCTTAGTTTTTTTTAATTCTATTTCCTAACTAGTGGCGAAAGGGGGAGGGGCCTCAGAGGAGTTCTCAGCAATCCCACTTTGTAGGACTTACTGGAGGTAACAGGAGGGGTTGTTGGCTCCCAAGGACCCTCAGCATCCATGGGCATTTCGGGCCAGATGTACGACCATTTGCTTTTGAGACTCTCAAATTACAAAAAATTGCGAGTCGCAATTTGCGAGTCACAAAAGCAAATGTACAACAGTGTCAGAGACACTGTTAGCGATTCCCAATGGGGACGCAAATGCGAGGCTAATGAATATTAATGAGCCACTCGCAATTTGCGACCCCATTGGGAATGGCTGGCCCTCCCAGGGATGGTGGCCTGCTGCGCTCAGCAGACCTCCATGTCTGGTACTGCTTTTAAATAAATCAGTTTTTTTTTTATTAATGCAGCCTATTTTCCTTAAAGGAAAACGGGATGCATTTTTTAAAAAAACGAAACGTTTTCGTTTCATTTTTTAAGGGCAGGCAGGGGTCCCTGGAAACACTGCATGCCCTTAAAAAATATTTTCACATGCATTCCCGAAGGGGAAGGGGTCCCTTGGAGACCCCTTCCCGTTCGCGAATGCTTTACCACCTACTTGAAGTAGGTGGTAAATTGCGACTGTTTTGCGACCACAATTGCAGTCGCAAAACAGTCATACATAGGGCCCAGACTCGCTATTAGGAAGGGACGCCCTTGAAACACCCCTTCCTAATATTGAGTCGCAAATCCTAATTAGCGTGTCGCAAATAAATTGCGACTTGCTAATTAGGGTTTGTACATGGCCCTTAGGTATTTTTGCATGCGCAAACGGGTCGCAAACCCGTTTGCGCATGCAAAAATACTTCATACATCTGGCCCTTCCTCCCCCAACTAGTAGTGCACCAGGCGGTGCCTTTGCAGAGTGGTGCAGATTGTGGGCGGGGCCTTGGATGAGCTCTCAGCAATCCCACTGTGTGGCACTTACTGGAGGTAACAGGAGGGGTTCTTAGCCCCCAAGGACCCTCAGCATCAAAGAGGACTTCTTCCCCCAACCAGTCGTGCACCAGGAGATGCGTTTGCAGAGTGGTGGGGAAAGGGGGCGGGGCCTTGGATGAGCTCTCAGCATCCTGCTGTGTGGGACTTACTGGAGGTAACAGGAGGGGTTCTTGGCCCCCAAGGACCCTCAGCATCAAAGGGGACTTCATCCCCCAACCAGAGTTGTGCCAGGAGGTGCATTTGCAGAGTGGTGGAGAAAGAGGGCAGGGCCTCCCATGAGCTCTCAGCATTCCCACTGTGTGGGACTTACTGGAGGTAACAGGAGGGGTTCTTGGCGCCCAGGACCCTCAGCAGCCAAAAGGGACATCCTCCCCCAACCAGTAGTGCACGAGGAAGCACGTTGGCAAAATGGTGGAGAAAGGGGGTGTGGCCTTGGATGGCCTATCAGCAATCCCGCTGTGTGGGACTCACTGGAGGTAACAGAAGGTATTGTTGACCTCCAAGGACCATCAGCAGCCATGAGAACTTCATCCCCAACAAGTTGATCTTCAGAAGGTCACTTTGCAGAGTAGTTGAGAAAGGGGGGGGCTGTGGGACTTCCCCAGGGGCCAGCATTTTTAAAAACATTTTTTTATATTAGAAATGGTGGGACACAGGGCCCCCCTCCCCAGGCCCCGGGGACCCCATCCCCCGGGGATATGCCTTTTTTCAATGGGGGCCACGCGGCCCCAATCCCCGGGCCAATTTCAACTCTAGGGACACCATCTCCTGGGTCCCAGTCTTTTAAAAAAAAATTGTTTTCATTAGGGGAGGTTTGCCGTGCCTCCCTCCCCAGGCCAATTTGGGTGCTGAGGACCCCATCCCTCGGGGTCCAGCCTTTTTGCAATGGGGAGGGGGTCCACACAGCCCCCCTCCCTGGGCCAGTTTTGGCCCCGGGGACCCCATCTCCAGGAGCCCGGCATTTACACTTTCGGGAGGGGGCTGCGTGGCCCTCCTCCCCAGCTCGATATTGGCCCTGGGGACCCCATCCCCCGGGGCCCAGCCTCTTTATTCTGGATGCCACAAGGGGACCCAGTGACCTGTGTTGGGAACTGTGGGGGAGCCTCAAGGCGCCTGCGGTCCCTGCCGGCTCCCTTCCTCCTTTGGGAGCTGGCATTGCAATGTTTTAATCAGTATCTCTCCACGCACATTTGCGTGCAGAGAAACAATTGAAAACTCTGCTTTGACAAGCCAGAGCTATTTGCCAGGTCTGGCTTGCAGAAGGCAGAGATATGTTTGCGTTTGCTTAGTGTGAGCTGTCAGCTCACAACCAAGCAAAAGCAAACAGCCACCTCTTGAGGGTAGGCTCCTCGAGAGGTAGCCGTAGCCGACCTTGGGGGGTGGTGGTCCCCAGGGCCATAAATGGCTCCATCCATCATAGATGTTATCGCCGGGAAGGTAGTGGTCCCCGGGGCCAGGGGCCTGTGGCAGACCCCTATATTAATGTATTTCTGCCCCGACGAGGTGGCGGTCCTCGGGGCTGCAGGGGGCCACGCAGCCCCCCATTCATTTTCTAATTAGCCCTGGGGAGGTGGCAAACCCCAGGGCTGTGGGGGAGGCCATATGTGCCCTGCATTAATTTCAACTCTAGCCCCGGGAGGTAGCGGTTCCTGGGGCTGTAGGGGGGCTCTGTGGGCCCACCTGCATTATTTTAGTATCATTTGCCATGGGGAGTTGACGGTCCTCCTGGCTAGAGCGGTCCCAGCGGCCTGCCCACATACATATTGTTAAATGCCTTAGGGAGGTGGCGGTCTCCAGGGCTGCCGGAGTTGCATGCGGGCCCCCTGCTAGAGTTTATACATATTTGCCACCCACGCATACATAAAAAACATTGCCATGGGGAGGTGGCGGTCCCTGTGGGCTTTCATAAGCCCTAGGAGGGGGCCCTGTGTGCCACCCTCCTATTTTACTGGCATGCACGTGACCTGACCCGCCCAGGTGTTCATTAAAAACAAGTGCTGTAGCCCACACTTGTTTGTTTTTTTAAATTACAGCAAATTCACGAATATTGCAATTTTGTGGTAGTTTTTTTAATGATTTTTAGGCCTGTCTATGTCCCTCTGAGACCCTAGGACCAACTTTATGGGGTCAGGGTATTCTTACCCTGCCCCCTTTTTCTCTTTTTACATTTTATTTTGGGACTCGGCTGAAGCCGAGTCCCAAGATGGCTGCCAATACTTCCTTGTTGAAGTGTTGGTAGCCAATAAGAGCTCTGCATTTCCCTGCATGAGCTCATAGTTTTTCACGATTAACCACGAAGGACCCATGGCCACAGATATCACTAACTGGATTCTCCTAAATTTCTCAACAACTATTGAACAGATTCACACCAAATAACAAAACGCACAATCTGCAGATGAAAAGCTAGCTTTCTGTCGACTTTGGTGTAATTCCATTCAGCAGTTTGGGCTGCAGGCGTTTCTAAAGGTACTATGGGAAATAAGATGAGAAACACACCTTTTTTTGACACCCCGTTTTCTCAGCCCCCGCTTAACAGATCGCCCTGAAACTTTCCATGCACAAAAAGAACTAACTTGACACTTTTGTTGGATAGTTTTGTGAAGATTTGTCAACTGGCACCAAAGTTATAGACAAGTAAAAAAATGCTTTTCCTATGGAAACATGGTCCTAATGGTGACTGCCAGTAGGTAATGTATATATATATCCGATTCACTCTCTCCACCATATATATATATATTCACCGAAAAAACAATGGTTAAAGTAATGATATAGTAAAGTGTCAGTGACAACATTAATGTTTTGATCTTAAAGATAGAAATTCACCAGTTATAGTTAGCAGAGCTAACTATTCCTTGCACTCCAACCATGCACTGCTTATGACCTCACATATTACATCACTCATGACATATTCTATGACATAATTTAATACATCACTGATGACATCTCCAATGACATCACTGATGCACTCATCCAAGCTTTGTTTTTGCTGATATTGCTCTATAAATTAGTGTGCCTTTTTTGGACATGGTTATCCCTCACTTTTTGCCTGGAAAATGATGTAACTTTGACTGGAAGTGTACAGGGTCCCTGTCAACCAAGACCCCTGTGCCAGAATTCTTTTCCTAAACTGTACCTTTTTGTTTCTCAATTGGCACAACTTCAGTGCCCCATGTATGTCCCTAACAAATGGTACCCCTGGTGCCGAGAGCATTGGCACTAAAGAGGGACCCCAAGGGTAGCAGTATGAATTGTGCCACCCAGGGGCAACTCACCAAGCCCATGTACACTGCCATTGCAGACTGCGTGCCTTGGTGCAGACAAAACTGAAGAGTCAACATTGCACATGTCCCTGTGTGCCATGCCTACATACACTGCATGGGATATAGGTAAGACACCCTTATAGCAGGCCTCATAGTCCTAAGGCAGGGTGCACTATATCTCCTGTGAGGTTATATCTGCATGAGCAGATATGCCCCTGCAATGTGTATGTTGATTCTTGGCTATTATAGGTGAACAGGGAAGCCACAGGGAGTACATGGGCTCCACACTTGTCATCACGAGTTCCCCAGCTCCATGATGGCTTCACTGCGTTATGGGATGTTTGGTACCACATATCTCGTCTTAATAAAACCCCACTGATTCCAGAGTCAGATTTATTAATAACTGCACACAGAAGACCCCTTTGAGGGGTCCCATGAAACCTACCAACCCTTAGTGTGGTCACCGACTGGCCTAAGACAGCCTGTCACCCCCAGACAAAGTTCTGACCTCATGGGGTGAGCGCCTCCATGCTCAGAGGTCAAAAACAATGCCTGACCAGGGTGGGGTTGTTCACACCTCCCCCGGTCAGGAAGAGCCATCTGCGGCAGGAAGCTTCAAATGCCTTGCTGCCTTTGAAACACGACCCCAGCCTCTACTGATAGAAGTAGCAAGCCCCCTCCTGTCCTCACCCCTTTTGGCGGGGAGACAGGTGGAAAAAAACAAAGAAAGAGTAGTAGGTGTACCCCCCTCTGCCAACTACACCCCTCAGGTGCTGGAGGCGAGGTGAAGTGCATTTTTCAGTGCCCACCATCTTGAAGATGGTGGGGCTTCTCCTCTCAGGACTAAGGCTATGTACCCCTCCCATAGGAGGTGGACGTAATAGAGGGTGCAGACACACCAGGTAAGGGACCCATTGCCCACCACCTGTCACTCCATTGTAAACACCCCTACATTTAGTATTTAGGTGGCATTATCTGACCCTCAAGCTGGTATCAATGGACACAAGGAGAATTCAAACAAAGAAACTTTGTTGGACTGAGAACTGCAGCCCTCTTGGTGGACTTTGGGCGCAAACTCCTGCCTGTCAACACAGAACTCAACAATAGCCATCCTCCAGCTTGTCTCATCACTGTGTAGCCTCCACAAACCCCGGAGGGTCATCAGCACTTCGCAAATCATCACGTACTCCCTTGCGATAGCAGCCCAGCCCAGAGTCGTCCATCTCCCCAGCTCAACCGATGGCTCCAAGTGCTAGACAAAAGTACAGTAGCTCTGGAGGGTCAGCTCAGCCTCTGAACTTAATTTTGATGCGCCAGGACCCACCGGAGCTGAAAGGCATGAATACCTGTGGTACCGGACCCCCTGCTGCAAAAACCCACAAAACTTAGTCCAGACGGACTCCAACTTTGCAGCAAGCCAGCACTCAATGAGGGACTTCAGGACTCCAGAGATCCACCTCAGCAGTGGCCCAGCAGCTTCATAATTGCCACTTTAAGTTGCCAGCCCCTGACCGCGAGGTTTCTCTCTGGGCGCCTTTGCCCAGCTGCACATTTTCACTGCAGCCAGCCCACCCGGCCATGGCATATCTGAACTAGCTGTGCTCCCATGACTTCAGAGCCCTTGTGACCTCTGTTTCCCTTTGAGGGCCCTCAGACTTTCCTACAAGTCCCTCTATGCATTGCTTTTGCAGGTGGCCTCTTTCTCCGTAGCACGCCAGCTGCAAAGTCCCCTTGCTCCTTGCTCCCTGTGAAATCCGGGAAGCTCCCGAGAACTTGGTCATGGAACTTTGGACCTTGGCTCCTGAACCTTCTGATTTCCAAAAGGTGATCCCCAAAAGAAACTGCATTGCATGGATTTTCCAATTGCCTTTTTCCTTCCATAGGGAATGTAATGTGTGTAATTGTGCACAACTGTGAATCTTGCATTTACTGTGATTTTTCTACATTGCTAAAAGTATTTACCTTGTGCCTGAAGTTCTTGGTCTAAATATTTATAGAAAAAGAAGTACTATTTTTTCTAATTTGGTCTTGACTTCGTTCATTGAGTGTGTGCATCATGTATTGTCTCTGTGAGTACAACAAATGCTTAACACTACCCTCTGATAAGCCTAACTGCTCACCCACACTGCCGCAAAAATAGAGCTTTAGTATTATCTACTTTTGCCTCTGTAGTCCAGTAAGGGTCTCCTTGACCACTCTGCACAGAGTACCCCATTGTGGTGCACTATATAGAGAGGTGAGTTTCCTACAATTAGTATGACATTAGAGGCCTGAAAGTAAGCACAAATAGCTCTGAAGAATATGAAGTATGATTCATGCCATCATAGATACAACTCTATTGGGTGTAGAAAGCATGTATTATGTGGCCCGAGGCTTACAATGGGTCAGGGAGGACAGCAGTGCATCCCACTTCCCGTTTTTTGGAAAATTTAGGAGCCAGGGTAGGCTCCCAAGGCCTAGAATGACTCAGGGAGGGTGGCCGCACAGACCCCTCCCCTTTTTTAAAGGATTTTGGCCTTGGCGGATGGGCTCCCTGGGGAAAATAATGGCTCGGGGAGGGGGGCCTCATGGCCACTCCCCTTATTAAATGCAGCTATGGGGGTGGGCTCCCCGAGGCCTACAATGGCTCGGGGAGAGGGGCTACTCGCACCCCTTCCCTTAATTAATCAAACCAGCTTGTGCCTGCATTTTTTTTCCACATCCCTCAGGAGTCCCACGGGTTAGCAGCAGAGACTGAGGTTTTTTTATTTTGGCTCCAGGGGGGGCCCTCAGGGTCCTCATGGGGCCTAGTGGGGCAGGGTATCCCCATCTGCCTCCTTATTTTTTTTATTTACTACTGCAGGTGAGGGGACTAAGTCCCTGAGACCTGTAATGGCTGCCAGCAACATTTTACAGATGTTGCTTGCAACCAATCAGAGAGCTCGCTCCCGCAGAAGTCTGACTCCTGCAGGAGTGAATTGGCCCAAGGGAAAAAAAGCTCCCTGGACCAATCAGAATGCTCCATTTTTAAATGAGGCACTACTACAAGAGTCTCTTGTGCCTCTTGCGGATGCAACTATCCAGACATACAAATATTTTTGCCATAATTTCTAGAAAACTACTGAAAGGGTTTACACCAAATCAACAAAAAAGCACACTCTGTGGACCAAGATCTAGCTTCCTGACAAATTTGGTGTAATTCCGTTCAGCGGTTTTTGCTGTAGCCCTGTCTAAAGAAGTCTATGGAAAATGCATGGGGATTTTGTGATTTGGGACCCCCTTTTTTCTTGGCCCCGCTTACCAGATCGCGGTGATCCACCTCATGCACAAACTAGTGAAAAAGTAGCACCTTTTTGGAAAGTTTAATGGAGATTCGTCAAATGATGCCCAAGTTTTAGCATCATAAAAAACGTGTTTCCATTGGCACAGCTGATCTAACTATAACGACCCAGTGGCGATAGATAGATAGATAGATAGATAGATAGATAGATAGATAGATAGATAGATAGATAGATAGATAGATAGATAGATAGATAGATCTTTGAAATTAGCATAATCAAAAGGTCATATGAGTTTGAAAAGTTCTGGTGTTGAGCTTGAAAAGCAAGAGATGTGACTTGGGTTACTGATAACTGAAATTCAACAGTAACATAAGATACTTGAAGCAGATGACAAACTTTAGGTTAAGAAATTCGGTGTACCTCATCATTTGTCCCTGCAAAAACGGATACATTGGAGAGACGGTGAGAGAAAAGATATTGTGATTTTGTGAACATACCTCTTCAATATACACAGAAAGAGCCTGATTTAGAGTTTGGTAGATGGGAAACTGTCACAAATGTGGCAAATATCCCTTGTGCCATATTACAAGTGCATTATGTCCTATGGCACTTGTAATACAGCGGAAGGCATATCCGTCATGTTTGTGATGAGTATTTGGTCCTCCAAGTTCTAAATCACGACCTAAGAAATTACCTGCTCTTTTATTCTAACATTGCATTGAGTTGAAACTTACAGAAAAAGATATGAGGTGGAATATTATTGAGAAGATATGAACTAGGTGAAGGGGTTGAGATTTAACAAGATAAAAGCAACTCCGTAAATTATTTTGGATGTTCTCACATAGAACACCTGTATCTAGTTTACATGAGAGACTTCGATAGCAAAGCAAAATTCCCTTATAACAGATTACTTTTTTTAAAAATTAATATTTTGTGTCTATGGAGTTAGGAGTTTTTCGGATGTAATCAATGTTCTCATTAGGTGTCTTATTTAATAATTTTAAGATATGTGCAAATGCGAATTTTTGCAGTAGGTCTTCATTATGATCCAACATGTAAATGCCCTATTTAAGTGATTTTGATGAAGGATGTTACTTTATGACATAAGATGTTGAACTTACATCTGGTTGTCTTTCATTGTTTTTTTAACGGTCACTCTTGTATCATCAAACGAGGCTCTTGAAGGAACCTCTGTATGTGATCTGGTGTGGTGCAATTCGAATGACGGCCACTACATGTGGTGAATAAACAAGTGTCCCTTTAAGATTTCTTTGGATAGGTACTTCTGCAAGCTGTAGAGATTAGTCATAGTTTTCCCCATTTTTTTACCTGTCAGGTCTTTTGATAAATGGTAGGATAAAACATTTTAAAACACATTTATAATAAAACAGACTGCCATACTCTTCCTATTTTAGTGTTGATAACCTGGTTTAGTACATGGGTGCCATAAGAGATTTAAACACATTCTTTGGTTTAGGTCATGTGAAATATTAATGAAAACATGCATTGTGCAGAACCTTATTGCAATCATGTAATAGATTATAGCTCCTCTTATGATTTTTAGATTGAACTAAACAAAGCCATAATTCCTACATGAGATGCCTAAAACAATTAGAAGAAGACTAAGGGGCCTAGTCATACTGCATCTTGTATTATGTAAGTAGCATTACACTAGTACTACTGAGGTACTACAAAACACTAATCACAAATCTATGGGTGGAGACCTCTTCCCTCACTTCTCCTATCTTTCCTATATGGAGATCTACTCAAGCATGGCCTTCTATTTCCTTTCAATCAATCGTCAGATTTTCTATTTGTTATTGCCAAGTGCACATTGTTATGTAGAGTCATTGTCTACTATGCACAGTACCCTAGCCACAGCTTGTCAATCTGTTCAGACACTGTCCAAAACAATTTGTTTGATTTTTGCTTCCATTTTTAATTTTGCAAAATGATCTGTACCCCCTGTGATTGTAGCGCAAAATGTACGCAGTAGTTGTCGGCATGAAAGTCAACCTTGATTGTCTGTTGCTTGGTATGAATTGCTTAGCAAAAAAAACTTTTCCTAGTGTGGGTACTTTTAAAATGTGTAGTGTAAAAATATTGATTTGAGTGGCAACCAAGTTATCAGATCGTGGTGAAAATATGCTAGTACGCTAATGTCACGATGAGTCGCATTGCCACCCCTGATTGCCCTGTCCGTGGCTCAAATTGTTGAGCAAAAAATATTATATTCCAAGCATGGAGACTTTTAAAATGTGCAGCTTAAAAATATTGACTCCAGGATCCTGGTGATATGCTTCTGAGCCAGTTCCATGGTTAGTTCTCACTCCTACACCTACCTACGAAGAATTACTAAATACAAACTCTTGAGGACACTTCTTGGAGAGGATTTTGTATTGAGCTGCATAAATATCAACAAGATACGTAGATGTGGCCTTAGAATAGTAACTCTATACTTCTCTATATATACACAGCTTGATGATATAGTGTTAGACAACACTGAGGAGTCTATTTTTGCGCAGGTTGATCTTTCTGTTCTCGATATTGTGATATACAACGGGCACATGCAGCTCTGGTGCCGCAAACTATGCTGCATTCGCTGCAGATACGTCACTGACTTTTTCCACAGTGGAATCAGCCAATTAATATGGAAAAGTAACACTGGTTCTGCAGTAGACGACAGGAAGCATATATCCACCCACTGACATGTTCAATATGGGAGTCAAACTGAAATAACTGAAAAATATGTACTGAAAATATTAATTTACCCTCTAAAGAAGCAGGGCATGTAAACGTTCTTCACCCACCATGGCACAATTTGCACTTTGTAATGGCACATTTTCCCCATTGCACATTTAGATCAATATACGCATAGGCAGTGAATTCACAAAACGCATCAGCTGTTTGTGTTAATCCAACCGAAAATGTAGCAAACATTTTGAAATGGAGACAGGGAATGCCCAGGTTGCATATTCACAATTTTAAGCCTTCCATGTCCACGGTCCTCAGCAGGGCTCTCTGTTCATTAACTAGTCTAATATATGCATCCACACTGTGCTTTCTTTCAAGATAATTTCCATCTGCAATAAAAGAGAAATCCCATATATTCAAGCAACTCTTAGTGGAACTTAGTGCTTGCAAAACATTCTCCACCATTCAGATAAAGTACCCAGCTGGGTTGTTTGTGGTTTACTGCGGGCTGCGATGATGCACCAGTGCTGAACTGTCTGCAGCAGTCTGCCTTTCCCTTTGGGTGATCACTATCACATCAGTGAACTTTTGACTGCACTCCAGGGTATAGGTAATGAAAACCAATATCTGATGCATATAATATTTGACAACCTTATGGCAGTCCTGCCATCGCACATCATTGCTATCAGGTTGACCTTGTCAGTACAGTGTGCTATATTTCCCTTGCCTTGGGTTTCATTAGAGCTGCTAGCCGCACAGCCTTTCAAGACCCGCACAATCTAAGGAATCGCGAAACCCCTAAACTTCTGCAAAAAGCCCGGCGTTTTCATAAATATTTTCAACTATTTATGCAATTTGGCAGATGTGATAAAGGCTGGCTGTGCGCATTAATCTTTGTTGGTACGAATGTAGTGTCCCTTATCGCCAAGTAATCGGGCTTCCTGTCTGTCATTATCTCACATCCGGAGGAAAATTGGACTGAATAGGCTGTTTCCACTGTTGTTGGAAATAATACGCCAGATAAATATTCCAGCTAGTTTGAATGTAGATTAAAAAACCCAACATTAAATGTTTGAAACTACTGAAAAAAGAGAGAGGGAGAAACCTTATTGCTCTCGAAACTTGCATGTAAAAAAAATAGAAACCGTTTTTAGAAATATTAAATGGCAAGAAAATGTTCCACATCTTAAAGAACTATATTTTGCTATATACTACTAAATATGTGTGCCCAGATTCCACAGCTGAAAATTCTGCATATTTAATTAACACTAAAGAGCTTCAAATTCAATGTTTCTACTGTGTTTTATGAAACCAGAATGTTTAGTCTAATACCAGTGAGGTTTTAGGTCTACTGGTGTTTACAGATTATTTTAATGCGTGTGGTTTCTGTACTGGACAAACTCATTTTCTCTTCCTGTGTACAGTGGGGCTTCAATTCTGATCTTCATTGCTTATATAGTTCTTACAGATTCAGTTAGTTCTAGGGTCTTGCTCACACTGTTACATTTATAAATTGCATTGTTTTGTGTTCCACATGTTCCTGCACAGAACAGATTTTACAACTGTATACAAATTGAAGGTCATTTCATTACTTTCTTGGTCAAATGGTGGTGCTGTTTATATTTTCATGGTTATTATTTACTGTATAAGTCTTAGTACAGTGTATTCATTAGATTTAAAGTAAATGTCAATGTTACCATGTGATTTGTTTCCTGTTTATCTATTGGTTGTGCTATGAACTTTCAGTTATTGACCAGAAGCCTCTGGAATTTGTTAAACAGCTGAACAGACCATAAATTTAAGAGTGCCTGCTGTACCCATGAAAGCACTTTTGAACATCACAGATGACATGATACACGATTACTGGAAAGAATTGGCTTATGTGGTGTGTTCTGTTTCTCACCAGGTTGAAGCTGCTACATTAAATTTGCATCAAGAACAATGCCACGACCTGAGTCCTGTTAACTGGGTGTTAGTCAAGATGCACATGCTTAAATCTTGTTTGAAACCGAGATGGAAAGGCCCCTACCAGTTTATTCTCTTCATGAACACTGCTGTTAAGTGTGCTGGAGTATCAAACTAGGTACATGCTTCGCACACTTGAAGTGTAAGAAGTCCATATGAAGAAATAGTCTTCTTTGAGCCATAACCGAGAGCACTGATTACATAATCACTGCAAGCTTGACAATTGCAAGGAGCCATACCCCAGGAGACACAACCTGAGAGAACAGTTGAGACAGCACAAGAACCAACAGATGATCAGGGAAAAAGAACAAGTACTGGAATGACAAGAGTCACCAGTAATGCTGAATGGCTAAGAAATTATGGTCAAAGGCAATTGAGATCGAATGTGTCAGTTGATCGAATAACACCAGCAATTACAGAAGAAATAGTGCACTGTGAGTGACACAGAAGAAGATCAGCAAACACCAATAAGACCAAAGAGAGTGAGAGCGTCTTGTCAATGGTATTCTGCACCTGAATGGACATATTACACGAACCAAGTGTTAAAAGTGCCAGTGGAAGACTTGCTTCCTTTGTGATTAGAACTGTATGAGCCCCAATGACATCACACTAAAAACTCATTTGGGACAAAACTGTTTGAAAAGAATTCTGAAAAGAAGCAAATGTTGAGAGACATTATTAAAAAAAGAGTACAAAAGACTGAAATACATTTTTTTATTTTAAGAAGTTTTCCCTAGGCCCAAGGTTGCATTAGAAGAGTAGGGATAACACATTTAGAAGAAGATGGAGTAGGGGTTAGACTGACTATATACGAAGATTGCTGTAAATAAAAGCTGAAAGAACTAAGGGGCCTATTAGCATGGCGGGTGGATCGCCACCGCCCAAAAATCCGCCTGCCAAAACACCCCGCCGGACGGCCTTTCACCCCCGCCAAATTAGCATGGCGGGGGGTACCGCGGCGGACGGAAAGCCCGTCCGCCGCTTTTCCGCCGGTAGGCAATCGTCACGATTGCCTACTGGGCGGAAAAGGCCTATAATATGATGGCGGTGCCTTGCAGGCACCGCCATCCATATTATGATGTGGGCGGTGTCATGCCTTTCCATGGTGGAGACTCCGCCATGGAAAGGCATGCGGTTTTCACATCGGGGGCCCGTTGCGGGCCCCCAGGGGGTGGGGGCTTGGGGGGCTGCACTTGGGGGGTAACTATGGTACCCCCAACATTGGCATGGACAAGGTGGCAGGCACCGCGCGGTACCTGTCACGTTGTGCATGCCAATGCACAACATGCATATATTGCATTGTGGCGGGTGCTGCTTACAGCACCGCCCGCCGCAATTCAATAGATGCGGGATGTCACCGCCACCGTGGCGGTGGCATCCTAATTGCCAGTGCGGGACCGCCGCACCTCTTGCGGGCGGTCCCGTTTGCCGTTGCGGTGGCAGGCGGACAGAGTCCGCCCGCCATCGTAATAGACCCCTAACTGCTTAAAGAAAAAGAAACTGTTTAAAGAAATTAACTGCAAAATTAACTGCTTGAGACGGACTGAACTGAACTGTTGAACAATTGCCGATATATTTCTGCATAACGATCTGACAACAGACAAACACGTGTTTCCTAACCAAGAATAGATACAAGATTATTATGGCTATTACATTTTTAGTCACATTATTAGTGATTATAACAGTATTTGTAGGGTTTTATTTCATATCAGATATGGATGAGAATAGATCTACACTTACTCCTATGACATCTACACACACAACAGATGAGAAATTGAAGGCATCATTCGTGAATTACAAGAAAGAAGATTATTCTACTAATGTTTATTCAAGGTTAGATCAAGAATCCACACAGACACGGAACATGAAGGACTGTTATGTCCGTGCCCAATTACCTTCATCCACTGCTGAGGAGGTGACTTACCACCATCTTCCTTTATCATACGCAATCACATGTAGTATTTTGCTTAGCTTAGTGTATAGGTGAGAGCACTTTGTATATTTTTACTCAAATTATTACTTGGGGCCGGATTTAGATCTTGGTGGACGGGTTACTCCGTCACAATGTCCGCCAAAATATAAACTCCATTATATCCCATGGGATATAAATATAAATCCCATTATATCCTATGGGATTTATATTCCAGCAGAAGGGATATCCATCACCGTTGTGACGGAGTAACATGTCCGTCAGGGTCTAATTCAGGCCCTTCGTTCTTTCAAAAGTACCCTTACAGAAAAGCATGAATTTACACCCACAGGCAAATACAAAAATGGGTACAGCTTGGCATTATTTTAGACCATCTACACGTATGATAGTGTTAAGACTGCCGAAAACAATTTAACATGCTTAATGAGAGCTTTAGTGAAAGTATACATTATGACGGTTCACTGATAGAATATCGATGTTAAAAATATCAATGTTCAAAATATCCCCAAAAATATTTAGACTACAAAAATATCGACTCAATACCTACACAGGTAAGTGCAAAAATATCGATGTAAAAAATATAGATGTAAAAAATATCGATTTAAATATATATAAAATAAAATAATATATATTAAATATATTAAATATTAATTTTAACAAAATAAATTAAATTTAATATACATTTTTACAAAAAATTACACAAACTTAATAAAAAATAAATAAACACACAAACATAACAATTTATACATATATATTTACTTTAAAATAATTAATAAACTATTATCTAGAACTTATTTTAAAACTTTAAAATTATATAAAAATGAAATATATATATATAAATAATTTAAAATACAAAAAAACCATTCTAGAATAAATTAAAACATTAAACTATGAACAAATATTTAAACTTAAATTGCTCAATACAATCAGTGCAACAGTAGGAAAAGTGTTGGATAGCAAAATAATTAAATTTACTATTCCAACTCCAGTGAGTGCAACAATAGGGAAAGTGCTGGATAGCGGAGGGGCAAAAATTACTATTCCCAATCCAGTGAGAGCAACAGTAGGGAAAGTGTTGGATAGCGGAGGGGTAAAAATTACTATTCCCACTCCACTGAGTGCAACAGTAGGATAAGTGTAGAATAGCGTAGAGGTAAAAATTACTATTCCCACTTCAGTGAGTGCAACAGTAGGGAAAGTGTTGGATAGCGGAGGGGTAAAAATTACTATTCCCACTCCACTGAGTGCAACAGTAGGATGAGTGTAGAATAGCGGAGAGATACAAATTACTATTCCTACTCCAGTGAGTGCAACAGTAGGGAAAGTGCTGGATAGCAGAGGGGTAAAAATTACTATTCCAACTCCAGTGAGTGCACAGTAGGATACGTGTAGAATAGGGGAGAGGTAAAAATTACTATTCCCACTCCAGTGAGTGCAACAGTAGGGAAAGTGCTGGATAGCGGAGGGGTAAAACTTACTATTCCCACTCCAGTGAGAGCAATAGTAGGGAAAGTGTTGGATAGCGGAGGGGTAAAAATTTGTATTCCCACTCCGCTGAATGAAACAGTAGGATAAGTGTTGGATAGCGGAGGGGTAAAAAAATGTATTCCCACCCCAGTGAGTGCAACAGTTGGGAAAGTGTTGGATAGTGGAGGGGTAAAAATTACTATTCCCGCGCCAGTGAGAGCAACAGTAGGGAAAGTGTTGGATAGCAGAGGGGTAAAAATTAGTATTCCCACTCCACTGAGTGCAACAGTAGGATAAGTGTAGAATAGCGGAAAGGTAAAAATTACTATTCCCACTTTAGTGTGTGCAACAGTAGGGAAAGTGCTAGATAGCGGAGGGGTAAAAATTACTATTCCAACTGAAGAGAGTGCAAAAGTAGAGAAAGTGTTGTATAGCGGAGGGGTAAAAATTACTATTCCCACTCCAGTGAGAGCAATGGCTGGGAAAGTTTTGGATAGCAGAGGGGCAAAAATTACTATTCCCACTCCTGTGAGTGCAACAGTAGGAAAAGTGCTGGATAGCGGAGGGGTAAAATGTACTATTCCAACTCCAGTGAGTGCAACAGTAGAGAAAGTGTTGTATAGCGGAGGGGTAAAAATTACTATTCCCACTCCAGAGAGTGCAACAGTAGGGAAAGTGTTGGATAGCGGAGAGGTAAAAATTACTATTCTAACACCAGTGAGTGCAACAGTAGGGAAAGTGCTGGATAGCGGAGGGATAAAATTTACTATTCCCACTCCAGTGAGAGCAATAGTAGGGAAAGTGTTGGATAGTGGAGGGGCAAAAATTACTATTTCCACTCCAAAGAGTGCAACAGTAGGGAAAATGTTGTATAGCGGAGTGGTAAAAATTAGTATTCCCACTCCACTGAATGCAACAGTAGGATAAGTGTTGGATAGCGGAGGGGTAAAAAAATGTATTCCCACTCCAGTGAGTGCAACAGTAGGGAAAGTGTTGCATAGCAGAGGGGTAACAATTACTATTCCCACTCCAGAGAGTGCAACAGTAGGGAAATTGTTGGATAGCGGAGAGGTAAAAATTACTATTCCAACTACAGTGATTGCAACAGTAGGAAAAGTGCAGGATAGCGGAGAGATAAAAATAACTATTCCCACTCCTGTGAGTGCAACAGTAAGAAAAGTGCTGGATAGCGGAGGGGTAAAAATTACTATTCCAACTCCAGTGAGTGCAACATTAGAGAAAGTGTTGGATAGCGGAGGGGTAAAAATTAGTATTCCCACTCCAGAGAGTGCAACAGTAGGGAAAGTGTTGGATAGCGGCGAGGTAAAAATTACTATTCCCACTCCGGTGAGTGCAACAGTAGGGAAAGTGCTGGATAGCGGAGATGCAAAAATTACTATTCCAACTCCAGTGAGTGCAACAGTAGGGAAAGTGTTGGATACCGGAGGAAAAAAATTACAATTCACACTTAAGCACTTAAAAAAAAATATATATTAAAAATTTTAGAAACAAAAAATGTATAAACAATATTTAAAAATAAAATAAAAAAATATTAAACATATAAAAAGAACGCATTTCATAATATTAATTACATATAACAAAAACCTACAAATATTATATAAAATAATAAATACATTTACAAAAAAATAATTCTTTTAAACTAAAAAATATTTACAAACAAAAAAATTAATTAAAACATAAATGTATTTATTTTAATTCCTACCCTATAACACCACACCAATAACAAAACACTTCAACATTTTTTATTAAATGTTTTTACATAATTAACATAATTAATAATCAATTAAAAATAGTATTAATAAAAAAAAACATTAATTGACTACACAGACTTTAACACTCTAATATCCACAACTGACACCTAAATTAAACTATAAAATAATAAAACACAATTAAAACTTATTTTAAAATTAAAAACTATTACTATTAACAACTAATAAATAAATAATTAACATTTATTTAATACCCACGCTTCAAAAGTAAAAACAACACACAAACAAATAAACAATTACCCAAAATAAATATCAAATAATTAACATTAATTAACAACTATATAGTAATTAATTAAACACAAATTAATTCCCACCATTTACTCCTATAAACACCACAACACACACCTAAAATTAATTTCACAATTACCATAATTATTCACCAATTAATTAATTAAAATTAATTAACAACCAATTATTAGTTCATCAATTACAAATAAATTACTTCCCATACTTCCCACCTATAAACACCACAACACACACCTAAAATTAATTACACAATTACCATAATTAATTACCAATTAGTTAATTAAAATTAATTAACAACCAATTATTAATTAATTAATTAACATTCATTACACATTTAATACTATAACATCTCAATTAAACAAATATTAATAAATACAAATGTATCAATACATTTAATATAATTAAATTACTTCCCACCCTATTCCCCTATAAACTCACAACCCGTTACGGAACTAAAAATGCAAAATTCTAATAACAAAAATTTAATACATTTAATATAATTAAGTGACTTCCCACCCTATTCCCCTATAATCCCACAACCCGCTACAGAACTAAAAAAGCAAAATTCAAATAAATCTTATTTTATAAATGTAATATAATTAAATTACTTCCCATCCTATTCCCCTATAAACCCACAACCCACTACAGAATTAAAAGCGCAAAATTCAAATAAAAAAAAAATAATAACCACTAAAAATTTAACACGTATCAAAAATACAAACAATTCTTATACAAAAAAACATACATCACATACATATAAAATATATACTAAAATACAAAACAATAATAAAAAATGATATTTTTAACAACTATGGGGCCTATTAGGATGGCGGGCGGACTTTTATCCGCCCGCCACCCTAGCAGTGCTGGGACCGGCCACCAGTGGTGCGGCGGTCCCGCACCAGCGATAGAGATGCCACCGCCACGGTGGCAGTGGCATCCTCCATTCCCAGCATTGTGGCAGGCGGTGCACACAGCACCGCCCGCCTATGCTGAGAATGCACTGTGTGCATTGTCATGCACAAGGTGACAGGCACCGCGCGGTGCCTGCCACCTTGTCCGTGACAATGTGAGAGGCTACCATAGGTACCCCCATGTGCACCCCACCCCCAATACCCCGGGGCCCCGCAGCGGGCCCCCAACAGCAAACTCCGCATGCCTTTTCGTGGCGGCATCGCCGCCACGAGAAGGCTGCTTCCGCACCCATGCTAATATGGATGGCGGTGTCTAGCAGACACCGCCACCATATGTAGCCCCTTTCCACCCGGTCGACTGGTCGACCGGCGGAGCACCGGCGGACGGTCTCTCCGTCCGCCGGGGTCCCCCGCCATACTAATATGGTGGGGGAAAATGGGTGGCGGGCGGAGGAAATGTAGGGCGGATCGCCACCGCCATGCTGGCGGTGGCGATCCGCCCTACATCGTAATGACCCCCTATATTTTTGCAAACTATATTAAACACTTCGATATTTTTAAAATCGATATTATTTACCTTAAGTCGATATTTTTGACCACGATATTCTTGCTGTCGATATTTCTGACCCATGATATTAATGACTCGATATTTGTGCAACTCAATATTTTGTACTCAATATTCTGTCTCTGCACCCATTATGTCATTAGAGGAAGAAGTACAAACATTTCACAGAGTAAAAATAGAAAGACATTTTGAAAAAACTTTGGAAAAAGAAGATGAATCAAAAGAAAATGATTTATCCTAAATTAAAATTAGGCAGGACACAAAAGGGAAAACTTGTGTCTACAAGAGAAGGAACCAAAGTAGAAATCGACACGTAGGAATTAGTAGTTGTAGACATACATTTGAAATCATAGGAGGTTTATGGAAATTTTACAAGGAGAAGAAACAGTCATTCCTGGAGTTTATTTTGATTGTAGACAGGATGCTAATTTTCATTTACCAGTTGATTGGGAAGATATTTGTTCCTTAAGATGTATCATGTATATAGTATAGATGCTTTAACAATGACACCATCACACAGACATACATGCAGCATATGTGATGGAACACAACTAGTTAGGGACATTTTTTGAGCAATAATCCCACCAGTGGGAGTTGTCTTAAATGATGAGAGAATTAGAAATCTTTCAAAAGTTGTGGACAAGTTGTCAACCAGTACTTCTGGAGCTTTATTATTTGTAAATACAGAATATGGGGCCGATTCCGATTCGGGCCGGAAAACTCTCCGACCGAGCCGGACCCGGAGAGATTTCCGACCGAATCGGACTCTGGCAGTCCGACCGAACTAGTACGATGCGCACGCATGCTATCGGACTCGATTCGGTCGGACTCCCATTGAAGTCAATGGGAGCCGGTCGTACAACGCGTATGCGGGCTCCCATTGACTGAATGGGTGCGAGGCGAACGAGGGCGCCCCCTACAGCGGGTTCGCGTCGATGCGGTTCGCGCCGCATACGCACAGGTAGGGGGGACCCATGGGTCCCCCCTGTGTGCGACTCGCATGGCTACGCGTACAGGGGGGTCCGACACGGACCCCCAAAGTCCGGCTCCGAGAGCTGTTTTGAGCCGGACGGTGCGGGTTGGTCGGACTGCTCGCGGCGCGCATCGTACTTTTGCCCGGCCGGGGAACGTCTCCATCGCGCAGTGCGAGTCGAGTCCGAGCGAGTCGGTCGGTGTGGTTCGGACCCGTGAACGAGTCGGTCGGCGACTTCGCGTGCGCTCGCATCGTACTCGCTCAGCCGGACGCGCGTTCGAATCGGTCGGAAAAGAGGGCTCCGAATCGGATCCGGTTAAGCCGAATCCGATTCGGTGCGCTACCGGCCGAAATTGGAATCGGCCCCTTAGGGGCCGATTCCGATTCGGGCCAGAAAACTCTCCAACCGAGCCGGACCCGGAGAGATTTCCGACCGAATCGGACTCTGGCAGTCCGACCGAACGAGTACGATGCGCACGCATGCTATCGGACTCGATTCGGTCGGACTCCCATTGAAGTCAATGGGAGCCGGTCGTACAAGGCGTACGCGGGCTCCCATTGACTGAATGGGTGCGAGGTGAACGAGGGCGCCCCTACAGCGGGTTCACGTCAATGCGGTTCGCGCCGCATACGCACAGGTAGGGGGGACCCTTGGGTCCCCCCTGTGTGCGACTCACGTGGCTACGCGTACAGGGGGGTCCGACACGGACCCCCAAAGTCCAGCTCCGACAGCTGTTTCGAGCCGGACGGTGCGGGTCGGTCGGACTGCTCGCGGCGCGCATCGTACTTGCCCGGCCAGGGAACGTCTCCATCGCGCGGTGCGAGTCCAGTCCGAGCGAGTCGGTCGGTGTGGTTCGGACCCGTGAACGAGTCGGTCGGCGATTTCGCGTGCGCTCGCATCGTACTCGCTCGGCCGGACGCGCGTTCGAATCGGTCGGAAAAGAGGGCTCCGAATCGGATCCGGTTAAGCCGAATCCGATTCGGTGCGCTACCGGCCGAGACCGGAATCGGCCCCATAGTGTCTATTAGATCTATGGTTTTGCAAAATCACTTAGCATTAGAAATTTTACTCACAGAAAATGGCGGTCTGCAAGATGCTGAAAGTTCATCATTGCTGCTCATACATACTCAACCAAAGTAAGAAAATTCAAGAATTTGTGACACAATGCATTTTATTAAAATATTACTGATTGCTTATTGATTGATTATTGACTTGTAATAAGATTTTAATGACTAAAATTGATTAATTTAACTTGTGACCTAATAAAGGTGATTTACTAAAAGATTTATTAATAAAACCCTTTAACTCATGCCAAACTCTCTTTATTGACTAAAAAAAGATTAGTGATTGTGGTTGACAATTTACGTGGTGTTCAGCTCCTATCTTCTCTAAAACAACGGTAAAGATCAATTCGCCTCAGAGAGACAACAAAGAACAGGAATTAGCCATTGTGATGGTGTACCAGGATTCCTTTAACTAAGATCTGATTCATGCTCCAGCGGTTCCAAAGAAAATAGTGCCTGATAGCTGTTACAATTATGCAATAGGTGCAGATTACATTATTATAACAATTGGGGTTTATTTAACAATGCTTCATGCACACTCTAGCATGGCGCAATGCAACACATATCATTGCGGGCAGATTTATCATTTTTTCTCACAGCGCAATGCAGCAAGACTACTTGCTGCGCTGCTCTGCGTGAAAGGGAGAGTGCAGGAATGCACCATATCTATGAGGATATTGTGCATTCATGCTCTCTGCCTGTGCTGGAGCACAATCTGCTGCTTCGCACCAATGCAGGCACCTATGCGCCATAGTGCAAGAGTCCCTGCATTGCAGGCAGGCTTGTTTTTGTGCAGGTCTGGACACCTTCCTCTTTCCAAGTGTGCTGCAGAATGCAGAAAGAGAAAACAGCCAGGAGAAATAAAGATTTCTCCTCGTTGCACCTTCCATGGCAAAGCGTAGCATTTTGACACATTCCCATGCTTACAGAATTGATAAATCTGGGAATGCGCCAAAATCCATGGGTGGATGTGTGGGAACACCCACGCTCCACCCATGGAATGCCGTCCTATGGCAGAGTAATGCAAGGCAGCGCAAGTCGCTGACTTGCATTACTCCAGATTTGCCAAGGAAGGTAAATCTAACTTAGGTATTGCATTGCCCTTGTGACACCATGTGTGATGGAAGGGTGACACAATACCTTGATAAATCTGCCCTGAATCTATACACTATGCATAAGATCATTGGAATGTTGACAGCTCCACAATGGCACAGCAGACACTGGTTTAGGCCCACTGCTTATATTTTTACTATTTCCTAATCCACACCCTCTGACTCTCCCTCTCTCCTGCCTCCCAGCAGGCTATGTGAATTCTGCAGGGGAATGAGAGAGTCAGAGGCTGTAGACGAGGGTACACAGCAAGTCCCTCCCCCATCCTCCCATTGCTCTCATCGTCACTGGAGGGAAGGAGGGTGAGGCAAATCTGCTCAGCTCTTGTCTCCCTTGCTTTGTCAAATGAAGAAAAACAGTTTGACAGAGCTGAAGGAGAATCAGGGGCTGACTGCTGCCCACTTTCACAGCTCTTCTTGTGTATGCACCCTAGCAACTATTAGACACACACAGCAAGAGCTGTGAAAGAAACTGAAGCTTTGGAGGCACAAGGGGTTTTGAATTCTAAGCATCTCCTATATGGCTGCCTTTTTTCAATTAGGACTTCCGGCCCTTATAGGGCGGAATGTTCAAATAGCCGGATCACTCATTGCAGTGGGCTATACCGGCCGTAGAAGGCTTTCATCCTAGGCCTAAAACACCGGAGCTGGCCTTTAAAGGCTGGAAAAGCCTGCTGTGGTGGGCTGCAAGGCTATGTTTTAAAGGTGGAAAGTGCAGCTGGAAAACACAGGTGTATCGCATGAGCACCTGTGCAAACATTAGTAAGTTTAACCCATAATATTGTATGCTGACTTAGGTGGCCAAAGTTTTTGGAGACATTGAATGACAGACATACACATGCATGCACACACACGCATGTACACACACACACACTCACTCACTTTTCATCAGCATAGAGTCAAGCAAACCTTAACATTTTTATCAGGGTTTCTCTAACTTTACAGCTGAACTCCCATACACTAAGCGAATTCTGACAACTTACCCCGCTAGTAGACAGCAACTACCTTATATGAAATTTGGTTAAAACTAGTTAATGACTTCATGGCCCTAAACACCTTATTTAAAGTTCAACTTCATTTGCCACATTATTCATGGCATTTTTCCATTCTGGTCTGTACTTTATACACTGATATTTTTCAGTACTCCTAGTGTTCGGACCAGTTATAAGGCTGAAGCATCACTGGCAGTGCTAATCTATTAAAGCTTTTGTATGTCAAAAAGATGTGAGTAAGGCTGAATAATACTGACACACAGAGAATATTGTACTGTTGCAGCATGTGCTGTGTTTGTGTTGGATGTTAGAGAAGCTTGGTGAACTCACTGTCACTATATAAAGGCCAAAATGATTAGAACTATCAGGAGAGTTTGCACGCTGTGGGCGAAAGAGAGTGGATGGTGCAAGCAAAACTCTGGGTGAATGGTGTGTACCACAGGATGGAAGAGAAGGTATAGTGTGCATAGGTGCAGTGTAAAGGGAAGACCAGGCACAAGGTGGAGTATAGGATTCCAGAGAAAGAGTGAATGGTGCAAGCGGGATAACCTGTGCAAGAGGAATGCAGGATGAAAGGGTGGTGCAGTGCAAAGCTCAAGGAAAGAGTGCAGGGTACTGCGAGGATTGCAGCTGTGAAGGGAAGTGAAGCGTGCAAGGGGTGTAAGCTTTCTTTGCACATACCAAACAGGTAAAACACTAATGCATGCATCCCTCTAAGGGACAGGTATCATATATTGATCAACAGTGCTATATTCCCTTGTGCACATGGAATAAATATATCTCAGAGCAGTGCAAGAACCTCACACATACAGACACTCACAAACTCAGACACACAGATACACAATACAGACATAATATGTACCAGATGCATCAAGGTACACTTCCCTCAGATACACCATTAACAAGTAACACCTGGGTCTCACCAGTGCATGACCATATTTTTTCCTGTACAAGCACTGCTTTAGCATCTATTTACTACTAATAGACCTTTAAAAATGTCTGGCAACGTTCTCTTAGTGGAATGGCAGCAGATAAAGGCTGCATGAGCTTACAGGAGTGGACTGTTATGTTAAGAGAGTAGAGCAAGGCACTTTATGTTAGCTTTTATTTTAGGAAGCATTTTTCTCAAATGTACTAGTCCAGTTTGTGCACCAGAAATGACCAACTCTCAGAATACAGTGATTTGTTTAATTCCAGGGTCTCAGAGGAACCATCCAAGTGACATTGACTCATCTGACAAAGCTGAGAATGGCTAATTGGTGAACTGGGGTACCCCCACTCTGATAAGGAAAGCAGGTCAGCGGATGCTGAGTGTACTGCTCCCTCGTGTCTTTGGAATATGGATAAATCCTGCAGGTACAGAGGGTATAATTTATATGTGGCAGAGATCTTGTTCCACCAGACATGGTCATTACATCTCACTATAAAGTAAATGTGGCACTGGCATTCCCCCTGCTCTGTCACCCGCTCATGCAACTTGTATCATTTGTGGGCTCCGGCTCCACTGATTCCTTTCCAATGACTCCTTGTGGCATGAAAACAGAGTATAATGGGGGAGGCGGGGTAAACAGCTGCTCTTCAAAGTCTGACCATAGTAAAAGAGATCTCTCAAGTTGTTCCATGTCGTTATGAGTACCTTTGGAAGTCTAACTTTTCACTTTCTGAATTCTGTAACAGTACTCATCCATTGAAGTACTACTTATAAGACTCATGAATCAAAGACAAGAAAAGAAACTATTCTCATCCCCATTAGGTCAACTTAAAACATATCATAGCAAGCGCATGGCTGGACCTTCAGGACAATTCTTAAACTTTGTTACTGACTAGCCTTAATTGGTACCAGCAGATAAATCAACCTTCTTTACCTGCTACAACTTGTTTGAAAGACCAGTGCATCTCGTGTTAATACCCTCAGACAAGCCAAGGGTGGAGTGACTTGTCTGCAAGAGCTGTGTCAAGACCATTGTGGAGTGTATAAGAGAACAGTGTCTGCCGGCATGGCCTTACATGGGTCTAGTAACAGGACTACATCAGTAATTATTAGTCCAAAAATCTCACATTGGTCCATTTGAGAAGTGAATAGATTACATAACTGTTTTTTCTATTCATTCTGATAATTTTAGGTTTACTTTCATCATTTTAAATGCACGATAACAAATCCTAGAAGGCAAAGAAAATAAGGTGCGAGTACTTACTCGCACCTGACATGGGACAAAATAAATCTCTCCCAGAAACTTCCCAAAACATATCGAGGCACAGTTGCATAATGCCAAATGGTGGCCACCCCTTTATGTTGTGAAGTGGGCCATCGTCCTTCCCACACCTAATAAATATCTATTGGGCTTTAGCACAATGGGAGCCCTCTGAAGTTTTGGAGGCCTCCCTGCACTGCTGGTGCCTACATTATGCCCCTTGGTCAGCATCACTCGGATATGGGGGTAGGCTCATAGCTCCTATAAGGGGCATGCATTGTTTTGCACTTTGCCTGCTACTTTAGACGTGGAACACCTTGTGTCCAGGTCTGCCACCTGAGTCAGTGATCTACAGTGTGCAAACTTATAAGAGTGAAAGCAAGAAATAACCACAAAACACCAACTATTTCAAAATACCCAAAACCTTGGCCACAACTAACTGTTCTCTGAATAATTGGGTGATGGGATAGGGGGTAAACCATTTGGGCCAGATCTAGCCCAATCTGCCAATGATGCACACAACAGTGGTGTGTGCAAGTTGCAACCTTCGCATGTGAGTTACAGAACCCACAGTCCAATCTACTCCTGTGGCAATAGGATGTTGTCCAGACTGGTTTCTAGATGGTATGGAATCATGGGTGAACTGCTTACTTGCTCTGCTTGTATGTTGCTAATCCCACTTTAATCCCCCCCCCCCAACCTTGGTCTCTACTTTCCTATAGGTCCCTCATTGTAAAAACTGGGCTGCACCCATAGTAAGCAATTCACTAAATCATGACGTTGGTGTTAATGTGAGCTATCAGATAACCATATGACTGGCATTGTGTGAATTCCATTTTCAGCAATATTGCCCATTAGACTGATGTTGTAAGCATGACTTGCAGGTAGTCCTGATTTTACACGCAACATCACTATACTTGAAAGTGCAAGCCCCAGAATGCTTTTAAAGAGAGCTGGCTGGAAGATTTCATAGCAATATCAACCCATTTGACAGATATGGTTGCTAAAAATCTGTATTTATTTTGTAAAATGTATAATGAAACTTTATCATGACCCACACATTAATGTTGAGATGTCACTGCTACATGTTCAGCCTTTTGCCTTATTGTTTCAAATACGCAGTTTCAGCCCTGAAGCATTTTGAAATATTAAAATGTGACCTAATTTACGGTCAGTCCAGATTACTCATTAAAATGTTTGCTTATTTTCGACAGCTGCCAAGAAGCCTCATATAATGTGTGGCGCTGACAGCTATAGCAGGCTTTTTACCCAACACTTTCCAGGCTAGAGTTTTTAATTTAAAAATATGCGGATTGAGTGATTAATATGAAAAGTGAAACACAAGCCAGGACTGGCTGAAAGGGTCACACATGACATGGAGATTTGTGGCAGTCATGGGCTTTTACCTGTGTTCAACACTATTTACTTTAATCTCATAGTTTAGCTGTGATCTCTCACAGACCACCGATGAATGTCGGCAGATATTGCATAAACTGTAAAAAAAAAAAAATAAGTGCCATGGCCTTTGTCAGGAGACCATTGTAGTTTGCACTACCCATTGCCCGTGTCAGCGCTGCCAGTGAAAGTATCAACACAACTACTAAGCAGCACAGTCTTACAAGAGTGACAATTCAGACTATTCCAGGACACCCACAGCTATGAGTGGCTTCGGTAGCAGGTATTAGTAATTTTGTTTATGTATATTGATTAATTAAACAACTCTTCTTGTGCTCATTTGAAAATTAGACAGTAATACCATGTGACAGACTGTCATAAGTAGCAGTGTTGACATTTAAGTGCCAGTGACAAGCACTGGAAACCACCGGCTCAAATTAAGCACTGTACCGGCTCAAATTAAGCACTGTACCGGTTAACCCTCTGCATCAAGAATCCAGAGAATTTCTTTCTAGATGAGCAAGCTTGAAAATCTAGCCCAGACTCTGCTCAGAGGTTTTCCCTCCAGGCCAAAAGGACCAAAGTTGTACCTCATTAGACGCTATCCGGTGCAAAGACGTGGTAATACCCGGCATGCTATTACCATTGCCGGGTTGTAATACCACTGTTTACCAGCCATTAAAAGTTTGAGAATGGGAAAAACATGGGTGTCCTGAGTTACAAGGCTGTTTATTTCATGTTTTCCCTGAATACCAACCTCTTTTCCGCTCGAATTTTCCACCTACATTAAACTGTGGGCGCAGAGGTTATGGATGAAATTCTGTACCCGGTAGTAATTTCAATAATGCAGGCTGGTAATTCCACAAACAAAAAACCTGCGGAATTACTCTTCATAACTCTAAATGAGGCAATTTACTGCCCGTTGCATTTTTCAGAATGATAAGTCCCAGAATGAAAAGCCTTGCTGGTTAAAAAGTGTAACTGCCAGATGGAGCCACACCTTAAATCTAATGAAGCCACTTATGACCTAATTATGAGTTTAGCGGGTCGATGACCGCCAAACTCATGGTGGCGCAGTGGTCACAGTCCGGCCACCACTGAACCAGCGGTCTGATCACGGATTCCCACTTAGGCGGTCAGACCGCCATGGCACCGCCGCAAACGCTATGGCGGTGGCGCAGCGGTCAGAGGGCTGCAATATGCTTGGTGGTACCCTGCGGTACTGTCAAGCATATTATGACTTTCTTCACAACCAGTGGTCTCATGGAGGTTCTTACTCCATGAAACTGCTGGCAGTGAGGAAAGAAAGGAGGCCTTATAGGGCCCTCTCTTGGCCCTGTGCACAGGGTTGATGCAAGAGGGCCCATTTTCAATGGCACATCTGTGGGACTGCAAAATAAATGCCTGCCAAACGAGAGAAAACTCGTAATCTGGTGGGCGGTGCTCACACGGCTTTGGTGGTGTGGGAGAGGATGGTGGCATGGCCAGAGATGTTTTAATGATTAAAACAAACAGGGGTGGCCCTATTACCCGAACCTGGGGCACAATAAAGACTAGAATCCTAACAGGGGTTCAAGTGCAGCATTACACAAACAACAAACTAAATTAATCAAGCAAAAAAGGGGAGATTGTTGCAACAGAAGCAATAGCACATAGAAAAATGATGATACCCCTATACCATGTATACAAAATTTAATAAGATAATTATGTACAATTACAGATGTAGTGCTCTCAAGGTTACACACAAAGCACATTGAAAAGGGAATTAACAGTGTAAACAAAAACAGTGGCTGAGGAGAAATTATACAAAGAGACTGTTACAACATAATACAGACACAGAAAGTAGCAGAGAATGCTTCCTCTTCAATGGAAGCCACTGAAAGGCGTCAACGGCGTTTCGAGCAAGCTAAATAGTATGGTCATCATCAGGACTAACAACATTTTTTAGCAGAGCATCCCACAGTAAGATTTGTTCAAATCATCAATGTAGATCAATCGCATACGGCAATAAATTATGTCAAAATCATATGTTCTCTAGACTGCAAATAAGTCCAGAATACTCGGGCCATAAATATATTATTGCCAAGGGACTAGGAACAATTCACATCCCTCATTGAAAACTCGAGTCAGGGCTCAGCAGATTGCCCAACAGGAGGAGATCACAAGTAAATCCAACTCCCCGAAATTACGGACATACACGCATTTTGAATGCCGTGCGAACAGTCACGGCGTGCCGGAACTGACTCGAGTTTTCAATGAGGGATGTGAATTGTTCCTAGTCCCTTGGCAATAATATATTTATGGCCCGAGTATTCTGGACTTCTTTTCAGTCTAGAGAATGGACGATTTTGACATAATTTACTGCCGTATGCGATTGACCTACATTGATGTTTTGAACAAATCTTACTGATGGATGCTCTGCTAGAAAATTTTGTTTGCCTGATGATGACCATACTATTTAGCTTGGTCGAAACGCAGTCGACGCCTTTCTGTGGCTTCCATTGAAGAGGAAGCATTCTCTGCTACACTCGGGGGCCGATTCCGATTCGGGCCGGAAAAAATACCGACCGACTCGGTACGGGAATTTAGTCCGACCGACTCGGACCGGCGCAGTACGACCCGGGTAGTACGATGAAATGCATGTGAAATCCGACCGACTCGGACGGAATAAAAAACGACCGACCGAGCCGGACGTAAACAAGCCATCCGGCCGGGAAATCACGCGAAACAAAACGACCGACACGCACCCGGATTGAACCCGAACGAAACGTACCCGCGAACTCCGACCCGCGTAGTACGATGCTGTGCGTGCAAAACACGACCGACTCGCCCGGAGCACAAGCCGTACGACCGACACGCATACAAAACCCAGCCGAAGCAACCCAATACTCTGCGACCGACTCGTACGCCGCATATGAAACCTAGCTGACACACAGCGGGAACGAGTCGGACAAGATCGCACCAGACAACTGCAGCATCCTACTCGGACACAAGAACGACTCCTACATAAACCAAAAACACCAAGGAAAAAATTTAAAGAAAAAGGGCCAAACAAGCAACCACAAAGCCAATAAATACAGGGAGGAAAAAAAAATGGAACAAGGACACACCTCCAACTCCACCTACATAAAGGCCACAAATCCATACCATGATCCTTTGCAAATTCCACTGACCTGCCAGCACAGAACACCATCACACAGCAACCACAGACAATCTCACAGCTCATACATCACACAAGCCACACACCATTACCACACCTACAAATAGCACCCTCACACACACCCAGCTAAACCTACACTCACACCCCCCACTTGCACACACACACACATCAATCACCACCACCACCCTTCACCATGCCCCTAAAGAAGAATCATAAGTTCCTAGACAGTGAATTGGAAGTCATGGTAGATGAGATCCTCAGGGTAGAGCCACAGTTGTTTGGTACATTGGTACAACAGACCCCCATGTCGCAGAAAACCAAGATGTGGGCGAGGATTGTCGACAGGGTGAACGCACAATCACCATGTTTGCACACAAAGGAAGACATCCAGAACAGGTGGTATGATGTGCGCAGGAGGGTCCGGGACCTACTCAAAAAGGACTACCTCCTCAGCCAGCACACCGGCAGTGGCCCTCCTGCAAAACCAGTATACCTCAGGCACTGGGAGGAGAAGGTGCGGGCCATCCTACCACCAGTGAGCGTATACGGACTAACAGACATCCCAGAGCCTGGTGAGTACACAACTAATATACACAATATGGTGTGACAACACACACACATCACAGTCAAGGGGATAGGCAAACCATGCACCCTTAGCAAATACACAGCAACCAAAAGATATTCATCCCAAGATGTGAATGCTAGTCAGACAAACACAATACCTGCCATCTCATAGTGATATGTAACTGTGTCATGACATGTACAAACCTAACAACAAATACAGCAAGGCAGTGGCACAAATAGAACCAACAAACACTCCCAGATATTTACCCACCACTAGAACACCACCTCACAGGGAAGCTCACTGAAAGGAAGGAATTCTGTGTATGCTGGTGAAGTCAGTGTAGCCAATAGCATGATGGGAGTGGTAGTCACAGATATTGGTCACACCCACAATTGGCCCATCAACACCACTCTGAACCATGCTCACATCACAGGGAGTGGAAAACAACTGACAAGATGGCTGACACTGGGTACTGCTGTGGGGAGCACAAGGCCCTGATGGGAACTGGACACCAACAAACAACAGGACCACACTGTCAGCCATCTTGCCATTGCTGTCACACTCACACACAGTGAAGTCCACTCAAAAGGAAGGAAGTATGGGCATGCTGGGAAGGGGGTGTAGGCAATAGCATGATGGGAGTTGTAGGCACAGATATTGGTCAGCTTCACAATTGGCCCATCAACACCACTCTGAACCATGCTCACATCACAGGGAGTGGAAAACAACTGACAAGATGGCTGGCACTGGGTACTGCTGGGGGGAGCACAAGGCCCTGCTGGGAACTGTGCAACAACCAACAGCAGGACACCACTGACTGACATCCTGAAAGACAACTTGCACTCCCTGCAATGGAAGCACGTTCCATGGTGGGATATCTGGCTGGGTGGGAAGGAGGACACACAGCACTGACCATAGTTACAAGCACCTCCCCTCACACACACCCTCAACACTAACTCCACATAACCCACCTGGGAGAATGCAATGCCTCACATCCTAACTGAAGATCCCACAAAGAACCACCACCCTGGGTTATGCTGTGTGAAGCACAGGGACACTCTTGGGACTTGTAGCCAAACAACTGCCAGGACAACACTCCCAGCCATCCTGTCAGCACAGGCACCCCACCCCACAGGAAGCAGAGTCAAAAGGAAGGAAGGATGGGCATGCTGGGAAGGGGGTGGAGGCAAGAGCATGATGGGAGTGGTAGTCACAGATATTGGTCAGCCTCACAATTGGCCCATCAACACCACCCTGAACCATGCTCACATCACAGGGAGTGGAAAAGGACTCACAAGATGGCTGACACTGGGTACTGCTGGGGGAGCACAAGGCCCTGCTGGGAACTGTGCAACAACCAACAGCAGGACACCACTGACTGACATCCTGAAAGACAACTTGCACTCCCTGCAATGGAAGCACGTTCCATGGTGGGATATCTGGCTGGGTGGGAAGGAGGACTCACAGCACTGACCATAGTTACAAGCACCTCCCCTCACACACTTCCTCAACACTAACTCCACATAACCCACCTGGGAGAATGCAATGCCTCACATCCTAACTGAAGATCCCACAAAGAACCACCACCCTGGGTTATGCTGTGTGAAGCACAGGGACACTCTTGGGACTTGTAGCCAAACAACTGCCAGGACAACACTCCCAGCCATCCTGTCAGCACAGGCACCCCACCCCACATGGAAGCAGAGTCAAAAGGAAGGAAGGATGGGCATGCTGGGAAGGGGGTGGAGGCAATAGCATGATGGGAGTGGTAGTCACAGATATTGGTCAGCCTCACAATTGGCCCATCAACACCACCCTGAACCATGCTCACATCACAGGGAGTGGAAAAGGACTCACAAGATGACTGACACTGGGTACTGCTGGGGGAGCACAAGGCCCTGCTGGGAACTGTGCAACAACCAACAGCAGGACACCACTGACTGACATCCTGAAAGACAACTTGCACTCCCTGCAATGGAAGCACGTTCCATGGTGGGATATCTGGCTGGGTGGGAAGGAGGACTCACAGCACTGACCATAGTTACAAGCACCTCCCCTCACACACCCCCTCAACACTAACTCGAAAAATAACCCACCTGGGAGAATGCAATGCCTCACATCCTAACTGAAGATCCCACAAAGAACCACCACCCTGGGTTATGCTGTGTGAAGCACAGGGACACTCTTGGGACTTGTAGCCAAACAACTGCCATGACAACACTCCCAGCCATCCTGTCAGCACAGGCACCCCACCCCACAGGGAAGCAGAGTCAAAAGGAAGGAAGGATGGGCATGCTGGGAAGGGGGTGGAGGCAATAGCATGATGGGAGTGGTAGTCACAGATATTGGTCAGCCTCACAATTGGCCCATCAACACCACCCTGGACCATGCTCACATCACAGGGAGTGGAAAAGGACTCACAAGATGGCTGACACTGGGTACTGCTGGGGGAGCACAAGGCCCTGCTGGGAACTCTGCAACAACCAACAGCAGGACACCACTGACTGACATCCTGAAAGACAACTTGCACTCCCTGCAATGGAAGCACGCTTCATGGTGGGATAACTGGGCTGGGGGGAGAAGGAGGCCCGGATGGCAAGCAAATACCACTAATGCTGGTCATGCACACACCTCAACATTCACATTGACATGCCACAGGTTGGCAGGACAATGTGCTACACCAATATCACTCTCTGACTATCACAATTTAGGAGAATGCAATGTCCAGGCCCACATCCAGAGGTACAGTCACAACTGTCAGGTGTTTGAACAATTGATGCCAGTAGAAACATAACATACAATCTGTGTCTCTCCCCAAAACAGGTGATGATGGGGACACAGCAACAGACGAGGAGGAGTCCCTGTCCCAGGCTCCGGGGAACACTGAGCTCACTGGTGTGGATCAGCCTCTGCACTCCTCGGATGGCGAAGAACCAGCTGGACCCTCCGGTGTGAGTCATCATGCAGCACCAGGAGGACCAACATCTGCACCCCCTGCACCCACCCCTCCAACAACTGCCAACACACAGGCCACCCCTGCCAACACGGACAGACCAAGGACCACAGATGACAACAGTGCAGGGACCCAGACCCAAACTGGAGCTGGTGACAACGAGCCCAGGAACAACACCCAAGTGGGCCCACGGTCACCTGTGCGTGCCACCGCAGGTCCTGCACGTGTCGCCAGGGGTGGTGGGAGGGGTGGTAGACATAGGTCGCTCTTTGCAGAGGGGTCTGGACTGCATGATGACCCACAACTGGCACGCATCGCGGATGCGTACCAGACTAGCACTGGAGAGGTCAGCCAGGTAGTGGGGATCCTCAAGGACATACAACAGCAGCAGACTGCCCATCATGCCCGCTTGGACTCCCACATGTCCCGTGTCGAGACACACATGTCACATGTCGAGACACACATGTCTGGCATGGAGTCCAAGTGGGACACATTGGAACAACTGACAGCGGTGCATAGGGACATACTGACATGCCTCCGCCAGATCAGCACCAACATGGCCTCAACTCCCTGTGTGCCCACAACATCTGCTGCTGAAACAACTGCAAATGCCACAGGGAGGGAGGAGGACTCTGGCCTGCACCTGAGGGTCCCCCCTCCAAGAAGAGGGGCCGTCCGAGGAGGCCAAACTGAGAGGCCGATGGCCATCTACATCCCCCAGGAAGCCAACACCTGTTCTGGAACTTTTCCTCTGTGTGCAAACTGCACGCCCTGTCGAAGCCAACCCAACTCTCCCACATCGGCATCTGTGACATCATCCTCAGGATGCGACTACTCCTCATCACGTAGGCATCGTGTGCCGAACCGGGGAAACGGGCACACACATGTGTGATGGTCATATCTGCAAGACATACCACCAGAGCATTGATCGAATGGTAATGTTTACGGTTCCGGTATGCCTGCTCATGTGCCTGTGGTGGTATCAAAGCCACATGTGTCCCATCAATGGAGCCAATTACATGTGGCATCCTCCCCAGGGCATAGAAGTCACTCTTGACGTCAGTGAGTCGTTGACGTGTTGGGAAATAGATGTACTGGTTCAGGTATCTCAACATTGCCCCCAAAACATCGCGTAGCACACGGCTGAACATAGTCTGTGACATCCCACCGGCAGTCGCCACAGTGTGTTGAAAGGTACCGGTGGCAAAGAAGTGTAGGGCTGCCATCACCTTCACCTTGGGGGTCAGCGCTGTAGGATATGGACGGCCAGGCTGCAAATGTGGGTCCAACCGCACTGCCAAATCCTCAATCAGCTGCCTGGTGAAGCGGTACCGTCGGATGCTGTCATGTTCCACCATCGTTGCCAGGTCTGGGAATGGTCGATGGACAGCAGGAGCCCTGCAGTGCATAGGTGAAGAAAGCAAGATTGTCAGTCACCCCACCTATGTGCCGTTCACCATACTCAATTTCACATGATACATCATTAACAAACACAAGTACTTGATGTGTGTGTCGTTCTGTTTGGACATATATGGCACCTACATGGACATCATCTAACATCTCTGTTCAACAAGTGTTGACAACAGGTTCCAGGGTGTGCTATGGGAAACCATTAGGCTGTGTCACAGTACCCATTTAATGCTCTCACGTTCCACACACATACCACAGTGACATGTCTGGACAGATGCTCCACAGGCATCACAGCTCATTGACAGGTAGATTCCCAGGGACCCTGTCTTGCCACATGGACACTGGCATGACATGGCGTATCATGTACACGTCAGAAAAACAAACATGACACCCACAGGTAGTGGCCCCTGTAGCCTCTGCAGGACAGACATGGACGTCTGTGACACACACACACACAACGTCAAAGTTCATGCACAAACCACGTGGATGTGGAGACTGTCTCCCATTGTGCACATGGAGTCAGAGACATGTGAAACACAACATGCACACAGACTGCGGAGGGACATCACTATTGTGGCAATGGGCCACCCTGTGACGTACATGCCTGCCCACATGTGAGCCTGGGGGTATGTGACATGTCATACACATACACAACCTGGAAATGTGACCATGACACATGCTCCAAAATGAAAAGTTGCACACCACAGTGGTCAGGTGCACAACACACAAAGGACCCTGTCCCCATGAACAAGTGCACAGCCTGGGTGTGTCTGCCCCCAAGTGCCACCCCAAAAACCACATGTTCACCCACATACACAGATAAGGTTATGCTGCCACACATGCCTTAGATACAGTGTGGACTAGGTGTGGTGTTGTAGGTGTGCCCCTGAGTCCCCGGAAAGTATATGTGGCTGGCATAGGTTCACCAGTGACCAGCATGGTGACATATGCGTGTGACCTGTCCAGGGACGTGTTGTAGAGCAATGGACCGATCGGTGTGCTCGCACAGCCCATTGCATTGGATGTGAGCAGGTACGCGTTGTACAGCAATGGACCGATCGGTGTGTCCGCACAGCCCATTGCATTGGATGTGAGCGGGTACGCGTTGTATCCCGGGTACGCGTTGTACAGCAATGGACCGATCGGTGTGCCCGCACGGCCCATTGCATTGCATGTGAGCGGGTACACGTTGTATAGCAATGGACCGATCGGTGTGCCCGCACGGCCCATTGCACTGGATGTGAACGGGTACGTGTTGTAGAGCAATGGACTGATCGGTGTGCCCGCACGGCCCATTGCATTGGATGTGAGCGGGTATGCGTTGTATCCCGGGTACGTGTTGTACAGCAATGGACCGATCGGTGTGCCCGCACGGCCCATTGCATTGGATGTGAGCGGGTACGCGTTGTATCCCGGGTACGCGTTGTACAGCAATGGACCGATCGGTGTGCCCGCACGGCCCATTGCATTGGATGTGAACGGGTATGTGTTGTATCCCGGGTACGCGTTGTACAGCAATGGACCGATTGTTGTGCCCGCACGGCCCATTGCATTGGATGTGAGCGGGTACGCGTTGTATCCCGGGTACGCGTTGTACAGCAATGGACCGATCGGTGTGCCCGCACGGCCCATTGCATTGGATGTGAGCGAGTACGCGTTGTACAGCAATGAACCAATCGGTGTGCCCGCACAGCCCATTGCATTGGATGTGAGCGGGTACGCGTTGTAGAGCAATGGGCCGATCAGTGTGCCCGCACGGCCCATTGCATTGGATGTGAGCGGGTACGCGTTGTATCCCGGGTACGCATTGTAGAGCAATGGACCGATCGGTGTGCCCGCACGGCCCATTGCATTGGATGTGAGTGGGTACGCGTTGTATCCCGGGTACGCGTTGTACAGCAATGGACCGATCGGTGTGCCCGCACGGCCCATTGCATTGGATGTGAGCGGGTACGCGTTGTATCCCGGTGTACGCGTTGTACAGCAATGGACCGATCGGTGTGCCTGCACGGCCCATTGCATTGGATGTGAGCGGGTACGCGTTGTATCCCGGGTACGCGTTGTACAGCAATGGACCGATCGGTGCGCACGCATTGGCTGGGGCCTGGCATGGCAATGGACGCGTTTTCGAAGCTTCAATGAGTCTGATGCAGTGAATTCAGTTGGCCAGGGACAACAATGTTGCAAATTCATGGGTGTCATGAAGTTGAATTTTTGAAGGATGCTGTGGGCGTGTATTGGTGCTGCATTTCCATGGATTGGTCAGATTCAGAAGATGCAAACGACTTGGACCTATCACTTTGGACACATGGGACAGTATCTGCCTCTGCAGCACACATATAATGCTGGCTGTTCCCCTGAGGGCTCACTTGCCTGCACTACATGCTCCAGGACGACATCTGCCACTACACTGCTGCTGTCCCTGCATCCTCTGGCTACTGCAATGGCACGTACTGTGGAGAGAGCCCCAGCCTTCACCCATGAGGAGAACCAGGCCCTGGTGGACAACCTCCTTCCACAGTACAGCAAGCTGTATGGGATACCAGGGGAGCAGGTGAGTGTGCTGTCCACTGCCTTACTAATTGTGCATGTTGTCTGACTAGAAGGATTTACAGTGTGCACACCACTGGCAAGCATGCTCACTGAGTAGTTCGCACCCCCGAAAGTGTGTAGTCACATGCACTGAACAGGTACAGTGCAGTAACAGTGCATTCCAACAAGGTTTACTTCCCATGCAATGATACCATGTAGTAACTGCTGGCAAACTGTCCATAGCCCTCGTTGCACTGCCTGTGTTCATCATATGCCCCTGTGATTGAGACATGTATTTACAACTGTGTGATGCATGTGTAGTAATGGCCTTTTCACTTTGTCATCCTCACAGGTTGATGCCCACCAGAAGCAGGAGATCTGGCTGGCCATCGTCTGGGCAGTAAGATCCGTGGGGGTCTACAAGCGCCGGATCCGCAACTGCCAGAAGAGGTGGCAGGACCTTCGTGGCTGGACCCGGAGGATCGCAAGGGTCCAGCTGAAGCTGTCGCCTCCTCGCAGGAGGGGCGGACACCGGACCCTGCCCCCACATGCTCCGGATCCTGGCGGTGGTCTTCCCGGACCTGGATGGGCAGCTGAAGGCCAGACAGCAGCAAGGAGGGGGTGAGTCAAAGACTGCACTGTGAACTCTGTCTAACATGCTATGTGCCCTCCTCTGGCCTGGTTAAACTTCCCCAGTACATCAGTCTTGTTGTCCAGTACCCATGTCCCTCTATTGTGACATGCCCACTCCTCATCTGATACGCAGGTGTGCTCCTTACGCTCAGGATAATTGTGTCACTCGGGTACAGGGTCCTTGCATTTTGCTTTGGTCAAGGTGGGTGACAGCTTTTGTTCCCGTGACATTGTGTTGGCCTTCATGGGTGGGTCAATTGTTCACACAATGCCTGAGTCGTGCAATGTAGTCTGGGTGTAACTTTGATATGTGGTCCACTTGCAGATCAGAATCACCACATGTCCCTGGGGTATTTGGCACACCCCCATGCTGCGGGTGGGTACAATGTTTGGGCCTCAGGAGTATGTATGTCAAGTGTGTCACACATGCTTAGCCACCTGCCTACTGACCAGGGCTCATCCCTCTTGCAGGTGGAGCCGGACAGTCATGCCTACTACAGGGCATACAATACACTCTGTACTCCCACTCCCGTGTATCAGCTGACATGTTGTGCTCAGTGAAATGTTCCCTCAGGTGTCTGCCTCTGTGTCGTTGTGCTGTGACTACGTTGTCGGGACTCCTGTGATGTTTATCAGTTAGGGGTCAGCATGCCATCTGCTATTGGACCATGTGAGACAAGACTTCTGTGACTTATAGGTGTTTGATCACTTGACTGTGCATACAGGTGTTTGCGACTGTGACTTTCAGGCAGATGTTCATCATTCACAGCACACTGAGGTGCTCTGGTTCAGAGAGTTGTGTTTCATGTCTCCCATTTGTCCAATTGGTGTGCAGTGGACAAATACGGGTTCAGATGATGTGGTTAGTGGGGGGAGGACATGTGCACGTGTCAGTTACATTACTTGCCTTCCCCATGTCCTAGGATTGTGACACAGTGCAGACTGTTGTTGGCTGGCTGCCATGGCCATGTGACTGGAGACAGTGATGTATGACTTTGCAGGCATGCCTGTGTCATGGCTTTCAACTTCCTAAGAGTGATCCTGCAGGGGAGTGACATGTGCAACATGCACCCCATTGTGGCATTGACTATCCGGACATGGGTGCTTCATGGTGTCTGGTGCTGGTATGCATCTCATGCATTTCTATTTAGACTCTGCCCGTCCATTTATCCAGACACCTGCACTGACTCAGTGGCAAGAGATGTGACGTGGGCATGTTCACATACTTCACCGTGTTCTCAGCAATGTCCAACAACTGTGTAGGTGGTGCATGTGTCCACACTGGGGTATTACCATCAGACAGGCACCAGACAGATGGGTGCAAGGGCAGGAGGGGTATCTGTTCCATGGTTGACCATCAGACTGACAATTGGCTTTTCCTAATCTGTGTGAGGACTTTTGGCAATGTTCAGCTGGGGATGCCAGGTCTTACTCTGTAATGTGCTGTACTCACTGTGGTGTGTGCGGTCAGTGCAGGTGTCTGATGTTTGTCTGTTTCCCTAATTGTTTGCAGATACATCCACGGCCACAGGAGGGGACAGCTCCACGGACCAGGAGGAGCGGCAGAGCCAGACTGGGTCAACAGCCGACGAGTGGTCGGAGGGACCCAGTGGCACGGAGGGCGAGGGGAGCCACACCGAGGAGTCCTCAGCACCATCCACCTCAGCTGAGGACCACAGCAGCTCGGAGGATGACTCCCTTGTGGAGGCGAGTGTCAGCAGCCACCAAACACCAGCTAGTCTGTCTGGCCCCGCCACCACCACCACCACCACCACCACCGCCCTCCCATTGGCTCCCATTCCAGAGGTCCGTGGAGGCTCCTGTGTCCGGGAGCGTGTCTCCTTTGTGCCAGGCACCGCACCCACTGCCCCTGTGTCCCCTGCTGCCCTGAGTGAGGAATCTGTGTACCTGCTTCGGCAGCTCCATGTAGGGCAGACAGCAATGCTGAGTGTCCTCCATGCACACACCACTCTGTTGACACAGCTGGTGTCGTTCGTGGAGGGCATCTCGACGGGTATGTCTGGCCTACAGAGGAGCAATAGGTCCATGGAGTCCTCCCTGATGGCAGCAGTGTCCCTCCTCCAACAGTCCCTCGCCACTCCTACCTCTGCCCCATCCATACTTCCTGGCACCCTACCTGTCCCAAGCACATGCACACCTGCACAAACACCCAGACACACAGACACGAGCAGCACAGATACACCCAAAACCAATGCAAGACGTGCACACAAGCATCCTCAGGGGACTGATACCACACACACAGGGGATGAGGAACTGACACACACACAGGCAACCACAGTCACTCCGCAATCCTCAAGATCCTCTCCCTCCAAGACCCCTTCCCTTGCCTCACGTGCAACCCCACCTGATAAGCAGCTCTTCCTCTGTGACCTCGGCCTCTTCCCCTCCAATCCCACTGATCCAGCATACCGGGGGAAGAGGAAGTCCACCCACACAGAGGGAGTGCCCCTCGCCCCCGGACACCCTCCCCCAGGTGCAGGCAGAGTGAGCCCCCCACCCGCAAGTCCCCCCGGTCCCGGAAGAGCAAGACCCCACCACCGCCCTGCAAGTCAACCACCCAGTCTCTCACCTCCTTCCCCCAGGCCACCACTCCACAGGTTCTACCGCCACACCTTGCCCCAGGTTCCCCCACACACCGATACCGCATCCCCAAACTGCTTAGGCCCTCCCCCCCGCCACTTGCTCTTCCACCCCCAAACCAGACGCTCTGCCTGTTTGTGCCACTGGTGTGGAGACCGTGTCCCCCTCTGTCCTGCCCAGCTCTTCTGCCCCCCTTCCACTACCTTGGAGTCATGCACTGCGGTGGAGTCCACAACCACCCTGTCTGACTCGGGCACTGCATTGGGGACCCAGTCCACTCCATCTGACCAGCCCACTGCAGTGGTTGCAGCACCAACACCATCTGACTTGAGCCCTGCGGTGGTGCCAGCCCCCCTGAGTCAGACACCTCCACTGCAGTTGCCGGTGACACTCCTGCACCCACCTCCCCTTCACTGCCTCCTTCTGGCATCCCCTGATCCTGTCCCTGCGGTGCCTGGCCTGCCCCTCGTATGCCCCTCCAAGGGGGATGTCCCCTGTCCGTACCTGTGCAGGCAAGCAATTGTTGACAAGTTGTCACACATCACCCTGTTGGGACTGTATATTTGGACTGGCCATTGGCCTTAGTTTATTTTGGACTTTTGATTTGAGTTGCACACTTGCTGAATAAAGCCTACTTTTGTTTACTTGTGGTTAATCTTTGGAGGTACATGATGTAGATGTGTAGAATCATGCATTTGCTATTGTAATAGTGTTCAGATCAGGTAAATGAAGTTTTGCTGTGATTGGCTCCATGTGGTCCATGGGATATGTGTCCTAATCTAGTCTGGATCTATAGCATCCTTTGCTGCAGTCTGAGGGTGTAATGTTCAGCATTTGACACAGGGATGTACGTTTAGCATTTGTAGATTACCATCTTTGTCCTACACTGATGCACATCTGGTGGGCTTACCACTGTGAAATGTTCCTAGTACCCTGACTGTGTGCCCGTCTCCAATGGACATGCAGTTTAGCACATCAAATTTGGAGGACTCATCTGTGTACACAGTGCAAGATGCTTGACATGTGTCTTGGGTGTATGCAGATGACTGACGTGACACTCCCGTGCCCAGGCTGATATGAGCAGAGCCTTCAGTGTGTTGTAGTTGTTGACTCACTGACCGAGTGTTCTGCTGACATGTTTGAGTCGTGCACAGACAAGGTTTGGCACAGCTGACCTTCCACAGGAGTGGAGTGCCCTCATGGCAGTGCGTGATTCCGTGATATAGGCTGTGCCCGTGTTGTGTGTTGTGTAGGCATGTCTGTGCGTGTTCCCTTCTCCTTTTCCTACACAGGCTGTGTCCCTACAGATGATCCTGTTTGTGATGCTTGCTGAGTTGTTCTGTGTTCATCCAGCATCTTGGACCTGGTTTCTCCGGGATGTGGGTGCATGGCAAACTAATGTTCATCAGGTTGTCATCCCTAGTTGTCTTTGTTGTCAGGGCTGGGGATGTGGGCAAACGCAGATGGGACACAGTCAGGATTCCTCTTGGCACTTGTTGGTTACACAAGTAATGTGATTTTCTGTTTGTGTATGCTTTCAGTGATTGTGACACGTTGTGTGTGTGTGACTGCTGCCACTCCTCAGGGTCAGAGCTGCAATGTTGGAAGTTGTCTATGTGTGTCCTTTGTGGGTCAGCTTGGCTTCTTCATTGGTGTGTGACTATGGCCAGGATCCCATTGTTTGGGGTGGATTTCACGTCATGCCCATGTACGGCATACTGTGCAGTGTGTCAGACATTCACAAGTCTTGTTGACTGGCCATGTGTGATGGGTTTCTGCACCTTATTTCCCCCCACCACCCCTGGGATTGTCATGGGTGCATGTGCAATGTCAGCAGTCCATGTGGGCTTCACTGCTGCACATTGGTGGACATCAAGGTGTGTGGCGTTGAGTGTGTGCAAATGTGAGTTGTTGCACGGCTGGGGCACTACCTCCATATTGTCCTTGGCTGGCAGGCCATGCTGAGTGCTTTGTGCTTGTATAGGTGTGATGGTAGTTTGTTGCTCAGGACACATGGCTGTGGTTCACAGTGTGGATGACATCTACCTTTGTCATCACAGTGTGATTGTCATGCAGGCTAGTGTCACCACAATGTGGGGTCCCTGGGGGAGTGCTGTGGTGGTTCTGTCGCTTGCTGTGTTTGTTGCTGTTCCTACAAGCTTGTGTGACATGTGTAATTTGGGCTCCCTCTCATCTCACAATGCCTGTTTGCCCACATAGGGGAATCCAATCCATGAGTTACTTTTGTATGTGACTGTGTTGGCATCTGTGTATTAGTGAATCTGGCCTCCTCATGTGTTGTGTGTTTGCCTGGGGACACTGGCACACAACCCCCCTCACCTGTTGTGTTTGATATGCAGTGTGAGTCTGCCTGTTTGTGCATTTGCACTACTGCATTGGCATATCTTTAGTTTGCCATTGGCTGTGTGTTGTTTGTTGGCTTTCCCCTGCTGGCCCTGGGACTGCTAGGTCATCAGTCAGCACATTGATCATGGTTAGTATGTCCCATTGCTGCCATGGTATGGTATTTGTTCACCTGACATCTACAGTCTCCACAGGATATCTACATTTGTGTGTCCATTGGTGCAGGTATGTGGGTCTGCATTATGATGCTCACTTCTGTCATTGTGTTATTTGTGAATGTAGACAATGTGGGCCCCCATGGCTGATGTTTGTGTGCACATGGCCAGAACGATGTGTCATTGGCACTGCACTGCTTGCCTCACACAATCTATGTTGCTATGGGACACAAGCACTACAATGCCACTGTAGTGTTTGGTGTTGTGTGGCCAGGAATAATCCCTGCAGTTTTGTTTTTGCAGCATTTACCAGGACTACACTTACCTTTTGAGCACTGTGGTGATGGGGCTTTGGGCCCCATTGCCACACTGTTCAAAATGTGCTTCAGCTATGGAGCACACACTTACCTTTGGGCACTGTGGTGATGGGGCTTTGGGCCACATTGCCACACTGTTCAAAATGTGCTTCAGCTATGGAGCACACACTTACCTTTTGGGCACTGTGGTGATGGGGCTTTGGGCCACATTGCCACACTGTTCAAAATGTGCTTCAGCTATGGAGCACACACTTACCTTTTGGGCACTGTGGTGATGGGGCTTTGGGCCACATTGCCACACTGTTCAAAATGTGCTTCAGCTATGGAGCACACACTTCCCTTTGGTCACTGTGGTGATGGGACTTTGGGCCCCATTGCCACACTGTTCAAAATGTGCTTCAGCTATGGAGCACACACTTACCTTTTGGGCACTGTGGTGATGGGGCTTTGGGCCCCATTGCCACACTGTTCAAAATGTGCTTCAGCTATGGAGCACACACTTACCTTTTGGGCACTGTGGTGATGGGGCTTTGGGCCACATTGCCACAGTGGTCATGGTCTGCTTGCATTGTGTAGGCCACACACACACTTATGTGTGACACATGTGTTAGGGGGTCACATTGTATGTTCAATGTCATGTTCAGTGTTGTATGCATTTGACACAGACCACACACGCTTGTCATGGTGTTGGGGGTGGGATGTAATTTTCAGACAGTCCTTATGTGGGAGTATGCTAGTTGTGTCATGCATTACCCGTCCTATGAGTAGGGGTGGTTGTAGTGACAGGCATCCAGCCCCCTATGGGTGGGGATGGCAGTGGTGGCAGGCATCCAGCCAACCCTGAGTAGGGGTGGTGTTAGTGGTAGGCATCCATCCCCCTATGGAGGGGGATGGCAGTAGTGGCAGGCATCCAGCCCCCCCTGAGTGGGGATGGTAGTAGTGGTAGGCATCCAGCCCCCCATGAGTGGGGATGGTAGTAGTGGTAGGCATCCAGACCTCCATGAGTGGGGATGGTAGTAGTGGTAGGCATCCAGCCCCCCATGAGTGGGGATGGTAGTAGTGGCAGGCAGCCATCCCCCCATGAGTGGGGATGGTAGTAGTGGTAGGCATCCAGCCCCCCATGAGTGGGGATGGTAGTAGTGACAGGCATCCAGACCCCCATGAGTGGGGATGGTAGTAGTGGTAGGCATCCAGCCCCCCATGAGTGGGGATGGCAGTAGTGACAGGCATCCAGCCCCCCATGAGTGGGGATGGTAGTAGTGGCAGGCATCCATCCCCCCATGAGTGGGGATTGTAGTAGTGGTAGGCATCCAGCCCACCCTGAGTGGGGATGGTAGTAGTGACAGCCATCCAGCCCCCTATGGGTGGGGATGGCAGTAGTGACAGGCATCCAGACCCCCATGAGTGGGGATGGTAGTAGTGGCAGGCATCCAGCCCCCCCTGAGTAGGGGTGGTGTTAGTGGTAGGCATCCATCCCCCTATGGGTGGGGATGGCAGTAGTGGCAGGCATCCAGCCCACCTGAGTAGGGGTGGTGTTAGTGGTAGGCATCCATCCCCCTATGGGTGGGGATGGCAGTAGTGGCAGGCATCCAGCCCCCCATGAGTGGGGATGGTAGTAGTGGTAGGCATCCAGCCCCCCATGAGTGGGGATGGTAGTAGTGGTAGGCATCCAGACCCCCATGAGTGGGGATGGTAGTAGTGGTAGGCATCCAGCCCCCCATGAGTGGGATGGTAGTAGTGGCAGGCATCCATCCCCCCATGAGTGGGGATGGTAGTAGTGGTAGGCATCCAGCCCACCCTGAGTGGGGATGGTAGTAGTGACAGCCATCCAGCCCCCTATGGGTGGGGATGGCAGTAGTGACAGGCATCCAGACCCCCATGAGTGGGGATGGTAGTAGTGGCAGGCATCCAGCCCCCCATGAGTGGGGATGGTAGTAGTGGCAGGCATCCATCCCCCCATGAGTGGGGATGGTAGTAGTGGTAGGCATCCAGCCCACCCTGAGTGGGGATGGTAGTAGTGACAGCCATCCAGCCCCCTATGGGTGGGGATGGCAGTAGGGGTAGGCATCCATCCCCCTATGGGTGGGGATGGTAGTAGTGGCCGGCATCCATCCCCCTATGGGTGTGTATGGCATTGGTGATGGCCATCCCGCCCCTATGGTTCTGCTGTTGCTAGTGTACGTCATTTGTGCATCCCTATGTGTGTGTGACATATTTCGGGTACGTGTCGTTTGTTTGTGTTGTGGGTGTTTGACTTACCGTCTGCACCGTACGCGTCCGTACCGGTCCCGGTAATAGATGTAGAGTATTGGTAGGACCTGCGCGATGGGATTCATGGTTGGGTCGTCTCGTTCGAGTTTCTCGTGGCTTCGACTCGTACTCGTCGCTGACTTGTTCGTCTCGTAGCCGTGGATCGTCTTGTGGCGCGAATCGGAGCTTATGTACAGCTCTCCCAGATGCTCAAACGTGCCGGACGTAGCGACGAGTTCGGCGCATACGGAAGACGCATCGTACTAGTCCGGCCGGAAGGCGCTGTGTATTTGGTTCCGTGCGACTCGATTCGGCGTTTACGGATCCGGCTCAGGCGGGGAACAGGAGCTGGAATGGGTAAGTACGGCTCGCTCGGAATCTGGGCTGTTATGCGCATCGTACTTGTTCGTTCGGTTGAGTGTTCGAGTCGGTCGGAAAACACGCGTTCGGCTGGTATTTTTTCCGGACGAATACTGTTAGGTGCGCTTCCGGCCGACATCGGAATCGACCCCTCTGTGTCCTTATTGTGTGTAACAGTCTCTGTATAATTTCTCCTCAGCCACTGTTTTTGTTTACACTGTTAATTCCCTTTTCAATGTGCTTTGTGTGTAACCTTGAGAGCACCACATCTGTGATTATACATAATTATCTTATTACATTTTGTATACATGGTATAGGGGTACCATCATTTTTCTACGTGCTATTGCTTCTGTAGCAACAATCTACCCTTTTTTGTTTGATTAATTTAGTTTGTTGTTTGTGTAATGCTGCACTTGAACCCCTGTTAGGATTCTAGTCATAGATGTTTTAAGGCATGGGCAAAGTGGGCTCTGGCCCTGGGCCCCAGCCTTTCAGGGGGCCCCCTGATAGAGCCAGCTCTTTTCTGCTGAGACTCTTGCCCTACTGACCTTGAATAATTCTTAAACAAATTGTTTTAAATACTGTTTTCCTTTTATGTATTTTAATGTGGATGATGTGTGTGAGTCTATTACAGACATTTTGCAGCAAAAAGTGTTTATGTTTCATGCAACATCAGTAAAAAAAAAATTCTTTTAGATGACAATGGGACCTCACATACGAGAAATGGGAGGATGTCACAGAGATTATTTGCAGTAAAATTAGTGACCTGCTGCTGTGTTACAATATTGAAAACACACGTCACTATCCCTGAATATTAGATGCAAATACATTTAGAATTTGAACTAGTGCGCCTGTACACTGTCAGTGACATGGCCAAAGAGGGCATGAAAGAGCTGAAAACGAATCATAATTTCCAAGCTGTTCCTTACAAGGGTCCCTAAGATATATTTGGCCCAGGCCTCCCATAATCCTTAAGACGTCCCTGGGCATTGCGGCCCCGCTCCTACACCACCAAAGTTGTATTCAGGCCCTTAGTAGGAAAGCATATGCTATACCATTAATTGTAAAATAGTTAAAGCATGCAACAACAGCACATAGAAAATGCAAACAGTTTGGCAAGTGATGAATCAAGGATAATAGAAATGTTATTACAATTGTTACTTTTCATTCTGCACGAATCAGATCATCTCTTATGAAAATACCTGGCTTAGACTTTTCTCTTCCTATTGTTTATTTGCAGGCTTGTTATATTCCATATAGGTACCCTATATAGGCAAAGGTAACATTGCAAACTTTCACCTATATTCTTCCCTACATTACATACATAACGGTTCTTAGGGACTGACCTTTTACCTAGATACAAGACTGCATTCAGAACGTGGGTTTCCCCCTAGTTCGAATCTCATTCATTATGCATGAGGCTTCTTGGAAGCACAGCAGGACTAACAGCAGGACGAACATCTCCTGTATAATATCTCTGTATAAAGTTCAGGCCCGACGTCATCCTTTAGGCCGACACAGTAACACAGGAAGGTAAGACCCCTGGGGAGACCTATGGGTATATATACATCACATCTTGCTTAGAAAGATCAAGGAGACCGAGACTTCCCGGCTGACACACTGACCAGAGACGCTGAGGTTCCTGCATGCAGACACTCCAGCTCGCAGTGGTCTAACATCCCTCGCGGGGTGTCCAACTTGAGACCAGGACGGGGTCCCGTATTCTCTCATTCTCAGGTAATGGGGTTGACTAGATCCTAGAGGGATTCTTGGCATAACACCTACACAGATGCTAGTTACATTTAGGTACATCTAGTTAGGGAGGCATCGTAGGAGTACGCACTTTTTATCATGTGTTTTATGTACTTGTATATATTCATGATTTCTGCAAGATGGTAGAACTATACCATCCCTTTACTTTCGTAGTAGTGATAATCATATATCTCTGCTACTGTCTAATGGTTGTTGCAGCTCATCTATTCTACACTAGAATAACAACTATTCAATAAATACTTATTGAAAACGCCCAGACTGTTCATTCTGTGTATCTCTCTGAGACAAACTAAGTGAGCACGAGTGACTGAGGGAAAGGTAGTATATTGTTTCCACGATTCTGAGGGATCAGGGTTGTCATGTTCTGAGGTTGCCAGACTCTATTCTCTCCTTGGTAAGAGGAGATTATAGTGGCACTGTGAGCTAGCTAATATAGATAGGCTGACGTATCTGGTGGGGGAGCACGGAATCAGTCTGCCACCAATCCCACAGTTTATGTTATCCAAACACGCAGATCCTGTATAGGTTATATAGGAACTACACGACATGGCGCCACCAATGTTGGTTGGGTACTTATTTAACAGTAGAATCTGAGTAGTTCAGTCGTGCTATTCTCAGAGACCCCTACTCACAAAACACCAGAGATGTCTGGAGTGAGTGGGCACAAACTCCGCCACAGCTGAGTAGGCTAAATAAAAAAAAAATCCTATTTATTGGCTGTTGGTTAATCAAGCTTGAAGGACACAGTGTTCCTAAAATTGTGCATAACACCTTGTCTTGGTTCCCTTGAAAAACTATTTTTAGTATTCTAAGAACAATGACTAACTAGGTCTTAGACCCACTGCAACAAGCACTCCCCCTCACAGACGAGGAGGAAGAGGCAGACGCAATACACATTGCACCAAATTTTAGAAATACAGTCACCCTGAAACTGCTAGAGCATGGATTAACACCTAGGGGTGGCATAGTTGTATTTGTGGTTGAGGCACACGAATCGAACAGAACAGAGGTATTTTATTCGTGGGTTACATTCCCGGCAGCAAATGCAAGAACAAAAACATTTCACTCCTACACAGAAGGAGATGCACCAGCGGAATATTGTCCGTTTGAGGACATAGAGGTTCCGCTCACTTACCAGGAACACTTATACTGGTTTAAAGGCGCCCTGCCCCATATAAGAAGAAGAGTGAGACTCGGCTCGCTCGGTAGAGAAGGGGCAACATGGCCAATATTAGCGGCCTACACACCACATCCTGACATTGAAACAATGCCACCAGGAGACTTACTCACACAACACATAGAATTATTAAAAATATACAGAAACTTGATGCAGTTCGTCATGCGGACACTTACAGTCCAACCAGCAATAGTTGCAACAAATGGAACTCAAATTCAGGGTACAGCAACTAAAATTACACCACAAACATTACACACGGTAATGGGTAAAATGCCCACAAGACGGGAACAAATGCCATTCTGGGTAGCTCAGAAAATAACACAGCTAGAGGCGATATTCCCGAATACTGCCCCATATGAAAAACACAGAATGCTAACAATCTGCTTGCCCATGGGGATAACTCCACAAGTAGAGGATTGTACCACTTGGGGTACAGTCTTTGCTGCCATTTATACCAGAACTCATGGTATCCCGTCACTAGCAGTGATACCAGATGTATTGAGACAAATACAAAATGAGTACAGAGCAGAGCCTGCTCTGAACTTAGGGATGAAGCTACTAGGTAACTATGCCCAGGTATCAGCCATAATATTAGCTAATATTAAAGGGGAAGCAGCTTCAGCGGCTATCTGCCAACGCCTAAGGGAGTTCAGTCCTTTAGAACAGGAACATGAACTACCGAAAATAATTAAAACTGCATATGCAGAGTTAGGCAGAGACAGTTTGGGTGGGAAAGCTTTAAAACCACAACTGATGGGCGGTCCTGAAAAGGACACTTCTAAGCAGACACCTGTTTCAACAAAAAAGAAGTGGGACAATAAAAAACAACAAAACTCTAAAGGAAACAGATCTCAATCCAGAGGTAGATCTCCTCCACACGAGCCCTCTGAAAAGAGGTATAACCTTAGGAATAGGGATAATATTAGGAAACCTGACAGGTATCAGGATACTGATACACGTTCCTCGTTCAGGGTTCATCGAAAAACTCTGAGAGAGAAGGACGGTCAGACAGACAAGAAGAGCGTACAAAGTCCAGAGACAAGCAGCACGGTCAAGATTACACTTCTAAAAAAGAAGAGAAGCCAAAGCAAAAGCCACAGTTCAAAAATAAGAAAGTTGCAGGTCTAAAAATCAGACATGCCCAGAATTCTGAGGACTCGACTACTGAACGGGGAATGGGGTCTGACGATGCTAGACAGTGCGGCAGAAATAACAATAGCTAGCCAGAACCTGATGGAATTTCTGGTGACAGTGGACTTGATTGAGTATATCACGGTAGAAACACCCGATACTAGGGTAAGTGTCCCACATAAGTATATGAAATAACGCTCCAAATGGAGGGGGACAAAAGTAGAACAGTGAGAGGTCTCTTTTGGGAGAACCTTACGTTTGGCTATGATATTTTATTAGCTGAACAAGATTGGCCGCCAGCATTCGTCATGGACTGCCCTAAAGGAGAGACGGTAATTCTTCCGGCATTCCCAGACCATATTCCCAGGCACTTACAACACACTTATGTGCAGAAGTGGGCAGGAGCCCGGGCTCCGGCATTATATAAAAGCCATGTTGGATGGTATGAGGATTCAACCCACCACATAATTCCTTTAAAAAATACTCCAACTGCACAGAGGCAGTATCCAACAAAGCAAGAAGCTAAAACACAGGTCAGGGAGATCTTAGATCAACTTGAATACCAAGGGGTGATCGAAAATTGCACCTCATCAATGAACAATCCTTTGTTTCCAGTCATGAAACCTGACAATTCATATCGTTTAGTTTTAGATTACAGACATTTAAACACTTGCACTAAGACATTTGCAGTCCAAAATGCACACAGTGCCGCATTAATGAATAATATTGTGTGGAAAAAATATAAAACAACACATGATATCTCAAATGGATTTTTCTGCCAAAATATAGCGCCTGAAAGCAAGCATCTAACAGCGTTCTCAGCGCTAGGGTCCCAGCGTCAATTTTGTCGACTCCCCCAAGGGTATAAGAACAGCCTGGGGTTGTTTTCAGCCAGAGAAACTGAGTTACTTCAAAATTTGGATGAAGAGGCATTGTCCTATGTGGATGATATTTATCTAACAGACGATGACCTAGAGGAGCACTTGAACAGAGTGAATACCATAATTTTGGGATTTGCATCTGAGGGCTACAAATTCAACTTTAGAAAATCAATAATTGCCCACCTCAGTGTCCTGTTTTTAGGATATGAGCTTTCAAGTGAAGGGAAAAGCCTTGCAGCCAATTTTTTAGAGAAATGCACGCTGCTCCAACCTCCAAAATCATTAAAAAATTTACAATCAATCCTGGGATTCCTAAATTTTGGTCAAATTTACATTTTGGATTACGCGGAAAGAGTAAAACCTTGCTACGATTTAATAAAACCTGATTTTTCAGTAAAACAATGGACACAGGAACACACAGATACACTTCGTTCCTTACAAGCTGACATGATAGCTTCCAAACATTTACAGACACGCGTAAACGTACGCAACCTGGTGATCCGTATAGTTGCTGATAATCTGGGTACACCTATCTAACATATAATGAAGGTGAAACAGTACCAATTGAATACAAATCACATTTGTACACAAATGCTGAGATGCGCTTCGCATCTACAGAAAAGATTCTAACAGCAGTACAGACTGCTGTAGTGAGAGAAAGAGCACTGGCTCAAGGGAAACGAATAATAGTGGTGACTCCAGTTCCAGCTTTAGAGGCTGCGACAAAGGCAAGCGTTCCTAACGCTAAAGCCTTACATCCAAGATGGATACAATGGGCTAATTCTCTCACTGCAACAGATGTAGAATACAGGTACGACCCAAATTTAAAGACACAAGCATTTCTGCAATACGAACAAGAATATCCTCTAGCAAACGAAATAATGCCTCTCGATCAGTATGAATATATAATTTACACTGACGGATCTGCTCAACCGGCCATAGGAAGTAAGCAACAATATAGCGCAGCATGCACAATCGTTAAAGGTCGCATGCGGGATGGAAGGTTCCACCCAAGTTGCACAAAAATGCAATCTCTAGGAGACTGCACAGCTGGCAGAGTTGAAAGCCTTGATACTGGTACTGGTAAATACGGATCAAGAATTCCCCACACTAATCGTGTGCAATTCCTTTTACTGTGTGCAGTCATATAATTAATATTTGCAGTACTGGGTTCAAAACGGGTTCAAAGATGCAAAAGGTGGCACAATTAAGCATAAAATGCAATGGGAACAGGTAGTGGAGTTGAAAACCGAACTACCGAGGGCTCACGTGATACATACACTGAGTCATCAGCGTGATGGCGTTCACGTTGAAGAGAATTCATTGGCTGATGAAGCCGCAAAGGGGGTTGTACGCACGGCTTCCGTAGCTGCAAACTCGTTCTAAAACAAGAATAGACGGTGAGATTATGGTAGCTATCAATGCTTGTCGCAAAAACAGCGGAGCAGTACCAAAAAGGTTTCCACTCAAGTACTCCTACAAGTTAGATGCCAATAACATTCCATTTGCTCAGATTCCTGGAGTGGGGGATAGAGTAATTCAAACATGGATCGTAGGTTAGGTTTAATTCTGGCAGCACACGAAGGGATAGGTTCTGCACATGCAGGAGTTAAGGCGACTGTTTCTTTGTTGAAACAACGCTATTGGTGGCCTTGATTAACAAAGCAGACTAAAGACTATGGGGTCGATTCCGATCTCGGCCGGAAGCGCACCTAACAGTATTCGTCTGGAAAAAAACCAAGCCGAACGCATGTTTCCCGACCGATTCGAACAGTCGTCCGAACGAGCAAGTACGATGCGCCTAACAGCACAGATTCCGAGCAAGCCGTACTTACCCATTTCAGCTCCTGTTCCCCGCCCGAGCCGGATCCATACACGCCGAATCGAGTCGCACGGAACCAAATACACAGCACCTTCCGGCCGGACTAGTACGATGCACCTTCCGTACACGCCGAACCCATCGCTACGTCCGGCACGTCAGAGCATCCGGAAGAGCTGTACATAAGCTCCGATTCGCGCCACAAGACGATCCACGGCGACGAGACGAACAAGCCAGCGACGAGTACGAGTCGAAGCCACGAGAAACCCGAACGAGACGAACCAACCATGAATCCCATCGCGCAGGTCCTACCAATACTCTACATCTATTACCGGGACCGGTACGGACGCGTATGGCGCAGACGGTAAGTCAAACACCCACAACACAAACAAACGATACGTACCCGAAATATGTCACACACACATAGGGATGCAGAAATGACGTACACTAGCAACAGCAGAACCATAGGGGCGGGATGGCTATCACCAATGCCATACACACCCATAGGGGGATGGATGCCTACCACTACCACCACCCCTACTCATGGAGGCCTGGATGCCTGCCACTACTACCATCCCCACTCATAGGGGGATGGATGCCTACCACTACCACCACCCCTACTCATGGGGGCCTGGATGCCTGTCACTACTACCATCCCCACTCATAGGGGGATGGATGCCTGCCACTACTACCATCCCCACTCATAGGGGGATGGATGCCTACCACTAACACCACGGATCTCTCACCATCTGAAGACTCTGCATTGGCTGCCTGTTCGTTGCAGAATACTTTTCAAAGCATTGGTCCTGGCCTTCAAAGCTCTTCATGGCATGGGAAAAAAACAACAATTGATGGACAGAATGCAGAACAATGTCATACATTCACCCCAGTACAGAGATCTGGGCCTAAATCCATCGTTTTTTTGCTCACCATGCCGTTCCAGTTTGAACCCAGCCATATGCAAATCAGTCTTGACCCTGTGCCTCATGGGAACAGTCCAGCCCGAACTGCCAAGCCAGGTCCTCCCTGGACTGGAAACAAGCATCCTAGGACCGGTTTCGGGGTTTCCCCTTTGGTTTTGCTATGTTCGCCCTAAGTTGGCAGGGTATGCCCAGACGTGGGTCCCTTGCTCACTTTGCCACTGGATTCAAGATAGCCTGGCTGATGACGGCTGTAAGCCAGAAACCGGTCCCAGGATGCTTGTTTCCGGTCCAGGGAAGACATGGCTTGGCAGTTCGGGCTGGACTGTTCCCATGAGGCACAGGGTCAGACTGATTTGCATATGGCCATGTCTGAACTGGGGTGGCGGAGTGAGCTAAAGAATGATGATGGATTAAACCCAGATCAGTTGACTTGGGGTGAGTGCTTGCAATGTTCAACACTCGTTCCATCATCCCCTTTGGTTTTTCTTCATGGCATGGGGGCACATTATATTCGCAGAAGAGTTTCGTATTACGTGCCTGGCAGAGCTCTGAGGTCAGCACACCAACACCTAATTATTACTCCAAAATGTCTCAGAAGTCGCCGCGGTGGACTTTCTTTTCAAGTGCAAGTGGCTAGACACTGGAACAAACTGCCTCTCTCGCTCAGGCAGGCCACGAACATATTGGCGTTCAGGAAAAAACTAAAAACCTGGCTGTTCCAGCAAAGAGTTTAAAGTCTGTTCTCCCCGGTACTGATGTGCTCCTCTGTCAGTCTTTCTGTCTCTTTCAATCTCAGCGCCGGGACACTCTGTTGAGTAGCTGCGCGCTCTACAAATCCACTCATAACATAACATAACACCACCCCTACTCATGGCGGCCTGCATGCCTGCCACTACCACCACCCCTACTCATGGTGGCCTGGATGACTGTCACCACTACCATCCCCACTCATAGGGGGATGGATGCCCACCACTACCACCACCCCTACTCATGGGGGGCTGGATGCCTGCCACTACTACCATCCCCACTCATAGGGGGATGGATGCCTACCACTACCACCACCCCTACTCATGGGGGCCTGGATGCCTGTCACTACCACCACCCCTACTCATGGGGGCCTGGATGCCTGTCACTACTACTATCCCCCTCATAGGGAGATGGATGCCTGCCACTACTACCATCCCCACTCATAGGGGGATGGATGCCTACCACTACCTCCACCCCTACTCATGGGGGCCTGGATGCCTGTCACTACGACCACCCCTACTCATGGGGGCCTGGATGCCTGTCACTACCACCACCCCTACTCATGGGGGCCTGGATGCCTGTCACTACTACCATCCCCACTCATAGGGGGATGGATGCCTGCCAATACTACCATCCCCACTCATAGGGGGATGGATGCCTACCACTAACACCACCCCTACTCATGGGTGCCTGGATGCCTGCCACTACCACCACCCCTACTCATGGTGGCCTGGATGCCTGTCACCACTACCATCCCCACTCATAGGGGGATGGATGCCCACCACTACCACCACCCCTACTCATGGGGTGCTGGATGCCTGCCACTACTACCATCCCCACTCATAGGGGGATGGATGCCTACCACTACCACCACCCCTACTCATGGGGGCCTGGATGCCTGTCACTACTACCATCCCCACTCATAGGGGGATGGATGCCTACCACTACCACCACCCCTACTCATGGGGGCCTGGATGCCTGTCACTACCACCACCCCTACTCATGGGGGCCTGGATGCCTGTCACTACTACCATCCCCACTCATAGGGGGATGGATGCCTGCCACTACTACCATCCCAACTCATAGGGGGATGGATGCCTACCACTACCACCACCTCTACTCATGGGGGCCTGGATGCCTGTCACTACCACCACCCCTACTCATGGGGGCCTGGATGCCTGTCACTACCACCACCCCTACACATGGGGGCCTGGATGCCTGTCACTACTACCATCCCCACTCATAGGGGGATGGATGCCTGCCACTACTACCATCCCCACTCATAGGGGGATGGATGCCTACCACTAACACCACCCCTACTCATGGGGGCCTGGATGCCTGCCACTACCACCACCCCTACTCATGGTGGCCTGGATGCCTGTCACCACTACCATCCTCACTCATAGGGGGATGGATGCCCACCACTACCACCACCCCTACTCATGGGGGGCTGGATGCCTGCCACTACTACCATCCCCACTCATAGGGGGATGGATGCCTACCACTACCACCACCCCTACTCATGGGGGCCTGGATGCCTGTCACTAATACCATCCCCACTCAAAGGGGGGTGGATGCCTACCACTACCACCACCCCTACTCATGGGGGCCTGAAATGCCTGTCACTACCACCACCCCTACTCATGGGGGCCTGGATGCCTGTCACTACCACCACCCCTACTCATGGGGGCCTGGATGCCTGTCACTACTACCATCCCCACTCATAGGGGGATGGATGCCTGCCACTACTACCATCCCCAATCATAGGGGGATGGATGCCCACCACTACCACCACCCCTACTCATGGGGGGCTGGATGCCTGCCACTACTACCATCCCCACTCATGGGGGCCTGGATGCCTGTCACTACCACCACCCCTACTCATGGGGGCCTGGATGCCTGTCACTACTACCATCCCCACTCATAGGGGGATGGATGCCTACCACTACTACCACCCCTACTCATGGGGGCCTGGATGCCTGTCACTACCACCACCCCTACTCATGGGGACCTGGATGCCTGTCACTACCACCACCCCTACTCATGGGGGCCTGAATGCCTGTCACTACTACCATCCCCACTCATAGGGGGATGGATGCCTGCCACTACTACCATCCCCACTCATAGGGGGATGGATGCCTACCACTACCATCACCCCTACTCATGGGGGCCTGGATGCATGTCACTACCACCACCCCTACTCATGGGGGCCTGGATGCCTGTCACTACCACCACCCCTACTCATGGGGGCCTGGATGCCTGTCACTACTACCATCCCCACTCATAGGGGGATGGATGCCTGCCACTACTACCATCCCCACTCATAGGGGGATGGATGCCTACCACTAACACCACCCCTACTCATGGGTGCCTGGATGCCTGCCACTACCACCACCCCTACTCATGGTGGCCTGGATGCCTGTCACCACTATCATCCCCACTCATAGGGGGATGGATGCCCACCACTACCACCACCCCCACTCATAGGGGGATGGATGCCTACCACTACCACCACCCCTACTCATGGGGGCCTGGATGCCTGTCACTACTACCATCCCCACTCATAGGGGGATGGATGCCTACCACTACCACCACCCCTACTCATGGGGGCCTGGATGCCTGTCACTATCACCACCCCTACTCATGGGGGCCTGGATGCCTGTCACTACTACCATCCCCACTCATAGGGGGATGGATGCCTGCCACTACTACCATCCCCACTCATAGGGGGATGGATGCCTACCACTACCACCACCCCTACTCATGGGGGCCTGGATGCCTGTCACTACCACCACCCCTACTCATGGCGGCCTGGATGCCTGTCACTACTACCATCCCCACTCATAGGGGGATGGATGCCTACCACTACTACCATCCCCACTCATAGGGGGATGGATGCCTACCACTAACACCACCCCTACTCATGGGGGCCTGGATGCCTGCCACTACCACCACCCCTACTCATGGTGGCCTGGATGCCTGTCACCACTACCATCCCCACTCATAGGGGGATGGATGCCCACCACTACCACCACCCCTACTCTTGGGGGGCTGGATGCCTGCCACTACTACCATCCCCACTCATAGGGGGATGGATGCCTACCACTACCACCACCCCTACTCATGGGGGCCTGGATGCCTGTCACTACTACCATCCCCACTCATAGGGGGATGGATGCCTACCACTACCACCACCCCTACTCATGGGGGCCTGGATGCCTGTCACTACCACCACCCCTACTCATGGGGGGCTGGATGCCTGTCACTACTACCATCCCCACTCATAGGGGGATGGATGCCTGCCACTACTACGATCCCCACTCATAGGGGGATGGATGCCTACCACTACCACCACCCCAACTCATGGGGGCCTGGATGCCTGTCACTACCACCACCCCTACTCATGGGGGCCTGGATGCCTGTCACTACTACCATCCCCACTCATAGGGGGATGGATGCCTGCCACTACTACCATCCCCACTCATAGGGGGATGGATGCCTACCACTACCACCACCCCTACTCATGGGGGCCTGGATGCCTGTCCCTACCACCACCCCTACTCATGGGGGCCTGGATGCCTGTCACTACCACCACCCCTACTCATGGGGGCCTGGATGCCTGTCACTACTACCATCCCCACTCATAGGGGGATGGATGCCTGCCACTACTACCATCCCCACTCATAGGGGGATGGATGCCTACCACTAACACCACCCCTACTCATGGGGGCCTGGATGCCTGCCACTACCACCACCCCTACTCATGGTGGCCTGGATGCCTGTCACCACTACCATCCCCACTCATAGGGGGATAGATGCTCACCACTACCACCACCCCTACTCATGGGGGCTGGATGCCTGCCACTACTACCATCCCCACTCATAGGGGGATGGATGCCTACCACTATCACCACCCCTACTCATGGGGGCCTGGATGCCTGTCACTACTACCATCCCCACTCATAGGGGGATAGATGCCCACCACTACCACCACCTCTACTCATGGGGGGCTGGATGCCTGCCACTACTACCATCCCCACTCATAGGGGGATGGATGCCTACCACTACCACCACCCCTACTCATGGGGGCCTGGATGCCTGTCACTTCCACCACCCCTACTCATGGGGGCCTGGATTCCAGTCACTACTACCATCCCCACTCATAGGGGGATGGATGACTACCACTACCACCACCCCTAAACATGGGGGCCTGGATGCCTGTCACTACCACCACCCCTACTCATGGGGGCCTGGATGCCTGTCACTACCACCACCCCTACTCATGGGGGCCTGGATGCCTGTCTCTACTACCATCCCCACTCATAGGGGGATGGATGCCTGCCACTACTACCATCCCCACTCATAGGGGGATGGTTGCCTACCACTAACACCACCCCTACTCATGGGGGCCTGGATGCCTGTCACTACCACCACCCCTACTCATGGGGGCCTGGATGCCTGTCACTACTACCATCCCCACTCATAGGGGGATGGATGCCTGCCACTACTACCATCCCCACTCATAGGGGGATGGATGCCTACCACTACCACCACCCCTACTCATGGGGGCCTGGATGCCTGTCACTACTACCATCCCCACTCATAGGGGGATGGATGCCTACCACTAACACCACCCCTACTCATGGGGGCCTGGATGCCTGCCACTACCACCACCCCTACTCATGGTGGCCTGGATGCCTGTCACCACTACCATCCCCACTCATAGGGGGATGGATGCCCACCACTACCACCACCCCTACTCTTGGGGGCTGGATGCCTGCCACTACTACCATCCCCACTCATAGGGGGATGGATGCCTACCACTACCACCACCCCTACTCATGGGGGCCTGGATGCCTGTCACTACTACCATCCCCACTCATAGGGGGATGGATGCCTACCACTACCACCACCCCTACTCATGGGGGCCTGGATGCCTGTCACTACCACCACCCCTACTCATAGGGGGATGGATGCCTGCCACTACTACCATCCCCACTCATAGGGGGATGGATGCCTACCACTACCACCACCCCAACTCATGGGGGCCTGGATGCCTGTCACTACCACCACCCCTACTCATGGGGGCCTGGATGCCTGTCACTACTACCATCCCCACTCATAGGGGGATGGATGCCTGCCACTACTACCATCCCCACTCATAGGGGGATGGATGCCTACCACTACCACCACCCCTACTCATGGGGGCCTGGATGCCTGTCCCTACCACCACCCCTACTCATGGGGGCCTGGATGCCTGTCACTACCACCACCCCTACTCATGGGGGCCTGGATGCCTGTCACTACTACCATCCCCACTCATAGGGGGATGGATGCCTGCCACTACTACCATCCCCACTCATAGGGGGATGGATGCCTACCACTAACACCACCCCTACTCATGGGGGCCTGGATGCCTGCCACTACCACCACCCCTACTCATGGTGGCCTGGATGCCTGTCACCACTACCATCCCCACTCATAGGGGGATAGATGCTCACCACTACCACCACCCCTACTCATGGGGGGCTGGATGCCTGCCACTACTACCATCCCCACTCATAGGGGGATGGATGCCTACCACTATCACCACCCCTACTCATGGGGGCCTGGATGCCTGTCACTACTACCATCCCCACTCATAGGGGGATAGATGCCCACCACTACCACCACCTCTACTCATGGGGGGCTGGATGCCTGCCACTACTACCATCCCCACTCATAGGGGATGGATGCCTACCACTACCACCACCCCTACTCATGGGGGCCTGGATGCCTGTCACTTCCACCACCCCTACTCATGGGGGCCTGGATTCCAGTCACTACTACCATCCCCACTCATAGGGGGATGGATGACTACCACTACCACCACCCCTAAACATGGGGGCCTGGATGCCTGTCACTACCACCACCCCTACTCATGGGGGCCTGGATGCCTGTCACTACCACCACCCCTACTCATGGGGGCCTGGATGCCTGTCACTACTACCATCCCCACTCATAGGGGGATGGATGCCTGCCACTACTACCATCCCCACTCATAGGGGGATGGTTGCCTACCACTAACACCACCCCTACTCATGGGGGCCTGGATGCCTGTCACTACCACCACCCCTACTCATGGGGGCCTGGATGCCTGTCACTACTACCATCCCCACTCATAGGGGGATGGATGCCTGCCACTACTACCATCCCCACTCATAGGGGATGGATGCCTACCACTACCACCACCCCTACTCATGGGGGCCTGGATGCCTGTCACTACTACCATCCCCACTCATAGGGGGATGGATGCCTACCACTAACACCACCCCTACTCATAGGGGGCTGGATGCCTGCCACTACTACCACCCCTACTCATGGGGGCCTGGATGCCTGTCACCACTACCATCCCCACTCATAGGGGGATGGATGCCCACCACTACCACCACCCCTACTCATGGGTGCTGGATGCCTACCACCCACACCACCCCTACTCATAGGACGGGTAATGCATGACACAACCAGCATACTCCAACATAAGGAATGTCTGAAAAATACATCCCCCCAACACCATGACAAGCGTGTGTAGTCTGTGTCAAATGCCTACAACACTGAACATGACATTGAACATACAATGTGACCCCCTATCACATGTGTCACACATAAATGTGTGTGGCCTCCACAATGCAAGCAGACCATGACCACTGTGGCAATGGGGTCTAACACCCCATCATCACAGTGACCAAAAGGTAAGTGTGGGGTCCATAGCTGAAGCACATTTTGAACATTGTGGCAATGGGGTCTAAACCCCCATCATCACAGTGACCAAAATGTAAGTGTGGGGTCCATACCTGAAGCACATTTTGAACATTGTGGCAATGGGGTCTAAACCCCCATCGCCACAGTGACCAAAATGTAAGTGTGGGGTCCATACCTGAAGCACATTTTGAACATTGTGGCTATGGGGTCTAAACCCCCATCCCCACAGTGACCAAAATGTAAGTGTGGGGTCCATACCTGAAGCACATTTTGAACATTGTGGCAATGGGGTCTAAAACCCCATCATCACAGTGACCAAAATGTAAGTGTGGGGTCCATACCTGAAGCACATTTTGAACATTGTGGCAATGGGGTCTAAACCCCCATCACCACAGTGACCAAAATGTAAGTGTGGGGTCCATACATGAAGCACATTTTGAACATTGTGGCAATGGACTCTAAAACCCCATCATCACAGTGACCAAAAGGTAAGTGTGGGGTCCACAGCTGAAGCACATTTTGAACATTGTGGCAATGTGGTCTAAACCCCCATCATCACAGTGAGCAAGATGTAAGTGTTGTCATGGGAAAAGCTGCAAATGCCAAACAGCATGGATGATTCCTGGTCACAGAACAACAAACACATCTGTGGCATAGTAGTGCTTGTGTCCCATAGCAACATAGATTGGGTGAGGCAAACAGTGCAGTGCAAATAAGACATACCTTTGGCCATGTGCAGACAAACATCACCCATGGGGGCTGACATTGTCAACATTCATCAATAACACAATGACAGAAGTGACCATCATAATGCAGCCCCACATATCTGCACCAATGGACACACAAATGTAGATATCCTGTGGAGACTGTATGTGTGAGGCGAACAAATACCATACCATGGCAGCAATGGGACATACAAACCATGATCATTGTGCTGACTGATGACCTAGGAGTCCCAGGGACAGCAGGGATGCAGTAGTGCAGATGCACAAACACAAACAGGCAGCCTCACACTGCATATCAAACACACCAGGTGATGGGGGGGTGTGCCAGTGTCCCCAGGCAACCACACAACACATGAGGAGGCCTGAATCCCAATGACACAGATGTGTATACTGTGCCACACAAAAGTAACTCATGGATCGGATTCCCCTATGTGGGCAATCAGGCATTGTTAGATGAGAGGGAGCCCAAATTACACATGTCACACAAGCTTTTAGGAACAGCAACTAACAAAGCAAGAGACAGACCCACCACAGCATTACCCCCAGGGACCCCACATTGTGGTGACCCTGGCCTGCATGATAATCCCACTGTGATGACAAAGCTAGATGTCGTTCACACTGTGAACCACAGTCATGTGTCCTGAGCAACAAACTACCATCACACCTACACAAGCACAAATCAATCAGCACGGCCTGTCAGCCAAGGCCAACATGGAGGTAGGGGTCTAGCCGTGCAACAACTCTCATTTGCACACACTCAACACCACACACCTTGATCACCACCAATGTGCAGCAGTGAAGCTCACATGGACTGGTGACATTGCAAATGCACCCATGACAATCCCAGGGGTGGTGGTGGGAACTAAGGTGCAGAAACCCATCACACATGGCCAGTCAACAAGACTCGTGAATGTCTGACACACTGCACAGTACGCTGTACATGGGCATGTCGTCAAATCCACACCAACCAATGGGATCCCGGCCACAGTCACACACCAATGAAGAAGCCAAGGTCACCCACAAAGAACACACATAGAAAACTTCCAACATTGCAGCTCTGACCCTGAGGAGTGGCAGCAGTCACACACACAACGTGTCACAATCACTGAAAGCTAACACAAACTGTAAATTACATGACTTGTGTAACCAACAAGTGCCAAGGGGAATCCTGACTGTGTCTCATCTGCGTTTGCCCTCAAACTCAGCCCTGACAGCAAACACACCTATGGATGACACCCTGATGACCAGTAATGTCCCATGCACCCACATCCCAGAGAACCCAGGGCGAAGATTTGGGGGGAACATAGGTCAACTCAGCAAGCATCACAAACAGGAACATCACTAGGGATCCCAGCCTGCGTAGCAAAATGGAAGTGAACACACTCAGACATGCTCACACAACACACACCTTGGGCTCAGGCAATGTCACGGAATTACACACTGCCATGAGGGGACTCCACTCCTGTGTAAGGAAAGCTGTGCCATACGTTGTCTCTGCAGGGCTCTATCATGTCAGCAGAACACTTGGTCACTCAATCAACAATTAGCACAAAATGAAGGCTCTCGTCACATCAGCCTGGTCATGGGAGTGTCACCGAAATCATCTGCACAGATCCAACACACATGTATAGCAAGTTGCACTGATAACACAGATGAGTCCTTCCCCATTGATGCCCAAACTTGCATGTCCAGTGGAGATGGTCACACGGTCAGGGAAATAGACAAATTGAACAATGGCAAGCACAACTGATGTGCAGGGGTGTAAGCCACAGATGTGATATTGCAAATAAATGTAGGAAATCCCATTGGCAAATATTGAAAACATGACGCCCTCATATTGCTGCAAAGGATGACATGGCTACACACCAGTATAGGACACATTCCCCCTGGACCACATGGGGTCCTGCACAGTAACACTTCATTTTCCTGATATCAAAAATCAACATCACTGCAGCAAGGGCATGGTTAGCATCATCAACATCATGTACATCTGAAGCAAAAACACTAGAGAACAGAAAGTAGCTTTATTCAGCATATGTGGGTGTAAAATAGAAAGTCCTGAAAAAAGACAAAGGCCAATGGCCAGTCCATCAGTAAAGTCCGAACAGGGTGACAGTGGCAGATGTCACCCTTTGCTTGCCTGCACTGCTACGGACCAGGGACATTCCCCTCAGAGGGGCATACGGGGGGCAGGCCAGGCACCGCAGGGACAGGATCAGGGCTCACCAGAAGGAGGCAGGGAAGGGGTGGCTGGTGCTGGAGAGTCACTGACAACTGCAGTGGAGGTGTCTGACATGGTGTGTGCCGGCACAACTGGGGGCATGAGTCAGATGGTGTGGGTGCCGGCACGACTGCAGTGGGCTGGCCAGATGGAGTGGACAGGTTCCCCACTGCAGTGCCCAAGTCAGACGGGGTGGTAGTGGACTCCACTGCAGTGCCTATCTCCAGGGGAGTAGAATGGGGTTCAGGTAACGTGGGCAGGACAGAGGGGGAGGACACGGTCTCCACACCAGTGGCACAAACATGTGCAGCGGGGGGTGTGGGGCTGGAAGAGCAAGTGGTAGGGGGAGAAGGCCGGATCATTTTGGGGATGGTGTAACTGTGGGTGGGGGAACCTGGGGCAGGGTGTGGTGGGGAACCTGTGTTGTGGGGGCCTGAGGGATGGAGGAAGGAGACTGTGTGGTTGAGCTGCAGGGCGGTGGCGGGGTCTTGCTCTTCCGGGACCGGGGGGACTTGCGGGTGGGGGCCTCAGTTTGTCTGTGCCTGGGGGAGGGTGTCCGGGGGTGAGGGGCGCTCCCCTCTGTGTGGGTGGACTTCCTCTTCCCCCTGTATGCTGGATCAGCTGGATCGGAGGGGAAGAGGCCGAGGTCACAGAGGAAGAGCTGCTTTTTAGGTGGGGTTGCAGGTGAGGCAAGGGAAGGGGTCTTGGAGGGAGAGGATTTGGAGGACTGCGGAGTGACTGTGGAAGCCTGTGTGTGTGTCTGTTCCCCATCCCCTGTGGGTGTGGTATCAGTCCCCTGAGGATGCTTGGGTGCATGTTTTGACTTTGTTTTGGGTGTTTCTGTGCTGCTCGTGTCTGTGTGTTTGGGTGATTGTGCAGGTGTGCATGTGCTTGGGACAGGTAGGGTGCCAGGAAGTGTGGATGGGGCAGAGGTAGGAGGGGTGAGGGACTGTTGGAGGAGGGACACTGCTGCCGTCAGGGAGGAGTCCATGGACTTATTGCTCCTCTGTAGGGCAGACATGCCCGATGAGATGCCCTCCATGAACGACACCAGCTGTGTCAACAGAGTGGTGTGTGCATGGAGGACACTCAGCATTGCTGTCTGCCCTACATGGAGCTGGCGAAGTAAGTACACAGACTCCTCACTCAGGGCAGCAGGGGACACAGGGGCAGGGGTGCGGTGCCTGGCACGAAGGAGACACGCTCCCGAACACGGGAGCCTCCACGGACCTCTGGAATGGGAGTCAATGGGAGGGCGGTGGTGGTGGTGGCGGGGCCAGCCATACTAGCTGGGGTGTGGTGGCTGCTGACACCTGCCTCCACAAGGGAGTCATCCTCCGAGCTGCTGTGGTCCTCAGCCGAGGTGGATGGTGCTGAGGACTCTTCTGTGTGGCTCCCCTCGCCCTCCGTGCCACTGGGTCCCTCCGACCACTCATCGGCTGCTGACCCAGTCTGACTCTGCAGCTCCTCCTGGTCCGTGGAGTTGTCCCCCCCTGTGGACGTGGATGTATCTGCAAACATTTAGGGAAACAGACAAAAATCAGTCACCTGCACTGACCGCACACACCACAGTAAGTACAGCACATTACAGAGCAAGCCCTGGCATCCTTAGTTGAACATTGCCAAAAGTGCTCACACAGATTAGGAGAAGCCAATTGTCAGTCTGATGGTCAACCATGGCACTCACACCCCTCCTGGCCTTGCACCCATCTGTCTGGTGCCTGTCGGATGGTAATACCCCAGTGTGGACACATGCACCACCTACACAGTTGTTGGACATTGCAGAGAACACGGTGAAGTATGTAAACATGCACACATCACATCTCTTGCCACTGAGTCAGTACAGGTGTCCGGATAAAGGGATGGCCAGAGTCTAATTTAAAATGCATGTGATGCATACCAGCACCAGACACCATGATGCACCCATGTCCTGATAGTCAATGCCACAATGGGGTGTATGTTGCACATGTCACTCCCCTGCAGGATCACTCTTAGGAAGTTTAATGCCATGGCACAGGCATGCCTGCAAAGTCATACATCACTGTCTCCAGTCACATGGGCAGGGCAGCCAGCCAACAACAGTCTGCACTGTGTCACAATCCTAGGTCATGGGGAATGCAAGTTCTGTAGCTGACAAGTGCACATGTCCATCCCCCACAAACCACATCATCTGAACTCTTATTTGTCCACGTCATACCAATTGGACATATGGGAGACATGAAACACAACTCTCTGAACCTGAGCACCTCACAGTCTGCTGTGAATGAAAAACAGCTGCCTGAACTTCACAGTCTGCACAGTCAAGTGATCAAACACCTATATGTCACACAAGTATCGTCTCTCATGGTCACATCTCAGATGGCATGCTGAGCCCTAACCGATAAACACCCCAGTAGTCCTGACAACGAAGCCACAGCACAATGACACAGAGGCAGACACCTGAGGGAACATTTCACTGAGCACAACGTGTCAGCTGATACACGGGAGTGGGAGTACAGAGTGTATTGTATGCCCTGGAGTAGGCATGACTGTCCTGCTCCACGTGAAAGAGGGATGAGCCCTGGACAGTAGGCAGGTGGCTATGCATGTGTGACACACTTGATATACATACTCCTGAGGCCCAAACATTGTTCCCACCGCAGCATGGGGGTGTGCCAAATACCCCAGGCACATGTGGTGAGTCAGATCAGCAATTGGACCACATATCAAAGTTACACGCAGATTACATGTCAGAACTCAGGCATTGTCTAAGCAATTGACCCACCCATGAAGCCCACCACAAAGTTACTGGAACAAATGCTGTCCCCCACCTTGAGCTAAGCAAAATGCAAGGACACAGTACCCAAGTGACACAATTTCCTGACTGTAAGGGCCACACCTGGGTATCAGATGAGGAGTGGGCATGTCACAATTGAGGGACATGGGTCCTGGACCACAAGACTGATGTACTGTGGAAGTTTAACCAGGCCAGAGGAGGGCACATAGCATGTCAGACAAAGAGCACAGTGCAGTCATGGACTCACCCCCTCCTTGCTGCTGTCTGGCCTTCAGCTGCCCATCCAGGTCAGGGAAGTCCACCGCCAGGATCCTGAGCATGTAGGGGGTCAGGGTCCGTGTTCCGCCCCTCCTGCGAGGAGGCGACAGCTTCAGCTGGACCCTTGCAATCCTCCGGGTCCAGCCCCGAAGGTCCTGCCACCTCTTCTGGCAGTTGCGGATCCAGCGCTTGTAGTCCCCCACGGATCTTACTGCCCGGGCGATGGTCAGCCAGATTTCCTGCTTCTGGTGGGCATCAACCTGTGAGGATGACAAAGTGAAAAGGCCATTACTACACATGCAACATATCCGTGCATCACACAGTTGGATAAACATGTCTCAATCACAGGGGCATATGATGTACACAGGCAGTGCAACTATGGCTATGAACAGTTTGCCAGCAGTTACTAAATGGTATCATTGCCTGGGAAGTAAAACCTTGTTGGAATGCACTGTTACTGCACTATACCTGTTCAGTGCATGTAACTACACACTTTGGGGGTGAGAACTACTCAGTGAGCATGCTAGCCAGTGGTGTGCACACTGGAAGTCTTGCTAGTCAGACAACATGCACATTTAGTAAGGCAGTGGACAGCACACTCACCTGCTCCCATGGTTTCCCATACAGCTTGCTGTACTGTGGAAGGAGGCTGTCCAGCAGGGCCTGGTTCTCCTCAGTGGTGAAGGCTGGGGCTCTCTCCACAGTACGTGCCATTGCAGTAGCCAGAGGATGCAGAGACAGCAGCAGTGTTGGTGGCAGATGTCGTCCTGGAGCATGTAGTGCAGGCAAGTGAGCTCTCAGGGGAACAGCCAGCATTATATGTGTGCTGCAGAGGCAGATACTGTCCCATGTGTCCAAAGTGATAGGTCCAAGTCGTTTGCATCTTCTGAATCTGGCCAAGCCATGGAATTGCACCACTTATACACGCCCACAGCATCCTTCAAAAGTTAACCTTCATGACACCCATGAATTTGCAACATTGTTGTGGCTGGCCAACTGAATTCACTGCATCAGACTCGTTAAAGCTTCGAAAACGCGTCCATTGCCATTCCAGGCCCTAGCCAATGCGTGCGCACCGATCGGACCATTGCTGTACAACGCGTACCCGCTCACATCATATGCAATGGCCAATGCGTGCGCACCGATCGGTCCATTGCTGTACAACGCGTACCCGCTCACATCATATGCAATGGCCAATGCGTGCGCACCGATCGGTCCATTGCTGTACAACGCGTACCCACTCACATCATAGGCAATGGCCAATGCGTGCGCACCGATCGGTCGATTGCTGTACAACGCATACCCGCTCACATCATATGCAGTGGCCAATGCGTGCGCACCGATCGGTCCATTGCTGTACAACACGTACCCGCTCACATCATAGGCAATGGCCAATGCGTGCGCACCGATCGGTCCATTGCTGTACAACGCGTACCCGCTCACATCATATGCAATGGCCAATGCGTGCGCACCGATCGGTCCATTGCTGTACAACGCTTACCCGCTCACATCATATGCAATGGCCAATGCGTGCGCACCGATCGGTCCATTGCTGTACAACGCGTACCCGCTCACATCGTATGCAATGGCCAATGCGTGCGCACCGATCGGTCCATTGCTGTACAACGCGTACCCGCTCACATCGTATGCAATGGCCAATGCGGGCGCACCGATCGGTCCATTGCTGTACAACGCGTACCCGCTCACATCATATGCAATGGCCAATGCGTGCGCACCGATCGGTCCATTGCTGTACGACGCGTCCCTGTACAAGTCACTCGCATATGTCACCATGCTTGTCACTGGTGAACGTATGCCAGCCACATTTACTTGCCAGGGACTCAGGGCCACACCTACAACACCACAGCCTGTCCACACTGTATCCTAAGGCATGTAAGGCTGCATTACCTTTTCTGTGTATGGGGGTCAACATGTGGTTTTTTGGGTGGCACTTGGGGGCAGCCCCTCCCAGGCTGTGCACGTGTTCATGGGGACAGAATCCTTTGTGTGTTGTGCACATGACCACTGTGATGTGTAACTGTTCATTTCAGAGCATGTGGCATGGTCACATTTCCAGGTTGTGTATGTGTATGTCATGTCACATACCCCCTGAGTCCCATGTGGGAAGGTATGTACGTCACAGGGTGACCCATTGCCACAATAGTGATGGCCCTCCACAGTCTGTGTGCATGTTGTGTTTACAATGTCTCTGATTCCATGTGCACAATGGGAGACAGTCTCCACATCCACGTTATTTGTGCATGGACTTTGATGTTGTGCGTGTGTGTGTGTCACAGACGTCCATGTCTGTCCTGCAGAGGCAACAGGGACCACTACCTGTGGGGGTCATGGTTGTTTTGCTGTGGTGTATTCATGATACGCCATGTCATGCCAGTGTCCATGTGGCAATACAGGGTCCCTGGGAATCTTCCTGTCAATGGGCTGTGATGCCTGGGGCACATCTGTCCTCACATGTCACTGTGGTGTGTGTTTGGAACGTGACAGCAGTACATGGGTACTGTGACACAGCCTAATGATATCCCATAGCACAACCTGGAACTTGTTGTCAACACATGTTGAACTGTGATGTTAGACGTTGGCCATGTAGGTGCCATACATGTCCTTACAGAACGGCACACACATCAGGTACTTGTGTCTCATAATGATGTATCATGTGATATTGAGTATGGTCTATGCCACATATGTGGGGTGACTGACAATCTTTCTTTCTTCACCTATGCACTGCAGGGCACCAGCTGTCCATAGACCATTCCCTGACCTTGCAACGATGGTTGAACGTGACTGCATCCGACGGTACCGCTTCAACAGGCCGCTGATTGAGGAATTGGCGGTGCGGTTGGCCCCACATTTGGAACCTGGCCGGCCATACCCTACAGCGCTGACCCCCAAGGTGAAGGTGATGGCAGCCCTACACTTCTTTGCCACCGGTACCTTTCAACACACTGTGGCGTCTGCTGGTGGGATGTCACAGACCATGTTCAGCCGTGTGCTACACGATGTTTTGGAGGCAATGTTGAGATACCTGAACCAGTACATCTATTTCCCTAAACGTCAACAACTCACTGACGTCAAGAGTGACTTCTATGCCCTGGGGAGGATGCCGCATGTCATTGGCTCCATTGATGGGACACATGTGGCTTTGGTACCACCACAGGCACATGAGCAGGCATACAGGAACAGGAAACATTACCATTCGGTCAATGCTCTGGTGGTATGTCTTGCAGATATGAGCATCTCACACGTGTGTGCCCGTTTCCCCGGTTCTGCACACGATGCCTATGTGATGAGGAGTAGTCACATCCCAAGGATGATGTCACAGATGCAGAACCAGCGTGCCTGGCTTGTCGGTGTGTACTGACTTTGTACCATTGTGTGTGTTCTGCAATGTTGTATTCCACCCTCGTTTCCAACTCAGCTAATGTGTAATTGTCTGTATGTAGGTGACTCGGGATACCCCAACATGCTGTGGTTGCTGACACCCCTCAGGAACCCTGTGACACCAGCCCAGATGCGCTACAATGAGGCACATGGTCGGACCAGGAGAGTGATCGGACGCACATTTGGTCTCCTGAAGAGCCGCTTTCGCTGCCTAGACAAGACAGGAGGAGCCCTCCCATATGCCCCAGCAAAGGTGTGCAAGATTGTCATTGTCTGCTGCATGCTACACAACCTGGCAGTGCGGAAGGAGTTGCCTCTCATCCTGGATGACGATGACCACCATCCGCCACCTGTGGAGGATCCTGGCCTGGGCCACGATGCCAGTGATGATGATGATGTTGAGGGTGATGTCCGCACACAGCTCATCACCAACTTCTTCAGCTGAATGTGAGTATCCAGAGATGTCATGTCAATGATGTGAGTTTGCGTGATATGTGTTGGTGGTGCTCTGGTGCTGTTTGAGTGTGGCCATGTGCTACTTGACTGGAAGCATGCAGCGATGTGTCCTTACAGGTAGTCTGTACTCCCCAACAGTGTTGACATGCTAACTTGGTTTTCTGTAAGTATCTTGTGACATGTATTGGGCATGAGTATTGCAGTTCTATCCTGTTCTTCAGTGCTTTTGACTGTGTGTCATGTCTGTCCTTCACAGGGTACTGTCAGGTTGTCAGTAGCACAAGAAGAAATCACAGAAAAGCGCCACTGACCTCTTCGTAGCGGCCAGCAGGAACGATGGCTTCTAGCGTGGCTTCCCTCCTTCCCTGAGCACTATCCCCCACAATGTAGGTATACACACTATGGAAGGGAGCACCCCGGGGAAAAGGGAAGGGGATAAAATAACAAAAGATCGCTGTGGGGGAGTAACGCTTGTCTCCTAGGTCTTAGAACATCTTTTTCCCTGATGATAGCACTGTATAGACACAAAGAGAGAGACAGAGATGAGAGGCAGCACAGGGAAATAAACATACAAAACAACAACAAGTTTTCACACTATGTCACACACTCACAAGGAGCCCAACAGCAATCCTCCAGAAGCAGTCGAGGTACTTGCCCTCCTAGGACTCAATAAATTAGTTCCAGGTTTCTGTATGCACCGATAGTGCACAAGCAACAAGCAATGTCAATTTCCAAACAATTAGGAGTCTTTCACCACTGTTCAATTCACAGCGTGTGAGCCTGAAATCCAGAGTGCCCTAGTAGCTGTAATAGTTTCAGCAGAAAACACTAATGTTCAATAATGTTTCATAGAAAACATGGTAATTAAATATAGTAACGCTAGTGCGCTGTAAACAGTTCCAGCGTTCGTGAGCTAGATATCAAAAAAAAAAAGGAAATGAAAGTTGGTTTGAGAGGAGAACGCTCCGGCGCGTCTCTCTCTCTCTTCGCGATACCTGAATGCTCCCGAGCCGAGAGCTCAGCCTCGCAAGCTTGATGTCTTGAAATGAGCACACGAGTGCTCCGACGGTCTCCGGAATCCTCGGGGAAAAACAGCGCCTCAGCCACGCTGCTCAAGACGGTCTCCAGCGGGGAATACCTTCCGCTACATACGATCGTGCCAAGATTGTCAAGCACCTACTTCCTGTAGAGGCGGTGCTTATATTACTCTACTGTGCCCCATTGCCTTCTGGGACCTGTAGTGCAGTGGGCTCCTGTAACAGGCAAACCGGCGTCCACGCTTACAGGGAAGAAAGGTATGGCGCGTGTGTGCCCTATCTGCCCTTCCTTCATGTCTATGAAGTGTAATCGCGACAGGTACTCTCAGAGTTGTTTGGTCAACTGTGATACCCCGACACCATGATTCAACTTCCAGGGTGGAAACAGTCGTTTCCCTACCGGTGATGTGCCACACACCCCTGGACTTTATTTCTTCTACACTTGTTGACTGTGTGGCCACTGCCACGTAGGATTACCTTGCATCTGTAGTGGAAACAACATGTTGCAAATGTGTAATAAACCTGTGCTTCACTTTGGGATGTGCGTTGTCTGTGGTCACACATCTGACTGACATGTGCTTACTGCACCTGTGGGCTAGTTAACACAGACTCTGAATAGGTGTGGTGTCTGTGCATTCCACTGTATTTCCTGGCAACATCAGTGTAGGCGATGAGTCAGATGGCCCTGGTGTGTATGTGTTGTGTAGCCCTAGTGGTGTGTCTCCCTCATATGTGTCACGTCGCGATGACTCACATGACGGTGTTGAACTTGCTGTAGCAGTTAGCATGCACAGTGTCATTTAGCAGATCATCATCTCCATGACCGAAACCATGTTGGAATCACAACAGAGGCAAGTATGGTGTATTAGTGAGTTTATTTACATACATGTGTGAGGATAGTGCACAGGATGGTGGGTGCTGTACATTGGGATTGGAATCCAAAGTTCCCAGATGAGTTGGAAGTCTTGGTAGCAGAAATGTCCTGAGTAAAGTCCACAGTCATCTGATACATTGGGCCAACTTAAACTCCCCATGTCATGTGGGAGAGTTGGGTTGCATTCGACAGGGTGAACAGTTTGCACACAAAGGAGAATTTCCAGAACAGGTGTTGGGTTCCTGGGGGATGTACATGGCCATTTGCCTCTCAGTTTTCCTTCCTCGGACGACCCCTCTTCTTTCGGGGGGGACCCTCACGTGCAGGCTGCTGCGGTGCAGAGGACTCTCCGCCAGAGTCATCCTCCCTCCCTGTGGCAGTTGCAGTTGTTGCAGCACCAGATGTTGTGGGCACACAGGGAGGTGTGGCCATGTTGGTGCTAATCTGGCGGAGGCATGTCAATATGTCCCTATGCACCGCTGTCAGTTCTTGCAATGTGTCCCACTTGGACTCCATGCGAGACATGTATGTCTCCACACGGGACATGTGTGAGTCCAAGCGGGCATGATGGGCAGCCTGCTGCTGTTGAATGTCCTTGAGGATCCCCACTACCTGGCTGACCTCTCCGGTGCTATTCTGGTACGCATCAGCAATGCGTACCAGTTGTGGGTCATCATGCAGTCCAGACCCCTCTACAAACAGCGACCTATGTCTACCACCCCTCCCACCACCCCTGGCGACACATGCGGGACCTGCGGTGGCACGCACAGGTGACCCTAGGCCCCCTTGGGGGTTGTTACTGGGGTTGTTGTCCGTTGCTCCACGGTGGGCCAGGGTCCCTGTGCTGTTGTCATTGGTGGTCCTTGGTCTGTCCGTGTCGGCGGGGGTGGTCTGTGTGTTGGCAGTTGTTGGAGGAATGGGTGCAGGGGGTGCAGATGTTGGTCCTGCTGGTGCTGCATGATGACTCACACTGGAGGGGCCAGGTAGGTCTTCGCCATCCGAGGAGGGCAGAGGCTGTTCCACACCAGTGAGCTCAGTGTCCCCCGGAGCCTGGGACAGGGACTCCTCATCGTCTGCTGCTGTGTCCCCATCATCACCTGTTTTTGGAAGAGACACACAATGTATGTTATGTTTCTACAGGCATCAATGGTTCACACACCTGACAGTTGTGACTGTACCTCGGGATGCGGGCCTGTACATTGCATTGTCCTAAGTTGACACAGTCAGAGGTTGTTATTGGTGTAGCACATTGTCCTGCCAACCTTAAGCTTTTCAATGTGAATGTTGAGGTGTGTGCATGGCCAGCATTGGTGGTATTTGGTGGACATCCGGCCCTACTTCTCCCCCCAGCCCAGTTATCCCACCATGAAGCATGCCACCCTTGCAGTGTGTGCAGGTTGACTCTCAGGATGTCAGTCAGTGGTGTCCTGCTGTTGGTTGGTGCCCAGTTCCCAGCAGGGGCTTGTGCTCCCCACAGTAGTACCCAGTGTCAGCCATCTTGTCAGTTCTTTTCCACTCCCTGTGATGTGAGCATGGTTCAGAGTGGTGTTGATGGGCCAATTGTGAGGGTGACCAATATCTGTGACTACAACTCCCATCATGCTATTGCCTACACCCCCCTTCCCAGCATGCCCATACTTCCTTCCTTTTGACTCTGCTTCCCTGTGGGGTAGTGTGCCTGTGCTGACAGGATGGCTGACAGTGTTGTCCTGGTGTTTGTTTGGCTACAAGTCCCAAGAGTGTCCCTGTGCTTCACACAGCATAACCCAGGGTGGTGGTTCTTTGTGGGATATTTAATTAGAGTGTGAGGCATTGCATTCTCCCAGGTGAGTTATGTGGAGTTTGTGTTAAGGGGGTGTGTGAGAAAAGCTGCTTGTGACTATGGTCAGAGGTGTCAGTCCTCCTTCCCACCCAGCCAGATATCCCACCATGGAACGTGCTTCCATTGCAGGGAGTGCAAGTTGGCTTTCAGGATGTCAGTCAGTGGTGTCCTGCTGTTGGTTGGTGCCCAGTTCCCAGCAGGGGCTTGTGCTCCCCACAGCAGTACCCAGTGTCAGCCATCTTGTCAGTTCTTTTCCACTCCCTGTGATGTGAGCATGGTTCAGAGTGGTGTTGATGGGCCAATTGTGAGGGTGACCAATATTTGTGACTACAACTCCCATCATGCTATTGCCTACACCCCCCTTCCCAGCATGCCCATACTTCCTTCCTTTTGAGTGGACTTCACTGTGTGTGAGTGTGACAGCATTGGCAAGATGGCTGACAGTGTGGTCCTGTTGTTTGTTGGTGCACAGTTCCCAGCAGGGACTTGTGCTCCACACAGCAGTGCCCAGTTTCTGCCATCTTGTCAGTTCTTTTCCACTCCCTGTGATGTGAGCATGGTTCAGAGTGGTGTTGATGGGCCAATTGTGAGGGTGACCAATATCTGTGACTACCACTCCCATCATGCTATTGCCTACACCCCCCTTCCCAGCATGCCCATACTTCCTTCCTTTTGAGTCGACTTCACTGTGTGTGAGTGTGACAGCAATGGCAAGATGGCTGACAGTGTGGTCCTGTTGTTTGTTGGTGCCCAGTTCCCAGCAGGTCCTTGTGCTCCCCACAGCTGTGGCCAGTGTCAGACATCTTTGAAGTGGCTTTTCACTCCCTGTGAGGTGTGCATGCTTCAGTGTGAGCTTGCTGGGCCATGCAGGTGGGGGATGTTGAGCTGTGACTACCACTCCCATCATGCTATTGCCTACACCCCCCTTCCCAACATGCCCATACTTCCTCCCTTTTGACTCTGCTTCCCTGTGGGGTAGTGTGCCTGTGCTGACAGGATGGCTGACAGTGTTGTCCTGGCGTTTGTTTGGCTACAAGTCCCAAAAGTGTCCCTGTGCTTCACACGGCATAACCCAGTGTGGTCGTTCTTTGTGGGATATTTAATTAGGGTATGAGGCATTGCATTCTCCCAGGTGGGTTATGTGGAGTTTGTGTTAAGGGGGTGTGTGAGAAAAGCTGCTTGTAACTATGGTCAGAGCTGTCAGTCCTCCTTCCCACCCAGCCAGATATCCCACCATGGAACGTGCTTCCATTGCAGGGAGTGCAAGTTGGCTTTCAGGATGGCAGTCAGTGGTGTCCTGCTGTTGGTTGTTGCACAGTTCCCAGCAGGGCCTTGTGCTGCCCACAGCAGTACCCAGTGTCAGCCATCTTGTCAGTTGTTTTCCACTCCCTGTGATGTGAGCATGGTTCAGAGTGGTGTTGATGGGCCAATTGTGAGGGTGACCAATATCTTTGACTACAACTCCCATCATGCTATTGGCTACACTGACTTCACCAGCATACACAGAATTCCTTCCTTTCAGTGAGCTTCCCTGTGAGGTGGTGTTCTAGTGGTGGCAAAATATCTGACAGTGTTTGTTGGTTGGATTTGTGCCACTGTCTTGCTGTATTTGTTGTTAGGTTTGTACATGTCATGACACAGTTACATATCACTATGAGATGGCATGTATTGTGTTTATCTAACTAACAGACACATCTTGGGGTGATTATCTTTTGGTTGCTGTGGATTTGCTAAGGGTGCATGGTTTGACTATCCCCTTGACAGTGATGTGTGTGTATTGTCACACAATATTGTGTATTTGTTGTGTACTCACCAGGCTCTGGGATGTTTGATAGTCCATATACGCTCACTGGTGGTAGGATGGCCCGCACCTTCTCCTCCCAGGGCCTGAGGTATAGTGGTTTGGCAGGAGGGCCACTGCCGGTGCGCTGACTCAAGACGTAATCCTTCTTTAGTAGGTCCTTGACCCTCCTGCGCACATCATACCACCTGTTCTGGATGTCTTCCTTTGTGCGCAAACATGGTGATTGTGCGTTCACCCTGTCGACGATCCTGTCCCACATCTTGGTTTTCTGCGACATGGGGGTCTGTTGGACCAATGTACCAAACAACTGTGGCTCTACCCTGAGGATCTCATCTACCAGGACTTCCAATTCACTGTCTAGGAACTTTGGATTCTTCTTTGGGGGCATGGTGATGGGTGGTGGTGGTGATTGATGTGTGTGTGTGTGTGCAAGTGAGGGTGTGTGAGTGTAGGTTTTACTGGGTGTATGTGAGGGTGCTATTTGTTGAGGTGCTAATGGTGTGTGGCTTGTGTGATGGATGAGCTGTGAGTGTGTCTGTGGTTGCTGTCTGACGGTGTTCTGTGCTGGCAGGTCAGTTGAATTTGCAAAGGATCATGGTAGGGATTTATGGCCTTTATATGGGTGGAGTTGTGGGTGTGTCTTTGTTCCATGTTTCCCCCCCCAGTATTTATTGGCTTTGTAATTGCTTGTTTGGCCCTTTTTTTGTATTTTTTCCTTTGTATTTTTTGTGCATGTAGGAGACGTTCTTCTGACCGAGTAGGACGCTGCAGTTGTCTCATGCGAGCTTCTCCGAGTCGTTCACGCTGTGTTTCTGCTAGTTTTCATGTGCGGCGTACGCGTCGGTCGCGGAGTATTGCGTTGCTTCGGCTGGGTTTTGTATGCGTGTCGGTCGTACGGCTTGGGCTCCGTGCGACTCGGTCTGGTTTTCCACGCATTGCATCGTACTGCGCGGGTCGGAGTTCGCGGGTACGTTTCGGTCGGGTTCATTCCTGGTGTGTGTCGGTCGGTTCGATTCACGTGGTTTCCCGGCCGGATAGCTGGTTTCCGTGCGGTTCGGTTGTTCGGCTTGTGTTCCGTACGAGTCGGTCGTGATTCACATGCATTTCATCATACTACGCAGGTCGGGCAGCGCCGGTACATGTCGGTCGGACTATATTCCCGTACCGAGTCGGTCGGTATGTTTTCCGGCCCGAATCGGAATCGGCCCCTGAGTCTTGAAATGCGACATCTGCCAGCAGACTAAAGGTTCCACCGTAACACGTCCAGCACAAACACCATTATTAATATCTGACAAACCACTAGCGTGTGTTTACTTGGACCACTGCGGCCCCTTACAAAGAGATGGGGCTTACAGGTATATCATGGTTGCAGTGAATCCCTGCTAAAAATTCCTGTGGGTGTGGCCCCAACGCTTGGCTGACGCTCGAACTGTTATAAAAGATTTGCGAGTCTTTATAGGGACATACGCAATTGGCACATTACATTCTGACCAGGGCCCTGCGTTTAGCTCTCGGGCTTACAAGGAGGCCATGCGAGGATTGGGTGTAGCACTGCAATACTCCTCTCTGTACCATCCCGAGGGAAATTCGGTAGTGGAAAGGAAAAACCGAGACTTAAAGCAGTCTTTAACAGCGAGAGTATTAGGCGAGAGTATTAGGCACGGGTGAGAGTTGGGTGAGAGAAGCATTTGTATGGAGTTCAGAGAGCATTGAACAACATGCCAAGAAGTTCTCAAGGGGGGGGTCACTCCATATGAGGTCCTATTTGGGACAAGAATGTGGGTGCCTGATCTTGATTGTGAAGGGGCAGTGGCGGATGAAAAACATTTTGACATCCATGATCGTTTGGCTGCTTTACAGGATCTAAATGAATCCAGGACACAACAAAGTAATGTCCACCTGAAGCAGACCGCCACTGGGAAAGTCAAATCAGTCACGGCAAGATCTGTCTGGATCCCAAAAGTCAGGGATCTGGTCAGAGAGAAAATAGCGGACAAAAAAGAATTTGGGCCATCGTACAGAAAGCCTGTACAGGTCCTAGCAGTCGAAAGAACAAGAACTGTACTTCTGCCGCCTCTTGCCAGAAAAAAGGAGAAAAGATTTGTCTCAATCGACCTAATCAAACCACACTATGTGGCCGATACTGAGTAGTAGGCCACGTGGACTGCAAAGTAGCAGACGCCCTCCTCTCGCTACAATTCAAGAAGTTCAAACGGAAAGACTCATCACGTTCGAAGAGTCCCCGACACAGAATGATGGACTAAGCAACAATGCTATGGAACTCGTTCCCCTTGAACCTGAAGTTCAAATTCAGAGTCAAAATGACAGACAAATATCAATTCGACCAAATACAGATGTTTACAACAACATGCCTCAACGAGAGCAAACTACGACTTCCACAAATCCTGATGCAATACCAACAATTGATCGAACTGCTTCTGGCTACTTCATAAACTTTTATACGTTTTCTTTGGATCCAAGTGAACCGGAAACGACGCCAGCCAAAAAATCACTTAAGCAGCAAGTAAAAGACTTTCTGAACTTTCTTAAAAAAACTTACCTGAACTATGGGTAATCACCGGGATACTTTTCTTTCTTTTCTGGGTAGGCTTAGTAATAGTTTTTAGCATGCTTTTTAATGGAAGATACCTTCGACAAAGCTCTGCAGCCCAAAAGGTGAACTTACTTTTAAAACCACACTAATCATCTCATCGAGAACAAAGAGACTTGTCATCAGTGAACATTACAGCAGTTCCTATACCCGATGGCATAGTTTGGGACAAGGTTGATTTCGATATATTTGGTCCGACCAAAATTTTAAGAATTCCTCATTTTTATTTAAAATATTGTTGAGTGATATCATTACCTCAAGTACATTTTCCGATGATTGGGATTTTGAGACTGTAAATAACATGTTGTCTGATTTGGAAAAATCTGCTGCATTTTCTAGTAGTGAAACATTGGAAAGCACATCAGATTTCGAAACTATGTATTGTTATCAACACTATGGTCATCACTTTTTGCATAAATCTGCTAATCCTAGAAATGTGTTCACTTACCACCAGTGGGAACATTGTCCAACACCACCGAAAGGCAGTTCAAAAACATTTACACAAAAGTTTCCATATTTTTCAGGGTTTAATATGTCTGACCCAGCCTCATATTATTATAAGGTTGCACCAACATCAGCACAGAAAAATATGTTAACAAACACCAAACAGATTTACTCTGCTTCCTTTATTGCCCAGTTGTCTGAACAAGGTTTCGACTTATGGAAAGACACCATAGACTTAAAATCAGTCTGGGGTACTAGAGAATGGCAAATTCAGGGAACAGAAGCTTTGTTTAGAGCATGCCTTATCCCTCAACAAATCATGTTTTTGAATGAGACAGTGCAACAGACGTCTTGCCTTGGACTAGCCAAGAACAAAGACTTGAACACACCTCAGCTGCCAACTCCATCACACACCGAGGGTAACATAACATCACAGAAAGAAATTACGTTGAATGACATTATACAATACAACAGATCAGACCCCGATTTAAAGAAATGGTTGATTTGGCCCACCGACACGAATAGTTGTCGGGCGAGTTTCATGGGTAAAACCAAAGGTTTCGCTATCCATAGGCCAGATCCACGTTATGTACAGAGAGAACATCCAGGGGTAGTGACATCCTACAGTGTTGGGAAGTTGTGCCTTGATTGGCTAAAAACCTCAACAGTCACAGAGGTGAAACAACACTTATCCTTACTGTCACAGGATGTGGATCTGACTGACTGACTGACTGACTGAGATATTTATAGAGCGCACTAATGCCGAGGCGTCTTGGCGCTGAGGTAATAGCAGTCCAACCTGAATAACAGACCTAGATATTAGAAAATAGCCATGTTTTGATCATCTTTCTAAAAAGAGTCCTGCTACTCTGCAGTCTCAAATGTGTTGGAAGTGAGTTCCACAGTTTGGCCGCTAGGTAGGAGAACCCCCTACCGCCCCATCTGTCTCTTTTTATCCTGGGAATAAGAACCAGTCCAGTGTTTTCTGACCTGAGGCATCGAGCAGGCAGATATCGCGGGAACAGGCGTTGAATGTCTGCCACCCCTCCTCCATCTTAGGGATTTTTTACTAGGTCCCAGGAAGCCACGTCAGAAACTTTTCTATTATGCTGTATACAATGAAATATGGAAAATATCCCATCAAGAGGTCGCAGAGAGGTTACGTGAGATAGACCATATAAATCTAGAAAAATCTCTAGCAGTGGTAGACAATGGGTTAACTACATTGACCTCCAGGATATATTCCTTAGGCAATATTGTATCTTCTGCGATACAAATACTAGAACAAGATTTGACCATATTACAACACAGGCAATCTCAATTACGTTCTATTATGTTATTAAGCTGGACGCTGCAATCTTTGCTTGCAGGCTACGTGCCTTGGCGTTATATCAACAGTACGTCTCTGTTTTCTGAATACAATCTAACAGATAAACAGATAGAAATGGCACAAAGGGGAGCAAAATATACAATGCTGCGTATCGAAAAACTGGATAGATTAGCATTCACAGTGGCAGAATCACCGTCCACAGAATGGCTAATCCGTGGCCACATAACTCTACCGGTCACTACTTTTCAGTTTCAGTATTGCCTTGAACAAAAGCAGGCAGGCAGATATGAAGAAATGGGTAAGGAATACATTAAGGAATCATGAGTATTACCATACAGATTTCGATGCCGGAGTGGGGATCGAGAAGTGTTTCTAAGCGGTACAAACTGTGAGAACGCTTTAAGTGGATCACTCATATGCCAGGATATAATGCTGCACGGGGCTTGTAATGGTTCCGTGGCGAACCTGTCCTGCCATTTGAGGGGTGCCCCAGCTGCAGTGATTACTCCAGCATTCAGGCTACTTTCAAATGGGAGTTACTTGATGCTGAACAGTCAAGGCTGCTGCGGAATGCTCCCGGGCATCGCATATCTGGTAACCGTGAGCTCCAGGGTTACTTGTTGTATGCAAGTATTGTTTCCACCGACACATACAGTCAGGGAGGCGCCTTTATGGCCTTCACTGAATGTTTCTTTAATACGGTTTGATACTCTAAGCAGAATGAAAGCCATGCTTCTACAGAAGTCTGTGCCCTTAACCTCCACTCGAGAGACTTTTGATCTCCAGATCGCAAGGTCTTCGACAGAGATACAGGCGCTTATCCATACAAACTGCCCATTCCATTTTGCAGAAATGGTAAATCGTATCTTTAACATGTCTGATATGACAGGCATTGTCCACCTATTTAAGACCATAGGTTCAGAACTTCTGAGCACCTTTCAAACGGTATTTGGAGTTATACCAAACTTCATACACTCCGTATTCGGAAGCATCTTTGGAGGACTTCCGCTCATCCTGTTCCTAGCCGCAGGTATCCTGATTGTTTTATATTTGCTACGCAATGGACGTCCAAGTCACCAAGGAGATAGAAAAAGCTATCCTGGAGCGCAAATGCCGTGACCACATGGTACAACATCTAGGCACACCTCCCCTAAGAGAACTGAGTGCATCTTGGTTCTTGTCATTTCGACCAGTCTGGATGGACTGCATCTTACCTGTCCTCCGATGCCTGTTTTGCTGAGAAGAATGCGTGTTAGACCTTTGTTTGACACTCCCATCATGTGCGCAACCGGACGTGAATGCTTTACTGGACCCTATAATGGCCCAAGTTCTGCAGTATCCTCAGCGTATTCCAATGCTGATGGCGGAATTCCTTGAGCCACCGCAGGTAGTAACTGCACCTGTTGGTATGGACACCGGCTCCTCCACTGGCAATCAGGCTTTGGACGGCACATAGGCTTCCCCAGCATCAGCTGCGGACAGCGTGGAACATCATCTGTGCTCAATGGACGTACTGTGTGAGGTGCTACAGTGGCCGTCTACTGCGAAAGCAAGCAACGAGAATGTTGCGTCTACCAGCCAGGACACATAAACAATTGACTCATTTGGCTCGTCGTGTGCTGGAAAAAATTTGCCCCTTTTTTAAACAAGCTCAAATTTGGAACTATGAAACTAAATTGACATTCCTTTCATTTGTTGGGCATACATGGCTTTCTAATGCTTATAGTGATTCGGACTATAACTAAGGACACTTTAGAGCTTTGGCTTGCACAAACTTTTTTAAGACAGTTTTTAAGTTTTTTAGAATTTTTTTGAAGTTTTTAAACATTTTAGCTAAACAGATTTTTTTAAGCTTTGTGCGTACCAATATCTAGTTAGGCTAGTAGTACGGTAGTAAGTTACATATGTCGTCCAGTCGGAAGAGGAGTGGGTGTTATATTCCATATAGGTACCCTATATAGGCGAAGGTAACATTGCAACCTTTCACCTATATTCTTCCCTACATTACATACATAACGGTTCTTAGGGACTGACCTTTTACCTAGATACGACACTGCATTCAGAACGTGGGTTTCCCCGAGTTCAAATCTCATACATTATGCATGAGGGTTCTTGGAAGCACAGCAGGACTAACAGCAGGACAAACATCTCCTGTATAATATCTCTGTATAAAGTTCAGGCCCGACGTCATCCTTTAGGCCAACACAGTAACACAGCAAGTTAGGACCCCTGGGGAGACCTATGGGTATATATACATCACATCTTGCTTAGAAAGATAGAGGAGACCGAGACTTCCCGGCTGACACACTGACCAGAGACGCTGAGGTTCCTGCATGCAGACACTCCAGCTCGCAGTGGTCTAACATCCCTCGTGGGGTGTCCAACTTGAGACCAGGACGGGGTCCCGTATTCTCTCATTCTCTGGTAATGGGGTTGACTAGATCCTAGAGGGATTCTTGGCATAACACCTACATAGATGCTAGGTACATTTAGGTACATCTAGTTAGGGAGGCATCGTAGGAGTACGCACTTTTTATCATGTGTTTTATGTACTTGTATATATTCATGATTTCTGCAAGATGGTAGAACTATACCATCCCTTTACTTTCGTAGTAGTGATAATCATATATCTCTGCTACTGTCTAATGGTTGTTGCAGCTCATCTATTCTACACTATAATAACAACTGTTAAATAAATACTTATTGAAAACGCCCAGACTGTTTATTCTGTGTATCTCTCTGAGACAAACTAAGTGACCACGAGTGACTGAGGGAAAGGTAGTATATTGTTTCCACGATTCTGAGGGATCAGGGTTGTCATGTTCTGAGGTTGCCAGAATCTATTCTCTCCTTGGTAAGAGGAGATTATAGTGTCACTGTGAGCTAGCTAATACAGATAGGCTAACGTATCCGGTGGGGGTGCACGGAATCAATCTGCCACCAATCCCACAGTTTATGTTATCCAAATGCGCAGATCCTGTATAGGTTATATAGGAACTACACGACAGGCTCAACTCTAGTTTAATTCTAGACCCCACGTGCAAGAACAGAGAGCACAAAGCTCAAGCTAATCTATTATTAAAGTGCTTAATAGAAGCACAATGTCTGTAAGGTGTGTAAGCAATGGAGCAGCATAAGAATATACAGTTTCAGATTCAAAAGTTTATTTCAGACTTTGATGCTATGCAAAGCTCACCACGTTTTGCAGATAGGCTATTGGACTCCTACAACCCATGCTGTAAAAAATGTCAGGGAGTGGTTCGATACAGATCTCTGCTTCGTGCATAAAATGTTAGCAGCTCTGAAAAGCATCAATGGTCACCTCAGGAAGATCCCATCTCTTCTTCAGTTCATAAAATGCATTGAGCTTAGGGGGGACTCTTGTACTGTCAGTTAACTTAAATTTTGCTGGATCTCCTAAGAAAGAGTATCTAAGGTGAAGGTGCCCGCTAAGCCTGAATCTGAAAAATTGTCCTACGTTACTCTTAATTAAGATGTTATAGTATATTGTAGCTCTTTTTTTTTAGCACTTTCTTGGCCAATTACTTCAACTTTGTAATGATTTTTAGAGAATTTCTAGGTGACAGTTTGTGTTCCTGGGCTAATTCATCATTTTAAAGTCGTATTTATGTTTTCAATCAGCCATTTTTTTATGCTGCAAGAGCAAATTTCAACGTTACACAGCATTGTTTGCGAAGAATGTCCTATTCATTCTGAACACATGCACAGTATAAAGGCAAATTTGTTTTCTTCCTTTTTGCTGCTTGTTTTTTTAGGAAATTGAGTAAACTGTATTTGCACCAGGTAAATGCTACACAAACTAATTCAAGCTGTGTTTGCATAATGAATTGAAAAAATATAGGTTCCTATTTTCAAAATTGAAAGATGAGTTTATGTTTGAGACAAGTTTATTATCTCTCATTTAACCCCAAATATATTACAAAACTAGAGTACTCGTTATTTTTTAAAAGGTACTTCGGGGACTTCAATGTATTAAATACATATATTGCAAACTAAGGGGCATATTATCAAGGGCCGGCGATAAATATCGCAAAGCGCGCTTAGCGCTTGCATATTTATCGCCGGCTATCTCTGGAATTTATCGCCCGGTTAGCGCGTTATTAACAACGCGCATCGCCGAGGAGATAAAAATGTCAGAGATAGCGTGGATATCACCGTTTTCCATGGGAAAACGGCGATATCCTAGATGATAGGGCCTGTGGTCTTAGCCACAGAATCCACCCCCCATGTTAAGTATGCCTTAGTCAGGAATTTAACAGACGTTAAATTCCTGCGTTAAGGCATACTTAACGCGATTAAAATAATCGCTTCCCCGCATTGTAAATATCGCGAAGCTGCCTTCGCGATATTTACCCATGTTGTTTCCACAGACACGCCTACTTTGCATCTCATTATCGATGCGAAGTCAGGCGTGCTGAAACGGGAGCAAAATCAGCAAAACACGCGATAGCGTGTCTTTGCTGATAAGGCGATATAATTATCGCCGCTTTTCGGCCGAAAACGGCCGCAAAAGCGGCGATAATTGTTTATCGCCGCCTTGTTAATATGCCCCTAAATTGATTTCATACCCACGCATTGGTTTACTTAGGGTTCTGTAGTCTGTTAATAGTTTTTTTTCTGTGATGTAAAACACTTTGGGGCTTATACAAGCCCCTTGCTCCGCCGTTACGTCACTTTTTCCCATTTTAAAAGTGACGCACCCATCTTTATTACCCGAGATGGAAAAATTGTCTAAATGGTTTTGCTATGTATTTTTTGCATCACTGCATGACTTGCGCATTTGGCTACTGGTTAGGTCGAGCCTAGAGTCAGCGCGCATGCGCTGCTCTGCGAGACTTGTTGTAGTGGTGTATGGAATAGAAGCCCCCGCCCACTCTCCGCCCATATTTGCCATTGGCTTGTGTCATTGTCCTTCCTAAATGCTGGCTTCTAATTCGTAAATAGGCTCGTTAGTCCCTCCTTAATACCGCCTTGTCTTCATTTGTCACCTCCCATGGCGACTGGCCCTTTTACTTCGGTTGTTATACAGTACCTGTTATTTAGTCTTTAAGCACTATTTTCTTTATCGTGTTTCTCTTTCTGCAGGCACGACGTGCCTTGCTTACATTCAGTCAGTCGTGCTTTCTTTACAACCCCGCCCTCCGTGCCTTCTTTAGCCCCCTGCCCTCCGTGCCTTCTTTAAACCCTGCCCTCCCTCCCATTGTCCATGCCTTCTTTACGCCCCCGTCCTCCCTCCTGTTGTCGTGCCTTCTTTAACACCCCCCTCCCTCCTGCCCGTTGTCCGTGCCTTCTTTACCCAACCCGGCCAGTGTGTATACACAAGAGCAGCCCCCCACCTCCAGTAAAAATACAGAGGATAGAAAATGTCAGGGGGGAGGGTGGCTGCCATCAGATGTGCTTTAAACAGGATCGTGTGGTGCGGGACCTGCACAGAAAGTTGAAAAGCATGGCATTTTTACGCACAGTTGGGGGCATGTGGCACTTACAAAAAAAAGTGGTGTCTCGAGGAAAGTACACAGAAGTTGCTGGTTGTCGAGCTCGATGTTTGGCCACCCAGGATGAATGGACAAAGCTGGGGATCAGGGGTTCTCCGGTAGGGTCCCCTGCTTCCTGTCCAAGGTCAGAAAGCGCCCCTTGTTCTGAGAGAGCTGTTGGATGGCTGCAGACTGAGGTTTCAGTTGTGCATCAAAACAAACAGTAACCCACTCTCTCCGGGAAAGAGGGGTGAAATCTGAACTTTAGGGATAGTTCATGTGCCAGCAGGAGAGGGGGTCCTGGGGTAGGTCCGTTCAGCAGCTGAAGTGTGAAGGGTTTCTTCACTGAACGCAGGGAATGCCCTGCACTTTCCCTGTGACTGTGGTGTCTTGTGTAGGGTGTGCTAGTGACATCATAGACTGTATTGTTTGAAGAAATATCCTTCATGTGTACACTGGTTAACCCCACAAGTGCTCTCTCAATCCAACCTGTGTGCGTGCAGACATGAAAAGGAAACGCACGTGCATGTGCGCTAACACACACACACAGATGTGCACACACGTGAACATACGTACATCCAGGCGCGAAAGTACATGTACACATAGGTGAGCACAAGCACATACCTTTGTGGTGGTGCATACACACTTGTTCACGCAGGTAGATATGCACGGACATGCATTACACGTATGCTTGACCATTTATGTATATGCATACATTTGCGGGAGCGCACGCTCACCCGGGCACAGTAGCGTACCACACTGCTGGGACATGCCGGTACATCCTGAATCAGGTTTATCTCTAGAACAGAGACCTATTGTGATGCAAGCTGCCCACAGGCTCGTGCTGGGAACCATTAAATACTACCTGGCCTTTATCCTTGGGCTCAAGCCTTCTCCCGGGAGCCGAGAGGCGAGGTCTGAGGACCTCACAGCGATCCATGTGCACCACTTCAGCAGGCTTTACCAGTGAGCTGCAGGCGCAGGGTCCACCTAGAATCAGTTCTATGTGTAAGAAGGTGTCTATTAATGCCCCACCCCTCTTCCTAAATTATCAGGTTAGGGTGGGGACAGGGCTTGTGTCATTTCCCTCTCTCTTCCGCCAGTGCCCTTGAAAGTATGTGAAGTAATGCTCTGTGACTCCCACTCGTGTCTCTGATTCTTGAGAATGTATGAGAGCTCTGCGCACACATTGAAGTGATGCCGCCTCTACACTATGGCCACTTTCTGAGCCTCAGAAACATGGAGGCAAATAAGAGGATGTGGCTCAAGGAATACTTTTCAACATCTGTTGCTATCTTTATTCAGATTAAATACCACAACAAACTGTTGTATTTGAGAACACACGTAGTCATGGGAAGGTTCTGCATACAACCGCACAGCACTGGATGTTTCACCCCTTCTTTTCCGGACATTGGTTCGAGCAAGTTCTTAGATTCAACTTCTGAAAGAGATGAGAAGAAATTGTGGATGAGTGTGAGGGGCGTGGCGTGGCCGAGCTCCAGGGCTGGCAGGGACCACCAATAACGGATTTTACTTAAAGGGGCCTCCCAGTAAGTGTTGTCACGCTAGGTCTCGAAACCCAATCAGATGTCATAAAATGAAGGGGGCATTCTTGAATCAAAGACTCAACCAGGGATAATTAACCAAAGGGACATCCTGGATCTAAAAACTGGTTAAAGCTTAGACAGCAAAGGGGCATTCTCGATTCCACAACTTCACTGGACTTCATCATGCATGGACGTCCTGGACACAGAACTCCACCACTAATGGAACATTATAAAATCCATAACCCAACCGGACATCTTCAAACAAATGGTTTGTTTATTTTTATGTACAAAGGTGGCCCTTAGTATGACATTATACAGCTTTACCAAAGCCCAGAGTGACTTTTATAAACTTTGAGTTGGTTTGTGGAGATGCATGTCAGTAGAGTACACAAGGCTGTCTCTTTGATGGATGAGTGTGTCATCACCGTTGCATTGTGAGGTGTATGGACAAAGTTAAATGGCTGTACGGAAATATCATCTCTTGGTTGGTTTGCATGCCCGTTGCCCATCACATGTGTGGTTCACAGCTGGGGGGAGGAAGTGCTCACAGGTCCTTTAATAGTCAGGCAATTTCATATTCGCTTTGTGTTGGACGTATGTTCAGAGTTCCATCTTAATGTGCACTCTGAGCAGTGTTTGTCACCTAGTTACAAAAGAAAACACAACTGTGTAGTGCTCCGAGGGAATTGAGGGGTTTCGGTCACAGGCGGGGGACCGGCCCGAGACCTACCCCAACCCACTCCCCCCCGAATGGGAATTCCTTGGGGGGGGTGACAAAGGCACGCAGACACTATTACTGCGTAGGAGAATATACAATTCTCTTGCCGTATTTATTACATTTACCATAAACGCAACATTTTAACAGAATTATTCGATTATCCAAAACTTTTCAATTGATATTTACAATATGTACATCAAGACACTTTTATTGTGAGAACTAATACATGTCAGTTCCTATCAACAGTTCCTCAAAGGAGTCATGTCTGGCCACCCCCCAGGCACCATGGCATTGACTATTCCAAATGTTCGGGACTGTGGTCCCCCATACCGCAAGTTGCATATCACAAGGCGAATTCACCTTGCCCCCTCAAGATAGAGGGAGCGTGGGCCAGCATGACAATTGAGCCCCCAACATAACCGTGCCAGAGCCAACCCAAGAAGTGTTCCCCTCCTGGCACCCGATGGGGATGGACCTGGGCAACCGGGCCATACCTTGGACCCCTGGCGCAGACGCCATCCCCCGACATCCTCCGGGGCCATGTAATGGAGTACCTTTAAAGGCCTAGGGACAGTCACTGTAGCGGGAGTCCCAACCCCCTACAGCAATCCCAAGCCCCGGTTCTTAAGCCAAAGGCTTCCTAATTCAAAATTCACCTGCACTTCAATTACTGATGCCAAGGTTGTCCACCTGTTTTGTGACCAAACATGACTCCTTCCCCGCCCCGATGAGAAAGATGCTGTCTTAAGGGAATGGGAGGGTGGGAGAAAGAAGGCGTCTTCACTGCCGCGATCCTTCGCAGCAGCAGGCAGTGGTAGCAAGGTCCCAGGAGCGAGGTGCAGCAACAAGGTCGTTGACGAGGGACAGCCAGGCGAGGAAACAGGTAAATAGGTGGGGAGGTACTCCCCATCTTATCCTCACCCGGCTAACACCCCCCCCGCCCACCCCCCTCGGCCCACTGGCCAATGGTCAATTGCGGGTGCAAGCCCGCAAACATTTTGAAAACTGCGGCGCCGCCCGGTACCGGTCCAAACCGGCCCGCACCTGTCTTGGGGGCCCACCATCGGTCGGCGTTGCCGGCTGGGCCACAGGTGGGGGACCGGCCCGAGGCCTACCCCAACCAACCCCCCCTCCCAAAAGAGAATTCCTTGGGGGAGGTGACAAAGGCACACAGACACTATTACTGCTTTAGAGAATATACAATTCTCTTGCCGTATTTATTACATTTACCATAAACACGACATTTTAACTGAATTATTCGATTATCCAAAACTTTTCAATTGATATTTCCAATATGTACATCAAGACACTTTTATTGTGAGAACTAATACATGTCAGTTCCTAACAACAGTTCCTCAAAGGAGTCATGTCTGGCCACCCCCCAGGCACCATGGCATTGACTATTCCAAATGATTCGGGACTGTGGTCCCCCGTACCGCAAGTTGCATATCACAAGGCGAATTCACCTTGCCCCCTCAAGATAGAGGGAGCGTGGGCCAGCATGACAATTGAGCCCCCAACATAACCGTGCCAGAGCCAACCCAAGAAGGGTTCCCCCCCTGTCACCCAATGGGGATGGGCCTGGGCAACCGGGCCATACCTTGGACCCCTGGCGCAGACGCCATCCCCCGACATCCTCCGGGGCCATGTAATGGAGTACCGTGAGAGGCCTAGGGACAGTTGCTGCAGCGGGAGTTCCAGCCCCCTACGGCAACCCTCAGCCCCGGTTCTTAAGCCAAAGGCTTCCTAATTCAGAATTCACCTGCACTTCAATTACTGATGCCAAGGTTGTCTACCTGTTTTGTGACCAAACATGACTCCTTCCCCACCACAGGCCTGGGTGGTTCCCCGACCAGCCAGGTCTCCCCCTAAGGCTGGTGTATCAGTGTTGAGACAAAGTTTGAATTGCAAATGCAACAAGATTCTCCACAAAAAACACTTGAACACTGTCGGAAAGATGTACTCCATCCTGGTGAAACATTGTGTCCCCCCTGATGCACCCATGGGAGATCGTTTTCAACTGAGGGGCATTAGGAAGCTGCCTCATCCGGCCATTGAGGCGTCTGGCTGACTCATTAAGACCCTTAGCGGACCGTCCTGATTTCCATACCCGCCTCGGGATGATGTGTGACCATGCGATAACAGCCCCTGGGAACTTTTTTGCTAGCCAAGAGATTTCAATCATTAAGTTCTCAAATAAGGCCCTTCTGCCCATTGAAGCTAAGTCATTGCCTCCCAGGTGAAGGATGATGAGTGAAGGCGGCGGTAGCCGACGCTGCAAGACCCCTTCCAGAAGTTGACGGACACCATCCAAACGCAGCCCGTCTTTCCCGATCCATAGAAACTGAAGCCTGGCTGCTCTTGCCCGTCCGCGGTACTGCTCGAAAAACGGTTTTGCACGACGCACGAAGGAATGGCCGAGGACCCACACACTGGCTGGAGCCATGTGTCCTACAGTAACTGGAAAAAGGAGGAGGGAGATAAAATAAGATAAGATTATCCTGAAATGGCATGAATTTCACAAATAGCACTACAACATATGGAGACGAACATATCGTTTATAACAGTCGGACTTCCATCTCCCAATTCCTTTGACTGAGTCAGGGTTGAACCCTGCCCCTACTGCTGATGTCGCTGCTCCTATCCTGAAAGAATGGGAACTGAACTTTACGGGAATGCCCACCGTCAGAAGGGCCTTATGCAACACCTGAGCAAACTGGTACCTTGTGAGCGGTGCCCCAGACGCATGGACTAAGAGGGAGGTGGTTACCCCGGGAGGCCGAACCAGGATATATTTGTGCAGCACAGCCACTGGACAACCACGAAGACCGTGCGCCCTTCCCAACAGTAGCTGCTCACCCCTGCCCAACTGATCCGTTTTTTAATGAGATATGGTGACTATTAGGCCGTCTCCTCTCCAATGCACGTGGGTTCGCTGAACTCCCCCGTGGATGTCCTGTTTGGAACGGGCCACAAGTTCAGAGACCTGAAGAGCCCCGTAAAAGGCGAGCGAGAAAGCCGCCTCAAACAGGATTGCTTCAAATTCAAAAACGCATATCCGGACCAGGGTCCCTAGGATTTTCTCCAGCTTGTCCACATCATTCGGGCGCCTCTGGTCTGGTAGCGTCCCATCTAATCTTTCCCATCCCTTGAGTCCCTGCCTAATGAGGAAGGATCGGGAATGATCTGTGTGTCCCCCTAACTTTGCGAAAAAGGCCATAGCCGCAATGTGGCGTCGGGCACTAGCTACTGATGGGCCCTGGCCACGCAATTGCTCCAGAAAACCAATCCAGCTTTCATAGGAAAATGGTTGGACTCTGGGGTTGCTACAGGTGTATGCTAAGAAACTCTAAAAGGCCCTCTCGTATGCCCCCCCTTGTTTTTGGAGCGAGGCTAGCCGCAACTAGATCTGTGAACGCCGTGCTCCGAGGCTTCAAAGCTGTCCTGGGAAATATGTAGGTTCCAACTCAGCACCAGGATGGAAGCGCCGAAACTCCTGCAACTTAAAACGAGACCAGGCATCTGCTGCATTATTGAAAATACCAGGTACATGTTTAGCTTTAAATATAATGTTATACGTCAACAAATCAAATCCACTTCCTTCAGCAGGTTCAACACTTTCCTACATTTGGCATGCTGAAAATTAAAACTGTCAACCACCGCCATATTCTCTGACCAAAAACCACAGATCGATTGCGAAATTGCTCAACCCATATATGGACTGCCACCACTATAGGGAATAATTCCAGAAAGGTAATGTTTTTAGTAAGACCGGTAGCATGCCAATGATGAGGCCAGGCATGTGCACACCACTGGGCACCTAGAATGGCCCCAAAACCTAAGCTGCCTGCTGAATCTGTAAATAGACCCAATTCCTGACTGGACCGGACAGGTGCTGGCCACATCATTGCCCCATTAAAGTCGTCAAGAAAAGTCCGCCAAATTTTTAGGTCCTGTTTTACGTCCGAGGACAGGCGTGTTCTATGATGTTTCTCTTTCAACCTCGACATGGCCTGGGCGATGGAGCGGGAGAAAGGACGCCCCATTGGGATTATTCGCAATGCAAAGTTGAGCTGCCCCACCAGCATTTGCAGCTGATGCAGAGTGACCTTTTTTGAACGCAGATATGCCTCCAGGGAGGCCTGTAAAGCTTGCACTTTCTCACGGGGGAGCCTACATTCCCCTTTAACTGACCCAATTTCAATCCCCAGGAAAACCAGTGAAGTGGCTGGACCCGTTGTCTTTACCTGAGCCAAGGGAACCTCAAACTCCTCCATGAGAGCCGTGAATGTGGCCAAGGACCTAGCACATGTGTCGGAAACACAGGGCCCCAAAAGCAAAAAATCATCTAAATAGTGAATCACTGCGGCCGACCCTGAGGCTTGTGTAAAAGACCATTCCAAAAAGGTACTGAACTGATCGAAATATGCACAGGAGACTGAGCACCCCATGGGCATACACCTGTCATAATAGAATGTATTCTGGAATTGGAAACCCAGTAGTTGATAATCGTCAGGATGCACCGGCAGAAGCCGAAATGCTGACTCAATGTCAGCCTTCGCCATGAGGGCCCCTGGACCCAGCTGTCTTAAGAGAGACAGGGCGCCATCAATGGATGCATATTTCACATAGCAGAGCGCTGTGTCAATGGAATCATTCACCAAAGCTCCACGCGGAGCTGACAGGTTATGTATCAATCTGAATTCACCCGGTTCCTTCTTAGGCACCAAACCCAAGGGTGAGCAAACAAAACCATACAGGGGGGGGACTGTCAAATGGACCTGCTATTCTCTTTAAACCTAATTCCTTCAACATTTTTCACTCAGCCACCCCCTGTGCTGCACCCAAGGATTGCTGATTTTTACACAACTCGGGCCCCTCCACCCCCCGTGCCGGCATCCTGAAGCCGTACCGGAAGACTTCAAACAGCAGCTGCGCAATTTCATAGCATGGATACACATTTAACCAAGGGTTTAAGGCCAGGAGAGACACGGGGGACAGATCGCCTACCGCCAAGACAGAGGCGCTCTCATTTCTGCCCTCCCTTTTCTCTTGATTTTTTGAAACATTTGAACTCAGGGTGCCCAGCTGCCCCGCAAAAGGAACAGTTGTGTTTAAATTTGCAAGATCCTTGGGGTCTGGTACAGGCTTTTTTATTGAAGGCCCAACATGTCCCCTTCTTGTCCCCGCTCCCCCTGAATCCCGAAAGGGCGACTGGTCCGGGACCCCCGGTTTCTTCAGCATCATGCAATGCAACCAAGCATTCACACCGGTTTGATCTCAACACATAGAAGGATTCGTGGTTTTCTTTAACCTAAATTCCTTGTCATAGTCCTTCCAAATTGACCCCCCAAACTCTTCGTAGGCTCCCACAATTTTATTCATATAATATGAAGTCTGGGGGCCTAATTCTGGCCACCTATCAAGCAGGACAGACTGATAAATGATAAACCCTTTTATCCAATTCACAATTGTTTCATCAACCTTAGTTTTCCTCCACTTCTGTGTATCCTCCTTGTTTTTCTTGCCTTCCCCATCAACTGGTTTCACAATAGTGAGCTCGAAAATATCCACGCATGCCCCTTTCCTAATTTTTTCCTTGACCTCTTCGGACAGATGAAGGCCTAACTGATCCCTGGGAGATAATACGTGGTCGTGAGCGCTATTGGGTTGGCGTGCTTCCTCACCTCTTGTCCCTGCTGCTGGCACACCAACGACTGTCGTATCCACTCTGGGGGTAGCGGGGGTGGTGGCCACAGAAGCCTCAGGTGGCGGCACCGCCGGGACCTTCGGGGCCTCCTTAGATTGCATCTGGACTCCCTGAATCCCAGTGATTGTTCCCTCCACTGTGTTTTCTGCTGCGGTGATTTCCCCCTGACTAGGGTTACTCAACCTTGTAAGCCAGGGCAACACTTTGGCTAGGCTGCTAGCTAAGTCTAATTCTGACCACTGGTCAACCACTGATCCCACCCCTCCATGACCTGGGCCCTCTAGTACCACGCCTGGGGAGATTGAAGGTTGGATGTCTGCCCGCCCCTGATCCAGGGTAGGCGAGTCCCTAGACAGGGGGCCCCCCGAGGGAAGCTTCTTTCCAGCTGCATAGGGGGTAGTCTTCCTAGGCCGCTTCGCTACAGGGGGGGAAAATGACTCTGGCGGTACTCTGACGTGCTTTGGGTGGCTGGCCCCCTCAGGTCCCTGCCCTTCCGGTACTTGAGGGTCCTGTGGCTGGGGCTGGTTTTTGGCATTTGGGACTAATGAGAATAAGGCGGGCTGCAGGAGGGCCAAAATCCGATCCATGTCGTCCAAACGCCCCATAACCACCTCCATGTCAGATATGCGCTTCATCTGTTTGGCGGGCATTGCCTGAGCCCAATAGGTTGGTAGTGCAAAGACCAGATACCAAAATTATCGCAAGGCCCTGGGCCCAAAACTTGAAGTGAAACCAATGGGGTGAGCTATGATAATTTAAGAAGACAAGGAAAACGCTACGATAGATTGTGAGAAATTTTTGACTAAAACCTTGTCACCCAAAGAGGAAGAACCTGTAGCCTCTCGCAGGGAAAAACCAAGGAGTGGCTACGATTACGAAACCACAACAAAGAAGGGATAGCTAGCCTGAGGTAAGGTACTCACTAAACTGTAATCAAAATTGAAGAAAGAATGTATTATTGCCTATAATTTACCTCAGAAACCACAACCATTGGAACACCAGGATTTGAACACATAACCTTTGGAGTAAAAGTCAGAGACCTTAACCACCAGGCCACAGTGACTCACGCTAACCATTAATGCCACCGCCCCACCTAGTGGGCAGAAGAATCCCAGAGAGACCGTGGGAACAACGAACTCTGAGCAATTACACCATCCCACCCCTGAGCATTCACAACCACTCTCGAAGAGTCCCTCTCGAGCGCGCGATTCAAAGCAGAATAACCGGTTGAGTACCACGAAAAATACACCCTCCGCTTTCCTCTGCCCGAAAATTCCAGGTGTCGCTCCCTTGCCACGCCCGTCTGACACCCAAAGGCACTGCGCAGCCCCCTCCCCTCCCAAATGCTCGCCCGGGGCCTTACCTTCTGCGGCCTCAATCCCGGCCGAGGACGATGGCAGACGGGGAGACGATCAACTAGTGCGTGGCTCCACTTGCTCCAGCCCGCTACCCCCAACCCAGACACCGAGAAGGGGACCGCTGAAGCAGGCAGTCCTGGCGGTAGCAGGGAAGTTCGGGATCCGGCGTGTGCAGGGCGTGAAAGAAAGGAGCAAGAAAAAAGGAAAGAAGGCGTCTTCACTTCCGCGATCCTTCGCAGCAGCAGGCAGGGGTGGCAAGGTCCCAGGAGCGAGGTGCAGCAACGAGGTCGTTGACGAGGGGCAGCCAGGCAAGGAAACAGGTATATAGGTGGGGAGACACTCCCCTTTTTATCCTCGTCCGGCTGCCCCCCTGCTCACCCCCCCCGGCCCACCAGCCAATCGTCGATCGCGGGCGCAAGCCCGTGAAAATTTTAAACACTGCGGCGCCACCATCGGCGCTGCCTGGTACCGGTCCGAACCGGCCCGCACCTGTCTTGGGGGCCCGCCATCGGTCGGCGTTGCCCCCTGGGCCAGATGACCCGTTTGTTGAAACAGGGATTTTCAAAGAACATGGCAGGTGGGCGCGGTACATCAACAGGCTTTAAAGACAAGCATTTGCAATGCAATAGGTCTCGCATCTATGCGAGTTTAAGCTATTGGCATTGTGAATGACAATGCGTTTTATTTATGTTTTAAAAACCAAAACATAAATAAAAGGCATTGTCATTTACAATGCCAATAGCTCAAACTCGGTAAATGCGAGACCTATCGCATTGCAAATGCTTGTGTCCTATTGTAACTAAAATGAAAATAACTATATGTTAACTGCACACCTAACTTCTGTCCTCAAAGTAACAAAATGTAACTTTCTTAACAAGCTTTACCAAAGCTAAAGCATACTTTCCAGAAATCTTTGCGTGGCTCCATTATCATAGGTAATAAACATTCGCGTTCTTCTGAGTGTCCTAAGAGACCCCCCTCACAGAAGCCACTAAGCGGATGAACACGCATATTATGGTGACATACTATTTAGCATAACACATCATTGTAACAGAAGTTTTCTTTGTCTGCTTTTACAAAAATACGTCATTTTCACTACAAACTCAAGAGCGCGTGACAATTCTTGCCTCTGCTACTTACTCAAACCGTGGAAAGTACCACTGACAGCGAATAAAAACAAACAGCAGGAATCATTTGCAACTCCTGGGAGTTTAAGCACATATTCATGAATGCTATTTCCAATCTCGACTTTGGCTGTATTTCCGCCTCGTTTTTCCCACAATGCATCTTTCTTTTTCATTTGTAGAACAGTGGGCGCGCAGGTGAATTTTCTTCCTGTTTATTCAACCCTTGATCGCGTGCAGTGTCACTTTCCAGGAAACTGTCTTCGTTTGGTGTCTTGAAAACAATAATTTATCATCCTTCGTGTGTCCAGGGGAGAAGAAGCAGCCTTGCTTTGATCAAAATGCTGGGCTCATTACTTTCATAGTGAGAACCCCCACCTCATCAGAAAAGCTCAGAGTGACACAGGCGATGTGTAGTTTGGAAAAGATCTTGTTTATCGAGATGGGGGTGGTGGATTAATAGATAATTTAATATAACATTGAATGTCAATAGCTTCATTTATGCTGTTATTGTTTGTTTTTTGAATGAAGAAAGCAGGCCTGAAATATGAGATCACTTAAATGAAATGCGAAGAGATTAAATTGCCAGTTTATGTTTCATAAGAACCAGACACAGGCAAAACACTGTGGACAACCTAGGCTTAATCTGAAATAATGCTGTGATGCAGGTTTCATTGCTACAAATCTTCGCAGATGAACAATGGCTTAAAGAAAAGGCATTTCATTACTTCAGGGCTGTATAGAAGAACATGAATATTGTAGCAGGCAGAGATAAGCATAGATTGAAAAAAAGCACCACGTGAAAGCCTTTCAAATGCCAGTTTGCTCTAAGCAATGAACGGGGAATTGTCCTGCAACGTTGGCAAGGTTACAAGCGGCATTCATTTTCTGCGGCTTATTTCAAGGGTTCTTTTTTAAAGAAAATAAAAAGGGTGTTTTTAATATCAGAAAATAGCTGACTTGGGCTAGGCTCTTGCCTTCTTTGCAACAATCAATCACTCTGTGATGGAGTAGCCTCAGCTATCTATATATCCATCACCAAATGCTTTTAAATTTATTAACAAGGGTGTTATTTCTGAAAAACATTTTAAAAGTAAAATATTATAAATACAAAGTAGATTTCCTAATGCAACAAAGGTTTTATGAACTTCATAAGATAACTCAATGATATGCATTAAAAACTTAGGGCCTTATTTATGAAGGCCTGCGTCACTTTTGCGCCACCGTTGCGTCACTTTTAGTGAGGCAGCGGTGGCGTAAATAATGCGCCATGTTGTGCCATATTTACGAAGTGACGCATCTAGGCAGATGCGTCACTTTGTAAACCCCTGCGCTACATTATACCTGAGTCAGGTATAATGTATGCAGGGTGGACGTTCCCCAGCAAGAAATGGTCGTAGGAGTGGCGCAGTGAAATTTTTGAGACTTCGCTGCGCCACTTCTAGGATGCCAATGCGTCAAAACCTTACACCTGCCTCATGGCAGGCGTAAGGGTGACGCAGGCCCTTTCACATGGGGCTTGCCCCATGTGAAAGAAACATTGCTGGAGTTGCATCATGCTTCCGACATAACTCCAGAAATGCGCCACTTTTGCGCCGACAGATACGTCATGATGCGTCATACAGCAAATATGATGCATCATTCATGTCGTAAGAAGGGCACACTGAGAAGTGTTGCATTGCTGCTTTCACGCAGCGATGCAACACTTCTCATAACTGAGGCCCTTAATATATAGGTCACCATTATGCAGTCTCTGGGCAAGATTTATCAAAGGTTTTGCATCATCCTTGCGCCAGACAAGGGGATGCAGGGCGACGCAAATCAAAGAATGAGATTAACCAAGCCATACAAGGCTACCTTGCGTTGCCCTGCATGGCTTGGTAAATCTGGAGTGATGCAAGTCGTGCCTTGCGCTATTCTCCCATGGCGTGCTGTCCATGGAGTGCTGAAGTGAAAACCATAATCGAACCGTGTCTCACTCATGCATATACTTGTTCCATATAAGTATCTATATGTGTGTATATGTGCTTGTAGTGAGACGTATACAGCAGTTTCGAAAGATGTACAAGGGGAAAGGATTATACATGATAATTCATAGAGGGGTGAACCATGGAACCATGATAAACATTTGCAGTTCGTGGGCACAAGCACCCTTTTAAAGACTTCTTTTTCATCATCAGACTTTGATGCCCTCAAGAGAAAAAAGGGAGAAATAAGTAGGAAGGTAAAGATGAGGAAAACCTGTCAGAGTGAAACAAAGAGACAACTTAAGACGGTTGAAGAAGAGGAAGGCATGATTTGGCTTCAAGGCTAGGCAGCCTTTTTATTCAGTAACCTGAGAATTCAGGAGTAATACAACCAGGCTCATTAGAAACCTTTGTGGCCTCCATTTATTACTATTTATTAGTATTCTATGTTTGGGTCGAGCTCGACAGCGCTTGCGCTGTCTGCAAGACCTGTTGTAATCTCTTCTGTGGACCTTTGGCGCACCTACCGATGGCCATTGGTTGTTAGCTGGTTCATTCAGATATGCTGGCCTGTTATTGTTGTTTGTCCATGTTGATCCCTCCTTTCTGTGTGTGTCCCCACCCCATGGCGATTTCACTAATGGTTTACTTTGGCCGGCCGCAATGGCGCGATGGCCCCGTCTCCCGTCTGGGCACCGCAGCCTATTTATGAATCGGTTGCACCTTCCACATGTCAGTACTGATTCGTAGCGCTCTGCGTTGGGTGGCGCATCAGACCTGCAGATGGCCCTGCTCAGTTTATATGGACAGATCTCAGCCTAAACAGAGAGCTGCGCTCTTCAACTGTCTGCCCAGACTCTATTTTCTATTTAACTTTAGCTCCACACTACTCCACAGAACGGAGCTGGAAGATTCATGGCATTGTTTGCATTCCTTTTGGGGCACGTGACGCCCTGTTGCTTCACTGCCCACCCTCCCTGGACATCCCAGCAGCAGGGGAGAGGGCTCTCTGCCCCTGCCAGCTTCTGCTGTGTCCCGGTCCCTTTCTCCAGTGCTTTCAATGAAGCATTCGCAGTGTATGTACCTGACGTGAGTTCAAACGCTGGCAGTGCTTGCATTATCAACAACATTGCTGTGCTCCTTAGAAATGCCAGCCCCCTTTGGTGGCATTAAAGTCGGGTATGCGCTCAGCAGCCTCCGTCTCCCGATACTTACTCCCCCATAATATCTCCCGATACTTACTCCCCCATAATATATGGCACTCTCTGTCTCATTGAAGATATAACAGTGGCAGTGGCATTAAAGGGTCAGTACTTGTTTCATCTGGAGTTTCATTGATACTGCCCAACTGAAAGACACCTTTGAAGTACTTCGCAGAATGTGCCATTAGCATAACAACACTACGCCCAAACAGAAACACCACAGCAAGTAACGTTTTCGGCACCCATGTAACCAGACACTCAGAACATTTTTCACCCGAGAGTAGCTAGACAACGGACTAATAACCCCCACTGGCAAACCTCAAACTGTTCACGCCAGGTGTGTGCAGCCCTTTCCCACAATTTCATTACTTACAATCTCATAATTCTTCCCTTTCCTGTAAATGGTGGTGTAAACCACAAGGCATAAAGGTCACTTCCTTTACCGTTATGGTAGCTCTGGTGTAGGTGTTGATACCTGATAGTACATTTGGGCTTAGTCTTTTTTGTGCATTTTAGAGCTCATATTTTAACTTTTCCTATTATAAACGTTCATGGCAAAAAATGTTAGAGCAGGGTGCCATACTCACATCTGAAAGAAGACAATGTGAGAGTCTGACTCTCCATACGTTTATCAGCAGTAACTGCAAAGATGTAACTCAGTTGCAGAAACACCATCAGGGCTTTAAGTGGGCCGGATCCTGCCGGTGCCCAGCACAGGCAGGTGCTGAAAGGGGTCCCTGGACCCCATCGGGATTGCCATTTTTGCAGCACCACTGCTCAAAGCCTTTGATGTAACTTTGAAGTGACTCGTTTTTGTTCTTTTACAGTCTCATCATTTCAAAACTGAAGCCTTTTCAATCTTATAGACAACAAAGCCATAGTTGTGGCTTATTTATCTTATGCAACTGACAACCATTGACCAAGCCAATAGTCCTGACTTGTTGTAGGTGTAATGTTACGTGTTGTATTATATAGCTGGATGCAATGAAAGAAGCAGCAAAATAGCAGTCGGGCAGCACACTATGCTGAGCACAGATTTTTAGCTTATATGTTTTTAAGCCACGTCCTTAATTGCATCGGCCACCCCACTGTGAGAGACCCCACAGTTGTTTGATTCCACTTAAAGCCCTTAACACCATGGTACCAAGATGAGAGATTCAAGTAATGAGGTTTAATCCAACAAACACCTCAGATGCTCTCCTTCAGCTGTGTCTCTTCCTTTTAAAAGATGCCCTCAGACTGCTTTTCTGTGCATCACTCTACATTCTATATGGAATATGTTGTTGACATGTATTGTATTTACATTGTCTTCCAGTCTCAGACAAATTGAAAAGCTGACTGTTTGCTTTAAAACATTAAAGGCCATATGTGTGAAGCATTTTTAGGCTGAGACTAACAGCATGCATGCATTGCGAGGCATGGTGTATTCAGTACATAGACTTCAAGCCGGCCCATCGCGTGTCATTGGTTGTTCCGGGCGTCTTTCTAAATTCCTTACTTTTGAATGGTAAATCATGCCCAATAGTCCCTACTTTTGGTCAGTCGTCCCCTCCCATAGCAACTGGCCCTGTTACAGGGCTCATTTCGCTTCTGTCCATTACAGTTTGTTTTGTGCACTATTTTTTCCGATTGTCTGCCTGGTGTGCTGAAAATGCTGCAAACGCGAGCAGCTGACCAGTGTTACTGCTTTCCCCTAACACCCACTGTTTCTCCGTGTGGTCTCCCTATCACACCTTAGCTTGGGTTACTGAAGATCAAGTTGAGCAGTCACAAAGTTAGAATGTTGGAAATGTGACTTTACTCGCTAGCTCCCTTTCAAATAAGCTTTAGTTTTTAGCATTAATTATCTTTCACTCACTCCGAGCTCTGTTGCTCCGTTTCTGTAAACAGAGCTGTAATTCTTGTTCTTTTTCTGGTCACAAATGTGGCAGCTGTGTCTCTGTTCCCAGTGGTAATTCCCCATTCTTAGTCCTCTAGGCAGTGCTGCAGATGCGTCTATGGTCCTAGTGGTAATTCCTCATTCTTTGTCCTCTAGACAGTGCTGCAGCTCCTTCTCTAGTCCCGATGGTAATTCCTAATTCTAAGCCCTTTAGACAGTGCTGCTAGCTGCTTCTCTGGTTCTGTTGATAATTCCTTATTATAAGTCTTCTAGGCAGTGCTGCAGCTGTGCTTCCGGTCACAGTGGTAATTTCTCATTCTGAGTCTTCCAGACAGTGCTGCTAGCTGCTACTCTGGTCCCGTTGGCAATTCCTCCTTCTAAGTCTTCCAGATAATGCTGATAGCTGCTACTCTGGTCCCGTCGGATATTCCCACATTCTAAGTTCTCTAGGCAGTGCTGCAGCTGTGTCTTTGTTCCCAGTGGTAATTCCTCATTCTCAGTCCTCTAGGTAGTGCTGATAGCTGCTTCTCTGGTCCCATTGGTAATTCCTCATTCTTAGTCCTCTAGACAGTTCTGCTAGCTGCTTCTCTGGTCCATCAGTAACTCCCCCATTCTAAATCCTCTAGGCAGTGCTGCAGCTGTGTCTCTGGTCACAGTAGTAATTTCTCATTCTCAGTGCTTAATTTGAGCCGGTGGTTTCCAGTGCTCGGCACCGGCACTTAATTGTCAGCACGGGTACAGATGACAGTCTGCCACATAGTGGCATTGTTTTTTTAATTCAGAGGTGAGCACAACAACTGTTGTTTTTTCAATCTCAAATAATTTTTATTATTATTAGTTATTGGTGAACGAAAAAAACCAACAAAAGCTGATTACATGACGAGGTAATAGTAGTATACACAATTCAATAACCTCAGAACAAATATGGATAATACATGCGTACTCAGCAGTATATTAGAAGAAGAACAAACCTCATAACACATTTGGCACCAAAAAAAAAAAAAAAAAAGAGATAGAATGAAAGAAAAGAGAAAGACCATGTCATGCAAATTTTATATATTATACTATGTTATGTAGCGGGGCCGGGACTCTAGACTGTCTGCTCTTTTTTCTTTTTCTTTCCCTACAACTGTTGTTTTTTAATTCAATATACATTAAGAATGTCTAATGCCTGCTGCCAAAGCCATTCTTTTAACTTTGGAGTCCTGAAACTGTCACAATTGTAACACTTGCATACACTTGTAGGAGTGTGACTTATTAGTTATGCTGTTACTGTAATTGACAGCGGCAATGGGCAGTGCAAGTGGGGGCGGCCCGACGACTAGAGCCCTGTCACTTATTTTTGTACACATTAAGCACTGCTCATTCTTAGTCCTCTAGGCCGTGCTGCTAGAAGCTTCTCTGGTCCTGTCAGTAATTCCTCATTCTAAGTCCTCTAGGTAGTGCTGCAGCTGCATCTTTGGTCCAGTCAGTAATTCCTCATTCTAAGTCCTCTAGACAGTGCTGCTAGCTGCTTCTCTGGTCCCGTCGGTAATTCCTCATTCTAAGTCCTGTAGGCAGTGCTGCAGCTGTGTGTCTGTTCCCAGTGGTAATTCCTCATTCTAAGTCCTCTAGACAGTGCTGCTACCTGCTTTTCCGGTTTCATCGGTAATGCCTCACTCTAACTCCTCCAGACAGTGCTGCAGCTGTTTCTCTGTTCATACATCCGCTATACTCCAAACCAAAACACATAGGTAAAAGACATTGTCATTAGAACGTCAATAGCTCTAACTCTCAAAAATGTGAGACCTATTGCATTGCAAATGTTAGTTTTGCAAATGTAGTACTGGGGTGAGAGATCTCTTTTATTAGAGCCTAGTAGATGCCAGGAACTTGAGGTTCTTTGTCATGTGTGTACGTCATTGCATGCTTTTTGTTGGATTGTAACCCAAAGTAACGCAAGGCAGCAGAATGCACTGCCTTGCATTAGTTTGTGTCACGGGGCATCCCATGGATGGCGCATGGGCATTCCCATTCCACAACCCATGGGTTTTGACACAAATCCCTATCTACAAAGACTTAGGGCCTGATTTCGATCTCGGCGGATGGGTTACTCTGTTAAAACAGTGTTGGAAAACTCATCCACCGAAATATAAATCCCTTTATATCCTATGGGATTTATGTTTTGGCAGATGGGAAATCCATCACTGTTGTGACCGAGATGTGCGCCAGAATCCTGTGCCTCATTAAGCCAAGTGCAACAAGGAGAAATGTATTCACTTCTCATCTGTTTTTCTCTTTGCATGTGTGATGCTGTTATATCCCGCATAGAGGCCCTAATGTAGACCCGTTCGTACATGCCCTAAAATGGACGTATTCATATTTACCCTAATATGGTCATATTCGTACTTGCCCTATTATGGTCATGGCCGCATATGCCCAATTATGGTCACAACTGTACATGTCCTATTATAGTAGGATTCCTTATATAGGCATGATCTTTCACCTACATTGGTCCCAGCTAGTACACAACGAGCTCTGAGGGCTGAACGTTATATATCCTGTGGTTTTGAATACAGCAGGGTTTTTCCAAACACAGGCCCACACTGTACTCATTAATTATGCATGGCTCTCTAAGAATACACCACTGGCATAATATGTATGTACAAAGTTCACCCCTGACGTCTTCCTCATGTCCAATACAAACCATACTGAGGACCGAGACTCTTTAGGGTATAAATACACCACATCTTGCCCCGGTAAGATAGAGGGAACCAAGGCTTCCATGCTGACACACTGACCAGAGACGCTGAGGCTCCTGCATGCAGTCGCTCAAGCTGACAGTGGTCTGACACAACCCGGACGGGGTGTCCAACTCGAGGCCAGGACGGGGTCCTACACTCTCTCTATTCAGGTATGGGGGTTCGACTAAATCCTAGGAGGATTCTTGGCTCTTAGCTTCTAAGACCTACACACATATGCTAGGTACACTCAGGTACATCTAGGTAGGCATCTTAGGAGTACGCGTACTTGCATAATGCTTTTATATTCATGTATGTACTCATGATTTATCGCAATATGGTAGAACTGTTCTATCCCTTTGCTTTTATCGTACTGCTGATAATATATCTCTGCTATTGTCTGCTGGTTACCGCAGCACATATATTTTACACTAGAATAACAACTGTTCAATAAATACTTATTGAAACGCCCGACTGTTTATTCTGTGTAACTCTCTGAGACAAACCGAATAAGTAGGCACGAGTGACTGAGCGAACGGTAGTACATTGTTTCCACGATTCGGAGGGAATCAGGGTTGTCATGATCTAAGGTTGCCAGAAACTAATCTCTCCCCGATAAGAGGAGACACTAGTGGCACTGCGAGCTAGCTAATGCAAAACTAGGCTAACATATACGGTGGGAGTGCACGGAGTCAGTCTGCCACCAAGCCCGCAGTATATGTTATCCAAACGCGCAGGTCCTGCAGGGGTAATATAGGAGCTACACGACAATGCATTCTACAGCACACATGCAAAGTGAAAAATACCTGAAAGCATAGTTTTTGTACAGGAAGGGAGCCCTTACAGATTCTGATTTATGATATTCTCCCTTAGATGCAGTATCAGTATTAAAACTACCAACAGCGCTCTCCTCCATTACTTGACTTAAGCCCTGGGCAGCACACATCCAAAGAGATGCTGGGCCTGATTCACAATGGTATTGTGTTGGTTTTGTCATTGTTTGCTACTCCTAAAGGTATTTTATGAGTAGTATGTTTATGATTGCGGAGTTTTAAGCCAGGCTAGCTTAAATCCAGTGGAACTGTGGTGGCGAAGTGAGCTAAAGAACAATGATGGATTCAACCCAGATCTAATAGTGACTGGGGTTGAGTGTTTGAAAAGTTTCAGCGGTCTGTCCATCATCTCCTTGTGTTTGCTTTGTTCGTCCGAAGTTGAGAGGGTATGCCCAGACATGGGTCCTTTGCTCACTTTGCCACTGGATTCAAGCTGACCTGGCTGATGAGGTGTGTTTCCCCAAAACCGGTTCTAGGATGCTTGTTTCCTGCCCAGGGAAGACCTGGCTTGGCAGTTTGGGCTGGACTGTTCCCATGAGGGACAGGGTCAAGACTGATTTGCATATGGCTGGGTCTGAACTAGGGTGGCTAAGTGAGCTAAAGAACGATGATGGATTCAACCCAGATCTAATAGTGACTGGGTGTGAGTATCTGAAAAGTCTCAGCGCTTCGTCCATCATCTCCTTGTGTTTGCTTTGTTCGCCCTAAGTTGGCAGGGTATGCCTAGACATGGGTTCCTTGCTCACTTTGCCACTGGATTTAAGCTAGCCTGGCTGATGACGGGTGTTACCCCAAAACCAGTCCCAGGATGCTTGTTTCTGGTCCAGGGAAGACCTGACTTGGCAGTCCGGGCTGGACTTTTGGCAGTTCGGGCTTGACTGTTCCCATGAGGAACAGGGTCATGACTGATTTGTATTTGGCTAGGTCAGAACTGGGGTAGCGAAGTGAGCTAAAGAACAATGATGGATTCAACCCTGATTTAATAGTGACTAGGGGTGAGTGTCTGAAAAGTTTCAGCGCTCCGTCCATCATCTCCTTGTGTTTGCTTTCTTCTAAAATATATCCATAGCCCTTAATAAGACCCTGGGTGATATTCTGTAAAAACACTCTTCATTGTGGGTCGAAACATTGACGTACAGAATAGGTGTTCCGTACTAGTATCTGACATATCTATGCCAAAGAATAAGGCCATATGTTTGAATATGTAAACTAAGGACATACGGATGCCCAATCAAGTTATTTTCCATCTGCATTGATAATGGCAATTGTCTTATCTTTTGGTTTGTGTTCTATGTAATGTACTTTATATGAAACTTATGTATGTATGTAATCTTATATGTTGTGGAACAGTCCTGTGTCTTTCAATATTAGTTTATGTATTTTTTTATACGATATATGATTTTTAATATATCATTTACACTTTGAGTTCACAGCGTCAGTCTCATCTTTATTGACTTTGTGGTAATCAGTGTTAATTGTATACCATTGACTGGCCCTCCTAGTTGATCAGAACGAACGTAAACGTTTTGAAGCAATTGTACTTTTCTCGACAAAACCAACTATTCGTGTATATACTGTCATATTTCCCCAGGTTCTGTGAGATACTGTGATACCTCATTGATATTAATGGTCCTGGTGGAGGAGGACCACTGAGAAGGGCTTGGGCTCGATAAGCCTCCCTGGACTGGAGAAGCAGTCAAAATTGTATTTCCCCCAAGGGGTGCTGGGTTTGGCCTCATGCCATGGATGACTTCCCCAAAAAACTCCCACCTGATCTAGCAGAGGATTCCTTATCCATGGTCACAGCCTGGTTGTGATCTCCTAGCAGGAATCCTTCCCACAGAGGCACCATTGGAAACGGGAGGCTCTCTTCTTTTCACTGGGAATGGTGCCCCTCTTGTCTTAAGTGTTATCCCCTGGAGACTAATTCTGAAAATCAAAACTGAAGCCGCCTTATTCCCTTTCCACCAGGGAAGGGAAAAGTACAAAAATTGCATTCCTCCTACTGGCTGACCATACCAAAAATATTTCATGGTCGTTAAACGAGGATTCATTCTGGGGCATCATGGAAGGATGGCATACTCGGGCAGGAATCCTGCAGGAAGAGGCACCCATGGAAAGAGGAGGCTCCGTCCATTCCAACTGCACCTCTCCCTTGCTGGGATGTTCAAGTCATCTGCACTAGCACAATAGTGCAGAGGACATGAATTTCCTATCCCTCATTCCAAAGGAGTTATTAGGTGCTTCACTGTTAAACATGGAAATGTTAGTTAGAAAGCATATATGAACACAAGCGTACCAGGTAGGTCTGAGACACCAAAAGAAGAAAAATAATAAAGTATCCACAAACAATAATTCCAAAGATTCCCCTGGAAAGATTGCATGTCTTACATTAAATCTTGCCCATTAACGTTTAACCAAGTAAAGGTCATAAAATGCATTATAAAGCAGTAATCATCAAAACATAATTGTTAGCACTTTAAAATCCTTACATCATGAAAGCATCTGACCCTAATTGGCTACTAGTTCAATTTCTTTAGACTTTCTTAGCTTCTTTGGCCCTGCACACTGTTCCAGTTGTTCCATACATTCAGTGACAGCTGTAGAACAAATACCTTAATCAAAACATTTGAACAGACATGAAGAACTCACTAATAACTAATAGCAAAACAAGAGAAAGACAGAAACACAGTGAAAACAGGAACAGACTAATGGGTAGGCAAAAGTATAGTTGATCTTCTCTGAGGCTAAAACAGTTACTGACTGAAATAAACGGACAAACTGCACAGTTGGGGCTTGTTAGACCTGGCATCTTTCGCGTGATTGTCCCCTAACATTTTGCCTTCAGACCTCCTGCTTTGCTGACTTAGTTTTTGCTGGTTTGAGTACTCTGGGAACTTTACCACTAATAACCAATGCTAAAGTGCTTGTGCTCTCTGCTTAAAACATGTTAAATTGGCTTATACCCAATTGGCATATTTAATTTACGTGTAAGTCCATAGTAAAGTGGAACTACCTGTGCCCAGGGCCTCTAAATTACATTCTACTAGTGGGCCTGAAGCACTGATTGTGCCACCCACTTAAGTAGAATGTTAAACATGTCTCAGGCCTGCCATTGCAGCCTATGTGTGCAGTTTCAAACTGTCATTTTGACTTGGCAAAGTAAACCCTTTGCCAGGCTACAACCTTCTTTTTAAGTAAGTAAGTAATATTTTTCTAAAGCACGTGAATGCCAAGGCTTCTTAGTGCTAATGAGTGCTATCACTGACCGAGGGAGAGAGACATACTTTAGACATTAGAAGCAAAGAGCCAGGTCTTCAAGGATTTTCTAAAATCCAGCCTGCTTATTTGAGACCTCAGTGACAAAGGCATGGAATTCCACAGCTTACAGGCCAAATGGAAAAAACCTGTAAGTCCATAGTAAAGTGGAACTACCTGTGACCAGGGCCTCTAAATTACATTCTACTAGTGGGCCTGAAGCACTGATTGTGCCACCCACTTAAGTAGAATGTTAAACATGTCTCAGGCCTGCCATTGCAGCCTATGTGTGCAGTTTCAAACTGTCATTTTGACTTGGCAAAGTAAACCCTTTGCCAGGCTACAACCTTCTTTTTTAAGTAAGTAAGTAATATTTTTCTTAAGCACGTGAATGCCAAGGCTTCTTAGTGCTAATGAGTGCTATCACTGACCGAGGGAGAGAGACATACTTTAGACATTAGAAGCAAAGAGCCAGGTCTTCAAGGATTTTCTAAAATCCAGCCTGCTTATTTGAGACCTCAGTGACAAAGGCATGGAATTCCACAGCTTACAGGCCAAATGGAAAAAACTTCTGCCCCCCCCCCGAATTTACCTTCTTTACCTGGGGGATAACCACCAACTGGGCGGTGGATGATCTTAAGTCACGTCAAGGGAAACGCCACCTTAGAAACTTCTGAAAGATAGAAGGGCCAGAACAATGGAGAGCCTTATGTACAATACAGAAGGCCTTAAATTATACCCTAGCCTGAACAGGCAGCCAGTGTAGATCCATAATGCTCTTTGATATGGAAATATATTTTGGAATTTTTAGTAGTAGTAAGCAGGCTGCCACATACTGCAAAGACTGAAGCTTTGACTGCAAATGCTTCTGTGCTCCCAAATATAGAGCGTTACAGTAGTCTATCTTCGATAGAACCAAGTCAACTATTACCGTTTTTTGTAAATCTGATGGGCTGAATGGAAAGATCTCTTTTAAAATCTTCATGATGTAAAAACATGAAGATGTTATATGATTGATCTGTTCTGAGAAACAAAGTTGGTCATCGAACATGACTCCCAGATTTTTTACTTTTCCAACTGGGAATGGACACGGCATTGAGACGATTGGCCACCAAGAATCCTTCCAGAAAGAGGTGTTGTTCCCAAAGAGTATAATCTCTGTTTTCTCAGTATTCAACTTGAGACAGTTTGCCTGCTTCCATCTAGTGATGTGTGCCAAAAAGTTTTTTAATTCTTTGGCCACACCGTCTAACTCAAATGAAATTGATACCACTATCTGTGTATCATCTGCGTATGATATTGCAGAAAAACTGTGAGATCGAATGAGTTGTGCCAAGGGGGTGACATAGATGTTGAATAATGTTGGGGATAATGATGATCAATGAGGCACCCCACAGGGAAGAGAGAAAGAGTTTCATGCATGCCCTTCAAGCACCACAGTCTGTTCTGTTTGACAAAAAAGAACTAAGTAGGCTCAATGCCATACTCTTGATTCCCAGTTTCTGCAGTCGGTTTACAAGTACTTGATGGTTAACCGTGTCAAGCGTGGCTGAGAGGTACAACAGAATAAGTGCCTCCTTCCCTCCCCTGTCTACCTGCATTTGAATCTCCTCAGTAGCTGCAATTAACGCTGATTCTGTGCAGTGCTGTGGCCTGAAACCGTGTTGCAATGGATCCAAATGATCATATGCCTCCAAAAAGGCCATCAAATCTTCATTTAAAGTTTTTTCTAAGATCTTAGTGAGGAGTGGTAGGCACGATATAGGCGAGTAATTCTTGACCTCTGTAGGATCTTGTGATTGTTTTTTTAAGATGGGGCGCACCAGAGGTTTTTTTCCAAGCTTCTGGAAAGTGCCCTGAAGTAAGTACTTTATTTAGAAGTACTTCAAGGTAGGTCGCAATAGTGTGGGGAACCAGTTGTAGTACATAAGGCGGACAGGGGTCCATAGGGGATCCTGATGTAGTGGTTTCCAGTAATCTTGTTACTCTTTCCATCGTTAAAGGAGGAAAATTGTTGAATACATATAAGTCACGCCTAGGGTAGGCCCTGGATAACCCAGAGGGCAGGGTGCACTGTGTTTAAAATGTAGGGCATGGATGTTTAAGTTTGACATGTCCTGGTAGTGAAAAACGATTAAAATCATTGTTCCCTTCTGCAAGGTCTATGGGCCTGATTCACAGAACTAACTTACGTCAAAAACGTAAAGTTAGTACTTTTTGGTATTCACAGAATACACTTACTCATTTTGGTATTCACAGAATGAATTTACTCATTTCGGTATTCACAGAAGTTAGTAGTCCTAACTTTAGGACTCCTAAATGCCTTCTGTGAATACCGAAAGTCTTAAAATTGGGATTTTTCTCAGTTTAGGAGTAGTAAAGTTAGTAGTCCTAACTTTAGGACTCCTAAATGCCTTCTGTGAATACCGAAAGTCTTAAAGTTAGGATTTTTCTCAGTTTAGGAGTAGTAAAGTTAGGACTCCTAACTTTAGGACTCCTAAATGCCTTCTGTGAATACCGAAAGTCTTAAAGTTAGGATTTTTCTCAGTTTAGGAGTAGTAAAGTTAGGCAGGGGTCAGTGGGTGCTCTGGAGTGGATGCTCTTCATAGTCTTTGAATGTATTCTGTGGTGACAGAGGTCCAGGTGAGGAAAGTCGGCTGGGTGGCATAGCTGGTGGATGGTGTTGGGTCGGTGCCTTGGTCGTCGAAGTTGTCATAGAGTGTCCTCATCTTGTGGTGGAAGAAGGAGCTGAGTTTGTTGCAGAGGTCCTGGGAGGGAGGGACATCAGTGGTTTTGCTGTGGGGTCTGGTGAATTCTTGTATGATGGTGAAGAGTTCCTTGGAGTTGTGGGATTTGGAGAGGATTGTGTCCTGAATTAAGTTTCTCTTCGTAGATCTGATGAGTTGGTGGTGTGCCGTGGTGGCGGCCCTGTAGGCAGTGTGTGCTTCTGTGGTTTTGCTGTTTCTTCAAGCTTTCTCCAGTCATCGGCACAAACGCTTGGATTCTTGGAGGTTTTTGGTGAACCAGGTGGCTTACATGTTGAGTTGTCTGTTGGAGTTCTGGAGGGAGGCGAGCGTGTTGGCGCAGCCAGCGATCCATTGGTGGAGGTCGTTGTTTGCCGTGTTGGCGTCTGTCATGGTAGGGGGAGGAGTGTGGCTGAGGGTGGAGGTGAGGTGCTCTTCGGTGATCTTGCTCCAATTTCTGCATGGGAGCCGTGGTGTAGGCTTGTGTGTGGTGGGTTTCGAGAAAGAGAAGTGGGCGCAGTGGTGGTCCATCCAGAGAGGTTTTGTGGTGTGACTGAAGCGAATATTGTTTCCTCCGGCGAAGATGGGGTCGAGAGTGTGTCCCGCCGAGTGGGTGGGGGTGGAGACGAGTTACTTCAGTCCAATGTTGGTGAGGTTCTCTAGGAGGGCGGTGGAGTTGGGGTCGCTGAGGTTGTCTAGTTGGAAATTCAGTTCTCCGAGCAGTGCGTAGTCTGTGGAGGTGAGGGCGTAGGCGCCATGTAGTTTGCGATGGTGTTGGTGAACGGGATCCGGGTAGTCTGTAGGCGAGTGTTCAGTGGAGTGTCGCTCTGGGGTTGGGCTGGATCTGGGAATGGATGTGTTCCATGGGGGGACGAGGTGTTATTTGAGATGGAGTTTGTCAGTCGGAGTGAGCGGCGGTTGGGGCGGTCTTCCCTCAGGATCTTGTACCCGCCGGGTAAGGCGGTTGCGATATCGGGAGCGGAGCTGGTGTTGGTCCAGGTCTCTGTGAGGAAGGCGACGTCGGGCGAGAGTGTGTTGAGGCTGTCCCAAACTTCTACTGTGAGTCTGTGCAGGGAGCATACGTTGAGGAGGATGCAGTTCAGGGGTTTGGGTGCATTGGCGTCCGGTGGGTTTGCGGTAGATGTCTGAGTCCAGAGGTGGGTGAAGGTGCAGCGGCAGTGTCAGCAGGAGAACGGGCCTTTGGAGTTGCTCGGCGTCGAGAGCTGGCAGTTGTTGTTGCATCCAGGGTTGAGTGCGTGGAGAGTGCTGGAGTAGTAGTGGTGGGGGGTCAGAAGACCAGGGTCCCTGGCGCTGGTCGCGGACGAGTGCACATGGGCTTGCCTTTGACACGCATTTGGCGTGCCAGTGGCATGGCCGTGCAGTGGCCGCCATTACGTAGGGGTCGGGGGGAGGGAGAGCAACTGGGAGGCGGGAGCGGAAACACGCAGGGGGGAGGGGCCAAGGGGCAGCAGTGGCGGGAAACAGCGAGAACGGAGGTAAACAGGGAAAAAAGGGAACAAAAGGCAGAAAAAAGGCAAAAAATAGAGTAAGACAGAAAAAGACAGAAAAGACAGGCAAAAGAAAAAAGGAACAGAAAAAGGCTGGCAAACACAGAGTGGACCAGCAGTGAAGCAGCTTCTTCCACTGGACCACCAGGGATGAGGCGCAGGCAGGAACCTGCGGGTGGAGGAGTGCCTCGGACATCTACCTGGAACCAGAAAGGCACTGGGGCAGTGCCTCAACAACGGAGCTGCGCAAGGGGAGAGCAGTCTCCCTGACCAGGAGGTCAGAGGTCTTAAGTCTTGTTCCATTTCTCGTCTGCCGATCCCAGCCAAAAAAGTGGAGAAGGCTATGAATATGGAACTGGTGTCCTTTCTAAATAGCAATTAATTTTCTAGACTCTTCTCAGTTTTGACTTCAGAGGCAGTCATAGTACTTTATCTGCCCTGATCGTAGCATCAGATGAAATCAGAGCGATAGCGGATAATGGTCATAAGGCAGGACTCCTTCTCCTAGATTTGTCAGATGCATTTGACATGGTTAATCAAACAATGCTTCTGAACCATCTCAAGAGCATAGGGATTAAGGATTCTGCCTTGGCCCTCTTAACTTCTTTTCTCTCAGTCTAAATGACTATGTGTTTAAGCCTTTCTCTCTCTCCTCTCAGAGGACATAATTAAGCCCCACACTATTCAATGTATAGGTCACAATTCTGGCTAGATTGATTCGTATCTTTGGGTTCTCTTTAGTACTTACACAGATATCACCCAGATTGTTGTCTCAAGCGACTATCATGATCTAGCAAATAGGTTTCATGACTGTATGATGGAAGTTAGAAGAAGGATGAAAAATAATTGCTCACACTTAACTCTGGAAAGACTGATGTTCTCCTATTTGGCAATGACACTTTCTTTTGGTCCCACATCTGGTGGCCGCAGGACCTAGGAACTCGTCCATCTCCCTCAGAAGGGCTAAGACTCTAGGAGTTATGTTTGATGACAAGATGACCTTCTCAGACCAAATCCACCAAATCACCTCATCTTGCTACCATACTCTGAGAATAGTGGAAAAAGCTCTTCCCTGTGTTCCTTTTGAGCTGCAGAAAACAGTAATAGTTGCCTAGTGTTATCTAGAATTGTCTATTGCAATGCGCTATATGTTAGCATTCAATAATGATTATTGAATAAACTCCAGACCCTTCAAAATGCAGCAGCATGCCTTCTCTTAGGTATTTAAGTTTCAGTCGGTTTCCCCGGCTGCACCTAACTTCACTGGCTGCCTGTTAGAAAACGCATCGCTATTAAGGCTCTATGCATTGCCCATAAGGCTCTTCATTATTGTCTGGAATATATGGAGCTCAGATTTCAGTGGCATGTCCCCAAAAGAATGCTACGCTCCACTTTAAAAAGAAAATATGGTGTTACCTAAATATAAATGGGCTTCTTGAGGTGGCAAAAGTTTCAACTTTTCCACCAGAAAACTGTGGAATAGTTTTCCTCTGTACATAAATCTCAGAACAACCTCATTTATTTCAGGAAACTTTTTAAAACCTGGCTTTTTTTAACCAATAATTTCCCAGCATGGTGTTGGTTCATCCATGACAGTTTGCTAGCGCCTCGACGCCTATGGGCAGTAGCGTGTTTTATAAAAATATAATTCATTCTTGCTTTAGCCATTTGGTGCCTGCAGGCTGTCTCCGGGTTTTGTGTATTCCTCCTAGACAGCAATACACAATGGGGAGTTTATGTGTGTCTAGATGGGTCATCACTGACAGGATGGGAGGGAGTAGCTGGACCCAGCCCAACTTACACTTGAATAGACTGTGTCCTGTCTCCACACAAAGAGCTGCAAACCCCCTGTAGTTAGTCCGGAGCCAGGAAGGAAGGACACCAGTGCACTTCAAAGGCATGCCTCTAGAAGCTTCTTCCCACTTCAAAGGCACAACTCGGTGTCAATATTAGACCTCAGACACTAACCCTTCAGTATTCTTCTGGACCTGTGGATACGCTGCCAAGCAGAAGGACTGCTGTGCTGTTGAAAGACGTGCACTCTGCTGGACTGCTGCTCTGAAGGACTGCTGCCCTGCTTTGTTGGCCTGCTGCCCTCTTACCTGGGTGAGAAGGACTGGACCTGCATCGCTTGAACCCAGAGCGACTCCAAGGGGGAAACAACCTTTACATCGCGGTCATTAGACCGCGATGCCTTTACAACGCGGTCGTTACAACGGCCGCGCTATGTCATACGCGATGCCATTACTACGCAAGTCATTACATCAACTTGCAGTAGATGGCGCTCTAACATAAGGAATAGTATAATTTACTATTCCAACACCTTCCCTACTGTTGAGTAGGCTGGAGTTGGAATAGTAAATTATACATTCCTAATGCTACGGCGCCATCTACTGCAAGTCGATGTAATGACTTGCGTAGTAATGGCATCGCGTTGTAACAACGCAGTCGTTGTAACGACCGCGTTGTTACCTACAGCGTAGAAAAAGCACATGTTGTAACGTGCTATATTCCTCCAAGGGGCTAGTTGGCTGGCCTCCTGACCTGAAGCCTCAGGGACACAACAGGCTTCCCACAACCTTGCACCTGCACAGGAACTCTGCCATCCATGAGTCTACCCTGCCAAGTGGTGACAACCCAGTCCTGGATCTTTGGAAGTGGGCTTAAGGTGCTCTGCTAGACTTTGTGAATCCAACGGATCTGACGCATCTCCAATGCTGTATGATGCAACCCCAAGCAGAACCGATGCATCACCCACTGCTGCGTGGATTGGACCCACTGCAAAGACCAGCGTTGTCTCCGTAGCCTCTTCGGAATCACCGCTGCATGATGCAGCCTCAGCGCAGGCCCTCACATTTCTCATTGACAGCAGCCTTGACAACGACTCCGGACTCCATATTGCCTTGCTGCACCTCAGAACTGACCCATCACTTCGGCTGCACGGCGCATCCTCGACGCAGATCCTCGCAACGCTCTGCAAACTAGGATTTGAGGTTCTTTGTTCAGCTGGCCTAACTGGGTCCCTGGAGCCAGCCCGTTCTTCATCATGGTCAGCCTGAACTTATGACCTTGTTCCGGTCTGGTGCAACCAGATATCAAAGGTTGCACTTTTTTCTTTTTGGCACTATATTCACTAAAGTCTTTAAAATTGAATATCTCCAGTTCTACTGAATTTTGTTGTTCTGTACTTGTTTTGTTTATTGATGAAAGTCCTATTTTTTTAACGTGGTGTGGGATCATTTTTGGGCTGTGCTTTTCACTCTATTACTGTTTGAAGTATTGTACAAATACTGTATGCACTTCCACTTAGTTAAGCCTGACTGCTCTTTGTCAAGCTACCAGATTGTTGAGCACAGGGGTTAACTTGGGGTTAACTTCTGCCTCACTCTGACAACTATTGTGGTTGCTGCATGACCAGGGCTCACACTGCAGTCAACCAACAATCCAATTTCTTACAGGGCTCTATCATTATCCTATTCTGCAACTGAGCTCCGGTGTACAATGGAGACATGCATCCATTCTCAGTGAATCATACAGTCTACAACACATATGTTAATATAGTCAATGCTGTGAGTTACTGCATCAAAAGCAATAGATATTTTTGTTTATGGCATCAGCCACATAAGTGGTCAAAACAGCAGATGTAATTAGTTTATTTTCTAAGATTAGTAAGATTAACAATGTTTCTTCCATGGGTATCCAATCTAGGACCAAGAGCGGCCTATACGTGACAGAGTTTTTGGTTATTCATATAAGAGACACAGAAATGCACTTGCTATAGTGTGGTTAGGTCATCCTGAAATTGTGGCATGGATCCAACCTGTCTGGGTCGATTTTGGAAACCACACATTTTACAGTCACATATATGCTATGTGCCTTGTCAGAACTACTATATTATGGTCCACAGCATTTTCCAACAATTCAAAAAAATTGCCTTCCTATACCCACAAATTGGCTTTAAGAGAGACCTTGGCAGGCTGGGGAATCATGGTCTCACAACCTGAAAAACCAAAATATTCATATGTGCTTAGGACTTCATAAAGACATTCGATGTCCCATAACCTTTCATCGATAATTATACAGCATTGTAAAGGCCCAGAGAAAATGACTAGATTTGAAACCGTTCAAATCCCGGCATAAGATACTGCACCCAATGTGCGATCAATCTCTTGGCTGCGAACCCATGACCAATGTATCAATCTCCACTCCTAAAACAGTATACCTAATGAGCAGAAAACAGGTGAATCTCGGTACAATGAATATTCCACCATATCTTGGAACATCGCAGGTTATTATCAGCATTTGAACCACTCGGGGGAAAAGTTGTCTAACGTCATTCAAGACTGCCTGCACCTGATGGTAGAGGATTCTCAAAACTTTACTCCTGCTAGAAGAATAGGACTCACTCAATGACTCAAGGACTTAAGGACTCCTATATTCTTCTGGTACCCAGGGTCTGGAACTGCTCCCCAATGGTCACGTGGTTAGCCTCCTATTTGCCTGATTTAGGAACAAATAAACAGAAGGATTTATGACTGCAATAGGGTCCAGCTAGCTACAGAAGACTAGACCATGCAGGAGACCTGGCTGGAGAGAATCCTGGTGCCTAGAAGCCTGTCCGTCCTGAGGAGTTAGGGGTTTCAGGTCTGATGAGGAAGAAATTTTGCTGCATTTGGAAAAAGATAATCATTTGTTGTCCTCCAGAGGACCGGGACAAGTGCTGACTCTTGCTCAAGTAGATTGCACCTAAGGTGGGCAAGAAAACCAAATTAACCCACTCAGTGCTTTTAGTCATGCTGAAAACTAGTTCAGTGGATCCTTCCCATCCTCATGGAGCCACTCTGATTAAGGCTTCCAGTCATGCCCGGCTGGAGGATTTGGACTTCCAAAAATGTCACTGTTCCAAAGGTAAAACCTTTAACCTGGGAAAGGCGGCAAGTCTATCCATTCTGCAAAGTGACCTCTGCATCAATGATATCCAAGCTTGTCCTGCTAACAGCCTTTGGCACCAAAACCAGTGGTTTCAATGGGAGCTTGGCAATGAAGTATCTGAATTTGAGGGACTATAACTGGCCACAACCTTGGACCATGCCCAGATAGAAGATTTTGAGTTCCATTTCAGAGACCCAAGGGAAAAACTTTGACTGGGTTGACCTGTTTGGTGTATGTGGCCTCCAATTCATCATGGCCGGCCTCAAATCACAGCTACATCTCAGTCTATCATAAACTGTTATTGTTGGTTGGCAGTTTACTTTTTCTTGACAAATTTTAAACATTCATATCACTTTTTACCCTAACCTATTCTTTTTTTAATTTTTTTTAATTTGGCATATCCAGAAAATATAAATACAGATGCATACAAATTCATATAGAATGGAGACAATTTAAAGAGTGAGAAAATCGTTGAGAATTTAGAAAATTTTACACATAAAAAACCTATAGATAGTAAAAAAAAAAAAAAAACAGGGAAGATCAAGAAAAACAGCAAACATTTCATTACAGTTTACCCAGGATTATCAATTAAAGTGCATGGAGAAGCTCGGCTAGTTCATCCTCGCATCTCTACTCCATTCAGCCATATGCGCCCAGATCTTCCTCCCCCGAGTCCTGTCCTGTCTGCCTCTACAAGCATATATGGACATCTCTTGTTTGTATGTCCCGAGGAGCCTAGCAAGCCACATATGAAAGGTTGGTGGCTCAGTATCTTTCCATCTTGTGGCCAATAATAACCTAAATACTGCTGCCCCCAGAAACAGACCATATTCTTGTTCGATGTTGAGACCCAGAGTACTATCATATCCGAGAATCAGCAGGGTCGGGGTTAATTCTGGTCTAAAACTGAACAATACTTCCCAAAAGCCTAACAGGCCTTCTTTAAGTAAGGCCAGTTTGTCACAGCCATACAACATATGTATCAGAGTGGCAGGTCCAGACCCACATCTAGGACACTTGTCATCAACCCTCTTCCCCCACTGATAAAGTTTAGCAGGGGTAAAGTAAAGATTAAATATCGTTTTGTAAATTTGAGCTTTTAGATTCGAGGCTAAGAACATTTTTGCAGTTAGGGAGAGGCTCGTGTAAATATCCACATTGGGATTGCCCAGTTTCGTTACCCAAGATGCTTCAGTTTTTTCCAGATCGTCGGGGCTTTTATCAAGAAGTATTTTATAAAAGTCCCTAATTCTGCTCGTTTCCCTGGTTACCGCTTCTAAAAGCGGTATCTCATCCAATTTAATCTTAGGCTTCCATGTGGTGAGGACATTCTTAATCTGGACAAATTTAAAATATTGGTTGTCTAGAACGCCAAACACCCGCTGTAGCCTAAAGAATTGAGCATCTTGTTCTCGCCCACAAAAATCCCCTATTGTTCCTACCCCATATTTTTCCCACTTTTTCCCCATATCATCGTTGGCCAAGTATGGCAACAGTGGTGATCGCCATAAAAGGGTATATCTAGAGATTCTTGGGATTGCCATAACCTTGGAGACCTGCTTCCAAATTCTCCATGAGCCTTAGATTACTTTAAACCGTACCTTCTTATAGTAGCTGGGTTCCAATTGTCTCAATAGCAGCCCAGAAGCTTCCTTTCCCATCGAATGCTCATAAATTGTGGGTATTTTTGGGTCCTGCACTGGTTCCTTGGTATTATTCACCGATAGCAGGGTAGTCATCTGATATAAAAGGGCTGCCCAATAATACAGCATAATATTAGGGACTGCAAGACCTCCCCTGTCCTGAGGCGGTGCTAAATATTTCAGTGCTCTTCTGACCTTCCCATATTGCCATATGAAATTAGAAAAAATTGTTTCCAGTGCCCTCAATAAATTATCATCTACGGCCAGTGGTATAGAACGAAACAAATACAATATTTTCGGTAATATGGTCATTTTTAAGTAATTCCCCCTCCCAATAATAGACAAGTGCAGCCCGTTAACCCTCCTTAGTTCATTCCCTATATTTTTACTCAAAGGTTCAAAATTGATTCTACTGATTTCATCCACCTTGGCACTTATTCGGACCCCGAGGTACACTGCTGAAGTTGCTCTCCTAGGGTCATTAAAATCAAGGTTATCCGTGCATAATACTATTGTTTTACCAGCATTCAGAGCATAGCCAGAGAAACGACCATATGCCTCAGCAATCTTGCCGATTTCTTCAATCGCCTCAGCAGGGTTGGAGGTTAAGACCGCAATGTCATCGGCGTAAGCCAATACTTTTGTCTCGAACCCACCCGTAATTATTGGTATAATCCGCCGGGTCTGTAGCAGCTTATCAAGTAGGGGGTTGATATATAAGGCAAATAAAATTGGGGAGCAGGGACAGCCCTGTCTAGTCCCTCTTGATATTTTAATATTGCCAGATTCCCACCCCCCAATAGTTGCAGTCGGGCTATTGGCTGATAATACATTGCCTTAATAGCTTTTACAAACTGAGGGCCAATACAGTTCTGTTCCAATATCAGCCATAAAAACTCCCAAGACACCCGATCAAAGGCTTTTTCTGTGTCGAGAAGGATCATAGCCATCTGATCCCCCACCCCAGACATAATGTCAAAAAGAGAAATAACTCTACGGGTATGGTCCTGCTGCACTATTGAAATTGTGACCCAGGGGCAAAGATGGCGGTCGCTTGAGACCGTAGGTGCGCACAGAGTGCTGAGAGCTGCAGATGTCGGGAGTGCTGCCCTAATCTTCATGTAAAGCGGGATTATGAATGCTGTATTTTGCTGCCCAGAAATACATTGCCCCCAAAAGACTGGCAGAAAGTACCTATGACTTCTAGGGACAGTAATTGGGCTCTCCGTTTTACGCAATATCACCAGGATTGTGGTAGGGCATTCCAAATCTCGCCAAGAAGGCCCCTACCTGCAGACGGTGTCAGGGGAAGAAGCGGATTCCGTGGAGACGATCAGGTCTGCTGGGGGTGCCGAGAAGGGTCCTAAGGCTGCAGCAGGGGCCAAGGCTAAGGCGGCTAAACAGACGCCCGGGATTGAGTCAGGAGATGCGGCCACAGAAGCTCCGGCGGGCACACTGGAATCTCCAGCCCAAACTCCGCGGCGAGGAGGACATCGCGGGACGCTGGCTGACCCGGAGCTGGAAAAGAAAGGAAGAGGAGGGACAACACAGAGAGGATGCCCGGCTGGTCCTACGGTTGTGGATCTATTGAGAGGTCCTGCCGGGAGACTAGTTCCGGGTTGTGGAGGGAAGCTCCGGGGGAAGGTTTGTCCCGATGTTAGTCCGGATGCAGCAGCGAGCACATTACACGGAGTGCTTACTGGTAGAGACCCACCCCCGCAAGAACTCCAGCAGGAGCTGCCAGAACTGAGAGAGAAAGCTCAGGAAACACAGAGGGAACTGAGTGAGGCGGAGAACGGATTTGAAATCGGGACAGCTAATAATGAAGGTAGGCCTGGGGGCTCCTCACTTCAACCTTTGATTTCGAACCACGCGGGGGAGCCCAAAAACCACTGATCTTGATTCCAACAGGGCGATCAGTCGGGGCAGGGGCAACTAACTCAGAAAAGGTAGGAAATACAGGAAATACAGTTGCAGATGGAAGGGACTCTGGGGTACAAGCAGATAATCACCATACCCTGAGTATGCAACCACAGGAGCAACTATCTAATGCCGATCTCAACCCAGTCTCTGTAAATCGTACACTAGAAGCTAATGCCAGTAGCAACATTGTCTATAAATGCCAAACAGAGCTTGACAAGGAACCTAGTGGAATTTTTTTTTCTGTATCTGACGGCGATGAGTGGACAGAGGAGTCATCAGCTGACATTACAGACCTAAGCTATAGTGATGAGGAAGAGGCAGGTGGTCCCAAATGTAAAACTGTTCAGAGGAAAAAGAAAAAGATGCACAGTGGAAAGGATTTGGCTTGGGATTATACCCCGACGAATCAACTCTCTAATCCTATGCTCATCTCCCAATCTGTTTTTGACCTACCCGAGTCAACCTCCCCAACTCTAGAGACTATCTTTCAGGCTATCTCACTGCACCGCGAGGAAACTCGCCAAGACAGTCGCAAGGCTCAGCTTGCCATGCGCAAGATGCAAGGGGTTGTCCAAAAACTAACGAAAACCTGCAGTTCATTTGGGGAACGCCTAACCGACCTCGAGTCTAGGATAGTCACCACGGAAACTGATGTTGCCTCAACCCACGCGATGGTGGGATCCCATGAGGCACAGCTAGTGGATGTCAGATGGAAGCTGGAGGAGTTTGAGAATTGCCAGCGGAGGAACAATTTGCGGGTCCTCGGGGTTCCCGAGGGGATTGAGGGGGCTGATATACGCTCATTTGTGGTTGATCTGTTGCGACACTCTTTGCCGGAACTAACTGGCTGGAACTGGGCTCTAGAGATCCAACGTGCTCATCGGGTCCCCTTTGTCCAGAAATTGCCTGTAAGGACAGGAGCTCTTCCCCGTGCCATCCTGGTTTATTTCGGCAATTTTTTGTTACGTCAGGCCGTGTTTGAAAAAGCTCGGCCGACGCTAAAAGGTCCAGAAATGAGATGTCTTATTTTGTTCGCCCAGATTTCTGCCACTCCACTGTTGAAAGGCGGTGGCGATTGCGGCAGCTTATCAAACCGTTCCAGGACAAAAAGGCTCAAGCCTTTTTAAATAATCCAGCTCGTCTAAAAGTGATTTTTGAGGGGCAAACAAAGTTTTTTATGTCAGAAATAAAGGCTAAGGAATACCTGGACGGGCTACCCAATTAGAGACGAGCTAACAAACAAAATGGAAATGTAACTCGCAATTGTAGTATCTCTTTGGGAGCACTATGGTGAGGTATTAATGAGTTGGGAACTCTGGCTGTTGGAAGCAGCGTTTAGTTAAGGTCTTTAGAATTAGGGCTCTCGCACTCAGTATGTGTAGCACATCCATCACGATCAGACTCAAGATTGAGTCTGCATGCCTCATTTGGGGAGGGGGAAGTTGGGGAAGGGGTGGGAAGCAAAGTGGGGGGAGGGAGGGGGAAGGAGAGGGGAAGGTGGAGGGTTAAATACGGGGCGGAAAAAGCACATCCAGAAATGGTAATAAAATAAGGGGACAACCAAGAGGGATAAATCAGTGGTACAAGGAGAGGCAAGTATCTAATAATGGAAAGAGGTTGAGAAGGCTTCATGGAGGAACTCAGGACCGTGAGCTTAATTTAAGATGGGGAAGATAACTATTTGCTCATGGAATATCGCGGGGTTGAACGACAGGGCTAAGAGGATAAGATATGCCGAACTCGTTAGACTAAACCCCACCGATATAATATGCCTACAGGAGACACACATTCCGTGGGGGAAAAGAGAAGTATTGAGAATTGCAGGATATAATCTGTTGGCGTGTACTACCCATACATCTAACATACGGGGTGTGGCTATTTTAGCAAAGACTACCATGGGAATGGCCAAACGGAAATTAGTGGATGCGTTGGGTAGATGGGTAATCATTGAACTGGTCATGGGCGGTACGGTGTGTGCAATATATGGCTCTAACCAGGATGATCCTCAGATATTTGAGGATTTAGAAGTAGAACTTGCCACTTGGCCAACCCCTCTGATTCTTTGTGGGGACCTGAATATTTCTCTGGACTATGGGTCAGGGGTGTATATGGGTCGAACGCCCAGGGTCTATAGGGCATTCAATTCTTTAAAAACTAGTCATGGCCTGGTAGATATCTGGGCTACAAAGAACTTTGACAATCCCGGATACACTTATTTTTCCTGCCCACATAAAAAATACGTTAGGATTGATTATTTTTTTTGTACAAGGGATCTTGTTGAGCAAGCCAGGATTAAGAAACTCCCCAAAATAATCTCTGACCATAACCTTTTGATTTTAGAACTTGAAATAGCCAGTTTTAAAAGGCCACGGAGTAGATGGACTTTTGACAGGAAACTTCTCGTGAATAGCGAATATATTACACATATGAAAAAATGGGCACAGGAATTTTTTGATATAAATAGGTTTAGTGCTAGCAGGGGGGTCGTGTGGAACTCATTCAAGGCGGCTCTTCGAGGCGAGACTATTTCTTTTGTTATTAGGTCAAAAAAGCAGCAGGAATTAAAGAACCAACAATTGATGCAAGATCTAGCTAGGGCTGAAGAAGAGCATACCTCGCTGATAGCACATGGACTGGAGGGAGATCTAACCCAGTATCGAATAATTGTACTGAAAGCAGAGCTCACTAACTGGCTAAGTCAGAAATCAGCTGAGGAGTATCAATCGCACCGTAATAGTGTTTATGAAACTGGAGAACAAGTTGGCAGGAGGTTAGCGCTCCGAACTAGGCAGAAGACAGCGTTAAATGCTATATCTCTGATTAAAATAGATGGGCAAGCATATACCGATCCGGAGGACATAATCAGAGAGTTTCAAAATTATTACCAGGTCCTATATCAAGACGACATTAATAAAAGTCGAGAAGAGGTCTCTCAAGGTATGTCAGGGCTGTTTGCAGACATTATTATTGGCGATGGGATGGATAGGCTTACGAGAGAGGAATTGGAGGTAGAAATTACATTTGAAGAAGTTCAACAAGCATTGTCAGGGTTGGCGTCAGGAAAGGCGGCGGGCCCGGATCGTATACCTCTCGAGGTTTATAAAATCCTGGGATCAGCCATAATACCTTTGCTTTTAGATCTGTTTAGGGGTGTACAATACAGTGGAACCCCCCCCCCGAGTCTTGGAAAGAGACCGCCATTGTAATCTTTCCTAAGAAAGGGAAACCGGTTGATAATCCATCTTCCTACCGGCCGATCTCCCTGATCAATTCTGACACAAAAATGTACTCAAAAATTTTGGCTAATCGGCTAGGGAGGGTCATAGAGCATCTGGTTTCCCCATGGCAGCATGGGTTTATCCCGGGCAAAGGAACAACGTACCCTAACCTATTCTAATGATCCTGGTGTCTATTTGCTCATTATTTTTTCTATTTTTCTACATTGATTGGGATCCCCTGACACTTGTGCCGTAGCTAGAAAGGGATGAGCTGAGATTTTCTCAGAACTATGGGCCTCATTAGGATGGCGGTCGGTATTCCGTCCGACAGCCATCCATTCGGAAAAGGGATCACCTGACTACAAGTCGGTGGTCCTGCAGTCCGAATAAGGATGTGACCACCACCACGGCAGTGACAATGGCTATTTTATGTATTGTGGTGGGTACTGCGGGCTGCAGAACCCACTGCAGTGCATAAAATGTACCTGAAACATATCCCTGCACTACATGGCAGGCACCATGCAGTGCCTGCCACATGGAGCAGGGATATGTAGGGGGCACCGTAGGTGCCCCAAAAACCCAAAACTGAGGCCCGGCAGATAGGGGGACCTGGTACGGGCCCCAATGTTCCTTTCCGCCTGGATCTTCATGGTGGGTTCACCGCCATGGAAAGGTCAGTGGGAAGGAACATCAAAATGCCTACAGAGGTGCCTGGCAGGCACAACCACCATTGTAGGCATTACTCCACCTCTGACAGATCCGTGGCAGTCGGTCTTTCCGACCGCCACACATCCGCCCGCCATTATAATGCGACGGGCGGGTCAGAGGTTATGGATGGCGGAGGGACCTCTACGGACAGCCTGTCGGTGGCGGTCCGTCTGCCATCTTAATGACGCCCTATGTTTTTACCTCTTTAGAATGAGTTTATTGAGTTAGTTGGATCACCCCATGCACATTATTAAGTCCATTCCTGACAGTTTCCCTTTGTCATGATGTAACTGATGCTATTCTGTGTACTCTACTTTAGAAACACAAATCAATTACAGACCTGCTAAAACATTCACAGTGCCTTTTAACAGCACAGTGGCACTTAATTGCAATCATGGGAACAAACTCATTTAATTCTGAAAGAATTCACCTTGTCTATTTTGCTGAAGTGGCATGTAAAAATCAACAGCCAACTAGAAATGCCTTTCCTTTTCGGTAGGAGATTGTCACTGTCTCATTGTGCTGAGCAAACAGAAACAAAATCAACTTAAACTTTTAACATCTACATTACCTTGCAAAAAACAGAAGTGTCTTTCTTTGAAATTCGACTCCAGCTAAACAAAATTCTTACTCAGTAAGATTGTATTGTATTGTATTGCACATAACAAGTGCTTTTAGGATCCTTGGTTAGAAACACATGTTAAAAACTATTTTAATTCTCATGTTCAAACCAGCAACATTCACAAATGTAATCCATTGACATTGCCTCCATTTTTTTATTGCTGATTTTAGTTTTTTGTCAATGTTGATGCATTGATGGAAGAATGAATATTGATCTCTAAATCTAAATACAGGCAGATGAAACAAAGGCCTTTCATGCTTTATTCTGGACACAGGGTTACAACAATATACTTAATTTGAGCGGTCTTGTTTGTATTTTGAACTCTAAATTAGGATTTCAAGGGTATAATTTTAAATAGAAATTGGCTATTTAATGTTAAACCTGTTGTTGATTTCTACTAAATATGCTTTCAATAGTCCTCACTGTACTGTAGCAATTCATAAACAGCACATAGAAACCTTTATCTTCTGTTCTTTTCTGGAGAGTGCTTTCCACACATTGACAAGTCAATGTTATGCAGGGTGAGCCTCTGAAATTATCTTGTCATTTCAGGAGGGAAAAAAACATTTAGAGCTGTAACTCAATGTAAAAGCTTGTATGAAGATGCATAAGGGGAGGGGAAAAAATGAATTTTCAAGTTAAATAAAATGGGCTTATCATCTGGGAAGAGGCTAAGAGTACAAGTGGAGACCACCAATCAATTCCAGAAAATGATGCGCGGAGAAATGGAGAGGATGAAGGACCTTAAAAGGTATATGACATTTTGGATGCAGGCCCAAGTGGTAGTTATCCTCAAAACATAGTTCGATTCATAGACCGTAGGCTTTTCCATGTCTTGGGGGACATCACTCCATAGGATCTGTATTTGCTCAATATAAACACGGAAGGAGCTTGACTATTAAAGTAAAAGGGGGCACCATTAATACAAATCTACCTATGTGGAAAGCTTTATCTAAAAGCAAATGACCAATGAGTAAACATTGAAATGACAAATTTGAAAACATGACGGGGCATTGAATCTCTTCCGACAGTACACTCTGCAGGATAAAGTTGAGTAGTTTAAATAGCTTAGCAGGTTTTAAATTCAAAATCCCCAAAAATATACTCCTATTCAAATTTCAGTGTAGTAAACCAATAATTTGTCATTTCCTGTTATGGTTGTGTGAAGAAGTGGGTCCTGGCCCGCTTTAACTCACTCCCGTCTCTAGATTTGTTCCTTCTGAACTAACTGTTTTTTAAATCTCTGCTGTGAGTAAGTCTCACTAATTGAGTCTTACTCACTACTGTAACCTTCTGTAAGATAGACTTGATTGCTAACCATCAATGTTGTCTTTTCAAAATAATCTGTGCTGGGTTAAGAGGCTCTGTGCTCTATACATGTGATCACTTGTACACACATATATGTGTTGGATGAACGAGTCTGACTAAAGTCCATCTTAGCCTGGTATTTGTGCACTAGTAGGTGAAGGCAGATTGGACCTTGAGTAAATTGGATATAGCCTATGCCAGATTAGAATTTGATTGGACATCCAAAAAACACCCATTTCTATTTGACTGCAGTGTAAGTCTATAGCTGTAATTGCAAGGCTGTAGTACATTATTGTATTCACACACTAGATGAAACCTGCACCAAAATATTAAGTTTCAAAAGGTTTAAAGCTTTTATGTATATGTTTAAAAGAGTTCTGGGTGCAAATATAATATTTCTTTGATTATAGTTCCTTCTTGTAAATATGTGTTAATTTGTGCAAAATATTTACGAGTGTATGTAATAACAAGAAAAGGCACAGACTGAAGAGAGAATCATTAGGAGTTTTTATTACGTTGCTGAATTCCTCTCCTCTAGCCCAAACCACCTCCCATAAGTAAGCTCAGCCGTTTTATCAGGAGAGTCAAGCACTAAAAAAGGAGAAGTAGGTACTCAGTTGGGAGTTCCGCAGTAAGGTTGTCTCAGAGCACCAGTGGTGAGAAGCCCCAGCCCTGCCTTACAGGTAAGAAAAGACAATTAGCCCTTTCAGTACTTTTCTGCTTGCATGTAGAATGATACAAGTTGATGGGATACACTGGAAGGCTGTTTTGTTCAGCAGACTTGCTAAGTAGTATACTGATGTCATTTTAGAAATGACCTCAGAAAAAGAGCAAGGAACAAGCACCCAAAGGAAAGCATTTAAAGGATGGTCAATTATATCAAAAAAACTAAATTTAAAATTTGATTTTGATTTTGTTGTAGTTAAAGCTCTAACCTTACCCCAAACTTAAAGAACATTTTATTAAAGAACATTTCTGTCTGACAAAAGGACTAAAGTAGAAACGTTTACATTGTTATTTAATGTAGTCGAAACCTGTGGCACGTAGATTAATAATTTAGATGAGTTAGACCAGTGTCTGAGCCTGCTCAGTAAAAACACAAACAATTACCCCTCCAATTTCTGTATGACCATGATGTCATCACATAGAGTATGCCAGGCATTTCACATTCCAACAGCCCACAAGGATATTTGCATTTGGGAGAAAGGATCTGCATTCATCATTTGCATTATAAAATATCAGTCACACCCCTCACCTTGCAGTGATGCGTGCTATTCCTTACTCATGGTAACTCACAGAGCCTCAAAATATGAAGGGGGACTTCATGCTTATGCTCCATCCATATTACAAGGTAAACGTTTTAAAATGAAGATGAAATTAATCAGAAAGTGTATCTAACTTAAGTCTTCAACCAATTAATTTATATCAGAAAAGCTTAAAGCAGAACATCTCAAAATATGAAGCAAGATAGATCTTTTAAAAGGGGAAGGTGAAAATTAGGTTTTATACCCTAAAAAAGTAGGCAAAAAAGAGCAGCAATGGAGGCAATGAAGACTAAAATTGGTGCTCGCCTGATAAATTAAAATATGCATAGGCTGAATCTCCCTCTATGCAAACACAAAGCAAGCTCCTATATCTGCAAGGCAATTATTCATTTGATTATCATGCAATTACCCACTCCTGCCTACATGGAGAGCATTGTATGATTACTTCCTCAGCTTTTTCCCTCAATACTATTTTATGATCTGAGATCACAGATTTCTATTTGTAATGAAAGTTTCAAAACCATTCTGATAAACCTCCTGATAATTATATATTTACATTAGCATAATGTTTCCCATCATCTGCCTGGATATATTTTGGCAATGACATAACACCTCCAGTGAAACCCCAATATTAAAATTAATTTAACCTGAGTTACAGATCAGCAGTTTAAGCCCATGGTTACTCTGTCACAAAAGCCATTAAGCATTTTATGATTTATTGTGTTAAAATTATTTTTCATTTGTTTGTCATGTTTATAAAATGCAATACCGGAGATGACACTTGTGTTCCAGTGCAGTAAATCAAATCCATTTGCCTTTTTAGTTTGTGTTACTGACGTGGGCATAGCTTTCAACTAAAATGGAACTAAGGGCATTATTATGATGCCAGGCAGTGCGATCGCCGACCGCTATTGTGGCGGTCAGGAGACCGCTGACATGCATGTGGGTTGTCTGACTGCTGCAATATGATGCGACCGCCAGGTTGGTATTCTGCAACGCTGCGGGGCATGCTGTGGCCATGTAAAAGGGCTGCAGCACATGTCACCACTGGGCAACACCTCCTGCACGTCCGTGTACTGTGTGCTATGCACATGGCAACCAGTGCACGGAGGTGTGTGGGGGCACTACATGTACCCCCAGGGCCACCTTTCAGTGGCTCATGACGGATGGGGGCCCTGTATGGGGCTACCATATCCATTTCCGACAACCTTTTCACGGCGGTGTTCCCACCATGAAAAAGCTGTTGGAAAGGGATATTGTAATCCCGAAGGCAGTGCCTTCCTCAGCACTGCTGCCATTCTGGGACGCAGCTCCAACCGCCGCCCCATCTGGATCACTGATCCTGGCAGAGGCAGTGGTCTTGCTTTGTACAGAAGTAGGTCTGACTGCCAGCATTGTAATGCGGCAATCGGACAAAGAGATGTTGGCGGTCGGACCAACAGCCTGTCAGTAACCTGACCGCCCAACATCCAAATCAGGTCATAAGCATTTATTTCTCTTACGCTCCCACTTCTCTCTCTTTCTATCTCTACTTATAGCTTTCATGATTTTTCTCTTTTACTGTCACTCTTTCCATCATACTGTATCCTCCCTCTCTCTTTCTCTCTTCATCCTTTTTCCCTTCCAATTTCTGTCCCACGTACAATAACTCTCTTCCCACCTCTCTGGCCATGTATTTACCTCAGAGTAATGTGTTTACTAGGTGTATTCAATACTGCCCATTCCAAGTGTACTTCTTAGAAATGGGGCACAACATGCAATATCTGTATTTAACACATCGAATTCTGAATATGTTGTCTTTTTTCGGCCTCTTTTATCTGATCCTCTTTGACAGATGAGGGTATGGCCATGGTTAGGTTGGGAAGCACACAAAAGCCCTCTGTGTTGCTCTGGCAGGTGGTGGTTCTCTCACCTAGCTCATATTCACTCTTGGCTGATGGGCTCATCATCTTGCACGTAGTTGGTAGCGTTGGCCACCTGCTGTGGGCTATAGCTTGGGTAGGTGATGCAGTTGTTACTGTAAACCTGGTACTGCTCCTGTAGATCCCTGACACCCCATAGCCCTTCCTGTCCTTACAGTTCTTGAGGCACTTGGTACATTGCTGCTAGGCCCTCACAACCTCACACAGGTTACCTTCCTCCAGGGCACAGTTCTTATAGCAGCCAAAAGTGTATAATTTACACTTTTTTAGTAAGTCATGCAAGACATTGGCAAACCACTGGTACTGCAACACCCTCCCATTGGAAATAATTGAAGTTGCAGTACTAGTGGTTGGGCATCTGTAGTGCTGGAATTACTACAAAAAGTGTAAGTTATTACAAAAGTGCAGTTTGTTAATACTGAAAAGCAGTAAACTACTCAAAAGTGTAAACTTACTCAAAAGTGCAGTGTGTGAATCAGGCCACTTCTCTTTCTAAAGATGCTATCGGCCTAATTCAAAGGTAACTTTCACTTTTGAGAAAGTTTACACTTTTGTATACGTTTACGACTTTTTGGTATTCACAAACTGCACTTTTGTACTAACTTACACATTTGTAACATGTCCAGCACTACACATGGCCAACCACTGGTATTGCAACACTCTCCCATAGAAAATAATGGAGGTAGGGAATTACTACATAAGTGTAAGTTACTACAAAAGTGTAAATTACTACAAATGTGCAGTTTGTGAATACCAAAAAGGAGTAAACTTACTCTAAAGTGTAAGTTACTACAAAGGTGTAGTTTGTGAATGGCACTTTGTAGTGGGTTTTGTAGTACTACTGTAGTAATACGAAAATTACTACAAAGTGCAGTTTGTGAAACAGGCCCTTAGTTTCCATCTGCTTGCACGTTTTCTACCTTTAGTATCTGTTTATCTGGCCATGCACTTATCCACTGGGTACTCATGTCTTTCTTGGGACTCCTGTCATTTCTTTCAGACTAGAGTCTTTATTGCAAATTGAAAGGGGGTGGTGATTGAATTGTGCAATTCCACAATGACCATCATTCTCACAAGACTTATATCTTGTGTGATTTGTAGTTTTTAGTTTCACTGGCATATTTATTGGCCCAGGTACAAAGTAATTTAACGGTCATAAACCCTCAGGTTTAGTAAATATGAAGCTTTGCAACTGCTTACACACTTTTTGGAATGTACTAATCTCAATTAATGATTCTTAAAAGGTTTTCTGAGTGGTTTAATGGTTTAAGCAAACAATAAGAATCAGTATTTGGAACGGGCATGTTTAGAGCGTGCCTTCCAAATACTGATTACTTATAGTATGTGTTAATGTTATGTGAATCAAATCTGGTTGCAAAACATTAATATGTAACCACCAACTCAAAGAAGGTGGTAAGTCATAAAAAATTGGAACAGAAATGTTTTTTTAGGATTGGGCCATGGTCCATGGTACAACTGTCCACTTTTAAAAAAGGTTTGTGCAACTTTTCATTTTTTTCTAAATGCATCTCATTTTCCTTTAAGGGAAACAGGCTCCATTTAAAAAATATATATATTGCTTTATGTAAATCACAGACATAGGGGTTCTGCTGATCCTAACAGGCCGCCATTCCCATGATTGTAGTCAATCGTATTGGGTTGGATTGTGCAATTTACCTCATGAATTTGGTGAGGTAGGTTGAATTTCGACCCACTGCAATTCTGTATATTATGAACCAACTTATTAGCACATCGGTTGATTTGCAAAATAAAAAATTATTCGGTAAATATTGGTGCACAATTTGTGACAATTCTTACCGAAATGAATCTTTGTACATTAGGCCCTTATGTCTCTTGTTTATCAAGTAAGATCATGGCACAGTAGTTGTAGGGAACATATTATCCTGTATTTTACCAGTGCCGATACAGTGGAATTATGGGAAAGAGGCTCCAATTCACATTCACTGAAGCTCTGAATTTTGTTTTGTTCACCATTTTCAGTTTTCAATGGTTTATTGATTAATACTGAGGAAAAGGGTTGTCAATGTCATAACTTGATGAGGGAGTGGAAAATATTTGGTGAATTCCAGGCTACCGTGCCCAATACCTTTTCACAGTAGAAAAGGTCGATATAGGCCTGGAAACCTAAACCCACAATCGCCACGGATGACGCAAATCTATTAATGGGGGACTCAAAATTTGTCAATAGACTCTGCTGCTATGTATTTTCACAGGTCTAGGAGAATTTTCAGCTCAGCCTGATCTGCTGGTTCAATTAGTCAACACTATACGTCCTCAACTCCTTCCAGTCATAACTGTCCCGAAATCGGCTATATCCGCACTCAGGACTGTGATAATCACCCTTACATGGATAATCATATACAGATTACTTCATGGAATGTGGCTGGTCTCAGGAGCAAGTTATCATCCCCTGACTGGCAAACCATAGTACCATCTGCTCAGATAATCTGTACGCAAGAATCCTGGGCTCTGGATGAAGTTTGCATTGAGGGTTTTTCTTCAGCGGCTACCACAGCGACTCCTTCCAGTTCTGGGAGGGCCAGGGAAGGTCTATTTATTTTTCTCTCTATACTACATCAATTGGAAATCATCAAGACCTTTACGGGATCTCATCACTACCAATTTGTGCTCATTTCCATAAAAAAATGCTTATTGTTAATTTCTATAATAACATCTTTGACTATACACATAGTGAAGCAATTACCAAATTAGATCAATACTTTGTTTAAATTTATTCCTTCTAAGGTGATTCAATACACACTCCTTTGGGTTGGTGATTTTAATATTCCTAAATATTCTCTGACACCCAAGGAAGTTTGTGACATTACAGATGCTCTCGGGCAGATCAGCTATATTTTCCACATAACACATATGAGAGCACCTTTTTTTTTTGTTTTGTTTTTTTGTCCTCATGTCACCACCGATTAGCACTAGTTGATGCGCCCTTCGTGAGTGCCAAAAAGAAATCGGGTATAAATCAATCAGAATTACTGGGTTATTTCGATCCTTAAACTGCCCTCCCAGTTACTGAAATGAGAGGGGTATAATCATTGGACAAGGCGGTCTTCAAATTTTAACAGATTCCAAAACCCAAGACTACTTTTATCAGTTTGCTTAAAAAACAACACAGAGTTCTTCCAACTCATCAAGGATGGGGCTTCCGGATGGACCCAAAGTTTACAGATTTCTCTTCTTGCCAATAATATTAAGTAGAAAATCAGATAGTGGCAGTTTACTTGCAGGTCGTGCTTGTCTTTAATCTCCTGGGATGTCCCAAACATGATTAACTCAGGACTTACCTCTATGTTGACACCCACGGAGCGCGAAATGGTCTTACCCACTGCTGACCAGAATCCTCCCAATTTGGAGCAGTTAGCAAACATATGCACGTCGTCAGCATCTCCGCTACCACATCGCTTGCACCACAGATCTGTGCCTCCTTTTATCCTTCCCAGCCTTTTTGGGGTCCAGTAGATTCTATACAAAGTAAAGAAGTGGTTTTTCTTTAAAGGAGCAGGTTTAACCACCAAATAAAGTGTAACGCAAGATACTTGCCATAAATCTGCCAGCTCCGTGTTCGGCAAGCATCCATCCCATACGCTATGTGGTGATTTCATTTCTGCCAGATCTGCGTCCAGAAGAAATTGGTACCATAGTGCCACCTCTTTTTTCCTTGCCGTTGCAATCTGGAGTTCCAAATCCATTTGTTTTGAAACTCTTTCCAGTCCTGCCTGACTCTTGAGCCAGGAGTTGATCTGATAAATTTTAAACCTGGATATTGCCCCATTTGTCTTGGCAGACCAATAGCTCCAAGTTAACTTTTGTCCATCATTTATCAGTTGACCCCACTGCCTAACCTCTAGCTTATTCAGTGGTTTTGCTAAGCTATCTAATAGACATTCCGGAGTACCTGGAGAATCCCATATAGGGGACAGACTGCTGTAATAAGGTACCCCTAGGACCGATCTTATCTCGTACCATGTTCTTGCGGCTGACTGGAGACATTTTAATCTTATTTTTTTGAAATATTTTGTAACCCCGTATTTATAAGAGAAACCCTCTTCAGGAAGGCCCACCAGCATAGATTTAAACATAATACCTATTAGAGAGTCATCAGGTCTTTGTAAAAGCATTCTGCTGTTTTTAAGCTGAAACGCCCAGCAGTATATCTGAAAGTCAGGAAGACCCATACCTCCCACCCCCACTTTCCGTCTCAGCTTTTTCCATGAGAGGCGTATTCCTCTACTTGCCCATATGAAGGAAGAAATCTTCCCCTGCAGCTTCAGAAGTGTTTTCTTTTCGAAATGCAGCGGGATATTGTCAAAAAGAAAGGTGAGTTTTGGCAGGATGGACATTTTCACCAAGTTAACCCGATCGTATATCGTGAGTGGGAGGTTCTGCCATCTTTTTAATAATGCGTCTATCTCCTTTCCTACTCTTTCCAGATTAACTGCTGCTATCTTCCCAAGGTCCTTAATTATTTTAATCCCCAAATATCTCATTTCCTCCACGCATTTTATTTCTCCACTGTCCTGATTCCATATCATTACTTCTGTTTTTTCTTCATTTGCCGCATATCCCGCCAGTTTACCAAATTCCCTTACTTCCGCCATAAGATGAGGTAAAGTTGATACTACGTCCGAAGTATAAACCATAAGGTCGTCAGCATAAAGCAAAATCTTCCTAGAATATGTCCCAACTTTAAAGGTTTTAATCTCTTCATTTAGCCTCAGACTTTGAGCAAAGGGCTCTATGTACAAATCAAATAGTACAGGAGACAAAGGACATCCCTGTCTTGTACCTCTCTCAATTCGCACAGGAGAAGACAAGCAGTCATTAACTAAAATCTTTGCTGTTGGAGCTCCATAGATTTTAAAAATAGTGTCGATCAGATTTCCACCAAAACCAAAATGTTCTAATGTGGTCTTTAAATACTTCCAATTGACACGATCAAATGCTTTTGCAGCATCTAGTGTGACAATTGCGAGAGGAACATTATGTGTTATAGCTAAATCTATGGAGCCTATCAGGGAAAGATTAAGCTCATTCATGAACCTCCCAGGTAAAAAGCCTTTTTGATCTTGGTGAATCAGCTGCCCCATTACCTTATTCAAACGTGCAACAAGAACTCCAGAAAATATCTTATAATCATTATTAAGTAATGATATTGGGCGAAATGATTGACAATATATCGGATTCTTGCCTGGCTTCAAGATTAAGGAGATTACTGCCTCGTTCCATGTCGCCGGGATGGGGCCCCCATCTATCAAGATTGAATTAAATAGTTTTACCCACACCGGAATAATCTCTTCCTGTATCACGGAATACATCTCAATAGGGATCCCGTCTGGGCCTGCAGCTTTTCCCTTTTTTGGTTTTTCAAAATGTCCAGAATTTCACTACCATCTATTTCTCGTCCTAAATAGAGGGCTTGAGCTTCTGTAAGTTTAGGAAGCTGCTTACTTAAGAGCCATCCTTGTATTTCTTGCTCATTTACCTCTAGATCTTCTGTATACAGCTCCTGAAAGAAGTTAGTAAACGCAGCTCTGATTTTTTCACTCTCCTCAACTATAAGTCCAGACTCCTCTTCTTTGATTTTCCCTATATAACTTTGATTCCTATCCAACCTTGATTTCCAGGCCAGCAGCTTTCCGCAATATTTCCCTTGTAAAGTGAACTCCTACTGACGAAAGTGAACTCCTACTGACGTAGGAGGTCAGAAAACATGGCGGCCGGCTGAGATGCCGGTCGGGAGCTTAGCGAGGGGTGAACATGAACTTGTAATCTGCGCTTACCGCCGCCGTCTGTTTCCCCTTCTGGTCCCGGCATTTCCCGGTGCGGCTCATTTGGTTGGCGCCGGCGTGTGTGTGAAAAGAATCCTCGCTCTGGAGGATTTTCGGAGGTTCGTGAGGCTCTGAGAATGAATGGTGGCGTCAGGATCTCCTCCTTGGGTTGCGGCGGCAGGCGCGCTGCGAGTGCTTCGCCTGGCTTTGCAGCTACGAGGAAGTGAGGACTGTAGAGCCGGCAGAGTCAGCACAAGCAGTGTAGGCAGCTGGTGTTCAGAAAATAATTGTGTAAATCTGGCTGAACAGTTAAACAGTGGAAAGACGGTACGTGACCTGAAATTAAATGTGGGCAATCAATTGAACAATGAAAAGGAAAGCAATAGAGACGGTTATATGGGTACAAATGGTTATATTGGTCTAAGGGTGGAGCCACAGCAGGAGACGCTAGTGGGACACCAGCAAATTACCCCTGAGAATATAGATATTCCTCAGGCCCCGCTGGATAGACGCTATACATTAAGATCACATATTTATTCCCCGTGGGTACTGGAGGAGGTTGGAGGGGCTGTAAAAATACCTCGCAACCCACGTTAAAATTACAGGCAAGTCGGAGGAAAGGTAAAATAAATACTGGCCTTAATAAAGATCTGCGCCTCCTACCTAAAAAGTAACTACTAAATCAGCGAACACTGTCCCGTTAAAGGGGAAACAATTAGCCACAGCTCAAAATTTTCAGAAAATCACCCCATCACTTAGATCTTATTTTAAGCTTAGGACTCAGCCTAATGGTACAGAGGGTGGTACAGACAGCATGGATGGAAAAAATACTCCGGGAAGAGAAAAGCAGGAGAACAGAGCTGAGAAGTTCAGCGCAAAGACATCCCTCCTAGTGAGCCTGATATCTCTCTAGCTCTCTCAGTGGTTACAACGCACAATAGATTTTCGCCTTTGAGTATGGAGGGATTATTATCTGAGGCCTGTGATGAAGGAGATAATGTCTTAGTACAATGTCAGGGAGTTGATGGACCATCTACTTCGGAGGAAGTGGCTAAGAGTACCAGTAGCTCAGAGAGCAAGGATGCATTGCAGGAGATGTTGTGCCGCCTTTCCCTGGAAATTAAAGAACGTTTTGATATTTCGGAGGCAAATCAGAAAGAAATTCAGGGAACATGTTTGAGCCTGGAAGGAAAGATAGAAGGTCTTGCTATACGAACGCAAGAATTGGAGTTGGGTTATCAAGATCTACAGGCTAAAACCCAATCAAATACACAAGAGATGGAGCGGTTGAAACAAAGAGAGAGGGTACTAGCGGAAAGGCTTGAAAGGCTGGAAAATAATGCCAGGAGAAATAATATCAGAATCCTGAGTGTAGCTGAGGGGTTGGAAGGATCAGATATAAAATCGTTTGTGATAAATTTGCTGAGTAGTTCGTTCCCGCAGGAGGTCCCTCCGTTAAACCTAGAAGCAGAAATCCAGCGAGTGCATAGAGATCCTTTCAAACTACACCCAGGCCGAAAGAAACCACGAAAGATCCTGGTAAATTTTCTCTCGTACTCGGTAAAAGAAAAATTCTGGGGCTAGCGCTAAAAGAAAAATCTTTACAAGCACTAGGTGCGTCCTACAGAGATTAGGTCAGATATCTCAAAGGAGACAGCTGATAGACAGTGGGAACTGGGCAACAGAATGAATGAGCTAAAGAAACTGGGGGCATCCGTACAATTGAGGTTTCCGGCTTTTTTAAAGTGATGTGGCAGAATAAAATGCACAACTTCTCAGACCCAGTTGATGTAGATAACTTTATTCAGGAAGTGAAATCAGGGAATGCAAGTGCTAGATAGAGGGTAGGTGGCGGGGGGTGATGGTAGTAATATATGTAATATTGGTTCACCCTAAGCATAAGCTCAATAGGCTCCAAGGATGCCTATAAAATATTTTTTGGGAGGGTTTTCACGGGAGGGAGCACCAGTGGTGGGGAGCATAGGGAAACATTTTTAAAAAATGTTTTGTCCTCTAGTCAATAAAATGAGTGCCTGTTTTAAATCATCAAAACAAGGTCCGCTGGGATATCGAATAAGTATATTGGAAAAGCATGAATAAGAAAGAACTGACAATCTTATGCTGGAATGTGAATGGGTTACGGGTCAAAAGAAGGCAGAGAATTATAGCGCAATATTTAAAAGATCAGAACGCTCAAATGATTATGCTGCAGGAGACGCATCTTTTGAGGCAAGAATGTGGAGAATTTTTGTCTAAACAAAGATGGATTGGAAAGTGGGTATCTACGGACCAAACTCAGTGTACTAAAGGGATAGTAATAATATTAAGGGCGAACTCAGGGATTGAGCTTCTCAGATATAGAGCAGATGAGGGAGGGCGATGGATAATTGCCGAGATTAAAACAGCTCTCGCGATATATACACTAGCGAGTTACTATGGCCCAAATATAGATGACGTATCACCCTTGAGTAAGCTTTTCTCTAATCTGGTTGACTTTCAATCTCCTATTATTCTTGGTGGGGATTTTAATGTTCTATTGAATAATGATCTTGATAGGTCGTCAGTTAGGACACAAATTAGTTCCCCTAAAATGAGGGCATATTTATTAGATATGATGGAGAATCTTAACTTGTGTGATGTTTTTCGCAGAGTAAAAGGTAAAGTTAGGGGGTACTCTTTTCATAGTAAAAAGAACAGGCATTTCTCGAGAATAGATTACATGTTTATGGATAAGAAAGAAGTGGAGTTGGTAGCTGGGATAGACCATTTGCCCATACATCTCTCGGATCATGCTGCATTGTTATTAAAAATTGAGTGTAATGATACTCAAACAATTAGAAGGTGGACAATGAATAGAAGGATTATGCTACAGCCCGTGATAATAGAGACGTTGCAGAATGATACAAAGGATTTTTTCTTATGGAATTTGGGGTCAGCTCCCGTGCACACAGTATGGGATACATATAAAGCATGGTTGAGAGGTATTGTTAAAAATTTAACAGTATACTGGGTTAGGGAAGAGAAAAAATACCTTAATACAATAGAGGAGGAGATAGGCAAAACGGAAAATCTATTAAAAGACAACAAAGGTTCGGAAAGAGAAAGAAAGGAATGGGTGGATAAGCTTGAAGGGCTACGGTTGAAGTTTAGAACTACATTGGAGGAGAAAGTAACTCAACAGTGGGAGGTGAGCAGATCCAGAGATATTATATGAGAGCACCTTGACTAGTTATACAAATCTGTAACTCATCTCTTTTAGAAGCCAAAAATTATGAAATTGCTAAAATTAGAATTTTTGTATGTGAAAAAATATACATTGTTTTTTATAGCAGCAGTATATTGGGTTTTTAGGGGATAAGGGTGAGGAGATTATTAAAAATTGGATAATTTTATTTAACTTTAAAGTTAATGTTCATTACTTTAATGAAATGCAAACCAATAAAGTAACATTATAAAATGTATTTTATTACATTGAGAATTTTTATTAAAGAATAGTTTATAATACTTTTGGATATATATTAATTATATTAAATTTAACAAATATTATGTCATTGTAAATGTTAAAATAAATAATAAAATTATAGCACATTTTTTAAAATAAAAAATGTATCCACAATTAATTTAAAATGAATGTAATTGTTATTTAAATGAAATTTTCTATTTAAGCTTTCTAAAAGAATTTAAATTATCGAAATTACAATATTTGCTAACGGTTTTGTTATGTTGAAATTTAAATGTAAAACCTTTTTGGACAGATTTTATTTTTTATATTTAAATTTATTTGAAACATTTTTGAAATGCTATTTGATTGTAAATGTTTATGTATGAATATATAGGTTTGCATTTTGAGTTAATGCATTTTTGAAGTCATTTTCATTTTATTTTATAGTTAAAAAATGATATGTGAGTATGGAGAATCGATTGTGTATATTACATTTTTAGTGTGTAGCATCTTGCACAAACTCTTTTAGATTGTAGTGCAAATAGTAAATGACACCACATTAGTGCCCAATATCTATCTCAAATTGGTTTAGATTGGAGTGGAAATAGTAAATAACACCTCTTTAATGTCCAACACTTTCTTCAAAATAGTTTAATTTGGAGTGGGAATAGCAAATATCACCCTTTTAGCGTTAAACACCTTCTCCAATTAGAGTGGTAACGGTAAATGTCACCTCCTTTAGTGTCAACACCTTCCATAATTTGGTTTAGCTTGGAGTGGGAAAAGTAAATGTCACCACTTGAGTGTCCAACACCTTCTCCAAATTGGTATACATTGGAGTGGGAATAGTAAATGTTACCCCTGTAGTGTCCAACACCTTTCCCAAATTGGTTTACAATGGAGTGGGAATAGCAATTCTCACCCCTTTAGTTTCCAACACCTTCCCCAAATTGGTTGAGATTGGAGTGGGAATAATAAATGTCATTACTTCAGTGTCCAACACTTTGTCCAAATTGGTATACTTTGGTGTGGGAATAGAAAATGTCACCCCTGTAGTGTCCAACACCTTCCCCAAATTGGTTTACAATGGAGTGGGAATAGCAAATGCCCCCTTTAGTGTCCAATACCTTCCCCCAAATTGGTTTATATTGCAGTGGGAATAGTTAATGTCAGCACTTTAGTATCCAACACCTTCCTCAAATTGGTTTACATTGGGGTGGGACTGGTAAATGTCACCCCTCTAGTGTCCAACACTATCTTCAAAATGGTTTACTTTGGGGTGGGAATAGTAAATGTCACCCTTTTAGCATTCAAACCTTCTCCAGATTGGTATAGATTGGAGAGGTAATAGTGAATGTCACCTCCTTTAGTGTTCAACACCTTCCGCAAGTTGGTTTAGATTGGAGTGGGAATAGTAAGTGTCACCACTTAAGTGTCCAACACCTTCACCAAAATTGTATGCATGGGAGTGGGAATAGTAATGTCTTCCCTGTAGTGTCCAACACCTTCCCCAAATTTGTTTGGAATAGAATGGGAAAAGCGAATGTCACCCCTTTAGTGTGCAACACATTCCTCAAATTGGTTTAGATTAGAGTGGGAATAGTTAATGTCAACAGTTTAGTGCCAAGCATCTTCCCCAAATTGGTTTAAATTGAAGTGGGACAGATAAATGTCACCCCTTTAGTGTCCAACACTATCTTCAAAATAGTTTACTTTGGAGTGGGAATAGTGAATGTCATCCTTTTAGCGTCCAATACCTTCTCCAAATTGATTTGCATTGGAGTGGGAATAGTAAATGTCACACCTGTAGTGTCCAACACCTTCCCCAGATTGGTTTAGAATGGAGTGGAAATAGCAAATGTCACCCCTTTAATGTGCAACACCTTCCCCAAATTGGTTTCCTTTAGAGTGTGATTATTTAATTTTATAATTTTACTGTGAAATCCTTAGTTTTAATTGTATTTGTATGTAGTAGAAATAGTTTATTCAATTGGTATTGTTGGTGTTTAGAATTAAAAATTAGTTATATGTTTGCAATAAATGATGTTGATAATTACATATTTTTATAAAATAAAGATGCAGCAAATTTTTTCCAATTTTTTGTTTTTAAAGTTTATTTAATGTATATTTTTAAATTTTTTAACATATATATTTAATCCTAAAAATAAACCTCTACAAATAGATAAATGAAACATTTATGATTTTTTTATTATTACATAACAAATGTAAATCATATTTAAATAGTATTTTTGCTGTGCATTTTCCTCTTTTTTTCCATTGTTTAACTTTTTACCATTTCTTAAGTAGTTTTATACACATATTTTCAACATCATTGTAACATAAGTTTTTCAGTATATATTAAATACTTTTATATATTTTATACTATTGTTTAGTTTATACTTTTCAATTTTTTCACATTATTTTACAACTTTTGTGATATGTTTTATATGTTTAATATTCTTTCCTTTTTTCATTTCATTTATTCAACATTTTTTAATTATTTCCCTTTCATTTTTAGGGGAGATACTCTTTTTTTTGTTTTATTTAGTGGGCATTATTGTTTTATTGCTACCTTCTATTTTCTAGTCTATTTGTGTCATTTTAATCAATTTTCCAAAATCCAGGTTGCGGTGTGGGTGCTGCTGTTCATCGGAACAGGTGCGGCCTTTTTAAAGTTTTTTAAGGGTTTTCAGGGTAGTGGGCATGTATGGGGGAGGTCTAGAGGTTCTTTATAGTGTTGTTTTGTTTGTGGGGATTTGTACATTAAGGGGCTGATTATGATGACAGTCGGAAAGCCTCCGACCGCAGGTTTGGAGGCTTTTCGACCGACATCTCCGGTTTTAATTCTGACTGCCTGATAACAATACAGGCGGTCGGAATTGAAACCGGGCGGTCATTCCGGCTGGATTCCAATGGGCTCAAGGAGCATGTCGGCCAGTCGGAAGCCCCAACGCAATCTCTGAGGACGGCATTTCCGCTGTTGGGATTACAATCTCAGTTTCTGACAGGCTTTCCATGTTGGGCTTTCCGACATAGAAAGCCTGTAGGAAAGCGACTTTGGGGGTCCCTAGCATGGCCCCCATTTCTTCACGGCCTCCGGTTGGGGGCCAGAGGAGCACCTATAGTTCCCCCCTGTGCATTTCAAATCAACTGTGTCCTTCCAGTAATCATAACCTTTCAGGGACAAATCAGTTATGAAGGAAGAGGAATAGACCAATTTAGTATGGGTCATCATGAATTTGGCGCGGGTAGGCATATTCAATTTGTAAAAATAGGACACTGGATTGGATAGATTGTAAACAGTAAAGTGTATAAATGTAGTCTTCTGGGTCACTGAGCTCCCCTGTGTATAATTAAAATGTTGTCTCTGAGTATTGGTTTTATGTAAAAAATGATGGCCATAATGTTGATAACAGAATAAATCAGCATAATTTGCAGAATTTAAATGCAAATCTTCAATATCAAAAGCAGTATAATATTTCAAATCAGAAAATAGTGAGTAAATAGCGTTAACATCCCAGTCATCGGAGTGTATTCCAAGCAAAACCACATCACCTAAAGAAACACGGAATACGTTTGGAATTTACAAAGTTTCTGTAGGACCATGGACATCGAAGGAACCTTATCCCAAACAATCACATCAACTATTGGGAATGCTGAAATATTTACTAGGGCTTGATCTCTTTTCATTTTATGAGATGAAAGTGTGAGGGGCCAGAACTCCATCAACCAAGTCTACAGCAGAGTGTTCAGGTAAGTAATGGCCATTAATCAATAGGAAAAATACAGTCACAAAACCAATCAACCATCGTCAGCACAATTCAGATGTAGGTTCTTTTTAACCAGGAGATTAAAACACAAATCCGTGTAGGGGGCTCTGCCACAGACGAAGACAACAAAGATATATCTGAAGAAAAGTTATCTCGGTCCATATAGTAACCACTGGAACCTAGCTGAAACAACGGGGGCTGTTCATCGGTGGAAGGTAAATGAATCATACTTTCAGGAATGTCAGCTATAATTTCAACTGGTGGGGAAGCATACTCATTTTCCACAGTTGTAGATGTAGAAGGGAAAACAGGCATTCCCACTTCCTTTGTTGGGGAGTTGTCAGGGAAACAGAAGCCAGTGGATGAAGTGAAACATCCCGACGCGGAATGCTCGTAGGCATACTATTTAGTATCGGCCATATGGTGTAGCTTGACATGCTCGATTGAAATGCATTGATTCTCCTTACGACCAGGTAGCGGAGGTAGAATCACAGTACGCCTTCCCTTCAATCCAAGGACTGGGACCGGTGCACGGTACGATGGACCAAATTATTTTTTGTTCTTCACCTTCTCTCAGAGCAGATCTCAAACAATAGGAAGTCATCCAGAAACCGGTATCAGCACCGCTGCATCCGTGGAAGAAGGCAAATGAGCTTTTGCTAATGAGTCTCGAGCCTTTTGTAGATTCTGTAACATAGCATAATGGTTATCTACGTCAAACATTGCGGCAGCCGCCACAACGTCTAGATCATCAAGGTCTGGCACAAACATGTTAATGCCAAAGAGCATTTCGTATGGGGTCCGCCAACCCAGAGATGTTCTAGGAAGATTATTTAGTGCACGTTTGACTCCATAAAGATTAGCTAGCCAGCCCCTACCAGTACCTAATACCCGAGCTGTCAAAGATTGCTTTAAGTCACGTCCGTCATCTGCTCCACAACAGAATTTCACTCAGGCCGATATGGAGACAAGAATTGCACCTGCACCCCAAGAAACTTCATTTCATCCCGGTAAGCCTTAGAGGCAAAAGCCGGACCTTGGTCTGAATGGAAGGTGCCATAGGCAAATGTTCCTACAAAGACAAGCAAATCTTTTATAACAGTTCAAGCATCAGCACTACGTTGTGGCCAAACCCAAAGGAATCTAGTACATGAATCCACTGCAACCAAAATATGTTTAAAAGCATTGTCAGATGTTAAGGGACCGGAGTGATCAAGATAAATACAACCAAATGGTTGATCTGAAATGAAAAGCTGAGTATGAGGTTGTCGTGAAACTGTAGAAGGTTTACTCTGTTGACAAATGTCACAGGAAAGAACATATTTATGCGTTTGCTGGTATAAGCCACACCACCAAAATGTTGCTGTAAAAGCGTGATAGTTGCAGTTACGCCAGCATGTGCAGAAGCCACGCCTTCATGCGCAGCCACGATCAAAGAAATTATGTGGTCTTCGTTGGGAATCAGCCGATCACCAACCGACGGTATAGTTACAAATGGGATTTGATCGGATGTTAAATGATAGGTGTAACGAGAAGGGAACCCAGGTGGAAACTGCGTTTCCTCCTTCATAGTGGCAATAGCAGCCAGAATATTATCCTCAATTTTAGTCATAGACCTAGTAACTGCTGCTACCGCGCTATGTGGCAACTGCAGATTTGGCTGCCTCATCAGCCAGCTAATTACCAACAGCGTGTGCTCCCACATGCTGATGGCCCAATGTATGGATAACATGTGTAAGTGGCAAACGTTCCTTAAGAGCGGCCACTCGGACCCAAAGCATTTTGTGCTTAATTGCGCTACCTTTAGAATCACGAAAATCATTTTGTGTCCAAAAGAACAAATTGTCATTGTAAGATTGTACACAGTAAAATGAATCGCACACCACAAGTGGAGGGGCTTCAGGATCAGCAAACTGAAGGGCCAAAACCAAAGCACGTAACTAAATTGTGCCGTGCAATCTCCAAGGGATTGTGTATGCACCAAGGAGGATTTGAGATCACCATCTACTATTGTGCCTGCCACAATTGCGCAGGCCGCTGAATAAGCATGCTTAGAACCAATGGCTGGCTGTGCAGATCCATCAGTGAAAATAATTAATTTGTACTGATCAAGAGGGAGCAATGATAAACATTTTCATATTGTAAAAACTCCTGTATTTGCAAAGAAGGGTCAAAGATAAAGTTGACATCAGCCGACGTCAAAGAACTGGCCCATTGTGTCCAATGTGGATGCAAGGCTTTAGAATTCGGTACACTAGCCTTCGTGACCGCTTCTAAAGCAGACACTGGCGAAACCATAAAAATGAGTTTACTCTGAGCCAGAGAGTGTTCTTTCAGAATCGCCATCTGAACTGCTGTTAAATCTTTTCTGTGGAAAAATAACGCATCTCAGCTTGAGTATACAAATGAGATTTAGAAGCAATGGGAACCGTGTACCCTTCATTAAAAGTCACATAAGTGAAACCTAACACACCTGGTACAATCCTTATGACCAAATTTGTAGTATTGCCTCTTGTCAACTAGAATTGGGTTGCAAGCAGATCAGACTGCAAAGTCCTAAGTACGACGGTATGTTCCGGAAGCCAACAGGAAGATGAAAAAGAGGGTTGTATCAATGTGTAAAGCGGTTTGATACACTGGGCATAATCAGGAGTATAAGTCCTGCCGAAATTCAGGAAACCCAACCATGATTGCAATTTTTTAGGGTAGTTGGAGGTTGCAATTTAGCACATTTCTCCAGAAAGTAGGGGGCCAACCCCCTAACCTCGTTATTGAGTTCATAACCAAAGAAAAGTACTGCCAAAAAGGCAATATGTGACTTCGCAAAATTAAATTTGTGACCGAACACCGCAAAATGTTTGATAATGAGATCCACACGCATAAGATGCGGATCCATTTCATCATCTGTCAAGTATATGTCGTCGATGTAGAAAAAAGCATCGGAATCAATTTCATGTAAGATCGAAACAATGCGTGCTGCAAACACGCCTTGCCTATTCTTATAACCCATAGGCAATCTCGCGTAGCATCTCTGATTGCCCAGAGCGCTAAATGCGGTCAAATCACGACTTTCCGGCACCAGAGAATGGCTGAAAAATCCATTGGAAATATCCATAGTAGTTTTATACTTTTTTCAAACAATGTTATTTACTAATGCAGAGCTATGTGTGTTCTGAACCGCAAAGGTACAAACATGACTGTTCAAATGTCTGTAGTCGAAAACTATACGATCTGAACCATCCGGTTTCAATATCGGAAAAAGAGGATTATTCATTGATGAAACACACGGTTCAATCACACCCTGGTATGCCAATCGAGTCAAAATGTCACCTACGGGCACTTTTGTGTCATGTTTAATTGGGTATTGCAGTTGGGGCTGTGGTGTAGAACGCAAAGGAATTACAAGTACTGGAGAATCTTTGTCCCAACCCGCCTGATTGAGATATAACGCAGGAGCAGGCGATAACGCCCACTCCGAAGCATAAGCATTTTTAGTCTCCTCTGGGACATAGTGTGAAAAACATGGAAGAATAACCTCCTCCCCCCTAGAGCAATCGAGGCCAAAAGGGGGAGGCCAATCAACCTCCACCAACAAAATATCATAAGAAGATGTGAGATTATCCCAAAAGACTGCTTTAACAGTGCGTTTAATATCACCCTCAATTTGGAGGCTCACTTCATAAAGCCTATCAGGAGAAGCAACACGAGTGTCAGCTATATCAATTGTAATAAAAGTGTCAGTTGCTTTCATCTCCAGACACTGGTGGAGTGTCCGTCGCACTATGGTAACCTCTGCAGTGCTGTCGAGGAGGGTTACCGCCCAACTCCTGTTGAGGAGGAGGGTTCTCACCGTCTGAGGCATACTTTGCAGTCAAAGCGGCAACTTTTTTCTTCTGAAACGGGGCTCGATATTGAGGTGGTTTCTCCGGCTTGACTCTTATGTCAAACTGGCGCTGCGGGTCACGTCTTGCTTGCATAGACTCGCCTTGTCTGTGATCCTGCTGTCCCGCTGAATTGTTGATCCGTTGATTCATGAAAGGAATGAGGAGAACGAAGATCAGGAATCTGAAACCTCTCGGGTATCTTAATTTTAGAGCGGTCACGCAAATCATATCTACGTTCAGAAGCGTCCAGTGGAGGAGAACCCGCACAAGAACCAGGCTTCTGTTGTTGCTCCCACACATTTTTGTTCCAAGTCTTTTTAGGAAAAATTGGATGACCCTCCTTCTCAGAAGGGGTTTACTCTGTAAACACAAGGAGATGATGGACGGAGTGCTGAAACTTTTCAAACACTCGCCCCCAGTCACAGATCTGGGTTGAATCCATCATCATTCTTTAGCTCACTTTGCCACCCCAGTTCAGACATAGCTATATGCAAATCAGTCTTGACCCTGTGCCTCATGGGAACAGTCCAGACCGAACTGCCAAGCCATGTCTTCCCTGGACCGGAATCAAGCATCCTGGGACCGGTTTCGGGCTAACAGCCCTCATCAGCCAGGCAATCTTGAATCCAATGGCAAAGTGAGCAAGGGACCCACGTCTGGGCATCCGATGATGGATTCAACCCAGATCTGTGACTGGGGGTGAGTGTCTGAAAAGTTTCAGCACTCCGTCCATCATCTCCTTGTGTTTGCTTTGTTCGCCCTAAGTTGGCAGGGTATGCCCAGGCATGGGTCCCTTGCTCACTTTGCCACTGGATTCAAGCTAGCCTGGCTTATGAGGGCTGTTAGCCCGAAACCGGTCCCAGGATGCTTGTTTCTGGTCCAGGGAAGAAATGGCTTGGCAGTTCGGGCTGGACTGTTCCCATGAGGCACAGGGTCAAGACTGATTTGCATATAGCTGTGTCTGAACTGGGGTGGTGAAGTGAGCTAAAGAACGATGATGGATTCAACCCAGATCTGTGACTGGGGGTGAGCGTCTGAAAAGTTTCAGCACTCCGTCCATCATCTCCTTGTGTTTGCTTTGGGGGTTTACTCTGTGCCTGTGTAAATGGTCAAATCAGTAAGCTATTGCGACCCAAGGATGTATACACATCCACAATAATAATCAGTAACTGTCGCTCCCGATCCACGTCCGCCATAAGGCAATGGCTCACTTGCAAGCAAACTGCTTCACCTTTAGTGTTGTTCCACACAAAAAGAAGGGGGGAGAGGTTACATTCCTACCCTGACCTCCCCAGTCACAGACTATAACACACAAAAGGAGGTAGGAAAGTGTTTACTGGTGGTGGCACGTGCTCAGTGAGTGAAAACTGCCCTCACTCACAAAATTGTGACATGCTTCATCATCGGGCTTGCTAACTGACACCCCTGCACAGACCAACGCCCGGGGTGGAGCAAGAGGGAAGTGGAGACCATACAAACAGAGTTGTGGAATCACCAATGAAAAATGCAGTCAGTGAAGATTAAAACTAGCACGGATGTGTTCCTGATTCCAATTTTAATCCTGGGCCACCCGGCTAGGGTTAAAAACGTGAAGGATGGTGGTGAAAGGAGAAGATTAGGATCACTTCTCCCATCCTTACTGCAAAGGTGTCAACATGTTTCTGCCTATGTAACTGCACCCACAATGTTGGGTCACTCTGGCATTCATCAGGACCTTCAGGATCCCAAAACAACCCCCTCTGATCCTAAATTAGGTTTCTCTGGGTCTTTTTCCATTTCAAGTTAGGGTTATTCAAATTCACACTCTCCGTAACCTGTAAAAGGGGGGAGATCTCCCATTAGATCACCTTACTCTACTCATGCAATATGTAAGAGCAAAAAAACACCACTTCTCATAAGAGTGCGTACATCCATCTCACTCAGCAACAGCACACCACCACCGCCTGGTACAGCCCCATGTTGGCTCACTTGTAAGCTCATAGTCCAAATCAAACAATTCATTATGGAACAATTTCCACTTCGTTCAACACGCAGGTGTCGGTTACATCCAAATCCAAAGCACATTACTGAAACGCGTCTCCTAAGGCATATAAAGGGCTATCACTCACCGACTTCCATTGAGCGAATCACATGAATGAGCGAGGTTTAGGGAGCGGCCCCCTGTAGTCACACTCTACATGGAGACAAAATATGTGCACGTTGATGTGATTGGTGAGCAGCCCCCCTACAGATACTACACGGGGTCATATAACTTTAGTAGTGGCTTGTTGTTTAACCCCACTGTCTCCGTGATGAGGTGCCCAACAATATTATGGACCGTCTGGTAGCCTGGCTGGCCTCCACCTGTGTGAATCTAATCACAGTTTCCTACAAGCGCTAGTGTGGTGAAGGTATCGGATTCGATTGCCACCGATCGTGTGTTTCAATGTTTGTGTTGGCACCCACACAGGGGGGTCTAGTTTATCCATGGCTTTTCTACCTCCTTTTGTGTGTTATCACCTTTAATGTTGGCCAGAATCATATCGGAGACAATAGGGAACATGCCCACTAATTTCATTCCCAAATCCAGGGCTGGACCAGAACCGTGTTCATCCTGTTGATTCCTGTACCTTCTTTAGAACGCTCAGCAGAACGCTTATTGAGGGGGTGCCAAAGCTCAGTGTATATACAGAAGCAAACATCATCCCCCAAGTGGTGCAGTCAGCTAAAGGAGGAATCAGACCACTCTGCATACTCATTGTAAGCATCCTGTGTTTTTCGACAGGAGATGTATGTGGAAAAACAGCTTCAATCTGCTCAAAGTTTTGTGCGAGCCAAAATGGCAAGTCATCACGATTTTGAGGACATTTGCCCATCACTGAGTTAATCATGAAGGGACTAATCACAAGACCTCTGCCATGACCTGGTGGCAGAGGAGCAGCTCCAGCCAGAGCTGCCTGAAGTGCACGAGACATAAACTGTATGACTCGTCAATGAAGATGAACCAACTGTGTGTATAACAGTTGTAGCTCTACTATAGTGACATTGAGATAATTTGCATGTGGGGTAAAACCAGCCAAAACAGGCCAAGGGGCCCCATCGATAGACAAGGTGCCCATGCCAACAAAAGAGACCGGGTGAGGAAGGGCGCCAATAAACCAAATGGTATGCTCCCAGGACGTCAATGGAGCTTCAATCAATGCATATGGACGGTACGCTGCTGGAGGAGCAGCAGCCATGTACGCATGAAACAAATTATCATTCGCATCTACAGTGGGAAATGTAACCAAAGAATAAAAGACCTCAAAGCGGTATGCTGGATCCGCCACAACCACAAAAATAATGTTAGCCCCTGCATTGGAGATACTGTGTTGAGTTAAGTAAGCTGTAACTGCCGTGCGGTTATGAGCCGCAATAGCGACAGTTTGTGCCATCTGTAACACGTAAACAGTCCAAGCAAAACGGTAGCCTAAAAAAAAGTGTCAAAACACCTTTTAAACTTCAAGCTTGAAAAACCTATAAAAATAGGGATACCCTATCAACATAGGAGGCTAAGCCCCCCTACAACTGCAGTCTCTGGGAACGGGTGACAGGGTATCGTGGATAAGTACAAGATCTACTCAGGGGTATCATAAATAAGTACCAGACCAAACATTGACAGTGCCATGTTGCAGGGATTCTGCCCAAAAACAGAACTGTGCGTAGGATTATGGGACCTTAGTGCATAGGGACTGTGTCATCCTACCACCTTAGTACCCATGAGCCTAGAACAGACTAGCTATAGTGTCTCACTTGCTTTCCTACTCACTCACAGAGAAACAAATGATTAGACACCCCAGAACACAACACTCCCGAATCTCTCAGGAATTGCGGTTGCAAGACACACCCTTTCGCTCGCACTCCTGTACTTGTCCACAACATGATCTGACAGAGACACGAACAAGTTTAAAATGCTTATTTTAACGAACGTGCTCTAATATGCAGTATACGGGCCACAACAGCAGGAAACTGCATAAGACAAATACAGTCAGAATAGAAGTTAGTCTATAAATCATGATAGGAGATGTCATTATGAAAAGACAGTATAGCCTAACCTCCCTCCCCTTGCATAGAAATAGTATTATTATATATTAGAAGATCTCTGGGCTTTGTCTGCAGACCCCATACCTTGGCCTATAGATGGTAGATCTACATCATAGGTGCTATCTCGCTCTTCTCCCTGGAAAGGTCCCTCTCCAAGTGTGTGCTACCTATTTGTGTATTCCAATAAGACCAAAGTACGATATCCCAAACAACAGCTGTATCAGTATGTTTTGTCTAGGTGCTAAGGCCTGGCCAGAACAAAATAACAAGGGGCATTGTTGTTCGACCTTGCTCACAATGTTCAGACAAAATCCCAGGAACCTGCAGAGTGTGAATACAGCGATGGGTTCTCATGTGAAAACAGCAATAGAGACAGTTGCAAAAATAAAGTCTTGTAGTAACGTGTGCAAAGCAGCGGCAATCTGCAGCGTGCTCATGCTAACTTAGAGAAAACGACATTGTCCCCACGGGCCATGTGACAATTCATTTGGGTCGAGTTCGCTCTATATAAAACTCATCCCCCAAAAAAACTACCATGAGGCCCTGTGACTGTAACTTTAACCAAGATGCTATACTCCTTTTGCCCATTCTCACTTGTTTGCCATGTCACAACTGATGTTCAGTAATCATGGAATGTGCAATGTACATACAACGCTCCACTCAGATACATGTCGGAAAGCTTTGCTTGATGATGTCCTGATCTCATGAACGGAAACTGTTGATGGCATGAGTGACACCATACCAACTGTGTACCTCTAATATATGTAAGCCATGAAAGAAACTCAGCTTATTAGCAGTGGCAGGTGAGCCATTGACTCTGCACTCTTTACATGATGAATAATGCTAACTTACATCCAAGATATGTGTTTGCCTGTAATATACAGAACTAGGCCTTGGAATGGTCAAATACATGTTACGACGACACTGTGTTGTTTGCAATGTTTTGCAAAAGCCATATCTATCCCTAAAGCCAAAATGCCACATCTAATGAGCTGATCAATTCTACTACATGTATTGGATATCTTCAAATGTCTAGTAACCAACTTCAACTCTACGCAAATAGATGACAATACTAATCTCTACCTATTTTGTTTCATCCTAGGTCTCTATTTACTTTGACTCATACGATGTGGATATAGATACCACTCTTCCACCAATAACAATGTTATCGATTTCTGAACAGGTCGATCGGCCACAGAACCTGGCCAGAACTTGGACACAGACATCCGCTCCACCCTAGGATGAAGCCTTCAGTGAGGACAATACTCCTATGAATGTGGACGTGGATGATGGTCCAGGCCCATCTGGGCAGCCTGGGCAGACAGCTTGAGTGGGGCTCACTGTGCCCACAACCACACCTCCCACCCCAGCTGCAACAACACAGGCAACAGCTGCACCCCAACCTGTGTACCTAGCACAGTCAGTGCCATCCTGTACCCCCCAGTCCTGAATTCTGAGGTGGCTATCACAACTCCAATCACTCCAGGACCCAGTGGGAGGGTGCAGCATGTGCCAAGGGCACAGGCCCGTGGGAGTAGGTGTCATGGGAGGATAACTGTGGGCCTGCAGAGTCAGCCCATTGAGGTCATGGACACCCAGACTGCCATCACCCAAGTCCTGGGAGTCTACCAAGGCTCCCAAGGTGTGATGGGTCAGGTACTTACTGAAATCCTGGAAATAAATCTGCTGCAGAGGGACACATACCAGGAGGTTACCAGCATCCACATCGAGGAGGCCAGCATCAACACCAACATGGCCTCCCTGGTTGGGATACTTTAGGACATCAACACTACCTTCTGCTGGACTTTTCTACATGCATCTACCCCTTCCTGTGGTCAAAGTCTATTCAGGGCATCAACATCTGCCGCAGCCACTGGAAGGGAAGCCCTGTCATAGGAGGAAACACCTGCACACACCCCTGTCTCGTCAGCTGCGGATCCCCCCCTCCGGCAAAAAGAGGGGACGTCCATGCAAAAATCCAGGAGGTGGGGATGGTAAGACACCCACCACCGCCAGTAGAAAATCTCAACCCTAATCTCCTACTGTGTGTGTGTGTGCAACATATTCACTTTGTGGACTATTCTTGCCCACTTTTTCATATCTGATGGGAGTAGTATGTTGGACTTTAGACTCTACAACGATGGTTACATCCACCATGACTGACTACTTCACTTTTAGTTTTCACTGTTTAATTTTTAGTAAACATTTTGATCTTGTTCTTGTTCATTTTATTAAATATCGTTTCATCAAAGGGAGGAGGCAGAAGCAGAGATCCATTCAGCCTCCGTTAGGTATAGCAGAAATCAGAGGAGAATGAATCACAGATACTGTTATTACCAGAGTCTAGGGTTCAGGTATATCAAAAACCCTCATTCACATGCGACAAGTGGTGCAGTATATCTGGGTTCTCCGCCCTGTCGGCTATGTGAGTAGCTTCATCATTGGGTCTTTTATCACTCAAACACTGGTTTCTCCAAGTGATCTCCTTTTTTCACCCGCAGGTGGACAGTCTGGTTTTATGACAGTGGTGATAAAAAGTGCAAAAATGTTCTAGCAAAGTGTGAGTTCAAAATACCTCCTGTCCTCAGTTTGGAACTTTAATTACTGAGGATGGGGCAAGATTAAACGTGTGGTGGTGCTGTGGTAGAAGTGCTACTGTTCCACCGTACCTGGTGATAGATCGTGAAAGGTCAACATGTTTTGGCCCTTGGTAGCCCGCACTGGTCTGTGGGCCTTCTTCAGGACAAGATCAAGGATGGCTATTGTCAGGAATAGCCTGTGACAGGTAAGTACGTTACTCACCAATCTTCATCGAGCTCATTAGCTCGTCTTTGTTTTAGAGTCACAGTTGCTGATTTAGTCTAACTCTGGAGAGATAAAAGACGGTACAGATAGAAATACTCAAAGATGTATTTTATACAATACGATGTAGGTATCATCATGTTCTGTTTTAACAAAATTAACTTGGTGCAGCTGGAACCGGGAAAGTTTAGTGATGGCTATGGTTTGTATTTCAAAATAACTGGTTTAGCTTGTGAATAAATTATGAAATTGTGGTGATGGTCAGCATATTGCTAGTTACTGCAGGGAGATTAGGCTAACCAAATATGGATAAGAATATTCTTATGGATACCTGTTACCGTTTGCTAAATGTGCAAATGGCGCAAAGTTATGAAAAGTGGTTAAAAATGGGAGATTCTATTTTAGAAATGAAGCACAGCTAGATATTAGACATTGTGCAGGGCGACAGAATTGCAAACAGCAGCACATTAATGCGTGTTACACGCAAGTGGTTATGTCACGTAAATTGTAACTCGATGGCGGTCTCCTGTGTTTAATGTGCGAGACGCGCAGAAATAATGAAAGCGTGGTCTAAAGATTATGGACAGGTTAGCCCTAGAAGTTAAGTGAAACATTAGAATTACAGCAGGCAACCCATATTGTTCAAGTGCTGCTTGTTTGCAGCGGGCATGAACAAGTCACATTTTCTGCTACTCGGGGCTGTGTCTACACGGTTCGTTAAAGGCCATGTTATGTCATTACGTGATAGAAAGTTCAGGGGCTTAAATTTCAGATAGCAAATGTACGCTGGTTGCGTGATGGCACGCAGGTAGGTGAAAGCGTTGCCAAAGTGCTGCTGTTGTATTAAAATAAGGAATGAAATTGAACCAATACCTTTTACAGGAGAACAATTTGGCTCCTGCGGGGGTCGCAAAGGAATCTCGCTCTGGGAAATCCAGATTCCTTTGTGCCTCCCGCAGGGTCGCTGGGTCGCAAAGGAATCTCAAAAGGGTCACAGCAGCATTTGGGTAGGTCCACTGACGATCTCGCGGTGAGAGCACGACACTGTATTACAAGGTGTCTTTACATGCCGGGAATCAATGATATGAGCCAGCAACCCAACTAGGGTTGGCTGACCATACGTACAGGTACCACACTTAGGGTGCTGTTTGTGGTCTATCACCGTTACCTAACTAGACAACCACAAGTAGTGTAGATAGACTGTTTTTAGGTCCTGAAGGATTGCCGTCAAATTGACACGATGGCAAGAAACATGTCGACCACTTTATAGAGCGCGATATCCTGTAGCATTATAACAGGGGTGCGCCACATCTATTTTTAATCAGGTTAGAAGCCATTTTCATTAAAATTGTCTTAATTGGACTTCTAATTCCTGTTTTAATCCTTGCACGGTCTAGTGACCCACATTCCACACATCTACACCCTTTAGGCCCCTCACACCCACTGCACCAAACGGCATGGAATAAAATATCTCTGCCAGAGAGCCCCTCATAAGGTGCCCGTCAGGTATTGCAGCGCCGACCTGACGAGGAGCAAGCCCTATGATGAAGCATGACACTTAGTTGGCTGGGTGTGTGAGGGCCCTAATTCCGAAAGGTGGAATTCCCCCTTTTCCTCCCACCATTTAGTGAGCACTGCCTCACACTTAGCCAACCCTTTTCCTCTTGCCTGTTAGGAACTGCATACTTATTTTGTTTGATTACATTTGGGCATGTATGCTGGACCTGTAAAAAAGCCCTGAGTCCCCCCTTTTCGGTTATATTCCTGACAATAGCCATCCTCGAACTGGTCCTGACGAAGGCCCACAGACCCATGAGGGCTACCAAGGGCCGAAACATGTCGACCTTTCAGGATGTATTACCAGGTACGGGCGAACAGTAGCACTTCCACCACAGCACCACCACACTTTTAATCTTGCCCCATCCTCAGTAATTAAAGTTCCAAACTGAGTAGAGGAGGCATTTTTAACTCACAGTTCGCTAGAACATTTTCGCACTTTTTATCACAACTGTCATAAAACCAGACGGTCCACCTCCGGGTGAAAAAAAGAGATCACTTGGAGAACCCAGTGTTCGAGTGATAAAAGACCCAATGATCAGGCTACTCACATAGCCGACAGGGGGGAGAGCCAAGATATACCGCACCACTTGTCGCATGTAAATGAGGGTCTTTGATATAACAGAACCCTAGACCCTGGTAATAACAGTATCTGTGATTCATTCTCCTCTGATTTCTTCCATTTCCTTAAATACACAAGTCACCAAATCACTGTCTCCTGTTGTAAGTCTCACAGATACAAATGCAAATGTACGACCATGTGAACTTTGCAATGCCAAAACTAGGTAGTTCTGGAAGAATGGGTATGTTGTATGCAAACAATGTTCAACTCAGGATCACTACCATGTCACAACAACACATACAAACAAATGTCTGGTCTGATAACATCTTTATTCCATTATTCAAATCATAGGCTGACATGATGTCAGAAACATAGCAAATAAGACATGTCTCAATTCGTCTGTGTCAGTGATCACATAATCAGTTGTAGACCTTCACAACATGGAAGCAGGGGACACATGTGACAATATACTATACAATAGGCACCTTAAATGTGGACTACTTCATCAGCTAGAGCCATATTGCCTACCGCAGAAATGGAATCCCACATCAAATAAACAAATAAACAGACACATTTCATTACAACAGTTTTTGACCACAGAATCATTCCAACCGAGTATTGCTTGCATTTGGTGGAATGGCACAAACAAATATCAGTGATGTACCACATGCACTTTGGCCTACAATGAGGAGACACATCAACAGCAACATAGAGGTCATACACAGTAAGGATTTAACCAATGTAAAGACAGATTAGCATGATTTGGGTCCAACACAACATTGTGTTGGGTCACATGATGGCACACATGTTGCATTAGGACCAACACACCACAAGGAACAAGTCCAATAGAAGTAACATTATTTCCAGCCTATCGCTGTGCAAACTGTCTTGGTACCAGCTTTGTACGCCCAAACTCAATGACAGACATTCCCAGGACCAATCCATGTGCATTTCGTATGTCTGAACAGCATCATATACCTGCTAATGTCACCACTTTGAAATGTCGAAATATAGGTGCCATGGTGAAGGAATCTATGACAGATCAACACAGAGAGGGATTAGCAAGGAAACCATTTATATGGCACAAATCACATAGTTAACTCCTAGAGAACACAGTCTGAGACAACCTTTACAGCTAAACAAAGTTACACTTACAAAACAAACACCTTTCCCCATATTTTGCCAGAACCATATATTACTAGTATGTAGCATTAACATTCTCCTCACAACATCACAACAAGAGTTGCAATAATAGTCAAAGTCCTCACATTTCACACCATATTTACACTTAGGAGAAGAAGTTTCGGATGACATCGTGATGAAAGTCCATGCTTTCCTCTTCACCACTATCATCATCTTCATTTGGCATTTCAGGTTCATTACCCGGTGGCTCTTCATGGCCAGCATCCTCTGCGATGTAAGGGATGTTCCATTGCAGGGCAATGTTGTGAAACATTCAGCAAGCCACGATGATCTTGCACACCTTCCCAGGTGAGTAGAGAAGGGCTCCCCCAGTCTTGCCCAGACATCTAACTCTGGCTTTCAGGAGCCCAAATGCCCGCTACACTGGTGCAGTATTCTTTCATGGGCCTCATTGAAGCAGACTTCCCCTGGCATTGTAGGATTCCTCAGTGGTGACAACACCATGGCTGGTTGGGATATGGTGAGTCTCCTAGATGGAAGATAGACAGAAGTGCAACAATGAGTTAAACAATTTTAGATTATACTACCTGACATTACCCACAAAATGTTAGGACAGATCATACTTACCTACAAGCCATGCCCTATCCGGTAGTAGTTGTGACATCAGCTGGGGTATGATGCTGTTCCGCAGTATGAAGGAATCATGTGCAGATCCTGGGAACTGGGTACAGACGTTTGAGATATACAAATCCGGTAAGCAGACAACTTGCACGTTGATAGAATGGTAGTGCTTCCTATTGCGGTTCCCTTGTTTCCTGGTATGTGGTGGTACTAAGGCCAAATGTGTACCATCAATGGATACAATCACATGTGGAATGAGACCAAAACCATAGAAATCAGCCTTCACAGTGGCTAAATCCTCACCTCTGGGGAGCTGGATGTAGCTGTCCACATGTCTCAACATTGCTGTAAGCACCTCTTGGAGTACACGACTGAACATTGGTTGTGACATACCACCAGAAATAGCAACAGTGAATTGAAAGGAACATGTGGAATGAAAATGCAACACTGATAGGAGTTTCACAAGTGGTGTGATAGATTCAGTATAAGAGATGTGAGGTAGGAGCTCAGGCTCCAACTGATGACATAAATCCTGTATTGTTTGATGACTGAAACAACATTTCTGGATCACATGTACCTCTTCCATGGTCTGAAGGTCTGGAAATCGGTGGTACACTGGAGGCTGGCATCTCTTCCCTCGCCCAGGGTACCTATGTGAGGAGTAAAAATAGACATTTATACTGGTCACAGTGTCATGAGTGACAAATAAAAAGTAAGGCAAAAATCATGTGACAAAACATAACAGATTCATGAACCATTACACATATTCCAAATCATCATTGTCTACTGTTAAAAAGAAATGTACATATCATCAATTTTTAAAAGCTGCATTTGCACTATATTAAGCTTTTCATGACATTTTATGTGATATACTGCCAACCCCAGTGTACAGTGCACTACGCGCATTTTGACGATATGCACAGTAATGCACTACTCAGATGAGGTATTGCACAGGACATGACGGGAAGGGAGTCTATCAAATATAAACCTGTTAGGCTTCATTAGTAGTGGTGGTAACACATTTAACAGTCACAATTACTGTCTTTCCTACAGCTAAAAGGGCGAATGCCTGACCTCGCATCTAGGACATTTTTGGACGGCTTTCAGCGGGCGGAAGTCGACTGCACGGTGCGTGGCTGCCACCACAGCTGAAACAGCCATAGGCTAACGTTGGTGACAGTGACGGTCGTGGTCCAATCACTGTGCGCGTCTATGCTGATGACCGCATACGTGGCGTACATGTATGCCGTGGTTTGAAAAATAACCCACTTGCCTCCAGACACTGCTGCTATCAACACCTACTCCACTCCACTTTAGCTGCAGTTTGCCACCTCTGGGAGCAATCAAGCCAGGCTGCACAGGTGAGAGGGCCCGTCCCTTCTCTCCAGAGGAGCTGGAGACCCTGGTTAAAGAGGTCCTTCCCCTGTATGGCCAGCTCTATGGCTCACCAGAGGATGAGACAACTATCTCAAATACAGTTTTTCACTCTACTCACCTTTTTGCTTTCAATTCCCTTAGGCTACAATGTGCCTCTGAGTCCCAGAGTGTAACCATATTGTGCTGTTTGGTGAAATGGAGTGGTCCCTACATAGGACAATCATCTAATTGATTATGAGGCACTATACTTTGTGGAGTGAACATCAGCATATCAATGTGTAATTATCCCTATATTGTACTTATGTTACATGCATAGAAATATACATGTGTACATTTTATGGTACCTATCATGGTTTCCCACATCACATCATGGTATATGTGCAAAGATATATATATATAGGCTTTACATCATGAGCTGTGTCTGTATACTGTTAGGAGCATTTGAGGATGATATTAACCATGTGTACAGTCCCACAGATCAGTCAGCCCACGTCAGGCATGGCATGTGAGATTCATGTGGGATCAGTATGCCCAGCCTGCAGAGAGCAAGTACCTGCCAATGAGTTGTGGGCAGTCTGGGCCATGGTCCAGGCTGAGGTAGAGTTACTGTGGGAAGGCAACTGATGCACAGAGTAAGCACCCTGTAGACCTTTCAGATCTATGGATGTTCCCAAAATGTGTTTTCCTTACCACTAGTAGCTCAGATAGCTGGTACATCGACCATATTTGGAATGGTGACTGAGACAACCCCCTGACCTGATACTTCTTTCCACTGACCCACATTGTCAATGTGTGGGGTTCATTTATGGCACTCCCCTTACTCACACATGTCTGTTGTCACATTTCCAGAAGTCATGCTTCCCCTGTACAGGACTACTGCACATCTGACACATGGACAGTGTACAGAGCCCCAGCCTTTCAGGGTTCCCCATGATAGAGGCATACCTATTCTGCACAGTGTGTTTCCATTGTGCCCTTAGAATGCTTCTCACACTGATTCTTTGAAATCCCATGTACTGACATTGCCTTTTAATGTGGGTGATGTGAGAGAGTCCATTACAGAGCTGTAGCAGAGAAAGTGTGCTTCACTTTAATTTCACAGCCATATAGATGTATCTTTGACATCAAAACGGGACCTGGGATGAGTGCAATGTGAGTGTGCCACAGAAATTAATAGGTGTGATATTGATGAGGAGGTGCTGTTGTGTGACACAATTTAATGCACACATCACTATCACTGATTATGAGTTGTAAACACATGTCCATTTGTGTACAATGTGCATGTGTAGTAACAGTGATTTGGGGATGAGGGCATTATACATATGTAGTTGGGTTATACATTTAAAATAATACCACATAGGGTACCAGTAAATATGTTCGACCAAGTCACCGCAACACCCTTGTCTGGTCCATGACGGAGCATCGTTTTGCTGAGGAGTCTATAGAAACAGGTAGTAGTATGTGCGCCTGCGACGGTGTGGGTTTTGGATGTCATCAAGCAGGTACAGCAGCAGCAGGACGTGTACGACTGGCTCCATGGTGGCACAGGATGTGTAGAGATGAGTTTCGGCCTTATACAACTCCCTTTCCACCTGCTCAGAAGTGGGGGTTGGACAGCCACTTTCACACTGACTGTAAGGATCTAGTAATTGGGCCAGCGGTTTCACTGGAGGTCCAAGCCTCAGACTGACTCATTGGCCAATTCTGTGGCCGCCGCCGTCAGCTTTGGCTGGCGGTTGTGGCAGGATCACGGCGGTCTTTCGTCTATGTAACCGCTTGTCTCGTTATATGGCAGTCGGACCGCCGCGGCGGTCAGACCGCCACCATGGGTAAGGCAGTCTTGTGACCGCCGAACTTGTAATCAGGCCCTTAGTGAAGATTATTGGAGGTGTCTCCATATGCTTTGATTGAAATGGTAGTAACAGCATTGTATCGCTGTGGGGGTAAATGTTTTTAATGGTTTGAATCATGGCTTATTCAAAGTCTATGATTATGTTTTGTGGGTAGTAGTTATTTGTTTAATGTGGTTTAAGAGTTTGCAGTTAGCACTGCTTTGATTATTTGGTAGTAGGCCTTACTTAAAAGGGATATTTGTGCTGTGATATTCACCATGGCTGGTGCACATCTGAGTCCCTGGTTTGGGACACATTTTGAAGGTCCCATTCATCATCCACGTTTGACAATGGCTTAGTTTTAGTAATTTATCTGCTTTAGAAAATATTAGGATTTGTTTATTATCCTTTAGGTTGTCATAAAACAGGAAAAGGTCCTCATTAAGACTCTCATTATGATGGCGGTCCGACAAGCAACCGACCGCCATCATATCGGGATGGAGACCGCCTGACATGTAGTCAGTGACTCCACCCGCCTTGTTACGGTCCAACCACTGTGAAGGTGGTCAGAAAGGGCTGCAGCACAAGCCACAATTGAAGATGGCATGTTTTTAAACATCCATGCACTGTGTGCTAGGCACCATGTGGTGCCTGGCACACATGGTTCCTGGCACACGGTGCATGGATGTTTGGGGGGGCACAACATGCACTGCCCCCCTGGCTTCATAGCGAAGGCCCACAGGAGCCCTGCTAGGAGCCCTGAAAGTCCCATTCGGACCGCCATGTAGAGGTAGAGGGAATAGGGACATCATAATCTCTACGGCGGTGCCTCTGCAGTCACCGCCCTGACTGTAGGGCTTACGCTCCGATCAACGCTCCGACGGGCTCCTTAAGCCTGTCAGAGACGTCAGTCAGTCCCTCCACCCGCTGCACTCTCTGACCGACCGCATCATTATGCAGCGGTTGGATCACAGCCTCAGATGTCAGATGGACCGCCACCGGCGGCCCATAATCGGGCCAGTATGGTCATTGTTAAATCTTCTGGTATTTCTATGTCTTAGTTTCTTTTAGGGGCAAGAGGAGTATTACTGGGTGCTTTTTTAGTTAATGCAATTAGACATTTTAAAATAAGTATAGGTGGACTGTGTTGTGTTTGGGGACTTTAGGAAGTATATCTTTTAGGATTTTGGTTGTGGGTTCCTGGGAGCTAGTGCTTGCCTATCCTATATCCTCCAATACTTCCCTCACTTCTATTTCTGTTACATTTGGGGGCTGGCTGTGTTCGCCTGCATGAATTAATTCATCTTTTGTAGCAGAACACCTATAGCATATATTAGAAAAAAAATGTGGAACATTCCCAATTCTCATTTTCTATTGATGTACTTTCTTGTTTGTAGGTGGAGTCCATGTGACTTAGTAACTGCTTTCCTTTAGGGGGTGTTATACATTTAGGGGCTTAATTATGAGAGCCCTGCATCACTTTTGCACCAGGTAAAGTGGTACATGCATGGCACAGGGCTCTCATTTTGATTTATGAAGCCACACAAAGCCACCCTGCATAGCCTTGAGTGGCCTCGTAAACCATGAGTAAGGTGACGAAGCGCAAATCGCTGCATCACCTTACCCTATTCCCGGGAGGCGTTCCATGTGCATTGCTATGGGTTTTTCCACCTAACACCCATGAAATTTGCAACTCTCCCCGATTTACAAAGTGATGTAAACCGGGGAAAGAGACAAATACAAACCTCTGCCTCTTTTTGTCATGAGGAAATTGGCATGAGCCTTTTAGAAGATTATATTACACTGCAGCCTTTGTTGCTTTGGGCAAGAATTTGGAAGAATCCAGAGGCTGATTTTTGTAGAACAATCCTAACAGATTGTATGAAACTGGATAACAGCTTAGATATACCTTGGTTAAGGTGTATTAAAACTAGTTTTGCAAAGATGGGGGTCTCAGAATATTACACAAATCCTGATACCTTGAGAAATGTATCATCTGCTACAATAAAATCACTTTTGTATCAAAGCATTGAGCGGCCAAATGTACTGTGTAATACCACTGGACACTCGGTCTCTTCTTCTCAGCTACAAAGACAACTTGCCGTTTGTTTGCAAATAGATTTGAATGAAAGGCAAACATTTTTGCTGACCAGGCTTTAGCTAAAAACCATACATTTCTTGGCTGCTTTTCCCACCCAGGGCTCATGGTTTTCCTCACTCCCTGTCTGTCCTTGTGACAGTTCCTCATATCAAAGCACTAAGCTATTTATTTTATTTTGTAAATTTTATACTCCTCAGAGGAGACAGTTCATCCGTCCATTATTATTAGCATCGGGGATAAGAGTTTATGACTTAGCGATGGACTATTTGCTTTCCCTAGGAACTACAGATGTTAGATATGGAGTTTTAACCTACCTTTTTACTGCTTTTAAGATCCGTAGCAAATATTAGGTATTTTTTATTAATCTGTATTTTATTGTGTCTATGTTTATTTGCTTTTTAATGAAATTGTTTGTATACAAACTTTTATGGCTCTTTTGGAGTCGAATAAAGTTTTTTGAACTGAACTGACCAATAAACACGGCTCTCCTCGTTTTTTTCCTCTTTCCATGGGTGCTGCATCCTGCAGCACCCATGGAAAAAGGAAAACACCTCTTAGGATTGTTTTTGTGCAGGAAGGTGTCCCTTCCTTCACAAAAACAATCCTACATGCAACAGAGGGTGCAAGGGTGCCTACGCTGGTGCTCGGCTGCTGAAACGGCATCAGTGCAGGGAGAAAGGACAGGAATGCACTGTATTGCTTTAATACGGTGCATTCCTGCCCTTTCACTTTGGTGTAGGGCAGCGCAGCAGGTGTATTGCCACGGTTTCCTATGCCAAAATCCCATAAATAGGCGACAAAGCTCTCTCTCAATGCATCTGACAATAGGGTAATACTATAAATACATTAAAAAAAATAACGTTTATACATTTATTTACACATAAAATTATGCAACTACTTCAACTATTTATACATACACGTATGATTTTTTTATATGTTTCACACTGTTTTGCAGCTTTTCCTAGGGGGTGTTATAATGTGGAGCAGGTGCTTTATTTTGTTTTGGAAAAAAAAAGTGTCTGTTTGTTAGTAGAGGTTGAGGTTGTTAGGTTTGTTTTTAATCGCTTTTGGGGTAAGTTTATAGCTTTTAATAATTTATGCATACTTTGGGTTTTTTCCGGCAGCTAATCACTTTTCAAAGTTGTTGTGTTTTCTTTTAGGAAGTGTATGTAAAGAAGCAGAAGTTGGAGAGTGTTTTGATAAGTGTTTGCTATTTTACATTTTTTCAATTTTATTTACAATTAAGTTTTAGTTTAAATATAAGTTTTACTTACTTGGTTAGGCAGTTATCGAGATGTATATATTTCTTCTTTACGGGTCCGGTTAAAATCTGACAGAGTTTCCCGTCTTGAAGAATTTGTCATTTCTGATGTATGTAGTTGATAAAACTAGGGTGCCTTTTATATTTTATGATTTAATTGTTTGTCTGATTTTATTGGGTAAGTTTGATTTTAATGGTTAGTTTAGTTTTAGTTTGAATGTTTTTCATCAGTTCATGGCCTTCTATAGTAAAGACAAATTTAGGTTTTATTTATAATGTTTGATATATATATATATATATATATATATATATATATATATATATATATATATATATATATATATATATAGATATCTATCTATATATATATCTTATCTACTGGCGGTCGCCAGTAGATAGTTATAGTTAGGACCTATTTTCCATAGGAAATCCGCGACATTCTATGTGAAATAACTCTCTTGCCGGTTGACGTATCTTTGCGAAATTTTCAAACTTTGTGGGGCGCTCCGGTCCGCTCCTACCCTGAAAGTCTCGGGGGGATTCGTCAAGCGGGGGCTGAGAAAAAAGGGGGGTCCCAAAATGCGTTTTCCCCATTCATTTTTCCATAGGAAACTTTAGACACGGCTACAGCCCGAACTGCTGAACGGAATTACACCAAATTTGGCAAAGAGGTAGTTCTTGGTTCAGAAAGAACCCTTTTTGTTAAAAGGTGTAAATCCGTTCAGTAGTTCCTGAGAAATTCACAATTAAAATCACATATATATCTATGGCCGCGTCGGATCCGCGTACCCTCCCGATCACGAGCTGCATGCTAATTGGCTGTCAACACTCCAAATCAGGAAGTGTTGGCAGCCATTTTATCCCTCAGTAGAACCGAGGGACAGAAACAAGTGCGCAAAGCGCAAAAGGGGGCAGGGTAGAAACACCCTGACCCCTTAGGCCTGCTCAGGGGTCCCACAAAGACCCCTGGGCAGAAAAAGCATTTTTTTTTTTAAATCGGCGGGATGCGCTTAGGGTGCGCGGATCCCGCTGAGAAAAAAAAAGAAACAAGTGCGCAAAATGCACAAAGGGGGCAGGGTAGAAACCCCTAACCCCTAGGCCTGCTCAGGGGTTCCCACAAGGACCCCTGGGCAAAAAAGCATTAAAAAAAGAAAATCGGCAGGATGCGCTCAGGGTGCGCGGATCCTGCCGAAATTTTTTAATTTGCCTCGGGTGGGCCAAGTCCCGGGGGCATGCTGAGGGGTTTATTTTATGTATGGGGGCCTCTACGGCCCCCAAGCCCCGGGGACCGCCACCCCCAGGGGCTTTATTAGAAAAAGTTGCGGGAGGGCTCTGAGCCCTCCCGCAGCCCCGGGACCACCACCTCCCGGGGCTTCTTTATTTTTAAATTAACCTGTGTGGGGGGACTCCAGCCCCTCACACGCCCGGGGACCACCACCTCCCGGGGCACTAACAAAATTGAAAATGGGGGTCCGTTTTGGACTCCCAAGCCCCGAGGACCACCACCTCCCGGGGCTTTGAAAATGTGGGGAGGGGCCGCGCGGCCCCCTCCTGGAGCCAGTGATGGCCCTGGGGACCGCCACCCCCCAGGGCCGGCTCCTGCAGTGTCCCGGGTGCCTACCCCGGGACACTGCTGTTGCAATGACAGGACGGGAGCCTCGCGGCTCCCGTCCTGTCATTGCGAACTGCTTTGAATTTTGGAAGCGAGAGCAGGGAAAGCTGCTCTTGCTTCCAAAATTCAAAGCAGAATTGCTAGTTCCACATGGGGAGCTGCATATTAGCAGCTCCCCATGTGGAAAAGCAATGCCGGCTCGCGCAGGAGGCGGGGAGCCGGCAGGGTCCGTGGGGGAGTTGGGATCCCCCCATGGACCCCAAATGATAGGGCCAGCCCCGGGGGATGGGGTCCCCAGGGCAATTAGTGGCCCGGGGGATGGGGTCCCCGGGGCCTAAGGAGGCCTTAGGAGGGGGGCCAGGCAGCCCCCCTCCATCAAATGGAAAAAAAAAAAGTGGCAATGGCCCGGGGGATGGGGTCCCCGGGTCGAAATTGGCCACGGGAGGGGGCACACGTTTTTTTTTAAATTACTAAAAAGGGGGGCCACACAGCCCCCTTTAAAAAAAAATTTAAAAAACGGCATCGCGAGGGAGGCCACGCCCCCTCTTTGACAGCACTCTGCAAACGCGCCCCCTGCCGCGTTTACAGAGGGGAACAATTCCCCTTGAATACTGAGGTCCCTGGAGGCCAACTAGCCCACCAGGAACCTCCAGTATGCTCAGAGCTGCGTTGCACAGAGGTGTACAGAGGCCACGCCCTTTTACACCTCTCTGCAACGCAGCTCTGTGGCGCTTTTGGATATACCTGTTGGGCTAGTTGGCCCCCAGGGACCCTCAGGATTCAAGGGGAGTTAATCCCCCGACTTAAAACGCGCCACGGGGCGCGTTTGCACAGTGGTGAATGGAGGGGCGGGGCTTCAGGTGACATGTGTGCAAACAGGCCCCGTGGCGCGTTTTAAGATGGGGAATTAAATCCCTTCAATCCTGAGGGTCCCTGGGGGCCAACTAGCCCACCATGTACTTCTAAAAGCGCCACAGAGCTGCGTTGCAGAGAGGTGTAAAAGGGGCGTGGCCTCTGTACACGTCTCTGCAACGCAGCCCCTGGTGCATACTGGAGGTTCCTGGTGGGCTAGTTGGCCCCCAGGGACCCTCATGATTAAAGGGGACTTAATCCCCCAACTTAAAACGCGCCACGGGGCGCGTTTGCACAGATGTCACCTCAGGCCCCGCCCCTCCCTTCACCATTGTGCAAATATTCCTCTAAAATCAGCCGAAATACGAATTCCGATTTACTCACCTGTTATCAGGAGAGACCTCAGTGCTGCATCTTTCAGCCCAGTACTGATCCTGAAAAGTAATTTTAACCGTACTTACCAGTAACCCTGACCTTGACTGGTAGGTCGCTCCCCCACCACACAGCTCCGTCTGTGTGCCCTGCTGCTGCCCCTGATTGTGCTCGTTTTTCCTTTCTGTGCCCCCTTGCTGCCCCTGATTGTGCTCTGCTTTTCCTTTCTGTGCCCCCTTGCTGCCCGATTGTGCTCGCTTTTTCCTTTCTGTGCCCCCTTGCTGCCCCTGATTGTGCTCGCTTTTCCTTTTTGTGCCCCCTTGCTGCCCCTCATTGTGCTCGTTTTTTCCTTTCTGTGCCCCCTTGCTGCCCCTGATTGTGCTCGTTTTTTTTGTTGTTTTTTTTCCTTTCTGTGCCCCCTTGCTGCCCCTGATTGTGCTCGTTTTTTCCTTTCTGTGCCCCCCTTGCTGCCCCTGATTGTGCTCGTTTTTCCTTTCTGTGCCCCCTTGCTGTCCGATTGTGCTCGTTTTTTCCTTTCTGTGCCCCCCTTGCTGCCCCTCATTGTGCTAGTTTTTTCCTTTCTGTGCCTCCTTGCTGCCCCTCATTGTGCTAGTGTTTTCCTTTCTGTGCCCCCTTGCTGCCCCTCATTGTGCTAGTTTTTTCCTTTCTGTGCCCCCTTGCTGCCCCTGATTGTGCTCGTTTTTTTTCCTTTCTGTGCCCCCTTGATGCCCTGATTGTGCTCGTTTTCCCTTCTGTGCCTGTTTCCCGCCGCTGCGCCCCTGCGGCCCCGCCCCCTCACTGCCCATTCGCTGCCCCATTCCCTGCTCCTCCCTCCCACCTCCCCATTTATGGCGGCCGCTGTGCGGCCGCGCAGCGGACGTGCGCAGCGGGCGCGCCGCTGGCGCGCCGAAGGCGCGCCTAAGGCAAGCCCGTCCGCGCCGTGACCGCGCCCAGCGCCAGACCCCCTGGTCCGGGCATCCCCGCGCCCGCCACATCAACAGACGCCGATACGACGCCAGCACCCTCCACGCACTCAACCCCGGAAAAGATCACGCCTGCTACCAGGCCACCCCGAAGCGCACCCAAGGGCCCTTCACCTGCCGGAACTGCAGCTTCGCCAGCACCCGTCCCGCCAAACCACCGCCCAGGAAAGAACCCAACTACCTCAGATGCATCCTCCTGAACACCCGCTCCGCCCGCAAACACGCCATCGAACTCTGGGACCTTCTCGACTCAACCTCCCCAGACGTTGCATTCCTGACGGAGACCTGGCTGAATCCCGCTTCAGCCCCCGACATCGCCATTGCCATCCCGGACGGATACAAGATCACCCGCAGGGACCACACCAACGGAGTCGGAGGAGGCATCGCCATCGTCCACAGGAACTCCCTCAGAGTCTCAACCAACACCGACGACACCCTCAGCACCGCCGAACACATGCACTTCCAGATCCACACCGATCCCAACACCACCCTCAGAGGAACCCTCATCTACAGACCCCCGGACCCCAACCACAGTTCAGCGATTCCATCGCTGACTTCGTCAGCACACACGCCATCGCCTCCACGGACTACATCCTCCTCGGGGACCTGAACTTCCACCTCGAGAACAACAAGGACACCAACTCCACCACCCTGATCGACAACCTCGCCACCCTCGGACTCAGACAGCTCGTGACTACACCCACCCACGCCGCCGGCCACACGCTCGACTCCATCTTTTCCGCAAGCCCACACGTCTCCTTCAACCACACCTCCGAACCCCACTGGACTGACCACCACTGCATCCACTTCACCTACAGGAAGCCCACCACGCACCACCGCACCGAACAAATGCCTCGCCGCTGCTGGAGCAGAGTCACGGAAGACCAGCTAACCACAACCTCGCCCTGAGCCCACCCGCCAAACCCTCCGACCCTGACACCGCCGCCCGCAACCTCAGACAGTGGATCGACGACTGCGCCAACACCCTCGCCCCGCTCAAGAATCCGCCCAACAGCCACACCAGCAAGAAAGCCACCTGGTTCACCGAAGACCTCCAGGCCTCCAAACGAACATGCCGAAAACTGGAGAAGATCTGGCTCCACGAACGGACAGCGGACAGCTACGCCGCCCACAAGAGCGCCACCCGCAGTCACCATCACCTCATCAGATCCGCCAAAAGGGCCTCACTCAAAGACCGCCTAGACAACAACGCACACAACAGCAAAGAGCTCTTCAACATCGTGAAGGAACTCTCCAACCCCAGCTCCAACACCAACGACATCCAGCCGTCGCGAGACCTGTGCGACTCACTGGCCACCTTCTTCCACCGCAAAATCGCCGACATCCACGACAGCTTCAACACCACGACCGCCCCGGCAACCACCGAGACCACTGCCCCCACAACCACCAACCGCCTGCTCTCCTGGACCAACATCAACGACGAGGACACCAGCGAGATCATGAACACCATCCACTCCGGTTCACCGCTAGACCCGTGCCCTCACCACATCTTCAACAAAGCCAGTACAGCCATCGCGCCCCATCTCCGGAAAATAATCAACATCTCCTTCGAGACAGCAACCTTCCCGGAAAGCTGGAAGCACGCCGAGATCACCGCCTTACTCAAGAAACCCAAGGCAGACCCCAAGGACCTCAAGAACTTCCGACCCATCTCTCTGCTCCCGTTCCCCGCGAAGGTCACCGAGAAAATCGTCAACAAACAACTGACCCGCTACCTCGAGGAGAACAACATCCTGGACCCTTCCCAGTCCGGCTTCCGCAGCAACCACAGCACCGAAACCGCCCTCATCGCCGCCACCGATGACATCAGGACCCTGCTAGACAAGGGAGAAACAGCAGCCCTCATCCTCCTGGACCTATCAGCCGCCTTCGACACGGTCTGCCACCACACACTACGAACACGCCTTCACGACGCCGGGATCCAAGAGAAGGCCCTGGACTGGACCACATCCTTCCTTTCCGGCAGAACACAAAGCGTCACCCTCGCCCCCTTCCGATCCAAGGCCACCAAGATCATCTGCGGCGTACCCCAAGGCTCCTCCCTCAGCCCAACGCTGTTCAACATCTACATGGCACCCCTCGCCCACGTCGCCCGACAGCACAACCTCAACATCATCTCCTACGCCAACGACACCCAGCTGATCCTCTCCCTCACCAAAGACCCTCACACCACCAAAGCCCACCTCCACGAAGGAATGAAGGCCGTCGCCGAATGGATGAGGACCAGCCGCCTGAAGCTGAACTCGGACAAGACGGAGGTCCTCATCCTTGGTTCCAACCCTTCAGCCTGGGACGACTCCTGGTGGCCAACATCACTGGGAACAGCCCCGCCACCCACCGACCACGTACGCAACCTAGGGGTCATCCTCGACCCCACCTTCTCCATGACTAAGCAGGTCAACGCCGTTTCCTCATCCTGCTTCAACATCCTCCGAATGCTCCGCAGGATCTTCAAGTGGATCCCCACCGAAACAAGAAAAACAGTCACCCAGGCCCTCGTCACCAGCAGGCTGGACTACGGAAACGCCCTCTACGCAGGAACGACGGCTAAGCTCCTGAGACGGCTGCAACGCATCCAGAACACCTCTGCACGTCTTATCCTCGACATCCCCCGACGCAGCCACATCACACCCCACCTGAGAGACCTGCACTGGCTCCCTGTCAACAAGAGGATAACCTTCAAGCTCCTCACCCACGCACACAAAGCGCTCCACAACTCCGGACCAGCCTACCTCAACAGACGACTCAGCTTCTACACCCCCACCCGCCAGCTCCGCTCGACCAGCCTCGCCCTCGCCACAGTCCCCCGCATCCGGAAAATGACCGCCGGCGGCAGATCCTTCTCCCACCTCGCCGCCAAGACCTGGAACACCCTCCCCACCAACCTCCGACAGACCCAAGACCTACTGGCCTTCAGAAGACTCCTCAAGACCTGGCTCTTCGATCAGTAGCAGCACCACCCCCCTCTTCCCCCAGCGCCTTGAGACCCTCGCGGGTATGTAGTGCGCTTTATAAGTGACATGATTGATTGATTGATTGATTGATTAACTTGAATTTCCTTCCATAGGATATCATTGCCTGCTTTTTGCTGAAAAAGTTTCTAAGTGTCGATTTTTGAAACATACAAATATTCCTCTAAAATCAGCCGAAATACGAATTCCGATTTACTCACCAGTTATCAGGAGAGACCTCAGTGCTGCATCTTTCAGCCCAGTACTGATCCTGAAAAGTAATTTTAACCGTACTTACCAGTAACTTGAATTTCCTTCCATAGGATATCATTGCCTGCTTTTTGCTGGAAAAGTTTCTAAGTGTGGAGTTTTGGAACTTTATAATATTCCTCTAAAATCTGCCGAAATACGAATTCCGATTTACTCACCTGTTATCATGAGAGACCTCAGTGCTGCATCTTTCAGCCCAGTACTGATCCTGAAAAGTAATTTTAACCGTACTTACCAGTAACTTGAATTTCCTTCCATAGGAATCCATTGTCTGGTTTTCAGCAGAAAAGTTTCAAAGTGTCGATTTTCACAAACTAGAAATATTCCTTAAAAATCGCCTGTATGACTTAAACGCATTCTTTCAACTGTTTACAGGAGATGCACCAGTGCTGGATCCAGGATCCACCACTGAGTGAGAAAAAGTCACAATAACACTACTTACCTGCTAAGTGAATTTCCTCCCATAGGATAACATTGGTGATTCTATGTGAAAAAGTTTCTAAGTGTCAACTTTTAAAATACAATAATATTCCTTAAAAATCACTACTGTAACCAAAACGCTTTTACTCAACTGTTTACAGGAGATGTCCCAGGACTGAATCTAGGATCCAGTCCTGTGGTTAGAAAAGTAATCCATAAAGTAACTAATTGCATTTAGCTAGAAATTCACATTGAGCTCAATGTTGCATTGTGTTTGAAATTGTGTTGCCCATTGCAACAACTGTAACTACTGTACTTAAAAGTCTATTGCCTATTTGCAAAGTATTTAAAGTAAATTAATTCATTCTGAGAAAGTATATTTTGTAATGTAATGTATAATGTAATTACAATGTAATTTAAAAAATAAAATATCTAAAAATATATAGTTTAAAAAAATGTAGTAAATCAGTATGAAAAAAATAAAAATAACAATTAATACATTTAAAAATTGGCATTTACAAAACCTTTGAAATTCACTGAAAAAAACCATAGGTTTCAGACATGTTATAGTTAGGAATTAGCATTTAAAAAACCTTTGAAATTCACTGAAAAAACCATAGGTTTCAGACATGTTATAGTTAGAAATTAGCATTTAAAAAACCTTTGAAATTCACTTAAAAAACCATAGGTTTCAGGCACGTTATAGTTAGAAATTAGCATTTAAAAAACCTTACAAATTCACTGAAAAAACCATAGGTTTTAGGGACAGTTATAGTTACTTGGACATTGCACTCGTACAAAACCCGTGAAATTCCCCGTTATAGTTAGTTCAGCTAACTATAACTCGCGCCCATAATGCACTGCTGATGACGTCACATATTACATCACTTATGACATGGTCAGTGACATCACTGATGACATCACTGATGACATCTCAAATGACATCACTGATGACATCATCCATGTGATAATTTCATGCATCTTCTCACACCCTAAAATAACTTTTGATACACCCACTCTAAATTACAGACTGCCATTCTCAAGACCATAGACACTCCAATACCAATAACTACATACCAACTCACTGATTCTTAGGTCTACACACACATCCACTCACTCACCCGTACAGTCACTCATACTTACAGTCACTCAGTACAGGACTATCATATGCACTCATACACCTATATAAACACTGACACACCGCCACTCATCCATAGAGGTACTCACACACCTAGTCAGTCATGCAAAAAATTAATCACACACCCATTTACTCACCTATAGAGTTATACACACACCAGCTCAATAACTCATACAAATACTAGCACATTCTTACGCTCTTATACAATAACTGATACAAGCACACACGCATCCATACAGCCACTCTCACAATCACACACTCTCACGTATAGCCTTTTAAATACTCTAACACACATATATACTTCCTTTTACATATGTAGTTACTCGCACATGTACCACTGAGATATACATTCACTCACTAACACACCCATACACACACTCACCCACCCAAGCAGTCCATCACAGACGCACTCTTCAAATCATGCACCCAGTGAATCACCCACTCACACATCTATGTACAGAGTCGCACACACCCCACCCACACAAACAGTCAGGCACCCATACAGATACTCAGACAACCAATCAATAACTCATATAGACGCTCATGTAGCTATTCACAAACCCATGCAGCCACTTACACAGCAACAGACAGACGGATACAGACATTCACCCAGTTTAGTCACTAACCCATGCATTCAGTAAGATACGTTTAATCACTCACTTATAGACTCAGTCACGCACCTACTAAATCATCCATTCAGACACTTATACACCCACTCACTCTTCAATACGCCTTTCCCTATATATATTAAACATATTTAAACTTTACAGAAACACACAGTCACTGGATGATGTCATCAGTGATGTCATCAGTGATGTCATTTGAGATGTCATCAGTGATGTCATCAGTGATGTCACTGACCATGTCATGAGTGATGTAATATGTGACGTCATCAGCAGTGCATTGCGAGGCGCGAGTTATAGTTAGCTGAACTAACTATAACGGGGAATTTCACGGGTTTTGTACGAGTGCAATGTCCAAGTAACTATAACTGTCCCTAAAACCTATGGTTTTTTCAGTGAATATATATATATATATATATATATATATATATATATAGATATATAGTTTACCAATTGACAATAATTTAATTTTGCTGGAACCGCTAGTGCCAAGAAGGAGAGGCATGCCAGGTGACATTGAGTCAACATTACGAAAAGGAGAGTGCAGGTACTAAATGTGCGCTTTACTGGCAAGCCTATCCAAACATAGAATGTACGGCAGAACGAGGGTAAGGACATTTGTTTTATAAATGGAATCGCCTGAGGCAATGGAGCACTCCAGATATTTTAACATGCACCAAATGAAATGCATTATGGTACTGTGATCATATGCGATTGAAAACATCTACTAAAGACTCACTAACGGCACCATTGTGGTCTTGAAGTGATTGGTGCATGCCCGTGGTGCCCACAAATTATTGGCCAGCAAGGAACCAATGAGAGCGAGGCAAGCCTCAGTACAAAAGAACACAGCAAAACAGTGATTCCATTATATGGCATTGATAAAGACAAGGTGTTGTCAAAACACCGTCTGCCGACTGAAAATAAATGAAAATTTTACCCGCTGAGTGCTCCTGGTTCGTTCTTTTGGAACATTGGTGAGAAATATAATACTGTGCAGCCACATGCACATACAGGAGGCCCCCGTTTGTTAGTGTTCAGCAAGTGGAATGTGGCTTTTGGTGGACAATAATTTAATTTTGCTGGAACCGCCAGTGCTGAGAAGGAGAGGCATGCCAGGTGACATTGAGTCAACATTACGAAATGGAGAGCGCAGGTACTAAACGTGCGCTTCCTGGCAAGCGTATCCAAACATGGCATGTACGGCAGAATGAGGGTAAGGACATTTGTTTTATAAATGGAATTGCCTGATGCAATGGCGCGCTCCAGATATTTTAACATGAACCAAATGAAATGCATTATGGTACTGTGATCATATGCGACTGAAAACCTCTACTAAAGACTCACTAACGGCACCATTGTGGTCTTGAAGTGATTGGTGCATGCCCGTGGAACCCACAAATGATTGGCCAGCAAGGAACCAATGAGAGCGAGGCAAGCCTCAGTACAAAAGAACACAGCGAAACAGTGATGCCATTAAATGGCATTGATAAAGACAAGGTGTTGTCAAAACGTGTCTGCTGACTGAAAATAAATGAAAATTTGACCCGCTGAGTGCTCCTGGTTCGTTCTTTTGGAACATTGGTGAGGAATATATATTATATATATATATATGCAAAAAAAGAAGCAGAGAACTCTGGGTAGTTCGCAAGTTTAGGTGGAAAGCAGCTCCTGTACAGAGCACTCTCAACACCAGCGACACTCTAGATCTGCTCACCTCAAATATCTGCTTTTCTATCAAAGTCTTTAAGCATAGGATTAGCACAGTGCCATTAGCACAGTGCCATCCACGCCGAGATAGAAAGGGACAGAGTCTTTTCGTGGCAAAAACGCAATCTCCAGGATCTCCATTCCTGGTCTGAGCCCGCCCTGCAGGATTGGGGGCCCCTGGAAAAATTGAGTTCTTTGGTAATATATATATATATACACACATATATATTATATATATATATATATATATATATATATATATATATATATATATATATATATATATAATTTCCTAATATTTAGATTGTTGTAGAAATGTTTGTAGTTAATGCAAATATCTTTCTGGGTTATATTGTTATGAATTTAGTTATATGTTTTATTGGGGTGAACTATAAATATTTTGTTGATGTATGATATTTATTTTTAAAGCCAACTTTTATGTTTATTTTATATAATTGTTTCACGTAAAAAGTGATTCTTAATGTTTATTAATGATAATGTAGTTATTTTTGCGATATTATTGTAGTCGATATTGTGTGAATCAATATTTTTGACATAGTATATGTTTATTTAAAGGTGACAATATTTTTGTTTCCGATGTTTGTGTTTTTACTATAAGTAAAACTCAATATTTTTAACACCAATATTTGTGTTCTCAATATTTGTGGGTTTTTTAGTTAAGTATAGGAAAGCGACATATTTGTTAACAATATTTATTTTCCAATATTTTTGTGTTTCGATATTGTATGCATTGATATTGTGTCAGTGATCCCACAAGCCACTACCTCAGAAGAAGGGCAGTATACTGTAACTAACTTCGGTCATAGGGCTGGCTTGCTGCACACATTTTTGTTGTGGGAAAGGGATTTCATCTTATCTTCAATTTACAAGACTACCCATTAAACTTATCGGTAGAAATTCACCTCCCATGTGCCACTCACACAAAGGATATCATTGTAAAGATGCAGAACAAAGTCTTGGTATGTCATTAAGTGCTTCATGGAAAGTATTATTAGAGGTATATCTTTGGATATTGACATGGTACCATTCAATGCATGGTACCTATGCATTACATTAGCCACATGCACTTAATGTAGTATCTTCAATGTGTACTTTCTCCTGGTACATCTAACAGGCTTAGTTTGCATACATGATAAATAGCACTCAAATGAGCATGGTGTCCTCTCTCTATATTTAGGACCTGCCGCCTGTGGAATGTACTCTTTTAGTGGTTAAGGCTACTGTCTACTGACATGTCTCTCTGTCTCCAGTGGTGTCAACCTGACCCTTGATGCCAGTATCATTCCTTCTTGATTTGCTCCACAACGTGTGCCCAACTATTGACGTCATCTCACCTTTTTCACTACCTTCAATAAATGTAGAGCTAGAGATCTGCAATCATTTACTCAGTCAGAAGAAGTGTTTTTCTTTGTCCTCCAGAGATCCTCTTCCATATTGTGTTTCAAGAGATTAAGAATGCCCTGATTCCTTATGTGCTCCTTTACCACCTACACATTTTTATTAAATCCCACTTCATTAGAACAATCATACCCAATCCTTTTGGTACCTGTGTGTTATATAACTGAGTTGCTTGTGTAGTTTACATCAAGGGGAACATGTGCTCATTTGGCATGTGTAGGAGGTTGGCTCTCTATATAGTGCACTGAAATGAGGTACACTCCGTAGAGAGTCTAGTGAGACCCAGATTGGTATACAGAGGCAAAAGTAGATAATACTAACGCTGTATTTGTGGTAGTGTGGGCGAGCAGATAGCCTTATCAGAGGGTAGTGCTCAGTATTAGTTGTACTCACAGAGGCAATAAATGAGACACACACTCAGAGAATAAATTGAGACCAATTTGCAAAAATAACACTTAATTGTATGTAATTTTTCAGACCAAGAACTTCATTCATAGGTAGGCAGTTATTTTGTTATGAATTTTTAAAGTTCTGAAGATAACTCACAGTTGTGCGCAATTTCACACAATGCATTCCAGTGGCAGAAAACACATAAATGTATAGAAAATTGTGTAGGCGGTCCTGGGGTTCACCTTTGAGGTTTTAGGGTAGGAGCAGGCCAAGGTCCAATGTTCCACTGGCCGATCGTCGGGAGAGTCCTGAATTGGGCTGGGAGCAGGGTGCTGGAGTCGTTGGTAGCTGGTGCGCTATGAAGAATGGGGGCCACCTAAGAACAGGCTGCACAGGGAGACTTTTAGGCAAGTCCAAGGATCCCCAATGAGGGATCAGGTCACAAGGGCCTCAGAAGAATGGGAGCAGAGCTGGTTCGTCGGTACCCAGGCCGGGCGGGCTGGGTGCAGAGCAAGTTGGTCAGCCGGGCTCTGTACATCAAGGCAGTCTTCATGGTCAGGGGTTGGTAAGTTGCAGGGATGATTACAGGACATCCGGGCCACTCACGGAGTAGGTCTCAGGGGTCTTGATGTCCCTCAATGGGTTCTTGCTTCCTGGGCAGTTGGAGAACGGATTGGACTCTTCATCTCAGTTTAGCTTTCAGGGTGTCCAGTACGGCAGGGCTCTGGTAGGTCCTGGTGTCTTCACACTCAGTGGAGACACAGATCTGACCCTACGGAGCTGATGTACCTCTTCTGGTTTTGTTGCTGCGTCAGCGTCACCAGGGAGCGGCAAGTTGGTAAGCCAGACTCTGCAGGTTCGGTGCTTGCAGCCTGCCCGGGAGTAATTCCTCTACTCCAAGGGAGTTCTTCGGTGATTGGCAAAGGTCTGGAGGTCTTCTGGGGTTCTTAGAGGCCTCACAGTAGCACGACGAGATAGCACACCAAGATGGTCGAGTCTTAAAGCAGCAGGCATGGTTCTGTGTCTAAGTTCTGCAGCAGGCCCTCCGTTCTTGGGTTCAGCAGCTCTTCTTTAGGTCAGTTGAATCTGAAGATATGGGTTGAGCGATGCCACCTAAATACTACATTTAGGGATGTTAAAGGGAGTGACAGGTAGTATATATCACAAAAAAAGAAGGGGGGACCTAGGAGCTAATAAAGGTCCAGTGTCCATGCTCCTAATGCCTACGTTTAAACCAACAAGTGTTCCTATGGCAGGGTGCAAAAAGTCACTCATGCCTGAGGGTGCAAACAGTCACCCGTGCAATTAAACAAGAGTCAAGAAGGGAAGAAATCCTAGGTATAGGGGACCCACAGGTGAGGTGGAAAACCACTCTTTGTCCTTTGTTGCCCTCACACACCCCAAGGGGTGTCATACTTCATCATCGGGCGGTTGCTCCTCGTAGGGCCGGCGCTGCAATTGCCTACGGGTCCCCCGAAGGGTCACTTTATCGGAGATCTTTTCAGGACTGCCGGATGGTGAATGAGGGTGTGTGGGGAGTGGGTCCAATGAGGGTAAGGGAAGTGCGTGCAAAGTGGTAAGAAAGTTAATAAAGGGTAAACATGCAGCGCAAATATAAGTAATGTACCCTTTGCAGTCAGAAAACTGCTGAATAAAAACATTTCCCCAAAGGCACACTATGCCCAGGTGTCAAAGGTCATAGGTCAACATGTTTCGCGCCTGTGACGCTTTAAAGGTCGTTGGCGCTTCTTCAGGACTAAAATAATCAAAATAGTGAAGTGCACTTGAAACAACATAAGTTAAGTTAAAATACCCTCTCCTTATCAGTCAGGGCGGGGCAGTAACCTGTATACCCTCACTGTGGCTACAGCTGCATGGTGGGAACCGCTCCTGATCAGTACCTAGGGAAGAAAAAACAAAATAGACCACAGGTGTGTGCATCAGTACAACTTGATGCTTCATAGTGTGCCACTGCTGCGTGCACATCGATTACATAAAAAAGTAAACAAACACACGAGACAAATCAATTGTAAGTACTCAATTGAGCCCTAGTCCTATGCGGCGTCATAGGCAGTGTAGGACGGGAACCTACTCCTTGCGTAAGCCATGTTCACTAGTAGATGCCACACTGGGGTAGCGGTCCCGCCGGGGTAATATAGCTAGGCTGCTAACACAAGAGAAAGTCAGTTGTCAAACAGTGCTTACCTAGCACTGCTAAGAAAGTCCCTCCACTGTCAAGTAGCCAATGGACTACCCACCTTTATGGTGTCTACTCCCTCTATGTCACCACTTCCTGAGGGAAGGAGCACAACCCTGACCTTGATAGGCTAATTATCTCCAACCCAAGTTGGAGGAATTGGAAAAGTGGGGTCCACATCGCCTGCTCCACTTGAGGGGTAGTGCTGGCTGACTGTGGGCACACATCCTAATCTTACTAATTTTCCTGACTGTCATCCTGCCAGAAGTGGGGTCAGGACAGGGTGGTTGGCATTCTCTACTAGCTGGAGAGACCTGGGTTGCATTTCAAATGCGGCTTGTCCTTTGAAGCTTCCCGCCCTGGACAGCAGATCCTGCTAGGAGGAGGTGTAAAACACCACGTCCAGAGCAGGCTTTGTTCCTTTCCTCTGTGAGCGAAGGCTCCCAACCCAGGAGGTTAGAAACATGTCTAGTGGTGGCAGGCTGGCTGAGACCAGTGAGTAACCCGCGCTAGTAGTTGGTAGGTTTTCAGGGGACACCTCTAAGGTGCCCTCTGTGTACAATTATTAATAAATCCAACACTGGCATAAGTGAGGATTTATTAAGACAAGATGCTTGGTACCAAACATATTTGAGTACAGTGAAGCCATCATGGAGGTGCGGAACCCGTACTGACAGCTATCCAGCCCATGGTCTCTTTATGGCTTCCTTGTACACTTACAATTTCCAAGAATGGATTTGGATATTGAAGGATCATATCCACTCAAGTGATATAGTGCACCCTTCCTTAGGGCTGTAGAACCTCCTGTAGGGGTGGCTTACCTATATCTCATGCAGTGTCTGTGGGTATGTCGAATCTTCAGATTTCTCTGCACCAAGTCAAGCAGCCTACACTGGCAGTGTGCATGATCTTGGTGAGGGGTCCCTAGGGTGGCACAATCCATGCTGCAGCCCTAGTGGACCCTTTTCAGTTCCAATGCCCTAGGTACCATGGGTACCATTTACTAGGGACTTATAAGGGGGCTGAACCTGTGCCAATTGTGGAACAAAGGTGCACTTTAGGGAAAGAGATCTGGCAATGGGTACCTGGTTACCAGGGACCCAGTGTACTTCCAGTCGAAATCACATCATGTTCCATGCAAAGTGAGGGCTAACCGTGTCAAAAGAGGCATGTGTTTTCTAGATGTTTGTGCTCATATGCAATGGCTCTATTTTTTATGTTAAGTAACATCTTTATTATGTAGGTTTGGTTTTCACAACGTTCAACTGTCCTTACAAAAATTGCAATACATCTAAATAATTATTAAAACGTATTTCACCATTTTTGTTTTGTCGTCACTGACACCCATGGTACTGATGTAGCCATTGTTGTTTTACCAATGTGGACCATTATGCTCAAATGAAGCATATTTGTACAACCTCTGTTCTCATTGTTGCTGCTGGTGCCTTTTTGAAAGTATTTTGCAGACCACTCAAAGTTGAGGTTCACAATAATGCGTTTGTTAGCCAAAAAGTTCATAATGGAGGTTGCTGTCAAACCCGTACCACAATAACCTCACAGTGGGCCAAATCACATGAAGTGAGCCTCATAAGAATAATTTAAGACATGAGCTATCCTATAACTTTGGGGTGACTAGTGTTCTGAAAGACAGAAGAACTGGACTGAAGTGTATTAGCACTTTGCCACAATAAAATGGCAGGTTTTCATTGAAACTATAATAACATGCATTGCTTTTGGTGGGAAACATAGCCACATTCCTTGATGTAGTAGCACAAAATGGATTTTTAATTATTGTGCTACAAAAATATTGAGCCTGATTCATAGACTGCATTTTGATGCACAGAAAGTAGTACTACAGCAGGGTACACTCCCCCAGTCTGCCAGAAACGCCTATGGGGCCGTTCTAGGGTAGGGGTGCAGTGTGATGTGTTGGTGGGCCACACTACCCCTTTTTTCTGACCATTTTTTCCTGGAGCCTGTAGGCTTTCTGTCCCTGAGTAGCAGATTGGGTGTAGACACCTCCATAAACTCCAGGGGGACAGAAAGACTGTTATGCCCAGCGGTGTGGTGATGTAGTGACCCATGCCCATGGGAGAAGCTGCCGTCCAAAACACCTCCTATCTGCTCTCTGTGGGGCACAGAAAGGCTGCTATGAACAGCTGTGAGGATAGGCCCATGCACACTGGGGACCAAACCCCCACCAAAACAGTAAAGACCCCATTCCCTGGTGTTCTAGTGAGCTTTCCAGTCCCGGGGTTCAGATTGGTGGCAAACACCCCCTATCTTCACCTCCATGGGGGGACAAAAAATCTGTTAAGGCCAGGGGTGAGCACAGGTCGATGCCCATGGGGGTCTACTCCCTAAAAACAGTAAATATGACATTCACAGGTGTTCTAGTGGTCTTTCTGGCAGATTGGGGGCAAAACCCTTTATCCTCACCTGGAGGAAGCAGATAGACTGATATGCCTAGGGCAGAGGGTGCCCATGTCCATGCCCATGGTGGTCTACTCTCCTCCTGGAGAGGCATATTGGGGCTGCTCTCACCAGAAACATTTTCTTGTACAGTACTGTGGATGACCTGTTGACATCCACCTCCCTGTGAAGGTAGTGCTGTGGACGTCAAGGAGTTATCCACTGCACTCAGGTGGTCAAATTAATTTAAATTAATTCTATACATAACTTTTTGTAATTTTTAGTACATACTAAATACATATAAACATTTAGTTTAGGTGGTTTTAATAACATTTCTTTTGATATAGTTAATTAATTTAAACATTTAATTTAAAAATAAGTTAATAGCACTGGAACATTTTTATCATTTTGTTCTTTACTTAATAATGTTGTTATGTTTAACACAACAACACATCACAACACAAAAAACACAAACAACCACAAAACATTACAATAACAACACAGAATAACTCACCACAATAACAAAAATCAACACAACAAAGACGTCAACAAGTCATCCACTGCTCTCAGGTGGTCAAATTAATTTAAATTAATTCTACACATAACTTTTTGTAATTTTTAGTACATATGAAATACATATAAACATTTAGATTAGGTGTTTTTAATAACATTTCTTTTGATATAGTTAATTTAAACATTTAATTTAAAAATAAGTTAATAGCACTGTAACATTTTTATTATTTTGTTCTTTATTTAACCCTTTCACTGCTAGGCCTTTCCCCCACCCCCCTGTGCTAAGCCTTTTTTTGGCTGTTTGGGGTAGTTCGCGCTTAGGCCCCTGTAATTTTTTGACCACATAAGGTATCCACGCTAAATTTGCGCCCTTTTCTTCCAACATCATAGGAATTTTAAATATACCCAGGGTTTGTTGATTCCCCTGGAGGGGACCCAGAAATTAGCCAAAATACAGCTAAATTTGGGGATTTGTTTTGAAAAATGGGGAAAAAGTGTTTCAGAAGAAAGAGTCTGTTTTTTCCCCTGCAAATGGTATCAAAAAAGGGTTTGTGGTTCTGAAGTCACCATCTTCCCAGATTTCAGGGACAAGCAGACTTTTGTCAGAAAACCAAAGTTTTTTACACAGTTTTGCCATTTTACTGGGACATAGCCTATTTTTGCTACTTTTTGTGCTTTCAACCTCCTTCCAGTTAGTGGTAGAAATGGGTGTGAAAGCAATAATGGATCCCAGAAAGCTATACATTTCTGAAAAGTAGATAACATTCTGAATTCAGCAAGGGGTCATTTGTGTAGATCCTTCAAGATTTTTTTATAGAAACTAACAGTTGGAAATAAGAAAAATTGAAAATGAGTTAAAAAAACAGCCATTTGTGCCAACGTTTTCACCTGTAAATTCTTCTAAGTATGACAGATGTTTGAAAGCGATATACCGTTACATTCGCTGGACCCTTCTTGTTGTGGGGATATATAGGACTTGTAGGTTCATCAAGAACCAGAGGAACCCAGAGTCAATAACTAAGCAGCGTCTTGCAGTGTTTTTTCATTGTGTACCGGGTATATAGCAATTAATTTGGTAAAATATAAAGAGTGAAAAATAGGTATCAAAGATACCTATGTATTTCCGAAATGGGAACAAAATATAGAGTTTAGAAACAGTAGCTATTTGCACATCTCAGAAATTGTGGTTACCCATATTAGCCTGTGAATTGTAGGACATTTTTCAAATTGACTTATTTTTTACACATTATCTTACATTAGGAAGGCAGAAATGCATAGAAAGTCAATAGGTAATAACAGTTACTCTACAGTTCCCCTAAGTCTCCCAATAAAAATTGTACCTCACTTGTGTGGGTAGGCCCTGTGCCCACGACAGGAAACGGACCAAAACGCAATATGGACACACCACATTTTTATAGTGAAAACTGAATCTTTTTTTGCAAAGTGCCTAGCTGTGGATTTTGAACCCTAGCTTAGCCGGAACCTAGGGAAACCTAGCAAACCTATACATTTTTTAAAACTAGACACCCAGAGGAATCAAGGATGGGGTGACTTGAGTGGCTCTCACCAGGTTCTGTTACCCAGAATCCCTTGCAAACATTAAACTTTGTCAAAAAAACACATTTTCCTCACATTTCTGTGATGGAAAGTTCTGGAATCTGTGTGGATCCACAAAATTCCACCCGCCTCGCATTCCCCAAAGTCTTCCGATAAAAATGGTACCTCACTTGTGTGAGTAGGCCTAATGCCCGTGACAGGAAACAGCCCAAAACGCAACGTAGACACACCACATTTTTACAGTGAAAACTGACCCTTTTTTCTCAAAGTGCCTAGCTGTGGATTTTGAACCCTAGCTCTGCTGGCACCTAGGGAAACCTAGCAAACCTATACATTTTTGAAAACTAGATTCCCAGAGGAATCCAGGAAGGGGCGACTTGTGTGGCTCTCACCAGGTTCTGTTATACAGAATCCCTTGCAACCCTCAAACTTTGTAAATGAAACACACTTTCCTCACATTTCTGTGATGGAAAGTTCTGGAATCTGTGTGGATCCACAAAATTCCACCCACCTCGCATTCCCCAAAGTCTTCCGATAAAAATGGTACCTCACTTGAGTGAGTAGGCCTAGTGCCCGTGACAGGAAACAGCCCAAAACGCAACGTAGACACACCACATTTTTACAGTGAAAACTGACCCTTTTTTCGCAAAGTGCCTAGCTGTGGATTTTGAACCCTAGCTCTGCTGGCACCTAGGGAAACCTAGCAAACCTATACATTTTTGAAAACTAGATTCCCAGAGGAATCCAGGAAGGGGCCACTTGTGTGGCTCTCACCAGGTTCTGTTATACAGAATCCCTTGCAACCCTCAAACTTTGTAAAAGAAACACACTTTCCTCACATTTCTGTGATGGAAAGTTCTGGAATCTGCGTGGGTCCACAAAATTCCACACACCCCGCATTTCCCAAAGTCTTCCGATAAAAATGGTACCTCACTTGTGTGGGTAGGCCTAGTGCCCTCGACAGGAAACGGCCCAAAACGCAACGTGGACACAACACATTTTTACCGTGAAAACTGACCCTTTTTTGGCAAAGTGCCTAGCTGTAGATTATGAACTCTAGCTCTGTCGGCACCTAGGGAAACCTATACATTTTTGAAAACTAGACACCCAGGGAGATCCAGGAGGGGGTGACTTGTGTTGCTCTCACCAGGTCCTGTCACCCAGAATCCCATACAAACCTCAAGCTTTGTAAAAAAAAAAACCACACATTTTCCTCATATTCCTGTGATGGAAAGTTCTAGAATCTGTGTGGATCCACAAAAATCCACTCACCCTGCGTTCCCCTAAGTCTTTCAATAAAAATGGTACCTCACTTGTGTGGGTAGGCCTAGTGCCCGTGACAGGAAACGGCCCAAAACGCAACGTGAACACACCACATTTTTACTGTGAAAACTGACCCTTTTTGGAAAAGTGCCTAGCTGTAGATTTTGAACCCTAGCTCTGCCGGCACCTAAGGAAACTTAGGAAACCTATATATTGTTGAAAACTAGACACCCAGGGAAATACAGGAGGGGGTGACTTGTGTGGCTCTCACCAGGTTCTGTTACCCAGAATCCCCTGCAAACATCAAACTTTGTAAAAAAAAAAACACATTTTCCACACATTTCTGTGATGGAAAGTTCTGGAATCTGCGTGGATCCACAAAATTCCACCCTCCCCGCATTACCCCAGGTCTTTCGATAAAAATGGTCCCTTCCTCGCGTGGGTGGGTCAAGTACCCGCGACAGGCAAGGGCCCAAAACGTATTGAGGAGATTTCAAAATTACCTATCACAAAACGACCTGGTTTTGCAAGGGGGGGTCACCTAGATTTTTGGCCAAGGGATCAGCGGCCATCAAGGGAAACCTACCAAACCCACACATTTCTGAAAACTAGACACCCGGGGAGTCCAGGGAGGTATGGCTTGCGTTGACCCCCAAAGTTTTCCTACCCAGAATCCCCTGCAAACCTCAAATTTAGCTTAAAAAAATCACTTTTTCTCAAATTTCTGTGTGGGAAAGTTGTGGAATCACCTGGCTGACACAAATTTCCTACCACCCAGCATTCCCCCAGGTCTCCCGATAAATATGATACCTCACTCGTATTGGTGACCCAAGTACCCGTGACAGGCAAGGGTCCAAAAAGTATTGAGGAGACATCAAAATTACCTGTCACAAAATGACCTGGTTTTGCAAGAGGGGTAACCTGGGTTTTTGGCCCAGGGATCGGTGGCCATCTAGGGAAACCTACCAAACCCACACATTTTTGAAAACTAGACACCTGGGGGAGTCCATGGAGGTATGGCTGGCGTGGACCCCCCAAAGTTTTCCTACCCAGAATCCCCTGCAAACCTCAAATTAAGCTGAAAAAATCACTTTTTTCTCAAATTTTTGTGTGGGAAAGTTGTGGGATCACTGGGCTGACACAAAATTCCTACCACCCAGCGTTCCCCCAGGTCTCTCGATAAAAATTATACCTCACTCGTGTGGGTGGCTCAAGTACCCGCGACAGGCAAGGCCCGAAAACATATTGAGGAGACATCAAAATTACCTATCACAAAACAACCTGGTTTTGCAAGAGTGGTCACCTGGGTTTTAGGCCCCGGGATCGGTGGCCATCTAGGGAAACCTACCAAACCCACACATTTTTGAAAACTAGACACCTGGGGGAGTTCAGGGAGGTATGGCTTGCGTGAACCCCCCAAAGTTTTCCTACCCAGAAACTCCTGCAAACCTCAAATTAAGCTGAAAATAATCACTTTTTCTCACATTTCTGTGTGGGAAAGTTGTGGGATCACTGAGCTGACACAAATTTCTGACCACCCAGTGTTCCCCCAGGTCTCTCGATAAAAATTATACCTCACTTGTGTGGGTGGCCCAAGTACCCGCAACAGGCAAGGTCCCGAAACATAGTGAGGAGACAACAAAATTACCTATCACAAAACAACCTGGTTTTGCAAGGGGGGGTCACCTGGGTTTTTGGCCTCAGGCTCGGCGGCCATCTAGGGAAACCTACCAAACCTACACATTTTTGAAAACTAGATACCTGGGGAGTTCAGGGAGGTATGGCTTGCGTGGACCCCCCAACGTTTTCCGACCCAGAATCCCCTGAAAACCTCAATTTTAGCTGGAAATACCACTTTTTTCTCAAATTTCTGTGTGGGAAAGTTGTGGGATCACTGGGCTGACACAAATTTCCTACCACCCAGCATTCCCCCAGGTCTCCCGATAAAAATAATACCTCACTCGTGTGGGTGGCCCAAGTACCCGCGACAGGCAAGGGCCCAAAATGTATTGAGGAGACATCAAAATTACCTATCACAAAACAACCTGGTTTTGCAAGGGGGGTCACCTGGGTTTTTGGCCCTGGGCTCGGCAGCCATCTTGTGAAACTACCAAACCCGCACATTTCTGAAAACTAGACACCCGGGAGAATCAAGCGAGGAATGGCTTGCGTGGATCCCCCAACGTTTTCCTACCCGGAATCCCCTGCAAACCTCAAATTTAGCTGAAAAAAACACATTTTCCACATATTTTTGTGTGGAATCACCGTGCCGGCACAAATGTCCTACCCCACAGCGTTCCCCTCAGTCTCCTGAGTAAAATGATACCTCACTTGTCTGGGTGGGGCAAGGGCCTGTGACTGGGAAGAGCCAAAAACATAGGGATTAAGGGTATAGCACAGCGAATTCTAAGCGCTACATTTTTTCAAAAAAACGTTTTTAGCCAATTCTGCATTGGACAACCACACAAGTGAGGTATCATTTTACTTGGGAGACTGAGGGGAACGCTGTGGAGTAGGACATTTGTGCCGGCACGGTGATTCCACATAAAAATATGTGAAAAATGTGTTTTTTTCAGCTAAATTTGAGGTTTGCAGGGGATTCTGGGTAGGAAAACATTGGGGGATTCACGCAAGCCATACCTCGCTGGACTCCCCCGGGTGTCTAGTTTTCAGACATGTGTGGGTTTGGTAGGTTTCCCTAGATGGCCGCTGAGCCCGGGGACAAAAACCCAGTTGACCCCCCTTGCAAAACCAGGTTGTTTTGTGATCGGTAATTTTGATGTCCCCTCAATAAGTTTTGGGCCCTTGCCTGTTGTGGGTACTTGACCCAACCACACGAGTGAGGTACCATTTTTACTGGGAGACCTGGGGGAACGTTGAGTGGTAGGAAATTTGTGTCAGCCCAGTGATCCCACAACTTTCCCACACAGAAATTTGAGAAAAAAGTGCTTTTTTTCAGCTAAATTTGAGGTTTGCAGGGGATTCTGGGTAGGGAAACGTTGGGGGGTACATGCAAGTCATACCTCCCTGGACTCCCCCAGGTGTCTAGTTTTCAAGAATGTGTGGGTTTGGTAGGTTTCCCTAGATGGCCACCGAGCCCGGGGCCAAAAACACAGGTGACCCCTCTTGCAAAACCAGGTCGTTTTGTGATAGGTAATTTTGATGTCTCCTCAATACATTTTGGGCCCTTACCTGTCACGGGTACTTAAACCACCCACACGAGTGAGGTACAATTTTTATCGGGAGACCTGGGGGAACGTTGGGTGGTAGGAAATTTGATTCAGCCCGGTGATCCCACAACTTTCCCACACAGAAATTTGAGAAAAAAGTGATTTTTTCCAGCTAAATCTGAGGTTTGCAGGGGATTCTGGGTAGGAAAATGTTGGTGGGTCTACGCAAGCCATACCTCCCTGGACTTCCCCCGGTGTCTTGTTTTCAGAAATGTATGGGTTTGGTACGTTTCCTTAGATGGCTGCTGAACCCAGACCAAAAATCAGGTGACCCCCTTGAAACACCAGGTAGGTTTGTGATAGATAGTTGGTCACCTCTGTTTTTGGTCCCGGGTTTGCAGACATCTAGGGGAACCTAAAAAACCCAGACATTTCTGAAAACTAGACAACCGTGGGAGTCCAGGGAAGTGTGGCTTCCGTTGATCCCCCAACATTTTCCTTACAAAAATTTGCTGCAAACCTCAAATTTAGCTAAAAAGTCACATTTTTCTCTAATATCTGTGTGGGAAAGTTGTGGGATCACCGCACAGCACAAATATGCTACTACCCAGCATTCCCCTCAGTCTCCCGATATAAATGATACCTTACTTGTGTGGATGGGCCAAGTGCCTATGACATGGAAAAGCCACAAACGTGTAGAAATTGAGGGGGGCCCAAAGCGGGTCTAAAAGGGCAGTTGGTTTATACGTTTTGCAGCTGACGCAACTTTGGGCATCCACACAAGTGAGGTATCATTTTTCTCGGGAGACCAAGGGGAATGCTGGGTAGTATTTTTGCCTGCACGTTGATCCTACAACTTACCCACACAGAAATGTGAGGAAAATGTAACTTTGTAAGTAAATTTGAGGTTTGCGGGGGATTCTGGGTAAGAAAACGCTGGGGGATCCATGCAAGCCACACCACCAGCCAAGAGTCAGTACATGCACACAACCATCCACACACACCACCAGACAAGCGCCATCCACGCACACTGCCAGCCAAGCGCCATCCACACACACCGCCAGCCAAGCGCCCCAAAGTATATATAAAACAACAAAATCCCTGGCTCCTAGTGGGCTTTCTGCCCCCCGGGGGGGGCATATTAGGGACTATTGCCCCATCTGCCTCCCGGGGGAGGCAGAAAGGCTGTGGACATTTTTTTGGGGGTGGGGGCACTGGCATGCCCATTTTGGGCAGCCCCCACCTCTACATATAAAAAAAACAATCCCTGTGGCCTAGTGGGCTTTCTGCACCCTTGGGGGCAGATGAGGGACTATTGCCCCATCTGCCTCTGGCGGGGCAGGAAGATTGTGGGATTTTTGGGGGGGCATTGGCATGCCCATTTTGGGCAGCCCCCACCCCTAAATTCAATGGGAAAAATCCCTGGCATCTTTTGGGCTTTCTACCCCCCAGGGAGGCAGATTGGGGGCTGCTGACTCCATCTGCCCCGCTGGGGGGGAAGAAAGACTGTAATTTTCCAGGGTTGGGTGGTGGCATTGGCATGCCCATCTTGGGCAGCCCCCACCCCTAATTTCAGTGAAAAAAATCCCTGGTATCTAGTGGGCTTTCTGCCCCCCGGGGGTAGATTGGGGGCTACTGCCCCATCTGCCCCCCAGGGGGGGCAGAAAGACTGGAATTGTGTGGGGGGGAGGGGTGGGGGCATTGGCATGCCCATCTTGGGCAGCCACCACCCCTAAATTTAACAGGCAAAAAAAAACCTGCCTTCTAGTGGGCTTTCTGCCCCCCGGGGGCGTATTGGGGGCTCCTGCCCCCATCTGCCTCCTGGGGGGCAGAAAGACTGTAATTTTTGCAGGGGTGGGGGCATTGGCATGCCTGTTTTGGGCAGCCCCCACCCCTAATTCAAATTGCCCAAAACAATCTCTGGTATCTAGTGGGGCTACTCTCCCCCTCTGCACCCCAGGGGGGACAGAAAGACTGTCATTTTTGCGGGGTGGGTGGGGGCATTGGCATGCCCGTTTTAGGCAGCCCCCAACCGTAATTCAAATTGGCAAAAAAAATCCCTGGTTTCTAGTGGGCTTTCTGCCCCCCAGGGGGTGGATTGGGGGCTACTGCCCCCATCTGCCCCCCAGGGGGGCTGAAAAACTGAATGTACCCAATTTTTTTTGGGGGGGGGGGCAAAGGCCCTTGCCCAAGGGGCCGCTCCCCCCTCCCTGGTGGCTAGTGGGTGGATCCCTGCTTGGGTATTGCCCACCTGGGGAGATCCCCAAGCAGGGATCCACTAGCAAGGGGTACCATTGGAAAGGGGAGATTTTCCCCTTTCCGATGATACCTCTCCCGTCTTTCTACATGCTCAGGGGGCTGAGATAGCCCCCTGAGCACGTGGAAAGCGAAACTGAAATGAGCCTCTTGGTTCATTTCAGTTTCGGTTTCACTGAAATGACGTCAGCGCGACGTGCGCACTGATCGTCATTTCAGGGAAACCAAAGCTGCAGCCTCGGGAGCTGGGTAAGCTCTTCCCCAGCTCCCGAGGCTGTTGGGGGTGAAAGGGAATCCCTCTGGTGCCCGCACCAGAGGGATTCCCTGTGCTATGAGCGAGGACAGCTGGGGGCCGTCCGACGCTCATGAGCACTGGTGCGTCGGACGGCCCCTGGTCGTCCGACGCACCGAAGGGGTTAATAATGTTGTTATGTTTAACACGACAACACATCACAACACAAAAAACACAAACAACCACAAAACAATACAATAACAACACAGAATAACTCACCACAATAACAAAAAACAACACAAAAAGACGTCAACAAGTCATCCACTGCACTCAGGTGATTAAATAAATTGAAGTTAATTCTATGCATAATGATTTAGAAGTTTTAGCACATAATAAATACATATACACATTTTACTTTAGGTGTTTGTAATAAAACTTCCCAAACATTATTTAAATTTTATTTGATATATTTAATTAGTTTAAATATTTCAATTAAAAATAAGTTAATAGCGCTTAAGCATTTTTATTGTTTTGTTCTACATTTAAACTAATGTTATGTTAAGTTATGTTTTATGTTATGTTAGCATAGATATGTTTAACACAACTACAACACATCACATAAAACACAAACAACCACAACACACTACAATAACAACAGAAAATAAAACACCACAATAACAAAAAAAGACAACACAACTGCATTATCTGGTTGTAGAGTTATTTTATTTTATTGACTTCTTGTGGATTGCTGTGCTGTTGCAGTGCTGTGTTCTTGGTGAGTTAGTATGTCCTTTTGTTGTTGTTATGCAGTTATGGGGTTGCCTAGTGGTATGTTGTGGTTTTCTTGGAGCGTGTTATTGTATTGATGTATTGTTTTAAAGCATTGTTTTATTGCCTTGCTACTGGCTATTGTAATGCCCTTCAGTCAGTCATCATTTTTATTCGGTTTGCAGATTAAACCATAAAAGACACAGCAAAGTATAAAAAACTTTAAAATATCAAACTTTTCCGTAATCGACAGCACCTGATAAAAGTTTGCCAAATAAAAACATGCATGCACTTCAGGTAACAACATTGAATAAATTGGAGCAGGTCCAACTTGGACAAAGTGGTTGCAAGCTGGCAGCGGAACGATAAAAGTTCTACAAAGTTTTTTGTAAAAAGAGCAAAACATTATAAAGTGCAAAGTTTCCTAAGTGGAAACGCTATCACAACTGCATGGAATAAAAGAAGAGTCAAAGGAACTACCACGTAGGATAGCCAACGGGATATGAATAAGATTTAATCCAAAACATGTCAAAAGAAAATGATAATGGTTAGGCATATCAAATGTTAGCTACGGCTCAACAGTGGGGGTGGTTTGCAATGGGAAACAGGCTCTAACAGAGATTTTAATCAATGCATTTATCTCTCGCTCTTTTGCTTTCAAGGCCTTAAAAGCTGTTTTAGTTCAAGCAACATTACCAGAGACCATTAAATCCAGATCATAAAAAAGTTCAGACCGGCCCAACTTGCTAAAACAGTCTTTTACATAATTTAACCAAGGAATGCTGGACACACGGTCAAGGGCCAAACAGTCCTTTATTACAAAATGATTGAAACTTTTTTCAGGGCCTAGACAGACAGATCACCAAAGAAGTAGGGGCCGCACCTGCAGAGTATCGGACAAATACCCTAATCCAAGTTCCTCGTGAATGATATAGGATGAGGAGCTTTGGGAAAGGCATAAAAGCCTTCTTAAAAATGTATTCTCTATTACACTTAATGCAGAGAAGCTGGCGAAACCATAAATATAGCTACCATAGGCAGCTATAGGAACACTCTTTGCTTTATAAATGGCAAGCATGACCTTGATAAATTTGTGCCCCAACCTGTTCAGAAAATTGAAAACAGAAGCAATTCTCCTAGTGAGCAAATGACATCTGGCAGAAGCCAAAGGGGTATAAATAATGGAACGCACAGCCTTTTTAATCAGTTACATTTGCAAAGTTTGCTAAATTTATTTGAACGCTCTCAAGGCAGAATCTTTGGCGTGCAGTTCCTGGTTCGTGCTCTGTGCATGCACATTTATTAACTTCCACAAAAGCTGGTGTCCAAATGGTACCCCAGTCCCAGGGTGCACAGTCTTAAATGTCATCCCACAGGCCATTGTATTTTAGCAACAATCTTATTGTACTCATTTTAATCCACTGTAATCCCTCTTAAACAAAACGAAAAGTGCATATTTTGTGTTCTATTTGCAACATGATGATAACTGTGCAAAAGTTATTTAAAACGTGATTCTTCGGCTTGTAACAATGATGATGTCATCCAAACTCAGAAACACTCAATGCATTTCTGGGGGAGGTCCCTTCATCAGGGGTAACTAGAATATGAGAAATAAAAAAGGTCCTATCAGCATAAACATCAGTTAACATGCTTCCAACACACATAACAAGCGCAGCGATACAGCAACATTTATTACCGAGACTCTAGGGTGACAAATAAACACAAACATAGACTTACTGTGTGCAAGCCATGAAAGCAACATCACCTTGCGTCCAACACAGTCAATATACTATTGCTTAAAAAAGTCAAGCTGCTAAAGCAGCAGTAGATTGTGTCACCAGTAAAAGCACAAACGTTTGTGAAATTTCAGCTGAAATACAATTGCCTACAGGACGACATTTAAGGCTTTGTACCCTGTGTCTGGGGTACCATTTAGACACCAGCTTTTGTGGAAGAAACCAAAGGGGACCAGGTCATTGATGAATCAAATAGAACTCCTAAATATGTAAAAGTAGCAACTCAACTAATAATATTACCTTTGATCTGAAAAATAGGTGCTCAAGACAAGGCTGTTCACAAAGTGCACAAAGGAATCAAGCAGACAATCTGTAATTAAGGACAGCGTTGTCTGCATAAAGCAACACAGGGGTCGAATACTGTCCGCTCCAAGACATGTCCGCACCATCCTCAATGAGAGCCTTCTCCAGATTTTTAATATATAGGGTGAAAAGGAACAGAGCCAGTATGCAGCCTACGCGAACACCCCGGTTTATTTTAGAGTGCTCTGTGCATTCCCACAAAGGGGCAAATCGAACAGAAGTAGACATGTTAAAATAAAGATCATGCAAAAGTGCAACTAAATTGGTTTTAACACCAAGATGCAACATGATGTCCTATAATTTCTCCCTATTGACACTGTCAAATGTGGTACTCAGGTCCATAAAGGCCAGGTGCAAAGCCCCTTGCTTGGCCAGTGTATATTTATTGATAATAAGATAAAGATTGAAACTTTGGTCGACCGTCCCTAAACCAGGCTGAAAGCCTAATTGGATATCGGATAAGATGTTATGATCAAAAGCCCAATTCAATAACCTATTCAAAACTCTATGGCAAGAGACCTTAAACCACAAAACAGCTCAAAGGAAAGGGGCGGTAACATTTAGAGTTGTTGCGGTTTCCTTTCTTAAAAACAGGTACTATCACCGAAGTAGACCATGACTTTGTTATAGACTGTTTGGCAACCGCATTAAGAAATAAAGTAATGATCCCTTAGTACTGCATTAATGAGCAAGATTGCGCCTGAATAGCTTGCCGCACTACTCGCCACCAGCACCGCGTTCTCTCGGAAGGATCCGCCATTGGCTGTGCACCCTGGAGCTTGGTCCTCGCTGAGTCAGCTGATGCTCCTCGCACTGGGTGGACGCCGGCGTCTCTCCCGCGAATCCGAGCTTAGGAACGGCAGCCGGATTCCATTGGACTGCTTCTTTGTGGTTGCGGCCGCGGCTGTCTCCCTGCTACATCTAGCGGCCTCTACAGAACCTGGGCAGGCTACCCCCAAAAGGACATCGCTGAGGATGGCAGCTAAAGGCATAAGGGGCACCAAGATGCAAATTCTTCCCAAGATTGCTGGCACAATCGCTCCTGCACCAGACCCCGAAACCAACATCAAAGGTAAAAGGGACATTGGAGGAGATGGCAGGAGAGCTGCACAGAGGGTGACTGGAGGGGCCACGCACAAAGAGAGGGGAGACTTCCAAACTTCTATCACAAAATTGTTTCCCCCCTCTAGCTGTATGAGCTCTAAAACGAGGAGAACTGACGACCAAGGCAGAGCAGAGGTAGCTGATGAATCTACCATTGAACCATTGGATTCAGAACCGCGACCTGAGCCTGAACTGGGCCCCCCATTCCTAATCCTGTTAATGGCCATGTACAACCCCTGCACCTTGACCCAGACTGCCAGGCAGCCTCATCCAATGCATCTGCTGCCCCCATGGCTTCAGGGGCTCTAGGGGTCCTTAAGGGAAATAACAGTGGGATGGCGTCAGGTGAGGGTGCGACCACAGCCTAGGTGGCTCTAGATGGGAGGTCCCATGCAATACAGAGACATAAAGGAAGCATTCTTACTTACTTAGCAACAGAAAACTGTCTGGTAGCAAGGGGGCAGTATTTATGTCCGACCGCTTCCCCAGAGCTAGCGGGGGAGCATTTCTTTTCTGTCACTGACTGATCTGACTCCTCTGCCGGAGGGAACCTGTCTTCAAGCGACGGTGCACAGTCAGATTCAAACTGCATTCGCACTACGAAGGAGGTTGGCACCTCGCAGCGCAGAACGACCACATCCAATAAGCGAAAGGGGAAACTACACAAAAGCCACAGTCATCTAAAGTGGGACTACTCTGGTACATAGCTTACCTGTCTTAATGGAGAGGCGCCGCCTAGGGTACCTGGGCTGGACAGAACTAGTACAAGTATGGATATAGGAGAACCCTCTTTGCCCTCGATCTAACTATCAATTAAACAATTTCAAGAAGAGGCTCAGGTGGACAATAATCAAGCTAAGAGTGCAGCCAAGAAACTACAGGGTGGGATAAGGAAGCTGAACAAGACGTGCTTAGACATTGCTGAAAGCGTCACGATGATTGAAAATCGCACTGAGAGCCTGGAAGTTGAAGTTAACTCTCTAAAAACGCAAAGTATTTCTCATGGCGCTTGCATGACGTTTGTCATGTGGAAGCTAGAAGACCAGGAGAACAGGCAGCGCTGGAACAGCCTTCGACTCCTGGGAATTCCCGAAGGGGTTGAAGGAGACGACCCCCGACAGTTTATTGTGGCGCATTCCCTGATCACCCAAACTGGAACTGCGACACAGAAATACAAAGGGCCCACTGATTTCCTTTCACAATCAAGAAACAGTGCTCTAACAAAGGAGTGAAACCCAGAGTCATCTTGGTCTATTTTGGCAACTTTCTGTTAAGACAATTGGTTTATGAACACGCTCGCCCGAACTAAAAAGAAATGTTTGAAGGGGTGTCTTTTTTTTGCGAAACCAGATTTTAGCCACGCTACAGTTGAACTCAGATGGAGTCTTCGCCAGCTGTTTGCCCGCTTTCAGCAGCTGGGAGCCCAAGTTTATCTAATGAACCTGGCTAAGCTCAAAATTAATTTGAATGGCGCTTCTCGCAGCTTTACGTCTGAAATTAAGGCTCAGGAGTATCTTACCGAAATTAAGGCAAAAGCTGGGCATAGCCAGCACGCTTAGCAGATTTTGATTTAGGTGCTGTGGCCTGATGTGGCTCCCTTTCAAGGGGGAGAGAGTGGGGGTGGTTGGGGGGTAAAATAAGATTAGCTCATATCAAACCGAGTCTGGCTGAGTTGGGCCTATGGTCTAAACTATTTTGCTTGGCTAACACGGTGGGATCGAATGGCGGGGCCCTATTCTGGCATCCATCATTCAGGCGTGTCCTGAGTGCTCGGCTCGTGGAGGGGAGGGGTGGTGGGGGGTTCGAGGGGGCTGGGCAGGTAGAGGGGTGGCTGGAGGCACCCACACCAGGAAGTTCATTTGTTTATATGCAGAAATGTGGCTTTTTCGTTTCTATGTTGCTTGATGCTTCTTTGGATTTTGTTCACTTTTGGGTATTCTTGGGCTTTTGGGCTTTTTGTCTATGAGTTTTTCTCTGGCTTACTTATCTGTCATAGTGCAATGGAGAATCTGATAAATTAAAATGTCAAAGATAGCGCATTTTAGAATTGTTACTCTTAATGTTTGCGGGTTAGATGACTGGCGGAAAAGGCAGGTTTCCCAGGGATTACGATTGTTGTCTGCCTTCAAGAAACACACATTGAAGGGACACAGAGGGCCCTCTTAAACACGCTGGGACTGACTTTGATAGGAGGGACTTCGCAGAGTGCTCGCACTAGAGGGGTAGCTATTTTAGCCCGATGTAGTAGCCTATTCCAAACTATTCAAACTAAGACGGATCCCCATGGGAGATGGGTCTTAACAGAGTGTAGGCCTTCTTCCCAGACTTCTTTTACATTATGTTCAATATACGGTAGCATTGTAGATGACCCGGGGTAATTAACTGGCTTACTGGGGAGCTGGCGCATTGGCCCCTTCCCATTATAATTTGTGGGGACCTGAATATTAATCTACCCTGTGATTGGGCCCTGGATGGCCAACAGCCCTATAAAGGTAGAAAACTCAAAGTTCTGCAGGCTCTCCGGAATTTATGTCAAGTTCACGGGTTAATCGATGTATGATCTCCTTTGAAACCGTGCAATTTTGGATATACGTATTATTCTGCCCCACATCAGTCACATGCTCGACTAGATTACTTTCTAGCATCTCCCTCACTGATCCAGGCTGTTAATATTGAGCTTGTACCCCGATTTATGTCAGATCATAATCCACTAATTTTAGGAGTCAAGGAGATACTATTAGCAAGGAAATTCCTGCCTGGAGTTTTGAGAGAGCCTTACTATTCAACAAGGAATATTGTGATTATATGAAAGGCTGGATCCGGGATTTTTTGGAAAGGAACAATGGCTCCGCTCAAATAGGAGTGGTTTGGGATGCCTTAAAGGCATGTGTGCGTGGGGAAACGCTCCAGTTCACATTAAGGAATAATAAAGAGGAAAAACATTTGGTTCCAGAGCTCCAGAAGAAATTAGCAAGGGCTGAAGAAAAACTTATTGGGGCAGTGCAACAAAGGAAGGACATCGATTTGGCACATTTAGAGGTTGCTGCTGCTAGAGCAGCAATTGGTGACATTTTAGCTGAGAAAGCTGCTTTTAAGTGGGCTGCTGCTAGGGAAAAGGTTTATGAATTTAGCTAACAAATTGGCCACCGGTTAGCCTTAAGAACCAGACAACAAATTACCAATAATGAGATACGCTCAATCAGAGACCCGGCAGTTGGGATAATTTCTGAACCAGACAATTAGAATAGCTTTTCCCCAGTTCTATCAAGCTCTGTACCCTGAGAAATGGGCTGGGGCAGCAGCAACCAGACAAAATGCCATCGATAATTTCTTAGAACTAATTTTGATATTGAGGCTGAGCCCGGAGGATCAGGAATATTTAGAAGACTCCCCCTTGCGGGAGGAGATCACTGCAGCAATAACTAGCTTCCCGATGGAAAGGCAGCGGGCTCTGACCTAATTCCGGTTGAATTTAATAAAGTCTTTATCAACCAAATCAAAGAGCCATTTAAAATCATGCTTGAGCAAATTTTTAATGGTTCTGCCCCTCCTCCATCTTGGTCACTTGCAAAAATCATTATTTTTCCCAACAAGGATAAACCGCTCCAGGAAATGGGCTCTTACCGCCCCAAAACCTTAATTAACGGAGATTCTAAAATCTACACCATAATCCTAGCCTCCCACCTATTGGTAGTAATTGTCTAGTTTCTAGATGGCAAAATGGAAGCATTCCTAAAAAAAAGCACTACTGACCATATTAGGAGATGTATTACATTGTTAGATGCAACACAGGGTTACAGGAGACCCGATGGCGCTAATTTTGCTTGATGCTGAAAAGGCCTTCGATCGGGTCTCCTGGCTTTTCCTGTGGACCATCATGCACAGAATGGGGCTAGGGCCCGGATTCATCCAGGCTGTAAAAGCACTATCCATAAATCCTATCGCTAGTGTTATGATAAACGGGGCACAGACAGAGCAATTTGCTATAACACGGAGGACTCGCCAAGGCTGCCCCTGCTCTCCTCTGCTTTTCGAAATGTATACTGGCCCGTTTATCAAGAAACTAGAAATGAACCCCGGGATCCTTCCAATACACAGGCATTAATTATACACTTAAATTATGGCTTATGCCGACGATTTAGCGCTTGTGACTCCTGATCCCGCAAAGGCAATCGAGGCTATTGAACTGGAGGCTCAAAACTTTGGAGAGGTGTCTGACTACGCTGTGAATAAAGAAAAAACTCAGACTATTTTGAACAAGAGAATTAATTGGGCTGACCACAGGGTGGTTAACAAGGCGAGAAATCTTGGGGTGAATATACTATCCAATACTGACATGATTGTTGAAGAAAATGTAACCCCCTTAGCCTCAAAGATGAAAAAGTCATTGCAACGGCTAAATAATCTGCACCTCTCTCTAGTGGGCAGGTGCAATGTCTTACAAACGATTTTTTTCCCGAAGATTTTATATTTTTTAGAACTATACCCCTTGAATTTACAAACCTAATGTTAAAGAAATGTGATAATCTTTTTACACAGTTTGTACGGGCTTATGCCCGGCCTAGAAGGTCTTTAAACTATTTATCACTCCCAAGGGAGAGAGATGGCTGGTCGCTCCCAAACCTAAAGCTATACTACTGGTCTACCATTCTGCAGCTATGCCCCATATTGCTGCAGGATCACCCCCAAGCTCTAACAGCGGAACTTCCGTCTCTGTTTGAACTTCTAATTGGCCCCGAAGCTCAGGGCTGTTTGTGGTGGCAATTAGAATTTGGATATTTTAAGAGAGTAAGGTTTAAGACCCTTATTTGGACCTAAAAGGCCTTTACTGCTGTTCGTAAACTATTAGGGATTGGCAGATTAAACTACTATACTCCAACAAGCAATAACGAGAAGCTGCCAGAAATATTTGGGGGACAGTACTTCGTGACCTGGGCCAAAGCTGGCTTAATAAATTGATAGCTTTCTACTCCTCTAACGGGATTATGCCCTTTGAAGACTTGAAAACAAAGTTTAGCCTCAGTCACAATGAGATTTTTAAATACCTCTCAATTAGGAATTTTTTACAACGTAAGGCAGGTGGGTCTGTGGTATTTGCCAAATGCAAACTCATGGAGAAATTAGTCGAGCATAACGCACCACGAATAGAGACTATCTATGGCATCCTCAATAGCTTGATGCCAGACGACCTGAGCAAGATCTCTGGGAAATGGCAGACGAAATTAGGCATCACAGATAATGCTTTTCAACGAGGTCTCTGTTTTGCACAAAGTGGCCAACTTTCGACTAACCTGCAAGCACAGTTTTACAAAACTTGTTTCTTTCTATACTATACTCCGAGTAAAATTGCAAAATGGGGGCCTGGTAAAGGTACCAAGTGCCCCCGCTGTTTTGAACATGGAGTAGATTCGGTACATATGTTTGCAACTTGTGGGAAGCTTGGTCCTTTAATTGAAGACATTTCAGGCTTTTTCAAGATAGTTTTATCCCAGAATATTTCCCTGACACCCCCCATGATCTTATTGGGAGTACATGATTCTATAGTAAGAAACAAGGGAGGAGCCTTGATTTTTATTGCTATGGCTATATTCAGGCTATGCATTGCCTCGGCATGGCAGGATTACAATCCCCCTTCCTTTCAGCAGTGGCTGTCCAGATTTCTCTCAATTCATAATCTAGAAAAAGCAATATATGCTAAAAAGGGTGTTTGCGCCAAAAAAAGGGATTGGTTATTTGGGACCCGCTGACCAAGTGGGTTCGTCACCCGCCCATGCAAAAGGGGGAGAGTTGAGTCCTTGCAGACAAACTGGGAGTCCGGGTAAAACAAAGTTAGCTGTACTGTATATTTTATTTAAAGCATATCTATATGTATATATTAACCCTTTTACCTGCGGGAGACCCAAAGTTCTTCTCTCATTCCATAGCTGCTGTACTTGCACTTTGCACTCGGCACTTTTTGCACTGGACACTTTACATACCTCTGGCTTATCTCAGATTATCCGGGGATTTCATCAGTGTGTAAACATTTTCTGCTATGAATGCAAGATGCCCTGAGGGAGATCTCGAGGGAGATTGTTCAAACCTGGATGTTCAATATTGGGTTTTACTGTGTTGTATAAGCAGTTTGTTCTTTGCACTTTGCACTTTAGTATGCTATGCACTTTTTTCTATAATTCCTCTTTGCATATTTAAAGAATTCAGTGGTCTAGATAAAACAGATTAATTAACTTAATTTGATTTTATCTGGATTGTTGTTTATAAATGTTGTCTTGTGTGGGGCCAGGGCGGCTGGGGGGGTTGGGGTGGGGGGCAGTGGGCACTCTGTCGTTTACCTGTATCTAAATGTAATTGCATCAAAATTATAATGAAAATGTAAAATTAGAAAAAAAAAGATATAAAGTAATCAAAGGGGTGCAGAGTGCTAAATTAGATTTTAAAATGCCCACAGGTATAGCATCGCAAATCTCCTCATCAGAAACATTCACAGGAATATTAGGAATGCCAGACACAGGAAGATCACAAGAAGGGGAATAGGATTAGGCTCATCATGTGTGAGCTCGAAATGTCTAACTCACAGCTCAAGTAAGATAGTAGTAAGTAAAGCAGGTTCAGCCGCAGGCTTCAGGATGGGCTGATTAATAATTTCCCAGAATTTTGAACTATGCCAAAGCCTGCTGGTGCACAGCAACTCTTTCCACGCCTCCTAGCATAACAATTTGTTTCTCTCATTTGAAGTTCTCTTATAAGAAGCAAGACAAATAGCAATCAATCAATCAATATTTGTAAAGCACTGCTAATCACCCGTGAGGTTATCCAGGTGCTACGTTGCTGGGCTCCGTCGAAAAGCCAGGTCTCGAGTGTCTTCCTGAATTCAACCAGCTAGGGTGAATTGTGGAGGTGGAGTGGAAGGCCGTACCAGGACTTGGCGGCAAAGTAGGAGAATGAACAGCCTCCGCTGTGTCTTCGGCTGACTCGTGGTGTCTGTGTGAGGGCCAGGGGGGCGGAGCAAAGGTCTCTGGATGGTTGGTGGAAGTTCAGGCGGTGGTTGATGTATGCTGGTCCTAGGTCATGGAAGGCTTTATTGGTGTGTGTTAATATCTTGAATTGGCATCTTTTCTGGAAGGGGAGCCAGTGGAGGTTCTTAAAGTGTGGCCTGTTTGGGCAGGTTGAGGATGAGTCTGGTTGCTTCGTTCTGTATCGTTTGAAGTCTCCTCATGAGTTTGATGGTGGTTTCTGTGTACAGTGCGCCATGATCGAACGTAACGTGCACTTCATGCGAACAATCTCTGTGGTGGCCTCCACTACCTCCAGCAGGACACAATGTGCTCTGGAACAATCAGCATCAAACCATTTATAGGGCATAGAGCCCGTAGGTTTAGAGTTACTGGTCAACAGGGATTTAATATTGTCACAAAAGTGGAAAATGAGCACAGAATAGATATATCAGGTGATTTAATATTCAAGCAAATATCATACTCAGCTAGACAAACCCTGCAAAGATCGAAAGGAAAATGTCAGGAAAAACTCTATTCCATCTAAGGTGCTTCCGTGAGAAAGCGATCTGATATTATCTATAATGAAGCACACTGGGGAAACTTTTTGGAATTCCCAAATACCGGACAGTGATAAAGTGTTATGGTCACTCAAAGGACACCAGACCACCACAAAATTCAATAAAAAATTAACCATAGACGAAGAAACAAAAAGATAATCAAGAAGAATAGCAGTTCATCCACCAACAAAAGTGGATACAATCTCTTCAGATTGAGTCTCAACAGTAGTAGACGAGAGCTGGAACAAAGAATGAAAGGTAACCATCAAGATGAAAATTACCGTCAGTGACCCAGTTTTCTTGTAGGCACACTATTTTAAATCTCTGTAAGAGCAAATAAAAAGCCTCATTCCAAATTTTGTAACCATGGCCTGCAACATTCCAACTAAGGATCGTAAAACAGTCAAGAGACCCCAAGCACAGCAAGGTATCACCCAGACTAGAAGACAAACTCTCATTGTGGATAGAGTGCAGTCAATCATTATCACTGAAAGGGCCAGGCCCACTAATTCTGGACCTGATCTAGAAACACAATCTGATGGTTCTTTTTTTGCAGCATCAGAGCGTAGAGGGGAGAAAACTCGTTATTATTGCCAATCAATTAAGCAAGAAATCCTTTGGACACATAGTAACCACAAACAACTAAGTATAGTTGGTTAATTTATTACAAAGCCAGAAATAATTGGACATAAAGACACCTCAAGACAAGAGTGTAAAAGTACATCAGAATTATCATAAAGCCGAATCTGCGCATCGAATTGAGACAATGTAACATAAACAAAACAATTAGTTCAAGAAACAGGATGTAGAGGATCAGAAAGCATGTGTCCAAGTTTCTCTGCATCAAGGGTTGGGGAATGAAAAGCATTAATCTATCCCTACACTAACACTAAAATGACATCCCTACTTAAGCATCCCCAGGGAAAGAATAAAAGGTGTCAGCATGTGGAGTCTTCCTAAGAAGTCTCTCCACCATCCATGGGTCATGTAGCATAAAGCTACTGTTAGACCTGGCACCATTGGCGTGGGTCTCCCTTCCATTTTTTTTGCTGTTGCCTCCTGTGTTTTTCCTATGTTTTGCTGGTTTAGATGCTTTGGGCACTTTGCCACTGCTGTTCAGTGCCAAAGTGCAAGTGCTCCCTGTTGTAAATTGTTGTATGAATTAGTGACTCCATGATTGGCTTATTTGATTTACTTGTCAGACCCTAGTACAGTGCACCATGTGTGCCCAGGGCCTGTAAATCAAATGCTGCTGGTGGGCTTGCAGCACTGATTGAGCCACCCACAGAAGCAGCCTGTAAAATGTGGCTCAGGCCTGCCATTGCAGAGCCTGTGTGCAGTCTGGGACTGCCATGCTGACTTGGCAAGTGCACCCACTTGCCAGTCCCTAAACCTTCCCTTTTCTACATATCAGTCACCCCTAAGGTAGGCCCAAGGGCAGGGTGCATTGTATGTAAAAGGTAGGACATGCCCTGATGTGTGTGGCATGTCCTGATAGTAAATTACAGCTAATTCCGTTTTTCACTATTGCAAGGCTATCTGTTCCCATAGGCCAGAATGGGCAGTTTGATTATAACATCTTATAATCCTAACTGACCCTATGGACAGGATAGAAAAACGAATTGAGTATGCCTGAATACAGAATGTTAAAATACATCTTTTAGTGTGGGTGACTTTTACATTCTGTGTTTGAAAATACCACTTTTAGAAAGTAGGTATTTTCTTGCCTAACCTTCCAGTGTGCCTCTGCTAGGTTTGTGTATTCACTGTCTGGTTTGTGAGTGACGGGGGGCTGGAGAGGGCCTTGGCTCCAGCAGTCTGATGGGTCAGGGCTGGGATGAATAGGACCCTCATAGAATAGAGAGTAGGGGGAGGAGATTTCCTTTCAGCTACCTCGGCCAGGTCTGCTTTCAACAATGCTGTCTCCACCTCCTGCCAGGAAGCTGCACAGAACTGGTTTTGGTCAGGCACAGACACTCTCTGCCTTCAGAGACAAAGGATTTGTGAGTATAAATGTGGGGACCCAGACCCCAGAACTTTAGATCACTTCTGGGAATCAAGACGAACCTTTGCCAAGGAGAAGAACCAAGGAAGCTGAATGATTTGACTGCCCCTGTGCCATTGTGCTATTTTCTGGGGTTGGCCTGCAGTGGCTACTTATTTGCCAAGGAAAGGAGAAGGAACTTTTACTGAACTTTCATCATCTTGAAGAAGAATCTCCAAGGGCTTGAAGTGTGCTTGCCTCCTGCCGAAGTCTCAGGGATACAAGACTTCACCACCAGCTCCCCCCTGAATTTCCTTTCTGGGAATTCTGTCTGCAGAAGCCTGCGTATTGTTGGGAGCTGGAAGCGCGACTCAACGAGAAGAAGCGTGTCACAGCTGTTGCCGTCGCATCGCCGGAGAAGCGTGTCGCCACCGCAAGGGTCGCCGTCGCATCACCAGAGAAGCGTGTCGCAGGGCCTGTCGCGGCTCAAGAAGTTACCGAGTTCGCTGCACGGCCATCGGGCGATGCTCGCATCACCTTCACGTCGTCGCATCGCATCAAAGACGCCATCTTGTCGCATCGCACCGGATCGTCGCATCGCATCGGGGCGCCAGCTCGTCACATCGTAACCGGAACGCAGTACGAGATCGACGCATCGCCTCCTCTCCGTTAAGGAACAGACGCATCCCCTACTTTGTGCAAGCATTGAGGAGCAGACGCATCGCCTCCCCCGAAGCAAGGAACCGACGCATCATCCTCCCTGCGAACCTTTTGTTTGTTTTGCGTTACGCATCCAAGGTACTTTGTGAGAAACATGTCGCATTTACCATCTACATTGAACTAAGCTATTTTTCTACCATTTTAAAGTCATTTTCTTAAATACTGTATTGTGGATTTTTGTCGTTTGGGTCTTGTGTTAAGTCTGTATAAAGATTACTTATTTTTATTAAAACATGTGTAGTGTCCATTTGTAGTGTTTCCACTGTATTACTGTATGTGTTCACAAATGCTTTACACACTTCCTCTGAGATATGCCTGCCTGCTCGTGCCAAGCTACCAAGGGGGTGAGCAGGGGTTATTTTAGGAGTGTAGCCCCCTTACCCTGACTAGAAGCAAGGGTCACTATTTGGACAAACGTGCATACCATTGCCAACTAGAGACCCCCAGTTCTAACATTGGTGGTCAGCGGTGGGGATTCTGGACTTGCATTTTGACTCGTATACAGTAATTGGTGTACACTACTGGTGAGTGCAGACCAAACACAACCACATACATTTTGGTAGAATTTTTCTTTGGAACTGTTATTTTTGCTAAAGACTGCCAATTCTTATTGCCATGAGCAAACCAGCATCCAACGCATCTATGGATCTAGATTTTGAGGAAGAGAGGGTGGATACCTACACTGTGAAACAGCTGAAATACTTCTGTAGAAATGTAAAGTTGCTACTCAAGGCCTCACCAAGAAGGAGGAGTTCCAAAAGGTGCTGAGGGCCTGGTTAGAAGCAAGAAATGCCTCTGAGCATAAGAGAGAGCCTGTGGAGGAGGCTGAGGATACAGATGGGCAGCTGGATGGGCCATTGGGTACAGTCAGGGAGAGAGTACCTTCCCTGCCAGGCAGCAGTGTTTCTTGCAAAGGCCTGTCCCCAGGAGAGCTGGAGGACAGGGAGAGAAATAGAATGCATAAAATGGAGCTAGCCAAGCTCAAGATGGAGGGTCAAAAGGACGTAGAGAATACGAAGCTGGAGCTTGAGAATAACAAGTTAGCCTTGGAAAGAGAAAAAGCATGATTAGGGCATGAAAGATTGTTGAGGGAATTGGAGATCAAAGTTAGAAGCTTAGAAATTAATCCCTCTGGTGGCAGCGCACCATCTGTGCCTGCAGAAGGAAGAGTATATTTCCCCAAGGATGTCATTAAGGATTTCCATAAGCATGAAGATATTGGGCAGTGGTTTGCAGCATATGAGATAGCAATGTTGTCCCACCGGGTCCCTGAGAAAGATTGGGGAGCGGGGTTGTGGGGCCGCTTTGTTAGTGATGGGAGGGATACTTTGTTAGACCTGCCCAGTGAGAATAGGATGTCTTATGCCCACATGAAGGAAGCCCTGATGACCAAGTATGGGTTGACCCCAGAGCTCTATAGACAGAGCTTTAGGAATTGTAAGAAATTGGAGGCAACTCCCTAGGTGGAATATGTATCTTTCTTTTGCAGAGCAATGGATGGTTGGGTTAAGGGTAGCAAAGTGGATACTTTTGAAGCGCTCTATGATTTGTTTGCATGGGAGCATTTGTCTGCTAATTGTTATCCAGAGCTACGCCAGCACCTTATTGATAGCAAGCTAACTAACCCTAGGAAGCTTGCTGAGGAGGTGGACCGCTGGGTCAGTACCCGGGTCCACAAGGGTTATGTGGGAGACTTCACCAAAGGTGGGCAGGGTCTCCAGCAGAAGAGTGGTGGGGACAAAGGTAAACAGAGGGAGTTCCAGAAAGGGCCCCAAAGTAATTCCCAGGGGAACCAAGGGAAGGGTTCCCAGCCTCCCCCTGAGAAGAAGCCAGAGGCCCTGACAGGTAAACCTGTTCGCAGGGGCCCCCCTACATGTATTAAGTGTGATCAAGTGGGCCACTGTTGGTATGACCCCAAGTGTCCCAAGAGGGATCCCAATGCACCACCTAGTGCACCACCCTGTCAGATGGAAAGTGTAGCCCTGGGGGGGAGGAGATGGGTGCCCAAGGTGGGTGGGGTCCCACAGAAATGTCCCTTGTCTCTTTAGGAGATTGTGAGGTGGTCCCTAGGACCCAGCTGCCTGATTACACTAAGAAATACAGGCAGTGGGTGACCATCAATGGCCATAGGGTGGAGGCTCTCAGAGACACCGGGGCCAGTGTGATAGCTGTCAGTTGTCGGCTGGTGTCCAAGGAGCAGGTGATCCCCTATGAATTCTTCCCTGTAGTTGCCGCAGACAACTCAGAGAGCCAATGTGAGGTGGCTCAGTTTCCCTTTGAGTGGGGGGGGTCTCCGGTACCCTTCAAGTAGCTGTGAGGCCAGCCATGCCTGTTTATTGTCTGTTGGGCAATGATTTAGAGAACCCCCCTTGGGCTAAGTTGGAGAGAAGGTCTCATTTGGAAATGTTGGGTCTGCCTGAGTGGGCGTGTGTGACCACTCGTTCTATGGCAGCCAGTAAGGGTGTTCAAGAGGACCTTGAGCCTGAAAGCATGGCCCAGGTATCTGCCTTAAAGAGAAGAGGTAGGGGGCTCGGGAAACCGGCCCCCACAGTACCCACGGTCCAGGAGGAGGCAGACCTTGAGGGGGATGCCCTGGAACCTACAGGGGAGCAAGTGGCTGAACTGGGGGACCTGCCTGAGCTGACCCATTGGCAGCAAGAAGGAGGACACTCCAGGGAAGAGTTCTGTGAGGAACAGAAGAAGTGCCCTTCTCTTGTGGGTTTGCGGCAACAGGCCACAAACCAGGCAGCAGGTGATCAGTCTGGAACACATTGGATCTACTGGGAGAATGGTCTCCTGTATAGCGAGCCTAAGGTTGCTGAGCCTGGGTCAGCCCGTGTGCTGGTGGTACCCCAGCGCTTCAGAGCCTTCCTACTGGGTTTGGCTCATGATGTACCATTAGCTGGACATTTGGGGCAGGACAAGACCTTTCAAAGGCTTGTCACCCACTTTTATTGGCCCGAAATGCGCAAGAGTTCAGACACTCATTGCAGGACTTGCCAGACAAGTGGTAAGAGTGGGAGAAAGCACAAGGCTCCCCTCCAGACTTTCCCTGTAGTCAGCACCCCCTTTGAACGGGTGAGGATTGGTATTGTGGGGCCTCTGGACCCCAAGACAGCCCTGGGCAACAGGTTTATCCTGGTCTTGGTGGACCATGCTACCCGGTACCCGGAAGCCATCCCTCTCCGGACTGTGACGACCCCCGTGGTGGGACGTGCATTGATGGGGATTTTCTCCCGTGTGGGGTTCCCCAGAGAGGTGGTATCAGACCGTGGTACCAACTTCATTTCTAAGTATATGAAGTCCCTGTGGCAGGAGTGCGGTGTAACATACAAGTGCACCACCCCTTACCACCCCCAAAGTAATGGGCTGGTTGAAAGATTCAACCGGACCCTCAACGGCATGATTATGGGTCTTGAGGAACCTATGAGGCGTAAGTGGAACGTCCTCTTGCCATGTCTTCTTTTTGCTTACCGCGAGGTGGCACAGAAGTCCCTATGGTTCAGCCCCTTTGAACTGCTCTATGGTCACCCGGTAAGAGGGCCTCTGAGTTTGGTAAAGGAAGGCTGGGAGAAAGCTCCCAGGAAACCTCCCCAGGATGTATATAGCTACATGCTGGCCTTCGGAAACCAAACCCGGCGTTTCAGGCAACTCGCTCAGGCAAATCTGGAAGCCAGCCAGGAGGAGATGAAGTGGTGGTACGATCAGAATGCCACTCTGATTGAGCTTCAGCCTGGTCAGAAAGTGTGGGTCATGGCCCCCGTGGAGCCTTGTGTGCTCCAGGATAAGTGGACTGGACCATTTGAGGTGGTGGAGCGCAAGAGTGATGTCACCTACTTGGTGGACTTGCGGTCTCCTAGGAACCTTTTGCGGGTCCTGCGTGTCAACTGCCTGAAGCCCCACTTGGAGATGTCCGAAGTGGGCATGCTCCTAGCCACAGATGCTGGAATAGAAGAGGAGACTGAGCCTCTTCCTGACCTCCTGTGTGCAAAAGAGCAAGATGGGTCGGTGGATGGTGTGAACCTCTCTGCCTCCCTGACCCCTGAGCAGCAGAATGATTGTCGCCAACTGTTGGGACAATTTCCTGATCTGTTCTCCCTGACCCCCAGTGTCACTGATTGGTGCGTCCATGATGTAGACACTGGGGACAGTCCTCCTGTTAAGCACAAAACTTACAGAGTGACTGACAGGGTTAGAGCTTGCATCAAGGAGGAGGTCTCCAAGATGTTTGCCTTAGGGGTGATTGAGTCCTCTAACAGCCCTTGGGCCAGCCCAGTGGTCTTGTTCCCAAAGGCTGCTGCGCCTGGTGCCACACCCGAACTCCGGTTCTGTGTGGACTACCGAGGACTCAAATCAGTCACCAAGACTGACGCGCACCCCATCCCCAGAGCTGATGAGCTCATTGATCGGCTAGGGGCTGCCCGGTACCTCAGTACGTTTGATTTGATGTCTGGGTACTGGCAGATCGCCTTAACCAATGGGGCCAAAGAGAGGTCAGCATTCTCCAGACCAGACGGGCACTACCAATTCCGGGTTATGCCCTTTGGGATGAAGAATGCCCCTGTCACCTTTCAGAGGTTGGTCAAAAAGGTGTTGGCTGGACTGGAGGATTTCAGTGCTGCCTACCTGGATGACATTGCAGTGTTCAGCGCCAGTTGGGAAGAACATCTGCGCCACCTCTGGGAAGTGTTGATGGCACTGCGGAGTGCAGGCCTCACGATCAAGGCGAGTAAGTGCCAGATCAGGTAGGGTTCCGTGGTGTACTTGGGACACCAAGTTGGGAGCAGCCAGGTGGCGCCCCTACAGCCCAAGATTGATACCATTCTGGCTTGGGAGTCCCCCAAGACCCAGACAGAGGTGAGAGCCTTTTTAGGACTCACTGGGTATTACAGGAGGTTTGTCAAGGGGTATGGCAACATTGTTGCACCCTTGACAGAGCTGACTTCCAGGAAGCAGCCCAAGAAAGTGAACTGGACTGACACCTGTCAAAAAGCTTTTGATGCCCTGAAGACTGCCATGTGCACGGCACCCGTGCTCCTGGCGCCCAACTTCTCTAAAGAGCTCATTGTACAAACAGACGCTTCAGAGCATGGTGTGGGGGCTGTTATTTCACAGATAAATGAGAAGGGCCTAGACCAACCTGTAGCCTTCCTAAGCAGGAGGTTACTTCCCCGGGAACAGAGGTGGAGTGCAATTGAGCGTGAGGCATTTGCTGTGGTCTGGGCACTGAAGAAGTTGAGACCATACTTGTTTGGGACTCATTTCTGGGTTCAGACAGACCACAGGCCCCTCAGATGGTTGATGCAGATGAGGGGTGAGAACCCAAAGCTGTTGAGGTGGTCCATTTCCCTACAGGGGATGGACTTCACGGTGGAACACCGCCCTGGTACAGAACACGCCAATGCTGATGGTCTGTCCAGATTTTTCCGCCTTAGTGATGAGAACTTCCAAGAGGTAGGGTAGTTCTCCCCACATTTCGGCTGGAGGGGACACGTGTTAGACCTGGCACCATTGGCGTGGGTCTACCTTCCATTTTTTTTGCTGTTGCCTCCTGTGTTTTTCCTATGTTTTGCTGGTTTAGATGCTTTGGGCACTTTGCCACTGCTGTTCAGTGCCAAAGTGCAAGTGCTCCCTGTTGTAAATTGTTGTATGAATTAGTGACTCCATGATTGGCTTATTTGATTTACTTCTCAGACCCTAGTACAGTGCACCATGTGTGCCCAGGGCCTGTAAATCAAATGCTGCTGGTGGGCTTGCAGCACTGATTGTGCCACCCACAGAAGCAGCCTGTACAATGTGGCTCAGGCCTGCCATTGCAGAGCCTGTGTGCAGTCTGGGACTGCCATGCTGACTTGGCAAGTGCACCCACTTGCCAGTCCTTAAACCTTCTCTTTTCTACATATCAGTCACCCCTAAGTTAGGCCCAAGGGCAGGGTGCATTGTATGTAAAAGGTAGGACATGCCCTGATGTGTGTGGCATGTCCTGATAGTGAATTACAGCCAATTCTGCTTTTCACTATTGCAAGGCTATCTGTTCCCAAAGGCCAGAATGGGCAGTTTGATTGTAACATCTTATAATCCTAACTGACCCTAGGAACAAGATAGAAAAACGAATTAAGTATGCCTGAACTCAGAATGTTAAAATACAGCTTTTAGTGTGGGTGACTTTTACATTCTGTGTTTGAAAATACCACTTTTAGAAAGTAGGTATTTTCTTGCCTAAACTTCCAGTGTGCCTCTGCTAGGTTTGTGAATTCACTGTCTGGTTTGTGAGTGACAGGGGGCTGGAGAGGGCCTTGGCTCCAGCAGTCTGATGGGTCAGGGCTGGGCTGAATAGGACCCTCATAGAATAGAGAGTAGCGGGCGGAGATTTCCTTTCACTGACCTGAGCCTTCATAGAATAGAGAGTAGGGGAGGAGATTTCCTTTCAGCTACCTGGGCCAGGTCTGCTTTCAACAATGCTGTCTCCACCTCCTGCCAGAAAGCTGCACAAAACTGGTTTTGGTCAGGCACAGACACTCTCTGCCTTCAGAGACAAACGATTTTTGAGTATAAATGTGGGGACCCAGACCCCAGAACTTTAGATCACTTCTGGGAATCAAGACGAACCTTTGCCAAGGAGAAGTAACCAAGGAAGCTGAAGGATTTGACTGCCCCTGCGCCATTGTGCTATTTTCTGGGGTTGGCCTGCAGTGGTTACTTATTTGCCAAGGAAAGGAGAAGGAACTTTTACTGAACTTTCATCATCTTGAAGAAGAATCTCCAAGGGCTTGAAGTGTGCTTGCCTCCTGCTGAAGTCTCAGGGATACAAGACTTCACCACCAGCTCCCCCCTGAATTTCCTTTCTGGGAATTCTGTCTGCAGAAGCCTGCGTATTGTTGGGAGCTGGTAGCGCGACTCAACGAGAAGAAGCGTGTCGCAGCTGTTGCCGTCGCATCGCCGGAGAACCGTGTCGCCACCGCAAGGGTCGCAGTCGCATCACCAGAGAAGCGTGTCGCAGGGCCTGTCGCTGCGCAAGAAGTTACCGAATTCGCCGCACGGCCGTCTGGCGTGCACGCATCACCTTCACGTCATCGCATCGCATCAAAGACGCCATCTTGTTGCACCACACCGGATCATCGCATCGAGGCACCAGCCTCGCATCGTAACCGGAACGCAGTACGAGATTGACGCATCGCCTCCTCTCCGTTAAGGAACAGACGCATCCCCTACTTTGCGCAAGCATTGAGGAGCAGTCGCATCGCCTCCCCCGAAGCAAGGAACCGACGCATCATCCTCCCTGCGAACCTTTTGTTTGTTTTGCGTTACGCATCCAAGGTACTTTGTGAGAAACATGTCGCATTTACCATCTACATTGAACTAAGCTATTTTTCTACCATTTTAAAGTCATTTTCTTAAATACTGTATTGTGGATTTTTGTCGTTTGGGTCTTGTGTTAAGTCTATATAAAGATTACTTATTTTTATAAAACCTTTGTAGTGTCCATTTGTAGTGTTTCCACTGTATTACTGTATGTGTTCACACATGCTTTACACACTGCCTCTGAAATAAGCCTGCCTGCTTGTGCAAAGCTACCAAGGGGTTGAGCAGGGGTTATTTTAGGAGTGTAGCCCCTTTACCCTGACTAGAAGCAAGGGTCCCTATTTTACAAAAGTGCATACCATTGCCAACTAGAGACCCCCAGTTCTAACAGCTACCAAGACAGAGCTTACTCTAAGATGCTCTCTCTCTCAAAGGCAAGGAAGAAGTGGGCGCTTTCCTTACCCCCAACCGCCCATTATTGCAGGTATCTTTCCCAAGATTCATTTCTGGTCACGCCATCTACTCCAGACACAATCCGAAAGGTAGTTTTCCATTGGACAATGGTGTTCTTCCCTCACAACAATTTGTCCTTGGTTCCCAGGCCTTCTCCTTTGTGAAGCACAACGGCCTTCCCTTATCGACTCAAGCAACATGATTGTAACTTCTTCTCTACTTGCCTGACAAGTAAAACAAAGACATTATTCTAGTTAATGAGAACGCTTTTTTCACCTGCAACACAAAATGTGAGAAAGAACAAATTCCACAGCGCACATGAAATTCAGCTATTAATTCTAAAGCAAGAGTTTCCAGGCAACTGCCTTTTAAGGCCAACAAAATTTAGCTAACATAAGAAAGCATCACATAAACTTTACGAATTTGCCTGAAAATAAGGCATTTTCAATTAATGCATGTACCTATATTTAAAATGACACAACTAAATAAACATTTCCAATACATTAATAATTGTCAGTTCACAACATGAGTTCTTCACATTAAAGTTTTCTGCTAATTACATTCACTTTCTATGTTAATTCTACTTGTTACTTTTCAATGGCCTAAACACATCACATTTCAAGTTAATACATTTTAATTCTAACATGTGATGTTAACACAACAAAGCAGTATATCCGGGTGCGCCCTGCGCATGTGATTATAATGCACCCCTACAATTTAATATGCGATTTCCGCTACATCCTCACGAAGCGAGCTCAAAGGAGCAAATCAATTGGAAGTAGTTATACTACCTTCACCCGTAGGCCTGGGGTTGAAAACTGATGGGACAGTAGAGAAGCTTGGACAGTATTGAGTTGCACACCGCAGAGAGGGGAGGGCTTATAAAAACTAACCTTGGGAAGAGGAAGGATACCAACAAAAGACTCAATACTTAATGGTAAACAAGATAACAAAAAAACAGTAGTATGGAGATTAACAAAATTAACTACAACACAATCATCATAAAGAGACTTGGGTTAAGAACCAACCTAAGTAACCCTCCTATACATAATAATGGTCTTAAACTAGTGCATATTGTCCACCAGCTGCTTATTTTACCAATGCACCACTTTGTTATTTAACTGAAGGTAATTTTCCACAGCATTAGGAGCCAGTGGCAGTACTTTGGTCAGAATTATGACATAAGGTGTTGCAGCTGGAGAAAGACCTAAATTATGGGACACTGAATCGGGAGCCAAAGAATGGGGCACATAGTTTCTATAAGGCTCAGGCAGTCCATAATTAGAGGCAGGGGCAGAGGGTAGAACCAAACCAGGGCTGTAATGAAATTTGTTGGGTAGAGTTAACCGACAACAAAGTAAGCTGCGATCTGTGACACGATTTGGTTTCTAAGAATCTATGTTCACAGCCTGCCAATGTACAGGGGTCGAATTGACAGGAGGCTCTAGAATGAAGCAGTGTGCCAAAAGGTGGGACCAATTCAGCAGGGGCTACAGGTCTAGAGCACTCCAAAGGCAGCAATAAGACAGGCGGCTCCACCTTCACAGGTCCACTAGTCGAAGGAGCCTAAAGTTGGACCAAATGTTTGTTAACGGCGTCATCGGTCATAGCTAGTCTCTGTTCACAGGATTGAAAAGTAGAGGCAACCAAGGATTCGAACTTCATGGCCAATTGTTCCATAATTCTGTCTACAAGTACATAATGATGGTCATCAGACAATGGGCGAGCAAGTGGGTCACAAGAACAGGACTGAATAACTGTCTTAGACAATAGCTCTCAGGTCGTTTTTTCTTAAGTAATCAGAGAATGGGCGGCCGAAGGACCACTTGGTGTAGCCCACCCTTCCGCAGCTCTGGTTGCAGTATGGGAGCCAGTGCTTAATTTGTAAAATAATAAGTGCCGGGGCCCTGACCAGGAGGCCACTGTAGCTTGCACCTTCCATTGCCCCTGTCATCGCTGCCAATGAGGGTACCAAAACAAGGACTAACCATCTCTCTCACCTGCAAGTGTGACAGTTAAGATTATTCCAGGTCCCCACGCTAAAGGAACAGCTGGGGAGGCAGGTATTAGTATAATTTAATGTATATTGTATTCAAAAACAACCGTTGTTCTGCTCCTCTCAAATTTAGACGACCATCGCCACCATGTGGCAGACTGTCATAAATGCGGTGTTGACAATTAAGTACCGGTGCCGAGCACCGGAAACCAATTAAGTGCCGGTGCTGAGCACCGGAAACCACCGGCTCAAATTAAGCACTGATGGGAGCCCACAGTATGAGAATCCGGAGGAGGTAGAGTAGAAGAGGGACCAGCTGCAAAAAGCGAGATGGCAGGGTCTTGTAGGGCCGACTCTAGGGCGGTGCGACAGGTGCCACCGCACCGGGCATTGAGTTTGGGAGGGGGCGACGTGTTTGCAAGAATATTAAGGTTTTAAAGGCACATGCTTCTGCGTTCTGGCCTCCAGCAATTTTCACGCATCAATAAAAATGTCAAAATAACTCCGGTGATTAATGTTCTTCCTGGAGAGAGATTGGGGTTTTGCCAAGTAGAAGTTTTGACTCAACAAAAGGTAGCGAGGAGGGTTAATATGCCTTCTGCAAAGAATATGCACAATGCAGATCACAAAGTGCATATAATGTAAATAGGTCAGTGAGTTACAGCTTTTGTCAGTGAGATCCTTTTGTTACTTGCAGTGTACAAGTTAAAGATCCTTATATAGTACAGAGAGCTATTAACTGTCATCAAAGAGCTGCATGCAAACAGCAAGATATAGATCAAAGCGTTATGATTTTTTCCCAGTCTGTCATTATCCTAATGTTGCAAAAAGGGTTCATTTGGGTAGAAATCAATTCTTATTATTAAAAGAGAACCCTCAACCATAGTGTTACATTTTAAATTCCGAGTTTGTGCTTCTCCATGCCAAGCTCTCAAACTATACTGCCTACCAGAATGGATGACATGTGACTCCCACGTCTCGTAGTCCTCTGTCTTATGTAACATTTCCTATACACTGATTTACACACCTATGATTGACTGTCTTTGAGTAGTGTTTGTGTGATGTAAAATGCTCTGACAACCTTCACTGGTATGAGTGGCGCTATAAAACAAATTAAATGCATCTGAGAGAGAGAGTGATTATGGAGACTTGAGAGGCATTGTTAAAGGGTGGTAGTGAGAGAATCTGTGGTGGAGTCGGTCATTGGGGGGGTGCCAACAAACATTGTCGCACCAGGCACCAGCAGCACTAAAGTCGGCCCTGGGGTCTTGTATACCAGTATTATTATTATTTTTTTCCGATTTTATTTTATTTATTTTGAAGGTTTTATATAGCGCAGACAGGACCCTTGCGGGTATCAGAGCGCTTTACAGGCATATATAGGGAACAAACAGTTCAATGACGCACACAATGGTACTACAAGTTATATACAGAGCTCATGTCAATTTCGATAACAGAATAGATTTCACTTCTTTTTTGAAAGAGACAAAAGACGGATTGAGTCTGGTTTTTGTGGGCAGTGAATTCCAAATCCTGGGCGCCATACCCGAGAAGGCCCGGTTATAAGTTTTCTTCTTGGCAAAATGTTGTGGTTTCAGTCGAAGGTTATTGGAGCTCCTAGAGGATCTGTTGCCACAGGAGAGTACTATATAGCGCGTACTCGACCGAAGGTATTGGAGCGCTTTACATGAGCACCAGTTACATTACACACGGACACATTCAATTTTTGGTAGGCACAGGAGATTAATTGATTTGCCCAAAATCATAGGAAGCTGAGCCAACGCCGAGGATCGAACCTGGTCCCCAGCTTCTAAGTCGGCGGCTCTGGCCGTAAGGCCACAACCTCTCCGTATTGGTGCCTGCTTCAGGCTGAGTGGGGGCCTGAGTACCTAAGCCCAGTTCAACCTCCACGGTGCTAACTTACTCAGTGATAGCCCTCACTACAGAGTAAGGAGCATCATTATGTTCTGCCCATTATGAGGGCTTTTAATTTAACTCTCCCCAAGCCTAGCCTAGTCCGACTCGGTTTACTTTCCGCTTACCCATGGTAGAAAAAACGGAGGTGAATTAGGAACACCAAATGCTAAGAGAGGGTGCCAAGTCCAGTGACAGACGGCCGTGGGCGGGAGCAGACCTGGTTTTCACCCAGGCACGCGCCTGGGCACGTCCCGTACCATGGGTTAGTGGCGCTGTTTAAACGTGCACCTGCACAGCTCTCCGCCTCCTCCTGGACAGCTGGCTTGTGGGGGTTGCAGTCCTTCCCCCATCACATCGACGCACGTCCCACTCTGCGGGTTAATGGTGCTGTTTAAATATGCGCCTGCACAGCGCTCTGCATCCTCCTGGACAGCTGGCTTGAGGGGGTTGCAGTTCGTCCCCTATCACATCGGTGTGCGTCCCACACTGTGGGATAATGGCGCTGTTTAAATATGCGCCTGCACAGCGCCCCCCCGCTCCTCCTGGACAGCTGGCTTGTGGTGGTTGCAGTCCTTCCCCGTCACATCGGAGCGCGTCCTTCCACCTGTCTCATGGGTGCCGTGTGTCATGGTACTGCTATTGTGCTGTTTCTGTACCCATTAAGCAGAACCAGGGCTTTAAGTGGGCCGGGTCTGTCCGGGTCTGAGCATCGGCAGGTATTTTCAGGGGGCCTCGAAACAAGTCTCTATCGGGCTCTATTTTCGGGCCTCGAAAAAGTAGTCTGTTTTCTTTTTTTTTTAATTGGACCTCAGTGAGAGCATGCACATCGCTCACTACTGAGAAGTGGAGACGTCATGCCAGGTGAGCCGCGTTGTAGGGGAAGGGAAATCCTTTAAAGAGAGCCATTTTCTCTCAGGATTTCCCTTCTCTTTTTAAAACGCAGGAGCAACCTCGTCGTGGGATGATTAGGAGAGAGACGACCAGGCGCGCAACGCCCATTGCCCCGGGCAGAGACAGCTTCCCGGGCGCACACACAGCCGCACCTGAGTACTTCACAGGTCTTTAAAAGACCATTTGCTTGTAAATGAGGCTCTGTTGTTTTTCACCCCTTTTTAGAGCCCCTGCATCCCCACTCTGCCTATTGCTGGAAGAATTATCCTTCCCAGAAATTTTTTCTTAGCGCCACCCCCCCCGAAATTTGGCTCTAGTTGCGCCTCTGGAGACGACCACAGGCAGCCTGCTCCAGCACGACCCTGCTCTGACCTTTCACAGTGTCTTGTTTTAGTGCTACGAAAAAACACGCTTTGCCTGGCTCACTTAGTTCTCACACCCTCTCTTTAATATGAAGATAGTAGCGTTGGAATTACCTTTATATTCCTATACTGTGCTTCACATGGAAATATAGAAGGGCAGGTTCTCACCACCCCAAATTAGCTGTTTGGTATACTCTCTCAAATGTAAGAACTACAGGTATTCAGTATCTGTCAGTCACGGCCAATTTAAAGCAGTGTTCCTATATAGAAATGGACAAAAGGTTATGTTTCTGAATTAGCGTCTTACACTGAAAAGCTGGTTTACATTTCTTTTGCTGGATCAACCTTTGTTTAAAACACCACCAGAGAAGGGTGGTGAACTATGGTCCACAAAGAGCAACTGAAAGCTTTCTTGTTCTTTATCAGAAACATCTGCCTGTCAATGGTTATCAACAGCCTTTTCGGCCCATTAAGAGGCTGGGTGGATGAGTATAATACGGGGTGTTTAGGATCGGGGCGGAGGGTGCACGGAAAGAAGGACGGATAGGTGAATAAAGGGCGAGTGGATGGATGGCCAGATGGATGAATGGATAGCTAGATGGATGAATGAATGTATGGATTGATGGAAGGATGAATGGATGCATGGACCAGTACTTAGGATAGGCGGGTGGGCTGATAGATGCTTAGGATAGGTTCTGGGACAGATGTATGTATGGATGTATGGGCGTATGGATGGATGGATGGATGGATGGATGGCACAGTGCTTAGGATAGGCGAGTGGGCTGATAAATGCTTAGGATAGGTCCAGGGACACATGTATGTATGTATGGATGGATGGATGGCTGGATGGATGGATGAATGAATGGATTGCTGGCTGGATGAATGAATGGGTGGATGAATGGATGGATGGATGGATGGATGGATGGAAGGATGAATGGATGAATGGACCAGTACTTAGGATAGGCGGGTGGGCTGATAGATGCTTAGGATAGGTGCAGGGACAGATGTATGTATGTATGTAGGTAGGAATGTATGGATCGATTGAAAGATGGTTGGATGGCGCAGTGCTTAGGATGGATGGATGCAGGGCTTTAAGTGGGCCAGGTCTGAGCACTAGCGGTTATTTTCAGGGGGCCTCGAAACGGGTCTCTATCGGGCTCTATTTTCGGGCCTCGCAAAGGTAGTCCGTTTTCTTTTTTTTTTTATTGGACTGCAGTGAGAGCATGCACATCGATGTGCGCATACTCATTTTGCTCACTACTGAGAAGTGGAGACGTCATGCTAGGTGAGCCGCGTTGTAGGAGGAAGGGAAATCCTTTAAAGAGAGTGTTTCCCGAAGGTAGGATAATTGGAGGGGATTTTCTTAAGCATACAATGCTAGTTATCTTGATTAGACCACGCCCCTACTTGGATAGGCCACACCCCTTTAAGTGGTTTGCCCCGCCCCTTTTAGAGCACCCCCAGTTTTTTTTCCCCACTTAAAGCCCTGAGCAGAACGTCTAATAGAGTATGCATAATTATACTCGGAACACATTACTAGCTGAGACATCTGCATTTTCGATATAGTGGTAAGAGGTATGTACAAAGCAATGAACATTTTTCCTCCCCACACATCTATTAACGCCCCCTAAAGATATTTTGTGATCTGGCCAATTATAATTTGTGGTTTAGTGTTAGACTTTAAAAGTTTAAATATAAGTGCTTCGTCATCAGTCTACACTCGTTGTGTCAGTTTGATAAACAATGTTCCTTCTCTACGTGCCTTTCAACACATGCAAAGCTCTCCAATTTGAACAAATATTTTCTTTTGAACACAGCTATTGGATGACAGTTCGCAATAAAAAGAAACTCGTCTCTTTTTCAATGTGCCACATTACTATTTAAAAATATTTCCCTCAATTTAAAATCTTTCTTTCCCACTAAACCTTACTTCATGCCCATGCTTTGTTTTCTCTTTATGCTAACGTTTTAATCTGATTAGGAAAGATCAGGCTGATAGTGGTAGCTAGTACGTCAATTAATTTTAGCAAGAAGTAATTTTTGCTTCCCCTGATTTACTGCTCTTAACCGTGGCACTCTTTTTTAGACTCAATTGCAGAGATCATGAAGTCAGGAAAGAAGATAAAGGAAAAAACGTATTTGATTTCTGCATTTCCCACTATTTGCCCTTCCATATCTCCGCAGCTGCAAAAAGGAAACTGTTGGTGGGTTTAAGGTTGGGACATGGGGGCAACCCTAACCCGATGAAGTCATAGGTGGTCAAATGGTGCGTGATGTCACTTCCGCTACCACTGACATTTGGAGCATTCGACTTCCTTTAGAGCCAAACGGAAACAGAGCGACAGCATGAAGGTATTATAGATTGAATGCGAGCATAATGAGGGCATCAGCAGGGAAGCCATAAGGGCGACTGCTTGCCCCAGGACCAGGGCACAAGTCCTTAAAAAAAGAAGTGGGGGGGACTAACAAGGTTAGGCAGTATGTAAGTGAAATCATGACGCGTGCCATCACAGTGCATGATGTCACGACGCATGACATTGCACGTGACATAACAGGAAGTGACCTCACTGGATGTGACATCGCAAGAAGTGACATCAGATATTAAGACCTCATACATGTTTATCAGGTATATCATGAGTACATCTAAGCACATTATGAGATATAACAAATTAGATTTGGTGTCGGGGTTGTGCAAAAAAAGTGGCGCAATCCCGACGCAAAATCTGGTCCTCAACTAATGCATTTATTTTTTAAAACCCTGTCACAAAGAAATTAGCAACAAGGAGAAGCATGGCAGTAGATCTGTTCTGCTTAATTGGTTGCAAAGTCTGCATTTTAAAATATTTTATGGGTTAAGGCATCTGCTTTAAAGGTGCCCAGTAAATTTCAGGGAATAGTAATAATGGTGAGATAACTCTGGAGTTTAACACATTTGTTGGAGAGATCTGTGTTTTGTAAAATCCCAGATTTGAATCAAAGTAGTAGAGAAGGTAAATGTGTTTCCTGCAAAGCACATCAGGTAACATGCAGATGACAGATTTTTATTTTATGTAGATAGTAAAGTGGGTCACTGCTTTTAGCACAGAGATCCTTTTGTTTCCTGCAGTTCATAAATTGTAATCCTTGTAACATAGCACAGTGAGCTATGGATGACATGCAACTTTGACACCTTGCAACCCTGTCTCATGTAACTCATCTTGTACATTGATTTACACATGTACATGATTTTTTGTCAATGTTGAATGTGTATTTTACATAAAGAGCTGTGACACCCTGCATTGGGTTGTGCAGCGCTATAAAAGAATTAAAATAGTGCTATTGAAATTGTTATTTGTGTAAATACTGGGACAGACCAAAACACATGACATTCTTACAGTGCATGCATCTATTATATACAGGGACTGAACAAAGGCAAAAGCTGCCTCTCTTAAGTACTTGTGAAGAGATAACAAGCTGTGTGCATTTGTTTCTCCCCCGTGGCATTTACATTTAAGTGTGAGGTTCCAGGCCGCCTCCAGTCAGGATATTCAAATAAAAGGAGGCCTGATGGCCCCTTAACATCGTCCCAGCTGGCGGTGAGTAAAAAAAGCCCCTCTCACCACCTGCACGGTGCTGCTGGGAATCGAAAGCAGACAAAGTGCGGGCGCTGCTGAACGCGTCCCGGTGTCTGAAAATTACACCGGGACAAGTTCAGCATATTTCTGTGGGGCCCAACTTCTGGCAGGGGGGACGGCGTCCACCCTGTGAAAAGAGTGGGTGGACGCCGTGTACCCCCCCGAGTTGTGCCCTGCCCAGGACCCTCTCTTTTCAGGGTGCAGCGTTGCTACTGCTACATGTATTTATATATTATAAAATCGGGTTTACAATTTTCTGTGGTATATTCATGATGAGGCATATAACAGCAACCGCCTCAAAGTTGTGACATAAGCTGGATCACTCACCTTCAAAATGTGTCTCAAAACATTGTTTTTAATTTAAACGAGGTGATAATGCACCAGGGAGGGGAACTACATGATGCTAATGACCTGGACCCCATAAAAGCCTCTGACAGGCCTAGGCACAAGTTCTCATGGAATCTTGAGATGTTGCATTTTCTAGCAAGTTGGACTGCATCACGAAGAACCGTGGCAACATGATTGCAAGGAACTTGTATATTGAATCCCATTCATTTCTTAAATGCCATTTTATTAAAGAAAGAAAAAAGAAGATTGCAGAAATTAATCCATACGATTTATAATGAGGAATGAAATTAACACAGAAGCATCGCCACGCTCTGTTTTTGTTTGATGCAATTTCCAAACAATGAAGATTATTAATCAAAGAATGACATTTTTTCATAATTATGATGTATCCTGTATTTTATTCTATGGCATAGGTTACCAGCTTATTCATTTCTCGCTAGGCTAATGCTAATTAATAAGAGGATTAATAGTTCCCAGGTTTGTCCTACTTACATAGTAAATGAATATAAATTAACCTGACACGCTGTCACAATAATGTATCGCAAATTCATTATTCATAACAGCACAACAGTGCTGCGCCAATCTAAAACTACTGAATGTGAAATAAGTCACATTTCTCCCACCGTCTCTTTTTACGTGTAGGTTCCTGATTCTCTCTCTCTGTTTCGGGATGCGTCTGTCTCTTTTCTCTCTCTTTAGCACGCTTTCTCTTCCTCTATCTCGCCCTCTCCCGTGCATGTCTGTTCCCTTCTATCTCTCCGTCTCCCCTTCTGTCTCTCTCATACACAGACGTACAGTCACTCATACCCTTTGTAACTGTCCATTTCACTTTCTCCTTCACCTTTATTTAATGCGAATTAAGCACACGATTTTATCTGAAGGGAATGTAAAACACCCTTGACTAAGTGACAATAACATATATCAGGTAGGAGAAGCTGTTTCCTAAATTGATTGACAGATTTATACAGTGACAAACGTATTCCTTACACGCCCGACGGGAGGCGATGAAAAGACAGATAGAATGGATTACTAATGATGGCAGTAAATAGTCGACTTATTTAGATGCATTGTAATTATCTTCCATCGCACCGAACTGCACATTTCTAAATCTGAACTTCGCTCACAATCGATCTCCCTTTTCACCTGCCTTGAATTTCGAACTGCGATGATTTTCATACCCATCATCTCGAAACATTACTGTAAAACAGAATTTTAAACAATATAATTTTTTTCCTAAAATATCTAGTTGGCTATTTAGATCTTGGAATACCGGCAGCTCTTCATTTCGATAATTTAATTGAGCCTCAGGCTCCATCCATACCGTTATATTAAAACAAGACCATTCATAAAAATTTCCGAATGTTTTATTACAAAATGTTCCTTTGTCTGAATTTATGTGGAGATTTTGATTAAGCAATCATTGCCTCTTTTCTGCATTTTCTCTGCAGAACTGATTTTGGAAAATCAATCTAATTTCTTCCAGTGCAAGGTCCAGTTCATTCAAAGGGTTAAATCATCAATATATATTTTACATTAATAAAACCACCAACCCACAAATAAATTTAATATTCATCAGGAACTGTTGCGTAAAGCTGTGTTATTTCTGATTATTTAATTCACCCGTAAAATGATAGGTTTTCATATGTTTGCAATTTTGCATATGCACTGATTGTTGGGCCTGTCCCTTTCTGCAGGGTCACCCCAGATTTTTGGCATCCTTTCCTAAACCTGTTTTTATTGGCTTTCAGAACACTGCACTTTACTCGTGGTAATCAATGGTAAAGTGTGTGTGCTCTCCCTTGAAAACATGGTAAAATTGATCTACACCTGATTGGTACATTTAATTTACTTATGAGTCGATAAGGCCCTTAAATGAAATGCTATAGTCGGCTACAGCACTCATTGTGCAATCAATTGAAGTAGTCTTGTAAAATATGTTTCAGGCCTGCCACTACAGCCTGTAGTGCACTTTTAAACTGCCATTTCAACCTCTCAAAATAAACCTTTTGCCAGGCCTAAACCTTCCTTTTTAATACTTATAAGACACTTAAGTTACGCTTTAAAAGCTCCCGGGGCAGGGTGCATGGTATTTAAAAAATAAAGGATGTGCATTTGAGTTTTATATCTGCTAACAGTGAAAAATTCCTATCTCACCCATACACTAACACTGGGTTACCTTATTACACTTAATAACTGATAACTTCAGTTTGGGACCAGATTGAGGAATGCTGTTTACACTCAAATGAATAGTAAGTTAAAATCCTCCTTAATGGCAATGCCTGATTTTAAGTTACTATTCTGAAAATGCCACTTTTAGAGAGTTTGCATTTTTCTGCCGCAACCAAATGTGCCTTTTTTTCATGTGTCCATGGCCACGTGACTGTGAATGGCTCTCCTGTGGTGTTTTGTGTGTTCCTTCCAGACATGAAGACAAAAGAGGTCTATGTGTGGAAGGAGAGGGTCTTCCTGACAGGATAGCTGGGGAAGAATGGTGCCCTCCCCTGATTACACTTCAAAGGACCCTACCTGAAGCACAGAAATCTGACACCAGGTCTGCCCTAGCCATTCTCATGCTAGATAGTTTGAAGCCAAGCCCAGGGGATCGGGAAGAACTGATAAGAACCAGTTTTGAGGGTAGGCCAGGGAATTCCCCACACAAAGACTGCCACCAGGTATAAAATTGGCACCTTCAGAACCTCTCATCAGAACACTCCTGCACCTGTGGAAGATTCAGAAGAAAAACTGCCCTGCTGTCTGAAGAAGGCAGACATGACTTGCTTACTTTGAACCAAGGCTGCCCTGAAGTGACTCAAAGAGTCAGTTTCCTGACATCCTGTTTGGGCTACAGGGCCCCAACTAGCTTTCAGAGGCATCCCTGCAGCTGCCCAGCTGGCCAGCACCAACGTGACCTGCCTGAGCCCTGCTGCTGGTCTCTGTTGGAGTAAGTCTTGATACCTAAGAGGTGACCCCCAGGTCCTGGGCCCTTGACCGGTATCAAAGTGAACTCCTCCGGAACTCAAGGTGACGATATAGAAGTTTTGGGCTCCTCATGACAGCAAAGCAACCTCTTCGTACTGAGAAATGACCAGCCGCAACAACTGCCAAAGTGAAGCTCCAGCAAGACATAAACTTCACGTCAACAGCGATAGCCTGTGTTGACCGCCAATGCAAAACTCCAGAGATGACTGGCTATTCGTGCTAAAACAACTATCTTCCACAACACCCAATCTCCACCTTGCACCAACAACGACTTCCTCACTGCCCCTGCCAACGCAAACAGCATCCTCCCTGTGTGGACCTGAGAGGGTAACTTTCCAACAGGACAGCCTGGGTCCCTGTATCGACCAATGCTCCATCACAGTTGGTCTGAACTTGTGACCTTACCCTGGTCGAGCACAACCAGATAATCACGAGTGGTGCTTTGTGCTTTTTGGCCCTATTTTCACCTAAATCTTTAAAAACTCATATCTCCAGTTCTACTGATTAGATTTTTGTTGGTTTAGTGTCACTTTATTAAACATGAACTGTATTTTTCTAAATTGGTTTGGGATTTTTCTTATGTTGTGTTTTCACTCTGTTACTGTTTGAGGACTTCATACATACTTTACACATTGCCTCTAAGTTAAGCCTGACTGCTTTGTGCCAAGCTACCAAAGGGTTCACCACAGGTTTATTTAGTGACTTTTGTGGTTCACCCTGACAAGGATTGCTTTTATTATTTGAGTAGGACTTTCACCCCGCTCAACTAATAACTGCATTTTTACATTTATTCTTTCTCAAGCTCACTAATCCCCAAGCCAACTTGGGGATGTTAGTCAGGGTCCCTCTCCCAATTTCTTTGGCTTATTACTTTAGTCACCTTCATGGTTCCCCTGCCTCTTTATTGCTCCCAACCTATATCCAACCTAATATTTAGTTGTTACTTTTCCTAGATGTAGATCAGCATCTTACTGAAAACTTAGCATGGGCTTCACCACACACATCCCTTCTTGTGGATGATGGGACTTATCTGAACATGAGGCAATAAATGCCCCAAACCATAACTGAAAGTGGTCTTCTGTGGTGGACTAATTCTTGCGCATCAATACTTTCTGAAAATGTAACAACTATTATACCTTAGGGCACGAGTTATAGTTTCTTGACATAACTATAAATGCTGAATTTTGTATAGTTTTATGTGTGTAAAATCAGAACCTAATAATAAAGTCCCTGTATATTTGGTGTTTTAGTGAATTTCTTAGTTTTTTTTTATTGCTATTTCCTAACTATAATGTCTGTGTAACCTTTGTTTTTTCAGTGAATCTCTATGGTTTTTTAATGCTATTTCCTAACTATAGCATCAGTGGCAGCTGCTAGGGAACGGGGCGGGGGAGGGGAGTTAGAAAAAAACAAACAAGTAAAGTAAAGAAGACTTGCCTTTCCAAACGCCGGCCGCCACCTCTCCTCCATTCTCCCTCAGCTCCTGGCTCCCGGAAGCACCCAGGCTCTCAGGTTCCCCTCACCGATCACAATGATGCCTTACAGCAGCCTTGTGAATGGTCTGAGTGCACCATGGTTCGGGGCCCAGAGAGGGAGTGGGGCCTGGCAATGTTCTCCACCCAGACTGCAATGCAGCCTGAGTGGAGAACATGTTAAGTGCGCATGATGGTTTGGTCAGCCCGAAAGGGCCAGCCAAACCGTTATGCGCACTTAAGTGCCTCCCACTCCTCCCATTGCTGGCTGCAATGACAGCCTGGCCCCGCCCCACGCTGTAAAACTGCCCCATTATGTAAACATAAAATGATAATAACATTGAGTTATTATCATTTTATTTTTCCTTTTTCCACTGTGCGGTGGTGTTCCTCCACCTTAGCAGAGGAGCAGCCGCTTTATAACATCCCTGTAACCTTTGTTTTCTTATAGTAGATTTCTAGTTTTTTTTTAACGTACAGTAATATTTAATTACCATACGTTAATCCAATCACTGCCAGGCCCTGCGGCCAACACCCGCATGCAGCGAACCTCACACTACGCATGGAATTGGGCCATGCACATTGGGGGTGTTGGCCACAAGTCCTGTCTTGTGGCCAGGCCATGTGGCCAACACCCCAAAGGTAGCCAACCTGTTGTCACTCTCCATGGGTTGCTTTTGGCCACAGAGGCCACATACAGCAGGGCCTGGCAACATATTTCAGGGTAAGAGGGCCAATCAAACCCCTCCCTAGGTTGATCTGAGCCCCAGGGACACCAGCGGCTGGGGCCCAGAATCATATATAATAGGGGGAGGCATGCGGCCCCCTCCCTGGGCTGATTTCAGCACCAGGAACCCTAACCCCCAGCGCCCAGCATGTTTTTAGTGGGAATGGCTGTGAGATTCTGTGAGTGGCTGTATGGGTGTTTGAGTACTTGTGTGGGTGTGTAAGTGAACATGTGAGTGTGTGAGTGGGTGTGACAGCATGTCTGTGAGTTGTCGTGCGGGTCTGTGATTGGGTGTGTGAGTGGTTCTGTAGATCTGTGAGTGGGTGTATGAGTAGTTCTGTGGGTGTTTAATTGGGTGTGTGAGTGTGATTGGCTGTGTCAGTGGCTGTGTGGGTCTGTGAGTGGTTTTATGGGAGTGTGAGTGGTTGTGTGGGCATGTAAGTGGATATGTGAGTGTGTGAGTGGGTGGTTGAGTGCCTGTGTGGGCCTGTGAGTGAATGTGTGAGTAGTTCTCTCAGTCTGTAAGTGGGTATGTGAGTGGCTGTATGGGTGTGTTAATGGGTGTATGAGTGGTTTTCCGGGTCTCTGAATGGATGTGTGACTGGCTGTATAGGTGTGTGAGTGAGTGTGTGAGTGGTTATGTGAGGCTGTAAGTATGAATGTGAGTATGTGCTGGGTGTGTGGGTGGGTATGTAAGTGGCTGTGTGGGTCTGTACATGGTGTGTGAGTGTCTGAGTGGGTGTGTGAGACACTGGGTGGGTCTGTCAGTGGTTGTATGAGTGGTACTCTGGGTCTGTAAGTGGGTGTGTGAGTGGCTGTATGAGTGTATAAATGGGTGTGTGAGTGGTTTCTGTATCTCTGACTGGGTGTGTGAGTGGCTATATGGGTGTCTGAGTGAGTGTGTGAGTGGTTTTCTGGGTCTCTGAGTTGGTGTCAGTGGCTGTATGTGTGTGAGTGGGTGTGTGGTGTGTAAGTGGGTACGTGAGTGTGTGTGGGTGTGTGAGTGCCTTGGTGGGTCTGTGAGTGGGTATGTGAGTGGTTCCCTGGGTCTCTAAGTGAATGCATCAGTGACTGTGAGGGTGTGTGAGTGGGGGGTGAGTGGCTGTATGGATGTGTGAGTGGTTGTGTGGGTGTGTGAGAGAGTGTATGAGTGGCTCTCTGAGTGGGTGTATGTGTTCTTTTAATTGGGGTCTGTATCTGCATATCCTCAGTGGATTCACATGAGGGGGCTGCACTGAGTACTGCAGTGGAACTGCAGATCCTTGCTTGTGAAAAATAAAATGTTTTTGGACAATTTCTTGCCCATGAGGGGTCCCTCACAGACCCATCCATCAGTCCCATGGGGTCAGGATACCTCTATCATGACTCTTTATATCCTATTTATACTTTATTTCCCCCTCAGGAACCGTGTCCTGATTCACAAAATAGCAGCTACAACTTTTCTCTTAGGTCGCGGGCAAACAATCACAGCATCGCTGTTGGTGCATTGATTCGTGGATCCACCGCATTGCATCCACATCTCTAGATATACATACATGTTTTTCCTTTAATAACTCCAAAACTACTGAACAGATTTACACCCAAATTACAAAAAGCACTCTTTTTGGGCCAAGATCTAGTTTCTGCCAAATTTGGTGTAATTCCGTTTAGCAGTTCGGATTGTATGAGAAAAATGCATTTTGGGACCTCCCCTTTTTCTCAGCCCCCTGCTTGATAAATCACCACAACATTTTCCAGACAGCAGCTGAAGTGAGTGGCAAACTAGTTTTGAAAATTTGGTGAAGATTCCCCAAACTGCACCAAAGTTATTAGCAAAACAAAAAACACTTTTCCAATGGAAACTAAGTCCTAATTATAACTACCTACTGGTAACCACCAGTCGGTAATATATATAAATATTACCTACTGATGGTCACCAGTAGGTTGTTTTAGTTAGGACCATGTTTCATAGGGAAAAGTGTTTTTTGACTTGCCTATAACTTTGGCGCTGTTTGACGAATCTTCACGAAATTTTCTGAAAAATAGTGTGCTCGTAATTCTAGTTGTGCATGAAAAGTTTCGGGGTGATATGTCAAGTGGGGGTCGAGAAAAAGGGGATCAAAAAGGTGCATTTCCCATGTTAATTCCCATAGACTCTTTAGACACGCCTGCAGCCCGAACTGCTGAATGAAATTGCCTCAAATTTGGCAGAAAGGTAGATTTTGTTCCACAGATCATGCTTTCAGTTATTTGGTGTAAAGCCCTTCAGTAGCTTTCAACAAATTAAAGGAGATTCAAACTTGTATATCTAGGGTTGCAAAGCCTTTGTGAATAATGTCAAGCTCGTGCAGAGATCTGCAGAGCTCTGATTGTCGGCCAACACTTCATACAGGAAAAAAATGAAAAAAAAGAAAAGTAGGAAAGGTACGAATATCCTAACCCCCTAGTCTTAGTCCTGTGGTACCAGAGGGCAAAAAAATTGTTTTTAAATGCTGTCACAAAATTGCATAAATGTGTAAATTTGTGGCAAAAATTTAAAAAAAAAACAAGTGCGGTCTTCCGTGCTTGTTAGGTCGAGCCTAGGCAGCGCTTGCGCTGTCGCTTAGCGACCTGTGGTAATTGCTTTGTGGAGTTCCAACTCCACCCATTGCTTGCTTTTGTTTTTCATTTGTCCGTGTCAGTGTCCTTCAAAAATCCTTGCATGCCAGTGGTTAGTCCTGCCTCTTTGTCCCTCCTTTTTCTCTTCTGTTCCTCCCATGCAACAGGGACTAAGTACTGTCTCATCACACTACAGGTCAACATCTGTTCTTTAGGGGACTACTTTATTCTTGGTTTCCTGCTGTGTTTGTGTTTGCCTGTGTGTAGTTTTGGCACTATAGCTGATTACATTTAAATATAGTTTTCCTCCCTCCCACCTACTCCTAATTCCACAGTTGTATTGGGGGTACGTCTTACGCCATGCCTCCCGCTTCGTTAGTTATATTTTTTTAGGCTTTTAGTAATTATCGATGTCCACCGTCATTTGGGCTTTTTTTAGTAGGATGTTAGTTTGATTTTGGGCTTTGTTTTAAGGAGGATTGGGCTTGTTCCTCTTGTGAAAGCTGCTGCTGCAGCGCGCTCTGTGTGCATGCATCAAAGGCGCGCTCACTGGGCATCTGGGGATGAGAGCTTGCCCCGCCCCTTCACTTCTGTGCAGGGCGGCCGCAGTGCTCAGGCACCAGGGCGGTTTTCACTTTAGCAACCTCGCTGTAACGAGAGGAGGCGCCGTTGCACCTGACAGTGTAAAAATCTAAAGCTAAAGCGCGAGTGCCGCGATAGCTTCAAAAGTAATTGAAAAAAAATACACACTTTTTTCCGATTGCTTTACTTTTGAAGCTATCGCGGCACCCGCGCTTTAGCTTTAGATGTTTAAATCTAAATCACGAGTGCCGTAATTGTAATATTGTATTTATACGGGGGCCGCTTGCACTTTACAGCATGGCGCCCGCTTTTCACGGATTCCCGGGGTTACAGCAGCTTCCCACTTCCAATATGCATTTTCTGCCTCCATATGCCGCAACCACCCTCATCATGGCCTGACCGGAAGTGGCCAGTGCGGCGCCCATTTTACAATCGCCGCGCTTTCATTTTATTTACAGCTTCAAAGCTGCATCTGCTACCCCTCCAGCCTCCAGGGATGTCAGAGTACAGGACGAACAGGAAGCGCCTTGGTTACCACAAAACACAGTGGCCTAGGCCTGTCCCGACATTGCTCTGCACGCATGGTTGTCAACGAAAGTGAGGCACAGAACAAGGGGCTATGACGTGGAGTCCATCACGCGCGAGAGTTCGGCAAAGCATGTAATTAAATAAAATATGATCAATAACTTTTTGAGGAAAACGGTGACGACGAGACCAGTGAGAAGATTCCATTTTTCAGGCGTTTAAGCCAGAACTGCTGCCATCCCGCCCCTTAGAAAAGCCAACAAGGTCAGTGTTCACCCATTGACTTGCAGTAAGACTTATTGCGCTCATAAATAAAAACACGAGGGGTATCCTGAACCCGTTCTGCACCTGCCCACGAGCACAGAAGGGCGCAGAACAATTGTTTTTGAAGAAATGCCTCTGTGTATGCATTTCATGCAGTGGCTCTGTGGCTTTGGCCTTGAACTGCAGTGAACTCCCGTTCAGAAGCATGGAGCAGCGGTGCACTTCGGTTCAAGCTCCTGCCCGGGCGGGCAGTAGGGCGACCATCAGGGCCAGACTGGGAGCCAAAGCAGCCCTGGCACATTATCACCACAGCCCCCTCACTGCATGTAAAGCGAGCGCAGCGAGGGGAGATCAAAAGGTGGCGGTACCCCCCACCTCGGAAATGAAATGTTTGATCAAACTTAGAAACATAGTGCGTTTTATTTTTATGAACGAACCTTGTCCACTTATTCAATGAATGGGAAGCTGCTCTCCCAGATGGGGCGGGGCTAGGAAAGAGCTCTCCGGAGGGCACATGTTTAGTTGAAAGGGACAGCACGTTTGCACAGGCCATTTCAGACCAAACATTGGGGCTTAATATTCGTGCTCTCAAAACCCTTGAAGCACAGCTGTTATACCCACACTAACACAGTTAGATTGCAATACCACACATGAGGCCATTATACTTGTTCAGGTCAATGTACAATTCGCTCAAATAGTTTAATTTGCAAATGATAAAGCTTTGCAAAAACAATTTGAGTGGTACAGAGTATAATCACAAAACAAAATGCCTTCAATATGTCTTTTTTCCATCGTTCTTTTAAAAAATATAATCTGTCATTTTTACACGCAAAACTAGCAAATTGCTCGTTTAACCTTTTGATCTTCATCAATTGCATTTATATAGCGCCTACTACCCCTGAGGAGGCGTCGGAACAATGTTAGGGGCATATGTACAACGAGTTAACTCCCCGTTAGCGGCACTTTTCTGCCGCTAATGCAGCGATATTTTTATCGCCCTATTAACAAGCTGTTGCTAACAGCCGTCAGCGACAGCTTTCTGGCGATAGCGGCCGCATCCAGCATCACCAACGATGTTAGCGATTACTATCGCTAATGACATGCAATGTAGGCGTTCCCATGCAAAAACGCACGCTAACCCCACTTCGCGATATTTTCAATGATCGCCCAGACCCGCGATACGTGGAAAAAACAGCCGCTAAAGCGCGTTAGCGGCTGGAACTTAAGACCAGAAAAAAGGTGGTCTTAAAAATGGTGAAAAACAACAGTACATAAGGGAGAGTAGCCCAGAGCCTCATCTGAAGAACCACTGATGCCATGGAGGTACTACTCATGCAGCTTGGAGCACCAAGAAGGCCACAACAACCACCGCCACTGCCACCTCCCCCAGAACCACCACGGAGGCAGCGCCGAAGGAGACAGCGGGTCCATCGCCCACGCCTCAACCTCACAGACCTAACGCCAGAGATTGTCATTGCCCACTACAGGCTCAAAAGGACATCCATCCTCCGCATCCTGACCCAGATAGCCCACAGGCTGCAGGCACCATCACAGCGGATAACCAACATCCCTCCGCAGACAAAGCTGCTGGCTGTGCTGCACATGTTGGCCTCTGGTACATTCCAACCAACAACTGCCAGAGTTGGTGGAGTCTCACAGTCAGTCCTCTCAAGGTTCCTCCCAACTGTCTTGAATGGCATCATCAGCCTGATACCCCAGCACCTACGCTTCCCCAACACTGCGCAGGAACAGCTTGAGACCAAGCAAGGCTTTTATGCCATAGCTGGCTTCCCGCAGGTGTTGGGGGCAATTGACTGCACACATGACCTACTTGTGCCCCCTGCAGACACTGCACACATATACCGCAACAGAAAGCACACACATTCCATCAATGTGCAGGCAATAGTGGACCACCAGGGCCTGTTCACCAATGTCGTAGCCAAGTTCCCAGGGAGTGTGCATGATTCCTACATCTTCCGCCATTCCATAATCAACCAGCGGTTTCAGGATGGCACATATTGAAATGCACTGCTTGTTGGTAAGTACTAACTGAACACACCACACACCTCAACTCCACAATCATGGAACTCAAAAATGTGAGAATGCACACGTACCAATATCACATACAACAAGTCAATTAACATGCCCACCTACCAGACACAACAACACAAGTAACTGTGGTAACCGGGGCTAGCCTTGTAGACAAACCATCCCCAAAGCCATAGCCCCTCCGCCACACATTTGCAAATTCTGGGAGAGCTGGGAATCCAAGTATGTGCGATGGAGGGACTTGACCTATGAGCAAAGAATGTACACAAGGCCAAGTGTGGTGGTGGTGTGCTGTACAGTCTGGAGTTTGCAGAGCACAGACCCGTCTATGTGGGCATATAGTGCGTTTCCGTAGTCCAGCCTGATGGTAATGACTGCGTGGGTGACTGTCTTCCCTGACTGGGGGGGATCCATGTGAAGGTCTCATGGAGGATGCAGAGGGTGTTGAAGCAGCTGCAGGCCACTGTGTAGACCTGTTGGTTCATGGAGAGGGAGGAGTCGAGTACAATGCCTAGGTACCTAGAGTTGTCATTGGGGGGGGCTGCCAAAGGTGGTGGCCCACCAGGTGTTGTCACATGCTGATGGGGTTGTTACGAGGATGAGCACTTATGTCTCCTCCGCGTAGAGCACCACCCAGCTGTTGATCATCCATGTTGCAACCTGCTGCAATCCTTCCTGGAAGCCCAGTCTGGTGTGTGTGGGCGCCTTGGTGAGGGAGAATATGAGCTGGGTGTCCTTGTAGGTGGTGATGTCTAATGGGTTCCTTCATGTTGCTCCAGTTCTACTCCAGGCGTCTGCAGATGCATCTGTCATCTTGGAGGTCTGTGGGGAAAGTGTGAGGGAAAAGTGTGTATGCGCATTTGGAGATACATGTGTGGAAATGCCGGGCCGCACCGTTGGTGTTGGCTGCAGCGGTGTGGGTGTTGCCATTGATGGTGGAGTGTAGCAGCTCCTCGTTGACTCAGCTCCAGTACCTTTGTGTGGTGCGCGCTGTGGTTTAGTGTGGCTTGGGGTTTCTCGATGAGGAAGTGTACGCATTGGTGGTCACTCCATGGGAGTTGAGTGTTGTGGATGAAGTGGACGCATTTTCAACATGCGAAGATGGGGTCAAGGGAGTGCCCTGCCTTGTGGGTCAGTGTGGTGAAGAGTTGTGTCAGTCCGATGTTAGCGAGTTATTGCCAGAGGGTAATGGATTTGGAGTTGTTGTGGTCTGAGAGGTTGAGGCTCAGGTCTGAAATGAGTACGTAGTCCATGGAGTAGATGGCTTGGTGTGTGATGATGTTGAAGGTGTGGGCGAAGCGTTCCTGGCCTCCGTGGGCTCTGCAGGCGAGGGTGCCGCTGAGTGTTGCTTTGTGGCAGGTCTGGATCTGAAAGTGCAGGTGTTGGGCGGTGGTGAAGGTCTTGCGGCAGCGGCAGCAGCCGAACTAGACGTGAGTCGTGTCTGGTGTGGCCTATTGGCAGTTGTACGTTCTCCTGGGGGTTGACTGCGAGGAGGGTGGGTGAGTTGTAGCGCTAGATGGTAGTAGATCCAGGGTCCCTGATGCTGTTTGTGTTTGGCTCGCGGACAGGCGCAGACGGGCTTGCCTTTGGTGTGCTGTAGGAGTGTCAGTGATGCAACAGCGCAGCGCACACAATAAAATAGGCTGGGGGGAGGGACGAGCAGCTGTGAGGCAATGTTAGTTGCATTGATGCTGGTCAATTGTCTGAAGCTACACATGGCTAACCTGAAATCCAAAGTTACACAAATCACACACCACAAAATATAAACACTGTAAACACAGCATGCACAACTACTAATGAACACATCTCTCCATTACATGTCTCAGGTGATCAAGGATATGCACTCTCCCCATGGCTGATGACACCCCTCCGAGCCACTAACACCCAGGCCCAGAGGCAGTATAATTTGTCCCTTGGACGCACCAGGGCCATTGTGGAGCGCACTTTTGGCGTGCTAAAGTCACGTTTCCGGTGCCTTGACATCACAGGTGGCAGACTGTTGTACAGCCCGGAAATAGTGTGCAAGATAATCATAGCATGTTGTGTGTTGCACAATATATGTGTACGCACCAATGCCCCATGGATTCAAGTGCCAGATGCACCGGACGATGCTGAAGATGATGAAGAAGATGAGGCTGGTGCAACACACCCCACAGTTTCTGCTGCAGGAACTGCCCGAAGGAACCGAATCATAAACAATTTCTTCACCTGAGCACGTCACAATGGGACAGTCCTTTGCCATTTATCTGTCAAAAATGCACCTAAGCACAGTTTGTGCAATAAAACCACACAACACACATACCCTGTGTGCATGTTTATCCTCTGCATAAGTACATCCCTCTGACAAGTGAAAGTCAAACATTTTGTGCTAAGAATAGTACAATTGTCATTTGATGGTGGGTATGTCTCATGTTTTGAGAGATGATTTTTTGGGTGTCATTTGGTGTAAAATCTGAATAATTGGGTGTCTATTGTGGTCATTTATGAATTTTAGGGTGTCATGTGGGGTAAAATCTGAATAATTGGGTGTCTATTGTGGTCATTTATGAATTTTAGGGTGTCATTTGGGGTAAAATCTGAATAATTGGGTGTCATTTGTGGTCATTTATGAATTTTAGGGTGTCATGTGGGGTAAAATCTGAATAATTGGGTGTCTATTGTGATCATTTATGAATTTTAGGGTGTCATTTGGGGTAAAATCTGAATAATTGGGTGTCATTTGTAGTAATTTATGAAATTTAGGGTGTCATTTGGGGTAAAATCTGAATAATTGGGTGTCATTTGTGGTCATTTATGAATTTTAGGGTGTCATTTGGGGAAAAAGAAGGAATTTTGGGTGTCATTTGGGTTCTGAAATGAAATTACATCTAAGACTGTTCATCTGTGTAACAACTTGCAAGTAGCGTGCAAAATCTGTCTGCATTTACGTTATTGCGATGTTTTTTCATACTCGCGATGGAAAATCTATTGCTAGACACATTGAACCATACAAAATATTACCCCTAAGCCAATTTGCGTGCAGAATTTCACTGCAAAGTCCAAAAACGGGCCGCAAACACACAGGAAGTGATGTCTGCATGTTTCCTGTTTACTGTAGGAGTGTTGTGCACTTTCACTTTCTCTTTTGAGCACATTTCTGGTGATTGTGGAGAGTGTTGGAGGTGTTTGGTGGTGTGTGCTGCAGATTTGTGATAGAGAGAACGTTGCTGTGTCCTGTGTCCTGTTGAAAGTGTCTCCGTGAAGTGTTGTGTCCTTGTTATTATGTGTTTTTTGTCTCTTGTCCTCAATCTTGTCGGGTGTTTGTCCAAGGGGTAGTTTAATTAATTACTAGTTGTTGGGGCATATATTGGGCATTTTATTTTGTTAGTAGTGGGTTTATGTGTGTGCTGGGAGATGGTAAGTGTGGGTAGGGAGGGCAGGATGTCAGAGGGGACATTGGGGGGCTTCCTCTGGCTTGTGAAATTTTACCTGCCCTTGATGGTGGAGAGTGGGGGACGTATCCTCTCTGGATATCCCGTCCATGTGCGGAACGTCAGGTGGGAGTGTGTGAGGGCACAGATGCAGCGTGTCTTTGGTGTCGACAGGACTGTGCGCCAATGGAAGCACCGCTGGCAGGATTGCGTGGGCCGTGAGGGTGACCTGTTGGACCACCTGGGAGTCATCATTGGCCTACAGTGTGCTAAGTTCAACCTCTACATTTATATATGAACACTCTTACGAATAGCCAAAAATGCAGTGTGGGACACACTGGGGTCCATGTGCATAAATGTGGCAGAGTGAGGCGTGAGACGTCATGCCTTCACGCCTAATGTTGCCACATCAGAAACACAACGCTGCATCATATTGACAAGCATACGGTGCAGGTTTGTGTTTCACACTGCGCAGGCGCAACACTTCACACTGTAGTGCAAATGCTGGCACCCTTGCACCATACTGCGTGCAGGGCAAAGGTTGTTCTTGTACAGGAGGGTGACTGTACATAAACAATCCAAGGCATTGTTTCCGGGACCTGTGTGCTGCACAAAAGGAAGGGTACAAATGCCTACCTCCTTGTGTTGCTAAGTTAGGTACGCTGCCCTTGTACATAGGCTCCGTGTGACAAAGGCTGAGATAGGAACAATAGTTCAAAGGACATAGGACATCTCCAGAGTGTCATACACCACCAACATTTGAGAAGCAGCCTTGTGCGATCGGCATCGATGCCATTGTACACAGAGCATTTATAACATCATGTTGCATGTAGTAATGGGGCCTTGTGAAAGTGTCACACAAGTAGTCTGTGCAAGTTTGCCTGCATTATTGTCTGGTTTGGCACAACTCAGCATTCACAGATCTTGTGTGAATGGCAGGCAAAGTTGACCCAATCATGTAGGCAACATGAACTGCAAAAGCACAGTTGCGGAGCATTGTCAGTGATGGCGCTGAATTGTATGGTGAATAGGACATGTGTGATTTTCGCCTTATACCAACACACTTTTCTTTTCATATTTCACAGCTGGAAGATCTCTCATCACACAGGGGGATATCGACACCTTCAAGGATCCACACGCCACTGGGGAGTTCTGCCATTATATATTGGCATAGTGCGATGTCATGAATGTCTGTGTCAAATGATAGACGTAGTATGCAGTATGGTTGTGTATCACATGTATCTTGCCTACAGTCTGATGATGTTTTGTGGAAGTCAGAAGTGTGTACAAATCAGTAAGTGAAGATAGAGCTCTGCCTTTTTCTTCCAGATGTAACTTTGCACATCCCCAGTCAGTGATACACATGCAAGTAAAATCTATGGGTTCTGTCACTACAGCACATGCATGTGGATTACCGAGTGTACAGATAGGAGAGGAGACATGTGAGTGGTGTTGCTGATGAGTATGAGCAGACATGGAATGCATGTACATCCTTGGCTGAGATGACTGTGCAAGTGGGCCCGATCATGCACAAGGAGGCAGTGGTTATCAGGCCGTGCGTGCTCAGACACAGGTCGGCACAGTAACGTTGTAGGTATGCTGCATACCAGCTCCACAGAAGTTGCAGTGCATAGCTTTGATCCAAGCATATCAAGGCACGTTCCCCAAACAGCTAGCAAAGATGGCCCTATGAATCTCATTGGCATGTTTGGCCACTGCAATGGTGTTGTCAAGCTATCTCCTTGGGGTCATTCCCTGGTAGACTCAGGCTCAAGTGTACAAGCCCCTCAGTCCACATTTGTGACATTACTCCACATGCATTTGCCCCGCATGCTTTTGCTCTGCATTAATTGCTGTGCCATAAATTTAACAATGCAGGGCTCTGCAACACTATTTGTTAAAACGCATTACCCATTACAACACAATAACCTTTATGACTCCATGGGGCCGTTACTATGGGGAATGCATTGTGACATTTTGCGTTGTAAAGGCCTGCGTAGTTAAATTGTCAGCGGAGTGATATTAGCGGATCTGAGACATGCATAATTGCCAAATCTTAGGAAACGATGTTTCCCCCTCTCGCCAGCAACGCATCAGCTATTGTGAAGTTGTGGTGGAGAGAGGGCCCACACCTCATGTCCAAGTCAGTGTTCATTCACCTATCGTGTTTCCATGTGTGCTGCAGATGAAAGTGTGAGTAGGGCTGTTCCAGGATTGCACATGTGCAGGAAGGGTAACCTTCCTACACATTAACAAGCCTCCCCTGCACACAGACACCCTTGCACTCTTGTGCAAGACTGCCTGTGTTTGCACACAGTGGAGAGGTGTGGTGCAGCGGCCAGGGCAGCTGACTTCGGAGCACAGGGTTCACGGTTCGATCCCCGGCTCCGGAGGCCGCTCAGCACCATGTGACTCTGGGCAATAGCTCACTTAATTTCCACTCCGGCCCCCAGCGCCTTGAGACCCGTAAGGGTGAGTAGCTGCGCTATATAAAAACGGACTTACATTTTACTTACTTACACTGACTTGATGAACTTCACGCTGCCACTGGGTGACACGTAGGGCTGCACATGATCATTGTACATATGATGCAGCACTGTGCTACAGGAGAGGATAAGGGAGGCGCTACACCTGGAGGGCTAATTCCTCGTTCCGACGAATCCTTGTACATGTTACCCTCAGTCAGGAGATGTCATAGCACCATCATTTGACACTGACAGTCTCATTTGGTTGTGACAGTACATGTTCCATGCCATGCACTGTCATCTCAGTCTCCCCAGCATGTAATCACTGATCCTGGATTCAATAATTCATTGTCCAGGTCACTCTCTGACTTCACAATGTTACGTTAGAGTGTAGGCTCCCATGTTTCACTGACCTTGTGTTTCTGAGTTAAATGGAGAACATCGACATAGTCTACAGGACTAACAATTTTGTCATTGCTCTTATTTTACAGATAACATGTCGCCAGAGGAGTCCCACGCCTTCCAGGTGAGGAAGGACCGGTACCTCCACATCAGAAAGGTCGCTAAGGGGAACTGCAACATGGCACAGAGGCACCAGGAAGACCGGGCAACTGGGAGTTGGAAGTCGGTGCCCGAGGTTGGAACACATGGAAGACAGAGTGGCACACAGGCCACCCCGGGCCCCTCTGGCGACAGGCGTGGGTCCCAGCGTGGACAGGCAGTAACCCATCCCCCTTCCATGCCACACACCCAAGGGACAATGCCACCTGCCCCAGCAGATCAGGTGGTGTCGTTCACTGTGCGGGACCGGAGAACATTATTGGACAACAATGTTTTGCTGGCTGAGATACGCAGGGAAATGGTGGAGCATACCAGGCTCCTGCAGGACATGGGTAAAGCCCTGGGTCTCCCATAATGACTGGACATATTGAGCCCCACCCCCCTCTTCTCCCTTCCCCCAATGTTATATATTGTTATTAGTTAGTGTTAGGTAAGTATTTTAAGTGTTAGGTAGTGTAGTTGTAGTGTAGGTTTAGTTATTGTTAGATTTTAAGGTATTTTTAGATATTTATTATTCATTAGTATTTGGGGATAAGTTTCCTTTTCCTTTGGGTGGGGGGGTTGATGTCTTTGTTGTTAGAAAAATAAAAAATAAAAAATATATATATATTTGTGTAGGATAACTGTGTAGGTAGTTTATGTATAGCTTAGATGTCTTTGTCCTGTCTCATGATGTGCCTTAAGGGTGGGAGGGGGGTTGATGTCTTAGATATATTGTTGCGTGTTTAGGATTAGTTAGGGTAGATAGTTTAGGTCATAATTCACTTTCTTCCAGTTAGTTTAGATTAGATTAGTAATAGTAGTAATTAGTGTTAGTTTAGGGTAGGTTATTTTTGTACTTTTATAATAAATGGTTAATACTTTAGAATTCTGGTTGCACTTATGTCATGTGTGATGTGGTGGAGTGTGGCTTTTTACCTTGTGTGCAACTCATACTATCACTGGACAATCCGTTGAACGTGTATGTGTGGTCATGACATGTTACTTAGCAGGATGGATTGTGTCAGGATACCTTAGATGTGAGCACAGTAAACTGGCATGGATGACAGGGTGGCAAGTAGGATTTATGGCCTAGTCTAGGGGCACTCTTTTGTGAAGTTTTACATCTTAAGTTTGACTCACGGATTTGGACAGCACATTGTTGCCCATGTACAACACATCCTAGGGACATGGCCTTGAGTTGACATAGAATTTGCAAATGTTATTCATCATGGAGATGGATGTATGCACCGGATACCACAGATTCCGTCAACACCCTGCATATCACATGAGCCTGGCGCTGAGTCCATCTACAATACACAGACCTTGGCACACTTGCTGTGTTGTGCAAGTGTGTCAGCATCATTGGAATTGTATGTTCCTGTGCATGGAGGCTCAACCTCCTGCCCATGCAGGATGTTGTCATTTAGCGGGTCAATTGTAAACGGCATGTGGCAAAACTGTTGGCCCAATTCACAATACCAATATGAGAGTAGGTCCTAACTTTACGACTTTCGGTATTCACAAATGGAATTTAGGAGTAGTTAAGTTAGGAATACTGACTTCACTACTCCTCAATGCCTTTTGTGAATCCCGAAATTTGGAAAGTTAGGGTTTTGTCTCAGATAAGGTTTATGATTTGGGCACACAGTTGTGCTGCACACAAGATGGGGAAATGTAGCATTGCTCCCTGTGGTGCCAGTGTCATAGCCACTTCTCCCAGCTGTTACATTTGGCATTGGCTCATAGTGATGCCACCCTTTAAATGGTGGTACTGCATCTGACTATATGCTAAGTGCAGTGCACCACACATCCCTAGACACATTGCCCTATCCACTCACAGTGGTCACAGCATGAGAGGGTTCCTCATTTTGAATGCATTGTTCGTCGACAGGAAGGGGCTGACTGAGGACTTGCACTTTGGGGTGAGTCCCTATTGCCAACTCAACTTCACTGAGTCAGACATTGTGGTTCCAATAGCGGCTGGTAGACATGTACCCTTATGATTCTTCATCAATGTGAATATGGTGTGCACCATCTTGGGATGTGACATGCAATGTGCACCATCACAACAGGCTCTGTCAACCCTGTTGAGTGTGAGTAGATATGCCAAGTGAGAATTTGTAGCAATGGTAAAGGGGGACAATACTTGTGGCATGCAACAGACTTGGACATTTTTGCACACATGCCTATTTCCTTAATGTACGTAGGGCTAAGTTGGGATATTGCTAGAATGTTGTATTTGAGCAATGAGGGCACGGCTAGTTCACACATACCCGGTCATCTCACTGCCTATCTGGGTCACAGTAGAAAATATACATTTCTCTTATTTCCCTTGGTGTACTTTTTGGTGGATATATTGGCACAACATTTTTAGAGACTTCTATACTTGATTGGTCGTAGACAACACACATGTGTGTGTCCGAAATATTTGTATTTACATGTGCATTGACATTGGTGAAGACTTGGCCATACAATCCCCACAATCCATAGATGCCCAGTGGAGGGCCAGACAGAGTCCTTATGTGGTAACATGCCCAAAGGAAGAGGCAGAGTTCAGCCAGAAGGCTGATTGCAGTGTCATTGGGAACCAGACAAAATATGGCAGTCCATGTCGAGGTCCAAGGTGAGTGTCACAGAGCGTCTCGGGGGACAGTGGAAGCTGGTGTTCTGGGGCATGATGCTGAGCCCAGATCCAAGGAGAAACAGGCCATTTGGCATAGATTCTAGTGCTTGGTGAGTGGTTCTGTGCTTTATTTTATTGTGTTTGCGCTGCGTTCGTTGCAGTCTGGTGGCCACCAGACCGCAACAAATGCAGCGCTTCGCAGAGGTATTCTCGCCCGACTCCTTTGGGATTTCTCTGCAACAAACAAGCCACAATTGAAAACATTGATCTGCCTTGAGAAAGCCCTGGCCTGCTGGCCTTTGGGCGAAACACGTGTCGGCTGTTCCCCTGTTTTTCACATTGATCTAAGAATAAAAAGATCTCTTGAAAATCGAAATTAGACGCTCTGCTGTTTCCATGATGCAAGAAAACTATTGAGGGATGTACTTACCCTCTGAAAAACAAACACAATAAAATAAAGCACAGAACCACTCACCAAGCACTAGAATCCTGTTTTGGGTGGCATCTGGGTAAAATCACCAATGTGGTTTGTGGTTCAACAGATTAGGGGTCCTGACTAATTGAGTGTGAACCTTGGTAACACCCACCAAACCATTTGGCATAGATGAATGCTACCGCATTCTTCTTTGCAATAATGCTGATTCATCCACATCTTCGTCCTCGGATGTGTCATGTGCCTCACATGTGCGTGGTGGTAGATTGGCTGCAGCACTGTGAGGCACTGACACATCAGGGGGCGGAGATGTGGATGTAGAAGCAGCAGCAGCACTCATCTGTGCCAAACCTTGATGCAGCAATGCAGTGATGATCAGCTGCAGGGCATGGAAGATTCCAGCAGCCGTGGCAGCCATTTGTTCTGCTTGCATCTGCTCCATGTTCTCCATTATCATTCGCATGCGGGCCAACTCCTGACTGCCATCACTGGAGCCACTTTGACTGGACAGTTGTTCTTGTCTCTGAGTCATGACTCCAGAGATGTCAGCCAAGGAATGTCGGAGAGCATGGAGCGGACTGTGGGTGTCTGTGATGTTCTGGAGGTGGTCCCGAATGGGACTCAGACACCCACGTACGGCATCGAGATTGGCCGCCAGACTGGCAAAACCCACCCGCACCATATCAGCCATATCCTGCTGGACCTCTACCGCACAGCATTGGAATGCCAGAAGTGGGTCCTCAAGGTCCTGTGTGACAGCTGTGGTGGTAGGTGCTTGCTGGTGGGTGGTTTGTGCTGGGGGTGGACTTTCTACGATGCAGCTGGATGCAGCTGGATGCAGCTGGATGCTTACGGAGGTGGGGTGCTAAATGAGTCTAGCAGCTGTTGGAGGGTGTCCTGGTTGATGGTGGTAAATTCCTCATCGTCATCAGTGAAGAGTGGGACAGGCTGCTGAACAGGAGGTGATGTTTCGAGCTCTGCAATGTAAAGGGGAGATGCCGTTAAATGTGTGTTTCAAGTATGGTCATGCATTGGATGAGTTCACTAGCAGACTGCATGACAATGTCCATTCTGACTGTTTAGGGGAGACGCCTATTAGATGCCGGATAGTGATTATTTGTACAACATCACGGATGTGACGTTGTAGTTGCACATTATCATCTCACAGTTTACAGCTATGCCAAATGTGAATGGCCCATTTCTATACATAAGCGGCACCAGTTGTGTCCTCGGCTCTGTAGGGGAAGTGATTCAGTTTGTACCACATTGTAGTCAATGTTGATTAGCTCAGATTTATGTGTCTGTGCACTGCATTGTGGGAGAGTCACCCCTGCAGCTTAGGTTTTACTGCCCCTTGTCCCTTTCAGCCCGTGTGCCTTTCACTTATGTGCACTTACAATGCTGAGATGTTGCAAGGTGGAGTAAATATGTCTCTTGATCAGAGTTGGGACACTTGTGCATTGTTTGGCAGCAGAAGTCTTCTTTACATCAGGGGTTGTAAGTACACAAGGAAGTGTCAGAGTGTGACCTGCTCATTTAAGGATGAACTACACACTCAGCCACTTCAGTGACCGTGGCCTGCACCATGTTAAAATTTTTAGGGTGCAGGCATGCTATTCATCAAGCACTGTCACTTGCCTTGTCAGTGTGGCTCACAGACAGTCATGTTTGCTGGGTAGTGCACATGTGCATGGATTTGGTGCGAGAATGGTTATGTGTGATGAGGGAACCCATGGGGCAGATTGGCAATGATGGGCTAATAGCTGTTTCCATGTGTGATGCATAATGCAGTACACATGTACATCCAGGTAGCTTTGGCTCTTGTGATTTCTCTTGTGTGCATGTCGTCAGTCATGGTTTTCCTTGCATGCATTGCTTGCTTCCCTCCTGTTGGCTTACCCATTGTGAGTATGGTGCAGCGTGAGTTTCTATTGTTGTTGCAGGCTGAACAGACAGTGACAACACCCATTCCCCTCAATGTTGGCCCCATGTGTGGTGTATAAGTGGGCCTGGATTTGATGGATGTGGATTTCCTAAGGCGTATTAGTAGTGCTCAGGCCCTATCTCCGCCACCCTCCCAACAGATGCTGACGGCAGGATGATGTGTGTTTGTGTATTTGACACGCAGATGGTTACATGGATGATACATGCTGTCCTGGTTCTGATTATTGAATGCTGTGCTTTGCTTGTGGATGATAACAACCATGACTGCATATTTGATCACTGACACTGTTGACTTACCGAACAGATAGGTATACATGCACATAATGGTGTAATGGGCAAATCACACCAGTACTGATGTGGAATGGTGTATTCTGTATGGCAGATGTGTACACTGGAGAGTGGAGGAGTGATATTTGACCTAAGGGGTGAGGGTGCCATTTAGCTACTTGTCATTATTTGGTGCTACTTTGCTATCCTTGCTTGTTGTCATACTTAGGTTGTCATACTTCTTTACAGGGACATTGAGGGTCTGTGAGTATGGCACACAGACAAGTCATGTAGTACATATTTGGGTGACACATTCCTGATATGCATTGTCCATGCACTGTGGTGTTGTGGACATATCCCCCATGCTCATTGTATTACATCACATTTTGAATCAAGTCTGCTGTTTGTGTGCATTGTGGGATATGCAGCTTTTAGCCAGTAGGCTACATGATCACTTTGTTGTGACAATGCATGTGTTTATGGTATGCAGACTCACTAGATGCTTTCTCACTTGCTGTACACAGGACTGCATCTCATGTACAAGCAAGCAGGTTTGGATTGGAGATGCAGCAGGATGTCTACATGGCCCCCTTGCCCCGACACCACGCATATACAAATCATCTGCACAGGGCCGCATATCTCTGACACCAAAATGAGGTTGCACTGTGTAGGTGACTGATCATGTGCATGAGTGGGCATGCCGCCACCAATGTCAGCACACATGCACCATTGTGCACGTGTGTCTGAGTTGTGTGCAAGTTTGTGTATGTGCAGTGGTGTCCCCCTTGATGCACATGCACATTCTTGCACACGACTCAGACATACAGGAACATGCCTATGCGTGGTGTTGAGGCAAGGGGGCCATTTAGACACTGTGCCGCATCTCCAATCAATGTGGCCCTTTGCTCTTTCATGTATTTTGTGATCTGATATGGTACTTGGGCTATATTTGGATGACATTTCTGTGCACATTTCCATGTCTGTGAGCCCACCAATATGCGTCTTGCAATGTATTGGTTGAGTAGGGTGATATGTGTCTATGGCAACAGGGACAAGGGTATCCGGGACATGGTCGGCAGTCATTGTGGGTGTGCACTGCGATATATTTAATTTTGCATGAGTGCCATTGGGCCCATCCACCCCCGTCCCCCCAGTCCCTGGTTGTTACTCACCCTGTTGCTGTTGTGTCTGGTCATGTTGAGCAGTATCCTGTCCCGGAACTCCAACCACCGTCTCCTCACTCCTCACTGATGACTGCGGACACCTGTTCCTCCAACGCATCCAGCTCCTAATGTGGCGCTGGACTCCCACCTCCAGTCTGCATTGCTGCTTTCAGATTGGCTGCAAGTTTCTGCTTGGTCTTGCGCTTAGCATCATGCCAGCGCTTCTTGCAGTCATCCACTGTCCTCCTCGACTCTCCGACAGCATTCACCTTGGCTGCGATGGACTGCCATATTGCATTTTTTGTTCCCAATGACACTGTGGAGCTGACAAAAAGTTGTTGTTGTTTTCCTGTCACCTCCGCAATCAGGACCTGGTTTTCCTGCTGACTGAACCGGGTCTTCCTCTTCCTCTTCTCCTTGCCCTTCCTCTGTTTTTTTTTTTGTGTGTTTTGGCTGCATAGTGGGCGTTTTATAGTGGTTTTTCCCGCCTAACGTGAAAAAAAGTGCGCTGACGCTAATTAGCGTGCCGTTACTGGCCGCTAATTGGCCCATCGCCACTTTTTTCACGTTAGCGTGAGGATTTTTATCGCCGTGCCGCTATTCTTAACACCGGACAGTTCACCCGGTAAGGGAAACTATCGCCAGTTGGCGGCGTGTTGTGAATACGCTGCTAACACGGCAATAGTTTTCCGCAGTACACGGCAATAAAAAAAGGCACACTGAGGTTAGCAATGAATATCGCCAATCCTTGTACATATGCCCCTTAGTTCCTTAAATATACTTCTTACCGCCCCTATCACTCTGCACCGGTGCATGCCGGGAGCCTTCTCAGTCTAGAGTGGGGAACAGCCAAGTGTTCATTTTGTGAAAGGGGTGCCAACAAAGTCCATTTTCTGTTAACTGTTTCTAACTCTCGCTGTGTTTGAAAATAACAAAATGCTAATGAAGTTCGCCATCTATCAAACACTTCTGTCAAACCCCCTTGTGCTGCTCACCATGAGATCACTGGGCAGGACAGTTTTGTGATAATACTCATTTTAACGAGACTGCGACTGCGTCCCCTGGTGCCAAAAATGTTTGGGGGATGGTGACGGTTAATCTTTTATCTCGAACTGTATGCGGTGCTTATTGAATGTACGCGCGATTAAAACTACGTTTTGAAACGTTACAGAATTCGTATGTTTTTAGGCTGAACACACAAGTATCTGACGCTTGTTTTTGTAGTATGTACAATTTCTGTTCTGCGCTGCATAATCCCGCTCTGGTTTATGCTAAAAGGCAACCATTTAATGTAATAAAGCATATTTACAAAAAAGTCGGCACTGTTAAGAACATGGGGCCAACACATCACTTTTCGGAAATCTTGCTGAGAGCTTCACATATTGAAATACATACTGGGAATTGGGGACAGTCGCATATGGGTAATTATCCAAAAACTTTTTCCAACTATGAAACCCTGTCAGTTTATTCACACCCTCACAACTCGTGCTGCAGTGCACAGGCACATTATTAGAATATCCACTGAAAGCGCCTCATTTTAACCTGGGTGCAGAGGGAAATAAGATGCAAGTAGTGTTAGCGCACCTTTTACACCTTGCCTTCTACAAAGAGAGTATAGATAGTACATTAAATGTTAAATGTGTCTTGCTACTAATATCTGTGAGTTGTAGTAACACAGACAAAGGTAAAATGTCTATTAACCATTATTCTTTCAAATATTGCAAAAATAACAGTTATTATAGCTATGGAGATTTTGCATCAAATTCTGCACTCAACTTGCACTGGCTCCCAATCATTTTCCAGACTTGCATTGGCTTTGTTAGATAACAGTACCTTTATTGAATCCAAACAATGGCGCAAAGTTTGCAAGGTGTGCTAGTTTTCAATCCCACCCTGGTACATTTTTACAATGTGAAGAGTTGTAACTTAGGAATCATGCTGAAATAAACTCAGAGCTGCATCACACAGAAAGCATGCGGTCACCACGACTGAATTAGAAGTCTTGGAATCTTTACATTCTCCATTATACCATTCTGAGATTGGTGGGTGTCTTTTCTACAGGGTCCGGTGGTGAGCGAGCATGCAAGAGTTTCACTGTCAATGCAGTGCCTCAAATAAAATTGTAAAATCACTCGTCACGATTACGATCAAAATATAATGAGCAAGCAGCATCTCAGCAGGGACCGCGAGTGAGCTATGCTGAGGATGCATAAAAAGAGGCGCCATCTTATGAGTTGTCATGACAATTGACCGGTGCCATTAAGTATGCAGCAAATTCATGACATTTTAAATTAATGGGAGAGCAACGAATAGTACAAATGTGACGAGTATATGTTTGAATATTTTAGTTTGTTCCGTTCTTGCTGCTGTGAGGTATGTTCCGGTCTTCCGAATTTGCATAACTGCTCCCTTCATTTTTGTCATGGGTGAGAATGCAGACATGCAGCTGCGGAATATTCTTGGCGTAGCTGCAACTCACATGCACACTCATATAACTGTGGGAAGAACAAATACCACGTTTGTTGCAAAGTCATCCTGTGCCCTGGGCACCCCCCAACTTTTTGCTGACTGGTACTGGTGGTAACTTACTCTGACTGACCCTGGGCTTTGCCTAACCAGGCCCAGGGCCAGTGCTATGCTGAAAGAGACACATTTAGAATACAGTGAAAACACCTACATACACTAGGGTACACTATGGGTTGGGGTACCCCTGTGATTGGCATGACCTACCCTATAAGACCCTAGTACATAATAGGGCAGGGGGATTGAAACTACCTATCAGTCCCTAGTATATAGTAGGGCATGGCAGTTTAGAGGCCAGCAGCCTTTTCTGCACTTGCATGTGTGCACTGCTGAAACCTGAGGTGAGTTTAAAAGCAGCCCTGGGTTCCAAGACTGCTTTTAAAATGTAAATTGTGCCCAAACTCGACTTTGGTGTTTGGGGCACTTAAAAATAGCTACCCTACAATGTTTTGGCATATTAGGAACCCCCAGGGTCTCCCCTAGGTGTTTCAGGGGTGGGGGGTCAGGTATCTATAAGGTGGACTCTTATAAAAAGAGTTTTATATGCCCTGGGTTAAGTGAAATTTCACATTTCACTCCCCACATTGTGCTAAAGTGCTGCCCAAATTCGACTTTGATGCTAGGAGCACTGTGGAGGGAAGATCTGCAATATTTCTACAGATTCAGAGCCCCTAAAGTCTCCCCTAGTTGTCCCATGGGGTGGGGGTCCTGTAGATATAAGCGAAGTACTTATAAAATATGTTTTTATAAGCCCTAGTGCTGGAAAAATGGCCCAATTCATTTTCCCCATTGCAAATCCCATGCCACATAGGTTAACATGGCAAGAAGCTATTAGCTAATAACTCCTGATAGGAGAATGATAGAACTTCCATTCAAAGACTTCCCAGAATGGTAGTGATAAATTCAACAATATCATATTGTTGAATTGCTCCTAAAATGTACAGACAAGAAGTTATAAGACTTTCTTCTTTGTAAGTCCAGATTCGGCCTTCCAGTGGTCTGTCCCGATAGGTCAGAGTTAAGTGGATTAGCCAGGCTGCCTTGAAGAGGTGATACAGAGCCCCTGGTTAACCAGCTCTGCTGGGAGGGCAGTGTGCTGCTACACAGGAATGCCAGAGCAGGGGGAGGAGTCGTAAACCATGGTCTTCAAAGGGAAGGGGAAGGCCTCGGTGTCATTTCCAACTCTACTCTACTCCAAGCCAGAGCTAGGATTAAGGCAAGAATGAGCAGGTGTAAGGGGGAGAGTCTTTGGAAAGTAGCCATCCTAGGGGTGTGTTTAGCCAGCTCTTACCTCTCTGCTAGAAAATTAGCCATTATGAATTTGGAAGATTTGGTGCACTCTGGGACAAAATAATGCCACACTCTAGTGGCTTTGGTCATATCCTTGGGGAGTTGCCCTGCTTCCATTGGTCAGGGGTGACCTCCTGCTTGACCCAGAGAACTTGGAATAAGTATCTGAGAGGGGCAGAGTCTCTCAGATCTGCTGCTTGAAACTTAAGAAAGCAAGACATGCCATGCTGAGAAGTTGGGGTGCAAATTCTAAGGCCTGCCCTCTGAAGACTGCACCAGCTAAAACTACAGCCCTGTGGACTACCTTGCTGTAAAAGACCTAAAGAGTGGACTCCCTGCAAGCTACAGGTTAACAGAGCTCACCTGGAACATCACCACCAAGGATCCTCAACCTGGAGAACTACCAGTGGATTTGTAAGGGTTTCGTCCAAGTGGATTGTGGGAATTGAAGCCCTCAACTTTCAAGGACCATCTTGGAGCTTCCAGACCCTTGGAGTGAGTTTGAGACACTTTGGGACCCTTTGGGGAACTTCAGGAAGAAGTTCTAGAAGTTTGGAGAACTTTGGAGCAACTTTGGAAAAAAGCTCCATAGGGAGACCGACTCAACCTGGCCAGCCAAGTCGCCTGCCTTCAACCGCGAGCCGGCCAAGCCATCCAGGTTCATCCCGCTGAAAGCTCCGTAGGTCCAACTTCCAGAGTTTGACCGTGAGTAGGAGAAATCCGAGGCCGGCAAACCCTCACCGAATCCGGCCTGGTGAAGAGCATCGAGGGACCCCACGAGAAAAAGCTCCAGAAAAGTTTCTAAGTCCGAAGGTAAAAACTGTGACCGGGACCTACCGCGAGGGGTAGCCGCTCAGGGCTCCATCGCGGTCGGCCTGAAACTTTGACTTTGAGCCGGTCTATCGCGACCAGATATCCCAATATGGTGCTATATGTTTCTAAGTGCTATAAAGTGATAAATCTTTAAAAATTCACATCTCCGGTTCCCTACATTGGATTTTTGTCGTTTTTATGTCATTTTAAAGATAAAAATATTTCCTATTTTTATAAATTGATGTTGGATTTTTATTATGCATTGTGTCCTAATTATTTACTGAATTGGTGTTTTTAAATGCTTTACATACCTGTCTTTGAAGTTAAGCCTGCCTGCTCGCAGCCAAGCTACCAAGGGTTGAGCATGGGAATAATTTTCTAAGACCTATGCTGAGTCCTATCATGTGTTAGTGGCCTTATTGCCAGTGGCAGATATACATTTGCCCCTACTAATAACCCACGTTTCAATATTTGGTGCTCAGCGGTGTGGATGAGGACTTGTGTTTAAAAAGTACACCTTTCAGTAAAGTGAATTGAGATTATAAAAATCCTCTAAATTGCCTTAGAACAAAGCCTTTGAGTTTGATTTTTGGAATTTGGACTAAACTGTTTTTAATCCATTGTTTTGATTTTTCCAAATTGTTCTAAGTCTGTTGTGCCTAGTTGTTGTGACCCAAAACTAGGGAACCATGGAGCTGGACCTGCCTAAACTGTCCCAGTTCAGGATGGCTGATCTTAGGGTACAGTGTAGGCTCAGGGGGCTGACTACTTCCAACAAGATTAGGAAGGCAGGGTTGCTTAAGTCCCTACAGGCCTGGGCTGGGGTAGCTGAGGAGATTCAAGGGGGGATGGAGAGTGTTGCCCCAACCACACCCAAGAGGAGGGTGAGGATGGTGCCTCTTCCATTATCTCTAGAGTTATCCATATGATTCCAGATGGTGGGAGTGGGGAAGGGTCCCTTACTCAGGAACCACCACTGTCCCTTGCAGAGAGACAGCTTGAGGCTCAATTAGCTTTGATTGCCTTGGAGAAGGAAAAATTAGAATTGGCTAAGAAGAAATGGGAGAGGGAGGAGGCGTTCAAAAGAAATGGTGGCAGTGAAAATGATGAAGATTGTGAAATGTCCAGGGGTGGTGGATTTGATCCCAAACTTCCCAAGGGTATAGAGCCCAAGTACACAGAGGGGGATGACATTGACAGGTGGCTAGCAGCTTCTGAGAGGGCCCTTAGAATGAGTAGGGTCCACTCTAGGTATTGGGGTGCACTCCTGTGGGAGTTGATTCCAGTAGCTGGGAGGGATAGGCTCCTGACCCTGAAGGGAGAGGATGCAGAATCATACCAGCAGATGAAGGCATGCTTAGTCAAGAGATTTGGTCTGACTCCAGAGCAGTGCAGGGTGAAGTTTAGAGGCACCCAGAAATTGAGTTCAAAGTTGTGGGCAGACTTTGTGGACATTTCAGTGAAGGCACTGGAAGGCTGGATTGTTGGTAACAAAGTTGACACATATGAGGGATTGTATGATTTGTTTTTGAAAGAACATATTTTGACTCATTGTGCAGAAGAGAAGTTATGCCAGTATCTAGTGGACTCTAAGCTGACAGACCCCAGAGAGCTGGGGGAAGCAGCTGATGAGTGGGTAAGAACCCAGGTCTCCATTTAGCACCAGGGGAGTGACCAGAAGAAAGGAGGACAGGTCCCTCCCCAAGGGAAAGCCCAAGGGAAAGAAGGTCAACACCAAAAGGAGTCCTCCAAAGACCCACAAAAACCTGCACAAGGAGGGGGGCCCCTAGTCAACCCAAATTCAAAGGGATGGGGTATCAGGGAAAGAATGGTAGGTTCTTTGATCCCTCAAAGGTGGGTAAGTGCTTTGACTGTAACCAGCCAGGGCATAAGCAGGGAGATGCTGTCTGCGCCAAGAAGCTCCCCCCTAAGGGGTCATCCCCTGGGATTGCCAGTGTAAGTGTGGGGGTGGAGAGTGGTACCCCAGAGAGGGGTAGTCAGGTGGTGGAAGCAACCTTAGTGTCCCTGGGTGGGGTGAATATTGCAACCCTTGCTGCCTTACCTCCAAACATGGACAAGTACAGGCAGAGGCCTAAAGTGAATGGGACTGAGGTTGAGGCTATCAGAGAACTGGGGCTAGTGTAACTATGGTCCTGGATGAGCTGGTGCCTGCAGGAAGGTTGCTACCTGGTGAGTTTCACCAGGTGACTTATGCAGACAGCACTACCAAACTCCATCCTATGGCTGTGGTGGATTTGGAATGGGGAGGTGTGACAGGCCCTATGAAGGTAGCTGTGTCTAAGGTGCTCCCAGTCCAGTATTTACTAGGCAATGATCTTGAAGCCTCTGCTTGGTCAGAGGTGGAGAGAGAGGACTCCATATGAAGATATTGGAGCTCCCTGAGTGGGTATGTGCTGTGACTAGGTCACAGACTAGCCAGAAGGGAGGGGCTGGCACTTGGACCCTGGAACAAAGGGCCAAGCATCCAAGGACAAGGGTACTGGGCCTGGTGAGCCAGCCCAGGGAACACCAGAGGTACAGGAAGAATCTAACCCTGATGGGGAGGATCTGGCCTCTGAGGGAGGGACTCCATCCCTGCCAGAGCTGTCAGATTTGGCAGAACTGACAGGAGCAGGTGGACCCTCCAGAGAGGAGTTCAGTAAGGGACAGCAAGACTGTCCCACCCTTGAGAGCTTGAGGCGGATTGCCTCTAAGCAAGAGGAGGGGGATGACAGTGAGTTTCACAAACTCTACTGGGAAGATGGACTGCCTTATACTGAGGCCAGAAACCTCAAGGAGGGGGCCACCAGGAGGTTGGTGGTGCCCCAGAAGTACAGAGAGTTCATCCTGACTTTGGGTCATGATATACCCTTTGGCAGGACATTTGGGACGGACAAAGACATGGAACCGGCTGGTGAACCATTTCTACTGGCCCCATATGTCTGAAACGGTAAAGGAGTTTTGCAGCTCCTGTGTCACCTGTCAGGCCAGTGGCAAAGCAGGGGGCAAGACAAAGGCTCCCCTAATACCACTGCCAGTGGTTGGGATTCCTTTTAAAAGGATGGGGATGGACATAGTTGGTCCCCTGGACCCACCTACTGTATCAGGGAATAGGTATATCTTAGTGGTAATGGACCATGCCACTAGGTACCCTGAAGCAATCCCTCTTAGAACCATTGATGCTCCTGCAGTGGCTAGAGCACTGCTTGGTGTGTTCACCAGAGTCGGTTTTTCAAAAGAGGTGGTATCAGATAGGGGCACAAACTTCCTGTCCAGCTATCTGACTGCTATGTGGGATGAGTGTGGTGTCAACTACAATTTCACTACCCCCTATCACCCACAAGCAAATGGTCTTGTTGAGAGATTCAACAAAACCCTGAAGGGCATGATAAATGGGTTATCAGAGAAACTCAGGAGGAGAGGGGATGTTCTCCTCCCATGCTTACTGTTTGACTACAGGGAGGTGCCACAGAAAGGGGTTGGTTTCAGTCCCTTTGAGTTGTTGTTTGGACACCATGTGAGGGGGCCATTGAGCCTGCTGAGTGAGTCTTCAGAGAAGCCTCTTAAAGAAGCAAAGGACAATGTGCTTGACTATGTGCTAGGCCTGAGATCTAGAATGGCAGAGTACATGTACAAGGCAAACAGGAAACTGGAGGCCAGCCAGGATCTCTTGAAGCACTGGTATGATCAAAAGGCTACCATGCCTGAGTATACTCCAGGACAATTGGTGTGGGTGTTGGAGCCTGTGGCTCCCAGGGCCCTCCATGACAAGTGGAGTGGGCCCTATCCAATCTTAGAAAAGAAGGGTGAGGTTACCTATTAGGTTGACCTGGGCACCCCAGGAACCCTCATAGGGTCCTGCATGTGAATAGATTGAAACCCCACCATGACAGGGCAGACATGACCATGTTACTGGTCACTGATGAGGGTGTGGAGGTGGAAACTGAGCCTGTGCCCGACCTCCTCTCCACTAATGTGCAAGATGGGTCAGTGGAGGGGGTGATACTCTCTCTCAAGTTGACAGACCAGCGGCACAGATACTGTAAGCAAGTGCTGGAGCAGTTTGCTGGCCTGTTCTCTTTGACCCCAGGCATAACTGAGTGGTGTGTGCACCACATTGACACTGGTGACAGCTTACCTGTCAAAAATAAACTGCACAGGTTGTCTGACCATGTCAGAGCCAGCATTAAAGCTGAGGTTGCTAAGATGCTGGAATTGGGGGTAATTGAACCGTCTGCGAGTCCATGGGCCAGTCCAGTGGTGCTGGTACCTAAACCTAATCCTCAGGGGGTACCCAAGGAGTTAAGGTTCTGTGTGGACTACAGAGGATTGAATGCAGTCACAAAGACTGACGCTCACCCTATACCTAGAGCTGATGAGCTCATTGACAGGTTAGGGGCTGCTAAGTACCTGAGTACTTTTGATTTGACTTCAGGTTACTGGCAGATTGCCCTCAATGATGGGGCAAAGGAGAGGTCAGCATTCTCCACACCAGAGGGACATTATCAGTTCAAGGTAATTCCCTTTGGCTTAAAGAATGCACCTGCCACCTTCCAAAGGTTGGTGAACAGGGTTTTGTCTGGGTTGGAACAGTTCAGTGCAGCTTACCTGGATGATATAGCTGTATTCAGTTCTACCTGGGGGGATCACTTAAGCCACCTAAGGGAAGTGCTTCAGGCCATGCAGCAGGCAGGCCTGACTATTAAGGCAAGTAAGTGCCAAATAGGGAAGAGTTCTGTGGTGTACCTGGGCCACCTGGTAGGTGGGAGCCGTGTACAGCCTCTCCAAGCTAAAATCCAAACTATTTTGGATTGGACAGCTCCTGTTACCCAGACTCAGGTCAGGGCATTCCTTGGACTGACAGGGTACTATAGAAGGTTTGTTCAAAATTATGGGACCATTGTGGGGCCCCTAGCAGAACTCACTTCGAAAAAGAGGCCCAAGAAGGTGGATTGGACCCCAGAGTGTCAGAAGGCTTTTGACACTCTGAAAGCTGCTATGTGTTCAGCACCAGTGCTGCTGGCCCCTGACTACACAAAAGAATTTGTGGTTCAGACAGATGCTTCAGAGCAAGGGATTGGGGCAGTGTTGTCACAGCTAAATGAAGAGGGCCTTGATCAGCCAGTTGCCTTTATTAGCAGGAGGCTTCTTCCCAGAGAGCAGAGGTGAAGTGCCATTGAGAGAGAGGCTTTTGCTGTGGTTTGGTCCCTGAAAAAGTTGAGACCATATTTGTTTGGGACTCACTTTCATGTTCAAACTGACCACAGGCCTCTCAGATGGCTCATGCAGATGAGGGGGGAGAATCCCAAGCTGTTAAAGTGGTCCATTTCCCTACAGGGAATGGACTTTACAGTGGAACATAGACCTGGGGTTGCCCATGCAAATGCGGATGGACTTTCCAGGTTTTTCCACTTAGCTGATGAGGAATACCAGGGTGTAGGTTAGTAACCCATCACCTTTCGTTTGGGGGGCTATGTTGCAAAGTCATCCTGTGCCCTGGGCACCCCCCAACTTTTTGCTGACTGATACTGGTGGTAACTGACTCTGACTGACCCTGGGCTTTGCCTAACCAGGCCCAGGGCCAGTGCTATGCTGAAAGAGACACATTTAGAATACAGTGAAAACACCTACATACACTAGGGTACACTATGGGGTGGGGTACCCCTGTGATTGGCATGACCTACCCTATAAGACCCTAGTACATAATAGGGCAGGGGGATTGAAACTGCCTATCAGTCCCTAGTATATAGTAGGGCATGGCAGTTTAGAGGCCAACAGCCTTTTCTGCACTTGCATGTGTGCACTGCTGAAGCCTGAGGTCAGTTTAAAAGCAGCCCTGGGTTCCATGACTGCTTTTAAAATATAAATTGTGCCCAAACTCGACTCTGGTGTTTGGGGCACTTAAAAATGGCTAACCTACAATGTTTTGGCATATTAGGAACCCCCAGGGTCTTCCCTAGGTGTCCCAGGGGTGGGGGGTCAGGTATGTATAAGGTGGACCCTTATAAAAATGAGTTTTATATGCCCTGGGTTAAGTGAAATTTCACATTTCACTCCCCACATTGTGATAAAGTGCTGCCCAAATTCGACTTTGATGCTAGGAGCACTGTGGAAGGAAGATCTGCAATATTTCTACAGATTCAGAGCCCCTAAATTCTCCCCTAGTTGTCCCATGGGGTGGGGGTCCTGTAGACATAAGCGAAGTACTTATAAAATATGTTTTTATAAGCCCTAGTCCTGGAAAAATGGCCCAAGTAATTTTACCCATTGAAAATCCCATGCCACATAGGTTAACATGGCAAGAAGTTATTAACTCCTGATATGAGAATGATAGAACTTCCATTCAAAGACTTCCCAGAATGGTAGTGATAAATCCAACAATATCATATTGTTGAATTTCTCGTAAAATGTACAGACAAGAAGTTATGACTTTCTTGTTTATAAGTCCAGATTCAGCCTTCCAGTGGTCTGTCCTGATTGGTCAGAGTTAAAAGGATTAGCCAGGCTGCCTTGAAGAGGTGATAAAGAGCCCCTGGGGTTAACCAGCTCTGCTGGGAGGGCAGTGTGCTGCTACACAGGAATGCCAGAGCAGGGGGAGGAGTCGTAAACCATGGTCTTCAAAGGGAAGGGGAAGGCCTCAGTGTCATTTTCAACTCTACTCTTTTGACCCCAAGCCAGAGCTAGGATTAAGGCAAGAATGAGCAGATGCCATGGGGAGAGTCTATGGAAAGTAGCAATCCTAGGGGTGTGTTTAGCCAGCTCTTACCTCCCTGCTGGAAAATTAGCCAATATGAATTTGGAAGATTTGGTGCACTCTGGGACAAAATAATGCCACACTCTACAGGATGTGGTCATATCCTTGGGGAGTTGCCCTGCTCCCATTGGTCAGGAGTGACCTCCTGCTTGACCCAGAGAACTTGGAATAAGTATCTGAGAGGGGCAGAGTCTCTCAGATCTGCTGCTTGAAACTTAAGAAAGCAAGACGTTGCCATGCTGAGAAGTTGGGGTGCAAATTCTAAGGCCTGCCCTCTGAAGACTGCACCAGCTGAAACTACAGCCCTGTGGACTACCTTGCTGTAAAATAACTAAAGAGTGGACTCCCTGCAAGCTACAGGTTAACAGAGCTCACCTGGAACATCACTACCAAGGATCCTCAACCTGGAGAACTACCAGTGGATTTGTAAGGGTTTTGTCTAAGTGGATTGTGGGAAATGAAGTCCTTAACTTTCAAGGACCATCTTGGAGCTTCCATACCCTTGGAGTGAGTTTAAGACACTTTGGGACCCTTTGGGGATCTTCAGGATGAAGTTCCAGAAGTTTGGAGAACTTTGGAGCAACTTTGGAAAAAAGCTCCATAGGGGGACCGGCTCAACCTGGCCAGCCAAGCCGCCTGTCTTCAACTGCGAGCCGGCCAAGCCATCCAGGTTCGTCCCGCTGAAAGCTCCGTAGGTCCGACTTCCAGAGTTTGACCGGGAGTAGAAGAAATCCGAGGCCGGCAAACCTTCACCGAATCCGGCCTGGTGAAGAGCATTGAGGGACCCCGCGAGAAAAAGCTCCAGAAAAGTTTCTAAGTCCGAAGGTAAAAACTGTGACCTACCTCGAGGGGTAGCCACTCAGGGCTCCATCACAGTCGGCCTGAAACTTTGACTTTGAGCCGGTCTATCGCGACCAGATATCCCAATATGGTGCTATATGTTTCTAAGTGCTATAAAGTGATAAATCTTTAAAAATTCATATCTCCGGTTCCCTACATTGGATTTTTGTCGTTTTGGTGTCATTTTAAAGATAAAAATATTTCCTATTTTTATAAATTTGTGTTAATTATTTACGGAATTGGTGTTTTTACATGCTTTACATACCTGTCTTTGAAGTTAAGCCTGCCTGCTCGCAGCCAAGCTACCAAGGGTTGAGCATGGGAATAATTTTCTAAGACCTATTCTGAGTCCTATCATGTGTTAGTGTCCTTATTGCCAGTGGCAGATATACATTTGCCCCTACTAATAACCCACTTTCCAACAACGTTAGATTGCAGAACAGGAGCCCAAGAGCTTTTGGGAATCTTATTTGTGTTTATTGTGGGCCCAATTCAGAAACATTTTGTGCATCAAATCTGTATTTGTGTGAGCAAAAAAGTCATTTTTGAGTTTCACAACCAAGATCTCAATAGTCACATAATTGGTATTTTCTGCAGTTTATTACAGTGTGAATGCTTTTACACAGAGCTGTGTATGGTGGCATGAGTGTGAATATGTGTATTCCTTGGGGGGGGGGTGATGTGAGCCCAGACATAATCTTAATGAGTCAAGCCAACTCAGAGTTTGAGACTAAAGCCAGTGCTCACAAAGGCTGGCTGTGCAAATTTAGGTGTTAGGGACAGCAAAACACATTTTTATAGCAGTCTAGAATGAAGGATTCCTTGTGAAGAAAGCAAGACGGGGAGGAGGGAAGTAAAAAACATAATAGTGCATTGTTACCTTTAACCTAAACCCAGTCCATTTAATTTTTATACGACGCTTGCAGCTCTACCCAGTGACTCGCTAAGTAGTGAGCATGCTGCACAAATTTCTACAGAAAAGACACAGAACTGAGTTCTTTGTTTTATTAAGGTGGGGAGGGCATATCCTTACCAAGTGCATTAATGTTTGGCCGTTTACATCATGTATTATATAATTTTCAAAGTATTATTTATAGGTTTATTTGTGCCATGGAAGTCAGCCCTCACCAGCACACCACATCATTAAACTCCATTACCTACCACTCCACAACACAAAATACCATTTCACATAATTACACTCAAACACACAATCCCACTCCACATAATCCCAGTACACTCAGTACCATATAATTACTATCCACCTAATTCCACAGCACTCCATTCCACATAATTCCAAGACACAAATCCACTCCACACAATTCCACAACTAAGTAATCCAATCCAACCCCTTTAATTCCACAATGCACCACATACATACACTCCATAACACATAAGTAAAAAACATTGCTATTTACAATGCCAATAGCTCCAACATATACAAGACCTATTACATAAGTAAAAAACATTGCATTTACAATGCCAATAGCACAAAAACAGTGAAAACAGGCTTTATAGTTAAATCCACCTTTATACCCGCAACAACCTTTGATACAATCGATGTCTTTGAAGAGGCAGTGAAAAAGATCTGATGAAAATGAGACACCAAAAACCAAAAAATGCGAAATTTAATCATGGTAAAGCAAATTTGACACTGGAACAAAAAAGAGCTATCGAAGGCATCCAAAAAGATCCGAACTTAATTTGTAAACCTTCGGACAAAGGAGGAAATATCGTCCTCATGATGAAAGAGTTTTATTGCAAGGAGGCTTTGCGACAATTGTCGGACAATACTTGTTATGTCAAAATCTCTAAGGATGAATATAATTCAAGCATCAATGACTACCACACTATGATTCAAATGTGGCTGGATAGAGGTATGATAGATTTTGAGGAATCAAGATTTTTGAACTGTCCTCACCCTGTGACACCAACATTCTATCACCTCCCCAAAATTCATAAGGATGCTAAAAATCCTCCTGGACGTCCGATCATATCCTCTAAAGGGAGCTTAACAGAATCTATGTCACTATATATTGACTACTTTTTATTTGATTTTGTTAAGACATTGCCTTCTTACATTCGCGATACTAAGGATTTCATCAGGATAATTTCCAACACGATTTGGGAACCAGATATGTTAATGATGGTACTAGACATAACTAGTTTATATACCTGTATACATCATCATAATGGTATAAGTGCTGTCCGTTACTTTCTGAAAGGAAGATCCTTAAAATTCGCGAATTATAATGAAATGTTGATTGAGTTCCTCACGTTTTGCCTAACTAATAATATCTTTTTGTTCCACAAGCAACTATACAGGCAGACCAAAGGGACAGCCATGGGCACCTGCTTCGCCCCCAGCTACAAAACTTGTTCGTGGGCTGGTGGGTTAAAGCAGGTGGCATGGGCAGAGGACAACAACAAATGGGTATCATCCATTATTGGATGGTATCATTACATAGATGATCTTGTTGTCCTCTGGAAAGGTCCCCAGGATGAGGCAGAACAGTACATACAGGCTTTGAATAACAATTCTGTAAACCTACATTTCAGTGGGCATATCAGTGCAACAGAAGTTGAATACTTAGATTTAAAAGTATTCATTGAAGGCGGACAAATTTGCACTTCCGTGTTTCGAAAAGCTACAGCAGAGAACTTGATTTTAGAAGCTCACAGTAGTCATCCCAACTCCCTGATAAATAGTATTCCCTATGGGGAGCTTTTACGTCTAAAAAGGAATTGTACTAGGAATTGTGACTTTGTACAGATGGCAGAGGAAGCCATTGAGAGGTTTAAAATACGAGGCTATTCTGTGTTGCCATTACTTCAGAAAACTCTTGCTAGAGTTGATAAGATCCCGAGACAATGTCTTCTCCGTGAAAAGAACCAGAAATCTGGTGATGAGCCAAATGAATTTAGATTCATCACAGCATTCTCTAGGGAGACTGAGACATTAAGGCAGGTCATTAACCTTAACTGGCATATCCTTAAAACAGATCTGGTGATTGGAAAGAATTTACCTGACCACCCTAAAATAACGTATAGGAGGTGTCGTTCCTTACGGACAAACTAGTACAAAGTCACTTTGAAGTAGCACCTTATATTCCCAGAGTAAGCAACTTAACTGGATTTTTTCCCTGCACTAAATGCAAGGCATGCAAAAATAGTCCAAAAACACATTCATATGAAATCCCAGGATGCACGCAACCTAGAGCCATCAATACATTTTTAACATGTAACACCCCCTTTTGTATTTACCGTTTAGTCTGCCCATATAATTTAAAGTACATAGGGAGTACTATTCATCCAACGAAGCGTAGAATATTAGAACATGCTAGAGCTATCGAGAAAAATGATCCAACTTACCCTGTGACAAGGCATTTTGCCAAATTCCATCAAAGTAATAAGAATCTACTTCAATTCTACTGTTTAGATCATGCCCCAGCCCATGAAAGAGGGGGCAACAGAGAGCTCAAATTATGCAGATTGGAATCTCGATTTATTGTTGACCTACAAACAAAAGCACCCATAGGTCTTAATATAGAGGAGGAATTGGCCATTCATTTGGGTTAAAGTGTAAAATTGATGACAGGAATGATTTAGCATGTAACACTGGAAACGGTGTAAAACCTCGGGCCATATGAATTTTGATGCTATGCACTGAAATGTGCCCCACATTTAGAAAGATGCTTTCTTTAATTATTAATGAAATGTAAATATTGTGATTATTGGAAATAATGAACTCATAGTAGTATAGAAATTCTACCTACCTCCTTGCCCATTCAGGGCTTAATTTTAAGCAGCATAGATACTCTACCTACCTCCTTGCCCATTTAGGGCTTAATTTCAAGCACAATGAACTTAGTGTACAATTCATGCATGTAATGATATTGAGAACCCCAATTTGATATTGGTTATATCTTTGCCATCCTTGTAATGGTGTAATTACAAATGTCCAGTGAGATTTGCTCATACAGAGCTTAATTGTATATGAATGATTTAAGTCATAAATTTGACCTGTTTCATTGTGACGAGCATTTTGCGTCCAGTGACTAATCACTGGCAAATGAATGAATTGTAAGTATAACAAAAACTATGCTCTTACATGTTTATGATGGTCAAATATGTATTGTAACAATGGATTTTGTATCACAGGACACTAAACCATTCAAAGATGGCACCTACGGTCTGTGAAGAAACAGTCTGTTGTTTATTTTGATGTAACATTAATCCGGAAGTGACATGTTGTTGTGATTACAAAACATGGTGGAACAGCCATCTGTGTTAACAGTTGGAAAAAGGCGCGAGCCGAAACGCGTCCTGTTTGTTTGTCTCAGTAAATAAATAACCGAGTTTCACCCCTGCATTGAGTGCGGTCTCTTCACTTTTGTGAGGTTTGAGCAGAATATATATATATATATATATATATATATATATATATATATATATATATATATATATATATATATATTCACTGAGAAAACCATAGGTTTCAGGGACGTTATAGTTAGAAATTAGCATTTAAAAAACCTTTGAAATTCACTGAAAAAACCATAGGTTTCAGGGACGTTGTAGTTAGAAATTAGCATTTAAAAAACCTTAGAAATTCATTGAAAAAACCGCAGGTTTCAGAAATTCGGCTGTTATAGTTAGTTGAGCTAACTATAACTCGATGACGTCACTGTTAGAAATGGGGGTCTCTAGTTGGCAAGGGCTTGCACCTTTGTCCAAGTAGGGACCCTTCTTCCTAGTCAGGATAACGGAGTTACAGTCCTAAAATATCCCCTGCTCACCCCCTTGGTAGCTTGGCATGAGCAGTCAGGCTTATCTTAGAGGCAGTGTGTAAAGCATTTGCACATAACCAACAGTAATACAGTGTAAGCACTACAAACAGACTCCACACCAGTTTAGAAAAATATCCAATATTTTTATATACTTTAAACAAGACCAATACGATAAAAATCCACAGTACAGTACTTTAAAAATCTTCAGTTATCACAGTGTCCTTAAAAACAGTTCCTTGATGTCGATAGCTCCGTCCGGGGCTATCACGGCGTCGTGAACAAACAAATCCAAACAGTTCTGGCTGACCGCGGCATCGCGGGTCAGCTACGGTGTCGGGAAGACCCGCAAACAGTACCTTTCAGAAATGCAGGGCGTCGATGACCTCGCAGTGAGCTTCCGAACACACGGCGTCCGCAGGCGTCGGTTCCGGAGGTCGGTGCAGGCGTCGTCGGGGCCCTCGAAGTCACAAGCGTTGCAGATCGATCTCCTCTCTGTTGAAGTCAGGAGCGCTAGAGTCGGCCGGCGTCAGGTGCTGCAGTGCGAAGTGCAGCGGTGCGGCGTGCGGTGCCCTCAGGTCGCGGTTTGAGCAGCGGCTTGGTGGCGGCATCGGATGGCATCGTCGGTGAGACCAGGGTCTCGGTGTGAGATGAAGGCGGTGCTTGTCACGGTGCTGGCAGGTCAAGGTGCAGCAGCGGCATCGTCGTTGCTGAAGCGCTGTCGTCGGCTGACGAACTGGAGTAGGTAGGCCAAGGCTGCGGTGCGGGATGAGGGCGGTGCGTCGTGTAACTGTACGAGCGGTGCCCTCGAACCACGGTGCAAGCAGCGGCGTCGAGTCCGGCGTGGAGCGGCGTCATCGGGGATACCAAGGTGTCGTCGTGAAGCGAGGCGGTGTGGAGTGCGGTGCCCACAGGTCGCGGTGCGAGCAGCGGCTCAGTGGCGGCATCAGCAGGTGTCGTCGGTGAGACCAGGGTCGCGGTGCGGCGTTGCGGCGGTGCCCTCTGCGGTGCCTTCAGGACACGGAGTTGGCAGCGGCGTCGTAGACGGCGTCGGGCTTGAAGTCTTTGCTGTTCCTGAGACTTCTTGAACAGGGGGCAAGCTCTACCTCAAGCCCTTGGAGACACTCACAAAGTAGATTGCAGAAAGTTCAGTCCAGTCCTTTCACTGCCCAAGACAGAAGCAGCCACTGCAGGCCAACACAGCAAAGCACACAGCAAAGTGGTAGTTCCTCCTCACAGCTTCTCCAGCTCTTCTTCTTGGCAGTCTTCTTGATCCAAAAGAGTTCTAAAGTTCTGGGGTTTGGGTCCCCTTTTATCCTCAATTTCTCTTTGTTCTCTGAACGCAGAGAGGCCTTTGCCTAGTCCGAACCAGTTCTGGTCAGTCCTGGAGCACTTTGTTGACAAGTCTCCTTCTTTCCTTTGCAGTGTAGGCCAGGGACATCAGACACACCACAGGAGGTGGAGCCAGCATTGTGGAGGGAAGGCACAGCCCTATTCAGGTCCCAGGTGCAACTCCTCCCACCCATCTACATGTAGGTCTTGCTATTCAGCCCTGTGCTGACTCCCCTGTCTCCTGGAATCCCCCAGCCCCTGTCACTCACACTCCAGACAAGGAATACACAACCTAGCAGAGGCAGGCTTGGATGGTTAGACAAGAAAATACCTACTTTCTAAAAGTGGTATTTTCAAACACAGAATGTTAAAACCAACTTCACTAAAAGATGCATTTTATCATTCTGAGTTCAGGCATACTAAACTCGAATTTCTACCATGTTCCCTGGGTCAGTTTGGATCATAGGATGTAATAATCAAAACTGCCCATTCTGGCCTATGGGGAACAGGTAGCCTTGCCATAGTGAAAAACGAAGTAGGCTGTAATTCACTATCAGGACATGGCACACACACCAGGGCATGTCCTACCTTTCACATACAATACACCCTGCCCACAGGGGTACCTTGGGCCTACCTTAGGGGTGACTAACATGTAGAAAAGGGAAGGTTTAGGGACTTGCAAGTGTGTGCACTTGCCAAGTCGACATGGCAGCCCCAGGCTGCACACAGGCTCTGCAATGGCAGGCCAGAGTTACACTTTATGGGCTGTTTGCGTGGGTGGCACAATCCAGTGCTGCAGCCCACCAACAGCATTTGATTTATAGGCCCTGGCACTTGCAGTGCACTTTACTAGGGACTGACACATAAATCAAATAGGCCAATCATGGAAACTCCAATCCATAACACATTTTCTACAGGAGCACTTGCACTTTCCCACTGGACAGCAGTGAGGAAAGTGCACAGAATCATTACACCAGAAAAAACAGAGTCAAAACCATGAGGTCAGAAAGCAAAAAGTCAGGGGAAACACGCCAAAAGATGCCAAGTCTAACAGTCACATATTACATCATTCATGACATGGTCAGTGACATCACTGATGTCATCACTGATGACATCTCAAATGACATCACTGATGACATCAATGATTACATCATCCAGTGACTATGTGTTTCTGTAAAGTTTAAATATGTTTTATATATATATATGCCAAGGTGTATTAAAGAATGAGTGGGTGTATAAGTGTCTGATTGGATGATTTAGTAGGTGCGTGACTGACTGTATAAGTGAGTGATTAAACGTGTCTTACTGAATGCATGGGTTAGTGACTAAACTGTATGAATGTCTGTATCAGTCTGTCAGTTGGTGTTTAAGCGGCTGCATGGGTTGGTGAGTAGCTACATGAGTGTCTATATGGGTTATTGATTGGTTGTCTGAGTATCTGTATGGGTGCCTGAGTGTCTTTGTGGGTGGGTGGGGGTGTGTGACTCTGTGCATAGATGTATGAGTGGGTGATTCACTGGGTGTATGGGTTCAAGAGTGCATCTGTGAAGGGCTGTATGGGTGGTTGAGTGTATGTATGGGTGTGTTGGTGAGTGAATGGATGTCTCAGTGGTACATGTGTGACTAACTACATATGTGAAAGGCATTATATGTGAGTGTTGGAGTATATAAATGACTATATGTGAAAGTGAGTGATTGTGAGAGTGGCTGTATGGATGAGTGTGTGCTTGTATCAGTGATTGTATAAGAGAGTAAGTATGTGTTAGTATCTGTATGAATAAGTGAGGTGGTGTGTGTATAACTGTATAGGTGAGTAAATGGGAGTGTGATTGATTCTTTGCATGACTGATTAGGTCTGTGAGTAACTCTATAGATGAGTGGCGGTGTGTGAGTGTCTGTATAGGTGTATGAGTGCAAATGATAGTGCTGTATTGATGAGTGACTGCATGTATGAGTGACTGTATAGGTGAATGAGTGGATGTGTGTAGACCTAGGAATCAGTAATTGGGTATGTAGTAACTGGTATTGGTTTAAAAAATGGTAGTCTATATTTTAGAGTGGGTGTATCAAAGGTTATATTAGGGTGTGAGGAGGTGCATCAGATTATCACGTGGATGATGTCATCAGTGATATAACGTCCCTGAAACCTGTGGTTTTTTCAGTGAATTTCTAAGGTTTTTTAAATGCTAATTTCTAACTATAACGTCCCTGAAACCTATGGTTTTTTCAGTGAATTTCAAAGGTTTTTTAAATGCTAATTTCTAACTACAATGTCCCTGAAACCTATGGTTTTTTCAGTGAATTTCAAAGGTTTTTTAAATGCTAATTTCTAACTATAACATCCCTGAAACCTATTGTTTTTTCAGTGAATTTCTAAGGTTTTTTTAAATGAAAATTTCTAACTATGCCTACAGAGGTAGGACATGTGCAGAAAGCGGAAGAAAGGCGCAGAAAGAAGCAAGAGAAATGCAGAAAGAGGCAACAGAAGTCCAGAAAGAGGAAGAAAGGTGCAGAAAGATGCAAGAGATATGCAGAAAGAACCAACAGAGGTGCAGAAAGAGGCCTTGTTGCAAAGTCATCCTGTGCCCTGGGCACCCCCCAACTTTTTGCTGACTGGTACTGGTGGTAACTGACTCTAACTGACCCTGGGCTCTGCCTAACCAGGCCCGGAACCAGTGCTATGCTGAAAGACACTTAGAATACAGTGAAAACACCTACATACACTAGGGTACACTATGGGTTGGGGTACCCCTGTGATTGGCATGACCTCCCCTGTAAGGCCCTAGTACATAATATGGCAGGGGGATTAAAACTACCTCTAAGTCCCCAGCATATAATAGGGCATGGCAGTTTAGAGGCCAGCAGCCCTTTTCTGCACTTGCATGTTCTGCCCCTGATATCTTAGCGGCAGTACCAGACAACTACTACATCTTGCAAACTAACCGGCCCTCAGGGAAAGTGGGAGAGGGAGTTGCCGCAATTATCAATAAGGACTACCAGTTCAAGCCATTAAGGGTTACTGGCCTTCCCTCTGTTGATGGTTTAGTCTTCAGACTTGAATCCCCCCAATTGTCCCTTACCTGTGCCCTCTTGTACAGACCTCCATATCATATGCCCACCTTTTCACAGTCATTGGGCGAAATGATCTCTCATCTAGCTATCAATCATGCCAGACTCCTTATTATTGGTGATTTTAACTATTGGCCTAATGACGAACAGGAGAGCACCAGTTCAATTGAACTGGCAGATCTCCTTTCTGGAATGAACTGTATTCAACATGTGCGTGAAGCAACTCACATAAAAGGACACACGCTGGACCAAGTCTGGACAGCTAACCTGAAGATTTTGACCCCTCAGGTCTCCCCTTGTACTTGGTCAGATCATCACTCTATTGCATTCACCATCTTCGAGGTTTGCCCCACTAAAGCCCAACTACCTAAGAACAAGTTGTCTAGAAGCTGGAGAAGTGCTAACATTGATCACCTTTGCTCACTTCTAACCACTTCAGCCCCGCCTCTGCTGGAGCCATTTCAAACTCAGGCAGAGAGTATCAAAACTTGGCTCGAATCCGCCTGTGATTGTGTTGCTCCTATGAAAACCATTAAAACTGTGAGATCTCATGATGCGCAGCGATGGTTCTCTGATGACCTCAAAACTAAGAAGCTGGCGCTGCGTCAAGCTGAACGCAGGTGGAGACACCAGTATTGTGAAGAAGAAAAGATAATATACTCTACTTTACTGCAAGAATACAAGAAGTCTATTACTCAAACTAAGGCAGACTACTTTTCGAATAAGATTCTTAACTCAGCAAATAAATCTAAAGAAATCTTTTCTATAGTAAATGAGCTGTCTACATTAGATAGAGTCACGCCTAAATCAGCCCCTTCACAGTCCTTGTGTGATTCCCTCAACCTATTTTTTATGGAGAAAATTGTGGCAATCAAGGCCAGTATCCCTATTCCCATTTCTTCCATAGTTGCCTCCGATACCTACAAGAGCCAATTTCAACTGGCTCAGATTCCCCTCATCTCCCATGAGATCTTCTTGGGTCTACTAAAAAAGGTCGGATCAGGCTCTCCGACTGATTGTTGCCCCCTCATGTTCTTCAGGAAATCTTCGCCAGATGTCCAGACCCTCCACTTTTGCTCATCAATAACTCACTCAAGTTTGGCATAGTCCCCAACCTCTTTTAAAGCGTGGAAATTATCCCCATTCTAAAGAAACCGGGTGCGGATCCTTCCATTCTTAGCAACTACCACCCCATCTCGCTTCTACCCTACCTTGGAAAGGTCTTAGAAGCTCATGTGTCAAACCAACTTAGTCTCTTTGTTGAACAGTCTCATGTTCTGGACCCTCACCAGGCTGGGTTCCGACCTGCCCATTCTACTGAGTCAGTCATTTTGACAGTCCTAGACGAACTCAGGGGGGGGGCAGATAGAGGCCTCACCCAGGCCTTGGTACTCCTGGACCTGTCTGCAGCATTTGACACGGTCGACCATAACATTCTGATCGATCGTGTCAACAAGGCCGGGATCCAGGGCCTGGCTCTGAAGTGGCTCTCTTCCTTCCTCAGAGACCGGTTCCAAGTGGTGCGTCTCGGCAATTTTTCCTCTACCAAGATAGAACTGACTTGTGGGGATCCCCAGGGCTCCTCTCCTTCTCCGCTCCTTTTTAATTTGTACCTACTTCCTTTAATCTCTTCCTTGCGAGAAAGGAAAGTGGGAACATATAATTATGCGGATGACCTTCAATTGGTCTTTGACATCAATCTCTCATCATCCTCTGTGTCTCATTTTCAAGACACGATGATTTTTATAAGTGAATGGATGAATAACAGTCAATTGAAGCTTAACCCCGACAAAACTGAGCTTATCCTTACTGGAGGGTCTGCCAACCCATGGAAATCCAACTTTTGGCCGTCTACCCTGGGTAGTCCCCCTCTACCGGCCAGCTCAGTCAAAAGTCTGGGTATAGTGATAAGCAACGATCTGACCATGAAAGCTCAGATCGGTGCCGTCGTCTCCGCTGGTTTCTTCCAACTACGGAGAATAAAGAAGATCAGCAAATTCTTGTCCAGGGAAGCCTTGACTTTAGTTGTTCTGGCATTGGTTATCTCCCGCCTGGACTATGCCAACTCACTTTATGTTGGCATCCCGGCTTACAAATTAAGACGCCTTCAGCTAGTCCAGAATCAAGCCGCCAGACTGATTTTTTCGCAACCTAAATGGCATCATGTCAAGCCACTGATGAAAAGCCTTCATTGGCTTCCAGTGGCCAAGCGCAGTGCATTCAAGCTAGGATGTACTATTTTTAAAGCTCTTCATCGCAACAGCCCAGCTTTTATTGCTTCTAAGATTCTTCGCTATGTCCCCTCTCGCAATCTGCGTTCCTCCCATCAGAATCTATTGGTCACTCCTATTTTTAAATGCAAGAAACACGGAGGTTCCAGATTTATGGTCTTAGCCCCTCTGTTCTGGAACTCGCTCCCTATGGAGATGAGGTCCTTAACCTCTCTTACCTTATTCAGAAAACAGCTGAAGACCTGGTTGTTCGCACAGGCGTATGGAACCTAAGCCATCCACCCCTGATGCCACCTTTTCACTCTCCCAGCGCCAAGAAACCGTTTGGTGAACGTGCGCTTGATAAATGCTTTTAACATAACATAATATAACATGTTTGCACTGCTGAGCCTGAGGTCGGTTTAAAGGTAGCCCTATGTGTGCAGAACGAGGCAAGAGAGGTGCAGAAAGAGGGAAGAAGGGTGCAGAAAGAGGCAAGAGAGGTGCAGAAAGAAGCAAGAGAAGTACAGAAAGAAGCAACAGAGGTGCAGAAAGAGGCATGAGAAGTGCAGAAAGAAGCAACAGAGGTGCAGAAAGAGGCAAGAGAAGTTCAGAAAGAGGCAGCAGAGGTGCGGAAACAGGCAGAAGAGGTGCAGAAAGAGGGAACAGGGGTGCAGAAAGAGAGAAGATGGGTGCTGAAAGAGGCAAGAGGGGTGCAGAAATTTGCAAGAGAGGTGCAGAAAGAAGCAACAGCAGTGCAGTAAGAAACAACAGAGGTGTAGAAGGAGGCAAGAGGGGTACAGAAAGAGGCAAAAGAAGAGCAGAAAGAAGCAACAGAGGTGCAGAAGGAGGCAAGAGAACTGTAGAAAGAGGTTAGAGAGTTGCAGAAACAGGCAAAAGAGGTACAGAAAGAGGGAACAGGGGTGCAGACAGAGGCAAGAGAGGTGCAGAAACAGGTAAGAGGGGTGCAGAAAGAAGCAAGAGCGGTGCAGAAATTTGCAAGAGAGGTGAAGAAAGAAGCAAGAGCAGTGCAAAAGAACCAACAGAGGTGCAAAAAGAGGCAAGTGAGGTGCAGAAGGAGGCAGGAGAACTGCAGAAAGAGGCAAGAGAGTTGCAGAAACAGGCAAAATGGGTGCAGAAAGAGGGAACAGGTGGGCAGACTGAGGCAAGAGAGGTGAAGAAAGAGGGAAGAGGGGTGTAGAAAAAGGCAAGAGGGATGCAGAAATTTGGAACAGAGGTGCAGAAAGAAGCAAGAGCAGTGCGGAAAGAAACAACAGAGGTGCATAAAGAGGCAAGAGGGGTGCAGAAAGAGGCAAGAGAAGTGCAAAAAAAAGCAAAAGAGGTGCAGAAAGAGGGAAGAGGGGTGCAGACAGAGGCACAAGAGGTGCAGAAAGAGGGAAGAGGGATGCAAAAGAGGGGTGCAGAAATTTGCAAGATAGGTGCATAAAGAAGCAAGAGAGGTGCAGAAAGAGGCAAGAGAACTGCAGAAAGAGGTAAGAGAGGTGCAGAAAGAAGCAAAAGAGGTGCAGGAAAAGTGAAGAAGGGTGCAGAAAGAGGCAAGAGGGGTGCAGAAAGAAGCAAAACAGATGCAGAAAGAAGCAGGAGAAGTGCAGAAAGAAGCAACAGAGGTGCAGAAAGAGGCAAGAGAATTGCTGAAAGAAGCAACAGAGGTATAGAAAGAAGCAAGAAAAGTGCAGACAGAGGCAAGTGAGGTGCAGAAAGAGGCAAGAGAGGTGCAGAAAATGAAAAGAGAACTACAGAAAGAGGCAAGAGGGATGCAATAAAGGGAAGAAGGGTGCAACAAGAAACAAAAGAAGTGCAGAAAGAAGGAACAGAGGTGCAAAAAGAGGGAAGAGGGGTGCAGAAAGAGGCATGAGGGGTGCAGAAAGAAGCAAGAAATGTGCAGAAAGAAACAAAAGAAGTGCAGAATAAAGGAACAGAGGTGCAGAAAGAGGCAACAGGGGTGCAGAAAGAGGGAAAAGGAGTAGAGAAAGAGGCAAGGAGGTGTAGAAAGAAGCAAGAGAGCTGTAGAAAGAAACAAAAGAAGTGTAGAAAGAAGGAACAGAGGTGCAGAGAGAAGCAAGAAATGTGCAGAAAGAGGGAAAGGGGTGCAGAAAGATGCACGAGGGGTGCAGAAAGAAGCAAGGGAAGTGCAGAAAGAAGCAACAGAGGTGCAGAAAGAGGGAAGAGGGGTGCATTGAGGTGCAAGAGAGGTGCAGAAAGAAGCAACAGAGGTGCGGAAAGAGGGAAGAGGGATGGAGAAAGAGGCAAGAGGGGTGCAGAGAGAAGCAAGAAAGTTGCAGTAAGAAACAAAAGAAATGCAGAAAGAAGGAACAGAGGTTCAGAAAGAGGCAAGAGGGGAACAGAAAGAGGCAAAAGGGGTGCAGAAAGAAGCAAGAGGTGCAGAAAGTAACAAAAGAAGTGCAGAAAGAAGGAACAGAGTTGCAGAAAGAGGCAAGAGGGGTGCAGAAAGAAACAAAAGAAGTGCAGAAAGAAGCAACAGAGGTGCAGAAAGAGGCAAGAGGACTGCAGAAAGAAGGATGAGGGGTGCAGAAAGAGGCACGAGGGGTGCAGAAAGAAGCAAGAGACATGCAGAAAGAAGCAAGAGAAATGCATAAAAAAGCAACAGAGATGCAGAAAGGGGGAAATGGGGTGGAGAAAGAGGCAAGATGGATACAGAAATAAACAATAGAGGTGCAGAAAAAAACAAAAGAAGTGCAGAAGGAAGGAACAGAGGTGCAGAAAGAGGCAAGAGGGGTGCAGAAAGAGGAAAGAGGGGAAAGAGAAGTGCAGAAAGAAGCAACAAAGGTGCAGAAAGAGGGATGAGGGGTGGAAAAAGAGGCAAGAGAAGTGCAGAAAGAAGCAACAGAGATGCAAATAGGGGGAACAGGGGTGGAGAAAGTGGTGAGAGGGGTGCAGAAAGAAGCAAGAGAGGTGCAGAAAGAAACAAAAGAAGAGCAGAAAGAAGGAAGGAACAGGCTTTGCAGAAAGAGGCAAGAGGGTGCAGAAAGATGGAAGAGGGGTGCAGAAAGAAACACGAGTGGTGCAGAAAGAAGCAAGAGAGGTGCAGAAAGAAGCAAGAGTAATGCAGAAAGATGCAAAAGAGGTGCAGAAAGAGGCAAGAGGGGTGCAGAAAGAAGAAAGAGAGGTACAGAAAGATGCAAGATAAGTGCAGAAAGAAGCAACAGAGATGCAGAAAGAGGGAAGGGGGTGGAGAAAGAGGCAAGAGAAGTGCAGAAAGAAGCAATAGACATGCAGAAAGGGGGAAGAGGTGTGGAGAAAGAGGCAAGAGGGGTGCAGAAAGAAGCAAGAGAGGTGCAGAAAGAAACAAAAGAAGTGCAGAAAGAAGGAACAGAGGTGCAGAAAGAGGCAGGAGGGGTGCAGAAAGAGGGAAGAGGGGTGCAGAAAGAGGCAAGAGAGGTGCAGAAAGAGGCAAGAGAGGTGCAGAAAGAGGCAAAAGAGGTGCAGAAAGTAGAAGAGATGTGCAGAAAGAGGCAAGAGAAGTACAGAAAAAGAAAGAAAGGTACAGAAAGAAGCAACAGAAATGCAGAAAAAGGCAAGGGAGGCGCAGAAAGAAGCAAGAGTGGCTTGCACACCATTAGTACCAATTTAACACCCACATTTAGCATCAAGTAACAGGTGACCATTCTAGGTTTACAATGGACCTTCCACCACGCTGTAACACTTGTCGCTGCATTTTTGGTAACGTTTGAGCCGTTTGAGCTAGAAACAAGGCTTTTTTTATTCAAATCTGCAGATTAGGCAGCAGATGATGGATTATGTGGCTAATGCGGAAAATGTATAATTGTGCGAAAGTTGGTGCAGCCAAACAGTCACATAATTCCAGTGGCCCTGCTCATACCTCTGACTAGGTCCAGAAGTGCTCCTCAGTGATTCCGTCTTTTTTTGTCTCATTGAGTACATAGTTTAGCTTCTATGGAAACTATGAAGACTAAACCTGAGGTTACCACTCCACAACACAGACTACCATACCACATAATTGCTCTCCATAACACATAATCCCACTCTACATAATTCCTATACACTAAATACCACATACTTTCTAGCCACATAATTTCACTGCACAACATACCACATAATTCTGCTACACACAACGTACATCCACTCCACTCCATTCTAAAAAACATGAGTAAAAAACTTTTACATTTGCAACGCCATTAGCTCTAACTCTTGCAAATGCGAGACCTATTAAATTACAAATGCTTCTTTAACTGGTAGTTTCGTTTGCAGAGTCGGGGCAAAAGGGAGTTGGGCCTCCAACCAGCGCTCAGGAATTCCACTGCGTAGGACTTACAGGAGGTACCAGGAGGGCTTCTTGGCCCCCAAAGTCCCTCAGGAGTAAAGTGGACTTCATCCCCCAACCAGTACTGTGCCAGGAGGCAAATATGCAGAGTGGTGGAGAAAGGGGGGATGTGGCCTCCGAAGACCTCTTAGCAATCCCACTGTCTGGGACTTAGTGGAGGTAACAGGAGGGGTAGTTGGCCCCCCAAGGACAACCTTGGGGGCCAACTACCCCTCCTATTACCTCCAGTAAGTCCCACTCAGCAGCATGGCTAAGTTCTCATAGCAGGCCATGCCCCCTTTCCCCACCACTCTGCAAACATACTCCCTGGTGTGCTCTTGTATGGGGACAAAAGTCCACTTCGCTGCTGGGGGTCCTTAGGGCCAACTAGCCTACCTGATACCTCCAGTATGCCCCAGATAGTGGGATTACTGATAGGTGGACACAGGCCATGCCCCCTTTGTCCACCACTCTGCAAACGCACCTCCTGGCGTGCTCCTGGTTGGGGTATGAAGTCCCCTTGCCTCGTGAGGGTCCCTGGAGGCCAACTAGCCCACCAGGTACCTCCAGTAAGCCCCACACAGCTGGATTGTGGAGAGTGGTCCGAGGCCACATCCCCTTTTTACACCACTCTGCAAATGCGCCTCCTGGCACACTGCTGCTCGAGGGATGAAGTATACTTGTGTCCTGAGGTCCTCAGGACACAAGAGGACCTCATCGTTCCTGCAATGTCCAGGTGGTGGGCACCCCGGGATATTGCAGGAGCCAGCCCCGGGGGGTGGCGGTCCCCAGGGCCAAGGAGGGCTCCAGGAGGGGGGCCGCGCAGCCCCCCTCCCTTGCATTGCAAAGCCCGGGGAGGTGGTGGTCCACGGGGCTCGGGGTCCGCAACTGACCCCCGTACTTCATTTATATATGCCCCGGGGAGGTGGTGGTCCCTGGGGCTGTGTGGGGGGGCTCAAGCCCCCACACATTTTTAGAAAGTAGCCCCGGGGAGGTGGCGGTCCCTGGGGCTTGGGGGGCCATGAGGCCCCCCCACCCTAAAATAACAATACCCCGGGGAGGTGGCGGTCCCCGGGGCTGTGGGGGGACTGCGTGCCCCGCATATAATTATCTAAGCCCCGGGGAGGTGGCAGTCCCCGGGGCTGCGGAGGCCCTCGTGGGCCCCCGCTACATAATTACACATTGCCCCCGGGACCAGGCCCACCCAGGGGCTTATAGTTTTGGTTTTTTGCAGACGGATTCGCGCACCCATTGCAAATTTGGCCGATTTTAAAAACAAAATGCTTTTTTTGGCCCTGGGGGTCCTTCTGGGACCCTCTGAGCAGGCCTAGGGGGTCAGGGTTTCTACCCTGCCCCCTTTTCTTGTTTTGTAACCTTTTTTTACCTTTTTGTTGTGACTCGGTTTTACTGAGTCACAAGATGGCTGCCAACACTTCCTGGTTTGGAGTGTTGGCAGCCAATCAGAATGAAGCTCGTGCTCGGGAGGATTCGCAAATCCTCCTCGGTGCTCAGATATCAATATTTTTTATTTTACATTTCTCAGGAACTACTGAACACCATTTAAAGCAAAGAGTGCACTCTGGACCAAGAGCTACCTCTCTGCCAAATTTGGTGTAATTCCGTACATCAGTTCAGGCTGTAGCCGCGACAAAAGTTCCTATGGAAATTAACATTAAGAAAATCCTTTTTTAGACCCCCCTTTTTTCTCAGTGCCCGCTTGACGAATCACTCTGAAACTTTCAAGACAGGAGCTGACTGGAGCGGGTCATTAGTTTTGAAAATTTCGCGAAGATTCTTCAATCGGCGCCAAAGATATTGGCAAATCAAAAAACGCTTTTCCTATGGAAACTAGGTCCTAACTATAACTACCTACTGGAAACCGCCAGTAGGTAATATATATATATATATATATATATATCAAACACAAACGGAGACGCTGCACTCCCACAGGTTCTTGTTGAGCAGCATGCATTTATTTAAAACACATATTCAAGGCAAACACCACGACGTGTTTCAGCGTTTCAACAAGAACCTCCGGGAGTGCAGCGTCTCCATTTGTGTTTGAGATGTCAAGGGATTTGTGGCTTTTAATCCCCAACGCTGCACCGGCAGACAGAGCTCACCACTTTGAAGCCACTTTGTGTTTGGAATATATATATATATATATATATATATATATATATATATATATATATATATATATATATATATATATATATATATATATATATATATATATATATATATATATATATATATATATATATTATCTACTGGCGGTCGCCAGTAGATAGTTATAGTTACAACCTATTATCCATAGGAAATCCGCGACATTCTATTTGAAATAACGTTGGCGCCGGTTGACGAATCTTCGTGAAAGTTTCCAACTTGTTGGGCGCTCCGCTCCGCTCCTACCCTGAAAGTCTCGGGGTGATACGTGAAGCGGGGGCTGAGAAAAAGGGAGGTCCCAAAACGCGTTTTCCCCATTCATTTTTCCATAGGAACCTTTAGTCGCAGCTACAGCTCGAACTGCTGAACGGAATTACCCCAAATTTGGCAAAGAGGTAGCCCTTGGTTCAGACTGGTGCCTTTTGCTAAAATGGTGTAAATCCGTTCAGTAGTTCCTGAGAAATTCACAATTAAAATCACATATATATCTATGGGCGCATCGGATCCGCGTACCCTCCCGATCACGAGCTGCATGCTAATTGGCTGTCAACACTCCAAATCAAGAAGTGTTGGCAGTCATTTTGTCCCTCGGTAGAACCGAGGGACAGAAACAAGTGCGCAAAGCGCAAAAGGGGGCAGGGTAGAAACACCCTGACCCCTAGGTCTGCTCAGGGGGTCCCACAAGGACCCCTGGGCAGAAAGAATTTTTTTTTTAAATCGGCGGGATGCGCTTAGGGTGCGCGTATCCCGCCGAGAAAAAAAGAAACAAGTGCGCAAAACGCACAAAGGGGGCAGGGTAGAAACACCCTAACCCCTAGGCCTGCTCAGGGGGTCCCACAAGGACCCCCTGGGCAAAAGCATTTTTTTTTTAAATCGGCAGGATGCGCTCAGGGTGCGCGAATCCTGCCGAAAAATCGAAGCGCGTTCTCCCGCGCTCGATGTTAATTGGCCCTCGGGTGGCCCAAGTCCCGGGGGCATGGTGGGGGGGATAATTTAATGTGTGGGGGCCTCAAGGGCCTCCCAAGCCCCGGGGACCGCCACCCCCGGGGCTTTTTAAAAATGGTGCGGGAGGGCTCTGAGCCCTCCCGCAGCCCTGGGGACCACCACCTCCCCGGGGCTTTTTTTTATTAATTTAACAACCTGTTTGGGGGGCTCCAGCCCCCCACACGCCCGGGGACCGCCACCTCCCCGGGGCACTAACAAATTAAAATGGGGGTCCGTTTTGGACCCCCGAAGCCCCGGGGACCACCACCTCCCCGGGGCTGTGCTGATGTAGGGAGGTGGGCCGCGCGGCCCCCCTCTAGGAGCCCTTGATGGCCCTGGGGACCACCACACCCCAGGGCCGGCTCCTGCAGTGTCCCGGGTGCCTACCCCGGGACACTGTAGTTTGCTATGGCAGGACGGGAGCCTCGCGGCTCCCGTCCTGCCATAGCAAACTGCTTTGGATATTGGAAGAGAGAGCAGGGAAACCTGCTCTCTCTTCCAATATCCAAAGCCGATTAGCTTTCCACATGGGGAGCAGCATGTCAGCTGCTCCCCATGTGTAAAGCAATGCCGGCTCCCGTAGGACACGGGGAGCCGGCGGGACTGTGGGGGATTGGGGACCCCCACAGTCCCCAACGAGAGGCCAGGCCCCGGGAGATGGGGTCCCCGGGGCAAGTAGTGGCCCAGGAGGGGGCCACGCGGCCCCCTCCCCAAAAAAGAAAAATTAAAAAAAATTAAAAAATGGAAAGGCCGGCCCCGGGGGATGGGGTCCCCGGGGCCTTAAATGGCCAGAGGAGGGGGCCACGCAGCCCCCTCCAAAGAATAAAAATAAAAGGCCATGCCCCGGGGATGGGGTCCCGGGGCCAATACAGGCCCAGGGAAGGGGGCCACGCGGCCCCTCCCCCGTTTTTTTTTAATTAAACATTTTAAAAAGGGGTAAGGCCCTGGGGGATGGGGTCCCCAGGGCATAAAAACAGGAAAAAGGAAGGGGGCCACACAGCTCCCCTTCAGGGGACAAAATTATTTTATTTTTTAAAACGATCGGGCCCGCAGGCCCCGCCCCTTCCTTCACCACTTGCAAACGCGCCCTGGCGCGTTTGCAGAGGGGAACGAATTCCCCTTGAATACTGGGGGTCCCTGGGGCCAACTAGCCCACCAGGAACCTCCAATATGCGCCAGGGGCTGCGTTGCAGAGACGTGTAGAGAGGCCACACCCCTTTTACACCTCTCTGCAACGCAGCTCTGTGGCGCTTTTGGAGGTATATGGTGGGCTAGTTGGACTCCGGGGACCCTCAGGATTCAAGGGACTTAATCCCCCAACTTAAAACGCGCCACGGGCGCGTTTGCACAGTGGTGAAGGGAGGGGCGGGGCTTCAGGTGACATGTGTGCAAACAGGCCCCGTGGCGCGTTTTAAGATGGGGAATTAAATCCCCTTCAATCCTGAGGGTCCCTGGGGCCAACTAGCCCAACAGGTACATCCAGAAAGCGCCACAGAGCTGCGTTGCAGAGACGTGTAAAAAGGGGTGTGGCCTCTCTACACGTCTCTGCAACGCAGCCCCTGGCGCATATTGGAGGTTCCTGGTGGGCTAGTTGGCCCCTAGGGACCCTCAGGATTCAAGGGGACTTAATCCCCCAACTTAAAACGCGCAACGGGGCGCGTTTGCACAGATGTCACCTCAGGCCCCGCCCCTCCCTTCACCATTGTGCAAATATTCCTCTAAAATCAGCCGAAATACGAATTCCGATTTACTCACCTGTTATCAGGAGAGACCTCAGTGCTGTATCTTTCAGCCCAGTACTGGTCCTGAAAAGTAATTCTAACCATACTTACCAGTAACTTGAATTTCCTTCCATAGGCTAACATTGACTGGTTTCACTTGGAAATTCTTCTAAGTGTGGAGTTTTGGAACTTTAAAATATTCCTCTAAAATCAGCCGAAATACGAATTCCGATTTACTCACCTGTTATCAGGAGAGACCTCAGTGCTGCATCTTTCAGCCCAGGACTGGTCCTGAAAAGTAATTTTAACCGTACTTACCGGTAAGTTGAATTTCCTTCATAGGCTAACATTGACTGGTTTCACTTGGAAATTCTTCTAAGTGTGGAGTTTTGGAACTTTAAAATATTCCTCTAAAATCAGCCGAAATACGAATTCGATTTACTCACCTGTTATCAGGAGAGACCTCAGTGCTGCATCTTTCAGCCCAGTACTGATCCTCAAAAGTAATTTTAACCGTACTTACCAGTAACTTGAATTTCCTTCCATAGGATATCATTGCCTGCTTTTTGCTGAAAAAGTTTCTAAGTGTTGATTTTTGAAACATACAAATATTCCTGTAAAATCAGCCGAAATACGAATTCCGATTTACTCACCTGTTATCAGGAGAGACCTCAGTGCTGTATCTTTCAGCCCAGTACTGGTCCTGAAAAGTAATTTTAACCGTACTTACCGGTAACTTGAATTTCCTTCATAGGCTAACATTGGCTGGTTTCACTTGGAAATTCTTCTAAGTGTGGAGTTTTGGAACTTTAAAATATTCCTCTAAAATCAGCCGAAATACGAATTCCGATTTACTCACCTGTTATCAGGAGAGACCTCAGTGCTGCATCTTTCAGCCCAGTACTGATCCTCAAAAGTAATTTTAACAGTACTTACCAGTAACTTGAATTTCCTTCCATAGGATATCATTGCCTGCTTTTTGCTGAAAAAGTTTCTAAGTGTTGATTTTTGAAACATACAAATATTCCTCTAAAATCAGCCGAAATCCGAATTCTGATTTACTCACCTGTTATCAGGAGAGACCTCAGTGCTGCATCTTTCAGCCCAGTACTGGTCCTGAAAAGTAATTTTAACCGTACTTACCAGTAACTTGAATTTCCTTCCATAGGCTAACATTGACTGGTTTCACTTGGAAATTCTTCTAAGTGTGGAGTTTTGGAACTTTAAAATATTCCTCTAAAATCAGCCGAAATATGAATTCCGATTTACTCACCTGTTATCAGGAGAGACCTCAGTGCTGCATCTTTCAGCCCAGTACTGATCCTCAAAAGTAATTTTAACCGTACTTACCAGTAACTTGAATTTCCTTCATAGGCTAAGATTGACTGGTTTTCAGCAAAAAGTTTCAAAGTGTTGATTTTCACAAACTACAAATATTCCTTAAAAATCGCCTGTATGACTTAAACGCATTCTTTCAACTGTTTACAGGAGATGCACCAGTGCTGGATCCAGGATCAAACACTGAGTAAGAAAAAGTAACGATAACAGTTTTTACCTGCTAAGTGAATTTCCTTCCATAGGATAACATTGGTGATTCTATGAGAAAAAGTTTCTGTCAACTTTTAAAATACAATAATATTCCTTAAAAATCACGACTGTAACCAAAACGCTTTTACTCAACTGTTTACAGGAGATGTACCAGGACTGAATCTAGGATCCAGTCCTGTGGTTACAAAAGTAATCCATAAAGTAACTAATTGCATTTAACTAGAAATTCACATTGAGCTGAATGTTGCATTGTGTTTGAAAATGTGTTGCCCATTGCAACAACTGTAACTACTGTACTTAAAAGTCTATTGCCTATCTGGAAAGTATTTAAACTAAAGTAATTCATTCTGAGAAAGTATTTTTTGTAATGTAATGTATAATGTAATTACAATGTAATTTAAAAAATAAAATATGTAAAAAAAATTGTTTCTAAAAATGTAGTAAATCAGTATGAAAAAAATTAATATAACAATTAATACATTTAAAAATTGTCATTTACAAAACCTTTGAAATTCACTGAAAAACCGTAGGTTTCAGGCACGTTATAGTTAGAAATTAGCATTTAAAAACCTTTGAAATTCACTGAAAAAACCATAGGTTTCAGACACGTTATAGTTACAAATTAGCATTTAAAAAACCTTTGAAATTCACTGAAAAACCATAGGTTTCAGACACGTTATAGTTACAAATTAGCATTTAAAAAACCTTTGAAATTCACTGAAAAAACCATAGGTTTTAGGGACAGTTATAGTTACTTGGACATTGCACTCGTACAAAACCCGTGAAATTCCCCGTTATAGTTAGTTCAGCTAACTATAACTCGCGCCCCGCAATGCACTGCTGATGACGTCACATATTACATCACTCATGACATGGTCAGTGACATCACTGATGACATCACTGATGACATCTCAAATGACATCACTGATGACATCATCCACGTGATAATCTGATGCACCTCCTCACACCCTAATATAACCTTTGATACACCCACTCTAAATTACAGACTGCCATTCGCAAAACCATAGACACTCCAACACCAATAACTACATACCCACTCACTGATTCTTAGGTCTACACACACACATCCACTCACTCACCCGTACAGTCACTCATACTTACGGTCACTCAGTACAGGACTATCATATGCACTCTTACTCCTATATAGACACTCAAACAACGCCACTCATCCATAGAGATACTCACACACCTAGTCAGTCATGCAAATAATTAAACACACTGCCATTTACTCACCTATACAGTTATACACACACCAGCTCACTTACTCATACAAATAGTAGCACATTGTTACGCTCTTATACAATCACTGATACAAGCACACAATCATCCATACAGCCACTATCACAATCACTCACTCTTGCTTATAGCTATTTATATACTCCAACACACATATATACTGCCTTTCACATATGTAGTTACTCACACATGTACCACTGGGACATACATTCACTCACTAACACACTCTTACACACACTTACCCACCCATACAGTCTATCACAGATGCACTCTTGAAACCATCCACCCAGTGAATCACCCACTCACACATCTATGCACAGAGTTGCACACACCCCTCCCACACAAACACTCAGGCACCCATACAGATACTCAGACAAGCATTCAATAACTCATATAGACACTCATGTAGCTATTCACAAACACATGCAGCCACTTACACAGCAACAGACAGACGGATACAGACATTCATCCAGTTTAGTCACTAACCCATGCATTCAGTAAGATACGTTAAATCACTCACTTATAGAGTCAGTCACGCACCTACTAAATCATCCATACAGACACTTACACACCCACTCATTCTTCAATACGTCTTTTCCTATATATATTAAAAATATTTAAACTTTACAGAAACACACAGTCACTGGATGATGTCATCAGTGATGTCATCAGCGATGTCATCAGTGATGTCATTTGAGATGTCATCAGTGATGTCATCAGTGATGTCACTGACCATGTCATGAGTGATGTAATATGTGACGTCATCAGCAGTGCATTGCGGGGCGCGAGTTATAGTTAGCTGAACTAACTATAACGGGGGAATTTCACGGGTTTTGTACGAGTGCAATGTCCAAGTAACTATAACTGTCCCTAAAACCTATGGTTTTTTCAGTGAATATATATATATATATATATTCGCTCCACTGCACCAAAACCGGTGCACTCACGGACGGGTGCTTTAAACGCGGAGGTGCTTCCGCGTTATTATAAACGCTCACAATTCTTTCCTCTTTGGATTGAAAATAAGCACTCACGGGGGTCCAAATCTTGAATTATTCATTTTAATTCATATAGCCAACATGACGGGTTTCGCTTACGCCTTAGTCTGATGTTTTAAAATCTCGCGCATAACGCGGTCAACTTTTTATACACGTTTAAAAAACACATTGTCAATCAAGTCACATGATACGTTGCATCATCACTGTCCACAACGAAGGACTACCAATTTGCATGCATATAAAGGCGCCATCTTTAAACATGTCCTTTGTTAAAATACATCTATGCATGAACAAAACTCATTCATTGTAATGTATCGTTGTATAATAAAATACGGATACTTCGACATAATATCACGCCGTATATCGGCAAAACCTCTACTTCAACAAGCCGTGAATCGGCCAAAAGTGTGCATTAATGTTCTCTCTCGTAACCGCTTTACAATTATGCCGGGAATCAGCTAAAGGTAAACAGAACATTCGTCATAAAGCCGTATATCGGCTATCTGTAGATCCGTAAATTAAACAAAGAAAATATCTTATTTGCAACAGTGACTTTCCAAATTTCTTTCAGGTACACAGCTATAACTTTTACTTCGTATCATTTCTTCCCACAGCAGCAGTTTCATAGAAGTACATTTCCTACATTATCATTTAGTCACCGAGATGTATAGCTAACTCCTCCCTAAATTCATTCCTTTTGGGGCCTTAGTTTCTAAATCAATTATATATCTCGATTCCAATCTACGTAACCTCTTGATCCTATCTCCTCCTCGTACAGTGTTAATTGCCTGATCTATTCCAAAGTACCGTAACAGCTCCCTGTTACTCTGATGTTTTCAAGAAAGTGCCTTGCGACTGGGTACGTTGGATCATTCTTTGTAATCGCCCTCATATGCTCAGGACTCTCACTTTTATGGGATGAATTGTACTCCCTACGTATCTCTATCCGCAAGGACATTCCAAACAATACACCACATATGTAGTACTGCATGTTATGAACTTACTAATGGATCTTAGTTTTTAAGGCCTGGTACTTTATAAGTAAGCGTTCTTCTGCTACCTACACAAGCCTTGCATTTTCCGCAAGGAAAAAAGCCCCTCAGCTCCCTAAGGGTCCTTACTGTAGTGGGTTTCGTATCAAGATGACTATGTACTAGGTTATCCCTTAATGACCTGGCTTTCTTAAAAGTAATAAGGGGAAGCTGGAATGTCCGAACCAATAATACTGTCTGTCTTCAGAATGTGCCAACTCTTTCTCAAGATGTTCCTTATGAGATTTGCATCATCCGAAAAGGTTGTTATCATCCTGAACTTAATATTGCTTTCCAATGTATGGTCCTTCCTCTTCTCTTTCAAGAGTGTTTCCCTAGGAATATTCTTTACCCTATTCAGGGTAGCATCTAGGAGACCCTCATTGTAACCCCTATTAATAAACCTTTTACAACTGGCTTCTGCTGCTAAATGGAAATCTTCCTCTAGTGTGCTGTTCCGTTTAATCTTAAAAATTCCCATAGGGATACTCTTTATTAACCTTGAAGGATGATTACTTGCAGCATGTAAAATTGAATTACCAGCTGTAGGTTTACGATACAACGATACACTAAGCTTATTTTCAACAATGGTCACTTTGAGGTCTAAAAATTCACAGTTTCAGAACTGATTGCCCCACTGAACTCTAGATTGATCTTATTGCTATTCAGGAAATTAATAAATTCCATAGCTGATTCAGTAGTTCCGTTCCACACAATACACAGATCATCTATATACCTATGCCATGATATTACCTTGGACATCCAAATCATATTTTCCGGCGATTTCGACACCTGCTCCTCCCACCAGCCCACAAATAAATTTGCATAGCTGGGGGCGAAGCAGGTGCCCATCGCCCTACCAGAGACTTGTTGATAAAAGTCTTCACCAAATACAAAGATATTATTCAATAGACAAAATTCCGTGAATTGTATGATCATTTTGTTATGCTCTGTAAATTTTAAAGATTTTTTACGCAAAAAATGCGATACCGCTTGGAGTCCATGTTCATGTTGAATACATGTATACAAGCTAGTGATGTCTAAAACCACAAGCTTGTATTCTGAATTCCATTGGAGTGTCTCCATGCGGCAAAGAAAGTCTTGTGAATCCTTAATATAGGTGGGTAATTTCTTCACAAAAGGAAAAAGAAAGGAGTCAACAAATATAGACAAATGTTCAGTAAGTCTTCCCTGTGACGAGACTATTGGTCTCCCAGGTGGACTCTCAATATTTTTGTGAATTTTGGGAATGTGGTAGAATGTTGGCACCATTGGATTCAAACAACGAAGGAAAAGATACTCCTCATATCAAGCATCGATCTATCCAACCACAATTTTATCAATTCATGATAACTCTGTACACTGGGAGACCAATAGTCTCGTCACAGGGAGGACTTACTGAACATTTGTCTATATTTGTTGACTCCTTTCTTTTTCCTTTTGTGAAGAAATTACCCACCTATATTAAGGATTCACGAGACTTTCTTTGCCGCATGGAGACACTCCAATGGAATTCAGAATACAAGCTCATGGTTTTAGACATCACTAGCTTGTATACATGTATTGAACATGAACATAGACTCCAAGCGGTATCGCATTTTTGGCGTAAAAAATCTTTAAAATTTACAGAGCATAACAAAATGATCATACAATTCACAGAATTTTGTCTATTGAATAATATCTTTGTATTTGGTGAAGACTTTTATCAACAAGTCTCTGGTAGGGCGATGGGCACTCTGCTTCGCCCCAGCTATGCAAATTTATTTGTGGGCTGGTGGGAGGAGCAGGTGTCGAAATCGCCGGAAAATATGATTTGGATGTCCAAGGTAATATCATGGCATAGGTATATAGATGATCTGTGTATTGTGTGGAACGGAACCACTGAATCAGCTATGGAATTTATTAATTTCCTGAATAGCAATAAGATCAATCTAGAGTTCAGTGGGGCAATCAGTTCTGAAACTGTGAATTTTTTAGACCTCAAAGTGACCATTGTTGAAAATAAGCCTAGTGTATCGTTGTATCGTAAACCTACAGCTGGTAATTCAATTTTACATGCTGCAAGTAATCATCCTTCAAGGTTAATAAAGAGTATCCCCTATGGGGAATTTTTAAGATTAGAACGGAACAGCACACTAGAGGAAGATTTCCATTTAGCAGCAGAAGCCAGTTGTAAAAGGTTTATTAATAGGGGTTACAATGAGGGTCTCCTAGATGCTACCCTGAATAGGGTAAAAATATTCCTAGGGAAACACTCTTGAAAGAGAAGAGGAAGGACCATACATTGGAAAGCAATATTAAGTTCAGGATGATAACAACCTTTTCGGATTATGCAAATCTCATAAGGAACATCTTGAGAAAGAGTTGGCACATTCTGAAGACAGACAGTATTATTGGTTCGGACATTCCAGCTTCCCCCCTTATTACTTTTAAGAAAGCCAGGTCATTAAGGGATAACCTAGTACATAGTCATCTTGATACGAAACCCACTACAGTAAGGACCCTTAGGGAGCTGAGGGGCTTTTTTCCTTGCGGAAAATGCAAGGCTTGTGTAGGTAGCAGAAGAACGCTTACTTATAAAGTACCAGGCCTTAAAAAACTAAGATCCATTAGTAAGTTCATAACTTGCAGTACTACATATGTGGTGTATTGTTTGGAATGTCCTTGCGGATTGAGGTACGTAGGGAGTACGATTCATCCCATAAAAGTGAGAGTCCTGGAGCATATGAGGGCGATTACAAAGAATGATCCAACGTACCCAGTCGCAAGGCACTTTCTTGAAAACATCAGAGTAACAGGGAGCTGTTACGGTACTTTGGAATAGATCAGGCAATTAACACTGTACGAGGAGGAGATAGGATCAAGAGGTTACGTAGATTGGAATCGAGATATATAATTGATTTAGAAACTAAGGCCCCAAAAGGAATGAATTTAGGGGAGGAGTTAGCTATACATCTCGGTGACTAAATGATAATGTAGGAAATGTACTTCTATGAAACTGCTGCTGTGGAAGAAATGATACGAAGTAAAAGTTATAGCTGTGTACCTGAAAGAAATTTGGAAAGTCACTGTTGCAAATAAGATATTTTCTTTTGTTTAATTTACGGATCTACAGATAGCCGATATACGGCTTTATGACGAATGTTCTGTTTACCTTTTAGCTGATTCACGGCATAATTGTAAAACGGTAACGAGAGAGAACATTAATGCACACTTTTGGCCGATTCACGGCTTGTTGAAGTAGAGGTTTTTGCCGATATATGGCGTGATATTATGTCGAAGTATCCGTATTTTATTATACAACGATACATTACAATGAATGAGTTTTGTTCATGCATAGATGTATTTTAACAAAGGACATGTTTAAAGATGGCGCCTTTATATGCATGCAAATTGGTAGTCCTTCGTTGTGGACAGTGATGATGCAACGTATCATGTGACTTGATTGACAATGTGTTTTTTTAAACGTGTATAAAAAAAGTTGACCGCGTTATGGCGCGAGATTTTAAAAACATCAGACTAAGGCGTAAGCCGAAACGCGTCATGTTGGCTATATGAATTAAAATGAATAATTCAAGATTTGGACCCCCGTGAGTGCTTATTTTCAATCCAAAGAGGAAAGAATTGTGAGCGTATATATATATATATATATATATATATATATATATATTCACTGAAAAAACCATAGGTTTCAGACACGTTATAGTTAGAAATTAGCATTTAAAAAACCTTTGAAATTCACTGAAAAAACCATAGGTTTTAGGGACAGTTATAGTTAGTTGGACATTTCACTGCATACAAAACCATAGAAATTCCCCGTTATAGTTAGTTCAGCTAACTATAACTCGCGCTCCCGCAATGCACTGCTGATGAGTCACATATTACATCACTCATGACATGGTCAGTGACATCACTGATAACATCACTGATGACATCTCAAATGACATCACTGATGACATCACTGATGACAAAATCCACGTGATAATCTGATGCACCTCCTCACACCCTAATATAACCTTTGATACACCCACTCTAAATTACACACTGCCATTCGCAAAACCATGGACACTCCATCACCAATAACTACATACCCACTCACTGATTCTTAGGTCTACACACACACATCCACTCACTCACCCGTACAGTCACTCATACGTACGGTCACTCAGTACAGGACTATCATATGCACTCATACTCCTATATAGACACTCAAACACCGCCACTCATCCATAGAGGTACTCATACACCTAGTCAGTCATGCAAATAATTAATCACACTGCCATTTACTCACCTATACAGTTATACACACACCAGCTCACTTACTCATACAAATACTAGCACATTCTTACGCTCTTATACAATCACTGATACAAGCACACACTCATCCATACAGTCACTCTCACAATCACACACTCTCGCTTATAGCTATTTATATACTCCAACACACATATATACTGCCTTTCACATATGTAGTTACTCACACATGTACCACTGGGACATACATTCACTCACTAACACACTCTTACACACACTTACCCACCCATACAGCCTATCACAGATGTACTCTTGAAACCATCCACCCAGTGAATCACCCACTCACACATCTATGCACAGAGTCGCACACACCCCACCCACACAAACACTCAGGCACCCATACAGATACTCAGACAACCAATCAATAACTCATATAGACACTCATGTAGCTATTCACAAACCCATGCAGCCACTTACACAGCAACAGACAGACGGTTACAGACATTCACCCAGTTTAGTCACTAACCCTTGCATTCAGTAAGATACGTTTAATCACTCACTTATAGAGTCAGTCACGCACCTACTAAATCCTTCATCCACACACTTATACACCCACTCATTCTTCAATACACCTTTCCCTATATATTAAAAATATTTAAACTTTACAGAAACACAGTCACTGGATGATGTCATCAGTGATGTCATTTGAGATGTCATCAGTGATGTCATCAGTGATGTCACTGACCATGTCATGAGTGATGTAATATGTGACGTCATCAGCAGTGCATTGCGGGGGCGCGAGTTATAGTTAGCTGAACTAACTATAACGGGGGAATTTCTATGGTTTTGTACGAGTGAAATGTCCAACTAACTATAACTGTCCCTAAAACCTATGGTTTTTTTCAGTGAATTTCAAAGGTTTTTTAAATGCTAATTTCTAACTATAACGTGTCTGAAACCTATGGTTTTTTCAGTGAATTTCAAAGGTTTTTTAAATGCTAATTTCTAACTATAACGTGCCTGAAACCTATGGTTTTTTCAGTGAATTTCAAAGGTTTTTTAAATGCTAATTTCTAACTATAACGCCCCTAAAACCTATGGTTTTTTCAGTGAATTTCAAAGGTTTTGTAAATGACAATTTTTAAATGTATTAATTGTTATATTTATTTTTTTGATACTGATTTACTAAATTTTTTTAAACTATTTATTTTTACATATTTTATTTTTTAAATTACATTGTAATTACATTATACATTACATTACAAAATATACTTTCTCAGAATGAATTACTTTAGTTTAAATACTTTGCAAATAGGCAATAGACTTTTAAGTACAGTAGTTACAGTTGTTGCAATGGGCAACACAATTTCAAACACAATGCAACATTGAGCTCAATGTGAATTTCTAGTTAAATGCAATTAGTTACTTTATGGATTACTTTTCTAACCACAGGACTGGATCCTAGATTCAGTCCTGGGACATCTCCTGTAAACAGTTGAGTAAAAGCGTTTTGGTTACAGTAGTGATTTTTAAGGAATATTATTGTATTTTAAAAGTTGACACTTAGAAACTTTTTCACATAGAATCACCAATGTTATCCTATGGGAGGAAATTCACTTAGCAGGTAAGTAGTGTTATCGTTACTTTTTCTTACTCAGTGGTGGATCCTGTATCCAGCACTGGTGCATCTCCTGTAAACAGTTGAAAGAATGCGTTTAAGTCATACAGGCGATTTTTAAGGAATATTTGTAGTTTGTGAAAATCGACACTTTGAAACTTTTCTGCTGAAAACAAGACAATGGATTCCAATGGAAGGAAATACAAGTTACTGGTAAGTACGGTTAGAATTACTTTTCAGGGTCAGTGCTGGGCTAAAAGATGCAGCACTGGGTTCTCTCCTGATAACAGGTGAGTAAATCGGAATTTCGTAGTTCGGCTGATTTTAGAGGAATATTATAAAGTTCCAAAACTCCACACTTAGAAGAATTTCCAAGTGAAACCAGTCAATGTTAGCCTATGGAAGGAAATTCAAGTTACTGGTAAGTACGGTTAAAATTACTTTTCAGGATCAGTACTGGGCTCAAAGATGCAGCACTGAGGTCTCTCCTGATAACAGGTGAGTAAATCGGAATTCGTAGTTCTGCTGATTTTAGAGGAATATTTGTATGTTTCAAAAATCGACACTTTGAAACTTTTTCTGCTGAAAACCAGACAATGGATTCCTATGGAAGGAAATACAAGTTACTGGTAAGTACGGTTAGAATTACTTTTCAGGGTCAGTGCTGGGCTAAACGATGCAGCACTGGGTTCTCTCCTGATAACAGGTGAGTAAATCGGAATTCGTAGTTCTGCTGATTTTAGAGGAATATTTGTATGTTTCAAAAATCGACACAGAAACTTTTTCAGCAAAAAGCAGGCAATGATATCCTATGGAAGGAAATTCAATTTACTGGTAAGTACGGTAAGAATTACTTTTCAAGGTCAGTGCTGGGCTAAAAGATGCAGCACTGGGTTCTCTCCTGATAACAGGTGAGTAAATCAGAATTCGTAGTTCGGCTGATTTTAGAGGAATATTATAATGTTCCAAAACTCCACACTTAGAAGAATTTCCAAGTGAAACCAGTCAATGTTAGCCTATGGAAGGAAATTCAAATTACTGGTAAGTGCGGTTAAAATTACTTTTCAGGATCAGTATTGGGCTCAAAGATGCAGCACTGAGGTCTCTCCTGATAACAGGTGAGTAAATCGGAATTCGTAGTTCGGCTGATTTTAGAGGAATATTTGTATGTTACAAAAATCGACACTTAGAAACTTTTTCAGCAAAAGGCAGGCAATGATATCCTATGGAAGGAAATTCAAGTTACTGGTAAGTACGGTTAAAATTACTTTTCAGGATCAGTACTGGGCTGAAAGATGCAGCACTGAGGTCTCTCCTGATAACAGGTGAGTAAATCGGAATTCGTATTTCGGCTGATTTTAGAGGAATATTATAAAGTTCCAAAACTCCACACTTAGAAGAATTTCCAAGTGAAACCAGTCAATGTTAGCCTATGGAAGGAAATTCAAGTTACTGGTAAGTACGGTTAAAATTACTTTTCAGGATCAGTACTGGGCTCAAAGATGCAGCACTGAGGTCTCTCCTGATAACAGGTGAGTAAATCGGAATTCGTAGTTCGGCTGATTTTAGAGGAATATTTGCACAATGGTGAAGGGAGGGGGCGGGGCCTGAGGTGACATCTGTGCAAACGCGCCCCATGGCGCGTTTTAAGTTGGGGATTAAGTCCCCTTGAATCATGAGGGTCCCTGGGGTCCAACTAGCCCACCCTGTACCTCCAGTATGCGCCAGAGTGCTGCGTTGCAGAGAGGTGTTCAGAGACCACGCCCCTTTTGCACCTCTCTGCAACGCAGCTCTGTGGCGCTTTCTGGACGTACCTGGTGGGCTAGTTGGCCCCCAGGGACCCTCAGGATTGAAGGGGATTTCATTCCCCATCTTAAAATGCGCCACGGGGCCTGTTTGCACACATGTCACCTGAAGCCCCGCCCCTCCCTTCACCACTGTGCAAACGCACCCCGTGGTGCGTTTTAAGTTGGGGGATTAAGTCCCCTTGAATCCTGAGGGTCCCTGGGGTCCAACTATCCCACCAGGAACCTCCAGTAAGCGCCACAGAGCTGCGTTGCAGAGAGGTGTAAAAAGGGGCGTGGCCTCTGTACGCCTCTCTGCAACGCAGCCCCCTGGCGCATACTGGAGGTTCCTGGTGGGCTGGTTGGCCCCCAGGGACCACCAGTATTCAAGGGAATTCGTTCTCTCTGCAAACGCGCCAGGGGCGCGTTTGCAGAGTGGTAAAGGAAGAGGGCAGGGCCTGCGGCACAATCGTTTTTTGTTTTTTTTCTCAAAGGGGGCTGTGTGGCCCCCTTCATTTTTCCTTTTTGGGCCCTGGGGACCCCATCCCCCAGGGCCTTACCCCTTTTTTTCATTTTTTTTTTAAAAACGGGAAGGGGACCGCATGGCCCCCTCCCGTGGCCGATTCCGGCCCCGGGGACCCCATCCCCCGGGGCATGGCCACTCTTTTTATTATTTTTTAAGGAGGGGGCTGCGTGGCCCCCCTCCTCAGGCCTCCTTTTGCCCCGGGGACCCCATCCCCCGGGGTATGGCCTCTCGTTGGAGACTGTGGGGGGGTCCCCAATCCCCCCAAAGTCCCAGCCGGCTCCCCGCCTCCTGCGCGAGCCGGCATTGCTTTTCCACATGTGGAGCAGCTAACATGCTGCTCCCCGTGTGGAAAGCAGTGAGTTTGCATTTTGAAAGAGAGAGCAGGTTTCCTGCTCTCTCTTCAAAATGCAAACCAAGTTTGCTATGAAAGGACGGAGCCGCGAGGCTCCCGTCCTGTCATAGCAAACTACAGTGACCCGGGGTAGGCACCCCGGGACACTGCAGGAGCTGGCCCTGGGGGTGGTGGTCCCCAGGGCCATCACTGGCCAACTTGTTCAAAGTCCCGGGGAGGTGGTGGTCCCTGGGCTCTGGGGTCCGTAACGGACCCTCATATTTAAATCTTTAGTGCCCCGGGGAGGTGGTGGTCTCGGGCGTGTGGGGGCTGGAGCCCCCACACAGGTTTTTAAATAAAAAAAAACAGCCCCGGGGGTGGCGGTCCTCGGGCAGCGGGAGGGCGCACAGCCCTCCCGCCATCATTTTTAAAAAGCCCCGGGGGTGGCGGTCCCCGGGCTTGGGGGCCTTAGAGGCCCCCCATGAACAATAAACCCACCCCCAGCATGCCCCCGGGACTTGGGCCCCACCGCGCTTCGATTTTTTTTTTTTTTCGGCAGGATCCACGCACCCTGAGCGCATCCTGCCGATTTTTAAAAATAAAAAAATGCTTTTTCTGCCCAGGGGTCCTTGTGGGACCCCTGAGCAGACCTAGGGGTCAGGGTGTTTCTACCCTGCCCCCTTTGTGCGTTTTGCGCACTTGTTTCTTTTTTTTCTCGGCGGGATTCGCACACCCTAAGCGCATCCCGCCGATTAAAAAAATGCTTTTCTGCCCAGGGGTCCTTGTGGGACCCCCTGAGCAGACCTAGGGGTCAGGGTGTTTCTACCCTGCCCCCTTTTGCGCTTTGCGCACTTGTTTCTGTCCCTCGGTTCTACCGAGGGACAAAATGGCTGCCAACACTTCCTGATTTGGAGTGTTGACAGCCAATTAGCATGCAGCTCGTGATCGGGAGGGTGCGCGAATCCGACGCGGCCATAGATATATATGTGATTTTCCTTTTGATTTTCACAGGAACTACTGAACGGATTTACACCATTTAACAAAAGGGTTCTTTCTGAACCAAGAGCTACCTCTTTGCCAAATTTGGTGTAATTCCGTTCAGCAGTTCGGGCTGTAGCCGTGGCTAAAGTTTCCTATGGGAAAATGAATGGGGAAAACATGTTTTGGGACCCCCTTTTTTCTCGGCCCCCGCTAGACGAATCACCCCGAAACTTTCAGGGTAGGAGCGGACCGGAGCGGGCCATAAAGTTTGAAAATTTCGTGAAGATTCATCAACCGACGCAAGAGTTATTTCAAATAGAATGTCGCGGATTTCCTATGGAAAATAGGTCCTAACTATAACTATCTACTGGCGACCGCCAGTAGATATATATATATATATATATATATATATATATATATATATATATATTAGTGGCTACCCATTCGAAATGACACGAGAACTGGCAAATAGATTATGAGCTGGAATGATTATCAACTTGAATGACGCACATTGAACTGAGATTAATGGTGAATTATGGGACATTGAGGCCCCGCTTACCTGTCATTCATGCCGACGCGGGATGTGCCGTTCCCGATTGGTTGTGGCCCCACCAATGAAGTGCATATTATAAAAAGGACTAAAAGCTGAGCATATATTTAAATGGTTTTATGCACTGAAGAAGGTATCAACCGAAATGCATTTGCATAATAAACCATTCAATAGATCCCCGAGAGTGCTCCGTTTTGTGGGAGTTGTTGTGAAACAGGACGGACTCACCTACCGTCTGCGGAGGCACCCGCTGCAGCGTTCGGCCGCCAGGTGAAGTGTGTTTTGGAATAGTGTTGTTGGGCCTGAACCGCCGCTACCAGCGCTTGTCGTCTTGAAAGGACGTCGACTATTGAGTCGGGGGTGCCTCGACCATATGAGGGACATCCGCAGGTCACTGTGTGATTGAAAATCAGCGGCAGGCGAGGGGATGAGCTCAGCTTTTAAAAGGAAATAGTGGTTACCCATTCGAAACAACACGAGAACTGGCAAATAGATTATGAGTTGGAATGATTATCAACTTGAATGACGCACATTGAACTGAGATTAATGGCGAATTATGGGACATTGAGGCCCCGCTTACCTGTCATTCATGCCAACGCAGGATGTGCCGTTCCTGATTGGGTGTGGCCCCACCAATGGAGTGCATATTATAAAAAGGACTAAAAGCTGAGCAGAATTTTAAATGGTTTTAAGCACTGAAGAAGGTATTAACCGAAATGCATTTGCGTAATAAACCATTCAATAGATCCCCGAGAGTGCTCGGTTTTGTGGGAGTTGTTGTGAAACAGGACGGACTCACCTACTGTTTGTGGAGGCACCCGCTGCAGCGTTCGGCCGCCAGGTGAAGTGTGTTTTGGAATAGTGTTGGCGGGCCTGAACCGCCGCTACCAGCGCTTGTCGTCTTGAAAGGACGTCGACTATTGAGTCGGGGGTGCCTCGACCATATGATGGACATCCGCAGGTGACTGTGTGATTAAAAATCAGCGGCAGGCAAGGGGATGAGCTCAGCTTTTAAAAGGAAATAGTGGCTACCCATTCGAAACGACACGAGAACTGGCAAATAGATTATGAGCTGGAATGATTATCAACTTGAATGACGCACATTGAACTGAGATTAATGGTGAATTATGGGACATTGAGGCCCCGCTTACCTGTCATTCATGCCGACGCGGGATGTGCCGTTCCCGATTGGATGTGGCCCCACCAATGGAGTGCATATTATAAAAAGGACTAAAAGCTGAGCAGAATTTTAAATGGTTTTAAGCACTGAAGAAGGTATTAACCGAAATGCATTTGCGTAATAAACCATTCAATAGATCCCCGAGAGTGCTCCGTTTTGTGGGAGTTGTTGTGAAACAGGACGGACTCACCTACCGTCTGCGGAGGCACCTGCTTCAGCGTTCGGCCGCCAGGTGAAGTGTGTTTTGGAATATATATATATATATATATATATATATATATATATATATATTACAAAAAAAGAGTTGCCTCTAGGTGGGATGCACTCCCAGGTGGAAATTACGCCAAAGCAAGGGCACACGCCATGAACAAAGTCCTTTTCTGGTTAACCTGCCAGACGCGTTTCGGACGAATGCCCTCTTCAGTGGCAGACCATGTGACGTGCCGGCATGCGGCAACCACCAGTAAATCCCCATAATAATAACGCTCAGGTGAACCACCTGAAGCAATGCTTCCTGGGACTGGTGGTTCAGTAAAACCCAAGTGGGTCACCGCTGGCACTCACATTCAAAAATGTCTTAAAAAGGATTGCCGATGTTCACGCCGGCACCCCTGCATATAATAGGCACCTCCTGTTCCACAGTTAGCTGCCCCAATAAAGCAGCTGCGGACCCGCAAGTGTTTCGCGGTGGTGCAATCCCGCGACCAGGCAGGCCGCTGTACAAAATACAAAAAAAGAGTTGCCTCTAGGTGGGATGCACTCCCAGGTGGAAATTACGCCAAAGCAAGGGCACACGCCATGAACAAAGTCCTTTTCTGGTTAACCTGCCAGACGCGTTTCAGGCCAATGCCCTCCTCAGTGGCAGACCATGTGACGTGCCGTCATGCGGCAACCACCAGTAAATCCCCATAATAATAACGCTCAGTTGAACCACCTGAAGCAATGCTTCCTGGGACTGGTGGTTCAGTAAAACCCAAGTGGGTCACCGCCGGCACTCACATTCAAAATGTCTTAAAAAGGATTGCCGATGTTCGCGCCGGCACCCCTGCATATAACAGGCAGCTCCTGTTCCACAGTTAGCTGCCCCAATAAAGCAGCTGCGGACCCGCAAGTGTTTCGTGGTGGTGCAATCCCGCGACCAGGCAGGCCGCTGTACAAAATACAAAAAGAGTTGCCTCTAGGTGGGATGCACTCTCAGGTGGAAATTACGCCAAAGCAAGGGCACACGCCATGAACAAAGTCCTTTTCTGGTTAACCTGCCAGACGCGTTTCGGGCCAATGCCCTCTTCAGTGGCAGACCATGTGACGTGCCGGCATGCGGAAACCACCAGTAAATCCCCATAATAATAACGCTCAGGTGAACCACCTGAAGCAATGCTTCCTGGGACTGGTGGTTCAGTAAAACCCAAGTGGGTCACCGCCGGCACTCACATTAAAAAATGTCTTAAAAAGGATTGCCGATGTTCACGCCGGCACCCCTGCATATAACAGGCACCTCCTGTTCCACAGTTAGCTGCCCGAATAAAGCAGCTGCGGACCCGCAAGTGTTTCGCGGTGGTGCAATCCCGCGACCAGGCAGGCCGCTGTACAAAATACAAAAAAAGAGTTGCCTCTAGGTGGGATGCACTCCCAGGTGGAAATTACGCCAAAGCAAGGGCACACGCCATGAACAAAGTCCTTTTCTGGTTAACCTGCCAGACGCGTTTCGGGCCAATGCCCTCTTCAGTGGCAGACCATGTGACGTGCCGGCATGCGGCAACCACCAGTAAATCCCCATAATAATAACGCTCAGGTGAACCACCTGAAGCAATGCTTCCTGGGACTGGTGGTTCAGTAAAACCCAAGTGGGTCACCGCCGGCACTCACATTCAAAAATGTCTTAAAAAGGATTGCCGATGTTCACGCCGGCACCCCTGCATATAACAGGCACCTCCTGTTCCACAGTTAGCTGCCCCAATAAAGCAGCTGCGGACCCGCAAGTGTTTCGCGGTGGTGCAATCCCGCGACCAGGCAGGCCGCTGTACAAATTACAAAAAAAGAGTCGCCTCTAGGTGGGATGCACTCCCAGGTGGAAATTACGCCAAAGCAAGGGCACACGCCATGAACAAAGTCCTTTTCTGGTTAACCTGCCAGACGCGTTTCGGGCCAATGCCCTCTTCAGTGGCAGACCATGTGACGTGCCAGCATGCGGCAACCACCAGTAAATCCCCATAATAATAACGCTCAGGTGAACCACCTGAAGCAATGCTTCCTGGGACTGGTGGTTCAGTAAAACCCAAGTGGGTCACCGCCGGCACTCACATTCAAAAATGTCTTAAAAGGATTGCCGATGTTCACGCCGGCACCCCTGCATATAACAGGCACCTCCTGTTCCACAGTTAGCTGCCCCAATAAAGCAGCTGCGGACCCGCAAGTGTTTCGCGGTGGTGCAATCCCGCGACCAGGCAGGCCGCTGTACAAAATACAAAAAAGAGTTGCCTCTAGGTGGGATGCACTCCCAGGTGGAAATTACGCCAAAGCAAGGGCACACGCCATGAACAAAGTCCTTTTCTGGTTAACCTGCCAGACGCGTTTCGGGCCAATGCCCTCTTCAGTGGCAGACCATGTGACGTGCCGGCATGCGGCAACCACCAGTAAATCCCCATAATAATAACGCTCAGGTGAACCACCTGAAGCAATGCTTCCTGGGACTGGTGGTTCAGTAAAACCCAAGTGGGTCACCGCCGGCACTCACATTCAAAAATGTATTAAAAAGGATTGCCGATGTTCACGCCGGCACCCCTGCATATAACAGGCACCTCCTGTTCCACAGTTAGCTGCCCCAATAAAGCAGCTGCGGACCCGCAAGTGTTTCGCGGTGGTGCAATCCCGCGACCAGGCAGGCCGCTGTACAAAATACAAAAAAAGAGTTGCCTCTAGGTGGGATGCACTCCCAGGTGGAAATTACGCCAAAGCAAGGGCACACGCCATGAACAAAGTCCTTTTCTGGTTAACCTGCCAGACGCGTTTCGGGCCAATGCCCTCTTCAGTGGCAGACCATGTGACGTGCCGGCATGCGGCAACCACCAGTAAATCCCCATAATAATAACGCTCAGGTGAACCACCTGAAGCAATGCTTCCTGGGACTGGTGGTTCAGTAAAACCCAAGTGGGTCACCGCCGGCACTCACATTCAAAAATGTATTAAAAGGATTGCCGATGTTCACGCCGGCACCCTGCATATAACAGGCACCTCCTGTTCCACAGTTAGCTGCCCCAATAAAGCAGCTGCGGACCCGCAAGTGTTTCGCGGTGGTGCAATCCCGCGACCAGGCAGGCCGCTGTACAAAATACAAAAAAAGAGTTGCCTCTAGGTGGGATGCACTCCCAGGTGGAAATTACGCCAAAGCAAGGGCACACGCCATGAACAAAGTCATTTTCTGGGTAACCTGCCAGACTGCGTTTCGGGCCAATGCCCTCTTCAGTGGCAGACCATGTGACGTGCCGGCATGCGGCAACCACCAGTAAATCCCCATAATAATAACGCTCAGGTGAACCACCTGAAGCAATGCTTCCTGGGACTGGTGGTTCAGTAAAACCCAAGTGGGTCACCGCCGGCACTCACATTAAAAATTTCTTAAAAGGATTGCCGATGTTCACGCCGGCACCCCTGCATATAACAGGCACCTCATGTTCCACAGTTAGCTGCCCCAATAAAGCAGCTGTGGACCCGCAAGTGTTTCGCGGTGGTGCAATCCCGCGACCAGGCAGGCCGCTGTACAAAATACAAAAAGAGTTGCCTCTAGGTGGGATGCACTCCCAGGTGGAAATTACGCCAAAGCAAGGGCACACGCCATGAACAAAGTCCTTTTCTGGTTAACCTGCCAGACGCGTTTCGGGCCAATGCCCTCTTCAGTGGCAGACCATGTGACGTGCCGGCATGCGGCAACCACCAGTAAATCCCCATAATAATAACGCTCAGGTGAACCACCTGAAGCAATGCTTCCTGGGACTGGTGGTTCAGTAAAACCCAAGTGGGTCACCGCCGGCACTCACATTCAAAAATGTATTAAAAGGATTGCCGATGTTCACGCCGGCACCCCTGCATATAACAGGCACCTCCTGTTCCACAGTTAGCTGCCCCAATAAAGCAGCTGCGGACCCGCAAGTGTTTCGCGGTGGTGCAATCCCAGCGACCAGGCAGGCCGCTGTACAAAATACAAAAAGAGTTGCCTCTAGGTGGGATGCACTCCCAGGTGGAAATGCCAGCAAGGGCACACGCCATGAACAAAGTCATTTTCTGGGTAACCTGCCAGACTGCGTTCGGGCCAATGCCCTCTTCAGTGGCAGACCATGTGACGTGCCGGCATGCGGCAACCACCAGTAAATCCCCATAATAATAACGCTCAGGTGAACCACCTGAAGCAATGCTTCCTGGGACTGGTGGTTCAGTAAAACCCAAGTGGGTCACCGCCGGCACTCACATTAAAAATTTCTTAAAAGGATTGCCGATGTTCACGCTGGCACCCCTGCATATAACAGGCACCTCATGTTCCACAGTTAGCTGCCCCAATAAAGCAGCTGTGGACCCGCAAGTGTCTCGCGGTGGTGCAATCCCGCGACCAGGCAGGCCGCTGTACAAAATACAAAAAAGAGTTGCCTCTAGGTGGGATGCACTCCCAGGTGGAAATACGCCAAAGCAGGGCACACGCCATGAACAAAGTCCTGAAGAGGGCATTGGCCCGAAACGCGTCTGGCAGGTTAACCAGAAAAGGACTTTGTTCATGGCGTGTGCCCTTGCTTTGGCGCAATTTCCACCTGGGAGTGCATCCCACCTAGAGGCAACTCTTTTTTTTTCTTCTTTTTTTGTATTTTTTACAGCGGCCTGCCTGGTCGCGGGATTGCACCACTGCGAAACACTTGCGGGTCCGCGGCTGCTTTATTGGGGCAGCTAACTGTGGAACAGGAGGTGCCTGTTATATGCAGGGGTGCCGGCGCGAACATAGGCAATCCTTTTTAAGACATTTTTTGTGAGTGCCGGCGGTGACCCACTTGGGTTTTACTGAACCACCAGTCCCAGGAAGCATTGCTTCAGGTGGTTCACCTGAGCGTTATTATTATGGGGATTTACTGGTGGTTGCCGCATGCCGGCACGTCACATGGTCTGCCACTGAAGAGGGCATTGGCCCGAAACGCGTCTGGCAGGTTAACCAGAAAAGGACTTTGTTCATGGCGTGTGCCCTTGCTTTGGCGTAATTTACACCTGGGAGTGCATCCCACCTAGAGGCAACACTTTTTTTTTTGTATTTTGTACAGCGGCCTGCCTGGTCGCGGGATTGCACCACCGCGAAACACTTGCGGGTCCGCGGCTGCTTTATTGGGGCAGCTAACTGTGGAACAGGAGGTGCCTGTTATATGCAGGGGTGCCGGCGCGAACATCGGCAATCCTTTTTAAGACATTTTTTGTGAGTGCCGGCGGTGACCCACTTGGGTTTTACTGAACCACCAGTCCCAGGAAGCATTGCTTCAGGTGGTTCACCTGAGCGTTATTATTATGGGGATTTACTGGTGGTTGCCGCATGCCGGCACGTCACATGGTCTGCCACTGAAGAGGGCATTGGCCCGAAACGCGTCTGGCAGGTTAACCAGAAAAGGACTTTGTTCATGGCGTGTGCCCTTGCTTTGGCGTATTTCCACCTGGGAGTGCATCCCACCTAGAGGCAACTCTTTTTGTATTTTGTACAGCGGCCTGCCTGGTCGCGGGATTGCACCACCGCGAAACACTTGCGGGTCCGCAGCTGCTTTATTCGGGCAGCTAACTGTGGAACAGGAGGTGCCTGTTATATGCAGGGGTGCCGGCGTGAACATCGGCAATCCTTTAAGACATTTTTTAATGTGAGTGCCGGCGGTGACCCACTTGGGTTTTACTGAACCACCAGTCCCAGGAAGCATTGCTTCAGGTGGTTCACCTGAGCGTTATTATTATGGGGATTTACTGGTGGTTGCCGCATGCCGGCACGTCACATGGTCTGCCACTGAAGAGGGCATTGGCCCGAAACGCGTCTGGCAGGTTAACCAGAAAAGGACTTTGTTCATGGCGTGTGCCCTTGCTTTGGCGTAATTTACACCTGGGAGTGCATCCCACCTAGAGGCAACACTTTTTTTTTTGTATTTTGTACAGCGGCCTGCCTGGTCGCGGATTGCACCACCGCGAAACACTTGCGGGTCCGCGGCTGCTTTATTGGGGCAGCTAACTGTGGAACAGGAGGTGCCTGTTATATGCAGGGGTGCCGGCGCGAACATCGGCAATCCTTTTAAGACATTTTTTGTGAGTGCCGGCGGTGACCCACTTGGGTTTTACTGAACCACCAGTCCCAGGAAGCATTGCTTCAGGTGGTTCACCTGAGCGTTATTATTATGGGGATTTACTGGTGGTTGCCGCATGCCGGCACGTCACATGGTCTGCCACTGAAGAGGGCATTGGCCCGAAACGCGTCTGGCAGGTTAACCAGAAAAGGACTTTGTTCATGGCGTGTGCCCTTGCTTTGGCGTAATTTCCACCTGGGAGTGCATCCCACCTAGAGGCAACTCTTTTTTGTAATATATATATATATATATATATATATATATATATATATATATATACACATAAATATATGCTCTAAATTAAAAAGTGGAACCAGGAATCACTGAGTGCAGCGTCATTTGTATGTGCAAAACTGCCTTGGGCTCTAGGGTTCAGCCCCTCGCTGGCACCCACAGAGAGCGCGCCTGGAATTGATCCCCATTGTGGAAAATAAATATATTTATATATATATATATATATATATATATATTAATAAAAAAAGATTTTGTGCATTCTCTTTGTGCATTTCTTGTGAACATTAAACAGAACTTCAGTCATCGCAATATTAGATTACTAACACTTTACCGAATAATCCATACATTTTGATAAGGTTTAAATATACAATTGTAGATAAAATGTTCGCATTGTAATGCAGTTATTACTTGCAAAATATTACATTGTGAATTGCGCTAAATATATATATATAGATATGCTCTCATGGGCAGGGATTGGGTGATCATGGGCAGGTTTGACAATGAAAGCTAGTGAATGTTTGTAGACTTGAGAATATGTGATTATTAACAAACATTTTAATTGGTTGTTCTACTTGGCTATAGTCAGAGATTTACTCTTGCAAATGGGAATTTGAGACTTTGGGCTGGATTACGATGTTGGGCAGACTTGGTCTGCCTGACACCGTTGCGGTCTCAGGACCAACCGACCTCTGGTCGGCAGTCCCAACACCGCTATTACGATGCGACCGCACATGGTGAGGTTGCATACTCCCATTTCTCTATGGGAGCTTGTGCTACGGCCGTAAACTGGCCATAACACAAGATCCCATAGAGAAAGGGGAGATTGTGTTAATCCCTGCACCTCGTGGCAGACCCCCAACCTGAGGCCACAAACAGAAGGGTGCCCTGCTAGGGGCAGTCAAACACACTTTCCGACAGGCTTTCCATGTCAAAAAGACCAGCATGGAAAGCCTGTCGGAAACCGTGCATCGTAATCCGGATGGCGTAAAACACCGTCCATATGGATTACGGGCATCCTTCCGGTTGTGGCAACTTCCCAGGAGTACTTCAAGATTTTTTTGAGAATTAAAAAAGCCAATTTTATTCCAGAAGTAGGTGTAAATCTATGTGAGTAAATTTATGACTTTATTTGAATTGGTTGTGTCTGTGTGTATTCAAAGATGTAGATTCTTTGTAATGTGTATTTTGTGTTAGTATTATTTCGTTGGGGTTACTTAAATATTATGGCATTTACTTGAACATTATGCAGAACAAGGAAGAGAGTTCTAAAATATTTCTAATCTAGGTGGTGAGCATTGATAATACAGCAAATCCATAATCCTTGAGTCATCCTTTGAATTCCCTGCTTTTTAGATTACTGTAATGTACACGTGGACATCCTCCCTCAGAGCAATTCGAACTATACTTTTTATCATAGTCATGAAAATAGCATATTCACAGTTTTATTTCCTAACAAATACATTCCAACTATTAAACTGATTTAAATCTAATGAACTCCCGTTTGGAGTAAAAATGACTTATTTTTTTTCCAAAAGATTGCCAGAACAGAGGGTTTCCAAAGTCACTCCTTGCTGGTACCCAGTTCAATTCAATTCAATTGTAGTTTATTGATGGTTTTTTAAAACCATTCAATACATGGACAATAACTGCCTGGTAATAATTATCCCATATTTTAGGAAGATTAAAACTAGCCATCATAAAAGGCAGTATGTCCGTTGAAGAGTTAATATTACCAGCAATTTTCCAAGTGGTAGCAGCACCTGGTCTCAAAGAAAGTAGTAAGCACAGGGAAAGCCAGTCGGTCTGGCATTGCCTGCCAGCCTTTTGGCTTTGTCAATGTTTGTTTTGTTCTGTAATGGTTTTCAAAATATGTGTTGCTAAAGGAGCTTCCGGGAACCCACCAATAATTTTTTTTTGCTGTAAACAAAATGTTTTTGTTGTTGAACCCCACACGCTGCACAGTAGTCCCTAGCACTGAGGCAAACTTTGCGTGTGGGTGTGGTCCTTGTGAAAGAGCAGCATGCTATTTCTCACAGTGAAGTTAGCCAATGTCTGAAGTGGGCTGAGCCATTGCACCATGCTGTACACTGCAGTGAGTGGAGGCACATGTGAATGCTGCTACAATGGGCCAATAAATTTATAGGGATGGCTAAAAGTCTGCAATACAATTAAGTATATTATAATATAATTTTAGTAAAATCAAAAAGTCTTTGCTAATGCCAGACCTAAAAACAATGATAATTCCGCGACCCAGTGACAGTAAATTGCAGCGTTAAGCACCCTATTATCCAGTTAACCCTAGTGTCATAATGCCATTCAGTACAGATACTAGTTGCTGAATAAAAGGTCAGCCCTACACGAATGAATAAGAACAATTTAACGGCTGGTAAAATTTTACAAACCCACATTATGAACAATTTTGTGGTTAAACGATCCCCAGCCACAGTGCTTGAATGCATTGGTTAAGGTTGTCAAGCTTAATGTTCCATTAAATATATGACTTTCTAACAATGGCCAATTTGCAATACATATGGCAAATTGAAAGCCTTTGCAAATATTCACCCAAAATAGAGCTTTACAGGCCTCATTATCTTAAAAGAAAAAACGATAACACAGTTTTGTGGTGGAGTTAGAAACCCCTACAACTTGCATGTCAGGGAAACCATAGCAAATTTGTTTTTCTCAACAATGTTTAGCCCGCAACCATGTTTAAAGCATAAAAAACGTCTGGTGTGTATTAGTATTTAACATTCAAATATAAAGAAGCATATGAGGGAAGATGGGCATCGATTTACGACAATGCAGGGGTAGCAGAAGTGACATCACATACACTTTGACCATAATGGCATCCTAAGAAGTGACATCATATGGCCTCTGACCTTAATTTTTTCCAGGAAGGCATGTCACTGACCCTAACATCTCACTTGCGCTCTCTTACACCCCCTTACACTCATTCTTATTCATTCTCACTCAATCACTTGCATTCACTCTTAATTTCACTCAGGCTCACTCATAATTACTGGCACTCAGGCCTAGGTTTATTAGGCTTACTAGCGCCTTGCACCATATTTGTGTCACTTTTGTGTTATGGTGGGATTTACTATCAAATGTAATTCCTCATTTGCATTGGATTGTATCCCAAAGTACCGCAAAATTGTGCTATACACTGATTTATGTTTTTTTTGCCTCAAGTGGGCATTCCGTGGGTGGTGCATTGGCGCTCTCATTAAACCAACGATGGGTTTCGAAGCAAATACCTATCTACAAACATTGGTAGAGAGGAATTTTTGGCATAATCTTTAGACTTCTTGAGGCAGGCATAATGAGGAGACATTTTTAATTTCTCCTCATTTCCCAACTTTCCACGTGTTGCATTGTACTGCACACATAACAAAGTAGGAAAAGTCTTAAAGCATAGTTTTTGTACTGGAAAGGACCCATTCCACTACAAAACCTGTTTCAGAGAATGCACACACCCTTGCACTATGGTGCAAAGGTGTGTGCATTGGCATGTCGCTGCCAAATGTGCATCAGCGCACAGGGAGAGAAACAATGCACAATATCTTAGTACATGTGGTACATTTTTATCTTTCCCTTTGACGCAAGGCATCACAGCATCTTTGATGCAGCTTTGCCTTCCTTCAAAGAATAGTAAATCTGGGCCGCAGCCTCACACAATCTCACTCACTACTTGTCAATGACTCTTACTCATACATGTTTACATATACAGGCACATCCACAGACATGCACATGCTCTCTCTCACATAAACAAACTCTCACTTGCAAACACACACACACGACATAGATTTAAAAGCATTTGCAATTATCACAACTGCCCCCCAAGGTCCAGTTCCAGCCAAGTGTGCTTCTTTATTATTCACTATTAGTATAAAGAAAAATGGACGGAAAATAAGGAATGCAGAGAAGGCCCTCATTTTGCCGCTTCTGAGGCCAGGGGTCGCAAAGGCAGTGCCAGGGGTCACACTGGGCAAGCCAGTGGTCACAGCTGCGACCCCTAAATGACATCCATGTGAGGGAAATGGCTGTGCATTAAATGACTGATTTTTTGTATTCGAAATGGCAGATGTGAAGCAGAAACAAATCACATTTTTGAGGCATTCACTTGGGAATCTTTGACTATCACTTGATCTGAAAGCACAAGTCACGAACCATCTAAATGATTGTTTAAGTCCAATCAACCTGCTGTTTACTGGCAATATGAGTACTGCATAAAACCACTGGTGAATCTCAACCCAGTAATTCAAGATGACTTCCACAGTAACTGCGGAGTGTATGGTCACATGCATTAATGTACACATCACGATGACACAGAAAATATTATCCTAATCATTCTATGCTTTGGTGCATTTTTCAAGAGGCATGGTTCTGACAGGATAAAGTTGGCCTTACAGTCTACAGCTATCGCACCACACTAGTGTGGTATGTGGTAACTATAAACATTGGCAATCCATAATGTCAAGACCATTTGTAATTCTAGGGTAAGCAGTAATTTTTTTTATTTGTACTAATCAGTACTCCTCTTTTTAAAACAATTGTTTGACTGCAACTTTTTTTGCCCCTTGTGAGATTTTATTTTGAAAGCTGACAAATAATAATTTCTTCATGACAGAATTAACTACAGCCCGCATATCTTTCAATATTGAGGCTTGGCATGGGCATTTCCATTTATCAATTTTCCCCCACTCACACCTTGACCCCTGAGCTGCCGATTTAAGACTCTCGGTCCAATACACATTCTATTCTTCATGAACCATGTCTCCTTGTTGCTCATGCGCTTTTTTCACAGTTTTGTGTGAATTTTGACTTGGGGAAAATTCTCTCTGGCTTCATATTTGACCGAATTCTGATGATGATCCTGGATTTGCAATCGCATTGGAACTTCAACGACCTACTTACATCCAGTCCCATTCCATTGTATGTTTTAATTCACAACCCATGCTGTTCTTACTGCTTTGATATGCACTTTGATCACCTTTATCGTATGTGTGTCTCATACTTAAAGGAGCGGCGAACACGTTTGTCACTAGCACCCACTCTGTTGTTTATTACATTTTTGCTTTATGCATTTTATTTATAGATTAAGTTACCATTTTGCTTTGATTACAGTTTTCCATTGGAGATCATTGGTCATGCATTAACCTAATATACCCCAGGTCCCTAGCGACTCTGGGGTTTTCCATGTATGCTTGTATCTACCCTAGTCCATTGTGCAAAAGTGGTACATTGTATTAAATAAATGTTATTGTCGTTGTAGATTTATATTAATGATCCTAGAAGAAGTATCCACACCTCTAAAAAGACAGGCAGATGAAATTACTCAACTTATAGATCCACGTGATGGATCAAACAATGTATAAGGATGAAGGAGGGGATTCTATCAAAGAGCATCAGAAAATCATAGAACTTGCAGTAAATAATGCAAAAGAACAAGAATAAAGCTAAAGGAGTTTCGAGTGGCAGAACATCGTAAAATTCCAAACATTTACATAATTCCTAAAATACATAAAAATGCGCAAGAACCACTGTTTAAACCTAGAGTAGCAGGAATATATTGTTTGTTCTAATCACTGGCTTAATGCATTGATTTTTATCTTCAACCATTAGTTAAATAACTTTCCACATACATACAATGCACTACAAGCTTTTTAAAGTAATACTGAAAGAAAGTTACATATTATGTACAATGCATTCGAGTGGCCTATTCACCAACATAATTAATTTGGAAGCCAGGGAAAGCATAGAATCAAAACTACTGAAATCGTCAATGGAAGGAGTGGAAACAATTTCTCTATTACAACTATTAGAGTAAGTACCAACATATAGGGCCAGATGTACGACCATTCACTTTTGCGAGTCGCAAATTGCATCAAATTGCAACTCGCAATTTGCGACTCGCAAAAGTGAATGTACAACAGTGTCTCAGACACTGTTTGTGATTCCCTATGGGGTCGCAAATTTCATGCCTCATTAATATTCATGAGGCAAGCACAATTTGCGACCCCATTGGGAATGGCTAGCACTCCCAGGGACGGTGGCATGCAGGGGTCAGCAGACCACCATGTCTGTGACTACTTTTTAAATAAAGCAGGTTTTTAAAAAAAATGCAGCCAGTTTTCCTTAAAGCAAAACGGGATGCATTTAAAAAAGAAAAAGAAAACTTTTCAGTTTCATTTTTTAAGGGCAGGCAGTAGTCCCTGGGATTTACAGCTGATATTCATGCTACAGAGATAGTCCTTCTAGACGTGAAATTGGCAAATACAGGGAAAAAGCGGATGATGAATAGTTCCACAAAACAACAGATCGAAATAATTTACTTCTAGGGACTGACCTTCAACTTCCAATGTAGTCAAATTCTGAGGCTACAACAAATTATATTGGAAAATACAGAATATGAAAACAGAAAGAGCAATTCATGAATACATTTTCAGGGAGAGGTAAAAAAAATAGAAAATGTTTAGGAAGCAAACCTAAAATCAATGTCTATACAATGATATGAGTTACTTAAGTACAAAGTGAAATCTAAAGAAGTAAATTAATTCACATAATGAAATAATCTATATAGACATCACAAATCAAATAGCCATCAAGAAATATTGGAGAATCATAAATATGAACAATGAACTAACTAAATGGTTTACACGAGAACTTACATTTGCTTATTCCAATGGTAGAAATATAGGAAGCTCCTTGATAAAAACTTTACAAGATAAAATGGTGATTAAACAGATAGTAATTTACACAATATAAACTAACCCATAATTATTTGAATTGTATAAACTGCCAAAATATACTCCCAAGCATACAGGAAAAAAATAATAGTTCTAAATTATGTGACATGCGACACTATAAACTGTGTTTATGGAATAAAATATTTAGCAGACTATATTGGAATGATACAGAGGGCAGCTAAAATAAGGTGTGATGAACACAACTCTATTAATGATTTTAGGTTTGCCGTTTAGTATATTTAGTAGGTTCAGAGATTTGTGGACCGTGAGTGAACTTTGCGGGTAGAGAAAAGAAGGAATTCTATCTTCAGTGGCTTCAGCTGGGTAAACAACAGCCAAGTTTGGATGTCCATAAAATTTGGTTTATGAAGAGTATGTCAAAACGTTTAGGTAAAGCCTTGTATTGCCTGCTAAAATATGGCAGATTCTTTTCAAGTGTTGTAGGATTGTGGTCTGAAGTTCCACGTACAGGTTAAATGGAGTTGAACATAGTATGGATCTTTGAGGTACCTTTTGGATCAATAGAGTCAGATTTGATGGGGTCCTGTTCAGTTGCATTTTTAGGATCCAGTTGTTCAGGTATGTGGAAATCTTACTGGAACTGTACCATTTACCCCCATTCTCACCTTGAGAGCATTTCGTAGGATGGCATAATTGACTGTATCAAAAGCTGCAGATACACTGAATAGCATGATTAGGCAAAAATCACCCTTGCTCAGAGCATTTCTCATGATCAGAAGAATTGATTTCTCTGTGCTACAGCCAGCTCTCAAATCTGATTGGACGTTGTCTATTTTGTTGTTGTCATCAATGAATTTCTTGAGTTGAGCAAAAATTCATCTTTCCAGAACTTTCAATAGAAATGGTAAGTTAGACATAGGATGGAAATTGTTCAAGTCTTCTGGGTCAGTGTGAGGAAAGTAGTTTATGATATGGTGTGGCTGTGCGACCTCACCATGCAATAAACTCACAAATCCAACTTGGGCCAGTCAGGCTAGTTTGCAAACCTTTAGCTCAACCCTTGGGTAACCGTGGCTTCAAGCAGTCAGGCTTTGTCAAAGGGACAAGTGCAAATCATTTAGAAGTACTAAAGCAGTTGAATAAGAAAGAAACACAACACAAATAAAGTCCGCCAATTTTTTTTAAAAATAGCTCTTATTTTTTATGACTTTTTACACACCAAAACGAACATAATCCAACGACCAACTGCTGCATGGAGAGTGTCACAGGGGCCAATGAAGCTTGGTAGGACAGCTACCTTGCAGTCAAAGTATTCTCCAGTCCAGAGTCCAGGATCTATGGGCAAACTGCCATAGACATCAATGGGGTGGTCCTTATGCAAGGGGTATAGGATGCTGAAAAAGCTGAAGGATGCTTGTTAGACTTGGCCTTTTTTGGAAGGTCATCTCCAAAGTTTTTGCTTTCACCTTCCTGTGTTCTGAACCCTTTTGTGTTGGGTTTTAGGACTTTACCACTGCTAACCAGTGCTACAGTGCTTGTGCTCTCTCCTTAAAGCACAGTAGAATTGGCTTACACCCAATTGACATATTTAATTTGCATATAAGTCCCTAGTAAGGTGGCACTACCTGTGCCCAGGGCCTGTAAATTAAATGCTACTAGTGGGCCTGCAGCACTGGTTGTGTTACCCTCTTAAGTAGTCTTCTAAACATGTCTCAGACCTGCCATTGCAGTTATAAACTGTCATTTCGACCTGCCAAAACAAACCATTTGCCAGGTCCAAACCTTCCATTTGAATGCATATGCGTCACCCCTAGTTAAGGACCTAAACAGTCTACAGGGCAGGGTGCACTGTATTTAAAAAGTTGGACATGTACTTTCAGGTTTTACATGTCCTGGGAGTAAAGAAATCCTAAATCTTTTTTCACTACTGCAAGGCCTACCTCTCCCATAGGATAACATTGCAGTTACATTATTACATTTAACATGCTGTAACTTCTAATTGGGACCAGTACATAGATTGAGTTTGGTATCTAAAGAATTGCAATTAAAAGTATTCTTTAATGGTGAAATCAGATTTCTAATAACAATTCTGAAAATGTCACTTTTAGAAAGTTGGCATTTTCCTGTCCTAACCATTTTGTGCCGGCAGCCTTAGCCTAGGTCACGTGGCATGATGTCTAGGTGTAACTGCCAGTTGGTTTTTGTGTATTGCTCCCAGACAGTGAGACAAAAGGAAGATAAGTGTTGGCAGGATGGGCCACTCTGAGTTAACGAAGTGGAGGAGCTGTCGCATACCAAACTTGCACATCACAAAGGCCCTGCCTGAGTACCCTCACAAAGGGCCTGTCACTTGTCTATTATGATCCCAGACACAGTGAGGCCAGGATAGGGAGGAGGGAGGAAGGGGATGCCGACACCTAAGAGGGGTGGAAGCCTGCAGAAGCCTCTCCAACTTCAAACCTCAGACCCCAACTTTTCAGCACACTTCTGGACCTGTGGATACTCTACAGGAAGAAGCACTGCTGTACTGCTGAAAGGAATTGCCGCTCTGCTAGACTTTGCTCTGAAGGACTGCTGTCTTGCTGTGCTGATTTGCTACCTGCCAGTACCGGTTGGTGTCAGGGAAATGTGGTGGGCAGCGCGGGGGTGGGGGGGTCATTGCAGGGTGGGCTTTAACAAACAAAACAATAAAAAACGTACCTGCCGTCTTCTACTTGCCGGTCTTCTGCTCCTCTGGGCACAGGCTTAAGCTCCCAGCCTCCTCTAGGGCCAATCCAGATACTGCTCTCATACTCATAAGAGCAGTGTCGGGATTGGGTGGAGTGGGCTTGTTTTGCACTCAGTCAGGAGCTTGAATCCTGTGACAGCGGGGTTGGAGAGATGCCAGTGCGCATGACGGTTTGGCCATCCTAAGACAGCCGGCCAAACCGTCATGCGCACTGACAGCAATGCCTACCACTCCTCCTTCCCCTACTGCAGTGATGTGGCCCCGCCCCCCAAGATCCAGCCACAGTCCCAAAAATAAAATGATCTGCATTTTATTTTTTATTTGCCTCTGCGGACATTGGGGAGATGCTCCTCCGCCATAGCAGAGGAGCCGACACTGCTGCCTGCTGCCCTCTTGCCTGGGTGAGAAGGACTGGAACTGCATCTCTGAACCCAGAACCCAAGAATGATTCCAAGGGCTAGTTGTCTGGCCTTCTGATCAGAAGCCTCAGTGACATAATAGGCTTCCAATAACCCTGAATCCAGCACCTGTAGTCTGCCATTTTTGAGTCCTGCTCTCCCATGTGGTGCTACCTCTCACAATTGCTCTGCTTCTGCTGCAGACTGCAGCAGGGGCGGAGTGGTGTGGGCTTAAAACGTCCCTGGGACTGTGGAACAGAGCTTTGCATTCTAGTGACAGCATGCTGCTCTTCCACATCCGATTTACTTACCTCGTCACTTCTGGTTTATTAGGGATCATTGTCAGGTCAGCGTTCCTTCGTCGGTTCATGTGGCGGCTCCCTCCAGCTTCTGTGGACATCCTCTTCGTTGGTACCTTGATATCCTCACATGTTACGGTCCTGCAAAGATAAAGAGAGCAAACCTCTAAAGCATCAAAAAGGCATTTAAATGGTGGTAACACACTTTTTGTTGGCATGTTAATGAAATGTTTAAATTACTTATCTGATTGTTGTCCATACAGCCTTGGAGATTCCGTGTTTTCTAAATACATTCTGAGTAAAGCTGTAAAATAAGAAACAGCATATTTAGTGTTTCCTGAAGTTAAGGAGACAAATTGAGAGCCTGCAGATTTTTGCATATTTTGTTCTTTTTAAATTTAAAGGGAACTATTCATCCTGTTATATACTCCCTTATCAGTTAACTTATGAATTTATGAATCTTTGGGCCATACTTAACAAACTGCTACTTCTTAATAGCAGGTGAGTGCTTTGTTGTTACATGTATTTATAAATTTCATAGTTGCTCTATTGAAGTGCGAGTACCCAACCACTCTCTATTCTCTTTCATTTAGAACACACCAATGTTCCTGTATGGGCTGGGATTGATTTATAGTGGAAGAGGGGAGTTAAACAGGCAGCGAAAGCCTTTACATCTCAGATGCCTTTACATCACCGATACAATTACATAGAATTGTAAAGTCTTGGAATAAAACTAGTTCATACAGTAAACGTCCTTCTCTGCTCTTTTATATACAGGGAACAGAAATGACTTAGTTGAACCATACCTGCTTCACTGGGTACACCGTGGGACACTTCTTCATTTTTCTTCCCTTGTTTCCCCTTTTCCCCCATTACACCAGTTTGCGTTGACACTGTTGGGCATACTTGTTGGGTAGGGGAAGTTGGGACCCTTCGTCTGAACTTGCATATTGTTCCTGCAAAAACAACAGGTGAGAGTTAACATCACCCCAATCCTGGACCTTTGGAAGTGAGCCTGAATGTGCTTCAGCCAAGCCCAGCTCTGGTCCCCATTGAAACGAGGCGAATCATCGTGAAATACAATGAAGCCCCACAAATCCTTGCCGTACAGCTGCCAGACTCATAGGAATCAACACCGAGCAATGCACAGCCCCGCAAAGACTCACAGCACTGCTGCCAGCTCCATCGGAACCAATGCCAAACAACGCAAGGCCCCATCAAGTTTCACCACACAGCTCACTGGAACTGACACAAAGTGGCACCAAGCCCCGCAAAGCCTCTCCACACAGCTTCCGCAGAACTAATACCGGTCGACACGAAGCCTTGCAAAACAAATCCGCCCAAACCACGAGCCAGGATTTAAGGTACTTTGTTCAGCTGGCCTAACTTGGTCCCGCTTCATTGCAGTCAGCCTGACCTTGTTACTTTTTCCCGGTCCAGCGCAACCAAATAACTACGGTTGGCACTTTGTACTTTTAGTCGCTATTTTTTTTTTATTTATTAAATTGCATATCTCTGGTTTTATTGATTGGATTTTTGTGCTTTCGGTCTTGTGTTATTTATTAAAGTTTACTCTATTTTTCTAACTTGGTATGGTACCCTTTTTGTGTAGCGTTTTCACTTTATTACTGTTTGAGGTGTTGCATAAATACTTTACATGATGCCTCTAAGTTAAACCTGACTGCTCTGTGCCAAGCAATCAAAGGGCTGACCACAGGTTAATTTAGGTTTGGGTGGTGCCTGCCCAGACAAGGAATGTGGTTGCTGCTTGACTAGGGCTCACACCACAGTCAACCAACAACCCAATTTTTCATAATGCTGAAGATGCTGATCCGGTAATGGGGCCACCCCTCAGTCCAGGACCATGGTGAGACGCCTTTGGTCACAAGTGGCGATGTCCTTCAAAGTCAGGGTAAAGTCCAGCCAAAAAAACAGTTGCCACAGCTCTAAGGGTCTCTGGTTACATCGAAACCAGAGGTTCCCTTTAACTGAGGCTAGTGTCCGTCCTGGGTGTCTAAACAGCATTTCAATGACTCTCCTGGGACCAGCAGACTTTTTGCAACCTCTGAGCCCCAGGACTCAGTCTCCTAGGCTGCACTTCGATGGTCAGCGGCGGTCAATCGATCTGGGCTACCAATCTCACCAAGGCAGACATTTTTAGCTTTTGTGACTGAGTAGCTGTAACAGGAAACCAACCAATTGACTCTTCCAGCCACTCTTTCTGTCTGGGAATTGAGGGTGACTTTTTCTCAAGCAGGACACCACAGGCACAGTTCTCTATTGCTATCCCAAGGAGCAGCAGGTGCAGTCCGGTCTTTAGTGCAGCCTCTCTTTGCCGTGTCTCAGGAATAGCAGGGCAGTCCTTCTTCAGTCCTCTCTCCAATGCAACCATGATCTGAGGTTAGGGTGCCAGGGGTCCTACTTTTATTCCAAAAACTTGCCTTTGGGGAATGCGGTGACAACTAGCCAATGGGCTACCAGGCTCCCTCCCACCTAATGATGACTCCCTGCAAAATGTGGCATCTAGCTCTTCCAGAATGCAGAATTCTGCCCACTCACAAGAAGGCAGAACCCCTATATTGGTATGTGAAGCTTGGTAGACCACCCTAGAGGTGTAGCTACCTGAGGGCTACATGCCCATGGAAAAACTGGTTTCGGCTCTGTTCCTCCTCTCTGTCCCCAATGTCAATGTGTCTACCAGAACAAAAGAACAGCCCTATTGTGTGTGTTATGCGTGTCTGCGATTTGCCCTTCAAGGGTGTCTTCTCCTTTAAAGTTCGCCTTTTGGGCTCACACGCTTTTTGACCATCATGGCAGAAAGAGGTAAGACTGCTTCCGACAGGCCCTTTCTGTGTTGTAGTGCTCTTTCCTGAGAATTGTTCACACCTCCCCCCATGAGGACAGATGGCTGTCTAATGGCTAGCAACCGTAAACGGTCATGAGAAAACTTGCACAAAAGAGTGGCAACTTTATAAAGGTCAAAGCAAACACAAGGAGATGATGGACGGAGCGCTGAAACTTTTCAGATATTCACTCCCAGTCACCCCCACTCACCTCCAGTCACAGATCTGGGTTGAATCCATCATCGTTCTTTAGCTCACTTTGCCACCCCAGTTTATAAAGGTGCCATTTACTTAAAAGGTACATTAAATTCAACTTGGGCAGCAATGTAATAATTCTTTTGATACCCTGAAGTACCATTTTTACTAGTTCCATTCAGACGTTTGCACTGTTGAGTTGTCATCATATCACCCTGTACTTGTCAATGGGGCTACTAACCTTTCTACAATAAAAACAACAATTTGTTATTTTTACTGTTAGGACATGTAAAAACACAGGTCCCTTTAGGGCTCGATAGACCTGCCTTTGGGGTGATTTATATATATTACTTTAAATGGCAAAGTTGGTTTAGCAATTTGAAAACTACCTTGACAGCCAGAAATCGCAGGCTATGAGTCTTGCTATACTTTGTCTCACTTGTGTTGGCACAACAAGTGCTGCAGACCACTAGGGACATTTAAACTTACAGACCCTGGGTACCCCTGGTACCATGTACTAGGGGTTTGCACCTAAGGTAACTTATGCTAATTGTGGGTGAACTAATCAGAAATGTATTATACAAACACAACAAGAAGGCAGTGGTGGCATATACAGCAGCACATCAATCCGATCGAAAACCAAATATGTTTCAACAAGTAACAAATTCCGAGTTTTGGTGCCTCTCGAGGTCACAAAGACATCCCACTACCAAAAGATGTCACTAACCGGTAGTTCATCAGAGCTTCCGTGTTCTTAATATAAGTAAACGCTGTGCCTCGGCACTCATTAATGTCCTTATTTGAGTCTTAGATAGTAAGCAAAAATCCTGAAATTGGGGAATGCACACAACACACATTCATTCAATTTGACCAGAAATGAATATCTTGCTTTAAAGAACTTAGCAAGCAATTCTGAAATTGTTATCAAGGAAGCAGATAAGGGAGGAAATATAGTGGTGATGCAGGATCATGACTATATTAATGAAATAGAGAGGCAACTTATGGATGACTTGGCCTACATTAAACTCTTGGCCAACCCATTGAAGGACATCACACAACAAATTGAACTCAGGTTGACTTATTGGAAACAACAGGGCCTCATTTCAGATACTGAGTACAGATATCTTTTTGTGTCATCTCCTAGGGCGCCATGTATTTATATCCTCCCTAAAATACACAAAACGGGCACATTCCCTCCAGGGAGACCTATTGTCTCCGGTATTGGGTCACCGACGGAGCGTCTGTCTGAGTACGTTGATATTATCTTACAACCCTTTGTACTCAATCTCCCGTCATATCTTAGAGATACGGGTGATCTCTTAACTAAACTTGAAGACATTGAATGGACAGGGGAGTTGTCATTTGCAACTTTAGATGTCTGCTCCTTGTATACGAGTATACCACTAGAACAAGGCTTACAGGGGTTGCGGCATACATTATCCCAGAGGGACACCACCCTGTTTGAACACACGTAAATGGTCTTAGACCTGACCCGTATGGTGTTGGAAAATAATGTCTTCTTACACCAAGGAACATGGTACAGACAGGCTATGGGCGTAGCAATGGGCTCGAAATTTTCACCTTCTTACGCTAACCTGTACATGGGTATATTCGAATCCAAACATCTATGATCCTATGGTCCTCCAGAATTAACGGGACATATAGGGGCCGATTCCGATTCGGGCCGGAAAACGTACCGACCGACTCGGAGCCGGAATAAATACCGACCGACACGTACCGGTGCAGCCCGACCCGCAAAGTACGATGAAAAGCGTGCTAAATCCGACCAACTCGTACGGAACACAAGCCGAACGACCGAGCCGCGCGGAAAACAGCCATCCGGCCGGAAAAGCACGCGAATCGAACCGACCGACACGCACCAGGAAGAATCCCGAACGAAACGTACCCGCGAACCCCGACCCGCCAAGTACGATGCAACACGTGGAAAACACGACCGAGTCACACGGAGCCCAAGCCGCACGACCGACACGCATTCAAAACTGCGAGCCGAAGCAAACCAAAACCCCGCGACCGACGCGTACGCAGCACAGAAAACAGCACAAACACAGCTTGAACGAATCGGAGAGGCTCGCACGAGACAACTGGAGGGTCCGACTCGGTCACAAGAACATCTCCTACATGCACAAAATGAACCAAGGAAAGAAAACACAAAAAAGGCCAAACAAGCTATCACAAAGCAAATAAATACTGGGGGGGGAAACAGGGAACAAAGACACACCCACAACTCCACCCATATAAAGGACACAAATCCCTACCATGATCCCTTGCAAATTCAAATTACCTGCCAGCACTCAACACCAACAGACAGCAACCCCACACACACTCACAGCTCATCCATCACACAAGCCACACACCAGCAGCACCACAACAAATAGCACCCTCACATACACCCAGCAAAATACACACTCACACACCCTCACTTGCACACCAACACACACATCACACACCAGCACCACCCAACACCATGCCCCCAAAGAAGAATCACAAGTTCCTAGATAGTGAATTGGAAGTCCTGGTAGATGAGATCCTCAGGGTAGAGCCACAGCTGTTTGGCACATTGGTCCAACAGACACCCATGGCGCAGAAAACCAAGATGTGGGAGAGGATCGTCGACAGGGTGAACGCACAATCACCATGTTTGCGCACAAAGGTAGACATCCAGAACAGGTGGTATGACGTGCGCAGGAGGGTCAAGGAGCTGTTGAAGAAGGACTACATCTTGAGCCAACACACCGGCAGTGGCCCTCCTGCCAAACCAGTATACCTCAGGCCCTGGGAGGAGAAGGTGCGGGCCATCCTACCACCAGTGAGCGTCTATGGACTAGAAAACATCCCAGAGCCTGGTGAGTACACAACTAATGTACACAATATTGTGCCACAATACACACACATCTCTGTCAAGGGGAGAGTCAAACCATGCACCCTTAGCAAATACACACCAACCAAAACAGATCATCCCAAAATGTGTATGTCAGCCAGATAAACACAATACATGCCAGCTCATAGTGAAATGTAACTGTGTCATGACATGTACAAACCTAACAACAAATACAGCTAGGCAGTGGCACAAATATAACCAACAAAGACAGTCAGACATGTAGCCACCACCACAACACCACCTCACAGGGAAGCTCACTGAAAGGAAGGAATACTGTGTATGCTGGGCAAGTCAGTGTAGCCAATAGCATCATGGGAGTGGTAGTCCCAGAAATGGCCCACCTCACAATGCGCACATCAACACCACCATGAACCATGCCCACATCACAGGCAGTGCAAAACAACTGACAAGATGGCTGACACTGGCTACTGCTGTGGGGAGCACAAGGCCCTGCTGGCAACTGTGCACCAACCAACAGCAGGACACCACTGACTGACATCCTGAAAGACAACTTGCACTCCCTGCAATGGAAGCACATTCCATGGTGGGATATCTGGCTGGGTGGGAAGGAGGACTCACAGCACTGACCATAGTCACCAGCAGCTCCACCCACACACACCCCTAACACAAACTACACACAACTCACCTGGGAGAAAGCATTGCCTCACACACCAATCAAATATCCCACAAAGAACCACAACCCTGGGTCATGCAGTGTGAAGCACAGGGACACACATGGGACTTGTAGCAAAACAAACCCCAGGATAACACTGTCAGCCATCTTGTCAGCACAGGCACACAACCCCACAGGGAAGCTGAGTCAAAAGGAAGGAAGCATGGGCATGCTGGGAAGGGGGGTGGAGGCAATAGCATGATGGGAGTGGTAGTCACAGCTCAACATCCCCCCCCCATGGCCCAGCAAGCTCACACTGAAGCATGCACACCTCACAGAGAGTGTAAAGCCCCATCAAAGATGTCTGACACTGGTGCTCTGTTGTGGGGAGCACAAGGCCATGCTGGGAACTGGACAACAACCAACAGCAGGACACCACTGTCAGCCATCTTGCCATTGCTGTCACACCCACACACAGTGAAGTACACTCAAAAGGAAGGGAGTATGGGCATGCTGGGAAGGGGGTGCAGGCAATAGCATGATGGGAGTGGTAGTCACAGATATTGGTCAGCCTCACAATTGGCCCATCAACACCACCCTGAACCATGCACACATCACAAGGAGTGGAAAACAACTGACAAGATGGCTGACACTGGCTACTGCTGTGGGGAGCACAAGGCCCTGCTGGCAACTGTGCACCAACCAACAGCAGGACACCACTGACTGACATCCTGAAAGACAAATTGCACTCCCTGCAATGGAAGCAAGTTCCATGGTGGGATATCTGGCTGGGTGGGAAGGAGGGCCGGATGTCAACCCAATACAACCAATGCAGACCATGTACACACCCCAACATTCACATGGAAATGCCCAAATAATGCAGGACAATGTGCTACACCAATATCAACCCCTGACTGTGACAACTTAGGACAATGCAATGTACAGGCCCGCATCCAGAGGCACAGTCACAACTGTCAGGTGTGTCAACCATTGATGCCTGCAGAAACATAACATACATTGTGTGTGTCTCCCTAAAACAGGTGATGATGGGGACACAGCAGCAGACGCTGAGGAGTCCCCGTCCCAGGCTCAAGAGGATACGTAGCTCACTGGTGTGGAACAGCCTCTGCCCTCCTCGGATGAAGAAGACCAACCTGGCACCTCCGGAGCAAGTCATCATGCAGCACCAGCAGGACCACCAGCTGCACCCCCTGCACCCACACTCCAATGACTGTCAACACACATACCACCCCTGCCGACATGGAAAGACCAAGGAGCACCACCACCACCAGCACAGGGACCCTGGACCAACGTGGGGCCATGGACACCAACACCACCAACAACCCTCAAGGGGGCCCAGGGTCACCTGTGCGTGCCACCTCAGGTACTGCACGTGTCGCCAGGGGTTGTGGGAGGGGTGGGAGACACAGGTCACTGATCGCAGAGGGGTCTGGACTGCATGATGACCCACAACTGGCACGCATAGCCGATGCGTACCAGTCCAGCACCGGAGAGCTCAGCCAGGTAGTGGGGCTCCTCAGGGACATTAAACAGCAGCAGGCTGCCCATCATGCCCGCTTGGACTCACACATGTCCTGCGTGGAGTCCAAGTGGGACACACTGCAAGAGATGACGGCGGTGCATAGGGACATATTACAATGCCTCCGCCAGATGAGCAGCAACCAGTCAACACCTCCCTGTGTGCCCACAACATCTGCTGCTGAAGCAACTGCCACAGGGAGGGAGGATGACTCTGGCGGCGAGTCCCCTGCACCGCAGCAGCCTGCACTTGAGGGTCCCCCAAAGAAGAATGGCCGTCCGAGGAGGGGCAAGTGAGAGGCCGATGTCCATGTGCAACCCCCAGGAAGCCAAAACCTGTTCTGGATAATCACCTTTGTGCGCAAACTGTTCACCTTGTTGACTGCAACACAACTCTCCCACATGACATGGGGAGCTCAAGTTGGACCAATGTCTCAGATGACTGTGGACTTTACTCTGGACATTTCTGCTACCAGGACTTCCAAATCATCTAGGAACTTTGGATTACAATCACAATGTACAGCACCCACCATCCTGTGCACTATCCTCACACATGTATGTAAATAAACTCACTAATACACCATACTTGCCTCTGTTATGATTCCTACGTTGTCTCTGAAGTGGCGATGATGATCTGGGAAATGACACTGTGCATGCTAACTGCTACAGCAAGTACAACACCGGCATGTGAGTCATGGCGACGTCACACATATGAGGGAGGCACACCACCAGGGCTACACAACACATACACACCATGGCCATCTGACTCATCGCCTACACTGATGTTGCCAGGAAATACGTTGCATTGCACAGACCCAACACCTATTTACAGTCTGTGTTAACTAGCCCACTGGTGCAGTAAGCAAATGTCAGTCAGATGTGTGACCACAGACAACGCACATCACAAAGTGAAGCACAGGTTTATTACACATTTGCAACATGTTGTAACCACCACAGATGCAAGGTAATCCCACCTGGCAGCGGGCACACAGTCAACAAGTGTAGAAGGAAGGAAGTCCATGGGTGTGGTGCACATCACCTGTAGGGACACCACAGCTACCACCCTGGAAGTCGAATCACGGTGTCGGGGATCACAGTTGACCAAACGACTCTGAAAGTACCCTGTGAAGGACAGAAATGACACACAGTCAAAAGCACTGAAGAACAGGACAGAACTGCAATACTCATGCCCAATACATGTCACAAGATACCCACCCAGAACCAAGTTAGCATGTCAACACTGTTGGGGAGTACAGACTACCTGTAAGGGCACATCGCTACACACATACAGTCATGTAGCACATGCACACACTCAAACAGCACCAGAGCACCACCAACACATATCATGCAAACTCACATCAGTTACATGACATCTCTGGATACTTACATTCAGCTGAAGAAGTTGGTGATGAGCTGTGTACGGACATCACCATCATCATCATCATCATCACTGGCATCGTGGTCCAGGCCAGGATCCTCCACAGGTGGCGGACGTTGGTCATCGTCATCCAGGATGAGAGGCAACTCCTTCCGCACTGCCAGGTTGTGTAACATGCAGCAGACGATGACAATCTTGCACACCTCTGCCAGGGCAAATGGGAGGGACCCTCCTGTCTTGTCCAGGCAGCGGAAGCGGCTCTTCAGGAGACCAAATGTCCGCTCAATAACTCTCCTCGTCCGACCATGTGCCTCATTGTAGCGCATCTGGGCTGGTGTCACAGGGTTCCTGAGGGGCGTCAGCAACCACAGCATGTTGGGCTATCCGGAGTCACCTACATACAGACAATTGCACATTAGCTGAGTTGGAAAAGAGGGTGGAACACTACATTACAGAACACACACAATGGTACAAAGTCAGTACACACCAACAAGCCAGGCACGCTGGTTCCGCATCTGTGACATCATCCTCGGGATGCGACTACTCCTCATCACGTAGGCATCGTGTGCAGAACCGGGGAAACGGGCACACACGTGTGAGATGGTCATATCTGCAAGACAGACCACCAGTGCATTGACCGAGTGGTAGTGCTTGCGGTTCCTGTATGCCTGCTCCTGGGCCTGTGGTGGTACCAAAGCCACATGTGTCCCATCAATGGAGCCAATGACATGCGGCATCCTCCCCAGGGCATAGAAGTCACTCTTCACGCCAGTCAGTTGCTGGAGTCTAGGGAAATAGATGTACTGGTTCAGGTATATCAACATAGCCTCCAATACATCGCGGAGCACACGGCTGAACATGGTCTGTGACATCCCACCAGCAGTCGCCAGAGTGTGTTGAAAGGTACCGGTGGCAAAGAAGTGTAGGGCTGCCATCACCTTCACCTTGGGGGTCAGCGCTGTAGGATACGGCCGGCCAGGTTGCAGGTGTGGTGCCAAGCGCACTGCCAAATCATTAATCAGCTGCCTGGTGAAGCGGTACCTTCGGATGCTGTCACGTTCCACCATCGTTGCCAGGTCAGGGAATGGTCTATGGACAGCTGGTGCCCTGTAGTGCATTGGTGAAGAAAGAAAGATTGTCAGTCACCCCACATATGTGGCATTGAACACACTCAATATCACATGATACATCATTATGAGGCACAAGTACATGATGTGTGCAGTTCCGTAAGGACATGTATGGCACATACATGGCCAACATCCAACATCACAGTTCAACAAGTGGCATCAATAAGTCCCAGGTTGTGCCATTGGGTATCATGAGGACGTGTCACATTTCCCATCTCCTGCTGCCACGTTACAAACACACACCACAGTGACATGTGAGGACAGATGTGCCCCAGGCATCACAGGCCAATGACAGGTAGATTCCCAGGGACCCTGTATTGCCACATGGACACTGGCATGACATGGCGTATCATGTATACACCACAGCAAAACAACCATGACCCCCACAGGTAGTGGTCCCTGTTGCCTCGGCAGGACAGGCATCGACGTCTGTGACACACACACGCACAACATCAAAGTCCATGCACAAACAACGTGGATGTGGAGACTGTCTCCCATTGTGCACATGAAATCAGAGACATTGTAAACACAACATGCACACAGACTGCGGAGGACCATCACTATTGTGCCAATGGGTCAGCCTGGGTTAAACATACCGTCCCACATGGGACTCAGGGGGCATGTGACATGACATACACATACACCACCGTGAAATGTGACCATGCCACATGCTCAGATATGAACAGTTGCACATCACAGTGGTCATGTACACGAAACACCAAGGATACTGTCCCCATGAACACGTGCACAGCCTGGGGGTGGCTGCCCCAAGTGACACCCACAGAACAACATGTTCACCCCCATACACGGAATAGGTAATGCAGCCTTACATGCCTTAGGATACAGTTTGGATAGGCTGTGGTGTTGTAGGTGTGCCCCTCACTCCCTGGTAAGTATATGTGGCTGGCATATGTTCACCTGTGACAGGCATGGTGACATATGCCAGTGACATGTACAGGGACGCGTTGGACAGCAATGGACCGATCGGTGCGCACACATTGGCCATTGCATTCAATGTGTGCTGGTACGGTTGTATTCGCAATACGCGTTGGACAGCAATGGACCGATCGGTGCGCACACATTGGCCATTGCATTCAATGTGTGCTGGTACGCGCTGTATTCGCAATACGCGTTGGACAGCAATGGACCGATCGGTGCGCACACATTGGCCATTGCATTCAATGTGTGCTGGTACGCGTTGTATTCACAATACGCGTTGGACAGCAATGGACCGATCGGTGCGCACACATTGGCCATTGCATTCAATGTGTGCTGGTACGCGTTGTATCCTAGGTACGCGTTGAACAGCAATGGACCGATCGGTGTGCCCGGCCGGCCCATTGCATTCAATGTGTGCGGGTATGCGTTGTATCCCGGGTACGCGTTGAACAGCAATGGACCGATCGGTGTGCCCGGCCGCCCATTGCAATCAATGTGTGTGGGTACGCGTTGTATCCCGGGTACGCGTTGAACAGCAATGGACCGATCGGTGTGCCCGGCCGGCCCATTGCAATCAATGTGCGCGGTACGCCGTTGTATCCCGGGTACGCTGTTGAACAGCAATGGACCGATCGGGTGTGCCCGGCCGGCCCATTGCAATCAATGTGTGCGGGTACGCCGTTGTATCCCGGGTACGCTGTTGAACAGCAATGGACCAATCGGTGTGCCCGGCCGCCCATTACAATCAATGTGTGTGGGTACGCCGTTGTATCCTGGGTACGCGTTGAACAGCAATGGACCGATCGGTGTGCCCGGCCGGCTCATTGCAATCAATGTGTGCGGGTACGCGCTTGTATCCCGGGTACGCGTTGAACAGCAATGGACCGATCGGTGTGCCCGGCCGGCCCATTACAATCAATGTGTGCGGGTACGCGCTGTATCCCGGGTACGCGTTGAACAGCAATGGACCGATCGGTGTGCCCGGCCGGCCCATTGCAATCAATGTGTGCGGGTACGCGTTGTATCCCGGGTACGCGTTGAACAGCAATGGACAGATCGGTGTGCACCCATTGGCTATGGCCTGGCCTGGCAACGGACGCGTTTTCAAATTTTGAACGAGTCTGATGCTGGAAATTCAGTTGGTCACCCACAACAATGTTGCAAATTCATGGGTGTCATGAAGTTGAACTTCTGAAGGATGCTGTGGGCGTGTGTAAGTGGTGCAATTCCATGGATTGGCCAGATTCAGAAGATGATAACTACTTGGACCTATCACTTTGGACACATGGGACAGTAACTGCCTCTGCAGCACACATATAATGCTGGCTGTTCCCCTGAGAGCTCACTTGCCTGCACTACATGCTCCAGGACGACATCTGCCACCACCACTGCTGCTGAATCTGCCCCCTCTGGACCCTGCAATGGCACGTACTGTGGAGAGAGCCCCAGCCTTCAGCACTGAGGAGAACCAGGCCCTGCTGGACAGCCTCCTTCCACAGTACAGCAAGCTGTATGGGAAAGCAGGGGAGAAGGTGAGTGTTCTGTCCACTGCCTTCCTAAATTGTCATGTTGTCTGACTAGCAAGGCTAACAGTCTGCACGCCACTGGCTATCAGGCTCACTGAGTAGTTGTCACCCCCCATAGTGTGTAGTTACATGCACTGGACAGGTATAGTGCAGTGCATTTAAACAAGGTTTTACTTCCCAAGCAATGATACCATGTAGTTACTGCTGGCATACTGTCCATGGCCATCGTTGCACTGCCTGTGTACATCATGTGCCCCTGTGATTGAGACATGTATACACAACTGTGTAATGCACGGATATGTTGCATGTGTAGTAATAGCATTCTCACTTTGTCATCCTCACAGGTTGATGCCCACCAGAAGCAGAAGATATGGCTGACCATCGTCCGGGCAGTGAGATCCGTGGGGGACTACAAGCGCCGGATCCGCAACTGCCAGAAGAGGTGGCAGGACCTTCGGGGCTGGACCCGGAGGATCGCACGGGTCCAGCTGAAGCTGTCGCCTCCTCGCAGGAGGGGCGGACACCGGACCCTGACCCCCCACATGCTCAGGATCCTGGCGGTGGTCTTCCCTGATCTGGATGGGCAGCGGAAGGCCAGCGAGCAGCACAGAGGGGGTGAGTCCATGACTGCATTTTGTACTCTGTCTGCCATGCTATGTGCCCTCCTCTGGCCTGGTTAAACTTCCACAGCACATCAGTCATGTGGTCCAGGACCCATGTCCCTCGATTGTGCACTGCCCACTCCTCATCTGATACCCAGGTGTGGCCCTTGCAGTCAGGGAATTGTGTCACTTGGGTACTGTGTCCTTGCAGTTTGCTTGACTCAAGGTGGGGGACAGCATCTGTTCCCCTAACTGTGGTGGGCATCATGGGTGGGTCCATTGCTTACACAATGCCTGTGTTCTGACATGTAATCTGCGTGTTACTTTGATATGTGGTCCAATTTCTGAGCTGATCCACCACATGTGCCTGGGGTAACTGGCACACACCCAAGCTGCGGGTGGGAACAATGTTTGGGCCCCAGGAGTGTGTATATTACGTGTGTCACACATACTTAGCCAGCTGCCTACTGTCCAGGGTTCATCCGTCATTCATGTGGGGCAGGACAGTCATGCCTACTCCAGGCCATGCAATGCACTCTGTACTCCCACTCCCGTGTATCAGCTGACACGTTGTGCTCAGTGATATGTCCCCTCAGGTGTCAGCCTCTGTGTCAGTGTGCTGTGGCTTCGATGTCAGGACTGCTGGGGTGTTTATAGGTTGGGGCTCAGCATGCCACCGGAGATGTGACCATAGGAGACGATACTTGTGTGACACATAGGTGTTTGAACACCTGACCGTGCAGACTGGGGTATGCGAATGTGAGGTCCATGCAGCTGTTTCCCATTCACAGCAGATTGTGAGGTGCTCAGGTTCAGAGGCTTGTGTTACAGGTCACCCATATGTCCAATCAGTATGACCTGGACAGATAAGGGTTCAGATGATGTGGTGTGTGGGGATGTACATGTGCACTTGTTCAGCTCCAGGACTTGCATTCCCCATGACCTACTATTGTGACACAGTGCAGACTGTTGTTGTGTGGCTGCCCTGCCCATGTGACTGGAGACAGTGATGTATGACTTAGCAGGCATGCCTGTGCCATGGCATGTGACTTCCTATGGGTGATCCTGCAGGGGAGTGACATGTGCTACTTGCACACCATAGTGGCAATGGCTATCAGCACATGGGTGCATCGTGGTGTCTGTCGCTGGTATGCATCACATGCATTTCATATATCTGACTCTGGGCATCACTTTCATCCGGGCACCTGTACTGACTCAGTGGCAAGAGTTGTGATGTGTGCATGTACACATGCTTCACTGTGTTCTCTGCACCGTCCAACTACTGTGTAGGTGGTGCATGTGTCCACACTGGGGTATTGCCAGACATCGGACGCCAGACAGATGGGTGCAAGGCCAGGTGGGATGTGAGTGCCATGGTTGACGATCAGACTGACAATTGGCTTCTCCTATTCTGTTTGGGCAATTTTAGCAATGTTCAACTAAGGATGCCAGGCCTTGCTCTGTATTGTGCTGTACTTACTGTGGTGTGTGCGTTCGGTGCAGGTGACTGATGTCTGTCTGTTTCCCTATTGTTTGCAGATACATCCACGGCCACAGGAGGGGACAGCTCCACGGACCAGGAGGAGCCACAGAGCCAGACTGGGTCAACAGCCGAGGAGTGGTCGGAGGGACCCAGTGGCACGGAGGGCGAGGGGAGCCACACCGAGGAGTCCTCAGCACCATCCACCTTAGCTGAGGACCACAGCAGCTCGGTGGATGACTCCTTATGGAGGCGGGTGTCAGCAGCCACCACACCCCAGCTAGTGTTGCTGTCCCCGCCACCACCACCACCACCGCCCTCCCATCGGCTCCCATTCCCGAGGTCCGTGGAGGCTCCCATGTTCGGGAGCGTGTCTCCTTCGGGCCAGGCACCGCACCCCCTGCCCCTGTGTCCCCTGCTGCCCTGAGTGAGGAGTCTGTGTACCTCCTTCGCCAGCTCCATGTAGGGCAGACAGCGATGCTGAGTGTCCTCCATGCACACACCACTCTGTTGACTCAGCTGGTGTCGTTCATGGAGGGCCTCTCATCGGGCATGTCTGCCCTACAGAGGGGCAATAGGTCCATGGACTCCTCCCTGACGGCAGCAGTGTCCCTCCTCCAACAGTCCCTCACCCCTCCTGTCTCTGCCCCATCCACACTCCCCAGCACCTTACCTGTCCCAAGCACACACACACCGGCACAGGCACACACCAGCACAGACACGAGCAGCACACACACACACACACCACAGACAAGACGCACACGCACGTACAGTCAGGGGACTGAAACCACACTCACAGGGGATGGGGCCCAGTCACACACACACACGCATCCATGAGCACTGCGCAGTCCACAGTTGCCTCTCCCTCCAAAGCCCCCTCCGTTGCCTCACCTGCAACCCCAAAGACCCAGCGGCTCTTCCTCAGTGACCTCGGCCTCTTCCCCTCCGATCCAGCTGATACAGCATCCAGGGGGAAGAGGAAGCCCACCCACATGGAGCGGAGTGCCCCTCGCCACCGGGCACCCTCCCCCAGGCGCAGACCGACTGACGCCCCCATCTGCAAGTCCCCCCGGACCCGGAAGAGCAAGACCCCGCCGCCGCCCTGCAGCTCAGGCACCAAGTCTCCTTCCTCTATCCCTCAGGCCCCCACTCCACAGGTGCCCCCACCACACCCCTGCCCCAGGTTCCCCCACCCACAGATACACCATCCCCAAAAGGATCAGGCCTTCTCCCCCTGCCACTTGCTCTTCCGGCCCCACACCCCCCGCTGCGCTTGTCTGTGCCACTGCTGTGGAGACGGTGTCCTCCCCTCTGTCCTGCCCACCTTACCTGATCCCCATTCTCCTCCCCTGGAGGTAGGCACTGCAGTGGAGTCCACTACCACCCTGTCTGACTTGGGCACTGCAGTGGGGAACATGTCCACTCCATCTGCACGGTCCCCTGCAGTCTTGCCGGCACCCACATCATCAGAGTCATGCCCCCCAGTTGTGCCGGCACACACCATGTCAGACACCTCCACTGCAGTTGTCAGTGGCTCTCCAGCACCCACCACCCCTTCCCTGCCTCCTTTTGGTGAGCCATGATCCTGTCCCTGCGGTGCCTGGCCTGCCCCCCCGTATGCCCCTCCAAGGGGATTGTCCCTGGCTTTCATCAGTGCAGGCATGCGTAGGGTGACATCTGCCACTGTCACCCTGTTTTGACTTTCAAGTTGGACTGGCCATTGGCCTTTGTTAAAATTTTTGCTGGACATCAACTGTTAGACCCACATATGCTGAATAAATCACCTTTCTGTTCTCTAGTGCTTTTGCTTCTGATGTACATGTTGTTGATGATGCTACCATGCCCTTGCTGCAGTGATGGTGATATTTGGTCTCATGATAATGAAGTGTTACTGTGCAGGAACACATGTGGTCCAGGGGGAATGTGTCCTATCCTGTGGTGTATCCATGTCATCCTTAGCAGCATCTGAGGGTGTCATGTGTTCAATATTTGGCAATGGGATTTCCTACTTACATTAGCAATTTCACATCTGTGGCTTCCACCCCTGCACATCTGTTGTGCCTGCCATTGTTCAATTCGTCTACTTCCCTGACCGTGTGGCCATCTCCACTGGACATGCAGGTTTGGGCATCAATGGGGAAGGACTCATCTGTGTTGTCAGTGCAACATTGCTATACAAGTGTGTTGGATCAGTGCTGATGATTTCGTTGGCACTCCCATGACCAGGCTGATGTGACGGGAGCATTCATTTGGTGCTAATTGTTGAGTGTGTGACCAAGTGCTCAGCTGACATAATGGAGCCCTTCTGAGGCAACATATGGCACAGCTTTCCTCACACAGGAGTGGAGTCCCCTCATGGCAGTGTGTACTCCTGTGACATTGCCTGCGCCCAAGGTGTGTGTTATATGAGCATGTCTGTGTGTTCACTTCCGTTTTGCTGTGCATGCTGGGATCCCTAGTGTTGTACCTGTTTGTGATGCTTGCTGAGTTGACCTATGTTCCCCCCAAGTCTTCTCCCTGGATTCTCTGTGATGTGGGTGCATGGCACATTACTGGTCATCAGGGTGTCACCCATAGGTGTGTTTGCTGTCAGGGCTGAGTTTGTGTGCAGACGCAGATGGGTCACAGTCAGGTTTCCCTTGGCACTTGTTGTTTACACCTGTCATGTGATTTCCAGTTTGTGTTATCTTTCAGTGATTGTGACACGTTGTGTGTGTGACTGCTGGCACTCCTCAGGGTCCGGGCTGCAATGTTGGTAGTTGTCTATGTGTGTTCTTTGTGGGTGTCCTTGGCTTCTTCATTGGTGTGTGACTGTGGCTGGGATCCCATTGGTTGGTGTGGTATTGCCGTCATGTCCATGTACAGCGTAGTGTGCAGTGTGTCAGACCTTCAGGAGTCTTGTTGAGTGGCCATGTGTGATGTGTTTCTGCACCTTGGTTCCCACCCACCACCCTGGTATTGTCATGGGTGCATGTGCAATGTCACCAGTGCATGTGTGCTTCACTGCTGCACATTGTTGGAGGTCGAGGTGTGTGGTGTTGAGTGTGTGCAGATGAGAGTTGTTGCCCGGCTAGACCCCTGCCTCCATGTTGGCCTTGGCTTACTGGCCGTGCTGATTGATTTGTGCTTGTGTAGGTGTGATGGTAGTTTGTTGCTCAGGACACATGACTGTGGTTCACAGTGTGAACGACATCTAGCTTTGTCATCACAGTGGGATTGTAATGCAGCCCAGGGTCATCACATTGTGGGGACCCTGGGGGTAGTGCTGTGGTGTCTCTGTGTCTTGCTGTGTCAGTTGCTGTTCCTACATGCTTGTGTGACATGTGTGATTTGTGCTCCCTCTCATCTGCGTGCCTGATTGCCCACATAGGGTATTTGGATTCATGAGTTACCTTTGTGTGGCACTGTATGCACATCTGTGTAATTGGTATTCAGGCCTCCTCATGTGTTGTGTGGTTGCCTGGGGACACTGGCACCCCCCCTCACCTGTTAAGTTTGATGTGCAGTGTGGGTCTGCCTGTTTGTGTTTGTGCATCTGCACCACTGCATTGGCATATCTTTGGTGTGCCATTGGCTGTATGTTGTTTGGTGGGTTCCCCTGCTGTCCCTGGGACTCCTAGGTCATCGGTCAGCACAATGATCATGGTTTGTGTGTCCCATTGCTGCCATGGTATGGTTTCTGTTCACCTCACATCTACAGTCTCCACAGGGTATCTGCATTTGTGTGCCCATTGGTGCAAATATGTGGGTCTGCATTCTGATGGTCACTTCTGTCATTGTGTCATTGATGAATGTTGACAGTGTCAGCCCCCATGGGTGTTGTTTGTCTGCACATGGCCAAAGGTATGTCTTATTTGCACTGCAGTATTTGCCTCCCCAATCTATGTTGCAATGGGACACATGCACTACTTTGCCACTGATGTGTTTTATGTTCTATGACCAGGAATCATCCATGCAGTTTGGCAGTTGCAGCTTTTTCTTTGTCAACACTTGCATTTTGGTCACTGTGATGATGGGGGTTTAGGCCCCATTGCCACAATGTTCAAATTGTGCTTCAGCTATGGAACCCACACTTACCTTTTGGTCACTGTGATGATGGGGGTTTAGGCCCCATTGCCACAATGTTCAAAATGTGCTTCAGCTATGGACCCCACACTTACCTTTTGGTCACTGTGATGATGGGGGTTTAGACCCCATTGCCACAATGTTCTGAATGTGCTTCAGCTATGGGCCCCCACACTTACATTTTGGTCACTGTGATGATGGGGGTTTGGACCCCATTGCCACAATGACAAGATGTGCTTCAGCTATGGACCCCACACTTACCTTTTGGTCACTGTGATGATGGGGGTCTAGACCCCATTGCCACAATGTTCTGAATGTGCTTCAGCTATGGACCCCACACTAACATTTTGGTCACTGTGATGATGGGGTTTTGGACCCCATTGCCACAATGGTCATGGCCTGCTTGCATTGTGGGGGCCACACACATATATGTGTGGCACATGTGATAGGGGGTCACATTGTATGTTCAAAGTCATGTTCAGTGTTGTAGGCATTTGACACAGTCTACACACGCTTGTCATGGTGGGGGGATGTCTTTTTCTTGCATTCCCTAGGTTGTGGTGTGCTGGTTGTGTCATGCATTGTCCATCCTATGAGTGGGGGTGGTGTTGGTGGTAGGCATCTGGCACCCCTGGGTAAGGGTGGTAGTAGTGACAGGCATCCAGCACCCCATGGGTAGGGGTGGCAGTAGTGGTAGGCATCTGGCACCCCCTGGGTAAGGGTGGTAGTAGTGGTAGGCATCTGGCACCCCCTGGGTAAGGGTGGTAGTAGTGACAGGCATCCAGCACCACATGGGTACGGGTGGCAGTAGTGGTAGGCATCTGGCACCCCTGGGTAAGGGTGGTAGTAGTGACAGGCATCCAGCCCCCCATGGGTAGAGGTGGTAGTAGTGGTAGGCATCTGGCACCCCCTGGGTAAGGGTGGTAGTAGTGACAGGCATCCAGCCCCCATGGGTAGAGGTGGTAGTAGTGGTAGGCATCTGGCACCCCTGGGTAAAGGTGGTAGTAGTGGTAGGCATCTGGCACCCCTGGGTAAGGGTGGTAGTAGTGACAGGCATCCAGCACCCCATGGGTAGGGGTGGCAGTAGTGGTAGGCATCTGGCACCCCCTGGGTAAGGGTGGTAGTAGTGACAGGCATCCAGCCTCCCATGGGTAGAGGTGGTAGTAGTGGTAGGTATCTGGCACCCCCTGGGTAAGGGTGGTAGTAGTGGTAGGCATCTGGCACCCCTGGGTAAGGGTGGTAGTAGTGACAGGCATCCAGCACCCCATGGGTAGGGGTGGCAGTAGTGGTAGGCATCTGGCACCCCTGGGTAAGGGTGGTAGTAGTGGTAGGCATCCAGCCCCCCATGGGTAGAGGTGGTAGTAGTGGTAGGCATCTGGCACCCCTGGGTAAGGGTGGTAGTAGTGACAGGCATCCAGCCCCCCATGGGTAGAGGTGGTAGTAGTGGTAGGCATCTGGCACCCCTGGGTAAGGGTGGTAGTAGTGACAGGCATCCAGCCCCCATGGGTAGAGGTGGTAGTAGTGGTAGGCATCTGGCACCCCCTGGGTAAGGGTGGTAGTAGTGGTAGGCATCCAGCCCCCATGGGTAGTGGTGGTAGTAGTGGTAGGCATCTGGCACCCCTGGGTAAGGGTGGTAGTAGTGACAGGCATCCAGCACCCCATGGGTAGGGGTGGCAGTAGTGGTAGGCATCCAGCACCCCTGGGTAAGGGTGGCAGTAGTGGTAGGCATCTGGCACCCCTGGGTAAGGGTGGTAGTGGTAGGCATCCAGCACCCCATGGGTAGAGGTGGTAGTAGTGGTAGGCATCTGGCACCCCTGGGTAAGGGTGGTAGTAGTGACAGGCATCCAGCCCCCCATGGGTAGAGGTGGTAGTAGTGGTAGGCATCTGGCACCCCTGGGTAAGGGTGGTAGTAGTGACAGGCATCCAGCCCCCATGGGTAGAGGTGGTAGTAGTGGTAGGCATCTGGCACCCCTGGGTAAGGGTGGTAGTAGTGACAGGCATCCAGCCCCCCATGGGTAGAGGTGGTAGTAGTGGTAGGCATCTGGCACCCCTGGGTAAGGGTGGTAGTAGTGACAGGCATCCAGCCCCCCATGGGTAGAGGTGGTAGTAGTGGTAGGCATCTGGCACCCCCTGGGTAAGGGTGGTAGTAGTGACAGGCATCCAGCCCCCCATGGGTAGAGGTGGTAGTAGTGGTAGGCATCTGGCACCCCCTGGGTAAGGGTGGTAGTAGTGACAGGCATCCATCCCCCCATGGGTAGAGGTGGTAGTAGTGGTAGGCATCTGGCACCCCCTGGGTAAGGGTGGTAGTAGTGACAGGCATCCAGCCCCCATGGGTAGAGGTGGTAGTAGTGGTAGGCATCTGGCACCCCTGGGTAAGGGTGGTAGTAGTGACAGGCATCCAGCCCCCCATGGGTAGAGGTGGTAGTAGTGGTATGCATCTGGCACCCCTGGGTAAGGGTGGTAGTAGTGACAGGCATCCAGCCCCCATGGGTAGAGGTGGTAGTAGTGGTAGGCATCTGGCACCCCTGGGTAAGGGTGGTAGTAGTGACAGGCATCCAGCCCCCCATGGGTAGAGGTGGTAGTAGTGGTAGGCATCTGGCACCCCTGGGTAAGGGTGGTAGTAGTGACAGGCATCCAGCCCCCATGGGTAGAGGTGGTAGTAGTGGTAGGCATCTGGCACCCCCTGGGTAAGGGTGGTAGTAGTGACAGGCATCCAGCCCCCCATGGGTAGAGGTGGTAGTAGTGGTAGGCATACAGGCCCCTAAGTGTATGTGTGGCATTGGTGAGGGCCATCCCGTCCCTATGGTGCTGCTGTTGCTGGTGTAGGTATTTCTGCATCCCTCTGTGTGTGATGTGTCGGGTACGTGTAGTTTGTTTTTGTTGTTGGTGTCTGACTTACCTTCTGCGCCGTACGCGTCCGTGCCTGTTCCGGTAATAGAGGTAGAATATTGGTAGGATCGGCACGAAGGGATTCATGGTTGGTTCATCTCGTTCGTCTTTCTCTTTGCTTCGCCTCGTCCTCGTCGCTGGCGTGTTCGTCTCGTAGCCGTGGATCGTGTTGTGGCGCGAATCGGAGCTTATGTGCGCCTCGCCCGGATGCTTTGACGTGCCATGCGTAGCGACGGGTTCGGCGCGTACGGGATGCGCATCGTACTTGGCCGGACGGGGCTGCATTTTTGCTTCGTTGCGGCTCGATTCTACGATTCCGGATCCGGCTCGGTCGGGGAACAGGACCTGGATTGGGTGAGTACGACTGGGTCGGAATCTATGCTGTTGTGCGCATCGTACTTGCTCGTTCGGAATAATGTGCGGATCGGTCGGGAAACAGGCATTCGCATGGCTTTTTTCCCGACCGAATGGTGTTAGGTGCGTCTCCGACCGAGATCGGAATCGGCCCCATAGTGTATTGGGGTCGTTTCATTGATGACATTTTTATCATTTGGGCAGGCAACGATGTAGAATTTGCTGCTTTTACAGACTATCTTAACAACAATAGTTACAATTTGAAATTCACTGCAAATAACAGCAAGTTGGAAATTGAGTTTTTGGATGTAGTGTTATACTCCAAGGAGAATAAAATCATGTCCAGGCTATACAGAAAATCTACAGCATGCAATGCTGTCTTGCATGCCTCTAGTGCCCATCCCATTACACAGATAAATGCAATCCCCTTAGGGGAAATGACGAGAATAGGGAGGAATTGCAGTGAGGATTCCACTTTCTTTCAAGAACTAGATAACATACAGGAGTGTTTCAGATTCAGGGGATACTCTCCTGGGGTTCTCAACAAATCTAAGAAGAAAATCATTAGTACGCCAAGGGAGATGCTACTAAGAAAGAAACACAGAGCCAAACACAAGGACAAACTAAGTTTTGTCACAGAATATAATACCCAGAGCCATTCTATTTTTAAGATCATGTCTAAACATTGGCATCTTCTAAACTTAGACAAGTCATTGGAAAAGTACATCACGAAGAAGCCTAGCATAGTACATAGGAGAGGAAAGACACTTAGAGATATTCTTTGTTCTAGTTATTTACCTCCTAAATCCCCTACTGCGACATGGTTACCGGACAAACCAAAAGGCTCGTACAAATGTACCCATTGTAATATGTGTCTTTATGCCTGCAATAAAATGCAAGAGTTTAGTTATAACACCAGGACTACCTATAAGATCTTAGACTTCATCAATTGTAACACCAAATTCGTTGTGTACTGCATAAGATGTCCATGTGGACTTATCTATGTAGGAAGCACTGTATAGCCCTTGAAGGAAAGGATACAGGAACACATGAGGGCCATTCGCAATAACGATGCGAGTTACCCTTTGGCTGTACATTTTAACACCAATCACCTAAGTATGACTATGACCAATATTAGTTTCCATGGAATCGCACAAGCACGATGTGATCCGAGGGGAGGTGATAGGACTTTGTCACTTAGAAGAGCCGAATCCCAATGGATTCTACGCCTTCGGGCTGTGGAAAAGGGATTGAATATTGACAAAGAATTACATGTATTCCTTACTGACTAAATGAATAAGAAGTGCTTTCCTCTCTTTTGTTTCCAGAATAGTTGTATCACTGACTGATGTAAATTGTTTTTAAACTACTGTTTGTGTAAGAGCAAGATAACATCACTGGTAGGATGTTGACTAATGTAGGGATGATTTTTTCTTTTAGCTATTGTAAGATTACCCTGTTGATACTATTGTTCTATATTACACATGTGATGTCTCAATTAATGTAAATGAATTTATCACTGACTGATGAAAATTGTTTTTAAACTACTGTTTGTGTAAGAGCAAGATAACATCACTGGTAGGATGTTGACTAATGTAGGGATGATTTTTTCTTTTAGCTATTGTAAGATTACCCTGTTGATACTATTGTTCTATATTACACATGTGATGTCTCAATTAATGTAAATGAATTCATCACTGACTGATGTAAATTGTTTTTAAACTACTGTTTGTGTAAGAGCAAGATAACATCACTGGTAGGATGTTGACTAATGTAGGGATGATTTTTTCTTTTAGCTATTGTAAGATTACCCTGTTGATACTATTATTCTATATTACACATGTGATGTCTCAATTAATGTAAATGAATTTTTTGCCTACCAATGGTTAAAATTTTAATTAGTGAAAATGTATTCTCTGCTTATCCATGGCTGGAACTTTAAAATTGTACCATATCCAGGTTGGAAACAGTTTTTAATAAGGAACAAATAGCCATGTATCCGTATCACATCATTGTGCTCTGGGAATATCTAATCATATTTGTTCAGTTCCATATGTACTTTCTGCTCACCCATGGTTGGAACTTACAATTTTTATTATATCCAGGTTAGCAATAATTTATAATAAGGAGTGAATAGCCTTGTATCCACACAACATCATTGTGTTCTGGGACTGTGTAATCATAATTGTTGATTTCCACATTTCATTGTGAATACTATATGGTGATGGGTCTTGAAACTGCTTTACTGTCAATTCTAATATATTGGGAATGGGAATAGAGATTCTGAGGTCTAAGCACCCTGAACTAAACGATTTGTCCAGTGCCCAATTGCATGAGAAAATTATCAAAAGTGCCTTTAGATTTTCATACCTTCTCTCATCCTTTGAAATATGGCCGCCTTGAGAATAAGGGGATACCCGCTTTGGTTCCCTTTACCCATCGTTAGGAGCAGAAATCTGCCTTTCGTTGGGTGCAGGGACAGCCTATGATAAAGAAATAAAATAGGGAATAGTCATAAGGTTGGACTTTAAATCCTCTGAGTAATTTCTAGTGCCATCACATTCTAATGCATTTTTCATCATTCCAATATGGCGGGCGCTTTCTAGCATTAAGGGTCATGGTTTGGAAACCCTTTTCTATTTCTACTACGTCGGGTGTAGGCGCCTCACGTACGGAAACACCGCCTCCGGCTATGTGCTCAGAGGGCGAGGATATTTAAACCGTTAGGAAACATGGCGATCCGTTGATACTTCTTTTTTGCGGGACCGGACTGGACGGAGGAACACTCGGCGGAATCGCCGAGGACTAGGTTAGTAAATTGGGGGTCTAGTATCGATGTTACTTAAGTTCAGGCCTTGTTTAATTAGAGTTTCTTTCCGAGCATATCGTTTGAACATAACTGCTTGTTTTCTGCTTTTTATAGGGGCTTATCACAGCCCTGGTGCACTCGACCATTACGAAGTTTTATCAAGTCGTTGTGCTCTACTGACATTTTTCCATTGCGGGATTGGACAGGATAGATAAATACTCGGCGGACTCACTGAGCATTGGTGCCATATCACAACCCTGGTGCTTGTGACTTTTATAAGGGTGCAAGTAAGTGGATGCGCTTTGGCATATTTTCTTTAAGTAAGTTCTTTGCCTTAAACCTCGTATTGTTGTACAATCTATAGATGCTTTTTGATATCTAAACTGAGTTCAAACGTATGGGGGTCTAATTAATTGATTCCGTTGTAATGTGGTAAACACTTCTCTAACATTGCAGGGTGATGCTCTCTTCATTTTTTAAATAGATTGCTGCGTCGTGATATAATATCATTATAAATCTCACACATAAGTTACATTTATTTTGAGCAGTTCTGTTTGCTTAAAAATAGTTACATGTACTTAACATGGATAAGACAACCCATACCATGTTATTTTGAGCTTATGTTGGGTTCAGTAATATGGCTAAGATTCTGACTCTGTTAGCATGTTATAACAATTAGTAACATTATCATTTTTTCCTTAGAAAATCAAAAAGGTTTTGTCCAAATAAAATCAATCATCTGAACACAGACATCGTTTTTCCATATAAAAACGGGACAACTAACTTTATAGCAGGTAATTTAGAAAGAGACTAAGGGGCCGATTCCGATCTCGGCCGGTAGGGCTCCGAATCGGATTCGGCTTTACCGGATCCGATTCGGAGCCCTGTTTCCCGACCGATTCATACGTGCGTCCGGGCGAGCGAGTACGATGCGAAAACGCCGACCAACCGCACCGACCGACTCGTATGCGAAAGCCGACCGACTCGCTCGGACACGCCGCACCGCGCAATGGAGACGTTCCCCGGCCGGGCAAGTACGATGCGCGCCGTGAGCAGTCTGACCGACTCGCGCCGTCCGGCTCGAAGGAGCAGGCGGAGCCGTACTTTGGGGGTCCGTGTCGGACCCCCCTGTACGAGTAGCCGCGCGAGTCGCACACGGGGGGACCCATGGGTCCCCCTACCTGTGCGTGTACGGCGCGAGTCGCTCGCCGCGCACACGCTGTAGGGGGCGCCCTTGTCCGCCTCGCACCCATTGAGTCAATGGGAGCCCGCGCACGCGTTAGTACGACAGGCTCCCATTGACTTCAATGGAGTCCGACCGATCGAGTCCGATGGCATACGTGCGCATCGTACTCGTTCGGTCGGGCTGCTATGGTCCGATTCGGTCGGAAATCTCTCCGGGTCCGGCTCGGTCGGAGAGATTTCCGGCCCGAATCGGAATCGGCCCCTAAGTAGTAAGGAGCTTTTAAATCATCTTTAATATTTTTTAAACATTACAAGCAGTAATTTCTTATTTCTTATTCTTTTGATTACAATGCTAGAGACTGTTCTATATAGACTTCGAATCGGTTGATCTGGACATACTTTTCCAGGAACCGCTCGGGGAACAACTGGATTCTCATGCTGATCTGATACATGGTTTCTTGAATTCTTGATACTTCCCAAATAAGGTGATTTTAACTGTTCGACCATAGAATTGAAATATTTGAGCATTATAATAAGCTATGTGGGTTTTAATTATCTTTTGATTATATCCTTGTTTATAGGACTTTCTTGAACATTCTCTCTTTTTAAATTTGGTATGCTGCTCCTCACGTAGAGTAGCGGAAGGACCTAGTAATTGAAGGTAGACACTTCTATCTAATTTCTGAATTTTAAATATGAGTGTCCTCACGGTATGGGTTCATTAATCTCTTGGAAATTGTTTAATTAGACGGTTACTATTTTTTCAATTCACATTTTGGGTTCAACTCTTTGTCTTTGGCCTTTCTTTTCTTGTGCACATTGGTGTCTTGCGGTCAGGTAATGCTTCCCTTATTCATTTTCCTTTTTCTTCTTCACTTTGCACGATAAAACCTTTTTTTGACCTTGGGGCAAACAAGGAGACATGTTTTATATTGGCTGTAACACTTATGTATATTTTGAAATTGTTTGCAGCCTTGAAAAAGTTACAGTATGTAACGAAGCACGTGTCGGCTGCCATCATCTCTTAACATCGAGGATACATCAGGAATACGACTTTTATCTGCTCAAATATTATCCTTGTTACTATGCTGGACTGATTTATTTAATTATTGAAATATGATCTCTGATTGCTAATGTGAAGCACTGTCATCGGACAATTAAAACTTCTTTGTAAATGACCAGAGAAATCACTTGTAATGATTTACTAAGATTATTATACGTTTGTGAGCAGTCTTATGACTAGTTCCAGGATTTTTGCTTACTATCTAAGACTCAAATAAGGACATTAATGAGTGCAGAGGCACAGTGTTTACTTATAATCAGATATGTATATGTTTAAGGGTGAGATATCTGGCATTGAGGGCTTTTTAGCAGGCCTCTGTGGACCTTTAGAGTTGAAAAAGCAGCAGAATCAGTCCAAAAACATGGGGAAGATCATGCAAAAAGGGGCATTTCCTTATATTCAGCTTCTGTTTACTTTTTTTAGTTTTTTTTTTAAAGAGTGGGGCATCTTCAGACAGTTGGAAACTTCACCTTGGGTCAGCAAGGAGTTGCTCACTTGCACATAGTAAGGGGAGATACGTTAGCCGATTTCTTTAATTGGGATTATGGGTCAATAAATCATCCAGAGCTCAGTATCATATGGTACAGTAGCAGCCATGATTACCCAAATGATGTCCTATTCCTGTGAATTTGCCCTAATCTATTTACATCATCCAGCCAAGAAACCTTAAAGCTCAAAATATATTCTTTGTGAAAAGTACAGAGGGCATTTGGTTATTTCTGATCTCTTAATAGAGGCAGTATATGAGTACTTTCCTGCCATTCCATAAGCTCACTGCCTTGTAATTGATGACATTCAGTCCTTGCATATTTTACATTGCTGACTTGTTTACAAATTACTTATGTACAATTGATTGAATAACATCATTGGCACTGAAGTGTGCTAGATCTGTACAGCACTATCTACTTTTGCTTTTATTTTTTATTACTACAATTTGGTGGGATACCAAACATTTCTCCTTACTCAATAAAGTAAACTGCAGAGTAAAATAATGACACTCTGGTTTTTGATCCATCGGATATCTTTATGAACATAGGAAGAACCTGCAATGACTAGATATTCCATACCTAGCCCCAGTGGGCAAATGTGTATGGGGAAAAAGGCAAGATAGAATTTGGTAGCAGGGATACTGTCAGGTCACCGTGCACATAAAAACAGAAATATCTCCAAATATAGCAATCAAATCAAAGGATGATGTACGGTTACGCTATGTTTTTTAGTATCAGGATAAAACAGAACAGGCCCTGAATTGTACGCATTAGTAAATGTAGTTCCTGATATCCCTTATGCAGAGGTTAGGTTTTGACATACACAAAATAGAAACATGTATAGAAACCTTGAACAAGATAGGTGAAACAGATTAGGTAATTGGATCCGTGGCCCTGAAAATGAACAATATTTGGGCCAAGAAAGAAAACGCCCTCAGTAAGGACATTGCAAGGGATTGTCTCTCCCTTGACCATGTTAACCGTATCCGCTGGCTAAAGTATGTAAGAGAAGGCCTAAGTAGCTTGGGAGGGGCGAATCTATATGATAACCCGTAAGGAATCTGTAAGAGGGACTTAACCTGGCTAAAAGAGTGGTTCCTCAGAAGACGTTGTTGTGATAGAGAGGAAATAGGTCTGAGAAAGCCCAGTGTGCGCACGTATATTACACTAAAAACTGTGCCAACAATTGAACCATATCTCCTAGGGGATAAAAGCAACCATGACCGCTTCCTACTGATCAGATTTCGGCTTGATCTTTTTCACTATCTTTTGGCCAACCACGTGGTATTCATAGAGGGCAGTGTCTCATGCCCTGTGGCTGTGACGGTCAGTCTCCCCAGGACATGTTGCACTTTTTAATGTTTTGTAGTTTTTATGAGGTTCCTAGAAAGTCTTTTATTATTCCTATTCTTAAAAAGTCCAGTTTTAGGAGGGTGAGACCTGCTTTTTTATTTTTACAACTTCTCTCAAATAATACCGTATTGTACATGCTTAGCTTTTTAAGGGCTGCTATCAGTCTCAGGTCGAACTGTGATTAATTTCTTCAGTGGGACCTATCTTTTATCCTGTAATTAGAATACAACAGTTGCACTGCATTGCTATTGCATATATGTGGAGTTTTATTGATGTTTGTATCACTTTTATGGTTTTTAACTGAAAAAAAGAATAAGGTTTTGATGAATGAATGAACAATATTCCTCAGACATGTTCCTTTTTCCTTTCCAGACTCAACCAGTTTACAAATGCAAATCAGAAGACAATGTTTACCTTCTTTTTACACCTTTACAGAGATTCTCATCTGATTTTCTGTATTTTCCATAACTGATTTTTGGATTTGTTTGTTATTCTTATTCAGCCAAACACACATCTGAGGCAACTGAACAGCAAATTGAGATAAGGGAGCACAGGGCAATTTAAAGGGAAGTAGATTTATGCGCATTTTAGTTAACACAGTGAAGGTCATTTTTGCTCTTACCCCTTCAGTCTTCGAAGAAAATGATCAACAGCATTCTAAACATGGCATAATCCCATTACCTTTCAAACTCTTTCTGCTTTTGGATCATTTTGTCATTGTATATATTGATGACATCTTTATTTACTCACCAGACGAAGCCACTTACGTAGAACTGCTATAATATTGTCCATGAGAAAACAACTTGTTTTGTAAGTTAAGTAAGTTTGAGTTTCATGTTCGTGTGGTGTAATTTCTGGGGGTAATGATTACACCCGCTGGTATGCAGTGGCTGAACGAAAACTTAAGCCATCCAAGAGTGGCCCACTCCTAAAAGTGTTCAACATGTGCATTTAGGATTTGCAAACTATAATCATTGATTTACTGACCAGTTTTCACATTTTGCGGCCTGATTATTCGTTTGTTACAAAAAGAGTCCCATTTATTTGGATTCAAGATGCTGAGGAGACATTCATCTTTCTAAAAAGGGCCTTCACGTCCGCCCCAATCCTTTTTCACTCAAATCTCGACTAGCCTTTTATTCTAGAGGCGGATGTCTCAGTCATTGCAGTAGGGGCTATTTTGTCTCAACAAGATCCAAAAACTGGTTAGCTTCATCCTGTAGCCCTTATGTCCAGGAAGTTGACCTCTGCAGAACTAAATCACAAACAGGTCGAAAAGAAACTATTGGCACAAAAGGGGGCCTGTAAAGACTGGAGAAAACACCTATGGGGGACTAAACATCAGGGTCATATTAAGGATTTTGGGGGCCCTGGGCCAAACATGTTTTGGGGGCCCCTTTTTTTAAAAGCTTTTGAATTTATGATCCAATTCCAGCTTTTTCATGCCCTCTTTGGCCAGGTCACCGACAATGCACAGGCACACTGGCCCAAATTCTAAATGTGCTTCCATATAATATTCAGGGATAGTGATGTGTGTTTTCAGTATTGTAATATAGGAGCCACTCACTAATATTGTTGCAAATAATCTCTGTGACCCACTACCATTTCTCATATGTGAGGTCCTGTTTTGATCTAAATTGAACTTTTTTTATGGATGTTGCATGGTGTGGAAAAACAAGTAGCATTTGTCTGCAAAATATCTGTAATAGACTCCCACACATCGCTTGTACTAAAAAGAAATTAAAGGAACATCGTAAAACAATCTATGTTTAAGAATCATTCAAGGTCCTGAGGGCAGTGCTGTGTGGAGGACAGAGTCATATGTATCAGGGGGCCTCCTGATGGGCTGGCGCCCTGGGCCAGATCCCACTTTGCCCATGCCTTGAAAAGTCTACGCTAAACATACTGTGATGGTGCATTCAGATCATCGAATTCTTCAGTTCATGAAGTCCGCCCATCAGCTCTCTACTTTGATGGATGCAATCTGTTGCGGATTTTGACATTATAGTGACCTTTTATCCTGGATGTGATAGCAAAAAGGCAGACTCTATCCCGTCAAGATTCTGGCACCACAAAAGAGGAAAACCTTTCCAGTCAGTCATTTCACCAGAAAAGGTTTTATGTGCTAATAAGATTGATAATTTCCTAGACTCTGTTGAAACAGCCTACACTTCCTTTCGCTGTGCAGAACGGGTCGCCCTCAATCCCTGTCGAAAACTTTAACAAGGACTGTTGTTTCATGGTACCAGATTACTTCTTCCTATTAAAGCCTTACAACAGAGAGCTTATAAATAATGTCATGAGGCTGTCATCGCAGGTCATTCTTGACTGGAAAAACACATTGAACTGCTCCACAGACAATTCTGGTGGGGTGCTCTTAAAATGGATGTACGGAAATAGGTCAGAGAATGCAATACATGTGCTAGAGCAAAAACCAACAATTCCTGCTCAAAAGGGTTGTTACACCTGTTACCAACCCCCACAAGACCTTGGCAACATATAAGAGTTGATTTCATTACTGGACTTCCACAAGATCAGGGCAATCAGAAATGTTAGTAGTTATTGAGAGTTTAACCAAACTGGGACATTTCATTCCCTGTAAAAATGTACCCACTGTCAGTCAACTAGCCCACCTTTTACTATCCCACGTGGTACGATTGCATGGGTTGCCTGAAGCCATCCTGTCAGATATGGCCCTGATTCATGCCCGTTTTTGGCAGACTTGGTGCAAAGCACTGCAGATCTCCTGTGATTTGTCTGCAAGTTTCTAGACACAGATGGATGGTCAAAAGGAGTATTTTAATCAGACTTTAAAAAAATATCTCCATTGTTACGCTTCTGAGGCCTCCGAGACGTAGGTGGATTTAAACTGGTTAGCTGAACTTTCATACAATAATGCCTTTAACATACCTACTGGAACTTCACTTTTTCATGCAACGTATGGGTTTCAACCTTGCATTCTGCCTCTTTGCCTACCATCCTATTCCACAAATAATTGGGAAAAAGATTTATGCTCATCTTGAGCAAGCCAAAAGAGTCTACAAAGGATGAGCGGATCGTCCTCGGAGGGTTGACCCTACCTATCAACCTGGGAATAAGGTATGGCTATTCACAAGGAATGTCAATTTCAACCACAAAAGATGTTTCACCTAAAGTTCATTGGTCCTTACGTAACCCTTAAACAGGTGAACTCAGTAGCGTTTCAGTTGAAACTACCAAATTCCATTCGGATTCACCTGGTTTTCCATATCAGTTTACTGAAGCCCGCTGCGGAGTCATGGTACCGTGCACCACCACTGATCCTTAGAGACAGTCAGTGGGAGTAGGGGGTGCGATGTTTGTTTGAATCTGAGCGACGAGGCAACCGCCTATGGTGGTGTCTTGTATCTTGGAAAGATTAGTCAGCGGACAGTGATTCATGAGAGCCAAGCACCCACATTCATGCCCGACACTGATTTGCTCATTCCACCGGCGAGTCCCTAATAAACCTGGGCCTGAGAGGCACATGGGAAGGGGAATACTATTGATCCAGCGGTATACTAACAACAGATACTCAGCTACCATATACTCACCTGGGCCCATAAACACAGCACACTCTGAATCGAGTAGACCGCTGGGGTTTAGTTTATAATTTAATATTTCTCAAGATTAGTTATTTTAACTTTCCTAAGTAACCTTCACTGATCAAAAAGTTCTATCCTCTGGTCGATGGACCATTAGTTGAACTAATTGATGGTGATAATTAACATAACTCTTAACTATTCTTTTAATTCTTAAAGTAAATAACCACAGACTCAGGAAGTTTTAAAATCTTTATCTAAATGAAATGCATGTGAACCGTCTCAAAATTACAGTGCATTCACCATCATCTAGGAAAAAGTAATTCAATCGATTAAACATCAAGCATATATTTCGGACTCATTCAATGAGAAATGCTCAGGAAAGGATAGGACAGAGAGAAAAGAACATCTACAATCGACATGAATTTATAATTACCAAGAATGGTGTGAAGACCAAGCCACCTGGCCAAAGGGCTGGTAAGGGTCCCCTGGGATAGATCAGGAGACAAAGACTTCAGGACAGGATTCAGGACAGGAAAGTTGACCTCTCTAAATACCGACGACTGCGTCGCACCCCTCTCTGACACTCTCTTCCTCCTCGAGATTCTTCCGCGATCTTCTTATCTAACCCAATTAAATTAGGATTTCTTCATATTCTCTCTTTCGTTTCTTTCCTTTTCCCTCCCTTTCTACATGTATCCTTCTCGTTCCCTTATTTCTGTAACATTTGCATGTAATCATCACTATCATAACTATTGTTATTATTATAACTACTGGCAATATTATTTGACCTAGAAAACTCTTCCCATAATCAGTAAACCAATTCCCTATTGATGTTATACTCTTTGTTAATTTTCCCCATACACTGTCAACCTCCAGTTGAGTCAAGTCATTATGCATTCTTGTAATATTTCCAATATACCCCTTAATTTCCTTGCTTTTGTCCGGAATATATGTGCAGCAATGTTGAATTTTCAACATACCACAGACTCCGCCCTCTTTTGCCAATAAAATATCAAGAGCGAGACGATTTTGTAAAACCATAGACCTTATTGCAACCATCTCTGTGTTAATCATTAAGAATCCTCCTGGAGTATCTGTATTAAGACGATCAACTATGGTTGATAATTTACAAATTTTCTGTGAATTTAGAATGACTCCAACTGAGGGTATCAATGCACTAAATATATCACCTACTATTTCAGAAAAACTAGCTCTTCTTCTACGTGTTAGTCCATTAGACTTTCTATTGATTCCATTGATTCTGTCCACATGGTATATTTTTGGAAAAACTATTTCAAAATACCAGCTCCCGTACCACCTTGCGGGTAACCTATAATAGGCATTGCTCCCACAAACATATTAGATACCTGGAAATACAGGATCAGTTCCCCTTTTAGACCCTCCTAAAATTAGGAAGTTGTGTTCACATTCACTGAAACCAATGAAAATGTTATTGTAATCTGTGTTTAATCTATGGAGGCAGAATTGTCCCTTCTTCACAAAGTCTAGGGACATCGCAGCATGAGCTTCGCCCTTTGCATAAATTCCCTCTTTCTCAGCCCATGGAGGTAAATGGGTTTTCTGTTCAGCAGCTTTCTTTATTAAATCCTGTCTCCTTTCTTCTACTAAATTCAAAAACTCTTTTTCTTCTTCACGTAATGTACAAGTCAAGTTATTTTTGTGTGCCTGAGCTATATCTATTGAACTCATTGTTAGAAAGAATTCACCCATAAACTGTGCATTCCTACTACTAGCTACTGGATTCATATTCTTTCTAATAGGCAATTCTGAAAATACTACATCTAGATTTGAATAAAAATACTGAAGTCTCCCTGTTGCATAAAATAAACTTGATAAAACACTACATGACACACCATATGTTAGAGGTATATGGTGACATGTCACCCCTTCTGATACTGATGAGGGTAACTTCATACAAACATAACAATTACTAATCTCCATTGTATTAACATACTGAAATAACAATTTAGTAAACACATTTAAAGACGAATCCTTTGATTCATTATGATAGCTTGTTTCATCTTCTACCCCTATTTCTATTCTAGTGTCTTTTATTCCATCTACTTTCTCCTTATTAATCGTATTGTTTTTGTTACTTATTTCCATCAACAAAGGTACTCCTATTGTTAAAAATAACCATACTAATACTACTAATGAAATACTACATAAGCAAAATCTTAAACATTTTCTTTTCAAATTTCGTTTTGGTCTTCCAGTGCCTTCAACTTCTGCCATTTTAATCTGAGAAAATGTCTTTTCTCTTTTTCTTTCTTTGTCTGTTTAATTTTTCTTTTATTTTAAGGAGGTCTTAATTTGCTTTTATCAATCTGTGCAACATGAACCTGTTCTGATTCTTCACTTAAATCTAAGTTTTCAAATTCTTCTAGTATGACGTAGGTCCACTCAGGGGCCTTGTATTTTCTGTTCAGATTTCTCAATCTCGGGCTTCTTCGTGTAACTTTTACTAAGGTCTGTTTAGATTGCGTCTGACTTGTAACCTCATTCACTTGCTCTGGTTTCTTTTCTGATTTTCTCAGATAATACCTTAATATCTTCACTCTTTCTGGCCAATTGTCTCCTTTTCTAACTTTTATGACCTGAACTGCACTTTCACCTTCTCTGTCTCTTTCTAAAGTTCTTTAATTTTCACTAAATCTAGGCACAATCTGTCCTTGTTCTCTATTCTCTGTGCTTGACCTTCTTCTACTTCTACCTGTTCAGGTCTTATTATAATTTGTTCTTCTTCTTCTGCCTGAACTTGTTCTTCTAGTTCTACCTGATCCTGTTCAGGTCTTATTTCAATTTGTTCTTCTTCTGCCTGAACTTGTTCTTCTAGATCTGTCTTTCCCTGCTCAGGTTCATCAGTGTCTTTGTTTATTTCTACCTGTGTTCTTCTTCCCCTGTCTTTTCCTCTCTACCTTCCTGTCTCTTCAATTTGGTTATTCTTCTTGTTTCAACAGTATCATCAGGTATTTCAATTACTGGTATCCACTCTTCCTGACTTGTAATTGGCTGTTCGTCATATAGTTGTCTTTCAGAATCTATCACTCTAGATTCTTCAATGTCACAGTTTTCAACTTCTGACGTTTCAGTCTGTTCAGTCAGTGGCTGCTCTTGTTGTTCAGATGGGCTCTTAACTCTTCTGGTATGGCTAGCATGAATCCAATTGGGTAAACCTGCACACTTCACTGCTGTGGTAGTGACTAGTATGACTTGACGTGGTTTATCCCACCTGGGTGCTAGGCACGATTTCCTTGCGTGTTTCTTCACTAACACCCAATCTCCAGGATTCAAATCATGTGCTTGGTCTGGCTGCCTTTCAACTGCGTCTTCTCCAACCTGGTGAGAGACAGAACGCACCATTTCAGCCAATCCTTTGCAATAGTCCAATACCAGATCATCAGTTATATTCATTAATTTATTTCCAGGAATAAATGCTTGTCTCATTGCCCTTCCCATGAGTACCTCATGAGGACTCATTCCTGTCTTTCTGTCAGGAATACTTCTGAGACCCATCAGTACAAGAGGTAATGCATCTGGCCATTTCAGCATTGTGGATGCACACACTTTCCCTAATCTTGACTTGATTGTGCCATTTAGCTGTTCAACTATTCCAGAAGCCTCTGGACGATAAGCACAGTGCAGTTTTTGTTCAATGTTAAATGCAGCACAGATTAATCGAATTATCTCATTATTAAAATGAGGTCCTCTATCTGATTCCAAAGTGACTGGAAAACCAAAACGAGGAATCAACTCCCTCAACAGTAGTTTAGCAACTGTAAGTCATTTCTTCTGGTGGGGTATGCCTCCACCCACCTCGAAAACAGGCACACTATGACAAGTACATATTTTAATCCATTACAAGGAGTCAACTCAATGAAATCAACTGCAATCTAGTGAAAGGTCCTTCTGCTTGTCCAATCTTTCCCCAACTGACCACTGTCTTCCTGCCTGGATTTTGCTGCTGACATATTAAACATCTTTGGCAAAGGCTCTCTGCGACTACCCTAAACTTTGGATTATACCAACTCTGTCTGAATAATCTGATCATCAAATCCCTGCCTATGTGAGTTGTCCCATGGTATACTCTTGCCATTTGAGAGAGCAGACAATCTGGCATGACTGGTCTGCCATCTAAGTACACCCACACTTCATCTTCTGCTCTTTTTGTACAAGCTGATTTTATCCAAATTTATTTTTCTTTTTCCTCAGCTTCTTCCTGCAACTGTCTAACCTCATCCCATGTTTCTGGAACTGAGAAAAACATAAGTTGGCAGCTGGTTTCACCTGTTTCAATTTTTCTGTTAATTGCCATTGTATTTCTTGCACAGTATCGAGCAATTTGGTCAGCATATCTATTGCCAGCTGCCACATAGTCATTTCCTGACTGATGTGCAGCGCATTTAACAACTGCTACTTCTTTTGGCAATTGTAATGCTTCCAATAAATCCTTTACATTTTTACTGTTTCTGATAGGAGATCCTGAAGAAGTCATGAATCCCTTTGCATCCAGAGTTGGCCAAAATCATGCACAACCCCGAAACCATATTGACTGTCCGTAAATATGGTTATTCTCCAATTTTTCCCATTTTTGCATGCCTTTGTTAAGGCCACCAATTCGGCTACTTGTGCAGATTTGACTCCCGGTAAACAGGATGCTTCAACCACCCCTGTTATTTTACATACAGCATATGCAGCACTTAATCCTCCTCCTTCAGTTCTTAGACAAGACCCATCCACAAATAATTCGTGATCAGCTTCTTTCAATGGTGTTTCTCTTATATCAGGGCGGGGCTTAGTGCACAATTCAGTCACATCCAGACAATCATGATCAATTTCATCTTTCACTTCTTGATTTCATGGATCTGGTAATAATGTGGCAGGGTTCATGATCGTACATCTTATCACTGTCACATTTTCTGCTCCCAAATTCACTCTTTCATACTTAGTCAGCCGACTAGGAGTGAGATGTTGCGTTCTTGTACTTGTCAAAAGAATTTCAACTGAGTGTGGAACATAAACTTTTACAGAATGCCTCATCACTATTGACTCACTTTGCTCCAGACTCATACAAGTAGCAGCTACTGCTTTTAAGCAGCCAGGTAAAGCTGAAGCCACTGGATCCAAGGTGGCAGAAAAATACGCCACTGGATGTCGGCTCAGTCCATGTCTCTGTGTTAAAACTGAAAGTGCACAATTTTCTCTCTCACAGCAAAACAACGCAAATTCTTTTGAATAATCAGGCATGCCTAAGGCAGGGGCCTCACACAGACAATTTCGTAATTTTACAAAAGCTTCCAAACATTCATCATTCCAATCAATTGGGTCTTTCGCTCTTTTCCCGATCAATTGTATCAATGGCTTCGCGAGCATGGAGAAGCCATTAATCCACTGCCTACAATATCCAACCACTCCCAGAAACATTCTCATTTCTCTTTGTGTCCGAGGTAGCTGCATCTCTTTGATTATTTTTATTCTTTCCGGTGTCACTTTTCTAACTCCTCTTTCTATTTTATGCCCTAAATACTTAACTTCTTGTTGACAGAATTGCAATTTTTCTGGAGACACTTTGTGTCCTCCTTCGGCCAAATGGTTCAGTAATGCAATTGTATCAGTGACACAATCTTCTCGTGTTTTTGATGCCACCAATAGGTCATCAATGTACTGAACCAGAACTGATTTCTTGGGCATGACTAATGACTCCATACACTTTTTCAGTATCTGATTGAAAATTGAGGGACTTTCTGTGTACCCTTGAGAAACGCGGCACCATGCCAAAATACGGTCCTCAAACCTAAAGGCGAAAAGATACTGGCTATCTGGGTGCAATGGAATAGAAAAGAATGCTTGGCATAAATCAATTACTGTAAACCAACCAGCATTCCAGGGTATCTGATAAAGGATCACTGCTGGATTTGGCACTATTGGGCAACAAGGCACTACAATTTTGTTAATCTTTCTTAAATCCTGCACTATTCTGTATTTTCCGCTAGGCTTTTTAAGTCCCATTATTGGCGAATTACAAGGACTACTCATTATTTCTTTTAAAATGCCTTGATTAATCATTCGATCAATTTCTGGAACAATTCCTGCTTTTACTTCTGGACTCATTTTGTATTGTCGTGTGTTTGGATAAACTGCACCTTCTTTCACCGTCACTTTAACTGGATCTACATTCGCCATTAGCCCAATATCTTTTCCTGTAAAATCCCACACTTCTGGGTTCACTGTGTTTCTCAACTCTTCTGGCAAATCACCTTTAGTCACTAACGAAAACATCCCATCTACTTCTGTACCTTGCTTGGCTAGCATCATTTTGTATATAACATCTTCATCAGGGGTTTGGAAAGCGACACCATCTGGTGTACAGTAGATCGTGCAATTCATTTTGCACAGTAGATCTCTTCCCAACAGATTTACTGGACTGGAGTCACAAACCACAAACCGATGCATTTCTTTAAAATTTCCAATATGCACCTCCATTGGTTTTGTGATTGGGGTTCTAATCTGTTGATTTGACACTCCTACAACTTGGATGGATTCTCCCGAGAGGGGTAGGTTAGGGATGTCTGCTGTTCTCACAGTAGACCGGGTAGCACCAGTATCCAATAGAAAAGTGATGTCTTTACCTTCCACTTTCCCATCAACAAATGGACCTGACTGATCTACCGGCAAGGATGCGCCAAGCACGCACTCCTCTTCCTCCCCTCAGGCACCGTCATTGCACACAGTCCGAATTTTCTTCATCATTCTGCAAAAAATATTGTGTAACTGCTCTATTTTTCTTACCACTTTCTCCTTGGAATCCGGCGTTCGCACTGTACTTTTGTACGTTCACAAAATTTGGTATAGGAGCTGGTGGCACCTGATATTGTGGAGTAACTACCTGCTGCTGCTGATTCATAAGTACTTCATTCTGCATCTGTGGAATTAAATTTTGATTTGGCCCATTATTATTCTGAATACTCTTACACTCGTTCTTCCAATGTCCAAGCTTTCCGCACGCATGACAAGGAAACTTCTTCTTCGCTTCTTCTCTATTCATTCGTCCTCTAAATTTGCTACCATTCGCTACTTGATCATTCTGACTCTGCTCTTTCACTTGATTATCAGTCTGGGTATTTGTTTTATTCTCCTGCTGTTCTGCCAATTTTACCTGTGCCCACATCATTTTCTCCTTTAACTTTCTACGCCTCGCCTCAATGTCGTCTCCGCAATATTTTGCATACTTTAAAATTTCATCCACTGTCTTGCTTTGCCAGCACAACATGTGCTGCTGAATCATCTGACTAATCTCCGGTTTCAAACCATATACAAACCGATACACAAAATGTCCCATATCCTTATCACCAATGTTCTCAAATCCACTATACTGCTTAAACACCTGTAGCAGCCGTTCATAATATGCATGTACGGATTCATTTGGTTCTTGTGTTGTCCTATCTATCTTTACCCAATCTGTCTCTTTAGGAGGAATTTTCCCTTTCAGGAAAGTAATTACTTGATGATATTTCTTCATCACCTCCTCTGAGGGTGCTCCTGTCTTCGAATCTCTAGCATACTCCTCACTTGGCCAATCAATTGTGATCTTACACTCTGTCCATAAATCAGCAGGTACCACAATGTCAAATAAACCATCCAGGTCTTTCAATAAAACTTTTGAAACCTTCACAAATCTTTCCACTTGTTTATACCATTCAACTGGCTTTTCTCTCAATCTGGGGAAATCATTCAGTAAATGATAAAATATCCTGTCTACTCCAAGGAACATGAACATATCCAACTCCAGGAACTTCTCTCATTGGGCAAATTTTCTCAACTTTATCTGATTCCCTTACTGGGAATGCAGCTGCTGCTTCTCTTGCTTGCACCTCTTCTTTCTTTCTTATCCACCTAATTCTCCATTTGTCAATGTCTCCCCATTTCCTCAAAATATTCATCAACTCCTTTATCTGTAGTCTCTTTCCAGACGCATTAACACTTTCTAAATCTTTGTCAGTAAAATCCACTCGATATGGTTTCTGCAACAATTTCGATTTCCCTATATCTATTCCAATCTCTGAAGCGACTTCTGTTAATTTCTCATGAAATATTCTTGCTCTCCTAGTTATACTCTTACATAAGAATAATAACTCTTCATCATTATAAACGTTCAATCTTTCTATGCTCACACTTCCCACTATCCAATTCCACTTTCAATCTGCTGATATCTAAAATCTTTGGTGGTGGGTTTCGATTATCTATTTCCTGTGCCCATCTTTCTATATCTTCAGGGGTAACTACTGTTGCACCTCCAGTTCCTATAGGAACCAAAGATCTCTTTTCTCTCAAATTTGTAGGCGTAACTATTTTCGGAGTTTCAGTTGAAGGTTCTACATTCGGGAGATCCATTAATGAAATAACTGATTCACTTTCACTGACCTGATCATCTGTAATTATTATTTCTTTTCTGGGACTGTTTAATGGAATTGTTACAGTTTGTGGTTTCTGGCAAGTCTTTTTATTTCCATACAATGGGATTACCGGACCAATGGTCACTGGTACTGTCAAAGCTTCAGCATTTAAATTCAACTGACTTATTTTATGAACTAATTCTTCTCTTGTTTTATTCAAAACATCTCTCTCATTATCCTGCAGCACCCTATTAAATGACGTATCATGTAAAATTTGTGGGGTCAAAGGCATTCCCATCACTGGTGCACTTGGGGTAACCTTACTAGTTGCTGCTTGATACGGTGGTGGATTTTTAATTAAAATATTTTCTAATAACTCAACATCTGTTTCACCATATCCTGTTGTATTCATGTGTTTCGTTTTCTCTTTACACTTTCCTCCAGACTGTTCCTCAGCCAATATCACCAAATGTGATGCAGCGCGAGAAACGAAATTTGTTTTATTCATTTATATGTGTACTTACCTGTAATCGCCCGTAATCCGTAGTTTACTACCCCCCACCTTGCCCCTCCCCCGCCCCACGTCAGCGCCCGGCGGCACTCCCACCACCGACCGCTACTGAAGCATGCGCAGACGTGAATCAGTCGGCTCAATTCAGATAAATGTGAAAGGCCCAAATGCGCACTAATAATAAAGTCAAAAGAACAACTATTAATTTCACAAATAAATGATCACACTGTATAACGCCCATCTCAGAAGTGTGGCTCAATGGTTAGAGCGGCAGACCCTGATGCAGAGATCTGGCCCGGGACCAGGGTTCAATTCCCGCCTCGGCGGGTCTTGGGCTCAATTTCCTCGGACCTGATAATTCTCGCCTCAGTGCCTATTCTAATCATGGGTCCCACTCTGCAACTCTGGGCAATAGCTTGCTTAATCTCCACAACGGCCCCAACAGCGCTGGGATGCCTGGCTTCACCCTGGGGGTGCCCAGGAGTGGACATTTCACAGGAAAAGCCAGGAAGGGTTCCACAGCGGTATGCGTACAGCGCCTGGACACCCCTTTGGGGGTATGGGTGCGCTTTACAAGTACAAATTTCATTCATTTCATCTCTACTCTAACCCCCTTTACTTATTAATACTTTCCCCGCATTAGCATTAATAAAATAGCTTGCTTTCATTTCGGCTAAGCAGGTGCCATGCATGTGGGTCTTAAAGACGCCATTTTAGTGCTTTCTGCTCATGCGCAAGAATTTCCCTCCAAGCCTTATTCCGTCATACTGCGTAGATGCAGTTGACGCATGCGCGGTAAAGATTCCCTGTTAAAGCGGTTTTAGTCCTTTATTCATGTTAATAGCTTTAGTCAAACACATACGCAAGCTTCACTAACCCACGTGTTTCTGTGGTGCGTGTTATTATTTACGATACATTGTTAGTAATTCGTTAATAAGTTAAACAAGAGGATTACTTCCGAGCAAGTCTCTTTTCTTACGAGTCCTTGCTCCATCACTATCAGGGCTCCTCCTGTGACTGCTGCTGCAAGGGTGCCAGTTGGTTCGCAATGGAGTAGTCGGTAGTCTTGACGACTGTACGATAAGACACAGGCACCTAGCATATCGACCAAAGTGGAGAAAATGGTCTACATGGCAGACATATGCATTGGTACAATGAAGAACTAGAACTAATGTGTATGATAATTGTGCTGGGGTGATGTGTGTCGTCTCTCCATCCCTTCGGGAGATCACCAGTGCTACTGTTTAGGGGACTGCATGTCCCATACTACTGAGGCGTCTTTGCAGCAGCCATCTTGGGTGGGGCACAGCTATAAATAGGCGATGAGTGTTATTCTGGATCCTTAGGTGGAGAGGGCGCTCCGTCGCTCTCTCCACTTCACTCCGCTTCCATCGGAGAACACCTTGGGTCGTACAGAGGACGTGGCTTGAGTCCAAGGTAAAGAGCGCATCATGCTTCCTTTTTCTTGTTGATTTAAAAAAAAAAAAAAAAAGAACAATTCGCCATGAGAAATAACAATTGACATGAGACCTGTTGGTTGGGATAATGTATGCTTATGTATTCTTTTGATATCAAGAGAATGGGGATAACTCTACTAACGGAAGTTCGTGCTGTGAAACTGACATTGCGATAATTGCAGGCAAATATATTCCGTGGATAAAAAGAGAAGGGGTAAAGCTCTACCAACGGAAGTTAATGCTGTTAAACTGACACCTGTGGTTTTCTTTTAACTTTGATATCTAGCTACTTTTAGAAGGTGAGAAGTTATTTGTCTTCCTCTGCTAAAGGTACTGGTCTAGTCAAAGACTTAAAGACTATGAGAACAATTTGAAAACAACAGTATGTGACGATTGAACGATTTGAGTTGTGGTATGTATGACACTGCAGCGAACATTAAGTAGTGTTATCATTCAAGTGTGAGAAATGTTCAGATGATAAGGAATGCATTAGAAACTTCTCTTTCAGCTGGCACTATCCAAGATTGCAGAAAACATACCCACACACAGTGCAAGGGGAAGAACCTAAGTCCACAAGAAATGAGAGTGCAGTAGTGAAATTCCCTTTCATTCATAGGTGAATAACTTGTGTCTTTCACAGTGCAAAATAGCATATTTGGGGGGGGGGATCTAGAGAGTCTAATCTGTTACTGTTTCTTTTACAGATCTCCTTCCCTGCTGTTTCCTTCCAAACACCCTTTCCCTCACTTGATCACTCTAAGCTTCTGTGCCTTAATGACAAGCAGAATTGCAGCTGTTGAGAGGTGGACAATTTGAGCATCGCACTGATCCACAGGATCCTCAACCCCAGCTTTCTGGTTATCAGTAACTTCTTCCATTGCCTCAGAATACAGAACACTCAGAATAATCTTTCCTTAAACTTACTTTCTTCAAGGTTTTGATTTAGCTTTGCCTTGTGGAGTCACATTTAGACTTTAACCTTAACTTTGCCAATCCTAGAACACAGATGTAGAACATTGTGGAAAGGTTTCTCCCCCATTTCAGACACTAAATCACACCACTTCTAATTTGTTCCCTGTACTGGTTGACTGTGTCTAGGAGATCTGATTCATTGTCCTCTACTGTAATGTACCCCCTTTTTTAGGGGTCTAGTAGATATCCTATACCTCTAGAAGTCTGTTTCCTAACCTCTGTGGAGACATTGACAACAGACATGGTACATACCACCCCCTACCTGTGGCTAGACTGAAACAAATGTGGAGAGTGTTGGGATTACTGCAGACTTGTCACAGAATCTCTTGCAGGATATAGACGAGGAGCCATAGCCCTCTGCCCTACTCACCCCTCAAAATGCTATTTACATCATTGGTTTTCTTAATAATTAGTGTTTATTATATGTTAACCGAATATGTCTCTTGTATTAGAATCTTTACCAAAATATGATATAACTTAGCAATAATGCTGAATATTATGAAATTGGTAACATATACAAAACCTAAATCTTATCAAACCTTCTCAATAGATAAAGCTGCCCTATTGCTAAGCCATGTATTAACTCCCACATACCCGCTATTGGCATAATGGAATTTTGTATTGTGTCTGTTGGCTATTCATGCCTCCGAGCATTCCAGCTTTCTCTCCCTTCATATTATTGATATTGCAATAGCTGTGGCGAAGTTTATTTAGGCTGTTAAAAGGTTGTTTATGGAATAGGGAATGGAGGGTTGGACTTAGTAATGATAAATAGAGTTTAAAGTTGTATATTTTTAAATGTTTTAAAACAGAATTTTAGTATTTTTGGATCATATATGCGATATTGGAATGTGTTTATAAATTATGTATGGAATTGTTTTTAAGAAAATTAAGATTGTTGTTAGGAAAATTAGACTCATATAATGGAATGAGATGATGAATATGTAATAATTGTTTGAATTTTAAACAAAATGTCGTGTTTTATGTGGTTTAAAGATCAATGGTCTAAATAAACTTACTTTTTGATTTGATAATTGATGGGGGCTTTATACCAAATATTCCATAGCATGTCTATGTAGCTGGTGGATGCATCTTTGACTGAGAGCCCCAGTTTGGGAAAATAACTCCATTTGCAGGGCACAACGCTTTCTTTCAAAATATCTGCATTTAAAATTCAGTTAGTGAAGAAACCGGAGACGCAGGATGTTGTTTTACAAGGAAAGTTTAAATTCTTAACTGCTGATAATAATAGGAACAGTGGCAGTTGAAACTTTCTTTCAAACTGCAATTAATAATGAGCAGTGTGAAGAAGAAGGAATGTGGCGACAGGCTTGCATATAAAAGAAGAGATTAGTGAGCATTATTTGCTCAACTAATGCAACAATGTGTTAAATGAACACACTAATTGTTTAAGGCCTAATGCAGACTCATGCTAAGTGACCACACTTATGTTAACGTCTAGTGCCTATAATAATGTATAACAACACCACAACAAATAGTAAGGATGCTAATACACAGCACACTGTCACATCTTACATTTCACACCTTGCCATACCCTCACACTTCCTCACCACCCAAGTACAACTGAGAATAGAGTGTTTCTTCCTCAAGAGCCAAATTCCAAACCTCAGTCCCAGAAGCAGCCTCTACTGAAAGACACGTCTGCAAATCAAACCTGTGATGTAAAGAGATCACAACTTGGAGGCTCAAAGTTCTGCGTTAATAGAGTAATCACTCTAATTCCCTCTTGGCCCACATCAGTAACTTTTGTGACCAGTGGCGGCTCGCAGAGGGCGTGCTGTGGGTCGCTGGGGCAGGGGAGGGGCAGGGTGGTGGGGTAGTAAACTCGGACAAATGACGGAACGGAGGAAAGTAATATTACTTTCCTCCATTCCATCGTATGTCCGTGTTTACTACCCCTCCACCCTGCCCCTCCCCCGCCCCGCCCCACCGCCCCGCAGCACGCCCAATGCGAGCCGCCACTGTTTGTGACTATCAAACGTTTGTCAATCTCTCAAGATATGGCATTTCAAATAAGTTTTCAGCTATGACTAGCCATTTGAGGAGTTAATCTGGCCTCTGGTAAATCAAAAGGTATTTATAAGAATCATCTATCCTTGCCATTAGGCGTGTTTATTACTCAATGTACCACTATCAGAGCACATCTCTAGCCCTCACAAATTGCACCTACACATACTCATAGTCCCTCCTTTGAAATGCAGTTCGCATTCAAAAGCAGGCTTAGGAGAACTCCTCAAAACTCAATATGCTACCTCTCCACTAAGTACTGCATACTACTCACTGGGAAACATGCAGGGCACATATTTGGCCATACATGGCAGATACACTTAGACATTTGTCACATTCTCATTCTTTTACTTATACATTACTGCCACAATACTGCTTCCCACTGCTGTACTAAGACTGCCTATCTAGGGCTGTATTACATAAAATGCTATAGGAGTGCAACTTGCGTGTGTACCCGGTTTCTATGCCCCTCGGGCACTTTCAAATTACAGAAGGAGCCCCAGATTCTTGTGCAGCCCTCTGGGTAATACAGACCGTGCTGGCACAGATATAACACCAGTGCAATCCTAAGAAGGCTTTCATGATTTTCATGGCCATGGCTCCATGCAAATGAGGGAAACACTTCCATTGCAGGCACAGATGCAAAGAGATCATCAGAGGTGGTGCATAGCCAGTGCGCACCTGAGGGCAGCCTATGAAAGGGGGAAAGGAGGACTCATGGACCCCAAAGGCCCCTTTCATTTACCGCATCGCCTTTAGGGAAATCTCTTCCTCCCTTTGTAAAGCAGACCAAGTACTCTCTGCACTCTGAAAGAAGGAGAGGCTGCTCCAGACAGCCGCTCCACCCTGCACAAGTTCACAGCTGACCTGATGGCAGCACATTATCGGTATTAGCATGCACTGTCCTTGTTTGCACCTGATGAACCTAGTTGGAGGTGCACCACAGTGCAATGTGCCCTTTACATAATCCTACCCCTGGTGCCTCTCAACATAATTTCCTGTACGTCCATATGCAATACCACACAATTGGAGCACCTTTAAGTAGCCATAAGAACAACATGGGCCCAAACAAATAAGAGTCCAATAACATTTTCTTCCATAACCAAGCACGTTCTACCCTAGAAATTCATGAATTTAACTCACTTTTACTCATGGAAAAAATATTATTGAATCAAGATTCTTTATTCAGGTGTAATTCACATCTAAGAACAAAGTAAGAGACATCTGTTTCTAGAAAAAACTTTTTGAAATTGCCCTTCAAGATTTCTGTGTCCATCTACATTGCAAATGTGATATTGCCCTTGAGCTACATATAGGAAAGTGAGGCATTCAAAATGAAAATTGGGAAGTTAAATAGCTTACCTCCCCCAAATGAAAAAAAGAACTTTGTGGTTATACATACTGGGCCTGATTCACAGAACTAACTTACGTCAAAATCCTAAACTTACAACAATTTTGGTATTCACAGAATGAACTTACACATTTGGGTATTCACAGAATAAATTTACAACAATTTTAGTATTCACAGAATGAACTTACACATTTGGGTATTCAAAGAATGAACTTACAACAATTTTGGTATTCACAGAATGAACTTACACATTTGGGTATTCACAGAATGAACTTACAACAATTTTGGTATTCACAGAATGAACTTACACATTTGGGTATTCACAGAATGAACTTACCCATCCTAACCTTATGTCCGCACTCGGGCCGGAATTTCCGGCCCGGTGGCGGACATAAAGTTAGGATGTGTAAGTTAATTCTGTGAATACCAAAATTGTTGTAAGTTCATTCTGTGAATACCCAAATGTGTAAATTCATTCTGTGAATACCAAAATTGTTGTAAGTTCATTCTGTGAATACCCAAATGTGTAAGTCCATTCTGTGAATAGCCAAATGTGTAAGTTCATTCTGTGAATACCCAAATGTGTAAGTTCATTCTGTGAATACCAAAATTGTTGTAAGTTTAGGATTTTGACGTAAGTTAGTTCTGTGAATCAGGCCCACTGAAAAAATTCAATATTCCAGCTAATTGATTAGAATGCAAATGAGTTAGGGTTCTACATTATTCTTAATATTAATCTTTCTCACGCTGAATTGTGCAATATCAACATTTCTGCTGTAACAGCCATGCATCTTTTCTGGGTTGAGTTTGTATGGAACTTGATACATTTATGAACTGGAAAAGCTGGCAGGCTGGTATTATTATACCCTCCCATTTGACCTGAGTCATCCTCTCCATATGGTTCTCCAAACCTAAAAAGCTATCCGATCACTATGTTAACAGTTGGCAGGCAAATGTATGTGTATAATTCACAAACCCGCAGCTAAAAAATCCTCATCTTTCCATCTGCCACAAAATGCATATAGGGATAGACTACTTGATGATGCCCTGGAACGCGAGGTAAATTCTAAAAAAGCTGCAACTGAACCCATCTCTATCTCTCGTTGTGTGTTCATGCACTTGCTCCTGTATGTTACTGCCCACATTGTTATGACACAGAGATGATAAAATGGGAAAGATAGAGTGAAATGAAAGGAAGGGAATTTAGTCAAGGAAACAATGAAACTGGTCAGAAAAATCAATGTATGATTTGTCTTGAGAGTTTGTGAACGCCCGCAAACTTATACGTTAAATGACATAGACAAACTCCTCTCTGCGTGTTACCCACCATGGTAATGGTTGAAGACTTATTTGAATGAAATACTACTGCAGCTTTACTTCCAGGATGGGGAGGTGAATGGAACACCCCAGAACTTTATGGGGTTGAGGAAAGGGCTTTCTCCACTGGGAAATGTGTTTTCCTAGTGGTGAAAAATGAAAAAGATAAAAAGCATTTGCACAGTGGGCTAGTTTTTACTAAGAGACCCGTGGGCTTTGTTGTGAGTTCTGATTGTGATTTAGTGGGGGGACGGCCCACGCAGGTCCATAAATCTCCTCGCAGCCCTCGTTGTGTGTTTTCTAGTTTCTACCACACAGATTAGTCCTGTGTGTACGACTCCGCGGCTCCAACACGGAAAGGCTTACAACGGTCCAGGAGAACCAGGAGTGGGACGTAGTTCCTGGCAGACCCTGGTGGTAGTGGTAAGCAGCTGTGAAGTGCGGCGCTGACAGCTTCCTCCTCTCCAGCTGCTCTAATCACTTGACTGCTCACAACGACCCTTGGACCTGTGATATTAAAAGCGGGAGCGAGCCGCTAGCAGTTGGGGGACACCTACGGCCCATTACTTGGATTTAGGACTTTGGTCCACAACACAAATAACAACAAAAACAGCTGGCACGGCAAGGCCCTCACTTCGCAAAGGCAGCAGCTGGTGGGGGCTGGCCCTTGGCAGCACAGCAGTGCAGCAGTGCAGCAAGGAGGGGATCTTGTATCCTGCAAGGGTAGCAGAGAGGGGGCAACGGCCAACTGGCAATGATCACCTAATTGCAGGGTACCATCTACTGCTTAAAGGGTACCCTCCCAGGCTTCTCCCAGATGACTAGTCAGCTTATGTACTGATAGTACTGCAGCCAAATCCCCACAGAACTGTGACAGATTAAAGCATATGGTAGCACATCACAGCTTCAAGCATATGCCGCATATGTAACATCCCGTGGCTTCTTCAGCAGCAACACAGCAAAGCACAGCCTCGGATCAAGCTCTCTAATCGCTTGCTGCATGCTCATGCCCCTCCATAGTAGTGTAACATCACAGAGGCGACATGGCGCAGACAAAGCACCCAGGACAACCGTACAAAAGTCATCCTAAGCAGTAAGGATGCAGACATGGAAATATAAGACTCGTAGAAACAGGCCGGCCGACAGTCTGGCACTGCATCCCCCAGCAGGGGTCCTTTCAATATCACTCTGTACCTCTATGGCCAACGCACAGATGGAGGCAAGAGAAAGATGCAGCCACCCACCATGCCATGAACTCACCACCGCAAGGAATTCAATAAGGTGAATTTTCTACAAAGCTACGGAACTGCCCTTAGAAAGTGCGCACGAGGGTTCGCAAGACGGGGGCACTCATGCATAGACCTCTCATGCGTGGGGAACGAAGGAGAATGATCTAGCAGATTAGACAGTAGCCCACTCAATGGCACACAACTTTCAGCCCTGGAAGAAGAATTTGTAGGGAAGTTTAGAACACAAAGCTTTCTCTCCTGCCCAAACTTGAGGGAAAGCAACTCCGAGATAGATTTAGCCAGAGAGACAGTTACTCACATGGTCACCCCAACTTCAGCTCCCCAAAAAGGGCAAGACCACAAAAACCTAAAGACCACTGGGATGCTCTCTATATCTAAGTCAGCCATTTAATGTACACTACAGCTCGAATCAACCTTAAAGCTTAAGACGGTCACCGCCCACGTCGTTCGTGAATTAGAGTGGTCCCTGGTGTGGGGGTGTTCGCTATTAAGTACACAGCCAAATAATGGCTTACCATCAAACTTAAATAGCCTGTCATTGACAAGAAGAAGGGCAAGCTTCACAGACCAGGAGCTGGGGCTACTGTTGGATCGCTTCCTTAACAACAATGAAGGACAGATCGACAAAACACTCAGTGAAATCCCTTCAGTAGAGAGGGCAATGGGTGGTAAAGGCCCTTATCCTGCCCCCAGGAGCCCACCCACCTATAACTCCCAAGAGATGGCAGCAATAAGAGCCTCACAGGACATAATTGTGAGGGCGCTTCTATGGCAGTCTAATAAAATGGAATTACAACTGGACCAGGTACAGTCACTGGCAAGCCACTTAGTAGGTCTTGGGTCCAAGATAAACCAACTGGAGCTTCACTTCATCGGGAAGGAGAAACCATGTCCAATCTATCCAATAATGGATAAATTAAGCACTCTTCCTGAGTTATTGGGAACCTTGGTCAGGGTAGTCAAGGCTCCTCAACGGGATCAGAACCCCAGGCAGTGACAGAAATCTCTCTGTCCTTGGAGGAGCACAGCTCAAGCTCTCACGGGTCGGATCCACCAATAGCGCTCACCTCCTGACACTCGCGGCCTTGCAACAAAAGTACCAAATAATTTGAGGGACTGCAGACCGCCTGATAAAATTCTGAATGCTAGCAAGGGTGACCGCATGCAAGGAAGGCCTCAATCCCCCCATAAGGCCCAAGCAGAATTAGAAATTGAGAGTGCAAAAATGGATCCTGGTGACATCCTACCAAATGCCCTCCTAGGGAATGTCACCTGCCTATCAAGAAGAGCGAAAAAAAGGCTTAAGAAGCAATACAAGAAGCAACACCTCCTAAGAATATCTTCAACAATGCATAATGCAAACTAAACCCTAGAGGAACATGAGGGCTCAAAAACAATCAAATTATTCCCAATCTTCCTGCCCCCACCTATACCTAAAGCCCTCCCGCCAGAGAGCCGCAACGTCACCGGCTCACATGTTGACAGGGAAGCCTAAAGCCCTCCCCCCTGCCCGAGTGCTGCAACATCTCCTGCCTGCACGTTGACGGGGACGGCAGCATCACAAACAGCCTTACCCGCCACAGCTACAGAGGACACACCAACCACTGTGGGGTCACCAAGGGGGGCGGACAGACCTCTCAGACCAAGGCATACAATTCGACTGGAACCTACAGAATGCCCGTTGAACAAAAGGAGCACAATAGTATATCCAAATCCTGGCAGTGAGAGAGCAGGCCAGCCCACAGAGCACATAGGGTGGCAACTAACTACCAGTAGCAATGGGGGCTTTTAATGGTCAGATTGACTCTGCAGCAGGCCCCTGGAACATCCAAAGCACAATGGAATATTTAAGTCCACGCAGTGGAGTGTTTGTCCTACCTACAGAGCACACAAGGCGGCGTCAGACCCCCAGCAGCCGGGAGGAATCCAAAGGACCTTCTCTTTAGTCCGAGCATCATGCTTGCACTCAGACAGAAGACTTGGTTCACTGTGGGCAGGCCAGCAAAGGCCTCTCCGCTGCTCTATCAGAAGCCCAGCTACCCTCTCAGCACACTACAAGAGAGGAGGAAGGGAGGGTTAACACCAAGCTTCTGCTCATTCCTCAATATATTTCAACAGGTCCAACAGACACCCTCAATAGAGGCAACTTTTTTAGGCTATTCAGTCATGTTCCAGTATCAAGACACATAACCTCAGAGGACATGGATTGAGTAAAGTTTGAGCCGCACCCTCTAAATTCAACCAGAGAAGTCACCAAGTCAACATGGAAGAGAAATTCCCAGAGAGATGCAGTATGGGCACAAAGAGCAACCTTTACAGTATGGGGCATTGAATTACACATACCTCCACCAGTAATATACCCACATGGCCTCCTTACCACAACATCTATGAAAACTTCCATAAGCGTGCTGAACTGTGCTGCCGGGGGAAACCGAGGCCGGTGCCTGGATCCAGAGGGCCAAGAGCACTAACCATCATCTGTACGGATAACCAGAGGGAGGTGCCTTCAGACATGTGCAATTTCATCCACTGTAAGTGGGGGGAGCTAGGACCCTCTCATCCAGATAAACCAGGGAGGGGTCCCTAGTCCTGTAGGTGCTCTTGACCCCTGAGCTTTGGGTCCAACCAACTCTTTATAAATACTCTCATTGAATGTGGCCGGTCTTAGGAGTGTGATAGCGACTAGGGATGCCCTGGCCTTCCTGAACACAAACGATATCCTATGCTTCCAGGAAAACTAGGAACTTGCCCCCTTGCATTTGTAAGGCTGCTATGAGATCTTTACACCAGAAAAGAGAACAAGTATTTTTGGCCGAGCATCTGGGGGTTTATCAACCTTTATGAAGCACTCAGTAGACCTAATGGTAATTAAACTTCCAATGGATTGTAAAGCAGCACAAGCAGTCGAGATCAGAGGTCTGAAACTCAACCAGAAAAAGATTGAATTGATACTGGTGAACTGCTAGATAAATGCTCCAAAAAAATCTAAGTTACTAATGATCCAGGGCCTGATGGACTGTCTAGAATCGCTTGTTCTGGACCACCCAGCCCATGAACTTATAATACTTGTTGATTTTAACATCAGTGCTTTCTTCAGATTCCCTCCCCCGGGAGAGAGGGAGGGAGGCAAATTGTACAAGAATTTTTGTCAACTTATAAAATGGTATCAGCGCAATGGGAAACTGGCAAAAGACAAGGACCGCTCATTCCCCCCAACCTTTAAAGGGCACTCGACCATTGATTATGTTTTCCTATCTGAGGGACTGGCCAGGCAGCTGGTGCACTTTGAAATCACAGAAAGGGGGGAAAGCGCTCATAAGCCCCTACAATGCACGGTTAGTCTCCAGCTAAAACCACTTGTGATTAGCACACCAGTGGGCTCTTCAACAGGTGTGGAGAAAGTAAACCTAGTTAAAAGAATAAAATGGAGGTCGGAGTACTCACCAGTGGTAGCAAGCTGGCTAATAACGAAGGGCCCTCCGTAGTGCACAGAGGCTAAATTATCAAAAACCGACAATCCACACTGCTGCAGATGTTAAGCATAACAGACAAATCCTTAAGAAAAACACCTGGGAACTTAAGGAGGCAGGAGATCAAAAGGAATGGGCCACCCTATTCCAACTACTGAAGGACCCTAACCACATGTGCTTTTGGAAACACATCAACAAACTAAAGTCCCTAAATGAAAAAAGGTAGAATGGAGTCTCAGAAGCAGCTTAGGTCAGTCACGTCATACACTTATATGCTGATAATTTACCTCCCAGACTGAGGTTTCCCTGTGGATAGAAAAGGTAGGCAAGCAGATCGCATCCACGGAGGAGGTCACAGAGGAACCACTACCCGGGGAGAAGGCAGGTGAAATCACAAGGCCCATGCTCTCTGCCTCATCTGATGAACCCAACCAAGCAGGACCTGAAAATATATCTCCTAGAAGGGTTGAAAGAATCATAAAGTACATGTGGAAGGATGGGGCAGCCGGCCCCAACGGTCTGCCAGCATCTCTGTTCAAAGCTGCGCCTGACATCTGGGCAAGGATTTTGACCCCACTCTTCAACAGTGGGTTCCAGATGGGGTTGGTCCCGGACATGTTGCGAGGTTCAATTCTCAGCCCCATATACAAAAATGGGGATCGGTCAATACCTGCCAATTACCGCTTAATCGCACTGCTTGATGTGGAAGCCAATATATATGCAGATATCCTGCTGTAACTCTTGGAGGCCTGGGTTAGTGACCAGCAGATCCTTCAGTTTTTTCAATCAGGGTTCAGAGCCGGGGCATCAACAGTGGACAATATCATAGCACTATCCTTCCTTAGGCACCAAGCTGCCAAACACAGCAGCTTACCTCTACTCTGCTGCTTTATCTATTATAGTGCCGCATTTGATAGAGTGGATAGGGGAACCCTATGGAGGGAGCTGGATGCCTGGGGTATACCCCCAAAGCCCCTAAGTGCCATAATCTATTTATACTCTTAAACATTGGTTTGTGTGTCCAACGGTCCAGGCTCGGCTACCCGAAAAATTAAGACAAATAGGGGCCTAAAGCTGGGGTGCATCCGGGCTGCTCTATTTTTTAATTTGTATACAGCTGACTTAGGGAAGTGTTTGCAGCGGGCGCTGAGTTCCTTGAACACTCCTAACAAGGCTAACTAGCTCATAGTCAACCAGGAAAAAACAAAGGTCCTGATATCAGCCACTGCAGGAATAAAACAAGCATTTGCAATGCAATAGGTCTTGCATTTGCGAGAGTTTAAGCTATTGGCATTGTAAATGACAATGCCTTTTATTTATGTTTTTAAAATCAACGCATAAATAAAAGGCAATGTCATTTACAATGGCAATAGCTCAAACTCGCGTAAATGCGAGCCCAATTGCATTGTATGGCAAAAACACGTTCCTCTTGTTAATCAACCAAAACAGACTTAATGAGCATCACAAAACTCCCCCTTGAAAACTATTATAAAATTCAGAAAGTAGAGTGAACTCGACCCGAAGGTCTCAAAGCACTTTGATAAAGCACTGGGTACATGACAAGTGGTCATATACATTGTCTACAACCCACGTGCCTCTAAACAAAAAACGGGAAACTGAGGCAGGCAGTGATGCAGCCCACAGGAAGTGATGCGAGGGAATTTGAAAGTTTTAGAAGTAGCAGCTGAAAGGAGGCAGTGTCATTGTTGCAGCAGCTGAGAGTCAGAGCTTATGTGAATTTGTTCGGAGTAGAGGAAGAGAGTCTGTGGTAAAAAACAGGTGAGGCAGGAGATGCATGTGATGCGTGTGAGCTAGGCCATAGTACCCCACTATCTAAAGGCCTATATTCGCAGCTTAAGAAAGTTTAAGCCCTACTCCTTAAGCACAACAGATGCACCTATACTGAGTAGATTCGAGGGTGAGAGAGAGGGCTTCGCGGATCCTACACCCGTGTCTGACTCGCATTGATGTTTTGCCCATTGTATATTCTGTAAGGAAAAGGAGAAACTAAACATTTGGACACTGCATGCAAGCTAGTTACTGAGCGATCGCGCCGATGAAGAATCCACATGATCGAGTCTTGAAGCATTTGAGCCAGAAGTTTGGTTTAAATAGAAACACTGTTTCTTCTGAGCGACTCTCCAATTAAGTAACGAGACTTCAAATGAAAACTCGTTTTTCCTCACCTGTTTTGCAAGAGTAGTGTTCTGTAAGGAAGAGGAAAAACTAAACATTTGGACACAGCATGCAAGCTAGTTACTGAGCTATCGTGCTGGCAAAGAATCCACATGATCGAGTCTTGAAACATTTGAGCCGGAAGTTTTTTTAAATAGAAACACTGTTTCTTCTGAGCGACTCTCCATTGAAGTAATGAGACTTCAAATGAAAACGCGTTTTCCTTACCTGTTTAGCGACGAGTGGTGGCAGAAAGTAAAAAAGAGTTCTCCCACACAGCATCTGAAGATGGAATGCGGAACGAAACTGTGATTGGTGTTGCGCCTGAGCCTTTAACGGATGTGACGTATGTCCAAAGTGAAAGAGTGAGGAGGCACCTAAGAAAAGCGACATCGGAGTGAGCCAATGGTAAGTAGGAGGCGGGAGAAACATGGTATAATTGATGACAACAGGTCTTGCATACAGCGCTTGCACGCTGATGCTCGACCTAAAGTACCTTTCCTGACGTCTTGTCAGCCAGAGCATCACTACAGCTAGGAAGTTGGCCATTGGTTTATTTGGTTTAAAGATCGACTAAAGTACCATCACATAGATTAGCTTTATGATTGTTTTAACATACTCTTGATGTATGTTTGTCTCATTATTAAATCATCATTACAAGATGGCGATTCCTTTTACTATTAGTAATGCCCCTGGTTTGGGCCGTATTCACATGAGCACCGTGCTCACGTAGGTCACGTGTCACGTGAGCTAGAGTTTAAATTAGCAATATGGCTACAGATGCCGCGATTTACTTTTTACGAGCGGACTGCTGTACCGTCAGTGGTCGCGGACTACTGTGCGACTTAGGGTGAGTACCCGGTGATGCCATGAGGGACACTCATTTAGCATTGTACGTAATGCACGATGTTTATTTTTTTAATCGTTGTGTTTTCTTGATAGGTACTATCGTATCATGGATGCGTACCCTTTATATATTTTTTATCTTGAACTTGTGACCATTAAGGACGCACCACTGGATGTACACATCTTGTGATTTATTGATTTTGAGGTACGTTTCCACCTGACAATGGTGTTCATATTGCGGATTTAGTTATGCCACCACGTTGGATCTTTGCTCTTTTCCCAATATAGGAATATGCATCATTATGACATGTCCGTATGTTATTAAGCGGTGCAAACTTAACAGTGTTTGATTAGGATTATTTGTTGCGGACATGATCCACTGTATGTGTATGTATGTATTAATATGACATCTAGCAGGGTGAATTTACCCATGTTTGATGAAGATTATTAGTTGCGGATACATCCTGGCTACACTAGCTTGTGTGTGGAAGTGTGGTTTTAGGTCACAGTTCCGAGACAGACAGATCTAGTGATTTCTTTTTGACAATTTGGGTCCATAGTGATGGCTATACTATTATGGAGAATTGAGTTATTTTGTATGGCGCTGTTTACATTCGGCATAATGAATCGTATTTTTTCATTCTGTGATTTTAGATCGACGGGCAAGTTATACGATACTTCCACGAAACTTCGTATGCAATTTGATGCGCCCTTGTGTTTCATCAGTACTCGAATCTACTATTGTTTCATTCCCATACTGGTGGGTTTTTGATTAACAATAAGGGAAATAAGAGTACCTTCTCATCCTTAAAGTGTCTCTATTATGTGGAGTTCAGTGGTGTAACTATTTTATGTTTTAGAGATAAACTTTCACAATCATCTCCTATGCACACCATATGGGTGTTTCTTCACTGCATATCAATCGTTTTCACTCATGGGTGAATTAGACACTTTCTTTGGTATGTCTCTAACTTTGTGGTATCTCATTGGGTTATCTGTACTTATTAGACTTAGACTTGGTTTTATCTTTTCTTTTTCTTTTTCTTTTCTTCTCTCTTTTTCTCTTCTTCTCTAGTGGATCTTTTGGGCATTGCTCATTTTAGTGAACTATGCACTAATGTTGAAACATATATATTTAAATGCAGCAAGATTGATTAATTGTGTTCTTCAAATGATTTAGAATTGTAGTAGGTTGTGGCAAGGTTCCACTCATTTTGTAAATAGGGTCTTTTTATACATTTGGTGTTTTTATGTATATTTATTGCATTTACTTATCTTTCCAGCCTTGAAAAAGTCTGAGTGCAGACGATGTGCGACTTAGGGTACTATCGTATCATGGATGCGTACCCTTTATATATTTTTTATCTTGAACTTGTGACCATTAAGGACGCACCACTGGATGTACACATCTTGTGATTTATTGATTTTGAGATCGACGGGCAAGTTATACGATACTTCCACGAAACTTCGTATGCAATTTGATGCGCCCTTGTGTTTCATCAGTACTCGAATCTACTATTGTTTCATTCCCATACTGCCTTGAAAAAGTCTGAGTGCAGAAGAAACATGTGTCGGCTAGATCGTGTGCTGGGAATAATTTAAAAAAAAAAGAATCAATAAAGACAAGAATTTGAAGATTGTTGAACTCGTTTTTGGGCTGTGTGTCGGCTTTGGACAATATTGATCTAATTTAAAGTATAATTGTATAGCATTCAATTAAATAAATACATGTAGTTTTTTTGTGTTTCAAACTCATCCTAAACTTGTGGTGGACTGAAGAATACTTAATAAGGGTGTGCTGGAAGAAGCTTTATTACGTTTCAAATATATGCATGTTATTTATAATGTGCTGACAACATCTTTAGGTAGTAGGTGTTACAGGCTGATGGAGCACCCCGATCCAAACATTTTTTAATAATAATACTAAACGCCCATAACTACGATTTATATACATGGTCATCATTTGATGTGCGGTTTTTCCCTTTTGGGTCCACCACTACCTATTTTCTATGTTTGTTTACAGCTAGGAAGTATAACTACCTTGGTGTATGGTTCACTGAAAGTAACACAGCAGTGGCACAAAAAATGCAATAAAGAAAAAGGGCACAGCAATTGTTTATGGGGTAGGTCAGCTAGATCAACAGTCAAGGAGTGCATTGGCAGCCCCAATACTAAGGGTAATGAAAGCGACATTTCTTCCAGCCGTACAATACGGCCATTTTGCGTACCACGGAAACTTAGATGAAGCCCTCGAACGAGCCCACTGTACAGCGTACATAAAAATCTTCCAACAACCATGCTACATTCACCCCGCCAGACTAAGGTTGGAACTTGGTCTGGTATCCCAGAATTTAGACTGCCAAGTGGCAATGTTAAAGTACTAACTATATCAGGGTCTGGATGGTAGATATACAATCATTAAAAAGCCACCTAAAACACATATTTGAAACTCCAGGGAATCCTTGGTGTGATCATGTCAACAACGCACTGTGCTCGCTCCACATGACGGGTTCAATCCATCAGGTGGGAATCATTGCTTTTATTACATGGAAAAAGGCAATTAATCGGCAAGTAAAGGTGACCTTAATGGCCCAAGACCTGCTGCTCCTCAGGAATTCAGATGCAGTCCTGGCATTAAATGACTCTTATCTAGCCGGCACTGCGCAGCCATATCTACGCGAAGCTTTTAATGCAGAAACTTGCAGACAGATCTTTTACTTGAGGTCACTAGCTCTGACAATTAAATAATTTTCCCCCTCCTGAGTCAGCTTCAGTGCAAAGAGAGCTTGCAGGCTTTGTTCCTTTCAAAACGAGTCATGGTTACACTTGCTATGTTGCTGTCCCTCCCTGGAGCACCTGAGAAGGCAATGCCAGGCCTACGGGGCTCGAACATGCCAGGAAGCTTCTAGCATCTGCTTCTCAAATTCTGCCCCCTGGGACTTGGCAAGATGTGCAAAATTTGTGGCTATACTCAGGCGATGTCTATCAGCGAGCCCGGTCGCGGCTGACAATGAAAAGTAAATGCAAATGAGATAGGCGGATCTCGCTTCATAGACTGCGCACTGGCGAAGATCTCGGGATAGCACTGACTGCCTTGGTCAATATTTTAAATGTACATGTATTAAGCCGCGAGGTAAAGGACCTATCTGCCTGACGTGGCCCTAATAATAATAATTATTATATTTTTTAAACTCACATCAGCTAATGCAGGATGTACCATATTTGACTGACTGTTTACAATTACCGTATTTTGCACATGCTTTATGCATTGAAATTTTTAAACATTTTATCTGACAACTGTTTTATTCTCTTCAGATCTTATCTATTTGTAATGGTTTTAATTAACTAAACAACAAAGCTTTCAGTTACAATTTACAATGTGGGTACGACTCCACGTTAAGTTAATAGCAAATGTGACATGGCATTCTCAATAGTACACCTGAAATGCGGTGATTGGCACAGCTTCCAGGTGCACTACATTGAATGTCCATTCATGAATCCCCAAAGCTTGTTAAACAACACATGTACAGAGGCTCATGCCTGGGTGCAGATTTGCTGGCTTTGTTTGTGATGGGGACCTGAATGTTGTGGGTTATGTGAGGCCTTCCCAGTTTATCAATGTAATCTGCAACTCCATCCAACACCCAATGGGACTCAGTGCAAGTTCTGAGTTAATTTTAATGGAGCCGGGCACTCCCAATACCTGCGCTATTACATTTATGAAGTCTGCAGAGTTATCATGAACCTACTTCATTAAACTCCAAAATGTCATCCTTCTAAATCAACTGAAGCGTGTGGGTCAACATCAAACGCCAAATGAGCAACTAATAAGTCAATGAGACCCATATTTATCGATCCCGCTTAACTACAGCTGAAATGGAGGTTTCCCCAGGTTTTGCTAACTCTTTGATAACTTCTGGGAAAGCACTCTTAACCGGGCCAAATCCAAGGCACTGAAAATGGTATTAAATGAATTCTGTACCATTTGCATAAAACTTGATATGTGTGCAACTATATCTGTTCTTTCTACATTCACTCCCACAAGTGCTTTGAAAGCTTTTCAGTCTCATCCATTGCTAGTCCTTAAAAAATCAAACCTGGCCATTGCACTGTGAAGCTTTATCGAGAAAGATCAGCCCTATAAAAAGTAGAGGTTATGAAATATGTTATTTCCACTTGCACAATTATGCCAAATGTCAGAAAAACAATGCAAAATTATGATACATGCAAATCTGACATTTATTGCTATATTTTAGTGTGACATGCATCCTTACGTCCATTTCCTGCAACAACAAAAGAGGCACAAAAAACACAAGTCCCTAGAAGAATAGCCGCTCATGTTCTGATCACTGGCGTAATTCCTGTGCTCCCATGATACGATTTGTATCTCAACAGACTTGAAATTACACACTCTGGCATAATGGGAGAGTTTGGGAAATTTTGCTTAACAAGCATAATGCAAAATGCCAGAAATTACACGAGATTAAGCCAGCATAAATACAACTTCACCTCAATTTAGTAATACGTTTCAATGAATAATTGATCGCTGACAAATCGCTGTTTGTGGTTGCACCATTCCCCTTTTATGGTTGTAGTTTGCATAGAGCTAGGGCAAAACAAAGATACGTCCTTTCACTAAATGCATTGGCCTCCCTACGACTTTAATAGAAGAAGAAAAAAAGTGACTTGAATTGCCTCTCCCTGAAAGGAAATATAACTTCTTTAGAATGAAAGGAATGTATGTGGTGAAACCCGTTCTTCCTTCATTTTCTTTATAACTTAATATATATTTCTCCTAAAACTAGTCTGGCGCACTTCAGTGTCTGACAAAGATGCATTATTTTTTAATTTGCTTTTCAACAGAAGCTTAAATGCCTTCTGAACCTACATAATCCATCTAGCTATAAGACATACACTGGGCCATAAACCGCTGCTCATATACATAAATATAAATCTATCCAAATTCCATTTCCTATAAATAAGGGCTGAATGGACCAGTGAAGCAAAATGTTATATTAACTCAAGGTTGGTAATGGATATAGTCCCAATACCGGCAACATCCCCCAACCTTCCCATAGGCGAACGTGCATAAATAAACCACAAGACACTTTGTTTATGGGAAAAACTTGTTGCAGGTTTATTCCATACAAGAGTATGCAATAAGGTGGGTTATCTTACGGGCGATCCATGGGCAGGCAGCCGTCCAACCTATGCTGCCCCTGCCCGCCTGATGAGCCAGCACTGTGGGATGTATGCGCGATCAGCGCTACACCTTTGTTGATCCACCACTGGATCACGTGTCCCTTGTTACCATCCTACTCACGCCCCTTTCACGGCGGAGCGTATCAGGGCAAACCCCCGGTTGGTCAGGCCCCCAACTGCCCGAAGGACTAACGGGGCACCGTCGCGGTTCTCCAGGACCCTGCCCTGAGGATCCTGGTCTTTGGCTCTGGCACCCCTATTGTGCCGCGCAGAGGTACCCTTACTGTACCCGTCTGCCGCAGAGGTACCCTTACTGCACCAGACTGCTTCCAGATCGCCCTGTAACTCCGCCTGCAACGCAAAAGAAAACATTAAAACATTCATTACACTTTGCCCACCAGCCCAGCCGAAGGGTAAGAGGAAGGGAGGAGACGGCGAGGCTGGCGGCAAAGAGGCCACTGGGAGGGTCAGAGGGGTATACATACCCTCCCTCCCCCCTGGGCGTGCCGGAAGTGACGCCCACACCCCTGAACAGCGGGCTCCAGGCGGAAGCCCTCTGCTGCTAGAGCGAGGGGTAGGCTTGTGCCGCAATGGCACTAAAGGGCCGCCCTTTTAGGGGGGGCCCCCTTTGGGGCGGCGGGCAGCCACATAGTCCCAATACCGGCAACATCCCCCCACCTTCCCATAGGCGAACGTGCATAAATAAACCACAAGACACTTTGTTTATGGGAAAAACTTGTCGCAGGTTTATTCCATACAAGAGTATGCAATAAGGTGGGTTATCTTACGGGCGATCCATGGGCAGGCAGCCGTCCAACCTATGCTGCCCCTGCCCGCCTGATGAGCCAGCACTGTGGGATGTATGCCCGATCAGCGTTACACCTTTGTTGATCCACCACTGGATCACGTGTCCCTTGTTACCATCCTACTCACGCCCCTTTCAGGGCGGAGCATATCAGGGCAAACCCCCGGTTGGTCAGGCCCCCAACCGCCCGAAGGACTAACGGGGCGCCGTCGCGGTTCTCCAGGACCCTGCCCTGAGGATCCTGGTCTTTGGCTCTGGCACCCCTATTGTGCCGCGCAGAGGTACCCTTACTGTACCCGTCTGCCGCAGAGGTACCCTTACTGTACCAGACTGCTTCCAGATCGCCCTGTAACTCCACCACAGCCCTGGAGGCGGCCACCGTCGCAGCCAGGGCCCCCCACCACTGCACCTCCTATTACCTGCAACCTTACTAGCAAAGTAGCCTTTAACCTTAGCCTGAATCAGCTCGTGTCTGATGAAACCCAGACCCCTCTGGTATGCGAGCTTACGCCATGAACAGTTCCATCTTACAGGGATGTTCAACGGCCTTGTCAGACTTAGCTCCGTGCCACCTCTGCAGGGGATCATCTCCGCCCATCAGAGCTTCACATTGACCCATGTAGTTGCTGAACTCACCAAACAGCGCATTTCAACATGCGACCGCTCATTTCCAAGCCTCCTGCAAATCTAGGGGAAGAGATCACTCCCTACTGGTATTAGATGAACCCCATCTATATCACAATAGCCCTTGATGTTCGCCTGGATCAGCTAGTGTCTGAAGAAACCAAAGACTATTCTGGCCTGTGAACCTGTGCCAAGAACTATTCACCCTCCTGCGGGAAAGTTCCTCTGCCTCACATGACCTAGCCCCATGCCAACTCTGGGCGGGACGATTTCCAACACCAAGTCTCACATTGCCCCATCTATTTGCTGATCCCACCTAGCTGCCGTCCTTCTAGCACCGTGTGTGCCTGAAACCCCTGTGTCCCCCATCTATGGGACAGCAGCCCCCTTGTTAGGTAACCGCTCCCACCCCCGCCTGCCTGCTTTGGCTATTCGGGCGAGGAGGATTATGCTTAACCTTTGCAGTCCCTTTGCTTTCTAAATCATGACGCACAGGAATGTTCATAACTAGCAGTATGTGACAATGAGCAAGGGTGCCCACCTGCCCATGCCATGCATCCCTTATTCCTTATGGGAATTCCGCCAGCTCAGCACCCTCTGGTGAAACCCTATGGCATACCAGCTAAGTGAATCAGTCTGATTTAATACAGTGCTCACAGAGCGATATGGTGCCTAACATTAAGGATTGACTAAGTCCTACCTAACCCCCATCCTAGAATATTCCCGGAAAGGGGGACAGGGGCGTTCACACTGCCCACCCTTGGGCAACCCCATAGGGGAAAAATTACCTGCTCCGTTGAATTTTAATCATTGTTGATCACTGGACGTGCCAAATGTTCTTTTACATAGTAGCCTTTTGTGCTTGACACCTTGTTTCCCCATTTCTTGGGACGGCAGCACACTATGTTGGCTGACAGCGTCACCACCCAGCGAGGCTACCATAGCTAACTGGGCGGGCCTTTGAGCTCAACTGCAGGACATGTCACCTACCCTTGGTTCTGGGGTGCACTTACTTCCCCCATTGACCAGACGATTGCACAAACCCCTTTGATTGCTAAACCCTGGTGAACACCTTAATGGTATCAAAGCTGGTTTGAAAGAATATGTCTTGTGCCCACTATTGGAGACACCTTACCCTTTTGTGCAATTACAACTTACGCAGCGCACCCCGCTGGCCTAACTGCCGTCGGTTCACAGATGCACAGTACCTACTGTCCATCTCCGACCCTGGATGCTTTAAGCCTGCCAACGCAAACCTTAACTACCCAATTTCACCTGGGCGTACCTCTAAATGAGCCAGGCTCCACACAGCTGTAAGGCCAGAGGCACACATGTATTGTGCCTACACAATTCACCCAACAGACAAGTTGGCCCTGACTACCCTGTGTTCTGGTGCCAGATTTGGAAAGAGCCTTGCCTCCACCTGCTGCCCCCTGGGAAACACCCACTGCCCGTGCTCTGGCCGCACGCGGCGATGCCCTCGTGAGCATGGAACTCCTGGTCAACTAAGAGTGCCACTCCAACTACCTAAACCTACACCTTGACCATGGGTGGAGTCTAGCTCTCCCCAAACTTCTGCTGGTGTAACCCACAGACGCCTCCTGTTCAGTTCAATTTAGTAATTCATGGCACTGGCGACCACCAGGGCCCACTACTGGGCTGTGTAAATGCGGCCCCGGGTGACCTTAAACAATCGGCTTGGTGTGGATGGGTGCTAACCTTACCTGGCCGACGTACAATCCCTTTGACAATCACTCCTGACAAGATGTGCCACTGCAGGTAAAGAGTTAAACAGCCCGCCTTACTTCCTCTCCCAGTTATCAGAGTAAATTAGTGAAAGATGCACGTTTGAACTGGCCGCTGATACTGTTACTTACGCCTGGAAATGCTCAACTCGGAGCAGCCCGCTAGCAATGGCTTCCATTGAAAGGCGGTGCCAACAAACCTCCAAGCACTTAAGGCGGTACCTCTGAGTAGGGCTCTAATCTAACAGATGCCCCTTGCATTGGATGACCATAGGTGGCTAGGCAGAGACTTTGGCTTATCCCAGAGACAGTGTAATTTTAATGTGGCAACCGCACTCCCACCGTGGCATACTACAGAAGAGATCCATACCAGTTCATTTTAATTACCCTTCGTATCGTCCACCCAAGAGAGACGTGGTACCCTCTGCCCCCATTACCCTGTGCTACCAAACCTCATCATGACATCACAGGGATTACATAACTCACTAGGTCAATCGGGCCACCGTCCTACAGCTCAGTTAGCACAACCCCGTAGTTGCTCAGCTATAGGGGCTCCAGATAATCTCAGGTGTGAGAAAAGTCTTTCTAACGTAGCCAACCGACGGTTTATACGTGTAAGTGACTGGCCCCCAATATGGTATGACCAAACCAAGGTTGAAGCAATAGGAGCGTGAGGCCCTAAGCAACGGGTGTCTTTGTGTACTGGAAACATTACTTAGCCACGCAAAGAACCATGGACATCCCCTAAATGCGAGTCACCAGATCATCAAAGAAATATTGATGGATTTGAGACCTATGCGCCATCCAAACTACTGCATTAAAATTGGCGTGCATAGTTCTTTGAAAGAAAAGCATTGACTGACCCGCTCAAAGTCAAAGGACATATCAAACCGCTTTGGTCTACTTTGCTGAGAAGGATGGAGCAATGCCCCTTATTGGTATTAGTGAATGAAGGCATTATTCATTCATGTACACCAAAGTGGGGGACCCTGCCCCCAAGTGGTCGCCCCACTTTGTGGCACCCTGGCAGTATAAAGTGGTTTAACGCACCAATAATCAACCCCAAACTGATATACTGCATTGCCCCACCCAGGGCACCCTCTCCGGTTGCCGCCAAGGCAGACACCGCAACGCCAACTGAAGGCAGACCCGATCTGCCATTCATCGCGTTAATCTAACGCGCATTAATAATTACATATTAATTACACAAATGTAACGTGTATGTAAATGCCAAGGTATTGAAACGCTATACATGAGCGCCAGTTACATTACAAATTCAGCACAACTATCCTAATGTGCCACCTGACCGCTTAAAGGTACTTAGTACCGCCACACAATTATTCGGGCCTGCATCATGGACCAAGGTTTACTCGCCCAGTCCCACTACCCTTATTGCCCCCCCAGTAAGGGTTACCAATCTGACTGCACCCGGGAACCCACCCTTGGTGCTGCATAATTATTAGTCAATAATTTTTAAATATGCCATGACAGAGCCGTTTTCCTTGCACGGTGATGTGCACAAGCCCCCCTCGCGTAGATCGAGGTAGATCTATGCGTAGATCGAGATCCCAACCAGAACTCCAACCAATGTACCCCCTCAAGGTAGCGGCACAGCCATGCAAGCAGACCGACCACCCCACAACGTGGCGGCGGCCGTGAATCCACGAATCTCAGCCGCCGTCAAACAACATGATTCATGTTTAGCATTTGTCATTCGATGAACTGATTACGAGTCAGAGCCACGGCCGTGCTCGTCACGACACGACACTAACCGGGGGGGGGGAACACCTGTGTGATTATGGCGGCGTCACTCTGAACAATAAACCCTGAAGCCATAAGTCTTTGCTTGAGTTGCCGCCAAGCGCCGCGTTTGATTCCCATAAATGCAATCACTTGCCGGTTGGGCGAATTATTGCGAACGAACACATCCGTTGAAGGCTAACAAATATGCACACCACCGTTGAAAGACTACAAGGCGCGGCTTTGAGAAACCGGAGCAGCAATGCCCCCAACAGACAAATGTGATTTTCACAATACAACGCAGCAAGATCATCAATTAAGGTTCTTCCCGACATCATACAAACCAGGGCCCAGTGAATGCCCAACATGCTATGCTCTCATGGAGTATGCGGCGACTGACTGGGTAATCAGGCTGTTTTACCCCCTGCAGAGGCCGCCTCTTTATACCATGTCCAACATATAGCCCATGGGCCTACTCAGTCGCCCACTGAAACGAAAGGCTAATCTTCCCCAAAGTAAATGTGGCAGTTAGGCCCAGTCCAAAAAACGTACCCCAACTCGCTCCCCACGGGCGAAGTGCGCTGGAAAGGCCTGAATGCCCCGCTCCACACACCATACCCATATGGGAAAGGGACAACCAACCTCCGTATTGAAAAGCAGTGATCCTACCGGTTGGCAATGCCAAAGTATCTGCGGATGCCAAACAATTTAGTAACTCCACACCTGTTACCATCTACTAACTATAAATAAGGCTCTTCCCGAACACAATGACTTTAAACAGCATCGCGCCATCTCTGGAAAGTAACAAATTCCTCACCGTAAGAAGATCTTGCCCCCCTGCTTGGCCTTGAACCCTTGACTTGGGGGGCTAGTCGCACCAAATGCTGTACCGCTTGCCTCTGAGGCACGGGTGCTGGTTACTCTAAACAGGGCCAAAATGCTTAGCCCCGCAAAGGAACTGCACTTTGTATGCAGATTAGAAGCTAATGTGCGGTGCATGGCCAAGCATTTCACAGGAACCCGCGTACTGCCACTGATCCAACATAGCTGTGAGATTCTATTCACTTGCGGCATTACCATAAGGTAATAGTTGTTGCCTTTGCCCTCCCCCGGCTCAAAGGTCCTTTGCTAGCATGTTTATACTGAGGAACGTGACCTGCCCTGAGCACCTGACGAACTGCTAGAGAAATCGCAGAGGCTTTGGAGACCAGATCACAGCTGCGCACATGATTTAAATAACAATTAACCTTGGCATACCAGGGCGTGCCGTGTGGCCCAAGGACCGGCTACCTGGGTATCATCGGTTACTTTCATGACCGAGTGAGTTCAGCAACGTGAATGCCTAGCCCAGAATCGCGCCACCGAAGAGGCGAATAGGGTAAGCGATGACTGACTGTGACGGAACATGCTTTCACCTTAGTACAACATTGTTACCAAACTTTAATCAGAGTGCCGTCGCCAAGCCAGAGATATCTTTGCAGCAAATTGCCCCCAGTAAGGATACAGAAAACTCGTCTTGGCGAGTGGTGCACAGGGCGAGAAATAGATAAACCCAGTGTTTGTAAGTATCGCATGGAAGCCATTATTAGCGACCAGTTACGGGACACAATAATTTCGTCAGGCACGGGGAGATTAAGTATTGTGCCTATGATCACGGAATGTTAAGCGTCCCTGCCGAGACTCGAACTTGGTTTCACCCGCTCCGAGGTCGACCACCCCAGCCGTTAGGCCACATACTCTCCCATCCAATTACGGACTTGCTCCTGAATTACTCAAATTTCAACTAGAGCCACCCGCAAAAACTGCTAGGTGTAAGAGGGGCGGAACCTGCCCACATGCGTCTATGATAATTACAGGCACCTTACTAGAGAAAAAATGCGCGCCACACACGACGGGGTAACATGCGTGCTCCAAGTACATTAAAAGACCTCATTCCATGCTAGCGGGGGCCTGAATCCCCATCTGGGCTGTCAGGCGGTGTGAGCTGGTCAATGATGACGTACATTGTTGACCGGGTGTCCCTTCGCGAGGCAAGCTTATTCGGCCCTCGGGGTGTACGGTTGGCCAGCGGTACAGCGTTACTTGCCCCTAGCGTAACGCTGCGTGCTCTGCGCTTCCTTTCAAATAACTGAGGCACATACCTCCGTCCTGCTAAAATGAGCACCCAGCAGTTATATGCGCACCTCGCACCCCCAACCATACGCTGCGACGCAATCGAGCGGCGTTCGACAGTGTAAAACCTTAATCCCGATCAGCAATAGGCCTTGCGCACACGCTACTCAATTCTTGGCTCCCTTGGTACATCTTGTTAAGTACCACCAAATGCCAAGCGCTGCGGCGGCCTAGCGAAAAGCTGTCCTTAACACCACCTAAACTTTTGCCCAGCTTTGTGCGATACAACGCCGATACGTTCGCACTCCCCAGGCCCCTCAGTGATCGGACACACGACCACGTGAACCAGGGTGCCACGCTCCTGGGCTCTATCGCGCTGGAGACCAAACGATTTATTATACAGCACACGTAGAATACCTACCATCCCAATGGATCGCCTATCGCGCCACCTTAGCTGTTAGTACCTGACGATTTCAGCAATACTGGCACTCGAAAATAACCAGCCTACTTAACCCTCCGAAATAGTGGCACATAGCCGTTCGCACATACCTTCGTTAATGACTGTAATACGTGCACCATACGTGCTGCCAAAAGAAGATCACCGGCGGGCTCCTACTTCGAGGCATGCTCTCTTCTACCACTCTACATCTTGCTCAGCCAAGCAGAAGCCTTAATGGCATTATGACCTACTGTTTTAACCTGCCCAAATTGAACGCACATAGCAGATATGTAAAGTAATAGGACCACATAGAGAGGTTAGATAGAGAGAGATGCTAATATATGTGACGAAACACATCTCACATTACAAAACGGGCAGATAATTACATGCGCACCGTCCCTGACGCATCCGTACCTCTGATAATGAGACTGTATAGGAATACCGGAAAAGCGTGGACACACTTGACACGGAAAGTGTCACTGTGCCGGAAAGTGAGCAGCATCTGACTCATAACACTATCTCCTCATTGCGGCGCAGCAGGACAGCCCGAGCCCCTCCTCCAGGCAGTGAGAACGAAGCGAGATCCCACACCCACTGGGCAGCGAGGGCCGTGCCAAACGGAACAGGGGCACCACGCCTGGAAGTCCGCAGTAGGGAACGTGACCAGCCCCTGCCTACCACCACAGCTGGTGATCCTGACCTTAACCCCCCTGCGCCCGTGTATAAACACCGGAAGCAACAACTCAGCGGTCGCAACCACTGAACAGGGTGAAAGACTTTGGGTGCAGGGGGGGGGCGATTAATACCCAGGCACTCGTCGCAAGCCACCGTGCAGCCCACTCGCGGGCCACGCGCTCGCATGCAAGCTCCCAATTGCTAATTCACCAGCAGGGCTCTGTGCGAAGGTCCCCACTGCACCTCCATAAACACCCGGGCCCGACCCTTCGAGTTGGCCGCCCGACCAAGACCCAACCGTACGTTTATTATGCCAGAAATACACCCGGCCAGGCCAGAGCACCCTCTCAGTACCCGCATAATACAAGAGGGACAGGAGGGGCTCCGGTGCGATGCTCGCTGGCCGTGGCCAACTGTGGTGATTACCACTAACCTATCTTCCGGCGATGCGTAGACCCGACAAGGCCGACGAGAACACGACCTCCAACCCAGTCACAGGGTCAACCAACGACGCGAGACAACGAGTCGAGACGGCGAGGCTGGTGGCAAAGAGGCCGCTGGGAGGGTCAGAGGGGTATACATACCCTCCCTCCCCCCCTGGGCGTACCGGAAGTGACGCCCACACCCCCTGAACAGCGGGCTTCAGGCGGAAGCCCTCTGCTGCTAGAGCGAGGGGTAGGCTTGTGCCGCAATGGCACTAAAGGGCCGCCCTTTTAGGGGGGCCCCCTTTGGGGGCGGCGGGCAGCCACATTCTTTTTGTAAATTCATTTTCATTGTAAATGATTTCACGGACCGACCGCTTGCTTTATTTCTCCAAATTTGCATATTGGAAATGGAGTCATGATGTTTACGAGTTTAAGACATTCCTACTATTGTATGCACGGTTGTGGTCAGCAAACCAGAGCCTGTCACTCATGTCTTTTGACTGTGACATTCACATTACCTTTGGCCAAAGTACAAAACAGGGTGTGCGGTACTCCTGGATGGGATAACGTCCAGTCTGATACCAAGCCCCTGCAGCCCTTTTGGTGCAGGGGGGTGTGGGGGGGCAAGTGCCCCCACTTGCCAGGCTCAAACCTTTCTTTTTACTACATGTAAGGCACCCCTAAGGTAGGCCCGAGATAGCCCCATGGCAGGGTGCAGTGTATTTAAAAGGTAGGACATATATTGGTGTGTTTTACATGTCCTGATATGGAAATACTGATAATTTTGTTTTTCACTATTACAAGGACTATCTCTCCCATAGGTTATCATTGGAGCTGCCTTGTAACCTCTTACAAGTGTAACTTCCAATTGGGAAGAGATAGAGATTTGGAGTTTGGGGTCCCTGAAGCCCCCCTCTTGGCTGGTTCTCCCACATACAACTTCTTTTCTACCCTGGTGCTGAGCCAGCGGTCCGCCTCCATAGCAAGCTTCCTAGGGTCAGTAAGCTTACTGTCAATCTACTGGTGGTGCAGCTCTGGAAAACAGAGACTAGACCAGTGCTTCCAAGCAATCAAATTGAAAAGCCCTTGAAAATCTGTCACCCCGCTGCCCTTCACCCAACCATCCAGTGCTCTGCAAAAAGTATCAGCACACTCCAATCAAGTCTGGGACTCCAGCTTCTTGTTCTCCCTAAGCTTGACACTGTACTACTCAGGAGTAAGGCCATATCTTTTGATCAGGGCTTCTTTCATCTCTGTGAATGTAAGTGCCTCTAATGACCCTAATGCCAACAAAGTACTCTGACACTCCACTGCAAAATGCTTCCACATACCCACCCTCCAATCTCTCTCAGAGACCCGGTGCATGTGTAAGGCTGCTTCATTATAACCCTTAAACCACAGATCTATGTCTATCTCCTTGCTGTAATCCTGTTTCAAGCTCTTAGGGTTGTGCACGCTTTGCTCCAACTGGATGAATTAATACTGCCACCATCTAGGCTGGACTTGGACTTTAAATTCAGCTCCCTTAAACTCAATTCTTGATCCAAAACTGTCTTTTCCTCTTCCATTTTGAGCCTTGCCAGGCCAGCCGCACTCCCTATCCATTTTTAGCATTTACATTTCCAACCCATGCCTCCTGGCCTCACGCTTGTCCTCCAGCTCCTCTGGGGACACACCCTTAGATGGGACACTGCTTCCTGCCCTGGAGGGCACATTCCCCCCAGGCAGATCATAAACCATCAGTACATCCTCATGCAAGTTTTGTTCCACAATCTCCCCATCAGGATCCTCAGAGTGCCCATTGGCATTCCTGACAGCTACCAAGGCCCTCAGAGCCTTTTGTAGCTCCTCCTTTTTGGTGAGGCCTTTGAACTGGCCCTTGCATTCTTTGCAGATTTGCTTAAGTTGCTGCACAGTGTAGGACTCCAACCTGTTCTCCTCAAAAATCTAATCTGCAGGGGAAACTGATGACTCTCTAGACTGAGACATGCTTGTAGTAGAAAGCTCCAAAAGTACCCAAACTCCAGAAGTCAAAAAGAAAAACAGTATGTGATTGTGCAATGGTCTGCAATCTGGTAGTAGTGTACACCAATCGCTGTATGTGAAGTACAAACACAAGTCCTATCCCACCGCTGCCACCAATGTTAGAAATGGGGGTCTCTAGTTGGCAGCGGGTTGCACCCTGTCCAAGTCGGGATCATTATTCTAGTCAGGATAAGGGAGTTACACACCCAAGATAACCCCTGCTCAACCCCTTGGTAGCTTGGCACGAGCAGTGAGGCTTATCGCAGAGGTAATGTGTACAGAGTTTGTACATAAACTCACAGTAACACAGTGAAAACATTAGAAATGGACACCACACCAGTTTAGAACAATAACCAATCTTTATCCAAATAAAACAAGACCAAAACGACAAAAATCCAACATGCACAAGCAAAGATATCACTTTTAAAAGGTTCAAACAGTTCAGATCATAGAAAACTATGGATGTGTCACTTTTTAGTGCAAAGTACCTGGGGTGCATGAAAATTGAAAGATGAAAATTGGGAGATGAGTCACCAAAAACAAAGTGATGCGTCGATTCCTTACTCTCTGGGGAGGTGATGCGTCAATTCCTTACTGCCAGAGGAGGTGATGCGTCGATTCCTTGCAGTCAGGGGAGCTGATGCGTTGATTCTCTTCTGTGGGGGGAGGTGATGCGTTGAATTCTGGACACGCAGCCTTGGTTCCTTACTGCTGGGCAATGTCGATGAAGACTTGCCACACAGGTGCGATGTGTGGCAAATCCGGTCACGCTGGGTCAATGTGGCAGCAGCAAAACAGGTGCAGCGTCCATATCCCAGCCGTGATGCAGGTGATGCATCGAAACTTCAGACGCACAGCAGGGCCTGTGTTGGAATGGGAACGGGTGTCTCAGATGTCAGAGACACGGTGCTCAGGACTTGGGCTGCTGCGATCTTCTGGCTTCATGGCAGTCGCTGCGTCGATTCTTTGGCCACACTGCTGCGATGCCTTAGTTTTTTATCCGACGCTGAAGGTTGGAACAAATAGGAGGGAGAAGACAAAAGGTTTGGGGATAACCCTGCAAAAAGGACCAGGTCCAACACATACGAATTGGACATATAGCAATACATGCTTGCCTGCTGTTAAGAAGTCTCAGGACCATCAAAGACTTCATCTGCAGCCCCTGAACTCTGCTGCTGGGAGTTCGTCCCTGCCAAGTGGTGCCAATTCCAAATCTGGACCCTTGGAAGTGGCTTCTGCTGCAAGAAGAGAAAAAATCCATGCACCGACCTTCAGCACCTGGTTTTCCCGACGCAGTCTCGCCGTGCGGTTGAAAAACCAAGGCATTGCTGCTGTGCAGCCGAAGAATTGACGCAACACCTGCCGTGTAGCCAGAACATTGCCGCTCCCTGAGTCCTGAGTAACGTGTCTCCTACATCCGAGGCACCCGCTCTGACTCCGACGCAGGCCCTACTGTGCGGCTGACATTTTGGCGCATCACCTGCATCGTGGCTGGGAAATCGATGCAGCCCCTGTTTCGTTACCACCGCATTGACCCAGGAAAACCGAATTTTCCACACATCGCACCTGTGCGCCAAGCCTTTATCAATGTTGCCCAGCAGTAAGGAACCGAGGCCATGTGCCCGAAATTCGATGCATCACCTCCCCTCGCAGAAGGGAATTGACCCATCACCTTCCCTGAAAGCAAGGAATCAATGCATCACCTCCCCTGAGAGTAAGGAATCAACGCATCGCTTTCTTTTTGGTGCCTCATCTCCCCTGCACCTGTTTCTGTCTTTCAATTTTGACACACCCTAGGTACTTTGCACTAAAAAGTGACGTATTCATAGTTTTCTATGAACTGAACTGTTTGAATCTTCTAAAAGTGATATCTTTGCTTGTGTATGTTGGATTTCGTTTTGGTCTTGTTTTTATTCAGATAAAGATAGGTTATTTTTCTAAACTGGTGTGGTGTCCGTTTGTAGTGTTTTCACTGTGTGTTTATGTACAAATGCTTTGCACATTGCCTCTGGGATAAGCCTGACTGCTCATGCCAAGCTACCAAGGGGGTGAGGAGGGGTTATCTTATGTGTGTAACCCCCTTACCCTGACTAGAATATGGGTGCAAGCCTCTGCCAACTAGAGAACCCCATTTTCTAACAGTATGTAATAAAACAAGGCTTCCATGTGTTCGTTTCCAAGAGAAGGTTTATTTACACCCACCAGAACAGACCACACCAGCAGCAGACCCCGCAACCGACACTCTCCATCTGAGGTCCCACGTTCTGCTGCTGATGTACTTAACATTCCCAGAAAGTATCTAGGGCAAGTTACAACAGTATGACAGGCATGGCTTCTATAATTACTGTGCCATTGGACTCAAACTGCACCCTACAAACACGATTTCAAATATGCTGAACGCAATCTAGGATTCCTTGTGTTTACAACTGGACTGTTCCTACTGAAGCACGACCAACCAAGGATGATTTGCATAGAACTGGTTGGTGTCTGAGGTGTATTGGTGGGCAAAAAATTATGGAATAGATTGTGGCCCAGAGTAACTACCTGGTGCTGGCATTAATTCAAGCAATTCACCCATCACTTTTTTGTTTTCTGGGGCATTAAAGAGGGAAATCATTAGGTAAGAGCTGAAGGAATATCTACTTTCTCTTATTAGTCTGTGGGTCACGATTAGAGGGAGTGAAGGGCTATAGATGTTGAGCAGCTTTGTCACCTGGTGGAAGATGCTTGGATGAGAAATGATCGTGCCCCACACTCCTTTGCAGCAACATGAAGCCATAATGGTCAGGGTACGAGTGAGAATCATAAGCCACACTCCTGCTTTCATTTGAAACAATTTCATTATAGTTCACTCACTATGTTCCAGATTTCCTGATATAAGCCCTGCAGCGAGTTCAATGCAGTGGTTAATTTGAGCCGGTGATTTCCGGTGCTCTGCACTGGCACTTAATTGTCAAAACCGGCACTTGTGACAGCTGCCAGCTGTTTGTGTAATTTGGTGATGAGTAGGGAAACATTTGAATTGAAATGAACTAATGCATGTCACCCATACCATTCTTTGAGTTTTTGGGGCCTCTAACAGTCTGAATTGCCTCAGTTGTAGCAGTGTGATGGTTAGTAGTTGTGTAGGCACTGTCATTGGCAGCGTTGGCAGGTGCTATGGGTGGTGCGAGTTGCAGCGGGCTCCTGACAAGGGGCCTGGCACTTACATTTTTACAAATTAAGCACTAGGTCAATGCTTAGCTTACACCTGTTCTCACTCTGGTTATTATGATGTATGGCTGCCTCCAGTTAGCATGTACTCTGGCCCTCCAGATCACTTACCACTCTGATCCCTTCAACTGTGTTGTAGCTACAGTACCTACATCACAAGTACCAACACCCTGGCGTGTCTTTCCACTTATTTTAACCCATCCCCAAATGTCATTAATGTCATATCTAGCATAATTTTGTCTAACAGAAAGGTAGGGGATTGTTGTAGTCACTACCAGTTTTATGAATTACTACTGTCTCATGAAAGGCAGGTTTTATTAGGCATGTGTTGCCCATAAATTACTTTTTGTCATTGGTAACTAAACACAGTAGTGTGTAATGCAATTAGCCTAGCTTTGTATTTTGGTGAAAAGGCAACAGGGTCTGCAAGGCAAAATACGCGGTATCCCGGCTCAACATAACAATTTGTAAAGCGCACGTTCACCTGTAGGCATCTTTGCGCTTAATAACATGTTTATTGTTACCCACCTCAATGGTATTCTTTTTTTTGACCTCAGACGAATGAAAGACCCTCCGGGATTTGAACCTGTGACCGCAAGGTCGAACACGGGCCCCTGCCGTGGACGTATTAGTCCCAAAGCCACCGGGCACAACCTTGCTGGTTTTTTGTTTCAAATCACTTGCAAAGAGAAAGATTTAGCTCCACCTCTTTATTTCTAACACCCTAATATTGCTAGTAGCAATAGACTGGAATAGCAGATTGCATACTGAAGTGAAGACTTGAATTTGTCCAAAATAAATCCTGTTTCTGGCCGTGGGTGGCTGTATGCCAGTACGCCAAAATAAAGAGGATAATAATAGCAACCTGCACTCACATCAATTCCAGATCACTGACTAACAGTATGATGTCAAGATAAGGATCTGGAAGGGAAGAATAGATTTAATATTTCTAACTCCATATCTAATTACCTTGATGACATATTGGTAGTGGAGATAGTTGAGTTGTTATTATATCATATCGATATAAAAAAAATGATATTTTGATAGAACACCGATTGGCAGCCCCACAGTTGATGGCAATGCCATAAAGCAAACCTATTGGCAACCTGCAAAGAAAGAGCATGCCCATGAGTGATATAGCTATTATATTTCATATGCAATAACTGTTATCTGAAACAGCTTCAGATGTTATATAAAGTAATTAAGTAATCACACATAGACACCATCAGATCTGGGTGTCATCTGCATATTTGCAGCAAGTAAGCTTGAAACAATTTTCAACCTATGGGAGAAGGAAATGGTTAACCTTAAAAAGCAGGGGGCTGATTGTTGAGTTCAAGGAACCCCAATCTGGTTGGTGGAAGGTGGTACACAGAAAGGAGAAGGTGTGAAGATTTCTTTCTGTCTCTGGAGGCGGCGTTTCCCCCTCAGCTTTCTTTGTTAGCTTCTTCTTGGACCACCTTTCTTCCCATTTGTCCAACAAAATCCATATCCTCATCCCTATGATCAGATCTCTGGTATGTGTCCTTAATCCTGTTAGTCTTTTCTCCTCCAGCTCCTGGTCACTGTACTGTAGTCTATGTGGCCCCTGCAGCGCTTTAGTTTTATTCAAGTCTACCTCGTATCTTTTGGCCAATTCCTTCAATCTATCATGTGCCGTCCTAGCTTTTCGAGTCACATCTTTTGCTACAAACAGCAGCTCATCTGGTCCATAAATTTCTATCCTTTCCAAGGGCAGACCTCCATCAATCATCTCGTCTACCTCTGCTTTCAATCTCACTACGTCCTAGTAACCTTGCCTGTACTGCACTCCTCAGTACATCTCGACAACCCGAGCCATCCCGCTCATCACAGTCACTATTCTGTCCTTGTGACCTACTCCCTTCCCTCATATCCCTGAAACTTGATCTGTCTTCTGAGACGTTCTGTGCCCTATCTCCTCGCATCCTATCCTCTTGGTTCTTTACTGTTGGTGTCCACTCCCTCAAAGCTGATTTAGATTCCCGCAAAGACCTCGGTCTTCCTGGTCTCTCCTCTTCTTGTCTAAAGGAAGAGTCTGCAGTAGCCGGTAACGGCGTACTCGTCTCCACTGGCATGGGGAAATGAACCATTCGTACTCCAAACCCATTCCCCCCTTCGCTAGTTACTTCTTCCCTTTCCATCTGTACGGAGCCCCCTTCTCTCACTCGATCTGGGTCATATACCGGTACTATAGGGCCAATGGTAACCGGTACTGTCAAGGAGTCCGGTAATCTTGTGTTCCCAACAGGAGGCTGTGTTATCATAGACGCCGTTGCCCCCTCCGTTCCTGTGGAAATCCTTCCCACCACTCTCATGCTAGTCTGATTCTGGCTCTCATCAACTATTGCTACTGCTGAGGTCGTCTTTCCCTCTTCTGAATCTGGATTAAATGGTGGTGGCCTCTCTGCCAACAACCTATCCAACAAACTGTCATCTAGATCACTGTCGTCCTCATCGATTCTTATTATCTTCCCATTTTGTACTAACAATGGGTACAACTTGTCCACTTCAACCGTTGCCACCCTCCACCGTTTCTCCAGTGCATCCCACTTTGCATCTTGAAATGCCCTGATCGATTTCTTCACCCTTTCCTGACTCTTGTCTCTATTCCTTTCGTGTGCTGCTCTAATCCACGCATGCAATGCCTCAAACTGTGTCGGTCTGGGTAGTGGTCGTAATGAGGCCATTACACTTTTTAGCTGGTACAATACCTCCATCCTGAAAGTACCATATCGAGGGAACGACAATTCTCCTTCTGCTTCTGTCATTTTATGCCAATTCTCAAGCCAAATTATAGTATGCAATCCTACATTCTTTGCCATATAATGTGCTGGTGTATCCTCGGGAGAAGCTTCCTCTCCCTCCCGAACAACCACATGTCTATCACCTCTACAAAGTTCCCGTAAAGCTTTAAAACATTTCATGATGAATCAACTTTTTGTTTGCACTCAAAATGTCCGCTTTTACTTCCTGGTTTCAATCCACCAATACCAGCGTGGCTCACACCAACCGGCCTATCGCAGCGCGGCACTTGTCTGACGTCACTTTTCCTCCGCTCGCAGCAGTTCCCCTCCTTTCTAATTCACTCGTTCTCGCTCGCACCTGTCCCAATCATACTCTGAAATAATGTCTGTCCTACCGAACAATTACCTCTCTGACCGTCAGTCTTACCAATGACCGATCAGCCTCTTGAGCTTGTTGACCTCAATCTGGCAATCGTCTGTCCGCGAAACGACCGGACAATCGCCTTTAACACACTCGATAGGATTCAATCACTCGATATTCTGCACACAATAACCTACGACCTGCGTTGGTTATTCACACACTCACTCATGTGTTCCCTATCTTCAGTGGGTCTGTCAATGACGTCTCGTGACCCCCACAACCTCTGGTCAACGTTCTCACTCTGGGTGTATTCTACACCACAATAAATCTCCCGGTCCCGCGCGCATCACGGTCCGTTCCTCAATCACACAACTCTCTTTCCAACTCCGCAAGACATCACACAACAATAAAACACCGCAATCTACCAAACATCACTCTTTTCATACTCACTCTACTACGAACTGCTATTTCCGCCGCACCGTCACTCTCCGTCAGTTTTCCACGACCTCCGACATCCTTCTCCCGCGGTCCTCTGGATCTGCGTCACTCGGGCTCTATGGGGCAACTTAGTCTCCTATCTTGCTCTAGATCTCCCCTTACCATCAAAGGTAACCAACCATCCTCTGCTACCAACTGTTAACGCCGATTCTTATCCAATTATCTATAAGAACCTTCTGGTCGCCAAGATCTTTTTACCTGTTGAATAGTGTAAAGGAGAGAATCTCATCTGATCATATAACAGCATTCATTTTGTCTGAAAGGACCACTGACTCCGAATTCAAGTTTAAGAATTTATTATCGCTAAAAATAACTGAACGTGCAAGCACCTCAACACGAGGTTAAAGAAATAGATGGGCACTAATACAAATAATAACCTACGCAGAAATCTCATCCGACTCAAGATAAAGAGAATAGAAAGTTCTAGAAGGATCAACCAGACTATGATTGCTCCAAATTCTAAATTGCTCTTCATTGGACTAAACAAGCTTTACATCAATTGCTGTCCCTACACTAACGCTAAGTGACATCCCTATCTTGGATTTCCTCAGGCAAGAGTGAATAAAAGGTGTCAGCTGTGAAGACTTCCTCAGAAGTGCAAATCACCTAGTACCTATGCTCAGCTCTGTCCTTCTCTCAGGTCTCCCCTACCTCTTCTCTGCCTCCTCCCTCAGGGCACTATCCCTAATACAAAACCCCAATACAATTGTACACGCCTTTGTCACGCCTCCTTGGCCAGGTCTTCTTTCTTGTAATTTTCCATCGAAACGGTTACTTCATCCTGGACGGTTGCGATGGCCTTGAGTCCCAGGCACCTTCTCCGCCGAAAGTATCATCCCTAAATTCCATTTCACTCCCCGTACCATGCCTCCCATCTCTCTAACTTTTGAAAACAAAGAGTTAGTCTTTACTAACGAGACATGTGTCCTTGCACCTGCAACAAGAGATACGTTCAACAGGAACCTTCTACTGTGCTAATTAAATCTACCGTTTGTGCCCAGAGAGCCTTACCAAGAGAAACTTTTCTCGGCCTACAACCTAAGCTAACATAAAATAAACCAGGCCTTCCCTAAGCATATATGTAGTCAGGCCTTTACATATGATTTTTAAACACTCGTCTTACGTTTCCCTATAAGCATTTTCATTACGATTCATATGCAAACGATGAATTACATGTGCAACTTTAATATGGTGCACGTTTAAACTACTGCAATTAGATTACACACGAACTAATTTCTCTATGCATTATGTTCACACAATTCAATAAGCATTACATTACATGATTATCATAACACCATTATACTGCTGCGTTCACTTAATATTAGTGAACTATTCACTCTTACTAAACATACATGAATACACAACTGAATATATGCGAATATATGTCTGATTACATGCGGGTGCGGCCTATCTGTGATTATGATGCACCCCTACAATTCACAAGCACATTTCGCTCTATCACAGCCATACAGTTAGAGTGTATTGTGCTCCTGAGGTCATCACAGATTGGAATTAACGTATTCAGTACCTCTTTCAAAATGAAAAGCACAGTTTTCTCAGAAGAAATGGAATTGTTTAAATAAATCGAAGATTTGAATGATTTTGTTTTCAATGAGATTTCTTGGAGATGCACTATTTGCTATTGATCTGTATTGCTGGGCCCATTTGTTCAAAATCATCTTTATTAAGTACGGGTTAAATGTAGGGCTTTTTTAATTTGTTTGGCAATTTTCCAGTTGAGAGTGATGGGTTAATAATCACACTGGCCTGTATAGAGGTGAGGGGAAGATAGCAGGACATTTGTTTTAATATATGTGGGGGCGTGAGCTGTTTGCTGATCCAAGAATAAAGATGGTCATGATTAATTAATTAGATTCTTTCTTGGAACATATATTAGTCTTACAGAGTGAAAGGGCCAGGCCCACAAGTTCTAGGCCTGTTCCAGAGTCACAACCTGATGCTTCTTTTTCACAGCATGAAGGCGTAGAGGGGCAAAAATGTGTTATTTAAAGCTAATCAATTAACAATGATCCTCGGGGACACATAGTAACCACAGACAACAACATAAGGTTAGTTCGATTTATTGCAAAGCCAAAAATTATTGAACATAGAGACACCTCAATACGAGAGTATAGAAATACATCGGAATTATCATGAAGCCAAATCTGCATATCAAATTGAGTTGATGTAGCATGAAAATACAATGAATTCAAGAAGCAGAATGCAGAGGATCCGAAAGCACTAGTCCAAGTTTCCCTGCATCGAGGGCTGATTAAGGAAAAGCATTAATCTATCCCTACACTAACACTAAAATGACATCCCTACTTAAGCATTTTCAAGAAGAAAGGATAAAAGGTGTCAGCATGTGGAGTCTTCCTAAAAAGTCTCTCCACAGTCAATGGGTCATGTAGCATCAAGCTACCAGGAGAGAGCTTGCTCGGAGATGCTCTCTCTTCAACGGCAAAGAAGAAGAAGTCGGCTCTCTCCCTAATTCCATTGTCACATTATTGCAGGTAACTTTCCCAAGATTCATTGCGGATCACACCATCTGCTCTGGGTACAATCCGAAAGGTAGTTTTCCATGGGACAGCAGTGTTCTTCCATTGCAACATTTTGTCCTTAGTTACCAGGCCTTCTCCTGGGTGAAGCACAGCGACTTTACTTTATTGAGGCAAGCCACATAATTGTAACTTCTTCTCTCCCTGCCTGAATAGTAAAATAAATACATTATTCTAGCTAACAAGAGCTTGTTAATTCTAAAGCGAGAGTTTCCAGGGAACTGCATTTCAAGTCTACAGAATTGAGCCTACATAGGGAAGCATGATAGGAACGTTACTAAATTGCATAGAAAAATAAGACACTTTCGATTACTGCATTTGCTTACAGGTATAACAGCACAACTAATAAACATTTTAGTACATGAATAATTGTCAATTGCACAAAACAAAATATTCACATTAACGTTTTCTGCTAATTACATTCACTTTCTACGTTACTTCTCCATGTTACTTTTCACTGTCCTAAGCATATCACGTTTCATATTAATACATTTCAAAATTTTAACACTTCATGTTAATACAACAAAGGATTATAGGCGGGTGCGCTCTATACGTGTGATTATAATGCACCCCTACAAATAAAACGTGATTTCCGCTACATCAAGTGTTTTGATATTATTGGTTCGGGGATAGGATTCTGTTAGAACAGGAACGTGGTGTCACCAATTGCTTTTGCTGTAAGTGCATCTCCAGACTATTTATGTTTTTTTCCATTCTCACATTTGTGTTTAGCATGCCAACATTCTGAGGCTATTGTCAGTTGAATAGCACTCGTTACAACGCATGCGTTTACATCGCATGCCATTACAACGCAAGTTGTTACAACGACTTGCTGTAGGGGGGGGCGCTGGAGTTTGGAATAGTATAATTTACTATTCCAACTCCAGTGTGTGCAACAGTAGGGAAGGTGTAGGATTGAAACTCCAACAAATCCAACACCTTCTGCCCCCTACAGCAAGTCGTTGTAATGGCATGCGATGTAACAACGCGTCGTTGTAACAACTTGTGTTGTAATGGCATGTGTTGTAAAAGATGCGTTGTAAACGTTGTTTACCTGTCAGTTACTTTCATTTTTTAAGAGAACCACTTTGTTGAAAACCTCTGAAAGACATTGAGAACTGATTGGCGGCCATCAGGGGGTTCAGTGGATGTGTAGCAGAGAAATATTACACTCATAGCCAATTATATTGCCTTTATGTACAACATCCAAAATGCAGAAGCCACATAATGCATGTGTGTGCCTTTGTACACATAGCTTCTGTGATGCAACACATGGAAGATACACTTCTGGAGCTCTTTGTTTCTATTCCACTCTAACACTTTTGTAGAGTGCAGTCATCCGAACTTGTATACTGGTTCTATGGATCCTGGTAGGAGGTGAGGCTGAAGATCAGAAAATATACTCATGGCAAAGACCCACACAGTGCGTACTTCATAGGATGAAAGAGGTTTTTCCTGTGAGCATGTTGCATGGGGGGGAAAGGTATTCGAATGTTTAGCAAGTGTGAGAAACAACGTCCTCCAACTCTGCAAATTCAATGTCTATGAGACACAAATCAACACAATGGCAGTGAGGGCTCAGAGGGCGCAATGACATGCTATTTCGAAAGTTCAATTGTTACACATAGACGCTCAACTTTTATGTGGTACCACTGCCCATTGGCAACGCCAATACAAATTTCAACCTCAAATGAAAAAGGAGCGTAAAAAAGTCCATCTATAATTATTCTTTCCAAGTTTATGTTTATGAGAGCATGGACAGGCTGGTGACTATTACAATGTGGCTGCTGGCTGATATTTACAAGAAAAGCAAAACCATGTTCACATGAATTGTGCAGGACCCTGATTATACCACTTGATGATCCAAACATAAAGGAGACTACACACAGACCTATGACATAATAATACCTCTAGTCAGACACTTGGCTCCGACCGCATCGGAATTGTCAGTTCGGATTCCTTTCCGACCGAGCCATTTAGATGGGCTCGGTCGGAAGGGAATCCGATTCGGGTTTCCGAATAGCCTCCGACGGGCTCGGAGAGCCCATCTGCCATTCAAAAAGCCCTCAGTAATCCCTCGGCCGGCTCTTTCTGGCTGAGGGATTATGATGGCAGCTTCCCATTGCCTTTCCGTACCGGCCTTTCCGACACAGAAAGGCATTGGGAATCTGTCTTTGGGGGCCCCCTGCAGGGGCCCCATGAGTGCAAGCCGCCAAATGACAGCCTAGTTGATCCCTGCACCTGATGGCAGGCACCTTGAGGTGCCTGCCACGGGGGGCAGGGATGAACTGCACCTCTGCTCTTTACAATGAGTGCATGCATTCCGTTCAGAATGCATGCTTCCATTGTAAAGAATAGGTATGCGACTGATCCTACTTCGTGGACTGGAACCGATGACAGGAGGTCATTCGGTTCCAGTTCCAAACCGATGTCGGATTGACTCAGGTCCGTCCGACATCGGAATCGGGCCCATAGTGTTGACAAATCAGACCAGATGTGTTGTCTGCCAAGTAGGTGCATGACCTACTTAAATACATTTATTACTAAGTCCTAATTTCTTTTACCAATAATACTTTGAATATTGGAATTTTTAGGACCATACTAACAATGCTAAAAACAAACCTGTGATCTGAGAATTTGAAATGCCATTAACAAAATACAGGAGTTACTGAAAATGTCAATCATAACACAGTGCCTCTAAGACCCTATTTATAGCCCATGACTTACAGTTTGTGTTCTGCAAAACTTCAATTCCCATGGCAGGGAAAGGCATAACCCCTTAAGTGCGAGGGACTTAACATTCACATTATCCACACTATCACTTTGCGGACAATCTGAACGTTATGTTCCCACACAAGGGCAGGACATTTCTCTAATGCTTGCACCAGAGGAACTCCCTTTTTATATATTCAATTTGAGGTGTAAGAGAAGAGCTTCTCTTGAAGCCTGAAATGTATTTTTTCTTTATCTAAGGACATACTGCACATTATGTGTGCTGCTTAAATTGAAATTAAAAGCTCATGTATAATTTAGATCCTGAATATCTTTGGTTTCAAATAGAGTGGTGGCTGATACATTGGGCATTGGGTCACACCCCCATCCCTGAAGCACAAGAGTCTTTCTAACTCAGGGGACTTGATCACAAATACTGTAGCCATCTTCATGGCAAATGAGAGGAAACTTGGATTTCTTTGGGTGTAGCTTTGACATATAATACAAGAGAGAGAGGAAATGCACCCAATTGTGCCTCCCTTGGGTGGCTGAAATAAATCTGGTGCGCATACATAACACCCAGTTCCAATACAGACCAATGAGTCAAACCATTCAGTTTCTTATATCAATCCTTGTTGTCTTGTGGGCTTTTTGCTCACTTGGACAAGAAGGTAAGAGGTTAACTCTCTTATCCTCCCTCTAAAGGAACAGAAAGCATATCTCATGCCTGGGGATGGGGGATATTTTGAGAGTGTCTGGATAATGTATTAATCAAGGACAAATTCCCTCAAACACTCCAACAATCAAAGTTCAAATTTATACAAATTCCTCCGTATCTCAAAATATCCCCATTGACAAAATAGGTTCGGTCCATAAAATTGGATAATTACATGATTATTAGCTCTGTTTTCATGTTTATGATGCAAATGGTAAATGTTCTGGCATTGAATTAATGTACATAGCAATTTGATGATCCTTTGTCCATTGTAATTTGTTGAAAGTAATTTGTTATGGTCTGTATGTCTATTGATGTTTATGATTGTAGTCCTTTGTGAATTGTTTGATATATATGTTGTGTTTTGTATGTCAATTTGAGAAATAAGTGTTTCTTTTATTCTCAGTCATTTATAAACCTTTTGAATAATTTAAAGACTATTAAAAAAAAGGAATGGTTTAATAAAAATTCCATTCGAACAGACAAGAGAGTAGTATGTTTGTTACTCCATTAGTAATAGGAGTTGAAGACAGAACTGAGCCAGGCTGCCCTTTTGTGTTTTGACTTTTAGAAAGTTGGCATTTACTTACTGTAACCACTTGGTGCCTTTTGCCTGTCTCTGGAATACATGCCTGAAATGGGTGACAGCTGGCTTCCTGCATTACCTCCAGTCTGCCATACACAAAGGAAGGGTAGGTATGACTGAGTGGCCATATGCATGCTGATGGGTCATCCTGAGCAGGATGGGGGAGGAGCTGAAACTTACACCTGAAAGGGTAGGGTGGTGTCCTGTCCCCACACAAAGGGTTGCATACCCCCCTGTAGTGAGTCTGGAGCTAGGGCAGGAAATACAGGGTCTTGTACACTTCAAAGACATCTCTTTGAAGTCTCCCTTCTTTAAAGGCCCAACTGGGTATAAGTACTGGACCTCTGACACCACCAAATCAGAACTCTTCTGGAACTGAGGACATTCTACCAGGAACAAGGACAGTTGGGCTGCCAGGAGGGACTGCCACTTTGCTGAACTGCTTTGTTGTATTGGCCTGCTGCTTCTTGCCTGGGTGAGAAGCACTGGACCTGCATCTCGACATCCTAGAACCAAATTATCTCCAAGGGCTTGTTGGCGTGTCTCTTGTTTCTGAAGTCTCAGGGATATCAAAGACTTCATGGTGCAGCCAGCATATGGACTCTGTCTGCTGTGAGTCCTTCTCTGCAAAGTGGTGCTGAGGTATCACTGACTTTGTGCGGCATGTCGCCAACACACCGCTTTGTGCTGCAGGCATCGCCTACAGCCCAGCAGTTCGAAGACGACCCATTGCCCTGTTCATCGCATCTTGACTCTCAATGCATCCTTGACTTTGCACAGCTCGGAACCGATGCATCACCCCATCTGCGAGATCTACAGCGAAGCATCGCCTTCTTTGCTCCACGCACAATCCTCAACGTCAACTCATCTAAGGAACTGTACAACAGGCCAAGGCTGGTCCAGATACCCGGCCAGTGCTCCATCGCAGTCGGCCTGAACTTTTGGATTTGACCCAGTCAAGCGTGACCAGATAGCCCCGGTTGGTGCTATTTGTTTTTAAGCACTACAAAACAGTTTGTTCTTTAAAAATTAATTTCTTCATTTCTCCTTATTGAATTTTTGTCGTTTTGGTCTTATTTTACTCATAAAAATATTCGTTATTTTTCTAAACTCTGTTTTGCCATGTTCTCACTGTGCTACTGTGTGTTGTGTGCATGTCTGTGGAACACCCTCCCTATTGATCTGAGATAGGAATGCTCAGAACTGGTTTTTCGAAAGAGCCTTAAGACCTGGGCTCTGGGCTATTGCGGTTCTGAAAACCTAGAACTGGGACACTCCAGATGGAGTAACCAGGTGCTCTACAAATCTTTTTTATTATTATTATTATTAAATACTTTTCTCATTACCTCTTAGTTAATCCTGACTACTGTGTGCCAATCTACCAGAGGATGAGCACTTTAATTTAGAGAGTATTACTGACTTACCCTGGCTAGGATTGTGGTTCCTGCTTGGACATGGTTCATACCTCTGCCAACGAGAAACCTAATTTCTCACATGTACCATTTTATTTATCGAAGAGTGGGGATACTGGGTGTTAGCACCTTTGTCGCTACACTCACATTTAGAAACCTTCCCTCATAGAAACGAGAGCAAAATCATTATTTTAGTTAAAGTTTAACATTTGCCAGGCATTGCAGGTTAGAAAACAAAGTGCGATCCACATAGGCCATACTGCCATGGACTCCCTGAGCATCTGGTTTCCAGAAATGTCTACAGTTGGTAGGTTTCCATGGGTGCTGGCTGAGCCGGGGTCCAAATAATGCAGCTATCCACGAAACAAGAACAATTAATTTTCAAGGAAAACTCTTGATGCTCCATGTTGAATTTGGGGACTTTTCCCATCACAGGTGATAGGCTCAGCCATATGTAAAGATACGCTGCAAAAGCGTTTTCCAAGGTATGGGCGAATCCATGCATTTGTACTTGCTGCAGGCAATGTTTGTAGGAATACCAGGGAAATCAGCCAGACTATGAAACATGTGTTTGCTGCAAGCTATGTTTGTAGTAATATCAGGGAAATCAACCAGACCATGAAACAAGCCCACAGCAACCCTCATGCGGGACTGAACTGGTGAAGACATTTATTTGGAGTAAAACATTTATTTGAATGTTAGTCACTTTTTCTGGTACGTGGCTTATTGATCTTTCCCTCTTAAAGTATTTTTCTTGGTCAGGACAGTGCCATTTATTTTTGTTCTATAGTACACAATCGCATTGTATTACTATACACTAACACCTGGCTCCAATTTAAAATCGAGAACGGTAGCAGAGTCACTCTCAAAATTAACACAGGAACATGTCTAGAACAGGGCTGTGTTCTGAGCCCATTACTCTTTAGCATCTTCTTAGCAGTCCTCTTCTTGGACTTGAAGATTGTAAATGCACACATACCCAAGCTTGGTGGCATCTCAATCACATGCATTCTCGATGCAGACAATGCCCTTTTAATATAGAGAAACAGGATAAGGCTTCAGCGTCTCTTAACTAAACTGAATAAATATGTGGAACCCCATGGGTTAACAGTTATTATGGATAAAACCAAAATCATGATCATGGGAAAAAAGATCAAGAAGCCAGGATCTCGATACCTGATTGGTACGCTGATGAAAAAAATAACAGAATATAAATATCTGGGGGCTGTAATTGATAGGAACATTCCTCCCACAAAAACAGTTTATAAAAGCAGAAGTTTCCTCTCTGAAGCACACTTTTTAGGCCTCTCCTAAAAACTCTGGGGTCCCACTCTTGACACGATTACAAAAGTTTTACATACTAACACTCTCCCAGCTATTGCATACAGGTCTGAAGTAATGTTTGGAAGCAAGTCTAGGCTCTTACATCAACTTGTAACCAATATTTACAGAGGGGTATTTTGGCTACCTAAGCAGAGCTCACCAGCGCAGATCTGGTTGGAATTTGGTATAATAAAGCATGCATTTGAAAGACAAGGGGCCTTTGTAAAAACTAGGATTGAGTGGAACTTGAGGAGTTTTGTTCCACGGAATTCCGCAGAGTGACAAAATAACTCACGAGATTCTGTGGAATTCCGCAAGCGGGAGGAAGTGCTTGTCCACCCTTTTGTACTGCTTTTTTGCATGCCCATATTGAGATGCACGCTTCCACGTTTCAAAATCAGCATGAATGGCACCATGCGGTTTGAATTAGCGTGCCCATTTTATTTTACATGCTTTCTGTTCTTTCCATGGTATTGGATCTGATTTTTTAATCCTTTTCAGTCCTTCCCCAATCCTACTCATCCACTCCTCCTTTACCTTTTTTTGATCAGTGTGTGTCTTTGTATTTGTGTATTTTATGTTCGTGTGACTTTTGGTACTTTTTTTGCTTTTCCTTTCACCTTCCTTTAGTTCTTCCTTTCTGCTTCTGTTCCTTACTTTCTATTTTTTTTCCACCCCAGCCCCTTGTCCGTGCACCAGGGAGCAAGTGGCAGTGTCATTGCAGCTTCTGCAAGCTATAGACCTTGCAGCCGCTGGTGCCACCAAGGGATGCAGCCCCGGACCATTTTTTCTGAGGCGGAGATGACTGCACTTAATATGTGCAGCACCCCCTCCCCTTCATGCTGACAGCAGGTGGCAGACCTGCGAGGGGGTATGCCCACCGGGAGCGTCAGGTGCTGTGGGGGAGAGTGCGCTGCTGTGTGTCCCGGCACAGTGGGGTGCTGTGCACGGTGCAGCAACTGATGCACTGCTGGATATTTATAATTGACCATAAACAGGCCCTGCTTGAGGTTGCGGGATTGGTGGGTAATTATTTATTTGTTGTGTTCTACAATGCTAATATATTTTTTTCAAATAGCATGCTGCTCACACTCAGAGGTAAGTTAATTTTACATTACGAATATTATGTGATCCAGTTTGAGCTAGCAAGGTGCTCAGTGCTACGCAATAATACTCGTCAGAGGTGGTGCTCGCTTGGGCTGGTTATTCAAGAAGTCATGCAGACTCTGTCCTGTCACTAAGAGAGTGGTAGAAGTAATATCAGTGAATTAGCATTCTCTGTGCCTTTCTTTATGTGGCTCATACAGTCCAAATCTCCCAGTGATGTGTTGTATGCATCTAAGCATTGAAAAATGAGACTGAGTTGGCCCATTAAAGAGGGTTGAGAAGCAAACATTGCAAATGCAATGCATTAGTAGTTCCAAATGCAGTTTAGGTTTAGGAAATTGGGAATAGGGCTTAGGTTTCGGAAATTAGGAATAGGTCAACTCAATACTACTACTATAGGCGATCTGATTTAGAAAAGTACAATGTTACTGCCTTTGCCTGTCAAAATGTTTTTGGGGCGATTTTATTTTTTAATCTTATTTATTTCTTACATCAGCACCCAATGGTAAGAAGAAGAGGGCATCATCAATGGAGGGTCAGGACAGGGTTGCCACCACCAGTGCCACAGTGGGTGGAAGTACCATCACCACCACCACCTTGGCCGATGCCTCTGCTGGTGCCAGTAAGTACTGTTGTTATTATTATTATTATTATTATTATTATTATTATTCTTTCCCTAACTTTTACAACTCCCCTCTATTAGAATAATTTTACCTTGTTTATTCATTTTTATACTGTCTTCTTTTTTGTAAACTCCTCTACTATCTAATGTTTGTTAAATTCTTGTTATCCCTGCATTATCCTTTTCTATATGTCATGTTTCTGTAACTGACTTCCTCCTATCTGTACTAGTAGTCTGTAGCTTTCTTCTGCTTTTGTTAGTAAGCTTTCCCTGTCCCCTTATATATCTTGTGACCTGGTACTGTAAGACTAAGAGAACAGATTTTAGGTATTCTACTGTGAAGATTACAGGCCCAAGTAAGCTATTTTTCTCTATGCATGTTTGTTGAGAAGGCTTTCTTTTTCTTGCTCATGCTCAAACAGTAAAACAAGGGAGTGCCCATGGTCACGCTGGACCCTCCAAATGTTGTGTTGTGTTGTCATTCATTGTATACAGCAGTTTCCATGACAATGCAGCATGACAGGAAAGTAGTATGAGGTCCCATTGCATTTGCCAACCAAGACCATATGCTCTTCATGAACCAATTTATTCCACCCCTTCATTTCCCTTCAATGACTTAGAGTCATCAAAGCTCTGCCCCTCCATTATGAAACGTTTTTGGTTGGCTTGACTACCTGGCTTTTCTAACATTGTCAACCAACAAAATGTCCAGAGTGATATTTTTGATAGAAGATACTGCCAACTGAACTGTAGTGATGTAGTGTGGTGGTATTTTGCTAAAAGAAAATAATAAGGGGAGTCAAATCTGGCATCTAAAATGTGTAATGTGTTTTCTAGCCGCACAGACCACCAGTGCCGTTACCAGCTGCAGCACCAGTGCACCAGACGCAGAGGCGATTAGAGGGGAGTCCCAGCTGTGGTAGGGACGAACGGTGGTAAGCAATGCTTAATTTGTAAAAAAAATAAGTGCCAGGCTTCTCATCAGGAGGCCATTGCAGCTTGCACCACATATTGCCTCTGCCATGCTGCCAAAGATAGTTACAAGACAACTACTAAGTGTGACAATTTGGACTATTTCAGGCCTCCAAAGCTATAAGAATGACTTGAGCGGTAGGTAATGGTAATTTCTAATATACACTGAGTTAAAAATTTCCTGTTGTTGTGGACATCTCTAAATTAGCCAGACACCACCACCTTGTGGCAGACTGTCAGAGGTGCCTGTGTTGACAATTAAGTGGCGTGCCAAGCACAGGAAACCACCAGCTCAAATTAAGCACTGGTGTTAAGTCACATTCCTTGCTTATTGACAAATTACTAGTATACTCGCTGTATTTGTTAAGCAAGGCAGATATGTATCCCACCCATCATCATTCATCACCTCCCTGCCCATGGTATTTCACCACACGTGACCTAACTGCAGCATGATTCAATCCGGCACTGCAGTGTTGGCAGTGCAATGTGTGTCTGCTTCAGCTAATGCAGCATTTACAACGTTTTCAATGCATTGCAAACAAACAACAAGGTGTGATTCCCTTCCATCCTAGTGCCCAGAGTCCCTTGACCTGTGTTTCACTAAGCAAAAGGAGTGTGGCAGAGGCTTTTTTCCAGCTCGAGGAGTCCCAGTGGCTCAGGAGTCTCCAGACATGTCCACCTGTCATAAGATATTTGGACTTATACAACACTGATAACATCACTAATTATCTATGGACTGCTTGCAGTAGATGAGAACATTCACTCTTACTTTGATTTAGATCAGGCACTATTAAGTACCTGTTTTGCTTTCCCCTGGGCTATACACAGCATCTTGATTCTATATCTTGCGATGTTCCTGAACAGACTATGCTCCTTTTTAACTTTTTCTGCAAATTTTACTCGCAATATTCCAAGTTGTTTTTAACTCCCATTTTAAAGAAGTACTGTTACGGCCTCAGTCAATGCAGACCCACTCTTAGATTCTTTTTTTTTTTAAACAAACTTTATCGAAAACATGCTTGAAGAGCCTTTTTATGCATATGAAACAGGACACAATATGACATACATATGGAAAATAAAAGTTTTGTACATTAATAACGGGAACCAAAGAGAAAGAGAAGAAGAATAAAAAGAAGGAAAGAAAAGAACAGGCTGCAGTAGTGATGGAAAAAAGGTATAATCTTGGGAGTATGATCATGTCCCTGGATACTGTCCCAGCAATCACCCACTTCATCAACTCGGTAATGGTACATGCATGTATTATACTATACTTGAGGCAGAACCTCCGGATCCAACGACGAAGGCTGTGGGGTCTGTGGAGTCAAGACAATACCCCTGTAGTCTGCCCAGCATTGCCATATCTTTGTATGTTTTTGGGGGCACCCCCGGGCTCTAAATACCGGTTCTTCCAATTCCATGCAAAAATCTAAACCTCGCTTCCAAACCACCAGCAGGGGAGGGTACTGTGCTTTCCAAGCAATGGCTATATCGCGCTTGGCCAAGGTCAAACCCAAGAACAGTAGGTGGCATTTATCTGTTGCCCCCAATGTCCTCTGTGATGTGTAATAATGCAAGCCGTGGTGTGCAGTGTATTGCCCACCCCAGTGCCTCCACCAAACATCTACGAACGCCCTTCCAAAACCTGTCCAAGACTGGACATGTCCACACTGCGTGGATGAAAGTGGCTTCCTCCACCCCACAGTGTAGACATGCCAGGGAAGCAATGAGGCCCGCTCTATAAAGCTGCTCCCGGGTGTAGTATGTTCTGTGTAGATATTTCAACTGTATAAGGCGCTGGTGCGAGGAGATGGCAGCTGACCTGGGAGACTCCAGAGCCTCCCTCCAGTCATCATTATCAATGGGTCCTATGTCTGTTTAACAGGTCTCTTGGAGGGATTCAAGTGTTGACGCCCTGTGGGTGATCAGTGTTTGATATATCTTAGAAATTTTGTGTTCCTCTAGGTCCCCCATGAGGAGCCGCCCCTCTAGTGGGCTGAATTCGGGAAGGGCTGTAAGATCCCTTAAATATGGGGCGAGTGCGTGGCGAAACAGTAGATATTTGTAAAATTGGGTACACTGCATAGAATACTCTTCCTGTAAATCTGAAAAGGATTTAAGAGTGAGACCCCGGAGAACATCCCCCAGTGTTGAGATCCCAATCCAGTCCCATCCCTGGAAACCTTGTAGGTGTTGCAATTGTGGAAGCAAACGATTACACCACAGTGGGGCCTCTTCTGTAAGCCGCTTCTGCCAGCCAATGCGGCGAAGAGACTGGCACCACACAGCCAACACCACATTAGTAGCCGGAGGTAGGGCGCGGGTAGTGGCATGCCATACAAGTATTTATATAACAACGGATCCCCCACTAACCATCTCTCTAAGTTATATGCTGGTTCATTCCATGGGCAATACCACCAATCGTTGGCAACTTGTAAATGGGAGGCCGGATAGTATGATTGTATGTCGGCAGCTGCAATGCCCCTGCAATAGGCAGAGAGAAAACATGTGCGGAGCACCAGTCTGACCGCCCCCCCACAGGAACCCATTTAGCAGTGAGTTAATCTGTCTGAACCACATCTGGGGGATGGGATACCGGTGATTCTGAAGTTGATATAAAAGCCTAGGAAGAGAGATCATCTTGAATATTGCTGAGCAGTCAAACAGGGAAAGAGGCAACCCCGCCCAGGACTTCAGCTCTGTTTTAACCTTAGCGAGAACCCCATCGATGTTACGTGCCCGGGAGACCTCATGTCTATCTGTTACAAAGACCCCCAGGTATTTCATACCGTCCCGAGTCTGGGAAAGGTCCGTGGCCCATCTGTAATCCTCTGAGGACACACAGAGTGGCCATAGTGTGGATTTATTTACGTTCATGAAAAGCCCTGAGGTCTCGCCAAATATTTGCATGATTTGAAGGATACCGGTCAGACATTCCGGTGACCATTCAAAGCCTCGGATCTGGGTGTCTCTACGAACCCAGGCCGCTAGCGGCTCATTGGCTAAAGTGAATAGTAATGGTGAGAGTGGGCACCCTTGTCTAGTGCCCCTGCTGATTGGAAAAGGTGCAGACACCCTGCCGGCTTTCCGCACTGACGCAGTCAACCCCTGATACAACATCCATATGTATGAGATGAATTTCAGGCCAAAGTTCAGGTGCTTCAAAAGAATGAAAAGATAAGTCCAGCTGACAGAATCAAAAGCACAATCAAGTTCAGCTAGCAAGAGGGCCGCAGGGCGGAGAAGACGGTCGACAGCAGGGATCGCATTGTTTACCCGACGGATGTTGTGTCACGTGGCACGTCGGGCATGAACCCTGCCTGATATGGGTGAATCAGGTCAGGGAGATGAAGCAGCAGTCTAGTGGTGAGCACCTTAGCCAAAAGCTTTGCCTCGACATTTAAAAGCGAGATTGGCCTATAGGAGGCATGGAGTTCCGGGGGGCACTCCGGTTTTTGGAATACAAAAATCTCTGCATGTCTCCAGTCGGGGAGCATGCCTGTGGTCTGAGTTACTTCTTGAATAGCCGCAAAATAATGGGGCCTAGCAAGGCCATATAGATTTTATAGAATTCGCTGGGGAGGCCATTAGGGCCGGGTGGCTTACCTGTGTGTAGATCAGGTAGTGCAGGGGTCATTTCTTCTAAGGTGAGAGGGGCCTCCAATGACTTCTTGGCCTCCTCAGAGAGGGCCCTCAGAGGAAGGTCATCAAAGAATTGTTCGATCTCAGAGTCTTCAAGAACCTCGTGGGCAGTATATAGGGAATGATAGTTGTCCACTAAACTATAGGCCAACTCCACCGGGTCTTCTACAAGCGTGTTATCAGGGGCACGGAGTCCTGGGAGTGGAGCGCATGTTTGCGCTTGCTGACACAGTCTATAGAGGAGTTTACTGGATTTGTCACCCCACTGATAAATCCTGCTTTGTGTTGCGAGCCATGCGCCCCATGCCTTGTCTAACAGCACACAATGGTACTGCTGCTGGACCAAGCGCAATTGCCGATGCTTCAGAGCACCGTCTTCTTCACGGGCCCAACGTTCCAGTGACATGATTTGTGCCTCTAGTTTGATGAGCAACTGTCGCTGCTGTCTGCGTTCAGCTGTGCAGAAGCTAATATCTACCCCCGCAACATAGGCTTCATGGCCTCACAGAAAGTACAAGCTGAAGATACAGTCCCCTCATTGTGTGAAATGTATTCCGAAAGCATGTTGTGGATATGAGTACGATATGTCAGGTTTTGTAAGTGCCATGTCAAGAGCCGCCAGCGAAAAGGGGGTCAATTCGGGCCTATCAAAAGGTGTATGGCCACAAGGGAGTGGTCTGACAGACCCCTGAGAAGGATCGCTGAGGTCAGTATTCTGTGAGCGAAGGTGCGGGGGACAAATATGTAGTCAAGCCTAGAAAAGGAAGTGTGGGTGTGGGAGAAGTAAGTGAAGCTGGTCTCAGTAGGGTTATGTGTCCGATATGAATCAACACACCCAACCATGTCCACCAGGTTCTGCAGTTTGGAATCAGGGGGTCCCGTCCCGGCCCCCGCTGAGCGCCACCTATCCACCCTCGGGGACATTACATCATTCCAATCTCCACCTATCACCGAAAGTCCATCTGGCAGGGAGCCCCAGATCTCAACCAGGCGGTCCAGGGAATTCTGACCAAGGGCCCGTGGGGCATATATACTACCAAGCACTATGTGTTCACCAGTCACGGTCCTGTGAACAAATATATAACAGCCGTGGATATCGGTCCATTTTTGTATCAGTGAACGCTACACAGCAGTGAATCAGGACGGCAACCCCCCTGGAACCCCTTGCAAACCCCGCATGGAAGGTATGCACAAAGCCACAATGAGCCAGACAGAGAGACTTCGTACCAAGCATGTGCGTTTCCTGTAAAAGGAGAATATCAGTGCCTATATGTTTGGCCTGGCAGAGAACCGCACCCCGTTTGATTTTATCTAGCAAGCCCCTTGTATTCCAGTTCACAATATATAGTAGCCCTGGAGAGCGTCCTACGGGTTCTGCCGCCATTGTTTCGTAGGATAGCAAGATGTGGACATGAATGATCGGGGAAAAGGTGATTGCAGGGACATAAGAGCTACACAGCCAAAACAGGTCAGAACAAAGCAAACCAGACCATAGTCCCTATAATGTTCTGAATCCTACAGGGGGACTGGAGCTAACCCACATATATGGCCCAATTTCGTCCTGAACACAAGCAAGTATACACAGAGATACCTAGAGGACCCCTCCCGGGAGACAGAGATTTATGTCGGACACTGTTATTTCTTTGTGGGAGGCAAATTTTTGGGATCCTGCTTGATAGTTTTGGACCGCCATGAGGATCTGGATCTATGCCATCTTTTATCTTTTGGCTTCGTCTGTGTCCTGGTAGAGTCACACGCCGAAGAATCAGAGTCCCTGTGCAGCGGAGTGTGCGGCCTAAGAGGTCATTGCTCATCAGTCCAGGTGAAGACCTCTTACGGGGGTCGAAGAATATGGTGCAAGAGTTAAAGACCACTCTCGGATGAGCTGGGTACAGGAGCATGTATGGAATTGTGAGGCCATGGAGACGCGCCATGGCCGCGGTGAAGGACTGACGCTGCTGTTGCACCATTTTCGTGTAATCCGAAATGATCATGATCCGATGGAACTCGTACACCAATTCTGCCCGAAGCCTAGCCTGCTGCAGGATCATGTCTCGATCCCGGAAGTTTAAGATTCGTGCAATCATAGGTCAAGGACGTGCCCGGGTGGAGGCTTCTGCTACAGGGCCCTGTGTGCACGCCCGTTAACAAAGCACAGTGATAGAACGGTGTTCAGGAGCCAGGAGGTAAGCCATTGTGTGAGGAACTTTCCGGCATCATCTCCCTCGCAGTTTGCAGGGAAACCTACAAAGCGGAGATTGTTTCTCCTGGCCCGTCTCTCCGGGTTTTCAACTCGTAGGGCGAGGCCCTTGGTCAGTTGTTCCAGAGAGGTGAATTTAAGCTGTAGTGTAGTTACTGCATATTCGACCCCCGAGACCCTTGTCTCCGTCTCCGTGATGGGGTCTACAGCATTGCAGAGATCTTGGCGCAGGAGAGAAACCTCCATTCCCACTGTGCCGATCTGACACTCCAATGCCTGCCTGGACTGGGTAATGGCCTGCAAGAGGGCGGCGTTGTCCGGCAAGATGGGCGCGGCTTCTGTGTTTTCGATAGAGGGTGCCGCCCTGGCTATAAATCTGTCCATAGTGCTTTGTTTTGGGCTGGGCCCCGGGGCGTTGTCTTTAGACATGCTGTGTAGGTTATAGTTTAAGGAGCTGTGGTCTATATGCAATGCCCCTTCAGGTCCTGCGGCACTGTGCACCTATTTAAACAACGGGCGAGCACCGCTCACACTTGGGAGGGGAGGACAGGCCCCCCCCGTAACACCACCAAGCCCGGCCCTCTAGGAAACTTGCATGCCCCGGGCTGCCTGCCTCGACAGCCACCCCGGGGTTACAGTGCTGACAGCTTTATTGCAAGCAGGCAGTCTCTGCAGTTATTCAGTGCCACCAGCAGGGAGATGCATGCCCCCCAGGATCTGCGGCCAAATGCTCCCTCTCAAATGCCCATGTGCCGTGGGGTCTAACTCCAGTCCCCGGCCGACCCTAACAGCAGATCTGGATAGTCACAGGGCCAGTAATTGTGATACTGGGAAGATATGTGATGCCAGGAGGTAGCACACTGTATAGGCTTCCTGACATGAGGGAAAGAGGGAGGCCAAGGGAGGGCCCCCACCCGACCGCAAGCAGCATTGAACAGTAATGCGGCCGCATCCGCGGCCGGAAGCACGCTTCCCCCTCCCCCTAATGGGCAGCTCACCTCTCCACTGCGGCAATCGCTCGTGCCGAGTCCCAGGATGCTGGCGGCTAGGCCGCTCCCTGTCCTCTTCAAGATATCAGGCCTTCACACCAGGCCTCGGTCCGCCACCATATACGGGCCCCGGATCCGGCCCGAGCCCAAAGACACATGCAGGGCTTCACCCCGACAGGGCCTGCGTGCCCCCGAGGCACCGATCAAGGCTCCCACCACACGGCTAAACAAAGATCTGGGAGCGTCCCCAGCCACTGCACACAGCCCCACCCAGCCAACACTCCAGGCCTGACGACCTCCAAAGTACAGACTGTAGCCCTCGTCCGGGCCAGGAAGCGCCGGCGGGTGTCCACCAGCGAATTTCGCCCCCGACGGGACACTCAATATTCCGCGATGCCTGCCAAGGCGTCACAATGATGGCTGAGAGTCTGGGATGTAGGGGCCTCCAGGTGCGTCTGCACCTCCGCGGGGACGTCCATAGTGCCGCTGAGGCCATAAACAGCAAGCACGCCAGTCGCTCCAACGAGGGCAGAAGACCGCCGAGCCCAGTGGACACCCCCAGAGATGCTGCAGAATCTGGCAAGCCCAGGGTGATCATCGAGGCAGCCAGTAAGTGTGAATGCAGGCAGGGTTTAGGTAGGATCTATTGCGGGCCAACGGAGCTCATTCAGAGCGCGTCCACAATGTTAGGCTGCTTGGCTACACCCCCCCCACTCTTAGATTCTTATTACTTTTACATAATGATAGTGTATTTTAATGTGGGCTCATTTTTAAAGGCTGCCACGCGTGCACGAACTTTGATGCACTGATGAGATATGGTGTTGCAATTTGGTACTGTATGAGATATTTTATCCTTATAGCTAAAGCATTTTATATATTGGTTACATCTTAATTTCAAATGTTATTATGTAAAATGTTTTTATCATTTTCTGTTCGTGAATAACTTTTATGGCTGCCACAATGCTGCCAAATAAAGTTTTGAATTAAATTGAAGTTCCCTTTCCTTATTGCCACACAAATGTATTTGTTGAAAATAATTTGTGGTGGACGGTGAGGCCTTTTTGAATTTTGCGGATGGGATACTCCGTAACAAACGTGTCAAATAAAATCTAAATCCCGTTCTTTTCCCTGTGCTCCAGTGCATCGTTTTTTCCACTGCCTACTTACGGCAGAGAGGTTATCTGCATTTTATACGTAACATGTAGTATCATTATTATTCATCAGTCTCTTTGAAGTCAGGGTTGAATTGAAAGCCATTTGAAGAAGAGCAGGCCCATTGGAATTTAAGTAAGATAATTGTCCATAACAGCTGCCCCAGTTGCACACTACAGAGAGTAGCAAAGTACCTGACGTTCTAGCTAGCTTGCCTCCATTCATTTAGCACAACAAGAATACTTGTACTCCATAGCGCATAATGCCTTTTTTTTAATGAGAGATAATTTATTTTTCCCCACAAATTGTCTGTTTAGTTATTTACCAAAAAATCCTTTAAAAGAAAAAAAAACACTGTTTTTTTAATCTGATGTTATTCTTTCACCGGTCAGTGCTTTTATGTGAGGCATGTCTGGGTAAAAAATGGTTCTGCTACTCTCCTATTCACATCAAATTCCAATGGCGCTAGGGGACCAGCAATGTACTGCTACTGTGCCACCATATTATTTTAAACAAGTGTTTGCACAGAGCATTTTTTCACAATTTGCCTTTTGTCTTTTTTTTCCTTTCTTGATATAGCTATTCCTGCTGGTACACCACCACCACCTACATGGCAGGAGATAGCAGCCCAACTGCAGTAGCAGAGGTGGGAGGCCAACCAGGCTGAATACCATCGGCTGGCTGCTTTGGAGGAGGAAGAGGAGGAGGAGGCTGATGCGGCAGCATGTGCCACTGCCCTGGGCCCCAGGACCTCCAGCCAGCCAACATTGTCTCCATCCTCCCAGCAACAACATCACCAGTGCTGCCAGCAGCTGCCTGAACCACCACTGCTGCCCCCCCTCCAGACCAGACCGCCAGTTCTAATGCCATGTGCTGCGTGAGCTGGCACAACTTTGCAGTCGGATGGCACGCCTCAAGGACCAACAGGAACAACTCCGTACCAGCATCGATAATGCCCTCTTTCTTAGCCCTTTCTTTATTTTTTATTTTGGTGAGAGGGACTTTTGTTGTTGGTGGAGACGGTGGGAATTGGGAACGGCGGTTGGAGCAATTTTAGACTTTGTTTTGGACTCTTCTTTGGACTTTGGACATTGATTTGGGCGATATTTATTTTTTTGGTGGAGAAGAGTGGGCCTGTTGTGGGTAGAAAGGGTGTTTTTTGTTGTTAATAAGTTAAGGGAAAATTATTTTGATGCTTTATGCCTGAAGTAGTTTGTTTGTGTTTTACTTTTACTTTGCACTGCTGACTTTTTGCACGGCTGTTTCTTTAAATCCACTTAACAAAGTGTATACCAGTTAGTTATAGTTAGTTATACCCTTGTCCTACTACCCTCTGTAACCATATTTATTAACCAATAGAGGGGTATGCTGCCTTTGCCTATAATGCCTACAACAACCTAGATAAACAGGAAATTACTTATCTGCAGTAGAAGTTATTTACTTACTAACTAAACTAGTTCTCTTCACTCCATAGTTCTCTTACCTAAATAGATGAAGCAATGGCTGCTACCTCTCTCAATCTATCAAAACCTTACTGCAGGGGTTTTCAAGGTGCCTTCTTAATGGTAGTAGTAGTTTTGCGTTTTACTTGTTTTAGGCTTCCTCTGCTCGCTCTGCATAGCCACATATAACACATTTGTTTTTGCGACATTATTCTGAGAATATTCTGTACATGTTGTTATTCAGGGACTCTTCTTGGGATTTGGTCTACACATTTTGTCCAGGGTTGCTTGAAATACATAACAACATAGGCCCTGATTACGATGTTGGCGGACACTGTTGAAGATTGGGAACCAACTGACCTCAAGCCGGCGGTTCAGAATGCATCATTTGGATGCAACCACACACAGTGCAGTCAGAAACTTCCATTTTCCCATGGGAGATTGTGCAGCGGGTGGAAGACGCCCACAGGATAAGCTCCCATAGAAAAATGGATGTTTCCAAACATTCCTGCACTGTGTGGCAGGCACCTCATGGTGGCGTTGCACACGCACATGACAATGTAAAATCTGTTGCCGGCACTGTCAGCATACTCTGGCTATACATGTCATGAACATGAATAAATTTGACCTGCTACTTAAGATGACACTAATCAGAGTAGTCTAGTATTTTCACTCGCACTATAGATTGCGTTTCTGCACCAGTCTGCCTTGAGAGGATCTTCTGGGCTACCTAAATGAGTCTTTACTAATAATCCGCAGTTGGAAAACACTCTCCATATGTACTGCTTCCTGTCCTCCTTGTTTTATGGGCCTGGACCAGTTTTGTCATCATAAAGTTTAACACACATGATTACGAGCTGTCTCGCACTAATTGCGCTTGTACTTAGTCTGACTTGTAGAAATTGCCAAAATCGTCTCATTGAGTGATCACAACCAACAGTCTGACAAGTACAAACCCCACACACACGGATTATAATTAGCCCTGAAGTAAATGCCTGGGTTAGTCAATGAGGGTTTTAATAAAAATTGCGTACACCGCGTATATTAGTTTGGTAATCAGCAGTGACAGGCTGACTTTCCTGTCTAGTGCACTCGCCTTGAAAGCCCGACTGACAGAAGCGGTAAGTGGGACATCCGTAATGGCCTTATTTGTAAATGGAGGAGCGCAGCACTAATTTCTAACAGTAGGATCAAGTCTTACTCTGTAGAACCTCACGCCCGGGAGGGGGATCGCTATTTACACAAACAAACAAGTGGGTATCTTACTTCACTCTGGACTAACGATGCGCATGTAATTAAATAGCAGCACTATTTTCATACAGTCAGCGCCCCCGATCGCACGAGGTTTGGTTCACATTTGAGGTTAGGTTGACACAGTATGTGTTTCAATCAAACAAGGGGTTTTAAACTTCTGTCCGGACTTACGATGCACGCACAATCAATAAGCTATACTATCCTCCATGCGAGCTGCGCCCGACCGCATATCGTGTACCAGCCCACATTTAAGGCTAGGTTGACACGCTATGTACTGGCTAATATGAGCTCACATCAACATTGACTGCCCGCATATGAGGCGGCAGTACGTCCCTCGAGAAATAGCATTGAATACTCCCGGCTTTTTGCTATGGGACGATGGCCACTGCCCCTGGCGCTCCGTCAGGTACAACACACTTGCGGTTCTATGACATATTGAGCACTTTTACACATGTATAAGATACCTTTGCAAAACAATTCGCACTGTATTCGATTGACCTAGTTAAAGGGTACATCTTGAACATATTGTGATTGTAATACTCCCACTTATAGTCTCTTCCGCAGGTCGGTTGGGCTATACATGAATATTAACATCTTATGACACCAAGTACACATTTGCTTGGAGCTGGTCTCACCTTCTGCCATACACTTGTCACTATCACCACATCATTGATGTGTATCTAATGCAACTTAATTGACAGGTTGGAGCTGCATGTGCAACTTGGGTAAATTACCTAAGACAGATGGATCACGACGCCTGACTACTGCATGTGAGTGGTCCATACTGGTGCTAATGTACAACTACATTCGGGGAACATACAACACCATAGATATGTTTGATGTTTTGCCAATATGCTAGGAAATCATCCACCTTTGCTTAGAATAACCAGACCAAGGATTAGACTGTCTTGAGCTGGAATATCGTTCAACTGCCGAATTGTGGGTTGTGATAATCATCAAAAATTGCTTCACATGCTTAGTATGTTGTTTATGTCCCCCTACACAGGTCGAACCGGTGAATCTGCTCTTCAGTTTCTCCAGGATCACTGGTTTTGTATTGCAAGATAACATAACTATTGTTTTCCTTCTCACTTGATTCACAGTTGTTTTTCACAGCAGTAGCGACTTATTGATCCTGAAGAAAGCCACGACACTATCAAGGTCATTGGCTAAAACATGTCGATCAGCAATCGATACAACTGAATCTAATGTTTTCAGTCGCACTTTTGCATCTTTAATCCTAGCAGAGGGCAACCAGAATAAAGTTGATAAGTTGACCCTTGTAGTTAGTTTTAATCCACCTTTCCACCTGCAGTGCACACCTCACATCACCTTAGTAGCTCTCATTGGATTTTAGTAACAACCCCTCCATTAAAACATCCCTGAGCTCCTCCCTTGCAGCGAGGGGGTTGTAGCCCACACCTTGACTAGGCATCAAGGTGTGAGGAGGATTCCTGATGATGAAGCATGCCACTACTGGTGGGTGTGGGAAATCGTCCTTAAAAGGGAAATCCCCCCTTTCTGTGCAGTTCCCCACTTCACTAGACCCGAGGACCCTATGTGTACTGAACTATTGATTGGGGAGTTTGTCCTCGCTGGTCTTCTAAATCTCCTCAGGCCCCCCTCCCTTTTGTGCATATCATATTCGAGGTTGCTAAAATTACCTGTTACTCTGGGAAGGTTAGGAGTTCAGGTGAGGCCCTGTGAGCTAGCCAGGATTGGACCAACAGGTATTAACATTGTAGAGAGACTAAGGGGTATATTTACAAGGGAATGGCGGAGCGTGGCGTTAAGCACAAAATGCTAACGCCACTCTTCACCAATCAGAAAACACAGGGATGTGCCGTATTTACAAAGATACAGCACATTCCGGCAATTTCCCTAGCACTGGTGCTAAATTACGCTACCTAGTGTCAACACAGGCACCCTTGAACCATAGTGCAAGCGTGCCTGCATTGAGGGAATGATTCTTTATGTGCAGGAAGGTGTTCCTTCCTGCACATAAACAATCATAAATGGCAATTTCTGGTTCAGCTCTAGATCAGGGTTAATCCAGATTCTAACCCATCGCAACTTAGGTGTAAGTGCCACCAGATCAGATATGCACCCCATCCTCAACTCTTCATGGGCAATAAATGGATTGAGAGATAGATAGCAAGTTTCTCAAACATTTGTTCTCCACTATTTGTAAGTCAGCTGAATCTTTATAACCCCAGATATCACTCCCATAGCAGGCAACGGAGACACATTTCACCTTGTAAACTTTCAGCAGGGCCTGCACTGGTTTGGCCGTAATCTTTTCACAAAGTCAAGAACTGCAGCTACAGCTCTTGACATAGAATTTATTTTTACCTTTCTAAGTGGGACTCACAAGCCCCTCTCATTAAAACAATCACAAATGGTGATTTGAAACTTCTATGTGCGCTGCATTGTGCAGCACACATAGAAGTTGCAAGTTGTCATTTTGTAATGATTGTTTATGTGCAGGAAGGGACACCTTCTTGCACATAAACAATCATTCATAGCGTTTTGCAGTTTCTATCAAAAAGAACTCCAAGATAGGAAAAAGTGGATACACCGTCTCCAAACCGACTTCTCTGGTTTATTTCTCGGGCCCATTACCAATAAGTAAGAAACCGAATTTGCGTATTTTGTGTAGATTTTTGTTTGTTAACTAAAGTGATTGGTCTGATCTCTGAAGAACCAGAAAAAAGGAGTGAACCCTGCAAGAAATTTCGTTAGGTTTGAAAGGGACATTCACCATCAGGAAAAATTATCACCCATCAGGCCCCAAACATGGCATATCATTGAAATCAAGTTTACAAATTAGTTGAACACCCTCCCTCACTGTCTGCCACCACATGAATCATCAATCATTACTCACAATAACTCAATAATATATCACTCATTGGTACAAGAGTACCTGTTCCAATCGAAGCACAGTGGAAGGTACACAATTGTATCTCCTCTTTGATGCAAGCAACACATTCAAACTTGGCAGTCTTGTAAAAAAGGCAATAGGCCGTAAGTGGGACATCCGTAATGGCCTTATTTGTAAATGGAGGAGCGCAGCACTAATTTCTAACAGTAGGATCAAGTCTTACTCTGTAGAACCTCACGCCCGGGAGGGGGATCGCTATTTACACAAACAAACAAGTGGGTATCTTACTTCACTCTGGACTAACGATGCGCATGTAATTAAATAGCAGCACTATTTTCATACAGTCAGCGCCCCCGACCGCACGAGGTTTGGTTCACATTTGAGGTTAGGTTGACACAGTATGTGTTTCAATCAAACAAGGGGTTTTAAACTTCTGTCCGGACTTACGATGCACGCACAATCAATAAGCTATACTATCCTCCATGCGAGCTGCGCCCCGACCGCATATCGTGTACCAGCCCACATTTAAGGCTAGGTTGACACGCTATGTACTGGCTAATATGAGCTCACATCAACATTGACTGCCCGCATATGAGGCGGCAGTACGTCCCTCGAGAAATAGCATTGAATACTCCCGGCTTTTTGCTATGGGACGATGGCCACTGCCCCTGGCGCTCCGTCAGGTACAACACACTTGCGGTTCTATGACATATTGAGCACTTTTACACATGTATAAGATACCTTTGCAAAACAATTCGCACTGTATTCGATTGACCTAGTTAAAGGGTACATCTTGAACATATTGTGATTGTAATATTCCCCTAAGAATAGGAAATGGAGGGAAGCAGGCATTGTCTCCAATGTTCTAAAGCCGGCCATACATGTGTCTAAAAATGGTGGGGCTACATAAGTCAGACACAAACATAATGTTCCACTAGCTTTATTCTTTTTTTGGGGGGAGGAAAGCAGTTTGAAGATAAATAATTAAAAAGTTCTATGGTGGCCACCTCAGTCACGTAAGTAGAGTTTGTTCTCAAACCCAGGTGGTTGCTCCAAAAGTTGGTCAGCTAACATACTTGAGCCAGACCAATCACTCTTATCATCCTCCTCCTTTGGTATTTCAGGAACAGTGTAATTGTGTGGTATGAAGGGTTGGTTCATTGTGATCATGGTCAATCTCTCCACGTTTTGAGATGAGAAACTGGTCCTTCTCTCTGTCACAACTGCACCAGCTGCACTTAACATACGCTCAGCAGAAACACTGCCAATTGGACAAGCCAGATACTTTATTGCCAGCCTGCTGAGCTCTAGCCATTGGCACATCTTCCCATACAATACACCAATGGGTTTTGATCCACATAGATGGTGTTTCCACTTGCTCGACCTCTTTTGCTTTCACCTCTGCACTAGACATTAGCCCTGGCACTGGAAACCAAGCTGATGCAGAGGTTGGGGACAAGTCTTCTGTTGCTTTTGTTGCTGGTGTTCTTGTTGCTGGTGTTGGATGCTGTGAGACAACATCACTGTGCTCTCTGGAAGTTGACAGTGGCACCCCAGAACTTCTGGCCGGCAGTGGGACTCTAATTTCCAGCCGTTCTTCTTCCAGGTCTCTGACTTGCTCAACAATCCACGTCTTGTATTGTGAAACGCCACTGTGGATCAAGTATTGTGGCACAAATGTACTCTGGATGACACACTGTCTCTTTGCAGCCTTGTATTAACAGCCAAGCAAAGGATTAAGCTCTCTACCAAGGCATGCACTTCTGCATTTTTGTTCACACAAGTGAACCTTCCAGACACCTTTTTGAAGTGGTCCTGGAGCAGATGCATCAACGGGATAGCTTGGCCCATCGTAATGTCCTCCTTGATGACTTCCCATGTGAAAACCTCAAAAGGAAATTGCATCTGTGTCAGGCATTTGCCTGGGCCCCATTTGCTGATCCCCATGGTCATGCTTTTCCCAGTTGCATCCCCTCCTCTTTGAATGACATTGTCATTGATTGGTTTGTACTGCTCAAACAGACGTTGCAACATGTAATAGGTCAAGTTCCAACATGTTGGCACCTCCTGTATGAGGACTTTAACTGGTGCTCTATTAGCACTCTGAATGATCCTTAACTGCCTCCGGGCTTCAAAAAATAGCTGAAATTAGTGCAGATTCTTCTGTAGGTGGTCAGTAGGTTGCTGACTCTATCTTCTTTTTTGAGAAAGTCCTGCATAATCAGTTTGATGCAATGCGCCAAACACAGGACCCTGAAATATCCACCATCGGCCATGGCCTTACAATATTACTGCCATTGTCCGTGGCAACAAATCCAATTCTTAGACCTCCGGGTCACAGCCATTCAAACACCTTGTTGTTAAAGTCTTCCAAGATGATTGCAGCTGTATGAGATTTCTCCATGTCGAACATGGCTACTGTTGCATGCCGCCAAATGCCCTTAAAGGTTTCTTCAGCACTGAGACCTGTAGACAGCTGTTGCCTAACTGCCACAAAAGAGATCCATTGTGCAGTGATACATATGTAATCAGTAGCTTGACAACTGGCCCACATGTCTGTCGTCAGTTGGATAGTGTGAACAGCACTCTGCTGCAAAGCTTGTACAACCAATTGCAGCACATCTTGATGGAGTGCTGGAACAGCAACTCTGGCAAAATAGGTCCAGCTGGGAACCTTCCATTTCGGGCAGATGGCTGCCACAAATTCTAAAAATCCCACTCCTTCCACAAAAGATAATGGAAGGCGGTCCAGTGCTAACATTTTAGTCAGCTTCCCGTTGTGCCATTGGGTGGTTGCATTCATAGGGCCCCTCCTACCTGTGAAAATGAAAGTAACCTTGTGTAATCAAACTGGTGCTCATGTAAAGTGCTTCAATACCTTCGGTACGAGCTTGCGCTTAAAAATATGACAAAAAGTGTGCATTGTCTATTAAAATAAATGTGAAATAATACTAGCCGCAGCTAATAAATATGGATAAATATAGATAAAATGACCAAAAAATAAATGTGTATGAATACAGACGGAAATGTTTAAAAAAATAAATACCATAAAACTGGGAGCCCTAATCATAACATTTCACTTTCAATCAGGATAACAACATAAGATGTAACTGTTTGCTTTATGTGCATCTAAGGGAGACAACTGTGGCAGTCAGGGAGGTGCAGGGAAAAAGGAAATTATCCTTAAAACACGAATGCTGGTGTTTGCACATATGGTAGGCAGAGGGGTCCAGGGGAAAATTGAATAATCCTTAAAAAATGAAAGCTGGTGTGTGACTGTGTGCCTATGGCAGAAAAGGGGTCCAGGAGGAAATGGAATATCCTCAAAAAAGGAATGTTAGTGTGCACTGTGCACCTATGGTAGGCAGGGGGTCCAGGGGAAAATTGAATAATTCTTAAAAAATGAACACTAGTGTCGGCTGTGCACATATGGCAGGCAGGGGTTCCACCGGTCCAGGGGAAATGGTAATGACAATCCTTAAAAAATGAATGCTGGACTGCTGATGTATGGTAGGTACCTATGGTAGGCAGGAGGTGGATGGAGGGAAAATGTTAAAAAATGAAAAAACGATATATTTTTTATGAAAAAAAAAAAAAGTAAATAAATAAACACAAATGAATTGCCAGTGTAGTAGTGGACAATGAGAAACCCATTGGGAAGAAAGGAGGTGCATGGAAAAACATGTAAAAGAATGCATAGAATATAAAACACTGTTCATACCATATACTACAATGATCCTCAAACATATTATTGAAATGATGTCAGGGAAAAATAAAAAAAATAAACAAAACAAAAAGGTATAGACCTTCCTATCTATCACCCTAGAAAATGACTCTGAAAACTGGAATTAAAGGAATTACACAGTTGTTCACTGCCCAAAATGGCCACCGACCACATGGTCAAGTAACAACTCGCAAGGAGTCACACAAAACGAAGCACACATGCAGGCCTAAGGCAAAAGCACACTGGCTGGCTACAGAAAATGGTTGCCTGCCACATGGACAAAGAACAACAGCAGCAAAGTTCATGGCCCCAACAAAGAACACATGCAGGCCTATGGCAAAAGCACACTGACTCTCTACATGACCACATGGTTAAACAACAACAGCAAGCAAGGAGGCATGGCCCCAACAAAGAACACATGCTCTATGGCAAAAGTACACTGGCCGGCTACAGAAAATGGTCACCAGCCATATGGTCAAACAACAATAGCAAGCAAGGAGGCATGGCCCCAACAAAGAACACATGCGGGCCTATGGCAAAAGCACGCTGGCTGGCTACACAAAATGGTCACCGGCCACATGGTCAAACAACAAGCAAGGAGGCATGGCCAACAAAGAAAAACACATGCAGGCCTAAAGACACCGACTACACAAAATGTCCCCCGGCCACATGGCATGGAGAAGAAAAACAACACACATCCTACCAAGACATCAAACATTACCCCACGTACACTTTTTGCAGGAAAAAAAAGTGAAATACAAAAAATAACCCCACATTTTAAATGTAATCCTATGCCATCCCTGCCCTAAATGATGTTTTAAAACAATATGTACCACAGAAACAGTTGTTTCATGCACCCATGACTACTACTGGGCCTACTGGCTGGATGGCCCATTGGCAGACTAGGCCACATAGTAAAAAAAAAATAGGGGTGGGCGAAACTCACTGAGTTCTACTCTGCTGAATCCCGCAGAGTAACATAAACATTCTGTGGCATTCTGCCTACCTTAAAATATTTGACGGCCTCTGTGGAACCATGAAACGTCGTGTGAAACTGTCCTTAAAAGAGACTTCCGGCCCTTTGCTTTACAGAATGTGTTAAAAAATGCAGTGGAAGTGTAGTATTGTTAGAGCGGTATCGAGCATGCAAAATAGTACATTAGTCATAAAGTTTAGAAAATACCATGATTACTCTTTGGACACGAGCAGCGAATGAAACGTTTTTTTGTGTATCCGGTGGTAGCACCGGTGAAAGGTGACACTTATACTTGAATAGATCACTAATGGTTAGACGGTGCATACTTTACCTCAGTGTGTATGCTTGTTTGAAGCAATACAGTACTCTGATTCTTGTAAGGTTATTTTGTGGAAGTTGTGAAACAGTTGGGGTCATCAAATCAAAGTATGTCACTGTCTCCAATAAGATGCTTTAAATAGTGCACGCATGTGTTATCCCCACAGCGCTCACTAGTATTGCTGTTTACACTTCACTGGCATATATATGAGAGCATGTATCTCAGAATAACATATATATATAATGCAGAATAAACCCGTGACTGAAGGCTTGTTGATATATTCCATCCAAAGGCTGTGCTGGTAGAAGGGAGCCTTGGGTTCAGGGGTTCTCTCTCTCGCTATTTGCTGTCCCAGCTGAACAGCGGTGTTATGCAAGCTCTGGATGGAAATGGCCATAGCAGATCCATTTCTAACGGATCAAGTAAGATGTTTGGACAGGGGAGGTGGCAGGCAATCCCACACACATGCTCTGCCACTGAGTTAGTAACTCCACCCCCTGCCCAACAACCACCACAGTTCTTCTCTTCGGGGTATGCGGAACCTGGCAATAACGTTGTTGCTCCGGCCGCTGCCGCCATTTGAGCTCTGAAGAAACATTGGCTTTTGGTGTTATGGGCGGTGGGAGGTACGAAATGTTGAGGAAATGAAATGCTTGACGGCCACCGCCGCAGACTCTAATCTTTTTGCCCTTGTGTTCCTTTTGGTGGTGGTTCGCAGCGCATTTTGCTGGTCGAGGTCCTCGTTTCTGCCCTTCTGTTTCTTCCACGAGGTGATCAAGTTACAGAGTGACCTGAAACCTGTCATCGCCTGTGCTGGATGTTTTGGCAGTACACCTAAGTTAGGGATGTCACCTGGTCCAGTTTTTATCCTGATATTAGGGCCACTTCCTCACAAGCATTGCGGTAAGCCCCTCAAGGGTGTTCTTTCCTGTTTTGGGCTTGTGGCCACGCATTTCCAGGGCAGTACTGAAAGGCTACCAGGTTTCACACCAGGGGCAGCCATCCAAGGATGCCATTACTAGAAGGGCGCCCTGGTAGTGGGTTGCTGTTATACCCCTGCCCCCTAAATCCATTCTAAGCTTGCCCTAAGGATTAAAAAATCTCTTTGGTTTAGTTACATTTTCAAATATTGTGATGAATGCGGACACTGCTACCGGCCTCAAAACTAAGTCACGTACTGCTCAAATGAAGACAGCACCAAGGGCAGAGCGCAGTCAAAAATCACGGCGTGGGTCAGCAGCAGTAGCAATCCCCCTAAGCTCGGAGGACGATTAGACCAGGGACTGGAGGCTGGGAGTATTAAGTTGGCTATGCAGAATATCCCGCAGGACCCTGTGCAAGAAGAACTATTAAATCTGTCCAATAATAGCAGGAGGGTAGGTGACAACAACGAGATGGCGCTAAGCTAATCACCCACTGAGGAAGGAGAAAAAAAGATATCTCTTCTTCTGTAGCGTTAATCGAAGACTACACAAGCTCAACCCAAGGGAAGGTGAAAGACTACTCACTTTTTTCTAACGCCAAAGCTACAACAGCCATGCTTCAGGTGCAATCAGGGTCGTCCTTAAGTCTGCAGTTCACCGCTCCCGCCTCAGAACATGCTGTCCTCTTAAAAGAAAGTGGTACTCAGCCAGCCCTTTAGCATCAGAATATCCTCATGGTCTTGCAGCTGCTGCCCCAGCCTCTTATAATAGATGCGAGAAAGGATGTGGCCCGGCAAAAACAATCTCAAGCCGTTTCAGAAATACCAAGATGCATCTACCAAACCAGGAGTAAGGCGGTGAGCCGTCTGCGCAATGGGACTTAAGAACTATGCGAAACCTTATATTGGATGAAAAAAGAGATCTAAAAGCATCACAAGCAACTGGATTGCATCCCTGCATCATCATCTGATGAAAATAGAGGAACCAGTTGCAAGCTTTCAGACTAGGATGCAGGAGGCAGAGTCCAGGATATCGCAGCTCGAGGATCAGATGACTATATTGAAGCAGCAAACGGATTTAGCGAAGAAAGACAAATGGTTGCTGGAAAATAAGATTGATGACTTGGAAAATCATTTGCGATGCTCCAACCTACGACTGGTAGGAGTGCCAGAAGGTTGTGAAGGGGCCCAAACCTTGCAATGGGTTGAGACATTCATCAAACAAATGTTGTACCTGAAATTTCACAGTATTTGACAATTACGAGAGCTCACAGGGTAACGGCTCTCCCATTTCCAAATTCAAATTTGCCAAGCACAATTCTGGTCAACTTTGCAGACTATCGTATCAAAGAACTGACACTTTGTAGAGCCATTCAAAGAAAACAATTCTCCACCAATGAAGTACCCTGTTGTAGAATCTTCTCCGATATGTCCACAGCAGCAGCACATAATCAAAAAGAGTTTGTGAAGCTCCTTTATCTATTTAAGGCCCAGGGTGCACAGGCAGCAATAGCGCAACAGTCTAAACTCCAGGTGCTAGTGAAGGGCAAATTTCACATGTTCACAAACCTAGAGGAAGCTCAAGAAGAGAGTCAAAAGTATGGAGAGATCTATTATCACGAGTAATAATGAAAGGGGGGGCGGATTGTTCACTGAGGGTGCTCCAATATGGCACCCAGTCTGGGCGTCCATTCATGCGCCCTCCCAGTGCGGGTTGAGAGGGGTATTGTGGGATATTCCCCTCCTTCTAGGGGTGGGGTCGAGGTTGGGGAGGGTGTTGGTGGTGGTGGTGGGGACCACATTTATTAGAAAAGAGCAGAAAGATAGACGAAAAAGCAATGTCTGGAAGGTTTTTGTTTATGTGGCTTCAATTTATGAAAAGGTTTTTGAGAAATGGGGGTTGAAATACGAATAATGTTGGTCAATGTTGATGGGCTATCCAATAAGCAAAAGTATGGGGCTTTACTTAGATGGCTAACCTCTTTCTCACGTCAAATTTTGTTTTTTCAAGAAACTAATTTAAAGTCAAATACTCCAAAGTTGTTTATTCCTAATTATTATACAAAGGCATATTTCGCTTCTGCTGGGCTGGCCATGAGGGGTGCCGCAATTTATTTTGGATGAAGGGTAGACTGGGATAATATACAAGTCCAGAGAGACCCCCATGGTAGGTGGATCTGGATTACAGAAGGGGTAAATGGCTAAATGTGTAATATTGTGAATTACTACGCCAGATACAAGATGATCCAAAATCTAATATTAAAATCAACAAATTTTTTAGAGGAGCGATGGGCCCAATAAGTTTAGGGGGAGATTTTAACTATATTCAGGATTCAGCAAGGGACACCTCAAATAAAACAAAAAAACAGCTGAAGCCAATTACTAAAAAGGTATTAGATGTTATGATGCAAGATTATCAACTGACAAATCCATGGTGGAGAGCCGACTCCGGAATGTCACAATATACTTATTACTCCTGACAATTTCAGTCCACTTCATGTATAGATTACTATCTCATTTCTCGTTCTCTTAGGTGTCTTGATTCTCAAAAATGGGCAAATTCATTTTCGGACCATTCAGCCATTAGTGTTAAGATAGAATTAGAAGCAAGACGAGGGGAAAGATCAAGGTGGCAGATGGATTGTCTCCTTCTCTCTAACCAGGAATGGCTGATAAATATTCAAAATCGATTGAAGAGTTTTTCCAGATTAAGAAGGGTGCCACAACACTTTTCTATGTCTGGGGTGCTTTCAAGGCATCTATTCGCGGGCACTGGATTCAAGCTAGCCTGGCTGATATGGGGTGATAACCCGCAACCAGTCCCAGGATGCTTGTTTACGATCCAGGGAGGACCTGGCTTGGCATTCAGGGCTGGACTGTTCCCATGGGGAGCAGGGTCAAGACTGATTTGCGTATGGCTGTGCCCAAACTGGGATGGCATGGTGAGCAAAAAAACAATGGATTTAACTCAGATCTGTGACTGGTGGTAAGTGTTTGACAATGTTCAGCATTCTGTCCATCATCTTTTTGTGTTCCTCTAGTGAGATGGCCATTTTGGACAGTGCCCAATAACTTAATTATCTTTAAAGGTTCCTCCTCATAACAGGCAAATGTCAGATTACTCCTGGACAGGCCCCTCACTTTGTTCCCCTAGTCAGCCAGGTTCCAATCCCAGTGAGAAGGTAGCTGCCCCCAGAGCTGGCTTGAAGTAACCAAAGAGGAGAGGCTGTTCATTTCCTTGGCGACATCTCTGTATTCAGCACACAGTCTCTGCCCAAGGGGAGAAGGGTTACACCATTTTGAATGTAGACAGAGGGGAGCCCTGTGGGATTGTTTGCATTAGTGCACATAGAAAATGCTGCAAAAGTAGGTAAGGTAACCTCTTGGAAACTTAGGGAGGAGCTAGGAGTCACCCCCACCGACAAACCGGTGCCAGCCATAAATGTGGCATCCCCTGTACCCTGCTAGGAATACTACTGGACCTGAGAAAGATCGGAAGTAGCAAATTTGCTTCAGCAAGACCTTTTGGAGAAAGTATCTGGCCTTGTAGAGTCAGCTTTGGCTACATAATGAAGTCCTGCTCTGCTGGAGGAATACAAGCTCCAAAAAGTAGACTAGGAGTGAAAGAAGAATTCTTGACCAGGCAAAGTCACCAAAAATGTCCAGCCAGCAAGGCACCTTCCTTGGGCATGAAATTCTAATTTCTCCCACTCAGTGCTTTCCCGCCAAAAACCAACAGCTTCACCTGGACCTTGTCCAATGGATTTTCGGCCTTATGGAGCCCTCTTTGAAGCGACCTTGCCCCGCTAAAGATTTTGGACTTTCATTTTTGAGATGACATCCCAAGGTAAACTTTCCAACTTGGTTGAAACTGGTTTCTGCATCCGAGGTGTATACTTTTGGTCAGTGTCTGTAACACCTGTGCTCCATGCTACTCTGCAGTGAAGTGAAGACCTTCCTCAGAGCTCCTATTTCTGGAAAAGACCTTTGCCTACACTCCACTATTAATAGATACTAATACTGCAGGATCTTCCTGTCCTAAGTCTCCTGAGAAATGCAGAACACAAGGAGGTTATATTTCTTGTTATCCAAGTCAAGTAATATTTCAGAGGGGAAGATGTTCACATATGTTTCAAAACAAATACCCTGACTGTAGCCTGTTGGGCCACTTAAGTTTGCAGAGGCTATGTCTTCTGCTTCCCTGGCAAAGGTCCAGCCTCCTTATTTAGAGAGCCCTGCCTGCTTGACAGGGATATACAAAGCCTTTATTGCAGCTGCTGATATGATTGTTAAAATGAAGGCAGACAAAGTTACAAACCAAGTGCCATGTTTTTTCCCCAGATCCAAAAAAGAGGTGTCAATAAAAAGCTCCACGAAAGTTTGTTTTCAGAAAAAGAAAATCAGTGGCCCCAACATCCAGGAAATGTTCTCCCTCCCTGATGTGACCATTAACTGATGTCCTCAGACAAGGAAATCTAGTGATGGTCACCTGACTTAAACAGGGCTTAGTGGCTCTCACTGTGAGCTTACAACTGTGGCAGATGGACTATAAAGTCAGAGGTATCTGTCATCAGAACCAGCTTAGACTCTGCAATCACAAACCCTGTGACTTCCCTACCTCTAAGTGTGGTGGGGGGCTGCGAGTTTGACAGGCAAGGTATCCATCAAACTCTAAATGCCCCCGCCTCCCAAATCTTGCGACACCTAAAGGATCTCATACTTCACTCTGCTCCGGAGTCATTTCTATACCTAAAAATAAATAAGACAATTGCTTATGAATGGAGACCGTACATATTATTGAATGATTTGAACCGGTACATAAAGCAGACTTTGCTCTAAACAAAATGCAATTACCATAGTTATACCATACTATATTCCTATATGCAGTCACAGAATGCCATAGGTTTGGAACAGTGTTCACAACAACGCTTACATTTCCATAAATACATGTTTGTGCACCAGTAACAAACCTACAGACAAATAAACTGTGAATAAGTGGTCTTGCATACTGAAATAGCAGATGTGCTCTCTATCTCGGATCATTTATCAATGCTCATTGCTCAACCTGGAGAATTTTCAATTTTCTATCAGTTTCAGGTAGATAGGAAGTGTAATTAGAGTCAGTTTGCGGATTTCAATTAAATAGTAAGCATGAGATACCCATGAATAATCAGCTCACACTGCTCCTCAATCAGCTCACACAGCAGTTAGCCATCATTTAACTTTGTCAGTGTCAGAGAAAGCCCAACCCAATGAACGGGGGATTTAATCTTTGAAAGACACAGCGGTTTGAAAGTACAATCAAAGAAAAATGTCCAAAAGATTAACGTCTTGTTAACCAAGGGCTGGTTAAATGGATAAAGCATCCCACACTGGCGTTCCAGAGCCGAGTCAATAGTGCTACCCTCAATTATTCGGTTGGAAAAAAAAATTAAAACATAAAAAAGCAAATTAGCAAAAAAACAATCTCCAAAAACATATTGGTGCATCACTGCCAAATGCAAAGGTCCATATTTGTAAATTAAGGGCCAGATTTACTAACATTTTCCGTCATGGTTGCACCATTGGCGCATCCATGACGCAAAATGCTAGTAAATAATTACAAAGCCATGCAAGGGGTGCTTTGCGCTGCCTTGCATTGCGTTACATTTCATTCTGGGAGGCGTCCATGAGTGGAACATGGGCGTTCCCATGCATCCACTCTTGGATTTCATGTAATCCCAGATTTACAAAGGTTTGTAATCCTGGGTTTGCGTGAAATCGCTACTCATCCCTGTGTATGGCGTAATGCGGAGTAAATGTTTCTTTTCCTCATTATTTCATCTTTCTATGTGTGCTGCAATGTGCAGCACACATAGAAAGAGGAAAATGCCTCGCGAGATTGTTTTTGTGCAGGAAGGTATCCCTTGCTGCACAAAAACAATTCCTTGTAATGCAGGCAACATTGCACCGTTGTGCAAGGGTGTCTGCATTGCCGATAGGCAGCCTGAAGTGCACCAGTGCTACGAAAGAGCAGAAGTGCGCCACATCTTATCATATTTGTGAATAGCAAAAATCTTAAACTTATAGAAAAGTGTACGATTATTTTTGTGAATTGGGCCCAGCATTTTTCCAGTTGTGGACTTTATTCTGTGCCAATGGAGCTAAAGCAGTAACCCCATTCCCTGCCTCCTAGAAAAAAATCAAGTCTTATCAACAAAGAGTTAAAGAAATCTATATATGATCCCACCCATCTTACTATTTTTTGCTACTACACTTTCCAAAAATGTATATAATTTTACCTTTGTTCAAATGTATTACTGCCGATATTTATATCTCCATTCTTACTACCTGTCCTTGAGCTGATTACTTGTGCTAATTACGTAAAAGACCTGTCAATTGTGTGGCTTTGTTAAAAGTATTATTATACAACACAATAGTAGAACATACGTCCTTCAATTGTAAATCATTTCATCCACGAAAAATCACTTGAAATGTGCTGCATTGAGCTGTCATTAGTCACCATCGTTTTCCTGAAACAATAAACACTACAACTGTAAACATGTTTTACGAGTGTCATTTCTACCTTAACCCAGGCTGTCTAGTAGCTAATGTGGAGCTAAAACAACAGTCTATGCACCCCAGAGTCTCAGGGCAAAAACCCCAGCTTCAGTAGTGCTTTTAGAATTATAAGCCATCTCCTGGGGCCACTCTTGAGGTGCCTCAGGAGACTGGTGGTGCCAAAATACCAAATCAAGGTTGGGAGCACCTGTGGGGGACTTCTACCGTCCTGGCAGCCCCCAGCGCACACAAAACACTTCTTGTGGGGGCCTTGCCCTTTCGCAGCATGACAACATGAATTATGCATTTTGTTCTTACTGCAGATGGGCCTTTGGGGTGACTCTTTTGTATGAAAGATTTCTCATTTTCCTTTTCACTTCTTTCGCTTTGGTTGCCTTTGTTTATTCCTGCACTTGCTGGTGCATCTTTCCTTTTTTGGTAGATGGAGGGATCTGCCCCACATGGGGCATCTATGCCCACTGAGACCAGAAGGGCCACAATGTTCACGTATAAAAGTTCTGCTCCCCATCTGTCCAGTGCACTCCTTCTCAAACAGGCATGGGAAATGGCTTCTGTTCCTTGCCTTGTCTGTTCGCCTGTATCAGTATGGGTGATCGAAGCTGCTGGTCCTGTCGCACCCATTCTTCTAAATAAGGGCACAAGATGAGGGGGATTGCACAGTAGTTCCTTTGGTGCTAGGAAGCCCCTCACTAGAGGGTGATAGGGCTGGGTTCCTCTCTACCAATTAACTCAGGAACCCTTGGTCAATGGATCTTTGTTGCCTGCTGATAAGTGTAGAGTGGAGAAATAACTCATTAAAGCAAACTTAAAACTTTAAAGAACCATCTCTCTGAAGAATCACAGACACTGAATTCCAAGTTAGTGGATTTATTACAAAGCCAAAAATAACTGGACATACAGACACCTCAGAACAAGGTCGTAGAAGTACATTGGAACTAATACAAATCCGAATCTGCGAGCTAGACGAAAATGCTGGATCAGAAAAGAATGACAATTTCCAGAACCAGAACACAGGCAATGATTGCCCCCACATCAAGATCTGTCTTCATTTGGTGAAAATAAATGGAAAGCATTAGCCCTACACTACTGATGTAGCTCAGATTTCATCTGGATTCAGGCATTGCTTTATTTTTGTGTTTCAGACAGACTGCATTTTAAAATGGCGCTTTTGGTGCATGCAAAGTGAAAAACATGAAAGAGGCCTGCACCATGCTTAATTAATTAATCACGGATCTTTAATGTGTTTAGTTTAGATTTAACCTCATTATAGAATGTACATTTAATTTAGAGAATGTTTTTTTTTTACTTTTAAAGTAGCACATAATTGTGCTGAATTAACATGTGTTTTTGCAGTGTAGAAAACTCGTGATTTCAGTTTCCTTTAGGAGGCTCACTGTGGCCTCTTTAGCTTTGCCCAGCTCCTTTTCCTTGTAATCTACACTCCCTGTTCCTGTCTCAAGAGACTTTGGCTTTGTTGCATATTTAGACAATGCATATTCAGTTCATAACACATCTTCCTATAATGTGTATTAATTAATCAACCATGCACCAACACTACACATGGGGCAAACGCATTTTGCATGAAAAGCTATCTAAAACATTAGAGCATGTTTCTATGAGTATGTATTAACTGTTTGCGCTTTGAAAATTTGCACTAGAGCATGTTTATGCTATGTTGTACATTGCACATTTTGCATGTGGTGCACAAATAATAGAAAAGCTGATTTAAATTAATAGCTTTTGCTAGGTAATAATTAATACAGGGTACTAGTATGGGAGAGGTAAACATAATGGGTTTTATTTCATAAATTAATACTCTTTTGTGCTTGTTTTGTTTTGGGCCCACCATAAAAGGGCTGCCTAAGAATCCAGCATGGCTGAGAATTGTGCTGAATGAGAGACGCATGCGCAGAAGATTATGCCAGCTGCATGAACTGCTAAGTGCCTCAAATGAAGACACATGGGTCAAGGCCACAGTGAACTGTACATTCTTGTCATCGTGTCAATGTAACAGTGTTTGTGGGAGAGCGTCATCCCTGCGTGCAATGTGAAAGCGAGACGGAAATGGACTGATACACTTTTCTGCATGAATGTTGCAATATTGTATAATTATTGATGGTGTTACATATGACTGTATTAAGCCTTAACGCTTCCATTGTCAGAACTGGTGTGGGTTGGATTTGCAATGAGAACAGGATGATGAGACCCCTATGTCACCCTGTGCTAACCAATCACAGTGCGAGTTTCTACTGAAACTGGAACATTATTAGTATAGTCAGCCAAGAATTAGAGTATAAATAATGACCCCTTAGGGGGCGTGTCAGCTTTTGTCAGCCTTAGCAGCCTTAGCCTTAGAAGAGATAGGAGGAGAGAGGAGAGGGAGCAGATGAGTCCAGACATCATATGGGTTAGGTACGTGAACGTCGCGAGTGCAGCCTGGGAGGAGATTGCGTCCGAGGAGAGACAGAGGGAGGAGGGGGTCTTGCTCATATTTTTTTCAGAGAGTCCTTGCACGTCATATTTTTGGCAAGGCAGATCACATTCCTCTGTGGTCTTGTGAAGGGCGGGCAGCCTCTCTCTGTGAACACAGAGAGGCAGATTGAACAGACCAGGGCAGAGAATACAGCTGATGGAACATGTTTAGATTTAGATGCTAAAACTCTAAGTTTATGCTTTGACTAATTAACTATATTTGAAAAATATTTATTTGTCTTATGCATTTATTTCTCTTGATGGGAGATTTTTGCCAATTATTGATTATCCTTGCAAACTCACTCTTGAATTATATTTTTCCTGAAACCCTTTAAAGAGTTCTGACTAACATAGAATTAGGGGTTTCCCTCCTTTATAGAGTGCTTTGTATGCAACCTATAATATGTTTTGTATTAATTCTACTTTTCCTATTTTCAATTCTGTAACCTGATTGATATTTGACTAATGAATAAAGGGTCAGAGAACTTTAACTTTTAACTAGAAAATAAAACCCTTTAAAAATACTCACAACTCTCTTTATTGGCTTAAATATTAATTGCATTTTTGATTTTTCATGTTTATGTAAAGTCTCCTGAAGGTAATACACAGTGGCAAAGGTCCATCACCTTTACAGCGGTAAATTAGAGGTAAATGAGGTTTTGCATTGAGAAATTGCCGTGAAATTACCGCTGGATCAGTTTCTGGTAGCAAGAGGATGGTTATTATCGATTTAGTTGGGTGATTAAGGATTATCACCATCAACTATTCGACTAATGGTCCATTGACCTTAAGAGGAAAGTTGGTCTGTGAAAATTGGTTCAGATATTGACTAATACAGATCAAAGTGAAGAAAAACCACAACCCGCTAGATCAGTTTCTGGTAGGAGAGGTAAGGTTAACACCATCACCAAAAGGAGCATAGTTTAGTTTAAAGCCTAAATTGGGCTAGAAAATAATTGCCCAAGTTAGATAAATGTCCAACTCCTGATTCCTGACTCCAATGCTCAAAACTTGAAGACTGACAGAATTTTTGATTATTGATTATATGTTCTTAACATGAAAAGTTAGTGTCTTGTTTTATGTTGTCTGGAAAATTCCCGGGGAATGAATAGCGGGTGGTGACAGAAGCCACACTGCAGTGAGGTTACTCGTCTGTTGGAATAACACTGAGAAGCTAGGTAGGGCTGGCAGTTTTAAAGTAGGGGCTATTTTCTGTGTAAAAGTGAGAGTGTTTGATAGCAAAGATTTCGCTGGTGAAACTTTGGTGTTATATCATTATATCACCTAGAAAGGGTAACACTGAATGAGTAGCAGGTTCTTCCAAGCTTGAGTGACAGCAAAAGAGTTCGCTGGTGAAACTTTGGTCTTACATAACCTAGAAAGGGTAACACCGAAGGAGTAGCAGGTTCTTCCAAGCTTGAGTGAAGGGTAAGCGCAAGGGATTTACTTGCAGTGTTTGAAGAGTAAACGGAAGTTCTTACTTTGTGAAGAGTAAGTGGAATGTGTTACTCGCAGTGAAAAGAAATCTATCCTTTATTTAGTGGAACAGACAGAGTAGCAAATGTTTTAAGTTGTTACTAACAGAATTTTGATTAAGAAAAACTCAGAAAATATTTTGTTTGTGGAGGGTCAGTAGTAGGAGTTAAACTGACTGAAATTGAAACTGACAGCATTGGAGAAAAGAAATTGCATTGAACTATTGCAGATATGAAAATGTTTGAAGGTTTAAAGAAACTGTTGGGAGGTAAAGTGAAAAATTCGTTTTTAATTGATGATGCTCCTGAAGGAACACCAGTGCATTTTATGTCTACCAATTTGGGACAAAATTCATGTATGTGGGTTCACCAATGGTGCAAGATTACTGAAAAAGAAGGTCCTTTAAGGTTTCCAAAAGATGGTACTTTTGAATTGCAAATTATTGACAAATTAAGGGAAGTGTTATGTGAAATGAAGAGCTGCACAATTTGAGGCTTTAAGCATGTGGGAAAAGGTAGCAAGATACAAAGCAAGTGAGGATAAAAAGGTAAAGCACCAGATACAGGAGAAGGAAATTAAAGATGACAAAAAGCTTCAAATAAATAGTGATTCAGGGGATTAAATAATGGATGCATTGTTAACTAAGTGTCCGCCACTTTATGTGGTTCCCATTGAAAATACTGATAATACTGTACCAGTAAGTACTACAGTGGCTACTGCTTCTGTTGAACAGAGAGAAACACAGATTTAAATAACTGTGCAGACATTTCAGATTGACCCACTATCTGTTGATTCAGCTCTGACAGTGATATCTCCAGGTATTACTACTTCAAATGTGACTGATTCAGTCCAAATATTACAAACTGCAGATGCACAGGCAATGCCTAGAAAAATTGTGACTGTCCCAATTAATATGATCCCTACTCAAAAAGTTCAAAGAGCTGCAGAAGGAGTAATTAAGTCAGGGTTTATTTCAGAATCTCAGAATTCACAGATTATTGAACAGAAATTACCCCAGACAGTCCAAGCACTGAAAGGTGGGGGAAAATTGGTCTTTACAACATCTGCAGCCCAGGGTAAAATGAATATATTTGAAGATGGGACTTTTCAAACCTGCTGTGAGGAAGCATCAGTGATTAAAAAGATAGAGAGCATGGGGGAACAAATTAACCCAGACCCTGAAAAGGAGAGACAGCTTAGTGTTTTAAATTCAACATTTGAACATGAAGAAATTAACAGTCCCTGCTGTTTAAATCATGAAAATGTGAACCAGTGTCAGGAAAAAGAATTAATTTCCCTGAGTAAGGAAACAGCTACATGTGCAGTAACTACACATGATAGACTGACTGATTTGGCTCAAAAATATGAAATTGATGTTTCAGGAAGTTTTCCATTTCAGAAAAGTTTCAGGGTACATATGAATGATGAGGCAAATGAGACCATGCATTCTTCGGGAATGAAATTGCACATTGCAGAAATAATAAAATATATTTTCAAATGCAATGGGTTTGAGAAATTAGGAGACAAGTGGGCAATAAAACATGAGAAGAAAAAGAAACCACCAGACCTAGCAAGGAAACTGGATAAGAAAAAGAAACCACCAGACCTTGTTGAGAAAAATAATAAACAGGATGAGGGAGAAGCTTTTGCTTACTCATTGAGAGAAAAGGTGGGAGAAGTGCATGTTCATGTGCCACGGAACAAAAGTGAACTTGCAGCATTTCTGAACACATTCCCAAAATTGAGAGACAAACTTATGCTGTGGTACCAACAAGTTAATGGATTTGTTGAAGTTTTAAAAGAGTTGTGTATTAATTTGAAAATTATTTTTGACACTGCCATGCAAACTGAATTGTGGTTTGAATCTAAAGTTGTTGTGCAAAGGCCAGGTGAGGAGACAATGATAAAGGTTTGCATGAATGCATCATCCTTTTCTGTTGTTATGGAGAAAAACGTAGCAGTGATTACTTTCCTGAAGGGCAGAGTGCCAGCAAAGGATGTTGATTGGGTACAGATTAAAAGAACACAGGATGGAAGTAAAGGTGTTTTGCTTTGTGCAAATTCAGGTATGGATGTTGCACTGCTGGAAAAAGTATTCTTTTGCCATCTTTGTAACAGATTTGAGCATTGGAAGAAGAAATTTAAATTTAAACATGATACAGCAGTTGGAAATGTGCAAAAACAGAGAGAAATGCAGGTGCAAGATGTGTCAGCCAAGCAAATGCAAATGTCAGTTCAGAAACAGGTACCAATGGCAGGAGTTTTTCAAGCTCAGATGCTCCCACAAAATATGGAAAATTCTCAAATTAATTTAAATAAGTAGTCCAGAGCAAATGTGAATTCTTTCCAGAAACAAAATCAGAACCCAGTTCAACAGGTTGCTGTATTTGGAAATGAGAGTTTTAACCCTAACAATTCTGAATTTACCAAGTCCATTGTGAAAGCAGTGGAAGGTCCAGACTTAGGGGTCAATTCCGATTCGGGCCGGAAAAAGCACCGACCGACTCGGAGCCGGAAATTATACCGACCGACACGTACCTGTGGCGCCCGACACGCCAAGTACGATGCAAAGCGTGCAAATTCCGACCGACACGTACAGAACCCAAGCCGAACGACCGAGCCGCACGGAAAACAGCAATCCGGCCGGAAAAACACGCGAATCGAACCGACCGACACGCACCCGGAACAAATCCGACCGAAACGTACACGCGAACTCCAAACCGCAAAGTACGATGCAAGGCGCGAAAACCACGACCGAGTCGGACGGAGGACAAGCCGCACGACCGACACGCATACAAAACCGAGCCGAAGCAACACAAAACACCGCGACCGACGCGTACGCAGCATAGAAAACTGCACAAACACAGCGTGAACGAAACGGAGAACACCGTACGAGACAAATGCAGGGTCCGACTCGGTCACAAGAACGTTTCCAACATGCACAGACAGTACAAAGGAAAAATTACACAAAAAAAGGCCAAACAAGCAATTACAAAGCCAATAAATACTGGGGGGTGGGGACAGAGAACAAAGACACACCCATAACTCCACCCATATAAAGGACACAAATCACAACCATGATCCTTTGCAAATGCCATTCCACTGCCAGCACCCAAGAGACAGCAACCACACACCCACAGCTCATCCCTCACACAAGCCACACACCATCAGCACACCAACAAATACCTACCTCACATACACCCAGCAAAACACACACCCACACACCCTCACCTGCACACCAACACACACATCACTCACCATCACCACCCATCACCATGCCCCCCAAGAAGAATCACAAGTTCCTAGATTGTGAATTGGAAGTCCTGGTAGACGAGATCCTCAGGGTAGAGCCACAGCTGTTTGGCACACTGGTCCAACAGATCCCCATCTCCCAGAAAACCAAGATGTGGGAGAGGATCATCAACAGGGTGAACGCACAATCACCATGTCTGCGCACAAAGACCGACATCCAGAACAGGTGGTATGACGTGCGCAGGAGGATCCGGGAGCTGCTCAAGAAAGACTACCTCCTGAGCCAATACACCGGCAGTGGCCCTCCTGCCAAGCCAGTATACCTCAGGCCCTGGGAGGAGAAGGTGCGGGCCATCCTTCCGCCAGTGAGCATATATGGACTAGAGAACATCCCACAGCCTGGTGAGTACACAACAAATGTACACAATATTCTGCCACAATACACACACACATCACTGTCAAGGGGAGAGTCAAACCATGCACTCATAGCAATTACACAGCAACCAGAACAGAATCATCCCAAAATGTGTATGTCAGTCAGATAAACACAACAGATGCCATCAAAAAGTTACATCCAACCGTGCCATCACATGTGTTCAATGTGTGCGGGTACGCGTTGTACCCCTGTACGCGTTGTACTGCAATGGACCGATCGGTGCCCCCGGCCGGCCCATTGCATTCAATGTGTGCGGGTACGCGTTGTACCCCTGTACGCGTTGTACCGCAATGGACCGATCAGTGCCCCCGGCCGGCCCATTGCATTCAATGTGTGCGGGTACGCTTTGTACCCCTGTACGCAGCTGTACCGCAATGGACCGATCGGTGCCCCCGGCCGGCCCATTGCATTCAATGTGTGCGGGTACGCGTTGTACCCCTGTACGCAGTTGTACCGCAATGGACCGATCGGTGCCCCCGGCCGGCCCATTGCATTCAATGTGTGCGGGTACGCGTTGTACCCCTGTACGCGTTGTACCGCAATGGACCGATCGGTGCCCCGGCCGGCCCATTGCATTCAATGTGTGCGGGTACGCGTTGTACCCCTGTACGCGTTGTACTGCAATGGACCGATCGGTGCCCCAGGCCGGCCCATTGCATTCAATGTGTGCGGGTACGCGTTGTACCCCTGTACGCAGTTGTACCGCAATGGACCGATCGGTGCCCCTGGCCGGCCCATTGCATTCAATGTGTGCGGGTACGCGTTGTACCCCTGTATGCGTTGTACTGCAATGGACCGATCGGTGCCCCGGCCGGCCCATTGCATTCAATGTGTGCGGGTACGCGTTGTACCCCTGTACGCGTTGTACTGCAATGGACCGATCGGTGCCCCCGGCCGGCCCATTGCATTCAATGTGTGCGGGTACGCGTTGTACCCCTGTACGCGTTGTACTGCAATGGACCGATCGGTGCCCCCGGCCGGCCCATTGCATTCAATGTGTGCGGGTACGCGTTGTGCCCCTGTACGCGTTGTACCGCAATGGACCGATCGGTGCGCACCCATTGACAATGGCCTTGCCTGGCAACGGACGCGTTTTCGAATTTCGAACGAGTCGGTTGCTGGAAATTCAGTTGGTCACCCTCAACAATGTTGCAAAATCATGTATGTCATGAAGTTGAAGATTTGAAGGATGCCGTGGGCGTGTATTGGTGCTGCTATTCCATGGATTGGCCAGATTCAGAAGATGCAAACGACTTGGACCTATCACTTTGGACACATGGGACAGTATCTGCCTCTCCAGCACATATATATTGCTGGCTGTTCCCCTGGGAGCTCACTTGCCTGCACTACATGCTCCAGGACGACATCTGCCACTGCACTGCTGCTGTCTCTGCCCCCTCTGGACCCTGCAATGGCACGTACTGTGGAGAGAGCCCCAGCCTTCAGCCTTGAGGAGAACCAGGCCCTGCTGGACAGCTCTACTTCCACAGTACAGCAAGCTGTATGGGACACCAGGGGAGCAGGTGAGTGTTCTGTGCACTGCCTTTCTGAATGTGCATTTGGTCTGACTAGCAAGGCTGAAAGTCTGCACGCCACTGGCTAGCAGGCTCACTGAGTAGTTGTCACCCCCCATAGTGTGTAGTGACATACACTGGACAGGTATGGTGCAGTGACAGTGTATTTGAACAAGGTTTTACTTCCCATGCAATGATACCATGTAGTGACTTCTGGCAAACTGTCCATGGGCAGCATTGCACTGCCTGTGTACATCATGTGCCCCTGTGATTGAGACATGTATATACAACTGTGTCATGCACGGATATGTTGCATGTGTAGTAATGGCCTTTTCACTTTGTCATCCTGACAGGTTAATGCCCATCGGAAGCAGGAGATCTGGAAGGACATCGTCCGGGCTGTCCGGTCCGTGGGGGTCTACAAGCGCCGGATCCGCAACTGCCAAAAGAGGTGGCAGGACCTTCGGGGCTGGACCCGTAGGATTGCACGGGTCCAGCTGAAGCTGTCGCCTCCTCGCAGGAGGGGCGGAACACGGACCCTGACCCCCACATGCTCCAGATCCTGGCGGTGGTGTTTCCAGACCTGGATGGGCAGCTGAAGGCCAGACAGCAGCAAGGAGGGGGTGAGTCAAAGACTGCACTGTGAACTCTGTATTACATGCTTTGTGCCCTCCTCTGGCCTGGTTCAACTGCCACAGTGCAGCAGTCATGTTGTCCAGGAGCCATGTCCCTCTATTGTGCACTGCCCACTCCTCATCTGATACCCAGGTGTGGCCCTTACATTCAGGGAATTGTGTCACTTGGGACTGTGTCCTTGCAGTTTGCTTCACTAAAGGTGGGGGACAGCATCTGTTTCCCTAACTCTGTTGTGGGCATCATGGGTGGGTCCATTGTTCACACAACGCCTGTGTTCGGACATGCAATCTGCGTGTTGCTTTGATATGCGGTCCACTTGCTGAGCTGAGCCACCACATGTGCCTGGGGTATGTGGCACACGCCCATGCAGTGGGTGGGAACAATGTTTGGGCCCCAGGAGTGTGCAGATTACGTGTGTCACACATACATAGCCAGCTATCCACTGTCCAGGGCTCATCCCTCATTCATGTGGGGCAGGACAGTCATGCCTACTCCAGGCCATGCAATGCACTCTGTACTCCCACTCCCGTGTATCAGCTGACACATTGTGCGCAGTGATTTGACCCCTCAGGTGTCTGCCACTGTGTCAGTGTGCTGTGGATTAGTTGCCAGGACTGCTGGGGTGTTTCTTGGTAGGGGCTCAGCATGCCACTGGAGATGTGACCATAGGAGACGATACTTGTGTGTCACATAGGTGTTTGATCAGCTGCCCGTGCAGACTGGGGTATGCAAATGTGAAGTTCAGGCAGCTGTTCCCCATTCACAGCAGATTGTGAGGGGCTCAGGTTCAGAGGGTAGTGTCACAGGTCTCCCATATGTCCAATCGGTATGACCTGGACAGATGAGGGTTAAGATGATGTGTTGTGTGGGGGATGTACATGTGCACTTGTGCAGCTCCAGGACTTGCATTCCCCATGACCTACTATTGTGACACAGTGCAGAGTGTTGTTGTCTGGCTGCCAAGTCATACATCACTGAGACAGTGATGTATGACTTAGCAGTCATGCCTCCGCAATGGCATGTGTCTACTTATTGGTGATCCTGCAGGGGAGTGACATGTGCTACATGCACACCATTGTGGCGATGGCTATCAGGACATGGGTGCATCATGGTGTCTGTCGCAGGTATGCATCACATGCATATCCTATTTGACTCTGGGCGTCCCTTTCATCCGGAAACCTGTACTGACTCAGTGGCAAGAGTTGTGGTGTGTGCTTGTCCACATGCTACACTGTGTCCTCTGCACTGTCCAACTACTGTGTAGTTGGTGCATGTGTCCACACTGGGGTGTTGCTATCCAACAGACACCAGACAGATGGGTGCAAGGCCATGTGGGATGTGAGTGCCATGGTTGGCATCAGACTGACAATTGGCTTCTCCTGTTCAGTTAGGGCACTTTTAGCAATGTACAACTAATGATGCCAGGGCTTGCTCTGTAATGTGCTGTGCTCACAGTGGTGTGTGCATTTGGTGCAGGTGACTGATGTCTGTCTGTTTCCCCATTGTTTGCAGATACATCCACGGCCACGGAAGGGGACAGCTCCACGGACCAGGAGGAGCCGAAGAGCCAGACTGGGTCAGCAGCCGAGGAGTGGTCGGAGGGACCCAGTGGCACGGAGGGCGAGGGGAGCCACACCGAGGAGTCCTCAGCACCATCCACCTCAGCTGAGGACCAGAGCAACTCGGAGGATGACTCCCTTATGGAGGCGGGTGTCAGCAGCCACCACACCCCAGCTAGTGTTGCTGTCCCCGCCACCACCAGCACCACCACTGCCCTCCCATCGGCTCCCATTCCCCAGGTCCGTGGAGGCTCCCATGTTCGGGAGCGTGTCTCCTTTGGGCCAGGCACCGCACCCCCTGCCCCTGTGTCCCCTGCTGCCCTGAGTGAGGAGTCTGTGTACCTCCTTCGCCAGCTCCATGTAGGGCAGACAGCCATGCTGAGTGTCCTCCATGCGCACACCGCTCTGTTGACTCAGCTGGTGTCGTTCATGGAGGGCATCTCATCGGGCATGTCTGACCTACAGAGGGGCAATAGGTCCATGGACTCCTCCCTGACGGCAGCAGTGTCCCTCCTCAGACAGTCCCTCACCCCTCCTGCCTCTGCTCCATCCACACTCCCCAGCACCTTACCCGTCCCAAGCACACACACACCGGCACAGGCACACACCAGCACACACACATCCAGCACACAGACACACACACCACAAACAAAACGCACACGCACGCACAGTCAGGGGACTGAAACCAGACTCACAGGGGATGGGGCCCTGGAACACACACACGCATCCACGAGCACTGCGCAGTCCTCAGTTGCCTCTCCCTCCAAAACACCCTCCCTTGCCTCACCTGCAACCCCAAAGACCCAGCGCCTCTTCCTCAGTGACCTCGGCCTCTTCCCCTCCGATCCAGCTGCTCCAGCATCCAGGGGGAAGAGGAAGCCCACCCACACGGAGCAGAGTGCCCCTCGTCCCCGGACACCCTCCCCCAGGTGCAGACAGACTGAGGCCCCCACCCGCAAGTCCCCCCGGAGTCGTAAGAGCAAGACCCCGCTGCCGCCCTGCAGCTCAGGCACCAGGTCTCCTTCCTCCATCCCTCAGGCCCCCACTCCACAGGTGCCCCCACCACACCCTGCCCCAGGTTCCCCCACCCACAGATATACCATCCCCAAGAGGATCCGGCCTTCTCCCCATACCACTTGCTCTCCCGGCACCACACCCCCCGCTGCGCTTGTCTGTGCCACTGATGTGGTGAGGGTGTCCTCCCCCTCTGTCCAGCCCACCTTGCCTGTTCCCCATTCTCCTCCCCTGGTGGTAGGCACTGCAGTGGAGTCCACTACCACCCTGTCTGACTTGGGCACTGCAGTGGCGGACCTGTCCACTCCATCTGCAGGGTCCACTGCAGTCGTGCCGGCACCCACACCATCTGAGTCATGCCCCCAGTTGTGCCGGCACACACCATGTCAGACACCTCCACTGCAGTTGTCAGTGGCTCTCCAGCACCCACCACCCTTTCCCTGCTTCCTCCTGGTGAGCCCTGATCCTGTCCCTGTGGTGCCTGCCCTGCCCCCCCGGTTGCCCCTCCTAGTGGATTGTCCCTGGTTTTGTGCAGGCATGCGTAGGGTGACATCTGCCACTGTCACCCAGTTTTGACTTTGACAATGGACTGGCCATTGGCCTTTGTGTTTTTTCTGGACTTTGTTTTCATTCCACACATATGCTGAATAAAGCAACTTTCTGTTCTCTAGTGCTTATGCTTCTGATGTACATGTTGTTGATGATGCTAACCATGCCCTTGCTGCAGTGATGGTGATATTTGGTCTCATGATAATGAAGTGTTACTGTGCAGGAACCCATGTGGTCCAGGGGGAATGTGTCCTATCCTGTGGTGTATCCATATCATCCATAGCAGCATCTGAGGGTGTCATGTGTTCAGTATTTGGCAATGGGATTTCCTACTTAGATTAGCTATTTCACATCTGTGGCTTCCACCCCTGCACATCTGTTGTGCCTGCCATTGTTCAATTCGTCTACTTCCCTGACCGTGTGGCCATCTCCACTGGACATGCAGGTTTGGGCATCAATGGGGAAGGACTCATCCGTGTAGTCAGTGCAACATTGCTATACAAGTGTGATGGATCTGTGCTGATGATTCCGTTGGCACTTCCATGACCAGGCTGATGTGACGGGAGCCCTCATTTGGTGCTAATTGTTGATTGTGTGACCAAGTGCTCAGCTGACATGATGGGGCCCTACTGAGGCAACATATGGCACAGCTTTCCTCACACAGGAGTGGAGTCCCCTCATGGCAGTGTGTACTCCTGTGACATTGCCTGCGCCCAAGGTGTGTGTTGTATGTGCATGTCTGTGTGTTCACTTCCGTTTAGCTGTGCATGCTGTGTTCCCTAGTGTTGTACCTGTTGGTGATGCTTGCTGAGTTGACCTATGTTCCCCCAAAGTCTTCTCCCTGGGTTCTCTGTGATGTGGGTGCATGGCACATTACTGGTCATCAGGGTGTCACCCATAGGTGTGTTTGCTGTCAGGGCTGAGTTTGTGGGCAGACGCAGATGGGTCACAGTCAGGTTTCCCCTTGGCACTTGTTGTTTGCCCCTGTCATGTGATTTCCAGTTTGTGTTATCTTTCAGTGATTGTGACACGTTGTGTGTGTGACTGCTGGCACTCCTCTGGGTCCGGGCTGCAATTTTGGTTGTTGTCTATGTGTGTTCTTTGTGGGTGACCTTGGCTTCTTCATTGGTGTGTGACTGTGGCTGGGATCCCATTGGTTGGTGTGGTATTGCCGTCATGTCCATGTACAGCATAGTGTGCAGTGTGTCAGACATTCAGGAGTCTTGTTGAGTGGCCATGTGTGATGTGTTTCTGCACCTTGGTTCCCACCCACCACCCTGGAATAGTCATGGGTGCATGTGCAATGTCACCAGTGCATGTGTGCTTCACTGCTGCACATTGTTGGAGGTCGAGGGGTGTGGTGTTGAGTGTGTGCTGATGAGAGTTGTTGCCCGGCTAGGCCCCTGCCTCCATGTTGGCCTTGGCTTACTGGCCATGCTGATTGATTTGTGCTTGTGTAGGTGTGATGGTAGTTTGTTGGTCAGGACACATGACTGTGGTTCACAGTGTGAACCACATTTAGCTTTGTCATCACAGTGGGATTGTAATGCAGCCCAGGGTCACCACATTGTGGGGGCCCTGGGGGTGGTGCTGTGGTGTGTCTGTGTCTTGCTGTGTCAGTTGCTGTTCCTACGTGCCTGTGTGACATGTGTGATTTGTGCTCCCTCTCATCTGACAATGCCTGCTTGCCCACATAGGGGATTTGGATCCATGAGTTACCTTTGTGTGGCACTGTATGCACATCTGTATGATTGGTATTCAGGTCTCCTCATGTGTTGTGTGGTTGCCTGGGGACACTGGCACCCCCCCCCTCACCTGTTGTGTATGATGTGCAGTGTGGGTCTACCTGTTTGTGTTTTTGCATCTGCACCACTGCATTGGCATATCTTGGGTGTGCCATTGGCTGTATGTAGTTTGGTGGGTTTCCCCTGCTGTCCCTGGGACTCCTAGGTCATCGGTCAGCACAATGATCATGGTTTGTGTGTCCCATTGCTGCCATGGTATGGTATCTGTTCACCTCACATCTGCAGTCTCCACAGGGTATCTGCATTTGTGTGCCCATTGGTGCAAATATGTGGGTCTGCATTCTGATGGTCACTTCTGTCATTGTGTCATTGATGAATGTTGACAGTGTTAGCCCCCATGGGTGTTGTTTGTCTGCACATGGCCAAAGGTATGTCTTATTTGCACTGCAGTTTTTGGCTCCCCCAATTTATGTTGCAATGGGACACATACACTACTTTGCCACTGATGTGTTTTTTGTTCTGTGACCAGGAATCATCCATGCAGTTTGGCAGTTGCAGCTCTTTCTTTGTCAACACTTACCTTTTGGTCACTGTGATGATGGGGGTTTAGACCCCATTGCCACAATGTTCAAAAGGTGCTTCAGCTATGGACCCCACACTTACCTTTTGGTCACAGTGATGATGGGGGTTTAGACCCCATTGCCACAATGTTCAAAAGGTGCTTCAGCTATGGACCCCACACTTACCTTTTGGTCACAGTGATGATGGGGGTTTAGACCCCATTGCCACAATGTTCAAAAGGTGCTTCAGCTATGGACCCCACACTTACATTTTGGTCACTGTGATGATGGGGGTTTGGACCCCATTGCCACACTGTTCAAAATGTGCTTCAGCTATGGACCCCACACTTACCTTTTGGTCACAGTGATGATGGGGGTTTAGACCCCATTGCCACAATGTTCAAAAGGTGCTTCAGCTATGGACCCCACACTTACCTTTTGGTCACTGTGATGATGGGGGTTTGGACCCCATTGCCACAATGGTCATGTCCTGCTTGCATTGTGGGGGCCACACACATATATGTGTGGCACATGTGCTAGGGGGTCACATTGTATGTTCAAAGTCATGTTGGGTGTTGTAGGCATTTGACACAGTCTACACACGCTTGTCATGGTGTTGGGGGGATGTCTTTTTCTTGCATTCCCTAGGTTGTGGTGTGCTGGTTGTGTCATGCATTGTCCATCCTATGAGTGGGGGTGGTAGTGGTGGTAGGCATCCAGCCACCCCTGGGTGAGGGTGGTAGTAGTGGTAGGCATCCAGCCCCCCCTGGGTGAGTGTGGTAGTAGGCATCCAGCCCCCCCTGGCAAAGGGTGGTAGTAGTGGTAGGCATCCAGCCCCCCCTGGCTAAGGGTGGTAGTAGTGGTAGGCATCCAGCCCCCCTGGGTAAGGGTGGTAGTGGTGGTGGGCATCTGGCACCCCCATGGCTAAGGGTGGTAGTTGTGGTAGGCATCCAGCCCCCCTGGCTAAGGGTGGTAGTAGTGGTAGGCATCCAGCCCCCCCTGGGTGAGGGTGGTAGTGGTGGTAGGCATCCAGCCCCCCCTGGTTGAGGGTGGTAGTAGTGGTAGGCATCCAGCCCCCCCTGGCTAAGGGTGGTAGTAGTGGTAGGCATTCAGCCCCCAGAGAGTTCACAGAGAATGATGTCAGATTAATAAAATGTGCAGAACATGTCTTATTCAAATTAGAACCATATGACATGTATTCAAGAACACCATCAGTTGCAGAAATTTTACCCATAATTGGAGATAAACTGAGTAAAAAAATGTTCATGGAATTGATTGGAAGTTTATGTAACTTTCTGATCACAGGTTCACAGAAACTAAATGAAAAGAACAGATTAAGGCAGGAGATTAATAGCATAACTTTTCCATGTTGTCCTGTGGTACCGAATCCAGCCAATATATTTTTTAACATTCCATGTGCTGAAGAATGGCTTACTGTTATTGATTTTTGTCAAGTTCATGTCACAGTGCCATTGCATGAGGATAGTCAGGAGTACTGTCAAAAAGAAGATGAATGTCTGGGACACATAATTGGAAAGGGAGGTAGAAAGGTGTCACCAGAGAGAGTGGAAATAATTCACCAGATGAATCCACCTCAAATTCAAAAGGAAGTCAGAACGTTTTTGGGAATGGTTAGCTGCTGTAGAGAGTGGTTACTAAACCTTTCCCTAGTGGCTAAGCCTTCACTGAGGCTGACACACAAGGATGTGTCTGATCCACTTCCAGTGGACAACAATTGCACAAAAGCATTCCTAGAGTTGAAAGAGAAAAAGTGTTGCGCCCCGGCACTAGGAATGCAAGTTTATTTAAAAGAAAATACACCAATTTGCAGTGAGAGGGAGGGCTGCGCTCTCTCAGTGCCTGTTCAAAAACATGAATGTGTTCAAGGGTCTGTGATGTATTTCCCAATGACCTTTGACCCCAACATCAATGAAACTGAATATGAGTGTCTAGATGTCATGAAAATATGCATAAAGCCAAGATCAGACTTTAAGGATGAACGTCTGATTCAGCCCAACAATGTCCATTTTGTAGATGGCCCATGTTTGAAAGGTAACAATGACACATTAGGAGCAACACATGCTGTGCTTCCTATACATTATGTTGTCAAAACTTCATGGCTTTAGGTAGTTACCTCAGCCCAAAATTCGAAATTGATTGCCCTTACCATAACATTCAGTATATCTGCTCAAATGGGAGTCACTGTTGTCATGGGAGAGAGAAATGCCAATTCAGTTGCACAAAATTGTATTCTGTTAGCCTATACATTCAATGGGATTTCCACAGGTGAATATGAAAAGAATATTGTTTATGTTGAGAAAAATGACTACTGCATATTAGCAAATGTGTTATTGCAAAAACTGATGCCCAGGTATAAATTGCCAGTTTCTCTGAAATCAGATCATAATGAGGTCTCAAAGATGATGTGTGCAGAACCACAGATAGGACAAGTATTGGATTGTAGATATCTGCCTGAAGTTCCAAGCATAATAAAGCAACACAAAGACAGCACAGAGTTACACTTTGCAAAAGACTGTGTTTCAGCATCACCGAAGTGGCTTGAAAATGGACATGCAAATGCACTTGTGAAAAACACAGATGAAAAGACTAGCCATTGCTGTGAAGGTCTGACTGATGTGGAGCGTGCAGTTGCTCACCAGATTGCAGCTGCTATACAAGATCTGCATAATGAATGGTGCCAAAACTTTGATCTGAGAGATGCTGTGAAATGGAAAGGCCTGTTCCAAATGATCCTGGCAAAGACTGTTGTGAAATGTGGTGGCCTTCCAAATTGGGTGCATGCCTCTCACACACGTATGGTCCTGTGTCCCCCTGATAAAACAGCTCCTCTTCAAGAAGAGATGCCAGCAGTGGTCAAAAGTCCACAGAAGAGGGTCAGTCAAGCTGTAAGGGAACACACAGAGTCTGAAGCAGCACTAGAGAAAACTGAAGTGGCACTGGAAAAGCAAAAAGTGGAAACTGACTCAGATGAAAGCGGTGTCCAGAGGGTGAACGAGTCAGATGCAGCCTCTGAAGAAGAAATTAGTGCTGTGGGCCTACGAGTGGAGGTAGGAAAAAGCTGGCTGAAAGGGTATCCAAAAAAGTCTACAGTGGTCCCTTGAAAAATCATTTGCACCCATAGCTGAAATATCTGAATCTGATCAAAGTGAAAATAAAAGTGGATTGAAAAAGTGCAAAGAATTGATGGTGCTCTGTCAGAGTTTCTCAGCACCTGAGTGGTCAAAATGCATGGAAAAAGTACAGAATGCCACTTTGAATGAACTGTTTGAGCCACCCTGATGGCAAGCAGATGACAAAGAGCAAAGAAATGCTGAAACAATAACTGAGAATTGTCAAGAGCTGAAGAGAAAAGAATCTTTGAATGATGAAAGAAAAAGAAGAAAAGAAGAAAATAAAATAGAAAATAGAACTGTCCTGTTGAAATTTTCCTTTTATTATTTTAGTTACTTATTTTAAAGAAGACTAACTGTTCCAGGAAGCTACTTACAGAACTCTGCACAAACATTTTGAGCTTGGATATATATGATCTGATTACAGACAAAACTTGTGTTGCCTTAGAAATAGAGGTAAAATTGTTATATGCTCAGCTTTTGCAATATAAAAAATAAAAAATAAAAAAATCACCTGTGAGATTAAATACGTGTGATGATTTACAAATCATTTGAGGTATCATGATTTGTTATCATCAAAGGGAGGGTTGATGTAGCTCAGATTTCATCTGGATTCAGGCATTGCTTTATTTTTGTGTTTCAGACAGACTGCATTTTAAAATGGTACTTTTGGTGCATGCAAAGTGAAAAACATGAAAGAGGCCTGCAAATGAAATCATGTAAACCATGCTTAATTAATTAATCATGGATCTTTAATGTGTTTAGTTTAGATTTAACCTCATTATAGAATGTACATTTAATTTAGAGAATGTTTTTTTTTACTTTTAAAGTAGCACATAATTGTGCTGAATTAACATGTGTTTTTGCAGTGTAGAAAACTCATGATTTCAGTTTCCTTTAGAAGGCTCGCTGTGGCCTCTTTAGCTTTGCCCAGCTCCTTTTCCTTGTAATCTACACTCCCTGTTCCTGTCTCAAGAGACTTTGGCTTTGTTGCATATTTAGACAATGAATTTTCATTTCATAACACATCTTCTTATAATGTGTATTAATTAATCAACCATGCACCAACACTACACGTGGGGCAAACGCATTTTGCATGAAAAGCTATCTAAAACATTAGAGCATGTTGCTATGAGTATGTATTAACTGTTTGCGCTTTGAAAAATTTGCACTAGAGCATGTTTATGCTATGTTGTACATTGCACATTTTTCATGTGGTGCACAAATAATCGAAAAGCTGCTTTAAATTAATAGCTTTTGCTAGGTAATAATTAATACAGGGTACTAGTATGGGGGAGGTAAACATAATGGGTTTTATTTCATAAATTAATACTCTTTTGTGTTTGTTTTGTTTTGGGCCCACCATAAAATGGCTGCCTAAGAATCCAGCATTGCTGAGAATTGTGCTGAATGAGAGACGCATGCGCAGAAGATTATGCCAGCTGCGTGAACTGCTAAGTGCCTCAAATGAAGACACATGGGTCAAGGCCACAGTGAACTGTACATTCTTGTCATCGTGTCAATGTAACAGTGTTTGTGGGAGAGCGTCATCCCTGTGTGCGATGTGAAAGCGAGACGGAAATGGACTGATACACTTTTCCGCATAAATGTTGCAATATTGTATAATTATTGATGGTGTTACATATGACTGTATTAAGCCTTAACGCTTCCATTGTCAGAACTGGTATGGGTTGGATTTGTAATGAGAACAGGATGATGAGACCCCTATGTCACCTGTGCTAACCACTCACTGTGCAAGTTTCTACTGAAACTGCAACATTATTAGTATAGTCAGCCAAGAATTAGAGTATAAATAATGAACCCTTAGGGGGCGTGTCAGCTTTTGTCAGCCTTAGCAGCCTTATCCTTAGAAGAGATAGGAGGAGAGAGGAGAGGGAGCAGATGAGTCCAGATATCATATGGGTTAGGTACGTGAACGTCGTGGGTGCAGCCTGGGAGGAGATTGCGTCCGAGGAGAGACAGAGGGAGGAGGGGGTCTTGCTCATATTTTTTTCAGAGAGTCCTTGCACGTCATATTTTTGGCAAGGCAGATCACATTCCTCTGTGGTCTTATGAAGGGCTGGCAACCTCTCTCTGTGAACACAGAGAGGCAGATTGAACAGACCAGGGCAGAGAATACAGCTGTTGGAACAGGTTTAGATTTAGATGCTAAAACTCTAATATGCTTTGACTAATTAACTATATTTGAAAAAGATTTATTTGTCTTATGCATTTATTTCTCTTGATGGGAGATTTTAGCCAATTATTGATTAGCCTTGTAAACTCACTCTTGAATTATATTTTTCCTGAAACCCTTTAAAGAGTTCTGACTGACAGAATTAGGGGTTTCCCTCCTTTATGGAGTGCTTTGTATGCAACCTATAACATGTTTTGTATTAATTCTATTTTTCCTATTTTCAATTCTGTAACCTGATTGATATTTGACTAATGAATAAAGGGTCAGAGAACTTTAACTTTTAACTAGAAAATAAAACCCTTTAAAAATACTCACAACTCTCTTTATTGGCTTAAATATTAATTGCATTTTTGATTTTTCATGTTTATGTAAAGTCTCCTGAAGTAATACACAGTGGCAAGGGTCCATCACCTTTACAGCGGTAAATTAGAGGTAAATGAGGTTTTGCATTGAGAAATTACTGTGAAATTACCGCTGGATCACTACCACTACCATGACATCCCTACTTAGCATTCCCCAGGCAAGATCAGGAAAAGGTGTCATCTCGATCACCTCATCCTGCGGGGCACTTCTCATAGGTGATTTTCCATTTATTTTCGATACTCCCAGCTCTATGACCTTGATTCCCAGGCCTCCTTCAGTGAGAAAGAACAGGCTCCCAATTATCAGCATTGTTGCATAAAAGTATCTTCTCCTCCCTGAGCCTAACTCCTAAAACAAAAGACGTTATTCTAACTAACAAAAACGACTTTCTCCACCTGCAAAAAAAACGTGAGAACAGAACAAATCCAACATACACATGAGATTCATCTCTTTACCTCACTATGAGAGCCGTCAGGGAGAATACATTTCAGGCCTACAGAAATCGGCCAACATGAGAATAAAGCACATAGGCCCTATAAGAATACATATAAATGAACTGTTTTCCTTAAGCATTTCTAAGTCATCACGTTACATGAGCACATTTGAATGCGCAAATCATTATAAGCATCCTATAACCTACCACATCTGTGTACAACTTTAATTTAGTGCACGTTTATCTCTATGCATTACATTATAAATGAGCAATTTCGTTAATCAAATTACAAAACGATTACATTAGTCAGAACACAGCGGCCACGTTTTTCTTTACATGGCACGTAATACTTCTAACATTTCATTTTCACAGGTTATTACAAGATACATCCTAATGACCAAATGTTAAAACAACTCAGGAATAAATGTAGGTGCAGACTACTCGTGAATATGATGCACCCCTACAAATGAAAGAGCACCATCGGGCTCCATCAAGGGTCTTTAACTAATACCCTTGGACTCCCCCTAAGGAACTTTCAAGTGATGGTCTACCATATATAATTGATGGGGGAGTAAAATTCATGTGACAGTGCGCAAGATTTGGCTAGTCCCAAATGGTACTTACAGCTTATTGAGTCCCTATGGGCTCAAATTGTACCCAGCTAGAGTTTTTTAAGATGTAGTAGGTGCCTTCAGATATGAGACACCCATGGTGAGCCCAAAGAGTGCTAAACACAAGTGGGAAACAACAAAATATCTATCTTTGGCCTTGATGGCCAAAATAGCATTGGGTTAGTTGTTCCTCACTCCCTGTGTCATGCTCATGGCACCAGTGTTGTGTCCTGCCCTCCTATCCCCAGTGTCTAGACACAAGAAATGGTGAGGCTAGGAGACAGAAGGCATGGAAGAGAGGGCACACAAGACTACAGACATTACACTTTGTTATACGTAAGACTACATTTCCCAAAGAAGAGTTGCAGCCCTAGCCACTAGAGGACCAGTACACTCATGCCTACTTCTCAGTCAATAGTGGCAACATATTATTTAGCCTTCACTAACACTGAGTCCCCTTACCTGGCAACAGCGGTTGTTATGGCTCCAAACTATTCACATTAGCTTGCACCCAGCTTGATTCATTCTGTCACCTTAGTTGTTTTTCCTCTGTTTGGTTCCCCCAGTTCTTCTGATTCCTCACCTGTTGTTATTCATTTCCTGCTCGTTATCTTCTCATCCAGACGTCCTCCCTCCTGGTACTCCAATGGCCTTCATCTTCGACTCCTGACTTTGTTTCCTGTTACACCAGGGGCTAGTCACAGTGTACCACTTGCAGACACTGGGTAAGTGGTGATCTATGTTAATTAAATGTATTAATTCCCTTCTGGTTTTGTAACCCCTTAGAAATTAATGTTCTCTCCCCGCTAAGTGGTCCATTACGCAGTCTCACTCACAGAAGAGATCCAAAAACAAGGAGGTCCAACAAAACTGGGGATTTTTTTTGCATGTCGCAGCCCTCTTCTTTACAGTGGGGTCCAAGGATCAACAATTCATATGAGCAAACTTGTTAAAAGTATATTGGAGGTAAAGTCATAAGTCAATAGCACTAAATGATGCAGAAATAAATATTATTGCCTATTCATTTTCAGCATCCAACTGCTGAAATTTTTTGGCACCTTGGAGGACGTAGACCACCTGGAGCACGACATTTGGCCTGATCGAGTACAATTTTGCACTGACATTTGCACAAAATCACTAGTGCAAAAGCTCTTGCACCAAACAACAAATTTGCAAATATTGTACTTTTACCCTGGGCAATTATTGCACTGCATGTTGGGGGCACATTCGGTGCAAAATAGCACTTGATCTGGTCAAAATTGTGTAATCCTGTCCATTGAAAACATAAATCATGCTAATACAATTGATAAGTGAAAAACATTTTCATATTAGCAACTTCACTTGATAACTTGTGGTAAGGATTCCCTATGGTTAAAATAAATAAAACATTAAGTCATAAAAGGACATGAAAGCAAGCACGGAGTTTGCCCAACAAACTAACATAACACATTTGGCTCCTCTACAAGACAATTTTAGACGGTCGACAATGTTTAAAAGCATTCACGATCTGCCTTCCAAGAACATTTTGTATTTTCAACACAATGGGGAATGGTGCTTCTCATAAAGGCCATTATGTGTATGTTAATCACATTAAATTAGTGCCTACAAAAACGCAGACCTAGATAAATCAGAACCACATGTAAGTTACATTCAATGTATTCATCATCGTTATCAGCACTGCCCTTTGCTAAAATGTCATCATGTAAAATAATTGTGCACCATTTCCTTTAATGCAACTATTAAATCATGGCAACACACTCTTGGACCTTTTCGATAATATGAAAGGACTATTCTAACTATAGTTAGTGGAGTGATTTTTATTTATGTTTTTGTCCTTAATACACTTGCGCTCGATGCTAATAAGAAGAAAGGCACAGTTAATCAAGCAGAGGCACGGGAGGCTCTATGATAGCATGTGGGGACCATAGAGTTGCGTTGAATGCAGGGATGAGTGGCTCTCTCAACAAAGGGGGAGGGGCACTTAAAAGGGTACACAGCCTCTTGGGCAGGTGGGGCCACATCCATGAAAAACACTAAAGACATCAAGAAGGGAACAGCAAGTGGCTGCAGACCGGGATATGTAAGGGCTCTAGGAGTTCACTGGGGAGACCAATGAGGCCACGAAAGGCAGAAAGGAGTGAGGGAGGGTAGACTGGGGGCCGCAGTCGGTGGGTGACTACAATTATGGGTCCGTACAGCATTTCATAAATGAATATGGCAGCAAGGTGCGGCCTACCCCATGGAGAGAGATTGTTGTAATAGGTTATCTGACAATGTAGGGTATGTTATAATAGGTATGACGGGGAGGATTCCAGGGAACGGACAGTTGAGAAGGAGATGCAGAAGTGGGAGAACATGTGCTGCCTTGTATGATATACCGCTTTTTTCCTGGAGTTTTATATAGCGTGAACTTGACCCAAAGGTATCGGGTATCGGAGCGTTTTACATGAGCACCAGTTGCTTACACAAGGACGCATTCATTTTGTTAGGCACGGGGAGATTAAGTGATTTGCCCAGTATCACAGCATGTTGAGCGTCATTGCCGAGACTCGAACCCGGTTCCACAGATTTGAAATCGACCGCCCTAGCAGTTAGGCTACATCTTCTCCCTTTACCTTACTATATGTAATAAAATAAAGCCTGCAATTGGATTTCGGCTGTCGTAATTGCTTGCAACAGAGATGCTTAGCAAACTCTCCTGACAAGAAGGTAATGAGCGGTTGGGGGGGGGTTGGTGGGGGGGTAATAAGACACATTTAGGACCATACCTGCGTTGCTGCAGGGGAGGTGGGGTGCTGGAGAATAAGGAATGACAGCTCAGACAGTAAACGAACCAGTGGCATCTCATGGGTCAAGGTCTAAGGGCTTCACATCCTGATTCCTTGTTCAAATGAGCAGAAAGACATGGGTGTGCAGCTCTGCTATAATGCACAAAGGTGGTCAGTAAAGGGTGGTCGACCTGGCAGAGACAAAGAGGACAGAGCTGGAGAGGGCACACCTGCCTCAGGACGATCTAGAGGATCTACATTTCAAGGTAATGACATTGAAAATGTGGGAGATTCACAATCAGACAGCAAGAGTACCATAGAGCACAGGCCTGATCTCAACTAAATGATGGTGATGGTACACACAATGAGCCATGAACGTGGAGCATGGGGCAAAACACCCATTCTGCAGGAGTTACAGAGTGTTTAGTGGAGTGGTTGTGGAGCTGGGGTATAAGACAGAGATGATTCCATAATAAAAGAGAGAAGAGATAGCTAGGGTTCAGAAGCCAGAGAGAGACGTAGCTCAGCAGGTGAGGGCTTTAGGGTTGGAACGGAGATGCTGGAGACGGTAAACCCTCAGAGGCTGCATAGGAAGTCACAATCCTGGATTGGATTGGAAGAGGAATTGAAACTTTTGAGAAGAAGTGGGGTGGCTAGATTTAGCTCTAAGTGATCTGGGCAGAGCTAGCACATGACAAGGGGTAGTTGTCATTTTTTGGAGCTGAAGAAAAGATTGGTTACAAGGGAAAGAGGCCCAGGTGTTCTGAGAGCCAGAAGAACTGAAGTGTGATTATGTTGGGAACTAGTAGGGTGAGTGTGAGAGACATGGTGGAGAAGGAGAGAGTGGCGTGAGTGGAGGCTCAGTTTGGAGGATTGAGTATGGGTAGGGTTCTGAGTGTGAAATGCTTCAAAACCTGTGGTGGCAATTGTGGAACAAGGTCCTAGAGAAAAGGGGCCGTGCCATGGTACAAGCCACCACATGGGTCTACTATGCACCACTGTGGACAGAAAGGGACCAAAGCCCAGATATCAGGCCTGCTCCCCACCTGCCCCGTGATCTCCTTCTCATGCAAGCAGGGAAAATAGCTTCTGTTTCTTTCTTTCCTGCCTGTCTATATCAGTGTGGGGGACGGAAGCTGTTGACCCTTTCCTCCCAACTCCTTTCAGATACAGGTATAAGAAGAGGGAGATAGCACAGCGGCGCCTTTGGTCTTGGGGGCAGTGGTGGCCTACACAATGAAGAGGTGGTGGGGCAGGTGGAGGGGCCACGGGAGGGGGAGCATGTGGGGGGGTTAATAATAATTATTTTTTTAAACAACTTACCTGGAGCTGCCAGACGCCTCCAGCGTCACGCCTTAGTCTTCCTGGTCCCAGCAGGCACTGGGGCAGCATTAGACTCCCTGTGCTATTCCCGCACTGCTCTCGTGTGAGCAGTGTGGGGATTGGCCTGAGCGGCCTGAAGAGATGCTCCGCTCAGACCAGGGAGTCTGTGCAGTTTCTCCAGCCCGGCTGTTCAAGACATCCGGGCTGGAGAGACATAAGTGTGCATGTGTGTTTGGCCAGCCTGAGACAGCCAGCCAAACACACAAGCACACTTAAAAGTGCACATAGCACTTCTCCTCCCCTCTCCAATGCCCCGGCCCTGTTCCTCTCTGCACACACTGGCTCAGAGACAGCAAATGAAAAATTAAACAATTATAGGTAATCATTTTATTTTTTACCTGCTGGCTCTGAGCCAGTGGGATGACACTCCTCTGACATTGCGAAGGTGCAGCCTCTGTTTGGGGGTGTCCTCATTAAAGGGCCTTTAACCATTGCCCGGGGACTCCTCCAAAGGAAGTGGTTGTCCTCCACCTTTAATTAACAAGGAAGTGAAATGAATGCAGACGTGAGCAAAATCTAGCTGGACCATATGGGGTTACCTACAGCTTATTGACTCCACAAAGGCTCACATTTTACCCCGCTAGAGACTTTCTTCTTGCTGTAGGTATCTTAAGGCATGAGGCATGCATGGTGAGCCAAAAGAGAACAACATGTAAACGGGAAAAGATCCATCTATTTCTGGCCATGGTGGGCAAAACAGCATGGGGATAGCTGCGCCTCTGTCATCGAGTCATGCTCAAGCCACCAGAACTGCTGTTTCAGGATCTCCTAATATCTAAATTTTCAGATGCTTCTTTTACTCTTCTATTTTCACTGCTCTCCCTCTATTGAAAAACAACCTTGTGCACCTGGCCTCCTGTCCCCAGTGTCAGGTCACAAGACATGGTGAGGCACTAGAGGCAGCAAAGATAGAAGAGATGGCACACAAGACAATGGAAATGACACCTTATTATATGTAAGACTACATTTCCCATTCTCAGAGTCGCAGCCCTAGCCACTAGAGGACCAGTACACTCAGACACACTTGTTGGTCAATTGTGGCAACTTGGTATTTAGGCTTGACTAGCACTGAGCTCCCTTGTCCAGCAACAGCAGTTGTTGTGACTCCTCGCTATTCAAATTAGTTTGCACCCACCGAGCTTGATTAGTTCTATCACCTTTGTTGTTTTTCCCCAATTCAGGGGGATATTTACAGCAGAATGGAGAAGCGTGGCATTAAACAAACATTGCCAACGCCATGCTTCTCCATTCTGAAAATGCAGAGATGTGCTGTATTCACAAGAATGCGACGCACCCCAGCGTTTCCCCTAGCGTTAGCGCTGCGTTCAGCTATCTAGCACCAATGCAGGCACCCTTGTACCATAGTTCAAGGGTGTCTGCATTAGGGGGGAGATTGTTTATGTGCAGGAAGGTCCCCCTTCCTGCAAATAAACAATCTTTAAATGCCGTTTTGTAACTTCTATTTGTGCTGCTTAATGCAGCACACATAGAAGTTGCAAAACTGCATTTTTTTTAAATTATTGTTTATGGGTAGGTAGGGGGACCTTCCTGCACATAAACAATCATAGGCAATTTGCTGGTTCTCTGTGTGCTGCACAAGACAGCACACATGGAAACAGCAAAAACAAGGAGAAATAAAGCATTTCTCCACGTTTTGCCTGTTTAAGACCAGGTTTTCCCTGGTCATAATTTTGGTGCTGCCTCCTATTTAGGTTGCCCTTGTAAGTAGGAGGCAGTCTCAAAATCAATGGGTGTTGCGGTGGAACGCCCACCACAACATCCATTGCCCTCCCCTTTCACGCTAAATGCAGCGTGAAAGGGTGCCTTATTTACAAGGCAGCGTTAAGCCACGTTAGGTGGCTTAATGCTGCCTTGTAAATAAGGTGCGGCCCCTATCGCCACCACAACGTCACTGAAAGAGATTCCTCTCCTGTTGTTATTCGTTACCTGCCTCCTTACCTTAGTTTGTCCTTCTCTTCCAGATGTCCGGACCCTGGTACTGCAGTGGACTTCATCTTTCGCTCATGAGTTGGTTTCACGATATCCCGGGGGCTAGTTACAGCATACCCTGTACTTGCATTAATTAAGTCCTGCTCTGTCTCAATTCCCTCTTGTTTTGTGACTGCTTAGTCATTTCCCCCATGTGGGCCATTAAACGGTCACACTCACAGCAGAGATCCAAAAACAAGGATGCCCAAAAAAACTGGGCATTTCTGAAGGTCACCGCTCACTTCTTTACACTGGGGTACAAGGATCAGCAATTCATGTAAGCAACATTGATAAAAGTATAATGGAGGTTAAGTCATACCTCTATAGCACCGAATGCTGCTGTGAGAAATTTTGTTGCCTATTTTTTCAGCATCCAAACTGCAGGAGTTTAAGATCTTTGGCATTTTGAACTTACTTAAAGTAGAAAATATAGAACATGAAGCCTGATAAAGAGCAATTTTGCACTGACATTGGCACAAAACTACTAGTGCAAAAACACTTACACCAGACAAACTGCGAAAATGTTGTTTTGCACTGGGCTATTGTTGCACTGTAAATTAGGAGGCACATTTGGTGCATCATAGCACTGGTCAAAAGTGTGTAATTTAGCCCATTGGTAACGGAAATCATGTCAATATTATTAAAAAGAGAAACATATTTTCACATTAATAACTTTACTTGATATTTTGTGAGAAGGATTCCCTGCAGCGAAAATAAATAGAGCACTAAGTTACTGAATTACATGGAAGCGAGCATAGTGCTGTTTATCAAACTAACAACACCTTTTTACTCCTCCACAATATAATTTCAGACGGTAGACAATGTATAAAAGCATTAAAGACCTGCCTTCCAAGAACATCTTGTATTTTCAACACAATGGGGAATTGTGCTTCTCATAAAGGCCATTGTGTGTATGTTAAACACATTACATTAGTGCGTACAAAAACGCAGACCTAGATAAAACTGAACCACATTTAAGTAACATTCAATTATTAACTTCATCATCATTATCAGCATTGCACTTTGCTAACATGTCATCATGTTAAAAATTGTGCATTGTTTGCTTTAATTCAACTATAAAATCAGGGCAACATACTCTTGGACCTATTCCTTAATATGAAAGGACAATTAAGATTATAGTTAGTCAAGTTACTTTTATTTATGTTTTTGTCCTTAAAACACCTGTGCTTAATACAAATATGGTAGAAATAAACAGTTCATCAAGCAGAGGCACTGGAAGCTCTATGATAGTATATGGCGTCCGAAGAGCCGCCATATAATTGAATGCAGCGTTGTGTGGCCCTTCTCTGCAAAGGGGGAGGTGCACTGCAGCTCCATCAGAAGGGTACACAGTTCCTGGAGCAACTGGACAACAGTCACGAAAAAGGCTACGGCCATCAAGGAGGGACAGTAAATGGTTGCAGCCCCTGGAGATGTAAGGGCACTATAATCCCACCAGGGACACGTATGAGACAGTAGGGAGTGCTGTACGATAGAATGCGAGCCACGGTCAATTGGTCACCACAGTTATGGGCCTGTACAGCATTTCAGGAAAGAATATGATAGAGACGTGCAGCCTGTAGTGTCCTTCCCAGTTTGGGCACCTGCCAATGACTACGTCACACAAGGAGCTTGGTATTACACGTCTTTATTCCTCTGCGTCTAACCGCGAACACAACATTCTAAACCTTCATTCACTTCACTGTGCTCTAACACTTACGTCACAGTTCTATGGAGTCTATCAGGAGCCAAAAGGGTTCCGTTATTGCTAACAAACACAACACTACATCTCCCCCTTTGTTACATAAAAATAAAAATTTTGGACAAATATGTATCCAATCATAGCTCTTCAATGAGTCTTTACGGCACTGTGATCACACGTCCTGATCATGTCTTCGGAAACTACGAAAAGGCAGTAGAAATGTCTGTGATCTGCATTTGTGATGTAGGAACAGCTGCAGTAAGGGGGTTTTCAATTGTCCTTTCAGACTCAGCCTCTACATTGACATCAGTGCCTGACGAGCGATGAGCCACATGTCGGAAATGTGAGGAATCTCGCATAATGGACTTTTAAGGCTGTTGGGCAGTCTAGTTTACAAGTTTAAGTTTATTTGATTTAGTTCTCAACTGAGAACAACAAAAATTTTACTTATAAAATTTACATTTAAATAGTAAAATTATCATTCTAATACAAAGTTAAAAATGATTTAAAAATTTGAACATATTAATACACACAAATTCATTAGGCGGTTCCTTACAAAGAAGAATCAGATTCTGAACAGTGTTAATTTTGCATTTTGTTCTAATTGGTTTTAAGAATCTTTTCCTAGCCGCTGCGACAATCACGTTTGGGCAAGCTAATAACACATGTTCTAAATCTTGCGCTCCGCCTTTACATAGGTCACAAAGATTAGACGCCTTTTCATTTGGATACCACTTATATGTGAATGATTTCAAAGGCAGCATCCCTAGTCGGAGTAATAAAATACTTTGCCTGACTCCGTGTTTTAAGTTAAAAGAGATATACTGTTGCGTTTTCTTGAATACAATAGTTTCCGCATATTGCTTATACAAAGATAGTTTGGTGCAGTGTTGGATATCAAGATACATACTTAACCTTGGCGTTAAATGTTTTAAAAAAGTTTCAGATGTGCTGGTGACCATGATTTTAACATGTCGAGGGTAACCTTAGATAGTTTAAAAGCGGTAGAGACATTTTTACAAAATACATAATTCGAAAGGTCTTGCTCTTTCTATTTTTAGTAGGAATCGTAAAGTTCCCTGATCCGCATGAACAAGGTTATATGCCCATCTTATTATATTAGCGATCCCTCTTGCAAAAGAGCTGACTAATGAAAGTTCGAGACGAAGAGCTTGTACCGGCACAGCTTGTGACGTCTTGGTCAGTTTCCGGAGGGCTTTCCCTTCTCTCAGGTCGAGTTGTTTCCATTGGCTTATTGGAATATATTCTATGGCGTATGATAATACCGCTTTGAGCTATATACTTGTAGAAGTGATGAAAAATTTCTTTGTCCAGTGGAGGAGTAAAGTCGTTGGAGGGCCCCTAGGTGGACATCAGCCTTACGGCCCAGGTTTAGTAAGTGGGGCAAGTTTTGCAACGATTGTGAAAAAATTCTCCCTAAATATGTATACTCCTTTACTATTTCCAGCGGTTTTCCCCCTAGAGACCAATTGTAATTAACATATCGCTTCCTTCCTGTAAACGGGACGATTTTTGTTTTAGTGACATTAGGTATTAAATAGTTTTCTTCCGTATACTTAGTGAGTGCCTGCAGATTCCTTTGCAGACCGAAAGGAGTCAGATCTAGAATGACTACGTCTTCTGCGTACATCAGAGTATGGATTTTATAAAATGCAATTTTAGGTGGAAAATTATTGACCTGATTAAGTCTTTCCGGCAAATCACTTAGGTATAGAGAGAACAGTAAGGGAGCAAGAAGGCACCCTTGCCGCAGACCATTAGGGGTAGGTATTGGGCTGGTAAGACCCTTCTCCCTCCCCATTTGGACTTGACACCATGTCCCTGAGTACAATGATATTATTAATTGTAGGAGATTATCCGGAATTCCCATTCTTTGGAGTTTTTTCCATAGCATGTCTCTGTCTACCCTGTCAAATGCAGTCGTAAAATCGACAAAGACTGCGTAGACTACCTGGCATTTTTTAATGACATATTTGTCCATTATCGTTTGTAGCACTGCTATATTGTAGGTGACCGAGTGTTTAGATCTGAACCCGGCTTGATTTACCGGAATTGCTCCAGATGAAAATGCCCATTCTTTAAGATGATCTAAAACAGCTGCTGCAAATATCTTCCCAGTTGCGTCTAGAAGAGCGATCTGCCGATAATTACAGGGTGACAGTCTTGATCCCTTCTTGTGTATTGGGATAATGATACTCCCTTTCCAGGACTTTGGGATTTCCCCTGTTTCGAATATGTAGAAAAAATGGCTGGCTAAAAACTTGCTCCACTCTTTAGGGTTACTTTTAAGGACCTTGATGGGAATTTGGTCTGGTCCCATTGCTGCCGATGATCTTGCCTTTTTTATGTATCCTTCGATTTGGAGAGGCGATGGAGCCTCTTTACCCGTACCTTCTTCCCTTCCACTCTTGGTTTGCAATAGTGTCTTGCTTTCTGTCTTTTCATTTGTTTTGTATAAGTTAGTTAAATATATTTCCCATTCCGATGGCGGGACTGGATTTGCTTGCAGTAATTTTTTTGTACCCATCTCAGTAGCAATTATATTCCAATAGGAGCGTTTATCTTTTTGTTTTGCTGCTGTTTGTAGGTCCACCCATTTTTTGTCCTGTATCTTTTTTTTCTTTTTTTCTGTATCTCTCCTTCGACGGTTTTTTAGTTTGTTGATTTCATGTTTTCTTATTTCAGAAAATTGAAGAAATTGTGCCCTTATTAATTTGTTTAATTCAATTGACTGTATATCTCGGCTCCGTCTGTTATTTTTCCGTTGTTTTAACATTCGTTGTTGTGAAATGTTCTGCATAAGTTGAGTCAGATAAATAACTACAGCCTCAAAGTTTGTTATTGGATGTGTTGAGTGAGTAGTCTGTAAAGGTTGTTCCATCTCTATTATTTGTATAATTTTGTTGGGCAGTCATCGTGTGTCCTTTGCTGGTCACAACATGAAATGGCTCGCCATGGAAGGGAGCACCAGATTTTCACTTTGTCGACTGACAGACAAGCACTCGATCTCCTCTAGTGAAAGTTTGTGCATGACGCACTGGCGGCGCAACCTGCTGAGTGATATTTACAAGCACAGGTAAAGCCACCATGCGTCATTTTACCTGTGCTTGTAAATATCGCCCCTTTTCACACAACACTTTGCATGTTGGGGCATGACATGGGTGTTGTTGTGGGTGTTCCCCTTTGACATGTATATATAGATGTATATATGTGTCAAAGAGGCAGCAAATAGGACAGACGCGGCATTGCTGCTGTTCAGAAACTTAGGGTTTCTCTCATATTTCTCTCCTTCTTCTTGACTCATGTTGGTCCGTTTTTCTTAAAAATGGTGTGTGGTAAGCTTCTATGCTATTGGCATACATTGTATATCTGACATATGCACCCTCCATACTTGTCCATAGAGCTGTGCCCCCCTTCCCTGAGCTGTCTTCAGGTAGAGGTGAAGTATCTACCCAGTCGATACCGGTAAGCCAATTATGTTGATCCCTTGTAACACACACATTTGGTGTATTGTGTAATGTGGGGAGTCTATGGATCCCACTTACATATTCTAGAAGTCACTTAAGTTGTAAATCACTGACGGTATCTCCCCTGTTTCTGTATTTGTTTCCAATAGGTACAGTCACCTTTCTGAGGACAGGAACCGGAAGTACCATTGGTTCCGTATTTTAGCATTTTCTTTTTCATCTAACTATTTGTCACATAGCAGCAGCATCTTTCTGGTCCTGACGAAAGCCTCAACACCTCGTGGGTCATCACGGCTGAAACATGTTGACCACATATTTCGTCTGACACATGCGGTTTATATCCATACCGCAGGTGCACTGTTTTTAATCCTGACAGTGAGAACATACAAATAAAATTTTTTGGGTCTCTCTAGTTAGTTTTAACATCAATCCCTACACGTTCATGACATTATTTGCGCTGCGCCCATCACCTACACTCAGTCTCTCATTTTGTGGATTTAGAATATCCTTTTAGAGTAGACATCAAAACATCCCTGTGCTCCTCCCTCTCAGAGAGGGGGTTGAAGCCCTTGGTGGAACTAGGTTTTTCCACCAAGAGGAGAATCCCAAATGATGAAGCATGCCACCTTCGGTGGGTGAGGGATTTCGTCCTGAAAGTGATCATCCCACAGTTAGGTCTGTGTGATATTGTCAGTGTCTTCTTTTGTTTGTCTCTGCACGATAGACCCAAGGATTTTCTATGTTATATTGATGTTCCCATGCAACACCCATGTCCACTGATGCATTTCCAGATTGAGGAGGAATTGTAAATGTGGAAATGTGTCAGAATGCTACGCCACAGGGGTGGCGTAGTGAGGTGCAACAAGGAGAAATGTTTTCATTTCTCCTCGTTTTTGTCCTCTTTCAATGCGTGCTGCATTCTACAGCACACACTGGAAGAGGAAATCCCCTGAAATGATAGTTTTTGGCCAGGAAAGTGCCCCTTCCTGCACAAAAACAATCTCCCAACGACGCAGGCATCCTTGCACCAAGGTGCAAGGGTGCCTGCACCGGCGCATGGCAGCAGTTTGTGCGCCAGCGCAGGGGGAAGCACAGAGATGAGACATATTGTTGTAAATATGTTGCATCCCTGTGCTTCGAAACTAACGCAGCACGGTGCAGCAAAATGACTTGCGGCACAGCGCTGCGTTAGTTTCTTGTAAATCTGCCCCTATGTCATTTGTATGGGTTCCTTCCTCAGTACTTGATCCTCTGGTGGTCCATTGAGGTAATTTTGTCGTCATGGCTCTCTCGAACATCAAGGTTGGAGGGCTTTCACCTGTGGTCGAGTGGAGGGTCGAACATTAAGTTTGAAGAGTAGAATTCAAGACAGTTTTAAGGTCCAGCTTTTCCAATACAGCACACTGAACAGCTTTCTTAAGAGTACTCATGAAACGTTTGACAAGGTCATTAGCCATTGGCCAAAGAGGTGTGCTTCACATTAAGATGACTGAGAAAGTCTCTGAATTCTCAACTGTTGAAAGGTGGGCCATTGTCACATTATAAGATCGCAGGAACACCCCATATCACGAAGATGCTGTCTAATCTCTTGATGACTCTTTCGTGATTGAAAGATAAGAGATATTCTATCAATAGAAAATGGGAGTATTCATGAATAATCACCATCAGGTGATGTTCATTGTCAAGAGGAATGAAGAATTCAACGGCAATTCTTTCCCATAAGTGTTCTGGCAACTCTGACATGTTTAAGTTGTGTTGAGTGGTTTTCAATAAAATGCAGTTGCATAGATGGCAGGCCTTCAGTTTTCTTTCAACTCTCTCATCAAGATCAGGAAACCAGTCTCGGTGGTGGAGAGTTCGTTTTATGGCAACGATTTCATGATGTCCTTCATGAGCCACTTCTGTTATCTGTTTTCGCAGAATCTCTGGAAAAACAATTCTCAGACCTCTCAGAATAATGCCATCTGAAGAACAGTAACAGTTCATCTTTGACATTTCTAAACTTCTGGTATTCACTGTCACTGGAAAGAGGTCGAGTGTGCTAGTTCCAAGACTGATATGTAATAATGTCTTTTAGTTTTAACGTCATTATCTTGACTTGTGGCAGTGACAATTTGTTCCAACGAAATAGAGGCTGGTGTACTTGATTTCACAATGAAATTTATGTAGGCTTCAGCCGTCTTTGAAGGGGTACCATAGCACTGTAGAGGCCCTCTTGAGCGTTAGTCAGCAGGGTTTTGATCTTTCCCTAGACGGTGCATGATTGTGTAGTTGTAGTCTTGTAAACTTAGACCTCAATGTTCAATGTGAGGAGCCATCTTGGTCTTTGGATTGCCAAAGATGGTCAACAATGCTTTATGATCCGTCACAAGCGTTAAAGGCTTTTCATATAAGAATACGTGGAAATGTTCACAAGTCCAAACCACTGCTTAACTTTCTTTCTCAGGTTGTGAATAAGCACGTTCAGTTTGAGACAAACTTCTGCTTGCGTATGCCACAATATGTCTTCGAGCATTAGGGTGTCTGCTGTAATGTGCAAGGATTGCCTCTAACCCAACGGGGCTAGTGTCAACAACAACCTCTGTATGAAGCTTTGGATATAAGTATGCCATTTTAGTAGCATTCTCGCTAGCTTGCTTGATTTTCTTGGAGCTTTGCTTGCATTCATGTGATCAAAGAAATGAAACTGTCATCAAGTCTCTTAACGGAGCACTTACTGTGGCAAAGTCTCAAATGTGTTTACCATCCGGGCCGGCAGAGTGAGGGGTAGGACGACCGTCTATCCACTGGAATTCTCGCTGACACTACACCTTTAGTGTCTACACCTGCCGGTACACAATGCCGTGCTTAGTGACCCAAATAGGGCTATGTTGTAGATCTACAGGTACCACTTTTTAGGGTGCTGTATGGGTGGTCACGACTTCTTTGACACGTAGCTCGGACCACCACCAAAAAGTGTAGGTAGATCTCACTTAGGTCCTGAGGAATTGCCATCAAATTGATAACAGGCAAGAAACATGTTGACCCGAACCACTAGCGCATAATCCCGCAACCTTAGAGCGGGCTTGCGCACTTCCCTCTTTTAACCAGGTTAGTGGCCACATTTTCATTAAAATTGTCTTGAGTGGACCACTATTTCCTGTTTTACTTCACATCCCTTCACACTACACCTACACTGATATAGGGCCCTCACATGCACTACACCCAACAGCGTAAAGGAAAAAAGATCTCCGCCAAGAAGGCCCCATCTCGGGTGCCGATCGGGTATTGCACTGCCGACCCGATAAGGAGCAGACCCGATGATGAACCAAGACACCTAGCTGGCTGGGTGTGTGAGGGTCTTTTTCCGAAAGGAGGAAATTATCCTCCTGCTCTTTGATTGAACACTTTTTTGTGTACTTTCAAACAAATACAACGACCTGCAACTCTCAATAGGAACTGCATACCATTTTGGTTTAAACTCAGTTACGGGCCTGTATGCTGGACCTAGATAAAGGCCCTATGTTCCCCCTCTTTGGTAACAAAGTCTCAAATGTATCTAGAACAATAGCTGGCCATGCCAAGAAATGACAGTAACAGGGAAACATCTTGTGGGGGACTGGCAGTTGACAACACTTGCACTTTAGCTGGATCGGGTGTCATACCCCCAGAAGTAAAATAATTTTAGCTTTTTCTTACAGAAATCAGATTTCTTGGCATTCAGAGTTAAACCTGCATCTACAAATACATAACACACTGGCATAAGTGCTTATTGTGCTTCTTCTGTGTAGCGCTGAAAATCAATGTCATCACTATAATTGAAAGCATTCATGAAAGGCTGTTTAAACATCAAATTACATCTTGAAAAAGCTCTGCAGCTGATGACACACCGAAAATTGGGGGCATATGTACAACACATTGGTGTAGGGCAGCACCGCAAGTCTTTTTGCTGCTCTGCCCCACACCAATTTGAAAGAGCAGGAAGGCACCATATTTATGAGATATGGTGCATTTCTGTCCTTTCAGCCAGTGCTGGTGCACAATTTGATGCCTAGCACCAATGCAGGAACCCTTGCACCATGGTGCAAGGGTGTCTGCTTTGTTCGCAGGATTGTGTTTGTGCAGGAAGGGGAACCTTCCTGCACAAAAACAATCCATGGAGGCATTTTTCTTGTTCTATGTATGCTGCAGACTGCAGCAGACATGGAAAGAGGAAAGTGGAAAAAAAGAGAAGAAATAAAACCTTTCTCCTTGTTACGCCCATTTTGGGGAGGCATAAGGTTTTAGTTTTGAGTTAGTAAATCTGGTGCAGCGTCAAAATCCATGGGTGTTGCATGGGAATACCCACTGCAATGCCCATGGAATGCCTCCTTGATGCAGAGTGAGGCAAGGCAGCACTTTGAGCTGACTTGCCTTACTCCATATCTATGAGGCCATGCAAAGCCACGCAGGATGGCTTTGCGGCGCCTCATAGATATGATTGAGAGGCCTGCGCCACCAGAGAGACAAAAAAAGTGATGCTCCAGCGGTGCAGGCATCTTGTAAATAAGCCTATTAGGCCCTCATTTACAAGAACTGACGCATTACCGTGTCAAGGCAGTGATGCGTCAGAAAAAGTTGCGCTTCATTACGTCATTTAAAACACCATGGATGCATCGTATTTATGGGATGGCAAACCATGGCGTAGGTCAGATCTTGCATAACAAAAAATTGACTCTTAACTCACAGAAAGCAGACATGGAGCACGGAGCAGAGAATAGCAGCCGGGGCACTAACCCCAACACCCCTTTAACCAGCCCAGGTTTTCCAGACAGACTCCGAGGGGAAGAGGAAGTGCAAATTTCAGTGAGGAGGAGAATGGCATCTTGACAACTGAGGTGACAAAGCACAAACACCAGGTCTTTGTCACCTCCAAATTACCATTTGGGAAGAAAGAGGCCATTTGGCAGTCCATAGTGAACAAGGTCGACAGTGTGGGACAAGCAAAGAGGACAGTCATCAACTGCAAGAAACACTGGCATGACTGTAAGTGCAGGAGAAACTGGCCCAAGACCTGAAGGCAGCCATGCAGACTGGAGGAGAAGAATCCATGCCCCAGGAGGAGCTGAACGCCTTGGAAGAGCAGGTGGCAGCTGTTATTCCAGCAGAGTTGGTAGCAGGAGTACCTGGATTGGACAGTGCTGCCTACAAGGACCAAGAAGACCTATAAGGTAAGTCGCAACAAGGGGCAATGTAGGCAAAAAGGAGAAGTTGTGCAGTGCATCTAGCTATGTTCCAGGGCCCTCTGTGCTCTGAACAAGGCAAAGGGTAGGAATCTGTCTCACATACCTTTAAACAAAACATAAATATAAGTCACACTGCCCAGTTACATGTTGCACAGTTCAGTCCTGCTCCATCAAGGTTGTCCCTTCCATGTGTAATGTGCAGCACCCATCCAGGTTCACCTTTGCATCCTGGGGCTTGTGGTGGAATGAAGAACATAATCCACCAGAACTACAAGTCCCACAGTACGAAGGCAAAAATATGGACTGGAACAACACATTAAGTATGGACTCTTGAACCCTGCCCAACCTGAATGTGACAATGCAGGCCACCTTGAACCATGAGGCTAGTGTGCCTTGCTTGGGCTCATGCACCCAAATCAGGACTGTAAAGCAATGGAATGGAATGGGCTTGTCAGAGGATAAACTGCTTACCAGAGAGGGGGCTCAGATGGGAAGCATGTGAAGGGTCAACACATAGGAACATGCAAAGAGCCATGTGTATAGCGACCAGCATGAATCTACATTCCACTCAGCTGTACCGAAGTGCGGCCTGAGAGCACAAAGGTGGTCTGCCATGGTAGGGACCACCCAAATTCCTGTCATGTACCAACTCATACTGGCGGTGGGGCTGAACGCAAATGAAGCAAGTGATGTTCACCAGAGGACCATGTGTGTTGTAAGGAAAGATGGCCCCGATGGGTCCCTGGTAGTTCAGTTCATTGTAGGTGTGGCTGAGCATGTTGAACTGGCACAGTGTTTGAATGGGGAGACATTGCATAGCAAGGAGCTGAGAAGGTACGTGTGTACTGCAAGATAGCCCAACCAATACGCATGCACTGCTAACTCTGACAATGTCCCGCATGTGCTGCAGCTGGGATGGGATGGCAAAGAAGAGCCCATTGGTGTACTACATCCTACATGTGATGTGGACGTGGCAAGAGGTAGTCTGAAGGAAAAATGGCCCACCATGCCACATTTGTCAAAGTAGGAGGATGTGAAACAGGGTTCTGTGAAGGTATAGGATGAAATAGATTGCCACCAAAAAGAGCAGGAGTCAGGGATGGTTGGAGGGTGAGGTGGATGGGCCTAGTTGTGTGGCAAAACTGGGTATGTACATGTCAACAATACCAGCACTACTAGCATGTGGGGTACAGCTGTGTGTCTCTCATGTAATGGGTTCTCTACACCCACTCATTGTGGTGGGTCACATTGGCTCACTTTACATTTCTAGTAATTGTTGACAATTGTCTGTTGAAAGACAAGTTGGTACTCCAGTACTAGTACGATCGCTAGTGTATGTGATTCCATTGATATGTACAGATATGATTGTGCACTGTCACACATTGCATGCACACACTAGACATTCTTAGTACTGTGATAAACGTGAGCCAGTGGTGGGCTTGTTGATAAATTAGTTATCATACGGGCCCCATGAGGTGCCCATAAAATAACATGGCCGTGATACCACATGCAACAGACACACCAGATGCGGCACATTTATACATGTAGACTTTTCGGCGAGTTTCCATGTCGATAGGACCTTGATTGAAATAAGGCCGACACACTCATCATACATTAATGGAATAATTAGTACTTAAGGGTTAAAGCAATATGCACCTTTATCCATATCGTTTGGGATACAGCAGAGCACATGTATTACGGCATAGTTTGATGTTTAGATCCATTGGATTTGATCATTGTACAGATATAAGGTTGCTCATTATAGACTTTGTTGAGTTCGCATAGCTCGCTATACATGAGGCTTGCTATCCCACCATTCGGTTTACACACCATTCAAGATGGGCCTTGGTCATAGGTAAACTGCCCATCGAGCACATTTGAACACTCCCTGTGTCCTTCACAAGAATTAATGCAATGGTACTCCCAATGTTGCAACTGCTGAATTACACCTTATCAAACATGATGAAAGTTCACTCATCACATGCAGTCATATCACAGCCTTCCCTCACTCACATGAGGGGATAACCTTGCCCCTGTTGGGTCTACACGTATACATAGATGTACTATAACACAAATTGACGGTGGTGTATATGTACATTGTTTCAGATACCAGTAGTCCAGATTGGATTATATGGAGTTGCATGGCACGTTGAGATAGTGTCCCCTAGGAAGAAGATACTTTCTCCAATGTTGTTACTGTCATTGAAGTGATATTCTTTACGGTGGCTGTGCAGTGGTTACACAGTAATAGTTTTTTCACACAGACCGTCCTCTGGTGTATATTGGTGAGTCGTTTAGTAATACACACAGCAGATAATACGAATTCAACAATGTCGTCCGATGCAGATTGATGGTTGGTCTGGTTTCTGTCTCCCGAAACATGCAGATATTGCGCCAGACGACTTTTCCTGAAGTGACCCTCTCATTTATTAGGGGTTAAAACGTCAACATATATCTCTTTTGGTTCTTAGATGATTGTTGGTCTGCATTGTGCTATGATACATGCACATGAATATTTGTAAAAACTTGGCATATGAACCAAGGATGATTTATGGTGCATTTTTGTACATATATTATAATGTTTATACACACACATAAGCACTGCGTCGTCTGCGCTTCTTCTGTAGTCACACAGTAATTTGCATCTGTATTGAAAGAGAATACACTACAGCAACACAAACCTTTCCAGTCTCATTGTCTGCTATTTGCAACCCAAATGAGATCCTTCCATTGGGATGCTTGAACAATACATTTGATATGGGTTTCCCCTTATTTATCAAAGAGGATTCCAGGAGGTTTCAAAAAGTTCCACAGTGTTCTCTGTTTGTATAACATAACACTGTACACACACAAGCACTCTACATCCACATTTAATGTCAGCACAACATTTGGGGCTTAACATAACAGTGGAACTTTGCATTCAGTAGACCACGCTCTCATTGACACAGAAAATGTGTGGTCACACCATAAACCACAAAATAAGGTATGCTGCCATCACTGCCTTACACGAAATACCCAGGAAAGGAAAAGTAGTCCACTTGGTGCGCCCGTCCATGTCACAGAACAAGTTCTGGACACCCATTGTCATGGACAGGTGTCAGTCTCTGCATACATGCTAGATTAGCATGATGCCAGTGTTATGATCTCCAACCTTGGCCTAAGTAGCAAAGGGACCTTTCACCTACATTTGTCCTTGCGCTACATAACGGTTCTAGCACTGACCTTTTACCCAGTTATGTGCTGAATAAATGTTGATTGGTTTCCTTGAAACGAGCCTCATTTATTATGCATGAGGATTCTTAGTAAAATCCCCTGCTCATGATGTACATAACAGGATTAACATACTCTGTACAAAAGTGATGGTCATCTTCATCCTAGGGCGAAAGAACTACTTTGCATAATTGCAATTATTGATTAAGGCTCATTTACATAATCGTACTCACAACATATCGATTGTGGAAGGAACCCAGAGGCTATCTTTGTGGTATAAAAGAACCGCACATTCGCTAGGTAAGCAGAGGAGACACTTCCACGCTGACACAAGACACTGAAGTCCCTGCACGCTGAAGCTTGAACACGCAGCAGTCCGACATCGTTTGCGCGGTGTCCAACTCCAAGTCGTGACCAAGACGGGGTGCTTCATTCTCTCCCATCAGGTAATGGGTTTGGCTCTTTCCTAGGGGATTCTTGGCTTTAAACCAAAAGAGCTGTATTTTTCCCATCATCAGGTCTGGTGTAATGTGAGTCCTCTCCCAATGTGGGCCCCTGCAGGGGAGGCAGGCGTGATTGGAGGGGGAATGGAGAGGTGTCTGGTGATGATTCTTCAGCCATGTAGCCACAGTATGACTCCATTGCTCATGCTAGTGCAGAAGGGTTTGACTTACCTGCTGCACAGTAAAATCTACCACCAACCCTGGTACAAGGTAAGATGCGTTGGCAGCATGGTAGGTGTGGGTTTGGGCTTTGTATGTTTGTTGCTGGGTGTAAGCAGTGTGATTTCTCAAAGAACTGAGAATTGAGCGACAGCCAAAAGATGAATGGGAAAAGTTAGGGAAGAGAGAGAAGGCAAGATGAATCTAGAAGAAGGGCTGGTCATGGAGAGCGCTGGTAAGCAAACAAAATTAAACATTAGGAGGAAAGAAGCAGAACAGGAGACAGGATATTAGTTAAAAAGTTATATTGTTAAAAAGGAGGGGGTGGGGGCAGAGAGTTAATCACTATTGTTAGTTCATTGTTTCAGGCATATTAGTTTGTGTGACTAAACTGAAGAAGTTAAAACATTAGTAGCCTAACTTAGGATCAAGCAGCCCTGTTCACACCATCAGGTGTGGTGTAATGTTATTCTTCTGTCAAGTAGCAGCACTCTTGTCAGTGTGACGTTTCTGAGACACAAGCACATCCTCTTTTCGTAAAGAAATATGCCTACAGTGTACATCCCCACATACTCAGTGTACTTCAGCCAGTTGAAAGGTCATTGAAAATCCAACACAAGTCATGCTCCCACCCATTCGGTTGCTAGCCTCCCTGCGGTGCTGAATTGTGGACTTTTACATGTTATCAGTCGTGTACAAACATAAATAATTTAGCTCTAATCTTTGTGAATCTGGCATTCAATGCTACAGCTATTAATGAAATGGTGAATTCAATTTAAGCTTAGCAACAGTTTTTACTGAAACTGAGAAAACCTAGAGTCAAATTTGAGTTGATGTCTGAATATCATTAGCTGTATATCTGACAGATGTATTGCGTTCCAAATATTGTTCACAAAAATATGATTGCACTGGAATTAGATTTCCAATTATTAACTCCAGTGGGGTGATAATTTTCAAAACAATATTAAGGGCATGATATGTCTGTCGCACAGTATTTTGGTTACAATAGTATGATATCACACCCTCAGGTTTGGTATGAGCTTGAGTAGGTGCTGCTATGGCTGTAATACATAAAGGGCACACTGTCCTTTGTTAGCGCACCTTTTTGCAGGTGCGGCAGGTGCAAGTAGGGACAGTACTCCTTATCACAATGAATGAGCTGTCCCCAGGGCAGCTGCAAACTCGCACTGGCATGTGGGCAGCTCATTCTGTGAAATACAGAGTTTTTCTGTGCAGGCGGCAATGCACTTGCACTTTAGAAAGAGGTTGGAGATCCCCCTGCAGGTGGGTGTAGTGAATGACAGAACCTGTCTGCAGGGGGATGTCTGGGGGTCCATGGGACCCCCTTTTATCTCTCAAGAGGGCTGTCCTCAGGGGGTGCATTTACAGTGCTCCACTTTTTTGTGACGCACTGAAGTGCGCCTTATAAGGGAATATTTGCTTCTTCGCCTCTGTCGGTAATACAGGGGGAGTGCAGAGGCAGAGTGATTCCATGTGCATTGGGGCATGAACACATTCTGAGGATTGTGCTGGTGCTACATGTGCCCCAGCACAATCAGTATTACACAGTGGTGGCTGCTACTTAATGTGGGTGTGGGCCGGGTCGCGGGCCGGAAGGGAGGGGTAGGAGGGAAAGAAGCATTTTTTTAAAATCACTTGCCACCTCTTGGTCCTCTCTGGCTGCTTCCAGTACTCTAGGGGCAGGAAGCACACAGGCTCCCAGACTCCCCTAGCCAATCACGATGCTGTGTGACTGCAGAGCTTGTGATTGGTGTGAGCGCTGTGGTTCAGTGCTCAGATGGGGATTGGAAGGCTGTGCATGTTCTCCACCCAGGCTGTACAATACAGTCTGGTGGAGAACATGCTAAGTGCGCATGACTGTTTGGCTGGCCCAAGATGGCTGGCAAAATGGTCATGCACACTTAAGAGAGTGCCACCACTTCCCCCCCTGCTCCTCTGTTACAGCCCAGCCCTGCCCCGCCCCTAACCAGCTGAGCCAGGACGGAAAAATAAAATGATAATAACAATGCGTTTTAATCATTTTATTTTTCCTTTTTGACCTGCTCACAGAGCAGTGGGGCAACGCTCCTACAACTTAGTGAAGGAGCCGCCGCTGGTATTACAGAAGATGCTAAACTGCATCTCTGGCGCCTTCTATAATACTATAGTGCCCCAGGGGCACAAACAGCGGGCTCACCTGCCCATTGCACCCCTCGAGGCACTATGTGTAATATAATACCTGGTGCACAAAGAAGAGATACATGAGCCATTGTGGCTCACATAGCAGCCTTGATTAGCCATTACCACACAAAATCTAATTTGCACCAAATAATTAATGTGACCACAACACCAAATGGCTTTGTATTATATAGCACCAACCCTAGATAACGGAAGAAAGACTTAATGAGGCAAGACTATCAGAAACAACCACAGGATTTCATGAAAAGTCAGATCTACTAACTTTGCACGACTTGTTATTGTGGCATATTATAGCATCAAATTAATTAAGGTGCAGACGGTGGGCCAGTAGACTAGCATGTGATGTTCCCATGAATAACATGTAATTTCTGTGAAATTACACATTTCACGTCTTACTCTTCGGCAGTTGTTATCACTTAGAAATTTGCACTGAATGGTTTACCTCGAGTACAAATATTACACAAGACGGTCTTGACTTGCCCATGTGTCATTCCACAACACTTAAGATTGCTTTAAAATTAAATTTTTGTACAAGTGAAACCAGCGACATAATCAGTGATTGACTCTTTGGTAATGTTGTACCTCACAATATTTATTGTTTACAGAACTGCAGTTTATAACAGTACACAACATTTAGTAAATCTGTAGCTTTGTCATAGCCCTTACTAAGTTAGAGATTAGGAAACTACCAGCCACCCCATATAGAGGCATTTGGTTACACTCATATAGATGTTTTCAAAGAGAACTATCTCATAGCAAAGATTGTTGATCACTGACCCTCAAAGAATTCTGATTCTTTTCTGGTACTGTTGTATAATTGACAAATGCAGCAGAGGAGCCCATCTGACTTAACAAACCACTCGCTTTGAATAACCATAAGTCAGGCCCTGCAGGGTAGCCTAGGGCCTGGAAGCCCTTAGATGGAAGACATCAGGCCCCAGTCAAACACTCTGGCTCAAAAGCCATCAAACAAAAGTACGGTTTCAAAAGTGTCAGTATTTTAACAGGAGGTGTGACAGGGGCAGCCATTGTGGGATTGGCAAGGAGTGTCAGCAGTTATGAGAAAGCCTCTTTGTTGTTCCCTTCCAGGCTTATTTCATCAAGCAAGTAGTCTTCCATAGACCACTTGAAGTTTGGGAAGTTTACTTACTGTTCAAAACAGCTTTATCTGTGGTCAATAGAAAAGCAGGTAAAGAACAATAACAGTCCCACAATTTACTAGCACTTTTGAGAAATAACATTCACTTAGTTTGTTAACCTTTTTGTAGGTTAGGACTTGCCAACAGCAGTTTAGGAAAGAAAAATACTGATTAAAGAACTTAACTGAATGCGATAGCAGAGGGAACTTAGAACCCAATCTCGACTGTCTTAGAGCTCAGAGGTAGTCATGCAAAGAACATGTGCTACAGAAATGAATTTCTGAGCTTGGAGATGATTTGTGAGGATCAACTCTAGGACTGGTATTAATTATGAGAAGTCTCCATTATGGAAGGAATACACACTGCCTACCTGATCTTAAAACAATAGAACATATACCACAGTACTGGAGTCTGAGAACACACTCTCAAGCAGGAATAGTTTCCACCCCTGATTAGGTTCGAAGCATGGCTGAGCCATCTCTCCAAGAAGGCTGGCACCTTGTCATAAAAACAACAGGGTGGAGTGATCTTATAGGATAGCGTGGGGAAATATATCAAGGGCAGGTAATATATTTGTTTGGTCGACTGTATACCAATCAAATAGAGCTAGTGATCCTCTTTTGCTAATTTTTTTATGTTGTTGAAGAGATCTATATGAAAGGTCACTCTGCATTACAGAAGTACCCCACTCTAATGTGGATCGCCTTCAAGAAAGGTACTTAGAAGCAAAGTATGGAGATTTAATAGAATGATAGTCAATAAAGACTCGGTGAAGGATCACTGCTGGTGGCAAACCACAGTCTCTCACACAGGCAGTGGGGGACACTAGTCATATCATTGACCAATTATATAATAATGGCAAGGAAGTGGATATATCTTTGCCCCTAAAATCTTCTGTCTCAGTGATGTTGTCTTTTAATTTTCATATTGGGGGATTAGGGATAAATAAGGTTAACCCAGCATGCTTTACAAAGTTCATTTGGTTGTGTTCTATGGATTACTCTTTCTTTTTTTTCCATTCGACGCAAAATCAGTTACAGAAATTGAAATGATGTCAGGTGTTGCACAACTAGGGGCGTCAGGCCCAGATCCACCTGCTTCCTATGGCGGCATTCAGCCACGGCTGCTGCAGGTAAGAGCGGTGGGGCCGGCTGGGGGGAGGGGGCAGATTTCGAGAGACAACCACAAGGGAAAATTAAATAAATAATTAATTTTCCCTCGTGGTCGTCTCTCGAAATCCCCCCCAGCAGGACCCCACCGCCCACCGCTCTTACCTGCAGGGGCCGCTGCTGGCGGCATTATTATGGGTTTCATCACTTTCATTGTACTTAATTGAAGATAATTTAGTCCAGTTAGATTGACATTAGTGTCAGATTAATGGTGGGTGTGGGGTGACCAGTCATCTCCTTACAGATTACAGAAATATTTGTTTTCAATTTTACCAGCTCTTTCTGTTTGATCAATATTTTCCATTATCCTTTTCTGGTCTGGTGTGTTAACATTACTCTTCTACTAGACTTGTTTAATGAAGAACAAATAATATATTCAGAGAGCTGCTTTGGATGGGACCAGGTCCGGTCCTTGAATCCCAAAGTACTTTTTATAAATGACCTTTCATAGTTAAAATTACATTTCAAGTTATCAGATTCTGATTTCACCATTAAATCAGGTTTTGAAACTAAGTGGAAAAAAGTTTAGAATCATTTTCCAAAGCAAAGATGTGTTATCAATTATTTAATCATAACCAGGCCTGTCTTATGGCAAATGTAGCTGAACCTACACAGTGGAAATAACCTTTAGGCCTTTGTATATATTAGACACTCTGCCATGTGGGTTTACAAGGCACTTTTTAGAAGAAATGTGATAATATGAAAATAGATTTGCTTCCATGGCCAACTCACTTTTCCATGTCATGTGTTACTGTCGTACTTTGCACTGCAGCCCAGCCTGAGGACAGTGGCACTTTTGAAAGGCACATATAAACCACTTATACTGATACCTTTTTAGGGCAAGAGCACACTTTCTGTGGCACTGAATAGCAGTATAACTGTGTACAGTGTCCTAATATGAGCCAAAATAATAGTTCAGAAAAAGTAACAAAATCAAGTCGAGCATGGTGATGGTAGCCTCAGATCAGAAGTGTAATGTTCCACGTGGAGTGGTGACTCTTCATAGGTAGATATGACATTTGTGAGAAAACCTGAAAGAGCATGTATCTCCTTCCAGAACAGTAATAACTGCTTGGTGCAGCATTCTTGTTAGGAGAGTGGGCATAGTAGTGTGTGCTGTCAGAAATGCAGTAGTAAGTAAAGGCTACCTGGGGCATGGTGATGATTGAACTTCTACTCCACCTGCAAGAGAGGGTGGTGTGAGTCAATGCCCAGCATTAGGAATTAAGAACACAAACAAGAATTGTTCACAGAGTACATGCTCTTCTGAGAAATGAACCCTGAAGCCAGCCTCTAATGAGGACTAACCTCAATGAGCCAGTTGATGAAGAGCAATGGCCCTGAGCCTCTTTCTGAAGGGGTTTGTTGTTTAGTGTGTTTTGCTTATTATTGTGCATTCTGAGGTGTGTTTAATAGTGACATGAGTTCTTGCCACACAGATAAAGCTAGTTGACAATTCAGCATGGCCCTACATGCATCTCAGAATACTGCAGAAAGACATCAGTGACAGAAATTTCTACTCCTTATGTTATTGCTGTACCCAGATTAGACCATCGAGAACACTAGCACACACAGGTATTGCCCATTTTACACAGAGGCTCTTTTTGGGCACCAGCTGCCCACAAGAGAACCCAAAGTCTAGCAGATGTGGCCTTCTCTTTTGTGTTAAGCCTATTACCACTGTTTCCAACTTAACCAAGCTGTCCCCATATGGGAAATGTGCTTTCATTGCTTGGGAATGCTGAGACCCACCACAAGTGGCTTGGGCCACAGACATCCTACGGATTACTGGAGACCTGAGCCAAACATATGTTGGATGGCCTTGTTTGGAACAACTTTAAATGTATTATCCAGTTCAGCTCATTAACACCTTTGTGATGGCAAGCTATATCGAATCTAATGTTAAGATTTCAGAAATCATGAATGAAAGTAGACACATGATATGCAATTACTTACATTAGTAGTTACAATGCTGCAGTAATCATATTAGTTCAATACACAGCCTTTGGCAAGGGAAGATTCAAGGCTGTATCCCTGGTAGTACAGATGATTGGGCTCCTGGATAACAGAGAACCTGGAACTTCCTAAAAGTAGAAATAACTTCACTTCCACGCACTAAAGACTGAAGCACTATAGTCATGTGAAAATTAAAGGCTTCTTGGTACAAGTGACTTCAGGGCTCATAAAGCATTAAGGGTGTCAGCACTCTGAGGCTCTACATATGCTAACATTCTTAGGCACTAGATGACAGTGCTCTCAGGTACTAACCATGGCTAAAATCTAAGACATTACAGATACAGCACTAATAAAATCTGCAGATGGCTGTGGTCTCAGACACTGAGGAAAGCAGCACTCTTAGACACCATACAGGGTGGTGCTCACTAGAGATGGTTGCTCTTACAGATACTAAAGATGGTTGCATCTGAGTTATTAAGATGTTAATTTTATTTTCATTAGTTGCACCTCCTTGAAAATAACTCAGAGGTTAGGGCATATATAGATAGAGAGTTCTGTGAAATTATTAGCAGATCCAAACAAAAGCATACAATCAATAGTGTAATCACGTGTGAAGTGTGGCGAAGCCAGGATAACTGAAATTCCAGCACCCACAGTGTAACAGTACAGCCAGTCACCACACAAAGCAAACTGCACTATTAGTGAGATTACTGACAAACAGTTTGTGTTTCTAAATTGTAAATGTATTTATATAGCGCTTACTACCCCTGATAAGGCATTGAAACACTTTACGGTGAGCAGCACTCTACTCCGGAACGCAATGTTAGTGGTTAATCTTGTGATAATTGTTGGTTATTGTGATTAGTCATGTGCTCTCAAGAAAAAAATTGCATGCATTTATTCCAGTTACTTTGTGATGTATTATATTAATACCAGTTAATTGTGATTATTAGTGGGGCTAAGTGGTGTCAGGTAAATGGTTAGGGAGAAAGATGGGCTAGTGGAGATTAGATAATGTTAGCTTGCAGGGATATGGTTTTAAAGAGGAGGGATTGTGATCTAGGAAATGAGGGATCTGGAAATTGCAGAAGTGCAAAAAGATGATTGAGGCAGACGTGCATGAGGTTGAGAGGAGGCTATACTCCAAATTGAAGGCATGGATAGGATGGAAGGTAAAGAAAGGGTCACTCTGAAGAAAGAAGCGGGAGTAAGTCAAGGTCAATTTTTCTTACAGGGTTTTAGAAGTGTAGTGGGATGTTGTGTATGCTTGTTTATGTGGCCAGTGTATTATATTTATTTTATGCATAGGCGAATCAGAGTGATAAATGGTACTATTGGATGCCTAATGAAGATATTTGTAAATATCTTGGACTAACAACATGACCACTTGAAGGGGTGGGGCAACAATGCCCTGCAGGAGAAGTAGGTTTCTGTTGTAGGCCCTTGTTAGAATGGAGAGAGGTTTGCCTCAGTTGCAAAAGAAATCACTTTGGCATAAAACTTATTATTTCATCTAATGACGAATGAGAGCTCACACCCACAGAGCTAAACGCATAGCGGACATATTATTTGTTGATTGCAAATGCTCCTACCACATCTTAATAAATATTACTCATGGTAGCTTCTCAAGGGACAGTTATGCAGGACTGGTATATTTATATCCAACCACACAACAAAGGTTCATGTGACCTATCCACTCCCTCTTCCCTCTCAGGTAGGGAGGCTTCTCATAGAAATAGAAATATATTTCGGTTCTTGTCAATGGCAAGTGTTAAATATATAATTATATTTCTCATCCTGTTATTCTGAGCATGAATGTTTTAAATCAGTTTTAAAAAAATGCATATACTTGTTTTCTAAAACAAAACTGAGAAATATGGCATTGTTTGTAGTATTGTATTAGGACAACTCAATTACCCAGTTGCAAACATGCAGCATTAGTATGCATCAGAAACTTTGTTACTCATATTTTGAATGGTGCAAATGCTTTTGTGAAAACTCTGAACCAAACAATTTTTTTTAAAGATTCAGATTTGTGTGCCTATCATATTTTCTCCCCCTGTAAAAGACGCCACAGTAGAAGCATCCAGGGGAACTCCATTTTCCAATGAGCAGTGCACCAAGAGGAGCGTTTGCAGAGTGGTTGAGAAAGGGGGCAGGGCCTCCAACTAACCATCACCAATCCCGCTGTGTTGGGCTTACTGGTAGTAACAGGAGTAGTTCTTGGCCCGCGTCAACCCTCAGCATCAAAGGGACTTCATCCCCCAATGAGTAGTGCACCAAGAGGTGCATTTGCAGCGTGGTGGACAAAGGGTGGTGGCCTCTGATGTGCATCCAAGGGGATTTCATCCCCCCAGTGAGTAGTGAGCCAGGAGGCACCTTTGCAGAGTGGTGGACAAAGTAGGTGGGCCTCCAACAAGCTGTCAGCAATCCCACTGTGTGCGACTTACTGGTGGTAACAGGAGGGGTTCTTGGTCTCCAAGGACCCTCAGCATCCAAGGGGACTTCATCCCCCAGTGAGTAGCGCACCAGGAGGCACGTTTGCAGAGTGGTTGAGGAAGGTGGTGGGGCGTCCGACGAGGACTCATCAATCCCGCTGTGTGGGACTTACTGGTGCTAACAGAAGGGGTTATTGTCTCCCATCGGCCCTCAGCATCCAAGATACCTTCTTCCCCCAATCAGTAGTGCCCCAAGTGGTGCAATTGTAGTGTGGTGGACAAAGGGTGGCAGGCCTCTGATGAGTATCTAAGGGGATATCATCCCCCAATGAGCAGTGCACCAGGAGACACCTTTGCAGAGTGGTGGACAAAAGGGGCGGGGTCTGCGACAGGCTCTCAGCAATCCTGCTGTGTGGGACATACTGGTGGGGACAGGAGGGGTTCTTGGTCCCCAAGGACCCTCAGCTTCCAAGGGGACTTCATACCCAATGAGTAATGTGCCAGGAGGCACTTTTGCAGTGTGGTGAAAAAGGGGGGCAGAGCCTCTGATGAGCACTCAGCAATCCCTGTGTGGGACTTATTGGTGGTAACAGGAGGGGTTATTGGCCCCCAAGGACCCTCAGCATCCAAGGGGACTTCATCCCCCAAGGAATATCGTGCCAGGAGGCTAGTCTGCAGATTTGTTGTGAAAGGATGCAGGGTCTCTGATGAACTGCAGCAGAATTTGCGATTCCACAGGGGACAGGTTATGCTGAGCACCGCGGGGATGTGTTGAGAAAAAATATTAAAAGGCAGTTTATTGACCTTTATTGGTCCGTCAGGGACCCCTCTAACACACCCATGGGGTCAGGGTACCTCTACCCTGATCCCTTTTTTCACTGCGCACGAAATTATCACCCTCAGAAACCATTTTCCACGATATAAAATTCCAGCCACAACTTTTCGGTCAAGGTTTGGCCAGCCAATCAGGACCCTGCTTTGGCACGTGGTTCCGCGGATTCACCACAAGTGGATCCGAGGAGGATCCACGTCCCTAGATGTACAAATTTGGTTTTCAGTTAATATATCCCTAAAACTACTGAACGGATTTACACCAAATAAAAAAAAGCACCCTTTCTGGACCAAGAGCTAGCTTTCTGCCAAATTTGATATAATTCAGTTCAGTGGTTTAGGCTGCAGTAGTGTTCAAAATCTCTATGGGAATTAACATGGCGAAAACACGTTTTTAGAAACCCCCTTTTTTCCCAGCCCTTGCTTGACGGATCACCCCGAAACTTTCCAGACAGCAGCTGAAGTGAGCATTGAATTTTGGGGGAAACATTAGTGAACGTTTGTCAAACAGCGGTAAAGATATAGGCCAGTCAAAAAAACAATTTTTTAATGGAAACTGGCGACCGCAGTAGGTTATTTAAAAAGTAAATATATTTTTAAGTCCAAAAATTGACTAAATACATTTTGCATAATTAAAATATTATTTGTAACATTTATAATAATTTTCAACCTAAAGTAGGTTCAGGGCCCTAACAGCCATTAAAGAGGGGAACGCACCGGGTCCTGATGGCATCCCCATGGCCTTTTTTAAAGCAAATGTCTCACTATGGGGCCCTTTACTGATCCTGGCCCATAGGAGCATGCTGCAGTACAGGCTTTTCGCAAACCTGGTCAGAGTCACTTATCATCCCTACCGCCTCAATCCTGTCTGCTATCGTCTGATCTCATTACTAGATTCACTGGTAAAGGTATTGGGCTGCATCTTTCTGAATAGGCTAAAGGGATAGGCAGAAGCCAATTAAATTCTTTCTGATTTACAATATGGATTTCATAGCGACCTAAGGATGATTAAACAGGGACTAAATTTTAATCTTTAAATTGGGAAGTATACTCGGATGAAGTAAGGTAATGTGTTTTAGATTTAAATCTTTTTATTGATAAAGACAAAATGCAATGAAACATTACAATGCTTTCCGTGGCGAGCTAAGCAGGTGTGCAAGACAATAGAGCGTAAAGCAAATAGAAAACAAAACCCCCTCCCCCCTCTCCTCCCATCCCCCCAACCTCTTTTCATGCCCCCCCCATAGAGCAACAGAGGAAAAGACCATGGGTATCACGGGGAGTCTCACGTTGATGAGGGTTGAGCTGGATCCAGTATCAGCGCGGGGAGACGTAATAAGCGCAACTATCTGGGGCAGGTGAGTTGCCGAAAGTCTGAGCTCAGCAGTGCGGTGAAGGGGCGCCACCTTTCCGCAAAGGAAGCACCATCCCCCTGAAGCGAGAGGGAAATGCGTTCCATGCCCATCACATGCCACAACCTGTGTAACCACCCCTGAATCGTGGGAGTCCTATCTGTGCCCCAGTGGGACAGAATCTTCTGCAGGGCCGCACACAAAGCAAATCCCATCTGCCTACCTCTGCGCGATTTAAGGGGAAAAGTAAGCGCGTTGGGCAGGCCCAAGAGAACATACGCCGGGAAGCGTGGTATTTGTATGTTAGAATGTTTGTACACCTCATCTAAAATCTGTTCCCGGTATGACGCCAGCATTGGGCACTCCCACAGCCGGTGTGTCAGCATGCCCTCAGACCCGCAACCCCTCCAGCAACCTGAGGGGTGGCCAGGGTTATTTTTGTGTAGTCTGGGAGGGGTGAGATACCAGTATGTTGCTATCTTGGTAGCAGTTTCTTTGCTGGAGACGTTGCACGCCAAGTGTCTAGCCCGGTAAACGATGTCCTCCGATTCCTTCTGCGATAGTGTACACCCCAATTCTGCCTCCCACCGCCTCTGTCCTGCAGATTTAACTAACCGTTCTTCAGGTCTCAAGAGGAGGTAAAGCTCCGTGATGAGTCGTTTTCTTGACTGTTTGGTATGCAACCACTTCTCATATGGAGTGAGCAGTCTCTCTGCCCCCTGGCACGTCAAAGGCTGCATAATCCAGTGGCGTATCTGCTGATAATGGTATCGCTCGGTCTCCAGCATTGCAAAGTCTGAGCGAAAATCCTCGAAGGTCAAAGGACCCTCCGCATCGAAGAAGTGGCCGATCGACCTGTGCCCCTCTATGTCCCAGTGTTTGAAAGCTACTAGATCAAGGCCAGGAGTGAAATTGGGATTATTGGTTATGGGCGTGAGCGGCGACGGGAAGGTGGAAAGGCCACAGCGTTCAGCGGTCGCATCCCAGGCCCTTAGGGTGGCCCGCATGACCGGCAACCTGTACATGGGTTTTATGGATAAAAGGAATCTTCCACAGAGACCGACCAGCCAGGGCACGCTCCATAAATAGCCATTGCTTTTCGGACTCACCTTGGGACCATTCCAACAGAACCCGCAGCTGAGTGGCCTGATAGAGGCAAACTATATTGGGAATCCCAAGGCTGACCTCCCCTGGGGGTCTAGCTCAGGTCCCTATTCATCATGGGTTTTTTATCCGCCCAGACAAAAGAGAGAAACTCTTTTTGAAGTGATTTCAAAATGCCAGGGGGAGGCTCCACAGGCAGTGTTTGAAAGAGGTATAATATTTTCGGAAGCACGCTCATTTTGAGTGCTGCCACCTGGCCTAGCCAAGAAAGGCCAAATGGTCGCCAGCGATGAAGGTCCTGCCGAGTCTGAGTCAAGAGATGGGTGTAATTTAAAGTGACCGTGTCTTGAATTGAGGTTGCCAGCTTTATACCCAAGTATGGTATTGACCCCAGGTCCCACTGAATTGGACATATCAGTTTTAGAGCGTCTTTAGTAGAAGACAGTAAAGAAAACCCCAACGCTTGTGACTTGGACACATTAACCCGAAAGCCCGAAGCTGCGGCAAACGTCTCTAGTTCTGTGAGGAATGCCGGAATCGATGTCATGGGGGCCTCTAGTGTAGCGAAGACATCGTCCACATATAAACTTATGGTAATATGTTTTTAGCTTTTGTACACCTATCCTCTTATCTGATTGCGTTATCCATGATAAGCTGTGGAACATTATGATAGACCTTGGAGTTGATCCACACATAGTACAGTTCCTTAGGGAACTGTACTCGGGGAGTAGGGCCAGTGTACGGTATGATGTCAAGGGAAAGTGCACCCAACCATTTAGCATATAGAAGAGGGTCAGACAGGGTTGTGTACTTGCACCCTTTCTGTTTACACTGTATATAAATAGTGTATATAATAGGGAAATATGTTAGTAAAAAAAAATGTGGAGCTCTCTCACAAATTGGCCATAGCCCAATCCCAGCCCTGCTCTACGCAGACGATGCCATGCTCATGGCCCATAACCCACTGGGACTGCAACATCTACTCACTAATTTTGCTACTTATATGCAGGATTTAGGTCTGCTAGTTAACTTAAGTAAACTTTTATTATGAAGTGTGCAAGGAGGCCCCCGAATTCCTGTGATATAATGATTGGTGGCACAGAGATCTGTTTTACCTCAACATTTTCCTATCTGGGCATTTTATTCGATAAGGAGGGTTCATGGAAAAACACTGTTAACACTAGGAAGCTTCATTTTATAATAACCATTGCGGCTTTGAGCAACTTGATGAGGAAACTTTGCAAGAAGCCCCTTAGTGAGATGCTAATCATTTTCAGAGCTGAGTGTCTGTCCACTGCCTTCTACGGGGTGGGAGTGTGGGGGCATAGCAATTGTCAAACCTTACAAACAGTGGAAAATGCTTTTTAAGGTACCTTCTTTCTGTACCCAATAGCAGCTCCTCAATCATATGCCACTCTGAATTGGGGGTTTCATTTTTAACAGACCCAGCTAAGATTCAGCCAATTCCACTCTGGCATACGATTTGGTCATCTAAGTACTCCAGACTAAACTGTGAAATCATTAGAGATTGTCTAAAATCTCCTTTTGCCCTCCAAATCCCGTGGTTGAAATACATTAAAAGCTTTTTCGGTGATCTGGGTCATCCAGAATATTTTGTTTGCCCTGAATCTCTGGAATTAATTAGTAGAAAGGGACTAAAAAAGTGTGATGTTTGTCACTGCTTGAGCATCCAAGATTGTCCACAGAATTATTGAAGCCTAGTGTATTTAAAAACCAAATGATGCTGGTTGTGTATGACATGCAACCTAACCTCAAACTATTTCATAATGCCCAACATAGGTTTGTTTTAACTCATTTTAGAATGGATATATTTCACCATCTGACCAGCTTTCCTAATACAAATGACTGGTCATTGACCTTAGTCAATTGTCCTTGTGACAGCGTGTCGACCCAAAGCACTTTGCACATTGCTTTCTTCAGCAAATTTTACAATGCCTAGAGGAAGAGTTTAATATTACTGATGCTGAAGTACCAACAATTTGCACAATGCCGGCCTACTTATCTGTTTCAACAAACTTTACCTACTTTTTACATTTGTAGCATTGTCAAGTTTTCTATGGGCTGTGAATAATTACAGCAAGACTTTGAACGTTTGTAACCCTGTTCTGGAAGAGTAGTTTACCCTTTATCCGCGTTTACTATCTGAATCTGATGATTGAAATTTGACCTCTGTACTAATCTTTTTAACAATTTTACATTTTAGATGATGATTTTATGTATTGTATTTTATGCATTTATGATTTTTTATGAAAAATTAAATAATGCTTAATTGAATTGAAGTGAATTGGTATATTATTTTTAATGTAATTGTTGAGTAAATAAATAATTATTTGTGATATATATAATTCATTTTAAATATAGTTTTATGTATCATTCTTAAGAAATATTCTCTTTGCAGTAACATTTTTACATTTATTTATTCACTAGCTATACAAAATAGTTAAAGTTATTTATATGATCAATAACAAATAATTTAATTATTTAACATATATTTAAAAAGTAAATATATTTTTAAGTTAAAAAAGTGACTAAGTACATTTTGTATAATTAAAATATTATTTCTAACATTTCTAATAATTTTCAAATTGAATTAGGTTTATATACAACTTGTTTTTAAAGTTTGAAATTAACATAATTAATTTAATTTACTTTTGACTCTTTATTTTCTATGGGAGGGTAGTGGTGCAGGACTTACTCCATATCTGAGCTGGAGTACATTTACTACTGTTTTGGGACCGTTTTAGCTGTAGTAGATTTAGAAGTACAGTTTGTGAATAGCAATGGGCTTACTCTTTTGTGGTTGGGTATCTATCTGTCCCTAAACCTCTCATTAACCCCTTCTTACTCCTTCTTATACCCCACCTATTTTGTAGTAAGTATGCCCGATTTTTTAACCACTCCTCTAGGTCCTGCCCACATTTACTACTAAGAAATGAGCTTACCTGAGAGGATATCTCCCCTTATAAGAGACAGGAGAGCAGAAGGGGGAGATATCCAGTTATAGGTTTGTCAATAGCACTCTGTAGTACAGTAGTAGCACTACTTTATTACTACTAACCATACTACAAAATGCAGTTTGTGAATATGGATCAGGGTGCTTCAGCAAATTAGTCCTTCGATTACACTTGCTAAAAGAAAGGCTACAGTTCGCTCCCATGTCCAGTGGTCAATACTTCGCATGTTTAAGTATGACCATCTGACACAGGGAGCAGTCTGTCTGCTATTCTGCACCCCATTCTGGGCTCCATCATTATGAGAGATTGCATGTGTTTGGCAGGCCATAACTATGGGCACAGATGCAAATCGGGTTATGCTGTTTGGCTGACATAGTTCAATATTGTCAAATTATGTGGAAAGCTGATTCAGCATTCAAGACTGAGGGGCATATTCACAAGGAGCCATCGCCGAATTAACGGCACTTTATCGCAGCCAAAGTCGTGATAAATTTACCTCCCCATTCACAAGCCGGTGTTAACAGCCCACAGCACCAGTTTACCCGCAACAGCAGCCGCAAAAAACATCGCCACAGAGGACCCCCGCAAATATCGCTAATGAGATGCAGAGTAGGCGATCCCGTGCCAAAAGCCGAGACAACATCACACCTCAACATTCACAACGACCAGCCACATCGGCGATAAAAATACAAAACAGGCGATAAGGCGCGTTAGCACCAGGAAATTTACACCTGCTCTGACCTGGTGTAAAGTCGGACGGCAGCCAGCACCACAAAAGGGAGCACAGCCCAGGGCCACATCCGAAGGGCAACAGATGCCATGGAGCCACCGATCATGCGGCCCGGACACCCAAGAGGGCCACAACACCCACCGCCACCACCCCAGGACCCCAACCCACACCCGGAACTCCCCCCCCCGGACCACCGCAGACGCAGCGCAGACAAAGACAGTGGAACCCCAGGAAACGTACCAGCCGCACAGACCCAACATCTGACAATGTCACCGTCCACTACAGGCTGAAAGGGACAACCATCCTACGCATCCTGACCATCATCGCCTAACAGGCCTACGGCACCAACACAGCGGACAACCAACATCCCACCCCACACAAAGCTGCTGGCTTGGCTGCACCTGTTGGCCCCTGGTACCCCCCAAACAACACCCGCCAGAGTCGGAGGAGTCACACAGCCAGCCACATCCAAGTCACCCACACCTGTCCTGGACATCACCATCACCCTGGTACCCCAGGCCCCATACGTACAACACAATGCGCAGGATCCGCTGGAGACCAAGCAAGGACCATACGCCATAGCAGGAAGCACGCACGTGTTGGGGGCAATCCACAGCACACATGTACTACCTGTGCCCCTTGGTGACACAGCACACAATCACCTCAACAGGAAGCACACGTCTCACATCAATGTACAGGCAACAACAGAACACCGTGGAACCTCCAACAATGTCGCCTTCAAATACACAGCCAGTGTGCATGATACCTTCATCCTCCGACAGTCCATCATCAACCAGCGTTCCCAGGATGGCAGCAAGGGAAATGCACACCCCCTTGGCAAGTTCAAAATGAACACCCTGCACACCTCAACTACACAACCATGCAACTCACAACTCTGGCAATGCACACATCACAAAATCACAAACAACATGCACAACAACATGACCACCCACCAGACACGACAGAACAACTTACAATGGTAACCTGGGCAAGCCCTGAACATGAGCCATCAACGGCATGGCACCTCAGCCACATAATAGCCGAATGTGGAGAGAGGTGGCAACCAGGCATGTGTGAAGGATGCAGTAGAACCATGATCGGGAAAGCACACAATGCCAAGAATGGCGGAGATGTGCTGGACAGACCGCAGTATGCAGAACACACCCATATCCATGGCGACATACACCTCTGGCGTATGGAGTGCAGTGGACAGTGGATGCAACCATGTCACCCCAGCCAGTGGGGGAACTCGTGGAAATGTTGCCTGTGACGCCACCCCCTAAGCATCACCGGAGTGGGATGGCCCGTGGTAGGCCACGCCAGCGTAGGGGTGTGAATAAAAAGCACGTAGGCCTGGGCGTGGTCCTCTCCCGGAAAGCCCCACATCTCTGCCAGGGCGGCGCCTCCCACCCCGCCACGAGGCCGCCGCCGCCTTCGTGAGCGTAGTTGCCTGCGATGCTGTGCGCCTGCCGGACCCTGGCATGCTGGACCACGAACCTGTCAGGCCTGCCCCTGCACAGCCAGGCCACACTGATCACCTGCCGACACCGGCGTGTGTCAAGGAGGGCCCACCACATGCCGGCGCAAGCTCCAAGCTCGAGTCCCGCGACCTTGGCAGCCACCTCAGACCATCACGGCCTCCACAACACAGGCCCGCTTTATTCCCTTCTCGTTGACGTACTCCACTGCCGCCTTCGGCCTACTCTTCGGACCAGTAGGTCCCATATGTGAAACTGTGTCCTGAGTCATGAATGGCAGTGACCCCAAATCTGGGCCAGCGGCCACAGCACCAGACCCCCGATCAATGAGGCATAGTTCCATATGGGCATCTTGCGACACGTGGTGCCATTAACCCTGTCCAACGCCAGCCGGCTACATGTGGTGCCACTAACCCTGTCCAACGCCAGCCGGCTACACGTGGTGCCACTAACCCTGTTCAATGCCAGCCGGCTACACGTGGTGCCACTAACCCTGTTCAACACCAGCCGGCTACACGTGGTGCCACTGAACCTGAACAACGCAGGCCGGTGGGGCTATCCAACCTATGCCGGCGACACTAGGTGAATGGGCCGTGCTGACCGCTGCCTCAGGCCTACACCATGGTCAGGTAGGTCACACATTTGGAACTGAGTCTTGATTACACCATGGCAGTGAACATCATTTAAGGCAGAGAACAATTCACTATACTCCCTTCGATGTGGTGCCAACAAGTCTGTGCATGGCATCACAACCACACGTGTCTGTGGGCCTACGCGGACCACTGCCCTCGCCTACGCTGCGCACGAGTGGGATCACAGATTTGGAACTGAACATCGGTAATTCAAAAGGCAAATACATATCATAGCACGCACGGAGAGGCGTAAGAGGATGACGCGTTGCAGTCCGGAGGGAACAGGATCATCGTTACGGAGGTGATTGAACACTACCGACAACTGCCACTGTGTCACTAACTCTGTGTCTCGCGAGCCAACGACACGTGGCTGTGGGCCACTGCTGAGCGCTGCCTCCGGCCTACACTGCAGTCCAGTAGGTCACAGAGCCTTGATTTGGCTTTCTTGGAGTTCACATCTGTGTACTGGCATCATCGCAGACTGCATCCCCTCTCAGCACCTGTGCCACTAAGTGTGTTCCCCGACATTCATGGACACTCACTGGTCGTACATTGGTGGCGTTTGAGTCTATGGACTAGGGGCTAGTTTTCATCCTCATGTAGCTGATACAGAATTGTTGGTGAAAACGAGGGTTGCGCTTTCCACTCCTCCATTTGCTGCTTCCAGATAACATCAGACCTTCCGTATCATGCCCTGGAGGACACCTTCCACTGCCCCCCGCAACCCTCCGCAACATACACCTCGGACATTGATGGCGACCCGCTCAGGTCGCATGGCCCATCTGACTGCACCGCAAGTCACCGTCCCATGGCTGGGTGCCTGTGCCGGCCGCAGTGCATCCGGGGCCACTAACTCTGTGCTGCTCAGGCCTGGGACCCCTTCTTCTGAGACATTGAATGGCCTCTGTAGCGATGGTCTTGGGGTCATCAACGCCATGTGTCTGTGGCCCTGCGCTGTCCGCATCCTCCGGCCTCAACTGCGGGCCACCAGGGCCCACACATAGCATCGAGTCTTGACTGGCCCGGACGTCGCATCACCGCAGGAGGCACACGCCACCACCGCAAGGACCACCTCCAACCGCCATCTGCCAGAGTCGAAACGGTGTTCCTGACAGACCTACGGAGTTGCTCAGACCTGTCGTGGATGCCATCATCGGCCTGATACCCTGCTCAGCACTCCAGGTGCCAGTGACTCAGTGCACTGCAAGCCATTGTCCGTTACTGATTGAGTTTTGTGCTGTTGTGAGGTTGCGCAGCAATGTCACCTCATGCAGTGGGGTAGACCTGGGACTATGATGAGGAAGATGTGTCAAGTGTGCGGACGGGAGAAGGCACAGACAATGGGAGGGCAGGAGGCAACAGCCCAAAGGCAGGAATGCAGACTGGTGGTGGTAGTCAAGTTACACACCCAGATCTATTACTGGGTATTGCGCTGTGGACTGCGGATGCAACTGTCACCTCAGGCAGTGTGGGAGACCAGGGACGTTAATGAGGAAGTTGATGCAGGTGTAACACACCCCACTGCATCTGCATCAGGACTGACCCGAAGGGACACAATCCTAGCAATTTCCTCACATGAGCACGCTCTTCTCTAGTGCCCCTACCTCAGTGCACTGCAACTCACGGAACCTCCTGACTGAATATTGGGTGACCTCTGTCCTTACTCCGGATCCCTCCATGTTGCTCTGCAGTTGACTCTGTTATGCTGGTGTTTTCTGTTTCCATTACACTGGTGTCCACTGTTCAGGTTGTTGCCAGCACCAAGCACTCCGTGCGGGCTGGCTCATACTCACCCCACACACATCCAGCACAGGCGTAACTGTACATGTGGCCCTGCCAATAAAGGGGCGGGCGCACGTGCCCGTAGCCAGTTCAACATGATATGTGCATGTGTCCCTGTGGTCTTGTTGTATGCATGGGGGCCCTGGGCCCTACGACATTACATTGTGCTGTGTACAGCGGACGCAGACATATCACCACAGGCAGTGGGCTAGAACCTGGACATGTAGCTTTGTCATCACCCACTCAATTCATAAGGGGAGTGGACTGTGCCGTCGTACGCAGGGCCAATGTGGGTGTGTGACTGATATGTGCGTGCCCCTGGGCGTGGTTCTGTACTGGGTATGTGCATCTGCATATGTCTCTATGGCAGTGTGGGTGGGGTGTAGGTGGTCCCTGAAGGGTATTGGACACCCACGTATGTGCTCTAGTTCGCATTCCATGGGTTCGGCAACACCCGCACCTGTTGGGCCACCTCCTTTTGGCGTTCTGACACCTGGCATTGGGGTGCCATGTGTGGGTCGGTGAAGTATTGTGAGCCAGCCGTGATTGATGGTGCTTCATGCTGTGTGCTCTGTTGCAGGGGCTGGGTTCTCCTCTGAGTAGCTTGTCTGCCCTGGTCCTGGTGGTGGGTTGTGTGGGATGTCCATGGGCTGTTGTAGGGCGTCGGTGTCGAAGGTGTGGTGTTCGTCTCCGACATCACTGATGGGTTGTTTGTTCTGACCTGCTGGAGGTGTTGTTTGTCCCTCTGCATTGTGAAGGGGAGGTGCATGTTGGCGCCTTGTTCTTGTCGACATGCAGACTGTGTGACAATGTACATTGTGACTGTTAGGGCGGTGGTGGCTATTTGAGTTGGGACAGTGGACATTTGGCCTACATGGCTGATGTGGGGTTGTAGCCGTAGATATGCATCCCACAGTTCCCTGCTCTGTCCAATGTGATTGTTCTGTTTCTGCGCCTGGGCGGACCCAGTTGTGTCCCCTGTTCTGCAGTGTGGGCGTTGCACTTTGTGCCACATTGTCATGGTATGTGCTGTGATTGCTATGTGTGTGTGCTGCAGTGTGCCACGGGGATGGGGGACATGTTCCTGGGAAATTGTGGGTGTGCAGTGTGCTACACCTCGTTGTGCATGTGTGCCATTGTGCCCATCACCCCCGTCCCCCCAGTCCCTGTTGGATCCTCACCCTGTTGTTGTTGTGTCTGGTCCTGTCGAGCTGTGTCCGTACTCCCACCTCCTTGCACCGTCTCCACACTGATGACTGTGGCCTGGGTTTCCTCCAGCTCCTCCTGTGGCGCTGGACTGCCACCTCCTGTCGCCGTTGCTGCCTTCCTGTTGGCAGCGGGTTTGTGCCTGGTTTAGGTTGTCACGTGCTGGCGGCACCTCTTGGCCTCCTGGATTGGCCTCCTGGGCACTCCGACTGCATTCCAGGTGGTCTGCTTGTGGGTCAGTTGCTGGTGGTGTTCTGTGACTCCGTGGCGCTGGTCTTGTTTTCCTGCGGTCTGCACCCCGTCTTCCTCTCCCTTTTCTCTTTGGCCTTCCCCGACCCCGTTGTTCCTTGCTGGTGGTCTGTGGGGGTTGTGGGGGTCGCGTTGACCTCTGCGCTGGGTCAGGGTGCATCCATGTTGCTACGTGCTTTGGCTTGTTTCTGGTGTGTTGTTTCTGTGGTTTTTATGGTGCAATTTCCCGCCAGACGCGTGGGATTTGCAGGCATGAGGCTGCTTTTCGCTACTTTTTGTACCGCGATTGGCCTCATCGCACGATTTCTCGCATTCGCGTTTCGCATTTTTTCGGTGTGGCGTTGATTTTCACGCTGACATTTGACGCGTTATCTGGTGACTATCGCATGCTACCACCTTGTTGTGAATTCCACGTTGACACAGGGTTATTTTCCCGCGATAGGCTGCGATATTGAAAGTTGCGTTACGCTACTCTTGCGGTAGTTATGGCACGATCTTGTGAATATACCCCTGGATTGTTCAGTTGACTCACTATTTTGCTGTATAAGGCAGTGCTGGGTAAGAGAGAGCACAAGATGTGAAAGTTGTTCCTTTTCGTTATTGTTTTTGCTGTTAGGGCTGTAAATATTTAAAAATGTGCATGTACAGTCATCGAAAATGGGAACATTTTAACTAGGTGTAATAGCCAGAGTTTTTCCATTTTTTTCTACCTATATATGCCCATCAGTCCTTTTTTATTTCCTGCTCTAGGATGTCCTTTATTGAAACATCCTGTAGCAATGACTGCACCCTCCCACATAACACTGGTAGACCAGCTAGAGTGGTGCCAGTGGCCATGGCCTGAAGCATGCAAATGGGTGGATGTGGGTGTACAGTTGTAGCGAGGTGAGAACTGAGTCATGGTGAATGGAAGATCTGGGCATCTGGACCAGGGCCACATTTAGATGGATTGGGTTTGCTACTGTAAAACTGTTTGATATTTTTTGATCTCAGGACATTTAGGGTCTGATTCAAAAAGGTAAACATACACATTTGTGTAAAAAGACAATTTTTGGGTTCTTTACAAATTGCGATTTTTGTAGTAGTCATTTTATGATTGCTGAGGCTCCGCACATAAAACATAGGCCTATCCTATCCTTTTATGTGCAGTGTCTCTAGGGTTGCAAAATTATTATTAGTAAAACTAAACTGACAGGGGCATATTTACAAGCCCTATCACCACCACAACGTCACTTTCAGAGACGTTGTGATGGATATAGGGGCTTCGCCGTATTTACAAGGCAGCGTTAAGCCACTTAACATGGCTTAATGCTGCCTTGTAAATAAAGCACCCTTTCACGCTGTACTTAGTGTGAAAGGGGAGGGCAATGGGTGTTGTGGTGGGCGTTCCACCGCAACACCCACTGGTTTTGGCGCTGCCCCCTATTTACAAGAACAGCGTAAATAGGAGGCAGCGCCAAAATTAAGACCAGGGAAAACCTAGTCTTAAACAGGCAAAACGAGGAGAAATACTTTATTTCTCCTCGTTTTTGCTTTTTTTCCATGTGTGCTGAGTTGTGCAGCACACATAGAAACAGCAAAATGCCAATGATTGTTTATGTGCAGGAATGTCCCCTTCCTGCACATGAACAATGATTTAAAAAAATGCAGTTTTGCAACTTCTATGTGTGCTGCATTAAGGAGCACACATAGAAGTTATAAAACGGCATTTAAAGATTATTTATATGCAGGAAGGGGACCTTCGTGCACATAAACAATCTTACCTTCAACACAAGCACCATTGCACTATGGTGCAAGGGTGCCTGCGTTGGCACTAGGCAACTAAATTTTGTGCCAGCGCAGGGGAAAACGAAGGGCTGCACCATAATCCTGTAACTATGGTGCAGCCCTCCGTTTCTTAAGTGACGAAGCGTGTCGTTAGCCTTCTTGGCTTAACGGCACGCTTCGCCACTTTATAGTATATATGCCCCACAGTTTGTGAATATAAAAAAAATAGCAAAATTAGACAGAAGCGTAAGTTTACCTTTGTGAATCACAGCTTAAGTGTGCGCAGGTAGGGGGCTTGTGGCACCAGTCAGGATGGACAGTTACCAAGAAGCATCATTCCACCATTGCCATAACAAGTCTCCATTATTATTTTAACGTGTGAATAGCTGCGCACATGCCATAGCCAACCTTAGTTTTAAAAATAATTGTTCAACCATGAGGCTTTGAGACTTTTCACACTATTGACCTGCAGTAGTTTTATATATTTGCTTGGCTTTTGCACATTTAACAAAAAACACAATCTTATTAATACATCATTAAAAAGCATTATTAATAATATTGCATCGCTCTGATGTATATGACACAAGAATTGTAAATGCTTCACACTTTGGCTTTTTTTTAACAAAACTCAAGTTTTAGGGACAAAACTGCTTTAATTCTGGGAACATGTAACAGAAAAGATATTTTGACAGAACACGCAACATGTTTTATTCTGAGATGTTCTAATTAGATCTGTGACGAGTATACGAAAATCTAGTTGACAACCTGTAAAAGATGTGTCATAAGTTATCATGAATATTAACCTTAGTAACTAACGTTATGAGTCTTGCATAACGATGCTTAATGTACTGTATTAAATGTGAATGCAAATGTGAAGCAACATAGAATTCAGACATCAAGATGTATGAAAAGTATATTATTCGCTTATTGGTTCTGTCATTTAAGGAGCAAGTGGCGATTCTATCTGTCAGCCGATGGAAATGGAAAAATGAGAGAGAGGATATTATGTATAGGAAAGCATGTTAACTAATGATGATTTGATTACAAAATGTTGCATTTCGTTTACTATTGACTGAGAGTGGTCAAATGATGCAGAATGAGAAAGTGGACATAGATAAAAGACTGGGAGAAGGAGGGGAGAGCGCTCCCTAGAGAGGGAGAAAGACAGTAAGAATAAAAGAGAAAGGAGGCATGAGAGAGGGGGAGAAAGAGAGAGAACCGGAATGCATTTTTTTTTAATTATTATTTATAAAACAATACCTTTGCAGCGGAGTATGAGCCTTCTCAGGGCTACACCCAGTAGAATAACGGACATCACAAATGTGCACGCTGTTCTGTTAACAAATGACAATGTCAACTGAAAGAACCCCAGCCACAAATGTCAGGAAGTACTGGGTCAGCACAACTGCTTGATATAGGAAAACAAGCCAAAAACATGCAGATGTATCTCACAAAACTCAAAATGCTTCATTATTTCAAGGCCCCGTAACCCAAAAAGTAGATGAAAGGTCCTTTGGTGACTGACTATGGGGCATATTATCAAGGGGCCGCGATAAAATTATCGCCGCTTTACCGTCCGTTTTCGGGCGAAAAGCCGCGATAATTTTATCGCAATATCATCAAGGACACGCTAGCGCGTATTTCCTTGACTTAGCGCCCGTTTCCAGCACGCCTAACTTCGCATCTCTAATGAGATGCAAAGTGGGCGTCACTGGGCGTACCCCTGACGGACTACCTTGTTAAATATCGCGAAATGTACATTGCGATATTAACAAGGAGTCCCACGCATTTTTGCAGACGTTAGTTTTTGGCGAAAACCGCGATTTTTGCCAAAAACTAACGTCTGCAAAAATGCAGACTTACCTATAACTAACATGGGGGTGGATTATGCTGATACGACCACAGGGTCGTATCAGCAAGGTTATCGCCGTTTTCCATGGAACATCGCTGGAAGACCAGCGATGTTCCATGGAAAACACCGCTATCGCTGGGAAATTATCGCCATTGCGCTATGCATTGTTAATACAGCGATAGGATGGCGATAATTGCCAGCGATAGCCGGCGATAAAAAAAATCTCGCTAAGAGCGGCCAGCGATAATTATCGCTGCCGCTTGATAATATGCCCCTATGTTCTCTACAAAAAAGAGGCCGAACCACGTGCTTCACACAAAAACAAGTTAAAAGCACAAACACCTCAACAAGTTGCTATTCAAAGAAGTTAAACACAGATATATAGCCTGGGCCACTGGAATTATGCGATTTGGCATTTTTCTGATAATTATAGATTTCCTGCATTTGCCACATAATTCATCACCTGCTGCAAAATTTGTAGACTTTACTAAAACAAATTACTTCTAACTCAAACAGTTCAAAAGTTACTAAAAACAAGGAGAAAGATGTTGCCATGCAGTGGAAGGCCCTTTGCAAAGATTGACTGGTCACCTTTCTGTTGATTATTGCTATATTTGAGTCTTAAACAGGTACCGTTGAGGTGTAACCACTGCCCAGACAGTGTTAGCAAGTGTAAAAATTGCAAAATAATGAAATAAAACTATCACAATATGTGCCGCATTATGCTGCATAATTTGCCTTTTCTTGCCACATACTTTACTTATCCGTGCCCCATAATTTGTCCCTCCCCTGCCGCATAATTCCAGTGGACCTGTACATTAACCACTGGGAAACTTACGTATAGCAAAAGGAAATAAGACAAGCTGATAAACACGAACTACTCACTAGAAGACTATCTGTTCACACAAAAGAATCTCAATCACACAATATGTAAGCCCTGGGTCAGCAAACACAGGCTGGATGCTGAAACAGGGTGGATCAGACAACCACAGAAGGCCAAATAAGGAAAGATATGGCAATAATGCTACCTATCATGTTAAAACAAGCCTTGGTAAAGTCAGTAGGTCTGGCTTGTTTTAGGTGTGCGTGTTTTTTGTGATAATGGCTATTATTGTGCTTCAAAGAACTAAGAAAGCACACAAAAGCTCAAGAAGATGCATTCAAACAATACCCAGATTAATATTTGCACGCTCACACACACAAACACACACAGTCACATGGAAAGAAAGATATATTTACACACATATACTGATGGGGCAGACACATGAATACACATGCACAATGTCGGACAGTGAGATCACTGTTCTACTAAAAGCTTTCTTTAAGATTGTAGCTCACAATGCACCGGTTTAAGGATGCTGTAAATTGAAAAAGTGTAAAGAAGGTGTGGAAAGTGCAATCTTCATCATAACTGACACAACTTTTATAAAATGTCCCATTGCTGAGTTGAGTAAGCAGTATTGTCAGAGAATAATGTTATTAAAGGAATGTTTAATTGTTGCTTCACAAGGGGTCATTGTTAATATTGTTCAGATGCCATCATGCTGGTTGCACAAGTATGTTTTCAAAAAGCACTTTATTATGTTCCTCTGTAAGAAATGGAAGATTTTGTTGGATGCCTGAGAATGTGGGCTCCTATTTCAGTGCCTACATGAGAGTTTTCTAGTGAACAAACCTAAACTGTGATTCCAGTGGATCAGCGCCTTAACTGTTTAAAATAAACAGACACTTGCACCCGTCTTTATATAAATGAAGAATGAAAGTTAGCATTTGTTTTGCTGCTCTCGAGACAAAATTTATTACGGATACTTTAAATATAACATCCTGTGATTCTGTTAATTTTGACATGTGGAAGTGAGCAAGCGACCACTGAATGAAACTTTTGAAAAGCTGTTTTTTTAAATAAAATATGAAAGCGTCACTTATAAGAGGTTATATACTCATTGGCGTTTGTAGTCTATTTCCAAATGCCTATTTCTAAAGCATCCTTAACAATATGCGTTTTCCAAAGAAAAAATTGTCTCATTTAAACTATTTTGTCTACCTACCGTTTATGGTAACCAGTTTTTGAGAACAAATAGCTCTGAGGTTCCTAAAGGTAATACTATTGAAACAACTGCGTTTGAATGCAGCATCTTCTAGGCATGGAACAAGATGTTCCATTAGTTTCTACATTTTAAAAAGTATAAAAATACAGTGGTATATTTAAAATATGAAACATCCGTCTTGTTTATGGCATGGAAGCACTCGTTGTAGTATTTATGTGCTTCATTAACCTATAAATATACATCTTTTTAGAATATCATCCTTTGCTCCATGATTTCAGGGTAAAGATAACCGATCGAGGAAAACCACAATTCGAGTACAATCTTGTTTGATATTGAATTAAAGAGATGAGATATTCAATTTCCACAGTACATGTTGAATAAAAATGTTCTCTGTACAATCATTGTGGAGCATATACACAAGAAATGATGATAGGATTGAGCCCCTCATCCACAAAGACAAAATGTATCTTTTATATTAATCAGACTCCACGATTCCGTAAAATATATGGGCATATCTGTCAAAGACTTTGGGGCCGATTCCGATCTCGGCCGGTAGGGCACCGAATCGGATTCGGAGCCCTCTTTCCCGACCGATTCGTACGTGCGTCCGGCCGAGCGAGTACGATGCGAGCGCACGCGAAATCGCCGACCGACTTGTTCGCGGGTCCGACGCGCTCCGAACGACTCGCACGGACACGACTCGCACCGCGCAATGGAGACGTTCCCCGGCCGGGTAAGTACGATGCGCGCCGCGAGCAGTCCGACCGACTCGCGCCGTCCGGCTCGAAAGAGCAGTCGGAGCCGCACTGTGGGGGTCCGTGTCGGACCCCCCTGTACGCATAGCCGCGCGAGTCGCACACAGGGGGGACCCATGGGTCCCCCCTACCTGTGCATGTACGCCGCGAGTCACATCGAGGCGTACCCGCTGTAGGGGGCGCCCTTGTTCGCCTCGCACCCATTGAGTCAATGGGAGCCCGCGTACGCGTTGTACGTCCGGCTCCCATTGACTTCAATGGGAGTCCGACCGACTCGAGTCCGATTGCATGCGTGCGCATCGTACTCGTTCGGTCGGACTGCCAGAGTCCGATTCGGTCGGAAACCTCTCCGGGTCCGGCTCGGTCGGAGTGATTTCCGGCCTGAATCGGAATCGGCCCCTTTGTCTCGCCCTTGCGCCACACAAGGAGATGCAGGGCCATGCAAAAAGAATGAGATTTACTGAGCCACGCAAGGCCACATTGCGCTGCTCTGTGTGGCTTGGTAAATCTGTAGTAACGCAGGGCAGAGCAAGTCACTGCCTTGCGTTACTCTGCCATGGGTGGAGGGTGAGCTTATACATCCACCCATGAATTTTTTCACATTCACAGATTTACTATGAGTGGCAGCCCTGGGAATGCGTAAAAAATGCTACGCCTTCCCTTGGGAGGTTTAACGAGGAGAAATGTCTTTATTTCTCCTCATTCTTTCTTCTTTCTATGACTGCTGCATTTTGCGGCACACATAGAAAGAGGAAAAAGTCTCAAAGGTTTTTTTTTAATGTAGGAAGGTATCCCTTCCTGCACTAAAAAATCCTGCCTGTAATGCAGGCACCCTTGCATCATGGTGAATGGGTGCCTGAATTGGCACTAGGGGGGCACATAGTGCGCAAGCACAAGGATAGATCAGGGATGAGCCAAATAATGTTAAATATGGAGCATTCCTGATCACTCCCTGTCACACAACGCAATGCAGCAATGTGTCTTGCTGCACTGCTTTGCATGACAGATTGATAAATATGCCCCTAAATTTAAAATAGTGTAAATAGTGTTGTAAGTATTGATAATGAACTTTCTGCAACATCAGTGTTGAGGGTACCTTTGAGGAGACAAAGTCACATAAGAGAACTCAAAAATATGCCCTAGTTTGGTTTTAAGGGAGGAAGAAAGGTCTTGTATAAAACTGTGTGCCTTGAGGTCCTTTGTATATGAATTATAAATGTATTAAATTAAATTTACAAACTGGCCCATGGTCCAGTCAAACTCATAAATATGTATTAATTGTTTGAGAAATTCCTGTCAAAGAAGAGAGTTGTGAGAAACTGAATTACTGGTTGGGGTGCGGGGGTGAAACCCTTCTCAAGCAGCAAACACAATCCAGGTCGTGTTGAGGCACAAGCAAACCCCAAATTCACCTGAGCTCAACCCTCTGGTAGCTTGGCATGGAGCAGTCAGGCTTAACTTAGAGGCAATGTGTAAAGTATTTATGCAGCACTTCAAACAGCAATGAAGTGAAAACACAACACAAGGAAAATTCCACACCAATTTAAGAACATAGAGTAGATTTCTAATAAATAAAAAAAGACCAAAATGACACAAACCCAATTAGTAGAACAGGAGGTATGCAATTTGAAAACTTTCAGAGAAAATAGTGCCAGAAAGCTCAAAGCACCAACAGTGGATATCTGGTCGAGCCGGACCAGGAAATGTCATAAGTTCAGGCTGACCGCGCTGGAGACCCTGGCTAGCTACGAGGACCCAAGTAGGCCCGCTGAACAAAAGTGCCTTAAATCCTGGTTGCAGAGTGTTGTGAGGTCCGGTTTTGTGGATGCGTCATGCAGCCCAGGCGATGCGTCAGATCCGTGGAGTGGCGGAACTGTGATGAAAGGTCTTGCGTTGTCATTAAGGATCCCATCTATGAGGGCTTGTGATGTGAAGTCCAGTGTCGAGGATCTGTTGCGCAGTTGAGGTGATGTGTCGGTTCTGAAGAGCTGTGAGGGTGCAATGTGAGAGCCTGCCTCGGCATCAAGGCTACCATTGATGAGAGATTTGCAATGCAAGGCCCTATGTTAGATAAGCTTTGCATATTGGAGGTTCTGAAGCGGTCTGCAAGGTAGATGTAGAGTCCTTGCACTGAAAGAACACTCACAGCAGAGGCGATGCATCAGTTTTGCTTGGGATTGCACCACACAGTAGAGGAGATTTGTTGGTTCTGATGGATGCACAGATGGGCTGGCAGAGCACCTTCAGGCCCACTTCCAAGGGTCCTGTATGGGGTGGCACCACTTGGCAGGGTAGGGCCCACAGATGGCAGAATCCACCTGCTGGGTTAAAGGTTGTTAAAGCCTTCTGTCCATGAGGCTCTAGTCAGGGGGCCAGTCAACTAGCCCTTGGAGCCCCTCTGGGGACTTTGATTCAACAGATGCAGGCTCAGTCAATCTCACCCAGGCAAGAGGGTATCAGGCAGAGGTCAGCACAGCAGGGTAACAGTCCTTCAGAGTTGCAGTCCAGCATAGTGGCAGTCCTTTTAGCAGCAGAGCAACCCTTCTTCATGGGTGAGCATCCACAGGTCCAGAAGTGTACTGAAGAGTTTGTGTCGGGAGTCCAAAACTTAATCCTGGGCCTTCCTTTGAAGTGGGAGAAGCATCTAGTGGTTTCCCTTTGAGGTCCACAGGATTCCTGCCTTCCCCGTCCCAGCTAAGACTAACTACAGGGGATATGCAGCTCTTGGTGTGGAGGCAGGACACAGCCTATTCAAGTGTAAGTAGGCTGTGCCCAGCTTCGCCCTGCCATGTGTGGCTGTCTAGGAGGAAAATACACGGCCCAACTGTCAGCTACACTCAGTCATGTTACCCAGAGACAGGCTGCAGGCACTAAATGGCTTAGGCAGGAAAATGCCAACTTTCTAGAAGTGGTATTTTCAAAATTGTAATTTAAATTTTGACTTGACCATGAGAGAGGATTTGATACTGTATTTTCCATTTGGCAATAATCACTTATTAAATGTAATATGGTAGCTCCATTGTTATACTATATGAGAGTTTTTCGCTAACAGGGCAAGTAAAACTAAAAAGTACATGTCCTAGTTTTTAACTACACTGCACTCTGCCCTCTGAGCTGCCCACGGCCTATCCTAGGGGTGACATATGTGTTTTAAAATAGAAAAGTTTGGGCGCGGCCTGGCCAAAGGTTTGTTTTGCCAGGTCAAATTGGCGGACCTGAGACTTGTTTACAGTATAACATTAGTGGGTGGCACAAACAGTGCTGCAGGCCCACTAGTAGCATTTATTTTACAGGTCTTGGGCACAGGTAGTGGCACTTTACTAGGGCCTTGCAAGTAAATTAATAAGCTAATTGGGTTTGAAGCCAATCACTTCTTTCATGTTTTAAGGAGAGAGCAGAAGCACTTTAGCAGTGGTAAGCAGTAGTAAAGTGTGCAGAGACCTTAATCCATCAAAAACTAAGTCAGCAAAACAGGGGGGGTTGAAGGAAAGATGTTAGGGGAAAACCATGCAAAGGATCCTGGGTCTAACAAGAGTAAACAATGAAGTGCCACTAAGGCCGGCTCATCTTCTGTTGTAAAAGTATACCAGGAAAGTCTCATCGCATAGTTTAGCTACAGCAGTGAGTCGGCTTGGCCTCAAGAACATATGATGCAATGTGCCCTTAATAAGATTAGATAGACAGCAAATTAAACAGCATAGTCAGTGAAATTATTCTTCTTGAGAAGAGTAAAACGCAGAAACCACGAAGGTTTATTAAAGTTCATTACAGAAAATAAAAACAATTATTAGTCACAGAATCAATTGAAATGTATTTTAATTCAACCATGAGGAATTAACATGAGACTCAGTCAAAGCAGTAAAAATCTGACATGAAGTCAGACCTTAGAGTAAAGATACTTTGACTCCTAAGCAAGAGACAGACTGGTAAAGGTACGCTCCCAAAGAGTCAGTGGAAACCAACCTGGCTGATCTCTGAAAATCAGCTCTTATATAATAAAATGCACAAGAAAAGTCACATAGTCACCATAAATAAATAATATGTTTTATAGGCTCACAGTACAGCAGCATGCAACAATATTGAACTAACTAAAATAATAACGAATCCCTACTGACCTAATGTTAACGGATGTGGCAGTACAAATCTAGTAACAGACAAAACAGTGACAAACTTACTTGAGGGATAGCCTTTTGCTAGCACGGGCAAGAAGATCATTTAATTGTTATGTTAGAGAGAAAGCTTCTACAGAGTTCTAAGAGAACAGCATGCCAAAACAAAACCTTTCATAAGTGCAAGGAAATGAGAAATGGAAACAAACACATCACGCCTGCCTTGAAATACAAGATTGAGTCAGGCCTAGTTTGTGCCTAGTGTGGCCAATCTACATAACACATAGTTTTGATTATCAAAGCAAACTCTTTTTCAATGCAATGCATTTGTGTTACTAAAAAGACATTATTTGTTCATATAAAAATATATTTTTCACACTCCGAGGGGTATATTCACAAGAACGTGTGATAACTACCGCAAGAGTAGCGTATCGCAACTTTCAATATCGCAGCCCATCTCGGGAAAATAACCCTGTGTCAACGTGGAATTCACAACAAGGTGGTAGCATGCGATAGTCACCAGATAACGCGTCAAATGTCAGCGTGAAAATCAACGCCACGCCGGAAAAACGCGAACCGCGAACGCAAGAAATCATGCGATGAGGCCAATCACGGTATAAAAAGTAGCGAAAAGTAGCCACAGGCCAGCAAATCCCACGCGTCTGGCGGGAAATTGCACCATAAAAACCACAGAAACAACACACCAGAAACAAGCCAAAGCACGTAGCAACATGGATGCACCCTGATCCAGCGCAGAGGTCAATGCGAACCCCACAACCCCCACAGACCACCAGCAAGGAACAACTGGGTCGGGGAAGGCCAAGGAGAAAAGGGAGAGGAAGACGGGGTGCAGACCGCAGTAAAACAAGACCAGCGTCAAGGAGGTGACAGAACACTACCAGCAACTGACCCACAAGCAGACCACCTGGAATGCAATCGGAGTGCCCAGGAAGCCAATCCAGGAGGCCAAGAGGCGCCGGCAGGACGTGACAACCTAAACCAGGACCAAACCCGCTGCCAACAGGAAGGCAGCAACGGCGACAGGAGGTGGCAGTCCAGCACCACAGGAGGAGCTGGAGGAAACCCAGGCCACAGTCATCAGTGTGTAGACGGTGCAAGGAGTAGGGAGTACGGACACAGCTCGAGAGGACCAGACACAACAACAACAGGGTGAGGATCCAACAGGGACTGGGGGGATGGGGGGTGATGGGCACAATGGCACACATGCACAATGAGGTGTAGCACACTGCACACCCACAATTACCCAGGGACATGTCCCCCATCCCCGTGGCACACTGCAGCACACACACATAGCAATAACAGCACATACCCTGACAATGTGGCACAAAGTGCAACACCCACACTGCAGAACAGGGGACACAACTGGGTCCGCCCAGGCGCAGAAACAGAACAATCACATTGGACAGAGCAGGGAACTGTGAGATGCATATCTACGGCTACAACCCCACATCAGCCATGTAGGCCAAATGTACACTGTCCCAACTCAAATAGCCACCACCGCCCAAACAGTCACAATGTACATTGTCACACAGTCTGCATGTCGACAAGAACAAGGCGCCAACACAATGCCAACATGCACCTCCCCTTCACAATGCAGAGGGACAAACAACACCTCCAGCAGGTCAGAACAGACTACCCATCAGTGATGCCGGAGACGAACACCACACCTTCGACACCGACGCCCTACAACAGCCCATGGACATCCCACACAACCCACCACCAGGACCAGGGCAGACAAGCTACTCAGAGGAGAACCCAGCCCCTGCAACAGACCACACAGCATGAAGCACCCGCAATCACGGCTAGCTCACAACACTTCACCGACCCACACATGGCACCCCAATGCCAGGTGTCAGAACGCCAAAAGGAGGTGGCCCAACAGGTGCGGGTGTTGCCGAACCCATGGAATGCGAACTAGAACACATACGTGGGTGTCCAATACCCTTCAGGGACCACCTACAACCCACAAAGGAGACCCACACTTCCATAGAGACACATGCAGATGCACATACCCAGTACAGAACCACGCCCAGGGGCACGCACATATCAGTCACACACCCACGTTGGCTCTGCGTACAACGGCACAGTCCACTCCCCTTACGAATTGAGTGGGTGACGACAAAGCTACATGTTCAGGTTCTAGCCCGCTGCCTGCGGTGACATGTCTGCGTCCGCTGTACACAGCACAATGTAATGTCGTAGGGCCCAGGGCCCCCATGCATACAACAAGACCACAGGGACACATGCACATATCATGTTGAACTGGCTACGGGCACGTGCGCCCGGCCCCTTTATTGGCAGGGCCACATGTACAGTGACGCCTGTGCTGGATGTGTGTGGGGTGAGTATAAGCCAGCCCACACGGAGTGCTTGGTGCTGGCAACAACCTGAACAGTGGACACCAGTGTAATGGAAACAGAAAACACCAGCATAACAGAGTTAACTGCAGAGCAACATGGAGGGATCCGGAGTAAGGACAGAGGTCACCCAATATTCAGTCAGGAGGTTCCGTGAGTTGCGGTGCACTGATGTAGGGGCACTAGAGAAGAGAGAGGTCATGTGAAGAAATTGCTAGGATTGTGTCCCTTCGGGTTAGTCCTGATGCAGATGCAGTGGGGTGTGTTACACCTGCATCAACTTCCTCATCAACATCCCAGGTCTCCCACACTGCCTGAGGTGACAGTTGCATCCGCAGTCTACAGCTCAATACCCAGTATTAGATGAAATGAAATGAAAATTGATATTTATAAAGCGCTAACTGCCACTCCGAAAGGAGCATCCTGGCGCTGGTACGGAAGTGAGCGGCTGCTCAGAAATTCTTAGATGAGTGAAAAGCAAAGTTCATCTGAGGCTCCGAAAATCCAAGTCTTTAATTCTTTCCTATATTGTGTTTCTGATTTATGCATTCTTAGATGTGCTGGTAATAGGTTCCAGGCTCTGGTGCCTAATGCTGTTAATGTTTTTCCTCCCCTAGTTTTGCATCTAAAGCTGGGAGGTTTTAGGAGATTCGCTGATGATGACCTGAGGGTTCTAGATGTACTATAAGGAGTGAATCTTGATACCAGATATTGAGGCCCTAGCTTGAGTGAGGCTCTGAAGGTGATGAGGAGGATCTTGAAGAGTATTCTCTTGTGTAATGGGAGCCAATGAAGGGTTTTCAGAGCTGTGGAGGCGGAGATCCGGGTGTGTAGCTTGACTACCACCACCAGTCTGCATTCCTGCCTCGGGGCTGTTGCCTCCTGCCCTCCCATTGTCTGTGCCTTCTCCCGTCCGCACACTTGACACATCTTCCTCATCATAGTCCCAGGTCTTCCCCACTGCATGAGGTGACATTGCTGCGCAACCTCACAACAGCACAAAACTCAATCAGTAACGGACAATGGCTTGCGGTGCACTGAGTCACTGGCACCTGGAGTGCTGAGCAGGGTATCAGTCCGATGATGCCATCCACGACAGGTCTGAGCAACTCCGAAGGTCTGTCAGGACCACGGTTTCGACTCTGGCAGATGGCGGTTGGAGGTGGTCCTTGCGGTGGTGGCGTGTGCCTCCTGCAGTGATGCGACGTCCGGGCTGGTCAAGACTCGATGCTATGTGTGGGCCCTGGTGGCCTGCAGTTGAGGCCAAAGGATGCGGACAGCGCAGGGCCACAGACACATGGCGTTGATGACCCCAAGACCATTGCTACAGAGGCCATTCAATATCTCAGAAGAAGGGGTCCCAGGCCTAAGCAGCACAGAGTTAGTGGCCCCGGATGCACTGCGGCCGGCACAGGCACCCGGCCATGGGACGGTGACTTGTGGTGCAGTCAGATGGGCCATGCGACCTGAGAGGGTCCCCGTCAATGTCCGAGGTGTATGTTGCGGAGGGTTGCGGGGGACAGTGGAAGGTGTCCTCCAGTGCATGATGCGGAAGGTCTGATGTTATCTGGAAGCAGCAAATGGAGGAGTGGAAAGCTCAACCCTCGTTTTCACCAACAATTCGGTATCAGCTACATGAGGATGAAAACTAGCCCCTAGTCCATAGACTCAAACGCCACCAATGTACGACCAGTGAGTGTCCATGATTGTCGGGGAACACATTTAGTGGCACAGGTGCTGAGAGGGTATGCAGTCTACGATGATGCCGGTACACAGATGTGAACTCCAACATTGCCAAATCAAGACTCTGTGACCTACTGGACCGCAGTGTAGGCCGGAGGCAGCGGTCAGCAGTGGCCCACAGCCATATGTCGTTGGCTCGCGAGGCACAGAGTTAGTGACACAGTGGCAGTTGTCGGTAGTGTTCAATCACTTCCGTAACGATGATCCTGTTCCCTCCGGACTGCAACGCGTCATCCTCTTACGCCTCTCCGTGCGTGCGATGAAATGTATTCTGCCTTTTGAATTACCGATGTTCAGTTCCAAATCTGTGATCCCACTCGTGCGCAGCGTAGACCGAGGGCAGTATTCCACGTAGGCCCACAGACACGTGTGGTTGTGATGCCATGCACAGACTTGTTGCCACCACATCGAAGGGTGTATAGTGAATTGTTCTCTGCCTTCAATAATGTTCACTGCCATGGTGTAATCAAGACTCAGTTCCAAATGTGTGACCTACCTGACCGTGGTGTAGGCCTGAGGCAGCGGTCAGCACGGCCCATTCACCGAGTGTCTCTGGCATAGGTTGGATGGCCCCACAGGCCTGCGTAGTTCAGGTTCAGTGGCACCACGTGTTCGGTCACCTCCGTGTATGTGAGCCGGCATTCGTCCGGACTGAGCCGCATCTTCCTCTTACACCTCTCCGTACGACCACTGGTGTGGACTCTGCCATTCGTGCTTTGCACTAGGTGCTGGATGTGTGACCTACTGGTCCGCAGGGTAGTCCTGGTCCCTCATCCACGTGTCGCCGGCTGGCGTTGAACAGGGTTTTGCAGGGGATTCTGGGTAGGAAAACTTTGGGGGGTCCATGCAAGCCATACCTCCCTGGACTCCCCCGGTTGTCTAGTTTTCAGAAATGTGTAGGTTTTGTAGGAATTCCCTAGATGGCCGCCAAGCCCGGGCCCAAAACCCAGGTGACCCCCCCTATCAAAACCAGGTCGTTTTGTGATACGTAATTTAGATGTCTCCTCAATATGTTTTGGGCCCTTGCCTGTCACGGGTACTTGGGCCACCCACACGAGTGAGGTACCATTTTTATCTTGAGACCTGGGGGAACGTTGGGTGGTAAGAAATTTGTATCAGCCCAGTGATCCCACAACTTTCCCACAGAGAAATTTGAGAAAAAAGGGATTTTTTCAGCTAAATTTGAGGTTTGCAGGGGATTCTGGGTAGGCAAACGTTGGGGGGGTCCACCCGAGCCATACATCACTGGACTCCCCCGGGTGTCTAGTTTTCAGAAATATGTGGGTTTGGGAGGTTTCCCTAGATGGCCGCCGAGCCCGGGGCCAAAAACCTAGGCGACCCCCCTTGCAAAACCAGGTCGTTTTGTGATGTTATTTTGATGTCTCCTCAATATGTTTTGGGCCCTTGCCTGTCGCGGGTACTTGGACCACCTACATGAGTGAGGTACCATTTTTATCAGGAGACCTGGGGAAACATTGGGTGGTAGGAAATTTGTGTCAGCCCGGTGTGGCTTGCTTTGTTCCCCCAACATTTTCCTTCCAAAAATTTGCTGCAAACCTCAAATTTAGCTAAAAAGTCACATTTTTCTCTAATATCTGTGTGGGAAAGTTGTGGGATCACCGCACAGCACAAATTTCCTACTGCCCAGCATTCCCCTCAGTCTCCCGATAAAAATGATACCTTACTTGTGTGGATGGACCAAGTGGCTATGACATGAAAGGGCCAAAAACATGTAGAAATTGAGGGAGGCCCAAATCGGGTCTAAAAGGGCAGTTGGTTTATACATTTTTCGGCTGACGCTACTTTGGGCATCCACACAAGTGAGGTATCATTTTTCTCGGGAGACCAAGGGGAATGCTGGGTAGTAGGAAATTTGTGCCTGCACGGTGATCCTACAACTTACCCACACAGAAATGTGAGGAAAATGTGACTTTGAAAGTAAATTTGAGGTTTGTGGGGGATTCTGGGTAAGAAAATGCTGGAGGATCCATGCTAGCCACACCACCAGCCAAGAGTCAGTACACGCACACAACAATCCACACACACCACCAGCCAAGCGCCATCCATTCACACTGCCAGCCAAGCGCCATCCACACACACCTCCAGTCAAGCACCCCTACGTATAAATAAAACAACAAAATCCCTGGCTCCTAGTGGGCTTTCTGCCCCCCCCCCCAGGGGAGCAGATTAGGAACTATTGCTTCCATCTGCCTCCCGGGGGAGGCAGAAAGGCTGTGGCAATTTTTTTAGGGGGTGGAGGCACTGGCATGCCCATTTTGGGCAGCCCCCACCTCTACGTATAAAAAAAGAACAATCCCTGGGGCCTAGTGGGCTTTCTGCCCGCTCAGGGGCAGATTAAGGGCTATTGCACCATCTGCCTTCGGGGGGCCAGAGAGACTGTGAGATTTTAGGGGGGCATTGGCATGCCCATTTTGGGCAGCCCCCACCCCTAAATTCAATGGGAAAAAAATCCCTGGCATCTAGTGGGCTTTCTACCCCCCAAGGAGGCAGATTGGGGGCTACTGCCCTCATTTGCCCCCCTGGGGAGGCAGAAAGACTGTAATTTTGTGGGGGTGGGTGGGGGCATTGGCTAGGCCTAGGCTGTGAACTTCGCTCCGTTCGCGGAGTTTGCAGAGTTTTCTGCACTCCGCACTCCACGGAGCTTGCGGAGTGCAGAAAACTCTGCTTCGCGATGTGCAGCGGATTTGTTTCCCCGCTCGCGATCGCAAACGGTAAGTTCGCGATCGCTAACGTTAAGTTTGCGAGCATGAGCTGCCGCTCGGGTAGAATTTCTACCCGAGCGGCAGGAATACCAGCACAAACTGCAGATCGCACTGCACTCCGCCACTCGCGGAACTGCGCATAGTTTTTTGTAACTTCGCGGAGTTCCGCGTAGTGAAACTCCGCAAACTACGCCCAGGTTTGGCATTGGCATGCCCATCTTGGGCAGCCCCCATCCCTAATTGCAGTGAAAATAAATCCATGGTATCTAGTGAGCTTTCTGCCCCCCCAGGGGGGGGCAGAAAGACTGGAATTTTGTGGGGGGGGGGTTGGGGCATTGGCATGCCCATCTTGGGCTGCCCCCACCCCTAAATTTAACGGGAAACAAAAACCCCTGGCATCTAGTGGGCTTTCTGCCCCCCGGGGGTGGCAGATTGGGGGCTACTGCCTCCATCTGCTCCCCAGGGGGGGCAGAAAGATTGTAATTTTTGCAGGGGAGGGGGCATTGGCATGCCTAATTTTGGCAGCCCCCACCCCTAATTTAAATTGCCCAAAAAAATCCCTGCTATCTAGGGGGCTTTCTGCCCCCCAGGGGGGCAGAAAGACTAAATGTACCCATTTAATTTGGGGGGAGCAAAGGCCCTTGCCCAAGTGGTTGCTTCCCCCTCCCTGGTGGCTAGTGGGTGGATCCCTGCTTGGGGATCACCCTCCTGGGGCGATCCCCAAACAAGGATCCACTAGGGAGGGGTACCATTGGAAAGGAGATATTCTCCCCTTTCTAACGATACCTCTCCTGACTTTCTCCATGCTCAAATGGCTGAGATAGCCACCTGAGCATGCAGAAAGCGTAACTGAAATGAGCCTCTCGGCTCATTTCAGTTTTGGTTTCACTGAAATGACGTCAACGTGACGTGTGCGCTGATCGTCATTTCAGGGAAACCAAAGCTACAGCCTTGGGAGCTGGGGAAGCCAGTAGCGGTCCGTGCAGGGCGTGATTGCCGGGCGGTGACGTAGGGAGGGGCAGGGTGGGGGGTAGTAAACACCGGAATACGGTTGAATGCAGGTAAGTAGACAATTAAATTACTAAAACGAATTTCGTTGCGCGCGCTGCATCGCCAAATGCGATGCAGCACGTGCAACGAAATTCGTTTAGTAATTTAGTTGTCTACTTACCTGCATTCAACCGTATTCCGGTGTTTACTACCCCCCACCCTGCCCCTCCCCCGCCCCACGTCACCGCCCGGCAAGCACGCCCTGCCCAGACCGCTACTGGGGGAAGCTCTTCCCCAGCTCCCAAGGCTGTTGGGGTGAAAGGGAATCCCTCTGGTGCCCGCACCAGAGGGATTCCCTGTGCCATGTGCCATGTGAACGGATGGCCGAGGACCGTCCGATGCACATCAGCACTGGTAGTCCGATGCACTGAAGGGGTTGATTGTGCTTTTAGTGCTGCTCATAAACAGCTTAAGACTGCTCTCTCTAAACTTCTCAGAACTAAGGATGAAGTCCCCTGTGCTAGAAGAGAATATAAAGAAATCCTAGAAAATAGGAAAGAAGAAAAAAGATGTAAAGCTTGGAAAGAGCTGCAAACCTGCAGGGACTAATAGAGATCATATTTTTTTTTGGAAGGTAGTAAACCATCCCTTTTTCAGTCTACCAAAAACCATCTTTGGTCTTTTCATATTCCAGTCCAGATCTGGGCAGATTGTTTTTCAGACGTTTTCAATCCAGTGAAATATAATGCCACCTCCACCTCTGAGAAAGATTAATTTTATGATGAGCAGGCTGCTATACAGCTCAGCTTGTCCTTGAAGGTTAGGGAAGTGTTTAAAGTTATCAATGCAAGTCCTGCGGGAAATGTTCCAGGCCCTGATGATTTGTTTAAAGAGAGTAGCGCTTTCTGGGTTCCAATCTTAGCCAATGTGATTAGGGCTGCCATAATTGGGCAACCCTCAGCCTCGTGGAAGGAGGCGATAGCAGTGCCAATTTTTAAAAAAGGAAATAGGCTCTCTCCCACCTGCTATCATCCAGTCTCCCTCCTAGATACATTGCTTTAAAATTTGGGAAGAGTATTAGCCTCAAGGTTAGAGGGTTGCCTACACGAAAACCAGACTTAATGTAGGGTACAGTATGCTTTGTGGCTGCGGTTAGGCACAATAGAGCCTTAGCCTTCAGTTAATCATTGGTAAATATGTCAAGGCCAAAAGAGGTTCCATTCAGTTAGCTTTTATGGAGCTCTCTTGTGCCTTTGACTTGGTCAATCACTCTAAATTGTGAGACATTAGGAAGGGGATTGGAATTGAACAATCTATAATAGATCTCCTTCATAGAATATATTGGGATACTTTGGCAAGAATCTGCTATGGGGTCAATGGTGAACTCTCCCCAGGATTAAATCCACTTCAGGGGTTAGACAAGGCTGTGTTATGGCTCAATTACTATTTATAATATTGTGAGGATTTGGGTACATTATATGGTACGGCTGTGCAGCCTTACCATGGAAAACACTCGCAAAAACTGTCTAGGCTCTCTCCTACCTGATATCATCTAATCTCCCTCCCAGATAGCTCGCTTAAAATTTTGGGCAGAGTATTAGCCTTAAGGTTAGAGGTTTGCCTAGATAAAACCCAGACTTTATCTAGTACGGTACAGTATGGTTTTTGGCTGAGGTTAGGCACTATAGAGCACTGCCTTAGCCTTCAGTTAATTAGGGTAAATATGTCAAGGACAAGAGAGGTTCTGTTAATTTAACTTTAATGGACCTCTCTTATGCCTTTGACTTGGTCAATCATATTATATTGTGAGACATTATGAAGGGGATTGGAATTAAACAAGCTGCAATAGATCTCCTGCGTAGGATGCATTGGGATACTTTGACAAGGATCCGCTATTGGGGTCAATGGCAAACTCTCCCCCAGGATTAAATCTACTTTAGAAGTTAATCAAGATTGTGCTATGGGTCCATTACTATTTTTAATATTGTGAGGATTTGGGTGTATTATAGGGTATGGCTGTGTAGTCTTGCCGTGGAATACACTCGCAAAAATGGACTTGCGTTCAGGCAGGCTCATTTGCACAACCTTAAGCTCAACCCTGGGTGGCTGTGGCTTCGAGCAATAAGACTTGAGCAAAGGAACTAGTGTAAAGCATTTAACAGTACCAAAAAACAAAACAAGAAAGGTACGGCACAGGAAGGAACCACAACACCAATTTGTAAAAACAGATTATATTTTTATGAATGTTTGGAGCACTTGAGGAGCAAAATCCACTGTAGGGTCCTGGAGATACAGAGTTTTAAAGGTTATTTTAACTTTTAATTCAAATGCAAACAAGCATTGGTCAATTTAAATTTTGCAAACTTTTGAAAAGTTTGTAAAAGTTAGTTTGGCTACTCCTGCCCAGCTTGGGTGGCCTAATCTGACAGGAATCAGGTCTGAGGGGGGACCATGTGGTAGATTTAGACAGTTACCTGGCCAACAGAGCATTTTCCAGTACAGATCCAGCCTTTACAACACAACCACCATAGACGTTAATGGAGTGGTCCTAATGCTGATGATACAGGATGAAAAGATACTCACGTATGCTCTGATTGCTGTTGGGTCAATGGGGGTGTCTTTGTGGTAATTCCTTGGTGCATGGGTCATGTGGGGGTGACTTTGGCCACAGAGGTTGGAGTACCATGAAGTCCTCTTCAAGACTAAAGGCCAGCTGCTGTTGGGCTGCTGGTCTCTGTATACAGTGGTCACAGCAAAATCCTTTAGTGGAGGCTATTGTCCCTCTTGGGTGACCAATCTGGACTCTGACAATACTTCTGTGTCCATCTGACTCAGATGCAAATTGTGCCCATTGAGGATCAATTTCTGGGGGCACCCAGCTGCAGTCAGCAGCGATTCCTCTAAAGGGGCTACCAACTTGCCTGTTTGAGCTTATTCAGCTTTAATGTTCCTGGTGTTGTTCCAGGGGCCAGCCAACTGACCCTTGTAGTCACTGCTTTGGTCTGGGGCTAGGAGATTACTTTTCCCAAGCCAAAGGCACAGTCCTAACTTCACTAGCCCAAAGTGCAGCAGGGGCAGTCTGGCAGACGGTGCAGGCTCTCTATGTGCTCTCCAGGAGGCATCAAGGCAGTTCTTCGATCTGTGTTCCTGTTCTGATGTGATCTGAGTTTCAGGGTGCCATATTTATCCTGGGAAAGTGCTCTGAGGGGGACAACGCAGTCACTAGCCAAAGGGCTGCCAGGTCCCCTTCTTCTTGGTGATGACTTTTAGGCAATGTGTGGCATCTTAACAATCACAGAGTGCACTATTCTGCCCACTCCTAAGATGTTGGCACCCTTCCTTGGCTGTTTGGAGCTTGGCAGCCCACCCTAGAGGTATGACTACCTGGAGGCTACACGCCTATGGGAAAACTGGTTTGGGCACTGGTCTTCCCTCTCTGTCCCTGTCTCCAGCATGTCTACCTGAACAAAGAGCAGCCCCTCAGAGTGTTATCGTTATTTGCCCACCAAAGGTGGCTTCACCTTTGAAGCTCGCCTTTCGGGCTAACACCCTGAGTGGCTTCCTGCAATGGGTTGGTGACACTTCTCCCTGTAGCGGGCTGCTACTGTTTTCAAGCCAGGGAGTTGTTCACACTACTCTCTAGGTGGGCAGAAAGCTGTCTGTGGGCCAGTGCCCGTGTGAGGCTACTGGACCAGGTACTTTACTTTACTAGTGACATTATATTTGACCTAGGCATCAGGTCAGATTTAAGGCCACAAATAATTTGATACCTTACCGTACTCAGTTAGGTAGTCCCCTCCAGAAGCTAGCCATGCTGAGGATTCAGTTGGTAACCCTGTGTTAGCCAATGAGGCTACTAACTTTTCCACAGCAAAATTACAATTTGAGGGGTTTTGCTGCTAGCACACATATATACCTACTTAAAAATATTCAGCTTCCTGCCTTAGGGCTCTTTAGGCCTTACTTAGGGGAGACTTACATATATTATTAAGGGAGAGGGTGTCTTCACCATTAGTTTAAATGGCAAAGTTGAATTAGCAGTGTGACATCTCCAGTGGCAGGCTGAGAGCCAATTTGTACTTTGTCTCTCACAGGGTGGCACAATAAGTGCTTCAGCCCTGGATGGACACTCTGCCTTACATGCCCTTGGTTCCCTGGGTACCATATTTTAGGGACTTTTAAGTCAGTCAGTACTTGCCAATTGGGGATATCCAATGTGCCATACACTTTATAAGGGGTTAGAACACTGAGGTCTGCTTAGCAGGCCTTAGGACTCTCTCACAGTCAACAAACCAGCAGCTAGTAGTCCAAATGGGGGCAAAATCTGGGAGGGTCAGAACCCACAAAATACCGGTTTCCTTACAAATATACATAAGTGGCCTGAAAAACTACTTATGCCAATCTGGGAGAGAACTGCCACAAGCAGGACATCTAGCAGTACATGTCCTGTATACGCGGAAAATGCAGTTTTATTAGCTAGACCCGCAAATGGCACTCCTTGATGCCTTTTCCACTTTTATGGAGGATCTAGGCCTTAAAACCAATCCTAATGAGTCTTACATTATGAAAAGTGAGCCAAAAAATGCTAAATCTAGAAAAGTTAAATTAAGTGGGGTCGAATTAACCAGGATGCCAAATTTCACATATTTGGGTCTGTCCTTTGATGATCATCAAAATTGGGAATCCCTAATTAATTCCACTTTAACCAAGTTCAGAGTGCCATTGAGTCTGTGTTTCATTTTGCATGCATATTGGAGCATAAACCGGCGAAGGAGATTGTTAGCATTTATAACAGCAAATGCATAGCCATAGCTAGCTATGGGTGAAGGGTATAGGGACACAAGGATGCGAAATTACTACAGCAGGTGGAAAATAAATTCTTGAGGAGACTGTTAACTTTACCACAAGCCTTATCAAGCTTTATCTGTCACTCTGTAGTTGGGTTGGATTATTTGATAGATAATATTAGCATAGGTCACCTGCTGTTATGGATGAGGATCTGGAGCAACCCAAAAGCAGGCTTCTCAAAGGAAGTTTTTTTGGATTGCCCACTATTTGATAATGCAATAGCTATCCCTTGGTTATACTATGTGAAAAGTACTTTAAACTCACTGGGCTGCCCAGAGCTGTATTCAAACCCGTGGATTATAATCCTACACTCTAAATGTCTGGTTAGTGATACTTTCTGACAAAGCTGGGTGAGAAGCTGTGAGCTTGATTTTAGAAAGCTGAAGTCCGAAACTTATTACAGCCTTATTAGCCAGCTATCTGGCTGTGAATTTTATCTTCAAAATGTTTTAAATACTGAGGCGAATATTTATTAAAGAGTTGTGTCGCCCTTGCACCTCGCAATGGGGCGCAAGAGCAACACAACTCTTAAGCTACATTTATCAAGCCACGCAAGGCCACCTTGCATGACCATGCATAACTTTATAAATCTAGAGTAACGCAACGTAAATTGCTGCATTGTGTTACTCTGCCACAGGGAAGCGTTCCATGGGTGGAGTGTGGGTGTTCCCATGCATCCACCCAAGGATTTTGGCTCATTCTCAGATGCCCATTACTTGTAAACCTGGGAATGCATCAAAATGCTACTCCTCCCCAGGGGTGGTGTAACCAGGAGAAATATCTTTATTTCTCCCAGTTACTTCATCTTTCTGTGTGTACAATCTGCAGCACATGTAGAGGAACGAAAATGCCTCAGGGAATTGTTTGGGGCAGGATAGTGTCCCTTTCTGCACAAAAACAATCCTGCTTACAATGCACCATGGTGTAGGGGTACCTGCGTTGGCTCTAGGCATCACATTGTGCACCAGCGCAGGGAAAAGACAGGAATGTGCTGTATCATGTTAGATACAGCATATTCCCGCCCTTTCACACAGCTCAGCACGGTAAGGTGACTTGTGTGCTACATGATTTTTTAATGACTATGCCCCTGAATATAGATTTTATCTTACCCACCTGCATTTTAATTACATTTCTTTCTTAGTGGCATTCCCAAAACAGGGTACTTGGTTTTCTACTCTTCCATACTGTCGATGTGACAATACTTCCAACCAAAACACTTTGCACGATATGCTCTTTTTTGGGTTATACCCCTGCTATAGGAAAAGGCTTTTGGTTCCAATTCTCTGTTTGGCTAATATAACTATACATAAACTGCCTTTGATCTTTTTGCTTTCACAATAATGAAGAGTGAAAAGATGCAATGCCCGGAAGCCCTTAGCCTCTCAAGTGGAATAAACTACTATAAAAAATTGGAGAGTTATCCTATCTTCTCTCTACCCTGAATACCAAAGGTGGTAGATTGTGAGACCTAAAAAATCTATTAGATATTTTATTAGGATCTTAACCCACAGGTACCATCCGTGGCATGCTTCATCATTGGATCCTCACCCGCTAAACCTGGGGGCTCATTACGATGTCGGTTGGAAAGCCTCCGAACGACACCGTCTCAGACTCTGGACCGACCAACAGGCGGTTGGCGGTTCTCACCGCCGGATTATGATGCGAACGAACACTGGGGCATATTCACAAGAACTTAACGCCACCATACCGTCAATTTTTTTACTTTACGGCAGCTTTTTTACCACCTTATTTACAAAGTGCTGCTAACTGCAGTTAGCGGCACTTTTCCAGCATAAACATCAATTTTCAAGATCGTCACTTCTGTTAGCAGGACTAAACGAAAATGAGATGCAAGGTAGGCGTTCCCGTGAAAAAACTGCCACTAACCACACTTCGCGATATTTACAATAAAATTCCAGTACATCGATAATCACCCAAAACTGCTGCTAACTCAAATTAGAGGCAGTTTTTTAAGACCAGAAAATAGCTGGTCTTAAAATTGGTGCAAACACTTGGGCCCACATATAAGATGTCTGGGTGCTGGACAGCACTGCAAGGAATATTGCTACACTGCCCGCTCCAAAACCAAAGGTCAGGAATGCGCCCTATCAATAAGATAGGGCGCATTCCTGGGCCCCATTCATGAAAAGTGTCGCATCACTGCTATAAAACAGCGATTGGATACTTTTCACTGCGCCCTCCTTGCGACACCATGGCTTCGCCGTATTTGCTGTATGGCGCTCTATTTCGCAATCAATGACAGATACGTCTGGAATCCTGACGTATCTGTCAGCGCTAAAGTCACACATTGCTGCAGTTGTGTCGCAAGCATGATGCAACTCCAGCAATGAATGTGGCCAGCCTATTCCGATGGCACTATGTCACCCTTACGCCTGCCATGAGGCAGGCGTAAGTTTTTGACACAGTGCCATACCAGAATTGTCGCAGTGATACGAGGCTTTGTTGCATGGGAACGCACATCCTGCATATATCATACCTGCATACATCATACCTGACGCAGGTACAATGTGGCACAGGGCTTTATAAGGTCACGCATATGCCTACATGCGTCACTTCGTAAATACGGCGCAACGTGGTGCAAAATTCACGCTGCAAGTATGTCAAGAGAATGATGCACCGGCTGCGTTAAACTGTCGGAAGGTGCGCATGAATAAGCCCCCTTGTATTTTTCCCCTACGTTGATGCACAATGGCTGCCATGCGCCAATGCAGGCACCCTTGCGCCATGTGCCAACACAGGCACCCTTGCGCGATAGTGCAAGTGTGACTGTGTTGCGGAGTTGATTGATGTTGTGCAGGAAGGGACACCTAGGTTGTTTCCTCTTTCACTGAGTGCTGCAGAATGCTACACACACAGAAAAAGTAAAAAAAGAGGAGAAATGAAAACATTTATCCTCATAGCGCCTCCCAAACATCACCCTTGGGGTGGTATTAGATTCTGCGGCATTCTGAAGGTTTATGGTTTCTAGTAAACCTGGGAATGCCTCAGATTTCATAGGTTTGGCATGGGAACTGCCACAGCAACACCCATTGAACCAGTGGTGGCTCCTCCGCTATGGCAGAGGAGTGTCGCCCCACTGCTTTCAAGCTGTGCGAGAAGTAGAAACATAAAATGATAATATCTTTCAGTCATAAAATGTTATGTTTGTGCTGCTTTGCGGGTGGGCGAGGCTGCTCTGTTCTCGGAGCAGGGCAGGGGAGGAGTAGTTTGCCCACTCCTAAGTGCATAATGAATGTTTGATTGGGTCTCTCAGCCAAAACCAGTCATGTGCACTTTCCCGTTCTCCATGCAGGCTGCATTACAGCCTGTGTGGAGAACATACCCAGGCCCCCATTCCCTGGTTGAGCGTCGAACCAGGACACTCAAAACCAATCACAACGCTGCATTGCAGCATTGTGATTGGTCAGTGAGGCCTGGCTGTGCTTTCTGTTCCTCGAGGAGAGCAGGAGCAGAGATGCGGGACCCGGCGGCAAGCTAAGTTATATATTTTTAAATTTTTAAAATTTATAATGTGCACCCTTCTGAAATCGCGACCCCTGGCGATTTTCCCAGGATCCTGTGCACCCGCCCTCGCCCTGCCACCGTCGAGCCATGCTGGCCGCGACTGCATGGAATGCCCCTTTCACACTGTTTAATGCGTGAAAGGGGCACGTATTTACAAGTCCATGAAAAGCCAAATGAAGTGGCTTTGCATGGCCTTGTAAATGTGCTGTGGCACATTGCGCAAATGAAACGTCAAACACGTGATGTCACAGCGTTGCAAGAGTGCCGCTAGGATAATTGAGGAACTCCCACAATTCATGCTTGGCAACATCAACGACACCATGGACCTCATGCCATTGCAGCTCGGAGCACCAAGGAGACCACCACCACCACCACCCCTGACATGCTTCTCTCACCTGGACAACTGCTCCATTCCCTTTGGGTGACGACTGGACCTGATCCCTCCTAAGTGCTGACCTCGGTAGACCGGAACTTCAGCAACAGGAAGATGGAGACCAGAAACTGCCAAAAGCCATAGACTCTCCGGAGCTGTCTGTTACCGCGGAAGAAGGGGAGATGCACAACCAGTCAACATTAAATTAGGTTATTTGCCATCTGAGGAGTCACATCCGGGGGCTGCATGGACTCTGCACCGGATGACCACGTCGCAGTGGAGCCCACATCGCTGGGGGAGCGTTCAGAGGAAGAGTTAGGATCCTGTCTTTGAGTGTGATAGTGCATCGTCTGCATCGCATGCAGCTCCTTCTGCCTCTCTTGTACAACCTGCTGCAGATTTGGGGTGGCTTGTAGTTATAGTGGGGACGCCTGGTCCTCCTACGCCTCCCAGTATAACTGGCTCCACGAATAACAGCTTTTTGCGCAGACCATTCGCTCCCTGTCCGCAGCACCTGGCGACCAGTAGATTGCAGCCAGGTCCAACACTGTTCAGCGGTGTCAATGATTTACGTGTCAACATCTGAGATCACTTGCAGCCTTTACGGGTAGAGGAGGGAGTATTTGATGCCCAACTTTCGGAGGCATCGCTTAACCACTAGAGACAAGCCCCTCTGCCTCTGCACCCCGTGGCATAGTCAGAGAGGAAAATAACTGTGGCACTATCCACTTTCACCTCCCCCATCTTGCGTACCTCCCTCAGGACAGTGTCACGATCCCTGTAGGAGGCGGAGGAGAAAGGGTCTAGGACCTGTCTCCGGAAGTGTGCGGCTCCCCGGCACTCGATGGGCCTGCTCCTCAAAAAGGAATGGGGAGAGTGCACCTGCTGGCAGTAGCTCACGCAACCATGTCTCAGTATATGCCACTGCATCAGCCCCTTCTGCTCGCTCAGGCAGACCCAACACCCTCACGTTGTTATTTGAGAAAGGTCATCCTCATTCTCCGCTGTTCTTTCCAGTGATTTCACATGTGCCTACACCTCCAAAGCTGCGCTCAGGGTTCTCGGAGGGACTTTGGCCAGTCCTTGCTCAATGTCATGTACCTTGTAAGCTGTGATGATCTGGACGGTCAAGGATGAAGTCAATTGCGATTTTGTCTATGCGCCCCTCAAAGGAAGTGCCCGTTTGTTCAAGGGAGGTACCCGCTGCAAGTACAGAGTCTAGCTTGGAGTCCAGGCTGTCACCAGCTCCAGCAGCCAGCGATCCACAGCTGCTCGGTTCACCGACACGGAGGAGTGGCCAAATGTTCTCCATACCTGGACATCAACACCGAAGCTCAGTCCGCCTCGCTCTCTACGAATCTGTGACTCAGCCAGCAGGAGCCTCAGCCAGGCAGGATTTCACAAGCCTGGGTACAGCAGTGGCCGCCAAGTCTGCTGGGGAACCTCCTGATGCAGGTGATGCAACAGGGCCCCCTTAGGCGTTAAGTTGCAGCGATCCCGCCACACAAGTTCAGCACAGCTCAGGGGCCCCACCCTCCACAGCGTTGGGCCAGCACCATATCCTCCGGCCTGCAATGCAGAGAGGCGTGGCACAACATTGTCAATCTCCTCCGTGCACCCTGGTATAGTGGTGGGATGTGTTATGCAATGCAGACCTCCCTACATCGGTGCGTAGGACCGCATCTACCGATTGCCGACACCTCAATGTGTACCGCCAAAGCCCACAGGCTTGGGCCCGACGTGGCCAGCCTCCACCATCAGGCCGCAGCGACTCCACAGCACCGCCGCCTCCCACTCTGGGTCTCAGGCGCAGGCCCAGCGAAGCCTCCGGTCCCCGCACACTGTCCGCGCTTCCAGGCATGGGTTGCCATGTTGCGCAAGGATGGCGCTATGAAAAGTGCTGTGCCACGTTTCATAAATGAGGCCCTGATTCTGCATTTCCTCTTCCCCTGGGACTCTGGCTGGTCATCGTGGCTGTTGGGGGGTTTGGGGGGGTTGCAGACCTGTGCTGAACTTGACCCTGGCTGCTCCATTCTGCATTCAATTGTTTTTATTTTATTTTTTTCATTAGAGGTGTATTGATAGGCTATTTTTGCCTCTTGAGGCTGAAAAGTGACGTTGGGCTGACTAACGTGATTTTTTTTGCCGCTTATTGGCCTTATTGGCCTTTCGTCACCTTTCTCTCACTAACGTCCAATTTTTTATCATCTTGACGCTAGTGTTAGCGGCGGTTTTTGCCGCAACTAGCTGATACTATCGCCATGTAGCAACATATTGTAAATACGTTGCTAACAGGGCTATAGTTTTCGGCGATAGACCGCATTAAAAAAATCGCCGCTAACTACCGCAAAAACTGGTTAGCACCAATTCTTGTAAATATACCCCACTGTTCGGTCGGATTCCCATTGTTCCCTATGGGAGCTTGTGTTACGGTCGTAAACCGGGCATAACACAAGCTCCTATGCGGAAATGGGTGTGTGTGTGTAAAACCCTGCACCCTGTCGCAGGCACCTCAGTGGCTGCCACACAGTGCAGGGTTTTACATAGGGGTACCTTAGGTACCCCCTCGGCCACCAACCGTAGGCCGTTGGGGCAAGAAGGCCCTTCCAGGGGCCCCCAATGTCAGTATCTGACAGCCTTTCCGTGTCAGAAAGGCTGGCACTGAAAGGCTGTCGGAATCCGACATCATAATCCCGACGGCAGAAACACCGTCCATAGGGGGTTACGGTGCGGTTCTGACCGACAGGAATACTCCAAGAGACGATCAGAACCGAGCCGGAATGACCGGCCGGTTTATGTTCTGACCGTAAACATCTTAATTCGGGCGGTCGGACAGTAAACCAACCGAGTCGGTCAGAAGGGCTCCGACGCAGTTGGAAAGGTTCCGACTGTCGGACGGAGGTTTTCCGACCAACATTGTAATCGCCCCCCTAGTGTAAATGGGTGGGCTCAATGCACTTTGTAAGCAGAGCACTTTCTAAATAGGGATTATGTTAGTTAAACTTGCCTGCAGGTTCCTCCGTATTGTGCTTTTAATCTGAGTACCCATGGCAAGATTAAAAACAAAATAAAATTGAAGTCACTGGGTATAATGGCCCAAACATCAAGATTTGGTCGACATGTATCAGCCACACTAAGTGCACCTGAGGATTGATGGGTTTTCTTCACAACAAAAATTAGTCTAATTCCTATTCTACTATGGTATGCTTTACCCCTTATATAATATTCTAATGGTGCAACACTATCACACTCTCTGACAAGCATGCACGTTACTACAGACCAGACTTTCAGAAATTCATCGAGTGAAACACGAAGATAAATTATCATTTATCAGATTAACACATAATTATGCCTTCATGCATCAAATTCTAAGTACCACAACATGCTGGGTTGCGTGCGTCAAGGCATGCACACACGTGAAATCTCTGCACTCTAACACTCATATTGAGGCATACATCACACTTAGAAATCCAACACACCATGTGTATTGTGAATTCATGCACACACACATGCTTCAACAGCAGTCATAGTGACCTAACCCTGTTAATCAATGGCTTATAGCTCCAAAGTCCTTGAGGGAGGATGATCCCTGTAGTCATGCACCTTGAGATTGAAAAGGAAGAGCGCTATAGTTAGTTGTGGTTGTAAAAGTCTGCAACAAACCCCCTCCCAAATATGCCCCCGAGACTTGCTTCATCAAGGGTACTCGTCCTGCCTTAAAACTTTTTGGGGTCCTCCGAGGCTTGAATTTGATTGACTTTTGTTCAGGGCTCCAATAGATACTCTCAAGCACATCCTTGTCTCAATCGCGGTCCTGACGCATTCCAGCGTGCTGGACTGACCCGCGTACTGTGCATATACCGGAGCATACTCAGCGTGTTGCCAATGTCGTGGGACATGGCAATGCATTACCGTGCATGTACAGGTGAGTGTGACAACACGAAGCCTGGTGGGAAAGTAAGCCCCATCCAGGGATTGTGTCTGCACAGCAGCGAATACATCAAAGAATTGAACAGTAATAGAAAAAGGACTTTCCCTTCAGTCTACAAATGTCCTAACCGGTATTGGGCTGGTTCTGTTGGCATGTCATGACAAGTGTTGTTGCAATATAAAAGAGACCAGTGTCGAGGGACTCTCTTCAAAACACAGGGCAGGACATCCAGAGGTGGATATCTGTTCTACAGTATATTCTACCAAGGAATGTCATAGTTCAGTCCTTGCTTATGGGTGGACAATTTATTGTAATTGTATTTATATAGCGCTTACTACATGACGAGGCTTTGAAGCGCTTTTCAGTGAGTAACACGGAACCCAAAACAGATTATTGGTGGATAGTATAGGGAAATATGAGTTCATTTGAGCCGTGGCTTGTCAGTCTTTTAGTTGGATTGAAAATGATAATGGAGGGATAGAGGAGGGAAGAGTTTAGAAAGTATTTATTGGGAGATCATAGTAGTAGGATGAGGTTTGGGATGAGCAAAAGGAAAGATGGAGGAGGTAAGAGTCTCTAGAAATGTATGAGGGAAATCATAGTAGTGAAATGAATTTTGGGATGAGTCAAAGGAGGCATACATGAGAGAAGAATTTAAAAAGGGTTGGTTGGGAGATCATAGTAGTAAAATGAGGTTTGGGGTGATCCAAGAAGGGATAGAGGAGGGTAGAGTCTAGAAAGGGATATTTTTGAGATCATTGTAGTAGAATGAGGTTTGGGATGAGTCAGAGAGTGGAGGTAGAGTATATATGGGGTAGTGCATTGGCGAGTATCAAAGTTCTTTTTTTACAGTAGGAATAAAGCCATACATATATAAATACATAAGTACATAAAGGATATACATGTATAAGGAAAATAATATATCAAGATTTAAGTTGTATTTAATAAACTCAGAATTTCAAGTGTAGCTGTACTTTAAGCTAATTTATTTTATGTATTTATTTACTATTTTTTTTAAATAATTTTCAATATTTAAATAGTGAAGCGATTGTAGACAAAATAGTTATGATAATATTTACATATTGTGATAGATAAAATAGAGAACCCTAAGCAGCTAATCAAATAACTTATAGGAAAAATATCCAGTGACCTCTCTTATTTAATATATATATAATATATATATATATATATATATATATATATATATATATATATATATATATATATATATATATATACCACAAGTCTCCTTTCCATCACAAAGAGTCCTTGCACTCCAGGGAGGGTGAGGCAATGAACTTTATTGACAACTGTTTCCCCAGAGACGCGTTTCAGCATTAACTGCCTTTTTCAATCTGGACAACGCGTGTTTGCACTTAAATCAAATATGCAAATTAAAATATCCATATCCGTAAAAATGAACACAAAACTCCTCGTTATGACTTTTTCAACAGACTGGCTTCCTGGTAGATGATAAATCCCCCAGCCTGCACGGTGAGTATTTGTAAATGTCAAAGTTGTGCAGAAAGTAGCAAACACGTTAAAAGTTATTTTTTTTTTAAAACAGCACATCAGGTTTCAAGTTCACCTCCTTTCAGTGTTGCCACTTTCCCTCCTCTCCACTGCCTCTAAGCAATGCCCTGCTCCGAAATCCTTGGTGTGCGAGCAAACTAAGACGGGCTACATAACAAAGTGCCAGCCGGTCAAGCTTGCGAGTTGTAGTCCTCCCGCCGCAGTGGCCAGCACCTCTTGCCACGTCCTTGAAGTTTGCCACGATGTCAGGTACAGGGGCTAAACGGTTGCTACATTGCCATCACTGCTTTCAGCGGTCTGTCGTTCTGTGCCTGAACGCAGGTGGTGCTAAGGAAGATGCTACCGCTCTGCGCCTAAATATACCACAAGTCTCCTTTCCATCACAAAGAGTCCTTGCACTCCAGGGAGGGTGGGCAATGAACTTTATTGACAACTGTTTCCCCAGAGACTCGTTTCAGCATTAACTGCCTTTTTCAATCTGGACAACACATGTTTGCACTTAAATCAAATATGCAAATTAAAATATATATATATATGTATGCTGCACACAAGGAGTGCTCCTACCAGGATCCTCGGCCCAAGGTAGGTGGCACAAAATGTCGGCGGAGCCGGCAGACGGGTAATGCCACACAAAAGAAGGAGATGTCCGCGCTCTCCGGAGGTGCCAAAGTGGAATTTATTACACAAGGTTACGCGTTTCGACAGACTCGCTGTCTTGATCACACAATGGGTAAACAGAAATTGTTCCTATACATAGTCTCATGTGGAAATGGAAAACAGACATAGAATTCATTGTATGTCAACACACAGAAGTACTGCGGCAGCCATCTTAAAGCAATCAAATTGTCAATGAAAAAACATAATAGTTAATAATAAAATCTGAATATACTTTTCATAATCCTAATGAAATGAGAGATTCCATGTTAATATATGTAGTCACAAACCCTGAAGTGCCAGGACATGAACTCTAATAGTAAGGAGGAGTGACCTGTATGAGTGAATGAAACGTGGCGGCCATTATGGAATGGTGAACAATGTGTTAAATTGCCGCTGTTGGTCAACTATCAATAAAGCTGTAGACAAAATGGACATGTTCCCAAATGTGTACGCGGGAATATCTTACAGCTAGATAAATGATAATCAAAGTAAGAGGCCAAAATTAAGGACCCAGCACGCGGTAGCAAAGAGACATAGTGCCATAAGATTATTACCCATGGTAGTGGGTGGGTCTGTACATCTGTATAGTTGCTAACAAATACCAACTAGCAAAATGCCTTATGTATAAGTGCAAAACAAATGCAAGATCGATTAGACATTATACATCAGATATAATATATTGATATATATATGTATTTATATATATTTAACCATAAGTAATATGTACATTTGTTAAGCAGACCTAAAGAATATATATACCTTTAAAAAACATAATTATTATACATATTGATACAAACAAATACACAAATCTAGATAGATACATATAATCAAATTAACTTGTATATACACAGGGAGATATGGTACATTTGTGTTTGAGTATGGTCGTTATGTAGGAAAGAGCCGACTCTTGAGTAGTCTTCTGAAGATAAGATAGTTATGTGTGGATCTTATGTTTGGGGGTAATGAATTCCATAGTTTGGCTGCTTGAACAAAGAAAGATGTGTCACTTATGTTTTTTTCTTGTATTGTGGGATTTAGAGGTGAGGTGCCAATCTGGAGTAGAGGTTCCTTTGTTGAATGTATTTCGTGATATTATTACTGATGAAAAGCGGTTCTGTTCCATGTATTGCTTTGTGGGTAATACAAAGCAGCTTGAATGTGGATCTTTTGGCAACCAGTAACCAAAGTAGGGCCTTTAAGGTAGGGGAGATGTGGGCTATTGACTTTACATGTAGGAGTAGTCTGGCAGCAGAGTTTTGAATCCGTTGTATTCTTTTCATGCTTGATAAAGATTATCCGTGGTAGAGGCCATTGGCGTTATCCAGTTTGGACAGTAAAGAGAGATAGTAGCCTGGACCTTGTGTGGAAATCCCAGGTGGGGGAAGAGTTTTCATAGTAATGAAACTTGATCTTACTAATTTTTCCACTTGGGCATTTACTGATAACTTGGAGCACATGGTAATTCCAAGGATTCTCACTTCCTTAGATACTTTAGGAAGTGGCCCCCGATTTTTAGGCCAGGTGCAGAGTGGGTAATAATTTTTCCAATTGCCAGATGTGAGCATTTCCACTTTGGAAGCATTCAATTTGAGGTGGCTCCATGTTGTCCACTGATCAATGACTTTGAGGCAAGTCCTCACAACCTTGTATGGAAATGTTGTCAGCTTTAGTGAGATTTATAGTTTGCTTGAATATAACAGCTAGTCCACCTCCTCATTTGCCTATGCAATTTTGTGTGATAGTTTGGTAGCCTAGCCTCGAGGAACGGCTTTATGAAACACTGGAGCCATGTCATCTCCCAAACATGATTCAGTTTTGAAGGGTAAGTCAGGTTGTGTGTCAATGAAAAGGTCGCAATGTGGTGTTTGTTTTTAGAGAGAGATCAAGCATTTATTAGTAGGCAGTTTAAAAATTGTGTATTGGTTGTGGTGTGACTTTGTTTTGTAGAAGAGTGAGCAGTATGTTTTGAACTTGTAGCAGGGGTGTCATTAGTGCAGATATTAAATGTATGAGGATAGCAATACTGTATTTCTTTCTATATTGTATTCCTTGTCCAGCAGGCTTAGAAGGAAGTTTGATAAGTCTATGTGTGTAGGTGGTGGAGATGGTGGTTGAGAGTAAGTTGGTGAGCTGTGTTGTTTTTATAGAGTAGCCTTTTTGTGTAATAGACCTGGAGGTGAGAAGTTCTGAAGCGTGGCATGTTGTTTATTTTATTGTGCCTGTTTAGGGTGGCAGGTGTATGAAGGAGTGGAAGGTGTATGAGTTAGGGGTGGGTAGATATAGCATGTGAGTCATGTTGTAAGACTGAATTGAAGTGGTTGAATGAGAGTTGTTGTGTTGGTGTATTTGTGTTAAATGTGGGAGTGGGTGCATCTTTCTAATTTGTGATAGAATATTTTATGAAATAGCATGTGTGTGAGTTTTTGATGTGTTGATGTGTGTGTTATGTTTTGTTTTTGTGGGGTAGTGAAAGGAGAAGTTGATGTATTGGTTTTATGGGAAGGATCTGTATATAAAGTACTGTTGGTGGGTAGAAGTTGAATGGTGAAGGGGTGGTGGCTTGTTTCAGAAAATAGTGTATGTGGTGTGAGGGGATCAACAAGAGTTATGAGTGTGTTAAAGTTGATAGCTGGAAGAGGTAATATGTGTTGTGTATTGGAGTGCAGGGATTGTTTGGTTGTTTGTTTTATGGTAAAAAGAGGAGCAGAGTGTTTTGTGGATGATATGATGGAGCTCTGAGTGTAGGTTTGATCAGGGGTCTGTTGGGAGCAAGTAGAGGGTAGAGCTGGTGTTTTGTATGAACAGGGAGTGTTTGTCTGGATGGATTAATGTTATGTACAATGTGGCTTTGTATTGTGTTGGTTATGTGTGGATTTGTTAGTAGTATAGGACAGAGTGGAGTTGTGGTAAGAGTGAGGGTGCCATTATGTGGTAGGTGGGGTAGAAGGGTATATGAGTGTGGTTTGAGGGGTTTGTAGTGGTTGTTGAGACATTGAAATGTGGATGGGATTTGTTTGTAGTAAATGAGTAGAGTGCATTTGCTGAGAGTGTGTTTTAATGTTTGTGGATGTGTTAAGGTGGTTACTGGCGATGGCAAAAATGGCAGTATTTCAGGCCCTAGGCCCGACCTGTCCCAAACAGGCAACTGCCCTTGTCCTCTCCATCCTTAGCTCCTCCACCTGGGCTCAGAAGCCCTGAGCCCTAAGGTCAAGAAGCCCTAGGTCAGGTGATCTGTGGCCAATCAGAACCCTAACCCTCGCCCTCACCTATCAGAACACTAGCCCTAACTAGGATGTCATCAATATAGCACTTATTGTGATGGAATCACAATATTGATGACATCCTAGTGGTGTGGAGGGGTGATGTACCAACCTCCATTGAGTTCAAAACATGGCAGAATAGAGAGGACAATGATCTTAGGTTCACACACACTATTACCAATGAGTCCTTGACATTTCTAGAGGTGAGGCTATTTCCAGAAAGGCGAGTTTTACAAACTGACACCTTCCACAAACCCACAGACAAGGCTAGCCAGCTGAGATATGGTAGTTTTCACCAACATCCACTGAGAGAAAATCTCCCTTATGGGCAGTTGCTCTGACTGCGACAGAACTGCAGTCGGGTTTCTGATTTTAAGAAACCGGCAGAGTCCCTGGCAGAAAAATGGAGAGCCCGGGGTTATTCAGAAAGGATTATCCAAAAGACAATGAAAAGGGCTGGAAACCAGAATCAAGAAGCCCTACTTGAGACCACATAAATGCAAACCAAGAACCCACCCTGGTGTGTGTAACGATATAGCATATCCCTTCTGACCAAGTCAAGAAAATCATCAAGAAGAACTGGCATATCCTAAACACGGGACCCAGAACATGGGATTACCCACTTTTTTCACACAAAACCATTCACTGGGTCTTTCTGATGTTGTGGGACATTACCCATGTGGACAGTGCAGTGTCTGTCATTCGCCATTGTCAAGAAAAGAACCAGACCTGGGTTTACCATTCCCCTGGCAGCTAAGAAAGAAACAAACTGTAACATCAAGCAGGTTATATATATGATAACTTGCCCACGTGACCTTAGATATATCGTATGACAACCCTCAAGTTCAGGACCAGGATATGCAAGCACAGGAGCAACATCCGCTGTAAGTGTAGTACTATGAAAATGGCTGAACACTCCATCACCAGGTTGCACACTGCACACGATCTCAGAAGGGTTGTACTTGAACAAGCCAATGGAGATAGTAGACACATTGAGAAGATCCTCCATGAAACAGAGCAGTGCTGGCTATATATTGTCCACCCATAAGCAAGAAATAAACAATGACATTCATTGCCGGAATATACTGTAGGACAGATAATCACCTCTGGATGTCCTGCTCTGGGTGGCGAGTGTGAGTAGAGGGCAGTATAAAACATGTGTCATCAAGATATATTGTCCACAAAGATCTAAGGAGGTGTCCAAATTAAGAGAAGGGTTTAAAGTGAGGAAATTGATTGCCCCCACCCCTTCTCATCTAAAATAGCATTATTTAAAAATAGCACCTTGAACTCTTCCAAAAGTATGTTAAATAACATGGCCTGGTATTAAGAAAAGAGATCTATTTGTTTTAAAGAGAGTCCCTTGACATTGGTCTCTTATATATTGCAAACAACACTTGTAATGACATGCCAACAGAACTAGCCTAACACTGGTTAGGACATTTGTAGACTGAAGGGAAAGTCCCCTTCTATTACTGTTCAATCCTTTGATGTAATCATGGTTAAGTGGACACATGACCTGGTTAGGACTTGCTTTCCTACCAGGCTCTGCATTGTGACACTCACCTGCGCTGTGATGCATGACCATGCCTCACGATACCGGCAAAGCAATGGGTATGCTCCAGTATACCTGCAGCACATGTTTTGGCCCAGCGCTGGGATGCACCAGGACCGTGGTTGAAATGAGGATGCGCTTGAGAGTATATATTGAAGCCCAGAACAAGAGTCATCAAATTCAAGGCTCAGAAGACCTCAGATAGTTGTAAGGCAGGATGAGTACCCTTGATAAAGTAAGTCTGGGGGGCATATTTGGGAGGGGGTTTGCTGCAGACTTTTACAACTGCAACTAACTATAGCTGTTGGAAAGGGGTAAGTATACACCTACCACCAGTAATAAGTCCACTAATATGGTGTAGGGTCCAGTAAAGGTCTCAATAAATTAATCCCTTGCTCAACCCTTGGTAGCTGGAAGCGAGCATTCAGGCCTAACTTAGGAGACAGGTATGTAAAGCATTTAAAAACAGCAATACATTAAATAAGTAAGACACAACACACAATAAAAATCCCACATCAATTTATAAAAATAGTAAATATTTTTATGAACAAATAGGCATCAAGCGACAAATATCCAATGTTGGGAACGAGATGTGAATTTTAAAAGAATTACTACTTTATAGTGCTTAAAAGTCCATAACGCCACTCTGGAACATCTAGTCACGCTTGACTGGGACAAAGTAAAAGCTTGAGGCCGACCGCAATGGAGACCTGCTCGGATACCTCATGCAGTAGGCCTCAGTCAAAATTTTACCTTTGGGCTTAGAAACTTTTCTGGAGCTTTTTCCACCAAGGGCCCTCACTGCTCTCCACCAGTCCAGATTCAGTGAGGACCTCCAGAGCTCTTCAGCAGGATGAATCTGGAATCCAGGCCAGGTCGCGGTGGAAGGTTTGGCTCTTGCGGTCGGGTCGGTCACCTCCTGGAGCTTTTTCAAAAAAGTTTCCCAAACTTTCCCAAACGTCTGGAGGTCCTTTCAGAAGATCTCCTGATGGGTTCCAAGTGTCCAAAACACAAATCCAAAGGTCTGGAATCTCCTAGATGTTCCTTAGCAGGCCTGGACTTCACTTCCCAGAATGCACTTCGTCAACCAATTAAAACTCTACTGGACGCACTCTAGGAGGGGGACTCTGGCTGGAGAAGCGTTAGTTAAGCTCTATTAACCTATAGCTGCAGGGAGTCCACTCCTTACTCCTTCTTGAAGCAAGGCAAAGTTCTCAGAGCTGTAGTCCCAGAGAGTGCAAAAGGCACAGTCTTGACCAGGCAGGCCCTTAGAAGCAGATTAGGACTCCAGCAGGACAATCCTCCTTCTTTTTATAGTTTTAGGCAGCAGAACTGAGAGGCTATGCCCCTCTCACAAATTTATTCAGTGTTTTCTTGAGTCAAGCAGGAGAGCACTCCTGTTCAATGAGGTGCAAGCCAACACCCAAGAGCATGCCAACATTCTCCAAAGTGTGGCATATTCTTGTCCCAGAAAGCACCATTCCTCCAAAATTCATGATGGCTGAAATCTCAGCAGAGGAGCAAGTACTAGCTAAACCAACCTCCAGTGTGGTTCATTTCCATTACTCTCCTCCCCATAACACCTGCAGATGCCTTCCTTAAGCCTGCTATCTGGCTGGGTCAGAGGGGATGATGGTAGGTAGGCCTGGCATTCCCTTCTGTCCTGTTCCTCCTTTGAAGCCTCATGCTTTATTACACCTCCCCCTTGCTCTGGCATTCTTGTGTAGCAGAGCCCTCTCCTGCAGATAGCCTTTCCCTTGGGTAGGCAATTATCACTGCATCAAAGCTTTCTGGCTAATCCTGTTAACTCTGACCAATCAGGGAAGCCTGCAGGAAGGCTGAATTTTGGCTTACAGACAAGAAAGTCGTATAACTTCTTTTCTGTTCAATTTGGATAAATCAATACCATTCTTCTGAGTCTTTCAATGCTATTTATTCAATTCCTAGCAATATTTATGAGTCCATAAACACTTGCAATGTTATCCTATGTGACTAGGTATCTACAATGGGGAAAATGAAATGTGCACTTTCTCCATCTCAATGGATACAAAACATCTTTTATAAAGGCCCTGCTTATATTTACATGACCCCCTTCAACCCCTGGGACACCTAGGGAAGACCTTGGGGGTCCCAAATATGTAAAATTATAATGCAGATCCTCACCACACAGTGCTCATAGCACCAAATTCGATTTTGGGAAGGACTTTACCATAATGGGGGAAGTGATATGTGCAATGTCTCTATCCCCAGGGCATATAAAACATATTTTATAAGGATCCTGCTTATAATTACATGACCCCCTATCCCTGGGACTCCTAGGGGAGACCCTGCAGGGAACTAACATGTAAAAATAATGTAGATTATAACTTATTAAGTGCCAATACCACCAAAGTCGAGTTTGGGCAAAATATTAATTTAAAAGTAGTGCTGCAAAGCAGGACTGCTTTTAAAAGGACCTCAGGCAGTCAGCAGTTCTCACAGGCAAGTGCAACAAGGCTGCTGACCTCTAAACTGTCATGCCCTATTGTATACTAGGGACTTAAAGGTAGTTTTAATACTCCTTGCCCTATTATCTACTACAGACTTATAGAGTAGGTCATGTCAATTATAGGTGTACCTTGACAGATAGTGTACCCTAATGCATGTATGTGTTTGTGTTTTCACATAGCACTGGTCCTGGGCCTGACTAGCAGAGCCCAGGGCACAGTCAGAGTCATTTACTAGTCAGCAAAAAATGGGGGTGCACAGGGAACACAGTGTGACTTTGCAACAATTGCGCTCTTCATTCTCAATCTACAATTGTGTGACTACAGGGACCGTCCTCCCCAAGGCCTTATTGAGCTATAAGCCATTCATTAACAGCGTAGGCCACTATGACTGCCGTTGAAGCATGTGTGTGTGCATGAATTCACATATGGTGTGTTGGATTCCTAAGTGTGATGCATGCCTTATTATGAATGTTAGGGTGCGGGAACTCCATGCATGTGCATTCTTGTCAGTATGTGTGATAGTGTTACACAATTAGAATATTAGATAAGGGTTAAAGCATGCCACAGTAGAATAGTGATCAGACTCATTTTGGTCCTGAAAAAAGCCCATGGACCCTCAGGGGCACTTAGTGGGGCTGAAACATGTCTCCCCAATCCTGATGTTTCAGCCATTATACCCAGTGACATCAATTGTATTTTAATCTTGCCAATTGTACTCAGGTTAAAGACACAAAACGGAGGAAGCTGCAGGCAATTTTAACTAACATAATTCCTGTTTGGAAAGTGCTCTGCTTACAAAGTGTGTTGAGCCCACCCACTCACACTAGGTGTAGTGGGTGAGGATCCAATGATGAAGCATGCCACGGGAGGTACCTGTGGGTGAGGATTATAATAAAATAAATAACAGATTTTTTTAGGTCTCACGATCTACCACCCTTGGGATTCAGGAAAGAGAAAGGACAGGATAACCTTCCAATTTTTGTAGTAGTTTGATCTTTTTGCAACAGTTAAGTAACATCAGTGGTTGTACAACTGTTATAAACTTTATCGAATGCGCCATGGCTACCAAAAGAGGTATGGGTAATTAGCTTGATTACATTATTTTAATCATATGGATTTTATGGATGTTGTTCAGAGATCTCTTAATTCATTTTATTAATTTATCAATTGTATGACTGTATTTTTGTTTTGGAAAAAAATACAGTGCCAAATGTCAGTTACGCATTTCACAAAAATGAAGCGTAATTTCCCATAATTTTGCCACTATTGCGCATAATTGTATGAAAGTATATTACGTGAGTTTCGCACACCTCTACTTTTATACTGCCCAGCCTAGGCAAATGCCCTTTTCTGTAGAGCACAACCAATTTTTGTGATGCTACTGCACGGTCTTCAGACTTTATCTCCTACTGTAGAAAAACGTCTTCTGCACCTTGCCTTTTCTTGTTGGTCTTAACACTTTGTAGGCCACTGTCTTTACAGTAGAGCAATTAAGGCTCTGTGGCCCAGTTTAAGAAAGAGGGAGAAATAAAAGAACTGAGAGAGAAAGAGAAAGAAAAAGAGAGAGTGGGAAAGAGAAAAAAAGAGGCAATTATACAGAGAGACAAGGAATGTATGGAGTGCAGAAGTATCAGAGTTAAAAAACGAAGGTGGCACTGAGTGTAGACAGAAAAAGGGAGAGGTAATGTGAGGAGGAACATTGATGTAGCAATAGTACAAGAGACAATAATGCAAGAAAAGGTCCTGTAAACCCCTGTTTTGGTAGCAAAAACATCCATAATGGGGTGAAGTGGGCCCCTTACAACACTTAGCCCCTGTGACATTACAGTTGCTGAACTATTGATAGCTGTACTTTTGAAGGGAATACAAATATGATAAGGAGAGGCATCACACAAATGGGAGAGCATTGGAGACAGAATGTCAAGTTGTATGAAGAAAGATGTTGTGATAGAGAGATTGAACGTGTATGTAAGGGAAACAGAGATGGAAATAGCGAAGGGATGGCAAAGAGAGGGTTATGGAGGTTGTGAAATCCCGAAAGGAGTTCATTTTGACTTAAAAGGGACAACAGCGGGTACATCTTTGGTTAGTGGTAATGAAAGAGAATGGAGTCAAGAGTGATGGAATGGAGCCTTTGGGAAAGATGGTGTATGACAGATTTGTGACTTCCTGTGACTTTGTTGCACATTGACAATAAACATTAGTGGACAGTGCGGATAGTGGCAAATGGGAGGCATTGCAGCATCCTCCCAAGAAAACGTTGGCCCCTGTACATTAATTTTTATATTTAAGCATTGGTTTCAAGTGAAGTCCAACACTCGGGCATTTACTATATCCACCGTGCTCAGATCAGAATTGTGCCACAGCATGCAGTAATACCTGGCTTTGCATGACCTGAAGTAAAATAGGTTATTCCACATTTAGAATGCTACTCTCTCCGACAGCGAGATCACATTAGCAGAGCTCTCACATTTTCAAAATTCCTACACATGAGATCTAATTTGCTTATTGATGACGTCACTTGACGCAATGTCACATAACCTTCAGCCTTCCACCACAGACCTTATCCAGAGGTCCCAGTGCCTGATGTTGCTGCATAGGTCCATTGTCACAGACCTCGTAAGGTCAGGAGCTGCAGCTCGGGGACAACCTACGGCGCATTCACATGCCCAGGGAGGCAGACTGTATATCTTGCCATGTTGTCATATGATGACAGACTGCTGTGCACAATGGATAAAAGAGGCCAGATGGACCGCCGCCCCACAGGCTGGCACAAGCCTGGGAAGCACAGTGATGGTGCTGTCACAAAGGCAGAAATGGCTTCAATCACTGCGTTGCCTTCAAAATTGCACAACCACATACAAATACTGTGAGTTTTTCCGTCAGTGAGTGGGGTCCTTTACAACTCTCTCTCTAGACAGGTGTTACTGTCCTAGGTGATCACTCCATCTTCGAATCTTAAGATGTTGGATGAGGTGGTCTCACCCACATGATGTAGGATAGTGTCACTCCTCTAGAGAGAGAAGAGCAAAGGGCTGCACTTACTCACGGAAATTGACTCACTGCGCTTCTATGTGGTTGTGCAACCAATCAATCAATCAATCATATCATTTGTAAAGCGCACTACTCACCCGTGAGGGTCTCAAGGCGCTGGGGTGGGGAATGCTGCTACTGCTCGAAAAGCCAGGTCTTGAGGAGTTTTCTGAAGGTCAGCAGGTCTTGGGTCTGCCGTAGGTGGATGGGGAGGGTGTTCCAGGTCTTGGCGGCGAGGTGGGAGAACGATCTGCCACCGGAGGTCGCTCTTCGGAAGCGGGGGACAGTGGCGAGGGCGAGGTCGGCGGAGCGGAGCTGGCGGGTGGGGGTGTAGAAGCTGAGTCGTCTGTTGAGGTACGTTGGTCCGGTGTTGTGGAGTGCCTTGTGTGCGTGGGTGAGGAGTTTGAAGGTTATCCTCTTGTTGACCGGGAGCCAGTGCAGGTCTCTCAGGTGGGGTGTGATGTGGCTGCGGCGAGGGATGTCGAGGATCAGGCGTGCAGAGGCGTTCTGGATGCGTTGGAGCTGTCTCAGGAGTTTGGCCGAGGCTCCTGCGTAGAGGGCGTTTCCGTAGTCCAACCTGCTGCTGACGAGGGCCTGGGTGACCGTTCTTCTCGTTTCAGTGGGGATCCACTTGTAGATCCTGCGGAGCATGCGGAGGGTGTTGAAGCAGGCGGAGGAGACGGCATTGACCTGTTTAGTCATGGAGAGGGTGGAGTCAAGGATGACCCCTAGGTTGCGTGCGTGGTCGGTGGGTGTTGGGGCGGTTCCCAGTGCGGTCGGCCACCAGGAGTCGTCCCAGGCCGAAGGGGTGGATCCGAGGATGAGGACCTCCGTCTTGTTCAGCTTCAGTCGGCTGTTCCTCATCCATTCAGCGACGGCCTTCATTCCTTCGTGAAGGATGGTTTTGGCGGTGTGGGGGTCCTTGGTGAGGGAGAGGATCAGCTGGGTGTCATCGGCGTAGGAGATGATGTTGAGGTCGTGCCGACGGGCGACATGGGCGAGCGGTGCCATGTAGATGTTAAACAGAGTTGGGCTGAGGGAAGAGCCCTGGGGTACGCCGCAGATGATCTCGGTGGCTTCGGAGTGGAAGGGGGGAAGGCGGACGCTCTGTGTTCTGCCGGAGAGGAAGGAGGTGGTCCAGTCCAGGGCCTTCTCTTGGATCCCGGCGTTGTGGAGGCGTGTTCGTAGTGTGTGGTGGCAGACCGTGTCGAAGGCGGCTGACAGGTCCAGGAGGATGAGGGCCGCCGTTTCTCCGTTGTCCAGCAGGGACTTGATGTCATCGGTGGCGGCGATGAGGGCAGTCTCGGTGCTGTGGTTGCTGCGGAACCCGGACTGGGAAGGGTCCAGGATGTTGTTCTCCTCGAGGTAGCGGGTCAGTTGTTTGTTGACGGTCTTCTCGACAACGTTTACCGGGAACGGGAGCAGGGAGATGGGCCGGAAGTTCTTGAGGTCCTTGGGGTCCGCCTTGGGTTTCTTGAGTAAGGCGTTGATCTCGGCGTGCTTCCAGCTCTCCGGGAAGGTTGCTGTCTCGAAGGAGGTGTTGATGACTTTCCGGAGATGGGGTGCGATGGCTGTGCTGGCTTTGTTGAAGATGTGGTGTGGGCATGGGTCTGTGGAGATCCGGAGTGGATGGTGTTCATGATCTTGATGGTGTCGTCGTCGTTGATGTTGGTCCAGGAGAGCAGGCGGTTGGTGCGGATGGTGGTCGTGGGGGCGGAGGTCTCAGTGGTTGTCGGGGCGGTCGTGGCGTTGAAGCTGTCGTGGATGTCTGCGATCTTGCGGTGGAAGAAGGTGGCCAGCGAGTCGCACAGGTCTTGCGAGGGTGGGACGTCGTTGGTGTTGGAGAGTTCCTTCACGATGTTGAAGAGCTCTTTGCTGTTGTGCGCGTTGTTGTCTAGGCGGTCTTTGAAGGAGGCCCTTTTGGCGGATCTGATGAGGTGATGGTGTCTGCGGGTGGCGTTCTTGTGGGCTGCGTGGCTGTCCGGTGTTCGTTCACGGAGCCAGATCTTCTCCAGCTTTCGGCAGGTTTGCTTGGAGGCCCGGAGGTCTTCAGTGAACCAGCTGGCTTTCTTGTTGGTGTGACTGTTGGAGGGTTTCTTGATCGGGGTGAGGGTGTTGGCGCAGTCGTTGATCCACTGTCTGAGGTTGCGGGCGGCGGTGTCGGGGTCGGAGGGGTCGGCGGGTGGGCTCTGGGCGAGGGTGGTGGTTAGCTGGCCTTCGGTGACTTTGCTCCAGCAGCGGCGGGGCATCTGTTGGGTGCGGTGGTGCGTGGTGGGTTTCTTGAAGGTGAAGTGGATGCAGCGATGGTCGGTCCAGTGGAGTTCGGTGGTGTGGTTGAAGGAGACGTGGGGGCTTGCGGAGAAGATGGGGTCAAGTGTGTGACCGGCGGAGTGGGTGGGTGTTGTGACGAGTTGTCTGAGTCCGAGGTTGGCTAGGTTGTCGATCAGGGTGGTGGAGTTGGTGTCGTTGTTGTTCTCGAGGTGGAAGTTCAGGTCCCCGACCACAGTGATGGCCCTGTGCAGTCATGCATAGTGTACGCCGTGGTAACCAGGCAGAACACTGATTGACAGAGCATGTTCATATCAAGCATGACGAATCAGGACCTGTTAGCAGCACACTCATCCCTCCCCAACTGCCCACCAATTGTGGCACGAACCAGAGTAGCATATGAATGCTTTCTCTGAGTCCCCGCCCTGAGCCCACCCAAGCCTCTGAATTAACCTTTGGGGGCTCTTGGCTTGCCTTGATGCAGGATTAGGATCCTGAACTAGCAATTGCTGGGCCAACACTGGTTAATTATTGCTGGCTGCTTACAGGCACTGCCTAATGATTGAAGACAGAAGACGGTGCATTCGAACCCACTCTTAGGACTCCAGGGTGCTTACAAACCGGATGCATTTTTCATGGGGTCAGAATGCTGATTTTGCTTTGACAGCTGATTCCCGGATTAATCTGCATTAATCTCGCACGTGATGCTTGAGACTTGATGTCTATGTAATTGCTATTACTTAGGGGGCTGTAGTGCCCCTTGAATACTATTTCCATTTAAATTAAAATATCCCTCTAATGTCATAATATTAAAGAACCGTGTTTATGCCAGCAACACTACTTGGCGCAACCAATGTCATTTTGAGGGTTTTTTGGACTGACACAATAGTTGAGGTGCGTCCAATTATCAGTAACCTTGCTTTCGGATTTCATGGATTCTGCTTTGAAGGTGGAATTCAAGCTAACATAAATCTTTTGAAAATGTTGAATACAAATATATTTTGTTTAACTCTAGCGATGCTAAATATCCAGCTCGCAATGGGGTTTGTTTTGATAGAATGTAAATCATTATTTTATTTATTAGCTATCAACAATTCCGCAGGTTTGCTGTAAACAGTTACAGCTGCCTGTCGCAGACAGCATTATATACATTGATATAATACTCTACTGATTCAGTGCTTGCTCGTGACTAGACGGCTTTCCTGTCAGTCTAACCTCCATGCATTTTACTGGTGATATCCATTTCTATTCTGTTTTTGTCCTTCCCTGGAGCATAGCTGTTTTACCTTTGCCAATGTTGTTGACTTCCACTGATGACGTCATATAACTAATTAGTACTCCCTGTGCATGCCCTACTCTTTGCGCCTTCCTCTCATTGTTTCTACACGTAGAGTGTGCTTGAAATTGGGGCACTCTTAAAAAAAAAGAAAAAAACTGCATTTTTTTTCTTACACACCCCACTGCAAAACACATCAAAGGCATGCTGCAGGCTAGTCAGCTGGGGCGAAGAAGTGCCCCATAAGCCCTTGAGAAAGCCAAAAAAATCTGCATAGTATGTTTTGTGGTGCTAGGAAGATGGCAGGGGCACCACCAACAAAAATGAACTTTGGGGACTGCCAGGGGTGCAGCAGTCCATACAAGAACCTTTACTTTAAAGCACGCTTTGGCATTCTGTGGCTCCCAGGGGGAATATATTTATGACCCTGGGAGACGTCTGCCATGGTTTTAAGAATCTTTGAACCTAGGCTTTTAGGGGCAGATTTACAAGGAAAGTGACTTAGTGCGTGCTGCAAGCCATTTGCCTGCGCTGCACTGAGTCATTTTCAAAGCACAGGGATGCGACATATTTACAACAATATGTCGCATCTCTGTGCTTCCCCTTGCGCTGGCGCACAAACTGCTGCCATGTGCCGGCGCAGGCACCCTTTCACCATGGTTCAAGGATGCCTGCATTGTTGGAAGATTGTTTATGTGCAGGAAGGGTTCCTTCTGCACATAAACAATCAGAAATGGTGTTTTTTCAACTTCTATGTGAGCTGCATTAGCACACATAGAACTTGCAAAACATAATTGTTTTACTGATTGTTTATGTGCAGGAAGGGACACCTTCCTGTACATAAACAATCACCAGAGGTGATTTCCTCTTTCTATGTGTGCTGCAGCACACATAGAAAGAGGAAAACAACGAGGAGAAATTAATAAATTTCTCCTCGTTGCGCCTCCCTACGCCTATCCTGGGGAGGCGTAGCATTCAGACGCATTTCCAGATTTACGAGAAATCGTAAATCTGGAAATGTGTCTGGTGCCATGGGTGTTGCGTGGTAACACCCACAGCAACACCCATGGAATGAACCTTTCATGCAAAGTGCTGCGTGCAAAGGGACCATATTTACAAGGGCAGGAAAGTTACGCAGGGTGGCTTTTCCTGTCTTTGTAAATATGTGGCAGTAAAAAGCGCCGGTGCCTCACAAAAAGTGACGCACCGGTGGCGCAAGGGGCTTGTAAATCTGCCCCTACGTTTTGTGGTTCAAAAGTACAAGGACCTTTGCTATTGGTTCCTAAGATTGTCGAGAGCATATTTAAAAATAGGGAAAAAAATCATGTGTATTGTAGGTCTCAAAGAGTGGTGTTGTGTTAGTCAGCCAACAGATGTTCTTGCTTTTTTTTGGGGTATTTTATTTTGGTATTCTGTGTTTGTGCTTTCTCTGCAACAAACTTCTTTCACTTTTGTCAATGCCCATGGTTCAAAGCAGTGCTGCAGCTTGTGTCCGATCAGATGGGGAAGGGACTACCCCATAAATCCTTGCAAGTGGCAAACAAATTTGCATATTATGTTTTATCATGCCCCAGAGAGCGCAGGGGCACCACCAATGAATTTAAACATGCTCTGGGGGCTGCTGGAGTGCAGCAGCCCCTCAGGAACCTTTTCTTAAAGCATGATTTAGCACCCTATGTATCCCAGTAGATTATATTTTTGGACCATGGAAGAAGTTTGTCATATTTCCAAGCATTGCTGAAGATGGGGATTTTAGTCTTATGGCGTTAGGGAGCACATTTATTGGTTTCTAAGGGGTACATGTATAGTGTTATAGTAGAGTCCGAACACTGCAGTTGTGTTAACCAAACAGGATATGTTTTTACACAACATTATACAGGGGGAGATTATAATGAAACCTATAGGTTTTACTTCTCTTAAGCATGCCGTCTTAGCAGACTTCCCCCTTCAGGTTTCTAAAGTAGAAGAGATGCTAAAAACAGCTAAATCAGGTTCCCCTACTGACATCTTGCCAGCCAGACTATTCACCCTACTAGCAAAGCATCTCAACCCTTTAATATGCACTTTATTTAACCACTCCCTGTGTGAGGGGAAAGTGCTCCTGGCTTGGAAATCTGCTCAAATCCTTCCGATTTGCAAAAAGGTTAATGTGCCTTCTACAGAGCTATCTAATTACCACCCTATTTCACTCCTTCCACTCATGAGCAAACTTTTGGAGGGATATATCAGCTCGCAGCTTATGGAACATATCGAAACCCAAGTATGTCTTGACCCCTCACAGTCTGGTTTTAGACCAAGACACTCTACCGAATCCACCCTTATAGGTGTGACGGACTTCATTAAACTTTCTCTAGATAATATTAAGGCAGTATCATTAGTGCTGCTGGACTTGTCTGCAGCCTTTGATACTGTAGCCCATCATAGGCTGCTGCAAAGACTGATGGAAATTGGTATGGTATGGCCGGCTCTTCAATGGCTTTCCAGCTTTTTAGAGCAGCGCACACAAACCGTCAATCTGGGTCCCTTTTGATCTGGTGCTAAATCCCTTACGAAGGGAGTTCCTCAGGACTCGTGCCTCAGTCCAACATTATTTAAAATATATGTGGCCCCCTTTGCAAGTATCATCAGAGATCATGGCTTTGTTCCCTTTTCATATGCGGATGATACGCAACTTCTTCTTTCGTTTGATAATAATACAGTGGCGACAAAACTGCTCTTTGCAGAAGGTATGAGAGCTATCTCTGACTGGATGACAAAGGATTTTCTCCAGTTGAATGCCGATAAAACGGAAGTTCTTCTGTTCGGCAAAGCACAAATTCTGTGGTCCCCCGATTGGTAGCCGTCAGATTTAGGGCCTGCCCCCACCCCGACTACCAAGGCAAAAAATCTGGGAGTGTATCTGGACCTCTCCTTATCTATAAAAGACCAAGTGGCATCCATTTCAGGCACCTGTTTTCAGATGCTGAAGCTCATTTGGAGAGTGTTCCACCTTCTGCCTCTATCTGTCCGCAAGACCTTGATACAAGCTCTGGTAGTCAGTCGACTTGACTACTGCAATGCACTTTTGGGAGCTGTAAACGATGCTGTGTTAAACAGGTTACAAGTAGTCCAGAACACGGCAGTGCGGCTTGCTTTTAATATGCCTCCTAGATCAGCATCTCTGCCGTTATTGAGACGCCTCCACTGGCTCCCCATTTGTGACAGAATCAAGTTTAAGATCTGCTGCTTGGTCCATAAAACAATCAATGATAGGGGGCCCAGATATCTGGGGGAAAAAGTCATCCACTACCGTCCTAGCAGATCTCTGCGCTCAGGAGAGAAGGCTCTGCTAGTCAAACCTCGGTTTAATAAACTACGAGCCGGTGGCAAATCTTTTGCCTATCTTGCCCTGCATTTTTGGAACTCACTCCCCGTCTCTTTACGCAAGTGCCCTAATCTTCTTAAGTTGAGGAGACTATTGAAAACTGAACTTTTCCAATAACTGAGTCCCCATCCTCCTCTGTCTCTTCCGCTGTTAGCGTGGAGATACCCCTCTGGGGGTGATTCCAGCACTCTACAATTCTTCATTCAAGCAGAGAACAAATGTTCTCACAGGAGACATTCGAGTGGAGATTACAGTGCAACTCATAAATTGCCGTTGTACTAAATGGAAGATAGCTGTTCCTGCAGAAGACTTAGGATGGGGATTACAGGGGAGCCCATAATCTGTTGTTGCAATAACCAGACAACAAATGTCCTCACAGGAGTCTTTGAGGTTCGAAGTTACAGTGGTGCCTATAGGTTTGAGGTGCAGTAACCATACAAAAGATATCCTCAGAGGAGGCTTCCAAGTTGACTATGCTGAAGTAGACCCCATTGGCTACAGTTACACTAACCACACATCAGACATCTTTGAAGGAAATCTCACATAAAGCTATATAGTGGAACCCAAAAGCCACAATTGTGATTTGGATGGACACTACCTCCAGCAATGGAAAAGCCAAAAGGTTGGTAAATGCCTTTCAAAGGCAAGACCTTTTGTTTTTTGTTGTTGTTGTTATGCCCCATGCATAGTGCATGTACATCCTTCTTCACTGTGTATGTGTGATTTTTTATTATTTTGAATACTTTGCTGATTTTTAGCTATAACCTGTACTTTTTTAAATTACTTTACTTTATTTTGTTGCTGTTCCTGTGTTTATGACTTCAAAGTCTTTACTTAATAACAAAATGCAATATATATTCAGAACCTTACAATTTGCACTATTACCTATACGCAAATTTTAAAAAGTCAGTACTATATTCCTAAGAGAGTCATTTTCTTTATAGCCAAGAAAGGCCGATTTGTATTGCCAATGCTTGTTTTAACTCATAATGCAGACAACATAGCGTGCTTCATAATGTTCCGTATCTTTTGATCCCATTTTAAATGATGCCTTGTTATTCACTTTCGACCTGCAATGTGAACTACTTCTTCCGTACGTAAGCACAATAGCATTACATCTGGTTGGTTTCAATTGGATTTCTTAAAATTGTTTTCTTTGTGTGGTTGAGTTTTGGATTGTGTTATTTGTGATTATGGATTTCCATATAAATTCATTTTCACTGATCAATGAAGTTGATTGCAGTAATACCAGTAATGAATATGAGGCCAATCTAAAGCTGTTTGTTTTCTTGGGTCATTGATGATTGTTAAGTGCCCACTTACATAATACATGAAGAATTCGGGGTTGGGTATATATGCGATCAACTAGCCCTCGCACCCTTGCTCAGATGCATCAGGGTATGGTGTAACTCGGTGCTCGAACTCAACCGTGCAATTATAGAGGACTGTCTGTCTTTAGACAGGGCATTCTATATTCCATGGATTAAATATATCAAGAATATTACGTGCAAATTGGGCAGACCCAACTTATTTGAACACCCAAATGGTATTACAAAAAGGGATTTGATTTGGGCAAAGAAGCACTTTGTCCGCATTATGGGCGCAGAAAGAGAGGGTCAGGAACTCCCTAAACCTACAGTTCGGTCGAATTTTTTGTTAAAAACTTGCCCTTCAATGGAGCCTTATTTGTCCACAGTCACGTTGTCTCAACACCGCTCCCTGTTGACCAGATTCAGACTCAACCTCTTGCATTGGTCCCTTGCGGTCCCACTCGGTAGACATAAAGCGGAGGATACAGGGCCTTGCTTATGTGATGATTTTTCTCCACAAGATACTCTGCATTTTATCTTTTTTCTGTGACTATTACAGAGTTTTGCGGCTTTGGTTTATATTGCCTTTATTTAAGGATCAACTTTTTGAGCAAGTAAGACCAGCGCTGATGTATTTGCAAATGTTGACAAGCCCTCTTATCTGTTTTAATAGAGACAATTTTCTGATAGTGCTCCTCAGGATTAGGAAGAGGTTGCCAGGTGGAAGCATTGACCTTATGTTTTGTGTCAAGGCCAGGAATCTGCATTTGTTTTTAATGTACTTTTATCTGTTTCTAGGCTTTAGGGTTTTTAATTAATTAATCTCTATTCGCTTTTGATACCTAGACAGCATGATGGATCCTTTTTAGCCCAAGCTGTTATATCTTCTTAGAGGTTTTTTGCTGTTTTATGGTCTTATTTCTTTTTAGAGGGATGTTGTCTTTGAGCTTTAGAGTGCTCTGCTATACTTCTTAAATGTTTTACAACAGTACTGTATGTTTCTTAATATGCATTGTTTTATTTCTGTATTGCTCACTTTTATGGCTCTTTGGAGCTGAATAAAGTTTATTGATTGTTTGATTGATTGATTGTTAAGTACAAATGTGACGGGTTGAATGCTTTCATTAATCTCAGCTGATGGTAATTATTCTGGTCCACATTCCATTTTTTAGCTTGTTTGTACTGTTACAGACTGGGAGCAACCCTATGCAAATAAGCCTTGGTCTGCTTCGAAAGGGATAGTTTAACCCGAACTGTTTGACCACATCCCCTCTCAACGGGAGCACAGGCAACTGTAGACCTGTTTAAGTCTTGTTGGCCCCATTAGAGAGATACAGCTTAAGGATTAGGACAAAGCATTGGTGGTTGGTGCCTTTCATTTTCAAGAATATTTTTTTAACTGTCAGAGTAGCTTCAAGCACATTCGTCTTAAAGCATGGCACTTACATGCGATGTCACAGAATTCAATTTGCAGGAAGTGCAGTATTCGCCTAAATGTGAAAAAACAAGTGACAATGATGATTATTGTTATCATTATTATGATTATTTTGATGTTACGAGACTTAGTGATTGTTGATGGCTCCAGTGGTGAGCCAAGGTTACAAACGGAAACTCTTACATGTAGGTTCAACTTCAGATAGAGTTATTTAGTGGTCTCAGAGCACTCCGGGCCAGATCTACTTTTCCTTCACATAACGCAGCACATCGCAAACACAGAAACCTTTGCAGCATGGTCCAATGGTGCCTGCGTTATGGGCAGGTTTGTTTTTATGGCGGAATATATATCATCCTGCACAAAAACAATCTTTAGAGGCATATTCCTCTTTCGATATGTGCCCTGGAATGCAGTACACATGGAAAGAGGAAGTAACAAGAAGAAGCATTACGCTTCTGTCAGGTAGGCGCACCTAGGTTGGCATAAACCCAGGTTTACAAGTCTTTGCAAATCAGGGTTTGAGTCAAAATTCATCGGTGGATGCATGGGAACACCTATGTTCCAGCCATCCATATAACACCCACCCAATGTAAAGTACCACAAGGCAGCTCTATGAGCTACGCTGCATTACTTTGTATTTACAAAATCATGCAAATAGGCTTTGCATGTCTTAGTAACTGCCAGAAAGGATTTTGCACTAGGCTGAGTCATAAAAGGAGTCGTTGAGGGAGAGACTGGTAGGATATTATGTTTTATGTTATTATGGAAATCAGAAGATCAAGGTTCCTCATCGGCCACTAGTTGTAGCCGACAGTTTGCATTAAGAAATACCAATAAAAAGTTGTGATACTAAAATTCCACTAAATTGAAATATGTTCCTCTTATCCTGATTTGTTTCCCTTTCGTTATTTCCCCTAAGTGTTGTCACATTTTAGGATTCAAGATAAGATTTGCTTTAACTTTTATCTTGGTAGTAATCATATCAACATGCAGCAATTCTCCATTTTCCTTCCATTATGCAAATATAGTTGCTAACCATATGCTACCTATGAAAACATGCACATTTACATGCAAATGAGAGTATGACATTTTTTCAATATTATAATTTATATTACTAATAACAATGTAATTCTTCCCCTACTCGGTGAATTATAAGTCTGTAAATCAGTAAACTGGATTTCTGTTATTGCTGAGAGATGCCCTTTTGACTCTGCATTGATAAGGAAATAGCATACGTTATTGCTGATAATGCTCCGGTGCATATAGTAAGACAGGATGCTGTGGATAGGAGGAGAGAGGGATGGCATTTGGGTGAACTCAAACTGATTAATCAGGTGATAAAGCAATATTGTGAGACTCCCTACCAGTGTGATAGGAGTCAGAGATGGCTTTGTAGAACCACAACACAATTCAGAGCAGCAGAGGGTCAGCGAGTAAGGCCCAGCGTTGATTCTGCCATTATGCTAACCTTTCCCCATTTCTTTAATCACAAAATCAACAAGCATTGGCAAGGCGAATAGGTCTCTTCTTAGAGAGCTACTGAATCTGCCAATGCCTTTTCTTCATGCTGTACAGCATCAAAGCAAGATGTTGTACTGCATGAAAGAAAGATTTTTTTAAAAAGGAATAAGAAATGTAGAATGATTAGGCAAATGCTGGCCGTGCCATTTTGTAGGCATGTACGTGCAGTAAACAAGCATGCGTGTGTCCCTACAAAATGATGCAACCCAGAGGCCTTCTCATTGGGCTTTTTTTTCTTTTTTTAAGTTAATATGCTCCAGGTATCAGGTTGGGGTAGGCAGCAACATGGGGAAGCTGAGTAGGGGGAGAGCAATGTGGAAGAGCGTCAGAGAGCACAGACTCATGTGTGAGAGATGGCAACATGGGAGTTGGGCACAGAAGCACATGGGTGAGAGAGGGCAACGTGGGAGCCGGGCACAGATGCACACAAGCGAGAGAGAGCAATATAAGTGCAGGTCGGGGCACATGCACACAGGTGAAATTTGGGGTGAGGAAAGAGCACACAGGTAAGGAGGAACAGCAACACAGAGTGGGGTGAGAGAAGCACATAAAACAGCTTGCAAACACATGCACTCTAAGGAGTGCTCCAACAAAAACAAAAAAGTATATCCCAAAACACGAGCAGTGGAAGGACACAAGTAATTTGGCCATGTTCCTGAAGAAGGCCAAACACCAGAAGAGGAAGAGAAGCTGGCACATGATGACAAATGAGAAGCAAGCAAATGAGATTGACAATAAAGCCAACGAATGTTAGGGAAACGACGGGCTCTGAGCCCACTGTAAGCTATCAAAATGTCTTGTGACTGACAGTGCGTGTGCTGTCTGAGGCAACACATAAAAATGAAAGATGTTTTTGGGAGTGCAATTAACTACATTTGCAAAATAATAAGACATGTTGAATGTAAATGAGTTAATGGTTCGTTTGGGTTCAAAAGTGCATTAGTGGCAAGGTCTCTTTTAGATTACCTATCACTGGATCAATCTGTATTAAATAAACTTAGCCCATTTGCCAGGCTTGTATGATCCTTTAAAACCCTAGAGGAGATCAAGCCATTTCAGGACACCAATTTAGATTAGTTTGTTGATAGACAGTCATCAAACATGGCATGGACACCACTTTGATGACTGTCTGAGATAACACTCTTGTTCAGGCTGACAACAGGGAACTAACAATGAGTGTTGTTGTATATGTCAATAAGCGTATACATCTCATAATTGGCCATTCGTACGGCACTGTAGAACCTGTCTGTAGCCCAGATTATTAAGGCACAATGAGGGAAAGAACTTTATTTCTTCTCAGCTTTTCCTCTTTCTATGTGTGCTGAATTCTGCAAGCATTATACAAGGATGCCTGTATTGGTGCTTGGCTGCACTATATGCACCAGCACAGGGAGATAGCAGGAAGTAGCCATATCTTAGTAGATATGGTGAATTCCTGGCCTCTTTATGTGATGCAGCACAGCAAATTATCTTGCTGCATTGGGCTGCATTACATCTTCATAAATCTGGCCCCCAATGCCTAATATTTTGCATTCTGACTCATCTTTTGCATAAAGAAAATAGACCTGGGCTTGAACTTTAGACAGGACGCACTGTGTCTGTTTGCACCATGGTGAACCTTTAAACAGTTGTGCCATGCGCAAACAGGGATGGTGCCTCCTATTACAAATAATGCGCTGCCTCAAGCCAGCTGTCAACCCACGCCTGCCCTGGTGGCAATGCATTCAATGCAAAACAGAGCAGCTGCTTCCAAGGCACTCTGTGTTTCACAGTGCACGCAGCGCTGCCTGCACTATAAAGACGGCTAAAGATACGCCTGCAGCCGGGTGCAATGAGTGACTGCACCAGCCTGCTGCGGGATGTCTGGGGGGGGGATCCATATTCCCCTTTCCCAACTCCAAAAGACTACCTTAAGGAGGCTCACTGACAATGCACCACCTTTTTGTGGCACACTGTGAGAGTGTTTGCTAAGGGCATGTTTGCCCCCAGTCTATAATATGGCATGGGTGCAGAGGCAAATTGAGTCCCTCAATTGCAATGGGCCCCACCCCTATGAAAATGAGGGAACAACGTCTGAAGTCAGCACTGGAAATACATGTGGGCCATTGCTATCAATATTACAGGAGGGACTGCACAAGCATCTGCGGCCCCTTTCTGCAAACCATAATTCCCCAGGGGCACACAAAGTGGGCCCTATGTATAATACGACAACTGGTTGTAAACCTCAGGCAAGGGTTACACTTGGTACCACTTGACTGTTGACTGTTGTTTGTATTATTGTACCAATGTTTTAAACCTCTTCATGGCACGTCACCTTGGTGTCTACAGGAGAGAATCCTGCCACATACTCCCATGTATGCTCTTGGGCCAGTTGATATAATGCATCAGGTCATACCAACTGCCAGGTTCCAATACTAAGGTGTTATTTGGGTAGTCTAACATTTGTAATCAACTAGGCTTTTGCTTAGGAGCAGGAGTGCTTTGTGAGGCAGAAAATGTGCTGGTACCTAGCCCAGAGATAATCTTTGTAGGGCATTGTTCATTTCAACATTTTAAATTTGAACAGTCTGGCATATACCATGGAGCCTTCAGCCCTTCAGGTAATATTGAATGCTTGTATGAGACATTCATTAAGCCCAAATCTTTGTGTCTGTAAATTTGATTGCAACATGTAAAGTAATGTAGCTCTAAAATTACAAGACGTAGTTAACTTTGTAAGTTTGCAAACACCATAATTATGAACACTTGTGGGCAATCACAAAGTAAAATCTGACCCTGGTAAAGTGCTGGAATAGCTTTTCAAGAAAAGTTACTCAATCCACAGGAGTAAAACCTCTTTCACAATCGGAAGAGGAATGGATCACCCCCAGATTTGCTTGGTATGTAAGTAAAGGGCTTTTTGCAGAAAAAAGGAAAAATGCACAGTGAGCTCCATTCTCTCTATGTGTGAATCTACACTATGCAGATTTCAGCACTAAATTTTGGTTTCTTTTCGTTCCCAGTGTCATTCTATTCCCTTTAATAGGATGTGAGCATCCAAATTAAAATATAGGCAGTTATCTAAAATAGACCTTTGTCTGTGTTATTAACTGTTATGGTAATATAATAGCTAAGCACTTATTATGGGGTTTTTAACATCAGGGTCAAAGATCATATGACATCACTTCCTATGATGTCGAATGATGTGTGCTGCCACTTCTGCTACCCGTGGCATTTTGGTGAAAAGTATGTTTCATTAATTGTTATGTTGGAGTAAGAAATGAACATTACTCAAGAGTGAGGCCTCACCATGATCATTTTAAATAGCCAAGGTTCCCAGCTCACAAAGCAAGGACCATTTCCACACTTCTTATTATAATACTGTTATTATTAGTTTTAAGATTCATAATATTGTCAGTAGTGTATTGTCTTGTGATGAAACAACGCTGGAACCCTTTTGGTTTCCACTTTATGCCTTAGGACGTGACGTAAGCATTGGAGAGATGGGTGAAAGGCAGGCTTAGAATGTTGAGTTCTGACGTACATGCAGTGGAATAAAGATGTGTACAATTATTCTCCATGGGGTCCGATTCACTGAACTAACTTAAGACAAAATCCTAAACTTACTACCATTTTGGTATTCACAGAAGGCACTTACTTATTTTGGAAATCACAGAAGGCACTTACTTACTCATTTTGAGTAACTTACTCATTTTGTTATTCACAGAAGGCACTTACTCATTGATGAGTAAGTGCCTTCTGTGAATACCAAAATGAGTAAGTTACTCAAAACGAGTAAGTTACTCAAAATGAGTAAGTTACTCATTTTGGTATTCACAGAAGGCACTTACTCATCAATGAGTAAGTGCCTTCTGTGAATACCAAAATGAGTAAGTTACTCAAAATGAGTAAGTTACTCAAAATGAGTAGGTTACTCAAAAGGAGTAAGTAAGTGCCTTCTGTGAATACCAAAATGAGTAAGTGCCTTCTGTGAATACGAAAATGGTAGTAAGTTTAGGATTTTGTCTTAAGTTAGTTCTGTGAATCGGGCCCCATGTGTCGTGTACGTATTGGCGAGTGCCTAGGCTAGCAGGATGCTACAAGTAGCACTGTGTGCAGCTGTAGTGACATAAACAACGAACCATTGACAGTGTGGCTTTTTGTTGATGTCTCGCCAATTCCAGTGCGGATTCTTGACTGACTAACCAATCACAGCACAACTTTTCCTTGAATAAGGAAAATGGTCACACAGCTTTTCTCAATGAACTGACTCTAAATAAACCAAATAAACCTTGTCTGCTTAACCTAAATAGGAAGGACATCAGCATGTCAGAATAAGTCAAGTGTCACAAACAATAAGAACAACAGCAGCACCTTTTCGGCACTAATTTACCCAATTTATACTAGGCAGACCGGAGTCCAGTGGCAGTCTACCCCTGGATAATGTACTTACTCCTGTGAACTTTAGGAGCAAAGGGCTCACATTTTGATTAAGCACAAACCTTGAAAGGAAAACTTGCTATTCAGGAAACCAAATCGGCGTGTATGCAGTGCCTTACAAAACATACAATATCTTGAGATCTTGGATTTCAACTTAACCAATAACCAAACCACTCAGTCATTGACAAAAGCCTTTTTAAAACGAAAATCACAAACAGGAATAATAAGCACATCAGAACAACAGTGATCACACCACCAATTGAACCCCAAATAAACATCACATAAACAAGCACCTCAAACACAGCATAGCATTCATCTCTCAACCTTGAAACCTCAATAACACACCATAGCCACCTGAAACACGCTCTATCATCAAATCATTCTGCCCTTTACATACTTACAATCCAAATCGTTCAGGAACAGCACTGCAAGTCAGGTTTCTCAGCAAACTCCTCCAGATAATCCACACAGGAAAATTCACTATCTCAATGGACTGGGTAATGTGTCCCAATGTTAAGGCGCCTCCCAAGACATCAAAATCTGAAATACAATTTGTAGGTTAAATGAGATTGATTAAGTGGGCCACTCAGTCACTGAGTTCTAGATCAATTAAAAGTTAAAGGGCTGTATTACAGAATTCAAATAAGCAGTATAAAGTCAATGCTAGGAAGGCTCCTCAAATCCCGAGTTGCACAGAGTATGTAAAAATCAGAAATTATTCTAAGTCTCTAATGGGTAGCAAAATTGGGAAAGAATCAGATAGCATCCCTAATAGAAAAAGAAAGTGTTATGGCTTCTCCCAAAATCAAAGGGTTTTTATACATTAGTTTTGCGTATAAAATTACATAAACCACAATCTCACTGTGGTGTGAGCAAATGTATCACTTCATCAGCAAATTAGAGCACATGAAAAACATCACATTGCCTTAACGTCCAAGCCTAACCCAGTACATGAATATATATTGAGCATGTTATATGCTAATGTCGTCCGGGGCTGCTAGAACATAACTAGATGCAGTAACAATAACACATTAGGTGAATGAATAGAGCACAGTGAATCAATGGAAAGAACTCGTGACCGTTACAAATCATAGCAGAGCAGGGAAAAGTTCATTTAGAGCAGAATAACATAATAGTGGAAATAAACCATTACTTCTCAGCTTGAATTTGTGCTGTAGGGTTTGTGTGGAGAGAAGGTAGGCAGGGGGAAGTAGCATGAGTGACAGAGATGACTTCCATCTTGGTCAAGAAGGTGTTTGCTCTAAAATGTTGCCTATTTAACATAGAACATAAAAGCACACTTCTACACTTGATAGAACATTTTTTTAAAAAGCACATCAGTGTATACATGTAAAATCGAGTGTGAAACTCAAATAAAAAGATTAGGTACTAGAAAATCGTGGAAGACTCAGGTGAAGACCCTCACGACAGAAGCGGTATATTTTCTCCGCTAGGGTGATATCGTGGTTAGCATCATCATAGGGTCCTGACTCACCTGAGTGTCCCATTCAAAGGTGAAAAAACCTACTTCCTGGAGGTAAACAGTCTTTGTTTACATTTAAATCTCAGTTAACTTTTTAATTGTCAGCTTGCCAGCAGTCAGCTGCACTGTTGGCATGAGCTATCTCTTGCTCAGGATTTCCTTAGAAGTCACTTAACGCCAACATATATAAGTGTTAAAAAGTCTAAGCTTTTAATAGTTATTACTATAGTGTCAATCTACTTCTGTGACTCATATTTTTTTCACCAGATTTGTTCTTCCTACTGACACGGTGTGCTTCAAGACCCTAAAGCACCCCTTCCTCAGGGGATTATGGGAGGTAAATGTTTTAAACAGAGCTCTTACTTTTCCTTGTTTCTCTGCAGTTAACAACTGAATATTAAATTATCGAATTAATCTCATGTTGATTTCAAATTTCAGTTCAGCACTCAGAGCTTGAGCTCATTTTCAACACATCACAAAAACATTTTAATTATTCAGTAATTAGCAGCAACTTCAACAATTACATATTTATTTTGACACAATTTGCAGTCTACTGCACTCAAACCTTTGTAATGGTGTAGCTTCAAAACAGATAACTGATAAATCTGTTACTATCAAGAAAGCTAATAAAGATGGAAATTTGTTAAAAATGGATACAAGAGTCTATGAGAGTAAGGTTCGCAGGCATTTAAAAGACAGAATACGTTAAATAAAACTGAAAAGTGACCCAACTAAGATACATGTAGATTAATTAACCTTTAACAGCATGGTTAAAGGATGAGTGAATATCATAGAAGTAATTTGATATCTTATATATTGTAAAACCCTGGGTCATTAATTTGCATATTATACCATAAATACGTAAAGTGGCTAATACTCCAGAGAGAAAGCCAATTGTTTCTAGAATTGGAAATATGATTGAATGATCTATCAGGTTACACAGATTACTTTTCACATCCATTGGTAACTCGATTACCCTCAAACTTGAAATATACCACAGATTTTCTGAGATAAATTCATGTGCTATAATGGAACAAGATGTCTGGCTAATCTGATTCATTTTAGTCTCACAGCACACCCCATTAGACACTGTGGTGGTCAAACCCTTTTTAGTACATGTTCAGTAAGTTCTTGTGAAGGATCGAAACAAAGAGAAGATCAGAACTTCATGGAACACTTAGGGGCATATTACAAGCCCCTATTGCCAACACAATGTCACTTTTGAGGACGTTGTAGTGGCGATAAGGCCCTGCGTTATTTACAAGGCAGCGTTAAGCCACTTAACGTGGCTCAAAGCTGCCTTGTGAATAAAGCACCCTTTCACGCTATACTTAGGGCCCGATTCCGATGTCATTCGGAAGGCCTCCGAATCGGATTTGGCTTTCCCGGATCAGATTCGTAGCCCTTGTTTACGACCGAATCGTACACAGGTCTGAATGACCAAGTACGATGCAAAGATCTCGTACGCGCTGACCGAATCGTTTCCGGGACCCGAACCTGTCCATACGACTCGTTCATAGCCGAATCGTGCCGCGCTATGGATCCGAATTCCGACCGAGCAAGTACGATGCACGTTTCGGACAGCCGCTTCGCCTCAGTCTCAGCGAGGCAAAACGGCTGTTGGAAGCGTACTTCGGGGAGCCATAGCAGGCCCCCCATCACCCGGGGCCCTCCGAATCTGTGACGGGGTGTGCCCATGGGTCCCCCCGATCCAGGCATGCACAGTGTGGCGGGCACCATGGGTTGCCCGCCACAGGGTATACGCTTTCCCCCACCCACCCCTTTTTGCTATGGGAGCCTGTGTACGCGTCTGTACACAGGCTCCCACAGAGTTCAATGGGAGTCCGAGCAAACCGAGTCCGTAAGCATACGGCTGCATCGTACTCGCTCGTTCGGACCCCCGGAGCATGTTTCACTCGGAAAGCCTTCCAGATCCGAGTCGTACGGAGGGCTTTCCTAGCGAGATCGAAATCGGGCCCTTAGCGTGAAAGTGGAGGGCAATAGGTGCTGTGGTGGGCGTTCCACTGCAACACCGATTGATTTTGACGCTGCCCCATATTTAAAAGGGCAGCGTAAATATGGGGCAGCGCCAAAATTAAGACCAGGGAAAACCTAGTCTAAAGCAGGCGCAACAAGGAGAAATGTTTCATTTCTCCTCGTTTTTGCTGTTTCTATCTGTGCTGCATTGTGCAGCACACATGGAAACAGCGAAAGGCCATTGATAGTTTATGTGCAGGAAGGTGTCCCTCCCTGCACATAATCAATAAAAAAAATGATGTTTTGCAACTTCTATGTGTGCTGCATTAATCAGCACACAAAAAAGTTACAAAACGCCAAGGTGTCCCTTCCTGCACATAAACAATCATTCACACAACACAGGCACTCTTGCACTATGGTGCAACGGTGCCTGCGTTGGCGCTAGGCAGCTAAATTTAGCACCAGCACAGGGGGAAACGCAGGGCTGCGCCATATTGTTGTAAACATGGTGCAGCCCTGCGTTTCTGAAGCGGCAGAGCGCGGCGTTAAACAAGCAAAGCTAAAGCCATGCTCCTTCACTTCTACTGTAAATATGCCTCGTAGTATTAAACCTAAGATCCATCGATAATATATTTGTTATCTGGAAAGATCGTTTGCTACAGCATATCAGGCATTCAAATAAAAATATGTTTAACAGCTGACAGATTTCGAATCTGAGACAGAGCACATTTTTATTCCGTGATGTATTTTGGAAGTTCAAAATCAGAATCAATTACAAGCGACCCCCAACGCCTAACAAAAAGCATCAATATAATTGTTTAGCAGTACGCCCAGTTTAAAATCATCTACTGCTTCTGAGCTATCTTGCACCTCCGATATTGATTTACACACCTCGTGCAGACTTCTTGGAAATTATGTCCAATATTCAGAATCACTGCATTGCCTGGAAACAATTCTGCCATCTATTTCAAGCTTACTTACAAAATCAGCAAAAAATGCAAATCGTATCTTGGATACTTTATCGGCTATTCTCGGTAAGCTGGCTGGAAAGGGGGAGCGTTCTGAGAAAATTCTTTCTGCTCAAAGGCAAAGTTGTTGAGTGAACTGTAAGGGTTCAGTTAATGAAGCCCCTCAAGAGCTAGCCCACACATTCCAGGTGAAATTGAGAGATTTTGGGACAAAAGTTGGTATGTCACATTGCATAAAAAAACTGAGAAAAACGTAAAGATAAGAGCAAACTCTGCAATTTCCCTTTAGACAATCTATTTGGTGAATATGTCCTTAGGAATACATCAAAGCTAAAAGCAACCTCGCATTAAATTTTCCAAGGAAAGATAAAAAAAAATACCGAAGCTCCCATGGTGATTGATATCAACAAGAATACTGTGAGAGAGCTTTAAAAAAAAAAGGTGAAGGATTCCAAAAAAATTGGTGAGGAAATTAGGGGGCATATTATCAACGGCCAGCGATAATTATCGCTGGCCGTGCTTAGCGACGAATTCCCTATCGCAGGCTATCTCTGGAATTTATCGCCCTGGTAGCGCGTTATTAACAACGTGTTTCTCCAGGGCGATAAAAATTCCAGAGATAGCGAGGTTATCGCCGTTTTGCAGGGAACATCGCTGGTTTTCCAGCGATGTTCCCTGCAAAACGGCGATAACCTTGCTGATACGACCCACAGGGTTGTATCAGCATAATCCACCCCCTATGTCAAACATAGGTAAGTCAGGATTTTAGCATACGTTAGATTTTGGCGAAAACGGCCGTTTTCGCCAAAATCTATCGTATGCTAAAATCCTGTGGGCTGCCTTGTAAATATCGCGATGTGAACATCAGCGATATTTGCAAGGTAGTCCATCCGCGGTACGCCCAGTGACGCCCACTTTGCATCTCATTAGAGATGCAAAGCTGGGTGTTAAGGGAAAGGGCGCTACGGCAAGGATTCACGCGATAGCGTGACCTTGCTGATATGGCAATAAAATTATCGCCGCTTTTCGGCCAAAAACGGACGCAAAAGCGGCGATAATTTTATTGCGCCGCCTTGATAATATGCCCCTAGGTTTCTCCCCAATTGCGTCTCAGAGATTTCTCAAGCAGTTGCAGAAGAAAGTGACTCTGTTTTACCATCGACCTCTATCGATTTATAGAACTCCCAAAGTTCCACCTGCCTAGGAGAGCCAAAAGGCCATAGGCCCTCCCCTTAAGTCGGATTGTTTGAGTTCTGTTAGTAGTGTTAATTGCTCAGTTTCTTCCAGTATGCTTAATCCTCAGGTCAAGGTGTTTGTGAATGTAAAAGAATCTGACACCCCTAATTATCCACCTATGCTAAAAACTGTTAATGTGGCTGATGTACCATTTATTTTAGATTTTGTTATTTTGTTTAAAAATGAGGCAATGCCAGTGAATGGATCATTTCTTCTGAATTACCTGTCGGATATTGAAGCCTTAACGATGGTTCATAGTAGTGACATGCAACCAGTTCAAATACTTCACTGGGCCTCAGGTATAAGATCAAGAGTCACATATACCTCAAAAATAGTTGTAAGTATGATCCTACAAAACTGTGATTAATTCCTCTGTCAGGGTACAGGTGTTGCATCTTATTTACCTGAAAAAGAATGGCAAACTGTATTCAGCCGAATTTCAGAGGATATGGGTTTTGTGAAGAGATTGAGGATAGTGATTTCTCCAAAAATGCTTCATAGGAGCCAGGAGGAAATATGGTAGTCCTCGTGGGGGAGGGGGGAAGACGAGTCTCAATTTTTGATCAAGGTAAAGCCAGGAAGGTATCAAGTGATGAAGATTCTAGACACGGGAATTGGCTGATGGGGACCCTCAACTGTAATCGCTATCTAGCAACCTCTCCATCTCAATGAAGTTAATAATGGTTTACAAGTAATTTCTTGGAATATGGATGGCCTTTCCAGTGATGGTATTAAACTTGATCTGTTGTATCAAATTAATGCTGATATCAAATCCACCCAAGAATCATGACTCATCAGTGAATTCCAAGGTAAGAACTATTATGTGCTAAGCTGCCCTGCGGCTCCTTCAAAGTGGGGTCATGCAAGTGGGGGGGGTAGCAATTTTATTGATTAACAGCTTCATTTGGTCTGATAGCCCTCACTCTCTTATTACAATCACAGGTCAATGTTTAAAGATCTGGAGAAATGTTGGCCAGGAGTCAGATGACTACTCCTTGCTTTTGGTCATCACTCATATCCCCTGTGGTTCAGCTTTTACTCCTTTGATTAAATCAATATTTTCATTCACAATGGAGATTGTTGAATTGGAAAATTGGAAAAATGTAAAAATGTCATTCTGGTAGGAGATTTGAATGCAAAAGTGTCTAATCAGACACTATGGGACCGATTACGATGTCGGTCGGAAAGAATTCCGACCAGATTGGTCTCGGAATGGTTTCCGTCCAAATCGGATTCGGGGAGTCTGACCGACCGATTATGATTTTTCCGGATACTATCCCGTCGGACTCCCATTCAATGGGAGCCTGTGTTCCGACCAAATACACTGGCTCCCATTAAAGAAAGGGGTGGCTGGGAAAAAATAGGGCACCATGTGGCGGGCACCCCTTGGTGCCTGCCACACTGTGCATAGTTGGAAAGGGGGCTCTCTTGGGTGCCCCCACGGGCCCCATTCGTGAGGCTCTGGGTGAAGGGGGGCCTGCTACGGACCCCCAAAGTCAGATTCCAACAGCAGATCTATGTCGGACCAACAAATTCGGAAAGGTTGTCTGAATCTGACATTGTAATCGCTTGGTCAGAAACACGGTCCGTAGACCTGTACGAGTCGGTTCCGAATGACTCGGTTCCTCTGAATGCCATTCGGAACCGAGTCAGAACAAAGTCGGAAAATCCGAACGCTTTCCGAATATCGTAATAGGTCAGTCAGAAAGCTCTCCGAATCAGTCGTAAAGACGGGTTCCCAATTGGATTCGGCAGACCAGAATCAGTTTCGGAGCCTTTCCGACCGACATCGTAATCAACCCCTAAGAGGTATTGCGGATACTGATTTAATACACCTGATGCAATATTCCCAGGTAAAATAAAAACAGACGCTCATGGCAGCATACTTTTGGAGTTTTTAAGGGAGCATGATAGTTTAATTTTGCTAATGGGAGAAGAGATAATGATGTCCCAGCAAATACACAGGAAAGTCGAGCAGAAGTTCTGCTATTATAGGTTATTTGATTGCTTCTTACTCATCTTTTTCTCTACTCTCTGATTCGAATATAATTGATAACATTTTTAGTGACCATAGGATTCTCTCATTCAGTTTAGATTTTCCATTAGTTGAAATGAGATTTTAGACTATCAAGGGGGATAAGTGAGGTTCAATAGGAGAAATATGAGACCTTACTAGAATTCTTCAAAAATAGCTAACTTAAAGGATTGGTTCACAGCAACCACACCTAACATGCAAATTTTGTATCAAGATCCTCTTACACAATTCAAGTTGCATATGAAGTCTTTTGTGGGTAAGCCAAATCCTCTAGGCATTAAAAGACAATTGAGGAAACTGTCTTCCACTATACTCTCCCTAAATAGGGAGAGTAATAGACAAATTTGAGGGCAGTTCCTTTCCTTATCTGATGGGAAGAATAAAATAATTAGACTTTTAAAAAGAAGAGTGAGATTGATAGCTTCCTAAAGGAAATTGAAATATGATTACCGGTGGATTGGTTTAAATAAGTCAGTGATAGCAAAGGATATGAAGACATTTTGGGAGTTTATAGTAGATGGTTGTGGCAATAGGGTAAGATTGATGCTCATTCCATTTAAAGAAGGAGATCGGATTAAATATTTAACTGAATTATGTGACTCCAATACAGTGGTTTCTGCTCGCCCTGCATTCGCCGGGCCTCGCTCAGCAGCTAATCCCTCTTATGGACCCCGTTCAACAAAGCAAAATCAATGCTTCATCCAGGGTGCCAGATCCTCGAGGACTGTGGAATCCGACAAAATTCTGAGCTCCGTAACAAAGAAGGGAGCATTGCTCTGGTCCATTTTTCTAACCCCTTTATTTAGTCTCTGTTATCACCATGGAGAACTTCCAGAATCCTGGTCTGAGAGTATTATTGTGCCACTGCACGAAGAGGGTTTACATAATTCCTCCAATAGCCTTACTTGATCTGTTGTGAAGATCCTGCAAGCAGTACTGTTGAAAACTTGCAGGATTGGGTGACCGAAAAAAAGATAATTCCAATTGAAGAAGCAAATTTAAGGTAAACATCTGCACCCTGGATAACATAACTACAATTGATCACTGAAAAATATGTTACAGTTTACGGTCAATTTGTATACACTACTTTTGTAGATTTTAGTACTATATTCGACTTAGTTGAGAGATACATTTTTTTGGAAAAAGTATTGAGCTAAGGCATCCCTGAGAATCTTCTACTGTTAACTATAGCCTTGCATTCTTCCACTTGGTGCCAGGTATTGGAACCCGGAAGCCAAGGCCTCTCAACAAGAAGCCCTACATACAATGGTCTTAAACTGGGTGGCCTGTTGGCAACCTTATTGTTCTCTCTATGTGTGAGAAACCAGGGCTTTTGCAGTGTCCCCCCACTTTTTGCCCCATTTTGTCTACTAGATGCGGGTTTTCTGACTCTGATTGTGCCATGGGCTCTACTAACCAGACTCAGGGACTGTGCTTTGATTAAAAGTACATGGTAATTGGGTATAATTACAATTGGTATGACAACCTACCAGTAAGCCCCTAGTATATGCGATGGCATGTAGGTTTAGAGGCCCAGCAGAAGTAATGCACTTAAGTGTGCACTGTTGTGTTGCCTGCTGTCATTGTAAAAGTCAGCCATGCTTTTCAGGCTGCTTTTAAATAAACATTATATGCAAATTCGATTTTGAAATTAAAGGTACTTCCAGTGTCTTAAACTCCCTTATTTTTACATATAAGTCACCCCTAAGGTCTGCCATAAGTGCCCCGAGGGTAGGGTGAAATGTAAAAATAAACAGGGACATTGTAAAATATGTTTTTATATGCCCTGGTGAGGGAAATACTGCTAATTTCATTTTTCCCCTTTGTAGCACATTGGCTCAATAGGGTAACATGGGAATACTTGAATAAAGTATACCTATTGACAGGAATGAGCTAAAACTCCAATCATCCTAAAAACATGTACATTTTTACACTAAAAAGAAAACAATAACTGTTACAGCCAAGCACCACCCACACCTCATAAAAAGATATTCTAAGATCCACAAATGAAAGATTTTGCCAACTGCCTGGCCAATATATATATATATTCACTGAAAAAACCATAGGTTTCAGGCACGTTATAGTTAGAAATTAGCATTTAAAAACCTTAGAAATTCACTGAAAAAACCATAGGTTTTAGGGAAAGTTATAGTTAGTTGGACATTTCACTCGTACAAAACCAGAGAAATTCCCCCGTTATAGTTAGTTCTGCTAACTATAACTCACACCCCCACAATGCACTGCTGATGACGTCACATATGACATCACTCATGACATGGTCAGTGACATCACTGATGACATCTCAAATGACATCACTGATGACATCACTGATGACATCATCTAGTGACTGTGTGTTTCTGTAAAGTTTAAATATATTTAATATATATAGGGAAAGGCGTATTGAAGAATGAGTGGGTGTATAAGTGTCTGAATGGATGATTTAGTAGGTGTGTGACTGACTCTATAAGTGAGTGATTAAATGTATCTTACTGAATGCACGGGTTAGTGACTAAACTGGGTGAATGTCTGTATCCGTCTGTCTGTTGGTGTGTAAGAGGCTGCATGGGTTTGTGAATAGCTACATGAGTGTCTATATGGGTTATTGATTGGTTGTCTGAGTATCTGTATGGATGCCTGAGTGTTTGTATGGGTGGGGTGTGTGTGACTCTGTGCATAGATGTGTGAGTGGGTGATTCACTGGGTGCATGGTTTCAAGAGTGCATCTGTGATGGACTGTATGGGTGTGTGAGTGTGTGTATGGGTGTGTTAGTGAGTGAATGTATATCTCAGTGGTACATGTGTAACTACATATGTGAAAGGCAGTATATATGTGTGTTGGAATATATAAATAGCTATAAGTGAGACTGTGTGATTATGAGAGTGACTGTATGGATGAGTGTGTGCTTGTATCAGTGATTGTATAAGAGCATAAGAATGTCCTAGTATTTGTATGAGTAAGTGAGCTGGTGTGTGTATAACTGTATAGGTGAGTAAATGGGAGTGTGATTATTATTTGCATGACTGACTAGGTGTGTGAGTACCTCTATGGATGAGTGGTGGTGTGTGAGTGTCTATATAGGCGTATGAGTGCATATGATAGTCTTGTACTGAGTGATTGTAAGTATGAGTGACTGTACGGGTGAGTGAGTGGATATGTGTTTAGACCTAAGAATCAGTGAGTGGGTATGTAGTTATTGCTGCTGGAGTGTCTATGGTTTTGGGAATGGCATGGAATATCAGTGATGTCATTTGAGATGTCATCAGTGATGTCATCAGTGATGTCACTGACCATGTCATGAGTGATGTCATATGTGACGTCATCAGCAGTGCATTGCGGGGGCGCGAGTTATAGTTAGCTGAACTAACTATAATGGGGGAATTTCTCTGGTTTTGTACGAGTGAAATGTCCAACTAACTATAACTTTCCCTAAAACCTATGGTTTTTTCAGTGAATTTCTAAGGTTTTTTTAATGCTAATTTCGTGCAAAATACGCAATAAGGGGTCCAAGTAAGATGCAACGCTCCAATACCTGACCAGTCTGCACTATATAAAACTGCAAAAAAACTAAAAATAAAAAGTGTTTTCCACACTTCTGTCATTGGGCTATATGTGGGCTACATGTGGGTGATATATGTGCTACATTTGGGCTCTTTTTTCTCTGGTGGCCATCTTGGGATACTTATTTGTTATGAAGTTTCCTAATTTCCTCATTTACTGCAGTCTCCTCAGTAGGAAATGCTTTCAGTTTTTTACTTTGATTCCATCAAGAAGGCATTCAGATGTGTCACACATTTGCCATAAATTCAGAATGTTAGCACTCTAGTTGCTCATTAGATCACTGTAGTAAAGCTACTGATCACCAGGGAGTTAACTGGAAGTCTACTGCTGGTATTGAAAGTGATTGTTTCAGTCTGCATGTCAGAATTTTCTAATGAAATAGAAGAGGATTTGAGATCTCACTTAAAACATGCCCTAATTTTTCTTTCTGCAGAACTAATCATAATTTCTATGGCAAAATGAACCCCCTCATTTTTTTCCTTTTTAATTTAAATGTTTTAAGTGTTACCGGTTTATTCCAATCAAGATGGCTTCAGGTGTGCCATAATTTTGTCATAAGTAAGACTGTTAGCGCTCTAGTTGTTCTTTAGAACACTCTGGGAAGCTGCAGTAGAACACAAAGGAATCAACTGGCAGACTGCTCCTATTGAAATATAACAGGAAGATATTTGTAATCTCACTTAAAACATGTCCTAATTTTTCTTTCTACAGCACTAACCATAATTTCTATGACAAAATGAACCCCCTCATTTTGTGTCTTTTTAAATTAAATGTTTTAAGTGTTACCGGTTTAGTCCAATCAAGATGGCTTCAGGTGTGCCATAATTTTTTCATAAGTAAGACTGTTAGCGCTCTAGTTGTTATTTAGAACACTCTGGGAAGCTGCAGTAGAACACAAAGGAATCAACTGGCAGGCTGCTCCTGTTGAAATATAACAGGAAGATATTTGAGATCTCACTTAAAACATGTCCTAATTTTTCTTTCTACAGCACTAACTATAATTTCTATGACAAAATGAACCCCATCATTTTGTTCCTTTTTAAATTAAATGTTTTAAGTGTTACCAGTTTATTCCAATCAAGATGGCTTCAGGTGTGCCATACTTTTGTCATAGGTAAGGCTGTTAGTGCTCTAGTTGTTCTTTAGAACACTCTGGGAAGCTGCAGTAGAACACAAAGGAATCAACTGACAGTCTCTGCCCTTGTTGGATTTACATGTTTTACTGAGAATGTCAGACTTCATTCTCACATGACTGAGAAAGATAATGTGAATTTACAGAAAATATGCTCTCATTTTAGCCTCTGGAGCACCTTCCAAACCTCCGTGGGACAAGCATTTCTCTCAAACATGATTCATGAAATCCCAGCAGAAGGTTTTTCACAGGGTAAAATCACCCTAGAACACACCACAATTCCTAAAATTAGTATGGTACCATCAACAAATGAATTCTAATGTAACTAAAGTCTGTTATCACCCTTTATAGTTCTCCTTTGGTGACCCTCAAAATCTTCTATTCACTACAATGCATTTCATTGGGGTGCTATCATGTATATTGGTCCCAAGATGGCTACCAACACTTCTTGGATGAAGTGCTGACAGCCAATCAGATCTCACGATGACATGTGTGGTTAGGCACCGCCCAGATATATTAAGTTCTTTTTCCTTTAATATTTAAAAACTACTGAACGGATTTACACCATTTTTGAAAAGGTCGCTTTCTGAGCCAAGCAGTACCTTTATGCCAAATTTGGGGTAAATCCGTTCAGTAGTTTCCGCTGTAGCCTTGCACAAAGTTCCCTAAGGGAAATTGATTTTTTGACTCTTATTTTTTGAATTTTCAGCAATTACTGAACGGATTTACACCATTTAACAAAAAGGGCTCTTTGTGAACCAAGGGATACCTTTTTGCAAAATTTGGTGTAATTCCGTTCAGCAGTTTGGGCTGTAGCTTTGTCTAAAGTTTCCTATGGAAAATAACGTGGAGAAAACACGTTTTGGGACCCCCCTTTTTTCTCACCCCCCGCTTGCCAAATCACCCCGAAACTTTCAAGATAGGAGCGGACCGGAGCGCCCCACGAGTTTTGAAACTTTCGCGAAGATTCGTCGACCGGTGCCAAAGTTATTGGGAATAGAATGTTATGAATTTCCTATGGAAAATAGGTCCTAACTATAACTACCTACTGGCGACCGCCAGTAGGTAATATATACATATATATATATATTCACTGAAAAAACCATAGGTTTTAGGGACAGTTATAGTTATTTGGACATTGCACTCGTACAAAACCCGTGAAATTCCCCCGTTATAGTTAGTTCAGCTAACTATAACTCGCGCCCCGCAATGCACTGCTGATGACGTCACATATTACATCACTCATGACATGGTCAGTGACATCACTGATGACATCACTGATGACATCATCCAGTGACTGTGTGTTTCTGTAAAGTTTAAATATGTTTAATATATATAGGGAAAGGCATATTGAAGAGTGAGTGGGTGTATAAGTGTCTGAATGGATGATTTAGTAGGTGCGTGACTAACTGTATAAGTGAGTGATTAAACGTATGTTACTGAATGCATGGGTTAGTGACTAAACTGGGTGAATGTCTGTATCCGTCTGTCTGTTGCTGTGTAAGTGGCTGCATGGGTTTGTGAATAGCTACATGAGTGTCTATATGAGTTATTGATTGGTTGTCTGAGTATCTGTATGGGTGCCTGAGTGTTTGTGTGGGTGGGGTGTGTGCGACTCTGTACAAAGATGTGTGAGTGGGTGATTCACTGGGTGCATGATTTGAAGAGTGCGTCTGTGATGGACTGCTTGGGTGGGTGAGTGTGTGTATGGGTGTGTTAGTGAGTGAATGTATATCTCAGTGGTACATGTGCGAGTAACTACATATGTAAAAGGAAGAATATATGTGTGTTAGAGTATTTAAAAGGCTATACGTGAGAGTGTGTGATTGTGAGAGTGGCTGTATGGATGCGTGTGTGCTTGTATCAGTTATTGTATAAGAGCGTAAGAATGTGCTAGTATTTGTATGAGTTATTGAGCTGGTGTGTGTATAACTCTATAGGTGAGTAAATGGGTGTGTGATTAATTTTTTGCATGACTGACTAGGTGTGTGAGTACCTCTATGGATGAGTGGCGGTGTGTCAGTGTTTATATAGGTGTATGAGTGCATATGATAGTCATGTACTGAGTGACTGTAAGTATGAGTGACTGTACGGGTGAGTGAGTGGATGTGTGTGTAGACCTAAGAATCAGTGAGTTGGTATGTAGTTATTGGTATTGGAGTGTCTATGGTTTTGAGAATGGCAGTCTGTAATTTAGAGTGGGTGTATCAAAAGTTATATTAGGGTGTGAGAAGATGTTATGTTATGTTATGTTATATACACTTATAGCGCGCACAGATACTCAGCAGAGTGTCCCGGCGCGTACTTGAGAAAAGAAACAAAGGCCAGAGCGTCAGCTAGAAGAGAAGAGTTTTTAGCTTTTTCTTAAAGATCGCCGGGTCCTGGATGCCACGCAGCTCTAAGGGCAGAGCATTCCATGCTAAGGCAGCTTTCCGCACAAAGGAGCTCCCTCCAAGCCTTTGGCGGTTGAACCTAGGGGTCTGCATTAAAAGTTGAGAGGAGGAACACAACTGTCTTACTGGATTATAAAAAGCAAATCTCTTCTGTAGATAAATAGGACCCAGGCCATAGAGAGCTCTATGGGCAATGGTCAAAGTTTTAAATTTTATTCGAGACTCAACAGGGAGCCAGTGCAAAGAGCGCAAATGAGCGCGTACACTACACCTGCCAGACAGACCCAGCAGTAGTCTGGCAGCAGAGTTTTGAACTACCTGCATTTTATTCAAGAGGTAGCCAGGGATGCCCACATAAAGTGCGTTGGCATAATCCAGGCGGGACAAAATCAAGGCTCGAACAACAGTTTCTTTGGCTGGTCTAGGAAGGAGAGGGAGAAACTTCCTCAAAGCTTTCAGGGTGCCAAAACAAGTCCCAGCCAACTTTTTAACCTGGGATGAAAAGGTCAGGTTCTCATTGAACCAGACCCCCAGATTTTTAGCGGCATTTCCCCTGCACTAGGCAGGGGGAAGCCAGGGGGCCATAGCCTCTCTCTGAAATTGGCAGGAAATGTGCCATACAAGAGGACCTCCGACTTCTCTTCATTGCACTTCAGCTGTGCCTGAGCAAGCCAATGAAAAACAGAAGCCAGACAGTGCTGAGCAGAGAGGACTGAATCATCGTCCCTTCCCCACGAAAACAGGAGCTGAGTGTCATCCGCGTAGGCCAACACCTTAGCCCCTAATGACTCCGCTAAATAAACCAGCGGAGTAACATAGATGTTAAAAAGAAGGGGGCTAAGGGATGACCCCTGCGGGACACCCGTGACCACCCGCTGGGGCACGGAGGCACATGGGGGAAGCCAGACCTGCTGGGTACGGCCTTCCAAAAAAGACTTAATCCAGCCCCAGACAGACCCGGATATACCAATCTCCAGGAGGCGGTCCAGAAGCAAGGAGTGAGGCACTGTATCGAATGCCGCCGAGAGATCCAGCATAACCAGTGCGGCTCTCCCGCCGGCATCCAGACACTCACGAATCGCCTCTGATACCTCTAACAATACTGATTCCGTGCTATACAAAGCGCGAAAACCAGATTGGGCTGGGTGTAACAAACCCGATGCCTCGATGAACTTAGTAAGCTGAGTAGTGACCACCTTCTCACAAACCTTAGCCAAGCTAGGCAGAAGCGAGATTGGACGGTAATTTCCAGGGATCAGCGGGTCAAGGGATGGCTTCTTAAGGAGAGGAAGAATCTGAGCCTGCTTCCAGGACGCCGGGACTGAAGCCTCCCGCAAAGACATGTTAACAATTGAGTTAACTTCGGGGTTGATGGTATCAGCCGCAGCGGCCAGAAGTCTTGCAGCACAGGGGTCAGTTGGAGAGCCTGACTTCAAAGCCTTAAGAATTTTGAGGGAGCAGGACAGATCTATAGGCTCAAAGGTTGACAGCGTGTTAGCAGGGCCAGCTGCAGTCTGGCCAAACGGAAAGGCCGTAAGTACCGTGGAACCGGAGGAGAAAGTAGCTTGTATCATACAGATTTTGTCCAAGAAAAATTTTGCCAGAGTATTACACCAGGATTCCGAGACTGGCGCAGCGTGGGCCTGAGCACTGGGAGACATAAAGCTTTCAACAATAGAAAAATTTCCTTTGAGTTATTGTTGGCCTGGTCGATACGTGAAGCAAAATAGTTGCTTTTAGCGACCGCTATGGTGGCATAGTAGCTTTTTTGTTTTGTTCTAAGTGAATGTTTCGCCATAGGACAATAGCCGCTAAAGCATGAAATTATCACATGGATGATGTCATCAGTGATGTCATTTGAGATGTCATCAGTGATGTCATCAGTGATGTCACTGACCATGTCATCAGTGATGTAATATGTGACGTCATCAGCAGTGCATTGCGGGGGCGCGAGTTATAGTTAGCTGAACTAACTATAACGGGGGAATTTCACAGGTTTTGTACGAGTGCAATGTCCAAGTAACTATAACTGTCCCTAAAACCTATGGTTTTTTCAGTGAATTTGTAAGGTTTTTTAAATGCTAATTTCTAACTATAACGTGCCTGAAATCTATGGTTTTTTAAGTGAATTTCAAAGGTTTTTTAAATGCTAATTTCTAACTATAACATGTCTGAAACCTATGGTTTTTTCAGTGAATTTCAAAGGTTTTGTAAATGCCAATTTTTAAATGTATTAATTGTTATTTTTATTTTTTTCATACTGATTTACTACATTTTTTTAAACTATATATTTTTAGATATTTTATTTTTTAAATTACATTGAAATTACATTATACATTACATTACAAAATATACTTTCTCAGAATGAATTAATTTACTTTAAATACTTTGCAAATAGGCAATAGACTTTTAAGTACAGTAGTTACAGTTGTTGCAATGGGCAACACAATTTCAAACACAATGCAACATTGAGCTCAATGTGAATTTCTAGCTATATGCAATTAGTTACTTGATGGATTACTTTTCTAACCACAGGACTGGATCCTAGATTCAGTCCTGGGACATCTCCTGTAAACAGTTGAGTAAAAGCGTTTTGGTTACAGTAGTGATTTTTAAGGAATATTATTGTATTTTAAAAGTTGACACTTAGAAACTTTTTCACATAGAATCACCAATGTTATCCTATGGGAGGAAATTCACTTAGCAGGTAAGTAGTGTTATCGTGACTTTTTCTCACTCAGTGGTGGATCCTGGATCCAGCACTGGTGCATCTCCTGTAAACAGTTGAAAGAATGCGTTTAAGTCATACAGGCGATTTTTAAGGAATATTTGTAGTTTGTGAAAATCGACACTTTGAAACTTTTCTGCTGAAAACCAGACAATGGATTCCTATGGAAGGAAATACAAGTTACTGGTAAGTACGGTAAGAATTACTTTTCAGGGTCAGTGCTGGGCTAAAAGATGCAGCACTGGGTTCTCTCCTGATAACAGGTGAGTAAATCGGAATTCGTATTTCGGCTGATTTTAGAGGAATATTTGTATGTTTCAAAAATCGACACAGAAACATTTTCAGCAAAAAGCAGGCAATGATATCCTATGGAAGGAAATTCAAGTTACTGGTAAGTACGGTTAAAATTACTTTTCAGGATCAGTACTGGGCTGAAAGATGCAGCACTGAGGTCTCTCATGATAACAGGTGAGTAAATCGGAATTCGTATTTCGGCTGATTTTAGAGGAATATTATAAAGTTCCAAAACTCCACACTTAGAAACTTTTCCAGCAAAAACAGGCAATGATATCCTATGGAAGGAAATTCAAGTTACTGGTAAGTACGGTTAAAATTACTTTTCAGGATCAGTACTGGGCTGAAAGATGCAGCACTGAGGTCTCTCCTGATAACAGGTGAGTAAATCGGAATTCGTATTTCGGCTGATTTTAGAGGAATATTTGCACAATGGTGAAGGGAGGGGGCGGGGCCTGAGGTGACATCTGTGCAAACGCGCCCGTGGCGCGTTTTAAGTTGGGGATTAAGTCCCCTTTAATCATGAGGGTCCCTGGGTCCAACTAGCCCACCAGGAACCTCCAGTATGCGCCAGGGGCTGCGTTGCAGAGACGTGTACAGAGGCCACGCCCTTTTACACCTCCCTGCAACGCAGCTCTGTGGCGCTTTTTAGAAGTACATGGTGGGCTAGTTGGCCCCCAGGGACCCTCAGGATTGAAGGGGATTTAATTCCCCATCTTAAAACGCGCCACGGGGCCTGTTTGCACACATGTCACCTGAAGCCCCGCCCTCCCTTCACCACTGTGCAAACGCGCCCGTGGTGCGTTTTAAGTTGGGGGATTAACTCCCCTTGAATCCTGAGGGTCCCTGGGGGCCAACTAGCCCAACAGGTATATCCAAAAAGCGCCACAGAGCTGCGTTGCAGAGAGGTGTAAAAAGGGGCATGGCCTCTGTACACCTCTGTGCAACGCAGCCCCCTGGCGCATACTGGAGGTTCCTGGTGGGCTAGTTGGCCCCCAGGGACCCCCAGTATTCAAGGGGAATTCGTTCCCCCTCTGCAAATGCGCCAGGGGGCGCGTTTGCAGAGTACTGTCAAAGAGGGGGCGTGGCCTCCCTCGCGTTGCCGTTTTTAATTTTTTTTAAACTTTTTTTTAAAAGGGGGCTGTGTGGCCCCCTTTTAGTAATTTTTGAGCCCTGGGGACCCCATCCCCCAGGGCCTGTCCCCCTTTAAAAAAAAATAAAAAAAATAAAGGACTGGGAAGGGGACCGCGTGTGCCCCCCTCCCGTGGCCAATTTCGACCCGGGGACCCCATCCCCCGGGCCATTGCCACTTTTTTTTTTTTTTTTATTGGATGGAGGGGGGCTGCCTGGCCCCCCTCCTAAGGCCTCCTTAGGCACCGGGGACCCCATCCCCCGGGGCCGGCCTTTGTTTTTTTTTTTTTTTTTTTTTTTGGGGGGAAGGGGGACCGCATGGCCCCCCTCCCGGGCCACTACTTGCCCCGGGGACCCCATCACCCGGGGCTGGCCCTATACTTTTGGGGTCCGTGGGGGGACCCCAACTCCCCCACGGACCCTGCCGGCTCCCGCTAATATGCAGCTCCCCATGTGGAAAAGCAATTCTGCTTTGAATTTTGGAAGCAAGAGCAGCTTTCCCTGCTCTCGCTTCCAAAATTCAAAGCAGTTTGTAATGACAGGACGGGAGCCACGAGGCTCCCGTCCTGTCATTGCAAACAGCAGTGTCCCGGGGGTAGGCACCCCGGGACACTGCAGGAGCCGGCCCTGGGGGTGGCAGTCCCCAGGGCCATCACTGGCTCCAGGAGGGGCCGCGCGGCCCCCCTCCCCACATTTTCAAAGCTGGGAGGTGGTGGTCCTCGGGGCTTGGGGTCCAAACCGACCCCCATTTTCAATTTTGTTAGTGCCCCGGGAGGTGGTGGTCTCGGGCGTGTGGGGGCTGGAGTCCCCCACACAGGTTAATTTAAAAATAAAGAAGCCCGGGAGGTGGTGGTCCCGGGCTGCGGGAGGCTCAGAGCCCTCCCGCAACTTTTCTAATAAAGCCCCGGGGGTGGCGGTCCCCGGGGCTTGGGGGCCCTTAGAGGCCCCCATACATAAAATAAACCCCCCAGCATGCCCCCGGGACTTGGCCCACCCGGGGCAATTAGCATCGAGCGCGGGAGACCGCGCTTCGATTTTTTTTGTTTCGGCAGGATCCGCGCACCCTGAGTATATCCTGCCGATTTTTTTTTTTTTTAAATGCTTTTTTTTGCCCAGGGGGTCTTTGTGGGACCCCCTGAGCAGGCCTTGGGGGTTAGGGTGTTTCTACCCTGCCCCCTTTGTGCGCTTTGCGCACTTGTTTCTGTCCCTCGGTTCTACCGAGGGACAAAATGGCTGCCAACACTTCCTGAATCGGAATGTTGACAGCCAGCTGACAGCCAATTAGCATGCAGCTCGTGATCGGGACGGTGCGCGCAGGGTGCGCTGAGGGTACGCGGACCCTACTCGGCCATAGATATATATGTGACTTTACTTGTGAATTTCTCAGGAACTCCTGAACGGATTTACACCATTTAAGCCAAAGGCACCAGTCTGAACCAAGGGCTACCTCTTTGCCAAATTTGGTGTAATTCCGTTCAGCAGTTCGGGCTGTAGCTGCGACTAAAGGTTCCTATGGAAAAATGAATGGGAAAACGCGTTTTGGGACCCCCTTTTCTCGGCCCCCGCTGACGAATCAACCCGAGACTTTCAGGGTAGGAGCGGAGCGGAGCGCCCCAACAAGTTGGAAACTTTCGCGAAGATTCGTCAACCGGCGCCAACGTTATTTTAAATAGAATGTCGCGGATTTCCTATGGATAATAGGTCCTAACTATAACTATCTACTGGTGACCGCCAGTAGATAATATATATATATATATATATATATATATATATATATATATATATATATATATATATATATATCTACTGGCGGTCGCCAGTAGATAGTTATAGTTAGGACCTATTTTCCATAGGAAATCCGCGACATTCTATTTGAAATAACTCTCTTGCCGGTTGACGTATCTTCGTGAAATTTTCAAACTTTGTGGGGCGCTCCGGTCCGCTCCTATCCTGAAAGTCTCGGGGTGATTCGTTAAGCGGTGGCCGAGAAAAAAGGGGGTCCCAAAACGCGTTTCCCCATTCATTTTTCCATAGGAAACTTTAGACACGGCTACAGCTCGAACTGCTGAACGGAATTACACCAAATTTGGCAAAGAGGTAGTTCTTGGTTCAGAAAGAACCCTTTTGTTAAATGGTGTAAATCCGTTCAGTAGTTGCTGAGAAAATCAAAAGTAAAAGTACATATATATCTATGGGCACGGAGGATCCGCGCACCCTCCCGATCACGAGCTGTCTGCTAATTGGCTGTCAACACTCCAAACCAGGAAGTGTTGGCAGCCATCTTGTTCCTCGGTAGAACCGAGGAACAAGAAAGCAGTAAAAAAAGTGCGCAAAACGCACAAAGGGGGCAGGGTAGAAACACCCTGACCCCTAGGTCTGCTCAGGGGTCCCACAAGGACCCCTGGGCAAAAAAAGCATTTTTTTTTTTTTTAAATCGGCAGGATGCGCTCAGGATGCGTGGATCCTGCCGATAAAAACAAATCGAAGCGCGGTCTCCCGCGCTTTGATGTTACACTTGCCCCGGGTGGGCCAAGTCCCGGGGGCATGCTGGGGGGTTTATTTATGTATGGGGGCCTTTAGGGCCCCCAAGCCCCGGGGACCGCCACCCCCGGGGCTTTATTTGAAAGTAGCGGGAGGGCTCTGAGCCCTCCCGCAGCCCCGGGGACCACCACCTCCCGGGGCACTAACAGAATTGAAAATGGGGGTCCGTTAAGGACCCTCGAGCCCCGGGGACCACCACCTCCCCGGGCTGTGCATTTGGATGGGAGGGGGGCCGCGCGGCCCCCTCCTGGAGCCTGTGGTGGCCCTGGGGACCACCACCCCCAGGGCCAGCTCCTGCAGTGTCCCGGGGTGCCTACCCACGGGACACTGCTGTTTGTAATGACAGGACGGGAGCCTCGCGGCTCCCGTCCTGTCATTGCAAACTGCTTTGGATATTGGAAGAGAGAGCAGGGAAACCTGCTCTCGCTCCAATATCCAAAGACAATTGCTTTTCCACACGGGGAGCAGCATGTTAGCTGCTCCCCATGTGGAAAAGCAATGCCGGCTCCCGTAGGACACGGGGAGCCGGTGGGACTGTGGGGGTTTGGGGACCCCCCACAGTCCCCAACCAGAGGCCAGGCCCCGGGGATGGGGTCCCCGGGGCAAGTAGTGGCCCGGGAGGAGGGCCACGCGGCCCCCCTCCCCAGAAATAATTTTAAAAAAAAGGCCTGTCCCGGGGGATGGGGTCCCCGGGGCAAAAGGAGGCCTGAGGAGGGGGGCCACGCAGCCCCCCTCCTTAAAAATTAATGTAAAAGTGTGGCCATGCCCTGGGGGATGGGGTCCCCGGGGTAGGATTCGGCCAGGGAGGGGGCCACGCGGCGGCCCCCTTCCCGTTTAATAAAAAAAAAAAGGGGATAAGGCCCTGGGGGATGGGGTCCCCAGGGCCCAAAAATAGGAAAAGGAAGGGGGGCCACACAGCCCCCCTTCAGGAAAAAAAAAAACGATTGGGCCGCAGGCCCCGCCCCTTCCTTCACCACTCTGCAAACGCGCCCCTGGCGCGTTTGCAGATGGGGAAGTAATTCCCCTTCAATACTGGGGGTCCCTGGGGGCCAACTAGCCCACCAGGAACCTCCAGTATGCGCCAGGGAGCTGCGTTGCAGAGAGGTGTACAGAGGCCACGCCCTTTTACACCTCTCTGCAACGCAGCTCTGTGGCGCTTTTTGGATATACCTGTTGGGCTAGTTGGCCCCCAGGGACCCTCAGGATTCAAGGGGAGTTAATCCCCCGACTTAAAACGCGCCACGGGGCGTGTTTGCACAGTGTTGAAGGGAGGGGCGGGGCTTCAGGTGACATGTGTGCAAACAGGCCCCGTGGCGTCTTTTAAGATGGGGGATTAAGTCCCCTTGAATCCTGAGGGTCCCTGGAGTCCAACTAGCCCACCATGTACTTCCAAAAAGCACCACAGAGCTGCCTTGCAGAGAGGTGTAAAAAGGGGTGTGGCCTCTGTACACGTCTCTGCAACGCAGCCCCCTGGTGCATACTGGAGGTTCCTGGTGGGCTAGTTGGCCCCCAGGGACCCTCATGATTAAAGGGGACTTAATCCCCCAACTTAAAATGCGCCACGGGGCGCATTTGCACAGATGTCACCTCAGGCCCCGCCCCCTCCCTTCACCACTGTGCAAACGCGCCCCGTGGCGCGTTTTAAGTCGGGGGATTAACTCCCCTTGAATCCTGAGGGTCCCTGGGGGCCAACTAGCCCAACAGGTATATCCAAAAAGCGCCACAGAGCTGCCTTGCAGAGAGGTGTAAAAGGGTGTGGCCTCTGTACACGTCTCTGCAACGCAGCCCCTGGCGCATACTGGAGGTTCCTGGTGGGCTAGTTGGCCCCCAGGGACCCTCATGATTAAAGGGGACTTAATCCCCAACTTAAAATGCGCCACGGGGCGCATTTGCACAGATGTCACCTCAGGCCCCGCCCCTCCCTTCACCATTGTGCAAATATTCCTCTAAAATCAGCCGAAATACGAATTCCGATTTACTCACCTGTTATCAGGAGAGACCTCAGTGCTGCATTTTTCAGTCCAGTACTGATCCTGAAAAGTAATTTTAACCGTACTTACCAGTAACTTGAATTTCCTTCCATAGGATATCATTGCCTGCTTTTTGCTGAAAAAGTTTCTAAGTGTCGATTTTTGAAACATACAAATATTCCTCTAAAATCAGCCGAAATACGAATTCCGATTTACTCACCTGTTATCAGGAGAGACCTCAGTGCTGCATCTTTCAGCCCAGTACTGATCCTGAAAAGTAATTTTAACCGTACTTACCAGTAACTTGTATTTCCTTCCATAGGAATCCATTGTCTGGTTTTCAGCAGAAAAGTTTCAAAGTGTCGATTTTCACAAACTACAAATATTCCTTAAAAATCGCCTGTATGACTTAAACGCATTCTTTCAACTGTTTACAGGAGATGCACCAGTGCTGGATCCAGGATCCACCACTGAGTGAGAAAAAGTCACGATAACACTACTTACCTGCTAAGTGAATTTCCTCCCATAGGATAACATTGGTGATTCTATGTGAAAAAGTTTCTAAGTGTCAACTTTTAAAATACAATAATATCCCTTAAAAATCACTACTGTAACCAAAACGCTTTTACTCAACTGTTTACAGGAGATGTCCCAGGACTGAATCTAGGATTCAGTCCTGTGGTTAGAAAAGTAATCCATAAAGTAACTAATTGCATTTAGCTAGAAATTCACATTGAGCTCAATGTTGCATTGTGTTTGAAATTGTGTTGCCCATTGCAACAACTGTAACTACTGTACTTAAAAGTCTATTGCCTATTTGCAAAGTATTTAAAGTAAATTAATTCATTCTGAGAAAGTATATTTTGTAATGTAATGTATAATGTAATTACAATGTAATTTAAAAAATAAAATATCTAAAAATAAATAGTTTAAAAAAATGTAGTAAATCAGTATGAAAAAAATAAAAATAACAATTAATACATTTAAAAATTGGCATTTACAAAACCTTTGAAATTCACTGAAAAAAACCATAGGTTTCAGACATGTTATAGTTAGGAATTAGCATTTAAAAACCTTTGAAATTCACTGAAAAAACCATAGGTTTCAGACATGTTATAGTTAGAAATTAGCATTTAAAAAACCTTTGAAATTCACTGAAAAAACCATAGGTTTCAGGCACGTTATAGTTAGAAATTAGCATTTAAAAAACCTTTCAAATTCACTGAAAAAACCATAGGTTTTAGGGACAGTTATAGTTAGTTGGACATTGCACTCGTACAAAACCCATGAAATTCCCCGTTATAGTTAGTTCAGCTAACTATAACTCGCGCCCGCAATGCACTGCTGATGACGTCACATATTACATCACTCATGACATGGTCAGTGACATCACTGATGACATCACTGATGACATCTCAAATGACATCACTGATGACATCATCCAGTGAGTGTGTGTTTCTGTAAAGTTTAAAAATGTTTAATATATGTAAGGAAAGGCGTATTGAAGAATGAGTGGGTGTATAAGTGTCTGAATGGATGATTTAGTAGGTGCGTGACTGACTCTGTAAGTGAGTGCTTAAACGTATCTTACTGAATGCATGGGTTAGTGACTAAACTGGGTGAATGTCTGTATCCGTCTGTCTGTTGCTGTGTAAGTGGCTGCATGGGTTTGTGAATAGCTACATGAGTGTCTATACGAGTTATTTATTGGTTGTCTGAGAATCTGTATGGGTGCCTGAGTGTTTGTGTGGGTGGGGTGTGTGCGACTCTGTGCATAGATGTGTGAGTGGGTGATTCACTGGGTGGATGGTTTCAAGAGTGCATCTGTGATAGACTGTATGGGTGGGTAAGTGTGTGTAAGAGTGTGTTAGTGAGTGAATGTATGTCCCAGTGGTACATGTGTGAGTAACTACATATGTGAAAGGCAGTATATATGTGTGTTGGAGTATATAAATAGCTATAAGCTAGAGTGTGTGATTGTGAGAGTGACTGTATGGATGAGTGTGTGCTTGTATCAGTGATTGTATAAGAGCGTAAGAATGTGCTAGTATTTGTATGAGTAAGTGAGCTGGTGTGTGTATAACTGTATGGGTGAGTAAATGGCAGTGTGTTTAATTATTTGCATGACTGAGTAGGTGTGTGAGTACCTCTATGGATGAGTGGCGGTGTTTGAGTGTCTATATAGGAGTATGAGTGCATATGATAGTCCTGTACTGAGTGACCGTAAGTATGAGTGACTGTACGGGTGAGTGAGTGGATGTTTGTGTAGACCTAAGAATCAGTGAGTGGGTATGTAGTTATTGGTGTTGGAGTGTCTGTGGTTTTGCGAATGGCAGTCTGTAATTTAGAGTGGGTGTATCAAAGGTTATATTAGGGTGTGAGGAGGTGCATCAGATTATCACATGGATGATGTCATCAGTGATGTCATTTGAGATGTCATCAGTGATGTCATCAGTGATGTCACTGACCATGTCATGAGTGATGTAATATGTGACATCATCAGCAGTGCATTGCGGGGCGCGAGTTATAGTTAGCTGAACTAACTATAACGGGGAATTTCACGGGTTTTGTACGAGTGCAATGTCCAACTAACTATAACTGTCCCTAAAACCTATGGTTTTTTCAGTGAATTTGAAAGGTTTTTTAAATGCTAATTTCTAATTATAACGTGCCTGAAACCTATGTTTTTTTCAGTGAATTTCAAAGGTTTTTTAAATGCTAATTTCTAACTATAACATGTCTGAAACCTATGGTTTTTTCAGTGAATTTCAAAGGTTTTTTAAATGCTAATTCCTAACTATAACATGTCTGAAACCTATGTTTTTTTTCAGTGAATATATATATATATATATATATAGTTAGGACCTATTTTCCATAGGAAATTCACAACATTCTATTCCCAATAACTTTGGCACCGGTTGACGAATCTTCGCGAAATTTTCAAAACTTGTGGGGCGCTCCGGTCCGCTCCTACCTTGAAAGTTTTGGGGTGATTCGGCAAGCAGGGGCCGAGAAAAAAGGGGGGTCCCAAAACGTGGTTTCTCCATGTTATTTTCCATAGGAAACTTTTGTTGCGGCTACAACCCGAAATATATATTACCTACTGGCGGTCGCCAGTAGGTAGTTATAGTTAGGACCTAGTTTCCATAGGAAAAGCAATTTTTGATTTGCCAATATCTTTGGCGCCGTTTGACGAATCTTTGCGAAATTTTCAAAACTAATGGGGCGCTCCGGTCAGCTCCTGCCTTGAACGTTTCGGGGTGATTCTTCAAGCGGGGGCCGAGAAAGAAGGGGGTCCCAAAACGCGTTTTTTCCATGTTAATTTCCATAGAAACTTTTGTTGCGGCTACAACCCGAACTGCTGAACGGAATTACAGCAAATTTGGCAGAGAGGTAGCTGTTGTTCCAGAGTGCACTCTTTGCTTTAAATGGTGTAAATCTGTTCAGTAGTTCCTGAGAAATTTAAAATTAAAAAATATCGATATCTGGTGCCGTGGTGGATTTGCGAACCCTCACGATCAAGAGCTTCATTTTGATTGGCTGTCAACACTCCAAACCAAGAAGTGTTGGCAGCCATTTTGTGACTCGACCGAGTCACAAGAAAAAAGGGAATAAAATTATTTAAAAAAAGAAAAGGGGGCAGGGTAGAAACACCCTGACCCCCTAGGCCTGGTCAGGGGGAAGTATATATTTTTTCGGCAGAATTCGCGTTGGGTGCGCGAATCCTGCCCCCAAAAAAATGAAGCACGGTATGCCGCGCTTCGTTTTAGTGAGGGCCCAGGTGGGCCAGGTCCCGGGAGCAATATGTAAAATATATGCGGGGGCCGCGTGGGCCCCTGGGACCGCCACCTCCCCGAGGCTTTTCATAATTATGGGTGGGGGGCCTTGCGGGCCCCCCAAGCCCCGGGGACCACCACCTTCCCGGGGCTTTACTTAATTATTCGGGTGTGGGGCCTCGCGGGCCCCCAAGCCTCAGGGACCACCACCTCCCCGGGGCTTTTATTTATTTAGGGGCCTCATAGGCCCCCTAAGCCCCGGGGACCACCACCTCCCCAGGGCTATTATAATAAGTAAGTGTGGGGGCACATGCCCCCCCACACTGCCCCGGGACCACCACCCCGGGGCACTAATTATGTTAATGCCGGGGTCCGTTGCGGACCCACGGCCCCGGGGACCACCAGCTCCCCGGGGCTATGTAAATGTTGGGAGGGGGGCCGCACAGCCCCCCTCCTGGAGCCCTCAATGGCCCTGGGGACCGCCATATCCCAGGGCCGGCTCCAGCAATGTCCCGGGGTGCCCACCACCTGGACATTGCAGTTTGCAATGGCAGGGCAGGAGCACGGCTCCCACCCTGTCATTGCAAACTTCTACTTTGCTTCGTGGAAGCAAGAGCAGGAAACCTGCTCTTGCTTCCACGAAGCAAAGCAGATTGTTTTTGGACAAGGGGAGCTGCATGTCAGCAGCTCCCCTTGTCCAAAACCAATGCCGGCTCCCGCAGGAGGCGGTAAGCCAGCTAGGACCGCAGGGGCATTGGGGCTCCACCAGCAGTCTCCAACGTGAGGGCATGCCCCGGGGGATGGGGTCCGCGGGGCAAAAAAAAAGCCCTGAGTGGGGGTAAATGTTTTTTTTATTAAATTTATGTAGAAAATTGCTGGGCCTCGGGGGATGGGGTCCCCGAGGCAGATTTTGAGAATGGGGGGCATTTTTTATTCTCGCGTGCCTGGAGTCGCAACTCCATCGCGGCTCTCAGCACGGCCCCCTGTGTCACCGCGATGGGTTTGCGACTCCAGGCAAAATTTTAAAAAGAGTATGTATGTTTCTTAAAAAGTAAGATTGACTATTAGGTTATAGGGTGGCTCTAAAAAGAGCCCTTTTTTCATTATGAGTTTGTTGTAGCTACATGTAAGTGCGGATGCACAGCTTTAGGTTGTTGAGGAAGACTCTGTTTCCTTGATATGTGAAGTGCACTCCATCACTTCTGTAGATGTCATCCATATCAAAACGTAGATTGTTGTTATAGATGGACCCCATTCTAGGATCTCTGAGGTATGCAGAAATAGCTTTATTGACATTCTTCCTAGCTTTCTCAATCTGTGGACCGAATTGATTTGACAACTTCCATTTCTGTCTTTGGCATATATTAGAGTATACAAAGACAGTTTGAGGCAAAAGCAACATCAATTGTGCAGAGGTGTCCTTCATTAGCAATTCCAGACCTACCCCAGTCAATGTGCCTAGGTCATTGCCACCACAGTGCACAATCATGAGGTCAGGGGGTTGGAGATGCAAAAAGGTTTTAACCAAAGGCAACAATTGGTGCCACCTTAATCCTCTCTGTGCAATCCATTTAATGTCTACATTTTGCAAACCTAGGATTTTGTCAATACCTCTCTCTTCAGCATACCTTTTGCACCAGAAAACATAGCTGTGCCCTACAATCCACACTGTGAGCATCTTGAAGGGATGTCTGGAAGGAATGAAAATATGTCTGTAGCTGAGGTAGTCATTTGGTAGAATGAGAGGTATTTAAAATGGTGGAGAACATGTTGTTTTTTAAAAAGCTGATAAGTGATTGGCTGATAATCACGATTGTGCGCTCAAAAATAGGATGCATGTTAGTTTGCTGAGATATCATGTTTGTGATTCGTTATTAGAAAATGTTTTAAAGTGACAGTAGATACTATAACGCAATATTTTGCAAAAGTCAACCACACCTGCTGTGTGCATTAGTAAGCTTGTGTGCTGAACTTGAAACTACGGTGAACTTGTGACCTGCCAGTACAGTTGAATGTTCCATGAACTGTTGCTATGGAAACTGGCATTAAGTAGAATGGGGGAAGGGTTGAAACTTAACTGTGGACTTAAAATGTGAAATGGATACTTAAATATAAGTGAAAAGTTAGTAAAATAAGGTTTTCTAAGACAGTAGTATGTGTAGAAGTAGTGTGTTCTGAAAAAGTATACTAGTATTATTAAAAAATAGGTTTTTGAACTCCTGTGTGGATTTGCGGCTCCACCGCAGTGCAGTCGCGACTCCAGAAATTTACAGAACCAGTTTGGGCACCATTTGAAGACAGTTAGAAAGGGTTAATATGTCTAACCAATAGAAATGTGTTTTACAATTTAAAATAATAATGGAAGCATTGCGATTTGATACTTACATTTATTTGAGTGCAAAAGAGAGGGAAAGTTTACCATTTCTGGTTTCACCTTTCTGAGAGAGGTGCATTACATTTCTTGTGTGGAAAAGAAAATCTTTTAAGAGTTTCTGATATTTGATATTCTGCAATACTACCTCAAATGTGAGTAACCAATTTGTAAGGTGTATTATATATTATTCAGCACTGCTTTATTGTTTCTAGTGATATTTTTACTTTAAAAAAAATATATAATCCAAGTGTGGAAATTGTAGGACAAATGTGATGTATGAAATATGTTATGAAATGTAAATCTCTCTATTGTACTTTGTATTATTGTAATGAAATGATTTTTGAAATAGTTTGTAGATAGTAACATGGTAGAAGGATTAGTGTTTGCTTTCTGAAATTACCCAGGCAGTACTCTTGTACTGAACTTTTCACTGAGGCACTACTCATCTAGTCATGCATTCTCTTAGGCACTACCCACTACCCATCTATTTGTATGTTTCTTTGATATATGATGCCACTTTTAAAAGGTACAGACACATGCATGTATGCTTTCTGGAATATTGTGAGACTTTTAACAGATAGATTGAAAAGGTTGCTGCTTTGTATTTTCTTAAGCCCAACACTCTGAGTAGTTGCTGAATAGTTAAGCTGTAGCCCAAAATTGAGGTTTAAGACATGTTGGCAGAGTGATTAGTGATTAGCAATAGCTCGTATTGGTCTGTGGAGATGTATACTTCAAGTATGCCACATAATTTTAGAGTGTCTTTAAAATGGGAAGTGCACTCTGTCAAGTTTAAGGGACTTTTTAGTCTTATGACTGAAGTATGTGTCTGTGCGCACATGTATTCTGTCACATGTTATGACTAAATAGATGGTAGAGGTGTAAAACTCTGGTACACATGTATTTGTATGTTTCTTTTACCTATAATGCCACTAGGATAAGGCACAGACACATGCATGTTATGTAATCTTTTGGGCATTAACGATAGATTTGTGCAATGATCCAGGCACTACTATCCCACTGAAAGATTCAGTCAGGCACTACCCATGCTCTCATCTACTCACTCAGGTACTACTGATGCACTCATAGAATGTCCCAAGCATTACCCTTACACTCATATTTTCTCTCATGTACTTCTCATACAGTGATACAATCATCCAGTCACTACCACTGCAGTCATAGAATCACTCAGGCAGTACACATGGACTTTTTTATTCTTTCAAGCACTACTCATAAACTCTTGTCTTCAACCATGCGTTAGCCTTGCACTCATGGTTTGTCTAAGGTATTTCCCCTGCACTGTTCTAATCACCCATTCAGTACTGCTGCTCTCATGCAATCACCCAGGCAGTACTCTTGCACTGTACTATTCACTCAGCTGCTACTCATCCAGTCATTCATTCTCTCAGGCACTACCCACTACCCATCTATTTGTATGTTACTTTGATATATGATGCCACTTTTAAAAGGTACAGACACATGCATGCATGCTCTCTGGAATATTGTGAGTCTTTTAACAGACACATTTAAAAACTTGCTGCTTTGTATTTGGCTAGACCCAACACTCTAAGTAGTTGCTGAATAGTGAAGCTGCAGCCCAAAAATGAGGTTTAAGACATGTTGGCAGAGGGATTAGTGATTAGGTTAGCTCATATTGGTCTGTGAAGATATACACTTCAAGTATTCTACATAATTTTAGGTGTCTCTTTAAAATGGGAAGTGTAGTGTCTCAAGTTTAAGGGACCTTTTAATCTTATAACTGAGGTATGTGTCCGGAGGCATATGTATTCTCTGATGTGTTATGTCAAAGAGATGGTAGAGGTGTAAAACTCTGGTACACAGGTATTTGTTTGTTTCTTTTACATATCATGGCACTAGGAAAAGGCACAGACACATGCATGCTATGTAATCCCTCAGACATTAACCATAGATTCGTACAATCATGCAGGCACTACTATCCCAATCAAAGATTCAGTCAGGCACTACCCATGCTCTCATCAACTCAATCTGGTACTACTGATGCACTGTTAGAATGTCCCAAGCATTACCCTCACACTCTTATTTTCTCTCAGGTGCTTCCCATACAGTCATACACTCATCTAGTTACTACCACTGAAGTCATAGAATCACTCAGGCAGTACACATGCACTTTTTTATTCTTTCAAGCACTACTCATACACTCTTGTCTTCAACCATGCGTTAGCCTTGCACTCATGGTTTGTCTAAGGTATTTCCCCTGCACTGTTCTAATCACCCATTCAGTACTGCTGCTCTCATGCAATCACCCAGGTAGTACTCTTGCACTGAACTATCCACTCAGGCGCTACTCATCCAGTCATTCATTCTCTCAGGCACTACCCACTACCCATCTATTTGCATGTTTCTTTGATATATGATGCCACTTTTAAAAGGTACAGACACATGCATGCATGCTTTCTGGAATATTGTGAGTCTTTTAACAGACACATGGAAAAACTTGCTGTTTTGTATTTGGCCAGGTCCAACACTCTGAGTAGTTGCTGAATAGTGAAGCTGCAGCCCAAAAGTGAGGTTTAAGACTTGTTGATAGAAGGATTAGTGATTAGATTAGTTCGTATTGGTCTATGGAAATGCATCCTTCAAATATGCTGCATAATTTTAGGTGTCTCTTTAAAATGGAAAGTGCAGTCTGTCAAGGTTAAGGGACTTTGTAGTCTTATAACTCAAGTTTGTGTCAGCTTGCACATATTTTCTCACATGTGTTATTTCTATGGAGATGGTAGAGCTATAAAACACTGGTATATATGTATTTGTATGTTTCTTTTACATATGATGCCACTAGGAAAAGGCATGCTAGTTTTTAGGAATATAGTGAGAATTACATCTATATACTACCTCTCTTCCCTCTTTCAGTGTCTCTCTTGCCTCTTTCTGCAGCTCTCTTGCTCTTTCTGCACCTCAGTTGCCTCTTTCTACACTTCACTTGTTTCTTTCTGCATCACTCTTGGCTCTTTCTACACCCCTCTTCCTGTACTTCTCTTGCCTCTTTCTGCACACCTCTTCCGTCTTTCTGCACCTCAGTTGCCTGTTTCTACAACTCTCTTGCCTCTTTCTGCAGTTTTCTTGTCTCTTTCTCCATTTCTGTTGTTTCTTTCCGCACTTCTCTTGCTTGTTTCTGCACCCATCTTCCCTCTTTCTGCACCCCTCTTGCCTCTTTCTGCACCCCTGTTCCCTCTTTCTACACCTCTCCTGGCTGTTTCTACACCTCTCTTGCCTCTTTCTGTAGTTCTTTTACCTCTTTCTGTACCTCTGTTGCTTCTTTCTGCATCCCTCTTGCCTCTTTTTGCACCTCTGTTGCTTCTTTCTGCACTTCTCTTGCTTCTTTCTGTACTCCTTTCCCTCTTTCTGTACTCCGTTGCCCTCTTTCTGCACCTCTCTTGCCTCTTTCTGCACCTCTGTTACTTCTTTCTACACTTATCTAGCCTCTTTCTGCACCCTTCTTCCCTCTTTCTGCACCTCTCTTGCCTCTTTCTGCACCCTTGTTTCCTTTTCTGCACCTCTTTTGCCTGTTTCTGCAACTCTCTTGCATCTTTCTGTACTTTTCTTGCCCCTTTCTCCACCTCTGTTGTTTCCTTCTGTACTTTTCTTGCCTCTTTCTGCATCTCTGTTGCTTCTTTCTGCACTTTACTTGCCCCTTTCTGCACCCCTCTTGTCTCATTGTGCACGTCTGTTGCTTCTTTCTGCACTTCTCTTGCTTCTTTCTGCACCTCACTTGCTTCTTTCTGCACCCCTCTTGTCTCTTTCTGCACCCATTTTGCCTGTTTCTGCACCCCTCTTCCCTCTTTCTGCACCTCTCTTCCCTCTTTCTGCACCCCTGTTCACTCTGTCTGCACCTCTCTTGCGTCTTTCTGCACCTGTTATGCCTTTTTCTGCGCATCTCTTGCCTGTTTCTGTACTTCTCATGCCTCTTTCTGCATTTCTTATGCCTCTTTCTGCACGTCTCTTCTTTCTTTGTGCACTTCTCTTGCCTTTTTCTGCACTTCTCTTGCCTCTTTCTTTATTTCTCTTGCTTCTTTCTGGACTTCTTTTGCCTCTTTCTGCAACCATCTTGCATCTTTCTGCATCTCTGTTGCTTCTTTCTGTACTTCTCTTGCTTCTTTCTGCTCCTCTCTTGCTTCTTTCTGTACCCCTGTTGCCTCTTTCTGCAGTCGTCTTCCCTGTTTCTGCACCTCTCTTGTCTCTTTGTGCACCGCTCTTGCCTCTTTCTGCACTTGTAATTTTGCGCTTAGTAGTTATATTCAAAACTGAAATGTTATTAATTTAAAAATTTTAATTGATGTACCAAAATAATTAAACTATTATTTCTTTTTTAGGAAGATATTCTGATTGGATTACAAATAAAAGATGGCAAGAAAACATGAAAAGAGAAGAGAACAAAGGAAACAGAAGTACTTAATGAAATCTAAAAAGAGTGGAGTAGAAAAACACCAAAAGGATGCTGAGGATAAAGTGGCTTCCGGTAAGAGAACTAAACAATTTAAAAAAAAAGTTGTGGAGAGATTGAACGATCAAAATACTAATCAAAGGAGGAAAGAAATGTTTAGAACAAAGGAGAAGCAAATAAAGAAACACATGTGACAAAAAGACAGAAACAATTTAAAGACATATGTGTACGTAATAGAGTAATTCAAAATGTATTAAAAGATTGTAAAAAGTATAAAAAAAGATCTGCAGCATATAAGAAGAAGCAACAGATTGAAAGTGTAGTAGATACTGCTTTTGAACTGAAACGAAAATTATTTATATTGGTATTGAAGAGAATGAAAACATTGAATAAAACAATGCACTTTATGAAGAAGAAAAGTAAAAGAAAAAGACTGGTTAATAGAAGTATTTTGCAAAACTTTTTCTGGTGAATGGAAGCACACTTCTAGTACTGAGCCTTTCTTTAATGAAGAAAGCTATTTTCAACAAAATACATTAGTTCATGCAGTTGATACCAGTGGTCGTTGTTATGAGATAAAAGATGGTTGTCCAATTGAAAAAGAAAAGATGGTTCCTAGAATTGTGGAAGAAGTAATAGCTGAAGAAGTTCAAGGGAGACGTACACAAGCTCCAGTGTATAAGTGGGATTGTAGTAGTATTTGAAGTATTCAACAGGAATCTATTGATATATTACAAATTTTCTTAAGAGAATATGCCAAAAAAGTGTTAAACTGAAGATTAAGATGTTGCAAGGACTAGATCCTTGTATAGTGAGAAAATATACTAAGTTTCAGGGTCATTCTCTGGCTTGTCTTTCTAGAAAAGTGTGTTGAAGTACTTTTCATCATTTAAGAATGTTAGCAGTACATCACTCAGAAATGCAGAAGTTAGTAAGGAGATTGTACTATGTAAAAAGTCCTGCATTATCTTTAAGTGAAATGAACACAGCTCTTTTGCATGGTTCAGTATTGGATGTAAAAAAAGTTTGTGATGATATACAGTTTTGTTTCTTTGGTTCACAAGAGGAGTGTAGAGAAAGTGAGAGCTTGATAAGTGCAGGTGTTGAAGAACAGGTCGATGATATTAGTACTGAGAAGTTTGCAGAAGAAATTACAAAGTTTAAGATACTTTCATGTGAAAAACCAAACTATGTTTGTATTTGTTGTCAACGTACTCACTATAGAAGTCAAACTAGAAATGTTGATGTGTATTTAAAAAGTGAAAAGGAAAATAATGATAAGTGGGAGCAAGTTGGTGCTTATTTGTTGGTGAAGGTCGTTTTGAGTAGGGTACTGATCAACGTATCTGTAAATATTGTTACAACAAATTAGAGGAGAATAAAATGCCAGCTAGAGCAGTACATAACAACTTAGAGTTGGTAGCTATTTCTCCGGAACTGGCAGATTTAAATACATATGAGTCCATTCTTATTCAATCTGTGCACCCGTTTCAGGCTATAGTTCGTATGGAGCCTAAAACAGGTAAACTGCCTCCAACAGATTTACATAGAGGTCTGAAAGGAAAAGTTGTGTACTTACTAACCCTGGGCGTAGGGGGCGTAGCGGGGCTGCACAGAGGGCCGCAGAGTTGAGAACAAACTCTGTGGAGCTCCGCTATGCCACCCGCCTCCACCCCCTATTAACAATTAATTATAAATGACATAAAAGTAAAGAAAACCCACTTACCTAGACTGCGGCATGCACATTTCTTGCGAGAAATGCGCATGCGTGGGCTCGCGCGCATGCGCAGTTTTTGCAGAGATGGCGAGGAAGAGGAGGCGGGCAGCTCGGGGACGTCGCAGTCCAGGAAATTGGGTTTTCTTTACTTTTATGTAACTTATAATTAATTGTTAATAGGGGAGGTGGAGGCCGGGGCTGGCCAAATCCGCTCCGCCGCGGAGTGTGCAGAGATTTGCCTTCTCCACGCGGAATGCGGAGGAGGCAAATCTCCGCACATTCCGCAAGTGGAGCGGAGTTCTCCGCCCGTGGTTAGTACTTACCTTTAGATTTTAAGAAAAACATTGAAACTGTTGGTATAGGGAGAGAGGACAGTGAGCCTGTAGTTATTCTAGTTAATGGTGTACCAACAAAGAGTCGGAAAATATGGCAAGAGTTAGTAGATGTCACCAAACTTCAAAAGGCTACATTATATCTTTTACAGAACAATATTTATTATAAAACTGTAAATGTGGAAGAACAGGAAATATGTTTAGAAGATGATACAGAAATTTCAACTGGCCAAATAGAAAAAGTAGACAAGTCCAGGAGTGAAGAGATTTACGAACATTACAGTATATACCCTCTACATTCAAAAGAAGTGATTGGAAACACTATTGAATTATTTCAAATGAAGAAACCAAAGGGAACTCCCATGAGTGTATGGGAAAAAAGTTTAGAAGCTAGTTGTTTTCCACAGCTGTTCCCCACTGGAGAAGGTGGACGATATGATGAACGAGCAGTACAAATTCCAGCTTCAGAATACCGCTCAACAAGATTGTACTCAGAAGATTCAAGATTTCGACAGTGCATTCCATATATATTTCATCTTCTATTTGAAAGTGACTTGTATGGACTTTCATATGCAGTGAACCACATATTAAAAACATCTTACACATGTTTCTGCAAAGGAATTTAGGGACAAAGTTCAACAAAGAGACCATCATTTAGAATCTCAGTTAATTAATTTGATGGCGTGTCAATGTGGTACTAATGAGTATTGGTATCGTCGTCACGGGAAACTTAAATGTATGTTAGGAAACTTAGGTACCCCTACGTGGTTTCTAACACTTAGCTGTGCTGAATATGCGTGGGACGATTTACTTGAATTTCTACGACAAGCAAATTCAAATGTAAAAAACATTGAATTGAAGACAGCTAGAGAACTGTGGGGGATATTAGCAACAACTTGCGATAATTATCGCAAACCGCGCTTAGCGTATTTTTTTTTATCGCCGCGTATCGCTGGATTTTATCGCGGAGATAACACGTTATTAGCAACGTTTATCTCCAATGCGATAAAATATCCAGCGATAGCGGCGAAATGCGTGAATATCGCTGGAAATCCAGCGATATTCACGCATTAACGCCATGGGGGACTTAGCCTGACAATCCACCTCCCATTGCACAAACAGGTAAGTCATGTTTTTAGCAGGTGTTAAATTCTAGTGATAATCGCGCTTAGCGTGAGTTTTTTTATCGCTTCGCGTGCGTTGCTAATAGGGGGAAGTTGTGTTAGCGACTGTTTTCAGTCGCTTTTAGTTGGGAACGCCTACCTTGCATGTCATTAGCGATAATTATCGCTGGCATGCAAGGCGATAGGAAAACTGGCCGCTATCGCCAGAAAGCTGTCGCTAACGCCTGTTAGCGACAGCTTGCTGATAGGGCGATAAAAATATCGCCGCTTTAGCGGCAAAAAGTGCCGCTAAAGTGGCGATTCTGCCCTTGCTAATATGCCCCTGTGTTCCTTGGATCCTGTGAATGTGTGCAGATATTTTAATCATAGGTTTCAAGCTATGATGCCTTTTATCTGCAATAAAAATAATCCACCTCTTGGAGAAGTTACTGATTTCTTTTGGAGAAAGGACTACCAAGCCAGAGGTGCTCCTCATATACACATGCTATTATGGATCAAGGATGCACCAAAATTTGGAACTGATACTGATGAAAGTGTTTTGTCTTTCATCGAAGAGTATGTTACCTGTGCCATTCCAAAAAAAGGAGGAGAAAAGAGCTTGAGACAACAAGTTTTACGTTTTCAAAGTCATCGATGTGGGAATTAGTGTCGACGAAAATACAAGTCAAAGGGAAAATTTTATACAAAATGTTGTTTTGGATTCCCACATCCAATAATTTCAAAAGGAAGAGTCAATAGTTATTTTTCAGCAGTAAGACATACTATAACTCGAAAATCTCCAAAGAATACATACAACATAAAAAGAACTGAAGATTCAAAGTATATTAATCACTACAATCCAGTGATTTTGACAATGTGGAATGCATATGGATATCCAGTATGTTGCAGATAATTCAATTGCTGTTGGTCGCTATGTTACATCATATAGAACCAAATCTGAAAAGAAGGAGTTGAAATAAATGTGGGAAGAAATTTCACAAGAGAAGAGTTTTAGTAACAAATTGTACAGCTTTAGCTTGAAAATGCTTTCCCATCGAGAGATTGGATCCTATGAAGGTTCGGATCGGTTGAGCTCTGCCAGTTTATATTCAAAGTCAAGAGGAATCATTTGGGTAAGTCTAGGTCTTGCGGCCACACGACATAGAGTATTGAAATCTCTACAAGATATTGAATACTTAGCATTGAATGACCCAGAAAGTACAGATATTGTTAAAACTAATATGTTGGATAAGTACTATCCCAAAAGGAGTCCACATCTGTAAAACCTATGTCTCTTTGAAGTACTGCAACATTACAGCTTTAAGAGAAATGTTACAGAAAATATAAATGAAGAAAAATATGCAGTAATTGGATGTGAAACTCCAGATAAAAGGGAATTTTTCTATTTACCACTTCTGCAACTCTTCAAGCCTTGGCGTAGTGAAATGGAATTGCTTAGAGATTTTGACTGCTATGAAGATTCTTTTAATGCATATAAAGATAACATTCAATGCAGAATTTTCCCTACTTATCTACAAATGGTAAATGAAGAGATTGAACAAGAAACTACTATTGCAGCTGAAATAACTAGAAACAGTTCTCAAGATAGTCAAAGTTCTGCTTCACTAAGTCAAGATCCACTAGGACAACCAATTATTGAAAATGAAGCAGCAATAGCCATGAATGAAGTAGAAACGGCAATGCAACAAGCACAACAGGATATTTTTGAGTTGGGAAACTTGGAAGAAGAACTAAATATTGAACAAAAAGAAATATATCAGCAAGTGACAGGACAGATATAGCATGGTTTGCTGCATGAAAAAAAATAATGCCAAATCACATCATTTAAACCTATTCGAATGTACATCAGTGGTCAAGCTGGAACAGGAAAAAGTTTCTTAATTAAAGTTTTGACCAGTTATCTACACAAAATGACTGAATCACATTTATCTTGTGTTGTAACAGCTCCAACTGGATTAGCAGCACACAACATTAAAGTGATTACTTTACATCGATTACTCATGCTACCAGTTAAATATGAAAATAAATTGGAATATCAGAAGCTATCTGGAGAAGCTTGTTATGAAGTTTCAAGAATATTGAAGAAAATGAAACTTCTAATCATTGATGAGGCGAGCATGGTCTCAAACTTAATGCTTGCCTTTGTACATTTAAGAATGCAACAGATTTTAAAAACAGATTATGATGTTCTGTTTGGAGGAAGACATGTAATTGTATTCGGCGATCTACTAAAACTTACTCCTGTGAAAGAGCAACCAGTTTTTAAAACACTTGTCCATGAAGGCACTAGGAAATCTTTGGGAAGTATTTTAAATGTCAACATTTGGTCTCATTTTGAATATAGAGAACTTATTAGGAATATGCGACAAGCAAGTGATGAACATTATGGAAACATTCTTCAAGATATAAGAATTGGTGTTTTGACAAAACATGGTAAACAAGCTTTACAAAGTCAGTTACTAAGGAACTTGTTTACAAACAAAAACATAGCACCAGAAATAATGTACCAAAAAATTGGAGAAAAGAAGTCTATAGTTTGCCTAATGCCTACACTGCAAGAGTGTTCTACATTAATCAAGAACTTTTTAAATTGGAAAAACAACCAATAGTGAAAATGGAAGCTATTGATAAAATGGAACATGCAGGAGTTACTACTATTCTTCTCTCAGAGAAATTACAGTCAAAATTGGATTCTTTGGAAAAGTCTGTATCTAAGACTGCAGGTTTAGAAAAGACTTTATATGTATGTGTAAACTGTCAGGTAATTTTACGGCATAATTTGAATGTAGAAGAAGGTTTAGTAAATGGAGCAATGGGAAAAGTTGTTAATTTTGTAAATTTTCAGAACAGAGATGGAATTGAATTTTTGAAGATTAAATTTGATCAGATTGCAGAGGTAAAACAGAATGGACGTTGTGCTGTTCGTTTTTTGCTTGTAAAAGACTTGTATGTTCGTAGAAAACAGTTTCCTCTTTCTTTAGCATATGCAGTAACCATTCATAAATCTCAAGGTTTAAGTGTAGACAGTCCTTTGGTAAATATTGGAAGTTCAGTGTTGAAAGAGGGCATGGAATACGTTGCATTGTCACGAGTAAGAACATTATCTGGTTTGTATTTGATTGATTTTGATGAGAAAAAGATTAGTGCTGATGCAAATTGTGTAAGAGAGTACAATCGGTTAAGAAGACTTTATGCTCCTGACTTAGGTGAATATCCCGTATATGAGAAACGCGTAGTGTGTCCAAAACGGAAATATCAAAAGAGGGGGGTGACAGAGTGCACACCAATTTCTTCCACTTTTCATCCAATGATTTGTTCAACATTTGATCTGTTTGCGTGCAAGCCTGGTAACGTGGTCCGCCCAACCACGTGCTTGTGAAACACTTGAAGAAATGGGGCGAGGTGACGCCCCAATGCCGGACGCACAGCGTAGCTTCATGCATAACAAAGATGCCACAATTAATTAAGCCTGGGCAAAGCACTACGCTACGCTCGCGTAGTTTGCGAAGTTTGCGCTACTTCGCACTACGCGAATTGCACGTAGCACAGTGCAAACACGCGTAGCGTAGCGGTCATTTTGCTTGCTCGCGGTCCTCAACGTCAAGTTGGCGACCGCGAGCAAGCAAAATGACATCCCGGTGAGACTTTTTCTCGTTCGCGATCAGCAACATCAAGTTGCCGATCGCGAGCATGGAAAAAAACCTCCTGGCGAGATTCTCAACGCGGGGAGGTCAGGTTTCTCATTGTGAGTGGTTGCGCATGCTTGCGACCGCTCGCGATGAGAAACTACCAGTCCGCGTTGAGAAAGCTGCTGCTCGAGTAAAAATCTACTCGAGCGGCAGTAATAGACAGCTCGCACTGTGCAAGATGCCGTTTTCAATGATTGCACAGTGCGGACAAGCATCCGGCACTGTGCAATCAGTGCGAACAGCATTTTGCACAGTGCACTACGCAGTTCGCGTAGCTCGCGTAGTGCGAGGTGCACTTCACGTAGCTTCGCGTAGCGCAACTTCGCGAACTACGCCCAGGGTTACAATTAATCCAGTTTCTCAAAATGTTATTCCAATTGAATCCACATCTTTTCAAGATTCATTGCTTGTTCTCCAATCCAATCATTGGGTGATACAGATTAACCTTTGAGGATTACTTATGCACACTCCGTGCTTCAGAATAAGGCCTGGGTGGGCATTTCGACAGCATTTAGGACATAGTGAATAAGTGCCTCTCATGTGATTGGAGAACAAGCAATGAATCTTGAAAAGATGTGGATTCAATTGGAATAAAATTTTTGAGAAACTGGATTAATTGTGGCATCTTTGTTATGCATGAAGCTACGCAGTGCGTCCGGCATTGGGGTGTCACCTCGCCCCATTTCTTCAAGTGTTTCACAAGCACGTGGTTGGGCGGACCACGGTACCGGGCTTGCACGCAAATAGATCAAATGTTGAACAAATCATTGGATGAAAAGTGGAAGAAATTGGTGTGCACTCTGTCAACCCCCTCTTTTGATGTATTACTTTCTGCCCACTTGACGAGTTGCACCCATGGATTACAGAGAAGAACTTTATAAAAATTATCGTCACATGAGAGACTATTGTAAAAACACTTCCCTAAAGTGAATCTTATGAACTACTTTTTTCAAGCATACAATGGAAGACTGTCGGTTGAACTCATTGTTTATTCATGTTGAAATGTTTAACGCGTAAGTTTGCGCATTATCAATGTGTAGAGGTTGTTATTGTCATCAATTCATGTTAAAATGACTTGTGGAACAGTTTAGAATCAACGTCATAAATGACAATTGCGGGTGGGCGGGGAATTCAAGTTCAAATGCCTAGGACAGTTGTAGGAATAGTGTGTGGTTAGTGCACATTGAGGACAATAATTACATTGAAATAGGAGGTGATGGTGAATGCAATGCATTATGGGACTTGAAGGATGAAGAGTTGTGACAGCAATCTTTAGCGGGCGATTTGGAGGGGAGGGGTTTCGCTAAAAAGAATTGTTCTCATAGATTAAACTTAAGAAGTTCAGGAATAGGTAAGGAAGGTGTTTGAGAACTATAGGCATACAGGGTTACTGGCACAGTTGATACATCAGATTTATGTAAAATAAGTCACTGGGATATGTACAGGGAATATGAATAATGAGGTTTTGAAATGTGTCAGTGGAAGAATACGACCGGGTACCAACATCAGAATGGGATTAATTCGATAGCTTTTGCAGTGCACTTTGGGCTCCGCAGCTAAAGTATTGGTGGATGTTAATTGAAAAAGCACGAAGGGGCGGGGACGCGCCACAGGTGTTTAAAGTAGAGTGAGGAGAAAGCGGGGCACTAGAATGGTTTTGAACATGACAGAAAGCAATCACCAGAACAGTTTGTGAAGGTATGGGCTCGTTTTGATAAAATTTCGCTGGAGGGATAACTTGGTTTAAAGAGGTTTTTTACCAATACACTAACGGGAATCAAGCAGTGACATTTTAAATAGGCGGAAGGGAAACGAGTGAACTTGTGATAGTCGGGGAGAGGCTGCTCTGGGAAAATGTTTGAATTCAGCGGGCAGACGTTGATTGTGGGGTGAGTCGCAGTTTAAGGCATGTATTTTTAACATTTGGTGCATTGTTTAACATGCTTAGGCAGTTTAAAGACATAGTCTAACAGGAATGTTTTGAATTTGAAGAGAACCCCTGACAAAGGGCCAGGAACGGCCCGAAATGCATTGGGTGATACAGATTAACCTTTGAGGATTACTTATGCACACTCCGTGCTTCAGAATTAGGCCTGGATGGGCATTTCGACAGCATTTAGGTCATAGTGAATAAGTGCCTCTCATGTGATTGGAGAACAAGCAATGAATCTTGAAAAGATGTGGTTTCAATTGGAATAAAATGTTGAGAAACTGGATTAATTGTGGCATCTTTGTTATGCATGAAGCTACGCTGTGCGTCCGGCATTGGGGCGTCACCTCGCCCCATTTCTTCAAGTGTTTCAAAACGGAAATATGACAAACATTCTACTGAGATTCAAAAAAAGAAAACAATTCAAGAGAATGATGAAGTTGCAAAGAAAATGAAAATGGACACTGTTGATGATATCGTAGGATACCAGTTAGAAAATAGTTCAGGTATCAACTGCTATGCTATGTAATAGTGAATGTTGTCTTTTATCTAGAAGATCTTCATCATGAAATTATGGAAAATCGAGAAAAAAGATTCTGTTCTTTACTACATTATATTTTTCAAATGTTGGTAACTGATAGAACTAAAATCCATACTGCTTCTGGCATTCGGCATCTTTTGGATATATGTACTGGTTCATTGAAATTTACATTGAATATACAACAAGATGCACAAGAATTTCTTATGTTTATGCTTGGAGTATTGGAAGATTAAGGAATAGAAATTGGAAATTTATTTGGACTAAGTTACAGATGGAATCATAAATGTGAAGAGTGTTCATTTTCTTCTACTACTGAAATAGACACTGAACGATTCATATACTTGACAATACCAGATTGCAAATCAGTGTCTTTTAACAAATTAGTAAAAACAGCTAATCAAGATATGAAATGTTTTCTTTGTAAATCAGAAAGGTTGTCAACATTACATATAGAAAGATTTGGAAAATATGTCATTTTAATGCTACAACTTTGTAGAGCAGATGGAAGAAAATAGGAAACCAAAATTAAAACTTTTGTGGCAAGTCAAGTGTCAATTTCAGGAAGAACTTTTAAAGCAGTGGCTATTATTTTCCATGATGGACCTACTACAACATCTGGACACTATACTGCGTATTTAAAGTGCAATAGAGGATGGACACATTGCAATGATGCCCATTTGGAATTTAAATGTAGGTTGCCTTACGAATTACCAAATTCATATCTGATATTTTTGATGCCACTGTTTTGAAAACATCATTCAGCCTATTGGGAAGATGTGAACACGAATTAACAAGTTTATTTTTGATTTTTTCAATGCATAAGTTTCGGAAACCTTATTCGGCCTATTGGGAAGATGTGAACTATTAGTATATGGATTATTGTTTGTGCTAATTCATATTGCATTTGGAAAATTGTGTTTAGAAACAAGTAGTTTATGTATTTGTTGTCTATATCATACGAGATGTAATGAGAGTGTACATTTTACAAAATGTACTTGAGAGAAATAAAAGACTTAATGTAGTTGAAGAATGTAATTAAGAAACTGTAGATAGGTAAACACATAGTTACACATGTTCTAAATAATTATCAACGCTGATTTGTTTTTTTTTTACAATCTCGTTGATTGTTTTTTCCCCCGCTGTTGTATGATGATCTACATTGAAATCACTGTGTATGGTGAAATTCAGTAGAATCTGAGAACAGCAAAAAGGGAAACTGAAAATGTTATGTAATTTTAAAATTATGTTGTGTTCTTAAAACTATAATATTATATTCGATAGCAGCTTTTCTTCTTCTTTTTTACAGAAGGTAATGGTGAAGTTTGAAAAGATTTTAAATTCAGTTTACAACAAAACTACTGTAAAATAGTTCCACTGAGTTTTGTATCTACATTAGTAAACAAGCATTTGCAATGCAATAGGTCTCGCATTACTGAAAGTTGAGCTATTGGTGTTGCAAATAATAATGCAACGCCAATAGCTCACACTTTTAGTAATGCAACACCTATTGCATTGCACATGCTTGTTTGCTAGTTGTGACCTGGCTGTAAGTGTCCGCAATAAAAGGAAACCCAGCTGGATACAGCTACATCTTTTACAGACTCATCAGACCATTGGGGTAAACACAGATACAGCTGTGAATGCAGCATGCAGCTGGAAATTAAACTCTTGTCAACAGACCCTTTCCCTTAAAAAAGCAAAGATGTACCTCAGAGCGTGTTATTAAGGGTCTTTTCGTCTGTGTCTGCCCTGCTCCTGCAGGGAGGGCTTGTGCAGGTGGCAGGGGAGGTGCGGGAATGCCAGGAATTCACAGGCAGCCGATAACTTCACTTTTTGCTCATTTCAAACAAGTAAGCTGAGGCAGGAGGGCTCCTGGATAGGAGGGGCGGGCAAACATGAAAGATGGCCTTTGGCTAACACGCTTTTTCACAAAAAAAGCAAGACAATCTTCTGGATGCCTCCAAGAATCACCCAAAAACGTTTCAAAGTAATCACAGACCAAACAACTCCACTTCCAGGGCAACGACACATGTCATGAGGCCCCATGCCCTAGAGGAAGTGCAAAGGCTTCCTGAATTTCTCTAAAATCTGTAGGCTCGGATGACCGCATTAACCTTCAATTATTTGTCTTTGAAACATTTATAAAAAATTGCAATAAATACAGGAAGTTAAATAAGATGTAGTTAATTTCCCGGTGATTTTGACGGGCTAATCCCACGGAGCAAAGATATGTTTTCAATCACAACTGCACCATTTAGAAATGCCATTTCCATGCGTAATTATATCACAGAATCCGGAGTGCTAGCACCATATTGTAGAGAAAGAGGACGTAAATACAAACGCCTTTCATTTAAAAACAATAGCGATGGCATTATTTAACAATGCATAATGCAAATATGTGTGTATTTTTCTAAATTAAATTATTAAAGGGCCATCATGTGAACCATGCCTCAATACCTTTTAAACCAATGCTGAAATAATTTACAAAGGAACATTCTAGAATGTCTATTGTAGGAGATTGAAAGCAATGCTCGACTTGTTCAAATATTTCTTTTTCTTTCCATTGGAGGGCCCCTTCAAATTGCCAATTTGTAATATAGTTATACAAAAAAAAACAATGCAGGTGTTTTAGAACAGAGTAACGAATTCCCTAAAAATCTCAGCACTGTATGATAGGTGTAATGTAAAAAAATTAAAAGGCATTGTTATTTACAATACCAAAAGCAACATCTATTGCATTGCATAGCACGGTGTCCGTGAAGACGGCGCCGCGCTTATTAAAGTTAAAAAAAAAAAAGTGCTTTGGGGGGGGGGGGGCAGAGAGCATTGGCATAGCCAATAGGTCTTGCTTTTGGGAACTTAAAAGTTTTTAGTTATGCAGCACAATATCTTTGGTGCAACAGCATCAACTGTTGCATGGCTAAACACTTATAAGGTCCCAAAGGCGAAACCTATTGGCTATGCCAATGCTTGTTGAACCATGTCATCCACCTAACATGCACACACGACCACTACTTACTAAAACAACTTACTTCTTCCCCTTTCAAATACATTTCCATCTTTCTATCCCTACTCTAAAGTATATTAACACACAAGAAATCAAGAGCACAAACCTAACACAATTACTAATTATACTACTACTTATAAAACTCTAATCTTGGGTTCCGGTCTAGCGTGCTTCTCGCCGCAAAGTGCTTCAACGCCTCGCAAGGGGTAGTAAGCACTATATAAATACAATTTACAGTGTCAGTGCGCAGGAGTGAAATGCCTTCACTGCCACACTGAAGACTGCAGGGTGTTGACACGTGGGAAGCTTAAACAGACTGAACACCGGCAGGGCCCAGACAGACTATGTATATGTTATGCAATTCAAGTAGTATGGCTTACGCAGGCTGGTACTTAGGAACTGTCATCCAACACCAGTAATGAATGAATCTGTGAGAATAAGGCAGGTTTAGGGGGCCTGTTCTCCACACTTACACACATTGGATTGCCTTGCATAAGCATCAAATTGCATACGTCAACCACAGCATTCTCAAGACATGTTAATGAAGGCCCAATGGCAATTCACGCATAATCAACCGTACAGCAGTGGGTTTTGCATAATGCCTTTACAAAATAGCACTCGCACATATTTGAAAGGCTTCAATAATTTTGATAAGCAGAAGTAATAATAGAACAAGTTTGAGCTTCTCGTAAGCAACTACTACTATAAGTACAAAGTGTGTGTTTATGCACTGATTGCAGGTTTTCAAAACACATAAATAAAAGGCATTGTCATTTACAATGCCAATAGCTCAAACTCTCGCAAATGCGAGACCTATTGCATTGCAAATGCTTGTTTTTTTTAAAGTTGGACAGTTTTGTGGATAAAATAATTAGCAGGTGGATTCGGAAATTAAAAAGAATATTAATATTTTTGGAAATCCATCCAGGGTGTTAGATCCTATTAACGGTTACAGTGTGTTTGGACGTCACCGCAATGTGTGGCATCCGGCTATCCCAAAGTGCAACTTACATACCACAAATAACATGGCTGAAGTCTTCCTTGAGTGTCAGGACCTTGGTAGCCCACTCCCGGGGGTGTGGCTTCCTCGGCCCTTCAAAGGTGGGATCACCTTTGATGCCTGCCTTTTGGGTTGACACCCTTTGGCCCATCCTGGGGTAGGAGGTCACACATACAGTGCGACAACAGCCTTTGTTCCTGGCCTGGGAATTGCTCGCACGTCTCCCCAGGCGAGCAGAACCCTGTCTCAGTTCCAGTATCCCTGCAAAGCTGCTGGGTTAAGAAATGGCAACATTTGCAAAGGTGGCCAGTATTAAATTTGACATAAATGTTGACTGCACTATGGAGTCACAGTTAATATCCTTTTTCATTTGATACCTTACATGACACAGTTAGGTAGCCTCTGTCAGGAATTGGACGCATTGGAATGCCAACCGTTACCCCTGCAATTACTGTATAAGGCTATACTTAACTGTCATTTGGGTTTTGCCGTACAGACATATCAAAAATATGTCTATCCAACAATATACAGCTCCTTGCTCTATATATATATATGTATATATATATATATATATATATATATATATATATATATATATATATATATATATATCCACACATTGCAGGTTACCCATTCGAAAAAAGGCCACAGGAAGAAAAAGATCTCTCACTTAATTTAATGGCAGCAGGCAAGCAAGAGACTTCTCAGCAAATCACATCAAAGTTCATACGCCAGACGCGTTTCGGGAAACTCACTGTCCCTTCTTCTGTGGCGTGTTGTTTGAAGAAGATGAAAGCACATTGCTTTGTGCGCAGTTTCATTTAAACACCTGCCTCAGTGGGCATGGCCAGATACATGGCCTTCTGGATGTCGTAGTGCGATGCATTTCTTCCCCAGTGGGTGTGCTAATCATTTTCAAATTAAAACAAAGTTCTATCCCCAGTGGGTAGATGCGAAAAAACTGCAGTCATCTGCCCCGCTTTGTTGCTGTCATTGTGAGTAGGCGGGCACTACCCTGCGTTTAGAGCCAGCCTTTCTTCCTTCCTCTGATCAAACACCCAGTCGGTACTTGTTAGGACCCGCAAGTCTGCGGTGGGCCTCACTTCACGACCGAGGTCAGCCGTCATAAATCCACACATTGCAGGTTACCCATTCGAAAAAAGGCCTGAGGAAGAAAAAGATCTCTCACTTAATTTAATGGCAGCAGGCAAGCAAGAGACTTCTCAGCAAATCACATCAAAGTTCATACGCCAGACGCGTTTCGGGAAACTCACTGTCCCTTCTTCTGTGGCGTGTTGTTTGAAGAAGATGAAAGCACATTGCTTCGCGCGCAGTTTCATTTAAACACCTGCCTCAGTGGGCGTGGCCAGATACATGGCCTTCTAGATGTCGTAGTGCGATGCATTTCTTCCCCAGTGGGTGTGCTAATCATTTTCAAATTAAAACAAAGTTCTATCCCCAGTGGGTAGATGCGAAAAAACTGCAGTCATCTGCCCCGCTTTGTTGCTGTCATTGTGAGTAGGCGGGCACTACCCTGCGTTTAGCACCAGCCTTTCTTCCTTCCTCTGATCAAACACCCAGTCGGTACTTGTTAGGACCCGCAAGTCTGCGGTGGGGCTCACTTCACAACACAAATTCTTACCCAGAGAAATGTTTTTTTTTTCTTTTCCCTTCAAAATGGTGTACATAACACCACTATTTTCTGAATATATGGAATATATGCTTTCAAGGCTGGGTAATGGCTGACTAACCAGCTATAAAAACCAACCCCTGGCTTACATTCCACTGAACAGATGCCAGAATGCCTAGTCTGACACTTACCAGTGCATTGAACATAGAACCTGGGACAAACTGTGCAGTTCTGAAGTGCATAAAAAAGTTAGCAATCTTGAAAATGTTTCAGCAAATGAACAGTGTGGCTCTGATGTCTCTGCCTTTTGTCTTTCGGTTCACCGTTGAAGGTAAGTAGCCGGTTGTTGGCCATTTGATGCTCCCTGGGGTCATTTGCTGATGGCTAGCGTGGTTTGAAAGAGGTGAGACAACACAGGAAAAGAGGAAATGGATGCACATACGTAGGGCATGAAAGTGAGCACCCATAGCGCTGCCAACTCTTGTGAGTGAGAGCATCTGGACAGCCACCAAGTGTGCCCTGGATGGATGCAGGCGAGAAGCCAACACAGGGCTCCTAGATTACCATTATAATCCTGGTTGAGGAATCCTGGCAGTACAAATCTTAATGAGGCACCATTACAAGGGGTACTAAAGGGTACTAACCACAGGCTCCTGCAGTGCTCACTAGGGATCTGTGAACTTGCATTCATGTTGTTCTCCACAAAATGTTGTGAACACTTTACGAAATTTTGTTTGTCTGTAGTTCATTCGACTTTTTTTATTTTGGCTTAAGGGCCTACTGCGCATAAAAAGCCACATGAGATACCAGGAGGCTCGTTCGAGTAGGCCATTTCTCCCGGCAAGACATTTTTTCTAGTCTCCCGGAGGAAAAATATATGGAAAATAAATCGCCTAATGCGAAATTGTGTGCAAAGTGAAATTTTTGGGAATTTTATTCATTTGGGATTGTTTGCATTTCTACTGTCTGTCTGGATATGTATCTCACGACAGGACGCTAGGACCTCCGAGTCAATGATCGGCTGCATGTGTGTCATTTGTGTCATGATGGCATCCTTTATTTCTAAGTGCGGGGAGTGTATTTGGATGACACAGTCCCTCATCAAGACGGAACGAGACGTGAGGGCTGGTGACTCGGTGACCTGAGGACGGAAGCTGAAGACAGAGAGCACAAAGAAGGGTTGGAAAAAGAAAGGGGTAAGGGCTTAGGTAGGCGAGCAAGGTAGTACCCGCGGAAAGAGGAGAGTTAGTACAGAGAGAGGAGATCGGGTACAAGAGGAGGGAGAACGGGCGAGGACGTGTAAAGGGAGGTGACATGAGTTTGAAGAAAGAGGAAGGCTAAAGTTTAGGAGGCAACAACCAGGAGGAGTGTCAGCAGGAAGCGGAAGAAGAGAAAGTGGTGCGGGAGGATAGAAAGCGGCAACAGCGAGGATCGAGAATAGAGAGAGGATTTGGAAGGGGGTGGGCTAGGAGTTCGAGGGGCGGAGAAAAAAAGGCGGAAAAGGAGGTGCCAGAGAAAAGAGCAGGAAGCAAAGGAGTTTGAAAGAGAAAGTTATAAGAGAGGAAGTCGTCGGTCGAGACTGGAAAGGCGAATAAGTAAAGAGAGGGTCCAGAAGCTACTCACTCCCAAGTGCCCTGGTGAGGCGATCCCTTAAGTTCTGCCTATCGCTTGCTTCTCTCTGTCCGTCTCCTGATGAGGAAGACATTCAGTCAGCCTGGTTGGTTGAGGCGCCTGCGAGGCATACGGGAGGACAGCTCCAGTTCTTCCTCCAGTGCACCACACATTTCATCTGGAAGCATCATCCCGCCTCCGTGCCAGCCCTCCCAGCGCCCAGCAGAGCACACCGCGGCGGACATGGAAGTCTTCCGAAATAGCAAGGACTACGACGTGTGCGTCTGCCACTGCGAGGGGGACTTGGAATATGCCATGGAGTTGGTGTCACCTGGAGGGAGAGAGCGAGGCATTCCGCTGCTTCCTGCAGCTGCGGGATACGGCTGCAGGGGGCACCATCCCCACTGAGCTCTGTGATGCGCTCTCCAAGAGCCACTGCTGGGTGCTCCTGATTACCCCACGGTTTCTGGAGTATTGCTGGTGCGGGTATCAGATGCAGCAGGCGCTGACCCTGGCGCCGGTGTCCAACGGGTGCATTATTCCTTTCATAAAGGACCTGGAGCATGCACAGTGCCCACGGGAGCTGACATTTATGTACAAAGTGTGGGCCTCTTCGGTGAGGGATACCGGGTTCCTGCGCATAAAGACGGCGCTAACGAACTATTTGAAAGAGGCAGCGTGCAAGAGTGAGAGAGCAAGGGGTGGCGGCTCTTCATCCGGGCAGTTGACGAAAGCCAATCCAAGCAGTAAACAAGTGGTGCGCGCACGCGCGCCACAGCCAAGCATGTGATTTTAATTATCACGCCTGTGTCTGGGCACGATAATTGAAACCACATGGCCTATTGGTGTCTATTACGCGCACCAAGCGCGTAATAGACACCAATAGGCCATGGGCGGAACAATGCGCCCGCCTTTGGCCAATTGCGTGCAGTCTTTCACAAAAAGACGCACAAAAAGGTCAATGGGGTAGCACAAAAGGAATCGCACACGCACGAGCGTGTGCGATTCCTAGGTCAGTGCTGAATCCCCGTTTTTCCCCTACAAAATGTCTCGCGCAGTGCAACGCTAGGCGCGAGACTTGAAAAGGTAAGAAGAAATAATGTAATATGCATGATAATGTAAAATAATGTTTAGAGCCACTTTTACTGCACTCATCCATTCCTTCAAACACTATCCATGCACTCATCAATGCACTCAGGCACTATTCCCACACTCATTCAATTTTCCCAGGCACTACCCATATAGTGGTACAATCACCCAGGCACTACCCATGCACTCATGCAAGCACCCAGGCACTACCCATGGACTCATCCGTGCACTCAGGCACTACCCTTGCACTCTTGCATTCACTCAGGCAGTACACATGCACTCCTCCTATTACCCAGACAGTAGCCATACACTCATGCAATCACCCAGTCATTATCAATGCACTCCTTCAATCACTCAGGCACTATTCATGCACTGATGCAATCACTCAAGCAGTACCCATGCACTCTTCCAATCCCCCAGACATTACCCCTGCACTCATGCAATCACCCAGCCAGTACCGATGCACTTACAAAATCACCTAGGCACTACCTATGCACTCCTCAATCACCCTGACACTATCCCTGTACTCATGCAATCACCCAGGCACTACCTATGTACTCATGTAATAACCCAGACACTACCCTTGCACTCTTTGAATCATCCAGGCACTATCCATGCACTCCTCCAATCACCCAGGCAGTACCCATGCACTTAGTAAATCATCCCGGCATTACCCATGCACTCCTTCAATCACTCAGGCAGTACCCATGCACTCCTCCAATCAGCCAGACATTACTCCAGCACTCATGCAATCACCCAGGCATTACTCATGCACTGCTTCAATCACTCCTTATGCACTCCTCCAATCACCCAGACACTACTCATGCACTTATAAAATCACCCAGGCACTAGCGATGCAGTCCTCCAATTACTCAGGTACTACCCATGCACTCATACATGCACTGAGGCACTTCTGCTGCACACATGAAATCATGGAAGCACTACCCGTGCAGTCTTCCTATCATCCACGCACTACCCGTGCACTCATGCAATCATGGAGGTACTACTCATGCACTCCTTCAATCCTGCAGGCACTATCTATGCACTCATGCAATAACCCAGGCACTACCCTTGCAGTCCACCAATCATCCAGGCACTATCCATGAACTCCTCCAATCACCCAGGCACTACTCATGCACTCATGCAATCACACAGGCACTACTCATGCACTCATGCAATCATACAGGCATTACCTATGCACTCCTTCAATCACTCAGGCAATACCCATGCACTCCTCCAATCACCCAGACATTACCCCCAGCACTCATGCAATCACCCCGGCATTACCTATGCACTCCTTCAATCAGTCAGTCAGTACCCATGCACTCCTCCAATGACCCAGACAGTATCCCTGCACTCATGCAATCACCCAGGCATTACCCATGCACTCCTTCAATCAGCCAGCCACTACCCATGCACTTATAAAATCACCCAGGCACTAGCTATGCACTCCTCCAATCACCCAGGCACTACCCATGCACTCATGCAATTACTCAGGCACTACTCATGTACTCATACATACACTGAGACACTTCTGCTGCACTCATGCAATCATAGAAGCACTACCCATGCAGTCTTCCTATCATCCAGGCACTACCTGTGCACTCATGCAATCACCCAGGTACTACTCATGCACTCCTCCAATCACCTAGGCACTACCTATGCACTCATGCAATAACCCAGGCACTACCCTTGCAGTCCTCCAATCATCCAGGCACTATCCATGCACTCCTCCAATCAGCCAGACATTACTCCAGCACTCATGCAATCACCCAGGCATTACTCATGCACTGCTTCAATCACTCCTTATGCACTCCTCCAATCACCCAGACACTACTCATGCACTTATAAAATCACCCAGGCACTAGCGATGCAGTCCTCCAATTACTCAGGTACTACCCATGCACTCATACATGCACTGAGGCACTTCTGCTGCACACATGAAATCATGGAAGCACTACCCGTGCAGTCTTCCTATCATCCACGCACTACCCGTGCACTCATGCAATCATGGAGGTACTACTCATGCACTCCTTCAATCCTGCAGGCACTATCTATGCACTCATGCAATAACCCAGGCACTACCCTTGCAGTCCTCCAATCATCCAGGCACTATCCATGAACTCCTCCAATCACCCAGGCACTACTCATGCACTCACGCAATCACACAGGCACTACTCATGCACTCATGCAATCACACAGGCATTACCTATGCACTCCTTCAATCACTCAGGCAATACCCATGCACTCCTCCAATCACCCAGACATTACCCCCAGCACTCATGCAATCACCCCGGCATTACCTATGCACTCCTTCAATCAGTCAGTCAGTACCCATGCACTCCTCCAATGACCCAGACAGTATCCCTGCACTCATGCAATCACCCAGGCATTACCCATGCACTCCTTCAATCAGCCAGCCACTACCCATGCACTTATAAAATCACCCAGGCACTAGCTATGCACTCCTCCAATCACCCAGGCACTACCCATGCACTCATGCAATTACTCAGGCACTACTCATGTACTCATACATACACTGAGACACTTCTGCTGCACTCATGCAATCATAGAAGCACTACCCATGCAGTCTTCCTATCATCCAGGCACTACCTGTGCACTCATGCAATCACCCAGGTACTACTCATGCACTCCTCCAATCACCTAGGCACTACCTATGCACTCATGTAATAACCCAGGCACTACCCTTGCAGTCCTCCAATCATCCAGGCACTATCCATGCACTCCTCCAATCACCCAGGCACTACCCATGCACTTACAAAATTATCCAGGCATTACCCATGCACTCCTTCAATAACTCAGGCAGTACCCATGCACTCCTCCAATCAGCCAAACATTACCCCAGGACTCATGCAATCACCCAGGCATTACCCATGCACTCCTTCAATCACTCAGGTAGTATGTTTGCACTCCACCAATCACCCCGACATTATCCCTGCACTCATACAATCACCCAGGCATTACCCATGCACTCCTTCAATCATGCAGTCACTACCCATGCACTTATAAATTCACCAGGCACTAGCTATGCACTCCTCCAATCACCCTGGCAGTAACCATGCACTTAGAAATTCATCGAGGCATTACCCATGCACTCCTTCAATCACTCAGGCAGTACCCATGCACTCCTCCAAACAGCCAGACATTACCCCAACACTCATGCAATCACCCAGGCCATGCACTCCTTCAATCACGCAGCCACTACCCATGCACTTATAAAATCACACAGGCACTAGCTATGCACTCCTCCAATCACCCAGGCACTACCTATGCACACATGCATTTACTCAGGCACTACCCATGCACTCATACATGCACTGAGGCACTTCTGCTGCACTCATGCAATCATAGACGCACTACCCATGCAGTCTTTCTATCATCCAGGATCTACCCGTGCACTCATGCAATCACCCAGGTACTACTCATGTACTCCTCCAATCACCCAAGCACTACCTATGTACTCTTGCAATAACCCAGGCACTACCCTTGCAGTCTTCCAATCATCCAGGCACTATCCATGCACTCCTCCAATCACCCAGGCACTACCCATGCACTCATGCAATCACCCAGACATTACTCATGCACTCCTTCAATCACTCAGGCAGTACCCATGCACTCCCCCAATCACCCAGACATTACCCCAGCACTCATGCAATCACCCAGGTACTACTCATGCACTCCTCCAATCACCCAGGTACTACCTCTGCATTCATGCAATAACCCAGGAACTACCCTTGCAGTCCTCCAATCACCCAGGCACTACTCATGCACTCATGCAATCACCCAGGCATTACCTGTGCACTCCTGCAATAACCCTGGCACTACCCTTGCACTCTTCAAATTATCCAGGCACTATCCAACCACTCATGCAATCACCCAGGCAGTATCCATGCACTTACAAATTCACCCAGGCATTACCCATGCACTCATGCAATCATTCAGGCACTATTCAAGTAGTCCTGCAATCACTCACGCAGTATCCTTGCACTCATGCAATCACTCAGGTAATTTTTCTATTTTTAACCAGTATATGTGGTTCCGTAAGAATCTTTTTTTTAAGAATTTTAATTTTTTTAGTATTTTTTAACAATTTTTTCTTTTTTTGTGTTTTTGACTTTTTTTTAAAACAAAACAAAATTGAAGAGTCCAATATAACTGTTTGGGAAAAAAATAAGAATAAGAAAATTTGGGAGCAGATAAAAAAAAAAATTAACACGTGTTTTAATTGTATTGGTTATGACATCAATAGTTACATTGCTCCCCAATGTAGAGTTTTGCATCGCATTTCTTGCAATTAATTGTGGCATCCAGTAGTTCAGGAACGATGTGTGGCCTCGGTGTAGGTGGAACTCCTTGTGAGGAAGTTGATGGAGCATTTGGGTCAAGTTGTGCCGCTTCATTTCTCTCCCTCTGAGAATTTTTTTGGGCTAAATGGAAGGGGTGTATTGTCTCCAAGTGCTTTTTCATGGACGACGTTCCGCATGAGTACTTTTTCTCTGAACCTCTGACAGTACTCTTTTGCAGATCTTGCATGTCACCTTTCTCGCATTCACCTTCTTCTCACCCTCCGGCACAGTGAAGAAGGCCCAAACCACACTTTCTTTTCTTTTCTTGACTGGCTCCACCACATCATCTTCCTCTTCCAGTGGGTCTTGATCTGGATGATTGGATGCCATTGTTTGAAAAAAAAAAGTCAACAAACACACTAAAATAGAAAATTGAAGGAAGATACAACAAACAGGCCTAGCCAGGAAGACAGACAAATAATAAGAGGAATAAAACAGGTGTTGGATCCTCCCTCTAACAGAATTAAAATGTTTTAAACCAATCAGAAGCTTTCTTTTCAGGTCACATGGAGTCGCATTGGGTGCGCTCACCCGTTGCGCACAAGTCGCGCACCCGTAAACCTTTGTATACATAATTATAAAGTATAAATAGGTGTTTATAAAATATTTTAAAAAGTATATTAGTGAAAGTGTTTATACAAATCTGATATTTTAACTTTGTAGAATGATATTTTACACTTTGAAAATTACGCCGGAGTTGCGACCCCTGCGTGACCCCGGAAATACCTGCCGGGAAGGGTCGCGCACCCTACACGCATACGTCGCGCACTTGTGAAATTTCATACAGTTAATAGTAAAGTAAAAAATACTGTTTATAAATTGTTTTCTAAATTATATTAGTGAAAGTCTTTAACCAAAACCTATATTTATAATTTGTACAGTGATATTTTATACTTTTGAAAGTACGCCAGAGTCGCGACTCCAGCACGAATCCAGAAATTCACACCAGTAGGGTTCGCGCACCCTGAATCCGCGCACCCATTGTGTAGGTTCGTGTAGGGTGCGCGACTCCTTTGTAAAAAAAAAAAAAAGAAAGCGTAATAATACAATAAAACAACTTTCACAGTATTAAAAGCATTATTTCAAGAAAATATAAATGTAAGTTGTACTTATAAAAAACAGAGTATATTTTTAGTAGTGTATGATATACATATATTAAAAGAGTGATTTTAATTGTTGAAGAAGATTTTTGAAAAACTAAGTATATTTAAAAAAATAAAAGTTCAAAAATATACTTCTAATCATTTTTAAATAAAAGGAATTCTATAAAATACTTACAACTATTGTCAGAAAGGTAAGGTTAAAATATTTTTATACATAAGATTTACGATTTAAAAAACCTTAGAAATTCTCAGAAAAAACCATAGGTTTCAGGGCCTTTATAGTTAGAAATTAGCATTTAAAAAACCTTTGAAATTCACTGAAAAAACCACAGGTTTCAGGGAAGTTATAGTTAGGAATTAGCATTTGAAAAACCTTAGAAAGTCACTGAAACAACCACAGGTTTCAGGGACGTTATAGTTAGGATGACATTTCACTCGTACAAAACCAGAGAAATTCGTCCGTTATAGTTAGTTGAGCTAACTATAACTCACGCCCCGCAATGCACTGCTGATGACATCGCATATTACATCACTCATGACATGGTCAGTGACATCACTGATGACATCACTGATGACATCTCAAATGACATCACTGGTGACATCATCCAGTGACTGTGTGTTTCTGTAAAGTTTAAATATGTTTTATATATATATATATGCCAAGGTTTATTGAAGAATGAATAGGTGTATGAGTGTCTGAATGGATGATTTAGTGGGTGCGTGACTGTCTGTATAAGTGAATGTGTGACTATAGTCACGTTTTGAGGTTTGCATGGCATTGTGAGTAAAAAGTTGTTGGGATCCATGAGAGGCACACCACCCAGTACTCCCCATTACTTTTAGTTTACAAAAATATCTAAAGTTGTTAGATTTTCCCTAGACACAAACTACACCTTAGCACAGAAAGACACACAATACAAATATGACTGCCTATCCATCTGTTCCTCAAGCACACACACATACTGGTTGGATTTGACACGAGGGTGAGTGAAAGGTTCAAAATGTATATCTTATTAACAAGAGATTTCACAAAAAGGAAATGCACAGTTAATAATTAAAAGGCTAAAAACCTGAACCAATGACTCACAGCTCGTGAGCTGTAAAGCCACGTCAAGGCACCAACCTCTTTACAGGCCATTCACACACCTTTCATACGTGACATACACATGACCATTCACACCGCCAGCCACGGGCCCAGCACATTACAACATTCACATCAACAGACAGCGCCACTCAATGGCCCATCACTCTCATACGCCCACCTGACTGATACAGCAATCACACTGGCTGGCGGTTTACATAGTGTGAGCAGTGGCATTTGGCTAGCAGTGACTGTAATAACCAGCAGTAAGTCACTACTCACACATGGCCAGCCAAATGCCAGTCCACGCACACCGCCAGCCAAGCACCAGTCCATGCACACTGCCAGCCTAATGCCAGTCCAACCACACCCCCAGCCAAGCGCCAGCCCACGCACACCGCCAGTCAAGCGCCAGCCCACACACACTGCCAGTCAAGTGCCAATCCATACACACCACCAGTCAAGCGCCAGACCACGCACACCACCAGTCAAGCGCCAGTCCACGCACACCGCTAGCCAAACTGCAGTCCACACACACCGCCAGCCAAGCGCCAGCCCAAGTACACTGCCAGCCAAGCACCAGTCCATGCACACCACCAGACAAGTGCCAGTCCATGCACACCACAATGCCAAATGCCAGTCCATGCACACCGTCATCAAACATTTTTTAACAGGAAAGAAAACACAAACCAATTGGAACTAGATACAAAACTATAGCTACAAACAGAACCGCGATAGCTAAATACATTATTCTAATGCCAACCGTGAAACAGAGCTACAAATATAAAACAATTCAGACCAGGCAGTTCACTATTAGACTCACGGTTGCTCCCAAAAACTCTTTTGAGTGTGATACAATCTGAAACATGTGGGCACACACAGCCCAGGATTAGAAAGACAATCAGCACAGTGCATACAACTCTCCTTCAACATACCTCTTCACAAACAGACTCTACAGCTCTTACTGGGATTGGTTTTTTTGGGCGTGGGAGGAATTAAGTCAGGAAAGTGGCGATCTTTCAATCTAGCCACATACTGCACCACTCCAACTCTAGGAACACTTGCCTGTCCTCTACAACAAGGCTGCCTATCACAGACTACTGATACTGAAAAAAAGTCATCCTTGACACTGGAGAACACTTCTTGAACACAACAAAAGCATTAAAAGTTGCTAAATTGAAGATATTGATGGCTAACTGCTTATACCAAATGTAAACTTTACAAACAGCAGTGTAAGGTTCCAACGTCTGATCTACTCTACCTACACCACCCATGTGCTTATTGTAGTCTACAATGCACACAGGTTTGTGCACTTCAGCAACCTGACCCCAAACAGTCACAGGTGAAGTACTTTCATCATGGATGGGGTAGTCAGCATGTAGACATCCCTCCTGTCCACAAATTTCACAGCTAGCAGTTCATCACTACGCAAGACACTGCACTGTCCCCTCTCAAGCTTCTTGCAAACAAGCTTTTTTGGGTAACCTTAACGGTTAGAGCGCATTATGCCACAGGCAAGATTGTTCACTTTGAAACGTTAACTAGGTAGAAATGGTGACCTTTGTTAAAAAGACCTTTACCAAGAACCCACACAATTTTCTCTGAAACTCCTAAAGTGGACGGACAACCAGGGGGGGAATAGTGGCATCCCTACCAGTGTACACCCCAAAATTATAGAAATATCCTGTCCTACTCTCAGATAACATATACATCTTAATTCCATAACGTGCCCTCTTGCTAAGAATGTATTGCCTAAAAACCAAACGGCCCTTGAACAGGACCAAAGACTCATCAACAGATGTTTCTTTCCCTGGAGTATAGATCTCTGAAAATCGATCACGGACAGGCCGAATCTTAAAAAGACGGTCACAGTCAGGATGATCTTGTGGCAACGTTGAAGCATTATGAACAAAATGCAGCATCCGAAGCAAAAGTAAATACCAATCATGACACATAATTGCAGGAAATAAGGCTGTTGCCATCAAGGGACTGGTATTCAAAATTGTTCAATGGTTTACCAAACCCACAGCTCTTGATAGTACTGTGATTCCCTCTCCTACCCTCTATGCTGGGCTGTCGAACTTCTTTCAGGATAAGATCCAATTAATTTACTCTACTTTCCTGTCCAACATGTGTTTGCTTGAGCAAAACCCAATTCCTGATTGTCATGAGACCTGGTCTGAATTCCATCCACTACCACTTGATGTGTCTCTCAAGGAACTGTATAAATGTAAATCTGGATCCCGGAGCGGCCCCTGCCCAGCTCAGTTCTTTAAATCACTGGCCCCTTGTCCTAATGCCCCCCTGAACCAGATTTGGAACTCTTCTTTGAGAACGGGCATTTACCCAGCGGTATGGAAACAAGCATTCCTACTGCCAATCCTCAAGAAGCCGGATGCCAACCTGGCAGAACATAAAAACTTTAGACCCATCTCTCTTCTGCCTGCACCTGCAAAAATTCTTGAGCAGGTAGTTCAGAGACAACTCTCTGAATTCCTGGAATCAAACAATCGGTTCCATGACTCCCAATCTGGCTTTAGAGCAGGATATAGCACAGAGACTGCACTCCCAGAAGTTGCGGAGAGCGTACGCGAGACTGTAGACCAGGGCAGCGCAGCAATGCTAGTGCCGCTTGACCTGTCCGCAGCATTTGACATTGTGGTCCATCCGATGCTCCTGGAGAGACTTAAAAATCTGGTAGTACGGGGTACTACTTTGTCCTGGCTCCCAGAAGCCTCTTGTATGCGGGGTTCCACAGGGATCGGCATTGAGTCCCCTACTCTTCAATGTATACCTCACCCCACTTGCGACCTTGGTTGAGACTCTCCGTGTGAAAGTGATCACCTACGCTGATGACATCCAGCTGATATTCTCTTTCAAAGAATATTCAGAGGTGGCTTTTGTCAACTTTAGGCAATGCCTGAATAACATCTCGGCCTGGATGACTCAAAATTGCTTAGAGTTGAACACAGAGAAAACTGAGGTGCTTTTCTTCAACCAACTGGTCCCACCACTCTCTAAGCTCTAGTGGCCATTAGAGCTGAATCCTCCACCGGTTCAGGTGGATTCGGCGAGAAATATAGGGTTTAAATTCGATAATGACCTCTCTTATAAAACCCAGATTTGCCAGGTCTCCTCCTCATGCTTCTGGAAACTGCGAGCCTTGAGGAAATTCCTCCACTTCCTCCCGATGTATTGCAGGAGGACTGTAGTCCATGCCTTGGTCACATCTCGTCTGGACTACTCTAATAGTCTCTACTTAGGACTACCAGCCTATTTGATCCACAGACTGCAAATCGTTCAAAACACTGCGGCCAGATTGATTTGCAATGTGCCAATTCGCCATTGCATCTCTCCCCATCTCCCCATCTGCGGAGTCTTCCTGGCTACCTGTCAGTAGGAGAATTGAATTTAATTTCACTTACTCTGGCCTACAGAGCCACCAGGGGTCGGGGCCCGGCCTACCTGAGACTCAGATTGCAAAGTTACCAACAAGTCCGGGTCCTGAGATCAAACCACATGAAATTGCTCACTATTCCTTGTTTCCGTAAGGCCACGATAGGCGGCAGAGCATTTGTGGTCAGAACAGCTAAGCTCTGGAATGCCATGCCTCTAGGACTCTTGGCATAATGGAACCAGAATCGGCCTTTAACCTGGCTCCTTAACCGTACTTAGCTCTTCTTCCTGTGCCTTCTGTGTGAATCTGCTACCTTAGCACTGGGACACCTTCATTGGAGGTAGCCGTGCGCTCTATAAATTTCAAAATAAATAAATAGACCAATATGAAAACAGGGAAGGCTTCATTATCAAGCCCATCAAAAAAGTTAAACCCAAAAACTTCTTCATCTCATCCAGATTTGTGGGAGTCCATGGGTAGCTCTAGAGCGGGGCCTAAGTCTGGCACTGTTGTCCCTCAAAAACTGTTCAGCATACAAATTAGTCTGCTCAACAATCTCAGCCAAAAATACATCATCCATAAACAACTGAAAAAACTGTATAGGCAAAATATTTTTACAATTTACTCTACACCACACATCACCACTAAAGGCAGGCAACACCGGCGGCACCATGTTTGGATCAACCCAGAGTCCAGCACTTCCAATGCCTCTTGCTGCACCCTCGACACATCAGTGTCCTCCTCTAAAACAGGCACTTTATCCGCACTGAGAGTAGCTTCATCCGCAATGAGAGTAGCTTCATCATCAGATGATTCCTCGTGGACAGAAAACTCACTGCCAGAATCTTGCACTTCCTCCTCAGCCTCAGATGCACTGTTAGTCTCATAATCATGGTCAGAGGAAGATTCAAAAAGCATACCAACCACCTGCTGAGCAGTAATTCTGGAGCTAGCCATAATCCTTTCTAATAAAGGTAACTTGACAGACAAGTCAACAACAACAAACACTTTGTAAAATAAGTAATAAACAAAATGTGGCTTTATCACAAAGACCTATGTACTCCAAAACTATACCACTCACTTGCCAGAAACACCTAGACTCACCACCACCTACTCTGCTCAGTCGCAGCAAGGACCAACAATATGCTGCTAAAAAAGAAAAAAAAAATTACACATGAGACAACGCAATACACATCGTGCACAAATACAAAAACAATTTCACATTCAAAACATAAGCTTAATATGCTGCTATTATGAAACCACTTACAAAAAATTCATACATGCATGACAATAATACTCATTTGGAGTAAACACAACAAAAATTATGTTCTTACTAAACACCTGCAACTAACTGCAGATCAACCACTGCAGAAACAGCAAACAGGAATCAAAAGCTTTTTCACTAGAATAAAAAGAAGAAATAAAACATTGCAATCACATATGCAAATAATGCACCAGTCCACACACAATCTACCAGCCAAGCTAGAGGGCAGATGGGCCTAAAAATAAAGTCGAAACATGCACTCCCAAAAGGGGCCTCTCCCCAAATACAACTTAGTGAAACCATCGTCCCCGGTGTCTAAGGGGCAAGTGGGCCTAAAAGCATAAGTCTGATCTGCCCCAAATGGGGGCAGAAATGGCCAAAATAATCACCGCAGTAATGAGGAGCGACTCTTGCCCAAGGGGCCGCCCCCCAATATCGCCGAAGTTGATCCATAAAGAAATCCCTGGTGTCTATTGGCTTCTGACCCCTTTGGAGGATCAGATGGGCCTAAAAGCATAAGGTCCATCTGCCCCCAAGGGGGGCAGAAATGGCCCCAAAAATCACCCCAAAAAAGGGGAGCGAACCTTCCTCAAGGGGCCACTCCCCAACATTGCCAAAACTGATTTAAAAAAGAAATCCCTGGTGTCTACTGGCTTCTACCCCCCATGGAGGCAGTTGGGCCTAAATACATAAGGCCTATCTGCCCCTAAGGGGGGTAGAAACAGCCAAAATGATCACCCCAGTAGTGAGGAGCGACCCTTGCCCAAGAGGCCGCTCCCCAACATCGCCGAAATGTTGTAATAATAAATCCCTGGTATCTAGTGGATTCGGTCCCCCTAGTGGCAGATGGGCCTGAAAACATAAGGCTGATATGCCCCCAAGGGGGGCAGAAATGGCCAAACTATTGATCCCCATAAAGGGGAGCGACCCTTGCCCAAGGAGAGGCTCCCCAACATAAAAATAAATAAATCCCTGGTGGCCTAGTGGGACACACAAAATTTTAAAAACATGTACTGATCTGCCCCCCATGGGGGCAGAAATGGCTAAAATAATTGTTCCGCAAAGGAGAGTGACCCTTGCCCAAGGGGCCACTCCCAGCAATCACGAAATTGTTTAAAAAAAAAAAAAAAAAATCCCTGGTGGCCTAGTGGGGCACACAAAATTAAAAAAACATGTGCTGATCTGACCCCCAGGGGGGCAGAAATGGCTAAAATAATTGCTCCCCAAAGGGGAGCGACCCTTGCCCAAGGGGCCGCTCCCCGTAATAACAAAATTGATTTAAAAAACAAAATTATCCATGATGTCTAGTGGGCATTCCTGCTGCACGATCGTGCCCTATGCGCGATCGTGCAGCAGGAATGCTCCAAAGAAACATCGGAGGAAAGGAAAACCCTTTCCTTTCCACCGATGCCTCTTTCTTTTAACCCCCCCCCCCTCCCCAGGGAGAAACGTACCTCCTTTTCCTGGACGTGCTGGAAGCAAATGGCTTCATCTAATGACGTCTGAGCGCGGTGTCCGCTACCATCATTAGATGACATGGAGAGGAGGGCGGGGGCAGCGGAAGGGCTTCTGCTGCCTTCCCTGGTGGGGGCAACTGAAAGGGTGGCCTATGGGGGGTGCGCCAGCACTGCCCCCGTGGGTGGGTGCTAGTACAGCCGGGAGCCATCCAATGCACACGCCCACTTTGGCGGATGATGGCTCCTGGCCGTCACACGCATTGAAGGTGTTAAGGAGGCGCTGTTTGTATTTGAATAGTACACTAGTACGGCCCATTTCTAACCTCAGGGCCATGAGCCTTAGTGTAGTTGGATAATCAGCTTTAATAATCCTGGAGGGCACTCCCATTTCTTAATCTTCTCCCAAAGTAGAGGCCAATGTGCCAAAATGTAGCCTTCCAGCAGCCTCTCCTGATTGGCCAGCCATTGACAGGCTGAGCCTAACTGCTCTGATGAGGTGTGAAGTCGTCTGCATAGAGATAAAGGACATCTGGTGGGAGGAGATCTGCAGCAGCAGAGCAAAAGACAGGATGGGGGTGGAGTAGCCAAACTGGTCATCAAAGAGGGAATGACAGTTAAAACAGGACACAGGCTCACTCCCAATTCCTGCACCCCCAGCCAGAAAGGAACCCCAGTAATTGAATTAGAAGAGGGGCTGGAAGGGGAGTGTTAGGAAACGTTAGACACACCAGTGGGTTGGCTTAGCCAGATCTTAACCTCCAGGAGAGAATTTTCCCAATTTGGATTTTAAAGAACAGTGCTTTCTGTGAAAGAGAACATGCCACACTTTGGAGGAAGTTGTCATAGCTGAGGGTGGCACCCTGCACCCCATTGGTCGGAGGGCCCCTCCCCCGGTTGACACCCCAGAAGCACAGAAAAATATGGAGAGCTGCCCAGCAACTAAGATCCCTGCCTTGAAACTACAAGAAGAAAAAGGACTGCTCTGCTGGACCCTTGGACTGCACCAGAGAGGACTGCACCTGCTGCACACTTTGGTCTTCAGCCCAAAAAAGGACCTTGCCGTGCTCTGAAAGTTGAAGGAGTGGACTCGCTGAAAGTAACAAGTTTAAAGAGCTCCACCTGCATCATCTTGACCAAGAAGAACCCAACTGGACAGCATTCAGTGGACCTTTAAGGATTTGACCAGGTGCATTGTGGGTCTTGTAGTCCTAACTTTCCAAGGAGCAACTCAGAGATTCTGGAGCCTTGGATTGGTGTTGTGGACCCTCAAAGACCTAGAAGAAACATCTGGAGAAGAAAGACGGCCCTGCTAGACCTTTGGATTGCACAAGAGAGGACTACACCTGCTGCACCAACAAGGCTTCACAACAAAAGGACTTTGCCTGTCTTAAAGGATAAGGAGTGGACTCCCTGATCAGCAACAGGTAGAAAAAAGCTGGAAGGGCTACCTGCAACATCAACACTGAGGACAACTCCAGCTGGCTAGCTTCACCTGGATTTTACTTGGATTGACCAATTGCATTGTGGGAAAGCTTCTGAACCCTTGGCTGGTGCTGTGGACCACTTTCCTGCATCAAGAAAAACGTCTGGAAGTAAGTGTAAAAGTGTTACATCGTGGGCGGCCTGGACTCTTGACTTTGTCCCAGTCCACCACAACTTTTTTTTATCCCTTGAGCACTATTTGCTTCTAAATGCTAGTTTTTCTTTTAATCTTTACAAAGTCATATCTCTGGTTCCCTACATTGGATTTTGTTTATTTAGGTGTTTCAAGTTTCAAGTTTATTTTTATTATGCATAGTTACTAAAAACCATTGCACAGTTGTGTGCTGTCAGGATAAAAAAATCATTGTGGTTCTGCAGTAAAAACTTGATACACATGATAAAAGTGCTGTGCAGTGCTTACATACACATATAAAAAAGGCTGATAAAACCATTCGATGAGGGCCGTTAAAATGTGACAGTAAAAAAAGGAGCCCTAAAAAGTATGCACTGCAGTACTACATGGCTGTGATGATAATGGTTAGTGTGGCCAGCGGTGTGCATCTATTGTATAAGACAATGGTGCCAGACAGTCACGGTGCGAAGAGCGGAAAGTGCGTACATATCAGGAGGAGGCTCCTGATGGCTGAGCGGCAGGACAGAGTTTCCCATCTTGGCGGGCTATTTTTTGAGTTGTTAAAATTAAGTATAAGGAGGCAGCTTCCGGTTGGCATGTCGGGTTCTTCATTGTCCGCTTAATGCTGGAGAGGTTTGTACGCTCCTATGATGTTGATTCATTTTTTGTTCCGCCAGTGTGAGAAATTAGACCACTCTGCAGTTCAGTTGTGTGGCCCCTGAATTGAAACATGCCAGCACCGCTTGCCGCCTGGTGCAGATCCCTGACTGCTTGAGCGGGATCTTTAGCAGCTGTATCCTCTCTTGCTGCAGCGCCATGCATGTGCAGATTAAGGGCAGAATGTCTCCTGGGCCTGTGTCGCACAGACTGCAAGTGCTTGGTCAGCATACCCTCTGCCATGGTGGAAGGTGTTCGGCACACAGTAGAATGCCCAGGCGGTGCTTTAGAAACTTTATGTTGAGAGTTTTAGGGTAACCCTGATTAAAGTATTTTTGGGGTGCAGATGATTTGTAAGAATTCAGGGTCATCCAGGCATGAGATCTGGCTGAGAACAGAACCTTGTCTTCCAGCAGTGAGAGTTGTTTTACTGACTTCCAGACCAATTTTTTGAAGGATGTGTGTTGTAGCCGAGTGTTCCAGAGATTAGTGAGCTTTGTGATTTCAAGAGATTCTTGTAGGTAGGGTCTGCCCGGAGAGGTATCCCTATGCTAGAGTTCTTGCCATAGCAGCTGATTTAGAGTGTTTGAGGCAGAGAGTATTATCTCATTCCAGCAGATGATGTAGGCGCCATGCCTGGCCAGCGACTGTTTCACTAAGCCGAACTCCAGCCTTATCTGAGCTGGTGAAGTATATTTTGGGAGGCTGAACATGGTTCTGTACGCCATTATCAGGGAGCTGTCCAATTGCTTAGCATCTCTCCCCCGCATTGCTTCGCTGCCGAAGGTTAGCGTGGGGAGTAGCTTGGCCTGTGCTATCTTCAGGAGGGGGCATAGTGAGAGCCCCATCAGTTTTGAAGACAGGTTTTTCAGCGTTATTGCTACGACCAGGCCTCTCCTTCTGATTTCTTCTTTCTGGCGCGTAAAGGACCCTTCATTATCAATAATGACGCCTAGATATTTGTAGTCAGTGGTGGGTTCAATAAGAGGACCTCCCAAGTGCCACCTCTTCTGCCACCTTCTTTTGTTGTTTATAGCCACAGTCCGTGTTTTCTTAAAATACATTTTTAGACTATTCTCTGCAGCGTATTTCTGCATTTCATCGAGCAGATGTTGGAGACCAACCTGTGTGTGGCTGAGCAGCACCACGTCATCAGCATACAAAAGGTTTGTCAGTGGTTTACCACCGAGCCTGAGTGCGTGTGCATTGCTGATGTTGAGAGCTTGAGGGAGGTCGGCCATATAGAGGTTGAACAGAGTGGATGCCAGCACGCAACCCTGCTTCAGGCCTTTGGTTGTAGGGACTTTTCTAGAAAGGTGAGTTCCCCCTCCCAGTTTCACCTGGACCCAGGTGTCAGTGTGTAGAAGCAGCAGGATGTCCAAGATGTCCTGAGGGATTCCCCAGTGTGCCAGCTTCCCCCAAAGTTTCCTCCTCTCAACATTATGGAATGCCACACTAAAGTCAATGAAGCATAGATGTAGTTGCAGGTTGGCTATTTTGGTCGCATTGATAAGAAGGGAGAGTGTGAGGATGTTTGTTGTCGTACCAGACATTTTGCAGAAGCCGGTCTGGTTTGGCGGGATTATTTTGTTGGCGTCTGCCCAGGCTATGAGATCCTCCAAGATGGTGCCTGCAAAATACTTTGCCTCGTTGTTGATCAGGGCCAATATGCGATAGTTGCTAGGCCGGGCCTTTTCACCGCTCTTATGGATCGGCGCGATCGTTGAGCCTTTGCATGATTCTGGTATTCTGCCTTGTGACCAGATTTCCGACAATAGGGGTTGCAGGAAGTTAGCCCAGTCGCCCGGTTTGTATTTAAAAAGGGCCGGTGATATTCCATTTGTGCCCGGAGTTCCCTCTCTTCTCCCTTTTGCCATTTGCTGCTTGATTGCAAATGGGGGTGGGTCGTCTGGCTCGCGTCCTGATGATTTTACTGGATCAGACATGTTCAACCCCAGCATCGCCTTGGGGCCTGCTCCTGGGCGATCGCATGGCATCCGTCCGTTTGGGTCCATTAAGCAGATACCCTCGGTATCGTTGTTAAAGTGCTCAAATTGAAATTTAAGCCATATTTCCTCTGAGATGTGAGACGAGATTCCCTTGTGGTGCGGGCGGATTATGGCATACACCTTTTTCCAGAATGGTGCACTGTCATTGTGGTTAGCATCACGAAGCAGCTTTGCCCAGATTTTGTCTTCTTGCTCTTTCTTGATTTCCCAGTTCAATTTCTTCAGAAGCTTCCGTCAGTCTCGCAAGAGTGTGCGGGCGCTTAAGTCCCCTGGGTGTCTTCTCAGGCACCTTAGGGTGGAGTTTATTGATTTCTTGAGGTTTTTTAGTTGGTCGCTTTGGGGATCCTGTTTCTCGGGACGGTTATCCGGCAAGAGTTTACTTTCGGAGGTGTTGTGCCCCGGAGGCTTAAGAGCTTTGCGGTAAAGTGTTCCCAGTGTGTTATTCAGTCTGTTGTGCCTGTTGCTGTTGATTGAAAATGCTCGGTTGCTGCTTTTGAAAGAGACTCCGTAGTTGTTGCTGCGCATTTGATCATCCTTAAATTTGAGATGTAGGTAGGTGCCAAAGCTAGTTCTTGTTGAATGCGAAGGTTGCGGTGGCAGACAGTAGGATTTCCTGTGGGCGATGGGCGCTGTCCCCCTTGTCCCACATTCTGAACCCTTGAATGAAGGGGAACAGTGAGAGGCTTGCGAATGTGTAATCTAAAATTGAACATGATGAGTTAGTGTATTGTGAGGAAATGGGGGGAGAATCCTCAGGGAATCTGTCATTGAGAGCCCTGAGGTTTAGATGTTCTAGGTCTTCCAAGAGACAGTTTTTCTTGCGGCTCGTGCTTGCAATTAGTGGAGCGCATTGTGGCGGGATGTTGCAGAGTGAAGTGAGGATGGTGGTCTCTTTACCCCCTGATGTGCAAAGGAGATGTTGATTTATGTCCCCGGTTACAATGAAATATGGGGTTTCCATTTCAGTTATGAAGCTAGATACTTTGTCTATTAAGTTCTCTGAATCTTTGACTTTCCGTTTTGGGTTGACGTAAGTGTTGACTAGGACCACCTCGTCTTGCCCTCCATAAAGAGTGAGGGCAATCTTCACTGCAAAGGTGGCTGGTGCAGGGGAGCTGACCAGGGCCGCTGAGGTGACTCTCGTTGTGGAGACGTAGGTCGCCAGCCCTCCTGAGTGATGCCCAAATTTGTTGCTCATTGTGGCCCGTGTGGAGAAACACATATAGCCTTGGATATGATGCGGTAGTGTGAGCCATGTTTCCTGCAGCATAATTATGTCGAAAAATTTGAGATATTGTAAGAAGTTCTGATCCATGATTTTTTTCGACAAGCCGTTTATATTCCACGAGCATAAGCGGAGAGGGTTAGCGTCTGCTCTATCCCTAAGACCGTTTTGTGTTGGTCGTCATTGCCTTCCTGCGGAGATGGTTATTGTCCGAGTGATTTGCCTGAAGGCAGGCGATCTACTCCGCGTGACGGGTGCTGCCCAAGAGCTGTTTTGTCTGTCCGTCCTCAGATTGGCCCCCCACAGAGGTGATTGACCTAGCGCCCCTCTGAGCACTGAATTTGGGCCCCCCTGTGGTTTTGTGGATGCTGGCCTCAAAGTGGGGGCCAGAAAAGGTGGCGGATATGCTGGAGTTAGATACGGGGCAATATCTATCCCCCAGGCTTTGAAGGTGTCCTGTTCAGCTAGAACCTTCTGGGCGGATGTTGCTGATTTCCATGTGGCCTTAGTGGCCTCTGGCATTGTATGGTCCGCGGGGCGAATGAATTCTATCTAGAGTATGTCAGTTGAGCTCAGACCAGTGAGAGTTGGTATTGCTTGAGGCAGCCTTAGAATATTTCCCGTGTTCAGGGTATCCTGGTGTCCTGTTGATGTAAAGCAAAAGAAGATCCGTAAATAATGGATCAGGGAACCTAGCTAATAGGGAAGAGGAGGGGTCTACTGAATGAGTAAGACGCACCTCAAATAAGGGAAAAGAAAATTCTTTTCTTGAGTCCCCTCACTCACCAAAGGTTTCCCCTAGGTGACATGCTTCATCATTGGGGCGATCCCAAGCATCTACTGCTTGGGGCGAGCTGCGACTTGCGATAGTTACGTAGGAGCACTGATTTTTAAGATATGACTATGTGTAGTGCAGTGAAGGGGAGTGGTGTGAGTGGTTGTTAAAAATTACCTAACTAGTGAACGTAAATGAATTTATTCTTGCTCCTAGTTGGCAAAGGATAAAAAAGGGGTTAATAAAAGGGAAAAGAATTAAATGTCCCTAATATTTTAAGTCAACATGTTTCGAGGTATCCCCTAACCTCTTCTTCAGGACGGCATGGGGGCCAGCCCCATGTGTACCACTCCGTGCAAACCTGTAATAAAGTGAAAGATAAGAAAAACAGAGAGGCGCGCACTTATTGTGTCAGCGCTGGATATAATTATGAATTACATACGGTTATACTGAACACGTAGTATCTAATGAAGAAGTAAAAAACAGACAAGTTAGTATACACTGCCTGCCCATCTGTCTCGTGGGCAGGTAAAAACAAAGTCTTTCAGGGATCAAATCAATCCAATAGTGATGGTGCTCTTGACTGTAACTTTAAACATGTACTTAGTTCTGTTCAGTCTACTAGTCTTGTGTCTCTATAATTAAAAAACACATGTTGAAGGAATAAAAATAAAATATAGAGCACTCGTGAAAGGACATCAAACAAAACAAACATTACATAAAACAGATAATTGCGTGTTGCCTCATGGACCTACTTAATAATTGGCAAAAGTAAGCCCCATGGTCAGCCCGGGTGGAGGAGCCTGAATAAATCCTAGAGAAAGAAAAGTAAAAGTCTTAAGTCGACGTAATCTGTTAAGGACTCGAAAAAGGAAAAAGGAAACCCTCATTAGTAACTTTAGAATGGGCTCCCAGTAAAGAGAATCTTACTTGACTCGGCTAGCCTCCGTCAATATGACCTACTCGTTCCCGTAAGCGGACCGCATCTTAGCGTGTCTGGCTTCCGAGAGGTCTAAAGTAGGAAAACAGGAAACTGCCTGGTCACGAACGCGTTTAGAAAGACTATACCGCGTATCGTTGAAAGTGGTGGGGGCCATTTTGGGTGTACTTGTGTTACGCGTATCGTGCCTAAAACGGGCAAGGAATCCTCGGATCATTCAGAAATAGTTCATGAGGGCTAACTGATTAGAAAATAAGGTAAACACTCTGTATTTGGAATATAGGTAAAAACGAAGAAACTAAGAAACTAAGAAAGCGGGTCTCGAACCCTGCGGTATTAAGCGATTCTCTTATGAAAAAACAGAGCATCTCTATTGTGAGAGTGTCACAATAAGACGGCGGCCATCTTGAACTGGTGAACTCAGGTCCTAGTAGGGACTGAATCTTATGTGTGCTATATCTAGACAAAGGGGGGGGTGTTTTACATTAACAAAACATTGAAATAGAGTTAGAATAAAGTTAAAGTTAAGAGGATTAATAGTGCAGAAGGGTGGAGGTACAGTAATTCTTGTATAGTTGTTTACTTAGAATACATTTATCTAGAAAAATGACCCCACGGAATATTTTCGTTTAACCCTTTAGTATCAGAGCGTAGTTTAAACACCCACCTCTGTTCTTTTTCCAACAACCTTTGCTCGAGGTTGTCACATGGTTTGATATGTTCCAACACCACCCACTTCATGTCGTTGGGTGTGTGTTGCATATCATTAAAATGTGCTGTCATCCTGGTGCTCGCTCTGTGGCACCGGATGTTGCTACGGTGTTCACAGATCCTTGTGCCCACCTTCCTGGTTGTCATGCCCACATAGTGGAGATTACAGGGACATGTAATCAAATATACTACACCTACTGTGCTGCATGTGGTAACATTTCTGAGTTCCCATGATGCGCCTGTATTAAAACAGACCCTTTTTGTGGTGGAAGTCAGGTGGCACACGCTGCAGTTCCCACACGGGTGGTGACCCGTTGGTAAAGTACTTATGGTCTGTTGGTTGTTCCTCTGATTAAGTTTCGGGCGCGTGTGTACTAGAAGGTCACGTAGATTCTTACCTCTCCTATGTGAAAACATTGGAGTGGGGATATTTAGATTACCACTGTTTAGGATATTCCAATGTTTTTTCACCATTTTTGTGATCTTGTCTGACGCTGTGCTAAAGGTAGTGATGCAGATGGGTCTCTTATCTTTTCCTGTTTCTTGTTTTACGTAAGTCTCCAGGAGAGCATCTCTATTATTATTTTTTGCTCTTTTCTTGGCTTTGTTGATGATACGAGAAGGGTATTTACGGTTTTTCAGTTTTTCTGCCAGGTCTTTGGCCTGTTCCTCATAGTCATTTATTTCTGTGCAGTTTCTCCTCAACCTGAGGAATTGTCCAAAAGGAAGGTTTTCTTTGAGATGTCTAGGATGAAAACTGTCGTAAAGCAAAAGACAGTTCTTAGCAGTAGGTTTAAAGTGAGTTGTGGTTTTCAGATAACCCTCTGCTGCATAGATATTCAGGTCTAGAAAAATGAGGTCAGACCTACTCATTGTATGGGTAAATTTTAGGAAAGGGTCCTGTGTATTTAGCCATTCCAAAAACAGATTAGCTTCTATTTCATTCCCATTCCATATCACCAGAATATCGTCTATGTACCTTTTCCATTCGATGATCTTGGATCGGTGAGTGTTGTTGTCAGAGAGGATCTTATGTTCCTCCATATGGTAGACAAATAATCCAGCTACACTCGGGGCGAAGGTGCTGCCCATACTGGTCCCATGTTGTTGTTGGAAAATGGTGTCTTCGAAACGGAAGTAATTTTCAGTAAGGGCCCATTTACAACATTCCAAAACCAAATGTCGAGGTGTGTGATAGGGCATACAGAATATCTTCCAGGATATCCATGGTCGCCTTATGTGGTAGGCTAGTGTAGAGGCTTTCTACATCTAAACCAATAAGAATGTTATTAGTTGGATTGAAAGGGAGGTCTTTTAGAAGGGAAAGGACTGCTTTTGTGTCCTTAAGGTAGGTGCTGGTATTTTGTATGAGCGGTCGTAAGAAAGCATCCGCAAATTTTGACAAGGGTTCTAGAATAGATCCGATACCTGAGACGATTGGACGTCCCGGAGGATTCTCTAACCTCTTATGGATCTTTGGTAGTGTGTAGAAGTATGGTACTGTAGGGTGTTTATTAATCAGAAAATCACCCTCTTTTCTGGTTACCCAGTCGTGGGCAAGGGCTTCTTCTACCATGCTAGTTATGCCAATCCTTATTCGTTCAGTTGGATCCTCTGCGATGCGTTTGTAATTTCTCTCTTCAGATAGTAGTCTGAGGCATTCTGAGCGATATGCCTCTGTACTTTGTATGACAATGCCTCCTCCTTTATCCGCTGGTTTTATGACAATTGCTACGTTGTTGGCCATAGATTTTATGGCATCTTGTTCCATTTTCGTTGTGTTATGGAATATCTTGAGGGTTCTTGGATCCAGATCTCCTGCTTCTTTAAGAACCGCTTTCTCAAAGGCCATTAGTTCTACTGGTAAAACGGTCGAGGGTGGTGTAAATGTGGACTTCACGTGTAGATTCGTATCACCTCTTTGGTAATCTGTTGGCGGTCTATTTTCAAAGAAAACCCGTAATTTCAGTTTCCTTATAAACTCGCTTAATTCACAGCTGAGTAGGAACTTGTCCAGGGATGGGGTGGGTACAAAACCTAAACCCTTCTCAAGGACAGTGAGTTGGATTTTAGATAGGGTGGTTCCTGATAAATTAACCACTAAACTAGATTGTTGCTGGTGCTCGGTAGGTTCGGAGGACCCATGCTCCTCGTATGGCTCCGTGTAGGCTCCAAAGGTTGTGCCCAATGTACTTGTTGACCTCTTCTTGTTTTTCTTCTCTGTGGTCCCTGGCCTCGTCCTAAAAAGGACCCTGTATTCCTGGGTAGACGGTTTGGGTACTTGGTTCCCAGTATGGGTATTGTTGTGGTTGGTATTGTTGTGGACCATTGTAGAAAGGCGTTATTGGAAAAAGTGGTGGTTGGAACTGGGGCCACCCATAGTTTCCTTGGTTGCCCCTGTTTCTCATCCTACGCCCTTGGTAACCCTGTCTCCTCACGTTGTTCTTCCATCCCACGCTGTTATCTGAACTATTGGAGCTGGTGTCTGATCCATCAGTGTCTGTATTGTAGCCCGGGTTTTCCCGGTGAGATGGTAGTCGTCTCTGATGTAGGGGTAGATTGTATCATGGTTAAAGTTTTTTGAATCTTTTTTGAATTTTTGATACTTTGTATCTTTTAATGTCATTTCAAATTCCGTCATGGTTTTGTTCAGTTCCTCTAGGCGTTTCTTCAATTCGGCTGGTGTCTGAAAAGTTTTGAGTTTCACCTCTAGCGTATGGATTTCCTCCTTCATCTCATGTGCTAGGCGTGTTGCAGTCTTTATAATAAGTACAAGCCAATCCCTTGTGCAATGCCAGGAGATTAGCGACCAATCTTTTTTGAACAATTTGTCCTGCTGAAAGATGAATGGTTCATTGCGTACAATGAGTCCTCTAGGGGCAGCGTTTACTCTGAGATATTCTGTCATCATTATCCCATGGATGATTGTTTTCACGTGGTTCCTTTTAAGCTCAGTAAGCTCATCCCAACACTGTGCAGTCTCATTACTGTTTCCAGGTGTCGAATCTACAAAAGGGATCATGGAAGATATGATACTCTCTACTTCTTCCTCAGTGTATGTCAGGCCTGTTATTCCAGCCATATTCTTAAGTGTTGTTGTAGTATGATGTCACGAGACACGAGTGTATGGAAGGGTAAGGGGCTCCCGCAGCTTGCGCTGTATAAATATCAAAACAAAGAGAGGGGGAGAGGAGGATATGGCTAGGTTCGTCCTCCTAGGTACTTGTAAAGCAAAAGAAGATCCGTAAATAATGGATCAGGGAACCTAGCTAATAGGGAAGAGGAGGGGTCTACTGAATGAGTAAGACGCACCTCAAATAAGGGAAAAGAAAATTCTTTTCTTGAGTCCCCTCACTCACCAAAGGTTTCCCCTAGGTGACATGCTTCATCATTGGGGCCATCCCAAGCATCTACTGCTTGGGGCGTGCTGCGACTTGCGATAGTTACGTAGGAGCACTGATTTTTAAGATATGACTATGTGTAGTGCAGTGAAGGGGGAGTGGTGTGAGTGGTTGTTAAAAATTACCTAACTAGTGAACGTAAATGAATTTATTCTTGCTCCTAGTTGGCAAAGGATAAAAAGGGGTTAATAAAAGGGAAAAGAATTAAATGTCCCTAATATTTTAAGTCAACATGTTTCGAGGTATCCCCTAACCTCTTCTTCAGGACGGCATGGGGGCCAGCCCCATGTGTACCACTCCGTGCAAACCTGTAATAAAGTGAAAGATAAGAAAAACAGAGAGGCGCGCACTTATTGTGTCAGCGCTGGATATAATTATGAATTACATACGGTTATACTGAACACGTAGTATCTAATGAAGAAGTAAAAAACAGACAAGTTAGTATACACTGCCTGCCCATCTGTCTCGTGGGCAGGTAAAAACAAAGTCTTTCAGGGATCAAATCAATCCAATAGTGATGGTGCTCTTGACTGTAACTTTAAACATGTACTTAGTTCTGTTCAGTCTACTAGTCTTGTGTCTCTATAATTAAAAAACACATGTTGAAGGAATAAAAATAAAATATAGAAGCACTCGTGAAAGGACATCAAACAAAACAAACATTACATAAAACAGATAATTGCGTGTTGCCTCATGGACCTACTTAATAACTGGCAAAAGTAAGCCCCATGGTCAGCCCGGGTGGAGGAGCCTGAATAAATCCTAGAGAAAGAAAAGTAAAAGTCTTAAGTCGACGTGATCTGTTAAGGACTCGAAAAAGGAAAAAGGAAACCCTCATTAGTAACTTTAGAATGGGCTCCCAGTAAAGAGAATCTTACTTGACTCGGCTAGCCTCCATCAATATGACCTACTCGTTCCCGTAAGCGGACCGCATCTTAGCGTGTCTGGCTTCCGAGAGGTCTAAAGTAGGAAAACAGGAAACTGCCTGGTCACGAACGCGTTTAGAAAGACTATACCGCGTATCGTTGAAAGTGGTGGGGGCCATTTTGGGTGTACTTGTGTTACGCGTATCATGCCTAAAACGGGCAAGGAATCCTCGGATCATTCAGAAATAGTTCATGAGGGCTAACTGATTAGAAAATAAGGTAAACACTCTGTATTTGGAACATAGGTAAAAAACTAAGAAACTAAGAAAGTGGGTCTCGAACCCTGCGGTATTAAGCGATTCTCTTATGAAAAAACAGAGCATCTCTATTGTGAGAGTGTCACAATAAGACGGCGGCCATCTTGAACTGGTGAACTCAGGTCCTAGTAGGGACTGAATCCTATGTGTGCTATATCTAGACAAAGGGGGGGTGTTTTACATTAACAAAACATTGAAATAGAGTTAGAATAAAGTTAAAGTTAAGAGGATTAATAGTGCAGAAGGGTGGAGGTACAGTAATTCTTGTATAGTTGTTTACTTAGAATACATTTATCTAGAAAAATGACCCCACGGAATATTTTCGTTTAACCCTTTAGTATCAGAGCGTAGTTTAAACACCCACCTCTGTTCTTTTTCCAACAACCTTTGCTCGAGGTTGTCACATGGTTTGATATGTTCCAACACCACCCACTTCATGTCATTGGGTGTGTGTTGCATATCATTAAAATGTGCTGTCATCCTGGTGCTCGCTCTGTGGCACCGGATGTTGCTACGGTGTTCACAGATCCTTGTGCCCACCTTCCTGGTTGTCATGCCCACATAGTGGAGATTACAGGGACATGTAATCAAATATACTACACCTACTGTGCTGCATGTGGTAACATTTCTGAGTTCCCATGATGCGCCTGTATTAAAACAGACCCTTTTTGTGGTGGAAGTCAGGTGGCACACGCTGCAGTTCCCACACGGGTGGTGACCCGTTGGTAAAGTACTTATGGTCTGTTGGTTGTTCCTCTGATTAGGTTTCGGGCGCGTGTGTACTAGAAGGTCACGTAGATTCTTACCTCTCCTATGTGAAAACATTGGAGGGGGATATTTAGATTACCACTGTTTAGGATATTCCAATGTTTTTTCACCATTTTTGTGATCTTGTCTGACGCTGTGCTAAAGGTAGTGATGCAGATGGGTCTCTTATCTTTTCCTGTTTCTTGTTTTACGTAAGTCTCCAGGAGAGCATCTCTATTATTATTTTTGCTCTTTTCTTGGCTTTGTTGATGATACGAGAAGGGTATTTACGGTTTTCAGTTTTTCTGCCAGGTCTTTGGCCTGTTCCTCATAGTCATTTATTTCTGTGCAGTTTCTCCTCAACCTGAGGAATTGTCCAAAAGGAAGGTTTTCTTTGAGATGTCTAGGATGAAAACTGTCGTAAAGCAAAAGACAGTTCTTAGCAGTAGGTTTAAAGTGAGTTGTGGTTTTCAGATAACCCTCTGCTGCATAGATATTCAGGTCTAGAAAAATTAGGTCAGACCTACTCATTGTATGGGTAAATTTTAGGAAAGGGTCCTGTGAATTTAGCCATTCCGAAAACAGATTAGCTTCTATTTCATTCCCATTCCATATCACCAGAATATCGTCTATGTACCTTTTCCATTCGATGATCTTGGATCGGTGAGTGTTGTTGTCAGAGAGGATCTTATGTTCCTCCATATGGTAGACATATAATCCAGCTACACTCGGGGCGAAGGTGCTGCCCATACTGGTCCCATGTTGTTGTTGGAAAATGGTGTCTTCGAAACGGAAGTAATTTTCAGTAAGGGCCCATTTACAACATTCCAAAACCAAATGTTGAGGTGTGTGATAGGGCCATGTTGCTCCATACAGAATATCTTCCAGGATATCCATGGTCGCCTTATGTGGTAGGCTAGTGTAGAGGCTTTCTACATCTAAACCAATAAGAATGTTATTAGTTGGATTGAAAGGGAGGTCTTTTAGAAGGGAAAGGACTGCTTTTGTGTCCTTAAGGTAGGTGCTGGTATTTTGTATGAGCGGTCGGAAGAAAGCATCCGCAAATTTTGACAAGGGTTCTAGAATAGATCCGATACCTGAGACGATTGGACGTCCCGGAGGATTCTCTAACCTCTTATGGATCTTTGGTAGTGTGTAGAAGTATGGTACTGTAGGGTCTTTATTAATCAGAAAATCACCCTCTTTTCTGGTTAGCCAGTCGTGGGCAAGGGCTTCTTCTACCATGCTAGTTATGCCAATCCTTATTCGTTCAGTTGGATCCTCTGCGATGCGTTTGTAATTTCTCTCTTCAGATAGTAGTCTGAGGCATTCTGAGCGATATGCCTCTGTACTTTGTATGACAATGCCTCCTCCTTTATCCGCTGGTTTTATGACAATTGCTACGTTGTTGGCCATAGATTTTATGGCATCTTGTTCCATTTTCGTTGTGTTATGGAATATCTTGAGGGTTCTTGGATCCAGATCTCCTGCTTCTTTAAGAACCGCTTTCTCAAAGGCCATTAGTTCTACTGGTAAAACGGTCGGTCTAGATATAGCACACATAGGATTCAGTCCCTACTAGGACCTGAGTTCACCAGTTCAAGATGGCCGCCGTCTTATTGTGACACTCTCACAATAGAGATGCTCTGTTTTTTCATAAGAGAATCGCTTAATACCGCAGGGTTCGAGACCCGCTTTCTTAGTTTCTTAGTTTCTTCGTTTTTACCTATATTCCAAATACAGAGTGTTTACCTTATTTTCTAATCAGTTAGCCCTCATGAACTATTTCTGAATGATCCGAGGATTCCTTGCCCGTTTTAGGCACGATACGCGTAACACAAGTACACCCAAAATGGCCCCCACCACTTTCAACGATACGCGGTATAGTCTTTCTAAACGCGTTCGTGACCAGGCAGTTTCCTGTTTTCCTACTTTAGACCTCTCGGAAGCCAGACACGCTAAGATGCGGTCCGCTTACGGGAACGAGTAGGTCATATTGACGGAGGCTAGCCGAGTCAAGTAAGATTCTCTTTACTGGGAGCCCATTCTAAAGTTACTAATGAGGGTTTCCTTTTCCTCTTTCGAGTCCTTAACAGATCACGTCGACTTAAGACTTTTACTTTTCTTTCTCTAGGATTTATTCAGGCTCCTCCACCCGGGCTGACCATGGGGCTTACTTTTGCCAGTTATTAAGTAGGTCCATGAGGCAACACGCAATTATCTGTTTTATGTAATGTTTGTTTTGTTTGATGTCCTTTCACGAGTGCTTCTATATTTTATTTTTATTCCTTCAACATGTGTTTTTTAATTATAGAGACACAAGACTAGTAGACTGAACAGAACTAAGTACATGTTTAAAGTTACAGTCAAGAGCACCATCACTATTGGATTGATTTGATCCCTGAAAGACTTTGTTTTTACCTGCCCACGAGACAGATGGGCAGGCAGTGTATACTAACTTGTCTGTTTTTTACTTCTTCATTAGATACTACGTGTTCAGTATAACCGTATGTAATTCATAATTATATCCAGCGCTGACACAATAAGTGCACGCATCTCTGTTTTTCTTATCTTTCACTTTATTACAGGTTTGCACGGAGTGGTACACATGGGGCTGGCCCCCATGCCGTCCTGAAGAAGAGGTTAGGGGATACCTCGAAACATGTTGACTTAAAATATTAGGGATATTTAATTCTTTTCCCTTTTATTAACCCCTTTTTTATCCTTTGCCAACTAGGAGCAAGAATAAATTCATTTACGTTCACTAGTTAGGTAATTTTTAACAACCACTCCCCCTTCACTGCACTACACATAGTCATATCTTAAAAATCAGTGCTCCTGCGTAACTATCGCAAGTCGCAGCACGCCCCAAGCAGTAGATGCTTGGGATGGCCCCAATGATGAAGCATGTCACCTAGGGGAAACCTTTGGTGAGTGAGCGGACTCAAGAAAAGAATTTTCTTTTCCCTTATTTGAGGTGCGTCTTACTCATTCAGTAGACCCCTCCTCTTCCCTATTAGCTAGGTTCCCTGATCCATTATTTACGGATCTTCTTTTGCTTTACAAGTACCTAGGAGGACGAACCTAGCCATATCCTCCTCTCCCCCTCTCTTTGTTTTGATATTTATACAGCGCAAGCTGCGGGAGCCCCTTTCCCTTCCATACACTCGTGTCTCGTGACATCATACTACAACAACACTTAAGAATATGGCTGGAATAACAGGCCTGACATACACTGAGGAAGAAGTAGAGAGTATCATATCTTCCATGATCCCTTTTGTAGATTCGACACCTGGAAACAGTAATGAGACTGCACAGTGTTGGGATGAGCTTACTGAGCTTAAAAGGAACCACGTGAAAACAATCATCCATGGGATAATGATGACAGAATATCTCAGAGTAAACGCTGCCCCTAGAGGACTCATTGTACGCAATGAACCATTCATCTTTCAGCAGGACAAATTGTTCAAAAAAGATTGGTCGCTAATCTCCTGGCATTGCACAAGGGATTGGCTTGTACTTATTATAAAGACTGCAACACGCCTAGCACATGAGATGAAGGAGGAAATCCATACGCTAGAGGTGAAACTCAAAACTTTTCAGACACCAGCCGAATTGAAGAAACGCCTAGAGGAACTGAACAAAACCATGACGGAATTTGAAATGACATTAAAAGATACAAAGTATCAAAAATTCAAAAAAGATTCAAAAAACTTTAACCATGATACAATCTACCCCTACATCAGAGACGACTACCATCTCACCGGGAAAAACCCGGGCTACAATACAGACACTGATGGATCAGACACCAGCTCCAATAGTTCAGATAACAGCGTGGGATGGAAGAACAACGTGAGGAGACAGGGTTACCAAGGGCGTAGGATGAGAAACAGGGGCAACCAAGGAAACTATGGGTGGCCCCAGTTCCAACCACCACTTTTTCCAATAACGCCTTTCTACAATGGTCCACAACAATACCAACCACAACAATACCCATACTGGGAACCAAGTACCCAAACCGTCTACCCAGGAATACAGGGTCCTTTTTTAGGATGAGGCCAGGGACCACAGAGAAGAAAAACAAGAAGAGGTCAACAAGTACATTGGGCACAACCTTTGGAGCCTACACGGAGCCATACGAGGAGCATGGGTCCTCCGAACCTACCGAGCACCAGCAACAATCTAGTTTAGTGGTTAATTTATCAGGAACCACCCTATCTAAAATCCAACTCACTGTCCTTGAGAAGGGTTTAGGTTTTGTACCCACTCCATCCCTGGACAAGTTCCTACTCAGCTGTGAATTAAGCGAGTTTATAAGGAAACTGAAATTACGGGTTTTCTTTGAAAATAGACCGCCAACAGATTACCAAAGAGGTGATACGAATCTACACGTGAAGTCCACATTTACACCACCCTCGACCGTTTTACCAGTAGAACTAATGGCCTTTGAGAAAGCGGTTCTTAAAGAAGCAGGAGATCTGGATCCAAGAACCCTCAAGATATTCCATAACACAACGAAAATGGAACAAGATGCCATAAAATCTATGGCCAACAACGTAGCAATTGTCATAAAACCAGCGGATAAAGGAGGAGGCATTGTCATACAAAGTACAGAGGCATATCGCTCAGAATGCCTCAGACTACTATCTGAAGAGAGAAATTACAAACGCATCGCAGAGGATCCAACTGAACGAATAAGGATTGGCATAACTAGCATGGTAGAAGAAGCCCTTGCCCACGACTGGGTAACCAGAAAAGAGGGTGATTTTCTGATTAATAAACACCCTACAGTACCATACTTCTACACACTACCAAAGATCCATAAGAGGTTAGAGAATCCTCCGGGACGTCCAATCGTCTCAGGTATCGGATCTATTCTAGAACCCTTGTCAAAATTTGCGGATGCTTTCTTACGACCGCTCATACAAAATACCAGCACCTACCTTAAGGACACAAAAGCAGTCCTTTCCCTTCTAAAAGACCTCCCTTTCAATCCAACTAATAACATTCTTATTGGTTTAGATGTAGAAAGCCTCTACACTAGCCTACCACATAAGGCGACCTTGGATATCCTGGAAGATATTCTGTATGGAGCAACATGGCCCTATCACACACCTCGACATTTGGTTTTGGAATGTTGTAAATGGGCCCTTACTGAAAATTACTTCCGTTTCGAAGACACCATTTTCCAACAACAACATGGGACCAGTATGGGCAGCACCTTCGCCCCGAGTGTAGCTGGATTATATGTCTACCATATGGAGGAACATAAGATCCTCTCTGACAACAACACTCACCGATCCAAGATCATCGAATGGAAAAGGTACATAGACGATATTCTGGTGATATGGAATGGGAATGAAATAGAAGCTAATCTGTTTTTGGAATGGCTAAATTCACAGGACCCTTTCCTAAAATTTACCCATACAATGAGTAGGTCTGACCTCATTTTTCTAGACCTGAATATCTATGCAGCAGAGGGTTATCTGAAAACCACAACTCACTTTAAACCTACTGCTAAGAACTGTCTTTTGCTTTACGACAGTCTTCATCCTAGACATCTCAAAGAAAACCTTCCTTTTGGACAATTCCTCAGGTTGAGGAGAAACTGCACAGAAATAAATGACTATGAGGAACAGGCCAAAGACCTGGCAGAAAAACTGAAAAACCGTAAATACCCTTCTCGTATCATCAACAAAGCCAAGAAAAGAGCAAAAAATAATAATAGAGATGCTCTCCTGGAGACTTACGTAAAACAGGAAACAGGAAAAGATACGAGACCCATCTGCATCACTACCTTTAGCACAGCGTCAGACAAGATCACAAAAATGGTGAAAAAACATTGGAATATCCTAAACAGTGGTAATCTAAATATCCCCACTCCAATGTTTTCACATAGGAGAGGTAAGAATCTACGTGACCTTCTAGTACACACGCGCCCGAAACCTAATCAGAGGAACAACCAACAGACCATAAGTACTTTACCAACGGGTCACCACCCGTGTGGGAACTGCAGCGTGTGCCACCTGACTTCCACCACAAAAAGGGTCTGTTTTAATACAGGCGCATCATGGGAACTCAGAAATGTTACCACATGCAGCACAGTAGGTGTAGTATATTTGATTACATGTCCCTGTAATCTCCACTATGTGGGCATGACAACCAGGAAGGTGGGCACAAGGATCTGTGAACACCGTAGCAACATCCGGTGCCACAGAGCGAGCACCAGGATGACAGCACATTTTAATGATATGCAACACACACCCAACGACATGAAGTGGGTGGTGTTGGAACATATCAAACCATGTGACAACCTCGAGCAAAGGTTGTTGGAAAAAGAACAGAGGTGGGTGTTTAAACTACGCTCTGATACTAAAGGGTTAAACGAAAATATTCCGTGGGGTCATTTTTCTAGATAAATGTATTCTAAGTAAACAACTATACAAGAATTACTGTACCTCCACCCTTCTGCACTATTAATCCTCTTAACTTTAACCCCTTCGGTGCTTATGACGAGCTGGACTCGTCATGGCACACAGTGCTCGTGTGCTCATGACGAGTCCAGCTCGTCATAAGACCACCCACGGGAAGCGCTGGCGCTCCCCGTGGGAATCCGATCGTCGGTTTTTTGGGGGAAGGCAGGGGAAGGGCTTCCCCTGCCTCCCCCGCCCCCCGCCCTCCCCATCAATGACATCAGCGCGCGGCGCGCTGACATCATTGAGGTTTCCCTTTCTTCCCGACGCGCTGGAAGCCATTTGCTTCCAGCGCGTCGGAAATCAGGTGAGTTTTGGCTCGGGGAGGGGGGTTTGAATCAAAAGAGGCATCGAGGAAAGGAAAGGGTTTTCCTTTCCCCGATGCCTCTTTGTGCATTCCTGCTGCACGATCATGTGATCGTGCAGCAGAAATGCTCACGAGGAGGAGGGAGGGTGATTTACGCAGCTGTAGTGTAGGAAAGGCACTATACATTTCCCCAACGAGGTAGCATTTACTGATTAGCCAGTAGAAAGTACTCCAGTTGAGTAGAGGTATTGCACAAAACGGTGGCATCTTCGTGGACAAATATGCAGGGCAGATGTGCCTTCTCTCCATTTCCAACGTGAAAAGTTAGCTGTAATCCTTGATGGAGGTCTTTGCATCCTTCATTTTCTCGAGCGCAATTCTCGTGTAGAATTCGTGAGCGTGGAGATGTGCCTTCTCTCCATTTACACCCTGAAAAGTTAGCTGTAATCCTTGATGGAGGTCTTTGCATCCTTGAATTTCTCGAGCGCAATGCTCGTGTAGTTCCTGTGACCAGGAGGTTCCTTCTCCTCGTCTGCCGCTGAGATCGTGCTCTGACCCTTTATAACAAGAGGCATGTGAACGGGCCTAGAAGCCCCGCTCGTTTGGCCCCGCCACACATACACTAGCGGTATGCAACGTCTGCCCGCCCTTTTCCCACTATGATGGACAGCTTACTCAAAGGACCCCGGCGCTTTCGGCGCGGTGGCAACGTTACAGACACACAGGTCACTGGAGACAATTCTTCTGGTCCTTTACGCAGCTGTAGTGTAGGAAAGGCACTATACATTTACCCAACGAGGTAGCACTTACTGATTAGCCAGTAGAAAGTACTCCAGTTGAGTAGAGGTATTGCACAAAACGGTGGCATCTTCGTGGATAAATATGCAGGGCAGATGTGCCTTCTCTCCATTTCCAACGTGAAAAGTTAGCTGTAATCCTTGATGGAGGTCTTTGCATCCTTCATTTTCTCGGCGCAATTCTCGTGTAGAATTCGTGAGCGTGGTTAAGCAGATGTGCCTTCTCTCCATTTACACCCTGAAAAGTTAGCTGTAATCCTTGATGGAGGTCTTTGCATCCTTGAATTTCTCGAGCGCAATGCTCGTGTAGTTCCTGTGACCAGGAGGTTCCTTCTCCTCGTCTGCCGCAGAGATCGTGCTCTGACCCTTTATAAACAAGAGGCATGTGAACGGGCCTAGAAGCCCCGCTCGTTTGGCCCCGCCACACATACACTAGCGGTATGCAACGTCTGCCCGCCCTTTCCCCACTATGATGGACAGCTTACTCAAAGGACCCGGCGCTTTCGGCGCGGTGGCAAAGTTACAGACACACAGGTCACTGGAGACAATTCTTCTGGTCCTTTACGCAGCTGTAGTGTAGGAAAGGCACTATACATTTACCCAACGAGGTAGCACTTACTGATTAGCCAGTAGAAAGTACTCCAGTTGAGTAGAGGTATTGCACAAAACGGTGGCATCTTCGTGGATAAATATGCAGGGCAGATGTGCCTTCTCTCCATTTCCAACGTGAAAAGTTAGCTGTAATCCTTGATGGAGGTCTTTGCATCCTTCATTTTCTCGAGTGCAATTCTCGTGTAGAATTCGTGAGCGTGGTTAAGCAGATGTGGCTTCTCTCCATTTACACCCTGAAAAGTTAGCTGTAATCCTTGATGGAGGTCTTTGCATCCTTGAATTTCTCGAGCGCAATGCTCGTGTAGTTCCTGTGACCAGGAGGTTCCTTCTCCTCGTCTGCCGCTGAGATCATGCTCTGACCCTTTATTAACAAGAGGCATGTGAGCAGACCTAAAGCCCCGCCCGTTTGGCCCCGCCACACATACACTAGCGGTATGCAACGTCTGCCCGCCCTTTCCCCACTATGATGGACAGCTTAATCAAAGGTTCCCGGCGCTTTCGGCGCGGTGGCAAAGTTACAGACACACAGGTCACTGGAGACAATTCTTCTGGTCCTTTACGCAGCTGTAGTGTAGGAAAGGCACTATACATTTACCCAACGAGGTAACACTTACTGATTAGCCAGTAGACAGTACTACAGTTGAGTAGAGGTATTGCACAAAACGGTGGCATCTTCTTGGATAAATATGCAGGGCAGGTGTGCAGAATTCGTGAGCGTGGTTAAGCAGATGTGCCTTCTCTCCATTTCCAACGTGAAAAGTTAGCTGTAATCCTTGATGGAGGTCTTTGCATCCTTCATTTTCTCGAGCGCAATTCTCGTGTAGAATTCGTGAGCGTGGTTAAGCAGATGTGGCTTCTCTCCATTTACACCCTGAAAAAGTTAGCTGTAATCCTTGATGGAGGTCTTTGCATCCATGAATTTCTCGAGCGCAATGCTCGTGTAGTTCCTGTGACCAGGAGGTTCCTTCTCCTCGTCTGCCGCTGAGATCCTGCTCTGACCCTTTATCCCCTTCGGTGCTTATGACGAGCTGGACTCGTCATGGCACACAGTGCTCGTGTGCTCATGGCGAGTCCAGCTCGTCATAAGACCACCTACGAGGGAAGCGCTGGCGCTCCCCGTGGGAATCCGATCGTTAGTTTTTTTTTTTTGGGGAGGCAGGGGAAGGGCTTCCCCTGCCTCCCCCGCCCCATCAATGGCGTCAGCGGCGGCGCGCTGACATCAGTGAGGTTTCCCTTTCTTCCCGACGCGCTGGAAGCCATTTGCTTCCAGCGCGTCGTGAAAATCAGGTGAGGTTTGGCTCGGGGAGGGGGTTTGTATCAAAAGAGGCATCGAGGGAAAGGAAAGGGTTTTCCTTTCCCCGATGCCTCTTTTGTGCATTCCTGCTGCACGATCATGTGATCGTGCAGCAGGAATGCCCACTAGGCACCAGGGTTTTTTAATTTTTGTGTTGGGGAGTGGCCAAAGGGCAAGGGTTGCTCCCCTTTTACGGGGGTGAATATTTTATTTATACTGTTAGGCCCACCTACCCCTTAGCTTGGCTGGTGGATTGTGTGTGGACTGGTGCATTATTTGCATATGTGATTGTAATGGTTTTTTTCTCCTTTTTATTCTAGTGTAAAGCTTTTGATTCCTGTTTGCGGTTTCAGCAGTTGTGGTTCTGCAGTTTTGCGTAATTGCATTTATTTGGTAAGAAAAATATTTTTGTTGTGTGTACTCCAAATGAGTATTATTGTCATGCATGAATGAATTTTTTGTAAGTGGTGCCATAATGGCAGCATATTTGTTAGTGTTCAGAGCATGAAATTCTTTGCGATGTTTTGCATTGTCTTATGTGTAATTTTTTTCTTCTTCTTTTTAGTGGGATATTGTTGATCCTTACTGTGTCTGTGCAGAGTAGGTGGTGGTGAGTCTAGCTGCTTCTGTCACGTGAGTGGTATAGTGTTGGAGTATATAGGTCTTTGTGATAAAGCTACATTTTGTTTATTTCTTTTTTTTACAAAGTGTTTGTTGTTGTTGACTTGTTTGACAAGTAACCTTTATTAGTAAGCATTATGGCTAGCTGTAGAATTACTGCTCAGCAGGTGGTTGGTTTGCTTCTTGAATCTTCCTCTGAGCAGGATTATGAGACTGACAGTGCGTCTGAGGGAGAGGAGGGAGGGGAAGATTCAGGCAGTGAGTTTTCTCTCCACATGGAATCATCGGATGATGAAGGTACTCTCAGTGCAGATGAAGTGCCTGATTTAGAGGAGGATACTACTGTGCCGATGGTGCAAGAGGCATCTGGATTGCAGCCTGGGGCTGCTAGGCTTCCTACTGGAAGTGCTGGACTCTGGGTTGATCCAAACATGGTGCAGCCGGTGTTGCCTGCTTTTAGTGGTTATGCAGGGTGTAGAGTGGATTGTGAACATTATTTGCCTATACAGTATTTTCAGTTGTTTATGGGTGATGTATTTTTGGGTGAGATTGTTGAGCAGACTAATTTGTATGCTGAACAGTTTTTGAGGACAACAGTGCCAGACTTAGGCCCCATTCTAGAGCTACCCGGTGGAGTCCCACAAATCTGGAAGAGATGAAGAAGTTTTTGGGTTTGACTTTTTTGATGGGTTTGATAAGGAAGCCGTCCATGGGTTCATATTGGTCTACCAGTCCCTTGATGGCAACGGCCATATTTCCTGCAGTTATGACTCGTGATCGGTATTTACTTTTGCTTCGGATGCTGCATTTTGTTGATAATGGTTTGGCGTTGCCACGAGATCACCCTGAATGTGACCGTCTTTTTAAGATTCGGCCTGTGCTTGATCACTTTGTAGATCGATTTTCAGTGATCTATACTCCAGGGAAAGAAATATCTATTGATGAGTCTTTGGTCCTGTTCAAGGGCCGTTTGGTTTTAGGCAGTACATTCCTAGCAAGAGGGCACGCTATGGAATTAAGCTGTATATGTTGTCTGAGAGTAGGACAGGATATGTTTTTAATTTGCGTGTGTACACTGGTAGGGATTCCACTATTGACCCCCTGGTTGTCCGTCCACTTTTGGAGTTTCAGAGAAAATTGTGTGGGATCTTGCTAGAGGACTGTTTAACAGAGGCCACCATTTGTACCTTGATAACTTCTACACTGCTGTGCAATTGTTTAAGGAATTGTTCAAAGTGGACACTTTTGCTTGTGGCACAATCCGCTCTAACCGTAAAGGTTATCCAAAAGAGCTTGTTTGCAAAAAACTTCAGAGGGGACAGTGCAGTGCCTTGCGTAGTGAGGAACTGCTAGCTGTGAAATTTGTGGACAGGAGGGATGTGTACATGCTGACTACCATCCATGATGAGAGTACTTCACCTGTGGCTGTTTGGGGTCAGATTGCTGAAGTGCGCAAACCTGTGTGCATTTTAGACTACAATAAGCACATGGGTGGTGTTGATAGAGTAGATCAGAGGTTGGAACCTTACACTGCTATTCGTAAGTCTTACATTTGGTATAAGAAGTTGGCCATCCATCTCTTCAATTTAGCAACTTTCAATGCTTTTGTTGTGTTCAAGGAGTGTTCTCCTGCGTCAAAGTTGACTTTTGTTCAGTTTCAGGAGTCTGTCATAGGCAGCCTTGTTGTTGTGGAACAGGCAAGTGTTCCTAGAGTTGGAGTGGTGGAGGATGTGGCTCGATTGAAAGATCGCCACTTTCCTGATCACATTCCTCCTACACCCTCAAAAGACTTTCCCACTAGGAGATGTAGAGTCTGTTGGCGAAGAGGTACGCGGAAGGAGACTCGTATGTACTGCCCTGAGTGTCCTTCTAACCCTGGGCTGTGTGTGCCTGCTTGTTATAGAGCGTACCACAAGCAAAAGAATTATTGGGAGCAACCATGAGTGGTAAAGTGAACTGCCTGGTCTGTAATGTTTAAGAATTGTTGTTCTGTTTCAAGGTTGGCATTAGTGCAATGTATTTAGTTTCTGATTTTGTGTTAGTAGATTTGTATCTATTTGCAATTTGTTTGTGTTTTCTTTTTGCATAAAAAAATCCTAAATGTGATGGTGGTGTGTGTAGGCTGGTGCTTGGCTGGCGGTGTGCGTGGAGTGGCGCTTGGCTGGTGGTGTGCGGGAGTGGCTCTTGGCTGGCGGTGTGCGTGGAGTGGTGCTTGGCTGGCGGTGTGCGTGGAGTGGCGCTTGGCTGGCGGTGTGCGTGGAGTGGCGCTAGGCTGGCGGTGTGCGTGGGTGGCGCTTGGCTGGCGGTGTGCGTGGAGTGGCGCTTGGCTGACGGTGTGCGTGGAGTGGCGCTTGGCTGGCGGTGTGCGTGGACTGGCGCTCGGCTGGCAGTGTGTGAGTAGTGACTTGCTGCTGGTCACTACACACACTGCTAGCGAGCGACACTCCACGCAATCCATCAGCTTGTGTGGTTGCTGTGTTAGGAATGTGGGCGTGTGAAAGTGATGGGCCCTTGAATGGCGCTGTCTGCTGGTGTGAGTGTTGTAATGTGATGGGCCCACGGCTGGTGGTGTGAATGGTTTTGTATTTGTCACACGTATGAAAGGTGTATGAATGGCCTGTAAAGAGGTTGGTGCCTTGTCGTGGCTTTACAGCTCACGAGCTGTGAGTCAATGGTTCAGTTTCTCATCCTTTCAATTATTAACAGTGCATTTCATTTTTGTGAAATCACTTGTTAATACAATTGTATATACTGAACCATCACTCACCCTCGTGCCAAATCCAACCAGTATGTGTGTGTGTGCTTGAGGATTAGATGGCTGTGCAGTAATATATTTTTTGTCTTTCTCAAGCAGGGTGTACCTTGTCCCTTTTTGTGAATGTTGTAATGTGTTTGTTTCGTGCCTGGGGGTGTGAATGGTCTTGTGTGTATCAAGTATGAAAGGTGTGTGAATGGCCTGTAAAGCGGTTGGGGCCTTGACGTGGCTTTACAGCTCACGAGCTGCGAGTCACTGGTTCCGTTTTTGTCCTTTCAATTATTGACAGTGCATTTCATTTTTGTGAAATCTCTTGTTAATAAAATTGTATATACTGAACCATCACTTGCCCTCGTGCCAAATCCAACCAGTATGTGTGTGTGCTTGAGGAATAGATGGCTGTGCAGTAATCTTTGTCTTTTTAGTCTGTCTGCCAAGGTGTACATTCCGTCTAAGAATAACCTACCAACTGTAGATATTGTCGTAAGCGAAACACCCATGGGAGTACATGGTGATATCTCTCTTGTGGATCCCAACAAGTTATGGTCCCCACAATGTCCTGCAAACCTCAAAATGTCTGTCACATTTTCCTTGCAATATTGTGCCAAAATTTTCACGCTGCAGAAATAAACAACACATTATCTCAAAATGACCTGGTTTTGCAAGGGGTCACCTGGGTTTTGGCCCGGGGCTCGCGGCCATATAGGAAACCTACCAAACCCACACATTTCTGAAAAGTAGACACCCGGGGGCTTCCAGGGAGGTATGGCTTGCGTGGATCCCCCAACGTTTCCTTACCCAGAATCCCCTGCAAACCTCAATTTTAGCTGAAAAAATCACTTTTTTCACACATTTTTGTGTGGGAAAGTGTGGCATCACTGGCCTCACACAAATTTCCTACCACCCAGCGTTCCCCAAGGTCTCCCGATAAAAATGGTGCCTCACTTGTGTGGGAGGCCCAAGTACCCGCGACAGGCAGGGCCCACAACGTATTGAGGCGACCTCAAAATGGCCTTTCACAAAACCACCTGGTTTTGCAAAGGGAGTCACCTGGGTTTTGGCCCCGTGCTCGGCGGCCATCTAGGAAACCTACCAAACCCACACATTTCTGAAACGTAGACACCTGGGGGCTTCCAGGGAGGTATGGCTTGCGTGGATCCCCAACGTTTCCTTACCCAGAATCCCCTGCAAACCTCAATTTTAGCTGAAAAAATCACTTTTTTCACACATTTTTGTGTGGGAAAGTGTGGCATCACTGGCCTCACACAAATTTCCTACCACCCAGCGTTCCCCCAGGTCTCCCGATAAAAATGGTGCCTCACTTGTGTGGGAGGCCCAAGTACCAGCGACAGGCAGGGCCCACAACGTGGTGAGGCGACCTCAAAATGGCCTTTCACAAACCACCTGGTTTTGCAAGGAGTCACCTGGGTTTTGGCCCCGTGCTCAGCGGCCATCTAGGAAACCTACCAAACCCACATTTCTGAAAAGTAGACACCCGGGGGCTTCCAGGGAGGTATGGCTTGCGTGGATCCCCCAAAGTTTCCTTACTCAGAATCCCTGCAAACCTCAATTTTAGCTGAAAAAATCACTTTTTCACACATTTTTATGTGGGAAAGTGTGGCATTACTGGCCTCACACAAATTTCCTACCACCCAGCGTTCCCCCAGGTCGCCCAATAAAAATGGTGCTTCACTTGTGTGGTAGGCCCAAGTCCCCACGACAGGCAAGGGCCCAAAACATTTTTTGATAGGCAATGTTGATGTTGCCTCAAAACGTTTTGTGTCCTTGCATGTCGCGGGCACTGGGCCTCCCACACAAGTGATGCACCATTTTTATCGGGAGACCTGGGGGACGCTGGGTGGTAGGAAATTTGTGTGAGGCCAGTGATGCCACTTTCCCACACAAAAGTGTGTGAAAGAGTGATTTTTCAGCTAAAATTGAGGTTTGCAGGGATTCTGGGTAAGGAAGCGTTGGAGGATCCACGCAAGCCATACCTCCCGGAAGCCCCAGGTGTCTACTTTCAGAAATGTGTGGGTTTGGTAGGTTTCCTAGATGGCCTCCGAGCACAGGGCCAAAACCCAGGTGACCCCCTTGCAAAACCAGGTGGTTTTGTGAAAGGCCATTTGAGGTCGCCTCAATACGTTGTGGGCCCTTGCCTGTCGTGGTACTTGGGCCTCCCACACAAGTGAGACACCATTTTTATCGGGAGACCTGAGGGAACGCTGGGTGGTAGGAAATTTGTGTGAGGCCAGTGATGCCACACTTTCCCACACAAAATGTGTGAAAAAAGTGATTTTTCAGCTAAAATTGAGGTTTGCAGGGGATTCTGGGTAAGAAACGTTGGGGGATCCACGCAAGCCTACCTCCTGGAAGCCCCAGGTGTCTACTTTTCAGAAATGTGTGTTTAGTAGGTTTCCCTAGGTGCCGGCAGAGCTAGGGTTCACAAACTACAGCTAGGCACTTTGCCAAAAAGGGTCATTTTTCACTGCGAAATTGAGGTGTGACCACATTGCGTTTTGCGCCGTTTCCTGTCGCAGGCACTAGGCCGACCCACACAAGTGAGGTACCATTTTTCTCGTAAGACTTTGGGGAACGCGGGGTGGGTGGAAATGTGTGGATCCACGCAGATTCCAGAACTTTCCACCACAGAAATGTGGGGAAAATGTGGTTTTTGACAACTTTTTATGTTTGCAAGGGATTCTGGGTAACAGAACCTGGTGGGAGGCAGTCAAGTCACCACATCCTGGATTCCCCTGGGTGTCTAGTTTTCAAAAATGTATAGGTTTGCTAGGTTTCCCTAGGTGCCGGCAGAGGTAGGGTTAAAAAACTACAGCTAGGCGCTTTGCCAAAAAAGGTCATTTTTCACTGCGAAATTGAGGTGTGACCACGTTGCGTTTGCGCCGTTTCCTGTCGCAGGCACTAGGCCGACTCACACAAGTGAGGTACCATTTTTCTCGTAAGACTTTGTGGAACGCGGGGTGGGTGGAAATTTGTGGATCCACACAGATTCCAGAACTTTCCACCACAGAAATGTGGGGAAAATGTGTTTTTTTTGACAATTTTTTATGTTTGCAAGGGATTCTGGGTAACAGAACCTGGTGGGAGGCAGTCAAGTCACCCCATCCTGGATTCCCCTGGGTGTCTAGTTTTCCAAAATGTATAGGTTTGCTAGGTTTCCCTAGGTGCCGGCAGAGGTAGGGTTAAAAAACTACAGCTAGGCACTTTGCCAAAAAAGGATCATTTTTCACTGCGAAATTGAGGTGTGACCACGTTGCGTTTTGCGCCGTTTCCTGTCGCAGGCACTAGGCCGACCCACACAAGTGAGGTACCATTTTTCTCGTAAGACTTTGGGGAACGCGGGGTGCGTGGAAATTTGTGGATCCACGCAGATTCCAGAACTTTCCACCACAGAAATGTGGGGAAAATGTGTTTTTTTGACAATTTTTTATGTTTGCAAGGGATTCTGGGTAACAGAACCTGTTGGGAGGCAGTCCAGTCACCCCATCCTGTATTCCCCTGGGTGTCTAGTTTTCAAAAATGTATAGGTTTGCTAGGTTTCCCTAGGTGCCGGCAGAGGTAGGGTTAAAAAACTACAGCTAGGCACTTTGCCAAAAAAGGGTCATTTTTCACTGCGAAATTGAGGTGTGACCACGTTGCGTTTTGCACCGTTTCCTGTCGCAGGCACTAGACCGACCCACACAAGTGAGGTACCATTTTTCTCGTAAGACTTTGGGGAACGCGGGGTGGGTGGAAATTTGTGGATCCACGCAGATTCCAGAACTTTCCACCACAGAAATGTGGGGAAAATGTGTTTTTTGACAATTTTTTATGTTTGCAAGGGATTCTGGGTAACAGAACCTGGTGGGAGGCAGTCAAGTCACCCCATCCTGGATTCCCCTGGGTGTCTAGTTTTCAAAAATGTATAGGTTTGCTAGGTTTCCCTAGGTGCCGGCAGAGGTAGGGTTCAAAAACTACAGCTAGGCACTTTGCAAAAAAAGGTCATTTTTCACTGCGAAATTGAGGTGTGACCACGTTGCGTTTTGCGCCGTTTCCTGTCGCAGGCACTAGGCCGACCCACACAAGTGAGGTACCATTTTTCTCGTAACACTTTGGGGAACGCGGGGTGGGTGGAAATTTGTGGATCCACGCAGATTCCAGAACTTTCCACCACAGAACTGTGGGGAAAATGTGTTTTTTTTGACAATTTTTTATGTTTACAAGGGATTCTGGGTAACAGAACCTGGTGGGAGGCAGTCCAGTCACCCCATCCTGGATTCCCCTGGGTGTCTAGTTTTCAAAAATGTATAGGTTTGCTAGGTTTCCCTAGTTGCCGGCAGAGCTAGGGTTCAAAAACTACAGCTAGGCACTTTGCCAAAAAGGGTCATTTTCACTGCGAAATTGAGGTGTGACCACGTTGCGTTTTACGCCGTTTCCTGTCGTAGGCACTAGGCCGACCCACACAAGTGAGGTACCATTTTTCTCGTAAGACTTTGGGGAACGCGGGGTGGGGGAAATTTGTGGATCCACGCAGATTCCAGAACTTTCCACCACAGAAATGTGGGGAAAATGTGTTTTTTGACAATTTTTTATGTTTGCAAGGGATTCTGGGTAACAGAACCTGGTGGGAGGCAGTCCAGTCACCCCATCCTGGATTCCCTGGGTGTCTAGTTTTCAAAAATGTATAGGTTTGCTAGGTTTCCCTAGGTGCCGGCAGAGGTAGGGTTAAAAAACTACAGCTAGGCACTTTGCCAAAAAAGGGTAATTTTCACTGCGAAATTGAGGTGTGACCACGTTGCGTTTTGCGCCGTTTCCTGTCGCAGGCACTAGGCCGACCCACACAAGTGAGGTACCATTTTTCTCGTAAGACTTTGGGGAACGCGGGGTGGGTGGAAATATGTGGATCCACGCAGATTCCAGAACTTTTCACCACAGAAATGTGGGAAAATGTGTTTTTGGACAATTTTTTATGTTTGCAAGGGATTCTGGGTAACAGAACCTGGTGGGAGGCAGTCAAGTCACCCCATCCTGGATTCCCCTGGTTGTCTAGTTTTCAAAAATGTATAGGTTTGCTAGGTTTCCCTAGGTGCCGGCAGAGGTAGGGTTCAAAAACTACCACTAGGCACTTTGCCAAAAGGGTCATTTTTCACTGCGAAATTGAGGTGTGACCACGTTGTGTTTTGCGCCGTTTCCTGTCGCAGGCACTAGGCCGACCCACACAAGTGAGGTACCATTTTTCTCGTAAGACTTTGGGGAACGCGGGGTGGGTGGAAATTTGTGGATCCACGCAGATTCCAGAACTTTCCACCACAGAAATGTGGGGAAAATTTGTTTTTTGGACAATGTTTTATGTTTGCAAGGGATTCTGGGTAACAGAACCTGGTGGGAGGCAGTCAAGTCACCCCATCCTGGATTCCCCTGGTTGTCTAGTTTTCAAAAATGTATAGGTTTGCTAGGTTTCCCTAGGTGCCGGCAGAGGTAGGGTTCAAAAACTACAGCTAGGCACTTTGCCAAAAAGGGTCATTTTTCACTGCGAAATTGAGGTGTGACCACGTTGCGTTTTGCGCAGTTTCCTGTCGCAGGCACTAGGCCGACCCACACAAGTGAGGTACCATTTTTCTCGTAAGACTTTGGGGAACGCGGGGTGGGTGGAAATTTGTGGATCACGCAGATTCCAGAACTTTCCACCACAGAAATGTGGGGAAAATGTGGTTTGTTTGATAATTTTTTATGTTTGCAAGGGATTCTGGGTAATAGAACCTGGTGGGAGGCAGTCCAGTCACCCCATCCTGGATTCCCCTGGGTGTCTAGTTTTCAAAAATGTATAGGTTTGCTAGGTTTCCCTAGGTGCCGGCAGAGCTAGGGTTCAAAAACTACAGCTAGGCACTTTGCCAAAAAAGGGTCATTTTTCACTGCGAAATTGAGGTGTGACCACGTTGCGTTTTGGGCAGTTTCCTGTCGCGGGCACTAGGCCGAACCACACAAGTGAGGTACCATTTTTCTCAGAAGACTTTGGGGAACGCGGGGTGGGTGGAAATTTGTGGATCCACGCAGATTCCAGAACTTTCCACCACAGAAATGTGGGGAAAATGTGGTTTTTTTGACAATGTTTTATGTTTGCAAGGGATTCTGGGTAACAGAACCTGGTGGGAGGCAGTCAAGTCACCCCATCCTGGATTCCCCTGGGTGTCTAGTTTTCAAAAATGTATAGGTTTGCTAGGTTTCCCTAGGTGCCGGCAGAGCTAGGGTTCAAAAACTACACCTAGGCACTTTGCAAAAAAAGGGTAATTTTTCATTGTGAAAATGTGGTACGTCCACGTTGCATTTTGAGCCATTTCCTGTTGTGGGCACAAGGGCTACCCACACAAGTGAGGTACCATTTCTATCGGGAGACTTAGGGTAACACAGAATTGTAGAGCAACTGTTATTACCTATTGACTTTCGATGCATTTCTGCCTTCCAAATGAAAGACAATGTGTAAAAAATAAGTCATTTTGAAAAATGACCTATAATTCTCATGCTAGTATGGGTACTCCCAATTTCGGAAATGTGCAAATATCTACTGTTTCTAAAATCTACATTTTGTTCCCATTTCAGAAATACATAGGTGTCTTTCATAACAATTTTTACATGTATACATTTTCCCAAAATAATTGCTATATACCCGGTACTTAAAAAAATCATTGCAAGATGTTGCTCAATTATTGGCTCTGGGTTCGTCGGGTTCTTGGTGAACCTACAAGTCCTATATATCCCCACAACCAGAAAGGTCCAGCGGATATAACGGTATATTGCCTTCAAATAGCTGTCATAATTAGAAGAAGTTACAGGTGAAAACGTTGACACAAATGGCTGTTTTTTTCAACTAATTTTCAATTTTTCCTTTATTTAACTGTTAGTTTCTATAAGGAAAACTTTAAGGATCTACACAAATGACCCCTTGCTGAATTCAGAATTTTGTCTACTTTTCAGAAATGTATGGCTTTCCAGGATCCATTATTGGTTTCATACCCATTTCTACCATTAACTGGAAGGAGGTTGAAAGCACAAAAAATAGCAAAAATAGGCTATGTCCCAGAAAAATGCCAAAACTGTGTAAAAAAGTTGGTTTTCTGACAAAAGTCTGCTTGTCCCTGAAAGCTGGGAAGATGGCGATTTCATCCCCACAACCCCTTTTTTGATGCCATTTGCAGGGAAAAATCAAGACGCTTTCATATGTAGCCCTTTTTTCGCATTTTACAAAAAAAAAAAAAATTTAGCTGTATTTTGACTAATTTCTGGGTCCCCTCTAGGGGAATCCACAAACCTTCTACAATCCCCATGATGTTAGAAAAAAGGACGCAAATTTGGCATGGATACCTTATGTGGTCAAAAATTTACAGGGGCCTAAGCGCGCACTACCCCAAATAGCCAAAAAAAGGCTTAGCACAGGAGGGGAAAAGGCCTAGCAGCGAAGGGGTTAACTTTATTCTAACTCTATTTCAATGTTTTGTTAATGTAAAACACCCCCCCCCTTTGTCTAGATATAGCACACGTAAGATTCAGTCCCTACTAGGACCTGAGTTCACCAGTTCAAGATGGCCGCCGTCTTATTGTGACACTCTCACAATAGAGATGCTCTGTTTTTTCATAAGAGAATCGCTTAATACCGCAGGGTTCGAGACCCGCTTTCTTAGTTTCTTAGGGGCCCATTACGATACCCGGCGTAAAAAAATCCGCCAGGCATGGAAGCGGCAAAAATCCGCCCGCACACACCGCCTGAACACCGACCACGCCATTATGAGTACACAAACTGAAAACCGCCATCGGCGGAAAAATCATACAAAATACCGCCCGCCATCGTCCGAGTCGGAGTCAAACCGCCCGCCACGGACGGAAACACGCACGACAACACAAAACCGCCCGCCCACACGGCCGACACACCGCACGTGAAATTACGATCGCACCGCCATGAGCGCGGAAAAACAACAAATATACCGCCCGCTAGCGCAAACAACGCCGATGAGAATCGACACGGCAGAAGCCATGGCGCCCACGTACCTGCACAGAAACCATCCGCACACAAAACCAATAGCACACAACATGGCCAACAAGTCCACACAGCAAGGCACGCACAAATACACAAGCACAGTACACATCCCGAAAACACCCCCGGACAAACAAAAAATACAAAGGCCAGAACCCCAGACACAACACACCTGAAAACAACAGACCATGAGGACACACCCACATAGGTGAGTACAAAAGCAGCACTCCCACAGACCACAACCCCTTGCTACATTGCAAACCAGAGAGGAGAGGAGAGGACACAGTGACACAGCAAGGACAGCAGCACACCACAGAAACGCACACATCACCACCACCACCACCACCACCACCACCAAACACCACCACCACCACCACCAAACACCGGCACCACAAACCCCCTGCACATTACACAACACACACCGCACCAGCACCACAAACACCATGGCACCACAAAGGATGCCCAAGTTCACGCCCATGGAGCTGACGGTCATGGTCGACGAGATCATCAAGGTGTACCCACAAATCTATGGGAACATGGTCCAGCACACACCACTAGCCACCAGAAACAGAATGTGGACCCGGATCGTAGACCAGGTCAATGCAGTCGGGACCCTGCCCAGGAACAGAGGTGAAATAAACAAACGTTGGAATGACGTAAAGAGCCTGGTCAAGAAGAAGGAGGGCAAAAACAGAGAGCTGGCTGCCGTCACTGGCGGAGGGAATCCCGCGCTCTTTAAGACCTTCAAAGCGTGGGAGGAGAAGGTGCGAGTCGTAATACATCCGGAGATCCTCGCCGGATTAGCAGGGGGAGTGGAGGCTGGTAAGTACAAACTAATGTATACTAGCACACCGCTATGTACTCACATGCGCAACCACCATGCCACAGCTCCCAGGGACAAACACCCCCATGTCCAGCACACAATACACAACACATCACACACACATGCAACAGACACCACCACACACAGCCCAAACCGAACAACTGCAAGATGCGTGGGGACATGTGTACACTAAGCCAGCCACGTAACCACCAACAGGTCCCCAAATATGCCAGAAGCGCCACAACGAGCACCCACCACACCCATGTGTCCGCCACAGCTGCACCAACTGACAAGTAACAGGTAAGTGGCAGGAACACAAAGTGCAGTGGGTCGGAGGGGGACAGCTGAAGTACAACACCCACCAGGCCCCCACTCCCACAGACCAGCAAGGTGGAGCACTCCCCACACCCATGTGTCAGGCACAGCTGCACCAACCGACAAGTAACAGGTAAGTGGCAGGAACACAAAGTGCAGTGGGTCGGAGGGGGGACAGCTGAAGTACAACACCCACCAGGCCCCCAGTCCCACAGCACAGCAAGGAGGAGCATCCCCCACACCCATGTGTCAGGCACAGCTGCACCAACCGACAAGTAACAGGTAAGTGGCAGGAACACAAAGTGCAGTGGGTCGGAGGGGGGACAGCTGAAGTACAACACCCACCAGGCCCCCAGTCCCACAGCACAGCAAGGAGGAGCATCCCCCACACCCATGTGTCAGGCACAGCTGCACCAACCGACAAGAAACAGGTAAGTGGCAGGAACACAAAGTGCAGTGGGTCGGAGGGGGGACAGCTGAAGTACAACACCCACCAGGCCCCCAGTCCCACAGCACAGCAAGGAGGAGCATCCCCCACACCCCACACCCACGTGTCAGCCACCGCAGTGCACAACGACAGCCGAAAGGCAGACATCACGGTCCACAGCAATCGGTGTCAGTGGGTGTACAGCCACCCCCACGACCCACTACACCCCCCACCCCCACAGACCTGCAACATGGAGCACCCCCCGCTAAGAGCCATGTGGCATCCAGTACAGTGCACGCACGAACAACTTGCAGGTGGGAAACTGGACAGGGCTGGATTACTGGAGGCATGAGGACCATAACACCACCAACACATGGGACATGTCACGTAGCACACGAACACGCAGCACCGCCCACCGTCACGAACAAGTGAACAATGTGCACACGGACATGAACAGCAGACTCACACCCCACATGACCCATCACAGACATAGCAACACCCAAGGAGCCACGTCTGCATGCACAAGCCACACTGAACATAGTCCCACACGGCAGCCACTGTGCAACTCATCACACACAACCGAAACACCATTGAAGTCCTGTCCATGTAGCCCCTACTGCCTGTCAACCACACACCCCACAACTACGCCTATGTAAGACAAACAACACTAGACGCAACAGAGCGGAACAACAGAAATGCACACGAACACCACTGAACCCATCAAACACACAGACACACCATGCACATACAACATACCATCCATCCCATCCGTCAGCCCCAGTCTCATGAAAGGCATGTCATCCGCACAGCTGCCACACATACAGCAGTCACGCTAAGACACATGCCCATGACCAACCATGTGCCAGAAGTCAATTAAGCGCACGACACACTGTGAGCAACAACACACAACATGGGCCACACCCCCGAGCACTGCAGTGATGCACATGGCACAGGGCAGCACGCACACCAAGGAGATGGGACAACTGCAATACGTTGGCTGGCACACAACTATCACTCACTCATAACGATGCGTCCAATGCCATGTCCAGTAACCACAACAGACAGCAAATATGCAGGGCATGTCAGGCATGCACACACCTCAGACCATGCACTGTCATGCTGCCACAACACATGTCACGTTCGGCACCCATGGCTCACAGCATGTACCCCAAAAGCATATCCCCTCCCAAATGCGAATCAGGGGCATGGCCCCCATGTTGCCATATGCGTTCCTAAGCGTTCCATTTGAACCCCAAAAGCATATTCCATCCCAAATGCGAATCTGGGGCATGGCCCCCATGTTGCCATATGCGTTCCTAAGCGTTCCATTTGAACCCCAAAAGCAAAGTACAAACCAGACCCAGGATGGGCCAGGAGCCCGCATACACCAGAGTCACAATGAGTAGGGGCAAAGCAACACACCCATCGGCATGGCCAATCCGTCCCATGCCACATGTGCACAGCACACAGTCCCATTGCCTAGCACACACACCTACAGATGCCACAGCCACACACTCGCCTCCGGGGAAACCCATGTACGAGATTGCACGAACTGCCAATGTCAGGCGACTAATACATACTTCGCCAGGTGCAACACAATAACAAATCTCATTCTCTCCACAGGTGACGAACTGCTGGACGCTGGGGATGGAGACAGCAGCCAGCACAGCCAGCCTACAAGCCCCCAACGAGGACACACGGATCTGGAGGATCTGTCCACCTCTTCGGACACGGACTACCAAGCTGGCCCATCTGGCGTGGCAGGGCCCAGCCGCTCCCCAGGACCCCTCCTACCCACCAACCCATCATCCAGGGATGCTGAACAGTCCCAGTCCCCTGCTGCCACTGTCGTTGCGGCCACACCCACGGTCATTGCGGCCACTACCACTGCCGCAACCGCCACCATCGCCGCACCGACCATCACCGCCTCCACCACCACCACGTCTTCGCTGGCACCAGCCCCAGCGCAGGTGGTGGCCCGGCCGACTGGATCCACCCTGGGAGCCACAGCGAGGACCGTGGTGAGCAATGTGGCTAGTGGGCAGGCCGGTGGCAGCAGGACTGGTAGGAGGAGCAGGGTCAGGGAAACGCCAGCCTCCCCTGGGAGCCATGCCCTGCCTCAAATGGACAGAGTCCTTGGGGCCTATGAAGAGGCCCAAGGACAATGGGCCAGGTCTGCTACTGACACGCGGGAGGTGCTGGGGGTGCTGAGGTCCATGGACGCCCATATGGGCCAATTCGTGTCCCGTATGGACCAACTCGTGGACCTCATGGGCCAGCTGGTGGTGGCGGTGGGGTCACAGGCAAGGCCAGCAACACCACCTCCGCCACCACCTGCTAGGGCGCAGGGTCGGCCAGCAGTGTCCACTTCCCCTGCGTCCACAGCCAGTGAGCACACCTCACCCACCACCAGCAGGTCGCCACCACACACCCCCTCCCAAACGTGGAAGGGGCCGTCCGAAGAGGAAACAGATCTCCCGGGAGGACTTTGCACGCTCCAGTCGCAAGTGAGGCAGCCAGCCAGCCTTCCGCCAGCCTTCCTTGACCAGCCACTGCATTGACTTGCTCTACGATCCCACTCCACACAGCCATCTGGATGGCATGTGTGTGTTGGACTATGGACATAGAACCAGTGGGTACACCCTGATCATCACGCAGCCATGACCGACAGCTCATTGTCACTGCACGCACCACTTTTGTCATCACCTTACACACAATCACATGTCACAGTTTGGAATAAATGCACCTTTTTCACTAACTGCTGTTTGTGCCCTGTGTCTTTATTGTACGGAATACAACGGCCACCTTGGGCGGAAAGGCACCTGATGCGTGGCATGGAAATGGAATCCGGAGGGCCTGTAGGGACCTAGGGGTGGGAGACAGAACAGGAGCACATTCAATGAGTGTGTCACACACCCATCACACAGTACATGTCAACAACTACAAGCAATGTACACACATCGCACAGAGCAATAGGGCACAATGCCACAGTCACCAACAGTGGCATACTACCCTGGCCATGGAGCGTTGACACACTGCACGCAGTGAACATACGGCCACCCTGACACAGCACACACACACCTGCATAGATACAGACACATCATCCGTCGTACATGGACACTCACCGTCAAGTGAAGTAGCGGGCGATGAGCTGCTGGCGCACATTCCCAGCTTCCTCCTCTCCGCTGTCCACCTCACTCGAGCTGTCCTGGTCTGCGGGCTGGGGCCCTGGTTGATCTCCGTCATCCACAATGAGGGGGATCTGCTTCCGAATGGCCAGATTGTGCAGCATGCAGCACGCCACCACTATCTGGCACACCTTCTGTGGGGAGTACGCCAGTGCACCCCGGTGCGGTCCAGGCACCTGAACCTGGACTTGAGGAGGCCAAAGGTACGCTCGACCACACGTCTGGTCCTCCCATGTGCCTCATTGTATCGATCGTCTGCTGGGGTGCGAGGATTCCTCAATGGACTGAGCAGCCATGCCCCATTCGGATACGCAGAGTCACCTGGGTGTGAGGGACACAGAGAACCGTTGCTATTCCAACTGGACAGGGGACAGCATCGCACAACCAGCACGCTACACCACTCCACATACTCACCGACAATACAGCCACGATCCTGTTGCAGATTGGCCATCAGTCGTGGCAAGATGCTGTTGCGCATTATGTGTGCGTCATGGGCCGAGCCTGGAAACTTTGCACACACGTGGGTGATCACCATGTCCGCAAGGCACACCACTTGCACATTCAGGGAGTGCGTGTGCTTCCTGTTGCGGTACAGGTGCTCAGTGGCCTGTGGTGGAACAAGGCCAACATGAGTGCAGTCAATGGCTCCCACGACGTGTGGGATTCTGCCAAGGGCATAGAATGCACCCTTCACTGCCGCCAATTCACGAGCCCTGGGGAAGCGGATGTACCTGTTCCGGTACAGCATCATGGCTGCCAGTACATCCCTCAGCACCTTGCTGAACATGGGCTGGGACATCCCTCCTCCACTGCCCACTGTGTGCTGGAATGACCCAGTGGCGAAGAAATGCATGGCGGCCATCACCTTAGCCGTGGGGGTGACAGCAGTCGGATACACCCTGCGGGGACGGAGATGGGGCTCTAACATGGCACACAGTCGATGCAGAGTTGGCCTGTCCAGCCGAAACTTCCTGATTACCTCTGTATCGTCCATGTCCGCCAGCAATTGGTATGGGCGGTCAATGTTCGGTCTCCGCCTGGGTTAAATGGCAGAGGACACATGTCAAAGCAACACGGCACATAGCAATTTCGCATACACATCACTGACATGACTGAGCAAGCACATGGGCCACAGCCCAGCTGTCAAGCTGGGACGGCACGGCCACAATACACTTACACAGGTCTCCCAACAATGGCAATGGCAAGTGAGACATACCACTGCCATGTGCATGCACATGGGGATCTAGGCCCCAATGACTTGCGGGCGTGCTGATGGGGACTGACTGCATATTCGTCAAGCGGCAACGCCACGGCAACATGAGTGTCTGCTGAGCATGGTACTGCTTCCGAGGCTGGATGAGTATGGCACACGGCGACGACGATGTGGGCACGGGCTGAGCGGCCAATACAAGTGGGACCTGTGGCACGAGGGGATATGAGACAGTAGTAGGTGTCAGCACTGCACCCTATGTACAGCACTGTACGGATCACAGCTCCCGAAACATTGACTGGTGTCCGCATTGACAGCCCCATGCCAAGACGGCTGTGTGCTTGCAGTCACACGTCACAGGTGAGAGGTTACATTGCACGTGCCAGGTGGCAGTCGTACATAGTGGGAGCTGGCATGTGTGTGCATGTGTCTCCTGTTCAGGATCCACCAGATGGGCGCTGACTCTGTACTGACCATTGGACACAGCATGTTCCGTGGAAGGCTTGTGTGTGTGGGATGGTGGCACTGGATGTGCCTCCGTTGGGTGGGGGGCCATGCACAGGGCGGGTACGTCGATGATTGCGCATTGTTGGTCACGGTGGGTGCACCAGCTAAGATGTGTTGCCCTGTGTTCAATTCCTATGTCCGCATGATGATGGACTGTGGATGTGGGCAGACTACACATTGGTCGATGTGCTGTCTATATGCATGTGCCTTCACACCAGGCACAGCTGCCCCTGCACATGTGACCCCTGCTGGACTCGCTGCTGGGTCTGTGGAGCTGATGCACCTTCTGCGCGTGGGCGGACAGCTCTCCTCACTTCCCTCATTGCGCATGTCATGTCTTTGCCGCAGGTGACATGGATCATGGAGGGCCCACATGTACGCGTGGGTAGGCTACACATGATTGTTCACTGGTCGCCACCCCCAGTCAGTGTTTCGAATGGGAAGGTAGTCGTGCTGGTGGTATGTTCGATGTGGCGGATGGGCGGGCCTAGGTGCGGGCTTACATTCCGGACATGGGGGGTAGTTGGATTGGCGACTAGTTGCAGTACACACGGGACACGTCTCTTCCTTTCCACATCTGGGTCATCCCTTGTACTAACTGACAGTGATACAGTCATCTTCGCCCCAGCCCTCATGTCCTCCCTCGCCCCCCAATATGCATGCTCACCTGCGAGGCTAGCGCTTGCACAGGCAGCCCCAAGCTCGCACCAGAGAGGGCAAGGAGTGTATGTGTGGTCAAGTTGCACGAGTGGGCTGTCTCAGGGTATGATGTGTGGCGGGACGCCGTCCACCTGCGTGGTGCCCCAAATGGAGACCCGGCCTGCATGGACTATGCATCACAGTCTTCGCCTTCCGGATCCGCCACCTGCGACACCCAGTGGCTGTGGCTGCCCTTGCGGCCATGCCGCGTCCGTCTGTGGCTGATGGCCCACACATTCACTCTTTGGCCTCTCTGGGGAGGGCTCGGGGGTGGTGGCGCACGCGCTTGCACTTAGTCGCAATGGCATGTGGCGTGGTTGGTATGATGGGCAATGGATGGGATGGTGCGAGCCACCTCCCGTGACGTCAGTGCTGCTCGTGCTGTGGTGCGTCCCCCTACACTTCCATTTGACTTTTGCCATGCTGGACGTTGAGGTTCTATTGCCTGCATGATATGACCAGGAGGAGCGCGAGGAGACCTCTCACACACCATGCTCCACTGCCATCCCGTGCCCTGTATCGCCTGTGCGGATTGACTATGTTGGGGTTACACCTGGTCGACTGGGGCTGTGTGTGCCTTGTCAAGGGGCATGGCGGGCGCACAACAGGATCCAGCTTGTCCACAGAGGGTGGGCTGAGGTGCACCTGGTACCGCTTTGTACGTGTGCCCGGCTGCTGTGCACACACGTGTTCACTCCCCCGACAGGTGTCCTCTCACAATGCCCAGGGAAGCGGTGGTGTACTGTTCATGAGCCCTCCCAACACGGCGTGCTCCAACTTGGCATGTGCGCATCTACCCGTCGCACCCACCCACCTGAGCACTGCGTCCATACGACTTCACACGACACATGTGTGTCTTCCACAGTAGTGCTACTCATTTGCGTTGACATCCAATACCAGTGGACTACATGGTCATGTCACGACTGCCGTGTACTTCACATACTCTCATCCTCTCTCATTCGTACTTGTGAAATGAGTCAGCGGAGGCAGTTTTGGTTTCAAACATTATATTGAGTCTTCTGTCCTCTGTGATGCAGTATAGTGGACACTACTGGCAGCGGAATACATGTTGAGGATATACTGAGCATGATTACAAATGGGATAGGGTGTGGGGTTACATCTGCTTGGCCAAGGCTGTGCTAATGTACATTTACGTATAGCTGCGGAGCTGCGGACTTTGACACAGACGGTATACATGTAGCCTACCAGACCGCTCGGCATCATGGGCACAGTCCATCTCAGTTCCATGTGACAGGTTTGCTGCGGTTGTTCCTCATGCACGCGTGCATGTGAGATGACATCAGGGCATGTGCTTGCGTGCATGCAGCGGCGTGCCACTTGTTGTTGCACTGTGGTGGTTACTGGACATGTCACAGTCACTGGGGTCGTGTTGTTGTTGTATGCACTTGTCGTCCATGCAAAGGTCCTGGTATGGGATTCCCGGGCGGGGGTGGGAGGGTGCAGCACCCACAGACTCCAGGCGACCTATTCATGTCCACTGAGCGGTGTGTGTGTCCATGGGCGCTGGATCCATGTCGTGTCCTGGTTGTTCGTGCAGTTCCGTCCATGTGGGTGCGATACACAGAGCCCATGCCACTGCCTCCCACGATGCATGCGGTGTTCCTGGATGTGATGGGGAACAGTGTGCATGTCCCGGTCATATCTGATGTCATGGCGATGTCGTTGATGGTGTGGTTACAGTTGCCGGTCGTTTGGTATGGCTGTTGTGGTGGTGACTGGCCAGTCCGTGCGGAAGCTAAGCATGGGTGCGGGGTTGGACATCATAGGTCACTCGGGGAACCTGCGTTGTGGTCCGACGTATTTACAGGTTGTCAGGTATGCGATGCCGTCCAGCAGGGCTTCCATGTCATTGGTGGTGTACATGTTTGCCAGCCAATGAAGCGGATGGTGGCTGTCAAGGTGTTGTTCGTAGGTTGTCCCTTGGAGGACCATGATGGGGCATGCTGGGTGACATTCGATGTAGCTGTTCTCGATGATCCGTCGTGTGGAGGCACAGTGGTTCCATTTCAGTGCGCGTGCGATGTTGGCCACATACGCCATGCCCCCATAGGCAGAGCAGGCCCTGTCGTGTGCGTCCAGAGGGAGGAGTAGTGGTAGCAGGTCCGCCTTCAGACATGCCGGGTTGGAGAGGCATATCTCGACGGGATGCTGGTAGGGACACCTCCGACAGTAGAAGACGGGCATGACGCAGCTGAACAATGTGATGCGGTAAGTCAGTCGGTAACTTACGTTCAGCAGGGACAGGAGATCGCATCCCAATGTATGTATCGTGCTGGTTTGGTACAGCTTGAGCTCTTCGGCGTAGTTGGGTAGGTGTGTTGCGGTTGCCATTTCGCAGCGGTTCGTAGAGGTGGCGTGCTCCGGCTGTGTGTGCAGTCTGCAATGTGCACGCTCCGGGGTTGCTGTGAGCTCTGTGTAGTCGTGGGGAGACAGGACTTGTGTTCTGTTGGCTTGTTTGGAGGACACGGGCCCTCTTCCCACATGCTTCTCAGACAGTTCAAGGTCGGTGCTGTGTGACTCCTTCCAATTAACTTGCATGTGGCCGACATGGGGAGTGTTTTCTTCTTTCTTCCCCGTCCGTTGTGTGCTTCTGTGATATGCGCTATCTGCCGTGTGGTCGGTCTCCTCGGCATGCCTGTGTTGGTCTATTCTTGGACAATGGCTGTATTCACCGGCTTCTGTCGTAGGGCTGTGGTTTCGGTGTTGGAATGGAAGGTCATTCAGTGCTGTCTGCTCTCCCTTGTGTGGGCGGCAGGCTGCCTTTCCGCTCTGCGTTGGGCCTTGTGTGTGGATGTAATTCTTGGGCCACCTGTTGTCGGTCCCTGGGTTCTTTGGTGTTCCGTTTCATGTGTCTTGTTCATATGTGCAGGGTGGTATGGGTTTTTCAGTGTGGTACTGGCGTTCCTCTTCCCGAAGGGGCCCTGCTTCTCCTAGTTGGTGTTGCCGCCGCTGTGTGCTTCGCCATGTTTGTTACACTGGGGTGTGTCCTGCTGTTGCGTGACTTCACTGACATGTGTGCGTCGTTTGTGTGGCGTTGGGTGTTGTCCGTGAATTGGGCGTTGGGGACATGTCTGTGGCAGGCCTGTCACGTGTCATGTGCGTTCGGGGTGGGGCTGGTGTGTGTGCTGCTTGGTTGTGTCCCTGTGTCTGTGTGCGACGCATGCATGGCGCTGCGGTTGGCCTCTGCGTTGTGCGCATGTGTGGCGGCGTCATCGGCGCTTTGGGGCCGTGACGGGGTGGTTGGTTCCTAGTCCCAGGTGGTGTGTACACATGTGTTCCGCGATGTTAGGATTTGGCCTGTGTGTCATATGTGGATGCAATGGTGGATGTGTAGTGTGCACGCGCTGGTGGGGGGTTGTCCGCTTTATCCGCCCTTGCACTGTGTGCGCTGTTTGCGTGCACTTGTTGTGTGTGTGCCTACCTGCGTCTCCGCGGTACGTTGCGTCCTTGGTGGTGCATCAGCAGAAGCATGGGAAGGGCCTGCAGTGCTGGATTCATGCCCGGGTGCCGCTTCTTCGTTGTCCGTGCTCTGCGTCCGTGTTTCCGCCTCTCTTTCACGTGCGGTGTCTCTTGGCCGTGGGAGCCGTTTGTTTGCGGCATCGTAATTTATGCGCCGGGCGGGACGTGTTTCGTCGGACGGTGTGTGTCAGTTGTACTGCGCCGCTACGTGTGCGGGCGCACTTTGATGGCGGACGGTGTTGCTGGCTTGCCGGCGGTGTTTGGCCTGCTTTTCGCATCGTAATTGGGCGGGCGTGTGGACTGCTGCGTGCCGGCGGTAACTGGTGGTTTTTGCATCCGCCAGCACGGCGGTTGTGCTTCCGCCCGCCATCGTAATGAGCCCCTTTGTTATTAATTAAAATATAAATTATTTTTAGAATTATCTATCACTATAACTAAATATCAATGAATTCTCAAGTATTAAAAGTAATACCTGAGTATTTATACACTCCCCCACCCAAAACCCCTGTTTCCCATACATCCCATCCCGTTCCAGGGAATAAGTGCAAAACACATTTCATATATTTTAAATAAATATATTATATTAAAGATATATATATATATATTTTTTAAATTAAAACAACTAATCTAATTTTTTAATAATACTCAGGCATTAAAAATAAAACCTGAGTATCAATACACTACCCAACCCAAAACCTATCCTTTTAAATTAATTTTTATAATATATATATATATTTATTTAAAAATACAAACTTGTAAACTAAATAATAATTAATTCACAAAAATCTAAAATAAAACCTGGGGATGTTCACCATACCCTTTGTATTACATTTTTGATACATAATAATTTTATTAAAAAAATAATAATAATAAAATATTAAAAACTCCCCCAAAAAATAGAAAAACATAAATAATAAAAATAATCAAAAATAAAAACTCACCTCACTTACCTCTATTACTTACCTAAAATAACAAAATATAAAAAATAATCAAAAATAAAAACTTACCTCACTTACCTCCATTACTTACCTTACAATGCGCTGTAATGGCATGCGTTGTAATGGCACATGCGTTGTAATGGCATGCGATATAATGTCACCTGCATTGTAAAAGTTGCATTGTAAAGGCATTATGATGTAATGCCTGCGTTGTAATAGACGTTCCCCCCAATACCTCTAAACTCCACCCACCCCAAACCCTAAAAACCCCTTTCTACATCCAAACTCCACCCATCTATGAACCCTTCAACCCCTCACAACCCTAACCTCCACCCATTCCTGGAGCCTAAAGCTCTTTCTGGCCTTAAACTCCACCCATCCCTGATCCCCAAAAAACCTCAGCTCCCCCTAAACTCCACCCATTCCTGAATCCTAAAAATCCTTTACGACTCCTAAACTCTACCCATCACTCAACCTTAAAATCCCTTCACAGCCCTAAATTCTGCCCATCCGTGTACTCTAAAAACATCTCAATACTCTTAAAACTCCACCCATCCCATTACTGTAAAAAACCCTCACCACCTCTAAAATCCACTCATTCATGAACCCTAAAAACCCATACCACCCCTCAACTCCACCCATTCCTGAACCCAAAACCCCTCACTACCCCTAAACTCCACCCAATTTTAATGTAATCTTGAGTTTTTCCTTAAAATTATTTTTCCTTTAAAATGTTTCCTTTACTTTTCGATTTTTTTGTAGTTTCTTAAAATTGCTTTTCTATAAAATTGTTTTTCTAGAAGTTGGTTTCCTCCTAAGTGGTTTCTCAGTTTCCGTTTTTCTATTAATTCTCATACATCCCCCATCTCATCCAACCCAGAGTGATTACCTAACTGACCAGCAGAAAGTGTTCTTATGGTTTCCTGACATGGAGAAAAGGGGAGCCTTCCAGACACTGAAGTAGTGGAAATTTCATGTCTTTCTCTTCAGAACTGTTTGCAAGTACTTAAATTAGTTTTACTGTATGATTATTTAAAATCTTTACATTCAAGGCCAGTCTCTTAGTTTTCGAGCCAGATGGCAGCATATCAATTAAAAGAAAGTTAAAGAGAAAAAGATTTGTAACATTTTGAAATAGTGCAGTATTTTAATAAAGTACGCCATCAAGTGGTTTTCTTTGGGTCCGCATTTCCTTTTTGTGGTTTGTGGCATATTAGTACTTAATTAAGACGACATGGGGAGGGGTAGTAACAGTCCTGTAATTGACCATTCCATGGACAGGCTTTTAGCAGCACTGGACTAAAAAGTCAAAAAAACTCCCTCTGGGAACTCATTCAATCACAACTCATTATCTACAGCTGTTCATTCTAGCTTTCACCACCATAGTCTCATATATCCTGTGTTACGGTTTCCCCATGTTCCATTATTGTCATTACTTCTGATGGCTATCTTCAATCCTATCCTGGAGCACATTTACCTCCTGACTCTCCTCCACAACCCCATGATTTCTGAATAATACCGAATTGTATACCCCAGGACTACAACTCTGTAGGACACATTGTACTGGTCTCTTTTATCTCTAAGATGTACAGCATTTTGTGTGTAATGACAGGTCACTTTTAATTGGTAAATTTTATCAAGTCTTCAGTCCTTTCCTAACGGAATTCAATCTAGAGATATGCCACTGTTCTCTGAACTTTCCCTTTTGCTCTAATCACCCACCTCTTCTGTTACCTTTGATTCTCTCTAAAATAAACCAATGGAAATCTGTATATGGGAGATAAATTATTGTTCTGAAGAAGGTGGTCAAAATTTGTCAGCCACCGAAACACGTTGACGCTTACTCTGAGTTAAATCTGAGGATCACAAAGATACAATTGATGTTTATTTTATGAATAATCATGTATCTTAATTGTTGATTCATATGGATTAGCAAACTAGAAGGATAAATCTTTTGTGTTCTCCCTATTTTTGTAATCTCTTTTTACTGTACATAAATTTAGATAAATGCGCTTTTAATTGAAGTTTTATGTATATGTCATTTACAGACTGAGATGTAATATATCGGCATTAGAGATCTTAATATTTCTTGCAAAATCTGAATTGTTTAGATTTGGGGTCAATATTGAATTATATATGAGACTATGGTTGTGAATGCTAGAATGAATGGCTGAAGATAATGAGTTATGATTGATTGAGTTCCCAAAGAGAGTTTTTTTTTACTTTTTAGGGGCCGATTCCGATTCGGGCAGGAAATCTCTCCGAACGAGCCGGCACCGGAGAGATTTCCGACCGAATCGGACTCTAGCAGCCCGACCGAACGAGTACGATGCATACGTATGCTATCGGACTCGATTCGGTTGGACTCCCATTGAAGTCAATGGGAGCCGGTCGTACAATGCGTACACAGGCTCCCATTGACTCAATGGGTACGACGCGAACAGGGGCGCCCCCTGAAGCGGGTTCGCGTCGATGCGGGTCGTGCCGTACATGCACGTGCCTGTGTGCGACTCACGCGGCTACGCATGCAGGGGGGTCCGACACGGACCCCCGAAGTTCGGCTCCGACTGCTCTTTGGAGCCGGACGGCGTGAGTCGGTCGGACTGCTCGAGGCGCGCATCGTACTGGCTCGGTCGGGGAACGTCTCCATTGCGCGGTGCGGGTCGTGTCCGTGCGAGTCGGTCAGAGCGGTTCGGACCCGCGAACGAGTCGGTCGGCGATTTCGAGTACGCTCGCATCGTACTCGCTCGCCCGGACGCATGCACGAATCGGTCGGAAAAGAGGCCCCCGAATCGGATCCGGTAAAGCCAAATCCGATTCGGTGCCCTACCGGCCGAGATCGGAATCGGCCCCTTAGTCTCTAACGGAGCCCTGTCCCTTTGGCCGAAGGGCCCCTCTCATTCCTCCTACTTTTAACAGCAAGAGACATGAATTTCAGAAAGCATTGGTTAGTTGGGGATCTTTGCCTTTCAAATACTGCTTCAGTGCGTTTTTGTATTTATGTATTTTTAGTTTTAAAAACACTGGTCTTTCCTCAATGGGAGTAAATTTCCACAGGAGCATATGATGTGGGGCAGGAACTCTGTGGCTGATTTGTATAATCTGTATGTGTGGTCCAATTCGCCAGATCCACGGCTGTAGCGATAGTCCCTAAGGGGGAACAGCCCAAATCTTGTTTATATTAAATCTCTGTTCTGTTTTAAAGACAGTGGCTGATCCAGATATTTTTGTTTTTCTGATGTCTCATTGAATTTGGACACCATCCTCACATGGGCTCTCCACAATCAGCCATACATTTGTCTACAAACATCAATTTAGCTTGGTTTTTAGCAGTTTAGATAGCTAATTTGTTGGCAGTCTCTTTTCCAATATTTCCTGATGGTTAATTTACTTAAAAGCTGGTGATAAAAAAGTACTCCACTGAGAAGCTTCTTGTGATACTGCTTGCAATGCCAGCGCATTTAGATTTGGTTGGATGCACCTTAATTTTAAAAATTAGGCCGCCTGTGTGACATGAAGGGTGTATGCCTGCTTAGGTAACTTAAACTCCAAACGTATTTGAGCTTGCAAGGTACTGACGGGCAGGTGGACAGCCACTTGTAAATTCGATATTGAGCCATCTCTAACTAAGCTATCTTTTCTGTCATAGGTTATCTTAGATTAGGTAGCTGTTGTCATTAGTTTGCAGTCCACTATTCTGGGTAATAACCAATGCTTGGGCCTGATAAGTTATTAAGTAAATGAATGAATGAGTTATTGGGGGGCAGGGCTGTGTTGTTAACGCTGTAAGCTGCATAGCGGTGCCACTGCGCTCATCCAACCATACTCTTAGGTATACATGTTTTTTGGCACACTCAATATTGATACCTTCTAACTACCAACAGAGACTTTTACACCTTTATCATCCAAAGATAACAATCTTAGTTTTGTCCTTAAGTTGTTATTATTGCAGTATTTGTTCAATATATCCAGGGCTCTCTGGAAGCCAATGGGGGTTTGATCGAATATCAGTGTATCATCAGCATATTTTAGAATGTTTACTTTTTGTCTTGCTAATGGAAATTCAATTGATGTTGTCAAGGCTATATCTATGTCTGCTAGGTATAAATTGAAAAGAAGGGGGCTAAAATGTGTCCTTGCTTTAGCCCCTTGTTAGAATATATTTTCTCAGAATAGGCCTATTGCAAGTTAAGTTTCAGCCAGGTGTCAATGTAGAGGCTTACGATTGCTCTTAACAGGGATGAGGGGATGTTCCAGCTTTTTAATTTTCCCCATGTCTTCACTCTGTCTATGCTATCAATGGCAGTGGTAAAGCCATCAAACGATGCGTATAGTAGGGGACCCTTCACTTTCAATGTTTATGGATCAGTAGCAATAGGATTAATAGGTTGTGTTCTATGTCTTTTGTAATCTGGTTTGAAAGCAGGGAACAAGACGCTTGGCGTTAGCCCATTCTTCCAGTTCTTTATTTAGAATCTTAGTGCAGCATTTTCTCTCAGTGTCCAGCAATGCTATTAGTCAATAAATCTATGGTGCTGTGGCCACCCCAGACCTTTCCAGATCTCAGGTATTGACTTTGAATTGAAACAATTCTTGTAGAGTGGGAACAATATCTGGGCCTGCTGTGTTTCTTATGTACCCTGATGCCTTAATTCTGTTGGGTCACAGTGCTCCATCACTATAGATAGAATTTAGTATGTGTTTCACCTCTTTTAAAGATGTTGACAACCCAGTGTCTTTAAAGATCACTACTTAAGAGGTGCTTTTTAAAAGGTTTCCCTTTACAAATAACTTTTTAATGTGGACCGACCATCTTGACAGTGGAGCCCTGTTGCTTCCACCAGTTTATTCTTTTGATAGGGTCCAATTCACCATGTTCCAGAAGTTTCACGGATCGTTTGAGTTGGTTACTCCATATAATTTTACCTACGATTATTCCTCTCCAACATATCCACAGTTTCCTCCTGTAGAGTGCTTATATGACCTCATGGCCTAACTTAATTTATATTTAAGTTTATATTTAAGTTCCCTGAATATCTCTAGGGTAATGCTGCATTCTACTTTGTTCAGGGTATCACTTAATTCTTTTGAAAGCTTCTGGATAAAAAGTGGCCATTACCTTGCACCACTGAAAAAATCATCTATGTGCCTTCCTATTCTTAATAATTCCATTCTATCTCTGTTTTCCTCCTTCTTTCTAATATTCTTACCACCTTCCAAATTGCCCTCCCTTTTCTGGACTCTCTGTCTCTTTCCCTTACTACCACCTGGCATGTTTGTTCACACTATTTTTCTTGACGTTTTTATCTGATATTTCAATTTCCATGGCTTCATTCTTATGTCTCCAATTGTCTTATTTCATTTTCATATTTTCTTCCCTCTTCATTATGGTGTTCACTGGGTCCCTATCATGATCCCACCACACTTATAACCAATTTCCTTTAGTTTAATTTCCTAATTTGGCCTTCCCTAACACTATGTTGTTATTGATTCTCAAATTTTTAGCTCTTGGTGTTCGTTTGATCCTCAGGTTTATGAGATAGACTTTTTCCTCTCTTTCCAGTGTCAACCACTGAATACCACCCTACTCATTGGGGCAAACGGGCTATGAAGTAGTGGCTGGCTAGCGCTCTATCCTCTTTCACACGAGCAGCTTTTTAACACTATCTTACTTGTTTGATCACTGTTTTTAGTTCGTCTAAAATTATTGCTTTTAACCCGTTTTTAATTCTTGTTACTTGTGGGGACCTGTATTTTAAACGGTGCACTTACTGGGGACTTGCATTGTACTCCCGGCGCCCTCCGGTCCACCGCGGTTTCCGTTTGTGTGGAGGGGGTGCGGGAGCAGGAGGCGGGGTGGGGCGGGGCCAGGCTGATGTTCTTCCGGGCTGGACTTTAGAAAAGGCAGGGGGGAGAACGGACGTGCAGCAGCAAGCGGGCTATGAGGTAGTGGCTGGCTAGCGCTCTATCCTCTTTCACACGAGCAGCTTTTTAACACTATCTTACTTGTTTGATCACTGTTTTTAGTTCGTCTAAAATTATTGCTCTTAACCCATTTTTCATTCTTGTTACTTGTGGGGACCTGTATTTTAAACGGTGCACTTACTGGGAACTTGCATTGTACTCCCGGCGCCCTCCGGTCCACCGCGGTTTCCGTTTGTGTGGAGGGGGCGCGGGAGCAGGAGGCGGGGTGGGGCGGGGCCAGGCTGATGTTCTTCCGGGCTGGACTTTTGAAAAGGCAGGGGGGAGAACGGACGCTCAGCGGACGCGCGCAGCGGGCGCGCTGCTGGCGCGCCGAAGGCGCGCCTAAGGCAAGCCCGTCTGCGCCCGTCCGAGACCAGGGGCCAGAAACCCTGTCCCACGATCCTCCCATAAAGTGATGTATACCTCTTTGCAACTTAGAGAGCTTAGGGACCTGGACAAAACAGACTGCCTCCACTCTATGTCCCTAGGTCATGGGGACTCTTCTTGTACAAAATGCCCTTTTACACTGAATAGCAGTTTGGGACATCACAGACAGAACCTTGTATATACAACCTACAAAATGTTCTCACTCAATTGTAGGTCCCTTCCTAAACACTCGGGAGAGCTTAAAATGCTTATTGAGGACAGGAAGCCGGATGCCCTCTTCCTAACAGAAACATGGATGCACAAAGACTCAGCCCCCGATGTGGTCTGTACGCTACCCCCAGGCTATAATATCCAGCATAATGATCGAGTGGGGAAAAAAAGGAGGTGGCGTTGCCATAATCTACAAAGATATTTTTAATTGTAGAACCAAACCTAACCAAGTACCTAACTGTGAGAGTCTTTTTTTCTCTCTCTCCCTATCAGCTACCCTGTCCTTCACGGGAATTCTTATCTATCGGCCGCCGGGCCCAGGGGGCCCTTTCTTTACCTCACTCCCAGAAGTGGCAGCGGCGCTTGCAAAATCAGCCAGCAATTTTACTTTGATAGGGGACCTAAATTTTCACTTTGAGGACCCTAGTAAAAGAGAGGCATTTGAGCTGATGCAAGATCTTGCCGCAATACAACTTGTACAAAAAGTTAATGCACCAACGCACATAAAAGGTCATACCTTGGACCCAGTGTTCACTAATATCTTGGAGTTGACAGTAGAGACTCCCACTCTGCTACCATGGACTGATCATTTGATGATCCCTTTCTCGCTAAAATTACCCCCTCACTGCGAAGCTAAGGAGCATAAGTCGGCGAAAGTCCAACCATGGTCCAAGCTTTCCGCTGAGACATGGTCAACACAACTTCTTAACACAAAACCTATTTTTGAGACTGACACTCTCTCGGCGGCTGAGGCACTCAACCATTGGTTAGAATCTACACTGGATAAAGTCATTTCGGTAAAAAAATGTAATCATAGTGTGAGAGAAAATATTTCCCCATGGTACTCACCCCAGCTTAGATCGCTCAAACAAAAATGTAAACAACTAGAGAGGATTTGGAGGAAAAATTTCAGTGAAAGCACAAAACATACTTACAGAGAAGCCATAAAGCGATACCAAGCGGAAATCAAAAGGGCACAGTCATCCTACTATGAGGATAAAATTAAAGCAGCATCTAACGCACCCAAAGAAATCTTCAGAATTACTAAATCTCTCCTTGAGCCCTCTCTCCATGATACCTCTAGAAATTCATCCAAGGGACAGTGTAATGAACTGGCGAGTTACTTTCAGGGAAAAATACAAGCTATCTATAAGACCCTCCCTGTATCCCCACTACCTAGTGATTTAGATATCCCCTTGATGGAAGTAGTTGGGCAACAGGATCAGGGAGTAGTGGTAGCAGTTACTCCCACCTTGGAGAAATTTCCTCTCTTGGATATGGAGACTCTTGTTAAAATCTTTGCTAAAATAAAATCTGGATCTCCTCTAGACCCCGCCCCTCCACATATCCTATCTAAGGCTAAAGGTGTGATTTTTCCAGCTATCCAGGAGGTGCTTAACATGTCCATTACCAATGGACTCGTGCCATCGATATGGAAGCATGCCATGGTAAAAGCACTACTCAAAAACCTAGCCTGGACCCCCGAAGCACTGAGCAACTACCGGCCCATATCCCTCCTTCCTTTGCTTAGTAAGATCTTAGAAAAACATATAAATTCTACCCTATCAGCCTTCCTAGAAACCCATGAACTACTTCACCAATCTCAGACGGGTTTCTGCCCACAACATGGCACGGAATCCGCACTAACGGCTGTGGTTGAGGAAGCTAGGAGGATAGTGGATCAGGGAGGAGTGGCGGCCATTGTCCTCCTGGACCTCAGTGCGGCATTTGATACGGTCAACCTCAATGTTCTCATTGAACGGTTAAGGAGAGTCGGGTAGCAGGAAGTGCCATCTCCTGGATTCAATCATTCCTTAATGGCAGAACTTTTCAGGTCTTTTCGGAGGAATCCATTTCCAGCCCTCTCCTCTGAATTATGGAGTGCCCCAGGGATCTTCCCTAAGTCCTACGTTATTTAACGTATATATGAGGCCACTGGCGGAGGTCATCCAGCCATATGGGATCAAAGTGGTCACCTACGCGGATGATACTCAGCTGGTGATATCTCTTAATCATCCACGGACTGACCCTGCAGACCTGGAGCTCTGCCTAGGAAAAGTAGCCACCTGGATGCAACACTCCTGTCTCAAACTGAATGGAGAAAAAACAGAAATCATGTATGTGGGCAACACTGCCAAGCTAACTCCCACACTATACATGGCCTCAGTGATTGGGCGCCCCTCCAGTTCCGAAGTCCAAGATCAAGAGCCTCGGTGTGTGGCTGGATGACTCACTTAAATTTGACCAGCAGGCAGTGGCAGTGACGGGGCGTGTCACGGCATCCTTAGGAAACTACGGAAGGTCCTCCCCCTATTACCCACTGAAGCTAAGAAAATAGTAGTCCAGGCCCTGATTCTTTCGCGGCTGGACTACTGTAATTCACTGTATCTGGGAGCCCCAAAGTCCACCTTAAGGAAACTCCAGGTGGCCCAGAACTGCGCAGCACGACTTCTGACAGGCTGCAGTAGCATGCAGTCAGCTAGCCCCAGTCTGAAAGCCCTTCACAGGCTACCAATAAAGGAAAGAATCTCCTTTAAAGCCTTATGTACTGCTCATAAGACCCTTATGGGCACAGGCCCCAGAATCAATCAGCCTTTGATCACCGCCTACCTCCCCAGGAAATCTCTTCGCTCGGAGAATTTAAATTTAGCCTGTACTCCTAAAATTAACAGGCAGGGGAGTGGAGGCCGCTCCTTTTCATATAACATAGCTGGACTGTGGAACTCCCTCCCTCTCAATCTCCGCCATGAAACTGCCCACCTCTCTTTCCGGAAGGGTCTTAAAACATGGCTATTCCAGAAGAGTACCTGCTAGCCTTCCCTTATTAGCCTTAATTGCCGCCAGCGCTGGGATGCCTTGGGGTAGCCATGCGCTCTATAAATGCTAATTAATAATAATAATTCCATATTAATCTAAAGAAAACTGAAATGCCTCTCTTTCCTGTTTGTTCTTCCCACTTTTGTCTGTCCATTCTTTCTTCAACTTCCCATATATGCCTTTTTCCTTCATTCCGTAAACCAGGAGTAAATTTCGGCTCATTATCCTGCTCTCCCCATATTTCTTCTTTTGCTCAGATATCCAGGTTTAATCTCTGAAAGAGTTGCTCACTTATTACCTTTCGTGCCACAAAGCCCTTGTTTTAGTTTATCTTTTCCCAGACTATTGTTTTTCAAAATTTGTGGTTCTCCTAGCTTGTCTCTTGTTTCTATTTAAACACATCTGTTCACCTCCTTTTCAAGCCTCCTTTTATGAATCTTACCTTTCCTTTTTTGATTTTCACAGTCTGGCTTCCATCTTCAGTTTAGTGTTTTGTTCATTGTCTACAAAAGCATTATGGTCTGTCCTTGTCATTTGTATCCTCATTAGTCTGAATCTAACTTCCCATCTCATACTCTGCTCCTCCTTGCAAATCTTGTAATAGTACCTTTTCCCTGGGCTTGAGCCTTGTTCCATTTCAGGTCTTTCCTCTGTAATTGGCTTAGGCTTTGAAATGATCTTCTTATTCTGATCATGCTGCTTGGACTAGCAGCTTCTTACCATGTTGAAAAAAGAGGAAAGGGTATAGTAGGAGTAATTCCGAAATAATTGTATCATCCTCATCATCATCATGTTTTTGTGTCCACCCCAATCAATGCAGTATGCAAAAAACACAACAAAATATTGCAAACATTAAAATGGCAGCATAGTTATATAGTCATTTATTTTAAATTAATTAGAACTAATTTCTATAAATTTGTAGAACAACATCATTGAATCTTCTCCTCATTTTCCAGGCTGCAGTTATTCTGATTCATTGGTTTCTAAATTATTAGTTAAAGGGCCTGATTTAGAGGAAGATAATAAAGGGACTGCTGCCAAAAGACGGCAGAGGTCCTGTACACCTTCACTGAAATTCCTGTGCCTCATTTTGAATGACGGGAATGGAGGTATTGCTGATGGCAGAACCACTACCGTTTTCAATCTGGGGAGGTCAGATATAGTATCATAGCTCCATTAAAACTAGTGCCAGATCAACGCTGAGTGCCTGGAAGGCAAATATGGACTGGTGTATGGTGAGGGAAAGAACTGTATATGTAGCACGTGGCTGCCCCCGAAAATGGATAGCAATTTGGACTAATTGGAATGTGTATCGTGGCAATATCTGTGAACCCCCATCTGTCCCCGCCCTAGACGAACAGTTATCGCCTTAAAATGTATGTTCAATGAGCCTGTTATCCTGCCATGTATTTCATCAACTGCTATGTAATTACTTGACCTCAAATATGTGATACTGCTGCAACCACTGATTGATTGTAAGCGACGACCAATCTTTTTTGTTTAATAAACACAGTTTAAAAAAAAAAAAAATAGTGCCAGATCATTTGCTCAACTTGAGGTGGTCAGGGTGTTACCATATTGGAAGCTGTAACATCTGTGCAAGATCATCATGAAGGCCATGGCAGTCTTGCACAGAAACTCTTGACACTGCCTTTGGCATGCAAGAGGAGAATTCCCAACACATCAGGGAGTTTTTCATTGTGAGGATATTAATGGTGTGAGATCTAGTACTCAGGATTTTTTTCTAGAAGTTGATATGTTTTGTAAAACATTCTTGGGGATTGATAGGTTTCAGAATTTAGGGGCCGATTACGATGGCCGATGGACTCGAGTCCGCCCGCCATCGTGGTGGTGATCGGGACCGTCCGCAATACTTGCGGTGGTTCCCAACACCAAATTAGGATGCGACCGCCACCATGGAGGTCGCATCTTGCATTTTAACATTGCGGCGGGTGCTTCTGACAGTAGCACCCGCCCGATGTTAAAAAAGCATGTTGTGCATTTCACTGCACTACGTGGCAGGCACCACACGGTGCCTGCCACTTAGTGCACTGAAATGTAGGGGGGTACCATGGGTACCCTCCAGTGCACAAACACCTCCCCCCAACACATTGGGGGCCCGCAACGGGCCCCCGAAACCAATCCCCGCCAGCCTTTCCATGACGGTTTCACCATCATGGAAAGGCTGGATCAAGCCTGCATTGTAATTTAGTGGACGGTGCCTGCTAGGCACCGCCTCCATTTTACGGATGCAGACCGCTCCGCCAGACAATCTGAACGATTGCCTGTGGCGGCTCCGTGGCGGACAATCTTTGCGTCCGCCACGGTCGCGGTCTCCACCCGCCCGCCATCCTAATCTGGCGGGCGGTGAATCGTCATTCGATGGCAGACGGATCGCCACCACACGGCTGGCAGTGCCGGTCCTTCCGCCATCGTAATGACCCTCTTAGTGTTGTTCCATTTGCAAGCTGACACGTTTCACTGGCCATAGGCAGGGCTTTAAGTGGGATGAAAGAAGTGGAAGATCTCTAAACAGGGATGTTCTATGTAATTAAGGTCATGGCTTTAACTCAAAGTAAATGTCTGTGATTCCCATAGTGTGCCACCTGACTGACATTTTTCTTCCTCTTTCTGTTATTGCATCCAGATATATAACACAATGACTGACATACACCTAAAACCACCCAGGAATTTTGGCTTTGTCAATGGTCGTTAGCTGTTTAAGATAAATGAGTAACAGCAATGATTTTGCTGTAAATAAATTTGAAAACGTTTCAATTCTGAAATTTGGGCTGTGGATTAAACTTACTAAGGCCTGTGGAAGGGGTGGTGGTCTTCAGAGTGTCTCAATCACTCCGGTTATGTTTACTCTATGTTAGACATGTATGTCCTTTTTCTCTCCAGATGTTGTCCATTTGCATATCCTTTACCTCATCTCTTTCTTCTTCAGGACCCTGTTTACATTCTCTCCTTAATGCACTTCCTCGCATCTTCTTCACTTCACCAACCTCCAAACACACAACGCGTGCACTCACATGTAAGCACTGCATTTTCTTTTACTTTAGACTTGTCAATATTTTCACAACTGTGTACCTCCTTCGTACACATTTGCATAAAATAACAATTGCATCTGGAATACATAGTCATTGATCTGTGCACTCTTCAGAGAAGCCAAGGATTGGATGACCATGTATTCTGAATATCTTTCTGACTCACTGACTGCCACTGTGTGAAACTCGCACTGCTTTCAGCCTCAACTCCAGAGCTCTCAATTGCGATCTGTTATAAACCCCTGGAGGTGACTCAGTTGAAAGTATGCATTATCAGAAGAGCAATAGGATACACAAAAAGAAATACAGAAATATCTCTTAGGGAATGCAAGATTAAGTAAAACATGTGAAATCTAAACAGGATGTAAATCGCTTAAATGCATTACCTTAACAAGTTTTACATTCATTGTTCAGAAACTGGATTAGTGTTTTTGTCAGTAAAGCTAAGGGTCAAATAGGGACCTGTTTAAATGGCTGGTTTTTAATTACTACCTGGTCTGAGACCCGGAGGGACCCAGACCACTTAAATCCCTCCGCTTGGAGCTTTCTCAAGTCAATGGCTAGTTTTTGCAAAATTTAAAACATACATTCTTTGCTACCGATTACGTCGCAAATGAAAGCCTTCTTAAGGTCTGTCCATGTAAAAGTCCTGCTACGGTTTTAGTCACTATTATCTGACTGAGGAGGGTTTTTGTCCTTGTTCTTTTTACCTTTTTATTGGGAATACTGAAAATGTACTCCAGTTTTCCAGTACCAACATACTTTGACGACACTTCCACCATGCTGTACATACATGAGGGAACAGCTGTCACAGAGATTCTCCCTAAGGACAGCTCCCTCCATGCAGACGACATCTGCTTCCTCAGAAAAAGTTACAAAGTCAAACAATGGTGAACAGTTCACAGTGGGCCTAGCAGAAGTGTTTCCTTCACCACTGAAGTCGGTTATGTTATGTTATGTTAGCCAATTTGTAGAGCGCAGCGTTTACCCAGAGGTGTCTTGGCGCTAGTCCTGCGAACAACGGTAAGCGAGGGAGAAAAAAAAAGAGCCTACTGAAAAGCCACGTCTTTAAGTGCTTTCTGAATTGGAGAAGAGAGGGGGCTGACCTTAGGGAGAGCGGGAGGAGATTTCAAGATCTTGCTGCTCCCACCAAAAAGCTGCTTCCTCCTCATTTAGCTTTTTTAAATCTGATGGAATTGACTTTGGATGAGAGCAAGATGGCGGCTGACTGATCGCCGGAGTGAGCTGCCCCTGTGTCCTGCTCCCACCCCTTTGAAAAATTCCCCTGGGAGCTGAGCTATCGAGGGCAAACCAACCCAAAATAATGCCAGGCTTGGCATAGTATCGAAACTCTGGAATGCGAAGGGCCGCTCAATCTCTCCAGGCTGGGTACAGCACTTCAGCGTGGCGGAGAGGACTGCACTGGTCAGAGCAACGTGTCACTATTTTTATCGCTGGTATAATCGGGCTGTCGATCCGTGCCTACGGGAAGCTACGGTCGGTGGCGGATATGGCCCCCAAGGTGAATAGATCGACTAAAGAAGCGACGAAGGACGCAGGAGGAACCGTGACTGGCCGTGGTTACCGGCGCGCTAATCTTACCGGGAAAGTGGAGGAGGCAGATCCGAAGCCCGTCAAGGAGCGGATTACGGATGTGCGAGCTGCCGCCGAATCGTCTCCGGAGATCGCGCTGGACAGCCACTCATTTCGGAGGTATTTTCGGGGAATATAGTGGCGAATAAGGTCCCCCTGCTTCCACCTATGCCCGTGTCTTCGCCTCTTCCTGCCGCGACGGGAAAAGAGAGAATTGGAGCTGACTCTCCCATCCCTGACCCAGTGGCCTCAGCCCCAGCAACAGATGCACCGGCACAACCATCGGCAGCAGAACGATGTGGAGAACAGAGTGAGGAGCAGACGGAGCAGCTTCAATTTACTCAGCAGGAGCAACATCAGGCATCGAGTCGACAGGAGGTGAATTTGAGAGGAGATTCATTGACAAGTCAGACAGGTACTGGAAATTCTATGCCAGCTCCAGATAGCCTGATTGTATTAAAAGAAATAGACCTTGCTATTGGATTTAACACTGTGGATGAGGCTATGAGTAAAATCAATTCGCAAGACACCCTTGCAGCCACTTGTCAGAATGGGGCAACAGCGCTTCAAGGGCAGCTGGGCGAAGTTTGGCTGAATAATCCGATGGGAACACCGGATCAGGGGGGGGGAGAAAAGTTTTACTCCCTCACAGACGAGTCTGAGCTCTCATTGTCATCTCCAGGGCTTACTGAGGAAGAATCAGGGTCTGATGATTCCTCAATTAACAAAAACCGGGACAGAGCAGCTACCCTAAAACGCAGATCGAAAGCCAGGGGAAAAAGTCAGCGATTGGAAAGTAATGGCGAAACTACTCATAAACTAAAATGCGACTATTCGGCTACTAGTCAGATTTATAGTGAAGGCTCACCTGATAAGACTCAAGTTGTATCTAGCGCCTTTCCCAGCCCGAATGCTGAGCCCTCGATGGAGTTAATCTATGCTACCCTCAAGCAAATGCAAGGGGAAGCCCGTCAAGAGAATCGCAGAGCACACCAGGCCACAAAGAAATTACAGGGCTCCCTCCGGAAGGTGAGCAAAATGTGCTCGGACATGCAAGAAAGGGTGTCACAGGTTGAGGAAAGAACTGCGACCCTCGAGGGCGAGCTGGGAAAAATGCAGGAACATAAGGAGTCCCAAGAGAAACAGGCTGGCGACATGATGTGGAAACTCGAAGATTTTGAGAATCGCCAGCGCCGAAATAATTTGCGATTCCTAGGGATCGCGGAAAATAGCGAAGGCAGCAATGTAAGAACATTTATGGTAGATCTTATGAAAGGAGCCTTCCCCGAGCTATCAAGTTGGAACTGGGACACAGAGATTCAGCGGGCTCACCGCTTCCCATTGACCGTGAGAAAAAACACTACAGCGGGGCAATTGGAACGGCCCAGAGCGATCCTAGTTTTTTTTGGGAACTTTCTCCTTCGGCAGGCTATCTCAGACAAGGCGAGACCTGACGCAAAACGATCCCATAATGGCCACACTTTTTTCACGCGCCCAGACTTCTGTCACACTACGGTGGAAAGGCGGTGGAGGTTACGTCAACTAATCTCTCCCTTCCAGGCACTTGGTGCCGAAGCTTATCTATTGAGCCCTGCACGCCTTAAAATTATATACAGAGGAAAAATGCGGGTGTTTTCATCAGAAATTAAGGCTCAGGAGTACTTGAAGGAACTACAGGAGATAAGAGGACAGGGCGCCACTGGGACAACAGAAAGATAGAGTGAGGTGGCATCACATTTGGAGCAGATGTTGAGGGCACAAATGCGGGTATTATATTAAACAATAAGTGGGAAGGTTGAAATATTCACTGGTAGGGGGGGAAAGGAAAAAAAAAAAAAAAAAAAGAGTAGGAAAATGCAGGACGGTACACTATTTGGTATTTGTTTAATTCATGGGGGTGGGGGAGGGGACACAGGGGCACTCCAGGTGACCCAACAGGCGACATCACATGGGTCTCAAAGAGACCCATTTGCTCAATGCTGTGGGAGAGGGGGTGGGTGGTAGGATGGAGTGGGAGGAGGGGGAGGGAGGGCTTGGGGGGGTGGTTCTGGGAGAGGCGGGAGAGAAAAATGGGAGGGGAAAATCGGTTCAAGAGGATCATGTGAAAAGTTGGGGATACAATCTAGCTGTAAACAGCATAGGAATGAAACAAAGGGAATTTATGGCAACTCTGGGAAACACAAAATTAGGGAATATCTTTTTCTAATTTCACATGATGAAATTACGAATAGCATCAATTAATGTGTGTGGTCTGAATGATCCATATAAAAGGCAAAGGATTGCAATTGAACTGAAAAGATTAAGGGCCGATATTTTGTGTTTACAAGAGACACACATTGAAGGTTCCAGGGCCAAACTAATGGAGCAGTTGGGGTATAATTTAGTTGTAAATACAATGCAGGGGTATAGGACTAAAGGGGTTGCTATATTGGCACGGAGGAGTGACTTAAAATGGAGAAATTGCCAAACCGACAAATTTGGACGGTGGGTGATGGTAGAAGGCTGCTGTCGGGAGGCCAGTTTTACCCTCTGTTCAGTGTACGGATCTACGGGGGATGACCCAGAGGTCCTGCTGGAGGTGAACTCAGAGCTGGCCTCACGAGGAATACTGGTTATACTGTGCGGTGACTTAAATATTAACGGTTTGGGCATCAGATGGGATGGGGGCACCACCAAATATACAGGCCGTAAAAATAAGGTTTGCAGGGCTTTGCTGTCACTGGTTCAAGATAATGGCCTGACAGATATTTGGGCTCTGACCAAAGCTCCGGATCCCGGGAGTACATACTATTCTGCACCGCACAAACTTGTAGCACGACTTGATTATTTCTTTAATACGTCCCATTTGGCTAGTGATTGTGATATAGAAAAGCACCCCAGAGTGTTCTCAGACCATAACCCTCTAGTACTAACTGTTAATTTTAGGGGGGCAGAGAGGAAAAAGCCACCATGGACTTTTGAAAGAGGTTTGCTAAAAGATCCAGATTATATAGCACATATGAATACCTGGATTGAGGGCTTTTTGGAAATAAATAGGGATAGTGCCAGTAGTGGGGTGGTTTGGGACGCATTCAAGGCTGGAGTCAGAGGTGAGACACTTAGCTACAGTGCTAGAAGGAGAAAAAATGAAACAGGGCAAATTAACATACTGTATGAAGCAATGGCTGCTTTAGAAGAAGAATTGACTAGGGCAATAGCACAAGGTGTACCAATAGATTGTTGGACGCATAAAATCGCGATTACAAAAGCTGAGATCTGTGAAATCTCTTCGACTAAGGCAGCTGAAAAATATCTTGCATGGCGTGAGGGGTGCTACGAACTCAGCGAGCAAGTAGGACGCATGTTGGCAGTTCGGACGAGACATAAAAGGGTGCTGGGGGAGATAGTTGAAATACAGGATAAAGACGGGAAAATATGCAAAGAAACCACTGGTATACAAGAAGTATTTCATAAGTATTATAGTGAATTATACCAGGAAGAACCTGAGCTGCCCCACCATTCGGTTAGTGATTACTTGAAGGATATTCAGATAGAGCAATTTGCCGCCCAAGATATGGACCTCATGGAAATGGCCATAACAGAGGAAGAAATATATAGCGCCCTGATAAGCCTTCCACCGGGTAAGGCGGTGGGTCCGGATCAGATCCCGCTGGAGTTCTATAAAATCTTTTACCATCTATTAAAAAGGGATATGATACAAACGCTCAGACAAGCACAAGGTGGGAAGTCAATACCCGAGTCCTGGGCCCAGGCGGTAATCGTTGTTTTTAAAAAAAAAGGCAAACCCCCGCACGAGCCTGGCTCATATAGACCTATCACTCTAATGAATAGTGATTCCAAAATCTTCTCTAAAATATTTGCTACCCGATTAAGTTCAATTATTAGCAACGTAATCCATCCATGCCAGCACGGGTTTATACCCGGAAGGGGAACCACTGAACATGTACGCAGGGTAATAACACTCTTTGATGCAGCAGCAGTCTCAGGGGACCCTATGGCACTCATTTTACTTGATGCCGAGAAGGCGTTTGATAGGGTCTCCTGGGATTATCTCTGGGGTACCCTCGAACGACATGGGTTAAGAAAAGGATTCATTAGCGCAATTAAGGGTTTATATAAGAGCCCTGTGGCTTGCGTCAGAGTAAATGGGGACTACACGGAACCAATACTGATTTCGAGGGGAACCAGACAGGGGTGTCCCTGCTCCCCCTTACTCTTCGCTTTATACATTGATCCTCTGATACGAAGTATTGAAGGAAATCGTACAATTAAGTCAATGAGATTTCAGGAGTTGGAGACGAAAATCCTTGCCTATGCGGACGACTTGGCAGTCGTAACACCCGACCCCCAGACTGCACTTAAGGAAATAGGTAATGAAGCAGCAGTATTTGGGATGGTCTCAGGGTACAAGCTTAACCAGCAGAAGACCCAAATCATTGTTAATAGTGTGTCTGGTTTCGGGGATACAAGGGTTACAAAAATGGCTACATATCTGGGGGTAAACATTACATCGGAATTGGGGCAATTAGTAGAGGCTAACATAGCGCCAATAATAAGACAAGGGAAGAAAGACTTTGACAGGTGGCATAATCTCCACCTGACCATTGTAGGTAGATGCAACATAATAAAGATGCTGTTTCTTCCCAAGATACTATATCTTTTAGGACCATACCTCTCGAGTTTGGAAAGCCTTGGTTCAAAGAAATGGAAAGTATGCTCAATAGGTTTATTTGGTCACATGGTAAGATCAGAAGGGCACTCAAATTTATGACTTTAACAAGGGAGAAGGGAGGATGGGGGTCCCCGATTTAAGATTATATTATTGGGCGGCCGCTCTTCAATATATGCGTGCGTTGCTGGGAGGAAAAACAGAGGAGCAGGGGAATCAACGTGGATTAGTGGACGTGTATGAATTACTAATAGGCGGGGCCGCACAGGGCTGTTTTCTGAATTATAGCGAGCCAAGCTACTACAAAAAAGTTAGGTTCAAAACCCTGCAGGCAGCTTTTAAGATTTGGGTATCCTTCAAACGCAAAGCTGGGCTTGGTCGACTGAACTATTATACGCAACTTTTTAAAAACCCAACTATGCCAGAGATCTTCCGAGATAACATCATGTCTAGATGGGATGAAGCAGGAATTTGTTCAATAGGGGATCTTTTAGACACATCGGGCGTGTTAGCATTTAGGGATGTACAAATTAGTTTCGGGATACATACTAGAGATTTTTTTAAATATCTGCAAGTCCGGAGCTATCTAACTCAAAAGAAAGGGGGTTCAATGGGTTTTAATAACAATGGCATTTTGGACGCGGTCCGCTCTGAAGAAGGGTGCACAATTAGTCAGATATATTCAAAGCTGATTATGTTTATTCCGGATGACCTTGAAAAACACGGGTCCAAGTGGGAAGAGAGGCTAGGTACGGTACAGAATATATTCTTGGAGTCACTTGAATTGGGGAGGACGGTGCTTCGATCGGCAGGACTACAGGCTCAACATTATAAAACACTGTTTTCACTATACCATACCCCGGCTAGAATTGCTCAATGGGGCGGCCAGGATGGAATTACATGCCCGCGTTGTAGCAGTACGGAAGCCGATTTGACACACATGTTTGCAACATGCCCTATACTAGGTACCTGTCTAGAGGAAATTGAAAAATTCATGAATACATCATTGAAAATAAGATTGAATCTAACAGCCCAACATATATTGTTGGGTATTAGCAATAATGACGTTCTAGAGGACCATCGCCCCTTTCTTTTTATAGCAATGGCAGTGGTAAGAATCTGTATTGCATCAGCCTGGTTGGATCCTGGCACCCGGATTCCAACAATGGCTGGGTAGGTTATTAGCCACCTATAATTTAGAAAAGGGGTATATGAAAAAAGGGCTTAAAAGCCAAAAGAAAAGGGGAAAACATATGGGCCCCTCTTAAAAGATGGAAGGAGGGAAACTAAAATGTATAAAAGAAGCATTAATATGATATGTGACTGTATGGAAAATAACTGATTGATTTGATCACAAATTGGGTTTTTATGTTTACTCTCCTTTCCTTTTGTCGTCTCTTTCCCTTTTCTTTTCTTTATAATAATGATGTAGCTGCTACCCAGTACAATGCCTAGGTTGTTGTTCAATAATAATCATTCTCATGAAATCCTCGTGTATTTAAAGTTTTGGAAATTTTATAATAAAAAAAAAAAAAAAGGAATTGACTTTGAAAGCGCCTGATGATCTTAGGTTTCAGGTAGGCGTATACCAGGATAAGGCTTTTTTCAGGAAGATCGGTCCAGAGTTGTGAAGGGCTCTGTAGGTAAGGCAAAGCGCCTTAAACTTAAGTCTGTCAGTGAAGGTCTTTCAGCGCGAGAGAAACCGACTGGTGTCTAGGCAACCCTAATAATAATCTTGCTGCAGAGATCTGAAGTACTTGCAGTTTGTTCATTTATTGGGCCTGCAGACCATTGTAAAGGCCATAGCAGTAATCTATTTTTGATAATATGAGTGTAGAGATAAATTACTTCCTGACAGCAGTAGGGAGAAAGATTAGTATTTTCTCAAGGATTCTTAGTGTATTATAGGAAGACGAGACCACAGCATTAATTTGTTTGCCTGAATTTAGGCGATCGTCTAAAATGACTCCCAAGCTTTTGGCTTTGCTGCTGGGAATAGGTAGGGATCCCATTTCTGTTGGCCAGCAAAGAGCTGACCAGAAGTTTGAATTGTTACCAAACAGAATCACCTCGGTTTTCCCGGCATTAAGCTTGAGACAGTGTTTACTCATCCAGGTATTGATGTGTCTCATACAGTGTTGGATGCAGTGACTTGTCTCAATTGAGGTGTTAGAAGTGGAGAGCCCGATTTGGGTGTCATCCGCATAGGAAGTCAGAGCCAAGCCAAGCCAAAGGATTGGACCAATGGGGCCAGTTCCGCAACATACACGTTAAAAAGGGTGAGGCTAAGCGAAGATCCCTGGGGAACTCTACATGGTAAACTAAAGGGATTAGATGAAGAGGCATCAATGTTGATTGTATTCTCCCTATGTGATAAGAAAGAAGAGAGTAATTTTAAGGCAAGATTTTTAATACCTTTTCTTCCAATCGGCGGATCATCGTGGGATGATCCACCATGCCAAATGCAGCGGATAGATCTAGCAGGATCAAGGCCGCCGATCCGCCGTCGTCCCAAATGAACTTGAGTTCTTCGGTGGCCTTGATCAGAGCAGTCTCGGTGCTGTGTTCCGATCTGAACCCAAATTGAGTGGGATCCAGGCAGTTGTTGTCTTTGACGAACTGATTTAGTTGAATGTTCATCACCTTTTCAGCTATCTTAGCCAGAAATGGGAGTCTTAAAATAGGTTGACAGTTGGCTGGATCCTCCTGGTCCAGATTAGATTTTTTAAGCAAGGGCAAGATGGAGGCTTTTTTCCAACAAGAAGGGAAAATGCCCGTTCTGAACATGTTGTTAAAGATATCAGTAAGATTAGAGGCAATAATATCAGGGACCAACTTAAGGATTGAAGGCGGGCAGGGATCATCCGGGGGAGCCTGATTTGGTGGTAATAATGAGGTCTTTGACTTGTGTAGTGGTTATCGGACGGAACGTATTAAAGACGTCCACAATTAGGTCGCTGGTAGGGGGATCTGCCCTAATGGCTTCATGATCGGTCGTGAAGAGGTTGCCTGGATGATTGAAGGAGTCAAAGATTAAGTCAATTTTGCTCCGAAAGTGCACTGCGATCTTGTCACAAAATGACTGGCTAACCCAGTCCCTTTTGTACTCAGGTTGTTTAGTGAGTGTGTTGAACACTTGATATAGTTCTTTTGCCAAGTTTTTGGCAGCTTCGATTTGCGATGAAAAATACGTCACCTTGGCTAGGGGCGTGGCTTAGCCGGCTGCAAGATGGCCGCACTCTAAGTGGACTCTGCCGGCCTAGCCGATAATCCTTCAGGAATCCTGCAGACACGCATGTCGCTGCTCATCTGCGCCACACCATCTCGACTTACCTCGCCCCAGGGCACTGCTTAATCCTACTCTGGCCCTTCTCCGGTGCCGCCATGCCGAGATCTGCTGTCGTGGCAGGGCGAGGTGTCTGGGCCCTCCTGCTGGCGCGGCCTGGGCTTTGCCGGCGCCTCGCATCGGCGGCCTCCTCAAGAGCGGAGCATCGCTTCGGGCCCTGCCTACAGCCCTGTGCCTCTGGAACCGGTGAGTGTTGACGCTGTGGGGGCGGCCCGTGGCGGGGTCGGGAGCGCGTGTGCCGTACCGCCAGGCCCGGGCCTCTATACAGCGCAGGCGCCATTTTCCAGCTCCTGGCACCCGCTGCAACAGCCCGTCCCTACTGGGCCTCGCGACGCGGGCGGCGCGCTCCCTGCGACTCCCCGCCGTTTTCTGCCCTCCCCCGGCGTGGTCTCCCGGCTGCCCTTACTGCATCTCGGCGGCGACTGGGGAGCTTTTTGCTGCCTTCCAACCTCCGCCTACCTGCTGCTGCTGCCTTGTTGGCTGCCCTCTACCGCCATCAGCTCACCTAACGTCCGGCCCTGGGCCCATCCTCTACGGCCACGCGTTCTCCGCCTGCCGGCACCGGCGGCCTTGCCCACCTCTTGCATCCTCCTCGGTGGGCAGCCTCCCCGCTGGGTCCGGGGACGGCGGAGGACCGACCCTGTGGGCGCCTCAGCCAGCCTCGCTGCCCACCGCCTGGATACAACCTCCTACCGCTGCCACCTGCCTGTCCGGACCAGTGCCTCTCCCAGTCGACTGCCTCATGCCTCAATCTCCTGGTGAGTCCCGCTGTCACTGGGGGCGCAGCGCGGCGGGGTTGGGGGCGCGCGCGCGCCCCATCATCGCCAAACTGCTAAACTTTCGTGACCGTGATGCCATCTTGCGGGCTGCCAGGGAGAGGGGCGACATCCGGAATCAGGGCAACACCTTGGCATTCTATCCCGACTACACGATGGCGGTGCAGGCTGCTCGCCGCGAGTTCCTCCAGGCAAAACGGATTCTTCAAAAACACAACGTCTCCTACTCCCTGGCTTACCCTGCCAAACTGCGGGTCTGGCAGGGCTCCAAGTTGCATGTCTTTCTGGAGCCCAAGGCTGCATTGTCCTTCGCAAAGACAAAGCTCCGCGCTCTCCTCCTGCTGGCTCCCAGTCCGCTGATGTTGGCAACCTGAGTGACAATGACTGACTTTTCTTGCCATTCTTTGCTTGCTCTCCACTTCGTCTCCTTGTGAACAGTTAACTGTTTTGGACGTCATCAACCTCATTTCGTTGGTTAGTTGCAAGACCCCTCCCCGTAATAATGTATCTGCCTGCTGCCCTCTTCTACATGTGGCCTGTTTTTGGACATGAGGCCCTTCATCTTTTCGTTATTGCTGATTTTACTCCCCTTCCTGTTCCTAGCAAGTCCTGACCAACGCCTCGCTGGATATGTTAGTCCTTCTGGCGCCCAGCTGCTCTCTTCACATTAACTGTTGTCTGCGATACTTACTGGTTTGGCCACCCTGTCTCTATGGGCAGGGGTGTTCGCCAAGTCGAGCCATGCCTCCACGGGATAATTCCCTTTGTTTCAGTCTCCTCTCTTTCCCCTCCAAGTTGGGGTTCCCCTGGGTGGGTGGGTTTGGTCTCTCAACCTGACTGGGGGGTTGGTGTGGGTGGTGGGGGGGTTGAAGTATTGGGTATGATGCCTCTCCTCCGAGGCTTGTTGTTTCTGTTGTTTTGCGGGGTTTTTTGCATCATGTTCTTCAACACATCATCCTCTTCATTGCGCATTCCTTCAGAGTCACATCTGATTCCATCGGTGCACCTGTCCACATCCATCATTCCTCTTCCTGGCACAGTATCATGACAGCCCTCACACTCTGGACCTGGAATGTTCGCGGTCTCAATGACCATCGCAAGGCCCGCCTAGTGCATGCTCACCTCATTCGTCATAAAGTTGACATCTGTTTCATCCAGGAAACCCACTTACTGCCTGCCACTGCCGATAGGCTTCACTCTCGACACTGGGGCAAAACTCACTCCTCCTTCTATTCTAGTTATTCTCGTGGGGTATCCATTCTCATGCGTAGGGGGCTCCCCTGGCACACATCTCAGGTTCTCACTGACCCTGAGGGGTGCTTTGTCATCCTGCATGGCACCCTCTTGGCGCAACCTCTAGTCCTTGCAGCGGTTTACGGCCCCAACTCCGATGACCCTGACTTCTTTGCACAGATCTGGCGACACATCTCATCAATGGGCCCTGCAGTGCTGCTGTGGGGGGGAGACTTCAATATCACGACGTCACACTCTATGTTCGCAACCCCCAAGAAAATCTCGGTCCCATGGTTCGCGAAGTGGTGCGATTCGGGGGTTTGTCTGGGGTGCAGGTTAACTGGGGCAAATCCACTCTTTTTCCATTGACTGACGCCACTGTTTCCTTCACCCCGGATTACCCATTTGTATGGGCCTACGGGCCTACTAGATACTTGGGCATCTGGCTCAGTAGAGACACGGACAAACTTTGGAAAGCGAACTTCGGCCGTGCGGTCGATTGGTTAGAGACTAAGATCCCCCTCTGGAGGCGCCTGCCTTTGTCCTTGGCGTGACGCATAGCCATTGCCAAGATGGTGGTGCTCCCGAAGTTTTTGTACTTATTTCTCAATATCCCCATCCCACTCACGGCTCATTTTTTTCGGACACTTCGCTCCCTCATCATCTCTCTTGTCTGGGCTGGGCGTCAGCCTAGAATCGCATATGAACTTCTCACACTTCCCTTGAAGTGCGGCGGGCTGGGTGCCCCGGATTTCAAATTGTATGCCCTCAGTGCCCAAGCCAGCTTTCTTCACTTCTGGTTACACCTGACGCCCTTCCAGCCCCACGTAGCGGTTGAGGCAAACCTTGCGGCCCCCTTGCCGCTTCAGACGGCCGTCTTTGCCCCTGCAAAACCCCCGCGTGGAGAGATAGATACGGTCGAGACTCTGCGCTGGGCCTGGGACGGCCTCCGGAGGTTCTCCGGTTCTAGCTCGCTCTCCGCTAATTCCATGCCCATTGCCTATCATCCAGCATTCCCCTCCCTGCATTCTGCCGGAATGGCAAAACGTGCGACTTGCCTGGGGCTCTCTACGCTATCAGATCTTTATCCTGCTGGTGTCTTCTTTTCTCTTCCAGCCGAATCTGGCCCCTTGGATACCCTGCTCTACTACCAACTTAGAGCTGCCTGTCGGGAACTGCACCCCACGTTTCCACATCCTCCCCCCTCGATGGCCTCTCTCGACCTTGCATACACCTCCGCTTCTCCTCGTAAGCTGGTCTCCAGACTTTATGCCCTTACACTGGCAGCATCCCCGATCTCCGCTGACCGGGGGCGCGTTGCGTGGAGCGAGGACTTGGGAACCGACCTCTCTCCGGAGACCTGGCTGTATTGTTGCCGGCAGACCAAACGACTGTCTCCTAACTACCGTCTGCGCCTCATACATTTTAAATAGATTATACCGCTCCCCTGCCCAGTTGCATAGAATAGGTCTCGCCCCCAGCGATAAGTGTCTTCGTTGCTCTGCTCCCGCTGCCGACTTCTCACACCTCGCATGGCTGTGTCCCGAGGTCTCTAAGTTTTGGCATGATGTGTGCACTGCCATTACTGAGATTATTTCCACGCCAGTCTTGCCTGATCCGTTGCTGTGCCTTCTAGGCTTTGTGAAACACTGTCCCGACGACTCCCGTAGGCTCACTGCTATGCTGTTTGTTCTTGCGCGACATAGGGTCGCCATGCATTGGGGTCGCCGGCCCCCGCCCAGGGTTGGCGCTTGGCTGGAGGATGCTGCGCGTTGTCAGACACTCCTGTCCGAATTCTGGGACCTGATGCCAGCAACCAGCCGGCCGCATGATATCTGGGGACCCCTTGTCTCGTACCTCCTGCGCCAGCGCGCCTCGCCCTCTGCGTCCTCTCCCGCGCCCCCGCCAGCTCCTTGCCCGTGGCGGCCACTGATGCTGGTTCGTAGATGTTGCCCCCCCTCCTCTGTTCACTATTGCCTCTCTGTGGCCATTCCTGCACATACTCTGCCCCCTCGGGCACTTTACTTGGTCACTCACGCTCCACCCTCTGCTGTTTCTTCTCATGCCCCGATGTGGACTATCACTATGCAATTGTTTTTATGATGAACGTATCAGCTGTGCCTTCTTTTACTGTTTGGCGGTTTTTCTGCCTGTATACCCTGTAACTGGATGTGCAAGTCTCTTCAATAAAGTTCTTTTTAAAAAAATTAAAAAAATACGTCACCTTTTCTTTTACCAGAAGTGACTTATATTTGGTTAATGAGAGTTTATAGTTTTCTCTCTCCAAGGAGTCATATTGAGCTCTCCATTTTCTTTCTTGATGTCTACAACATTGGCGTTCTAGCCTGAGAGCTTCTGAAAAGCAGGGGCAGAAGGACGGGTCCTACCTTGACGAGCCTTTTTTATAGGGACCATTTGAGAGAAGGCCGAATGAAGCCAGTTAGAGTGGTTTTCTGCCGCTACTTCAGGATTTTCAACTAATATAGGGGTTGATGGACTAACTATTAAAATCAAAGTAAGGACCAAAGTCTTTGAGAACATCTGTATGCCAAACTTCCAAAACACAAAGACAAGCCATTTTGTCCTGTAAAAATGAGCGAGGGGCAGAATTAGTGCAAATGTGTAATATTTCACGTCTATGGTTGTCACTTATACAGGTACCTAATGGATTCTTTGTACCAACCTAGCTCGATGTGTCAGAATTACGTCGCAAAATACCAAATCTAAATTGTATATCCAGAGTTTTCATTGCAAAATGACCAGCCACGATTAAATACTTCTCAATGTCTGTAGCATCATTCATCAGGTACCTATCCATCATGATATTGGTAAATACAAATCATTAACCTCATCAATTTTACTACTGATGCAGCTTACATTATTTCAGCATGCAGATTGATTAGCTTTCGTATAAAGTCATTCATGTGGGAACATTTGTGTAATTGTAAGCAAATAGGAAGGGACAAGATCTCACTGAATATGTTAATATGAACTATGGCATGCCAGTTTGTCCAAACTGCTGCCTAAAACAAGATAGGCCTGAGTGTAACAATATCAGTGGTAACTTTGACACCGATTTCAAGGCTAAATAGTGGCATCAGGGTCTCAGACCACCGTTTAAGCAAGTGTTTAAGGGATTTATTTTCCGCAACCAGAAGTGATTGTGCTATTTAGTGCCCCATAGTTCAACAAAATTTGCAATATAAATCACCAGTATCACATTCCAAGTTGGTTTTCACTGAGGAGCTAATCATTTTTACTTTTAAACAACAAACATTTTAATTTTCTCGAGCGAAAGCCACTCACAAAATCAACATTACATACAATATAGAGTGAGCAATCCTCTCAAATAACCATCACTGCTCGCTCCTAGACAGCCTTCCGTTTTATGATTTCTTTTACATATTTTCTAGAAATTATCTACCTGAACCTGAGAGCATTCATAGAAAATCTTTCCAATGAAGCTAGGAAGCTATGCTGAATGAAAGGGAGAGATTTGAAATGCACCATATCCACTATGATATGGCACACATCTGCTCTCTAATTGCGCTGGCGCACTTCAGGCAGCCTATTGCCAACACAGACACCCTTGGTGCAAGGGTGCCTGCATTACGCAGCAGGACTGTATTTGTGCAGGAAGGCATACCTTTTTGCACAAAAGCAACCCATAGAGGCATATTCCTCTTTCTATGTGTTCTGTAGAATGTGTCACAAATTGAAAGAGGAAGCAGCGGAGTAAAGATATTTCTCCTCGTTACGCCTCTCTCGAATAGGTACACCATTTTGGTGAAAACCCAGGTTCACTGCCTTTAGTAAATCTGGGTTTGCTTTAAAATACATGGGTGGAGGAATGGGAACACCCATGCTCCACCTATGTTGTAAGGCCTACCGGATGCAGTGTACCGCAATGCAGTGCAACTAGAGTGGCTAAGTTAGGCCTCAGTCTCCAAAGTGCAAGGAAACTGTCAGCTACACTACAAAAGCTTCCACCCAAGAAACTTGAAAGACAATTTACCATTCAGACAATTCTTACAAATCAGGAAGAATTGCTGTGATAAAGAATGTTTTTTCATGTATCTGATATATCAATCAAGTATACTAAACAGATTGATTACACTCAAGGAAATTGCTAAATAGCAAGGAAAAAGCCTGGCTCATACGAGGAAATGTACTCCTTGAGAAGAAAAACAACAGCACTTCTAAAATATTGATATGTGTTGTAATGCACAAAGCAAACACAGGAGATTTCAAGAAAATTGTCAGAAAAAACTGGCTCATTTTGAAAACTCTTAAACGCTCTGTGGCAGATCCACTCTTTGGGCTAAAAAAAGATATATGATATAATCTAGTCATATCTCATCCACCAATCCACAAGGGTAATAGTCAAAAATGTCTAGACAATTTAAACCAAAAAGGTCCATCTGGAAACCGCAGATATGGGAATTGTGCTCATTGCAATCAAACAATCAATTGTGAGGAATTCATGCACGATTGCATCAAACTCAAACACACAACGTTCTTTAATTGTAATACCACCAGAACCATATATGAGGTATTCCCGCTCCCTTATGCATGGTTCAGTCATGATTAGAGGTCTCATAAAGCTCTTTCTTCAACTTTATGAGCTGGCTCTACTGATAGGAGTGACATCATGTATTGTTCAATTCTAATCTGGGACCTGTGGTGATATGCATATTAGATGTGTTAATTCTATATTGGTATGATTGTTTCCATGTGAGAATTCCTTTAAACTAAAAAGCATGTTATTTCAGCAGATACACCCTGTTGCTCAACACATATAAAGTAATTGAACAAAGTACAATTAAAGCAAATTCAGGTTGTGAACAATGAGAATAAAATTAACATTTCTAGCATGGTTAAACTGTCATCTAAAAATGTAACACCCTAAAACCTACTTCTATGCGCTACGCTAAGAAAGCATGGAAAGTACAAAACTGGCATCTAGATTTTCTTAGGAGGATGAGCACACTGCATACCTTATCAACAGCAAAACAGGTAATTATCAGGAGTCAAGGAGGCTGTGTTCCCTGCGAAAGGCAAACACACGTTCAGCATCAAATTTTGCTCGCAATAATGTGGGACAAAGGAACTCTCCTGACAGGTGGTAAAGTGGCAGTCCTTTTATATTATATCTTATCTGAGATGGAATTTGCAATGTCCCCTTAAGAATGTTTAATTTAACCAATAAGCATCAAGATGCTAGTCTAAGATGCAATCCTTTAAATATATAAGGTAAAATTATAACAATTCATACTACACTATTTTGTCTATTGTCTTTTGCTTGACCATGACCCAGTATTCTTAAATATCCGCAGCTGGGAACTCAAGCTTGTGATACTACTCTCATTAAGGGGTATATCATTCAGAATAGAGAAAGGCTGAGAGGTTCTACTCTGTTTTACTCTTGTTGTCTGAATTGGTCTGTTGTAGAGAATCGGCCACAGAGTGCTTTTTCATGTGGTTGATGTACGCTTGTCTGTTTTACCTTGATCTAGACAAAGGAGGCAGAATGAAAATTGTTTTGCCATGTACCCCAATGACTTAATGGGTGGTCTGAAGTATGGTTCAAAAGCTTGCTTGTTGCAAATCTTTTCATGAACTAGATCCCCTACTTTAGGGATCCCCCATTAGCATTGGTTTCAACCTTTTCTTCGCTCGGGATGATTTCAGAATGGTTCACAAAAGACAGCTTTTCACTGACCTCTTGGATACGCTGTAAGACAGTCAAACATTTTTCCAGGTCAAATTTTTCTTCAACCGCCACCTTCCTAGGATTATCTAGGCCAAGCACATACATAGGAACTCTAAAGAGAACCTCTTATGAAGTGCATACCTCCAATAGGAATCTAGGCAAGTTATTTAGGGCTCTCTGGACTCCATACAGATTATGGTGCCAACTAAGACTTGAACTTAGTACCCTAGCTATCAAGGCTTGTTTAATCATGCTGTTAGCCCTCTCAACTAACCCATTGGATTCTGCTCTAAACAGGTCGCTGAATTGCAGACAAACTCCCAGTACAGACATGGTATCCGAGTAAGCCCTTTAGGCAAACACAGGACCATTATCCGAGTGAAATGAATGAACTGCCCCCATCGCTACCAGACACTGCAATTCCTTTATGACTGATGAAGCACTGGCATTTCTCTAGGGACTCAACAATAGGAATCGAGAACATGAATTAATGGTGAGCAATATGTATTTATATCAGTTTACCAAATTTATTGGCCTGATGTGGTCCAAATTAATTACCCTGAAAGGGATATTGGAGACTGTGAGAAGATTGGCAGGCGTCTCATAACAGTAGATGGTTTAATCTGCTGACAAACGTCACACTTCCTGACATAGTCTCTAGTTTATATTATCAAGGCTACCAGTAGCATTGCTGTAGCATTGCTATGGTTGCATTAACCCCAGCATGGGCAGATGCCAATCCCTCATGAGTTTCCCTGAATAAATCGAATCTGGCCAGCTTGTTAGGAATTATCCTGTCTCCCATTCCTGGTAGAGTGACTACAGGAGTGTGGTCTGAATTAAGGGTGTAGGAATATTTAGGAGGAAAGCCTGCAGTTGTCTGCCTTGTTTCGTGGTATGTATGGCTGTTAAAATATCTGCAATGATCTTTGAGAACTGGTTAAGGTTGCTACTCTAACAGTATGAATAGCAGCTTTGGCAGCTAAATTAGCTGCACAATTCCCTTTAGCATGACATCTATCATGCTATGGCCCAAAGTGTGCCTCCATGGACCAGTGGAAGCTTATCATGTAAGAGATACCCTTCCCTAGAGTTGTTTATCTTTAATCAATTTTTTCTTTGAATCCTTGAATCCATTCAATTGCCAGTGTAGAAAATCAACATTTTACCCTTGCATGCAGAAGGATGAATCCGACACTATTGGTGTTGGAACTGATAGATATACCTTTTGTATTGCAAGTAACAGGGCATAAAGGTCTGCATGTTACACAGTGCTGTCGCCTAAGATCCTAGTATAGGTGCGTTGCTGATAGATTTCACCATCTTTCACTACACCTTGCACAGCTGCACAGGCTTTGAAGTACTTATATATTTTCCTATCCCTTGTTGAGCAGAGCCATCATGTCGAATAGCTCTGGTAAGACTCAATGGGTAAGGCTTTTGGAGTAGGAGGAATATGTCGTTCATGTTGGAGAAAATCTTGTGTACGGAGAGTGGGATCATACTGAAACTTTGCATCCACTGCACTTAAAGAAGAGGCCCACTGCACCCACCTCGGGTGTAGGGCGCAAGTATTAGGAATGCTTGCTTCATGGCTGCCTCTAGTGCCAATACGGGAGAAACTACAATCATTCGTTTTCCCTGCGCCAAAGGGCGATCTTTCAAGACAGCCATTTGCACAGCTGCAAGTAATTTTTCAATGGAAGCAAAACATGCTTCAGCTGGAGAACACAAGTGATACTTGTATGCAATAGGACCAGTGTGTCCATTGTATATCACATAGGTATAACCAGAGTGACTTGGTAAGATCCGAAGAACTAGGTTGGTCTTTCTGTCTCTGGTTTGAAAATATATTGTCTTGAGTATGTCAGTTTGCAAAGCACGTAAAATATCAGCGTGCCTGCTCATCCACTGTTTTGATGAAAACGTGGGAGAAATCAAGTTATACAAGGGCTTCACTTGCTCACCATAGTGCGGCAAGTAAGTTTGCCCAAAGTTAAGGAATCCCCAGAAGGATTGCAACCTCTTCAATGTGTTGGGAGGCTGCAAAGTAGCACACTTATGAAGGAAATCAAAAGTCAGACCCTTGACCTCATTGGATGGTTCATATCCGAGGAAGGCCACCATAAGGTAGGCAATCGTGGATTTTTCTAAAGTTAATTCTGTAACCATGTGATGTTAATAATGTTACGACTTTGTCCACTCTAGTTAAGTGTATTTTCCAAGTCATCATCTGTTTGATAGATATCATCAATATATGACAATACCTTGGGATCTGGTTGTGAGATCTCTATAATGCTCCCTGAAAATAAGCCAGGACTGTTCTTATAGTTCTTATAGCCCATAGACAAACGTTGAAATGAGAACTTCCCCCCATTGAAACTAAAAGTGGCTAGATACTCACTTTCAGCTGCTATATTTTGACTGAAAAACCCATTAGAGATGTCTAGGGTTGTTTTGTATTTTTTTCACACCAGATTCTTCATTTAACATGTGCTTTGCGCATTTTGCACCACATATGTTTAAATGGGTGTTTAAATTACTATAGTCCAAAACAATTCTATAAGATCCATCAGGCTTGGAGATGGGAAAAATGGGCGTGTTCATTGCTGAAAGGCAAGGCATTAGTATGCCCTGATATTGCAACTGATCTAATATTGCTTTAATACCACACATTGCTTCTGGCTTTAAAGGGTATTGAGCTTGTGCTTGGGGTTTGCTGCGTCAGGGAATAACATGTGGAACACGATGTCTATCCTACCCCACTTGGGTCCTGTATAAGACCAGAGCCTGTCTGACAGCCCATTCACTGCTATAGATGTCCCAGATGACTTCAGGTACTATGGGAGAAAAAGCTACTCTGATTACTTCCTACCGACCAGAACACTTCCTAATAAAGATCGGAAGCCAGTCTTCTTCAGCTAGTATGATGTCATAATCATCTGATAAATGTGCCCAGAAGACAGCTTTAATAGTGTGTGGTATATCTCATTCAATGTGTAATTCTAAATCATAAACACTATCAGGAGGATTTAAATGTTTATCTGGAGTTTCAACTTGTATGAACTCATCAGTTGGACTTGCCACCAGAAACCTCTGAAGCATCTGATGTGCCTCTCATCCTGTGTCACCTTTTCTGCTATACCTCCTCTTTCTTCGGAACTCGGATCTATCCCCCCCCTCTGCTCGTTTACCGTCAGTGTCCTGAAAAGCAAGTGGAGGTTCGATATCAGAATACTGATACTGGTCTGGTTTTTTTAATTTTCTCGCAGTCCCTTAAATTATAACCACCCCTACCAGGTTCCTGAGATGCAGGAGATCCAGTCTGCCTTTGTTCTTTACCCGTCTGTTTCTTCCTGTCTTCCATTGCAGATTTCTTCAATGTCACTTTTAGGTTTTAAATGTGGCTTAATGGCTCGCAAACCTAAGTTATCACCGCCCATATAGATGTATACTTCCACTGGTCTTTTTGGTAATTCCTGCTTACGATCTGGAACTGGAACCGCTTTCAGTCTCTGGCATACAGCCAGGACTGCAGCTTTTCCCTCAACGTTGTTTAGGATAATAGAAGAACCTGTAGAAAAGTTCCCCATTAACTTCATTACTAAGGTCAGAGCTGGTGCAGCTCCGTGCTCCTTCTGTACGTGTTTCAGTACCTCAGGGAGAACTGCCAATGAAGGCGTGCCATGCATGCTGGTGTAAATGCATGAAAATATGTTTCCTCCGGTGTTACCTTCTTCTTTGGGTGCCACCATCCCTAGACGGAGACACATAGTCAATAGTCTATGTTTGCTTTGGGGTGTTTTAAATGGATAAACCGCTTCTAGCTGTTTGTTTGCAAACAATCCAGAAGGGAATCTATTTATGCTTCGTGGGCGCTTTCCCCATGATAGTGTTAATGGTCTGTGGACTAATGGGTTGTATTGGTACTGGAGCTGCTGGTCCCGCTGCGAGAGCAGGTCTAGAGTTCACGGTATGCAATACAAACTGTAAAAGTCTCTTGAATAAGGCAACTGTATAATTTAATTTAAAACCCCTATTACCTCAGCGAGTGCCAAGATGCCAAGACGAGGAACTGGCAGGTGGCCAGCCAAGACTGGCCATGGCGCCCCTTCATTTCTCAGGGGTTCAAAACGGACATTCCTGTGTGTGTGTGTGGTAACTGACCAGCAAACCAGTTCTGGTGTTCCTGGATTTCCAAATCTTGGTAAGCCTTATAATGTACAGGTGGTTGTGCTGCCTTATAAGTCTGAAACTGCCCAGAGGCAGAGTCTATAGCCTCAAACTCCACCCATGAGTAAAATGTCTGAAAGGCATACGCTGTGTGAGCAGCTATTACAAAATAAACTGCCCCCGCCTCGGGAACACCTCGAAGTTTGAGATGCTGCGTAACTGCTTCCTTGTAATTGGCACCTATGACAATAGGGGCCACCATATGACCTTATTAAAATGAAACAGAATCAAAGAATTAGAAGAACAGAATGGGGAATACCTTTTCAAAGTCAAGCTTGACAAGCCTATGGCAATCGGTGCTCCCTTTTTCCCAGTGGGGGTTACCATTATTGCTGCGGACATCTGCATAATGCCGTAATAATGGTTCATATGTGTGTGTGTATTAAAAAGAAACTACTCAAGGGGTTCCCAAAACATCTAGGCCTAGCACGTCGGGTTCCAATGTAGCGTAAACTGAATCTCTGGATCAGCTCTAGAAAGTTTGCTTTTCCACCCATGGGTGACATGAGTGAACTTAGTTCAATGCACCAACGCTTGAATGTGAAAGACAGGTTTTTGTAGCCCCGCAGAACTCCACAGAATACATAGTTAAAGTGGTGTCAAATCTTTTGGGTTACTAACAGTCCATAAACCGGGATCCAGGGACAATGTGGTGATCAGATACAAACCTTTTTCATTATACACTATAACTAAAAAGTGTTTTTATTTCAACAGGTGCACCCTGTTGCTCAATACATCTAAAATAACCACACAAAATATGATTAAAACAGCACAAATGCAGGTTGCAACAATTAGAAGAAAATGAAAATTTCTAACATGGTTAAAATGTCATCTAAAAACCTAAGACCCTTAAACCTACTTAGATGCGCTACACTAGGAGAGAATGGAAAGTAGAATAATTTGCATCAAGATTTTCTTAGTGTGGATAAGCTCACTGCATACCTTATTTACAGCAAAACATTGTAATTCTCAGGAGTCAAGGAGGCTGTGTTCCCTGCGAAAGACAAACATGCATTGAGCATCAGCATAAATTCCTCACGGGTTCAGGCTTGATATCAGCTTTGTGTAGAAAGTGTCATACAGCAGCAGCATTTCTGGCTTGTGATAATCAAGGGCGAAGAACCTCTCCTGACAGGTGGGACCACTCCTGACAGGTGGTCAAGAGGCAGTCCTTTTATATTGTATCTTATCTGAGTTGGAAATTGTAATGTCACCTTAGGAATGTTTGATTTCACCAATAAGCATTACGATGCTAGTCTAAGATGCATTCCTTTAAACATATAAGGTAAAAGTACAATAATTAAGACTACACTATTTTGACTATTTTTTTTTGTTTCACCTTGAAATTGAGGTAACATGGCACTGATGTTGCCACAGGTATTTTGTTTATATCTATATCAAAATGACTTGACACTTTCACAGTTCTTGGAAAGATAAGGACAGACCACACCTGTGTCAAAGTCAGACATGTTGATATTCTGCAGCAATACAGAAAATGGAGTAGTGGCCTACTTAAAATGGAGTTGGGCTGCCAGTGATGCTTGCAGCTGGCACTTACATTATCTAGGGACATTTTATTTGAGCCTGGGGGCCACTGTGAGCCACACTGCCCATCTAACAATCATCATAAGTATGCTTAGCTTAACTAATCTTTAGAGGGTTATGCACTAGTTAGATCAACATTCCTTGTTTCTAAAAACAATTAAGCATGATTGCTGGAACATTGTTTTAAAACAGCCCAACAGCCATGAAACAATGGAAATCATCACAGGTATGCTTGTTGGTGATAGTTCCGCTAACTAATATAACAATTGGATATGCATGCTTCTAATTTTGTCACCACTATGGGCCAAATTACGAGTCTAGTGGTCCAAGGACCGCCAGACTTGTGGGGGGTGCGGCAGTGATGGTCCAGCCACTGCCGCACCAGCGGTCCGTGAGTTGGGAGGTCAGACTGCCACTGCAATGCCAGGGAACCGCCATTCCCCGGCAGTGGCACAGTGGTCAGGGCCTCACTAATATGCTGGTGGTGCCGCTGCGGCACCGCCATGCATATTACGAGTTTCAGGACAGCCAGTGGTGTCATGGAGCTCTTTTCTCCATGAGAAGACTGGTGGTCCTAAAACAAAGGGGGCCGGTTGCCCATGTGCATCAGGATGCAATTAGGGGAGCACAACTTGCGCCCCCCTGTGTGCATGCACCCCAATTCCTGCATAGCATGGATTTTACAGTCCATGCCATACAGGAACTGTTTTTGGCGTTCCCATTGTGGTGCCTATTTTCAGAGGCACTGCCGTGGGACTGCCAAAAACAGCCCGCCAGACGTGAGGAAACTCGTGATGTGGCGGGCAGTGCGACTGAGGGTTTGGTGGTGCAGGAGCGGGCCACCGGCATGGCGGTCCGCTCCCACACAGCCGAACTTATAATTAGGCCCTATGTGTTTCTCTTTCTGTTTTTCTTTATAAATACTGCATTAGGTCAGTTTCTGATCTGATGAGACCCTTACAAATTATGTCATATGGTCAAAACATGTTGACGTATTCTTGAGTCAGATTATATGTGGCAAGCAGTAGGTGATGTTTTCTATGACCCAAGGATTGCAAGCATTATTCTATCCACACAATATGTCCCTGACTCCACTCTAATTGAAGTGGGAAGCACAAATGCAATTAATTTATGGTTCCCCTGTGTTGTTGCAACATCACACTGATCATTTATATTGTTTTTACATTCTCAATTACTAAATAATATATGGATTTCTTGATATTTTATTGTTGTAATATTTGTTAAGTGTCTGCATGGGTCATAGTCCTCTTTTCAAACGTTATCTTCCAAAGATAATTTAGTGATTTTTCATCACTTATTTATCAGGATGCTTCTCTCCAAATCGAATCTTCTTTGCTATTTTGTTCCAAAAATAGTAGTGAGCATAAGTAATATATTCAAAGTGTAATGTCTGTAGACAACCAACTCTGCCTTGGCTGTGCAATCTTGTCAGAGCGAGATGAGAATATCAGAATCTGATTCCCTAGACAACCAAAGCCCTTCTACCACCCGAGATATGATATACCTCAGGAATACCAGAACCCAGGTAAAAAGGGAAGTGGAGAAAAAAACAGATGGTGTCCTTGAGTCCCTTCAAGGTGACTGCATCAATTCTCCGCACTGCAGATTCTTTCAGTTTTCAAGTGTTGTTGTAGTACATCTACAAATATAAAATGAGGATTTAGGACCTTCACCTTTTCAAGTATGAACATGGATATACACAGAACATAACTGGTAAGCATATGCTCTTACTTAATACCTCCAAATTTTCACTTTAATTCTGGTGGCTGTAATCCCTGGGAATGCAGTAAAAATCCTAAGAGAATGAAACAAATACAGAAGACTAAATAAACAAGCATTTGCAATGCAATAGGTCTCGCATTATTAAAGTTTGAGCTATTGGCATTGCTAAATAATGCAACACCAATAGCTCAAACTTTAATAATGCGAGACCTATTGCATTGCAAATGCTTGTTTGATTAAGTGAGTGCACTAGCATAAACAACCCTCTACAGGCAGAAAGTCTTTAATGAAGACACAAACTCTTTTTATAGAGAGATGTGGTGCTATTCTAGACTTCCCATTAATGTTTGTTCTCTATTATGTGTAGAGTGCAACATAATGCCAGACACGTCAAGCTTCCAGGAGCATTCCAGTCAAAATATAAACATTACCAAATCTAAAACAACATTTTCCTCCTACCTCTCAAGATACATAAAACGTACTCAAAGAAATAAAGCCAAAACAAATCCAGTGAAACAAACTGCTTAATAGGTCACATGTCTAAAGCAACAATACAAAGCATGTCACAACGTAGCCCATAAGGAACCAGGACCCAGGGGCAGAGAAGCAGACTATAGTAAAAGGCAAGCCTGAAATAGTATAAGTAACACTAAATATTAACTGCAGGTAAGTACGGTACATAGAGGTACTTTCTGAAATTAAATGTGATAACAGTAGAGTGCAAAAGATGGGTCCATCAATGAGATTGTGTATTTGCCCATGCACACAGTCTCATGGAAGGGTCCACCTAAAAATGAGGATACAGTAATGCAGTATTCTGAAGAGAATCACTAACTAGATCTTACCCTCAATTGTTCCCAGTGCACACACACTTGTGGCTACTAGGAAATTATAAGGGTGATGTAGTTCATAACTGGGATTTTGCAACTTTTAGCAGCAGATCTCCCAACCTACCCTGGTTTCAGGGTGATGAGATTTTTGCCACTTGAGGAGTGGCAATGCTGCACCATAGAAGAGTGCAAGGAGTCAACCAAGTTGCATTCCTGGCAAAACTAACTAAGTAACAGTCAAACCATGCTTCAGAAGAGGTTTATCTCAAAGATTCCTTGAGCTCAGGCGGAATGGGTGCACCATATGTTTTTCTTCTCTCCAGAAGAAACGGAGAGAAATGCTTCTACGGACCTAGACAATGGGGGGCTGTTGTTAGGGCTTATGGGCAAGTGGCCAACGATCCTTTTTTTAAAGTGAAGAGGCACACAGCTGTTCAAGGCGAATTTGACACTCTGACTGCTCCCAAATGCTCTTTTTTTGAAGGACAAACAGACCTTGTGCAAGTTTTATAGCAGACCACACATGTCTATCATTTAAAATTAAAGTTATGAACAAACAGAATTTGACCTACATGACAGCATCCAATGAGAGAGAAAGGAAAAAAATAATATTTATTTATTTTAAAGTTTTGTATATCGCGAACATGACCCGAAGGTATCAGAGCGCTTTACACTGTGAGCACAGCAAACAGTAAAATGAGGTACCTGGATATTAGATACAAAGAAAACAAATTCAAAAGTTAATTTTGAAGGCTCAACTGCTGCTCTGGTGAGAACGGATGTGTAGGTGCCTAAAGACACATTTTAGCCTGTCTTATTCCAAAACCAAATTCATTCAGGAAGAGGTGCTCCAAGAATACAAGCAGTATAATGTACAGTAAGATTAAATAGGTTCACAGCTCTTTTCCAGGAGGAACACTTGCCAATCTTGTTGAAACTACTTCTCTTGGTTTAATTCATTTATACAAATAAGTCAGATCTCCTCCTACATGTGTGAGACAACAGGTCAAATGGATCATTTCAAAACAGAGAAAAGACACACAGAAATAAACCTTCAGTAGGCCGACACTGGTGCCCAGCCTGGAAGGATAAACTGGAGGCTCTTCAAAGCTATAGCATTGGACTAAAGCTTACTGGACACATCCGGCCCGATTCATACACTGAATTTTGTAGTAAGTAAAATAGTACTCCAATAGTACTATTTATTTACTACAAATTTGAATTCACAAACCTAATAGTGGAGATGCCCACAAGTACACTATACTGTAGTAAATGTGGGAGGGTATCGGGGGAGTGGTGGAAAAATGTGTAACAATTACTATAAAATGGGTGGGGTTAACAGAAAATTAAGGAAGCATTCGGGAGGGACATGTGAATATAACACACATCCACACTAGCGTAATGCACTGCAATTTACAACATATACTTCTAAAATTATTACACCACCAATGGTGTTATAACAGACAAAATTGTAGTCCAGCACAGTCCTGGAGTAAGTCGAGTACTACACATGGCCAACCACTTGTAGTATAACACACTCCCATAGAACACAATGGATACAGGGAATAAAATTAACACCATAGGCATTAGTGGTAAATTAAATGGCAGATGTTGAATTAAATTGCTTCAACATGTAAATTATACATCACTTTATGTGGTAAAAAAATCAGTCTAATAATAAATGTTATTTAATATGATAAATCCAGTTTGACAAAAAATTAATTAAAACGGGTAACTTATTTTTAGAGATTTAAAAAGTATTGAAATTATTTAAATGCATGCCATGTAACCTACAAATTAAATAAAAATGCTTGTGAGAATTTTTTAATTGTTTAAAATACTAGCTATAAAATATATTCATATATGCTTATAATTTTATTATTAAACAGATTTAATGTGAGTAATTTAACGTGCTGTAACTTTATTTTGTTAGCTTTGGGTCAATATTAATTACAGTAAACAATTTTATGTTTGTATTTTAAATGAACGTTATTAAATGTCCCTACACTTTCCCATATGGAGAGTTCCAACAACAAGTGAAAAGTTGCATGTAGTAACTTCTCCATGCCCTCCTTTGAAGGGGTGAAAATATGTAAATCTACACGTAGATGTACATATTCAATCAGAAATGGTAAATCGCAAAAACGTGAAGAGCCACAACTCGGTGTAGGAGTTGATCTATAATTAAGTGGAACTACACTTCTTTTAATTTTATTAATCTGGCCCATTACAGCTAACTATTTCACTCAGAAGGCAGGGCATTTTACCATTGACTTATCTTGAATAAACTGCACCAAGAGTGACTGAAGACTGCTGGTTTTAAGCCTCTTGCTTACATCTAGCTAGACACCAACAACATGTACTCAGTGTTTCTATATTTCTTGCCTTTTTTTGCTTTGTTCCTACCACTTGGAAGCGAGCATGTTAATATCCTCGTGATCAATAAATTGTTGTATAAATAGTCAAAGGTTACTTATTTCACATGATGACATTGAAGAGGGCATATATCACGGTTCTACGGTGCTTCCTCTCCTGTTCACCATGATTTTGGAGTTATTTGACCAGACAATTTACAATGGGGGGACTACATCAATACATTAACTAAACAACATGCTTCTCCGTGGGGCTAGGATTGCCTCTGCACTGAGGATCAGTGAGCTGAATGGAACCAATCATAAAGTACTTTATTTTGGTTATCTCACTCTGGCCACAATAAACAGAATATTTCCCAAGACAATATCTTTTGATTGATGGGCATTATGTTCCAAAATTAGTGTGCTGTCGAAGTTTTGAACTGAACCCGCATAGGACGTTTTCAGAAACACTTTCCCAGCACTGCTTAATTTGAGTTAGTGGAGGGCACAGCACTTATTTTTCAAGTATCAGATATTTACTAAGTGCAAGAGAGGGAAAAGCACACAGATTGGAAAGAAGGAGGAAGAAAAACTTCAAAACAGCCACAAACAGACAGCAAGAACCTGTCAGTGGGAGAAAAAGGGGCAGGGAGTGTCTGGTAGTGGATTAAAGCCCATCGACCTTGATGTTTGGCAGCGTGCCAACGCTTAATTGCACTGGCCGCTGGCTTCTGAGCAGAGTTTAGGGCACCGGCACTCTTTCCTTCACAAATTAAGCACTGCTTCCAGGTACCTTGGGTGGATTGCAGATGAATATAAAGACACAATAACAATGCTTTTCTTCATCGTTTAGGGAACAACTGATTTCTGACAGGACATGTTGGAATTTACATTGATTTTTGAGATATCATATTCTTTCAACGTATTACATGGTAAAAAATGATAATGGCTATATAGTCCTATCATTTAAGGTGATTTAGCTCACAATGATTGTACTGACAAAAGTTTAAAATCAATACACAAACAAAATATCAAGGCCATCAAGAAAGGGAAGGACTCCAAGACTTTTTAAAAGGTTTGCTTCTCCAGATGTGAAATTTGGCCAAATCCACTGATCAGCACGTAGTAAAGAGAGCAGTGCATCTGCAGAACTTAGCATTTACTGCTCACATTTTGCGGCAGGCTTATCCATAAAATAAGTGCATATGTCGGGCTCATCTAAGAAAATTTTTATTTCGTCTTCAGGCCTACCCTATACTCACTAAATACTCTCTGCTAAGTAACTCAAAAGGCAGAAACAATTTAGCAATCCTATAGCACTCGCTAGTATGCCACAACAACATGTACTCTGAAGTAAATAATCTTGCTTTAGAAAGAGCTTCGCACGTGTTTCTTCAAACCTTTGGACAAAACATCCTTTAACAAGGAAGTGCTTCACTGCAAGTCAGTTTATCGTACTACAGAATTCTCCTGCTCACTGACTACAGCAACACTGATCTGCAAAGGGCCAATTGTTTACAGAGGCATGAACCACGGAAGATGTCATCTATGCTGCAGGCTCTTCAGAGGTTCATCGTGGTGAATCAAAGAGTAGCACTGGATGGATCTGGACAATGGGAGATAATATCTCAGAGAGTCGATGCAGAAAGGTTTTAAATGTCACCTTACCAAATATATGGAGTATGTGAGGTGGCAGGCAAGAAGACTCTCTCCTAATGTGATGCAGTATTAGAGATAAGGAGGGAGTGAATGACCAGAACACTGATTCAAATGATGCAGATGGTGGGTTATCTAGTAAGGTCTACTTCCCACATTGTCCTGCCTCGTTTCCGTGTGTGGTGGGGACAGGGGTCCTACACAATCGTCCGAGTTGAGTTTCAATATGATGCTATCGAGAGCGTGGTCTAAGAGAGGCTGTTGAATCTGGTCTGAAAGGACATATACTGGTGGTGGCTGATATACTAATTGAATAAACCCCATCAGTACACGATTGCTGTCAGAAGCATTTATTCTGAGCAGTGGCCTTCTAAACATAAGGCATATTGAGTGTGACCAAATGTATGAAATTACCATAGAAGAGTAACTACAACAGTCTTGACAATACTTGGAGGCCGAGAAAGGAAAGGTGTGTCCTTTATCAGATTGAAGGTGGACCTTAAAGGTGTCGGACTAAGTTGATATCTGTGGCTGTAAAAGACTGCAGAGAAAGGAAGGGTTAAGGGGGTAGTACATACTAGTAAAATGAGTGTCCTTCACTACAGTAGCACACTGAGTAATGGCTAAGATGAAGGTTGCAGAGCATCACTAAATCGAGATGATTTTTTTTTTACTTTCTCAAACAGAATCCCACCTTGAGACCCAATTCAGGTTCTCGCTCATCCTTTGAAAAATACTCAGAATTATTCTCAGTCTCGAACCTTAACCTGGGATGCTCACTCTGCATCCAGGTGTCTCTATTGAGCGATGTCTTCAGATTGACATGTGCATATGTCATCCAAGGGGATGCACTAAAAACCATTCTGAAATAAATTCTTTTCAAGAGAGCGGTGTGACTTGAAGACCCACTGGATGAAAAGAACTCAAAGTATATCTGTTTCATCTTAGCATGAGTAGAGCTGTAGAGAAAGGGGTAAGACATTACTAGATACACCCTTAAAAAGCCAGGCAATGAGTAAGACATTTATAGTAGAGAGTGGGGAAGGCCACTTGGATCTGACCGATAAAAACAGTAGTAGGGCCCTATTCAACTTCACAGATTCCAAGGAGATGGATGATAGGGCAGTTGGAGGAAAGAGAGTGGTTTGTCAATCGGTTTATTATATATGGGTCTATCATTTATATTAAAAGTGACTCTTTGCCTGACTACTCTCCGTTTCAGGACAGTAAAGTATTTTCAATCCATTGTTAAAAAGAGTGACTGTGTACAATTGTGATGCCTGCTTGTAACCTCTACAACCAAGCAGATGCAGAAAATAAAAATAGCTTTCACTGTTTTTCAGAATCAGTCACAAAAAAGTTGAAAAAACAGAAAAGATTATGGACTGCCCTACACACTTGTAATGGATGGGAAACTGGATATAAGCAACAAATTAATACAAATTGAAGCACGTATCAGGAGGCACATTCACCTCACATCATACAACACGTCACTACATCACACATTAAAAACAATCCAGAGAAGACACTGCACATCCATAAAAATCTAGCTCGTCTTCAGTATCATCGTTCTTAGCTACCACCCCCACACAACCATCATTAATTGCACCCATCCCACTCCCATTCAGTCATTCCACACATCCTCTGCTGTTCAGCCAACCAATACACAAACTCAACAATCCCACATAAACCACAAAGGGGGAAATTCACCTATAACCACCATGAGAATGCGGAAAATAAGTCATATGCAGAAATGTCAGACAGAAACAAACTGGAGAATACCATTCAATTGATAACAGTGTAATTTGCAAATAAATTAGAGCGACGAGATACTTAAGTAAAAAAATAAAACCTAGGCTTAAGAGTCTTGCCCAAAAAAACGAAGTACAAGAGAAACAATAGTACATATATCACAATGCTGTGCAGAAACATTGCACAGGCCTCAAAAATATCCCACGGATATACAAGTGATGGCAAAAAGGACAGTGAAATTAAATCACTGGGCTAGGTTTCTTATGTCTATTAAGTCAATAGACCACAAAAAATACGAGTATTTAAGACTGCAAATAGCATGTGAAATAATCTCATGCTGTGGAAGATGACCACTTTCTAAAAATTAATAAAATGTGCTTAAATAAAATAAGTCAGCGGACAGCGACTTACCAATCCAAGTGAGCTAAAAAAGGAACCTAATCTGGACCCTCAGTCACATGACAAGAAAAAAGTCCAATATGGACCACTTGTTCAATAGGACAATTTAATGTGCTACAATGATGCAGCAGATGGTGACCAGCTGTCGAAGACCTTTCATAAATTCCTTTAGGCCCAAATCTCGGATAACATGAAATGATGCTAGAGCATATAGCACACAATTTAATTATCAATCATTGAACTCTCACCTCACTTCACAAAAATGAAAATATACTGTACATAATCTCAGAAGACCATTTCCAAGCAAGATTCTTCATCCAATCACAGAATCAAACTCTGTCAAATAAGTACTTTGAGGTACTGCGTTAGCTGCGAACAGTGAAACGGATGTGCTTTACTCTTTACTTCATGCAGAAATTTGACCTACCTCCGAAACCAGGACCTGCTCCCAAATTTTGCGATGAGCATAGCTTGCGTTCTCAGCCAAAATGGGATAGGCGAAGTCCCTTCCCAGCCTTCCCTGAAAAAGCAGCAGAACCCAACACAGGCAGCACAAGAGGATGAAAGTTTCACAACCTCAAGAGTCTAAAGTCATCTCACGTCGAATGCCACCTCCAACATCGTCGAAGAGCCGTGCCTTAGGACCATGTTCTAAGCTTGCGCTGTAGCCTGTAGCGTACAACTCTAAGTACCTGAACGGCCGGCAGAGCTGGCTCACATATTTAAAGCTGTCTGCAGCAGTGAACAGTGTCCAAACATGTTTCTGCAAACAAGGAGGCAGGTGTGGTTGAGTCGGCGTACACCCAGCTTCACGTGCAGATCTACTCAGGACTTGGGGGGGAATAAAAGCAATCTCTTTTTGACATGTTGTTGGAGTGCAAGAAAAATGGATCTGTCCCCTCCTGACACCTTTGCTTTACGTATGCAGTATTTAAAGTTCTGAGGCCATAAATCTCATCAGATATTACGTTAAATTTGGCATAAATCGGTCAACCGTTTAAAAAATATTTACATTTCCCGTCATCTGGGGCTACAAAGAGAAAGGCGAGGGGTCACATTATATTATTATCACACTGGTGCATGCAGTTATGCACCATTGGCTGTTTGTGCAATAGGTATTACATGGCCATAGTGTCACCAGGTCAAAAAAAACAATTGCTGTAATTTTGCAATCTTTATAACATTAAGGACAGGAAAAAACACACGATATGGAAGACGACACTAAAACCCAGGTAATATACGTTTGATCTATTTCGGATAGCTAATCAGTTATTTTTAAACATAGGACATTAAAAGGTTTTGATTGTTTTGCTAAATGTTTCTCCATTTCTGCCTTAGTGCAAAAATGTGTATGTATTACGGGCTGGAGGAAAAACTGCCCTTTTCATTCCTAAATGCGTAAACTGCAAAAAATAATAAAAATAAATACATAAATGTGCGAAAAACGCAGGAGCTGCATTTTTAGAGCGGGGTGAGCCGAAATGAAACCACTGGGTGAGCCGAAATGAAACCACTGGGTGTGCGTATGTTTTCAGCCTTCAGTCCTTCGGGGCAATGACTCATCGCCGATACAAACTGAGCACTGACAAAACTGTTTGCTGCTAAGTTAAAAGCTTAGAACTTCATCTCTTTAAACTGACGTCCACTTGGAACTATTTCTAAAGTCACAGTCTGGAACCTAAAGTTATAAAGTGGCCCTGGAACAGTTTAGCTGCAACAGATGCTCACATTTAACTGTGAAAGGGAGGAAGAACCACAGACACCGCGCGCGGATTGAGTTCACGTCTGGCAGCTTCTACCCAGCGCTCATTTTGTTAGCCTAGTGAAGTGAACACATGTAAATGAGCTAATTACTGATCCGTTGCCAGCGCGTGCAGCGTTGAGGCAGGTCAGGAGAGGAAGAACTGACGAAACAGTGCAACACGAGGAAGGAATTCAAGCTCAGTTAATAATAACAATAATTTAAACAAACACAAACAGGTGACATGTAGACTAGCGGTAAAACTTACCTATCGGAAGACTTTAAATCAGCAACACTGCGCTTACGATGCTTGTTTACAGAATAGCGGGGGGAGGGAGCGCGGCAGCGGCAGCGAGGCGAACGCGCGCTGCTGCGCGTTCTGGCCACTGTTGGGAATGGGCGCGGCAAAGGCGGGACATGCGCCCGCCTTTGACCAATAGCGTGCCGTCCTCATAAAAAAAACGGACGCACCAGCCAATGTGGGCTTCTGAAAACAAAACCACACGCACGAGCGTGTAGGTCGTTTTCAGAAGCCCTTTCTAAAGGTCTCGCGCTGCGCGAGCAGTGCTGCGCACTGCAACGCAGGCGCGAGCCCTAATAAAGGACCAGAATATCATTACCACTAGAACACCCCTATGGCACCCAATAGTTACATAAATAACAAAAGGCAAAAGGTTTAAAAGCAGATCGGATACTGAATTACATCATTCTTTCAATGTTTAGCAAACAATTCCTTATAAGACATGATTGAGTAATGCCCTAAGGAGTGCCCAAAAATATGTTTCTATTATTAGAATCACTATTCTTAGTGGAATAACATCAAATAACAGTCTTTTCCTTCTCTTGCAGAGTATAACTCTCACCATCAACAAAGTTCATGGATTTGCAGCACTGGACGGTGAGTATATATTGGCAATAGTTTTTGTATGCATGCACCTTACCACCTAGAAGAGCAGGCAGCTGTTGGTAAACCTTTATCACCCTATATGTCTCCACAGGTTCCACAGGAGAGGCAAAACAGAAGCAGAAAAAAATCACCAGGCAGTCCGAAGATACATGGAGCAGCTAAAGGAGGAAGTCTGGAATCCCACATAGCGGTCGTCAGAAAAAGCAGAAATTTGACAGTCCCAGGAGAAAAGGTAAGTATATAGTTTTTTACAGGCACTGCAGGTCTCTCAAGTGCAGCTTTTATATAGCTGCATTCGAAAAAACCTGACCTGGGCCAGCACAGGCTTCCGAGGGGGGGGGGGCTGGACCGACACAGGGAACGTGGAAGACTAGACCGCGGCCCCTGCCTTAGCCGCTCTCTCTACTTCTGGGTGTTCGAGTGTGCCGCGCGGCAGCAGTCGTTTCAAGAACTCATAACAATTGCAGGTAACCTTTTTATTTTTATTTTCATTTATCTGCTCCACACATTGGGCTATACTCTCTTACTCATATTCAAGGGTAGATTGCAGCAACAGGGCTTCTAAAGATTCTAGGCTTAGTTTTGCACTTGAAGGGAAACTGACATACTGAATCGTATTCTGGCAGAATGCCATCTGAGCTAGTGTAACTGAATGTTTCGCTAAAGTCGACACAAAGTACAAGTTACTGGCTCCAGGATCTAAAATGTATCCTTTTTTGCAACATTGACTAGAAGCCAAGGAAAACCAAGTTCTTTTGAACTCCACACACCTCTAAACACATTTGTACTAGCACAAAGCATTTTTCCAAAATAACCTCAAAGATTATTTTTCAAGTTTGCTAGATATAGGCACAGGGACGTTTTAAGGCATGGGCACAGTGGGTAATTGTCCAGGGCCCCCACCTTCCAAGGGGCCCGTCTTGTGATCCAGATCCCTTTTTTAAAACAACAATGGTGTTCATGAAAAATGTTGTTTTATTACTTTTCCTGTCAATTCATACTGACACTGAAAGATTTAATATTTGGATGTCTGGGCCGTGCATGTGCACAACTGTAGTCAGGGCAACCAGAGAGATTTTATGGCATTGGCAAAGTGGGGCCCCCTTGAAGTCTGGGGCACCTTCTCAACTTTGTTTGTGCCTGAGCTGGCTGTTTTCTGCTGACAGCCCTGTCCTGACAACATCAAATGCTGTTAAACATTGGTTGTTTTAAATACCATTTTAATGTAATTTAATTTTGATATGGGAGAGACTGGGGTGATATGTAGGAATCTGTATAGAAATTTTGCAGAGGCATGTTGTATCATTGTTTTTTTAACCCTGTGCAATATCTATAAAAAAATCAAAACAGTACCTCACTTATGAGTTATAGGAAAGACTCATCGAGATTATTTGTGATAGCATAAATTATCACAATATTGAAAATACATATTGCTATACAGTCTTTTGTTATATGTATTGTAAACAAATGTTGAGCATAGTCCAGTATGTGGCACATATTATTTTTTAACTCTTTTTATTAAACATCGCTCATCATACAGTGAATACAGTATTTGAAGTAATCATTTAGTATACACTTTAAACAGAGCAGACAGCATCAGATATATGACATGGTTAATCATTTGAAATGGAGCCTTTATAATGTTCACAATTCTCAACCCCCAACATGTAGCACACCAAGATGTCATGGTCCTCCCCTTTTCTACTTACCACCACCCCCACATGATCAGTAACCTCTATAGGTACGCTAGTTACCCCACACCTTTTCCCACTTCCTAGGGCAGCCCCTGCTTTGGTAGACCACTTGCTTCCCCGCACCCCGAGCATGTGCTATGCTGCGCTTGGCCACTCCGGCCGCAACTACCAGCCAAAACTTCTACTACTTTGGCCAGGTCGCCTCCCCTGTTATAGCCAAAAGGAGACACTTCGCATCCAGGGGGACCACTAGATCAAGTGCCTGGGCTATTCTCTGTACCACCTCTTCCCAATCGAGTTGTATTATCGGGCATGAAGGAAGTGACCCGATTAGGGCCACCCGGGTCACTCGCGACCACATCTCAGCCTTCCATACAAATGAAGAGTCAGTTAGACAGTAGAGAATACAAACCAAGCATATGTTTATTCAGATACACTCGAGCGGAGCCCCATCTGCCCAGTCGCTAGGGGCGCTGCAGAGAGGACTGACATCAGCAAACATAGAGATGCATTATGTACATTTCAGAACCAAGGAAGACCCGCCCATAATGCAATTTTACAAGCAGGTGCAGCTGAAACAAAGAAGTACAGTAGGATGAGCATCGGCTCTGAGGCCGGGCACACATTATCTCTATGCCAAGGCCGTTCTGTCTGTGCCTACCGCTAGACTAGTGGGAGAAGGCCTCTATCTAGTGGGAAAGGTGTGCGCTAATAAGAACAGTGTATTCATTAGTACAGCAAGGCCTAACCTTGGAGAAATTGAACTTTTCCACAGCCTGTTTCTCGGGGAGGGAATACGTAGTTAATGGCATGATTCAAAATGGCAGCCAAACATAAAATGGTGCCGCGAATGCTAACTTACACAGAACAATATGTAAACAGCACAGCAAAAACATTTTTTTTCTAACAGACCCTCCTTTTAGCATTTGCTAACTAATTTTATAGGGTGGATGAAAAAGACATAGCATTCTAAGAAGCAAAAGGGCATCAGTACTCGGAACAATCCATATACTCAGTGTCAGGAATAGAAGCTGCAAGAGATGATGTAGAACCAAAGATGCCTTCGTCAATTTGCATCATTTCATCAATCTGTTTCTGTAACATAACTGCTGCATTAGTGTCATGAACTGGCATTTTCGGCTTGGGAATAAGGATAGTGACACAATAGGAACAACAAGCTGGGAGACATTGTATGCAGAGGCAACATGTGAAGAGAATGCCAGCAACCACAGCTAGAAAAGTGAGGATCTTCCAACTACAAGATGTGAGTATATTCCCACCCTGATAGGGTCGAAGTACCTGTTTCTTGGTGTATGTCAGACGAAAGTCTATGCAATTTTTGTATAGCTGCATACACATTGGGAGCGTGATCAGATATGGAAACACAACAGCTGCTGCCAATGATGCGACAGGCCCCTCCCCGATCTGCAAGGATGACGTCTAACACAATCCGGTTCTGCAAAGTGACCAATCTCGTAGCCTGAAGCTCAGCAGTGATATTGGTCATTATTCCAGCAGTTGTATTAATAACCCCCTCCACAACCCTTGTTAGCTGACGAAGTTGAAGACTATTAGACATGGGGCCCCAAAAAGGTAGGAGGCCCTTTAGGGCATCCTCAAACTGTTGTGCGGTGGTATCTGTCTGATCTATATCCTTTGTGTCCACAACCCTTCTGACTCGGGGAAAGTATACACTGCAGCCGATGATCTTTATGATAATTGGACGGGGCAACATACACAGGGGGAAGGAGGAAAGAGAGGTAACATCTCCCTGACCATCCCCTTGGAAGCCAGACATGAGTTTGGGATCCACAGATAAAATAGACATTAAGAGGTAGGATCAAAGGCAGACTATTAATCGTTCTCTGTCTGTAGGTGAAATTGCACTTACTCTCCCCCACCTTTACCTCCCCGGTCCCCTGGACACAGAAACCAGCTGTTGTGTGGACCACAGACACCGGCATTGGTTTGTCATTAGTAATATTACGATCTTGGAAAGATTGAAAATACTCAGAGGTGTTGAACCGTTGGAAATCAGCCATTTCCATTCGAAGCCATGTTTCATTCTTCACTTTTTCATATCTACTCATACAAGAGTTTGGGGACAATGTACCGGAGGTCCCTTGTCCTGCCAGTCCTATGGGAGTAAACCTGTGATGAAAACTTATATACTCTATCACAGTGCGAGAATCAGCAGGTGTCATAACCTGAGTAGAGAGTTGGAAATGGTAGTGCACCATAATGAACAATTCAAACCAACCTTCACAGCTACCAATATATGACAAGGGCATGGACAAAAAATGATTGCTTTTATGAGTAACTGAGCGGAGCAATCCACAAACCCAACAATTTGTTGTATTGGATACATCATGGGCTTGATGCAGCATTTGTATGAATACATTGTCTGTGTAAGACTTTCTATGCTCTTCTTTGTGAGGGGCCAAAGTAACAAAAATGTGCTCAGGGGGAGTGGGCGTTGTCCCAACCAAGGAATGTACAGGATATTTCTCCTCCAGAAACCAGGATATTCCAAGTATTTTTATTAGTGTAACCACAACAATTAATATGCAAACTATTTTACTTTTTGTTAACCACCCCGCGCTAAACGCGGTGGTGCAATCGGCTGTTCCTCCTCCTCAATAGGTCAACCAAACTGATGCATTATGAAACAAGAAGAGGACTGCAATAAAACTGATAGCAAAGGTAAGTGTTCCCAGTGTCCGTCAGAGCCTCACTGGTACAGGCTCCTATTGTTCATCAACGTTGGCGCTCTTGGCACCGGCGGTGGAGCTTGCTCAGTCCTAAGCTCAAGATGAATCCCACGTCGCACAGGATAATGTACTCCCCTCCCAGGGAGCATGTTCAATTTATCCTGTCCAATGTCAGAACAGTGCACCAATTTCACGATACCCTAAACTAACACCGTTGGTACTACAGCAAAGTACACCCTAACTTGCACAGTCCATCCCTAACTAATCTAACTTCTCCTTTGGTGCACTATTCCTCAGCCGAGGACGCAAATTGTACCTGGTAACTCTAGGCACAGAGGGGTCAACAAACATCGGCTCCGTAATGGCTCGGATTTCCGGAGGGACCGCTGCATTTAACACGTCATCATTCTCTGCATCCGTTTGGGTCCACGTTAATTTTGCTTCACTGAAGGGAACAAACTGAGGGACTATCTCACACTCATTGTCCCCAACGCCATCAGCGACCCATTGGTCATAAGGTAAAGGTAGAGGCACTCATTTACAATGAACACCATGGATCCAGTTCTTTCGGCCAGCAACCTTGACTGCGCTTCTGGTGGCTAGAAGGACCTGCTCGGGTCCCTTCCAGCGCGGCTCCAAACTCTTCTTTCGCTGAACATTTCTCACAAGGATCCAATCACCAGGCTGAATGTCTGGTATATCTGGGAGAGTGTACCGGACCTGTTGGTGAATAGAACGCACATTTTCAGTTAACTGGCACAGGTAATCTGTCAATAATGGATACTCAATATCAGAGAACTTACGAGGGCGCGGGACGCCCCAGACATTTGCCGGGCGTCCAAACACGACCTCGTAAGGTGACAATCCTGTTCTAGAATGTGCTGTTGTTCTTGTCGACAAAAGAGCTAATGGTAAAGCATCTGGCCACTATAATCCTGTTGTCTCCTGTATCTTTGCTAACTTCAGTTTGAGAGTACCAATGTACTTCTCAACCAAACCTACTGACTGGGTGGGATTTGCAGCATGGAATTTCTGTTTTATGTGCAGACCGTCACAGATTAACTGTATGACATTGGCATTAAAGTGACTTCCGTTATCACTCCAGATCAAATGGGGCAAGCCGAAGCGAGGAAAGAACTTCTTCAGGAGTACCTTTGCAGTCGCCATGGCTGTATTGTCTTTGGTGGGGTAGGCCTCAACCCATTTACTGAAAGCGCAAACAACCACCAACACATACTTCAGATTATTGACCCTTTCTAACTCAATGTAATCTAATTGAAGAACCTCAAAAGGGAAAGGAGGTGGTGCAAAATTACCAGGTGACGTGGGGTTACCCTTCCCAGGATTGTGCATCATGCACACCATTCAAAACTTCACTAAATGTGTAGCTGTCTTCGAAATGTTGACATTTTGCCATGCGGGGTCTAACAACTTGCAAATACCCTTAACACTGATATGGGCTGGGCCATGAGCCATCGTGACTACAGGAAGAACATATGAATCTGGCAACATCCATCTTTGCTTCCCTGACTTGTCAATCCAACATCCCTCATCGTCCAATTGTGCTGTACTTTCTTGCCACACTGCTAATTCCTCCACTGTGGCATCACTCTGAATTTCCTTCACATTCTCAAGCATATCTTCAAACATTGTGACCTCGGGCACCCACCTAGCGGGACCTGCTATGAACATCCTTTTCATCCTAGTCCGGGCTATTTCCTTAGCTGTCTGATCTGCAAAAGCGTTCCCTTTACCCACATCGTCAGTAACCTTCCTATGAGCGCTGCACTTCACTATTGCCAATTTCTTAGGGAGTGTCAAAGCGGACAAAAGCCTATAGATAAGATGACCGTGCTGAATCTTCGTCCCATGGGAACTAAGGAACCCTCTCTATGCCCAGAGTTGCCCGAAATTATGGGCAACTCCGAAGGCGTACTGGCTGGCAGTGTAAATATTAACAACCAGTCCCTCACTCAATTCACAGGCTCGTATTAGGGCAACAAGCTCTGCAGCTTGGGCCGACTGATAGGGAACTCGTGATGTCTCAACTACTGTGCGCAGCATAGTATTAGCATACGCAACGGCTGTGGTGCCATCTGGTAATTTAAAGCAAGAGCCATCGACATATAGTTCCCCTTGGGAGTCAGATAAGGGAACGTCAGTCAGGTCTACCCGTCCTTTCGTCTCTTCTTCCGTCCGGAAGATACAATCATGTATGTCAATCTCCTCATTCTCAGAAGGGAGGGGTAGTAACGTGGCTGGGTTCAGAGTGGCACATCGTTTGATCGTGATATGTTTAGCAAATAGCGTTAGCTCATTACCTGTCAGACGTGCACTGGTGAGGTGTTGTGTCTTTGTCTTATTCAAAAGTGTATCCACAGCATGGGGTACCATGACTGTGAGATCAGTATCAAGTAGGAGTCCAGCCGATTGTCTTATCGAGACGGCCACGGCTGCGACAGCTCTTGGACAGCTCGGAAGGGCTCGTGAGACAGGGTCGAGAACAGCAGAGAAATAAGTACAAGACCATTGCTTATCTCCAAATTTTTGTGTTAGAACAGAAAGCGCGCAACCAGCCGTCTCATGGACATATAATACAAATGGCTTGCTATAATTAGGCGTGCCAAGCACTGGAGCCAAACAAAGCGCAGTTTTCAATTGCTCAAAAGACTGCTGACATTCAGGCGTCCAATGCAAGGGTTCATGCACATCTTTAGTAGTTAAGCGAGCAGGGGTTTGGTAGTAGGGAATAATTTGGAATCCATTGGTGACAGTAGGAAGTAATGCCAATAAAAGTGCGCACATCTGAGGGACGGGCATTTTAACAATAGTACTGATGCGCTCAGGGGTCAATCTCCTACCCTCCTTCGACAGTAGGTGACCTAAGTAGGTGACCTCCTGTCGACGACACTGAAATTTGGAAAGGGATACTTTATGGCCATGTTGAGCTAAATGTAATAGCAATTTAACCGTACTGTTTCTGCAACCTTGTTCAGTATCCGAGGCGATGAGCAAGCCATCGACATATTGAAGCAATACATTACCTGTAACGAGCGACAAGGAATCCAGCTGACCTTTCAATTCCTGACTATAGATACTCGGACTCTCTGTATAGCCTTGAGCAGCGCAACAGAATCTAAAACTTCTACCAACTAGGGTGAACCCGAACAGATACCTGCTGTCAGGATGAATGGGAATACTGAAGAACGCGTTTTTCAAGTCAATGACAGAAAAGTATGTAGCAGAAGAAGGAATCATTGTCGAAAGAGTCGTAATGTCAGGGACCACCGGATACTGAGGAATCACTATTTTATTAACTTCCTGGAAATCAATCACAAAGCGATAAACATCTGCACAATCATCAGAGGAACCTGGGTGTGCCCTTTTAAGAATTGGGAGAATAGGGCTATTACAAACATTAGCAGTTGCCTCCTCAACCACTCCTTTCTCAATCAAGTCCTGTATAATTTGCAACAAAGCTCGCTCACCTGCCTGCGATATTTTATACTGAGGGATGCAAGGTAAAATAGCATTGTCTTTAACACGGATCGAAACTGGTGGGATCTGTAACAGTCCCACATCTGTGTCACCTGTCACCCAAAGAGTGGGCGGTACATCCTTAAACTCCGCAGGAAGAGGCACATCTTTGGACAGGCACTGCTTAGCGCGCACAACATCCGGACCCGTTGTCATGTAAACACCTGACGGAGAGCAGTAAATCGTGGCATGCAATTTTTTCAATAAGTCCAAATCCATCAAGTTTTCTCCACAATTAGACATCAACAAAAATGGAGAATCCACAGTGAAAGGACCAATAGTCAATGCAAGGGGTTTCGAAATGGGGCTCACAACCGGTACACCAGAAAAACCAACCAAAACATTATTATGGCCAGACAGAGCCGCCCCAGGGACCAAGGAACGAGAAATAGAACTGTTTGTCGCACCTGTATCCACCAAGTACTCCTTAGTCGAACCATGCACATCCGCACGGACCATGTTGATCTACAGGTATCGAAACTGGTCCCTCACTCTGTCCCTGGCTGTCCTAGCTGTAAGACATCCCTGTCACCTCATCCGTATCATAATCATCATGGTAATACTGTCCTCCAAGGGGGTCATCAAAGTAATTATGGTCAGAATGACCCTGCGGGGCCACAGCATTCAGAGCCCTGTCCTGGCCACCAACTCCACGACCCCGTCCACGAGAACCTCGTCCTCTCGGGACCGCCACCTTCTGCAAAAGCACAGGACACTCGCTACACCAGTGTCCCTCCTCTTTACAATATGCGCACTGATTCGGCCCTACAGGTGTAGTATTCCTGCTAGTACGTGGAAGCTGCCGGGCCAAACCACTACGTCCTCTACCATTCCCTCTAGAAGCCTGCTGCAATAACACCTTTGTCTTCAAATCCTTGTGCTTCTTCTCTGTCCTCTCCTTATCCTCATTTTCCCTGTGCTCATAATACTGTGCCATATTCAAAATAACAAAAGGGGAAGAGGTGGACCAGGTGCTCTCTTAAGCTTGAAATCGGGTCGCAATCTCGGGAAGCAAATTTGAAAGAAATCTACTAACAAACAATCGGACACCACCTTCGATCGACAAATCCTGTCCACTATAGTCTAGAAACACACCTTCAAACCAAGTGAAGAAATCAGACACACTCTCATCTTTCATTTGACGACAAGCCGATAATTTGTCCCAATCAATTTTTCTCGGAGGGATAAGAGAATGCATATACGTGATAATGCGGCCTGGCAAAGCAAGTATCTCCACTTTAGGCTTCTCACCAGGCTTCTTCTCCTGATCCCATAGTTTAATCTGATCCCAGGTACCACCCAATTCCGCAACATGATCCTGTGTGTGTCTCCAAATATCAACCGGAACTAATAAGCCAAAGAACATTTCAATATCAGCAAGTGTCATCACTGTAGAAGAGGCAGCTTCAGTGAATTCTTTATAATAAGCAGTCGGATTCTTTCTAGGGTCAGGTAACTGAGTCTTAAGGGACAAGACTTAACTCCTTTTCCACGGAGTATAAACCCATTGTTCTTGGAAACGGGCAGCTACCCCTGGTCTAGTAATAGCATTATGCTGATCCCTTAGCTCTGGTATTTCAGGATGATAAATAGGATGAACCTCCCGTATCGGAAACTGAGATACTGGGGTGGGACTCTTCTCAAGCAGTCTACCCCGATAAGCAACCAACATTGCAACATTACCAAAAACTTGACCAGGCACCATATCAGTAATATATACATGATCCTTAATATCATATATAATCTGAGGTGCTGCATCGTTGAAACACTGCTCCCAAAGACCGATCAAAGTAGCCGAAATGTGCTTAAGGGCATGCTGCTGTACAAAAGGCTCATAATCCTTCATCACACTCCACACATCTTCCACACCATAAATAGGGTTTCGGGCCCACTGCGCTGCCTGATTAGCCACTACCTTTTTCTCTGCATCTCCCATATCAGATTGCACTAACGTCCGCCCCATGTGTTCCTTAAATTTTGACCAGTCTCTATCCTCAGGGCCGCGTACTGGTTTTCCACCACTCTGTGATGTCGGGGAATGGAGGAACACGGTGGGAGTGATAACAGAGGTAGTAGGCATTAACGTCGCTGCTGGCTGTGTCGTGGGTGTAAGAGTTGGTGAAAGAGATGCCGAAGCAATCGGTGTTGCCGGAGTACTAACCGCCATTGTTGCCACAGACGGCGAGGACAAAGAAATGACAGGAGGTGCTGTGGCCAAGGCAGTCTGATCAATAGTAACGGAAGCAAAAACAGCAGAGACAGAAGAACCGGGTAGCTGAGCCTGTGAGGGAAGAGCGGGATATATCCTCTGCGGGGCATATGGAGGTGGGGGGTCTAGTATCTAGCAATTCTTCCACAAAAGTATCATTTTCTTCTCGAGCTACATAAGATTTATCAATATTCAATCGAAACCTCCTATCTTCACGTTCAATTCCTAACTCCTGCTTCTCACTATCATGTGCTACAGCTTTCTGAGTCAATGTTTGCATTCTCCCCTTCCGGGACTCTTTCTCTGCTTTCATTCGCCTCGGTTTAGCCTCCTTTTGCCACGTTCGAAGAGAATCAAACAAAGACTGCCTCCTTATTCTCGCAAACAACTTCTCCTATAAAAAAAAAAAATTTTGTTCATCAAAAGTGCCCATCATCGGCCACTGCAACTCGGCATTGTCCCTCGTATATTTGTGCCATAGCGTACTAAACATAATAGGGCCAAGGCCATGCTTCACATACATATCAAAATACGGAGTGCCTTCTGGAGGCGCTGGCTGACTTTCTTCCAATTGAGCATCTGCAGAGCAACAACGACAACAAGAAACCAAAAACCTGCTAAACCCAGGCATTTTCAAAAGTGAGCCAAATTCGTTATGTTGCCTGGCGAAGTGTTAACAAACCCTTTGTACCAAAATCGGTCCTCAGACCGTGCCGAATACAAACCAAAATGGTACCATATCCACAAAGAACCAAAACAAACTCACCTGGTGCACACAGGTCAAACAAATTTATTCTCCACTGCCGACTCTTCGGACCAAATGGTCAGATCCAAGGGTTTGACCGTTCAGGGCCCCAGTCGGGATGACCGCTGGGCGAGGCACCGTCTGGCGGGACAGAAGGGGCAGCTGCGAGTTCAGGAACACTCTCGTGAAGGGATCCCTGGTCTGTCCGTCCAACCCGACAGCGGCCTCGACCTCCCCACCCGGGAAGGGCCACTCACCCGATGGGGTCCCTGTTCGGGCGCCAACTAAAGGAAGTGACCCGATTAGGGCCACCCGGGTCACTCGCGACCACCTCTCAGCCTTCCATACAAATGAAGAGTCGGTCAGACAGTAGAGAATACAAACCAAGTATATGTTTATTTAGATACACTTGAGCGGAGCCCCGTCTGCCCAGTCGCTAGGGGTGCTGCAGAGAGGACTGACATCAGCAAACATAGAGATACATTATGTACATTTCAGAACCAAGGAAAACCCGCCCATAATTGAATTTTACAAGCAGGTGCAGCTGAAACAAAGAAGTACAGTAGGATGACCTTCGGCTCTGAGGCTGGGCACACATTATCTCTATGCCAAGGTCGTTCTGTCTGTGCCTACCTCTAGACTAGTGGGAGAAGGCCTCTATCTAGTGGGAAAGGTATGCGCTAATAAGAACAGTGTATTCATTAGTACAGCAAGGCCTAACTTTAGAGAAATGAAACTTTTCCACAGCCTGCTTCTCAGGGAGGGAATACGCAGTTAATGGCATGATTCAAAATGGCGGCCAAACATAAAATGGTGCTGCGAATGCTAACTTACACAGAACAATATGTAAACAGCACAGCAAACATTTTTATTCTAACAGGCATCCCCAAAGGTTGTGGAAAACGGTGCCCTCTGCCACCACCCGACAGACAAAGTGCATATTCCCCCTTCCCTAAGTTATGGAGAAGCACTCTGGAGTAGTATGATCTATGCAGGATCCTCAACTGTACTAATCTAAAATGAGCTTGTATCGCTACCTCCCTCGGGCTTTGTAGGGCCTCTGCCCAGTCACCATCTTCTAAGGCTCCAATGTCTCTTTCCTAGGACCTCTCTCAGCACCATTATCGGGTCAGAAAAGTTATTTATGAGTTTCTTGTAGATAATGGAAATGGCCTTGTCCATTAGGGGATCCGTGAGGAGGCGATCCTCTAATGGCGTCGCCTCGAGCAACTGTCTCCCCCACTATATGTCTCCTAAGGGCATGTTCGAGCTGTAGGTACCTAAAATGCTCAGTAACCGCCATCTCATATTCTTGTTGCAAGACCTCGAATGTCACTAGTGCTTGTCCCCTCCATATGTCGCCCAGTCACTCTATGAAAATCAGGGCCCACCTCGAGAAGCCTTGCAAGCCACCCACCTCCTTCAAGAAGTCACTGTCCCAGAGTGGGGTTTGGTCAGTCAGCTTATCTCCCTATCCTAGATATTTAGTAGCTTCTCTCCACGCTCTCACCACCGTCAGCGTATGAGTCGGCAGGTCATGTTGTCGCTTCCACCCACAGAGAACAGCCGGGTAACCCCTGTGACCCATGGCCTGTCTGTCAACCCGGTATGCCAGTTCGCCACAATCGGCAAACACCCAATCTTTAACAGCCCCCAGCTCAGTGGCCCAATAATACTTAAGTATGTCAGGGACTGCAAGCCCCCATCATAAACCTCCTTTTGGAGCTTACAAAGCACAATGCGCGAGTTGCCCCCATTCCACAACAATACCCTAACCTTGTGGTCAATCTTTAGAAAGAATTCTGGGGGAATCCTGTAAGGTGTGTTTTGGAGAATATATAAGAGGCATGGGAGGGTCATCATTTTGCATAGAGCAGCACCACCCATCAACGACAGCAGGAGATTTCTCCAATGTTCTACATCCCTATGAGTCTATCTAACTGTGGGAACAGATTTCTGCGCAGGAATTCACTAGAGTTGCGGTTGACATAAACCCTGAGGTATCGGAAACAGTCCAGCGCCAACGTGCACCGTGCACCGTGCAGCTGGAGGGAAGTCTCAGAGGGCCTCCCACCAGGTGGAAAATTAAGTTGATTCGATACCCTGAGTGGTCCCCAGAGATTTGCAATAATCTATCTATGGATAAGGTCGGTTGGGTGGCGTAGAGCAGTACATCGTCCGCATAAAGGGATATACGTTCCACCCACCCCATCACTACGCTCTCCCTATTTGAGTGGATCTTGGCATACCCACGCCACCAGTGGCTCGAGCACCAGTGTGAATATCATAGGAGAAGGGGGCACCCTTGCCTTATGCCCTTCTGCAGGGCGAAGACTCGGGACACTACATTGTTTACCCACACTCTCGCCAGCAGGCTCTGATATAAGAGGTTTACCAAGCCACAGAATTTGGGGCCAAAGCCCATCCTAGCCAGAGTTGCGAAGATGTAATTCCATTCGATACTAATGAATGCCATTCTGGCATCTAAGGCCATAATCATCGCCTGCGCAGCCTGTGTGATATTGGTCATGTGCAACACTCTATAGAGATGCCTTAGGTTGAGGCGGGTACTCCTGTGCAGCATAAAGCCCGATTTGTCTGGATGGATCACTGATGTAATGACTGTCTGCAAACTGGTTGCCAGGGCTTTTGCCAGTACCTTGGCTTCCACGTTTAACAAGGATACAGGTCTATATGATACACACTCAGCCAGTGGCTTGTCTTTCTTGGGAATGACCACAATGGCGCTCGTGCTGCATGGAACATGGCCAGCATGTGTTCTGCAATTTTATCTGCCATACTCTTATATAGTTCTACTGGTAGGGCATTTGGCCCCACCTCCTTTCCTGATTGCAGGTCCCATACTGCTACAACTATTTCAGCTACCGTCAAGTTTTCTTCTAGCATCCCCCTGGCGTCATCCAAGAGTGTCAGGAGATCTATGTCTTTAGGAAGTCAGTGCAGTCCAAGTCGGACATGGTAGTCATGGAGGTGTATAAACCTTCATAGCACGCAGCAAAGATTTCGGCTATGGGGGCACTAGTCGTCTGGAGCACACTGTCACTGTCAAAGGCTTCCAGTACCCAATTACATTCTCTGTCTCTACTGTCTAACCATGCCATCAATTTGGTGGCCTTTTCCCCCACTTCACCAGGCCGCTGCACCTTGGTCTGCCGTTGTCCAGGCCCGCACCTCATGGGCAATGCCATTCGCCACAAAATCTTTGGGGCCACCAGATTGTTCCACGTGCCCCACTTTGGCAGCTGGGGATGTCAGAGCCCACCTCAGACCCAGTAATGTAAGGTATGGTCAGATATTTGGGCGGATAACAGGAAATTTAGTTCTGGCGGTTATGTAGCCATCTCAGAGTACGGCCATCTTAGTTGGCTCCTAAGCACGCCCCTCACACATATTTATATGTTTTTTGTATGCGCACCTACTTTATGTAGAGTAAGGTATACTCACCAACTTTATATCTTATCAATCTTTAACATTAATAACGTAGCATACAGTCCATCCGATCACAAGAGCTTCCTAAGCAAGAATATATTTTCAGAGCACCTTTCTCTACAAGCAACATTTTTTAATAGTTTATTCCCACAAAAAGTGACGCCACATTCAGTCCAGTGCATAGTTTTCATTCCACTTACAAGCGCAGTGCATAGCTCCTCTGCTCAATCTAGTGCCTCAGACTCTCACTTTGTGTGAGAGAATCTTGCTTGGTGGCGGTCCATGTGCAGAACCAGCTGCTTGGATCAAGGTATCCTTCAGCGCTGCTGCCCGTGCTGCACCTGGTTTGTGTATGAGTGAGATTTGCACCTGATGCACCCTGTTCTGTGTGAGATGCTTGAACACTTGGTGTATCTACCTTGTGCCAAGGACACATGCATTGCTGTTGCCCACAATGGTCTGCTGTGTGTGTGAAGGGACCTTGCAAACCTTTATTTTGTGCTTAGCAAATTCTGTATTTGAGAGAAGGTTGCACTGGTGATGCTTGTTCTTTTTGTGAGTAATGTCACACTACTGCTGCCTGAGATGTGCAAGAGATGTTCCCTTTACTGTTGTCTGTACTGTACCTGTTCTGCTTTTGAGAGAAGCTTGCACTGCTGTGTCCTTAGAGTGTTTATTTAAAAAAAAAAAAAGGCTGTGTCCAGTATTCCAACAATGCTATAATGTCTCAGTGCCAGATGCCTATAACATAGAGGCCACCAATTTTGTGTCTTTTCAGTTATTTCTGGGTGGTATGGAGATGAATTAATTACATTGTAAAACATTTTCTTACATCCACAATCTTGTGCCATAATACAGTCTTCAGTGAGAGTGAGTTGTAAGCAAATGAGTGCCCCCCCTTATCTGGCTGGATATTTTCTATTTTATAGCCTTAGTGCCTGCGATAGGGGGTTAACTGGCCATTAAAGGCCCGCTCCAGTGTTAACGGCCCGAGCCGAAGGCGACGGCCTTTAACATAGGGAGCGGGCTTTAAAAGGCTGGTAGATCTCATTAAGGAGGGCTCTAAGACTATTAGAACATTCCTCCCTCCCCCCAGAGGGCAGAATGTTCTAATTTGGAAAACAAAGGCCTCACAGAGCCCAAGGGGGTTGAAATCCCCTCGGTCTCCGTGAGGCCTTTGTTAAACATTAGAATGTTAATGCTCTGGGCTTCTACCGGTCATTCGAAGCCCAGAGCACTCCACTGTTTTCAATGGAGCTCCAAACATTCCAATGTTCTAATAGAACTTAAAGGATAGCTTTGGTGTCAGAAACCACAGCCCGAAGTATCTGTGTAAGCTGAGTACCAGCTTTCCTGGCAGAAGCCACTCCTCTAACATATGTATAACTAAAAGTATAGATGCCCTGTCTAATGCCTGAGCATGTGATATAAGATTAGGATATTGCCTCTGTTTCGCTTTGAGACTGTAAACTGTAAGACATTTGCACACACACCAAGCAGAGCAGTTATAGGCTGTCTATGACCACACAAGTGTTAATATTCAAATTTTCCTATTCAATGCTGCACCTAAAAAAGGACCAACTGCTAACAAGCCTTGTGCTATAAATTGCAATAGGGAGCGCTGCCAAACTAATCACTGGGATGGTATAGTAATATCCATAACAAAGTCCATCCAGATGGGTCAAGAAATTCTTCCATTCGTCCACAAACACACGAGAAAAATTAGAGGTGAATCATCAATTTTTTTAAATTCTTCACAAAATAGAAACATCCAGCCCAGCCAACGCATTTCGCCTTTCAACAAGGACTTCATCAGGGAGCACAAATATCCTGAACATTAGTATCACCATATACGATATTTCTGCTTGCAAGACATTTGCACCGTGAGGTATACCTTTAATGCAAGAAGCCTCGGCCTGCAAGATCTATGTAATATGATGTATTTCTATCTGAGACTTTAGCCAGTAAGATTTATGTAACCTAAAAAATAGGTTATATCTTGATGTCTGAGCGTGTAAGATTTCTTTACTAGGAGGCCTGAGCCTATAATAACTGGGTAACCTGAGGGATAGTTTTGCTTTCACACGTTTAAGCATATAAGGTTGATATAACCCAAGAGTTGCCTTACTGTTAGAAGACTGAGAACCTTATGGCATATAGTATACTAAATAACAAAAGTGGCAAATATCCCATCCACCATATTGCAAGTGGCGTAAACTATAATAACTTGGAATACGGCAGATCGAATATCGGCTACATTTGTCATGGAGTATCCCATCTGCCTAACGCTAAATAAGGCTCTAAGTCTATAATGTATATTTGTACTTTGAGGGATGGTGTTGCTGCCACATATATAAGTAACACAATTGCTGTCTGTGGCTGTAGTCTGCGAGATATGTGTAGTGTGTGGAAAAGATCTGCTGTTAACAGTTTGAGTTTGCATCTGTGTCACTTGAGGAATATATCAGAGGCCTTATTTAAAATAATGTTTCCAACCCCAAGGAGTTGATACCTGAGTCTGCAACTTTTGCATGTGTAACATTTGGATAGCTTTCCTGTGTTAGGATCGGTGTAACTTGAGACATAGATTGGCTGTCAAAAGCTTAAATGCATAGGATTATATTTATATGGACAAAGCTTTTTTCTAAAGTCAGAGCCTATGACTTCTGTTCTGACCGCAACTAACTCTACCTCAAAATGTTGTTGCATGTTGGGATGTTTAAACAAACGTGTGCACATAACATAAAATGATCATGAAAAGGCTGCAGTACTTCCCACATTTCTCTTAAATGAGTGGCATTTTAAACAAAAATCTTAATACTTTCCTTTATTTTGAGTTCACCGGTTTTCAAGTCTGTCTTCCACGTTTGAAAAACTGGGCTTGTAGTTCTTGTAAGCAGATGGCCTTTTGCTAATTGTATTCCTCCTTCCTTACCCAGTAATCCATATGGGGAATTGCATTTTAAGATGTGCAATTTGTATGACTGATTAAGTTTGAAGTTGGGTCCTGAAAATTAGTTTGTAGCCAGGGCCCCAATAGCTCATGTGATAGAACTGCCTGTGAACAGGCCTAATAGGGCGTGAGTGAGCTGAAATGGCAAATAAATTTAAAGATGTTCTGAATGGGGACCCCAAAATATGTTTGGCCAGGGACCCCAAAATCCTTACGATGTCCCTGTATAGACATATAATATCCTATTAATGCATGCAACATGTGCACATTCTATATTTTTAATTAGAAAATGAAATTCTCATTTTTGGCATTTTCTCCCTCATACTTAAATAGAAATACATTTTCTCAGAATTTTCAAAGAAACGGACTGGAGCACTTTATATTTTGACTCGCCCATTTTCTCTCAGCCAATCACGTTCAGATTTCTGTGTTTTCCCATTTTTATATAAATATCACGTCTGAATTTTTATTGTTCTGGAGACTACACTTTCAGCAAGCTTAAATGTGAATTTGATTAAAAATGTCAGTTGGACCAAAGTTTCACGTACTTACTATTTAAATGTTTGTTTTTATGGCGCGGTATGGCACGAAGAAGAAGTGTGCATGAACCTCCCTCAGTATCACGGGCAGTGTTCTTGTACACCCACTAAATGTTACCTTTACTTTCTGCTGTATAAAGGATTTGCTAAGTATATATGAATGAAATTGTTAAGATTTAAGGTGTTTCCGATTTATAGCACGCAGATAAGGTAATATCAAGTGCTCGCATAACTTCTGAGTGTGACTACAGCAGCTGCCATGAATCAATCAACGTCTTCAAACAAGAAAATGCTGTGATTCCTGAGTGACAACTGATTTAATTAGGTGATATTTTCTTAGCTGTCAATTAAATTACACGTTCTCTTAAGGGGACTCTATGTAATGAAACATTCTTGCTTTCCTGTCTTTCTTTCATTCACTCGATGCTAATGTATTACAGTTTTGGAAAATGCATATTTTAGCGTGTTTACCATTTAATTTGAGGTGATATTGAAGCTGAAATTATTCGCCCAAAAAATATATTAAAAAGTGGAAAATAATGCTGACTACCATTAAACATTTTCACAGATGGAAGTGACTAACTCATGAGTAATTATACTGCTCAGTGTGTAGTCGACTTGTTTTTAGGCACGAGCTTATATTTGCTGACCAGTATCCAGAAACTTTGGACAGGGGAGCAGTGAACCGCACCTTTGCATAATTTATTGGATTATATGATGCAGTCAAATTCATGTATGCAAAAGCACAGGGGCGGCGCCTCCATTATGGCGGAGGAGCGTCGCCCCACTGCTGGAACCAGTAGACGCATATAAAATAAAATGATAATAAAGCAATTAATAAAACTGCTTTATTATCATTTTATTTTACTCCGTAGCCAAGCCGTAGCTGTGTGTTTTGGGCGGGCCAGCAGGAGGAGTGGTGGGCTCAGGCACTGCCAGTGCTCATGTCGCTTTGGCTGGCCGTCCACAGCCGGCAAAACTGACATGCGCACTTGGATATCTCCAGGCTGTTGCTTGGAGATATCACCAGGGCTCAGGAGCACAGGCTGCCAGTCTCTGCTGGAGCATGGAACCAGCCCGCTCCGCCCAATCCCTATGCTTCTCTCATGCTGGGTAATACCAGCATGATAGGAGCATCTGGATTGGTGCAGGGTACTCTGAGAGCCTGTGTGAACATCGTCGAGCAGAAGAGGCGGCGAGGGGGCAGACGTCAGACTGCAGGTACATATTTTGTTTCTTTATTTTTCCCCGCATTGGCCCACCGATTTCCCCTGCTAGCGACCGCAACTGCAAAAACAACTGAAGGCTGATCAATAAACCACCAGGAACCATTCAACATTCTCACTAACACAGACTGTTGCACTCGGCTTCTAGAAGCAAGGCCCCCAGTTAAGCTATAAGAAACTATTTTACTTAATTAAGCATGGGGGACTCCCATTAACCCTGGTCTGATCCATTCCTGTCATTTCTGTTGTAGGCACTAGGCCCAGCCACAGGCGTGGGTAGCATTATAATGGAACAATTGGGGGAATGCTGGGTGGTAGGAATTTGTTTGGATCTCTGTAGATTCTGGAAGTTTATGCCATAGAAATGCAAGGAAAATTTACAATTTTAGGCAAAGTTTTAGGTTTGCAGGGCATTGTGGGTAAGAAGCAGTTGTAGGATTCATGCAAGGCACACCATCTTGGACTCCTCTGGGTGTCTAGTTTTCAGAAATAAAATGGTTTGGTAGGTTTCCCTGGGTGGCTGCGAAACCCGGGCCCAAATATCGCAGCTAATCCCAAATGCCAAATCAGGTCATTTTTTGACAGGAAATGGTGATCTCTCCACATTGCGATTCGGGCCCTATCCTGTCACATGCTCTAGGCCCAGCCACACACGTGGGGTGGCATTTTAATGGAACAATTGGGGGAATGCTGGGTGGTAGGAATGTTGTGGAACCCTGCAGATTCTGGAAGTCTATGCCATAGACATGCAAGGAAAATGTACAATTGTAGGCAAAGTTTGAGGTTTGCAGGGCATTATGGGTAAGAAACTATTGTAGGATCCATGCAAGGCACACCATCTTGGACTCCTATGGGTGTAAAGTTTTCAGAAATAACAGGGTTTGGTAGGTTTCCCTGGGTGGCTGCTAAAACAGGGCCCAAATATTGCATCTAATCCCATTGCCAAATCAGGCCATTTTTTGACAGGCAATGTTGATCTCTCCACATTGCGATTCGGGCCCTATCCTTCACATGCGCTAGGCCCACCCACAAACGTGTGGTAAAATTTTTATCAGGAGACTTGGGGGAATGCTGGGTGGTAGAAAATGTGTAGCTCTCTGCAGATTCCAACACTTTCCATCTCAGAAATGTAATCTACCTAGTACCTTAAAGATTTACTGACTCGCCTAACGTCCCCTTGGTTGTTTTCTTCCTTTGTTCCCCCACCCACCTTTCTTCTTTTTTCCCCCCTTTTCAGCAGGTCTCCCACCCCGGTAATAGTCTACTAGGGTACCTTCCACCCTGTCTGGTCATCAACCGCATTTAGGAGTTCCATACATTTTAGTTAGTGCACCACTCACCTTTAATTTTCCATGGTCCTGATGAAGTGCCACTTGACCCGCTAGGGGCATTACAGGCACGAAACATGTCGACCTACTACACCTTGACAGCCCTTTAGGTGAATAGCATCCATATAGGGCTTCAATACCTTTTATTTAAGCCTGAGCTACCACATTAATAAAGATATACAAGAATAGGACAGTTCTAGACTTATTTTACCCCACTACCCTTTGCACTACCCTGCCCTCACACCCGCACTCACCCTATGGCTTCTTCAAAAGATCTCCGCCAAAGAGCCCCGTTTACGGGAGCCCGTCGGGCATTGCAGCGCCGGCCCGACGAGGAGCTTGGCCCAATGATGAAGCATGACATCCTTCGGGGTGTGTGAGGGCATCACGAAGAAGAGACCTCCCCTCCCCCTCTAGGAACTGCACACCCTTCTGTTATACAGTCTCCCAAGACCCCCAGGAACAACACATGGCCTTCCAACGCCGTGTGCTGGAGGGCCAGAGGGAGACGGCTGAGCAGGTGCGGGTGGGGTTCGACCTCATGGCTACCAAAGTGGACGCCATCCATGGGTGTCTAGGTCCCATCAGTGACCAGCTCCAGTCCCTAACGGACACCCTACGGCCCGCCCCATGGTCTCCAACGAGCCCTGACTGACATCGCTGGAGTCATGACTCAGAGACAAGAACACCTGTCCGCTCAGAGTGGCTCCAGCGATCCCAGCCGTGAGCTGGCACACATGCGGAGGCTCATGGAGGACATGGTGCGGATGGAGGCGGAAAGGATGGCAGCCACTGCTGCACATCAGCTAAATGTAGCTGGGATCTACCATGCCCTGCAGATCCTCATCATGGCATTGCTGCAACAAGGCGTGGCGATGATGAATGCTGCTGCCCCCACACCATCCACATCTCCGCCCCATGGTGTGTCAGTGCCTCCCAGTGCGGCAGGCGTATCCTCTCCGGCACCTGATGTGTCACTGCCACACAGTGCGGCCGACAATCATCCTCCGGCCCCTGATGTGTCAGTGGCACACAGTGCCGCAGCCGGTACTGCAACACCCACAGGTGGGGCAGAGCACACATCCGAGGACGTGGATGGGATTGAGTTCAGAAGGAGGCACTAGCATTCATTTCTGCCACCTGGCCTGTTGCTCCTTGGTGCCGCACATGGCCCCATGACCTTCCACTGACCCCCGATACACTCCGCTGCACTCACCTTGGACCGCGACATGGACTGCCATATCCTGTTTGATGACCAATGACACGGCGGACAGACTGCGGACTGTACCCTTCCTCTTCCGCAGTACTTGTCATCCCCGGATGGACTCTGGCTGGCCCTCCACGGGCCCATATTGTGTAGTGTGCTTGGCATGGCCCTGTACCGCTCCAGCTGCAAAACTCCACTGGATGTGCAATAAACATCCAGAAACGCACTTCTGTGTCATGTCTTTCATCATTCATGTATGAATGTGTGGATGAATGTAGGGACAGTGATTTCCCTTACGTCAATGATGCTCATCTAGTGGGATGCCAGTCACAGTGTGCTACATTGCCTATTGTGTTCCGGGTGCCGTGGACACTACAACAGGGACACACGCTTTAGTCACTTCCTTGTCCGGGCATGGACTAAACCACGCCCAGAGCCCCCAAGTCATTGTTGCAAGCCCTGCGCTGGTCCGGCATACGCCAGGCCAGACCACTCTGCTTACGCTCCGAGGGGGGGCCCACATAGCTACATGTCGCAGGCGTACACGCTGGTGGTATGCAGGCCACTGGTCTAGTTGTCAGCATGTCACGGCCACTCCCTGAGGGCAGGTTTGCACACACACCACACCCATCCGGCACAAGCGTCACAGGCCATGTGACCCCGCCAATATAAGGGGCCGACAACGTCACATTCCCCACTGCCGGTGGTGACTGGATGACGGACGCTCCATGGTTCTCAATCATAAAGGGCTCATGAGTTGTTGCGCATAGGGTTGGTCGCACCTGAAGGCTTGCGGCCGTCACGGGCCTACCACCACGTGGCACTGACTGGGGTTGCACAGGGTTAGTGGCACCCGAAGCCTTGCGGCCATCACGGGCCTACCACCACGTGGCGCTGACTGGGGTTGCACAGGGTTAGTGGCACCGAAATAGCTGAGCGGGTGTGCAGCCTGCGATGATGACGTGTGCACTGATGTGGTCTCTGCCATTGATGCCTCAGGACTCAGCGTCATGTGTAGGACCTGCTGGGCAGCGGGGCGGGTCCGCATGATGTGGACCATGCCATGGTGGCGGGACCGGGGCCTGGAGCTTGCACGGGCACGTGGTGTGCCCACTGGTGGACACACCGTTGGCGGCAGGTGAGCAGTGGGCCGGGGTGCGCAAGTGCGGACAGCCAGCGCCGGCCGGCGGGAGGGAGTGGGGTGCGGCTGCATGCGTGCGCAGGGACGGACAGGCGTTGTTGCCGTGTGCTTTGTGATGGACTCTGCCATGATTGACTCTGGCCTCGATTACAAATTGCAGACCTGGTGGCTTGCAGTGTATCCCAGCACGTGGTTGGAGACACACCGGTGGCAGCAGGTGAACAGTGGGGCCTGGGTGCGCAGGGGCGGCGGTGTATCTCTCTCTCTCTCTCTCTCTCTCCCTTCCTTCCTTCCCTCTCTCTCTCACTCTCTCTCTCTCCCTTCCTTCTCTCTCTCTCACTCTCTCTCCTTCACTCTCTCTCCTTTCCTTCCCTCTCTCTCACTCTCTCTCCTTTCCTTCCCTCTATCACTCTCTCTCTCTCTCCCTTCCTTTCCTTCTCTCTCTTTCTCTCTCTGCCTTTCTTTCCTTCTCTGTTTCTCTGTGTCTCGCTCCTTTGATGTGCGCATGACACACGTTCTGATTTTGTGCTTTATTTTCCAGGCTGTGACATCGAGATTGTCCCGGAAGGACCCGACAGGAGTCTTCCGCATTGGTGTTTTGTGTTGTATTTCAGTAAAGTTTTTGGTTGTTACTTCAGTGCTGTGTGACTGTTTCTCGTTCTTCTGGCCACACATGTGTGTTATTTTTTGACAATGTGCGTCATCATGCGCTTTTTGTGGCTCTTGTGTCGTGCACGGTATGTGTATGTCCGGGGGGGCTGGGGGGGGGGCGCTGTGGGTGGTGGCAGTGGGTGTTGTGTCCCTCATGGGTATCAGAGCTGCATGATCATTGTCTCCATGGCATCTGTGGGTCTTCAGGTGTGGCTCTTGGCTGGGCTCCCTTTCATGCTGTAGGTAGTCGTCCTGCTTAACACCAGCAAAAGGCAGGTGTTAAATCACTGGTGCTACCGCGGCTTATCACCTGTTTTTGGTTCGCATCGCAGATCTGGCAGTTTTTTGTGAAAGTGGTGTTGTGGTTTTTTCGTGTGTTTTTGCACGGGTACGCCTACTCTGCATCTCATTAGGGTTAGTTGGTGGTGTCCACCGTGGAGATAAATTTTGGGGCAGTTATCGCGGGAATACTGGCGATGTCTGCAGTTTGCACCCGCTTGTGAATGGGGTGTTAAATCTATCTCCACTTTTGATGCGTTAAGGTGGAGATAAATCGGCGGTAGGTCCTTGTGAATATGCCCCATAGTCTTATCCCACTTCCCTCCTTTTCGCCTTCTGTACATAGTGCAGTCATGGACAAGTTTGTCACTGACGATGGGAAGGAGACGGGTGGGTCTTTTTTTTTTTTGCAGCTTCATATAGCTCGAACTTGGCCCAAGGGCATTTGAGTGCTTTTCATGTGCACCAGATTACATTATACAATGCCAAATTAATTTTTGGATCTACAAATTAGTTTTAACCACTGTTAGCGAGTCTATGCTCTTAAAATTAATCATTTGTAACAAAAATGTCCCCAATCTTTTGAGGGAGAGAACCTCCAATACATTCTTGGATTGATAATTCGCCAGGACTAGATTTCCATTCATTGGTAGGTACTGCAAATGTCAATGTATAACTAAAATATTCAGTTTATTAAAAACAAATAATTATGCCATCCCTCAGTACTGATCTGTACCACTGAGGTTCAAATGTTACCCACCATTTTATTTGGTATACAAATGTTACTCATTGTCGTCAAAAGGTTTGGGACCGCTGAATTAGAACATGCCTATTTATTTAATACAAATGCAAACAAACAAAGAGCAGTGTTGGCCTAAGAACAACCGCACAAGTGTCAGTTCCAACAATGTTCAACAATAGTGCTCCACCTCTTACAGCCCCACTGCTTATAAACTGTGAAAGATTTCCAAAACCTTGTTGTAGAGGGAACACTCAATATCAAATAGTTATTGCCTTTGCTTAATAAGTCCTCTACAGTCCAAAACATCTTCTGTTCCAAATATGAGGAGGGAGCCGAAGTTTGATTTTTCAAAAATAACATCTTTATTCGTTCTCATCAATAATGTAAACTTCCAGTCAGCCTAGCCAACGCGTTTCATCCTGTTAAGGACTTCATTAGGGCTGCAGACTAAAAAATACATTACATTCTTTTACAAAGCAATGTTTGCATGTTTGCAACAATAAACACTTTACAAACATGCTATGTTGATAACCACACTGTGGTGTTCACATAATGTAACATTACATACAATGAAACATTACTTTCCAGCTGCTCCCCCCACATAAGTCAATGACGTTATACATGAAAAACACAATTTTTTTAATCACAATTTTAACTATAAAGTGCATAACGCAATCCCATCCCAACCTTAGAAATACTGGTGCAAATTACCATTTTCATTACATTCTTGTTGTTCATGTAAATCCACAAGAAAAACGTATTTTCCATTATTCTCAGCATGTTCTGGGCACATAATCTACAAAAAGGCCGATATAGCTTAAGGGTTAATCTATGAATGACTATGTTTATCGTCACTTTACGAAGTTTTCACTTTCTTTTGTTGATCAATATAAATAGATAAATTCACATTACTCACTTAGTAATTGTGTGAGTAGTACATCAGAAAAGAGTAGTCTGTTGAGTTGGTATCCCATCATTCATTTCCTAGCGCAAATTTGCATTTGGGCATAAGTTGGTCCAACAGAGGCGAGTTCCTATATATTTGAACACTGTCAGTCTCTCCCCAGTGGAATCTATAATGAGAAATCCCCCAAAAAATCATACTTAAAATTCTACTGTCATCTGCTGAATAAACGTTCAGAAAAAAGGATATCTAAAAAACACATTTGCGTCTCGTAACAAAATAAACCAAGAGCAAGCTAATAAAGGGAGAAAAAAGGACTCAAACATAAAAATGGGTATCCACTACCATGGAGGGCCAGCCTCCTATCTAGCCTTATAAATGACTACTTATAACCAAAAGCTTTTTTGTAGCCAATTTCATAAAATATCTCTCCCCCTCACCTGTCCAGTAAACTTGGAACGTTGTGTGTTGACGTCCGTGCCAAGTACAGGCTTCTCAATTAGGAAGTTCACCAATACACCTACATATATAGCTCTTGAGCACCAATCATACACCCGTATATTTCAAACAAAATAATAGTAAGCTGGAAGTAGGATTCTTGCGGACACTGAAGGGGAACTAGCGGACATTCGCCCCTCGGTGGCAGACCATGATCAACATATTGTGGCACTTCAGAAGGAGGTTGCAGTACTACGCACAATAGTTGATTACGCGGAAGGCTGGTCTAGGAGCAACAATATCCAGGTAGTGGGCCTCCCCAAGGGGTAGCAGGCCCAAGCATGGGCCTTCACTTGGAAACCTGGTTAGCAACCACAATGCTACAGGGCAAGACATCAACGTTCTTCTCAGTAGAACAAGTACACTGAGTTCCGGGCCGACCCCCAAACCTGGGGGCTCCTGTACAGCCGGTGGTAGCAAGACTTTTCAATTTCAGGGACTGGGACAATATCCTACAGATTGCCAGAGCCAAGGTCCCCTGGAAGATAGACAATAGCATGGTCATCATCTTCCCAGATGACACAATGCAGGTGAGACGACAGTGAGAATCGTTCCAAGAAGTGAAATAGTGATTCCACAATTTGGGATTGAAATATGCATTGTTGTACCCAGCAAAACTAAAGGTCATTTTAGACAACAAAACTATTTTCTTTACGACACCAAAGGAGGCCTGCAACTGGCTAGAGTCGAGGGGCGAGTCACAACATGCTGCCATATCAGAGGAAGCGAACGAGTGGCAGACAAAGAGAAGTAAATGACGCTCAGCAAAGAATGTTCGAGGCAGACCAATGAAGTCTCAGGCTGCCCTGGGCTGGGCAGAAGTGTGGGGGCTGCGGTGGAACAGTCCCTGACGGCTGGATCTAGTGGTAGGGACTCAGATGCAGACACTGTAGGGTCCCACGACCCCAACCAATCGAAAAGATCCCAGAGGAGCTGAGGGGAGGCCCTCAGCTCACACAAATGACTGCAGATCTGTTAATGTGCCCTCCTTTAATGAGATGATATCCTTTAATTGATGGCTTTTATTATTGCTGGGGGGATTTTTGTGCTGAGATCAGAGTGGGTAAGGGGACTCTTTAAACACAGAAGCCACTTGGGGAGGGGGAGTTGTGTGCTATCTCATAGGTGGCAGGGCTGGACATCGTCCCTGTGATATGTCTGGCATGGACCTCCCCAAAGGGCAGAATGACTATCGAAAGTTTGCAGAATCATTGGAGATACTGGTTGGCTGTGCTTGGTTGATGGCATGGCCAAGGATGTGGGTTTGCTCAGAATGTGGGACAATCTCTTCCCTTGCCTCTTTGATGCCCGCACTCCTGTGTGTGGCGCTCTTTCGGGTCTTTTGGTGTGAGAACTTTAATTGTGTTCCAGATCTACTGACTGATAGATTCACCCCTCTGTTGGTGGGGACCCAGGCACACTCTAACACCAAGCACTTACAACAATAGACCCTCAACATGCAAGCGATCGATATTTGGCACGCCCTACACCCATGTGTGCAAGACTACTCGACATTACGTGCTTACTAACGTGTATTGATATGATATATGGCAGTGGGGCCTTGCTGAGTAAGTGCATGAATGCAGAATACTTGGGCAAGACACTATCAGACCATTGGCCATTGCTGGTGACCATCTTATGGGGCCGCGCACGCCCGGTGATTCCCACCTGGCAATTGCAACAATTGATGTTGATGAATGGGTCATTCAAAACACGTGTGGGAACACATAACTACATTTTTTTACTGAAAATGAGGGAACTGCTACATACCAAGTAGTAGAATGGAAAGCTTTCAAGGTGGTAGTAAGAGAGGTATGTATGAAACAGGGGCTGATGAGAGAGATCGTGGGAATTGAAGACAACTTGAAGATCACTGAGGGGGAATGAGTGTCTAGTCCCGAGTCTCTTGAAGCACTAAAGCCCATCAAAGCAGGACACAGGAAGGCAGTACAACGTGTGTCTACTCTGGACTTTAACGAATATATTAAACTTCGATATGAGCTAGGCAACAAGGCTAGTAGCCTTCTAGCTGTGCTGCTGCAGTCAGAAACCCCACGCACACCTTTAGGGGCGATCCGGACTACTGCAGGTCACATAGTGAATTCCCAACTGGATATTAATGGGGAGTTCACATACATCGTTAGGGCCGCTAACAGCTCACTTATGTAACATTAAGACCCCCACTCTTGATCCACTACAGAAGCAGGAATTGGACAACTCGCTGACTCTAGAGGAAGTCAAGCTGGCAATAAAACAGACAGCCAGTGGTCGGACTCCGAGAACGGATGGCCTCCCCATTGAGTTTTATGCCATGTATAATGCTCATCTTGCCCCTCGACTCTGGCTGGGACGTGATCCACTGGAGGTAGCGTCTTATCGTCCACTTTTCTTACTTAACCTAGACTCCAAGATCTTATTAGCAGGCAAATAGACTAACACCACTGGCACAAACATTGAATTTGCGCCGTTAATTCTGTACCATGGATTGGGCTCGCAGGACTGACACTAGCTGTTGGGTATCCTCCCTGGACATAGAAAAGGCTTTTGACACCCTGCGTGGGCCATACCGCCATATAGTCTTATTAAAATTTGGGATGGGGCTGGAGTTCAGACGATGGATTGGGATTCTCTACGAGACTCCATTGGCCAAGGTCCGCACAAGGGAAGTCATATCAGGTGGGTTCAACATAGAGTGGGGCACCAGGCAGGGCTGTCCCCTCTCCCCCCTGCTCTTTGCTTTAGCAATGGAGCCACTGGCGTGTTTGCTACACATAAAGGAACAGCCGTGGGAAGTCTGTATGTCACGTCATGTAAATGTACGCCGATGACACCTTGATCTATTTGAAGATGGACAGGTGGGTTCTGCTGGAGGGCATGACAACCCTGGGACGACTTCGGGCAGTTGTCCAGGCCACATATTAACTGGGGGAAGTCATGTTTGTTTCCCTAATTACGACCTCCGGAGGCCCTGGGGCACATGGGTGGAAGAGACCCCCTGCAGTGGCGATACAATTCCATTAAATATTTAGGGGTGCAAATTTACAATACGGAACAAGACTCAGTGGATGGGAACCTGGGGAAGGTGCTGCCATCGATTCGACAATTGCTCTCCTTCTGGACGCAGCTTCCCCTCTCGCCTGTGGGTAGGGTATCAATAGTAAAAAGGCTTGTCCTTACTAGGCTTCTATACTTCTTTGTGGCTCTGACGATTATCTTGAAGAAATCTTTCTTCACAGAGTTGCAACATCTGATCGCCTCCCTAATATGGGGCACGCGAAGGCAGAGGGTGACCATAACTACATTGTACTCCGCAAAGAGGGGGACTGGGGGCCCTCAGTTATGAACTCTACTGTGCGGCAGCACAAATCCAATGGCCGATGCGGTGGCTCGGGGACACACCAAATTCATAGTGGGAGATGGTAAAACTGGAGGTGGGTGGCATGCCCCTGTTGGAGTGGTGTGGTATCTAGAATGGGTGTTGTAGTAGTAGCTGATGAAATATAGAATGTTGGAAGGTACAATGTTATGATGGGGTGGAGAGAACTCTGATGGCAGTTAGTGCTGATCTTTTGGGCCCTTTATACCACAAACTGACTGTCCCTTACTTATATTAATAAATATAAGTTACAACTACTTAATTGACTGGACATCATGACTTCACATGTGGCTCTTGGGGGTCCCCCTCACATCGGTTTGTAATACACTACTATGAGTGGCCACATGGTGCTGTAAGAAAAATATTTATAATGGCAAGAGAGCGGTGCCATATGCCATGGGGTTTCCATTGTGGGCTACTCCCCTAGGCAAGCGCCTGGCAGAGACATACCAGACAGGGGGATGGAGCGCGGTTGACTACGGACATGGGGCGACGTGGTTACTGAGGTAGGTTATGCCTGTTTGAGGATTTAGTTGTCGGACACAGTTTGGACCCGAGACGATTCCTCTTATACTCAGCTTTGCGTAGGGTGGCGGGTAGGATGTGGGGCTCAGAGCTCAATTTGCCCCCAGCGGCGGGCCAACTGACTGCAATATTGGACACAGATCAGAAGAGACAGGTAGTTTCAGGTTTATATGGTGTGCTCCAAATTGGGTCCATTGTACCAGGCACTGAAGGGGTGGTGGGAGGAATGATTTTCGACAGAGATTCCAGAGGCTGCATGGGTGAGAGGTCTGGGCTCCATCAAGGCGGTTTCCAGGAACTCCTGTTTTCGCTTTACACAATTAATTTACGTCCACCACACATATTTCTCACCAGACCAAATTGCGAGGATGTATGAAGGTGTCAGACCTGTCTGTCCCAGATGCCAGACTGACCTGGCTGATTTTATCCACATGGTGTGGGCTTGCCCGATAATCACTGAGCTCTCGAGGGAGGTTCTGCACTGCATGCCAGAGGTCACCACATCCATCTTACCACAGGACCTATTGCACTGCTTACTTTGCTTGGAAGTGGTAACCAAGTGGGCGAGGCAAATAGTTGGCTTTAAGGGGTTGGCTTTGGTACTGGCTAAGCACTGCAAAGCCATGTTGTGGAAGTCGGCGATGGATCACCCCTTCAATTGTGACAGGAAAAATGTGATCAAATGGGCATCAGCTGAACCGGGGGTAAGCGCAAACGCTAGGGCACAGGATGGGAGGTCTTGCCCATGGAGGCAGTGGGAGATCACCTTGGAGAAGATGAATGAAGCATATGGCACTTAGTCGAGATAGAGTGCAACTTTGTGGCAATTTTATGATCCACCATCTGGGGGCCCACCCCTGTCAGTATATTGTATTGGCCTAGTGGGGTGTGTCTGGGGATGGTGGTTTAGAGAGGGCCTGATGGGAGTGCTGCGAGACCCTTCCAGGATGTTGTATCGACTGGGTTGAGGGACAACATGTGACCTCTTCCTGATATGGGCGATGCGGGGTGATGAGGGGCAGACAGCGTGCATTGTTTGATTTTTTTTGCAGGAGTTCTATGGGAGTTTTTTCACTGAGATTGTTAGATTTGTCATACGTTGAGTGGAAATATGCTCATGGGAATTGCAGGGAACCTGATGTTTTCGCTTTCTATGCCATGATCTATGGTGTAAGGTAATGCTATATACACATCCCCAATGCCTCTGTCATTGTATTTGAGCTATTAATCCTGTGATAACACAAAAAAGATATTTCCTTTAAAAAAAAGTAGCATTGACTTTTATAAAACTTTTGCGTCGGACCTCGCTCCCCTCCTGGCGAGGTTGTTCAATACGTTTAGCACCTCTGGGAAACTCACTCCGTCGATCTCAATGGCGGAGGTAGTGGTCATTCCCAAGCCGGGAAAGGACCCACACAAGTGTGCCTCATACCGCCCCATTTCCCTGCTCAATGTGGACCTGAAAAGTATTTTGGCCTCCAGGCTCGCTCCCCACATACAGGGCCTGGTGGATCCCGACCAGTCGGGTTTTATCCCGGATCGCAATTGCGGGGATGGGACTCGCAGACTCTGCCATTTACTGGATAAGACGCAACGAACCCAGATCCCGGCGATGCTTCTCTCGGTGGACGCCGAAAATGCATTTGACCGGGTCCACTGGACTTATTTGCAACAGGTCCTCTGTTGCTTCGGACTCGGTGACAGGTTCCGGAGATAGGTGAATTGCGTATACCACGGCCCACTGGTCCGCATCCGGGTTAATGGGGTGGTTTCTCGTCCCTTCCAGGTCGGACGCGGCACGCGACAGGGGTGTCCCCTCTCCCCCCTTCTCTTTGTGCTCTATATGGAGCCATTCGCCGAAAGAGTCCGCCAACTCCCCTCGGTCACTGGGATCCGGATGGGGGGCAGGGAACATAAGATCTCCTTATACGCGGACGACGTGCATCTTTTTTTAACGCACCCGCTGCTCTCTCTTCCCCCTCTGCTGGCGGAATTCGAGGCTTTTAGTGTGACGTCGGGTTTTAAAGTTAACTTGAAAAAGACTCAGGCTTTGAGCCTCACCCTTCCAGCGGCAGATCGACATCAATTATCGCTTCACTTCCCATTTTCTTGGGATGCTACCGATATCACCTATTGGGGGTTACGGGTTTTCTCTACCACCATGAAGACTGCTCAGAGAACTACACGGAGGCTCTGAACAAAATGCGCCTCGAACTGAACAGTTGGCAAAAACTCGCCCTCTCTTGGTTAGGCAAGATTGCCGCCGTCAAAATGACGATTTTGCCCCGTCTGCTTTACATCATGCAGACGCCACCCACTATGTCCGCCACCCACGACACTGGCTCAAATGCAGCAACTCATTAACAGCTTCATCTGGGTCGGTAAGAAGCCGTGTATGGCTCAACATCTCACTTATCTGAAGCAAGACGAGGGCGGCCTCGGTATCCCGCATCTCAGGCGCTACTATGAAGCGCCGCAACTGCGTATCAACTAGAGTCGGAAAAACATTGGTGTTTTATGGATAGGGGGGTCGCCGGGATCCACATCTGGAAGGTTCCCTGGCTACCCAGACATCACCGGCCGCTGGGTGCATATCTCTCCCCAGTCCTGCGAGCCACTATGCAGGTGTGGGATAGGGTCCAAGAGAAGTGTCAGCTGTCCTCAGCCATTTCACCCTTGACCCTTTTATTGGGAACCCAGACTTCCCCCCGGCCCTAGTGGGCAACGCCTACCTAAAATGGCAAGAGGCAAACTGTAAGCGTATAGGCAACCTCTTCGATGAGCGGGGAATCCTGGATTTCCCCAGGCTAGTGGCTCATTATGGGATACCCAAAGACGCATACTGGCAGTACCTGGCGCTGCGCCATTGGGTCACACAGCCCCAGGTCCGTTCGCATGCTGGTCGGCTCCTCACAAAATTTGAGATTTGGTACATCACCCGCACCTCCAACAAACGCCTTCTGTCAGATATTTATGGCTTCCTCAACAAGGCGGGAACCCAGGCCAAATCCCCGGTGCAGCGTAGGTGGGAGGCGGAACTGAGCCGGGAGTTCTCCCCCAAGGAGTGGGCGGATATTATTCACAGGGCCCAGGCATCCTCGTGCAGCACCTCAGGGAAGGAAATGCTCCTGAAAATTGCACACTATTGGTATTATACCCCGGTGAGGGTCGCCAAATGGAAGCCCCGAAGCAGCAATCTCTGTTGGCGCAACTGCGGGGAGGAGGGTACACTGTCCCATATCCTATGGCATTGCCCTAAGATACGGGCATTTTGGGAAACTATTCTGCCCTTAGTCGATCAGATATACCAGACGGAACTCCCCCGATTTCCTAGTTACATCTTGCTGGGGCTACCCAATCCTCTCACATACCCTCTCCGGTCTTGTAGGGGTAGGGCGATCACTTTAGCACTAGGGGCAGCCAAGCAGGTCCTCCTGGCAAAATGGAGCACGACCGACATCCTGACCAAGTTAGACTGGCTACACAAAATGTGGGAGGTCGTGGGGATGGAGCGGATTACAGCAGGGATCAACTACACACTGCCAAAATTCGATAAGACCTGGGGGTCCACGGTGGCTTACTTATCTTCTGAATTCATAGAGCTTACCTGCCCTCGCTACCTACGTGTCCTGCGATTCCCTACAACCCACATAACGGACCCGCCGCCTCCTCCGAAGGTCACTCAGCCCTAGACCCTACCGAGTCATACCATAAGCCGTGGGTGGATACTTGTCCTCTATCTTCTCTGGTTTCCTTAGTCTTTTCTTTGCTTTCTTTCACCTTCTCTTTGATAAAGTTTACTTTTGAATAAATACGTTCCCCGCCGGCCGGTGGTTGTAGGTGGGCGTAATGTTTAAGATGGCAGCATACTTAATAAAAAGATTTAAACCATAAAAAAAACTAGCAGATTACAGCTGGCGGACCCTCCTAAAAAGGAGGAAAAAAGTTTTTTTAAAAATGAATGCATCGGAGAGGGGCACAGGATGGGTGGGAGAGCAGTTGGTGAGTGGTGGTGGAGCAAGCAGAGAGGTGCAGTTAAAAAGTGAATTGCACCGATCAGTCCCGTAGGGGACTAGCAAGGAGCAGGAGATCAAAGAGAAGCTTGGAAGTGGGGGGAGGTGTAAAAAATAAAAATTGATGGGGAAGAGTGGAGTAAGCAACGGACGAGCTGGGGCGGGAGCAACACGGAAAGCCAGGGGCATCTGGGATTTGAGGGGGCGAAGCATCACATGAGGGAGAGAGCAAGAAAATTCACATTGAGTGCTGAGATGAAAAGGAAAAAATAGTTGCCTGAATGTAAGCAGTAGAAGGACACAAGTCATTTAATCTAAAGGATGGTAAGGACGCTCTTCTCCAGAGTGCGGACAAACACAACAACTGGAAGGAAAGCTAAGAAATAAGAAACAGGCAAACGAGAGTGGCAAGACAACTAACCAGCAGTGAGCAAAGTCCACTGTAACTTTTCAATATACAAAGATAAATGTGATCAGAGACCAAATGAAACACATGTTAATGTCTAAACAATAGTTCAAATATATACAAAGATAGATGTGGTCAGTCCAATCTTAAAGCAATAATGTATAGGTTGGTCCAGCACCCCCAATCAAGTAAAGTACCAACCCATAATCCAGGACTAACTCCTAAAGACTACATTGACCCAATCAAGATACGGAGCGAGGATGGAATAAAATATTTATCAAGAATTTCTTGTTTGTAAGCAGATAGATAGCCACTAATAAGCATAGCAGGCAGAAGGGAATAACCTATAAATACATATCTACCCAAAACAAAGTAGCAGTTCTATTTTCAGTGTTAGTCATGTTTGAAAGTTCTGTAATTTTCAGATAACCATCACTATGTTTTCTCACGTGACAATGAGGAGCAAAATGAAAGAAAAGGATACACTGGAACATTCTAGTGCAGAAACAGAATTTTTTTTTATAATATTATGAGCAAAAACATTGTGAATGGTCTACACATGCCTGGTGTCATGTCTATTCTTAAATGGGAACACACAGGCATGTGCATAACTCACAAGGACTACACGTGTGCTTGCCTTCGATATGATGACGGGAAAACATGCTATAAAATCTGTCACAAAGCAAACACAAGGAGATGATGGACGGAGCGCTGAAACTTTTCAGACACTCACCCCCAGTCACAGATCTGGGTTGAATCCATCATCGTTCTTTAGCTCACTCCGCCACCCCAGTTCAGACATAGCTATATGCAAATCAGTCTTGACCCTGTGCCTCATGGGAACAGTCCAGCCCGAACTGCCAAGCCATGTCTTCCCTGGCCCAGAAACAAGCATCCTGGGACCGGTTTCGGGCTAACAGCCCTCATCAGCCAGGCAAATCTGTCACGACCATGGTTGCCTTCCAGCCACTGTAGTGAGGCCTGCTTTATGCTTATTAACCTTTGGAATAGATGTGCATTTTTGAATTCTGAAAGAATTCCAGAAGCACCCCTGAAAACCTGTGAGTATGATACAGTTTCAGATGTGCCTACTTACATAACTATTTCCATTTACGGCAATGTAAGACGTGCAAATGTGATGACAGTGCACCTTTTTAATAGTAGTGTATTTTTTCCTGTTCCTCCACTTGGGATATATCTTTTCCCTGTAGAAACCCCTTTAACCAAACCCACATTTGTTCTGGGGCAGTTCTCTCTCATTCTCACCATGAAAACATATTTTTTTCTGAATGCGACAGGAGTAGATTTATAAGCATTTTTATGCTGGGGGAGTACTTGCAATTGTTAGTAGATACAAACATATAGGTGACAGGTAGACCTACCCAGGAACACCAACAATTCTGCATATACCAGAAGATTTACACTCATGGAAATACCACAATACTTGCAGAAACTGCATGTAAGTCAAACCCATTTGCAAAGGTTTAATTCCACCATTTCTGATTCAAGAAGGATATCTTCCCGAGAAAAACAGGTTTTCTTTGTGAATCTTGATGCACAAAATGTTTAAGAATCAAGCTGTACAATTCCAGTAATTTATAGTCTATGGTGTCTTTTACTTTGTTTATTTTAAGCAGTTTTGCATAATGTTGACCCACTAGGTGGCATTGAATAATACAAACAAGTAAGTCATATATTGATATTGAACAGTACTGCAAGAGAATGGTATACCCAAGAAGAAACGAGCAAAACAGGAACACAGCTTTGACAGATACATAACGTTTTTCAAACTTAGCATCAGAGAGAAGTAGGAATTTCATAGTTGGAAATGACACTAAAAGAGCAGCTCTTGTTTAAAGGTAACATCAGATGCAACTGTCTTGATGGCCAGTGGGATAGACTTCCACATTCTAGGTACACTGCCAGAGATTGGTTGTTTGAGAGCTTGTCATTTTTAAATGGAGTTTCATGTACAAGTTTGCCCCTGCTTCCCTGAATGTGTTACCCGCCAGAAATGGTTAATTTCTGGACAAGGAATTTTGGGGTTCCCCAGAACACTGCTTTATGTGTTATGCAAGCTACTTTGAAGAAGCTGCTCTCTTCTATGTGGAGTAATTCCTGAAATACCACAATCGGGAATATGTGATCACACATATTTTTGTTACTCTGGCCAATGAAGGAGTTGTGTGAAGAGTTGTTTTGAAGGTGGATAGATGCACGTTAGGGATTCTTGCGAGCTTGGACTTTCCATAATCCAGTCTCGACAAGATAAAGTATTGGATAAGAAGGATAAAATATTTTTCAGGTATGAAAGGTTAGATTACCCAGAGGAGCCCAAGTTGTAGTTGTGCACCCTTTGTCATTGCATTGATGTGTGTTTGTAGATTTACGTTTCTGTCGAACTAGAGTCTGAGAGATTTGACAGACTCAACAATTCAAGGGTTACAGTTTAGCACTGTAAGTTAAGCCACTGCTGGATTGTGATGGGGTAGTCAGTAGAGGATATCAGGAGGATCTCTACTTTCAGCAGGTTAAGCTTAAGCTGCTGGCATGACATCAGATGCCTTTGAATAGATTGTTATGAGTACATCATCATTTGGGAAGTTGATTTTCCAATGAAGTGGGGTGTCTTCTGCATACAATATTAAAAGAGATGTTAAAGCTACTGAGATTGGAAGGTCAGGGGAGAGAATAGAGCCCTGAGGAACCCATTGTTGGACCATCACCAAGTTAGAGAGGACGTTGGCCATTTTTAAGCATTGAATTCAGTTTTTCAATTCGAGGAGAACCAGATGAGGTTCATGCCTTTAGTTCCATTTTCTCAATCAGGGAGTTTTGGAGAATTGCATGGTTCACCTTGTCAATTGTAGCTGATAGATCTAATAGGGCAAGGAGACAAAAGTCCCCTTTGTTCAGAGGCATAGTGTGTCATCTTCTATTTTTAAAGTTGCGATCTCCCAGCTACAACTTGTTCTGAAGCCTGGCTGGAATGCATCCAATTGATTCCTCAATGTACTATTTCAGTTGGAACTATATGCAACTTTCAAGTATTTGTCCAAGACGGGAACAGTAGACACCAAGTGGAAAATATTTATGAAATATTTTTTTCAGAGGCATTTGTTTTCACAATGAATCAAAATGATGTCAAATTGGTTCTGGGATGAACATCTCAGCACATCTCAGATCTGTGTGATCTCTTTGGTTACATCGGCAATTGCTTTTTTTGACATATCATTTTTATTGGTATTACATGAATGCATAACTTATCACACCATTCAATGTTCAGAGCGATGTGTTTCACATCAATTGCCTCAAGCCCTCCACTCATCTAAGGCATATAATTCTCCGTATATGAAAAGTAGACACTACATTCCAGTCATGGAACCTGATGCCCAGGCTCCCCAAATGTTACCATGTTTCCCGGGGCAGCCCCACACTTTATAGACATAGCGTTCAGCCTCGGCGCAGTAGTCCATTCCCCTTGTCCAGCGTAGGCAGTGTCTCTGCTCTCTTGTGGCGGGCAATGGCATGTTTAGCCAGGAGGAGGCCCACTGCAACCTGTAGTCTGGTGCATCTATCGCCCCCACTCATCCATACGCCCCAGCAGGATCATTTTAGGCTCGGGCGTAGGATAGGGTCTTACATATGGTGCACCAATAACTTTGTATAGATGGCATTCCCAGATCATGTGGTAAAAGGTGCCTAGTTGTGTTTTGCCACTGGATTCAAGATAGCCTGGCTGATGAGGGGTGTTACCCCGAAACCGGTCCCAGGATGCTTGTTTCCGGTCCAGGGAAGACATGGCTTGGCAGTTCGGTCTGGACTGTTCCCATGAGGCATAGGGTCAAGACTGATTTGCATATAGCTGTGTCTGAACTGGGGTGGCGAAGTGAGCTAAAGAATGATGATGGATTCAACCCAGATCTGTGACTGGGGGTGAGTGTCTGAAAAGTTTCAGTGCTCCGTCCATCATCTCCTTGTGTTTGCTTAGTTGTGTTTTGCAGCATAGACAGTGAGGGTTTATGCATGGTTCATCTTGTGCAGCCTGTTTGGGCTGTGTAGATATTTGAGTAGTGTTAGCCTAAGGCGCATGGATATTCCCAGTACCTGTGGGAACATCCTGGCTTCTACCTAGTCTTCTTCTGCTAGTGGGCCCATGCCCCATTCCCACAGTTCCTGTAATGTAATCATGGGATCTGGGTGGGAAGCGATATATATATTTGAAATGCCTTTGGCTCCTATCGGGGAGATTGTAATGTGGGCCTCAAGTGGGTTGTGTTCTGGGACCACCTGTAGTTCTCTTCTGTGCTGTTCCAGGGCGTGTCTGAGTTGTAGGTATCGATAAAATTGTAACCTGTGCATATCATATTCATCGACAAGGTGTTGGAATGTACATGGTGTGCCAACCACACAGATGTCACCCAGTTTCAAGATACCGATGGTGTCACAGACGCGAAGCCAACTACCAGCCTAAAGTGGGGTAACCATGGTCAGGGTCCTGTGCCAGCGAATCCACCGCAATGCCTGATGCCAGCATGCGAGTGATGTTTGGGTTGCGGGGGGGAGACAGGCCTGCCGGGTGGACCTGTAGAGTAAAGTGAAGATTCCGTTTTGCTCCAAGGCCTAGAGCTCCACAACCCTGGATGGGTCCTCCTGGTCACCGAATATCCAGTTGTTAATTGGTACAATGTGGCTGACCCTATAATATAGTCTAATGTTGGCTACCGCAAGGCCACCCTCGTAGGTTCCTAGCACAAATTTTGGGTAAGCCATGCCCCCTTCCAGAGGAACTTTGTGAGTGGTATTTGCAGGGTATATAGCGGTATGTCATGAGGGTAATTTTGCAGGGTATATAGCAGCTTCAGCAAGGTGATCATTTTAAATAAAGCTTGCCTGCCAGCTATTGTCAGTGGGAAGTCCTCCCAACCGCCCATGTCTTGTCTGGCTTGGGCAACCATGAGTTCAGTGTTACCCTCCCAGGTCCGTTGTTTGGTGCATGCAATGTACACCCCAAGGTACTTAAAGTGGTGTTCGACCCATTGCTGGGTGGTGGCAGTGCGGATATTGTCATGTGTCCTCGATAGTGGAAAGTAAATGGACTTAGTCCAGTTGACTTGTAGTCCAGAACCCTCTGCATATACTTTCAGCATATGCATTAGGTGCAGTAGAGATTGCTTCAATCGCTAATATAAAGCAGTGCAACGTCTGCATAAAGGGAGAGCCTGTTTTCAAGACCCCCTGGCCACTGGAAGCCACTAAGTTGGGTGTGCCTTCGGATCCACTCAGCTAGGGGTTCCATTACCAGAGCAAAATGGAGAGGGGATAGGGGGGCAGCTCTGTTGTGTGCTGTGGTTGTTGGGAAATTCCAGTGAGAGTGTCCCATTGACCCGGAGTCTTGCCCAGAGTTGGGAGTATATGACTGCCATGTCATACCGACAGAAGCAGGGGCCAAAGTTCATGCGTCTTAGCAGCCTGAACATGAAGGGCCATCTGACTGAGTTGAAGGCCTTATAAAAATGAATAGACACCAAGGCCCTATGCTCCCCATTTGTTATCGGTGAGAGACATGCATTGTGTAATCGTCGCAGGCAGTGCATGAGCTGCGTCCTGGATTAAAGCCGTTTTAGCCTGGGTGTACCACCGATCATATTGCACTAAGCAATCTATTCACCAGGACCTAGGAGAGGCGTTTCTTCTTCAGATTGATCAAGGAGATCGTCTGTAGGAGGCATATTCGTCCTCCGGTTTACTGGGTTTTAGGGTCACGGAAATGGTACCACCCCTTGGGTCGTGGGGCAGTACGCCCCATTCCAGGGCCTCAGAGTATAGCCCCAGCGGTAACAGGGTCAGGTGGGAGGTGTATTTCTCATAAAATTCAAGTGAGTACCCATCGGGGTCGGCGGTTTTCCCCTTGGGAAGTGACTGCATTGCTGTGTGTAATTCTTCCTCATTGAGGGGTTTGTCTAGTGTGCGTCTCTCGGAGTCTGACAGTCTGGGGACTGTCAGGTCTACAACAATTGGGTGCTCGTGTTCCGCCGGAGTCAGGGGACGTTCTGCATAGTGGTGGGCGTAATAGTCCGCAAATGCGTTTGCTATCGCCTGAGGGTCAGTCACTCTGTCTCGTGTGGGTGTTTGAATGACCAGCACTAGCCAAAGTTCTGTGTTCCTATTCACAAGCCAGTATAGCAGCTCGCTTTATCCCCAATGTCATAGATCTTGTATTGGGTTGCTACATGGAGAAGAGCAGCCGAGTCTAGGAGCCGCTGTCTCTGGGTCAGGCACAGTATGTTTTGTGTGTGTTGTGTGAGTGCATCTGGTGGTTCCCCTCCTCCCACTTCTGCCTCACCAATTGCCTCCTCGAGTGCTTCAATTTCTCTACTTTTTTGCAGCTTATGTGCCTTTTGGAAGGAGATAATCTGACCTCTCAGGACCGCCTGCAGAGCTCCCAAAACATAGTGTCGGATTGGACTGTGCTTTTATTATTGTCAGTGTATTCGTCAAGTTGCTACTAAAGAAAGTCACTGAATGTGGTGTCTTGTAGCCACAAGGTGCCTAGCCTCCATGTTCCGGGGCTCCGGGAAGCAGGTCGCTTGAGCGAGATTGCAGTGGGAGTGTGGTCGGTTAGAGCCCGAGGGAGGATCCAGCCAGCCACAACGTCACTGGCCTCCACCGATGGGAGAAAGACAATCAATGCGGGAAGAGGAGCTGTGGGCATGGGAGTAGTATGTTTATTCCTTCGTACAGGAGTAGAGTAGTCGACAAATAATCACCAGGGCCAGTGAGTGGCCCATGAGGCCATGTGTATGGATTTTCGGGGTTGACCCACGTTAGTGTCAGACTTAGGATCCATAACAGAGTTGAAGTCGCCGCCAACCACTGTGTGCCCTGGGGGAGTGCATGAGCTGATCTGTGTCAGGGCCTGCAGGGTGCTGTGACCAGTGCGGGAGGGGCGTTAACTGATGCAATGGTCCAGTGTTGCCCTTCCAGAGACCCCTCTATGAATGTGAACCTGCCCTGGTCGTCATAGCATATGGGGGGGACCTGTAAGCGGAATTGTTTATGTAAAAGGATTGCTGTGCCCCTGGTTGTGGTTGTGTATCCCGAGTGGTAGATCTTTGTGCATACTCACCTGGAGAGTAAGGGGCATCTATTGTCCAGGAGGTGAGTTTCTTGCAGGAGCACTACTTGGGGCCCGTGCCATTTAAGATACTGGACTATCCCGCCCCTCTTGATTTTATTATTCAGGCCATTTATGTTCCATAAGAGGATTTGGAAAGCTTCCTTGGAGTGTGTCATGGAGGTATGTGTTGCTATCCCTCTGGTGTGGAGGGTGAGGTGAAGTGTCACAGTAGTTGGTGTCAAATAAAAAGGCAACTTAACAGCAAGATGAACTGGAAAAATAGAACAATCATCCCAACTCCCCCTTCACCCTACACTTGTAAACATGAAGCATCCGTTGCCCGTCCCCAACTGAAATGGCATAGTCTAGAGGATGGGCATCTATTAGCTGTAATCCAAGCTACTGGTAATATGCTTACAATTGTGCACAGCTGACGCAGCCAATTTTACATGATCAACTCATGCCACGCACTCAGAGAAGTTGGCATTAAGCAGCTACTCATCCTCCCTTTTCATTAGTAAGGCGTTCATGACATATATAGTGTATAGAAAAGAATACCATGGCATCAAATGTTTATGTCCCTGGGGGGCAGCTGGGGGTAGCTCTCCTGGTTCAGCTCTGTCCAATAAGCCCCCCTCAGCCCCACAGGTTTCTTCGTCTGAACTGTAGCTTGGGGATGTTGGCCTTCAGTGCCTCCCTGTCCTGATCTCAGGCCCCTTCTCTGTTTTCTGGTGGATCTATGGCCCAAGGCCTGTGGGCCCTACCTGTGTGCTCCTCTGTGGGTGGGAGTCGTGAATGCTATCACCATTCATGTCGACAGACATCGAGGCAATCCCACACTGCCGGGGCAGTCTTGAGAAAGTATCACCTACAGAGCATCTGGAAACATCACCATATACTTCAGTTGCATCGCCTTTAGTTTTTACTTTTCTTCCATGAAGGATCTCCTTTGCTGCTGGACTTGGAGCGTGTAGTCCTTGTATATAATAACGGGCGGGGGTCTACCATAGGTTGGGCATGCCGTCGGGCGTTTTGAAGTATGGAGTCCCTGTCTGTGTAGTTAAGAAAGTGGCTATCATAGGCCTGGAAGGCTGCCAATCCAATAAATAACTGTCAGTGCGTTCAATCATAAAGCACTGGGATAGGGCATCCACCAGCATCCATGTTCTCAGACGGGTGCTCAAAAAAGGACTCTGGGTTTGCTCCTTCTGCCTCCTCCAGAGCACCGATGAGTTGTTGTGTCGTAAGTGGCCTTCTGCAGCCTCCATTCTGCACTCCAGGTGGCTCACAGTCTCCTTGAGCCTGGCGACATCGGCAGTTAGTGTGCGGACAGCGTCCTCAGTAGTCGAAATCCGCTGCTCCGTGTCTGTGACACTTTTCACTATTTTGCGAATGCCCTAACAGAGCAGCCCCACCTCAATGCAAACCCCACCAATCTGTTTCTCCATGTTCTTGCAGAGGTCGCAGATAGTCCGCAATATCAGTTCCGGGGTGACTTTCAGGTCCGCGCCGTTCCCTTTGGTCCCTACATGGGGTTCAGCCATTGTGTTGGTATACTTCTCTATAGTGTTGTCGTGGGAGGTGGTTGAGGCCTGTGTCTTCCCCATTGTATCCCCCTTTTGTTGATTGCGAAGAGACAAGGGTGTGTGCAGTGTGGCACAGCGGAGCAGGCAGGAGGGAGTCCCTAGTGGCCGGTACTGGAGCAGCCACTGGAAGCTGCCTCAGGAAGCTGCCTCAGGAAGCTGCGCATCAGCAAAATTCTCAGTCAACTGACAATATAAGTTTATAAACACTAGGATACTTTGAGCCTCTTTAACATTCTTAGATGAGAGCCAATCCATACCAGCAGAAATTTTCTTGGAATCCATAGAAAGACCAGAAGTATTCAGTCTAAATCTAAGATACTCAACTTGTCAAATTAATACTTCTTAGGCTTACGTCTCAGATGAAATTTTTGCAGCCTCTACAACACAAGATTCACATGTTCTTGGTGTTCTGCAAGATTATTTAAAAAGGCTAGGTTGTCATTCAAATTAAGCAATACAAACCTATTCTAAACATAAGAAAATATGGCATCCATAAAGTACTGAAAGACAGCTGGAGAATTGCACAACCCAAACGAGATTGCACAATTTTTAAAGTGCAGAGAGGGGATGCAGAAAGCTGTTTTCCACTTGTTGCCGTACTTTATGTGCAGCAAATGATAACATCCACATAAATAAATCTTTGTAATGACTCATACAGCATGAGCTGACTAAAATGTATCTTTCATAAGCAGCAAACAATATCTCTATTTGACTGTGATCTGATTCAAGCCTCTAGGATCAAATTAATTTTGACGATCCAGATCTTTCTTGTGTACAAAAAACAAGGGAGAACAGCAAAGCCCCAAACTCCTCCTGAAGGCAAAGAAAGGGGAAAGAGTCAGGTCAATTTTTTAAGGTAAAATCCAGTAGAAAGTTCCAGCTGCAAAGAACAAAAATCAGGGACATGAAGCGAAAGAAGGGAACAAATAATGCAAGGAAACATAAGTGAACAAATGTGTTGCATTGCATCCTTCACTTAGAACAACCTCCTGTATATGGTTCTAACAGGAAATGATGCAACAGGAAAAATGACTTACTTCATCTTGGATTGGGACCCTTAGACCACATCCTATGAACAGATCACCACCTTGGAAAGGGTGTAATTTAAGCTTCACAATGCCATAATTCTTGAAATCATGGCGTTTGCCTGGAAATCAAAGAAGCCCAAGTTTAATATATTTCACCCAGCATTTTATTCCGCAATCCTGCTGTTACAATTCTCACTCTCTCCTTCAGACACTTTGGACTATACCTCTACAGGAAGCCACAAGTGAAGAGACACCTGGGTAGTCCCACCAGCATGGACGCTCTTCTATGCGCTGAGCACAGCATCTCAGAATGCCCCGCCTGATAGGCTCCTTTCTCTTTGGCTTGCACAGGGCATCTGGTAAGCTCACAACTTGATTCTCTGCACAGATGTAAGATATGGTAGGTCTAAATGTATGTCTCAGTACTGCGTTCAGCTATTTCTTTCGAGGGCCACAGTAAATTGGGTAAAAAAGTGTGATTCAGATTCAAAAATGTCCCTACACTGATGACAATACACATAATGGGAAAAGGCCATTCTCCATGATGAAGTAAAAGTCCCATATGGTGAATTTCCTTATTTAAATTTGATATATAAGGTCTTATCAGACTGCAGTTCAATGTGATCCAAAAAAGATTGATAAAAGACTCAGGCACAGTTAACCTCTCAATCTTTCAATTTAAAAAGTAGTCTGTATGGTAAAATCAATCTTGCATTGCTCTTTCCTGCTGCTGTTTATCACTTTCGGAGATGCCGAACATGGACTGGCCCTAGTTCAAATACAGCAGGGACATATTTAAACCATTTCAGTGTTTCAGTGCCCTTCAGGCCTAGGATTTCTTTTATGACAGGAGCTCTCTAAGGACACAACTTGTCAGTATCACACTTTCGTATGCAATGAATCAGTGGCTACAGCTCTATGAGTGATTTAATGCCTCTGATGCCCATATCCAATAATAGTGGTATATTAGTGGAACCCAGAGTAAGTGCAAATGCTCTTTTAAAAAAACATGTTTTAGATGTCTTAAGAGTAGAAACATTCCAAAAACCTCAAAGTTAAGAGCCATAGGAGGCCGCTGATTGCACTTGGGCCATATATACATCTAAGGCTGGGAGAACAGCCCTCCCACTAATTTCCTAGCAAACCTTTTAGTAGCCACAGCTCACCATGTTACCAAGATGTAACTTTTGTTAAGTTGTCTTCCCCAGGTAGTATTGAGCTTAACCTGATTCCCTGGTTATCAATGTCTGTGACCCTTTCAACCAAGCAGACACAGTCTATTTCAAAATCTTTTATATGGACTTAGGTTTTGATGTATTAATCTTCAATCCAGCTGTAAGGCAGAATTCAATTCTTCAAAGCTATTTAGCAGATGTTGCTTAGTAATTGTAGGGGATTTGTGGTCATCTCTACTGCACAAAGGCATGGACACAAAATCAAAGACCTTGCAAGTAGGAGGACCCTTGTGGTATTGTGGGTTTGTAGATAATACTTTAAATGGGGGAAAAGTGCATATACTCACCAAATTGAACTGCTTGCTGGGGTGGAACTAGACCTGCAGGACTAGAGGCAGGTCTAGAGAAGAGGTATGATGATGCATTTATATGCAATTAATAACCAGCTTTCTGCTGCTGTAAGCCTCTGAACAAATGTATGCAGCCAATTGTATTTAAAGAGTCAGGTTCATTTGGATTATAATTTCAGAGCTATAGGATCCTCAGTGCACATTTACCAGGTTTAGAACTGGACATATTGGTCAGCAGAGTATGATATAAAGTCTGCATGTACCTTGGCCAAATTCTGTTTGATCCTGGACGATCAGTGCTTGACTCTATGCCAGCAGTGTGCTCTTGCACCAGTGAAGAATTTGAAATTCTCAAGCAGCGGCGGCTCCTCCGCAATGGCAGAGGAGCGTCGCCCCACTGCTTGGCGCAGAGCCAGCAAATGAAAAACCATGTTCTAGCATCGTTTTATTTTTTGTTTGCCGGCTCTGAGCCAGCTTGTGCAGGGAGGGACGGGGCATTGGAGGGGGGGAGGAGGAGTGCTTGTGCACTCCCTACGTGCGCATATGTGTTTGGCCAGCCGTCTCAGGCCGACCAAAACACACAAGCGAACTTAGGTTTCTCCGGCCTGGCTGCATTCAGCAGCCAGGCTGGGGAAACCCCACAGGTTCCCTGACCTGAGCGCAGCATCTTTCCAGCCCGATCAGGTCAATCCCCGCGCTGCTCTGCAGAATGGGGACTGGATGGGAGTCTGTCCCAGGGGCTGCTGGGACCAGGAAGAGGACAGCAGGAGTGACGCGACGCAGGAGGCGGACGGCGGCCAGCGGCTTCAGGTAAGTTCTTTTTTTTATTATTACTAACAAGCCGTTTGTTAGTGGCGGCTGCCACAGTTCTCAAGTAGAGTGGTGCGCTGCCCTTGCCACTGGTCAAAGGAAGCATGTAACACTTAGAGGATCACACAACATTAGAGTGACCACAATTGGCACCACACCCACATTATATCAATACAGCAAGTAAGCACCTTGCTTTTCTAATATTGTAAGATGTATTTTATTTATTTATTTAATGCACATTTTTATGCAGTGTGACTCAACCCAAACAGGGTATTCGTGACCTTTACAAGTAAAATAATATTGGATAATGGAAATCTCCTTACAGGGAAAGTGGAGAAATACAAATTAACATTAAATATTAACATGGACCATTTGCCCAGGGAAGATGCTTGTAGAACATCACTTATTAAAGAGCAAGAGGAGAGAGTTTGGTAAACATCGGAAAAAAAAGGTTAGAGGGATAATAATGTCAGGTGAGGGGTTTGGTCTAGGGTGAGAATAGAGAAATATGTTACAGGACAAGTAGAATAATAGGTTTGAGAGGAGTGAAGGAGGCATGGGGAAGAGAATAAAGGGGCAATGGGTAGACAAAGGTCAAAGGTGAGGAACAGTAAACAATAAATGGACTCATGGGAATGACGGTGGATAAGAATGAGAACAAGTGAGAGGAGGAAGAGTTAGGTGGCATATAATAACCAAAAGAACACAAGCAGAGGAAGAGTGTAAAAGAAGGGGTAGAAAGAGGAGACTTAGGGGGTGATTAGGATGGTGGGCAGATCGCCATCCCAACCCGAATTACCCCCGCCATATTATAATGGCGGGGGTATCGCGGCGGACGCAAAGTGCGTCCGCCGCTTTTCCGCCGGCCGGCAATCGGAACGATTGCCGGCCGGGCGGACTTGGGCCTCAATATGGTGGCGGTGCCTAGCAGGCACCGCCATCCATATTAGGATACTTGGTTTGAAAGGCCTTTCCATGGCGGCTTTGCCGCCATGGAAAGCCTGGCGGAGATTTGCAATGGGGGCCTGTTGCGGGCCCCGGGGAGTGGGGGTGCACTTGGGGGTACCCATGGTACCCCCCTCCATTCCCATGCACAAGGTGGCAGGCACCGTGCGGTGCCTGCCACGTTGTGCATGGGAATGCACAACATGGCAATTTGGCAGTGCGGCGGGTGCTGCTGTAAGCAGCACCCGCCGCAATGCCAAAGATGCGGAATGCAACCGCCAGGGTGGCGGTCGCATCCTAATTAGCGGTGCGGGACCGCCGCACGTCTTGGGGCCGGTACCAGCACCGCAAAGATGGCGGGCGGACTAAAATCCGCCCGCCATCCTAATCGGCCCCTTAGAGAGAAATAGGAAGCATTTGGAGATCAGGGTAGAGCCTAAACAAGTGGGGTTTTAAGTTATTGCAGAAGTGAAAATATTCCATATGTTGACGGGTGACTTTAGGTAGGGTGTAGCCCTTGAGAAAGACTGGGTTGCAGCAAGGTATATCTGAATAGATTCTTAGGGGCTATTCACAAAGGTAACTTACACTTCAGAGTAATTTACATGTGTAAGTTTACTCATACTTTTTTAATTTAACATGTTTAAATTAATTATAGACAATTCAAAATTAAATTAACAGTGCTGTAGAATTTTATATTTTGTTGTTTATTCAATATAAATATACAAAATTAAATGACAATAATCTTTAACATACAAATATTAATTTATTATGTAATTTATTATGAAAGTTTAATAAACTTTTTTATTTCCTATATCCTTTACCACAGGGAGATCTCCACCCAACTGTGGAGTGTTCCCATGATAAAGTATAGAGAAAAGTAAAAAAGTTTATGTAACTCAAAAAATAAAAATACTACAAATATTTTTATGTTAAACATTAATGTAAACGAATTGTATATATTTATTTTAACTGTAGAACAAAATAATGCTACAGAACTAAATTAAATCTTTAATTAATTTGTATGCCAAGCAATTGTTCAATAAAATGAACTTTACATTTTTTTAATTAATTAAAATATATTAAATTAAATTAAAATTGCTAGAATTGCCAGCTCTTCTTTCATAATGTCTGGTATCTTTTTTTACCTCATCCCTACCTCTTGCACAATTCCAGCGATGGCACTGATGGGCATTGTGTCTCATTCTAGTACTAATAACATTATTGGTGGTGTTTTCTGTTGTAGTTGATATTGTGTAGCCACCAAAATATGGTAGGTATATCCTTTTTTCGAGGTGCCCTCCCATTTTCCCTCTCACTGTACACAGATGACTAGTCTGCAAGGCAGGTTGTTATTGCTACTAGGTTTGACATTGTATTTCTGCTGTGGCTATCTATCAGTTCACCTGAAAATCTACCTGATTCCTTCAAGTGCTGACTTGGTTTTCTATGAGCACTTCTCTTGCCTGCCTCATGCTGGTGCCAGGATTGTGACACCCATAAACTCGAGTTTGGTTGAGTTATGTTCTGCTGGCTACAAAATCCAGTCGACACTAATCTTCAGGGTTGACTGTAGCTTCTATAAGACTTTGAACACCTCCAAGAAAGGTGCAAATACTACTACCGAAGACTATAATGATACAGCCTGTATCTCTATGTGTCCACAACAAATCTGTGTGTTTGCTTGTATGACATTTGGACTAAATATACCTTTTCCCACCACTTTGGTCTGCAGCATTGCCAGGAGTTTATTGTTGGGGTCACCTTTAAACTCCCTTTGTTTGGTTCCTACACATTTATGAAAATTACAGCACTGTTATGTATTGTTAAATCCAGCCGCGGTCCGTGCAGGTAACAGCGGTGGGGTGGTGGGGCCGTGTAAGGGGGGATTCCGAGGGACGATGCAGAGGGAAAAATAATGATGTATTTAATTTTCCCTCTGCATTGTCCCTCGGAATCCCCCCCTACATGGCCCCACCGCTGTTACCTGTACAGACCGCGGCTGGTTAGATCTTTCAGTTCGGGTTCCTCAATAGCAGGCATTTGGATTCCAGACAACACCAGACCAATATTAATCCTTCGTTTTTCCCCCTTTGTGTGCTTCTAATTCCTTTCTGGGTTATTCTCTCCTACTGATGCTTGATGTTTTGGCAACAGTCAGTTAGTGGTGCACCCTCCTACGTGGTAAATACTGCAATAGGTTCTCTGAATCTTCCAGGTGGTTTGTCAGTCCCTATAGCGGAAGTCAGTACTACGTGTATCTGTTACTTTTATCTTCCTTTAGAGTGTATTTCCCATTCTTTCCTAGTGCAGGATAAGAACGCCACCATGTTTGCCTAGCTGTTACAATTGCCCAGCTGCCAATTTCCAGCTCCTGATGCTATCAAAGGTGGCTCCCTCCAATACATGACCCTCCATTTTAGCCTTGGGTGTTACACCTCACACTCCGCTGCACCCCTGCTCCTTTATTGCTCTGCATCTTTGTAGTGAGCCACAAGCTGTGTGCCTCAGAACTTGATGGGGATGCTGCCTTGCAGCCACGTTCAGGAAACTATGATGGTTTATGGCATGCCACACCAGGTCCTGCACACACTCGGCAGGAATGTCAGTAGTAGGCCTGGGAGAAGTCCGTGGAGTTCCGCTACCCGGAGCTCCGCGAAGTGACAAAAAAACTCTACCAAGCTATAGTTCTGCGAGCAGCGGAGTGCGTTACCTTGCACCATTTGTGCTGATTTTTAGCGCCAAGTGTTTGTCCTGTGCTGTAAAATCAGTGTGAACGGCATCATGTGCAGCGCAAGAGGGCGCTGCATCTTTCTGCTGCTCGAGAAGAAGTTCTACTCGAGCGGCAGCTTCCACAATGCGAACAGAAGGTTTCTCAACCATCCGCGACCACCCGCGTTGAAAAATCTCGCTGGGAAGCGGTCTCATGTTGGATTTTCCTCTCTAGCGCTCGCCAACTTACCAGTGGCAAGCGTGAACGAGGAAAAAACTCCGCTCTGGTCTGCGGAGCGGAGTTTTTCAGAACTCCGCGAGCTCCGCGCAGCGTGCAGGGTAAAAAACTCAGTGAACGGAGCAGATTTTACCACCCAGGCCCAGTCAGAAGCTGGGGACCAAAATGTTTGTTCTGGGGTCTCTCTTTGGTTTCTGATCCAAGTACCAGCTCGTAATTAAAATTACATGTACTCTTTGGAAGGAAAAAAACATATTTGGCGCTACCAAGTAGAGTTGCTGTGTTAGCTGCATTATGAAGGAGCAGGTCAGGCCTTCTAGTTAATTATTCAAAAATATGTTGCAACAGGAGAGCGGGGATTCAAAATGCCTGGGGACCAGGTGATAGAGCAGCAGCTGCCCCTCACCCGCTTTGTGATGGCCCTCAACTCATGTGATGCTTTTTAGACAAGCATGCAATTATAGCCTCTTCTACACAATGGCTGGTGATATAATCGGGCAGATTTATCAATTTGCACCAGGGCAAAGTCTCTAAAAGCGGCTCAACACCAGCAAAAGTGTTGATATAGTATTTATGTTCCAACACAAAAGTATAGTTGCACTGGAAAGTAGCCTTAAAGTAATGCAAATAGCGATATGCTCTACTTTGCGTCGAGTGGGTGTCTCATGGGTGGTACATGGGCATTCACATGCCAATGTACCCATGGTTTTGTAATGCAAAGCCCTATCTATTAATAATGATAGACATATTTGTGTGGCAAAAGTAATCTTTTAATTTCTCTAAACATTTCCCACATAGCATGCATACAATGTGGGAAAAGTTTTAAAGATAGTCTTAGCATTGTTTTTATGAACTGGAAAGTTGCATGCTTCATGATGCACAATTTTCCAACTCTGCAGTTGACTTCATTTGGCGCAGTGCTCGGTTGCCACACATCCGTGGCATAACGAAACTTGAAGGAGGGAGGCAAACAAAGTTCATGGCGGGGCTCCCCATGCTCCAGACCCAATCAGGTGCTCTCAGGCCAGGGGCACACCACCCGTGTGCAGTACCAGAGGGGACCCTCTGGAGCTCAGGCCCCCCTCCAGTACCACAGGGTCTGCGGGGGCTAATGTTACGCCACTGCCACACATACACATTGTTGTTCTTTCCATCACAGTCAGAGGGTGTTGTAAACATGTGCAAAGCTGATGGTGTCATAATGTTGCACTGATGCATACATATGTTTTGGATGACGATGGTCCATTTGTAAATGCGTTTATAGCCATGTTTTTGGGGTGTGCTGTTTTTCTGTAATCGCTATATATTTGCTGTTTAAATGGTTTCTTCACGAAGTTGAGTGGAGTGTCATTTTCGAGCGCTGTTACGCTTATCCTGTTTTTCTAAGATTTGGCAATACACTTTTTCATTATAATTTTGTTACTTTCCTGGCTTTTCTGAGTTTTGCCTAATTAGATCTATTTTCTGAGCTCAAATTTGATGGCTAGCATTTGTTAGTTTACACAATAAATTAAGGTTTAAACTGTCACATTTTTTACATTTAGCACAACTTGTATTCTCTCGAGCAACAGCTAGTTATGACAGTTAGGGTTTTAATAAACTGGGAGTTGAGAATCTGATGTCATAGTAAGTCTGGGTTTTCCCACTTGCACATAGTTTCCTGGCATGACTGTGGATGCACTCTTTCCTTCTACACATTGTGTTTTATTGTAGCTAGACCAGCTTTTGTCGATGGGCCAGTGGAAAGTTTGTTAGCTTCTGAGTCAGGTATTTTCCACTTCCCTAACTTGTCCTTCAACAACAAAAGAACACAAGAGAACATATTTAAAAAAATCATCTCTTCTTCACTCTATTGAGTATATCTGTTTGACAGAGCTATCCAGCATGGGTCCAGGAGGACGAGGATCCAGGGCAGATTTTCAGCCATATCCGAGTGAGATAAATGTACATACATTGGACCTAATGGAAGCTATTACATACTGAGGGCCAGATGTACGACTCTTCCACTTTGCGAGTCGCAAATTGTGTCATTTTGAGACCCACAATTTGCTACTCGCAAATTGAAATTTACAACACTGTCTCAGACACTGTTTGCGATTCCTAATGGGGTTGCAAATTGCCTGCCTCATTAATATTAATGAGGCAGGTGCAATTTGCAACCCTATTGGGAATGGCTAGCACTCCCAGGGATGGTGGCCTGCTGGGATCAGCAGACCACCATGTCTGTGACTGCTTTTTCAATAAAGCAGTTTTTTTTTTGTTTAATGCAGCCCGTTTTCCTTAAAGGAAAACTGGATGCATTTTAAAAAGAAAAATGAAACATTATTGTTTCATTTTTCAAGAGCAAGCAGTGGTCCGTGGGACCACTGCCTGCTCTTAAACAATATTTTCAATGCCAGTCACAAAGGGGAAGGGGTCCCCTGGGGACCCCTTTCCATTTGTGAGTGGCTTACTACCCATTTGAAATGGGTGGTAAACTGCGAGGGTTTTGCGGCCGCAAAACAATCTTACATTGAAGTGCGAGTCGCTATTAGGAAGGGACGCCCTTGGATTGCCCCTTCCTAATAGCAAGTCGCAAACCCTATTTTGCGAGTCGGTAACAGGTTACCGACTCGCAAACTAGGGTTTGTAAATAGGGCAGACATATTTTGCAGTCGCAAACGGGCCGATTTCCCGTTTGCGACTGCAAAAAACAGTCGTACATCTGGCCTTGAGTGATTAGTCTAAAAATCTAGAATGGGCCTATGCTGAATGTCCCTGATTACTCTTTATTTGCACTGCCTAACCAAGAAGAACTTAAAATGAGGTTCAAACAAGGCAATTATGAGTCCAACATACCAGATAAATGAAGTACACAAGGCACATATGTTCCTTGAAGCACACAGAATTGATATTTTATCCATCTTATTTATTGCGTATTTTTAGGGACGAAATGCAATACACAAAAACTACAAAACACCATTAAACTGCTGTTGAAAAGTAGATAGAGAAGGTCTCCTCTACAACACACATTGGTCACGTCAATAGGTCTGCTCTTGACAAGATTGAGCAATGAGTATTTTAAAATGTGTTTGTTGCAAGCATATGCCACACAAATAATTTAAAAAAGAAAACAGAATGTGGCCTACATGGGGTGGCTATATGCTCACAATAGAATTTTACATTTTAAAAATAAAATACCCACTGTACATATGGTTTTAATAAAACTGTAACTAGTGCTAAGTGGGCTAATGTAGTTAGAAACGGTCTAGAACCCCTTTTTAGTTTGAATGCGCAACACACAGGAAAATGTGATTCTTATTGGTGCAAAGAAAATCTACTTTTGGCTTTGAATTACTGTAACATGAAGGCACACAAGGATGACAAAAAATGGATAAATGGCAAACAAGCATCGGGATATATCCATCAAAGCAAGTACGATTCTGTCCATAATACACTGATACAATTGAAAGACAAAAGACAAAAATCTCAGAAGCTAAAGTAAGATTTCTTGTTTTTTAAATGTGGAGACATCCCTGTGGCTAGGTTGAGGTTGAAAAAGGGTAACAATGTGCATGTCTTTATAAATGTGAAGCATGCAGAGGTGTTCCTGGCTATGAAGATTTCGGGGAATGACGCAACTAATGGGAACAAAATACAAAGCGTGAGGATGAATACTCCTAGCCTCATCTCATCAGCCGAGGAAGGTGGAAACATTGTTTGGTTCTTTTGAGGTCTTAGCTTAGAAACAGGTTTATGCACTTGATTCTTGGCATGTGTTAGCAGCCAAGTGGTGCCAGGCCACTTGCAGGGTGTTTCGTGCTCCATGCACACTATTCTTTTCTCTTAGTAATATTTTAATTAACAGTTCTAAAATGGCCATCCACTATGTTATAATGGTAAAATAAAAATGGCTGCAATGCAGCATGATGAATGGGCACTGCTGAATGTGACTCTCTCTGCAGGGTCACCCCCAAACATTTTGCCTTCACCCTCATATTTTGCTAAATTAATTTTTGTTGGCCTTATGACTCTGTGCACCTTACCATTGCTAACAAGTGCTAAAGTGCTTGTACTCACTCCCTAAAACATTGTCTTATTGGCTTCCACCTGATTTAATTTACTCATAAGTCACTAGTAGAGTCATATACCCCATACCCAGGGCCTGTAAAAAAAAAAGTAAAACTAGTGGGCCTGTAGCACTTATTGTGCCAACCACTGAAGTAGCCCATTAAAACATGCCCCAGGTCTGCCAGGGCAGGCTATATACAGTGTTTAACTGCCAAATCTACTTGGCCACACAGGAAAGGACAGATTGTTGTTAGCCTCTGCTCACCTGTGCGATGCTCTGCTCTGCGTACTCTGTTCCCGCTAACGCCGCTAATGCCGGGAATCCAGAACCCGACAGACAGGACAGGAAGCAGGAAGTTGGGGCGTGACCCGTAAGTAAATTGTGCTTGACGCTGAGCTCGGCGCTCTGACACCCAGTCAGACGCTCTCCCTGAAGCGAGCTCCCGAGGAGGACCAGAAGGTTGCGGGAAGCTTGTAGGGCAGCCCGAGGCTGCTGGAGCTGCTTGAGTACCCTCATTGCCTCCGCTGTGGGCATAACAGGATTTGGGCGATTTGGTGATTGCGCAAGTAGCGCAGTGCGGGGGTCTGGCACCGGCCCCGTCTAGGGGACCGCAGAGGCCTCAAGGCCCACAAATATATTGTGGGCCAGTGCTGGGGAGTGCCCAGCCCAGCCCAGTGAACCGCCAGTGTATCCACCCCAGTGAACTGCTGGAGGACAAGTGAAACCTTGGCGTGGAGAAGACGTGGCGAAGGTAACCTATTTTATAAATTACCTACTCTCCATAGACTCTTATAAAGTCAAAAATCCTCTAATTGACTGGGACACTGTGTGTGGCAGTATGTGGCAATAGGCACTGAGCCACAGCAAGAGGGTTTGGAACCAGGCCGGATATTGGATATTGGATATTGGAAGATGGAAAATAGGGAATAATTAAGCGGTGAGAGCAGAGGTAGAGAGAAGAAGTAGGGTATAGAGAACTGTGGGTGAGCAGAGATAAGTACTTAGATTGAATATAAACCCCAGCGGAAGAAGAAAGAAGGACTAGGACTAGCACCAGAAAGAGATCAGAAAGGCTGGAAAAAGGAGCGTGGGAGGAAGAACAAGGGACATTTTAAACTGATAATCGGAAATTAGGGTAACAGAGGGACTGACGAGCCAATAAAAACATGACACCCGGGAAAACCAAAGTACGCAAGGGACAGAATAGTTGTGGAAAGACAAACAGTCCCATAGAGAAGGGAGAAGATGGTAAAGAATTACAGAACAACAAGAAAAAAGGAAGTAAAAGCTGTACGGAAGAAACAACCCCAGGCCCTAGTTACAAAAACCAGAAAAACTGTCCCAGATTAAAACACCACAGTGCATTGAAGTAGGAGAACAAAGAGGTGGACATGGAGGTGGAACATGTCACCAAATCGATAAAAGACTTTGTGGATAAACACTTTAAAAAGAACCAATTATTGGAGATTAATCCATGTGAGGGAAAACAATCAGTGTCTACTAGCTTTGCTTCACAGGATATGGAAATGCCATACTTAAGACATCATGACATCTCAAATATAAGTGATCTGATACTTGAACCAAGACTATCCTCATCTCCTCGGCTATTCTCCGCCTTCGAGAGGCAAAACGCAGAGGAAGGGGAGGGGGAGAGGAGCACAGATATGGAACATGATAACACAGAAGTCGAAGATCCGGAAGAGGAGCAACAGAGAATGAACCCACCCCCAGCAATGGTGAATGACCCCGGTCAATATCTAACCTCGAAATTACAGCGTCACCTAGTGCATCAATGATATAAGTAATGTTGATCCTACAGAAGACATTGCAAGGCCTGTTGGAAGTCTCTGTAATGAACAATGAAGATCAAAAAGAACAATTACAAATAATTGTGGGGGAGTTGAAACAAATAAAGGACCATATGCCTTCCATAGTGAGACCGGTTACAGGAGAAGAAATATTGTTACAGAGGGAAGAGGAGGAAGAAGATCAGTCATATAAGGGAAATCAGAATGTATATATATCACGATACCCAATGCTTATAGAAAAACGGGGAGAAACAATGAGATATAAACAATATATACCTAGAACAAGGAGACAAGTGAGAAGGGGTAAGAAGGGGTCGACCATAAAACAGAAGGAAAAGGAGGATGTGACTATAGTGGAAGGATATAAGGGTCCAGTGAAAGACTAAAATAAATATCAGGAACATAGATTAGTGAATAAATATGTAAAACATATGGAAAATAAGATAAGAGTGCAAGATAAAAAATCATAGATAATGACACTGAACCCCAAAATACAACCCATGAATAAGAACGAGCGAGTGGGAAGGTATGGGGAAAAAGGAGACTCTGAAGAGCAAAAGGGGAAAGGAAGGGGTATGGAAGGACCTGAGAGGAAATGGAGGGGTGAGACTAGGAGCAGAACTTATGAAATAGAAAGTGAAATGGAGAATGATTTATTGTTATACCTTGAATCAATAAACCGTAGAAATGGTGGAAAGGAAGGAAGGAAATTAATTCCCCTAAATCAAACTCAATTGCTTCTCTCCTTCTCTATATGTGGAGGTCTGAAAGACATAGGGACAGAAGACCTCAGACAAGTAAGATTTACAGAAAATAGAAAGGGACAAGAAGTAACAAAGGTCTTACTATACTCACTATTGGTAAAGGTAGCATTAATGAACGCAGAACAGGACTTACTTGAAGAAGGAATCAGATTAGTCCCAGAACAGGAAGTAAGAGATAGGGACTTAGGTAAGCAACCCTTCCTAAAAAACCACGCGGGACTGGGAATGAGGCAGATTCGATTGATTGAGCAGGCATATGGAAATAAGGAAGATCTAAAAATTACGGTGCGAACTTACGAAATGGATGAGCACAGAGAAGGATTAAAATTAATAAATAGATATAGGCCTTTAGCATCATTGGAGAATGACGAAAAAAGCTTGCTAGGTGAAATCGATAGGGAGGCAGGGTCGTCGCACAGCCTGGGCATACTTACTTGGAATATTAATGGTTACAATAGAATATCTAAAATAGATGATTTAAAAAAAGTAATCAATTGCTTTGAAATTGTGTGCCTACAAGAAACTTGGCTGTGCGACGAAACCCCTTTGCAGGAAGGGTACGTACAATTGAATACACCAGCTAGGAGAAGCCAATTTTGCAATCCGGCGGGCGGACAAATAACGATGATATCGACTAAAATAGCCAAAAAAGTGGTCCCTCTGAAAGTTAAATGCAAATGGTTGGTGGCCGGCAGAGTGCACCTTTTGGATCCTAACCCCGATTATGATAGTATAATCATTGTAAACGTCTATATGCAGGGAGGTGGATATAAGGAATATAAAGCAGACCTCAGCAAGTTTAAAGAGGATATTCAGGAGATAACAGATACTCATCAGAGGGACCTGGTTTTAGTACTAGGTGACTTTATTCATAAATTAGACCCCTGTAGAGTCGATTTAGGATGTAATCGAGATACTGATGGCCTACAATATATATGTCACCAGCTTCCCTAGGGGGGGACTCACTGCGCAAGATACGGCCTTATGTAATTTTATGGGCTCAATGTGCCTAGTCTGTGCTAACGGAAGAATGGTGCCAGATCGGCCAGCTAGCCGTACATTTAAGATAGGCAACCAACTATGCCCAATAGACTACATCTTTAGCCATGCATGGAATTTTGAATTGATAAGAGATTTTGAGGTGATGAGGGTTGAGGGAAGTGATCACTTCCCACTTAGTGCTAAGATAGTTGGAGGAAATAAAAAATCAAGAGATACAACTATCCCGATACAAATGGAGTACCCCAAATGGTTGACTACTTGTATGACGGAGGAGTGCTTGGGGAAATTGAGGTCATTTCAGCAGTGTCAAATATTAGATGACATTCCAAGGATTAGTAATATAGGTTGGTTCGAAAATATAATTATCCAAATGGTTCAATGTCTAAGAGTTAAGATAAAAGGGAAAAGCTGTAGGGGAGATAGAAATAAGAAAGGACACAAAGAGAAAAATTGGTTTAGTGAGGAATGTAGGAAATTAAAATCAAATATAAGAAAAGGGGAAAGAAGATTGAAATTGAAGTATGATACAGATATGATGATTAGCCTACAGAAATTAAAGAAAACGTATAAAATGGTCATAAGAGATCATAAAAGAACACATAAAGAGAAATGCTGGGGGAATCTACTAGAGGCAATAGAAACTAAGGATGTAAAAAAGTTTTGGAAATTGGTCCAAGAGGGGTCAGGGAAGACACAGGCAACTATGAATTGCGTAGTGACAGAAGATGATTGGGAACGATATTTGGGTAAAATATATAGTAAAGGAGAACGGCAAGTAACTACGGAACACGTATTATGGCCAGAGATGGGGGAGGATATGTTATGTTATGTTAGGAAAACTTATACAGCGCACGGTTACCCTAAGGTGTCCTGGCGCTTGCTGCAGTCCTCCCGCCTTTCATAGGTTGCTGCCAGAGTGGTATTCAGAACAACCATGTTTTCAGCGCCTTCCTAAAGGCCAATAGATCATTAAGATTTCTCAGATAGAAGGGAAGCTCGTTCCAAGCCTTAGCAGCACCAGCGGCAAAACTTCTGCCTCCCCATCTAACTTTTTTTGTGGATGGAACTACTGCTAATTTTGCTCCTGACGAGCGTAAAGATCTTTTGGGCACATACCACTGAAATTGTTGTTTCAGATGGGCTGGGCCTGTGCCTTGAAGAGCTCGGAAAACTAAACAGAGTGATTTAAAGAGGACTCGTTTTTAACGGGCAGCCAATGACATTTTTGATTGCACTCGAAATTGATGCAAATTTCGAGGTTCCAGTGAGCAATCTGGCTGCTGCGTTTTGCAACATCTGAAGTTTTTGTATACCGCGCTCCTGCATATTTAGGTATAGACTATTACAATAGTCTAGTCTTGACATAATCAAGGCTGTAACCACTGTCCGCTGGCTGTCTGCTGGCAAAAGAGGCAGAATTTTCCTCGTAGTCCTGAGAATATATGATGTAGCAGAGACCACGGCATTGACTTGACCGCACATGTCAAGGTGTTCATCTATTACCACCCCCAGGTTTTTTACTTTCCCGGAGGGTATTGGTAAAGTCCCCATTGAGTTTGGCCACCAACTTGGGGTCCAAAATTAGCATTGTTCCCAAACAGGATGACCTCTGTTTTGCTAGCATTCAGCTTTAAACAGTTTTGCGTCATCCAGCTTCCTACTGCCTCCATACAATCCTGAAGCCTCTCTCCAGTTGCCTTCTCCTGTCCTGGTCGAAGGGATACCACAATTTGAGTATTGTCGGCATATGATGTAAGACAAAAGCCGAATGACTCGATCAGGGGGGCCAAGGAGGATACATAAATATTAAAAAGCGTAGGGCTCAATGATGACCCCTGAGGAACTCCACATGGGAGAGAGAAAGGTTTTGAGACAAACTCACCTAAAGCAACTATCTGTAGTCTGTCCGAGAGGAAGGATTTAAGGAGAGTCCAGGCTTTATCCTGCACTCCGCAAGCCAACAAACGGTCCATCAATACTCCATGGTGGACCGTATCGAAGGCTGCGGAGAGGTCAAGCAGGATTAGTGCAGCCTTGCCTCCCTGATCCAACACTCTCCTGATCTCTTCCGTGGATTTAAGAAGGGCAGTTTCCGTACTGTGCCCTTCCCTAAACCCAAATTGAGTGGGGTCCAAAACCTTGGCCTCACGTAGATAAGTACTTAGTTCAATATTCATATGTTTCTCAATCAATTTGGATGGCAAAGGGAGGCGTGAAATGGGGCGAAAGCTGTTTGGGTCTTTCATATCCAAACTTGGCTTTTTTAAAAGTGGCATAACAGATGCAGTTTTCCACACTTTAGGAAAATGCCCTTCAGAAAACATAGCATTGAATAAAGGAGTGAGTGTCATGGCAATAGGTACAGAAGCCAATTGTGCCACTGCCACTGGGCAGGGGTCATAAGGTGAGCCTGATTTGGCTGACAAGAGAAGCTTAAGTGTTTCTGTGAAAGATATTGAAGCAAATTTATCCATAGTGGGCTTTAAGTCTAGCCCCATTTTGTGGCCCTGTGTTAAAACTCCTAATCCACTGCCAACTGGACCCTTGAAAGTACTGAAAATAGTTTCCACCTTTGTCTGGAAAAATGTTGCGATTTCTTCGCATAGTTCCTGGCTCGTTTTAGGATATTAGGTTGTCATTTTCAGAAAGTAACGTTAAACGCTTTAAAAAAAAAAAAAAAAAAAAATGTATTAACATTTTTCAACAACCAAATTGCGTTACAAGTCAACAGGTCAGCATTTTATCAAATCTATACAGGAATTAAAATAAGCATAGTCTATACAGTGCACTCTACCTCTGTGCTAATACACGCTCCGTTAGCTCTCCACCAGTACAGGAATGCATAGTCATCATATTCCTAGATAATCGTACGGGTCAGCAGATAGCAACAATAAGATAACAGTACATTGTATATTACCATATAGAGGACTGAAGTCATAACCATCCATCACTATTAAACCCACATGTTCCATAAAATAAGGCTGGGGATCGGACCCCAAAACCAGGTGGAAGACAATACCCCATCATGTCGATGTCTCAATCTGAGTTTCACTCATATGTGTCTCAACGATATCTTCTTGCTGACGCTGAGCCCAAGTCAGGAATGGTTCCCAGACGTCACGAGGTCGAGAGGTAGGTGGCATGAGCTCCCAAAATGTGCTCAACTGTGTGTAACCGTATGTGACATCCTTGATCCACCCCTTAATGGAGGGCACCCGCCTTCTGCCCCAGTGGACTGCAACTTGCCGCTTAGCGAACAACAAAAGGAGTGCAGACAACTTACGCAACTTGGGCGGTATATCTTTTACATAGCCCAATAGGCCAAGAGTGGGAGATGGGACAATTGACACCCTTAGGATGTGATTCACTGAGTCAAAAATCAGAGACCAGAACTCGGCAATCTTGGGGCAGTCCCATGCCACATGTAGAAATGTGGCTGGGGCATAACCGCAGCGCCAGCAGCTATCATCTTCTCTAATGCCCATACGATGGAGACTCACGGGTGTCCTATAAAATCTATGCAAATATTTAAAGTGGATCAATCTCAGCTTATAATTAGGAGAGAGTTCAGTGAGCTGTCCACAGCAGAATTCCCACTGAGCGTCCGTCAATGGAGTTGGGAGTTCGCCATCCAATGTTGCAAGGATTTAGGTGTCACCAGTGGGGCAGTGTTTTGCATGTATGTATATAACCTTGTAATAAGTTTACGAGGAGATGGGGATTTCAACAAGTTCTCCAGTGCAGGCAGAGGTGGAGGGGCCAGCGGGAATCCCTGACAAAGAGCGCGGCACGCCGCACGCAGCTTATGATAAAGAAAGAGCTCAGCAAACGACACCGCCTGTCCCCCCGTCGCCTCCGGGGGGGGCCGGAACTCGTCTCCCGGCTATAGGTCGGCAAAAGTTTGAAGTTTCATTTTTTGCACAAGTGTCTTACTGACACCATCCTGGATGCAAGGCAGCATTGGATTCTGCGCCAGAGGTATAGAAGGGGCGTATAACAGTGAAACGCCCGCTCTTTTACGTAACTCGTCCCATGCCCAGCATAGTGTCCCAGAGGAGTCCACATCTCCGCGCGGGCGATGCGTTTTTTGGTAGAGTGCCACTTTAAGCGGGGTAGGAGCCATCGCATCAGTTTCGACTGCCACATGAGGCTGGAAGGGCGTCGGATGGGCCCAATAATGCAAGAATTGTGCTTGGGCACATAATGCATATAGATGCATGTCTGGGGCCCCTAAGCCACCCCGTTTCAATGGGAGGGTCAGCAGGTCCCATGAGGTTCTGGCCTGTCCACCCGCCCATGCCAATGAGACCAGCTGCGACTTCAAGGTATTAAAAAAGTGCCTAGTAAGAGGGATCGGTATGTTAACAAACAAATACAAGAATTTTGGTAGAATAACCATTTTAGCCAGTGCTATCTTCCCGGCTAGAGACAGTGGTAGCCCGGACCATACCTTCACCTTCTCCTCCAGCCACGTGACAGCCCGGCCGTAATTTAACCTCCACACCTCCTGTGTATCACGGCTTATCCTAACCCCCAAATATTTAACTGCCTCAGCCTCCCACCTCAGGGGGAACTCCGACGTCATCGGGGGGGTACCATCAGTCAGCGGGAACATCACCGACTTGGCCCAGTTGATGAAGATGCCAGCTAGACCACCAAAATGAATAAACTCCCTCAAGACTGGATCTAAGTTCTCTTCCGGGTTGATAATGTAGAGAGTCACATCATCTGCGTATAGGGAAATAAGTAAACTCCGGGAGCTGAACCCTATTCTCCGCGCTGTGTGGTGCTGTCGGATGCGGGCAGCCAAGGGCTCCATCGCAATCGCGAAGAGCAAAGGTGATAGTGGGCACCCCTGTCTAGTACCCCGCGAAATAAGAAATGGGTCAGAAAGTAAGCCGTTCACCTGAATCCGAGCACTGGGTAATGTGTACAGCAGCCAAATTCGATTAATGAAGAGCGGGCTAAACCCCATGCAACCTAGAATCGTAAATAGGTATGGCCATTCGAGCGTATCAAACGCCTTAGTGGCGTCTAAAAACACAACCGCGGCTCGCACGTCTGGGTGTAGATAGTGCAACGCCGAGAATATTGTCCTCAAATTATGTGAGGTCGACCTCCCGGGAATAAACCCCGACTGGTCGGGGAGTGCAATGATGGGGAGCAGGGGCTGCAGCCTGTTTGCAATCAATTTGGCTAGGATTTTAACGTCTACATTTATCATTGATAGTGGCCGATAAGAATCTAACTCCGCTTCCGGCTTCCCAGGTTTCAGGAGCGTGATGATGATAGCTTCCCTCATAGACTGAGGCAGCACACCATCCTCCAGCGCCTCCTCATATACTGCCAACAACCTAGGTGCTAGTTCCTCTACATAGGTTTTATAAAAGGAAGTAGTCAGGCCGTCAGGCCCTGGGGCCTTGTCTAACGGTAAGGTTTTTATAACCTGGGCCACGTCCTCCACTGTAAACGGGAGATCCATATATTCTCTATGATTATTGTTGAACCAGACTAATGCTATTGAATCGAGGAAACTTCGTAGCCCTTCAGGGCATGTCGCTTGAGTAGAAGTGTATAAGTGAGAATAGAATGCAGAGAACTCATCTAGAATTCCCGCCTGACCCCTGACCGTGACACCCTGTGGGGACCGTATTTCGTGAATAAATGCAGTCGATCGAGAGGGTCTAATCATACTAGCTAATGTGCGGCCCGGTCTATCACCCTCCCCATACCTCCGCGCCTCAGCATATTTACCCAAAAACTTTACCTCGGGTAGTGCCTCCTCGGCAAAGTCTAACAGTTTAGATTTCAGGAGTGTCATGAGGCGGGGTTCATTTGTGGAATAGAATTGCTTCTCAAGCTCCTTTATCTGGGTCTCCAGAGATGAAAGTGTGCCGCGAATAGCCTTTAATACTCCCGCCCGCCTGGCAATACACTGGCCCCTGACTACTACCTTAAACGCCTCCCAAAGTGAAGCTTCAGTGTTTACTGAGCCCGTGTTTAGGGCAAAATAATCTGTAATATCCTTCCGTATTTCCTCCTTAAAGGCCTCATCTAGTAAAGCATGCGGCGGGAGACGCCATGAGAAAGCGCGGGGAAGTGAACCCGGGAGTGACAGCTTCAATAAGCACGGGGCATGGTCTGACAAGGAGCACGGCAAGTGCAAAATGTCAGTGGTCCAAGTAGCAATATCCTGGGAGACCAACCAGAAGTCCAGGCGGGACCAAGCGCTGTGGTGGCCGGAAATACATGTGCCTTCTTTTACCAGAGGGTGTCTACTACGCCATATGTCAAATAAATCCCCGTCTGAGATTATAGCTTTTAAAGCAGCGCTGGCAGCAGGGTGTAGGAGACGAGCCGCACCTTTCCTGTCCATGTCATCATCCAAGATAGCATTAAAGTCCCCTCCCCACAATATTGTACCACAACCAGTCGCTCTGACTTTAGTCCATAGATCCTGAAAGAAGTTGGGTGAGTCTACATTTGGGCCTTAGACTGCCACAACGACCAAGGAAATCCCACCCAACAATCCATGTATAATGTTAAACCTCCCGTCCGGATCTTTATGTACCTCCCCCTCCTGCCAGTCCACCCCCTTTCTGACCAGCACAGCCACTCTGCGGGCATAGTTAGAGTAGATAGACGAGTACACATTCCCCCACCTATTATGCCTCAGTCTCTGTGACGGTGTGACATTTAAGTGTGTCTCCTGCAATAAACATACATCTATATTATGTCTGGATAAATAAGCATGCACGAGTCTAAATTTCTGCTATCGTTCAGACCTCTTACATTCCACGTAAGGAAATTTAGTGTTGCAGCGTGATAACGTTCACAGTAACCCAACTAGCATGGTGTGAGCACCAGAGACGTGTTAGCACCCAATCACAGACTATGTATACTGACCAGCAAAACGCGAACATACTGACAATGAACAAAAAAACATTCCCCACCCACCACCCACCTCCCACACCAACCCCCCAATCAGGTTGTAGAATAACCCCCCAGCACAAATTACAACACAGAAAACCACACAGTGGCAGAGGGAACCTTCCCATGGGGGCGTAGTGGCACCGGCAAGCTTCCCTGTTCGCACAGGGTGGCCAGGAGTACTGCGGAGAGCGTTACCTGCCCACCCCGACAATCCCCAAACAAGCAGAACAACTAATCATTGCGTAATACAGAACCTTCAGCAATAGAGCAGATAGCACCTCCCCGGGCCCACATCATAGCATTGCAGTCACCTAGGCTGGTGAGCTATATAATACACACGTCAGTCATTATCACTGAGACGGCCATCTGCAGGCGTCACGGCGCCCCCGGATTCCTTGTTTCGCTTCCCACCAACATGTTTGGCAAACTTCAAAGCGGACTTCGCATCTGTGAAGAAGTGGGCCTTGCCATCATACGAAACTTTCAGCTTGGCAGGATATAGCAAGGAGTACGGAATCTGAGCCTGCAGGAGGATACGTTTGGCTGGTAGAAATTCTCGTTGTGCCGTCTGTACAGCGGGGGTGAAATCTGGGTAGAACGAAATAGTATTTCCCTTATGCGTTATTTGACCTTTTTCTCTAGCCAGCTGCAGGATAATATCCCTGTCCTGGTAGTTCAACAGTTTCACCAGGATTGGCCGAGGCGTTGCTCCTACTGGGGGTCTCGGACCTAAGGATCTATGTGCTCTCTCCACGACAAAGACCGGGGACAGGTGAGGATCAAATAGTTCATGAAGGAGGTCCGTTACAAAGGTCTCCATCTTGGATATGGCGGTAGTTTCCGGGATACCAGTAATGCGTAGGTTGTTTCTACGCGACCTTGCCTCCAAATCCTCGTTCTTAGCGTGGATGATGCCTATAAGCTTGTCCATATGTAACAACTGTTCCTTAGTTTCCACCTGGAACTCGTGGAATTCAGTGTGACGATTTTCTAGCGCATCCAGTCGGGTCTCGTGCACAGCTACCTGGGACTTGACCGAGTCCAGTTGCGTAGTTAGGGTATCCAGCTTCGAATCTATATTCCTCAAACTGGAATGCATCTCCAACATGAGGGTGCACAGGTCTTCCACGAGCTGTTCCTGCTGTCCGTCCGACTGCGTATCTGGATTTGACTCAGCATGTCGTGTGGCACGTTTGTTGTCAAAAGTAAGCTTTGGTTGCTTAGCTTCCTGTTTGCCCATGGTGTAAAGGCAGTTAGAAGGTGCAGACCACAAGGAGCGTCAGCTTGCACCCAGCACCCTCCGTCACCACTCCACACTGGTGCGAGCGTCCGAGGCTGCTATATCTCTTTCCCCTTCAAGCACCTCCGAAGCCTCCCAGCGCTACGCGTCTCACAACAGTCTCTCACGACCCACCAATGCTCACGCGAGTCAGCCGTGTCTGTCAGGGGGTCTCTGGTCAATCCGAGCTTCCTACGTTGGCTTCCCCCAGAGGTACACCTCGCAGGCCGCAATGACACAGGACCAAGACGTCATGCACAGAGAGCTGTGGGGCATATGAATTCAAAACCTCAAGAGTCCACCAGGACACAGCCAGGGTAGTACGCTCCAGTATGTGCGGCGCTGTAGGTGGGCGGCAGGGTGACCCCCCTGCAACCAGTCGCGGCCCAAGAATCTCCGCAGTCCTCAATGCAGCCACGCAGGGCCCCACTTCTGCGAGCCTCCAATGCAGGGTATGGCTGACATACACCACTCAGGGTCCACAAATAAACAAGGACTCCCCTGGAGTGGGCCTCCGCTGCGCAGTCCGGTCTGATATTAGGATGACCGACTCCCTGCCCACATCTGTGCACCAGTACAAGCACAACGTACTACAGTTAGTGCCCACCTGAGATCCGCAGCCCCCCGCAGCGTGGGCTCGAGGTTGGCAGCAATTAGGGTTAATCTGTAGAGCCAAGGCGCCAATCGTCTCCCTGCCTTCCCTCTCGGCAGCGGCGCAGCGCGTCCTCAAAATGGCGTCGCAGGACTTTCAACACAGCGCCGTTTCGCATCTCACACGCCACCTCGGGTATCAGCCAGCATGGGTATTCGCAGCAGAGCACACCGCCGTACTCCGTCCCTTTAAACGGCGCTCCAACCCCGGATTTCAGAGCCGTCACAGTCAGGGGACATTCGCCTGCTCACCTAGTCTGCTCACCTAGTCTGCGGCCTGCGGCCCAGTAGCAGCCGCGGGCTCAATTTTCAGGCCGCTTGCACACAGCGCGCCCAGCGGCACAGATCGTCACAGGCAGCCGGTGGCTCAGTAGATCTACACGCCGTCCAGCCTCGGAGCGCTCGCGGGTCCCAAAAACGGCAGCTCCAGGATCTACATATGTTCCGCCGTCTGCAGGTACCAGTCACAGGCGCAACACTGCTCCATATGTGAGGATAATAGCAGGATTAAATTCCCGGCCGGCGGAGCGCACTCAGAGAGCGGCCATTCCGCTGCACGGCAGACCACGCCCCCCCAATGTTAAACGCTTCATAGCAAATTTAACGTTGACTAGAGCAGCTGGCCCTGATAATATCCTGACAGTAATTATAAAGACCCAATCAGACTGGTGGGCAAATTTTTTACAAAAATGTTTTCGGACATTCTGGAGACAGGGCAGATGCCCCAGACTTGGAAAGTAGCAATCATTAGACCCATCCATAAACGAGGAGATGTAAAGATTCTCCAAAACTATAGGTTAATTAACCTTTTGGATGTGGGAGAGAAGGTATTTTCTAAAGTAATCTTGGGAAAACTTAAAGAATGGGTACAGGTTAACGAAATAATACCTCCGGAACAGGGTTTTTTTTAGAAGGGGCATTCTACAATAGACCACTGTTTCTCCCTTTGGTCCATCGCGCGGAAGTCGGTGGAGCAGGGGGGTATGCTGCTCAGCTGCTTTGTCGATTTCTGGGCAGCATTTGATCTGGTAGACCGAAACCGGTTGTGGGAGATGATGATAAACATTGACATCCCTAAGGACCTTCTGGTTATTATACAAGAGCTCCATAGGAACAATTGTGCATAGGTTATCCTGGACAGAGATGGGACATTGTCAAAGAAGATACCAATTGAAAATGGGTTAAGAGAAGGGTGTGTCTTGGCCCCCTTGCTCTTCTCTCTGTTCACAGCCGACTTACGAGTTATTTTAAAGAAGGTACGGGGTGCTAGTCCTAAATTAGACGGGAAACACATTGCTTACCTACTCTACGCAGACGACCTGGTAATTTTGGATTCGAACAGAGATAGGTCTGCTGAGGAAGATGATTGTGTTCAATGAATATTGTAGTCAGAAAAAACTTGTTGTAAACTTAGAAAAAAACAAGGTCTTGAGCTTTGGCAATGAAAGGAAGAAATTCAGTTGGTTTCTGGGCTCCACAAAATTAGAAATAGTGAATGAGCATAAATATTTAGGGATATGGTTTGAAAGATCCCTAAAATGGGAAACTCATCTGAATGCATTAAGAATACAAGCGCTGGCCTCCGTTAGCGGGTTGAAAAAATTTATTAGGAATTATGGAGAAAGGTCAGATAGACCTGTCTTGAAAACATATATGGCCATGATACCGCCTCAGTTCCAATATGGAGCTGAAATATTGTATATGCGTGGCAAAAGAGGGTGGGATATTGAAGAGGGAAAATGTATAAAAAATGTACTATCCCTACCTAGATCATCTATGATTCAGGCAGTTAGAATAGAAACGGGCATGGTATCTTGGGAGGTTATGGCACGTATGGCATTAATAAGATTTTGGCAACGCCTGGGAAATGGGGAGGAGCAAAAAATAGCAGAATGGTGAAAAGGGGCAATTTTGCAGAGTGATCTGAAATGGGCATCACGGGTCAGGAAAATGCTAGATACAGTATGTAGGGAACTGGGAGTTAAATTGAACCCTCAGGACTTACAAATTGATGTTGTAAGACGAGAATTGAAGATACTAGGGAAAGAAACGTCTTGAGATCAGGATTGCCAGTACCTGGAGTGAAAAAATCTGTGGGTTTTATGATTAAATCATGGAAATTTGTTCCCGTACATAGATATACTACCCAATCGCTACCTTAGAAATGAAGTTTTAAGATTACGAATAGGAATCAATCCTTGTTATATGAATGAAGGGATAAAAGGGGCTATGAGGGATCCCGAAGGAAAATGCACCTGCAAATTAGGCACGAAATGAGATATTTTGCTCATATTATTAGATTGTCTCAAGGTCCTTAATGCACGGAAATTGTTTTTACGACCAATATTTTTAAAATATGGTATTAAGAACCATGCACAGGCAGGAGAATTGTTAACGGAAATGACCTATTTTTACATAGCATGTGCACTGGGGAGATTTATGCTTGAAGTTAAAAACGTTTTTAAGTGTTTATAAATTTGGGATTTCTTGAATTTCATTTTAGGATAATAGGATTTAGATTAGAAAATGAAATAACTATGTATTATGGGATTGTAATTTTATTGTGTATAAATGATTAATGATATTGTATTAAGGAAAAGATGGAAATGCTCTTTTATGTTTAAGGACCAAAGGTCTAAATAAACATTACTGTTGACTTGACTTGACTTGGCAAGCCTAATACTCCTTTTCTTATTACATGTAAGTCATCCCTAAGGTAGGCTCTAGACAGCCCACAGTGTAGGGTGCATTGTAATTAAAAAGTTGGACATGTGCTTTTAAATTTCACATGTCCTGGTAGCAGTGGTGGCTTCTCCGCTAAGTTCACCGGACGTTAGTATTCATTGCCCGTTTCTTACAGAGATTCCAACCGGATGGTGGAATTCTCCTTTGTTATGAACTAGGGACTGATTGTCCTATAACACTACACATAGAATTTGACTCGTGATTTTTCAAGCAATGAATTGGATGTCAGTATTTCCGGCTATTTTAGCCAGAGAGATCTTATCGGGGAGGTTTGGCCCCCATAGTTACATGATGCCTCATCCCTTACATGAGAGATGATTCAGGATTCCTCTCTTTTACATACATTCTAACTCCATCCAAGACTGGAGGACTCTCTTCAAATTGGCTGTCTACATTTTATACACCAGTCCTGAGGAAGACCTCCAGTGACGTTCATGTAACTACGCATGCCTTCTGGGTCGAAACGTCGATGTTTCATTGATCTACTCATGTCCTTAGTCTCTCCACCTGTTTACTAAGAAGAAGGCAGTTCAAAGGATGCTTATAGAACTTTATGTATTCAAAAAGTGACGGACCTATATTGTATATATGTGTATTTAATTTGTATGTTTTGGTTATTTTCCATAGCACGTATGCACCTTATGTCACATGGTTCACCAAAGTCACGTTCTTTGTTTTGCCATTTGTGTATGTGACAGGCATATACAAATTTGACTATTATAAATAATATATACATTTTTTTTTTTAAACGTAATTTCCGTTTGTGGTGTGTTTTGACTTTCATTCCTGTCTAAAATAATTACTAGACAATTATTGAAATTGAGTGTTATTCAGGATAGATACTGCTAATTTATTCAAAAATTTTATTTGTGTTTAGTAAGCAATTGTTTCACCCAATAGAACTCACTGTAGATTATACTGTTTTCACCCAGGTTCTGAGGGACACAGGGTTTACCCCATTATCTTTAATGAACTTTTGATTGGGAACAGGTAGGAAAGTCATGTTTGGTGGCTGAGAAATTGTCATTCAAAACCCACTTTAATGGTAAAGCCGGATTTTAAGTCACAATTTTGAAAATGTCAGATCGACGTGGACCTACCTGTGTAGTCCACGACGTGGCCCCGCAGAGATGATATGGATCAATTTCTCAAGCCCTGCCTTCTTACTCACGAGATGTGAACAGCAAGAAAGACAGATGGAAGTAAGGGAGGAGATCCTGTCATGGGGAATGATGGCTTGGGAGCGATCCTCACTTGTCCTCACTTGTCTGCTGCTGTAGTACCTTAGGAAACATAAACGTGACACTAATAAGATCCTTCACTCTCTCTTGTCTATGGGTCCCACTTAAGCCCCTGTGCGTGTGTATTGGCAGTATAGTTTAAGGTAAGTCTTAGCAAAAATAGGGGACCCCCTCTATTGGAGTAATTTAAGGTCAGGGAGAAGAGGGGAAAGAAAGAAATACTATCTGAAAAAAGCTCCCTCGTGACCTATATTGCTTTCACAAATTGAATATCAATTCAGCATGGGCTAACACACTATAGCATAACAATAACACCATTTAAAGAAAAAAGGAAACATTTTTTTTATTTGATTTCATCATTGTTTATTTCATTTTTTTAAATATATCAAAATCTTTTATACTTTTTTTCTTATTTGCTTGAATATAAAAGTGTAAATATAAACATATAAAAAAGATTTTTCGCAGTTATTACATACAATATAAAATTCAAAACAATTCATTTATTAACCCCTGAGTAGACAAAGAAAAACCCTTTTAATTTCTTCATTCATACAGACATTCAAACTCATACATACTCATACTCTATTCACAAATACATAGATCAAGGGAACGGGAGATAAGGAATAACACAGTCTCCACGACCATTAAAGGTGACTGCAACCAGCAGGATCTAAACAACATAGGTCGACGCGCGTTTCGGTGGTTTAAAGAATAGTAGTACCACCTTCCTCAGGACCTTAGCCGAATAACAACAAAACATATAAGAACCCAGGGGATACTTGTTGAAAAGTGTGGATAAATAATGAAAGCTAGTGCCGATATTGTCCAAAAACGGTCTAGCTGACAGATGAACCGCCGACCGTTATTATCAAAGATGACAGTGAGTTGATTGATAAGAACACATCCAATATCATGCGGTCCACCGGTAACTGATGCCGTAGCCAACCGTTTATATACTTGACAGACCACGTCCTAGAATATAAGTATACAAAACGCCCTAAACAACTCTGCGTGCATACTCTCTCTCATGGGATAAAATGCTCCTAGTGTCTCAGAAACACACACCAGTCAAATGGATATTTCTTCTAATAGTCATATTGTATTCAACGTCTTCAATGATGTTCCGCAGTTTGTGGTAGATATATCACAATCGGTGCCACATAAGCTCAGCACGGGTGGCCTCGCGTTCAATCATCTATCATGATGACGGCGTCCAAGTGGTGATTCGACGTAGTATAGTTTAAGGTAAGTACCTGCGATCAACTGGCAGTTATTCAGTAACGATATTCTGGGTTTACTGTCAAGGGAATGATGATAACATCTCACTTGATGATTGCAGATCTCATATTAGGTGTACTAGGTGCACAAGATTTTCTGAAGAAGGAGATCATAAAAGTATTACACATATAGCACATGTACAGTATTGATCCCCAGTTTATCCTGCCAAGTTCTCTATTCATACATAATATACCTAGCCTATATATTGCATAGGTTTTTGATTACCTAATGCCTTCAGGTAAAGTCTTGCGACTGTGTCCTTCTCCATTGAATGAGGAATAGCCTTCATTGACTATGCACGGAACATGTTAGTTCAGCAAGCAGGCTTTCACTGGGATTTGGGTTAGTTTTTTTATATGTTTAACACAACTCTTTAAAACGGGCAGCAGACTCTTAGTTCCATCATAGGTAAACTTCTTTGGTGCTTGCTTGCTTTTGCTGTAGCTCTTTGGTGCTTGGTCTTTATGAATGCATGTGCTGCACGCAATACCTTAATTGGTTCTTTACCTTTTTTTGCTGTCTTTGCAGGTATCCAGATCAGCTCTGCAACATGCAAATAATTGCTTTAGGTGTCCGTGGATCAGGGTCATCGGGAAAGCAGGGTCGCTGCTATCACAAAATGGCTTGTCCTCACGAGCTCCAACACAGAACTCCTATTGCGCGGGTTTCCTTGAGCCTCTTTCCTCGGGTGCAGTCACCCAAGCCACACTCAAGATGGCTGCCAAGATTGAGGAGATCTCGTGAGATCTCGGCAATCCCGTTACAAGAGCGGCAAGCGGAACATAAACAGCATCCACTGCTCGGGGTGCATGAACTCAGGTAAACAGTGTTCCGAGGTATAACTTAACATGTGGCAAAAATCAATAAAAGCACACAGTGCTCAGGGGTATCACTCAAAACAATAACAGTCCACATTGAAAGTACCAATCATGCATACAGATTCTTGGTGGGGCTAAAATACCTCATTGTGGTGGCAGAGTATCCAGCAGAGTATCGTTACCAGATGTGAGTAGGTGGAGTGAGGGCACAATGGGAGGTGCAGGGCACGGGAAATTAAAGAAAATTCCACTTTTAGAAAGTTGCCATTTTCCTGCCCTAACTATTGTGTTTGCTGCCTGTTCCTGGGTCACATGACTGGGTGTAGTTGGCAGTTGATTTTTGTATATTCCTCCTAGGCAACCACACAATAGTGGGAATAGGTGTGCCTTGATGGGCCATCACTGGCATGATGAGGGGGTGGGGCAGATCTGGGCACAGCCCCACTAGCAAATCAATAGGCTGTGCCCTGTCTTCACACAAAGAATCACACTAGGCTATTGTGCCTGCAGCCAGGCTGGAGCCAGAGCAGGGAGGCAGGAAATTCCAAGCATTTCTCAAACTGAATCTTTAGAAACTTCTTCTACTTCAAAGTAGGTATAAAAATAGGACCCTCAGACCCACTCTCAGTTCACTTTCTGAACATGCCGAAGGACTCTCGGAAGACTGCCCGCTGCTGTGCCCTGCTGTGGACTTCAAAGGACTGCTTTGCTGCACCTGGAAGGACTGCTCTGCTGCCTGAAGCCTGCCTTGAACCCTCAGAGGCCTGCCCTGCAGTTGGAGCCCTGTTCCATTGCTTGAACCCAGGACTACCAAAGTGACTCCAAGGGCTAGATAGCTGGCTGTCTATTCAGAGCCTCAGAAACAGAAAAGGCTCCAACCATCTTGAACCAGCACATGGACCCAGCCTAAGCGAGCCCTGATCCTCCAAGTGGTACCTTTCCAGTCCTGGACCCTTGGAAGTGGTGCTAATAGTACCCAGATGGCCAAAATCCAAAACTTGAGAATTATAATTTTTGGGGCTAAAAAGTCCTCTGAGAAACGAGAGGAGACCAGTGCCTATCTGCTTGTCGATATGCCCAAGGTGCATCGCCGGACGGCCTGACTCTGCTGCAGCTCCCACTACGTTCTTCTCCACAGCAGCAAATCCTGTTTAGCGGCTCTTCGCAGAAGATGTATCTGGCCTCATGGAGTACTCGTCAGCTACAGCCTGCAGTTTCGTCCTGCTGGAGGTTTTCCACTTCAAAAAAGAGACTAAGATCGAATGTAGAAATCTTCACTGTGACTTCGTCCAGCGGCTCCCCACTGACGACTCCTCCTCAGACACAACCTGCAGCCTTGTCCTGCTCAACTTTACCTTCTCAGACAGTTTTCCACAAAATTTCTACTGAGTCCGAAAGTAAGTTCCGACCACACCCAATCCACTCCTTGTAACTGACCGCACTCCATCCTGGTCGGCCATAACTTTCGACTTTGCCTCAGTCTTGCAAAGTTTTCACCTTAAACTTTAAAAATTCAGAACTCCGGTTCCACTGATTGGATTTTTGTTGTTTTGGTGTGAAATAATTGATTAGAATTTACTCTTTTTTTTCTAACTTGGAGTGGGATTTTTCACTTTATTGCTGCATACTTACTCATTGCCACTAAGTTACGTCTGACTACTTTTGTGTCCTGTCGAGATTTGGGACTCGATATTCCCAGCCTACATCCAGGTATGTGTCAAGAAGCACGCATCAAAGTGCACAGAGGCATTGTGACACATACATGCATCAAGACACATGGAGACAATGCCGCAGACACTGAACAGGAGATCTGAAGAACACAGCAGAGTCGGAGAGAGGGAGCAAGGGAACAGGATAGTAGTGGGTCCGATAGCTATAGTCAGACAGCTTTAGCTGTATATCTTTTTTAATATGATTTTGGGCACTCCATAGAGTGCTTGGGTTCCCTTGCTCTCTCCCCCTTTTCTAGTTTATAAACAAGCCCCACCTGCCTCTGTGCTTTCTTTTTACAACACCCTGCCCCGCTCTCCGATACTTCACAAACAACCCCCATCCAGCTCCCATTCCATTGGGGGTGAATTCATATTTTCTTTATTTTTATTTGCGGCCTAGCAGCAGCCAAGCAGTTCCAGGCTGCTTGCAGCATTTTTCATGCTCCGTGTGCACTGTTCTTTAATGTTTTTAATCTGTTAATTTACAGTCCTAACATAGTCATCCACCATGTTAGAGTGGCACATTTAAAATGGTGCATGCGTCATGATACATGTAGACATATGTGACAAGAAGCATGCATTACAGTGCACCCAGGCATCATGACATGCATGCACATGTATAATGACACATAGAGACAAACCCGCAGACACAGAGCAGTTAATCTGAAGAACACAGAAGGGTAGGAGAGAGGGAGGAAGGGATCAGGATAGTGATAGTAGTGGGTCGGATGCCAATGGGGATTATTAGTCATTAGATATTTAAAAAAGGGAATAAAATGGAGGATAGAGTTACAGGATTTTGAGAGTCAAACGATATAAGAAAGGGAGGGGAAGAAGAAAATAAAAAGCAGTACAGAGCGTCTGTCCTCAAAGATCAAAAATGCCTTTTTAATAAGTATATTATAATATTAGTCTAAATTGATTCGTCAAAGTTAACCTGAAAATGATAAACACAATTTTGCTGATGAAAACGTGACTATAAAACCATTTGTTCTAGGGACCTGTATAGGAAATTTAGATTGAGGGCCTGATTCAGAAAAACAAGACCTAAGTCTCTGGATGCAAGGCATGTGCATTGGCGAGATTAACACTGGGCCCCATCACTCAGGAGGAAAATGTATGATTGTGTAACTTTCCTGGGATAAGGCTGTTTTCCCGGCTGAATGTGTGCATTGTCTCCTCACTACAGAGATCTGCATGTTTCAAGTTAGAGAAACAGTGGTCTTTGGTATTCATGGAAACGTTTTTCCATGAATAGTTGTCTTTTCCTACACCCAGATGTAAAACTGGGTCATAAGGGCGCAATATTTCTCATTTTATGGATCCCTCACACCTGGTACATTTGTAAGGTCAGAAGTGAAAACGAGCACAAATGCATTGCAAACGTTTTTACATTCCTGCAAAGTTAGGCGCGTGTGAGCACTTCACCTGACTTGCACTGTTTCATGCTGCTCCATTCCCTGTCACTCCCCTTGAAATTCTCACTTCAGCTGGTGTCACAATTGCAGAAGTTACTCATGCTTTCTGGAAATGTAATAATTGTGGATTGTATTGTAGTGGCATTTGTATAGTGCTTTCTACCCCGCACGAGGCTCAGACACCTTTTGAAGCATTACTTAGATGTTTCATCCTCTGTAGATCATTGCTATATACTAAATGCTTGTTTTATGCCTTTTTTTAGATTCTCTAACCATATTATTCTATACCTAAAGAAACACTGAGCAAGATGTAGATGGAGTAGAGCTATGCAGAGAGTGTATAGTGAACCTCCTACTCAAAAGTGGCTTCTAGTTCTACCTTAAGTGTTTTTGTTACTCACTCACGTGCAGAAACATGGCAAACAGCCAATATCTCAAATAACGCTATGCCTTTGTAATTCTTTGGTCAGAATTTGTTGTTCTTGAGGATTTCGATTTGAATCACCTCAAATTTGTGATTAACTTGCATAGACATTGTTTGAACTCTAACCTATATTCTCTAGCTACATATCCAACAGCAGAAAAGCCTTACTGGGGCATGGTAGGTACAGCACTATGCCTCCATCCTCCAAGATGGCCTCTACGTTATTTTGGAAGCGTCCTAAAAATTCATATGAAGCTGCATCACACAACATTTGTTGAGAGCCCATCCCACATTCTACAGGACAGTAAAACTGCACGGTCCTTTACAGGGGCCCCTGCAATCTATGCCTCACCTGGTTACTATGCTAGTTGAATCCATGCTCTTCCACTGCTTCTGATGAATGGATGCAGATTGAGGTCATCACTGTGTGTGCATGATATAGTATCCATTAAGGTGGCTGCTGCACCTGGGAGGTGACCCTCTGTGGATTCTCCAAGCCATCTGGTTAATAAGGTAAAAGAAAAACGAATAGCCCTGTATTCTAAAAGGAACCAGGTTAAAAGAATTGCATATATCAATCAGATTATTTGTAATAAACAATTATATATTTTTTTTATATTAGATATAATGAAAACGGATAATGCCTCTTTTAAAAGAACTTTAGACTTGAAAGTGGGTGGGTTGAGTGACAGTAATGCCAATAGATAAGAAATGATTGAGGCCCATTATAGTGGCAAGAGTCTTCTTTGACAGGCTAGTACAAGAAGGCCTTAGTTGTTATAACAATATATCATTTACAAGTTAACACATGTTTATTTGGAGTTTGTCAATGTTTCAGCTCAGGTGAGTGACTGAGGGGGTCAGCATCAGGACCGAAATTGATTAAAAAGTACCTGACGGTGAAGCCATACAAATAATAATATGGCATCTTCGGAGATGTGTTTTATGCAAGACATGCAAAATGTGGAGGTGAATATCAAGCACAGTTGCTCGAAAAAATACACATGGGCCAAAGAATCATTCAGAAGTGCTGACAGTCCCAAAACATCTCGGAAATAGGGGAATAATAAATCCTTGCAAACTGTAATACAAAGCATAGAAGTCTCTTCTAGACAAGGGTAACAAAGGACCAAACGTATAGAGTTTATGAAAACAGGACAATATGTCCACGAATTGTGCATGCAGAACACATCATCACTGACACATGTTTCATCAAAGGAGTGTGAATTTCCAATGAAATTGGGCTGCCATGGAGTGAAAATACCTCCAGCTGAATTGTGTTCACAAAATCAGAGTGTTTACACTCAGATTTTGTGAATACCCAAAAGTAGTAAACTTGTTCAAAAGCGTAAATTACTCAAACGTGTATAGCCCCCCAAATCCTTCAATTATGCGAAAAAATGTGAGTTATACTTGGACTTTGTGAATGGCAAAAAGTAGTACATTATTCAAGTTACCTTTGTGACACTGGCCCTGCATTCCCACAAATATTTCAGTGTAATGATTTGGTATGGTTCTATTAAAAATTACCAATATACATTTCTGTCACATCAGTAGCCAACATGTAGATTTAAAATCAATACAAAACACAATGGGCCAGATGTACGACGCTTGCATTTAGCGAGTCGCAAATTGCATCAAATTGCGACTCGCAATTTGCGACTTGCTAAATGCAATGTACAACAGTGTCTCAGACACTGTTTGCGATTCCCAATGGGGTCGCAAATTGCATGCCTCATTGATATTCATGATGCTGTCGCAATTTGCGACCCCATTGGGAATGGCCAGCACTCACAGGTATGGTGGCCTCCTGGGGTCAGCAGACCACCGTGTCTGTGACTGTTTTTCAATAAAGCAGTTTTTTTTAAATGCAGCCTGTTTTCCCTAAAGGAAAACGGGATGCATTTAAAAAACAAAATGAAACTTTTCAGTTTCATTTTCTAAGAGCAGGCAGTGGTCCCTGGGACCACTGCCTGCTCTAAAAAAAATTGTTTGCACCCATTCACAAAGGGGAAGGGGTGGGTACCCCTTCCCGTTTGCGAATGGTTTACCACCCTTTTGAAAAGGGTGGTAAACTGCGAGTGTTTTGCGACCGCATTGGTACATGCCATTTGCACTCGCTACTAGGAAGGGACGCCCTTGGCATGCCCCTTCCTAATAGCGAATCGCTAACCATATTTTTCGAGTTGCTAATAGGTTAGCGACTCGCAAAATAGGGTTAGTACATTGGGCAGACCTTTTTACGGTCGCAAACGGGCAGAATTCCCCTTTGCAACCGCAAAAAAACAGTCGTACATCTGGCCCAATATGTATCATCTCACGTCATGTAATTTAATTCAAGAGACAACAGCTTTAATGACTCACAACAAAATGGGTGAATTATATTTAAGTTTTCAGGTGCATTTCAGAATGATGTCATCAGACTCCAGCACAGGGCGTAGCAAGTTGGAACTATATTTCCCTATAGAGTTTTAAAGAGCCGGTTCGATTTTTGTCTGAAAATCGGATGTGTGGTTTAACTTGACGTGACCACACTGCAAAAATATTGCACGATATATTTTCATTTGACTGCTTAGTACACTCTCCTTTCCAAAGGACATCAGTTGTTTAAAATGCAGCCAACCTTCTTGTCAAATACACGAGCAGCCAAAATCGCAACAGGTCACTGGGCTCTGCACAACATGAGTTGCTGTCAAAGTTTCCAAAGAAAGAGCGGTATAAGCCAACGTTTCTTTCTCAAAAACAACACATATCTTTCAAAGATTCAAGTAACTGGAAAGGATTGAAATTCATTATTTGAAAATCAGAGTTTCTTCCAGAAAGGGTTCAGGTGCCAGGCTCACAACACCATCTCAACTTTTCGTCTGAGTGAGCTTTTATTATGTATATTTAATTTCTTAATAGGAGTAATAGAACTGTAAATCGGCAGGGAGTAGCTAAAATGTACTTAAAGAGCTGAGCTGGCTTCGGGTGAGAGGAAGGTGGCTTAACCTGCTGACCTGGGTACCTAATCACTATGGACAGAAAATGTAAAGTTGAGAAGGTTTCTCCTACGTAGCTCATATGGTACAGACTAATTCCTCGTCTGAAAATAAATATTAAAATGATATATTTAATAAACTGGTTGAGTAGAGGAATCAAAAAAGTAGAAGAATGCTTAAGATGGCAACTCCTTAAAAATCTTTTTAAAATTAAATATAAAGTTGTAAGCCAATGAGGAAAAAAGATCACAATATAATTACAGATGACTTTACGTATTTTAAAAACCTGGACAAATATTGTTCTGGCTACTTATGTATTCACTCTACTTATCAACGATGTCAGCTTACATATTGTATTGCGCATTATGTGTATCATATGTTGTTAAACAGGGAGGCCTCTTGATAAATATAGATTAAATTGGCAGAGAACCTATTTTGTTAGGAACTTTGAAAGAACATTTATGGGTGTATGATTTTAAGTGAAACAGATCCAAAACTCCCAGAACTTTTTTTAGTCACCCAATAAGATGTGAAGGCTAGCTTTACTTCTCAATCACATGTGTTGGGTTTGTGGTGCAGGATACCTAGACACTCATTGTGGAACTGTGCAAGAGTGAAAATTCATTGATCAGATTTATTATACAGAATTGAAATCGTAATGGGTATGCCCTTATAAAAGGAATTCTGCCTTAATAGTTTTGGGATTAGTTATGAGAAGAAAGAAACAATGAAAACTGCTATTGCCCTCATTTCAAGTTATGAAATAAAGAGCCTAATTTCATTCAGAGTATGGATTGTACTCTGGCAGGGCGACAGAGTAAAATACTGCGCTACCCTGATGAGGTACCTGTACTCTGAATTTAAAGATGTATGCCACCCCAGAGGACATTGACAGGAACTGCTGTCATGGCGATTTCTGTCAATGAGTTAAATGTTTGACAGATGGTACTGTCAAAATGATGGCACCATCCATCAAACGTTTAACTTGCTTTTGCTTGTGAATAAACAAAAACTAATGACCCCCACTCCATGGGAGTTTTCTTCCATGGAGTGGGGATCATTTAAATGATTTTACTGTCCCTTTCCATCAAGTATGCTCTAAAGGACCTCTCGCTTGAATTTTTATGAAGAATGATTGGACTCTGTTGTGCATAGTATTCATTTCAAAGTTGTTCTCATTTGTAAAATATGTTGAGGCATATTTACAAGGCCATTGCTCCGCTGGTGCATGACTTTGTTTTGACAGTGTGCCTGCCCATATTGCCCACCCTGAGTGGCCTTTCATGGCCTTGTAAATATGGTCCTCTGCATGAAGGGGATTTCCACTGGTGTTGCTGTGGGGGTTCCCACACAACATCCATGGAACCTGACACATTCCCAGATTTACAAGGTTTTATAAACCTAGGGGAGGCGTAAGGAAGGTGAAACGAGGAGAAATACCTTTGTTTCTCCTCGTTTTTCCTTTTTCTATGTGTGCTGTATGCTATTCCTAAAGATAAAAATGGTTAGGAAGCATAATTTATCAAAACAATTTACCTTTTGGATATTTATCTGAAATGGCAAATGGAATTTTTGCACAGGCATTAAGCAATTAATCTATAAGGAGATCTCCCACAACAAAAGTGGAGTTCTCCACATCTGTAAATCAACTCATGGTTTGCATAAAAATGAGTTTCAAAGTGCGTTTTGTTTAGAAACATTGGGAATGTCCAAAGGCAAGCTATTTTTCACCATTCCCAAACTCCAGTTTGACACATTCACTCCCTGGAGATCATTGTAAAATTAATTTACGAAAGTGATCCATTTCCATGGTGGGAAGTTGAACGGATTACCTCTAAAATTAGGTGCAGGTGAAGTGAAAGGGGTACATCCATATTTTAAAATATTTTCTCAATTGATACATTAAAAAATCAACTTAAATATTGAAACCCATGGGAAACAGAAAACCATCTCACATGTATGGGGTTGGCTGTCAAGAATAACAACATATATTATTAAATTGTTTTATATTTTTGAAGCACATGATTATCAATTGATTCTGCATTGATCACCAGGCACAGCTTTCCACGTGGACATCACCTGTAATTGTAAAAATGGCTCGGCAGGTACTCAAGTGCAATACCCCAAACTCACTCATGTTAAGTTCATTCTGAGGAAGAAAAGACTAGTAGTGGCCTGGCAATGCTGGCACCACTGGAAAAAGGCTTTGTATCTCTGAAAAACGTGCTACACATCAGTGCCTGAAAGTGAATTACATTTCCCATGTTTGGGAATGGCGGCTGCCATTTTGAAGTTATTGGGTATATTTCCTCATGGTTTCTTGCGTGGCTATCAAGATACTTTGTTACAGAAGCCAGAATGTTGCTACCAGAACCCATGAACACCTTGGAAATTGTTTTTTTATCCCTTTTCACAGTTTGTTTGGAAGTTGAATCTGAATACAGTGAAGTATTCTAAGGAAGGAAACTGGGTTTGTAAATAAACTTTAATAGTTTGAAGTACTGTTTTTTCACTTACCTTGGAGTATATACCTATATTTTTATTGTACATTTTTAAATCCTATATTACATGAGGAAAATGAGAAGATTGACTTCACTTTAAAAGACTGTTGAGATATTCACGATGCACATATTGGGCCCAATTGACAAGCTGAATTTTGGAGTATGTTCAGTAGTGCCCCAGAAGTACAATTAATGTACTTCAAAATGCTATTCAAAAGCCTCTGGCCAGACATCTCTGCCTCCCTCGCCCCGTACGGAGATTTCTGCCAAGTGAGTGGAGATCTCTGCAGACCTAGGCACAGGATTTAATAGTAAATATGGGAGGGCCAAAGGGAGTAGATAGAAAATAATACACAAAAATAACTAGAAAATGGGTGTGGGTGTATGAAAATTTAATGATGGGCTTAGGGAGGGACATGTTAATACAACACACACCCATAAAAGAGTGAGGCAATTGCTGTTCATAAAATACACTTCTAATTGTACTACAGTTCTAATAGTGGACAAACAGGCTTACATTTACTCCTGCTCAGCCTTGGAGTAAACCTAGCACCCCACATGGCCACTCATTGCTACTGCAACACAATCTAAAATAAATCAATGGAGGCAGCAAAAACACTAGTGAAAAACAAGAAAGTATATGGAATTTCTTTTAAGAATTTACCAATTTAAAAAAAAACATATGTATAAGGTAAAGCTTTTTTCACTTGAAATAATAATTATTTTTTTAAACTTACTTAGTTCTTTAAAACACTACAAAAAGGTTCCCAACACATGGAGCAAACCTGCTAATGCAAAGGAAACAAGATTGATGAACCAGGACTCCACCATCCATCTACATGTTTGCTGGACTCATTGTGTCAGTGAATGTCTTTGTAGTTTTCCTTCTCAATTTGAGGGACCATTATTTAAGAAGAAGAGAGATGGTTTACATGCAATCAACATATTTGCCCTGTCCAGAGAAGCAGTCATTGCCTGATACTGCTTCTCCTCTGGAGTGATCCTTGACATGGTTGCAGAATGGGAGCAGGAGCTTGATTCACCTACAAGACGTTCACTGGTCATGTCTGCCCATGTCAAAATACTGGCTGCACACAATTTCATGGCCCCTGGGTCTTTCCAAAGGATCAGTTCTGACAATGTAGGGATCTCACAGGAAGGCAATCTTGATGCTTGCACCAGGTACTGAGATGCATCACCAGCAGAGTGTACCAGTTTATCACCATCCCGCTGTCACTTGAGGAAAGGCAAAAGGTTGCAAGGGAATTCGATGCTTTTGTCCACTTCCATCGTGTATTAGGTGTCCTGAATTGCACCCATGTAGTAGTTCAAACCACCCCACATCAGGGAACACCTTTTTGCAACAAACATCACAGGCACCCCATCAATGTGCAAGCTATCTGCGATGCCAGGAGTTCCTTCATGCTGCCCATTAATGGAAATACAAGCAACAGCCATATTTTCCATCACTCACCTCTTGCACGTCTGTTTGCTGATAAATGTAGTAACAGAGCTCATAGGTATGTTATAACATTTTACATTGGGTCTGCATGTGCATCTGAGGATGGCATTTCCAACATATTCATTCATTGCTCACTACAAGACTACAGACAATTTTTCTCCTTGCATTTGACTAGCAAAAAGGCAGTACGTGAAATATGTGTCTGATAATAAGTGTATATCTCTATAGAAAGTGGTATACAGTCATAGCTCCAGTTTCATGTTTTTTTTTATTATGTCCGTTTTGCTCATACCATAGGTTGTCCTTTTAAATGAATGGATTGAACAATTGTTTTTTTTGTTTTCATGTTGTTTCTAAAATCATGTATGTTTAAAAAGTAATAATATGTTGGCACATCAGAAAATTATTGTGGCCATAATATATCGGGCGTGTATCCCCCAGTAAACACAGTTTGTACATTGACTAGTGTTACATTTGTTTTTAGCCAAAATTAGCACATGCAAGGCTGATATTGTGCAAAGTTTACTCTCTATCGCAAATGCAGTCCTATAACTTTGTAAACAATTTTGGTGGTCTAATATATTTTTTATGTAGATATCATTAGTTCATATACCAAAGCAAAACTTAAAAGGCAATTCTACCACTAAGTTATTTCCACAGTAGGCAGCTGGCAAAGGGAACTGTTGACTGAATAAGAGTGCTTGACATGACTGAATTTTACCTACGCAGCTCAATTCAAAGAAAGATGTCCTGCTAGAAGGCCTGGTTTTAACATTTTTTGAATCATGGTTGACTATTAATAACAAAATAACGGAAATATGAAAGGTTTACATAAGACAATCTCATGGCAAAAGATATTTTAAGTCTTCACAGTATCAGTCTTTGTTTTATTTAATGTTGTAATTTCCTTGAAAAGCATTTGTATGTATATGAAGTAGTGGGCATATGCTCTCTTTTTATTTTGTCTTCATTCCTGTTCAGTGGGCAGAGATGGCTAACCAACACCAGAGCAGGACCCAGGTCAAAGAGCAACAAGATCCTGAACTGCGAGGCTGGGCGCAACAACTTTCTACCACCAGTGAGTAGGAGTGTCAGCAGAGAGAGTGCACCCGTCCAGAAACAAACTCGCTCAAGCACTCAAAAGATACCAGGCAGAGGCTGTTGTACCCCCTATTGGGGGAATAATTGGACACCCCCAGCCAAATGGTGGTGGACAATATGACTCCTCCTGGCCAAGAACAAGAGATCTCAGTGGTGTCCCAAGAGCAGGTCCCACCCTCATCCAAGCTTGAACCTACCCCTCCTTAACTCCAAAGGCCCTCATACCAACTGGCCTCTGACTATACTTCTTCCTATGACTTTTCATTTTCAAGTGTCCATCCAGAACAGCAGCAATCAAGGGATATATGAGCTCCAGACACCCTTAAGCCCTTTTGTGTTGCCTCCCCTTTATATTACACAATTGCTGCTCTCAAGGACGTCATGTGGGCCATAGCAGACAGAGAAGTAGTGATCTCTTGAGATATCCAAGGGCTTATAGGGTAGTTAGGACCTTAAGAGAGTAGCTATCTGACCAACACGGGATCTATGTTACATGCTGACCTCCTTGATCTTGTCTGTCCCCATAACCCACTCTGCCCATATTTTCACATCTCTCAGTTCATCAGTTTTATTTGTTTTCCCGTCTACCCCTTTGTATCACATTTCTCAAGGGGTTGATCAGTCCTGCCTTGGCCAGTCACATGTCTGCATCCAAGGTGGTTATTAATGTTATATAACATGGCAACAAACACATTGCAATGTATATGACTTTAGGTTAGGTATTAGAAAGTCTTATTTTCAAAGGTGTTCACAGGTTAGATTTTTACAAATCATCTTCATGGCCAAGGCATGCTACCCTATGCTCTCTTCCCTCAAAAAACAAAGTTGTTCACCTGTGAATCCTTGACACATCTTGGTAACATTTCACAACGTTATCCAAGACATGGGTCTGCTAGTCAACTAAAGTCCCTAAAGGTGGTCCCCAATCACATGCAGAGTCAGCCCCATATCTAGAATATACCCCTGGACAATGGACTGCTGTTGGTAAAACTGATCCTCTGAGAGGACAGGATTTGGCCTTGCCATTCCACCCCTCCCCCCCACACCCCACGCATATTTGTGGTCTCCTCACATGGGTGTATTCTGCCTCAGATTATTGAGAAAAGATTGAGACAACTGAGATGCCAGTAGATTGAGAGGTGTGGAGATAAGTCTTGCAAAACTGTGATGAGCATCTGTGACTGCGTAGCTGGTAGCTTGGGACTAGCAATCCTCAGAAGAGATCTTGGTGGAAGACTGCTGGTTGGCTGTAAAGTGGTCTTGGCTGATCTTTTCTGTGTGGGGTCAACAATGTCCCCCTCCCCTCCTCCATTTCCTGCACAATGACCTGCTCCTCCTCTTCTTCTGAAGTCTCACTACCAAGACAGCTGATTAAAGGAGTATAGGAATTTCTCCTGGGATTTTCCACTGTCCTTAATTGTCAGGCTCGGTGTACCCAGTACCTGCAAGAGAAACATGCTAAAAGTTGAAATACACGAAACTATTTTTCTGCTAGTATTTCACCATACTTGTTTTCTATTGATTTCTGAAAGAAGTAACACTAACCTATTCACATGCGAGAGTTCCTAAACATAAAAATTTAAGGGCTGATCCCTCTGTCTATCTATCTATCTATCTATCTATCTATCTATCTATCTATCTATCTATCTATCTATCTATCTATCTATCGCATGCAAGGGTAACTCCCCTCCTCCAGTCACAGATGCTTCCTTTGTCGATTGGTCCCTTGTCTTCAGCTGCCGTACCAGTGACCTTGAAGAAGGTGGACTTAGTTATTCCCTGTTGAAGTAGCTGTATTTTACTCAATGCAAAGATATATACATAAAAGATTATAATCCATGACAAATAAATAAAAAGCAGACATTTGAAACAACACAAATCGATGCTGAGAAAATACAAATGCTGAGATACAGTAGTAGATGGCAAAAGTTCACAGACTTAACTGGTCGACAGATAGTAGAGGGCCCAATTGCTGTTACCATTATGTCCCCTGATATCATTTGTGGTGTTGGTCAAAATGTACTTGACATGTGGACACCGGTCATGTAGTTGACGAGAGGCATATACATAGTAATAAGACATCTGAAAACATACATTCTGATGGGATGGTGATATTTTGGCTAAACCGTAAAACCAACGTATGGTCTTCTCTTGGATGTTATCAACTGGGGAAAAGGGAAGATTATTGTGCAGATATTACAATTCCATTGTCATAACATTAAGAAAAGTAACAAACAATATCACAGTTAATAAAAAAATAAAATGGAAATCTGGGTTGATATACAGATGTGGTACAGTAGACTTACACCTATCCTGTCACTTATGAAGAGAGATATGTTTAAACCAAACCTACAAGAGAAGACCATATATTTACTAGTTCTTATCATCTGTCTAGTGTGTGGAGCCAGTGCCAGGTTAGGTGTAGAATTGGTAGCAGGTGGTGGATGGGACAACAATATAGGCCTTTAAAAGTGGATTAAAACAATGAGTGGATGAGCTTATTTGTATTATAAAATATGATAATATAAGTTATAGTTGAGTAAATCTGCTCATCAAAATGAAACACCAAAAAAGTTATGGTCCAACAAACAAAGGAATATAAATTCCTCATAGTGTCTTAGTTATATTGATAGAATATTGATATACCTATGTGTGTTGTTGGGATGCATTTGGAGATAGACCCTGTGTGTTACCCTGCCTCCCCATTTGTAGCAACCAATGTACTTATAATGCTGACTTTATAAGAAACAGGAAGAGTTAAAGGTGAATAAAATAAATTGTGTTGTATTTGAAGCATGTGTGTGTGTGAGGCTGTGTAGAGGCTGGGTATGAGAGCTAGATGTGTGATGTCTTCTTAACAGTGTTGGGTGGGAGATGGAGAGAATGGAAGGGTTGTATGTGTGGTTGTAGGATAATTTGCAGGGATAGATTGGTGTTTAATCCTCAAATGCCTTTTTGTTCAAGCTGTCTGCAATCGCAAGCCATATAGCATGTCAGGTGCAATGTGGAGAGGACACAATCCTCCAGGTTGGTGAGATGAAGACAGGACCAACGTGGCTTCCAGGAATATTCTTTTTTGCCTGAATCCAGGAGAGATTCTCCTTCATTCACCACTTGTCAGCCTGCATTTTCTTTTTAATGTTCCCTACTCTGCATGCTTTCTCACCCATTTTATTTACAGAGTCTGTGATCTCCTACCGCAGGGCTGCCTTCTCTGCTCCAGTGGCGTTTTATGGAGGCATGCCATGTAGTTGCTTGTTGTGTTTGACCACACGTAACTATAAAGGTTGTCTCGTACTCTCTGAAGTTCCTTTTCCACTTAAGTGCTGCGGTCTACATCCTAGAGGGTGGATGTGGTTTCTGTTAGTCGCAGTGTCACATAGACCAAAGGGAAGAGCACAGAGCCTATGGTGTAGGCTGGAGGTATGCATTTTAAGTGAAACACTGTCAGGTGCGTGTGACTTGGGTCATGTGTATATTATTTGCCTATTCCCTTCCATTTGGAGTTCTACACCAAGGTGGGAAGAGATCCGCACATCGACACCATGCAGACATCTCCACCAAATATTTGGAGCATAAAACAGAGTTATACAGCTACTTGTAACTTTAGGGTTGTAAATCCAGTCATAGGGTGCTCTATCCCCTCATTGCAGGTAGTGGAGACTCTTCAGTTTACATCTAGGTGTACATCTTCACTCTCAAATTGTGAATAGGGAAAAGGTAGGATTTCTACCTGGGTGTAGGAGTTGATCTGCAGGAGTAGTTATACACATGCAAACCTACCTTTGTGAATCAGGCCCATTGCATTTTAGGTAATGGTGTGTGTCAAGGGAAGGGATTCATTGGTATTTTACTGTGAGCGATATACTTTTACCAAAAGACAACTTTAAATGAATACCAGAACCAGAGAGTATTTACTCACAAAAACTGAGAGTACTTACATGGCCAGAGTAAAGAGTAATATTTTGTCAAAGGCCTGATTAATATTTATTTCACATGTATTATTTATGCTCCAGTCACAAGTTTATTAGTGTTCCAATAAACACAGTGAGTCTGACATATGGAGATAAAATGAAGGCATCTCATTTGTATAATAACTGAGGGATGATTCAACACAACCATACGGTACTAAAGATATCCATCTTCTCTTTGGATATCCACCATGATCTGTAGACCCCAGTGCTCAGCAGTGTGACTTATCGAAGTGGTGCTTTTCACTGTCCAGTGTTTTTTCCATTTCCCTTTCCCAGGGCCTATGGTTAACATGCATATTGCTATTATAGATGGTTGGCTGAAGATATGGAAAAGTGAAGAAAAGTTCAAAGTTTCAATTGGATCCAGAATTCAGGCTAAAGAATTCTGAAACATCCAAACTAAGGGGCCGATTAGGATGGCGGGTTACGACATCGTAATGACCCCCTTAGTAGTTTATGATTTTTTACTGTATACAGGAGGATAAAAGGAAATCATTCTCTTCTAACACAGAAACCATTGAAAAATAAAACTTTATCAGGGGAACATACTATTTGCCATTGTTATTCTATTTTATCAAATATAACTAAAATAAATGCAATGTAATTGTTTGAGGAGTAATAGAGAATGTTTGCAATGCACTATGTGGACCATTCACATGTCTTCTTTCAGTGTGAATAGTTCTTTGCAACACTATCCAACTAGAAACTACAAGTTTTAAGTGGTGTTGTAACCCAGCGATTTTCAATTTTGAGGTAACCAAATCTTTTACCATATCAATATTTTGTTTTCCAGAGTGCAACAATTATTTCATGGACATCCGGTTTATCACAGGTGGGTAATTGTATAATGGGCAGTGCTTCTCTTTTTAGCATTTCTTCATTGAAAGATGTGCAATCTGCAAAAGTGAACATTACGTAAAAGGCTTTTTTAATCTGAAATAATAGTTTCCATGAAATAAGATCCTAATATGTTTAGTAAAAATACATTTGAAATTAATCTTGATTTTAGATTCTTATTTGCTGTTAAGCTTTATAATCTAATTTGCATATGTTGCAAATTCTATCCAAAGTCTAGGTCTTTTCATTGGTCCACTTTTTCATGGCAAGTAAAACATGTGCATATGTTAGTTTCGAAACACTTTCAATGGATTTGATGGCTTCTTCATTGGTTCACATTTCAAATACAGGCTATACTCTGATAGGTGTCATTTGGAGAGGATCACCAAAACTAATAGAACGCTTGCCTGCACTTCAATAACGTCTGGTTTGTAGGGCCTCTTGCATTCACATGCAACTATGTACCAACATTAAAATAGAGACCATGCTAACCTGGTCAATTATCGAAATTTTCATTGGATGTAAAATTTTACTAACTTGCTTTTTTGCTCTGCTATTTATTTTTTGATACTAGCGTTTATTATTGTTTCTAATGGTATCATTAAAACAATGTATTGTTATTACTTTAATGTTACATGAACGAAACCGTTTGAAGCAGTTACTACACATGAAAGTATATCTCCAGTAATGCATGACTAAAATCTGTGCTTGCTTTAATGAGAATTTTTCCATTTTCTGCCTGATAAACTAGTGTAAAGTAATATATGTATATTCTTGTTACAACTATATATCAACATGTTGTTTTTTAGTTCATGTTAAAGTATATGTTGTATTTCTTTAAAAATGTTATGTTGGCAAATGTTAAGTTGTGAAGTCTTTTTCAGCTATAATTAATTGCAACATTGTATTTTCCAACTCACACATACCTACTTCTGCTTTTTTTTGTAGATAATCAGGTCTCTTAAAGCTGTTTAACTTGTTTCTATATTTTCCTCATTGTTTTGTTGTATTGCATTCTGAATTTCAGCAGCCAATGCTTCTTCTCTTTGAATTTCATTCTGCAATATGTTAACATACTTGTAATACTGGACACTTTAAAGTGTGTTTAATGCTTTCAAAAGCCACTTTATAAATTGTATAATTTTCGATTAATTAATGTTTATTTTGCCTGTGTTCAAAAAGTTGACATCTGCAAAAGAAAATATATTCCTTTTTTACAGGATCCTGGCATTTAATTTACAATGATTAAGGTTGTTTTTACTAGATTGACAAGGCTGCCATCACATTCTTCAACAATATATTTATGATTGTCTTCATCTTGAGTAACATTGTTTGTAGACAAAATTTTCTGCAATTTCAATGTGGATATTTTTTCTAATGCTGGTGAGCGATTGGGTTAGTGGGAGTCAATAAGATTTCCATTGAAGATATCTTTACTTTGTGGATATTATACAGCCACATTTTGTATTAAATATTTAAGGAACTTTTGCAAGCATCTGATACTCCAAGAGATAGCCATATTATGGAGACAATTTTTTCATATAAAGAACTTTGGTAAGTCAATCGGAACATTCACACGCTCCATATACTCTGTGGAAAAACTGTAGTTTTTAAGCTAAACCTTTCTCTGCTGAGAAGTAATCTGACTTAGTAATGTAGGATTAAATATATCGAGCTTCATCTGTACTACTCCCAGAAATTAGAAATATTAATTGTTGGATCGTACTCATTGATGTTTCACCATGTATTGGAAATTGTAGGTTTTCATTAGAGATTTTCTTATAAGTGTTTTCCGTATCGCTAACATGAGACTATGTACTTTTCCCTTTTCACACTCTAGTCTTAGAATACATTCTTCAGCTTGAGTATTAGTTGTTTTGATTGTAATTCCTTCTATAGCTTGTAGTAGATTATGTTGATGCATGATAAATCAGTGTTGTGTACCTCTGTTGAAATAGTGCAAGTAACATACTTTTAAATGAACTGTGGAATAGTTCAATCTAAGTCCGTGCCAAACCTATGCATCTTTTATTCCCAAATGTAATCTGTTATGTGGTGCTCATCTTGTTCGATATTGTTTTTCCAAATGATTGTGCGTATACTCTCCTGCAGTGGACATTTTGTATGCAAATTAAGTTTAATAAGGCCTGAAAGTTGTGCTGATAATATCTACACACATTTACTGGGTAAATAAAATATGATTGACCTACCTGGTGTCGTAGAGCCTGAATTAGAATTTGGCGGAAAAGGTACTCCATTGCAAAGACGATTGAGTGCCCTCTCCGCCAAATTAAATTTTCACCTGCCTCATCTAGAGTCAAATTTTAAACAAAAAACCTAAAGAAAATGAAAAATATGAAAAATTGTACCAATATGAAAAATATGGAAAATTATACCAATGAAGACACAGAAAAGGAAAAAGGAAAGAGAAGAAGGAGAAAAAAGAGAAAACCCATGTTTAAATATATATATATATATATATATAATATATACAATTCATAGAAAAAGTTTTATTAACAATGATAAATAATTCAATCTTAAAACATATAAGACAAAAGGCGCTCAACACAATACACAAACAAAGACCTATAAACAGTGCAATGTGTAAACAGACAAGTGGCTGAGGAAAAAAGGTTTACAAAAATCAGACGTTCAGGACAAAACTGAAAAACACAAAGCAAACAATGCGTCCTCTTCAATTTCGGCCACATATGTGCGTCAATGGCATTTCGACCATAGTGAAACTAAATGGTCATCATCAGGACAAACGGTAATTATATGAGCGTCCGTACCAGTTTCAATCAAACATCTATTGTTAAAGTAGATCCAACCGAAGGTGCAACGATCGTATGGAGTCCGCCCAGAAAATGACTCTGTAGAATGAAGATCAAGAGGAAATGCTGAATTATAATCGCAGGAGCTTATGCATAAATTCAAAGGCTCCAAGATTAGGTGAAATAATGGAACAGCCTATTCCTTCCTTTAAGAAGCCAAATTAATTGGCAGAAGGCTTAAACATCAGTGCTAGTAGATCACATAATTACAGGCGTTTATTCATGAGTAAACTGTCAGTCGCCTTTAATAAATTGGCACCAACATATGGGTCACTGGCTTAGTCCAGCCCCACGGGTTCTGTAGCACGTTGACCACATGAATAATTCCCATACGGGCGGACTCCCATACGGGAGTTATTCGTGTGTATATATTTAAACATGGGTTTTCTCTTTTTCTCCTTTTTCTCTTTCCTTTTCTGTGTCTTCATTGGTATAATTTTCCATATTTTTCATATTATAATGTTTTCTTTAGGTCTTTTAATTTTTTGTTTAAAATTTGATCCATGTATTGTGTTAGCTTGAACCCTTGTTAGGATTCTAGTATTGTTTGCCCCTGGTTCAGGTTTTCAGGGCTGCCCCTGTTGTTGATAACTACTCATTTAGAGTCAGGCGGAATTTTAGAATTTTAGCAATGGAGACTACTCCACCACTGCTGCTAAAACACTCCTCATTTGGCCATTTTTCGGCCCACCCTATATAAAGTGGGCGGACAAATGTCCAGTTTTTACTTTTACACAACGTCATCCAAAATGTGGCAGTAAATGAAGGTAAAAACATTTTAATTACCCCCATGGTTTGAGGGTCATTGCTTTTACCTCTCACCTTGGGATTTTCTTTCTGAAAATAACAAAGATATTAAAAGTGTGTCGTACGGCCACCCCTCGTGTTGACGGAGCTGCACAGCACCCTTTCAAAGCATTGACAGAACTCGCAGTGACCGCAGTTTCTGCCAATGTAAAAGTTGTACCCTGGGGCTGCAGACCTCTCTAAATTTGGAGTGTGGTTTCTCAGAATTTTTAATCAGCCCCTTAGTTTCAATGTTTGCCAGCTTTGCATTGACTTCTTACTGTGTGGTGTTATTCTGTTAATTCTGCATAGCTGAAAATTAAAAACCAAGTAGGAGCTTCCAAATGTTGCATTACACAAGAAATATCTGATGATTTATTATACCAATTAATTTGATGAACTGCCATCATCTAAAAGCCTTGTAATGTCTCCCAGTGGATTGTTTTTCTTTTTTAATGTTTGTACAAGTTACTCCACAGCCATTGTTTTGTATGTGGTGCCAAATTTTGAAGTGTGCAAAACAGCATGACAAAACAGCTATTTCTAATCCATAAACCAAATAAAACATGTCACTTTGATATTGTCTAAATCTTGGATTTTCAGAATTCATTCAAGAGGTAAAATATTCTGATGCATTTATTCGAAATCATGTATCAGGTAGTCATGTTCCTCGTCTGTTTGGGAAGAGCATTGGTAAAAACATGTTTCTACACTTTTCCCACATGCTGATTATCATCAAGCTTACCACATTTCATATACATCTATTCTTTCTCCTATTACATCTTTAGAATGTAATGGCTTTCATTGTGTGGTGGTCATAAATTGTCCAAAATCTTGCCTTTTCAGTTTTTAAATTGGTCTTCAGATGATTTTTTTGTATGCCATTTATTTGCATGTTTAATAATATGTTGATATTTTCTTCCTGATTGAGAGGATTCTGCTACAATAAGTGTAGAAAAGCCTTTTCTATTTTATTTACATTCATAAGTTGCAGTCAGATTTTGTGGTCTTTAGGGAGAACTATATTTACTAGTATAAAAGGTTTAACTTGTAAAACAGTCTCATTTCCTAATATATTAATATTTTACACATTGTTTAATTGGAAATATAAAATGTGTCTACATAATCCTTGCAGTAGTTCTTAATATAAAAGACAATATTTTACGGTTTATAACTGAATAATTATTACTTTCATATATGTATTGGAGCGCTTCTGGTACTTCACACATTTCTAAAGTGTAGGGAACTCGTCCTGTAAGCATTGTATTTGCATTGTGTAGCAATATTTATAAATTGTTTTCTAAACCAAATAATTTATATTTATTTAGTGCTACAATATATGCAGCTAATTTGCACCATTTGTCATTGTTTGCGTATGTTAGTAATTATGCTAAGGTGATCCTTTGAACTGTTCTGTTTGCCATTATAGAAATTGTTGACAATTTCCTTTATTAAATTATTAACCTTGTTTTCTGTGCATTTAATGAATCCTGTAAAAACCTCTTTTTGTACAAAGCTAGTAATCATGCAAAATATAGGTCATTTTCATGTTTTTGTATTGTGATGTGTTCCAATCATGTGGATGTGATGTAAAATGATTTTGCAGTTTGGATTTTTTTAAACAAGCTATCAAATGTCCATTTAAGTTAGTTCTAATTAGAAAATCAACCATATTTTGCAGCAATTCCATTTTTCACTTTCTAGTTGATTTTGAAAGAGTAATTGGAAATGTGACTACGATTAATACACATGAATGTGCATTCCCAATATAGAATTATACTTCTTTGTTGTGTGCTTGCTTGAGATTTCATTTGGTGTGCTTAGAGCATTACTCCTTTACTGATTTCAAAGGAGTATAATAATCCCCGATTGAATTTCATAGGCTTGGCCATTATCACAGAGAGCATAAATTCAGTTTCCTCTGAAAAAAATGCAGTATTGATGATAGGGTTCTATTGTCCTCCAATATCGAGAGTGAAATTATTATTAATTATTTTCCTTTGTTTAAAAAAAAAAAAAGAAATTCTGATTTTTTTGGTTATTTAGTCCATATAATTTTTATGGGCAGGCAAAGCCTTAGTTATGACTTCCTCTAATTCTTTTTTGTTTTTAAGCCTTTCAGTGGAATAAATTATTTTACATTTCACTTTGTTTGTTAAGATTCTTTAATTTAATGCTTTTTCTTACAAATTCTTTAAGCCATATCCTTTGTTTTTATTTGGTTTACTTATAAGTAATTTTAGATGAACGCTATTTTCAATTGTTATTTTTTGGATGCCTGTTTTTTTAGTTTTTTTTTCATTGCAAGGTACATTTTTTATATTATAGGTGAAATATTAAATGCTTTGTTACCAGTATTTTTTTTAAAAGTAGATAAATCAATTTTACATTATTTCCATCATTATGTTAAATTAATTTACACCTATACTCATCTTCATGGGTACCTAATCTTTTCTGACACTTTGGGCCCGTTTCCGATGCGGTTTGGAAATCTTCTCGACCGAATCGGTTTGGGAATGGTTTCCGACCAACTCGGATCGGGAGAGTCCGACCGACCTATTAAGATGCCTCCGGATGCTTCCAGATGCGATTTGGTTGGACTCCCATTGACTTCAATGGGAGCCTATGTTCCGACCGAATGCATAGGCTCCCATTGAAGAAAGGGGTGGCTGGGGAAAATCGGGCACCCTGTGGCGGGCACCCCTGGTGCCTGCCACAGGTGCCTGCCACACTGTGCATGGCTGGTAAGGGGGGACCCATGGGTACCCCCCATGGGCCTGATTGGGAAACCTCCGGGTGCAGGGGGGGCCCGCTACAGGCCCCTAAAGTCCGATTCGAATCAGACGACATGATTCGGACAGGCTGTCCGAATCCAGCATCGTAATCGGTCGTTCTGAAACGTGGCCCGTAGAGACGTACGATTCTGCTCCGTACGGCTCAGTCATTCCGAATGCCGTCGGGCTCGGATTGGGATATTCCTAACGCCTAACTCACATCGTACTCAGTCAGTCAGAAACCTTTCCGATTCGGTCGGAAAGACACGTTCCCAATCCGATTCGGACTGAGCAAATGCTGTTAGGAGGCCTTCCAAACCGCATCGTAATCTGCCCCTTTGTAGTGTTATTTTTTCTTGATAATGATGTTAAGTTGATCCTAAAACCATAAAATAATATTTGTAAAAAAGTTTTATCTTATATTTTAGTTATGTGAATATGTAGTTGTGCGTGTATGTATTTTTATTGGTTAGAGCATTGTTTAATTTGCTATTAGTCACAATACAATACTGATTGGTGAAGTGGATGTGAGATAGTGCTTGCACTGGCATATAATGTTGGTTGTGTTAACTTATAATAGGTATTTTGGTATGCCCACCTGTTGTTGTTTTGGAAGTCACCCAATTCCACTGCATATCCATCTTATGCCTCCCATCCCACATCAAAGCTAAGGTGTGTCCCTGTGCCCCTTGTACTACCACTACTGGCCATTTGTGTACCCCTTGGCTCTCCAACTGTTTTTCTGTGTGCCTTACCACATGTACTACAAACCCTCTTTGTGCTTCCAGAAGCTACTGCAGCACCTCTGTGTTGTTATGTTATGTGTATTTGTAAAGCGCACTATCACCCACAAGGGTATTCTGGCGCTTAGCAGTTGTATGTGCCTTGCCCTGCCTATGGTAGGTTGGTTAAGGGGAAAGCTATGTCTCCAGCTTTGTGCAGAATTTAAGAAGAGAGGAGGAGGCTCTGATGAGGAGTTGTATGTTGTTCCTCACATACCATTGCAATCCCTTTTTATATTCTTTTAATATTGAATGGGTACCTCTTGCCCCTGTCTACCTGCAGCTTCTATGTGGTTTCTGCACCATCACTGATGGTCACCTATGAGCCCCATTTTTCCTACAGCCTCTTGTTATGCTCTTCCACCTTCACAGCAAAACCCTGTGTGGACCCCTGTCCTGCACCCCTAGAACATGTCCATGGACACCATGCACCCTTGTATTCACTTTGCATATTTTTAATGTTGAGTGGGTTGTTCTTTGTAAAGTTCATGTTAAAGTCTATGTTGCAAATCGATTTAAAAGTTATTAGACACAAATATGGCCTTCAATAAAGCTAGTAAACGAAATAAAACCATACATTGAAATATTAGCATTGTTTTTGTCTTAGGCTTGATTTAGAATTTGGCAGATGTAATTACTTTTAATTAGTTCTATAGATCACTTTTAATATTTTTAATATATAATAAACAAGTATATTTTTTTTTAGTTTAGGTGGATTTTTCAAAATTTAAACTCAGAAGTGCTGTAGCATTGCCTTTCATGTTTTACATTTCAAATATACAATATTTACATTAAACTAAATATATAAAATGTACAGTTATATTTAACATAATATTTTTCCTAACTTTTTTAAATGTAATAAACTTTTTACTTTTTCATAAACTTTACCATTAGAGATATATATATTTAAATGTAGACTAACATAAAAAAGTAACTATTTGATTAATTTAAATATATTATTAAATTAACATTAAGATTGAGTTAACAAATCCAACCCAAAGTAAAATATTTATATTTATTTATTAGATAGTAACTACAAAAAGGTATGCATAAAAGTTACATTTATTATAGAAGGCTATTAAAAAATGTTAGCAATATAATTATGTACATTTATATGTTTAAACATTAAATTCATTTTTCTTTATTCATATACTTAAGAAGTCAAAATAAATTAATTTTATTTTACATTATTTCATATGGGGTTCTGTTTGAAGTCCCGCCCTCCATTATTTTCTATGGGACTGTTTTGCAGTATCATTGGTTGGCCATGTGTGGTGCTGAACTTAGCACTGCTAATTTTGGCAGCTGTAATTTACACTCATAAATTTGGCACCACCCCTTGTTTCATGGGATGGTGACATGTTACTCTACACTCTGGGTAACTTTACACTCAAATGTTGAATAACCAAAGTAGTAAAGTTACTCAAAAGTGTAAGCATAAACGTATACATGTAACTTACTCTCAAGTGTAAGTTACCTTGTTGACTAGCCCAGCAAATGTCTATCCTACTAATGTTTGTAGCGCTTTTTGGTGTAATTTGCAAACTGCTGTCAGACATGTTAGTAAGCCACCTCCCCTTAAATCTCTTCACCAAACACAAGGGCTTTTCTAAGAGCTACCCTTAAAATTACATCTTTGTTAGTTATATCAGGCTTCTCCAACAAGTAGCTTGTGAGCTACTGGTGGCTCTCCAGCTACCTGTATGTAGCTCTCCTCTGCGCAGCTCAGTCTAATAAAGTAAACGCTGTTGCTTTGTTGAATTAGCATACATATACCAAAATTGAGAGTGTATATTGGAGACAAAACTGCGTTTTTTATAACTCATTATCTGATATTTGGAGAAAAATGGCTGTATTTTCAAAATATATTTGAATCTGATATTTGAGTAATAAATCATGTGGCATTGGAGATACGTTTTACAAATGTTATTATCTTGGTGCCAAAGACATTGCAAAAATGGCTGTTATATATTACCCATGAAGAGACATTCTAGATTGACAAATCTCTTTTTTTTTACATTACCGTTGGCAGCCATGCTTGATGCAGTGAGGTAATCACTGGTAGTAATCGTGCATATGGTGGCCACTAATGTAATCTTGTCTGATGTGGTTACTATTACAACACTAATAATATTAGTTGCTCTCAATGAGTTTCGTTGAACATAAGTAGCTCTCATTACAGAAAAGGTTGTGAACCCCTGTGTTATATCAAATCAGGTTTATAACAAGTGTTAGCAAACATAATAATTAGGTCATAAACATTGGAATGATTCAATAATACATTATAAAGAAAACAAGGTCTCATACACTTTTTCACCATTTGATAGTCAAGATAGGACTTTTTTGCAGCAAAAAAAAGTTCACAGTGCCAGACAGTACATAAGATTTAAAACATTAAAGAGTATGCAACCTTACTAAAGTCAATTGACAATAAGCTTAATGTTCACAAATAACGAAACACACTTACTCACTGCTTTCTCGACAACACTCTATGTACCTGCTACAGAGATAACAACGTACAGTGCCAGCAACTCTTGTGCCCAGTTTGTACTGCTACTGCAGTAGTGTCAGGTATAGGTAGGTCAACTGGTAAAATAGCATTTTGTCAATATCTAAGCCAGCAGATATATCCCTAAACTTGAACGTTCAGCATGTTTCCAAGAAAATCCATCAGCCATGCTGACTTGCTGAGAAGTCAATCTTTTGGGCTCAACAAGTTCAAGGACATCCCCAAGACATTGCATCGAAATGACTAAATGTTTTTTGACCAGCAACATTGCTTGTCTTGTAAGACCTTCATATCTTTCTGTGTGAATACAGCTTCCACCTGCAAGAGTTCCAACATCTTGGTGTTCATTTTGGGTGGGGTTAGGATATAAAAACCCTGCCAAGTTTGCAGAAGATGCACTCCAATGGATCGTCCGTGACAGGCAAATGCATCAAGGTTGCCTCAAGTTGACAGAACTTCAAACAGAGGAATACATCCAAGCTGCTTTGCAGAGACGGAAAGTAAGCAGCATAGAACACATTGCATGACTTAGGGCCTGATTTAGATCTTGTCTGCCGAAATATAAATCCCACTATATCCTATGGGATTTATATTTTGGTAGACAGAATATCTGTCTCCATGGTGTCGGAGTAACCCGTCCGCTGAGATCTAAATCAGGCGGTTAGTTCTGCCTCAAACATATCCTTTATTTGATTGTCACAGATCACTGAGCTGAGAGTTCTTATCTGAAAAAAGATTTGTGCGATATTCGAACTTAGAGATTAGTGATTATAGCACAATAAGATGCTAAAATAACATGCATATTTGTGCAACGAGTATTAGAGCACAATAGAATGTTTAAACACGCCAAGATTAAAGTGCATAGATGAAAGAAGAGAACTCATTAGTATCCCTTGAACTTATATTTGGATACTAACAACATGAAAAATCAGAAGGAGGTCTGGAGAGAGCAATGGTTTGTATATTTCAATGACACAATACAACATTAGCGCAACAAGAATGATTGGTTTATGAGAGAAACACTTGAACGATTTGTAGCAAAGCAATACTGTGGGTGAGAAGACAACAGAGAAATGCAACTGAGGGTGTCACAAAATTCAAGTTACATAAGCTTCCTGCATATGGTAGGCTGTCATTTGTGTTGAGAACCCTGAAACAACAATAAAAGTTGTGGGAAAGTGAGGTTTTGATATAACATTCTATTTTCTCATGTGCGCAATACATGCCACGTCACATGCAGACAAGATACTGATCTTCAGGTGAACCACAGACAAAGAGAGGTAAGCTTTGGAGAATAGGAATTGATGGAATAGAATCCTGGGGAGGGAAGTTCTGGTGTTTTTCTGATGGTTTACGCTCTCTAGCAGGATGGTTGGATTCCATCTCTTGTTATCTGTCAGGACCATTAGACAAGAAGGACATTTAGAATGACTAGCTTTACATCACTCCTGCTTCTGATCCACAGTTGTGTCTCTTACATTCCCCTTTCACAAAGTCTTAGGCTCTTTATATTTTTTAGGGCTGGGAGGATGAACCCTGCGGTGAGATGTGAAAAGTGTTCTGCCTGAGTGGCACCCCTGCAATGCACCAGATACCATGACAGTCGGAATGATCTGACTCTGCGGATTGATCTACTGATGGTGTTCTTTAAGTATATTTACTCTAGTCTAAAATTTGAACACTTTAGTTCTTGTACAGCACACACCGCTGTTGAGGTGACTCAGCTGCTTCACTATTCTTAGTATGGAGTTCTCTGCCACCTTGAGTTAGAGGCACTTATATTTTGCTTGTTAAACTGTCATAGCGTAATGTTCAGAAATGTCTCATCATTGTTATTGTACTTAAATTGGATCAATGATAAAGTGTACCACTTTCTTGACAGATTATCCCTTCAGCATACTTAGGATCTGTGCAATCTAATGGTTCAAAGTACTGCTAAACCCAGGACTCAGGTGGACCAGACAAAGAAACCAGCATTACATCCATCAGTTTTTGTTGTTCTGTGGATCAGGTTCCAAAGATGCTAATGCTCCAATTTTACCCCTCTTCTGGTTGCATGCTCTTTGCACATTCACTGGCATTACCCATTGTGCAATAGTATTTACTTCAACTTTATACAATCTCATGTTTACTCACTTAGGGCCCCATTAAGAATTTGGCAGAGCTGGTACTCTATTGTGAGGAAGAACCTTTTTTGCCATATTCTCGGTTCTCTCACCCAATTATGAGTCTGGCAGACCACCAGGTTTATGCATACTGAGTAAAATGTACTCTGTTAGCATAAAGTTTTCATCGGAGGTAAGCCATCCACCGTATTTGGAATGAGCAGTCGGATGACTTTTTTTCTTTCTGTCTGTCATCGCCAGGATTATCCTGGTGGTGAGGGACAGTAAAAATCAAAAACATGACGCCCACACAATGGGAGAAAACTCCTTTTTAGGAGTTTATTTCTGAAAAAGATTTTTTTTTTTAAAGTTTGGTGTAAGCATCTGTCACAGTTACGGACACACACCAAGCTTTTAAATTAAATTTATGAACCAGTTTGACTGTGGTTTCTACAAACCCACAGGGTTTACAGCAGGGCCAGCGGTGAACTCTACATTTGGTAGATGGAGTAAATGCATGGTGGCAGGTGTAAAGTCCTCTGCCACCCTGACTGCCTTTATTCCATCTGCTATATTTTAATTAATTTCATTTATATTTTTAAATCATTTAATCTAACATTATTTCCTATGGTGTTTTATTTAAAGGTCCTACCTCCTTCTTAGGGGCCGATTCCGATCTCGGCCGGTAGGGCTCCGAATCGGATTCGGCTTTACCGGATCCGATTCGGAGCCCTATTTCCCGACCAAATCGTACGTGCATCCGGGCGAGCGAGTACGATGCGTGTGCTCGCGAAATCTCCGACCGACTCGTACGCAGGACCCGACCGCTCCGACCGGCTCGCACGGGGACGACTCGCACCGCGCTATGGAGACGTTCCCCGGCCGGGTAAGTACGATGCGCATCGCGACCGCTCCGACCGACTCGCGCAGTCCGGCTCCAAGGAGCTGTCGGAGCTGCACTTTGGGAGTCCGTGTCGGACCACCCTGGAAGCGTAGCCGCGCGAGTCGCACACAGGGGGGACACATGGGTCCCCCCTACACGTGCATGTACGGCGCGAACCGCATCGACGCGCACACGCTGTAGGGGGCGCCCTTGTTCGCGTCGTGCCCATTGAGTCAATGGGAGCCCGTGTACGCGTCGTACGACTGGCTCCCATTGACTTCAATGGGAGTCCGACCGAATCGAGTCCGATAGCATACGTGCGCATCGTACTCGTTCGGTCGGACTGCTAGAGTCCGATTCGGTCGGAAATCTCTCCGGGTCCGGCTCGGTCGGAGAGATTTCCGGCCCGAATCGGAATCGGCCCCTTAGTCTGAGGGAGGGTGTTGCAGTACCAGATGTTGTCCATGTGTGGTGCTGGACTTACTCTATGTCTGAGGTTGAGTACAGTTACTTTTGTTTTGGGGCCTTTTTGGTTATAGCAACTTTAGAAATGCAGTTTGTGAATAGCAATGGGCTAAACCCATCCTTAGCCCTCCCTAAATACCTCCTTATTCCTCCCTACACCCCTCCCATTTAGTAGTAAGCATGCCCCTTTATAGACACTCTTCCGGTCCCTCCCACATTTACCACTGAATAATAAACTTACATGTCTGAGGATCTCCCCATAAAAGAGATAGGAGAGGTGGAGATTTACACTGGATTGTGGAATTTTAAACAAGAGTGAAAAACACTTCCAAACTGGAGATCTCCAAAATGGGCTGAAGTTGGAGCTGCTTTCGACATTGGACAGAGTTTGAAAAAATAAAGTGCTGCTTTAGGATACATGATATGTAAATAGCAAGATCTTCCTTCATCACAAAAAAGGTGTAACCTGGATCATGTCCAAAATCATTATATTCTACATATAAAATAATTACATTATGCTACTGCAGATTGTCCGTATCCTAAAACATAGGACCCAGATACATTAATCACTGAAATGTGGAAAACAATGATGTCACTACCTAAACACATCAGATTGCTGAACAGGTGACTAATTGTACAGTTGGATTTTTATTAACTGTATGGCAAGTGTAACTTATAGAAACTTACTGTTACCCTACTTGAAGCTGCTGGAGGCTAATTTGCTTTAGTTCTCCAGCCACTTCCAGCCAGTACCTGGCCTGATTTAGGTGTGAAAGAGGTGTGAAAACTGCTCCCACTGCAGAGACAATGGCCTAGGTGTGGGAAGGATTTTGCTTCCCCTTATAGGAAGACCAGTTAGAATGCACCCAGGAACTTCATTAATATCAATGGGTCCTCACCCCATCCTTAGAAAGGCCCAGACTTTGTTCCCCATAGTCAGTCTGGCACCAAAGCCAGTGGGAGAAAAGCTACCCCAGAACTGGTTTTGAGTGACAACAAAGGAGGGGACTGTGCATTACCTGGGCACACCTCTAGGTGGGCACACCGGTGTTGGAATAAAAATTATGCTTTCGCATTGTTTTACCTAAGTTAGCATTTGCAGCACCATTATGTGTATGGGCGCCATTTTGTATCACGATCGAAACCCATCCTTTGCCATTTCCGAGAAACGGCCTTCTCTAGGTTATGTTTCTTCGGAGCTGAGTTTTGCTACACTAAAGAATGCACTGTTCTTATTAGCGCATACCTTTCCTTTAGATGTATGCCTTCTCCCACTTGTCTAGTGGAGGGTACAGGCAGAGTGACCTTGAATAGCAGATAGTGTGTGACCAGCCCCAGAATCGAAACTTACTCCTTTGTAAATTTACTGTCCAGCTGCATCTCTCTGGAAAATTCCATGGTGGGCGTGCTTTCATTGGTTTCGAAGTGTACATAATGTATCGTTATGCTTGCTGATGTCAGTCCCTCTGCAGCACTCCTAAGCGACTGGGCAGATTGGGCTCCGCTCTGAGTGTACTCTCAATAAACTGTTATTGGTTTATATTCTCTACTGTCTGACCGACTCTTCATTTTAGTGGAAGGCTGAGAGGTGGTTATTAGTGACCCGAGTAACCCGAATCGGGTCACTTCCTTCACTTGGCGCCGAACAGGGACTCCTTCGAGTGAGTGACCCATCCCCTTCCGCGGAGGGGGGTCGGTCGAGGGCATTGTCGGGTCGGACTGATGGATCAGGGATCCCTGTATGAGGAGCATTGATTGCTCGCAGCAGCCCCTTCTGTCCTGTTGGACGGTGCCTCGCCCAGTGGTCATCCTGACTGGAGTCCTGGACGGCAAAACCCTTGGATATGACCGTTTGGTCTGAAGAGTCGGCAGTGGAGAATTAATTTGCTTTGACCGGCATATATCAGGTGAGTTTGTTTTGGTTCTTCGTGTATATGGTACCATATTGGTTTGTATTTGGTACGGTCTAAGGACCATCTTTGGACAAAAGCATTTGCACTTGTTTTGCCAGGCATAAAATAGTGAATGTTTTGAAAATGGCAGGCGTTAGCAAATTGATTTCTTTGTGTTGCCGCTGTTGTTCTGCAGATGCTCGATTGGAAGAAGCTCAGCCGGCGCCTACAGAAGGCACTCCCAATTTTGATATGTATGTGAAGCATGGTCTTGGCCCTATTATGTTTAGTACATTATGGCACAAATATACGAGGGACAATGCCGAGTTGCAGTGGCCGTTGACGGGCACTTTTGATGAACAAAAGGTTGAGTATTTTCAAGAACAGTTGTTTAAGAAATGAAGCAGACAGTCTATGTTTGATTCCCTCAGAACATGGCAGAAAGTAGCTAGACAGAGGCGATTGAAGGCTGAAAAAGAGGCCCGGAAAGGAAAAATGCAGACATTGACTCAGAAAGCGGTAGCACATGACAGGGAGAACCAGGAAAAGGGTGTTGAATGTGAAGATAGAAGGTTTACATTGCAAATTGATAAATCGTATGTGGCTCAGGAAGAAGATGATACTTTTGTGGATGAATTGTTGGATGCCCGACCCTCGCCTCCATATGCCCTGCAAAGAATATATCCCACTGTTCCGGTGCCCTCACAGCCACCCGTTACAGTTGCGTCCACTGTCTCTGTCCCGGTGTCTACCGTTATGTCAATGGCTGTGGCTTCGGCTCCGCCTCCTCCTCCTCTTTCTTCTGTTCCTTTGCCGTCTGTGGCCCTTGTGACTGTTAGTAATCCTGCCGTACCTATTGTCTCAGCTTCCCTTTCACCAGCTCTTGCCCCGCGACACAACCCTCAGCGACGATAGTGCCTGTTACTTCTGTTGCTTCTCCCACTATGGTATTTCATCCTCCGACATTAGTAAGTAGTGGGACACCGGTACGTGGATTTGAGGATAGGGATTGGACAAAATTTAAGGAGCGCATGGGACCGTTAGTGCGATCTGATGTGGGAGATGAAGAGAAACACGTAATAGCCAATCAGGCTGCACAGTGGGCCCGTAATCCTAATTATAGTGTAGAGGATGTCTGGGCAACTATGAGAGATTTTGAGCCTTTTATACAGCAGCATGCCCTCAAACAGATGTCTGCTACTCTGATTGGTCTTTGGCAACAGTACTTTCAAGCCGAGGCACCTCAAATTTTATATGACATTAGAGATCGAGTGTATATTAGCGAACTGGGGCCAGAACAAGTCTTTGCTAATATTACGACGATAATAGCTTATAGGGGAAGACTGCATGAGAAAAGTCCCAGGTCGGTGTCTGTTTCCGATGAGAGAGGTTCATCCTATATATCACCCAGAGATACCAGAGTTAACGGATGGGCGAAGTAATGTTACTCGAGCTGCAGTGGCGGCCCGGTTTCAAGAACAATGGGTTTATACTCCATGGAAAAGAAGTGAGGTTTTATCCCTTCAAACTCATTTGCCTGACCCTAGGAAAAATCCTACTGCTTATTATAAAGAATTGACTGAAGCTGCTTCTTCGACTGTAATGACTCTTGCTGACATTGAAATGTTTTTTGGTCTTCTTGCTCTGGTTGATATTTGGAGGCAGGTCCATACTCAAGATCATGTTCCGGAGTTGGGTGGTACTTGGGATCAAATTAAGGCATGGGATTAGGAAAGAAAGCCAGGTGATAAGCCTCGGGCAGAAATACTTGCTTTGCCAGGCTACATCATTACATACATGCATTCTCTTATTCCACCAAGAAAGGTGGACTGGGATCATTTTTGTCAGTTTGTCGACAAAATAAAGATGAGAGTGTGTCTGATTTCTTCACCCGATTTGAAGGTACATTTTTAGACTACAGTGGGCAGGATTTGTCTATTGAGGGAGGTGTTTGGTTGTTTGTTAACAGATTTGTCTCTAATTTGCTTCCCGAAATTGCGACTTGGTTACAGGCTTCTGAAAGTACTTGGTCCACCTCCCCCCCTCTGTTATTTTGAATATGGCACAGTATTATGAGCATAGGGATAATGAGGAAATGGAGAGGTCAGAGAAGAGGCATAAGGATTTAAAGACGAAGGTGTTGTTACAACAGGCTTTTAGAGGGAATGGGAGAGGACGTGGTGGTCATGCTCGACAGCTTCCACGCACTAGTAGGCAGCCACCGACTACGCCTTTGGGTCTGAATCAGTATGCGTACTATAAAGAGGAGGGACATTGGCATAGCGAGTGTCCTGTGCTTTTGCAGAAGGTAGCAGTCCCAAAAGGATGAGGTTCTCGTGGACGGGGTCGTGGAGCTGGTGGGGCAGATAGGGCTCAGAATGCCGTAGCCTCACAGGGTCGTTCTGATAATAATTTGATGACCCTCGTGAAGGACAGTACAATCATGATGATTTTGATGTGGAGGAAGTGACAGGAATGTCTTACAGCTAGGCAGCCAGGGGCAGAGTAGGGGACTGATTCCAATACCTGTAGACCAGCGTGGTCCTTATGTGACAGCGGAACTGCAAGGTTTGACTAAGAAATTTTTGGTGGACACAGGTGCGACAAAAAGTTCTGTTTCTCGAAATATGGTCCCTGTGGCGGCTCTGTCTGGCTATAATAATGTTTCGGTAGGTTTTTCTGGTGTACCGGTTGTAAGCCCCATTTAAAGACCTCTTGCATTGATCATTGGTCCCTTCACTGTGGATTCACCATTCTTACTGACATCCAACTGTGGTGAAAATTTGATGGGTCTGGATTTGTTGAAGAAACTGCATGCTACTATTTATTGTTCCCCAGCAGGTGTTTATATGACAATGGCACCAGATGTAGTACATGCTAAACAGTGTTTGTCCAAAGATGTGCCTCTTCCTGTTGAATTTGCAGATGTGCCCCCCACTTTGTGGGCGACAGGTGATACAGATGTGGGACTACTGCAGATACCTCCAGTCTCAATACAGGTTAAGGATGGTGCTATTTTACACCATATCCCTCAGTATAAAATAATACAGGCAGGAGAGCGAGCCCTATTGCAAATTATTCAGGATTTGATTAAGAAGGGAGTGATTGAAGAGACGACTGCTAATGTTTGTAATAGCCCTATCCTTCCAATTCTTAAACGGACACCCTCAGGTTCCGTTGATGAACATGAGGATGTTTACCGTTTCGTGACTGATTTGCGCGAAGTTAATAAAATAGTGGTTCCTCAGTTTCCAGTGGTCCCTGACATCACTGCTCTTTTAACAATGATTCCTTCTACTGCTAAATTCTTCTCTGTCATTGACTTGAAAAATGCATTCTTTAGTATTCCTATTCATACAGATAGCAGGTACATGTTTAGGTTTACACTAGCTGGCAGAAGCTTTAGGTTCTGTCGAGCTCCTCAGGGCTATATTGAGAGTCCGAGTATTTATAGTCAAGCTTTAAAGAGCCAGTTGGATTCCCTTTCGCTTCCTGCAGGTAATGTATTGGTGCAGTATGTTGATGACTTGCTCATCGCTTCTGATATGGAACAAGGTTGCAAAGACAGTACAGTTAAATTGTTGTTGCATTTGGCCCAACATGGACATAAGGTGTCTCTTTCTAAATTTCAATATTGTCGACAGGAGGTCGCCTACTGTCGAAGGAGGGTAGGAGTTTGACACCAGAGCACATCAGTACCATTGTTAAATGCCTGTTCCACAAACTTAGAAAGATGTGCGCGCTTTACTCGTTACTAATCAAACCCTTGCTTGCACTAACCATTAAAGATGTGCATGAGCCCCTGCCTTGGACACCTGAATGTCAGCAGTCTTTTGAGCAATTGAAAACTGCGCTTTGTTCAGCTCCGGTACTTGGCACCCCTGACTATAACAAATCGTTTGTGTTGTTCGTCCATGAGATGGCTGGTTGCGCGTTTTCTGTTTTAACACAAAGAATTGGAGATAGGCAACGGCCGTGTGCTTATTTCTCTGCTGTTCTTGACCCTGTTGCACGAGCCCTCCTGAGCTGTCTAAGAGCGGTCGCGGCTATGGCCGTCTCCATAAGACCATCGGCTGGACTCGTGCTTGATACTGATCTCACAGTCATGGTACCCCATGCTGTGGATACCCTTTTGAATAAGACCAAGACACAGCACCTCACCAGTGCACGTCTGACTGGCTATGAATTAACATTGTTCGCTAAACAAATCACGATCAAAAGATGTGCCACTCTGAATCCAGCCACATTACTGCCCCTCCCTTCTGAGAATGATGAGATTGATAAACGATGATTGTATCTTCCGGACGGAAGAAGAGACGAAAGGACGTGTAGACTTGACTGATGTTCCCTTATCTGACCCACAAGGGGAACTATATGTCGATGGCTCTTGTTTTAAATTACCAGATGGCACTACAACTGCTGCGTATGCTATCACCACGCTGCAAACAGTAGTTGAGACATCACAAGTTCCTTATCAATCGGCCCAAGCTGCTGAGCTTGTTGCCTTAGTACGAGCTTGCTAATTGAGTGAGGGACTGGTTGTCAATATTTATGCTGACAGCCAGTACGCCTTTGGAGTCGCACATAACTTTGGGCGACTCTGGGCTGAGAGAGGGCTTCTTACTTCGCATGGCACCAAAATTCAGCATGGGCACCTTATAATGAGGCTTTTGTCTGCTTTGACACTCCCTAAGAAATTGGCTAAGATAAAGTGTAGTGCCCACCGGAAAGTCACTGATGATGTAGGTAGGGGAAATGCTTTTGCAGATCAGACACCTAAGGAAACAGCCCAGACTAAAATGAAAAGAATGTTTGTAGCAGGTCCCACTAGGTGGGTGCCTGAAGTTACCATGTTTGAGGATACACTTGAGAATGTGAAAGAGATACAAAGTGAAGCCACAATGGAGGAATTAGCAGTGTGGCAAGAAAGTACAGCACAATTGAACAATGAGGGATGTTGGATTGATAAGTCAGGGAAGCAGAGATGGATGTTGCCAGATGCATATGTTCTCCCTGTAGTTACGATGGCCCATGGCCCAGCTCATATCAGCGCTAAGGGTATTTGCAAGTTGTTAGACCCTGTATGGCAGAATGATAACATTTCGAAAACAGCTGCACATTTAGTGAAGTACTGCATGGTGTGCATGATGCACAATCCTGGGAAAGGTACCCCTACACCACCCGGTAATTTTGCACCACCCACTTTTCCTTTTGAGGTCCTCCAGATGGATTATGTCGAGCTAGACAGATGCAATAATTAGAAGTATGTTCTGGGAGTTGTCTGTGCTTTCAGTAAATGGGTTGAGGCTTAACCCACTAAAGACAATACAGCTGTTACGACCGCAAAGGTACTCCTGAAGGAGTTCTTTCCTCGTTTTGGCTTGCCCCGTTTGATTTGGAGTGATAACGGAAGTCATTTTAATGCCCAAGTGATTCAGTTAATTTGTGATGGTTTGCACATAAAGCAGAAGTTCCATGCCGCCAACCACCCACAGTCAGCAGGTTTGGTTGAAAAGTACAATAGTACTCTGAAACTGAAATTGGCAAAGATTCAGGAGACGACAGGGTTACAGTGGTCAGATGCTTTACCATTAGCTCTTTTGTCGACAAGAACAATGGCACATTCTAGGACAGGATTGTCACCGTACAAGGCCGTGTTCGGACGTCCGGCAAATGTCTGGGGTGTCCCGCGACCTCAGCAGTTTTCAGTATCTGCTGCTGATTGACTATCTTGCTCAGTTAACTGAAAATTTGCGTTCTATTCACCAACAGGTCCGGGAAGCCCTGCCAGCTACACCAAAGGGACCCGGACATGAGTTTCAGCCTGGAGATTTTGTGCTGGTGCGAAACTTCCAGCAGAAGAAGAGTTTGGAGCCGCGGTGGAAGGGGCCAGAGCAGGTCCTCCTGGCTACACGCACAGCTGTCAAAGTCGCTAGCGGAAAGAACTGGGTGCACGCGACTCATTGTCGCAGGATACCTCTACCCCTGTCCTATGATCAATGGGTGAGGGATGGATTAGGGGACTCCAAGTGTGAGACGGTGCCTCAGTTTGTCCCCTTCAGTGACGCCAAGCTGACCTAGACCAAAACGGATGAGGAAAATGATGAAGTGCTGAATCAAGCAGTACCTCCAGAAATTCGGGCTATCCAGGAGCCCCTTTTCATTGATCCCTCTGTGCCTGGAGTTACTAAGTATAATCTGCGACCTCTGCTGAGGAACAGTGCACCAAAGGAGAAGTCAGTTTAGTTAGGGATGGACTGCGTAAGTTAGGGTGTACTTTGCTATAGTACCAACGGAGTTAGTTTAGGGTGATGTGAGATTTGTGCACTGTTTGAACATTGGACAGGATAGATCGAAAGTATTCCCTTGGGGGTACATTATCCTGATCGACGTGGGAACCCAAGCTTAGGACAGAGCAAGCTCCACCGCCGGTGCTCAAGAGCGCCAACGTTTTGATGGAAAATAGGAGCCTGTACCAGTGAGGCTCTGACGGACACTAGAAACTTGCATATTCTTCTTGCTGGCTCCCTTGCTATATCATTCGCTATGCACCCCTTTGGCAGAATGGTTGCTGATGAAGAGCAGCCAGTGATTCCCCTTGTTCATACATGCATATTTTGGTCTACCAAGAAAAAAATATTATGCGCTATTCTTGTGCTATTACTGCTATTGATTTTGGGTGGGGTGTCCTGGGTTTTGGAATGTGATCAGAATGCACCGTCATGTATTAACCATAAGGCTGTTTCTCAAGTTCCCACGAAAAGGACAGCCCCGAGTAATGCGTTTCTAGACACACATAAAAGGTTTTTTGGAGAAGGTACTGCTTGCTACCCTACTGAGTCTGTTACTAGCTTATGGACTGCATATCCATTGTCACTTGTTAATTACACTTATTCTCGGCCCCCTGATTTCGTAGACGTACAAGGAGTATTTGGGTTTGGTTATCCAGGCCCATGTCTATCATCGAAAACCACGAGGCATAGGTTATCCAGGATGTAACAACAATACTTATTGTGACAATTTCTATATGGAGCAAAAGATTGTAACACTGGCATTACAAAGAATTGACAGTTCCCCGAGAGGCTGGTTATTACCCTGCATGTTGGCCAATTGTTAATTTTACTGACCTCATTCTGTATGCTAATTGCTCAGGGATACTTCTGCGCAAGGGCACGTACTCTATGGTAGATCCAAAGGACCCTTGTACCGTTGGAAGGAATTCCAGGTATGCTGCTGTAGATTATGATAGGCCTATTTATGCGCACCCAGGGTTTTTCTTTTTAATGGGACTTATTCCAATATGCATAATGGTAGACTTGATGTGGCCCTTGGGATGGTATTGCCTCTAGGTGAACACAAGGAGATGATGGACGGAGCGCTGAAACTTTTCAGACACTCACCCCCAGTCACCGATCTGGGTTGAATCCATCATCGTTCTTTAGCTCACTTCGCCACCCTAGTTCAGACACAGCTATATGCAAATCAGTCTTGACCCTGTGCCTCATGGGAACAGTCCAGCCCGAACTGCCAAGACATGTCTTCCTGGGCCGGAAACAATCATCCTGGGACCGGTTTCGGGCTAACAGCCCTCATCAGCCAGGCTAGTTTGCATCCAGTGGCAAAGTGAGCAAGGGACCCACGTCTGGGCATACCCTGCCAACTTAGGGCGAACAAAGCAAACACAAGGAGATGATGAGCTGTTAGCCCGAAACCGGTCCCAGGATGCTTGTTTCCGGTCCAGGGAAGACATGGCTTGGCAGTTCGGGCTGGACTGTTCCCATGAGGCACAGGGCCAAGACTGATTTGCATATAGCTGTGTCTGAACTGGGGTGGCGAAGTGAGCTAAAGAATGATGATAGATTCAACCCAGATCTGTGACTGGGGGTGAGTGTTTGAAAAGTTTCAGCACTCCGTCCATCATCTCCTTGTGTTTGCGTTGCCTCTAGGTGTGCCTTGCAAACATGTGAAGTCTAAGGTCAGATAGGTTAAAAGAACACTGACAAATCTGAGGCTAGTGGTAGCTAAGAGGAATATAGCTCGATACTGGGGCGTCCACCAACTCCCTACACTTAAGAAATGGAGACATTGCTTGGATCTATATATGGTGGCGGAAAAAACAACATATAAAGCAAGGGGATGCCCGCGAAAATTCCAAAAGATTTGGGCACCATGGATAGAATACTATGGCTTAGAAATGGGAGATGAGGAGGAGGGACCAGATTTGATAACAGGGAGATCGGGGAGAGAGTCTTGAAAACTGTTGTCCCTGACATATTGTCGATGGGCGTAGATAATCCATGTATGACCCTCATTAACTATAACTGTATGAAACTTGAATCTAACCTTATGCTCTCTTTCAAGGAAATCAATGCTGTATTTTCTGCCCTACACCAATTGATAATGTCTGACATCCAGTATATATTGTGTATTCACGGTTTCTTTGTTTGTATGTTAAAAACAAAAAAACAAAAAAACAACAGTTAAAAAAAAAAAAAAGAACACTGACAAAGAAATTTGGGGCGACAGACCTTGAAGTCAATAATTATAGTAATGGTGTCACATTTGGGTATATTCTTTCCTCCATTATTACCTTTGGTGGTACTGCAATGGCCAGGGGTGAAAAGGCTAGAGAATATTTTGGATGTAAGCTGCAGATACTGTCTAACTCCACAGTAACGGCTCTGTGTGACATCACCACCCAATTGGAAAGTATGCGGATATATTCAGAGCAAACTAGATATGTTGTTCATTTCATCCTAGCTAAGAGCGGTGGTGTGTGCGCTGTAGTAGGAGACCAGTGTGTAGTCGGGATCACTAATATGGAAAAGAACATTACCCAACACATTTTAGACATCCTAAAAAATGCTAAAGGAATGGAGAGTGGGAACTGGAGTTGGTCATTTTATGGTGGATGAGGTTGGATCCTTGAAAAGGTGATTTATTTCATTGTGATTTTGATTTCTTGCTGTGTCCTGGTCCAGTGTCTCCCCTTTTGTTGCTCTTATTGCACCACCCTTCTCGCCCCTAAGAGAATATCGATTCATGATACTAATGCAACAATTATGATTCAAAAGGAAGTAGAAGACCTCATGGAAATGGATGAGGGTATTTTTGAGATTTCTTCCCTCCTTACTGTTTCCCTTCCTGAAGCTGAAAATATGGAGTGCTCCAAAAACAATTTATTCATGATTTATTGAATTATATGTCTTTTTGCTATTATACCAAAAATGTTTAGCTCATGCTAAAAGGAGGGTCTGTTGGAATAAAAATTATGCTTTCACATTGTTTCACGTACGTTAGCATTCATAGCGCCATTTTGTGTATAAGCGCCATTTTGTATCACGATCGCAATCCATCCTTTGCCATTTCCGAGAAACGGCCTTCTCTAGGTTATGTTTTTTGGAGCTGAGTTTTGCTACACTAATGAATGCACTGTTCTTATTAGCGCATACCTTTCCTTTAGATGTAAGCCTTCTCCCACTTGTCTAGTGGCGGGTACAGGCAGAGTGACCTTGAATAGTAGATAGTGTGTGCCCGGCCCCAGAATCGAAACTTACTCCTTTGTAATTTACTGTCCAGCTGCATCTCTCTGGAAAATCCCATGGTGGGCGTGCTTTCATTGGTTTCAAAGTGTACATAATGTATCGTTATGCTTGCTGATGTCAGTCCCTCTGCAGCACTCCTAAGCAACTGGGCAGATTAGGCTCCGCTCTGAATGTACTCTGAATAAACTGTTATTGGTTTGTATTCTCTACTGTCTGACCGACTCTTCATTTTAGTGGAAGGCTGAGAGGTGGTCATTAGTGACCCGAATCAGGCCACTTCCTTCACAGGCTCTGCACAAGGGTGGAAGGGTTTCTCACTCAATCTTTGAATTTGATAGAGAGGTTCTGTAGAATTGTTTGCAGGAGAGCAAACAACAACTGCAGAAAAAGTGATCGGGTTGCTCCAGGAACTTGTACCCCATTGGTCAGAGGGTGCCCAGGAGTCACTTCTGCTGTTCCAAACATAAATGTGGCATTTCCAGGCACAATACTTTCTGGAGCTAGGGAAGATTAGAAGAAGACTGGACCTGCTGTCCTTAAACTGAAAAGAGCCCTAAAGGATTGGACCTGCTGCCCGTGTACCCAAGACAAAGACGTGGACTCCAACAGTCAGTTGCCTGACCTTCTGTGTGGCTAAGGTACACAACAAGCTGCAAGTAGCTTTTCTCCTGAAGTACCCAGCTGACCAGTGGCAACTAGATTGAACCCTACTGTTGGGCTCTGCCTGAAAGTCTATAAGAGCATCCCTGGAGGTCCTGGGCCTTTAGATGTGTACTCCTGTGGTTGTTCGAGGACCAGAAGAAAATTTGGTGCTTTTGATAACGTTTCCTCCAGAGCTTCAGCAGGACCCACCAGAAAGTGTTCAGCTGGCAGTTCCATGGCATTGGATTGAATTTGAGCTTTGTCCTGGTCAAGGCTTCCAGCACCTCTGAGAAAAAAAAGTTCCATTCTGCGTTGCAACTTAGAAACTTTTCAGCACAAAATCTCCAATGCTCTAGGGGCACCAACCTGCTTCAAGTATCTGGCTTTCAGTCCCACGGTGGTGGCTACAATTTCAGCATGGTCTGCTAAGGAAGGCTTTTTCTACCCAAAAAGAGACAAAATCCCTTACTGCATGGGGACTTAGAATACATTTCAATGCCTTTCTTTTAAAAAAGTGACAATGTCTCTCTCTGAAATAGAAACTTCTTCAAACTTTGATTTTCATTCTTTTCATCAGTACAAATCAACTTGTATCTGGCCAGGGGTCACTCATGGTTGGCCTAAACTCACGCCTAGGTCCTGATCTACAGCTCCCATAGACTATCATTGGTGTTTTGTGGCGCTATTTTCACTTAAATCTTTAAAAATCATTATCTCTAGTTGCCCTTATTGTATTTTGTTGTCTTGGGGTCATTTTACTTATTACATTTTTCTCTATTTTTACAAATTGTGTTTTCTTGTGCTGTGTCTGACTTTTTAACTGTTTTGATACGTTTATATACATTACACATTTTCTCTAAGTTAAGCCCGTCTCCTCTATGCCTAGCTATCAGGGGTTGTGCTTAGGTTTAAATTACTGAAACCTGTGACTGGACCTAACAGGTTAGTGATGTTATTACTTGTGTTGGACTACTATTCGCCTCAATTAATGATTCACTTTCTTACCAGTACTAAAATAGATTATAAATCACGAAATCTAAAAAATATATAACATGTAAATTATGGTTTGTATTGTTTTATAGGGTTCTACCTTAAACCGTTCTATGTCATCTACTTGAATAAAATCTACTTGAATTATCAAAATGATGTGAAAACTAAAATACAATTTGTAGGTGAGTACCGCCATTCATGTAATCAATGGTTTCTTAGTAATCAGTTGATTTCTTGTGCTCTCCAATATATGGCTCTGATCTATGGTAATTGTACACTGGACTATAGCATAATTATATTGATGCATATGCCTTTATATATGTAAATATATATATATGTATATCTAATCAAAAACTTGCAAATGAGGTTCAAAATACATTTTTTATTCATTTCTTACAATCCAGAATGAATTGCCACATTGGTCACGAAACACGTCTGTAGTAAAGATGCCGGAGACAGGGCTTGTCTTGAGAAGATTTATTGTAAGGCTACATGGAAGTGGAGCCAGCTAGGAAGCAGCCAGCTCCAACAGAAACAACCTCAAGAGTGAACTATGTACATTCCATGTTCCTAGGCAACCAGAAACATTCCAAAAAGAACAAGGACAATACATTTAATAGTTAACACATGAAATATATAAGATAGCATAACACAGAATATTACATTACCTTCCCTTCTTCTAAAAAAACAAACAAAAAAAAAACACTGAAAAAAAAATAACTTTGTTTCTATATCTTGCAGGTTTGGCAATAACTCAGGAGCTCCTTCTCACATTCCCCTGGACTGAATCTGTTTTAACGGGAAGGGAACTCCACTGGATGGAAGAAGAATGAGGACCATTACATCGAACTTTGGCAACCTTGCTAAGGTTCCACCAAAACCCCCCATCCACCTGGACGGCATTTCCCACCAACTTAAACACATTAACAGGTGCACCAAATTTGCTTTCACCTTTGTTAACATGGTACGATTTCTTTATCTTAACCATATCACCAACTTTCAAAGTTGAAGTCTTGAAACCTTTCTTTGAGTCAAAACAAGCCTTTTGCTTAGATTGTGTGGAAGAGACATTCTCCTTAACAATGGACATCAATCTTGAGACGTCCGACTCCGAATTCATCCACTTGGACATCCACCCAGGTCGGAAGGATGTGTTGGCCTTCCTTCCCCTCATTAATTCAAAGGGAGACACCTTAGTGGAAGAATGGGGAGTGGTTCTATAAAACCAAATCATACTGTTTAGAGCGCTCAAAACGTCATGGTTGCTAGCTTTAGCCCATTTCACACAATCACCAACAACACGATTCATCCTTTCTACAAGTCCGTTCCCTTGGGGATGATATAGGGAACTTTTCACATGTCTTACTCCAGAAAAGCAAAAATGATTCAAACTCTTTGCTGACAAACTGTTTCCCATTATCCGAAACCAGGATTTCTGGAAACCCCTCCCTCGACCAGACATCACTCAAAAAATCAACAACACTTTTAGTGTTGGCCTCCCTGACAAGTTTAAACTCAGACCATTTTGAGGCATAGTCGATGAGGACTAAAATGAATTTGGAACCTCCAGAGAGCATCTCATATGGTCCCATGACATCCACACCAAGTTTAACCCAAGGACCATCAGGACACTCAATGGGCATAAGAGGGGGAACAGAAATTTTAAGAGCTTTATCTGATGACCTACAAACACAACAGTTGGCAACAAGGTCATCAATTTCAGAATGCATGCCAGGCCACCAAAAGGCATCACGAACACGGCGTTTAGTGAAAGAAGAACTTAAATGTCCTTCATGGGCCCTCTCAATGATCTCTTTCTTGAATACATGTGGAGGAATTAGTTTGTCACTCCGCAACAGGATACCGTCTTCTAAAGAGATCTCACTCTCAATTTTAGAGAATGGTTGCAGTGAAGGAGAAAGCACTTTCTCCCTTGGCCATCCGTTCCTAACAAGGGTACAAACTTCTTGGAGAATACAATCATTGCAAAAGGCTGATCTCCATTCATTTTCTGAACAGAACTTAAGTTCAGGTATATCCACGGCTGCAACCAGACAATCTTCGCAATCCTCATCGATAAGATCTGAAAAGGAAATTTCGTCATCATAAACCCCTATGGCAGGAAACTGGGAGAGAAAGTCTGCCCTGCCATTCCTCCCACCAGAAATATGCTTAATATCAAATTGGTACTGGAGGAGCTTGGTGACCATCCTCATAATCCTGGGAGTACAACATTTACTTAAGCTGCAACCCAAGATATTGACTAGAGGCTTATGATCCGTTTGAAGTAAGAAACGTTTTCCCCAGATGTATGGACGAAACTTTTCAATGGCCCAGGAGCAAGCTAAAAGTTCTTTCTCAATAACGGAGTATTGCAACTCCGCAGCCCTTAGAACTCTGGACACTAATCCAATTGTGTTTTCCACTCCATCCTCCACCTGCGTTAAGGTCGCACCTAGGCCCACTTGGCTAGCATCAACAGTTAAACAGCACGACAAACTGGGGTCAAAAGGCTTGAGGACAGTGCTTTTGCCCAGGAGAACCTTAACTTCACTAAAAGCAGACGCACACTCATCGCTCCATACAAACTTGGTCCCTTTCTTAAGGAGGTTGCTAATCGGGTGAGCAATGGTGGCATAGTGAGGGATGAATCTGGAGTAATATTCACACAGCCACAGTAGAGATTTAACTCCAGTCTTGTCAGTGGGAGTAGATGCATTAGCGATGGCTTCAAGAAGACCGGGTCTGGGCCTAACTCCTTCATGAGTGAGTACATGACCTAAGTATTCCACTTCAGTACAATTTTTTTTGCATTTTTCAAGTTTTAATACAACACCATGCTGCTGAAACAAACTTAGAACTTTGTGCAAAATGCGATCATGCGAAGAGGCATCCTTTGCAAAAATGAGCACATTGTCTTGGAAGACCAATACACCGTCAACCCCCTTAAGTGTGTTGTTCATCACCCTCTGGAATACCGACGCTGCCAATGCTAGGCCGAAAGGCATTTGTCGGTACTGAAAAGTAGCCAGAGGGGAAACAAAGGCGGTAAGGTGACGGGAATCCGGATGTAGCTCGACCTGGTGGTATGCGCTGGCAAGGTCGAGCTTGGTAAAAAACTTAGCCCCTTTGGTGGAAGCGAAAAGATCGTTGATTTTAGGAAAAGGATGTGAGTCAACCCAGATCTCTCTGTTGAGAGACCTTAAATCAACACAGACCATGAGCTGACCACACCTCTTCCTGGCAACAACCAGAGGAGAAAGCCACAGAGAGGACTCTGCAGGCTCAATAACACCTTTCTCACATAGTTGCAACAATTCTTTTTCCAGGTCATCCCTCACACTGTAGGGCACGCCTCTAAGTTTGTGTTTTACAGGGACCGAGCCCTCTTTAACAATTATTCTGTGTTTAAAGCCTCGAATTTTCCCTAAATTGCTACCAAGAACAGAAGGAAATTTATCTTTCAACATTTGAATGTCATCAAGACATCCCACCACAAGCACTTGCTCCTTGGTTCCTGGTTTGAGGATCATGACAAAGAGGCCTTGATGGAACCAACCTAATATGTTAAGTCCTTTCAGCGCAACGTAGATTTTCCCTTTTATTTTTCTCCCCTTGAAACACATCTCCTCCTCAAAGAATCCCAATAGTTCAATTTTACGACCCTCATATGACACGGGAGAGCGGTCTGGAGGAGATAGAGTGTTATGTCCCGTATAGAGGCCCTAATATAGACCCGTTCATACATGCCCTAATATGGACGTATTCATATTTGCCCTAATACGGTCATATTCGTACTTGCCCTATTATGGTCTAAACCGCATATGCCCTATTACGGTCATAACTGTACATGTCCTATTATAGTCATGATTCCTTATATAGGCATGATCATTCACCTACATTCGTTCTCACTAGTACACAATGAGCTCTGAGGGCTGAACGTTATCTAGTCTGTGGTTTTGAATACAGCAGGGTTTTTCCCAAACACAGGCCCACACTGTACTCATCAATTATGCATGGCTCTCTAGGAATACACCACCTGCATAATATATATGTACAAAGTTCACCCCTGACGTCTTCCTCACGTCTAACAAGGGCCAATACGAACCATACGAAGCAACCAGAGTCTTCAGGTATAAATATACCACATCTTACCCCAGTAAGACAGAGGGAACCGAGACTTCCATGCTGACACACTGACGAGAGACGCTGAGGCTCCTGCATGCAGTCGTTCCAGCTGACAGCGGTCTAACACAGCCCTTGCGGGGTATCCAACTCGAGACCAGGACAGGGTCCCACACTCTCTCTATTCAGGTATGGGGGTTTGACTAAATCCTAGAAGGATTCTTGGCTCTTAGGCTTTTAGACCTACAAACATATGCTAGGTACACTCAGGTACATCTAGTTAGGCATCGTAGGAGTACGCGCACTTTTTATAATGCTTTTTATATTCATGTATGTATTCATGATTATTGCAATATGGTAGAACTGTTCTATCCCTTTGCTTTTATCGTACTGCTGATAATATATCTCTGCTATTGTTTGCTGGTTTCTGCAGCACATATATTTTACACTAGAATAACAACTGTTCAATAAATACTTATTGAAAGCCCAGACTGCTTATTCTGTGTAACTCTCTGAGACAAACCGAATAAGTAAGCACGAGTGACTGAGCGAAAGGTAGTATATTGTTTCCACGATTCTGAGGAATTTGTGTTGTCATGATCTAAGGTTGCCAGAAACTAATCTCTCCCAGATAAGAGAAGATTCTAGTGGCACTGTGAGCTAGCTAATGCAAATCCGGCTAACATATGCGGTGGGGGTGCACAGAATCAGTCTGCCACCAAGCCCACAGCTTATGTTATCCAAACGCGCAGGTCCTGCATGGGTACTATAGGAACTACACGACATGGCGCCACCAACTTTGGTTTGGTACTTATTTAACAGTAGAATCTGAGTAGTTCAGTCGTGCTATTCTCAGAGAACCTACTCACAAAACCCCAGAGACGTCTGGAGTGGGTGGGCACAAAATCCGCCGCAGCTGAGTAATACAAAAATACTATTTATTGGCTGTTGGTTAATCAAGCTTGAAGGACATTTAGTTCCTAAAAATTGTGCATAACCCTTATCTTATTTCCCTTTGAACACTTCTTCCTCTAAACATGTCTGATACCGAGACAGGGGACCAGAGAGTTAACCTCTTCCTTTTAGAAGGAGAAGGAGATCCTGAAAATGCAATACAGATTGCACCAAAATTCAGAAGGACAGTCACCATAAGACTATTAGAAAATGGCTTACAAGCACGGGTGGCATAGTAGTTTTCGTGATTGAGGCACACGAATCAAACAAAACAGAGGTATTCTATTCATGGGTTACATTCCCAGCTTCAAATGCCATAACAAAGACATTTCACTACTACATAGCAGGAAATGCACCAAGGGAATATGCCCCGTTTGAGGACATAGAAATTCCACTCACTTGCCAGGAACATTTTTACTGGTTTAATGGCGCCCTACCCCACGTACGACAAAGAGTAAGATTAGGCCCGCTCGGAGGAGACGGGGCCACATGGCCAATACTAGCGGCTTACACACCGCATCCTGACATTGGAACAATGCCACAGCCAGAATTACTCGTACAACACAGAGATTTAATTAAAATCTTCAGAAACCTGACACAATTCGTCATGAGGACTTTAACAATCCAACCTGCACCAGCAGGTGCAGCAAACAGTACTCCAGTTCAGGGTACAGGAAATAAAATTACTCCTCAAACATTACACGCAGTAATGGGCAAAATGCCCGCAAACGCAAACAAATACCATTCTGGATAGCGCAGAAAATAACTTCAGCTTGAGGCAGTATTCCCGAATACTACCACCTATGAAAACACAGAATTCTAACAATCTGCTTGCCCATGGGGATCACACCACAAGTAGAGGACTGCACCTCTTGGGGTTCAGTCTTTGCTGCCATATATACCAGAACACATGGTATCCCGTCCTTAGCAGTAATACCTGATGTATTGAGACAGATACAAAATGAGTACGGAGCAGAACCTGCCCTTAACTTAGGGATGAAGTTACTAAATAACTTTGACCAGGTATCAGCCATAATACTAGCTAATATTAAAGGGGAGGCAGCTTCAGTGGCGATCCGCCAACGCCTAAGGGAGTTCAGTCCAGAGGATCATCAACACGAACTACCCAAAATAATTGAAACTGCATATGCAGAATTAGGCAGAGACAGTCTAGGTGGGAAAGCATTAAAACCACAACTGGTGGGCAGTCCTGAAAAGGACACTACAAAGCAGACGCCTACTTCTTCTAAAAAGAAGTGGGAAAATAAAAAACAACAAAAGTCTAAAGACAGCAGATCTCAATCCAGAGATAAGTCTCCTCAACAGGAGCCCTCTGAAAGGAGGTATAACCTCAGGAATAGGGATAATATTAAAAAACCTGACAGGTATCAGGATACTGATACTCGTTCCTCTCGTTCCTTTCAGGGTTAATCAAAAAACTCAGAGAGGGAAGGACGGTCAGAACACAGACAAGAGGAGCGTACAAAGTCCAGAGACACGCAACGCGCTGCGGACTACGCACCTAAAAAACGGATAAACAAAAATCAAAACCTCAGTTCAAAAAGAAGAAGGTAGCAGGTCTCAAGATCAGACATGCCCAGAATTCTGAGGACACAGCTTCTGAACGGGGAATGGGCTCTGACGATGCTAGACAGCGCGGCAGAAGTAACGATAGCTCGCCAGAACCTGAAGGGATTTCTGGTGACAGCGGAGTTGAGTGAGTATATCACGGTGGAAACACCTGATACTCGGGTAAGTGTCCCACATAAGTTACATGAGATAACACTCCGGATGGAGGGGGACAAGCCCAGAAAAGTTAAAGGTCTTGTTAGACCTGGCATCCTCGGCGCGGGTCTCCCTTCCATTTTTTGATGATGCCTCCAATGTTATTGATCTGTTTTTGCTGGTTTAGATGCTTTGGGCACTGTGCCACTGCTATTCAGTGCCACAGTGCAAGTGCTCCCTATTGTAAATTGATGTATGTATTAGTGACTCCATGATTGGATGATTGGTTTACTTGTCAGTCCCTAGTACAGTGCACTGAGTGTGCCCAGGGCTTGTAAATCCAATGCCGCTGGTGGGCTTGCAGCACTGGTTGTGCCACCCACAGAAGCAGCTTGTAAAATGTGTCTCAGGCCTGGCATTGCAGAGCCTGTGTGCAGCCTAGGGCTGCCATGTCGACTTGGTGAGTACACCCACTTACCAGTCCCTAAACCTTCCCTTTACTGCATGTTGGTCACCCCTAAAGTAGGCCCTAGGGCAGGGTGCATTGTAAGTACAAGGTGGGACATGCCCTGGTGTGTGTGGCATGTCCTAATAGTGAATTACTGCCATTTTCGTTTTTCACTATTGCAAGGCTACCTGCTCCCCATAGGCCAGAATGGGCAGACTGACTATTACACCTTATAGTCAGAACTGACCCAGGGAACATGGTAGAAAAACGAATTTAGTATGCCTGAACTCAGGATGATAAAATACATCTTTTAGTGAAGTTGGTTTTAACATTCTGTGTTTGAAAATACCACTTTTAGAAAGTGCGTATTTTCCTGCCTAACTATCCAAGCCTGCCTCTGCTAGGTTGTGTATTCCTTGTCTGGAGATTGAGTGACAGGGGCTGGGGGTGGCTACAGGAGACAGGGTGAGTCAGCACAGGGCTGAATAGAAAGATCTGCATCCAGAGTGGAGGGAGGAGTTGCACCTGGGTCTGAATAGGGCTGTGTCTGCCTTCCACAATGCTGGCTCCACCTCCTGCTGGGCGGCTGAGCACTCTGCCCCACATTCTGAAAGGAAAGAAGGAGTCAGAAAAACAAAGTGCTCCAGGACTGACCAGAACTGGTTTTGGGCTAGGCAGAGGCCTCTCTGCCTCCAGAGAACAAAGAGAAAAGGTGTATAAAAAGGGGACCCAGACCCCTAGGAAATTAGATCACTTTTGGGAAACAAGAAGAAACCTTTGCTGAGGAGGGGAACCAAGAAGAAACTGAGGAGAGACTATCCCTAAGCCTGAAGTGCTGCTTGGGGGATTGGCCTGCAGTGGTTTGCCTGACTGCCAAAGAAAGGAGAAGGGAACTGTGTGTGTACTTTCATCAACTTGTGAAGGATCTCCAAGGGCTTGATTTTAGAGCTTGCCTCCTGCTGAAGTCTCAGGGACAACAGACTTCACCCACCAGCTCCCCCTGTATTCCCTTGCTGGGAATTTGGACCTTCTGACACACTTGCGTGTCTCTGGGAGCTGGAAGCGCGACTCAACACGAAGAAGCGTGTCACCGCAGCCGCTGAGTCACGCATCGCCGGAGAAGAGTGTCGCCGTCGCATCAGACGCCGGCGCATCCCCGAAGAAGCGCGCCACATCCTTCGAAGCGCCTCGCAGCACCGGAGAAGAGTGTCGGCGTCGCATCAGACGCCGTCGCATCCCCGGGGCAGAGCATCGACCTCGCATCAGACGCCGATGCATCGCAACACGAGGCGCGCCCCGCATCCCAGGAGAAGATTGTCGACCTCGCATCAGACGCCGTCGCATCGCCAGGGAAGCGTGTCGCAGGGCCTGTCGCGGCTCCAAAGACTCATCGCAATCGCCACACGGCCGTCGGGCGTGCACGCATCACATCCTCGTTGTCGCAACCTCAAGAAGACGCCACTTTGTTTCTTTTGCACCAGATCTTCAACGCATCACCGTCCTTGCGTGTAAGGGACTACCGCTTCACCTTCCCTGCAACACTTTTCGTTGCCCTGCGTTACGCATCTTAAGGTACATTGAACTCAAAGTGTCGCATTTTCATTTTAAGAGACTCAAGCTAATTCTACCATCCTTAAAGTACAGTATTGTGGATTATTTATGTCATTTATGGTCTTGTGGTAAATCTATATAAAAGATACTTATTTTTATAATACAACCTGTGTGGTGTCCATTTGTAGTGTTGTCACTGGATTACTGTATGTGTTCACAAATGCTTTACACACTGCCTCTGAACTAAGCCTGTCTGCTCGTGCCAAGCTACCAAGAGGGTGAGCAGGGGTTATTTCAGGAGTGTACCCCCTTATCCTGACTAGAAGCAAGGGTCCCTATTTGGACAAAGGTACCTACCTCTGCCAACTAGAGACCCCCTGTTCTAACAGGTCTTTTTTGGAAAAATCTGTCATCTGGTTATGACATTCTATTAGCAGAACAAGACTGGCCGCCAGCATTCGTCATGGAGTGCCCTAGGGGAGAAACTGTAATGTTTCCAGCCTTTTCCGACCTTGTTCCCATACATTTAAAACAAGCATTGTATAAAAATCATGTTGGTTGGGATGAAGATTCAACCCACCACGTGATCCCGTTAAAAGTTTCCCCAAATGCTCAAAGGCAATACCCTATAAAGCCGGAAGCTAAAAACAAGTCAGGGAGATTCTAGACCAACTAGAATACCAGGGGTGATTGAAAATTGCACTTCACCTATGAACAATCCTTTGTTTCCCGTAATGAAACCTGACAACACATATCGTTTAGTTTTGGATTACAGACATTTAAACACTTGCACAAAGACATTTGCAGTTCAAAATGCACATAGTGCCGCATTAATGAATAACATTGTGCGCAAAAAATACAAAACAACACTAGATATCTCAAATGAATTTTTCTGCCAAAATATAGCGCCTGAGAGCAGGTATCTGATCGCATTCAGTACGTTAGGGTCCCAGCGACAATTTTGTCGACTAGCCCAAGGGTATAAAAATAGACCCGGGGTATTTTCAGCAAGAGTAACAGAGTTACTCCAAAATTTGGATGAAGAAGCACTGTCCTATGTGGATGATATTTATCTGACGGACGATGACTTAAAGAGGCACTTGACCAGGGTGAGCACCATTATTATGGGATTCGCCTCTGAGGGCTACAAATTTAATTTCAAGAAATCAAAAATTGCCCACCTCAGTGTCCTATTTTTAGGATACGAGCTGTCAAGTGAAGGAAAAAGCCTAGCAGCTCACTTTAGAAAAGTGTGCGCTGCTCCAACCTCCAAAATCATTAAAGAATTTACAATCAATTCTGGGATTCCTAAATTTTGGTCGAACATACATTTTGGATTACGCAGAAAGAGTAAAACCTTTCTACGACTTAATAAAACCTGATTTTTCAGTCAGACAATGGACACAGGAACATACAAATATCCTGCGTTCCCTACAGGAAGACATGATAGCTTCTAAACATTTACAGACACGCGTAAACATACGCAACTTAGTGATCCGAGTCATAGCGGGTCAATGCGGGTCCACTTATTTGACTTTCAATGAAGGCGAAACGGTACCGATCGCATACAAATCACACCTGTACACAAACGCAGAGATGCGTTTCACTTCAAAAGAAAAAATCCTGACAGCAGTGCAGACCGCTGTAGCAAGAGAAAGAGCTCTGGCTCAGGGTAAACGCATAATTGTCGTGACTCCAGTACCAGCTTTAGAAGCTGTTACAAAAGCTAGCATTGCAAATGCGAAAGCCTTACATCCCAGATGGATACAATGGGCTAATTCTCTTACTGCAATGGATGTTGAATACAGATGTAGGAGAGTAGGATCTGCTTCACATGGGTACCCCCACTTTTTGCTGATGCTTCACTGTTTTTCGACTTTAGTCTGGCTGGGGCCCTGCTAATCAGAACCCCAGCCTAGCTGCTTCCTCTCTAAAATGGTTTTCATGTGCCTCAGGCACATCTCTGATTGGAATCTGGAGTGCCCTTATAAGTCCCTAGTATATGGTATACTATGTACCCAGGGCATAGGTACCTCAGAGGCCTACCAGGGGCTGCAGCATGTATTGTGCCACCCCTGGAAGGCCATCCAAAATGACACCACAGGTCTGCTACTGCAGCCTGGGTAAGGTGGTGCATGCACCCCTTACAGTGGTATAGGCTACCTATATCACTACCATTGCACACACATATAAACCTATAAGTCACTCCTATGCAGGCCTTACCAATCCTGAAGGCAGAGTGCTTGGTTTTTATGTGAGAGGGTGCCCCTGCATGAGCAGAGCCCCTCTACAGCATTCGGAGTCCCTCCTCTGATGCTGTTTGTGTTACAGCCTGACCATATACTCTTAAGTGCATTATATCCTCGCGGTACAATGCTAACTTTGAACTGGCTGCACCAAAACATGTCGTGTTTGGTGTCAAACATCTTGGAATACTACCCCCCCGCCAGTCCTGGCGGCGGGGGTAGCATTCCACCCTTCTAGAGGGAGAGACATGTACACACCGGGCTACCCGGTAACTTCTTTCCAGAGCCCTGGCATCACAAAATGGATGCCGCTGCCACAGACACGGGTCTGGCCTCCTGTTGCTGACTGAAACTCCGGCAGGGGAGGCCTGGACAATATGTTTCCTGTCGCAGGGAGGTGTAACCACCTCCCCAGACAGGATAGTGTGTATTGGGGCTGGGCGGGAGCACCCTCTGGTGCTTTGAAGTCCTGCACTGGGGGCACATTTGGTGTCCCTCTGCATATGCCAGTTCAAACCGGTTGCAGGGGCTACCTGCCCCTGCTCTGGCACGAAACTGGACAAAGGGAATGGGTGTAACCACCCCTCTTCCCTGACCCTCCCATAGGTGGGTCCCCAGAGTATGTCCAACCCCCTAACTTTGTATAAGTATGGGACCCCAGTCCTTAGGACTTTAGATTAACCTGGACGAAACTCTGACACTGAATCCTGGACCTTCGACGCTCTACTTAAAGACTAGAGGACTGAAGCATCTCCCTTGGGGTCAAGGAGTGACTCCCCTGCTTGGCAGGCCCCTAAGAAGCAATTGTTCGGTCTGCATCGCTGAAGCTCCCGCCGGACGCCAAAATCTTTGCATCACCAGAGGTGGATTTCCAGACTTCCCCAAGGCTGCCCTGAGTCCCCAGTAAAGCTGAGGCCCATAGCTGTCGTGGGTAACGTGGAACCATGACCCCTGGACACCGAGCACATTTGCAAGTGCACCCTCTTCCTGGTCTCCCACGAAGTTGTGCTTTGGGCTTCGAGTAGCCCCCGCCTCCAGCACCGACTGCACCGAAGATCACTGGCCTCCACTCCACGAGTGTCCTGTGAGCCAGCTCCAAGTGCATCCACTCGAGGCTCCTTCGCGGTCGCTAGTCCATTGGCTAGTGGGCCCTTCCGAAGGCAACTCTTCTTCTGTTTGGGCTTCCCTGGTTGCTCCAGACGTGCCCTGACTTACCCTCACTGGGTGAGTCCCTCAGACCTTGCTGGTCTGTACCACCGTCCTTCTTCTATTTCCACGAGACTTGCCGTTGCCAAGGCTTGTTGGGTCCAATCCGGTCGCCGACACCGCAGCAATCGACAGACGTCATGGGACAGCTCGAATCCAGCTCCTGGTTGTTGTCGACGCCTCCTGGACCTCGTGGCTGAAGAGTCAAGACGACCGTCAACCTACCTGAAGCACCCGACATCGGTGGGCATCTGCTCATCGCCTTCCTGGTCACTGGCTAGTGACCCAGACTCTGTCCCCTCTGCTTTCAGGTTCTTCAGATCTTCGATCCACCTTTGGATCCACCCGAACACTTTCGACTTGGTCGCCAGCAGCACTTTGCAGCAGATCGCCATTGAAAACGACGACGAAACCCGACCCCGAAAGACACCTATGCACCCGGCTCCCCTGGGTGAGGTAACTCGAGTACTCCGGTTCTCCCGTGGGTATAGACTCTAGAACAGCCTAGTTCTAAAGGGGTTTGCTCCAAGTCCTCCTCTAAGTGTCCTTTTTCTTTAAAACTCCAACCGCGACATTCCCCATAGAAGTCAACGGTGGCTCGCGGCTGTGTTCTCACACTGCACGCGTCCCCCGTGGGTCCCTTGTGTCACTACCTTGGGTGGTTCCTTGAGGGCCAAGCACTTCTACAGGCTCTAGGCCTTGTGTCTAGTTCAGTCGTGGTTCTTATACCACTTTATTGGTATATGGTTTGGTACGCCCCTAGGGCTCAAACGTGTATTTGTGCTATTACTGTTGATAACTGACTTGTAACTTATGTACTTCGAACTCTAGCCTCATAAAGAGACTAGAGGGGTGTGTTTAATACTAAATACATATATTTTAAATATATACCTGGTGTGGTCCTCTTTCATTTGGTCACTCAAGAGATTATAGACTGGTAAAACAAGCTGCTTTACATTCCTTCAAGACTTAGCCTGAAGGCTGCTCTCCATAGCTACCACTAGGATAGCTTTCAATAAAGGTTGTCTTTAACCTATCTCCAATAAGGGGTTGTTTGGACTGGTGCAAGGTGCCCACTATAATTAGTGGACAGCATATACCAGGCCAATTTCTCACATTGGTGTGCAGCGTGTGGGATTCCAGCTTGCTATTGTTTTAAAAGATAATCTCAATTGAATTGATCAACTGAAAACCACTAAGGGTACCTTAGGTACATATAAAACAAGCTTAGGATACAGTAAGTTCTACTGAACTTAGAGTTGTGTGTTAAGGGATAGCACACCCTTTCTACAACTCAAGGGAGTTTAGTAGGCCACACTAGAGTAGGTAGTGCATACACCACACCACACTAGTAATGTCTTCAGGGCCAGGAACCAGTGGGTCCCAGCCAGAAGCCAATGGGCTTCTTCCCTCCAAGTATGATCATCTTCCATTCTTGGAATTGAGAGCATTAAGCACTGCTAGGAAACTGAAGACAGGCAAAAGTGCCAACACCCAACGCCTCATAGAGGTACTCCTGGTGGATGATCTCAGAAGACTACCAGGGTCCGAAGGGGTAGGCAGACAGGGTGGGGCAGAAGATGAGGAAGGGGCCAGGGATGACAATAACCAGGACCCAACCTCTGAAACTGGCCAGGAAGGTGACAATGACCTTGACCTGGATAATCCAGCTACTCTTGAGGAGGAGGATCAGAATGACCTCCCCTTTGTCCCCCCAGGAAGAGTTGAGAGTGTGCCAAGAAGGGTTAGATCTCCTTCTCAGGAGTCTAACCACTCTGACACCTCAGTATGGACCTATGTAGGAAGGTGGAATCTGACTATATGGTTGCCCCCACTTTTTTTATGGTGTTTTGCTGGTTTATGACTTAGTTGGACTGGGACCCTGCTATTCAGGGCCCCAGTCTATCTGCTCTCTCTAAACGACATGGAGTGCACTCTAGGTGCACTAGTGATTGGATACTGTGGTGCCTTATGAGTCCCTAGTATATGGTACCTTAGGTGCCAAGGGCATAGGTACTTCACAGGCCTACCAGGGGCTGCAGCATGTATTATGCCACCCCTGGGAAGCAGTCTAAATCTGACACCACAGGCCTGCTACTGCAGCCTGGGTGAGGTGGTGCTAGCACCCTCACTGAGATATAGGTTTCCTATATCTCTCCTGCACACACATATAAACCTATCAGTCACCCCTAAGGCAGGCCCTATCAATCCTGAGGGCAGGGTGCTTGGCTTCTATGTGAGGGGGTGCCTCTGCCTGAGCAGGGCCCCTCTGCAGCTCTCAGAGTCTATTCTCTGGTGCTGTTTGTGGATGCGGTTAAACCATATACTATTAAGTGCATTATATCCTCGCGGTAAATGCTAACTTTGGAATGGCTGCATCAAAACATGTCGTGTTTGGTGTCAAACATCTTGGAATACTACCCCCGCCAATCTTGGTGGCGGGGGTAGCATTCCACCCTTCTAGAGGGATAAGACATGTACCTGCTGTGGAAACGCGGTAGAATCCTAAAGAGCCCTGGCATCACAAAATGGATGCCACCAGTCACAGACACTGGGCTGCCCTCCTGCTGATGACCGAAACTCACAGTGGAGGAAGCCCAACAATAGGCATCCTGTCACAGGGAGGTGTAACCACCTCCCAGACAGGGTTTAGTGTATTGGGGTTGGGTGGGTGCACTCTTAGAGTGCTTTGAAGTCCTGCACTGGGGGAGCAGAAGGCTCCTCTGTGCATATGCCAGTTCAAACCAGCTCAGGGGCTACCTGCCCTGCTCTGGCGCGAAACTGGACAAAGGGAAGTGGGTGTAGCCACCCCTCCCTTGACCCTCCCATAGGTGGGGTCATAGAGCTAGTCCATCCCCTCTTTTAGTATAAGAGGGGGAACCTTGCCATTGCAAAGCAGATAACCCCTGGACGACGCTCTACAGAAGAATCCTGGCCCTTCGACGTTCCACTACCTTTGGAAGACAGAAGAATCTCCTTGGAGTCAAGGAGTGACTCCCCTGCTTGGCTGGCACCAAAAACGACAACGACAGTCACAAACTACGCCGCTCCCGCCGGAGTCCGAAGTCCCTGCAGCCCAAGAAGTGGATTTCCTGACCTCTCCCAGGCCATCGTGAGTCCCCAGTGAAGCTGAGGCAAGTGGACCCCACGAGTAACGAGGAACCGCGACCCCTGGGTACCGTGCACTATTGTCGAGTGCAACCCCTTCACAACGTTCTACGAACTTGTGCTTTGGACCACGTGTGGTCCCGACCTCCAGCAGGAATCCCTCCGAAGATCAGAGGCCTACACTGTCCCGAGTGACCGTGGGCCCCTGTTGAGTGATTCCGCCCGAGGTGTCTTTGCGATCCCTTGCCCGCTGGCTTGTGGGTCCCCAGAAGACTTCTTAAAGAAACCAAAGGGCTCCCCTGGTTGCTCCAGGCCTGCCCTGACTTACCCTCACTGGGTGAGTCCCTCAGACCTTGCTGGTCTGCGCCATCGACTTTTCTTCATCTCCCCGAGACTTGCTGCTGCCAAGGCTTGTTGGCTCCAATCGAGTTGCCGACACCGCAGTCAGCTGCAGACATTGAGGGACCCACCGAATCCAGCTCCTGGTCGTCGTCGACACCTCCTGGACCACGTGGCTGAAGAGTCAAGGCACCTGCAACCGACCTGAATCAACCGACGACGGTGGGCATCCATCTTCCTTGCCCCGGGTCACTGCCAAGTGACTTTGAACACTGTCCCCTCTGCTTTCAGGTCATCCTTCTTCAGAATCCAGGCTTGGATTCCACCGGACACTTCTTCAGCTACCGCAAGCAGCAAGTCTTCTTTGTTCGCCATTGAAAACGACGCCGCGACCCGACACCAAAGGACACCTGTGCACCCGGCTTCCCTGGGTGAGGTAACTCCAGCACTACGGTGCTCCTGTGGGTGTGGGCCCTAGAACTACTTACCCTGTAAGTGACTTGCTTGTAGGTTCTCCCGAAGTATCCTAAAACTCTTTATTTCCAACCGCGACTTGCCCCATTGAAGTTAACGGCGATCCGCGCCTGTGTATCCACACTGCACGCGTCCCCCGTGGGTCCTTTACTTACCTGCCTTGGGTGGTTTTGTGAGGCCCCAGCACTTCTGAAGGCCCTAGGCCTTGTCTCCCTGCAAGTCGTTGTTTCTAAGTCTCTTACTTAGTATATGGTCTGGTACGCCCCTAGGGCCCCAGCCATATTTTGTGCTTAACTTATTGTGAAACGTTGATTTGTGCATATGTTTGTCTTCTAATCTCATAAAGAGATTAGTAGAGAGTTATTTAGAAATAAATACATATATATTTGATATATATACCTGTGTGGTGTCTTTTCATTTGGTGATTCAAGAGATTATATGGTAAAACAAGCTGCTTTACATTCCTCCGAGACTTAGCCTGAAGGCTGCTCTCCACAGCTACCACTAGGATAGCTTTCTTTAAAAGGTTGTCTTAAACCTATCTACCATAAGAGTCGATTTGCCCTGGTGCAAGGTGTCCACTTTAATTAGTGAACAGCATATACCAGGCCAACTTCTCACATTGGTGGGCAGCGTGTGGGATTCCAGCTTGCCATTGTTTTACCAGAAAATCTCTATTTGAATTACTAACTGAAAACCATTATAGGTACTCAAGGTACATATAAAGTCAAGCTTAGTATCAATAAGTTCTACTGAACTTAGAGCTGTGTGCCAAGGGATAGCACACCCTTTCCACAGCTCAAGCTAGGATCAGTAGGCCTCAAACTAGTGTAGGTAGTACAACACTGCACAACACTAGAATGTCCTTAAAGGGTGGACCCAGTGGATCCACTCAGCCTCAGTATAAGGACATGGCTTTCTCTGACTTGAGAGCCATGTGTGTTGACAGACACCTGAGACTAGGACAGAGTCCCTCAACACTACACCTGATAGATCTGCTGACAGCAGATGACCTTAGATTGGCTCTAGGAGCTAAAGGGTTTGAATCAGTGGGTGGGTCAGTCATAGTATCTGGGTCAGATGATGAAAATCAGAATGACCAAGACTCTGTGATTGAAGGGCCAGGCTCCAAGGAGCCTGAAAAGGACAGAGGAATTCTCCCTAAGAGAACTGACAGAGAGGAGGAGAGGCACAGATCCCCTTCCAGGGAATCTGACCACTCTTATCACTCTGGCAGAGAATTTGTCCAGCAGAGGAGCTCATACTTTTCCTTAAGAGAGACCTCCTCTGAGAGAAGGTGCAAACTGCTCCAGTATGAGGAAGCCAGAGTGGCCCTCAGAACCAAGCAGTTGGCACTGGATAGGAAGCCCTGGAGATCCAGAGAGCTTCTAGAAAGAGGGGTTAGAACCCCCTGGTGGCAGCAACAGTGTCCCTAGAGGCAGAGAATATATTCCTGACCATAGGAACCTGAGCAAGGTTGTTCCTCCCTACCAGAGTGGGGATGATATCCACAAGTGGATAACTGCTATGGAGAGGGCCTGTAGAGTACAGCAGGTCCCCCAAAAGCAGTGGGCAGCAATCTTGTGGCTCTCCTTTTCAGATAAAGGAAGAGACAAGCTCCTCACTGTTAGAGAGGAGGATGCTGATGATTATGAGGTCCTGAAGAGTGCACTGATAGATGGGTTTGGCTTAACCACTGAGCAGTACAGGTTGAAGTTCAGAGATACCCAGAAGGCACAGACTCAGGACTGGACAGACTTTGTAGATTGTGCATCCAAGGCTCTGGAGGGTTGGCTGGTTGGCAGTAGGGTTACTGATTTCAAAGGATTTTATAATCTAATGATGAGAGAACAGATCCTTAATAATTGTCAAAACCAGCTTTTACACCAGTACCTGGTGGACTCTGATCTGACCTCTCCCCAAGAATTGGGAAAGAAGGCAGACAAATGGGTCAGAACCAGAGTAAGGCCTAAGAATCAGGGTGGTGACCACAAGAAAGATTCTACCAAGTCCCAAGAGAAAGGTGGGGATAAATCTAAGGATAAGTCCACTACAGGGCCCCAAAAGTCCTCTTCTGGGGTGGGTCCCAAACTCCTTCCTCTCCTGAAAAGAAACCCTATTGCCATGTCTGTAAAAAGCCTGGGCACTGGAAATCTGATCCCAGTTGTCCCAGGATTGGCAATAAAGAAAATGTTCCTCCAACAACTACTACCACCCCTCCTGGTACTACCAGTAGTAATCCTCCAGTTGGGAGTAGTGCACCCAAAAAGTTAGGTGCTTTTGCAAGAGGAACAGAGGTGGGCCCTAGTTTAGACAGGACCCCTCAACAGACTCTTCAGATTCTGATGGTGGTATAGGATTTGCCACCTTTACCGTGGGTCCCACAGCATTGGGCAGGTACAGACTGGAGCCAATAATTAATGGTCAGAAAGCTGTGGCATTTAGGGACACAGGGGCTAGTGTCACCATGGTGGCAGGGAAACTAGTCCCCCTCACCAGCTTTTACCTGAGTTTAAATACAAGGTGACCAACATTGATGGTGTCAGAACAGATCACCCCATGGCCATAGTCAATCTCAGCTGGGAGGGGGTCACAGGCCCAAAAGAGTGGCAGTGTCCCCAACCTTACCTGTAGATTGCCTGATGGGCAATGATCTGGAAATTTCAGCCTGGGCTGAAATTGAACACCAAACCCATCTGAAGATGTTGGGTGTCCCTGTAAAGGTTAGTGGGGCTGTGATGGCCACAGCCCCAGCCCAAGATTTTGGAGAGATGGAGCCTGGAAGAATGGCCCACTCTCCCCCAGAAGAGAGCACAAGGGTTGAAGAAAAGTCTTCTTCCCTCCAGACAGTAGGTAAGGGTCAGCCTCCTCAGGGAACTGACCCTACCCCTAGTGAAGGAACTGCCACAGAGGTAGTCAGGCCTGGCCTGGCCACCCCCTGATGGCAGAGGACCCTTACAAGGTGGTACCCAGTCTGGAGCAGGTAACCTGCCCCTCTCTACCCTGCCTCAGTCAGCCCAGGGCTGCAGAGGTCAGGGAGGTCAGTGGACCCCCCAGGGCCCCCTGTCCAGAGGAACCCCCCCATCAGCAGATATGGGGCACCCAGGCTAGTAGCCCTAGCCAGGTGCAAATTCCTCTACCCACTGAGGGATCCCCCATACCTTTATTTAGGGACCTCCCCCAGAAGGACTCTGGTAGGCAAGGGCAAACCTGGGACCAAAAGGTTCCAAACCTGCCATGTCCCTCCAGGGTTCCATCCAAAGGGATCCAACCCCCAGCTGTAGGCAGTCAAAGGTTGACCCTTAGAGCAAAGTGCAACCCAGTCATGGAAAGACAGGCATACATGGTGACCAGTGATCTGAGGAAGCTGAGGCCAACATTCCTAGGGCCTCACTTCCCTACTCAGACACCTCACCAGCCTTGTACTTTACCTAAGCACACCAGAGGTAGTGATTCCCCATGGTGGAGACCCTCTCATACCCTTAGGGTGAGGGATTGCTTAGTGGACCATAACATAGGGGGCAACCATGCTAGTGCAGGTGCTTCCTTATATGGCCACTTAGTCAATATAGGCTCAACTGGCCAAGGTTAGCCTTATCTCCTTTCGTTTGGGGGGGTTATGTAGGAAGGTGGAATCTTACTATATGGTTGCCCCCACTTTTTTATGGTGTTTTGCTGGTTTATGACTTAGTTGGACTGGGACCCTGCTATTCAGGGCCCCAGTCTATCTGCTCTCTCTAAACGACATGGAGTGCACTCTAGGTGCACTAGTGATTGGATACTGTGGTGCCTTATGAGTCCCTAGTATATGGTACCTTAGGTGCCAAGGGCATAGGTACTTCACAGGCCTACCAGGGGCTGCAGCATGTATTATGCCACCCCTGGGAAGCAGTCTAAATCTGACACCACAGGCCTGCTACTGCAGCCTGGGTGAGGTGGTGCTAGCAACCCTCACTGAGATATAGGTTTCCTATATCTCTCCTGCACACACATATAAACCTATCAGTCACCCCTAAGGCAGGCCCTATCAATCCTGAGGGCAGGGTGCTTGGCTTCTATGTGAGGGGGTGCCTCTGCCTGAGCAGGGCCCCTCTGCAGCTCTCAGAGTCTATTCTCTGGTGCTGTTTGTGGATGCGGTTAAACCATATACTATTAAGTGCATTATATCCTCGCGGTAAATGCTAACTTTGGAATGGCTGCATCAAAACATGTCGTGTTTGGTGTCAAACATCTTGGAATACTACCCCCCGCCAATCTTGGCGGCGGGGGTAGCATTCCACCCTTCTAGAGGGATAAGACATGTACCTGCTGTGGAAACGCGGTAGAATCCTAAAGAGCCCTGGCATCACAAAATGGATGCCACCAGTCACAGACACTGGGCTGCCCTCCTGCTGATGACCGAAACTCACAGTGGAGGAAGCCCAACAATAGGCATCCTGTCACAGGGAGGTGTAACCACCTCCCAGACAGGGTTTAGTGTATTGGGGTTGGGTGGGTGCACTCTTAGAGTGCTTTGAAGTCCTGCACTGGGGGAGCAGAAGGCTCCTCTGTGCATATGCCAGTTCAAACCAGCTCAGGGGCTACCTGCCCTGCTCTGGCGCGAAACTGGACAAAGGGAAGTGGGTGTAGCCACCCCTCCCTTGACCCTCCCATAGGTGGGGTCATAGAGCTAGTCCATCCCCTCTTTTAGTATAAGAGGGGAACCTTGCCATTGCAAAGCAGATAACCCCTGGACGACGCTCTACAGAAGAATCCTGGCCCTTCGACGTTCCACTACCTTTGGAAGACAGAAGAATCTCCCTTGGAGTCAAGGAGTGACTCCCCTGCTTGGCAGGCACCAAAAACGACAACGACGGTCGCAAACTACGCCGCTCCCGCCGGAGTCCGAAGTCCCTGCAGCCCAAGAAGTGGATTTCCTGACCTCTCCCAGGCCATCGTGAGTCCCCAGCGAAGCTGAGGCAAGTGGACCCCACGAGTAACGAGGAACCGCGACCCCTGGGTACCGTGCACTATTGTCGAGTGCAACCCCTTCACAACGTTCTACGAACTTGTGCTTTGGACCACGTGTGGTCCCGACCTCCAGCAGGAATCCCTCCGAAGATCAGAGGCCTACATTGTCCCGAGTGACCGTGGGCCCCTGTTGAGTGATTCCGCCCGAGGTGTCTTTGCGATCCCTTGCCCGCCGGCTTGTGGGTCCCCAGAAGACTTCTTAAAGAAACCAAAGGGCTCCCCTGGTTGCTCCAGGCCTGCCCTGACTTACCCTCACTGGGTGAGTCCCTCAGACCTTGCTGGTCTGCGCCATCGACTTTTCTTCATCTCCCCGAGACTTGCTGCTGCCAAGGCTTGTTGGCTCCAATCGAGTTGCCGACACCGCAGTCAGCTGCAGACGTCGAGGGACCCACCGAATCCAGCTCCTGGTCGTCGTCAACACCTCCTGGACCACGTGGCTGAAGAGTCAAGGCACCTGCAACCGACCTGAATCAACCGACGACGGTGGGCATCCATCTTCCTTGCCCCGGGTCACTGCCAAGTGACTTTGAACACTGTCCCCTCTGCTTTCAGGTCATCCTTCTTCAGAATCCAGGCTTGGATTCCACCGGACACTTCTTCAGCTACCGCAAGCAGCAAGTCTTCTTTGTTCGCCATTGAAAACGACGCCGCGACCCGACACCAAAGGACACCTGTGCACCCGGCTTCCCTGGGTGAGGTAACTCCAGCACTACGGTGCTCCTGTGGGTGTGGGCCCTAGAACTACTTACCCTGTAAGTGACTTGCTTGTAGGTTCTCCCGAAGTATCCTAAAACTCTTTATTTCCAACCGCGACTTGCCCCATTGAAGTTAACGGCGATCCGCGCCTGTGTATCCACACTGCACGCGTCCCCCGTGGGTCCTTTACTTACCTGCCTTGGGTGGTTTTGTGAGGCCCCAGCACTTCTGAAGGCCCTAGGCCTTGTCTCCCTGCAAGTCGTTGTTTCTAAGTCTCTTACTTAGTATATGGTCTGGTACGCCCCTAGGGCCCCAGCCATATTTTGTGCTTAACTTATTGTGAAATGTTGATTTGTGCATATGTTTGTCTTCTAATCTCATAAAGAGATTAGTAGAGAGTTATTTAGAAATAAATACATATATATTTGATATATATACCTGTGTGGTGTCTTTTCATTTGGTGATTCAAGAGATTATATGGTAAAACAAGCTGCTTTACATTCCTCCGAGACTTAGCCTGAAGGCTGCTCTCCACAGCTACCACTAGGATAGCTTTCTTTAAAAGGTTGTCTTAAACCTATCTACCATAAGAGTCGATTTGCCCTGGTGCAAGGTGTCCACTTTAATTAGTGAACAGCATATACCAGGCCAACTTCTCACAACCTCTGTTTCCTCTCATAGGAGGGAATCCTCCAGTGAGAGGAAAGAGAGACTGCTCAAATATGGAGAGGCTCAGCTGAGACTCAGAAGAGAGCAGTTGGCTATAGACAGGGAGTCCCTAGAGCTTGAAAGGCAAAGAAAAAAGTTGGGACTAGAGTCCCATGGTGGCAGCAATTTCCCCAGAGATAGGGAAAGGTCTTATGACCATAGAAACCTGAGCAAGATTGTCCCTCCCTCCCAGAGTGGGGATGACATCCACAAATGGATTTCTGCACTGGAGAGGGCCTGTAAAGTACAGAGGGTCCCTCAGGAGCAGTGGGCAGCAATCTTGTGGCTCTCCTTTGCAGACAAAGGTAGAGATAAGCTCCTCTCTGTTAGAGAAGAGGAGGCTGACAATTACAAAGTCTTGAAGAGTGCAATAATTGATGGGTTTGGCCTAACCACTGAACAATACAGGTTAAAGTTCAGAGATACCCAAAAAGCACAGACTCAAGACTGGGTGGACTTTGTTGATTGTTCTGCTAAGGCTCTGGAAGGTTGGTTGATGGGCAGTAAGGTGTGTGACTTCACAGGATTGTACAATCTTATCATGAGGGAGCAGAGTCTTAATAACTGTCAAAATCAGCTGTTGCATCAGTACCTGGTGGACTCTGATCTGACCTCTCCCCAAGAATTGGGAAAGAAGGCAGACAAATGGGTCAGAACCAGGGTGAGGCAGAAAGTACAGAACCAAGGTGGTGACCCTAAGAAGCAAGATTCTAAAAACTCTGATAAGGGTGGGGAGAAGGGTAAAGACCAGAAGTCTTCACAAGGCCCCCAAAAATCTTCTTCAGGTGGGGATTCACAGTCTAACAAGGGAAAAGGCCAAAAGTAACCATGGTGCAAAGTCTGTAAGCAAAAGACACACTGGACCAGTGATTGCACCAAGTCCAAAGACTCTATTCCAGCCCCCACCAATGCCCCTAAGGCACCTGTTCCCCCTAGTGCAGTTACAATTGGTGGTGGGAGTACGCAAACCAAGGGTTTAGTAGGGTTGACCCTGGGTAATGAGATGAGCTCTGGCCTAGTCAGAGAACTCACTCAGGCTGTCCTAGTCTGTGATGGAGGCATGGATGTGACCTCCTCTGTGAGTCCCAGTAATCTGGGCAAGTACAGGCAACAGCCATTGATCAATGGAAAAGAGGCTTTGGCATTCAGGGACACAGGGGCAAGTATCACCATGGTGACACAAGACCTTGTGGATCCTGGGCAGATTATACTTGGTGAGATGTACCAAGTGACCAATGCTAGCAATGTCAGAACAGACCATACTCTGGCAGTTGTTAACTTCTCCTGGGAGGGGTAACTGGCCTTAAGAAGGTTGTGGTAAGTGCAGACCTACCAGTTGAATGCTTGCTTGGCAATGATCTTGAAACTTCAGCTTGGGCAGAAGTGGAGCTCAGGACCCATGCAGAAATGCTGGGGATCCCTGCAGATGTGTTTGCTGTGACCAGGTCACAGAGCAAAATGTCTAACACTGAACAGGCCTTGGATCCTGGAAAAATGGACCAAGTGCCATCCAAGAGGAGGAGTAGTAGGGTTAAGGCAGTGCCTTCCCCTTTGGCTCAGAAGGAAGATCAGTCTCTTGAGGGGGATGATCTCAGTCCTGAGGAAGGAACTGTCCCAGAGGAGCTTGAGCCTGACCAGGTTGAGTTCTTGGGGACAGGGGCCCTTCCAGGTCAGATCTGAGCCAGGATCAGCAGAGCTGCCCCTCTCTTGAACCCCTCAGACAGCAAGCTGCTGCTGAGGCTGCTCGAGAATGCTAGTGGTCCCCATAAAGTGTATTGGGATGATGGACTCTTGTACTCAGAGTGTAGAGACCCCAAGCCTGGTGCCACCAGGAGGTTGGTTATACCTCTGAAGTTCAGGGGCTTCCTATTGACCCTAGCCCATGACATTCCTTTAGCAGGTCACCTGGGCCAGAACAAGACTTGGGACAGAATTGTCCCTCACTTTCACTGGCCCCACATGTCTGAAGACACCAAGGAGTTTTGTCGCTCCTGTGTAACCTGCCAGGCCAGTGGCAAGGCAGGTGGCACTACAAAGGCCCCCTGATACCACTACCTGTGGTGGGGGTTCCCTTTGAAAGGGTGGGGATTGACATTGTTGGTCCCATGGATCCCCAAACAGCATCTGGGCACAGGTTTATCCTGGTGGTAGTGGATCATGCCACCAGGTACCCAGAGGCTATTCCCCTTAGGACCACTACAGCACCTGTAGTGGCAAGGGCCCTCCTGGGAATTTTCTCAAGAGTGGGCTTCCCTAAGGAGGTTGTGTCAGACAGGGGGGCAACCTTTATGTCTGGATACTTGAAAGCAATGTGGAAGGAGTGTGGAGTGACTTACAAGTTCACCACACCCTATCACCCACAATGCAATGGTTTAGTTGAGAGATTCAACAAAACCTTGAAGGGCATGATTAAAGGGCTCCCAGAGAAGCTTAGGCGAAGATGGGACATACTCTTGCCCTGCCTTTTATTTGCATACAGGAGGTGCCTCAAAAGGGGTTGGCTACAGCCCTTTTGAACTTTTGTTTGGTCACCCTGTCAGGGGTCCATTGTGCTTGGTGAAGGAAGGATGGGAGTTACCTCTCAAGCCCCCAAAGCAAGACATAGTGGACTACGTACTTGGTCTCTGCTCCCGGATGGCTGAGTACATGAAAAAGGCAACTAAAAAGCTTGAGGCTAGCCAGGGACTACAAAAAGCCTGGCATGACCAAAAGGCTGTACCGACTGTTTACCAGCCAGGACAGAAGGTGTGGGTGCTGGAGCCAGTGGCCCCAGCAGCTCTCCAAGACAAGTGGAGTGGACCCCATATCATTGTTGAACAGAAGGGTGAGGTCACCTATTTAGTAGACCTAGGAACACCCAGGAGTCCCCACAGGGTTCTCCATGTCAACAGATTGAAACCATATGTGGACAGGGCAGACATGGGCTTGCTCATGGCTACTGATGAGGGACAGGAGGAAGAGAGTGACCCACTCCCTGACCTGCTCTCACAGAACCCTGATGATGGGTCAGTGGATGGTGTAGCCTTGGCAGGCAGCCTCACTGCTCAGCAGCAAACTGATTGCAGACAAGTACTCAATCAGTACAGACATATGTTCTCTCTGACTCCAAGTCAGACCACCTGGTGCACTCATGAAGTGGACACTGGGGACAGTCTGCCTATTAAAAATAAGATTTATAGGCAACCTGACCATGTCAGGGACTGTATCAGGACAGAAGTCCAGAAAATGTTGGATTTGGGAGTTATTGAACCCTCAGATAGCCCTTGGGCTAGTCCAGTGGTCCTTGTGCCAAAACCTCACACCAGTGGTGGGAAAAGAGAGATGAGGTTTTGTGTGGACTACAGGGGTCTCAATGCAGTCACTAGGACTGATGCCCATCCAATACCAAGGGCAGATGAGCTAATAGACACTTTGGCCTCAGCCAAGTATCTAAGCACATTTGACCTGACAGCTGGCTACTGGCAGATCAGGCTAGCTGATGATGCAAAGCCAAAAACAGCATTCTCAACCCCTAGTGGACATTATCAATTTGTGGTAATGCCCTTTGGTCTGAAGAATGCACCTGCCACTTTTCAGAGGTGAATACAGTCCTTACAGGTCTGGAGGCCTACAGTGCAGCATATCTAGATGATATTGCTGTCTTTAGCTCCACCTGGGAGGATCACCTGGTCCACCTCAGAAATGTTTTGGAGGCCCTGCAACAGGCAGGCCTCACTATCAAGGCCACCAAGTGCCAGATAGGGCAGAGTCAGGTTGTGTACCTGGGCCACCTTGTGGGTGGAGGCCAGGTTCAACCATTGCAGAGCAAAATCCAGACCATCATGGACTGGGTTGCTCCCACTACCCAGACTCAGGTGGGAGCCTTCTTAGGCCTGACTGGGTACTATAGGAGATTTGTCAAGGGGTATGGATCAATAGTGACACCCCTGAAGGACTTAACTTCGAAGAAAATGCCCAAAAAGGTTCAGTGGACAGCTAGCTGTCAAAAGGCATTTGATGACCTGAAGCAGGCCATGTGCACTGCTCCCATTCTCCAGAGTCCTGATTACTCCAAGAAGTTCATTGTCCAAACAGATGCATCTGAATTGGGGGTAGGGGCTGTACTGTCACAATTGAATGATGAAGGTCAGGATCAGCCAGTAGCTTTTATTAGCAGAAGGCTGACCCCTAGAGAGAAACGTTGGTCAGCCATAGAGAGGGAGGCCTTTGCTGTGGTTTGGGCTCTGAAGAAGTTGAGGCCATACTTGTTTGGTACTCACTTCCTTGTTCAAACAGACCACAAGCCCCTCCTATGGCTAAAACAAATGAAGGGTGAAAACCCCAAACTGCTTAGGTGGTCCATTTCCCTACAGGGGATGGACTTTACAGTGAAACATAGACCTGGGAGTAACCATGCCAATGCAGATGGACTCTCTAGGTACTTCCACTTAGAACATGAAGACTCAACTGGTCAAGGTTAGTTTAATATCCCTACGTTTGGGGGGGGTGTTGTGTAGGAGAGTAGGATCTGCTTCACATGGGTACCCCCACTTTTTGCTGATGCTTCACTGTTTTTCGACTTTAGTCTGGCTGGGGCCCTGCTAATCAGAACCCCAGCCATCTGCTTCCTCTCTAAAATGGTTTTCATGTGCCTTAGGCACATCTCTGATTGGAATCTGGAGTGCCCTTATAAGTCCCTAGTATATGGTATACTATGTACCCAGGGCATAGGTACCTCAGAGGCCTACCAGGGGCTGCAGCATGTATTGTGCCACCCCTGGAAGGCCATCGAAAATGACACCACAGGTCTGCTACTGCAGCCTGGGTAAGGTGGTGCATGCACCCCTTACAGTGGTATAGGCTACCTATATCACTACCATTGCACACACATATAAACCTATAAGTCACTCCTATGGCAGGCCTTACCAATCCTGAAGGCAGAGTGCTTGGTTTTTATGTGAGAGGGTGGCCCTGCATGAGCAGAGCCCCTCTACAGTGTTCGGAGTCCCTCCTCTGATGCTGTTTGTGGTACAGCCTGACCATATACTCTTAAGTGCATTATATCCTCGCGGTACAATGCTAACTTTGGACTAGCTGCACCAAAACATGTCGTGTTTGGTGTCAAACATCTTGGAATACTACCCCCGCCAGTCCTGGTGGCGGGGGTAGCATTCCACCCTTCTAGAGGGAGAGACATGTACACACCTGGCTACCCGGTAACTTCTTTCCAGAGCCCTGGCATCACAAAATGGATGCCGCTGCCACAGACACGGGTCTGGCCTCCTGCTGCTGACTGAAACTCCGGCAGGGAGGCCTGGACAATAGGTTTCCTGTCGCAGGGAGGTGTAACCACCTCCCCAGACAGGATAGTGTGTATTGGGGCTGGGCGGGAGTACCCTCTGGTGCTTTGAAGTCCTGCACTGGGGGCACATTTGGTGTCCCTGTGCATATGCCAGTTCAAACCGGTTGCAGGGGCTACCTGCCCCTGCTCTGGCGCGAAACTGGACAAAGGGAATGGGTGTAACCACCCCTCTTTCCTGACCCTCCCATAGGTGGGTCCCCAGAGTATGTCCAACCCCCTAACTTTGTATAAGTATGGGACCCCAGTCCTTAGGACTTTAGATTAACCTGGACGAAACTCTGACACTGAATCCTGGACCTTCGACGCTCTACTTAAAGACTAGAGGACTGAAGAATCTCCCTTGGGGTCAAGGAGTGACTCCCCTGCTTGGCAGGCACTTAAGAAGCAATTGTCCGGTCTGCATCGCTGAAGCTCCCGCTGGACGCCGAAGTCTTTGCATCACCAGAGGTGGATTTCCAGACTTCCCCGAGGCTGCCCTGAGTTCCCAGCAAAGCTGAGGCCCGTAGCTGTCGTGGGTAACGTGGAACCGTGACCCCTGGACACCGAGCACATTTGCAAGTGCACCCTCTTCCTGGTCTCCCACGAAGTTGTGCGTTTGGCTCCGAGTAGCCCCCGCCTCCAGCACCAACTGCACTGAAGATCACTGGCCTCCACTCCACGAGTGTCCTGTGAGCCAGCTCCAAGTGCGTCCACTCGAGGCTCCTTCGCGGTCGCTAGTCCGTTGGCTAGTGGGCCCTCCCGAAGTCAACTCTTCTTCTGCTTGGGCTTTCCTGATTGCTCCAGACGTGCCCTGACTTACCCTTGCTGGGTGAGTCCCTCAGACCTTGCTGGTCTGTACCACCGTCTTTCTTCTATTTCCACAAGACTTGCCGTTGCCAAGGCTTGTTGGGTCCAATCCGGTCGCCGACAGCGCAGCAATCGACAAACGTTGTGGGACAACTCAAATCCAGCTCCTGGTTGTCGTCCACGCCTCCTGGACCTCGTGGCTGAAGAGTCAAGATGACCATCAACCTACCTGAAGCACCCGACATCGGTGGGCATCTGCTCATCGCCTTCCTGGTCACTGGCTAGTGACCCAGACTCTGTCCCCTCTGCTTTCAGGTTCTTCAGATCTTTGATCCACCTTTGGATCCACCCGAACACTTTCGACTTGGTCGCCAGCACCACTTTGCAGCAGATCGCCATTGAAAACGACGACGAAACCCGACCCCGAAAGACACCTATGCACCCGGCTCCCCTGGGTGAGGTAACTCGAGTACTCCAGTGCTCCCATGGGTATAGACTCTAGAACAGCCTAGTTCTAAAGGGGTTTGCTCCAAGTCCTCCTCTAAGTGTCCTTTTTCTTTAAAACTCCAACCGCGACATTCCCCACAGAAGTCAACGGTGGCTCGCGGCTGTGTTCTCACACTGCACGCGTCCCCGTGGGTCCGCTGTGTCACTACCTTGGGTGGTTCCTTGAGGGCCAAGCACTTCTACAGGCTCTAGGCCTTGTGTCTAGTTCAGTCGTGGTTCTTATACCACTTTATTGGTATATGGTTTGGTACGCCCCTAGGGCTCAAACGTGTATTTGTGCTATTACTGTTGATAACTGACTTGTAACTTATGTACTTCGAACTCTAGCCTCATAAAGAGACTAGAGGGGTGTGTTTAAGACTAAATACATATATTTTAAATATATACCTGGTGGGGTCCTCTTTCATTTGGTCACTCAAGAGATTATAGACTGGTAAAACAAGCTGCTTTACATTCCTTCAAGACTTAGCCTGAAGGCTGCTCTCCATAGCTACCACTAGGATAGCTTTCAATAAAGGTTGTCTTTAACCTATCTCCAATAAGGGTTATTTGGACTGGTGCAAGGTGCCCACTATAATTAGTGGACAGCATATACCAGGCCAACTTCTCATAACAGATTTGATCCAAGTTTAAAAACACAAGCATTTCTGCAATACGAACAAGAATATCCTCTCCCAAATGAGATTTTGCCTCTAGATCAGTATGAATACATTATTTACACTGACGGATCTGCTCAACCGGCCATAGGGAGTAAGCAAGCTTACAGCGCAGCGTGTGCGATTGTTAAAGGTCGCATGCACGATGGAAAGTTCCATCCAAGTTGCACTAAAACGCAATCGAGAAAATTGTCTCCATTAAAGCTAGCATTCCTAAATCCTCTACTCCTCTGACTCTCCATCATCCACGTAAGAACCTGGTGTATCTAGATGGTATTCCACCTATTACCAGAGAGGCCTTCTTCGCCCTACTTGCAAAAGTGGGTTCTGGTTCCCCCATGGACAGCTGTCCTTCCTATATTCTTCGGGATATTTTTCTGCGCTATCCTAACCCCCCCTTACAGCTTCTCAATAATTCATTGGCCCAAGGGACCGTCCCTAATCTTTTTAAAATGGCGGAAGTGGTCCCCATTATCAAGAAACCTAGTTTAGACCCCTCAACTCTGGCCAACTACCGCCCTATTTCTCTGCTACCCTATCTGAGTAAGATCCTTGAAGCCCATGTTGCCACCTGCTTCAGCTCCTTTATAGAACAGACCCATTATCTGGACCCCCATCAGGCAGGCTTCAGACCTGAACATTCCACTGAATCCGTCATTCTGGCGGTCATGGACGAACTGAGAAGGGGGGCTGATCAGGACAAAACTCTGGCCCTGGTCCTCCTCGATTTGTCAGCTGCTTTCGACACGGTCGATCACCAATTGTTGATCTACCGTGTCGGCTGTGCTGGGATCCAGGGCCTGCCCCTGAAATGGACTACCTCCTTTCTCAGTAACCGTTCCCAATCGGTTCGTCTGGCCAACTTTAGAGCAGAGGAAAAGAAATTAACCTGCGGGGTCCCGCAGGGCTCCTCTCTCTCACCCCTACTTTTCAATCTGTACATCTTTCCTTTGGTTTTGGCCCTGCGTAATAGAGAGGTCGTAGTCTTTAACTACGCTGACGACCTTCAGTTGATATTCAACATCGACACCTCCGTATCATCTGTGTCTAACTTCAAATCCACTATGAATTTCATTAGCGCTTGGATGAACATCAATCAACTCAAATTAAACCCAGATAAAACAGAGTTGATTCTCACAGGCGGTTTGGCCAATCCCTGGGATTCCAACTTTTGGCCACCGCTGTTAGGGAGCCCCCCTCTCCCTGCTAACTCGGTAAAAAGCTTAGGAATTATCATCAGTAACGATCTTACCATGAAGGCCCAGATCAGCTCAATGGTCTCTGCGTGCTTTTTTCAACTCCGAAGAATTCGGAAAATCAGCAGATTTCTCTCCACTGCAGCTCTGACCCAAGTGGTACTTGCCCTGGTCATCTCGCGGATCGATTACGCAAACTCCCTTTATACTGGTATACCAGCCTACCAGTTACATCGGTTGCAACTCGTCCAGAACCAGGCAGCCAGGCTCATCTTTGGTCAGCCCAAACATCAACAAGTGAGTCCAATGCTGAAAAGCCTCCACTGGCTCCCTCTACTCCAACGCTGCCTATTTAAGTTGGGCTGCATCATCTATAAAGCCCTTTCAGGCCATGGACCCGTTTTCATTGCCTCTAATATACAACGGTACATCCCTTCCCGCGATCTACGTTCCTCTAACAAAAATTTGTTGATCCCCCACACTTTCAAACGGAAAAAACATGGTGGATTGAGATATACGATTCTGGCCCCCAGCTTTGGAACACCTTGCCCCCCATTTGCGTACTGCTGACTCTTACACCAAGTTTAGGAAATTATTTAAGACCTGGCTCTTTACCCAAGCATACAACTAAACTATTATCATCTGCAACCACGGACGCCCTCCCTCAGCGCCAAGAAACCGCCTGGTGAACGAGCGCTCTACAAATCACCTTTAACATAACATAACATAACATAACAATCTCTAGGAGACTGCACGGCTCAGTTGGCAGAGTTAAAAGCACTGATACTGGCACTTGTAAATACGGAACACGAATTCCCCACACTAATTGTGTGTGATTCCTTTTACTGTGTACAGTCGTACAATGAATATTTACATCATTGGGAACAAAACGGGTTTAAAGACGCAAAAGTTGGCACAATTAAGCATAAAATGCTATGGGAACAGGTAGTGGAGTTGAGAAACGAACTACCAAGGGCTCACGTGATACATTCACTGAGTCATCAGCGTGATGGCGTTCACGTTGAAGGGAATTCATTGGCTGATGAAGCCGCAAAGGGGGTTGTACGCACAGCCGCCGTAGCTGCAGTTACTCGTTCAAAACGAGAATAGACGGTGAGATTATGGTAGCTGTCAATGCTTCACGCAAAGGCAGCACAGCAGTACCTAAAAATTCCACTCAAGTACTCCTACAAGTTAGATGCACAAAACATTCCATATGCTCAGATTCCTGGAGTGGGGGATAGAGTAATACCAAATATGGATCGTAGGCAAGGCTTAATTTTAGCAGCACACGAGGGTTTGGGTTCTGCGCATACAGGCGTTACAGCGACTCTTTCTTTACTGAAACAGCGCTACTGGTGGCCAGGGTTAACAAAGCAGACCAAAGACTATGTCTTAAAGTGCGACATCTGCCAGCAGATGAAAGGTTCCACCGTAACACGCCCAGCACAAACACCATTGCTGAAATCAGACAAACCTCCCGCATGTGTATATTTGGACCACTGCGGACCCCTACAATCTGATGGGGCCAAGAAATATATCATGGTTGCAGTGGATTCCTGCTCTAGATTCCTATTGGTTTGGCCTCAGCGCTCAGCTGACGCTCGAACTGTTAAAGAGATTTGCGAGTCTTTATCGGCACATACGCAGTTGGCACGTTACATTCTGACCGTGGCCTGGCGTTTAGCTCTCGGGCTTACAAAGAGGCCATGGAAGGAATGGGCGTAGCATTGCGGTACTCCTCTCCGTACCATCCTGAGGGAAATTCCGTTGTGGAGAGGAAAAACCGTGACTTAAAGCAATCTTTAACAGCTAGGGTATTAGGCAAGGGCGGTAGATGGGTCGATCACCTTTATGGGGTACAACGAGCAATAAATAATCAGCCGAGAAGCTCTCTAGAGGGTGTCACTCTTTACGAGGTCCTATTTGGGGCAAGAATGTGGGTACCTGATCTTGATTGTGAAGGCACAGTGGTGGATGAAAAACCATTTGATATCCATGATCGTTTGGCTGTTTTACAGGATCTAAATGAATCCAGAACACAACAAAGTAACGTGCTCCAAAAACAGACCGCCACTGAGGAAGTCAAGGCAGTAACGGCAAGACCTGTCTGGATCCCAAAAGTCGGGGATCTGGTCAGAGAGAAGATTGCTGATAAGAAAGAATTTGGGCCATCCTACAGAAAGCCTGTACCGGTCCTCGCAATCCAAGGCACAAGAACTGTACTTCTGCCGCCTCTTGCCGGAAAAAAGGAGAAAAGATTTGTCTCAATTGACCTAATCAAACCACACTATGTGGCCGATACTAAACAGTAGACCACGTGGACTCCACAGTAGCAGACGCCCTCCTCTCGCTACAATCCAAGAAGTTCAAACAGAAAGACTCATCATGTTTGAAGAGCCACCTGTACGGAATGAAGGACTAAGCAACAATGCTATGGAACTCGTTCCACTTCAACAAGAAATTAATCTTCAAAATGAAAATCAACTTAACAACCAAGTTGCAATCAGACCGACTACAGACATCTACGTCAACATGCCTCGTCAAGAGCAAAATCCAATTTCAACAAATCCTGATGCAATTCCAACAATTGATCGAACTGCTTCTGGCTATTTCGTGAACTTTGATACGTTTTCACTGGATCCAAGCAAGCCGGAAACGACGCCAGCCAAAAAATCACTCAAACAGAAACTCATTGACTTTTTTAGAACGACTTACCTGGTTTCACCTTGGATTGAACTATGGTATATCACTGGTATTTTATTTTTTATTTTTTGGGTAGGTTTAATTATAACTTTTAGTATGCTTATTAATGGACGATACCTTCAGCAGAGCTCTACAGCCCAAAGAGTCAATTTGATTTTAAAACCACACCAGTCTTCACATCGTGAACCAAGAGACTTGTCTTCAGTGAACATCTCAGCAGTTCCTATACCGGACGGTATAGTATGGGACAAGATTGATTATGATATATTCAATCCGACTGAACTTTTAAAAGCTTAAACATGTATTTAAAATTTCTTTAAGTGATATCATTACCTCCAGTACATTTTCTGATGATTGGGACACTGAAACTGTAAACAATATGATGTCTGATTTAGAAAAAACTGCCGCATTTCCGAACAATGAAATGTTAGAAGGTACTTCAGACTATGATACATTGTACTGTTACCAACAATATGGTCATCATTTCTTGCATAAATCTATAACACCTAGAAATGTATTTGAATACCACCAGTGGGAACACTGCCCAACTCCTCCAAAGGTAGTTCGAAAAGTTTTGCACAGAAATTCACATACTTTTCAGGGTTTAATACATCTGACCCGAAGTCATTTTACTACAAAGTGGCAAAAACATCAGCTCAGAAAATTATGTTAACTAACACCAAACAGATTTACTCTGCTTCCTTTATCGCCCAGCTGTCTACACAGGGTTTCGACCTATGGAAGGACGCTATAGATTTAAAATCAATCTGGGGTTCTAGGGACTGGCAAGTCCAGGGAACAGAAGAGCTTTTTAGAGCATGCCTCATTCCACAGCAGCTGATATTTCTAAATGACACTGTGCAACAGACATCCTGTCTTGGACTAGCCAAGAATAAGGAACTGAACTCACCCGGGTTTCCTACACCATCACAGATGGGTGGGGGGCAGAATTCAACTACACAAGGAGTAGGATTAGATGACATTTTTCAGTACAACAGATCAACAGAGATTTATGAATACAACCGAAGGGTTTAGTATCCATAGGCCAGATACACGCTATGTACAAAGACAACACCCAGGGGTAGTGACATCCTATAGTGTTGGGAAGTTGTGCCTTGATTGGCTAGAGACCTCAACACTCATAGAAGTAAAACATCATTTAACCTTACTCACACCTGATGTGGACCTTAGGGATTTCTTGCTAGGCCCAAGGAAAACACGTCAGAAACGTTTCATATATGCCGGCATTTATGCCTATTATAATGAAAACTGGAAAATAGCCCAACAGGAGGCCGCAGAAAGAATACAGGAAATAGACCGTATTAACTTAGAAAAGGCATTAGCTGTAGTGGATAATGGGTTAACAACTTTGACCTCCAGGATTTACTCCTTAGGCAACATTGTGTCTTCGGCAATCGACATATTAGAACAAGATTTGGCCTTGTTACAACGCGGGCAATCTCAGCTACGTTCTATTATGATGCTAAGCTGGACGCTACAATCTTTGTGTGCAGGCTATGTGCCCTGGCGTTTTATAAACACCACGTCTCTGTTTTCAGAATACAATCTGACTGATAAACAGACAGAAATGGCACAAAGGGGAGCCAAATATACAATGCTGCGTATTGAGAAACTGGAAAGGTTACCATTCACTGTAGCCGAATCACCATCAACTGAATGGCTCATTCATGGCCAAATAACTCTGCCGGTCACTACGTTTCAGTTTCAATATTGCCTTGAGCAAAGGCAGGCAGGAAAATATGAAAAGATGGGTAAGGGGTACATTAAGGAATCTTGGGAGTTACCATATAGATATCGATGCCGGAATGGGGATCGAGAAGTGTATCTGAGTGGTACAAACTGCAAGAACGCTTTAAGCGGTTCTCTCATGTGGCAGGATATTTCACTACACGGTTGTAACGGTTCAGTAGCAAACCTATCGTGTCACATGACTGGGTCCCCAGCTGCAGTGATCACGCCAGTTTTCGAGCTGCTCTCGAATGGGAGTTACTTGATGCTAAATGGTCAAGGTTGCTGTAAGATGCTTCCGGGCGTCGCATATCTGGTCACTGTTAACTCCAGGGTTACTTGCTGTATGCAAGTATTGTTTCCGCCACTGAACACAGTCAGGGAGGCGCCGTTATGGACTTCACTGAACGTTTCTTTCAATACAATTTGATACTCTAAGCAGACTGCAAGCCATGCTTTTACAGCAACCCGTGCCCTTAACCTCCGCTCGAGAAACCTATGAACTTCAAGTTGCAAGGACCTCGACTGAGATACAGGCGCTTATACGTACAAACTGCCCCTTTCATTTCGTAGAAATGGTGGGACGTATCTTCAATATGTCTGATACGAGCGGTATTGTACACCTATTTAAGACCATAGGTTCAGGACTGTTAAGTACCTTTCAGACAGTCCTCGGAGTAATCCCAAATTTTATACACTCCATATTGGGAAGCGTATTTGGAGGACTCCCGCTTATCCTATTACTGGTTGCAGGGGTTCTATTCATAATACTACTGCTGCGCAATGGACAGCCCAATTCCCGAGGGAATGGCGCACATGCTCCTGGAGCGGAAATACCGTGAACGCATGGTACAACTTCTGGGCATTTCTTGCCTGCGAGAACTCAATGCCTCCTGGTTTCTATCCTTTCGACCAGTCTGGGTAGACTGCATCTTACCTGTTCTTCGATGCCTGTTTTGCGGAGAAGAATGCACGTTGGATCTTTGTCTAACATTTCCATCAGATGCGCCTCCGGACACGGATGCAATGCTGGACCCCATAAAGGCCCATGCTCTGCGTTGTCCCCAGCAGCTTCCAATTCTGATGAATGCATTCCTGGAGAATCCACAGGTGCCGTTCGCTCCTGCTGGGTTAGGTGACTCCTCCACAGGCACCCAGGTAACAACTGCCGCACAGGCTGCCGCTGCATCGACTGTTGGCAGTGCTACATTTCATCTATGTGCGATTGACGTTCTCTGTGAGGCGTTGGATTTGTCGTCTGCAGAAGCTCACACAGATAATGTTGTGCTTCCCAGCCAGGACACTTAATCTCGAATTGGCTCATCGCGTCCTGGGAAAGAATTCGGCTTCTCCACTCGTTTTCATAATAAGCGAGCAAATTTGGAACATTTCCTAAATTGACACTTTTGTTTGAGAACAGCATGGCCTTCTTCCGCTTTGAGTGAAGCAACTTATATAAAGAAACAAAATAGACATTTCTTTTTTTAGTGGCATTGGAAATAGCTGAATTGTAACATTTTTTGAGGTTTTTAAAACAATTTTAGAACCATGTTTTTACTTGCTTTTAAAATGTTTTTAAATTGTCCAGATTTTAAGTATGGTCATTGTCATCCTGTTCGGAAGAGGAGTGGGTGTTATGTCCCGTATAGAGGCCCTAATATAGACCCGTTCATACATGCCCTAAAATGGACGTATTCATATTTGCCCTAATACGGTCATATTCAGTACTTGCCCTATTATGGTCAAAACCGCATATGCCCTATTACGGTCATAACTGTACATGTCCTATTATAGTCATGATTCCTTATATAGGCATGATCTTTCACCTACATTGGTCCTCACTAGTACACAACGAGCTCTGAGGGCTGAACGTTATCTAGTCTGTGGTTTTGAATACAGCAGGGTTTTCCCAAACACAGGCCCACACTGTACTCATCAATTATGTATGGCTCTCTAGGAATACACCACCTGCATAATATATATGTACAAAGTTCACCCCTGACGTCTTCCTCACGCCTAACAAGGGCCAATACAAACCATACGAAGCAACCAGAGTCTTCAGGGTATAAATATACCACATCTTAACCCAGTAAGACAGAGGGAACCCAGACTTCCATGCTGACACACTGACCAGAGACGCTGAGGCTCCTGCATGCAGTCGTTCCAGCTGACAGCGGTCTAACACAGCCCTTGCGGGGTGTCCAACTCGAGACCAGGACGGGGTCCCACACTCTCTCTATTCAGGTATGGGGGTTCGACTAAATCCTAGAAGGATTCTTGGCTCTTAGGCTTTTAGACCTACACACATATGCTAGGTACACTCAGGTACATCTAGTTAGGCATCGTAGGAGTATGCGCACTTTTCATAATGCTTTTTATATTCATGTATGTATTCATGATTATTGCAATATGGTAGAACTGTTCTATCCCTTTGCTTTTATCGTACTGCTGATAATATATCTCTGCTATTGTTTGCTGGTTTCTGCAGCACATATATTTTACACTAGAATAACAACTGTTCAATAAATACTTATTGAAACGCCCAGACTGTTTATTCTGTGTAACTCTCTGAGACAAACCGAATAAGTAAGCACGAGTGACTGAGCGAAAGGTAGTATATTGTTTCCACGATTCTGAGGAATTTGGGTTGTCATGATCTAAGGTTGCCAGAAACTAATCTCTCCCCGATAAGAGGAGATTCTAGTGGCACTGTGAGCTACCTAATGCAAATCCGGCTAACATACGCGGTGGGGGTGCACAGAATCAGTCTGCCACCAAGCCCACAGCTTATGTTATCCAAACGCGCAGGTCCTGCATGGGTACTATAGGAACTACACGACAAGAGGCTGACAACCTTTCCAAGTTTCATCGAACAGTTTTTGAGTAATCATTGTTATTTTCGCACCAGAGTCAACTAAGAGTTTAACACTCTTGCTTCCCACAGTGATGTCAACAATAGGATCGACACAAGACGCTGGATCACCTTGAATAACATCATGTGAAACAGAGAAAGCATTAATGTTAAGGTCAGTAACAACTGAGACTACCTCTGAGTCTGAAGAGGAATCCGAGTCAATCAGACACACAACAGGTTTCTTTTGCCCTTTCCTCTTTAAACAAATTTTAGCAAATTGCCCTACAATAATTTCAGGTAACATTAATTGCCGGGCAACGTGATCCCTTAGAGTGAGGGAGGTTACCACACCTCAAACATATATTAGATCCCACATTAACCGAAGTTCCAGGCTTGGTTGACTTGCTGAGAGCATTAGCATTCCCTTTAAATGATTTCTTGTGTGGTTTCACAGAAGAATTAAGGTTGATAGCGTTGACAGGCTCTAATATCTTCTCATTCAATTCTTTTAATGAAACCATGGAAATCTCTATGCTCTTAGCTAGTTTAATAGTATCATCTAGAGATGGATCACCCATACTGAGAAGTTTCTGTCTAATATTTTTGTCCTTACAATGGCAGACGAATTGATCTCTAATGAGCTGGTCCGTAAAGTTTTCAAATCTGCAATCCGCTGCCAATCTGCGTAAGACAAAAATGTAAGAATCAACATCTTCACTTTCAGACTGTTTCCTCTTAAAAACTTATGCCTGAGGACCATGAGGCTTGGCTGTTTGTCGAAACGAAGCTTGAGCTTCTGTACAGTTTCCCTATACTCATCATTCGGTACACCTTCTTCTTGTGGTAAATCAGGTAAGTGTTTAAATACAGACCTCCCCTCAAACCCAAGAGAATGTAAAAGTAGACATTTCTTTCTATCAGCACTGAATCTAGTTGCACCAATGGCACCTAGATAGGTTTCGAAGGCGTCATGCCAAACCTCCAGGAGTGTCCAGGAACAAAGGAGGAGGATTGACAGACTGTAAAGTACACATGGTTGAAAAATGAAAGAAAATGACAGAAAACAAAAAAAAATGGAACCTTAAAGGGTGAAATAACAAGGAGAGTAAGGTGTACACGTCACCGTGTGAAGGGCACAAGAAGATTACAGGTATAAAAAAACTGGTGGTGTGCACATCACCGTGATATGCAGAGACTGTAATTCAAGAGAAAAGCATGTCGTCGTAAAATGTGAATGGTGTAGGAAGCCAAGGTGTGCGCATCACCGAGTGATGAGCAAAATGAGTCAAGGAGAGTATTAAAAAAAAAACAGTAGAGGTGTGTACATCACCGTGATGGGCACAAAAAGTGAGTGGTAAAGATGGGTCTTACTGTCAGACGTAAATAAAGAGAATTGAATCCAGAGACTGACAACTTTGGATGAAATGGTGGAGACAAAGTATAATTGAGATGATGAACAATAAAGTTTTTCCCTTTTTTTGATATGAGAAGTGTAAAACAGCAAAGGTAAAGGTGAAATATTAAGGTATGCAGGCAAAACGCTGCAGCAAAGAGTTGTTTGAAGAACTGTTTGGTGTGTGTATCACCGCGTGAAGAACACGACAAAATGTTGCAGCGAAAGGCTATTTGAAGAACTGTTAGGTGTGTGTGTGTCACCGTGTGATGCACACTGTAAGACGACCCACGAAGAAACAAGGAGTCGGGAAGGGGTCCCATTCAAAGATGGCCGCTGAGCGTAGCGTGGCGTGAGGACGTCGTCAGCACACTGAAGGAGAGACACGTCACAATGTAGAAAAGCAGAGACAGCAGAGTGGGGCGCAGGATGCGCTCAATCGCGGAGAATGCAATTGAAAAATGCGAGCGCGGGGCAAAAGCGTTTTTTTTTTTTTTACAGCGGAGAAATGGACATAAAAGTTAGAAGGGGAGCGCTGGAAATCGGTGGGCAGAGCAAGGAAATGCAAACGACCTACCGTGTTGGTTGAAGTTCAGAGTCCGCTCGTAGGCTCATGAAGTGCTGTTCCACGCCAGAGGTGTTCAGAGATTGATAGCAAAATCCCACACTTGGGGTGCTCAGAGGCCACAGTGCCACACACTGATAGGGTTGAGTAGGACGCGGTAGGCGTGTAGCAAGCGGGATCGTCTTATAATTGCTAGGAGGCTTAAGATTGATTGTAGGTAAATTTCTGACTTGAGATGCCTTGCACACTGGGTAGGCCCATGTAGCCAGGATCGTCGCCAATAAAATGTAGTAAAGATGCCGGAGACAGGGCTTGTCGTGAGAAGATTTATTGTAAGGCTACATGGAAGCGGAGCCAGCTAGGAAGCAGCCAGCTCCAACAGAAACAACCTCAAGAGTGAACTATGTACATTCTCATGTTCCTAGGCAACCAGAAACATTCCAAAAAGAACAAGGACAATACATTTAATAGTTAACACATGAAATATATAAGATAGCATAACACAGAATATTACATTACCTAAAATAACATAACACAGAATATTACAACATCTGTTATCTTTTTGGAAATTGGAGATTAAACTACTGATGAAATTTGAATAGGAATAAATGTATTATTAAAACAATAAGGTGCTTCTGACTACGTGTTTTGATATGACATATCTTTAAAAAAACACAATTAAGGTGAAGTTATAGTTGCTGTAACAGAACAAAAAACCTCTGAAATTGGTCAGTTCTGAAGTGCTCGTGACCTCACCCATGATGTGACCGATGACATAACAAATAGCATTGATGCCATTATATTGCCTTAACACAGATATTATCAAATACATCACTTTGGATACATTATCTTTCTTTGGAGATGTACTGGTATTTAATGATTTTGTATTGTTAAGTTCAATTATTTATTGGTATGAATATTGTAAGGTAATGAACATTACATATGGGGTGCAAGGTATGGCTTGAGCAGGGGTCATGCAAGTTATGGTTTGGTCCGCAAAATCATAACTGGCTGAACTACTACTACTACTACAGATTATTGCCAGGTTACATAAGAAAGTTTGAGCAAACATAGGCCCATTTTTTTTTTTTAACAAAAATAAAGTGAAGTATGCTTAATTAAAAAAAAAAAGAACAGGGTGCTTATGTCACTGCTGGGGAAAACTATGAAAAAGATGGAGTCTATTGTCGAGTTCAATAAACTATTTAAATCAATCCCCAAAAACATTTTCCAACACTAGACAAATGGTTCAGTGATTTGCTGTGGTGAGGGATTTAAATAGATCTCAGTCTGCTGAATTTACAAGACAGTAAGGTCTTGGAAGAGCTTTATCTACCCAATCCACTTATCTCAACTGGTAAATTCCAAGTTCAGGTGTTATATTCCATATAGGTACCCTATATAGGCGCAGGTAACATTGCAACCTTTCACCTATATTCTTCCCTACATTACATACATAATGGTTCTTAGGCACTGACCTTTTACCTAGATATGACACTGCATTCAGAACGCAGGTTTTTTCCTGGTTCGATTCTCATACATTATGCATGAGGCTTCTTGGAAGCACAGCAGGACTAACAGTAGGATTACCATCTCCTGTATAATATCTCTGTATAAAGTTCAGGCCCAACGTCATCCTTTAGGCCGACACAGTAACACAGCAAGGTAGGACCCCTGGGGAGACCTATGGGCATATATACAGCACATCTTGCTTAGGAAGATAGAGGAGACCGTGACTTCCCGGCTGACACACTGACCAGAGACGCTGAGGTTCCTGCATGCAGACGCTCCAGCTAGCAGTGGTCTAACATCCCTCGCGGGGTGTCCAACTCGAGACCAGGACGGGGTCCCACATTCTCGAACTCTCAGGTAATGGGGTTGACTAGATCCTAGAGAGATTCTTGGCATAACACCTACATAGATGCTAGGTACATTTAGGTACATCTAGTTAGGGAGGCATCGTAGGAGTACGTACTTTTTATCATGTGTTTTAGGTACATGTATATATTCATGATTTCTGCAAGATGGTAGAACTATACCATCCCTTTACTTTTGTAATATTGCTAATCATATATCTCTGCTACTGTCTAATGGTTGTTGCAGCTCATCTATGCTACACTAGAATAACAACTGTTCAATAAATCCTTATTGACAAACGCCCAGTATGGTTATTCTGTGTATCTCTGAGACAAACTAAGTGAGCACGAGTGACTGAGCGAAAGGTAGTATATTGTTTCCACGATCCTGGGGGATCAGGGTTATCATGTTCTGAGGTTGCCAAGAACTATTCTCTCCCCGATAAGAGGAGACTCTAGTGGCACTGTGAGCTAGCTGATACAGACAGGCTAACGTATCCGGTGGGGGTGCACGGAATCAGTCCGCCACCAAACCCACAGTTTATGTTATCTGAACGCACAGATCCTGTATAAGATATATAGGAACTACACGACACAGGAAGGAGTGCTCACTGGTGATGGAAACTGAAATGCTAAAATCTTTCACGCACTGGTGGGAGATGCCACATAGAGGATGGAGTAAACGCTGAACAACCCAGTATTAGAGGTCTAAAAACATACATTGGTGAAAACAAACAACCTATGCTACATTGAAAAGACTGACAAAAGAAAGGGGTAAGTGGGCTAGGTGATACATTTCAGAGCAAAGTATAGAAATTGAAGAAGAACACGAAAAATCAACATTGGCTGGGGGGGGGGAAGAGTATTTAGAGATACAGCAAAGAAATTGTGCAGGACTATTGAAACAGGCAGTAAGAGGAGATAGGAAACATTTATGGAGATGTGCACCAGAGCATTTGGGAAACTTAAAGGTATGTACTCTGAGAGTAACTCTAAAGGGGGAAATGGAGAAGTTGCAATAGGACAAGATCCAAACACATTGGAGAATGGAAGTGAAGGGGCAAGATGGAGGCAGACTCTTCATAATGCACTGCACAGAACTTTCTAGATGGCAATAGGGCCCATCAGAGTAAGTAAATGAGCTTAATTTCTGGAGATGGTGTGAAATGGAAAGATTCAATTTGCACTGATGCGTGTGGTTTTAAATAAATAAATAAATATATAAAACAGGAACGTTGGTATGAAGTTTATTGGAAACAACATACATCGTAATAAGGAGCCTGCATCAGCGTGGCGCACATCTGCAACAAGTAGCAGCAACCTCTTCAACTGCCAGCCAACCATACATTTATAAGCAAAATCACATTTAAATACAAACATGCATCCGCGTGCATATTCTGTTTGAAAGAACACATTCTAAAGCATGAATCGAATACCGCTCTCGAGCACCTAAGGGCGCGAAGATGCACGAGAGCGGCAGGGAATGCCAGGAGTTAAAGGTACAGGACAAGAGACACTATATATATTTATATCCAAACTGCAGAGGGGAGGTCGAAAGGATGATTAAAAGAAAAGGCCATGTCCTGCACTGTTATGACTCTCACCTTGGCTGGCGGGTGTGAATGTAGTGTAAAGGAGATGGTGCTCATTATAAGAATGGCTTTGTATTCTTATTTTAGGGATTGGGAGCAAAAGCTCTGGGTTTACATAAAGGGGTTTTAGGCATACTTAATCAGATTGGATTTTCTTGTTCTTTCTGGAGTTAGAAAGCAGAGAGAAGAGGCTTGCTTTTCAGAATTTGGAGAAACTGGCTGGAGACAGGAGGAATGTCAAGAGCCCCCTTGGTCCTATATCCTCTCAAGAACACACAGGTGTAGGGCCAGTAACGAAACCAGAGCTGTGTGCTGGCAAGGCACATAGAGACTAGAGACCAACACGCCAAGCAGAGGGATAGACACAAAAATGGCAATAATTGCAGGAAAAAAGCTTAAAACCTCGTTTTAGTCTAAAGGAAGCAGCTATTCTTCCAATGCGGCCATTCATGTATGCAGGCCGATATTCAGCCCAAGAAGCTCACGTGCTGGCTCGTGCAGAGGGTGGAAATTAAACTGCAGGCCAAGCCTGATGCAAACGAGATGGAGCTGTTTTCTCTCAGCCTCTCTGTCTCTCGCCCGCCAACAGCTGGAGACAGGCTGCCAGAGCAGAGCAGATAACCACGTGTAATTCTGTTTGGATAATTTCATTGCAGTGCAACACATGCTGACGTCTGAGCTTTTAATAAAGAAAGCCCTTCTCGCTATCTTGCTTCCTGGACATCATCTGGTGGTGACCCAAAGAAGAAAGAACATTTCTTATAGATGTTAAAACTTGTGTCTTCAATTGAATGTGAAGCAAGTGACATAACGATATTAGCATACAGACCCCAGTCAGAGGCCTGCTAATTACTATCACACAAAGTTGTCCTGCAGCCTTCCACCATGACAGTTAATGACGTCACCTAAACTGCACAGAAAAAGTGGATTATTATTTAAAAAAAACTACTTTAAAGGAGAATTGTTTGGCTTTTGTTTTTGAGGGGAGGCCCTCGAAACCTTAGGCTACGTTTATGAAAAGCTAATTTGCATGCAAGGTTTTGTGAAACCATCTTTTCTTATCAAAATCAATTGCAGTGACTGACACGTGCTCGGAATTTCTCCTGATCAGCGTGAAGGCATCAACAGCAATGGAATGGAGCCTGGCAGGATTCTCATGCTACACGCTTAGCACTTCCGAGACAAATTCACGGCCTTCCTTCTGCAGGGAGGGTGAGTAAGTGGGTGCTCTCACTGTTAGATTACTGCGTAATTGTATCTAAAAGTCCTGAGCACTTCTAGATTGCGTCATTAAGAACACAGCACATTAATCCGAACCACCCTTCCTGTTCACATGCAGTTTCTACTTACCTCAGCCAGATGACGCATTAATAATTGTCCCCTTGCATGAAGTCATGCCACATTGTGCGAGTGTCCGGCACACCCTGCTGTACTACATTAAAAGAAAGGCTTCGAGGGATGAAGACCATGCCTTCATGCTTCAAATCTGGAAACTTTAGGGTCTGAAAGTTCTATGGTATTCTGCAGAGCTATAAGGCATGTAAAAGAACCACCTGTTTTTATAGAAAAGTGGCGATTAGAGGACCTGAGTATGCTGGGTTTGATCCCAATGCTCATAGGAAACCTACCATCTTCGATCAGCTACATAAGGTATAAACAAACCTTCAATAAAGTAGGCACTTAAAAAAAAAAATAGAAAACTTGTTTTTCACCATTCTATAAAAAAAATATACAACGTCGATTTTCCATCTTTATTCCACAACAAGTTCACAGTGGTTCTTCAAAAATGAACAAATAGTCTTTCAAGCCAATGTCTTTGCTCTTACTTAATTCTGCCCAAAAAAGTCAATTTAGGTGCTGAGTACTTCGTATTTGGATCTCACTCTGTACAACTTCTGAATACTGACTGCGCTGACTCTTTATTACTCAAATCTGTCTCTGCCTGCTCCAAGTCTTGCTCAATCTCTTCTTCAACTGTTTTGAGACAGCAACTCTTTCGATGTTCTTCTTCTCTTCACGCACTCAAGCCAAGCTAATCATGAATGTTTCAGATTGTTTTTTATTTTCATTATTCCCTGCTTCTATTACACATGGGATTACCTGTTAACAGTTGCCCTTGACCTATGGCCTTACATGCAGCCTATTAACGTCAATTCTTCCATGACAAGGTTTTCTGGAGCTCAGTGGTGTACATTTTCCTTTAGAAGAGTTACCCTATGTTGGAAATTTGAGTTCCATTTCAAAGTATGCTGGGAGAACTAAGGGGGATATTAGCAACAACTTGCGATAATTATCGCAAACCGCGCTTAGTGCGTTTTTTTTTATCGCCGCCTATCGCTGGATATTATCGCGGAGATAACACGCTATTAGCAACGTTTATCTCCAATGCGATAAAATATCCAGCGATAAGCGGTGAATGCGTGAATATCGCTGGAAATCCAGCGATATTCACGCATTAACGCCATGGTGGACTTAGCCTGACAATCCACCTCCCATTGAAGAAACAGGTAAGTCATGTTTTTAGCAGGTGTTAAATTCTAGCGATAATCGCGCTTAGCGCGACTTTTTTTATCGCTTCGCCTGCGTTGCTAATAGGGGGAAGTTGTGTTAGCGACTGTTTTCAGTAGCTTTTAGTTGGGAACGCCTACCTTGCATGTCATTAGCGATAATTATCGCTGGCATGCAAGGCGAAAGGAAAACCGGCCGCTATCGCCAGAAAGCTGTCGCTAACACCTGTTAGCGACAGCTTGCTGATAGGGCGATAAAAAAATCACTGCTTTAGCGGCAAAAAGTGCCGCTAAAGCGGCGATAAAGCCCTTGCTAATATGCCCCCTAATCAATTAGCACAACTGATGCTAATAGTGAGAAGAGTGTGTGTAAACTGAATGGTGTTGGACAGAATTTTATTAGAGAATTTAATGAGAGACAAGGAATAATTAGTAGAAGTGTAAATGTAGTGAGAGGCATTGAGATGCAGACGAAGAGGAATTAAAGCAAACAAAAATAATCGAAGATGCATTCTAGTCTTAAAATTGAGCAAGAGAGAAAATGATTTGTGTATACGATGCATGAGAAGACTGATGGTTTGGAGTCATATGAAATGATTGGAAACAATGTTTGCGATTAAAATTATGTGGTTGATGGTGAGTTTGTGAAGGGTGAAGTGCTTATTTTCAGAGGAATTTATTATGTGTGTGGTAAAACAGGATCTTTTAATCTACCACATAATTGGGTGGGTAGGTGCTAATATGCTTTGGTCTTCCATATGAAAGAGATGAACAAAAATGGACATAGAAGAATGAAATGTGGTTTTGGACACGTGCTTATGGATATTTTTCGTGTGTTGATTCCTCCTATTGGTGTTGCTTTGAATGATGTGGAAATTAGGAAGTTAAGTTTGTTATACTGATTAGCAGCTAATACTGCTAGTACACTAACTAAAATAAAAGGGGAAATTATTGCTTTGTGTGCAATGGTTCTTCAGAATCGTCTTGCATTATATATTTTACTCACAAAAGAGGGCAGTGTGCCAGATGTTGAGAGTGAGGCAGTGTTGTGCGTATGTTCCTGACAACTGTAAGCTTATTTATCAGTATATTTCAAATATTACTAATGTTTTGCAGGATGCAAATGTTTCTGAAGAGTCTGGTGCATTGGAAACAGTTGATTCATGGTTTAGTGCAATTGGTGATGAAATTTCAAAGGTTGAAGAGTGGTTTGGCGATATTGGAGCAGGTATAAAAAAGATCTCAACAACACTAAATTATAATAATTTTGTGTTTAACAGATTTACTTCTTATTTTTAAGTTCTTTGGGTTAATGTGTTGTAGGAAAGGATTTAGTACTAAACCTATGAATGAGGAAGTAGAAATGTTGACTGGTAAGAGAAAAAGGCCCGACGATGAACTGGAAGATATGAAGGCTGAAGTTTTTGATGAATTATGTGCCCTGGAGAATTCAAGAATAAAAGATAGCGTACAAGTTATAAAACGTTGTCGTAATGTGGATTGTGATAATATATCAGACAGGCTGATAGAATGGGATGTCTGAAGATGACTATTGTGACCAGAGGGCATTGTATGGATTTGACATGGAATATCCGCAAACAGCTTGAAGGCAACATTTCCCATACTGAGCGTTTGGTTTTGCGCCACGAGACCCGGGTGGTACATGACCCTGATCACGCCCGCCCACTAGCGGAAGCCCGCCGTGAACACTCATCGCTGCTGGAACAGTTGGGTTATCTTAACTATGCTGTGTACTCTTCTCACACCAATGCTTCGTCAGACTGCGCAGGCAGGCTACTGGCATGGCTGATATGCCAAGACCAACCTATCCTTTTGCTGCACTCTTCTACGGGATGCCTCCTCCGCACCCAATACGACATACATGCAGAACTAACATGCCACTACACCTCGCTATACAAGTCAGTTGCAGACGCTAGCCAGAGTATTGACGCATTCTTCTCCACGATCCAACTGCTCACCATGGCACCTAAGCAGCGGGCGGAACTTGACAAACCCATTGCTGTCACTGAAATCCAAGAGGCGATTAGGACCCTGGCAATGGGCAAGAACCCAGGTCCGAACGGCCTGCCGGCCGAGTATTTTAAAGCATATGTCTCTTTGCTGGCTCTAAATAACTCCTTAAATCTACAGCGTTTCGTTCGTGTCCTTAAATATTCGGTGCATCAATGGCCAATTTCCAGGTGCCTGGTGCTAGACCTGCAGAAGGCCTACGACTCCCTGGAATGGACATTTTTATTTACCACCCTGCCTCGGTACGGTATTGGGAGTTGCTTTCTCCGTTTGATTTGGCTGCTCGACATGCAGCCGCTCGTTAGAGTCAGAACAGGCTCTTATATATCGGACCCCATCCCAATATGCAGAGGCACCCGACAGGGATGCCCACTCTCCCCACTACTTTTTTCCTTAGTCGTTGAGCCGCTTGCCTCGACCATCCAAGCCCAAGATGCATACTGCTGCATCCTCCTGGGGGACGCCACCCACGTGATTTCCCTTTATGCTGATGATCTCCGCCTGTTTCTCTGGGACATGCGTTTGGTTCTTGATGCTTTAGCCCACACGCTCAACAGCTTTGCTGCTCTTTCTGGTTCAAGGGCTAATTGGGCTAAATCGTGCCTCTTTCCCTTTGCCCCTGCATACTCTGATCCGTCCTTTGTCCTCTGTGGAGTTCCCTTAGTGTGGCAACCAGACACATTTAGATATTTGGAAGTCAGGGTGTATCATCAGTCAGTCGGCTTGTTTGACAGTAACCTTGTGAGGGCTACTACAGGCATCAGGTCACAGATATTCTTCTGGCACACCCTCCCATGGTCTGTCATGATCCGCATAGCCCTTCTCAAAATGGTGGTCTTACTCTGGTTGCTCTATTATTTCACCAACCTGTCCTTATACGTTGTGCCCCCTTTCTTCCGCTCTCTTGAGAGACTCATGAGAGAGTTCATTTGGAGTGACTCGCACTGCAGGGTGGCATTGTCAAAGCTATATTTGCCAACTGACCATGGCGGGCTTGTAGTCCTAAACATGGAACAATATTATTTTGCCTTACAGCTCCAATGGGTGGCCAGATGGGTGGCGGGCTTCCACTTGTCAGACACAGCCACTCTATTGCCAGCCTGGATTCTCCCAGGGATCCTTCGTCTCTGTCACCCCTGCACCCATGAGAAACCACCTGAATCACTTCTTAATGTTGCGTTTCATTGCTATCGTCAGAGTTTGTATCTTACTCGATCCGTGATCCCCTATGCGCCAGCGTTACCTCTCCTTGGCACATCTAGAGGCTGCGCCACCACCACGGCAGCAGAGCTTTCCGCCTGGCTGGAGGCCGGCTTGTACACCCTGGCGCTCTAGTGCCTTATGACACAGTAGTGGAGAAAGAGGGCCTACACCCGGGTCAGTTTCTTTTATACAACTCACTACTTTCGGTTCTAGGTGCTAAATGGGGCAAGATGCTGCAGGAACATTCAATACACCTTACCATACAGTACTTATATGTTATGGAAACGGGCAGGCACCTCACATGCTGGTTTGTGGTTTCGCTACACCGCGACACCACTTTTACCTTTGCAGCACCACTGGGAGGAGGATCTGACTCGTCCATGTACAGACAAAGAGTGGGCTACCATATTAGAGAGTCTGGTCCGAGTCCCCCGCAACGCACACTTTCGCCTCATTCAGTACTACATTGTCCAAAGGGCTTACCTCACTCCTGCCAAAATTAACCATTACTTTCACCATAACAACGCTGTTTGTCCTAGATGTCACCTGCCCGACGCTGACATCCTTCCTATGTTATGGGCCTGTCCACTCCTAACCATTTACTGGCAGGATATCATGACCCAATTGGTCGCTTGCACAGGATGCACAATGAGACACACGTGTCATGCTGTGTGTCATGCTGAAAAAATGTTCTTTAAGGAACTTTCTAATTTTGTAGAGTCAGCCCAGATCCTCCATCCTCGACAATCGGGCTTCCGCCCGAAATACTCCACAGAATCAGCCCTACTGGAGATATCTGATACTCTGAAATTCATTACCGACAATGGCAGGAAGGCAGTGTTGATCCTTTTAGATCTGTCAGCTGCCTTCGATACTATATCTCATGACATCCTCTTGGCCAGATTAAAATCTTGCGGCATTTCCAACACAGCACTGGCCTGGATCACATCCTTCCTGTCCAATCGGAAGCAAGCAGTCTCCCTGGGCACCTTTCTTTCCTCAGAACGGACCATCAACACAGGAGTCCCCCAGGGGGCCTCACTTAGTCCACTCTTGTTTAACGTATATATGGCCCCACTTATCTCCCTCATTTCGGCCTACGGGATAGAAACAACATCCTATGCGGATGAAACGCAGCTGATCTTGTCCCTTGAGAAAAACTCCACAGAGGGTGAAGAAAATTTTAAATCTTGTCTCACAGCGGTCATCACTTGGATGAAAAACAACCATCTCCGTTGTAATACGGACAAAACAGAAATCCTGTTGATCGGGAAAGACAATCCCTTTCAACCGAAGGATTGGTGGCCGGAAGAGACAGCAACCCCCCCTGCCACAGTGGAGGTGGCCAAGAATTTGGGGGTATGGTTTGACTCTTCTCTCTCCTTCAAACACCACACCCTTAAGGTGGTGGGTTCCTGCTTTGGAATGATTAAAACCATGAAAAAATTATTTGAGTTGATTCCACTGGCTGCAAGGAAAACGGTGGCTGTGGCGTTATTACTTTCAAGACTTGACTATTGTAACAGCCTGTTAGTAGGGGTCAATAAATCCATCTTGAAGAGACTACAGGTAGTACAGCATGCAGCAGCCAGACTTGTCTTGAAACTTCCACGCAGGTCATCAGCATCAGAAGCTTTGAAAACCCTTCATTGGCTTCCGCTGCATAAGAGAATTCTATTTAAACTTTTGGTCATCATCTTCAGAGATATCCGTCAAATCGGACCAGAATATCTCTCTAGGAGATTTACACCTTACATTCCAGGAAGGACACTCAGATCCACATCTGCTAACCTCCTCAAATTACCTGGTTTTAGACTTAAAACCAGGGGAGGGAAAACTGCTACAGTACTTGGTGTAAAAGCCTGGAATTTTATGCCTAACAAACTGAGAATGATGTATTCAGAAAAACTGTTTAGGAAAGCTCTAAAGACCTGGATCTATGGATTAAGTGACGTATGCAGTCTTGCCCTTATCTAGGTTCTATCGCCTTACTAGCTCGCCTGTTATCTGAATAGCGCCAGGAGGCTCCTTTGGGAGCGACAGTCTGCGCTCTATAAATGCCCATTTCATTTTATTTCATTCATTTTGCCTTTTTCAGAGGGGTGAGAGGCACAAGGTCACGTCCCCATTTCTCGATTTGGACATGTGGACAGCTAAGTGCCTCTTCACGAGATGCTGTAGGTCGCCAGAAACCCCACCCCTGGTGGCCTGGAGGCAGTCACTCCTGGTGTGGCCCAGGCGGATAGCGTGGCATTACACAGGGAGGATAATTTAAGGCTGCGCAAAATCCCTATAGCGACCAACTGGGACAGCATACTGCATGATTTTCAGACAGAATTACGCCCCGATTCAGCTCCCCCTGATATCCCCGTGGGGGAGAACGAGGCAGATGCAGGGACCTGACCACTTAGTTTACAACAAGCCCATGAGGCACTGATAGGTACTTTGATGTTCATCCCACACCTTACCTAAAAATTTGCAGAAGTCGATTGTTGGCAGTACGAGTACTACCGACTACTATGGCTGATCGATGGTGGAGGGTTGGGAGGTTTAGTTTGGACATATTTATCTAGTTTGTCTCCTTTTGTTCTTGATTTTGTAACACGCTTATACCTTTGCTAAAATTATGTGTCTTGGACTCTACAGTTGGCCCCACATGAACAGTCAACAGAAGCATCCTAGTGCTGAGATGCAAGTACACCTTCTTAGCCATGTATTACCGAATACTTGCTTAGCTGTTCCATATGGCAATGTCGTATGTTACACAATCCATAGTCCAATAATGCTGGCCAACATTTCTGTACTCTTGTCAGAATGGCACTGTATATTGCCATGCTTTGTTAACCCCTTACCTTTGTTTAGAATTCAATAAAAGAGATTTTAAAAAAACATTGAAAATTTATAAAAGACTACAATCCGAAAACACTACGCACCCAAAAACCCTGTACAACTAAACAATTTAAAAAAATAGTTTTTCTCATGCTTCAGAACTGATGGAGCAAGAGATGCTTTTTTTTTTAAAGTCAATAATTTGCTTTCTTCCAACATAAAGGTTGACCGATTGACTTAATGACAGATAGAAAGCACAGTAATCCATAATCATTGGAAAGATTAGTCAAGCAGGAGTCTAGCAGGAAGTCCGAGTTTATTAATTTACTTGACAGACATTCCCTCTCTTTCTCTTACATTTTAAAATTTAATGAGAGGTAGCTCAAGTCAACCACGTATAATCAGCTGAATCTTTGTCGGCCTACTTGTAGTAAGAACCTCCTTAGTAGATTCCATATCCATTGCCCTATTTAATTGCAAAGTGCTTCCCAAAATAAACAATTTTTATGAAGCATCTATCTTCTTTCACCCAAAGCAGTATAAGACATTTCTCTGTCCATGCAAAAAATATACACAAATGAACTCAGTCATCACGAAGAACCACAACCCCCTACCAGTGATAAGGATGCTGCTGCATCACACCAGTATGCAAAGGACTACACTATATTGTACTTGAAAGGGGCGGATAATTAGATTAATCGTTACCGGGTTGCGGAGTGGAAGTTGGTACTCTAAAATAGATTTGCTTATTACAAGTTTTTTCTTAAGTCATTTGGGCTTCATAAAGCACCAAAACGTGGGATAAAATCCCAAGAACAAGTTTCTCATCTTCGGTAACAATCTTTCTGGTGGATACTCTATCTACACACAGATTTCTTAACTTGTAAATATTCCCCAGGCATCAGGCAGGATCCAGAAACTTTAAAGAAGTACTCCTGCGGATTCAAAGTGCTACCCACGTGCACTGATGTCAGTTACTTTCTTAGGCTGTCTGCGTTCTTAAACGCAGAGCTAATCGGCGAATTGGCATGCCTAGTCTACAGCTCTCTAGATTGGGACTTTTTTTTCCAAGGGAAGAGAGTCCAGTTCATGGAACGGTGAGGGGGGAGCGTCGGTAGTGAATCTGCACTTAGAGTATCCACCAGAAATTTGGTGACCAAAAGGTAAGTAACTTGCACTTCTGTGGGATATTTCTAACCACAGATTTCTCACCTTGTGAAGAGATACCATAGCAGTAAAAAGATACCATAGCAGTATCTCCCCGCAGGTGGTGGGTCTATGAACAGGCTCAAAGCAAAATAAATCCTGTACGACCGAGTGGGCAAAGTGCCTTCTCGATAGACATGACTGTCGAAGTAGTAGTGCTCTATGCACAGATGCCCATGTAGCCTCTTGACAAATGTTCAGGACAGGTACTCTGTGTGCTAGCTCAGTGGTATCAGACTTTGCTCTGGTGGAATGAGCCTGTCAGTCCTCTGGAGGCTGCTTCTTTGTTAGTGCATAGCAGATCTTTATAAAGAGAACAATCGATCGGGAGATGGCCCACTTTTACACTGTCTTGCCCTTTTTACCCCAGAAAAACCCACAAAGAGTAGATAGTCCTTCTGATGTTTATTAGTGTGGTCAATATGAAAGCGTAATACCCTCTTGGGGTCCAAACTATGAAATCACACTTCATCCTTAAACACATGAGAAGGGGTCAAAGAGTGCCAGAGGGTGACAGCATACCTGACATCAAATGGAGTGACCACTTTTGTCAGAAAGGAAAATCATGTCTTTAACACCAACTTATCTGTGAAGAAGGTTGTATAAGGTGGGTTGACCGAAAAAGCCTGCAGCTTACTCACATACCTAGCCGATGTTATTGCAACGAGAAAGACTATTTTTAACCTAAACAATCTCAAGAGACAACTCAGCAGTGGCTCAAAAGAGGTGCATACCAAAAAGGTAAGCACTAAATTAAAGTTCTACTGTGACATCGCAAAGAGTGTTGGTGGAAATAAATACCGCAAACCTTTAAAAAAAAATCACCACAACAGCTGATTTAAATAAAGAATGCTGATAAAGCAACCGCACAAAAGCTGAAAGAGCCGACAAATAGCCTTTAATGGTGCTCAAAGCGAGTTCTTGTTTGGTCAGTCACAAAACAGCAAACCTTCAGACAACTATTCTAGGTGTGCCACACCAAGCCACAAATTTGTTCCAACAACTGGCGGTCACCACTAAGATGACATTAACGTCTTCAGGAGGAAGGTTGAAAGAGGTCAACTGTCGCTGATCAATCTCCAACTATGGAGATGCAATTATTTAAGCCAGGGTGTCCTGCTACGACAGAAAATCCTCCCAAAGCAGAAGCTTGATCGGAGGACAGATTCTGATGGCCAGGAGTTCCGGGTACCACACTTTCAATGCCAAATTCAGTATCACTAGGATGACTTTGGCCCCATCGTTTCTCATCTTCTTCAGAACTCAAGACAGGAGAGGCAGCAGCATATAGGAGTCCTGGGCTCCAGTCTACATAGAAGGCATCTCTGGGAGAGAGTAACCTTAGAAAGTTCAATGCACAAAAGTACTGACATTGCACATTCTCTGCAGTGGCGAAATGATCGAGCCAGGGTTCTCCCCATTGCCAGAACATCCCTGTGCCATCTCCGGGTGCAATGGTCATTTGTGATTTGCCAAGTGTCAGCAGCTGAGTTGGTCTGCCCTAGCATCTAGAGATCCCACCAGGGGATCCACCACCAGAGCAGTCCAGCCACTTCCAGAGACGCAGAGTCTCCTGACGAAGGGCCCAAGAGCCAAACCCCACCCGGCTTGTTGAAGTACCACATGGTGGTGTCCATGAGCACCTCTTGGAACCTTCCTTTGAAGGTAGGCAGGAAGGCCCTCAGCGCCAAGCGATTTGCCCCAAACTCCAACAAAGTGATGTGGAGTCCAGAAGCCTCTGATCATCACCCCTTCCAGATGACCTCCCCAACCCAAAAACGATGAGTCCATCACCACCTCTCCCAGGTGGCTTCCCCAAACCAAAGCAATGCATCTGCCACCACTGTTAAATCTGGGTGGGGTAGGGAGAGGAGTCTGCCACTAACCCAATCACGGTCCAGTAGCCACCACTACAAATCATTTGCAGTCTAGTCCAAAATCTGGATACAGTCCAACAGATTCCCCTGATGCTGTGCCCTCTGGGACTTGATGTCCCTCTGTAGAGTCCGCATGTGCCATCTGCTATGTTTAACTAGCAGGATGCAGAAGGCCAACAATGCCAACAGCCTCAGATTCATCCGCAATGAGATCCAGGACAGAGACTGAAACATAAGGTTCGTAGCCCAATTGTCATGGCCGCTCCACTCCAGGGTAAGGACACAAAACCGTACTGTATCCAGAATAGCTCCAATGAAAGGAGCATCTGCAAAGGAGTCCCGGTGTGACTTCGGCACTCTGATAGTAAACTCAAAGGATGTTAAGAGGTTCGTTGTCATCTGTAGGTGGTTTATGACTACCTGTGGTGAGCCTGCCTTCAGCAACCAATCATCAAGGTAGGGTACCCAACCTCTGAAGGTGTGCTGCAACCACTGCGATCACTTTTGTGAACACCTGAGGGGCACTGGTGAGGCCAAAAGTGAGCACTGCAAACAGAAAATACATCTGGCCCATTGTGAACCACAGGTAGCGCCAGTGGTCCTGAAGGATGGGGATGTGGAAATATGAGTCCTGCAGGTCCAACACCACCATCCAGTCTCCGATGTCTAAGGCAGACAGGAGGTGGGCTAGCATGAGCATCCTGAATTTGTCCTTCCACAGGAAGCACAGGAAGGCACTGAAAGGACGAAGATCTAAAATAAGACTAAGGCTCTGTTATTTATTGGCACTAAAACAATGTAGTGGGAGTAACACCCAGTTCCTACTTCCAAAGACTGAACCCTCTCTATGGCCCCTTTGGCCAAAAGGGCCTTCACTTCCTTCTTCAAAATGGACAGGTGGTCATACAGTAGCTGTAATGATGGTGATGAAAGGTGCAGCGGGGTGGAAAGAAATGGGAAAACATAGCCCCAATGTACAGTTAGGAGGACCCACTTATCGGAAATGATGCTGCCACCCATGAAGAAAATATCAGATCCTGTTTCCAACACTGTGGCTGTGTGCCAGCAAGGACACACTAAAAGGGCAGAAGGGCCAGGGGAGAAACAAGGGCAGCATTTGGAGATCTGTCCAGGCCACTGGCATCTTGCAGTTCCTCATACCAATTTTTTCATCATACTGGGGAATAAAACAATCCCCTTCATCAAAGTTAGCTTTATTTGAGTAAGAGCTGCAAAGATTATGCAAACTTTGGGCCATACCGCAAGGTAACGACAAGACACTAGAATCAGAAGGATTACTATTTGGCTGGGCTCCGGAGTGAGTCAAGTGTGTCCTGAGTCAAGGTCGTGGAGCATTCTCCTCAGAGATGGCTCAAGGGACACAGATGCCACCAAAGGTGAAACCACCAGCGGAAGCATGACTGGAGATGCCTACAGACCCTTTGGGTCTAAAGTCGTGCCAGAGGCACCAGCAACATGCGAAAAAATGCACAGCATAGACTCAATAATGACCTCTACTTGCTGCAACATCTCAGATGGACCCAGAATCTCAGGTTGTAACCAGAATGGACTCTGCATCAGCTCTGATGGAGATCGGGAACGAGACTGGGTGGCACATTGATGCCCTTATGCCCACTCTGGAGTCCAAGAGTTATAGAAAGGGGCTGATTCCTGCTTTGACTTCTTATGCTTTTTCTTGGACTTAGCCACAGACTTCAACCAGGACGATTATCTGCTGTGGGAAGGAGTGTGGGACCTGTACCTTCCTTTTGAGTGACCGGTCACAGTGGATTCTTCTTATGTTTAGCGAAATAAAACTTTGCCTTACAGTCCCATATGGCCTTTAGATTTATCTAGGTGCAGTCATCAGAGGCCCTGGAATCATGCTCTGACGCCAGGCACCAAACACACACTTTGTGAAGGTCTGTCACAGATATCTGTTTGCGACAGTCCCTACACGGTTTAAACCCAGTTGTCTTAGGGGGGTGGAGGTGAGGAAGGGGAGTGATATTTTCCTTTTCACACTAGAACATTTTTATGAAAAGGGGGGCTGGAAGACCAAGGAGAAGTTCCGAAACTGCACCTGAAGTTGTGGAAGAAAAAAAAATAACATCAGTGCACGAGTGGTCTTTATATACAGCTTGGATATAATCCAAAACAAGGACAATCCTAAATGCACACAGAGACTAGGGGCACGGTAATATACGCACAATCTCCCCGTGGGACTCATTCACAGTTTGACACCTCCTGGTAACTCAAAGTAACCCATTAGTTAATAATGTAACCATTTCACCATACATCAATTTTTTTTATCAATTTAAGACAAAAAGGAATACCAATCCAATATTTCTGATTTTCTGTCAGTAGTATATATTATTGAATATATATATATATCGGAATTTCACTTGCAGGTCTACGTGAAAGGGTGAACCAAGTGCAGACAATGCAATGCTCCAAAGTGACAACATATTTTTTGTGAGTGGCACTCCGTAGGGAGGTGGTCAGGGAATTGCACAGGTTTCCCATGGTATTGGAATGAGATGCCCTCATGCACGAACTGCAGGTCCTCTCTGAGGGGCCAGAGGTGAAGGAGACCGGGGAAGAGTTTGATTGCTCAATATGTGTTGGTACGCATACCCCTGTGCTGTCCCTTGCTCCCTCATTCCCTCCTTTTTTTCCTGCCTTGGTTCCCTTTCTCCTCATGTCCATCCACCCCCCCTTCCCGCTGGTAGTATGACCCTGAGTCTCTGTTCCTTCTTATACTGTAGCGTCCCTTCGCCTGCCTTGATGTTGGAACTCTATGCCCTCGTATGTGGTCTGCAAACAGTGTGGTGCCATGGATGCTTCCTGACCTGTGCCATGGGTACTCTATCATATTGACACGGTTTCTGAATAGAACAAAAATGTTAGTGTCCTGCTAGTTACATCTGTCGTATGTTGTAAATTAGAAAAGGAACCAATATATCTTGTCACGACTACCATTGATGTACGTTACTCTGACCCATTGGGAACTTATGATCTCTACCTGTACACACATTTACAATGAAATGCCAACAATTTGTGTACACTGCGCTGAAAATCAATAAAATTTAGGGGGAAAAAAGTTTGTGTCAAATCAATTGAGTGCACTGTGGTAATTGGAATAGCATGGTGTTGTTCAGAAGTAGCAGCACTTGAAGTCTTGCTAGGTGGGAGGATTGCATCTTTGTTGCAGTAGGTCAAGATTTTGTGCACTCATTGCACTTGGGGGGATTCCCTACTTTGGAGGGGGGATGGGTACTTGATGGACTCTTTCAACCACAAAGAAAGATGTCTGTTGGTTGCAGAGTTCGCAGGATCAGGTTTTCAACAAACAGTTTAGCACTATGCCCTTCAGCCCTCTCAGGGACACATTTTTATTTCACCTAGTGTGCCTTTCCGCCTTCTCAACCCTTGTGGCAAGAGAATAGTCTGGATGCAGAATCCTAGACTGGAAAGGATTGACGCCATCTCTAGTCTTAGCAGTTATTCCTTTGACCACTTTCACCTGTTCTGAAATCTTTTTAAAATCAATCTTCATGAGATTAGGGTCTATGGGGACTAGATTGCATGCCCCAATGAGGTCCTAGATTCATGCACTGCAGCCAGTACGCCCCTGTCAGTCTCCCCCCCCATTGTCTCTCATCATGGCTCCTCCACAGAAATGGACTCTTGGGGCTGTTGCTTAGGCACAAGAAAGCTTATGTGCCCAACCTCTTGTTTCTGGGAGCATACACCGATTCCTCACCTAATTGTTCCAACAGTCTATCCAACAACTGCTGTGAACCAGGTCAGAGGGCAGACAGCACGCGTGCTTCCACCCCCAAAAAAGTTAGGATGCAGATAATGGACATGTTGAGAGGACTTCACCAAGTTCACAAATGGGCTCAAGGGGTCAGAAGTTACTAGGCAGGGTAGATTTAATCACTCCAGTGCTGTGAAGCCATGAATTAACATTAGATGTAGCACCACGAGTGTACCACGGACAAGTCTATAACCACCGAGACAACAGTGCCCAGGCTGTTCGACTATTGTGTTCCTCACTTGAGTGTATGAAAGTAAACAGTATATCACCCACAATGCCTAATAACATTTAACCCATGCATAATCGTCATGACAGGGTAGAGCAAGGGTAGGGGAGGGTCCAGACACCTCACAATCTAATTGTTTGGCTAGGAGGTGGTCTGGATGAGTGTGAGCATCAGCGCCAAGGTGTGACCAAATACATTTCAAGGCGAGCAAGATTCAGGCACTCACTGCAGCCTATCACCCCCACACCCCCAACCTCCTCTAGAAACAGGCCAAAAGTGTGCAGTCCCCACCTTCCATTTTAGCAGTTTATAGCTCCTCCACAGCACAGGCAGGCTAAGGGAAAGTCCTTCTTGGGCCTCCGTGCACCTCCTGCTCCAGTAGGAGATGGGACCTTTAATCACTGGTGGGAGGCAGCCTCCCCTAAAAACTCTCTAGAAAACAAACATGCAGTTCCCGACTTCGCTCTACTGAAATTCCAGGACCACAGTACAACAATGCTCAGTGTGCAGGTGAGCACAAAGCTGGTGGGTCAGCAGTCACCAGCCACAGGTTTGCACTCACCAAAGGTCAGGTACTTTGTGTCCAATGGGATGAGTGCTTGGCCCAGCACTCACCCCTATCTGAAAATGCACTGACAAAATGTTGCATTTGATAACAAAGAACAGGCGAACCCCTCTGCCAACTACTCCACTGGGTAGGGATGCAGACACTTCTCTGAGCTTTCCAGTAAGTGCCAAATACTAAACAATTAAGGGCCCGATTTGGATATGGTCGGAGGCTCTCCGCCCGACATCCTGAGGTTTCCCTCCGACCACCGTATTTTGATTACAGCTGTCAGAGGGAAACCCACGGGGTAATTCCACACTTCTTCCGACAGGCTCTGTGAGCCCTTCGAAACAGGAGCAGAATAGTAATCCCTTCAATGACGGCGGAGCCAGGCTATGCTCCACCATCGGGATTACGTTGTCTGTTTCCGACAGCTAATCCATGTCGGCCTTTCTGACATGGATTGGCTGTCGGAAACTGACTTTGGGGGGCCCCTTTCTCCCTGGCCCTCTGCAATGGGGCCTGGGGGGCACTTATGGTGCCCCCCCCCTTAACATTCCTGCACCATATGGCAGGCAACGCATGGCGCCTGCCACACAATACTGGACATTTTTTAAACCTCCATTTCTCAATGGAAGCTCGTTATGCAGGCCTTTTCCGCCGTTTGCACAAGCTTCCATTGTAATAGAGCAGTCAGAACCTTGGACCCAAGGTCGGGCGGTTCCTTTTCCGCAACATGTCAAAAGTTCGCTTTTATGGTTCAACGAGTGCGCTTTTATGGTGGGGGGGCTCAGCAACCCCTCTAATGTTAAACCATCTTGGCCATCAGGCCATGTACCAATATATAAAATTCTTTTTTTTTTCTTTTTTAGAATTCTGAGGCCCATGTTGTTTAGAAAGTCATCCCTTACGTTACATGAAACAAAGTTAGATTATTACTCATTTTCTGGCAAGTTCTTTTAAATTTCCAGCCAGACATGATACATAGACAACAAAGTTTCTAAGATCTTAAAAAACTGTTAGCAATCTTCACTTGTAAGTTATTTACAAGGCACTTAAAAGAGTACATTGTTCCTGGGATGATGTTTGTATTTGAGGGGCCCAATATTTGTAGGCTTCACCTCACTGAAGCACAGAAGCACAAACCTATTACTCAGTTCCTAGGAAAGTATTTGTCAGGTCACCTACATGTTAAGAAGGAGCACTGAGCTACTTACGTTTCTCAGCAAAATGAAAGCAAGTCCAGCCAGGTGCAATTTACTGGGAACAGGGGGTGGGGGAAATACCATCCAAAAGAAAAGCATTTGTAAGGTTTAGCCTCTGGCCCATACTCGTCAGTTAAGTGGTTTCATTATAAACACATCTTTGATAAAAACAACAAATTAAACATCTAAAGTCTCATCTCAGAAGCTAAACCAGATCTTTTGGTTATCACTGAAATCTGCTTAGAAAACGATACAACCAGAGATGAATGAAGACCCACCCTCCCCCACAAAGTTATCATATCTACATTCTAAACATCCCACTGAAGAAAAAGATGAGGGCCCACCAGTCATCTTTAAGAACTCTATAGACCTCAAGTTTGAGGTTTTCATTGCCACTAAGTGCAAGTCTGGTCTCCATCAGCAATTTTTTAATGCTCATTTTGGCTGGTTTGCAGACCATTTCTGATCAACAGCAATTTGGGAGGGGCTTTCTAGAAGTCCTCTCATGTATCACCTTAAGCCACAACATTCTTTGTATCTTGGGTAACCCAATTACCTGGATTGGTTTAACCTTTTCAACCAATATCCCTCACAACTACCCAAGAGGCTCTCAACTTCAAATCACCTCAGGTCCTAACCTTGTTGCACACTGGTTACGATCTTGTGCCTGTAGTTTTGCGAGAACATGAAACCTCCCTTTCATCTCTACAATTACCACCCCATTCCCTTCATTACAACACTGCCTATAGGAATGAATAATAGTTATTCCTAGACTTGATAGACCCAGGGCTCACAGCCAAATCAAGCCCCCATGGCCTTGTATCCATAAATCAACTCCTTACTCATTTTGTGAAAATGCATTGATTATAATGTGCTCTGATTAATAAGTCAGCAAAACTGAACTAATCTTTCCACATATGCAAGTCTTTCAAAAATTATATATATATTCTTCATGACCATCCGCCTGTCAATATAGCGTCAATGCTTGATAATGAGTACACATAGTATCCCCAATGCATTTAGGACCTAGCCGGACCTTCTCGGTGGGGAATGTACTGCAACTACATAAGCAAATCATTCACTAAGAACTGTGAACACCAAGCGTAATTGTTATGTCGATTTGGATAAGACTAATCACCTGAGAGGATATCCAGGCACGTGGGCAAGGTGTGTGGTTCCAAGGTGCTTATATGAAGAACCAGATCTTCAGATTTTTGTGGAACTCGAGCAAGGAGGCTCTGATGTGCTGAGGGAGGTCATTCCATGTCTTGGGTGCGATGTAGGAGAATGAGCGACCTCCAGTTTTGCTTTTGCGGGCATGAGTCAAAGCCTAGGTGTCTGGTGAGCTGGTGAAAGTATGCGGCTGTTCAGGTATTCTGGTCCTGTGTTGTTTAAGGGTTTGTATGTGTACATGAGAAGTTTGAATTGGCTGTGCTTGTGAATAGGAAGCCAGTGAAGCTTCCTGAGGTGCAGTGCTATGTGGGTGCAGCATGGGAGGTCTAGTATGAGTCTTGCGGCTGCATTCAGGATGGTCTGAAGTCTGTGTAGGAGTTGTCTGGAGATTACAGCATGGAGTGTGTTGCCATAGGTCTGGCCTGCTGGTGATGAGTACTTGTGACACGGTTCATCTAGTGTTCTCAGGCAACCATTTGAAGATCTTTCACAGCATGCATAGGATGTGAAATCATGAGGAGCACACTGCATTGACTTGAGCGGTCATGTTAAGTTTGTCATCTAGGAGGATCCCTAGATTTCTTGTGTGGTCTGTGGGAGTGCGTTGTGGTCCTAGCTCTAACAACCACTAGGTGGAATCCCATGGGGAGGTCTTGTTGCTGAAGACCATTGCTTCCTTCTTGTTGGAGATGAGCTTAAGGCAGTTGATTCGCATCTAGTCTGCTACCATGGTCATGCAGTTGGTTCTGGTGGTGTTTGTCTTGTCCGTCAGGATGAATAGGATGTCAATTAATGTATATTCTGCAGCTTGTGTGATTGAAACCCAGTGCTCAAATTTCCAGACTGACAATTCTCTGCAAAAGCATACAAAAAAAAAACAGAATGCTCAAGGTTTGAGTGTGGAGCTACCCTCACTGTCAGTTACCAAAATTGAAGGTACGGTCTCATTTGTAGTCGTTTCCCATCCAATGTACTACTTTTATCCTAGGTCACCAAAGTCAGTTTTTAAAGACTTCTTTGTGATTAGAGTAAATCTCATCCAGCTTGTAGTCTAATTATTCACGCTTGAACTGCAAGTATACTTTCGTGGACATGGCACAAGCACTTTATGATTTTATTGCTGTGGGAATATAGATTTACTGGTGGCTTGAACCCATTCTAAGATGGCAGCTATTTCAAACTCTGGCCTGCGAAAGCAGTAACATGTGACTTAGAGTTTAAAACTGGGGCTAATATCCTGATGGGCAAACCCAGCCGATGGGTAGATGATGCTGTTCGGGAAGCGTTTTTCTTGAAAAGGGAACTAAAATGATTGCTGGGTAATCTCTTGGTCTGGACAGATAATCATGGGGTAAATATCGCTTTCCAACACGTTTTAACTCAGATCCAAGTAAACAGTAGCATGTGACTCAGGCTATCGGCAGTATATGAAATGTTAAATCTAATTCCTTTTCTCTTTCCTGTGAAGTCCCACAGGTGTCCTCCCTGTCGCCCATCTTGATTAACATCAATATTACCCCACTTGTGGATCTCATCTAATCCTTCGGTTGATCAGCTATTTTGTATGCCGATGACACTCAAATTATATTCTTGATCTCGTAGGAAGATGGTGCAATAGCCTTAAATCTCAACCACTGCTTAACCCAGGAATCCATCTGGATGCAGAAAAAAATTACTAAAACTAAACAATGAGAAAACTGAGGTGATTCTCTTTGGCAAAAACATAAATTTCTGGAATTCTGCATGGTGGGCGGTGTATTTTGGTCCACTACCCACTCCCATCTCAGAAGTAAAAAAAATCTAGGAGTTGTGTCTGACGATCAGCTTAATTTTTTCAAGCAAATCAATCACATTACTTCTTCCTACTTTCCTCTCATTAGGTTATTAAAAAAGGTCTTTCCTTTTATATCTCTGGACCTTCAAAAGACTCTGGTCGCTCTCATCCTTTCTAGGATTGATTACTGTTATGCTACATAGGGATAACAAAGTTCCCTTTGCCAAACTACTGTCTATGCAAAATGCCACAGTTAGGTTGCTCTTGAAAGTGCCAAAAATCTGTTCTGTCGCCAAGGAATTACAGGATCTTCATTGGTTACCAGTAGTGGACAGGGTCAGATTCAAATCTCTTTGCGTTATTCATAACGTCTTGCATGGAAAGGACCCTACCTATTTTCAGAAAACCTTTTTCTGGCACCGACCCAAACGAGACCTGCGGTCCTCATTAGCCTACCTGGTAAAGATCCCAAAAATAAAGAAATCTAGATAGGGGGAGGGGGGAGGAGGAGTTTGATATCTTGGCTGTAAATTATGGAACTCTTGCATTGCCTTTAAGACCTCCAGTTAGCCTGCCCCTCTTCAGGAAATTGTTCAAAATTTGGCTTTTTGTTTCACAGGTGAAGTAAGCTGGGCAGTATGGTTCTACTGGCTGTTACTGTGGTTACGCCTCTAGACCCGAGCTAGAGTGAGTATCTTGAACTTGTTCTTGAGGAAGAGATTGACGGTCCAAAGATCTAAAATGGGTCACAACCCTTTGTTCTTTTTCGGAATCAGAAAGTAGAAGTAGAATGAATAACAGCCACTACCTACTTCTGAATCCGGGACCCTCTATAGCTCCCTTGGCCAAGAGAGCTGTAACTTCCTCCTGGAGCAATTTTAAATGAACCTCTGCCAGCTGTTCTCGATTTGGCAGAATGGGAGGAAGAAAAGAAAGGAAAGGCAGAGAATAGCCCTCCTGAACGATCTGCAAGACCCACTTGTCCTATGTTATGGACCTCCAGTGGGGGAGATGATGGATTCTCCCACCAACTGGAGTGGTGTGGTCTTGCAAACTCAGACTAGGAGTGCTTGAAAGACTGCGGCTGCAGAGTGCAGGGTGGCAGACTACTTCTGGCTTCCATTCCTAGGTCGGAATGAACCGCGTCCACGTCCCAGCCTAACCTGGTAAGTTTGTGCAGGATGGTAACTGGGATAGGGCTGAGGCGGCTGGAAACCCCTTCCATTGCCACAAAAGGGGCGAAAGCTAGACTGGCCACAAGGTGTACAAGAGAGACACAAGGATCTGGCTGTAGCTCGAGAGCCCTTGAACCTCACTAGGTCAGAGTCTGCCTTCTCCCCAAAAAGACTGGTTCCATCAAATGGCATGCCTATCAAATTTGCCTGGACATCGCCCGAGAAGCCAGTTGTCCTGAGCCAGGCACCTCATGGCCACTGTCGAAGAAATCGATCTGCTCAGTGAAGCAGTCATGTAAAGGCCACACACTATGATGAATTTAGCTGCATCTCTCCTGTCCTTAACCACCTGAGAGAGCACAGCCAGGGCCTCCTCCGGGACTTGTGTCAGAACTTGTGCAACTGCAATGCCAGGCTGAAGGAAGAAAACGTCTTCCTACAAAGTGAATCCAGCCTCTTGGATTCCTATCCAGAGGGGCAGAAGGGAACGTACCCTGGGATGTAGAAGCCTGCATCACCAAGCTTTCAGTGGTGGGGTGTTGGCTGAAGAACTTAGGGTCACCCGGAGCTGGGCAATGGTGGCGTGCAATTGTCCTATTCACAGGAGCCCCTGTGCTAGGCTTGGACCGCGTGCCTAAAAGGACATCAGTTAGTGCCTCATTGAAGGGCAAAAGGGGTGCAGCGGTGGAAGCCCCAGGCTGAAGCACTTCAGTCAGGAGATTAGTCCTGAACTGCACAGAGGGCAACTCTAGTCCGAGGACCTCGACCACCCTCTTAACCACCATGGCATAAGATGCCCCCTCCTCCAACGCCACAGTTGGCAGAGAGAGCATGCCAGTATCTGGGGAAGTGTCCAGTCCACTGGCCTCCCCAAGTTCCCCATACCAGTCCATCTGCTCTGCAGTCATCCTGGTGTTCCAAAGGGTCCATAGATCCCTCCCATTCCTCTCCAGAGACTAAAACATCTTCAAAGTGTTCAGGCGACGACAACAGAACCCCTGGGTTCAATCGGCATCAGAATCTGCGTCGAGCGATGCCATTCCAACTCGTGTTGTCGGGGATAAGGATGGGGCTGGCACCGGTGGCACCGACTTTGGGTCCGACATTAGGGGAGGTCGCGATGGCACGACTGCCGTCATCCTGGATCCGGGATCAGATGCCTGAGGCACCACTAGCTTCGTCGTGGCCGGAGTCAACTGCGTTGAATCCAATGGGGCCCCTTCTGACCCCGCGGGGCCTGAGGGCTCACCAGAGGGGTTGGCACGCTCAAAAACGAGGTGCATGGCCTCGTAAAATTTCTTAATTTGAGCGGGCACAGGAGGGAGGCTCGAAGTCGCCCGTGGCTCACCATGCCTAGAGCGTTGGTGGCAGCAGGCTCTTCTCTCTGAATGCAGGCAGACTCTGGAACGCCCTCCACCTCCGAAAAGAGTCTAGTCATTTCGCCTTCAGGAAACAACTCAAGACCCTTTTATTCCCTTAAACTAATCATTTGGTCTCTCCCATCCGTTTACTAGTCATGCCAAGTGCTGGGAGGCCTTCTGGTAGCCATGCGCTTTATAAATGCTCTTTTCATTTCATTTAATTTCCTTACTGCGTTCGTCGACGGACGACAGTCGAGGCAAAGATGAAGTCCGCTTGGACTTCTTATGCCTCATCCCAGAGTGTCCCGAAGACCTCGAGTGGGATGAAAAGGACTTGGGGCTCCGTGGAGTCTCGCTGGATGGTGTCAATTGCCATGCCGCAAGAAGCTTCTTAGCCTGCTCCCACAAGGCCTTCGGAGCCATAGCCCGACAGTCCGAGCCAGACTTCGAATTGTGGTCGCGTTCAAGACTGCAGACAGAGACGAGGTGGGGTTGGTAACCGACATCATGCGGTGACAGGCACCGCACGGTTTAAACCCAGTCTTCCTCGAAAAAGCGATAGAGGGGTAGTTCTTCCTGGATCAGCGCTTAATTGGTGTGGAAAGAAAAGAAAGGACGCTGCGCCCCTGGGTGGCACCTATATAGGTGACTACGACGTCATAACCGACACGAACGACGCCGTCGCGTGGAGCCGAATGGAGCCACCTGACTGCGCACGCAAGGGGTGTTGCTTGAGCAAAAGTTTCCGGATCCAGCCTGACGCCTGGGAAATTCAGAGGTAAGGAATCTGCAGCTTGAAGTCTCTATCAGATATTATTGGTGTTGTAATAGTAACCACATCAGACAACATTACATTAGTGCCCACCATATGCAAGATTCTCAGTGCATCAAGCATGGTTGCCAGCAATAATGTGTAAGAAAAAAAAAAATCAATCTAGAATGTTTCTACATAGGTCATATATAACAGCCATAGTTGCAATGTCTTCGACACCAAGATAATATGTGTAAAAACTATCTCAAATGTCACATGATTTATCACTCAAATATATTTTGGAAATCCAGACATTTTTCTCGGTAAATGGACATAATATCGAATTCTAAATATCGAATTGCAGTTATATCGAAGTTGTAATATCGAATGTTTTATAATATAGAAGTAATGAATCTCGTAGTAAAAATATCGTTTTTTTTTAAATTAAAAATATCGAAGTATAAAATATTGAATAAGTAATATCGTTAGTAGATAATATCGATTTGTCAGTGTTGTAAAAAATATCGAAAAAATATATAGAAAGTGTAAAATATCTTTTTTTCTAAATATTGAAATATTCTGTATTGTTATTAATTTTTTATTAGTTTAATTGTTTGAATATTTTTTTGAAATTGTCTAAACATTTTTTTATAAGATATGTTTTAGGAGCGGGATGTTGGGTTATTAGGGGATAAGGGTGGGGAGTATTTTAAAAATATTAGTATAAATTTACATATTAATTTAATTTTTTTTAAATTAGAAAATATTTAAAAAACTAAATTTATATCAAAAATATAAAATATATGTTTTGTTTTAGGAGCGGGATGTTGGGTTATTAGGGGATAAGGGTGGGTAGTGTTTTAAAAATATTAGTATAAAATTTACATATTAAATTAAAATTTCGAGTTTTCAAAATAATTTAAAATAAGAAATTAAAATTTCAAATTCGAAATTCAAATTTTGTTTTCATAGTGGGATATTGCGTTATTAGGGAGAAGGGTGGGAGTGTTTTAAAAATAATTATATGAATTGATATATTTAATTAAAAAAATTAAATTGTAATTTAAAAAAATTAGAAAGTGAAATTTAAAAAAGAAATTATATATTTTTTTAGGAGTGTGATGTGTTATTAGGGTATAAGGGTGGGGAGTTTTTTAAATCTTATTATAAAATTACTTATTAAATTAAAATTTAGAAAATTGAAATTAATTTTAAGAAATAAAGTTAATTTAAAATGGAAATTATATGTTTGTTTTAGTACTGGGATGTTGGGTTATTAGGGGAAAATGGTGAGGTTGTTAAAATAGTAAAATATATATATTTAGGGGCCGATTCCGATTCAGGCCGGAAATCACTCCGACCGAATCGGACTCTAGCAGCCCGACCGAACGAGTACGATGCGTACGCATGCAATCGGACTCGAGTCGGTCGGACTCCCGGTCGTACAACGCGTACGCGGGCTCCCATTGACTCAATGGGTGCGAGGCCGAACAAGGGCCCCCCCTACAGCGGGTACGCGTCGATTCGACTCACGCCATACATGCACAGGTAGGGGGGACCCATGGGTCTCCCCTGTGTGCGACTCGCGCGGCTACGCGTACAGGGGGGTCCGACACGGACCCCCAAAGTCTGGCTCCGACTGCCCTTTTGAGCCGGACGGCGCGAGTCGGTCGGACTGCTCAAGGCACGCATCGTACTTGCCCGGCCGGGGAACGTCTCCATTGCACGGTGCAAGTCGTGTCCGTGCGAGTCGGTCGGAGCGGTTCGGACCCGTGAACGAGTCGGTCGGCTATTTCGCGTGCGCTCGCATCGCACTCGCTCGGACGCACGTTCGAATCGGTCGGGAAAGAGGGCTCCTAATGGGATCCGGTTAAGCCGAATCCGATTCGGTGCCCTACCGGCTGAGATCGGAATCGTCCCCTTAGTGTCCAGAAGCTTCCCTGACTTAGGGGCCGATTCCGATTTGGGCAGGAAATATCTCCGACCGAGCCGGACCCGGAGAGATTTCCGACCGAATCGGACCCTAGCAGTCCGACCGAACGAGTACGATGCGTTCGCATGCTATCGTACTCGATTCGGTCGGACTCCCATTGAAGTCAATGGGAGCCGGTCGCACAACGCGTACGCGGGCTCCCATTGACTCAATGGGTGTGAGGCGAACAAGGGCGCCCCCTATAGCGGGTACGCATCGAAGCGGGTCGCGCCGTACATGCACAGGTAGGGGGGACCCATGGGTCCCCCCTGTGTGCGACTCGCGTGGCTAGGCATACAGGGGGGTCCGACACGGACCCCCAAAGTGCGGCTCCGACTGCTCTTTCGAGCCGGACAGCGCGAGTCGGTCGGACTGCTCGCATCGTACTTACCCGGCTGGGAACGACTCCATTGCGCGGTGCGAGTCATGTCCGTGCGAGTCGGTCAGAGCGGTTGGGTCCCGCGAACGAGTCGGTCGGCGATTTCGCGTACGTTCGCATCGTACTCGCTCGCCCGGACGCACGTCCGACTCGGTCGGGAATCAGGGCTCCGAATCGGATCCGGTAATGCCGAGTCCGATTCGGAGCCCTACCGGCCGAGATCGGAATCGACCCCTTAATACTTACTGGAGTGGGAATAGTAATTTTATATGTTTAGTGTCCAGCATCTTATCTGACTTAATATTGACTGGAGTGGGCATAGTAATTTTATATGTTTAGTGTCCAGCATCTTATCTGACTTAATATTGACTGGAGTGGGAATAGTAATTTATATATGTTTAATGTCCAGCTCCTTCCCAGACTTAATACTGACTGAAGTGGGAATAGTAATTTATATATCTTTAGTGTCCAGCACCTTCCCTGACTTAATACTGACTGGAGTGGGAATAGTAATTTATATATGTTTAATGTCAAGCACCTTCCCTGACTTAATATTGACTGCAGTGGGAATAGTAATTTATATAAGTTTAATGTCCAGCACCTTCCCTTATTTAATACTCAGTGGAGTGGGAATAGTAATTTATATATATGTTTAGTGTCCAGCATTTTCTTGGACTTAATATTTGTTGGAGTTTGAATAGTAAATTATATATATTTAGGGGCCGATTCCGATTCTGGCCGGAAATCTCTCCGACCGAGCCGGACCCGGAGAGATTTCCGACCGAATCGGACCCTAGCAGTCCGGCCGAACGAGTACGATGCATTCGCATGCAATCGGACTCGATTCGGTCGGACTCCCATTGAAGTCAATGGGAGCCGGTCGTACAACGCGTACGCGGGCTCCCATTGACTCAATGGGTGCGAGGCGAACAAGGGCACCCCCTACAGCGGGTACGCGTTGCAGTGAATCGCGCCGTACATGCATGTGTAGGGGGGACCCATGGGTCCCCCCTGTGTGCGACTCGCGCGGCTACGCGTACAGGGGGGTCCGACACAGACCCCCAAAGTCCGGCTCCGACTGCTCCTTGGAGCCGGACTGCGCGACTCGGTCGGAGTGCTCGAGGCGCGCATCGTACTTACCCTGCCGGGGAACGTCTCCATTGCGTGGTGCGAGTCGTGTCCGTGCGAGTCGGTCGGAGCGGTCGGGTCTCGCGAACGAGTCGGTCGGTGCGGTTGGGTCTCGCGAACGAGTCGGTCGGCGATTACGCATCGTACTCGCTCGCCCGGACGCACGTACGAATCGGTCGGGAAACAGGGATCCGAATCGGATCCGGTAAAGCCGAATCCGATTCGGAGCCCTACCGGCCGAGATCGGAATCGGCCCCTAAGTGTTTAGCACCTTCCCTGACTTAATACTGAATGGAGTGGGAATAGTAATTTATATATGTTTAATATCCAGCACCTTCCCTGACTTAATATTGACTGCAGTGGGAATAGTAATTTATATATGTTTAATGTCCAGCACCTTCCCTTATTTAATACTCAGGGGAGTGGGAATAGTAATTTATATATATGTTTAGTGTCCAGCATTTTCTTGGACTTAATATTTGTTGGAGTTTGAATAGTAAATTATATATATTTAGGGGCCGATTCCGATTTGGGCCGGAAATCTCTCCGACCGAGCCGAACCCGGAGAGATTTCCGCCCGAATCGGACCCGTGCAGCCCGACCGAACGAGTACGATGCGTCCGTATGCTATCGGACTCGAGTCGGTCGGACTCCTATTGAAGTCACTGGGACCCGGTCGTACAACGCGTACGCGGGCTCCCATTGCCTCAATGGGTGCGAGGCGAACAAGGGCGCCCCCTACAGCGGGTACGCGGTGAAGCGACTCGCGCCGTACACGCACAGGTAGGGGGAACCCATGGGTCCCCCCTGTGCGTGGCTACGCGTACAGGGGGGTCCGACACGGACCCCCGAAGTACGTCTCCGACTGCTCTTTCGAGCCGGGCGGCGCGTGTCGGTCGGGCTGCTCACGGCGCGCATCGTACTTACCCGGCCGGGGTACGTCTCCATTGCGCGGTGCGAGTCGTGTCCGAGCGAGTTGGTCGGTGCGGTTTGACCCGGGAACGAGTCGGTCGGAGCGGTTGGGACGCCCAAACGAGTCGGTCGACGATTTCGCATCGTACTCGCTCGTCCGGACGCGCGTACGAATCGGTCGGGAAATAGGGCTCCGAATCGGATCCGGTTATGCCGAATCCGATTCGGAGCCCTACCGGCCGAGATCGGAATCGGCCCCTTAGTGTTTAGCACCTTCCCTGACTTAATACTGAATGGAGTGGGAATAGTAATTTATATATGTTTAGTGTCCAGCACCTTCCCTGACTTAATACTGACTGGAGTGGGAATAGTAATTTATATATGTTTAAATGTCCTGCACCTTCCCAGACTTAATACTGACTGAAGTGGGAATAGTAATTTATATATCTTTAGTGTCCAGCACCTTCCCTGACTTAATACTGACTGGAGTGGGAATAGTAATATATATATCTTTAGTGTCCAGCACCTTCCCTGACTTAATACTGACTGGAGTGGGAATAGTAATTTATATATGTTTAATGTCCAGCACATTCCCTGACTTAATCTTCACTGGAGTGGGAATAGTAATTTTTAAATGTTTAGTGTCCAGCACCTTCCCTGACTTAATATTGACTGGAGTGGGAATAGTAATTTATATTTGTTTAATGTCCAGCAGCTTTCCTTATTTAATACATATTGTAGTGGGAACAGTAAATTATATATGGTTAATGTTCAGCACTTTTTGTGATTTAATCCTAACTGCAGTGGGAAGAGTAAATTATATATTGTTAATGTTTAGCATCTTCCCTGATTATTGTTTAATTGTATTGGGAATAGTGAGTGATATATGTTTATGTACAAATATATTTTTAATTTATTTATAATTTATCTAAAAATTTTATATTACATATATGTTATTTGCTGTGTATTTATTATTTTTATATAAAGAGTTGTAGGAAAATTACAGTATCTGTTTTTATATGTGAAGTAATATAACAGTGTTTTATTATGTGCAGGGATGTATTTTTATTGTGTAATTGATGTATAGTTTATAATTTACTAGTAAAAAAAACATGTTTATTTATAGTAAATTAAAATGGTACATTTATGAAATTAATATATTTAAGTAAAATATTCAATAATAATATATACATATAAAAAAATTAGATATTTTTTATTTTCAAACAATCTTTATTTTTGTATAAGTAGGTAGAAAGACAAAAAAAAATATTTTTTATTTATAGTATGGAATACAAATTAATAAAAACACAGAAAATATGTAAAATTTTATTTAAGGAACATATTTTACATACATTTATTAGTTAATGGAATTTGTTAAGGAAAAGAACATTTTATGATATAATCATATTTTATAACAGAAGTATTCATATTTTGATATACAAACCATATTTGTTTTATTATTTTACAAGAGTTGTTGGAACATTATAATATATTTATACAAATAATATAAACATTTTTGGCATATATATACATAACAAAGCATTGTATATTTAATTATTATTTAATATTGTAACATTATAATGCTGTAGTGAATATTGTTTATCATTTTCAACAAATTATCACTTTATTACTTGTAAATAAAATTTTAATTAATATTATTAGTATATAAAATATTAATAATATTAATTATTACATTGTTGTATTGCATGAATTTATTTTTTTAAACAGGTAAGTTTCGTTTTCCATTTGTACATAATTAATATGTATTTTTCATAATTAATATAATTTAAAAAAATACATATATAATTATAAGAATAAATATATTTTCATATTAATTATTATTATAACTTTACAAAGTATAATAAAATATATACTAATTTTTAAATATAGAGGAAAAATTGTACAACATAAGAAAAATATATGTAACATTTACACTTTGCTATAATGCATTTTTTTAACATTATTCTTTTTTTACATTTATTTAAGCAGCCATTTTTATTTCACAGGGACTATTTTGTAACCGCGTACTGTTATTTTGGGTCATTCAGGACCGAGAAGCTCGCGGTTGGAAGCTGCGTCGCGTCGAGCAAGGTAAGGGGAATTTTAATTATTTTATCTAACTTAATACTTATGTTTTAGTCTAGTTAGGATATATATATTGTATTTATTGTTAGGTCGTTGCGTTTTTGGTGTGCTGTAGGTGTTAGTTATATTTTAGTGAGATGTCGTGAGTTAGTGTTTGAGGCCTAGTGTTGACAGACGATAATATGACTAAATATGTGTTGTTTTGTTCATATAAATTAATGTTATTGTATTTATTGAATGTATTTGGGTGTATTTGTGTGGGTGGGTATGCTTTCAACATTTTTTGCAGGTTACTTTTAATCGACTTTACGTTGGAGAGACAGACGCGTTTAAAAAAAAAAAGAAGTGTGTATTAGTTTGTTAAACTAATATTATTATCACACTTTCTTTTATTTTTCGGTATTTCCTGGAGCGATTTTTATATTTTTATATCTTTTTCGGGTTTTTGAGGGTTTCCGTTATTTGGATTTGGCCAGGATGAATTTATATTGGACCTGTTGGATTTTTGCATTTTTTGGGGGGCTTTTTTAAACTTTAACATGGATTAACAGACAGATGTAAGGATTATTAATTGTTGGAATACATCTTCTACAGCTACATAAACCGTAAGTCTATTTTTTTGTATTAATTTGGGTGGGAAATGTTGTTATAATTAATTGTGATATATAGTATATTTTGATAAATATTATTTATTTGGAAATATATTTTTTTAATTAAAAAATATATATATGACAATTAATTAATATTTGTGAAAATATAATATTAATATATGTGTGTAAAGTGTTTGTTTTGTGAACGAAAAAATGTATAATAGCTGTGGAAATGTAGTTTATAATATGCTTTTGGCTATTAGGGATAGGTAATCTAGGCCTCTTGTTGATGGGTATAGGGTAACCTGACTTTGCAGTAGCTCAAACATTTTTTAGTTTGCTTAGTTAATTTGGGACATATTTGAGTTACAGATTGTTCCATCCGTAATTCTTGATAGCTTTGTTCTTTTTGTATAGATTGTAGTAGTTTTTGTAGGGTAGGTTTACCTCTGCTTGTTGTTGCTTGGAAGGCATTATGCCATCCTTCAACACTATTATTTGTTTTGGATTCCTTGTTTAAGGTACTTAGGTACACATTCCACCAAGGAATGTGGAACTTAGGTTGCCTTCTATGCCCTGATCTATGCAGTCTTCCCACCCATGTGTCCTCAAAGTAGTCTAGTAGTGGGCTTATTTTGTCTTCGTTCCTTTTGTAATAGGGGCTCTCTATTAGAATATTGTAGAGTTCTGTGCTACATCAGTTACAGGTTTTAATTTGGTAGGCGAAAGTACTGTCTGTAGCATATTGTACACTTAGGGGCCAAATCCGATTCGGGCCGGAAAACCACCCGACCGACTCGGTACGGGAAAATAGTCCGACCGACACGTACCGGCGTTGCCCGACCTGGGAAGTACGATGAAATGCATGTGAATCACGACCGACTCGTACGGAACACAAGCCGAACGACCGACCCGGACGGAAACAAGCCATCCGGCCGGGAAACCACGCGAATCGAACTGACCGACACGCACCAGGAATCAACACGAACGAAACGTACCCGCGAACTCCGACCCGCGCAGTACGATGCAATGGGTGCAAAATCAGACCGATTCGCACGGAGCCCAAGCCGTACGACCGACACGCATACAAAAGCCAGCCGAACAAACACAATACTCCGCGACCGACGCGTACGCCGCATATGAAACTGAGCTGAAACACAGCGGGAACGACTCGGATAGGCGCGCATGAGACAACTGCAACGTCCTATTCGGTCAGAAGAACGTCTCCTACATGCACAATAATCACAAATGAAAAAATACAAAAAAAGAGGGCCAAACAAGCAATGACAAAGCCAATAAATACAGGGGGGGGGAAAAATGGAACAAGGACACACCCCCAACTCCACCTACATAAAAGGCCACAAATCCCTACCATGATCCTTTGCAAATTCCACTGACCTGCCAGCACAGAACACCATCAGACAGCAAACACAGACACACACACACAGCTCATCCAACACAAAAGCCACACACCATTAGCACCTCAACAAATAGCACCCTCACACACACCGAGCAAAACCTACACTCACACACCCTCACTTGCACACACACACACATCAATCACCACCACCACCCATCACCATTCCCCTAAAGAAGAATCCAAAGTTCCTAGATAGTGAATTGGAAGTCATGGTAGACGAGATCCTGAGGGTAGAGCCACAGTTGTTTGGCACATTGGTCCAACAGACCCCCATGGCACAGAAAACCAAGATGTGGGCGAGGATCGTCGACAGGGTCAACGCACAATCACCATGTTTGCGCACAAAGGAAGACATCCAGAACAGGTGGTATGATGTGCGCAGGAGGGTCAGGGACCTACTGAAGAAGGATTACCTCCTGAGCCAGCACACCGGCAGTGGCCCTCCTGCCAAACCAGTATACCTCAGGCCCTGGGAGGAGAAGGTGCGGGCCATCCTACCACCAGTGAGCGTATATGGACTAACAAACATCCCAGAGCCTGGTGAGTACACAACTGATATACACAATATTGTGTGACAATACACACACATCACTGTCAAGGGGACAGTCAAACCATGCACCCCTAGCAAATCAACAGCAACCAAAAGATAATCATCCCAAGATGTGTATGTTAGTCAGATAAACACAATACATGCCATGTCATAGTGATATGTAACTGTGTCATGACATGTACAAACCCAATACCAAATAGAGCTAGGCAGTGGCACAAATCTAACCAACAAACACTGTCAGATATTTAGCCACCACTAGAACACCACCTCACAGGGAAGCTCACAGAAAGGAAGGAATCCTGTGTATGCTGGTGAAGACAGTGTAGCCAAGAGCATGATGGGACTCGTAGTAACAGATAATGGGCAGCCTCACATTTGGACCATCAACACCACTCTGAACCAAACAACAGGACCACACTGTCAGCCATCTTGCCATTGCTGTCACACTCACACACAGTGAAGTCCACTCAAAGGAAGGAAGTCCACTCAAAAGGAAGGAAGTATGGGCATGCTGGGAAGGGGGGTGTAGGCACGGTTGCAGCTCATGTACCACAACGGGGTACCAACGGAGAGAGCGGGGCCCCCTTCCCGGAGTTGTTGCCAGGTACAGGCGGGTTTCTTTATCCCTCAACAAGGATAAGTTCCAGTAGTACCGAATATTCATATTGGATTACTGGTCTAGTATTACTTTTTTCTTATTATATATTTTTTCACTATTGCAGCAGCACTATTAATTTGGTCCTGAAGAAAGCTTGGGAACTGATATAGACCAAATAAGCTGAAACATGTCGACCGATTGTACCTATGTAGCAGTTTAAATTAAACTGCTCTATATTGCTTTTTAATCCTGCCAGTGTGGACAAGCCAATAAAAAGATTTTTTGACCTCACTAGGTAGTTTTAGCTTCACTTACATTTTTTATTACATCCAGCGCTGCACCCTCACAACACCTGAAATTCACATATGGGATTTTAGCATCCTTAAATACCTGAGGGTAGTATTGCAAACATCCCAGAGCTCCTACCTCACAGTGAGGTAGTTGTAGCCCTCAGTGGGACTAGGTGTTCCCACTGGGAGGAGAGGCCCATATGATGAAGCATGCCACCTATGGTGGGTGAGGGCATTCGTCCTGAAGGGGAGTGCTCCCCAGAGGGGCTTTTTTGAGAGACATATTTTCACAGTTCTTCACTTTCTTTCACTCTTCTTTCACTGCAGACCCGAGAAGTTTTGTGTTGTGAGTAGTGGATACGGACTGACAAGATGGCTGACACTGGGCACTGCTGTGGGGAGCACAAGGCCCTGCTATGAACTGTGCACCAACAAACAGCAGAACACCACTGCCTGACATCCTGAAAGCCAACTTGCACTCCCTGCAATGCAAGCACGTTGCATGGTGGGATATCTGGCTGGGTGGGAAGGAGGACTGACAGCACTGACCATAGTTACAAGCAGCTCTCCTCACACACCCCTCAACACAAACTCCACATAACCCACCTGGGAGAATGCAATGCCTCACACACCAAATGAAGATCCCACAAAGAACCACCACCCTGGGTAATGCTGTGTGAAGCACAGGGACACTCTTGGGACTTGTAGCCAAACAAACGCAAGGACAACACTGTCAGGCTTCCTGTCAGCACAGGCACACTACCCCACAGGGAAGCAGAGTCAAAAGGAAGGAAGTACGGGCATGCTGGGAAGGGGGGTGTAGGCAATAGCATGATGGGAGTTGTAGACACAGATATTGCTCACCCTCACAATTGGCCCATCAACACCACTCTGAACCATGCTCACATCACAGGGAGTGGATAAGGACTGACAAGATGGCTGACACTGGGTACTGCTGTGGGGAGCACAAGGCCCTGCTGGGAACTGTGCACCAACAAACAGCAGAACACCATTGCCTGACATCCTGAAAGCCAACTTGCACTCCCTGCAATGCAAGCACGTTGCATGGTGGGATATCTGGCTGGGTGGGAAGGAGGACTGACAGCACTGACCATAGTTACAAGCAGCTCTCCTCACACACCCCCTCAACACAAACTCCACATAACCCACCTGGGAGAATGCAATGCCTCACACACCAAATGAAGATCCCACAAAGAACCACCACCCTGGGTAAGGCTGTGTGAAGCACAGGGACACTCTTGGGACTTGTAGCCAAACAAACGCAAGGACAACACTGTCAGCCTTCCTGTCAGCACAGGCACACTACCCCACAGGGAAGCAGAGTCAAAAGGAAGGAAGTACGGGCATGCTGGGAAGGGGGGTGTAGACAATAGCATGATGGGAGTTGTAGACACAGATATTGCTCACCCTCACAATTGGCCCATCAATACCACTCTGAACCATGCTCACATCACAGGGAGTGGATAAGGACTGACAAGATGGCTGACACTGGGTACTGCTGTGGGGAGCACAAGGCCCTGCTGGGAACTGTGCACCAACAAACAGCAGAACACCACTGAATGACATCCTGAGAGTCAACCTGAACCCACTGCAAGGGTGGCATGCTTCATGGTGGGATAACTGGGCTAGGTGGAGAAGGATGGCCGGATGTCCACCAAATACAACCAATGCTGGCCATGCACACACGTCAACATTCACATTGAAATGCCCCAGGTATGCAGGACAATGTGCTACACCAATATCAACCTCTTACTGTGACAACTTAGGACAATGCAATGTACATCCCCGCATCCAGAGGTACAGTCACAACTGTCAGGTGTGTGAACCATTGATGCCTGTAGAAACATAACATACAATGTGTGTCTCTTCCAAATACAGGTGATGATGATGGGGACACAGCAGCAGGCGGGGAGGAGTCCCTGTCCCAGGCTCCGGGGGACACTGAGCTCACTGGTGTGGAACAGCCTCTGCCCTCCTCGGATGGCGAAGACCTACCTGGCACCTCCGGTGTGAGTCATCATGCAGCACCAGCAGGACCAACATCTGCACCCCCTGCACCCACCCCTCCAACAACTGCCAACACACAGACCACCCCCGCAGACACGGACAGACCAAGGACCACCGATGACAACAGCACAGGGCCCCAGGCCCACCGTGGAGCAACGGACAACAACACCACTAACAACCCCCAAGGGGGCCTCGGGTCACATGTGCGTGCCACCGCAGGTCCTGCATGTGTCGCCAGGGGTGGTGGGAGGGGTGGTAGACATAGGTCGCTGCTTGCAGAGGGGTCTGGACTGCATGATGACCCACAACTGGCACGCATCGCTGATGCGTACCAGAATAGCACCGGAGAGGTCAGACAGGTAGTGGGGATCCTCAAGGACATACAACAGCAGCAGGCAGCCCATCATGCCCGCTTGGACTCCCACATGTCCCATGTGGAGACACACATGTCTCGCATGGAGTCCAAGTGGGACACATTGCAAGAACTCACAGCGGTGCATAGGGACATATTGACATGCCTCCGCCAGATTAGCACCAACATGGCCACACCTCCCTGTGTGCCCACAACATCTGGTGCTGCAACAACTGACACTGCCACAGGGAGGGAGGAGGACTCTGGCGGAGAGTCCCCTGCACCGCAGCAGCCTGCACGTGAGGGTCCCCCCCCAAAGAAGAGGGGTCGTCCGAGGAAGGAAAACTGAGAGGCTGATGGCCACGTACATCCCCCAGGAAGCCAACACCTGTTCCAGAAATTCTCCTTTGTGTGCAAACTTTTCACCCTGTCGAATGCAACACAACTCTCCCACATGTCATGGGGAGTTCAAGTTGGACTAATGTATCATATGACTGTGGACTTCACTCAGGACATTTCTGCTACCAAGACTTGCAACTCATCTGGGAACTTTGGATCCCAATCCCAATGTACAGCACCCACCATCCTGTGCACTATACACACACACATTTCTGTAAATAAAATCACTAGTACACCATACTTGCCTCTGTTGTTATTCAAATGTGGATACTGTTATGGTGATGATGATCTGCTAAATTACACTGTGTATGCTAAGTGCTACAGCAAGTACAACACCGTCATGTGAGTCATGGTGACGTGACACATATGAGGGAGACACACCACTAGGGCTACACAACACAGAGACACCAGGGCCATCGAACTCATCGCCTACAGTGATGTTGCCAGGAAATACTGTGGAATGCACAGACACCACACCTATTCAGAGTCTGTGTCAACTAGCCCACAGGTGCAGTAAGCAAATGTCAGTCAGATGTGTGACCACATACAACGCACATCCCAAAGTGAAGCACAGGTTTTTTTACACATTTGCAACATGTTGTTTCCACTACAAATGCAAGGTTTACCCACGTGGCAGTGGCCACACAGCCAACAAGTGCAGAAGATATGAAGTCCAGGGGTGTGTGGCACCTCACCTGTAGGGAAACTACTGCTGCCACCCTGAAAGCTGAATCATGGCGTCGGGGGATCCAAGTTGACCAAAGTACTCAGTAAGCACCCTGTGAAGGACAGACATGACACACAGTTAAAACCACTGAAGAACAGGACAGAACTGCAATACTCATGCCCAATACATGTCACAAGACAACTACACAAAACCAAGTTAGCATGTCAAAACTGTTGGGGAGTACAGACTACCTGTAAGGACACATTGCTGCACGCATCCAGTCAAGTAGCACATGGCCACACTCAAACAGCACCAGAGCACCACCCACACATATCATGCAAACTCACATCATTCACATTACATCTCCCTGGATACTCACATTCAGCTGAAGAAGTTGGTGATGAGCTGTGTGCGGACATCACCACCATCATCATCATCATCACTGGCATCGTGGTCCAAGCCAGGATCCTCCACAGGTGGCGGACGTTGGTCATCGTCATCCAGGATGAGAGGCAACTCCTTCCGCACTGCCAGGTTGTGTAGCATGCAGCAGACGATGACAATCTTGCACACCTTTGCTGGGGCATATGGGAGGGCCCCTCCTGTCTTGTCCAGGCAGCGGAAGCGGCTCTTCAGGAGACCAAATGTCCGCTCGATCACTCTCCTGGTCCAACCATGTGCCTCATTGTAGCGCATCTGGGCTGGTGTCACAGGGTTCCTGAGGGGTGTCAGCAACCATGGCATGTTGGGGTATCCGGAGTCACCTACGGACAGACAAGTGCACATTAGCTGAGTTGGAAAAATGGGCGGAATACTACAGAGCAGAACACACACAATGGTACAAAGTCAGTACACACCGACAAGCCAGGCACGCTGGTTCTGCATCTGTGCCATCATCCTCGGGATGCGACTACTCCTCATCACGTAGGCATCGTGTGCTGAACCAGGGAAACGGGCACACACATGTGTGATGCTCATATCTGCAAGACATACCACCAGAGCATTGATCGAATGGTAATGTTTCCGTTATGCCTGCTCATGTGCCTGTGGTGGTACCAAAGCCACATGTGTCCCATCAATGGAGCCAATGACATGTGGCATCCTCCCCAGGGCATAGAAGTCACTCTTGACGGCAGTGAGTTGTTGACGTGTAGGGAAATAGATGTACTGGTTCAGGCATCTCAACATTGCCTCCAAAACATCGCGTAGCACACGGCTGAACATAGTCTGTGACATCCCACCGGCAGTCGCCACAGTGTGTTGAAAGGTACCGGTGGCAAAGAAGTGTAGGGCTGCCATTACCTTCACTTTGGGGGTCAGCGCCGTAGGGTACGGCCGGCCAGGTTGCAAATGTGGTGCCAAGCGCACTGCCAAATCCTCAATCAGCTGCCTGGTGAAGCGGTACCGTCGGATGCTGTCACGTTCCACCATCGTTGCCAGGTCAGGGAATGGTCTATGGACAGCTGGAGCCCTGCAGTGCATAGGTTGAAGAAAGAAAGATTGTCAGTCACCCCACATATGTGCTATTCACCATACTCAATTTCACATGATACATCATTACGAGACACAAGTACTTGATGTGTGTGCCATTCTGTTCGGACATAACTCGCACCTACATGGCCATCATCTAACTTCTCAGTATAACATGTGTGGACAACAGGTTCCAGGTTGTGCTATGGGAAACCATTAGGCTGTGTCACAGTACCCATTTACTGCTGTCACGTTCCACACACACACCACAGTGACATGTCTAGACAGATGCGCCACAGGCATCACAGCTCATTGACAGGTAGATTCCCAGTGACCCTGTCTTGCCACATGGACACTGGCATGACATGGCGTATCATGTACACTTCAGAAAAACAAACATGACTCCCACAGGTAGTGGCCCCTGTCGCCTCCGCAGGACAGACATGGACGCCAGTGACGCACAACATCAAAGTCCATGCACAAACAACGTTGATGTGGAGACTGTCTCCCATCGTGCACATGGAATCAGAGACATCGGAAACACAACATGCACACAGACTGTGGAGGGACATCACTATTGTGGCAATGGGTCACCCTGTGACGTACATGCCTTCCCCCATAGGACCCTGGGGGTATGTGACATGTCATACACATACACAACCTGGAAATGTGACCATGCCACATGCTCCGAAATGAACTGTTGCACATCACAGTGGTCATGTGCACAACACACAAAGGACCCTGTCCCCATGAACACATGCACAGCCTGGGTGTGGCTGCCCACAAGTGCCACCACAAAACCACATGTTAACCCCCATACACAGAAAAGGTAATGCAGCCTTACATGCCTTAGGAAACAGTGTGGACTGGGTGTGGTGTTGTAGGTGTGCCCCTGGGCCTCTGGCAGGTATATGTGGCTGGCATACATTCACCAGTGACAAGCATGGTGACATATGCGACTGACCTGTACAGGTACGCATTGTACAGCAATGGACCGATCGGTGTGCCCGGCCGGCCCATTGCATCTGTTGTGAGCGGGTACGCGTTGTATCCCGAAATACGCGTTGTACAGCAATGGACCGATCGGTGTGCCCGACTGGCCCATTGCATCTGTTGGGAGCGGGTACGCGTTGTACAGCAATGGACCGATCGCTGTGCCCGGCCGGCCCATTGCATCTGTTGGGAGCGGGTACGCGTTGTACAGCAATGGACCGATCGGTGTGCCCGGCCGGCCCATTGCATCTGTTGTGAGCGGGTACGCGTTGTATCCCTAAATACGCGTTGTACAGCAATGGACCGATCGGTGTGCCTGGCCGGCCCATTGCATCTGTTGTGAGCAGGTACGCGTTGTATCTCAAAATACGCGTTGTACAGAAATGGACCGATCGGTGTGCCCGGCCGGCCCATTGCATCTGTTGTGAGCGGGTACGCGTTGTATCCCGAAATACGCGTTGTACAGCAATGGACCGATCGGTGTGCCCGGCCGGACCATTGCATCTGTTGTGAGCGGGTACGCGTTGTACAGCAATGGACCGATCGGTGTGCCCGGCCGGCCCATTGCATCTGTTGTGGGCGGGTACGCGTTGTATCCCGACATACGCGTTGTACAGCAATGGACCGAACGGTGTGCACGCGTTGGCTGGGGCCTGGCATGGCAACGGACGCGTATTCGAAGCTTCAACGAGTCTGATGCAGTGAATTCAGTTGGCCAGCCACAACAATGTTGCAAAATCATGGGTGTCATGAACTTGGATTTTTGAAGGATGCTGTGGGCGTGTATTAGTGCTGCTATTCCATGGATTGGTCAGATTCAGAAGATGCAAACGACTTGGACCTATCACTTTGGACACATGGGACAGTATCTGCCTCTGCAGCACACATATAATGCTGGCTGTTCCCCTGAGAGCTCACTTGCCTGCACTACATGCTCCAGGACGACATCTGCCACCAACACTGCTGCTGTCTCTGCATCCTCTGGCTACTGCAATGGCACGTACTGTGGAGAGAGCCCCAGCCTTCAGCCTTGAGGAGAACCAGGCCTTGCTGGACAGCCTCTTTCCACAGTACAGCAAGCTGTATGGGACACCAGGGGAGCAGGTGAGTGTGCTGTCCACTGCCTTACTAATTTTGCATGTTGTCTGACTAGCAGGACTTACAGTGTGCGCACCACTGGCTAGCATGCTCACTGAGTAGTTCTGACCCCCCAAAGTGTGTAGTTGCATGCACTGAACAGGTACAGTGCAGTAACAGTGCATTCCAACAAGGTTTACTTCCCATGCAATGATACCATGTAGTAACTGCTGTCAAACTGTTCATAGCCATCGTTGCACTGCCTGTGTACATCATGTGCCCCAGTGATTGAGACATGCATATCCAACTGTGTGATGCATGTATATGTTGCATGTGTAGTAATGGCATTTTCACTTTGTCATCCTCACAGGTTGATGCCCACCAGAAGCAGGAAATCTGGCTGACCATCGCCCGGGCAGTAAGATCCGTGGGGACTACAAGCGCCGGATCCGCAACTGCCAGAAGAGGTGGCAGGACCTTCGAGGCTGGACCCGGAGGATCACAAGGGTCCAGCTGAAGCTGTCGCCTCCTCACAGGAGGGGCGGACACCGGACCCTGACCCCCACATGCTCAGGATCCTGGCGGTGGTCTTCCCTGACCTGGATGGGCAGCTGAAGGCCAGACAGCAGCAAGGAGGGGGTGAGTCCATGACAGCACTGTGCACTTTGTCTGACATGCTATGTGCCCTCCTCTGGCCTGGTTAAACTTCCACAGTACATCAGTCTTGTGGTCCAGGACCCATGTCCCTCTATTGTGACATGCCCACTCCTCATCTGATACGCATATGTGTGGCCCTTACAGTCAGGAAATTGTGTCACTTGGGGACTGTGTCATTGCATTTTGCTTTGCTCAAGGTGGGGGACAGCATTTGTTCCGGTGACTATGTTGTGGGATTCATGGGTGGGTCAATTGCTCACACAATGCCCAAGTCCTGACATGTAATCTGGGTGTAACTTTGATATGTGGTCCACTTGCTGATCTGATTCACCCCATGTCCCTGGGGTATTTGGCACACCCCCATGCTGCGGGTGGGAACAATGTTTGGGCCTCAGGAGTATGTATATCAAGTGTGTCACACATGCTTAGACACCTGCCTACTGTCCAGGACTCATCCCTCTTACAGGTGGAGCTGGACAGTCATGCCTACTCCAGGGCATACAATAGACTCTGTACTCCCACTACCGTGGATCATCTGACATGTTGTGATCAGTGACATGTTCCCTCTGTGTCAGTGTGCTGTGGCTTCGTTGTCAGGACTACTGGTATGTTTGTCGGTTACGGTTCAGCATGCCATCTGAGATGTGACCATGAGAGACGATACTTCTGTGACTTATAGATGTTTGATCACTTGACTGTGCACACAGGTGTATGCGACTGTGACTTTCAGGCAGCTGTTATTCATTCACAGCACACTGTGAGGTGCTCAGGATCTGGGAGTTGTGTTTCATGTCCCCCATATGTCCAATTGGCATGACGTGGACAAATACTAGTTCAGATGATGTGGTGTGTGGGGGATGGACATGTGACTTGTCAGTTACATAACTTGCATTCCCCATGTCCTAGGATTGTGACACAGTGCAGACTGTTGTTGGCTGGCTGCCTTGGCCATGTGACTGGAGACAGTGATGTATGACTTTGCACGCATGCCTGTGTCATGGCATTAAGCTTCCTAAGAGTGATCCTGCAGGGGAGTGACATGTGCAACATGCACCCCATTGTGGCATGGACTATCCGGACATGGGTGCATCATGGTGTCTGGTGCTGGTATGCATCACATGCATTTCTATTTAGACTCTGGCCATCCCTTTCTCCGGACACCTGCACTGACTCAGTGGCAAGAGATGTGATGTGTGCATGTTCACATACTTCACTGTGTTCCCTGCAATGTCCAACAACTGTGTAGGTGGTGCATGTGTCCACACTGGGGTCTTACCATCAGACAGGCACCAGACAGATGGGTGCAAGGGCAGGAGGGGTGTGAGTCCCATGGTTGACCATCAGACTGACAATTGGCTTCTCCAAATCTGTGTGAGGAGTTTTGGCAATGTTCAACTAAGGATGCCAGGGCTGGCTCTGTAAGTGCTGTACTTACTGTGGTGTGTGCGGTCAGTGCAGGTGACTGATGTTTGTCTGTTTCCCTAATTGTTTGCAGATACATCCACGGCCACAGGAGGGCTCAGCTCCACAGACCAGGAGGAGCAGCGGAGCCAGACTGGGTCAGCATCCGACGAGTGGTCAGAGGGACCCAGTGGCACGGAGGGCGAGGGGAGCCACACCGAGGAGTCCTCAGCACCATCCACCTCAGCTGAGGACCACAGCAGCTCGGAGGATGACTCCCTTGTGGATGCGGGTCTCAGCAGCCACCACACCCCCGCTAGTCTGTCTGGCCCCGCCACCACCAGCACCGCCCTCCCATTGGCTCCAATTCCAGAGGTCCGTGGAGGCTCCCGTGTTCGGGAGCGTGTCTCCTTCGTGCCAGGCACCGCACCCCCTGCCCCTGTGTCCCCTGCTGCCCTGAGTGAGGAGTCTGTGTACCTACTTCGGCAGCTCCATGTAGGGCAGACAGCAATGCTGAGTGTCCTCCATGCACACACCACTCTGTTGACACAGCTGGTGTCGTTCATGGAGGGCATCTCGACGGGTATGTCTGCCGTACAGAGGAGCAATAAGTCCATGGACTCCTCCCTGACGGCAGCAGTGTCCCTCCTCCAACAGTCCCTCCCACCTCCTACCTCTGCCCCATCCACACTTCCTGGCACCCTACCTGTCCAAAGCACATGCACACCTGCACAATCACTCAAGCACACAGACACGAGCAGCACAGACACACCCAAAAGAAAGGCAAGACGTGCACACAAGCATCCTCAGGGGACAGATACCACACACACAGGGGATGGGGAACAGACACACACACAGGCATCCACAGTCACTCCGCAGTCCTCCAAATCCTCTCCCTCCAAGACCCCTTCCCTTGCCTCACCTGCAACCCCACCTACACAGCAGGTCTTCCTGTGTGACCTCGGCCTCTTCCCCTCCGATCCTGCAGATCCGGCATACCGGGGGAAGAGGAAGTCCACCCACACAGAGGGGAGTGCCCCTCACCCCTGGACACCCTCCCCCAGGCGCAGGCAGACTGAGGACCCCATTCGGAAGTCCCCCGGACCAGGAAGGGCAAGACCCCACCACCACACCACGCAGCTCCACCACCCAGTCTCTCTCCTCCATCCCCCAGGCCACCACTCCACAGGTTCCACCGCCACACCCTGCCCCAGGTTCCCACACACACCGATACCGCATCCCCAAACTGCTTAGGCCCTCCCCCCTGCCACTTGCTCTTCCACCCCCAACCCAGACGCTCAGCCTGTTTGTGCCACTGGTGTGGAGACCGTGTCCCCCCCTCTGTCCTGCCCACCTCATCTGTCCCCCCCTTCCACTCCCTTGGAGGCATGCACTGCAGTGGAGTCCACAACCACCCCGTCTGACTCGGGCACTGCAGTGGGGACCCAGTCCACTCCATCAGACCAGCCCACTGCAGTGGTTGCAGCACCAACACCATCTGACTTGTGCCCTACAGTGGTGCCGGCCCCCCCTGAGTCAGACACCTTCACTGCAGTTGCCGGTGACACTCCTGCACCCACCACCCCTTCACTGCCTCACTCTGGCATCCCCTGATCCTGTCCCTGCGGTGCCTGGCCTGCCCCTTGTATGCCCCTCCAAGGGGGATGTCCCCTGTCCCTACCAGTGCAGGCAAGCAATGGGTGACAAGTTGTCACATATCACCCTGTTGGGACTGTGTATTTGGACTGGCCATTGGCCTTAGTTTGATTTGGACTTCTGATTTTTTATTGACATTTGCTGAATAAAGCCTATTTTTGTTTACTTGTGGCTTTTCTTTTGATGTACATGATGTAGATGAGTATCATCATGCATTTGCAGTTGTAATAGTGTTCAGATCAGGGAAATGAAGTGTTGCAGTGATGGACTCCATGTGGTCCATGGGATATGTGTCCTGTTGTAGTCTGGATCTATGGCATCCTCTGCTGCAGTCTGAGGGTGTGATGTTCAGCATATGACACAGGGATGTACATTTTGCATTTGTAAATTAACATCTTTGTCTTACAGTGATGCACATCTGGTGGGCTTACCACTGTTCAATATTTCTATTTCCCTGACTGTGTGCCCATCTCCACTGGACATGCAGTTTAGCACACCAATGTTGAAGGACTCATCAGTGTATACAGTGCACCTTGCTTGACACGTGTTTTGGGTGTATGCAGATGACTGACGTGACACTCCCGTACCCAGGCTGATGTGAGCAGAGCCTTCAGTGTGTTGTAGTTGTTGACTCACTGACCGAGTGTTCTGCCGACATGTTTGAGTCGTGCACAGACAAGGTTTGGCACAGCGGACCTTCCACAGCAGTGGAGTGCCCTCATGGCAGTGTGTAATCCCGTGACATTGCCTGGGCCGGTGTTTTGTGTTGTGTGAGCATGTCTGTGCGTGTACCCTTTCCATTTCCTACACAGGCTGTGTCCCTACGGATGTTCCTGTTTGTGATGCTTGCTGAGTTGTTCTGTGTTCATCCAGCATCTTGGACCTGGTTACTCCGGGATGTGGGTGCATGGCAAACTAAGGTTCATCAGGTTGTCATCCCAGGTTGTCTTTGTTGTCAGGGCTGGGGATGTGGGCAAACGCAGATGGGACACATTCAGGATTCCCCTTGGCACTTGTTGGTTACACATGTCATGTAATTTACAGTCTGTGGTAGCTTTCAGTGATTGTGACACGTTGTGTGTGTGACTGCTGCCACTCCTCAGGGTCAGAGCTGCAATGTTGGAAGTTGTGTACGTGTGTTCTTTGTGTGTCACCTTGTCTTCTTCATTGGTGTGTGACTATGGCCGGGATCCCATTGATTGTGGTGGATTTCAAGTCATACACATGTACCGCGTAGTATGCAGTGTGTCAAACATTCACGAGTCTTGTTGACTGGCCATGTGTGATGGGTTTCTGCACCTTAGTTCCCACCACCACCCCTGGGATTGTCATGGGTGCATGTGCAATGTCACCAGTCCATGTGAGCTTCACTGCTGCACATTGGTGGAGATCAAGGTGTGTGGTGTTGAGTGTGTGCAAATGTGAGTTGTTGCACGGCTAGACCCCTACCTCCATATTGGCCATGGCTGGCAGGCCGTGCTGATTGATTTGTGCTTGTGTAGGTGTGATGGTAGTTTGTTGCTCAGGACACATGGCTGTGGTTCACAGTGTGAATGACATCTACCTTTGTCATCACAGTGGGATTATCATGAAGGCTAGTGTCACCACAATGTGGGGTCCCTGGGGGTAGTGCTGTGGTGGGTCTGTCTCTTGCTGTGTTCGTTGCTGTTCCTACAAGCTTGTGTGACATGTGTAATTTGGGCTCCCTCTCATCTAACAATGCCTGTTTGCCCACATAGGGGGATCCGATCCATGAGTTACTTTTGTATGGCACTGTATACACATCTGTGTAATTGGAATTCAGGCCTCCTCATGTGTTGTGTGGTTGCCTGGGGACACTGGCACACACCCCCATCACCTGTTGTGTTTGATATGCAGTGTGAGTCTGCCTGTTAGTGTTTGTGCATTTGCACCACTGCATTGGCATTTCTTGAGTGTGCCATTGGCTGTATGTTGTTTGGTGGCTTTCCCCTGCTGTCCCTGGGACTCCTAGGTCATCAGTCAGCACAATAATCATGGTTTGTATGTCCCATTGCTGCCATGGTATGGTATTTGTTCACCTGACATCTACAGTCTCCACAGGATATCTACATTTGTGTGTCCATTGGTGCAGATATGTGGGTCTGCATTATGATGGTCACTTCTGTCATTGTGTTATTTGTGAATGTTGACAATGTGAGCCCCCATGGGTGATGTTTGTATGCACACGGCCAAAGGTATGTTTTATTTGCACTGCACTGTTTGCCTCACCCAATCTATGTTGCTATGGGACACAAGCACTACTATGCCACTGATGTGTTTGTTGTTGTGTGACCAGGAATCATCCATGCAGTTTGGCTTTGGCAGTTTTTACCCTGACTACACTTCCCTTTTGGTCACTGTGGTGATGGGGCTTTGGGCCCCATTGCCACACTGTTCAAAATGTGCATCAGCTGTGGACCCCACACCTACCATTTGGTCACTGTGGTGATGGTACTTTGGGCCCCATTGCCACACTGTTCAAAAGGTGCATCAGCTATGGACCCCACACCTACCTTTTGGTCACTGTGGTGATGGGGCTTTGGGCCCCATTGCCACACTGTTCAAAAGGTGCATCAGCTATGGACCCCACACTTCCCTTTTGGTCACTGTGGTGATGGGGCGTTGGGCCCCATTGCCACACTGTTCAAAAGGTGCATCAGCTATGGACCCCACACTTCCCTTTTGGTCACTGTGGTGATGGGGTGTTCAACCCCATTGCCACAGTGGCCATGGTCGGCTTGCATTGTGGAGGCCACACACATTTATGTGTGACACATGTGCTAGGGGGTCACATTGTATGTTCAATGTCATGTTCAGTGTTGTAGGCATTTGACACAGACTACACATGCTTGTCATGGTGTTGGGGGGGGATGTAATTTTCAGACATTCCTTATGTGGGAGTATGCTGGTTGTGTCATGCATTACCCATCCTATGAGTAGGGGTGGAGGTAGTGGCAGGCATCCATCCCCCTACGGGTGGGGATGGTAGTAGTGACAGGCATCCAGGCCCCCCTGAGTAGGGGTGGTGTTAGTGGCAGGCATCCAGCCCCCCCTGAGTAGGGGTGGTGGTAGTGGTAGGCATCCAGCCCCCCCTGAGTAGGGGTGGTGGTAGTGGTAGGCATCCAGCCCCCCCTGAGTAGGGGTGGTGGTAGTGGTAGGCATCCATCCCCCTAAGGGTGGGGATGGTAGTAGTGACAGGCATCCAGGCCCCCATGAGTAGGGGTGGTGGTAGTGGCAGGCATTCAGCCCCCCCTGAGTAGGGGTGGTGGTGGTGGTAGGCATCCAGTCCCCCCTGAGTAGGGGTGGTGGTAGTGGTAGGCATCCATCCCCCTAAGGGTGGGGATGGTAGTGGTGGCAGGCATCCAGCCCCCCCTGAGTAGGGGTGGTGGTAGTGGTAGGCATCCAGCCCCCCCTGAGTAGGGGTGGTGGTAGTGGTAGGCATCCAGCCCCCCCCTGAGTAGGGGTGGTGGTAGTGGTAGGCATCCAGGCCCCCCTGAGTAGGGGTGGTGGTAGTGGTAGGCATTCATCCCCCTAAGGGTGGGGATGGTAGTGGTGGCAGGCATCCAGCCCCCCCTGAGTGGGGTGGTGGTAGTGGCAGGCATCCAGCCCCCCCTGAGTAGGGGTGGTGGTAGTGGTAGGCATCCATCCCCCTAATGGGTGGGGATGGTAGTAGTGATGGGCATCCAGCCCCCTATGAGTGGGGATGGTAGTAGTGATGGGCATCCAGCCCCCTATGAGTAGGGGTACTGGTAGTGATGGGCATCCAGCCCCCTATGAGTAGGGGGTACTGGTAGTGATGGCCATCCAGCCCCCTATGAGTAGGGGGTACTGTTAGTGATGGGCATCCAGCCCCCTATGAGTAGGGGGTACTGGTAGACATCCATCCCCCTAAGGGTGGGGATGGTAGTAGTGACAGGCATCCAGGCCCCCCTGAGTAGGGGTGGTGGTAGTGGTAGGCATCCATCCCCCTAAGGGTGGGGATGGTAGTAGTGACAGGCATCCAGGCCCCCCTGAGTAGGGGTGGTGGTAGTGGTAGGCATCCAGCCCCCCCTGAGTAGGGGTAGGGGTGGTGGTAGTGGTAGGCATCCATCCCCCTAAGGGTGGGGATGGTAGTAGTGACAGGCATCCAGGCCCCCATGAGTAGGGGTGGTGGTAGTGGCAGGCATCCAGCCCCCCCTGAGTAGGGGTGGTGGTGGTGGTAGGCATCCAGGCCCCCCTGAGTAGGGGTGGTGGTAGTGGTAGGCATCCATCCCCCTAAGGGTGGGGATGGTAGTGGTGGTAGGCATCCAGCCCCCCTGAGTAGGGGTGGTGGTAGTGGTAGGCATCCAGCCCCCCTGAGTAGGGGTGGTGGTAGTGGTAGGCATCCAGCCCCCCCTGAGTAGGGGTGGTGGTAGTGGTAGGCATCCAGGCCCCCCTGAGTAGGGGTGGTGGTAGTGGTAGGCATCCATCCCCCTAAGGGTGGGGATGGTAGTGGTGGCAGGCATCCAGCCCCCCCTGAGTGGGGTGGTCGTAGTGGCAGGCATCCAGCCCCCCCTGAGTAGGGGTGGTGGTAGTGGTAGGCATCCATCCCCCCTAAGGGTGGGGATGGTAGTAGTGATGGGCATCCAGCCCCCTATGAGTGGGGATGGTAGTAGTGATGGGCATCCAGTCCCCTATGAGTAGGGGTACTGGTAGTGATGGGCATCCAGCCCCCTATGAGTAGGGGGTACTGTTAGTGATGGGCATCCAGGCCCCCCTGAGTAGGGGTGGTGGTAGTGGTAGGCATCCATCCCCCTAAGGGTGGGGATGGTAGTAGTGACAGGCATCCAGGCCCCCCTGAGTAGGGGTGGTGGTAGTGGTAGGCATCCAGGCCTCCCTGAGTAGGGGTAGTGGTAGGCATCCAGCCCCCCCTGAGTAGGGGTGGTGTTGGTGGTAGGCATCCATCCCCCTATGGGTGTGTATGGCATTGGTGATGGCCATCCCACCCCTATGGTTCTGCTGTTGCTAGTGTACGTCATTTGTGCATCCCTATGTGTGTGTGACATATTTCGGGTACGTGTCGTTTATTTGTGTTGTTGGTGTTTGACTTACCGTCTGCGCTGTACGCGTCCGTGCCGGTCCCGGTAATAGATGTAGAGTATAGGTAGGACCTGCGCAATGGGATTCATGCTTGGATCGTCTCGTTCGGGTTTCTCGTGTCTTCGAGTAGTACTCGTAGCAGGCTTGTTCGTCTCGTAGCCGTGGATCGTCTTGTGGCGCGAAACGGAGCTTATGTACGGCTCGCCCGGATGCTCAAACGTCCCGGACGTAGCGACGAATTCGGCACGTACGGAGTGCGCATCGTACTCGTCCGGCCGGAAGGTGCTGTGTATTTGCTTCCGTACGACTCGATTCGGCGTTTACGGATCCGGCTCGGGCGGGGAACAGGAGCTGGATTGGGTAAGTATGGCTCGCTCGGAATCTGGGCTGTTATACGCATCGTACTTGTTCGTCCGGACTAGTGTTCGAATCGGTCGGGAAACACGCAATCGGCTGTTTTTTTTTCGGACGAATACTGTTAGGTGCGCTTCCGGCCGAGATCGGAATCGACCCCTATGGGTTGATTTTTGTAGATGTCTCCAGAGACTCTGATTAAAATGATAATAGCAACCCTGGATTGCTGAGTGTGGATAATTTTTCAGTATAGCATTTATCATGGCTAATTCAAAATCAATAATTATTTTTGAAGGAAAATAATTATTGCTTTCTTGTTTTATTTTACTGAGTATATCTATGTAGGTAGTTTGCTGATTATTTGGTAATAGGGCATAGATGAATGGAATATTTGAATGTTGGTACAATCCATGCACTGTGTACAGCTGGTAGAATGGTTTTGGACAGACTTTGAAAGTTTCATCCATCATCCAGGTGTCACATTGCTGTAATTTAACTAAATTGTTTGCAGTAGCAAACATAATTATTCTTTTATCAGGGCATTTGTTATCAAAAAATATAAATGGTTCTTTAGTGTGAGTAATGCTTAATTCTGGGGGAATAACTACTTCTGCAAACGTTTTAGGGGCAGGTATGGTACTTGTAGTTGCTTTTTTTGTCTGGCAATAGTTCTTTTTAAAGAAGCTATGGAGGGTAATTGTCCTGATGCATGTTGAGGTACTTTTAATAGTTGCTCTTTCAGTATTTGGGTTGTTGGTTTATCAGTACTAGTGCTTGCTTCTTTAATACTTTAAAGAGCATCTCTAACCTCAATCTCTGTTATGTTTGGGGGTGATTATGTTCTTTTACAGAAAGAACAGTAGTTTCATGAGTAGTAGCTCTTCCATAGCATTTGTTAGAGTAGTATTTGCTACACTTCCAAAACACTTTAAGGCCAGTTTGTTTCTCCTGTGTATAGACATACCCCATATAACATAATAACATTTTATTTTTTGTGACATTACAAATTCTGCACCTTCAGTCATGTTGTTTTGTCTTATGCTAGGGGAAATTAAAAAAACACATTTTTTAATATAATAAATACCACATATTTATTAAATACAGTTACATTTCAGTGAATATACTTACAATGTTTAGTTTGATGTAAATAAAATCGTCCAGGAAATGATTTCAAGCTTTATTTTCTATTTTCTTGATGTAATTTCTGCTGAGAAGAGAAAACAAACATTTTAATAATTTGATTACATTGTTTGTAGATGATAGGGATTTTAGGGGAAAAGGGATCTTTGGGTGGGTATTTAAGGGTGTTTAATAATTGAAAATTATATACTTACTTTTTAATTGTATTTAGTGGTTTATTGTTGATAACATGATTTTGGATGCTTTTGCAGTTGGCTGTAGAGGAGATAGATAAAAAAGAAAATATATATTAGTGAATTACGTTTGAAAAATAATTTTAAGTACCTTGGAAAAAATTATAATATACTTACATTTATTGTTCTTTTATTGGTGAGGATGTTGAAAATATTTTTCTGGCTTTGTAAGATATCTGTAGAGCAGATATAAATGTCAGCAATGAAAGAATAGTAAATTAGGTCTCAGAAATAATTAGGGTTGAAGGCTAGTAGTATCGTTATATTTTAAATACAGTTTTACTTACTTAGTGCAGTTTTAAAGATTTCTTCAGTAATGAAAGTTTTCTTTCAGGAAACAGTCGGGCAGAGTTTCACCTTCTTCTTTATTGTAGGTTAGAAGTGTAAAAGAGATGCAAACATTTCATGTTTATATAGTGTTTATTTAATTGGTTGCTTTATGTTATTGGTGTATTTTAAAATGTGAGTATTTGATTCGTTCAAGTTAATTGTTTTTAGTGTTTTGGCTGTTTGTTTCCATATAAGGGAAACGCTAATTAAGAACTTGTTAGTAGAAAGTTATTATTTTTTCGTTTTTATTTTTTAAAATATATTAAACATTGTTTTGAATGTGAAATGATGCAAGTATTATAGATTTTAAAGTTTTTATTTTATTACTGTAATTGTTTTTTTAGAAAACAAATTTAAGTTTTATATATTGATGTGTTTGCAAATGATTATTTTATGTTATTTAAGTGTTTTATATTGTTTTATAATGTGAATTTATATTTGGTTCTAAACATATATTTAATTGACCAGATTTTCAATAGTCGATATTGTTAAAAAATCGATAATATTGATGTCTATATTTTGGTATTCGATATTTTTGATATTTTGTATGTTATTTAAATTTGAACGACATTTAATTTAACGATATTTTGTATTTCGATATTGTGGTGTACGATATTTTTTATGTACGATATTGTGTACTCGATATTTTTGTATTTTTTTAAATAAGTATTGGTAGTCGATATTATTGTAGTCGATATTATGACGACGATATTTTGTCAAAACGATATTTTTGTTGTCGATATTATGTCAGTGATCCATTTTTCTCCAAGTATCAGCTAATGAGTTCTGAAAAACACAGTTTTGTCTCCAATATACACTCTTAATTGGTATATGTATGTTAATTCAACAAAGCAAAAACTTAATTTATTAGACTGGGCTGCACACAGGAGAGCTACTTACAGGTAGCTGGAGAGCTCCCAGTAGCTCACGAGCTACTTGTTGGAGAAGACTGATATGGACTAATTGTTACGAAAAAGTAGGATTTAATTTTTGAAAGACGTATTTGGGAAGATTTGTTTAGTTTTGATGCTGTGTTAATCAAAACACATTAAAATCAACGCAATTTCACAACGTGAGTGAGGAGTTGATTTATGGATATAAGGCCATGAGGGCTCGATTTGGATGTGCGACCTGGGACCCCTTTCAAGCCTAGAAATAGCTATAATTCAAACAGTTTTATGTTCAGAGATGGAGAACACGCTGGGACTACATGCCGTAACTGGGATTAATCAGGAAAAAACTGCCTACAGTCCGAGTGTACTGGATCATATTATGAAGTTTACAACTGCGGATGAGGACATGCGTTACTGCAATAGTGAAAAACAAGGATCCCTGCTAACCTTGGAATAAATTCAACAACTCAAAAAACGTCTGCTAATTAGCTCACAAAATTAATCAAGTGGAGCACATGTACAAGTGGCTTTCTAATGTCAAACACTTTGCCATGAAGGTTTCCATGGGCCCAACCATCAACTTAAAAGCCCTGAACCAAATGGAGACAAAGATGAAAACAGAAATCACTTAAGACCCCAGAAAAAGCTTTCAATTAAGTCAAATCAGGTCACAGCGCTTCAAAACTTAAAAAGCTAGATTAAAACCTCAGGAAGAAAGTGTCAAATGTCCAGCTCTCTCCGAGTGAGATGAAGGCGACTACTCTCACCAAAAGTCATTGGACCTTGGCCTCCATCAATCAGCTGTCCATTATAACAAGTGGCTAGTTGGCCTTTGGTCAGACATGTTTCCCACTCAAACTATCACAGGCATTCTACATTCAAAGATATTCACCACACTTGGTAAATGCTGTAACATCAGGTACCTGTACCCAAGCCACGACATCAAAATGCCTTCGACAAGCTGAGCATGAAGAAACATCACCTAGATGAGGTTGCCGGCAAAAGACTAATCTTGCAAGTGTTTCACCCAGATCAGAGACTTCATAAGGCAACTTATTTCAGACAAGCAAAACTTGATTTCACCACTCCGTGTTGAACCCCATATGGGATGACATGAAGACTACAGTGGATAATTAAGCACTGGCATAACCATTAGGTCTCGCCTTATGAATCTATTGCCTTGCCATTGCTGTGCAGCATTATGCAAAAAAATAATTTAAACAAAATGGGAAAAAAGGCACAATGTCGCATCATTTCATAAGTGTGCATGCATCGCCATGGATGTGCGCTCCAATGAAAGATAGTCTCAATTTTGTCTTAAATCTCCGATCCAAGACAGATTTGTAAATGTAAAAATAAATATGAAATTGGGCTAGCTTTTACGTGCTTTTCAAAAGGCAGAGCACTGGGTCCCCACCAAGCAATTTCAATTTAAAAAAAAAAGAAGAACACCAGGGGTGGAGCAACAGAGGAACTGGTAGAGAGGGAGGGATTAAAGGAGGCGTTTTACGATCAGACTGGGGGAGGGGGAAAAAAGAGCAGAAGGCAGGGAGGAGTGAGAAAAGCAATGGGTGAGCTTGGGGGAGGGATGAGGGAACAACAAAGCGTGCGTAGAGCTTCTGTTTGGGGAGAGTAGAATCACAAGAGGGAGAGGGGTAGAAAAAGCAGGCACTCTCGTTGAGTGCCGACAGAAAAGGAAAAAAGTAGCTCCCTAAGTGTGAGCTGTGGAAGGATACAAGTGATCCCATCAAAAACTGTAACAAGGATGTTCTTCAGGTTAGGAACAAACAGAAGGGGACAGACAAGCACGAAATAGACCAGGAAAGCCATAAAAAATAAAAGCAAGCAAGTGAAAACAGAGCCAACTAATTAAAAGCAATAGTTTGGGCCACAGCTCACTAAGTTTTGTGTATAGTCAATAGTAAAAGCTGTCTAGTAGGCGAAACCTAAAAATGCAGTTACTGGACTCCTTCCATCACTCCCTCCTACCAAGGCTAGAAGAACTTGGCATCAAAGGAACAATCCTGAAACTGAACTATCTGGAGCCAGGCATGAAGTCTTCAATACTGACTGAAGGGAATGGCCTGTAGTTGAGAAAGTGTTTGGTGCCCGAAATTAACCAAATGACAAGATGTACTTTATATACAATGCAAACTGACATTTTCCTTAATCTAGGTTTCACACAAGCTGAAGTCCAGCTTCGCCCTATGTGCTGAACCCTTAATACTACCATTACAGCAGTAAATTCAAAATATAGTAGAAAGACTGCTCCTACATCTTAGGCTATGGTTCTACATCTTACTAGCCCTCCCCAACACTTAACTGGATCCCTATGGCCAGACCATGCGCCTTGAAGGCCCTGTGCTTTGGAAACATGCCCATCAACTGCAAGGGCCCTTCCATATTAAGACTTCATAAATAGTCACATTACAGTGAACTCTGCTACTCACCACAATAACTTCCCACGCAAAATTGTATGCATTGAAACTTTAAAATGAAAGGTGGTGGTAACATAGGAGCAAACTCTGACATGGTGTCACAAAGGGCCATTTGCAGAAGGCAGTTTAACTGGCACACACACCTTTTGATAGCCATAAAACAACGTAGCATTCATTCATACTTTAAACTAAGGTGGATGTTACCCCAAAGCAAACAAGCTACCCAAGGTCACTTATCTATGCCCCAGCCCTAAATACCAGTAGAAAAGGATAAGTTACTTACCTGTGATCCTAGTTCTCTTCCAGGGGTATACTCAAAGTCCTAAGCACTGAATAGTCCCGCCCACGTGCGGGACCCCAGAGACTTAAATATATATAATACATGTTTAACCAAATCTAAGGACTAGTCCTGTGTAAACATACATCAATATATATATTATGCATATGTATATATATGTGTGTGTGTGTGTGTATATATATATATATATATATATATATATATATATATATATATATATATATATATATATATATATATATATATATAATCTACTGGCGGTCGCCAGTAGATAATTATAGTTAGGACCACGTTTCCATAGGAAAAGCATTTTTGATGTGCCTATAACTTTGGCGTCGTTTGACGAATCTTTACGAAATTTTCCCAAAAGTTCCTCTTTTCAGGTGAGCTCCTATCCTGAAAGTTTGGGGGTGATTCGTGAAGGGGGCTGAGAAAAAGGGGGTCCCAAAACGTGTTTTCTCCATGCAATTTCCATAGGAAACTTTAGACAAGGCTACAGGTCAAACTGCTGAACGGAATTACGCCAAATTTGGCAGGGAGAAAGGTCTTGGTCCAGAAAGCACACTTTTGTTTAAATGGGGTAAGTCCGTTCAGTAGTTTTAGAGAAATATCAAAATTTACAGATATCGATATTTGAGAATTCTGACATCTGATTGGCTGAGGCGTTACGAGCACGAGCGTGCGGCTCATTGGCTGCGAACTGTTCAAACTAGGAAGTGTTGGCAGCCATTTTGTGACTGAGTTGAAAGGCGTAGGGCGAAACAAAAGAGAAAAATTGTATAAGAGGGTTTAGTAGGAACACTGTGGTCTTAGTTTAAGCAGTCTGTACGGTGCAGAGGCAGGGAGTCTGAATGTTGCGTAGGCCGTGGAAATCACGCCCGCAGACGTGGAAATCACGTCCGCAGAACAACGGTGCGAGGTATTGCGCAAGGTTGCGTAGGCTCTGGAAATCCCGTCGGGAAAATAACAATGCGCCGTATTGCAGCCTTCCTTTAATATAATGCGCAGTAATGTTTACTTATAATGCAGTGTTCACTTTTATCACGGACAGTGTCACTTTCTTACACGAAAATTAATATTATGTGGGAGGGCATGTTCTGTTCGTGTGTCTGGAACAAAATTAACGTTTAATTGGCTGAGGTGTTCCAACAACGAGCTCAATGTTCATTGGCTGCGAACCATTGAAAGTAGAAGTGTTGCCAGGCATTTCCTCCCCGTCCGCAGAGTAGCAGGGACATCTGATTGGCTGACGTGTTCCAAGCAGGACCTTCCCAAGCTTAATGTTCATTGGCTGCGAACCATTGAAAGTACAAGTGTTGCCAGCCATTTCCTCCCCGTCCGCGGAGTAGCAGGCACATGTTATTGGTTGACGTGTTCCAAGCAGGACGTTCCCAAGCTTAATGTTCATTGGCTGCGAACCATTGAAAGTAGAAGTGTTGCCAGGCATTTCCTCCCCGTCCGCGGAGTAGCAGGAACATCTGATTGGCTGACGTGTTCCAAGCAGGACCTTCCCAAGCTTAATGTTCATTGGCTGCGAACCATTGAAAGTAGAAGTGTTGCCAGCCATTCCCTCCCCCTCCGCGGAGCATCAGGGACATCTGATTGGGTAACGTGTTCCAAGCAGGACCTTCCCAAGCTTAATGTTCATTGGCTGTAAACCATTGAAAGTAGAAGTGTTGGCAGCTATTCCCTCCCCTCTGCGGAACACCATGGACATTTTATTGGCTAAACTGTTCCTAGTACAAGTTTGCTCATTATTGGCTGGGAACGGTTCACTGTTGTGAACCATTTTGTGACGCACTTCAATGGAGTACGGGAAAAGAAAGTAGTAGCGGGAGGGTAGGAACACTATTAACTCTGTACAGTGGTCACAAGGTGGTGGAGAGGGATTGTGAAGGTAAAAATAGTTTTTTATATATTTTAAGGGCCATTTATATAATTGACGTGGGGTGTACAAATCACGGCTGGAAAATAAAGTGTGTTGCGGTCTTCTTTTTATTAAGTTTGCGGGTGGGATACTTCCCAGGAGCACTGTTTAGTTATAATGTGGTGTTTACTTTTCTAACGGGGAGCTGTGGTTGCGCAGCAAAAATTTCAGTCTAGGTTTGAAATAGTTTTTATTAAGCAATTACAAATATACTTTGTTCGGAAACTGAAGCTGTATATATCAAAGGGGTGACAAATAAAAACGCAATTCATAAAATATCCCTTAAGCGTGGGCACACCCTCCCTTTTTTTCTGCTATAGTTTGTAAAAGTGTTGCCCCATATTCTTGATAATATAAGAGGGTATGAGTTACTTTTAGATAAAGTAGAAAAGAAGTGCTACAAGAAACACTCCCGCACTACATCATCTCAGGTCACAAGAACAATAACAAGTAAAAAACAGTTAAACACAAATCACTTTATATTACATAGAAATGTACGCTTTATCATTTTTTATAATTTCTATTATTGTAGAATTCGGGAAAGTTCGGTCAGAGTGCTTAGATCACGTACTCCTTTAAGAATATATAGGATAGTAGTATAATAAAAAAACACTACTGGTCGTATATATTCTATAGGGAGAAGGTGAATAGGAACCGCAACAGACAAAAATAGAAATAGTAAAAAAAAATCAGAAATGTAGGGTTTATCAAAGGTATTCACTAAGAAAGTATCTATGGAAACGATTTTTTTTTAAACTGCAATTTCCCAAAATATTGTCACTGTAAAAATATCTGATCAAGTAAGTTATAAAGGTCAGTAAACTGTATTTCAGATGGTTTACTCCTGGCGGCGAGAAATCTCCAATTCCTGTTGTGTGGAAATATCACACTCTTACAATATACACAGTGTCACTGGTGGCACACAAAAAGGAAAATGAAAATGAAGTCATCTATACAAAACAAGATCAATAACGAAATATTTTCCAGCGATGAGTATGTTGAGAGCTTCTTTTCTCTGGGACTTCGAAATCTTTCATCTTTGCGCCAACGGGTCATAAAGTGCTCTGAGATCACAATGACTGTTAATATTATAATATACATATTCACAGTATATGATCCCAAGAAAGAAAGAGTAAGAACGAGAAGGTGCTGACGTTAAATATAAATCTTTAGTCTTCGCGTCGACGGGTCATAAACTCCACTGAGGTCAGTATAAATGTTCATATTACAATATACATACTCACACTATATGATCTCAAGGGAGAAATAGACTAAAAACCAGAAGCTGCTGACGTTACATATAAATCTTTAGTCTTCGCGCCAACGGGTCACAAACTCCTCTGAGATCATAATGTGTGGTTATTATAATATACATACTCACACTATATGATGTCAAGGGGGAAATAGACTACAAACTAGAAGCTGCTGACGTTACATATAAATCTTTAGTCTTCGCGCCGACGGGTCACCAACACTTCTGAGGTCAAGTACAGTGTCAATATTATAATATACAAAGTCACACTATATGAGCTCAAAGGAGCCAGAACAGGAACAATGTTTGCTGTATTCTGTCTGTTTCTGAAAACAAGCTGCTGACGTTACATATAAATGGCAAAAACAACCAATAACACTTTTTTCTAAATACAAGTGTTTAAAGATTGACAAATCGCTACGTATTATAAATATCTAGTATTGCATAATCAAACAACTTACAACTCAGGATTATGTTTTGTGGCCGCAAAAGAAGAATCCGACTGTAGAAAAGAGCACCTGCATCACTGAATGGAGACGCGTAAGAAACTCGCAAAAACGAAACTAATCTATCAATGGGTGTGGTTTATACACTTTTTGGTTATTCAGTAGTCTATGGAAGGAAGATGCGGCTCCGCCCATTTAGATGTCACGTTTTACAGTTGACACGTGCTCACGTTTTAACTGTTTCACTTGTGCACGTGTTGGGAAAAGTTACAAAATGTGAAGCGGAAAAAGTTTCGATTTCGAACCTAACACGTATAAGGTCCTTAATATGTACATACGTTGGAGAGCCTAAAAACTGTTACCCGGAAAACCGTGTCATTTCCATTCTCATGAGTAAATACATTTATTGATTGCCGTAATTCTAAATAGAAGACATAAAAAAAAAAGAACTATCAGAATAGAAGAAAAAAAAAGTGATAATATTTCTCATCACTATGGTTTTAAATTTAAAAAATGCGAGCATTTGTAAAGCGTACAGCTAACCCTGGATAGGTGTGCCGGCGCTCGGGGGCGTTGGAAAGATTAAGCAAGGTGTTGCCCACAGTGACATAGTGGTCGGCTAACGTGCCGCTGGAGCCGGGAATCGAACTGTGAACGCTGTTGTTCGAAGTCAGGTATCATAGCTGCTCCGTCACACTTTTTCCACACTTATATGTTAATTAGTGCTAATTAAGTTTTAAACATTGTTAAATTATAACTTATAACAGACTACTGTTACAGTTAGTTTTTCACTACAAAAAGTATGCACGTCTTTTTTAAATTTAGTTAAAAACAATATAGGTTTTAGGGACATTGTAGTTAGAAATTAGCATTTAAAAAACCTTTGAAATTCACTGAAAAAACCATAGGTTTCAGGGACGTTATAGTTAGAAATTAGCATTTAAAAAACCATTGAAGTTCACTGAAATAACCATAGGTTTTACAGACGTTATAGTTAGAAATTAGCATTTAAAAAACCTTTGCAATTCACTGAAAAAACCATAGGTTTCATGGGCGTTATACTTAGCTGGACATTTCACTCGTACAAAACCATAGAAATTCCACTGTTATAGTTAGTTCAGCTAACTATAACTCGCGCCCCCGCAATGCACTGCTCATGACGTCACATATTATATCATTCATGGCATGGTCAGTGACATCACTGATGACATCTGAAATGACATCACTGATGACATCATCCACGTGAAAATCTGATGCACCTCCTCAAAGTCTAATATAACCTTTAATACACCCACTGTAAAATACAGACTACCATTTTCGAAACCATCGAGACACCAATACCAGTTACTACATACGCACTCTTTGATTCCTATACATTCACTTATACATGCAGTTACTCATCAATACAACACTATGATATGCACTCATACACCTATTCAGACACTCACACACTGCCACTCATCCATGGAGTTACTCACACACCTAGTCAGTCATGCAAAGAATCAATCACACTCCCATTTACTCACCTATACAGTTATACACACACCACCTCCCTAATTCATACAGATACTAACGCATAATTACACTCTTATATAATCACTGATACAAGTACACACTCATCCATACAGCCACTCTCACAATCACTCACTGTCACATATACTCATTTATATAGAGCATCACTCACATATACTGCCCTTTACATATGTAGTTACTCACACATGTACCACTGAGACATCCATTCACTCACCAACACACCCATACACACACTCACCCACACAGCTGTTTCCACATGCACTCTTGAACCCATACACCCAGTGAATCAACCACTCACACATCAATGCACAGCGTCACACACCTCCAACCCACCCACACACACAGTCTCCCATACAAATACTCAGGCAAACAATCAATAACCCATATAAACACTCATGTAGCTACTGACCAACCCATGTAGCAGCTTACACAACAACAGACAGACTGATACACACATTCACACAGTTTAGTCACTAACCCATGCATTCAGTAAGACACGTTTAATCACTCACTTATACAATCAGTCACACACCTGTAAAATCCCCCATCCAGACACTTATACACCCACTCATTCTTCAATACACCTAAGAATATATGTAAAACATATTTAAAAATTACAGAAACACACAGTCACTGGATGATGTCATCAGTGATGTCATTTCAGATGTCATCAGTGATGTCACTGACCATGCTATGAATGATGTAATATGTGACGTCATGAGCAGTGCATTGCGGGGGCGCGAGTTATAGTTAGCTGAACTAACTATAACAGTGGAATTTCTATGGTTTTATACGAGTGAAATGTCCAGCTATCTATAACGCCCCTGAAACCTATGGTTTTTTCAGTGAATTGCAAAGGTTTTTTAAATGCTAATTTCTAACTATAACGTCTGTAAAACCTATGTTTTTTTCAGTGAATATATATATATATATAAGGAAATCCAGGAACCAATGTCAGCAAAGAATACAGGCCAAAAAGTGGAGGTGAAAGTAAAAGACAATGACAATACAGTCATCAATTTAGCTGATACACAGTTAACAAAGGCGGAAACACAATTATTATCCCTGGGTCTTACTTTCTGTCCCGAAAGTAATTTCAATTACAATCAGACCAGAATTGATGTTTTTAAGTTCATAAGAAAACTGAAACTAGTGAAATTCTTCAAACTCAAAATTGTGACTAACTAGCCACCCAAAGAAAGCATGGTGCTTGATATCCAACAGAGCACTCTAAAGGCCTCGGATGTGGAAGCACTGAACGCATTACAAGCACTTGAGGATGAGGATGAAACTTATAATATGACAATGATGTCCACGTAACAAGCAATGAATAAAGCAGGCATAAATATTTCAGAAACACTTGGAAGCCCATTCAAGTCAGTTTCAACGTTTATCCCATTGATGCCTAGGGATGCAGTTGATGTTTTCAACGATCAGGTGATAGAGGAATTAAATAAGCTTAACTGAAAAATCAACGCTGAGAAGAGTAAATGGAAACATTGGGAAAAACAATATTACAATCTAATGAAAAAATTGAGTAACAACAATGAACTCATTGTGAATAAAGTGGACAAAGGTGGCAACATGGTACTCTGGCCAAAGATGGAATATCTTAAAGAGGCCTACAGGCATTTAGATGATACAGTATGCTATAGAAGATCCACACCGCAAGAAAAAAGGACTGTTAAATCTGCAGTTAAAGATGATTTGACCCAATGGAGGCGAGAAGGGTTGATTTCGAAGGATGAATTCTCATTCTTAAACAATGAATTCCTGGTGCTACCAGTAATCTACTTTATCCCCAAAGTACAGAAAGGGACTACACCAATACCAGGGCGGCCGATTATTTCGGCAAGAAAGGCACTTTTTGAGAAAATCTCTCAGTATGTAGATTACTTTTTGCATGGATTTGTTACAAGTTTACCATCATACACAAAAGATACGGGGGGTTTTCTCAAGAAACTGCATAAAATGGCCCGGAAAGATGACTATATTTTTATTACAATGGACATTACCTCACTATATACAAGTATAAAACACGAAGATGGTTTAAAGGCTGTTGAGCATTTTCTTAATATGATGCCAATTTGTTTTTATAATCACAATCAAATGCTGCTAAAAATGATCAATTTGTGTCTTACCAATAGCTATTTGCTGTTTGGCAAATACATTTTTCAACAATTAAGGGGGGGTCACTATGGGAGCCTGCTTCTCCCCCAGTTACGCGTGTTTACACGTGGGCTGGTGGCAGGAGCAGGTTCTCAAGGTGAAACATAGTCAGGAATGGAACAACCATGTGGTTAATTGGTGGCGTTTTATAGATCTTTTTATTATCTAGAGGGGATCTGAGGAGAGTGCTGCTTTGTTTGTGGAACAGATTATTATGAACACATTGAATTTAGAGTTTACAGCACAGATCAGTAGCCAAGCAATCGAGTGCTTAGATGTGCAATTATATCTTAGCAATGGTCGAGTAGAATCAAAACTACGTAGAAAAGTAACAGCAGGGAATTCGATTCTCCACACAATGAGTTCTCATCCCAGACATCTAATCCGAAGTATCCCATATGGGGAATACCTCAGAATTCGTAAAATCTGTAGTTCAGATGCTGATCTGGCGGTATGTCAGAAGGAGGCAACTGACAGATTTATAGCGCAAGGCTATGACCTAGAAAATTTGAATCAAGCTAAGATGAAAGCCAATTTCAAAGGTAGGGAATCTATCCTTTTTAAGGCTTCGAGCAGCACCCAACACAGTAGTGTGAGGGATCCCATAACGCCAGACAAGTCTGATAGCATTAGGCTCGTCACAACGTTCTGCAAACAGGAGAAGCAAATAAGATCTATTATTAATAAACAATGTCCCGTTGTTCTGACAGATATCCCATTGGGCCAAGTCCTCCCTGATAAACCCTCACTGACATTCAGACGAGCACCTTCCAAGCAAAAGTCTTTGGTCAGCAGCAGCCCTGAAGTAGGCTCCAGCCTGAATTGGTTGTTCCCCAAAAATGGATTTTACAAATGTAGCTCGTGTCGAGCATGTAAATTTGGTGTCAATATGATCAGTTACAAACCAGCATTTGCGGAAAAACCAGTCAATAACAGGGATCACTACACATGTAGAACTAAGTATGCTGTCTACATGCTTGAGTGCCCGTGAGGTTTAAAATACGTGGGAAGCACAAAGCTACAGGTATACAGCAGACAATTACAGCACCTCTGGGCCATAGTGAACTCTGATCCATCTTACCCTGTTGTACGACACTTTAAATTGGTTCACAACAACAATTTGAACAATCTCAAATATTTTGTAGTAGTGGCAGTACCAATTTTAAGAAGAGGGGGCAACAGTGAAAAGGTATTAAGACAACTGGAATCTAAATTCATCCTAACGCTGGATTCAAAGATACCCAATGGGCTCTACACGAGCGAGGATCTTCACAATTTTTTATGATCATAACTATGGGGGAACAATTAAAACATTTCATTGCAGAAACTGATTCAGGCTCCACTATAATTAACTACAACATTGTACTGTGTCCAACTATTTTATAAGACTTTAGAAGGAATTTCACAGTTTCAGGTTTTTTCTGATATTTATCTATCCCATTCATATACCAGAACTTTAAATCAAGCATGTAGATTCAGATAGATCACAGTGGTACTATCGGATTCAATCAGATTGAGAATTAAGAACATATATTTGTGTCCAAACAGGTATATGCCATTCTATATGAGAATCAGCACTTTATCAGTAATAAGTAGAGGGGTAAATGTATTCGTACTACAACATGAATTAGTAATGAGCTATGTTGCTATCAGGCTTCTGTATTTGAGCACTTTAATACACTGTTTGCACTTTGTTAGCACACTGCACTTTATAAGTTATAGTTTTGGCCATTAGGCTTCGGGACATAATGCATATAAAATTGTTCACATATACTGAATAGAAACAATATTTTTCTATGAACAGTTTCTGTCATCAACACAGTTTTAATATCAAATATCAATAAAATTTGTATAGATTTTATGGATATTGTATATACCCATAAATGCACCTGTGTCTGAGGCAATCAACTGTAACAAAATGTGATCTAACAAAACAGATGACTATAGACTGCACCATTCACGCACGCATTAATGAGGAATTGCCATGTGAAAGTATAAATTGATGTGGTCATGTAGTGAGAAATTTAAGGTCATAATGCATCACAGGAGGGTTATGAGATGCCATTATGGCAGTATGACATGAGAGTTACTTAGATTTATTAATGGGCGAATATTTAACAATAAGTTTAAACAAATAATCTCTTTTCAATTGTAAAACAATTTGTAAAAGTCAAATCTACAAATGTTTTCATGATTTACCAATGATTTTAATCAGTTATATGAAGTTGTTTCATCTGTCAGACATCATTTAAGAATACAAAATTTTGTGTATGTTGAACAAGGTGAATCAATAACTCATCAAAGTCTGCTGCCTATGCCTATTACTAGGAAGCACACGTGGTGTAAACTGTTTAAAAGATTGAGAGTTTTCACAGTGCGTTTATGTGATCAAGACTGTGTGTTGGCGGTCGAAACGCATCATGAATGAAGCATTGGCCTTTAAATGTTGAAGGGAACAAGTGAATAAAAGTAATTTTCGCACCTTGAAGGAGTCTGTGCCTGCTTCATTATCGAAGTGCGTTGTATGAAAGGATTGGAGTTTGGATGTGCGTGTATATATATATATATACATATATATATATATATCCAATAACTCCGTCACTTCATCGCAGTTGCACCACAAATGGAGACGGACCACCAACTTGTGCTAAAGTTCCTTTATTGCTCGGTTGGCATGACTCGTTTCGGCTCAGATGAGCCTTGATCACATGACGCGGTAGTAAAGAAACCCTTCATTTTTAAAGTGACAAGTGCCTATTGTGAAATACCACATGAGCATAACGGCCAATAGACATGGAAAAAAATCTCTTACAACGATGTGGTCACAACTCAATCATGTACGATCATTAAACAATGTTTACGCATATTTTAGTCCTTATTGGCTAAGATTTCATCTTGGTGATTAATCTTATTGATACATGCAACAATTGACTTTTATGATCGTTAAATTGCTAATAACACATTTAAGTATATTTGTCTTTGTGCCACATCATTGACTAACTCAAAACTTCCAATATTCGTCATACAATATATTATGTAATACATATATTCATGATTTTGACATCAGGAGTTTTTGTTTAAATAAATAAATAAATATGCCAAATTGCGAACTTGTTAGTGTTCTTAAGTACTGTCTCTCTTTGAAGTTGCCATTTGCGAGTTAAGTGGTAAGTGCTCATAACATGTGCTGATTATTTGTGCTCATAAGTAAAAAGTGCTAAGTGCTTAATTTAAAAACATGTTTCTTCCGTCAACTCAGTATGGCTACTAATAGCTGGGTATCTTCGATATACTATTATGTATTGGCTGTTGCTAGCCTTTTGGGAACTCGCATGGTTACTGACTTTGCAGCATATTATTACTCCATCCCATTTATTGAATGAGCCCAATAATTCAAACGGATTTAAAGGCAAAAGTTGTTGTATAAACTGTTACTTGTTGCCGTCATTTTCTGCCTCGCTCGTTATGTATTGGACCCGAGGCGATATGTGCAATATGTGCAAACTGTGCATGAAATGTGCAAATGATGCAAAATAAGCAGATAACACTGTTCTGGGCTAAATCCCTGGTATTAGTATGTATACTCTATATGCAAGGATTAGTCGCTGCCTTGAATTATGTGTGCAAATTATGCTGAGTGTACGAAAGATGTACAATACGTCAAATATCCATATACGAAATATCCATATATGAAAAGCAATCAAATGGCAAGACATTAACAGCATTAGGCGGTTTTTGGGAATGATGGTATCCAATAAATCAAAGTTTTTAAAGTATCTATAATAAACATACAATATAAATATTCAAATTGATGAATAAATAAATAGATAAATATATCATCCATTGTAAACATATTCAATAAAATCATAAATATTATATAAATGTGTATTAATACAAAACTGACATTGAATATTAAATAATGGATTTAAATATTGGATAAAACCATTATAAAATCACCTAAAATTGATAAATTGTTAAAACTGCTGAATTAATTGCAACTGTATTCATAAGCATGTGTATAGATCTTCTGACATGTTAAAGCCCTTCGGTTGCTTAGTATCCATTTCAATAATGTATCTGGTCTCAAGTTTTCTCAAGGTACACTCTCTATTGCCCCCTCTTCTACTTGGAGGGACAGCGTCAATCACGAAGTACCTGAGACCTGTGCTGTTGGATTGGTGGCAATCTTTAAAATGTCTAGCAACCGGATATGTGTTGTCTTGGTTATTGATGGCCCTTAAATGTTGCAGCACTCGCTTATGTAACTGTAATTTTGTGCTGCCAATGTACTTCAAGTCACAGGGGCAGGAGAGAACATAGACTGCATGATCAGTTTTGCAGGTTAATAGTTTTGTAATCCTATGTTCTTTGGAACTAAAAGATGTAAGGTAACTAGTTCTATTCTCACCGTGCTGGCATGCCTTGCAGGTTTTGCATTTGTAAAATCCCTTGTGTGTTTGTAGCCAGCCGGTTCCTTCAATGATTTCAGGACTTGTTTTTACTAGCTGGTCCCACATGGATGGCCCCCTGCTGTAGGTAATGGATACTCGCTGAGATACCTGTGATCCTATGACCGGAGCATTGAGTATCAAAGGCCAATTTTGCTTTATTATGGACTGCAATTTTTTGTGCTGATGGCTGTATTGCATAATTATCCTGAAATCATTGGTGTCAGCTGTTGCCCCCTCCGCTCCTATATCTTCACCTGCTGCCTTGTCCTTAAGTATTTCCTCTCTTGGCTGTGCCATTGATTTTAAGATGGCTCCCTCAATGATTTTATGTGAGTAGCCCCTGTCCAGAAACCTCTCTCTACAGTCTGACTGAGCTGCCCTGAGATCCTCATAATTACTGTGTATTCGTCTTAAACGCAGCATCTCACCGTACGGAATACTGTTGACTAGGTGTCTTGGATGAGAGCTGCTGGCATGCAGAGTGGAGTTCCCCGCTGTTTGTTTCCTGAACAATTTGGTTTCAATTTTGTCATCCCTGATGTATACCTGTGTGTCTAGGAAGGTCACTGTAATGATGCTGATTGTGGCCGTGAAGTGTAAGTTACAATCATTGATGTTAATCTCTTTTACAAATTGCTTAGCTTGTTCCTCAGTGCCTTCCCAAACTACAAACAAGTCATTAATATAGCGTAACCATGTTCTTATGTTGTCTTTAACATGGTGGGAATGTGTGACATTTAAGACCAGCTCCACCCACCATCCCATGTGTAGACAGGCATAGCTGGGGGAGAAGCTGGCCCCGATGGCTACGCCCCTGGTTTGTTGATACAGTACGCTATTGAACATAAACACATTATTATGTAAACAGAAAATAACCATGTCTGTCAACATTTTTTTATGTTCATTTGGATGAGCCATGTCCTTGTTCAGAAAGTACTCCAATGCTCTTACACCATCATTGTGCTGAATGCTGGTGTATAAAGAAGTCACATCTAGTGCCATCAGACAATAGTTACTTTTCCATTTTATATTCTTCAATTTTCTCAGAAAATCACTCGTATCGTGTACATATGAGGGCAATGTTTTCACATGATTCTGTAAACAATAGTCAACATATTGCGAGGTATGTTCTAGCAGACTGTTGCGAGCAGATATGATTGGTCTGCATGGAGGTTTTACTGGGTCCTTGTGAACTTTTGAATGAAATATATTGTTGGAATGACTGGGTTATCATTCCTTAAAAATTTGTATTCCTGTGACGTGATTAGATCTCTTCTTTTCCATGTCTGAAGCTTGTGATAGAATTCAGCGTATATAGATTTTAGATTGGATCCACTCATTCTCGCATAGCAAGTTCTATCATTTAATTGTGCATACGCTTCTTTCGTGTATTCAGTCTTACTCCAAATCACGATGTTGCCACCTTTATCTGAGTTGCGTATTACAATTGTGGTGTCTTTCAATTTCTTCATCAAATCCTGATATTTGCGATCTTGCCATTTTAATTTATTTTTTTGTACCTTGTACTCTGTAGTTCAGTTGTTTGATTTGTTCCACCACCTGCTCGTGGAAAATGTCTATTGAGTCTCTCAAAGTGACCGGATTAAAGGTAGACTTTGGCTTAAACGGTGTTTCTAGTCTTGTCATAGTTAGTGATTGTGTTGAAGTATCAAGTATAGCGCTTCCTGGTGTGTTCGCTTTCATTGCTGGGCTTTCATTGTTTTGCACCCATAGATCATGTAGAGTATTCAATAGTGGCATGTCAGACTGGGTCAGGTTACTTGGTGGCTCGCCCTGCATTGGTCTTTCTTCTGGTGTTTTTGTTTTAGCAGTATCTTTATTTGCTAGAATGTGGAATTTCTTTAATTTTAATTTGCTCACGCTTTTGTATATATAGAGTCTGGTTTTTGCGTAATCAAAGTTGTTGTTGGGGCAATATGACAATCCCAGGCTTAAAATTTGCTTGTCGTCTTCAGTTAGAGTAATATTCGCTAAGTTCATAATCGTTTTGTCAGCTATTTCGTTGTTATTAGTTTTAGTTATCTGTTTTGCCAGCGACCTCCTCTTGATTTTTTCTGCTTGGCGTTGTTTCCTGTTTGCCTTCCGCCTCTGTCTCCTCCTGAAGTTTCTGATTGTTCTACGTTCTGTTTCGGTATTCTGGGATGGAGTGTTTGTCTGCGGTCGTAGTATAAAAAAGTGAGTTCCTCCTCTAATGTAGATTTTTTTGATGATTGATCACCTTTTCTAGCGGCGCCGGATTCTTGCTCCAATTCACTGTCAATTGTTGAGCTGAGCTCAGATAGTGAAGTGCTGGATCCTGCTCCCCCACTTTTAGATGTACCCACCTTCTGTTCCCCGGTGGATTTGTACTTTGATGTGCGCAAAGCCTCATATTTCTTAGCAAATGTAAATATTTGCCCCGATCATAGTCCATTTTGACGCGGTGAAATTTATCTGTCTTCCTTTCTTTTATTATGTCTTCCTCTTTTTTTAGGCAAGTCATCATTTCACTGCGGAGTTTATCTTTTTCTTCACTATCACCCATATTTTCTAGTTCCTCATTTAGTTTGTTTATTTCCTCCAAGAGTGCTGCCCGGTCTATGTCAGCCTACTTGATCAAGATCATTACCAGGCTCTTTGATGAATCTAAGTTGCTCTCTGCCCATTCGCGCATCATGTTAGTGTTTGGGTTTTCATAGCTAGGCGCAAGAAATATGCGTAAGCCTCTGGGTATTCTGCCCACGTCGATGTAACGTTGTAGGGAGCGTGATTCCCACCATTTACTCTGTTCAGCCCTCATCTTTTTTTCAAGTATTTTGAATTTTTCTTTTACTGAGTTGACTTGACTTGTTGGTGCCGTTTTTGATGTTTTGGCACTACTGGTTGCTGTCGGGCAGTCATTGAACATTTCTAATGCTGCTGCCTCTCTGTCTCGTACCGTGTCTGCCGACATTGCAATTATGATGAAATAAACCGTAGGGGAGCTTGCCGTGGATACTGTTATAAAGCTCCCTTTGTGCACACCTCTCCTCCCCAAATTTGCCAGTGTTGCGCCTACCTGTCACGTAGCGTGGTTTGTCTGGGTCCTCCGACTCCACCTCATCATGTTACGGTCAGGATTTACGGTTATCCTGGGCTTCAGGGGGTCAAACGCCTCGTTTCCTTCCGGATTCTATTTCAGTATATATATATATATATATATATATATATATATATATATATATATATATATATATATATATATATATATATATATATATATAAACTTCAAAGCAATTGGTTCAGCACTCAACAGTGTACAATCAAAAAAAGTTCAAAGTCCTGACTTTGAAACAGACGCACGCACACGTCGCCGGCCACCACGCGGCAATTATGGAAACAAACAGTATATGAGATTCCTCTTTTGAACGTTGGACTGATGAAATGATTATCAACTGTGAAAACGTACTGTGATTCTTATGAGCCCTGAAGAAGTCTCCTTGTGAGACGAAATGCGTCGGCTATGGTCCTTTGAATTTTAATGAACATTTAATAAAGAATCACTTGGAACAAAAAGAAAACATTTGGAATCCGGAAATCCTTTTATGTGCTCATTGTTTTGAACTTTTTTTGATTGTACACTGTTGAGTGCTGAACCAATTGCTTTGAAGTTTGTATAGGAACTTGTTCCTTATTAAGGAGTATAGAGGGAAGTGCTCCTTGGTTCTTTGCACTGTCACTCATCACTCAGATATTATATTGTCGGGCAGCCTGAACACCGATGGTGCTCGTAGGCTGCGCTCCACCGTGCTCTGCATAAGTTATCGCAGTTATGGTTTCTTTCAATGTTTGAAGGCAGGAATGCTGTGAAAACCCTAAGGAAATACCCACTTGGATGACGATTTATTACCATAAGTCCGTTTTTTGTATTGAGGTATTTTTCACCACACCGTGGGGCATGTTCTCAAGGAGCTATTGCCGAGTTATCTGCACTTTATCACAGCCAAAGTCGAGATAAATGTATCGCAACATTCACAAGTTGGTGCTAACAGCCCAGAACACCAGTTTACCTGCGAAAGCATCCGCAAAAAACATCGCCACAGATGACCCCTGCAACTATCGCTAATGAGATGCAGAGTAGGCGTTCCAGTGCAAAAAGCAGCGTCAACACCACACCGCAACATTCACAACGACCAGGCAGATCGGCGATAAGGCCACAAAACATGCGATATGGCGCGTTAGCAGCAGGAAACTAACACCTGCTCTGACCTGGTGTAAAGTCGGACGGCAGCCGGAACCAGAAAAGGGAGCCAGCCCACAGCCACACCTCAAGGACAACAGATGCCATGGACAGTAGCGGCCCGTGGTGGGAGTGCTGCCGGGCGGTGACACAGAGCAGGGGTGGGGCAGGGTGGGGAGTAGTAAACTACGGATTTTGGCCGCACTGAGGTAAGTAAACAAAAAAATAAATAAAACAAATTTAGTTGCGCGCTGCATCGCATTTGGCGATGCAGCGCGCGCAACGAAATTCGTTTTATTTATTTTTTTGTTTACTTACCTCAGTGCGGCCGAAATCCGTAGTTTACTAACCCCCACCCTGCCCCGTCACCGCCCGGCAGCACTCCCACCACAGGCCGCTACTGGCCATGGAGCTACTAATCATGCAGCTCGGAGCCCCAACAGGGCCACAACACCCACCGCCACCACCTCCCGGCCCGCCACCACCCCCCGGACCCTCCCCGCACCACCCCCCGGACCACCACAGAGGCAGCGCAGACACAGACCGCGGACCTTCAGAAAATGCACCAGCCTCACAGACATGACACCAGAGTATGTCATTGCCCACTACAGGCTCAAAAGGACAACCATCCTCCGCATCCTGAACATCATTGCCCACAGGCTGACGGTACCAACACAGCGGACAACCAACATCCCTCCGCAGACAAAGCTGCTGGCTGTGCTGCACCTGTTGGCCTCTGGGACATTCCAACCAACAACCGCCAGAGTCGGAGGAGTCTCACAGCCAGCCCTATCAAAGTTCCTCACACCTGTCTTGGATGCCATCATCAGCTTGGTACCCCAGTACCTATACTTGCCCCACACTGCGCAGGAACAGCTGGAGACCAAGCAAGGATTCTACGCCATAGCTGGATTCCCGCACATGTTGGGGGCAATAGACTGCACACATGTCCTACTTGTGCCCCCTTCCGACACTGCACACAATTACCGCAACAGAAAGCACACGCATTCCATCAATGTGCAGGCAATAGTGGACCACCGGGGACTCTTCACCAATGTCGTCGCCAACTACCCAGGCAGTGTGCATGATTTATACATCTTCCGACAGTCCATCATCAACCGGCGCTTCCAGGATGGCACCTACGGAAATGCAGTGCTCGTTGGTAAGTACCAAATGAACACACCACACACCTCAACTCCACAATCATACAACTCACAATCCTGGTAATGCACACGTCACAACCCACATACAACATGCCAAACAACATGCCCACCCACCAGACACGACAGCACAACTCACCATGGGAACCAGGCCTAGCCATGTACATGAGCCATCAACGGCATGGCACTTTAGCCACACATCAGCAGAATGTGGAAAGAGGAGGGAACCCAGCATGTGCGAAGGAGGCGCTGTTACTGATGAATGGGACTGCACACAATGCCAAGTGTGGCGAAGATGTGTCGGACACACTGCAGTATGCAGACCACACACATATCCATGTCCACATACACCACTGGTGTGTGGTACAGTGGACGCAACCATGTCACCCCAGCCAGTGGGGGAGACCAAGGAAACCTCGCTTGTCACGTCCCCCCCTGTAGGCGTGAGAGGAGTGGGCTGGCCCGGCGTACGCCAGGTCAGCGTATGGGTGTGAATAAAAAGCACGTAGCCCTGGGCGTGGACCTCATCCGGAATGACCAATGTCCCTGCCAGGGCGGTGCCTCTCACCCCGCCACGAGGCCTATGCCGTGAGCGGTGTTGCCTGGGATCCTGTGTGCCTGCTGCACCACGGACTGCTGGTCCCCGGAGCGGTCATGCCCGCCCCTGTGCATCCAGGCATCACTGCTCACCTGCCAACACCGGCGTGTGCCAAAGCGGGCCCACCACGTGCCGGTGCCTGCTCCAAGCCCGAGGACCCCGACCATGGCAGACTCCTCGGATCATCACGGCCACCCCGTCACAGGCCCGCGGACCTCCATTCCCGTTGACGTACTCCACCAGCTTGCACAGTGGACAAGTAGGTCACACATATGGAACTGAGTCTTGATCACACCATGGCACAGTACATGTTTGAAGGCCGAGTACATGTCACCATACTCCCTCCGATGTGGTGCCACCAAGTCTGTGCATAGGACTCCCACCATACATGTCTATGGGCCCTTGCTGACTCCGAGCTTGTGCCTGCACTGCGGTCCTGCAGGCCTCACACCAATCCAATGCAGTCCGTCACAGGCAGGATACGGCCTCCTCGCCGGCTGTACACCCACTCAGCTTTGGTGCCACTACCTATGTCAGCCACAAAAGTAATACAAATGCCATTCCAACGTCGTGTGTGAGAGATCCAGGAGGAGATGGCTGGACAGCGGGTGGCCCGCGCTGACCGCTGCCTCCGGCTGACACTGCGGCCAACTAGGTGGCACTCTTGGAACTGAGCATGATTCCTTCATGGCAGTGTTCATGTCACAGTACGCAAGGAGAGGAGTAAGAGGAAGACGCGCTTCAGTCCGGAGGAGAAAAGGCTCACCTTTACAGAGGTGATGGAACACTACCAACAACTGCACTGGTGCCGCTAACTCTGTGCCGCGCATGCTGACCACACGTAGCTGTGGGTCCCTGCTGACCGCTGCCTCCGGCACACACTGCGGTGGAGTAGGTCACACGACTAGAACTGAGTCTTGCTCTCTACATAGCAGAGTCCATGTCATTGTACAGGCCTCATCGCAGACTGCATCCCCTTCCAGCTCTGGCGCCACCGAGTGTGTGCCCTGAAATCCATGGGCAATCTCTGTTTGGATGTCGGTGGCGTTTGAGCCCATGGGCTGGAGGCTGTCTTCATCTACATGTAGCGGATTCTGACAAGGTGGAAAAGTGGGGTTTGTAGCATTCAACTCTGCCATCTGCCTGTTCCTGCTTGCTTCTGCCCTCTACGTCATGCCCTGGAAGGACACCTGCCACTGTCCTCCGCAACCCTCTGCGAAAGTCCCCTTGGACATCTACGATTACACGCTCAGCTCGCGTGGCACTACCTCAGTGCACCGCAAGTCACCGTCCCGTGGCGGTGTGCCTGTGCCAGCCGCTGTGCATCCGGGGCCACAAAATCTGTGCTGCTCAAGTCAGGGACCCATGATGTATGTACCTTGTACTGCTGATTGTCTGCTCACTGTTGTTGTCTTTGCCAGCACCAGCCAACCCCTGAGTGGTGGCTTACACTACCCATCCAGCACAGGCGTCACTGGAGATGTGAGCCTGGCAATAAAAGGGGCCGGGTGCACGTGCCCGTGGCCAGTCCCACGAACTCCCTCAGTGCGTCTGTGTGGTTATTATGTATGCATGGGGGACCGGGCTCATTCCACATAACATTGTGCTGTGTACAGCGTGCGCATCCATGTCACCGCAGGCAGTGGTGTAGACCTGGGACATGAAACTGTGTCATACCTCCCTGTGGGCGTAAGCGGGGTGGACTGGCGTACGTCGGTACTGCGTAGGGGTGTGGCTACTCCACAGGTGGATCTGGGTGTGGTGCAGTGTAGGCCTTGCCAAGGATGTGGCTGATGCGAGCGTCTCTGTTGTAGTGTCTGCACCACCCGTCCCGCAATAAGCAATGTTGCCATGTGGAATGCTCCCGGTGTGCGTGCTAGGCCGCAGGGGTACATGGGGGAGGGCATGCCCGCTCGGGGTCAGGGATCACACATGCCAACTGTTGTGTGTGTCGCTATTATCTGGGCATGAGCCAAAGATGTACCCTCAACTGCATGTCGGGTTCAGTCAGGCAGGTGCTCTACATCTGTGTCAGCCCTGTCCTTGCAATGGGCCGACACACACGTGGCCGGCCACATTCTGCGCAGCATCATCACTGTGTCGTAGTCAGGCTTGTTGACATGCGCAGACAGGCATGACAATGGTGTGCCGTAGGGGTGCATGTGATGCAATCGCCCTGCGCACAATAGTCAATGTGCTCGGGGGGGGTGAGGTGCAGCAGTGAGGCTACGTACTACACAGTGATGCCGCTCATTAACATCACGCAGTACATGTCATACGGGAATCACTAACTCACACATATCACACACCAATGAACCAGTGGGCTGCCAACACATCATGCAGTACGTAGTCTTGACTCATGTCTCTCTGCACTGTCACAGGTGACCAAGGATATGCACTCTGCGCTTGGATGACACACCTCCGAGCCCCAAACACACAGCCCCAGAGGCAGTACAATTTGGCCCACAGACACACCAGGGGCATCGTGGAGCGCACATTTGGCGTGTTGAAGTCACGTTGCAGGTGCCTGGACATCACAGGTGGAAGGCTCATGTACAGCCCAGGCCTCGTGTGCAAGATGATCGTTGCATGTTGTGTGTTGCACAACATATATGTATGCAGCAGAGCCCCATGGATACGTGTGCCAAATGCACCGGACGATGATGATGATGGAGATGAGGCAGGTGGACCACACCCCACTGCAGCCGCAGCAAGAATTGCCAGCAGGGACTACATCATTGGCAATTTCTTCTCTGGTTGACGTCACATTGTGAAGGTCCTTAGCAGTAATGGCACAGTACGTTGACTGTCCACAGGCACAGCATGTGCTAATAAATGCATTCCGAGACACATTCCCTGCGTGCATGTCACTCATCGGTACAGGCACTTCCCTCAGACACGTGTGGGCGCGACATGATGTGCTGCAGATTTTGGGATTTGTTTATGGATGGTGGGTGTGTCACCTCTGTGCAGTGAGGCTGTTTAGGGTGTCACATTTTAGTGATGCCAGTACTGTGTATCACAGTTGTTACGGTATCCCACACTTCGGCGTTTCACGCGTGTCCCAGTTCATTCCATTTTGGCTGTCATTTGTGGCCTTCAAGTGACAGGAGGGCTTCTTTTGGGGTCTGTTATGTGCCGCCATGATGCAGGGATGCACCCTGTGACTCAAGTCCCGTGACATGGGCGACATGTACGTGGGGGGAGTCACTGCCCCTACATTGGCCCGTGGTTCCATTGTTGTTTGGTCATGGACATGGCACGTCGGTGTGCAGGGGGTGTTGTTTCTCCCTCTGCAATGTGAAGGGGAGATGCGGTTTCACAGTGTGTTCCATGTTTGTTTCCGCATTGGCGCAGGTTACCTGCTGAATGCATGTCAATGTACATTGTGGCTGTTTGTGGGGAACTGACTGTCGGATTTGGACAATGGTAATTTGTTCTGCATCACAGCTGGGGGGTTGTGCTTGGACGTTGTCCTCTCACTGTTTGTTTGGTCTGCTTTTATGGTGTTTGTTCCCGCCTGACGGGTGTGACTTGCGGACCTGTGGCTGGTTTTCGCTGCTTTTTGTATCGCGCTTGGCCTCATCGCAGCTATTTTTGCGTTCGTGTTTCGCATTTTTGAGGCGTGGCGTTGATTTTAACGCGGACAGTTGTCGGGTTATCTGCGGACTATCGCATGGTACCACCGTGTTGTGAATACTTGGTTAGCATGGCATAAATTTCCCACGATGGACTGCGATGTTTAAGGTTGCGTTAAGTAACTTTTGCGATGGTTATCGCACGTTCTTGAGAATATACCCCTGTGTGTCCTTTCTCAGTGTTGATGCATTTGACCTTTAAATTCCAAACACATGACTACTCCCTCATTTGCATATGATTAAGACTTTTGTAAAGTCAAAACGCCTTATGCTAATGCTGTGCCACAATAGAAAGAACTGCTACCAAGGATTGGCTGGTGGGCCTGTATTTCGCGTCACTGCAAGGTGAAGTGCGTGTTTTCTTATGGAAATATTTGGGGACTGACGCTCCCTAACAGGCCCCGACCCGAGAGGATGGGCGTCCCAGGCATCACCTGATGTTTGGAATACTTATGTAATGGGATACCCGCCGGCTGCATCTGGAGAATGGACATAGGGGCTGATTACGATGGCGGAACGATCGCCTCCGCCGGCCATGTGGACCACGATTCTCCGACCGCCATATTACGATGGCGGTGGGATCCAGACCGCGGCGGAGGCAAAGCCTGTCCGCCACGGAACCGCCACAGGCAATCATTACGATTGCCTGGCGGAGTGGTCAGCATGCTCACAATGGGGGTGGAGCCAAGCAGGCTCCGTCCGCCGAATTACGATGCAGGCGGAAGCCAGCCTTTCCGTGGCGGGTGAACCGACATTGAAAGGCTGGCGGGGATTGGTTTCGGGGGCCTGTTGCAGACCCCCCTTGTGTTGGGGGGAGGTGTGGGTGCACTGGGAGGGTACCCATGGTACCCCCCTGCATTTCACTGCACCATGTGGCAGGCACAGTGTAGTGCCTGCCACGTAGTGCAGTGCAATGCACAACATGCTCTTTTCGACATCGCGGCGGTGCTGCTGTCGGCAGCCACCGCCGCAATGTTAACAGTGCGAAATCTGACCGAAGCGGTGGCGGTCCCATCCTAATCGGGTAGGCGGGACCGCCGCATGCATGGCGGACGGTCGCAAAAAAAACACTGCTACGATGGCGGGCGGACCAAGTCCGCCCGCCATCGTAATCAGCCCCATAGTGTTTCACGGAAGGGCCAGCAAGGCCAGCCTGGCATGACAGAAAATCTTTTGGAAACAGCCAGGGTTTGTTGGTGAAATGTTTTCTTGCACGCCATTACAATGGAATTGTAATTGATGGCAGAATCGAAAGAAACTGCAATAATCGCAGTAATATGAAGGGAGGAATCTGACCTTGGACATTGCTGTGACAACGTACGACCTAGCCATACATGGAATTTATTCTTTTAAAGGCGTTAAGGAAGCACAAAGCTACACGCAAGTATTAAAGTGAACAAATATTTAACAACTAATGCTGTGAAAGGACATGATTTTCTGAGACCAAGAACAAAGCATTATGGATCATGTGGTTTATAAATGATGAACTCGTTTCAGTGATTTAAAAAATTTTGAGATGCGAAAAGAATGAAATTTATCTGATTAACCAGTGCATCAAACTTTGTAAATATTCTCTGATTTCATTTGAAAACCCTAAGGAAATACCCACTTGGATGACGATTTGTTACCATAAGTCCGTTTTTTGTATTGAGGTAATTTTCACCACACCGTGTGTCCTTTCTCAGTGTTGATGCATTTGACCTTTAAATTCCAAACACGACTACTCCCTCATTTGCATATGGTTAAGACTTTTGTAAAGTCAAAACGCGTTATGCTGATGCTGAGCCACAATAAAAAGAACTGCTAACAAGGATTGGCTGGTGGGCCTGTATTTCACGTCACTGCAAGGTGAAGTGTGTGTTTTCTTATGGAAATATTTGGGGACTGACGCTCCCTAACAGGCCCGACCTGAGAGGATGGGCGTCCCAGGCGTCACCTGGTGTTTGGAATACTTATGTAATGGGATGCCCGCCGGCTGCATCTGGAGAATGGACATAGTGTTTCACGGAAGGGCCAGCAAGGCCCGCCTGGCATGACAGAAAATCTTTTGGAAACAGCCAGGGTTTGTTGGAGAAATGTCTCTTGCACGCCATGACAACAGAATTGTAATGGACAGCAGAATCGAAAGAAACTGCAATAATCACAGTATTACGAAGGGAGGAATCGGACCTTGGACATTGCTGTGCCACAATAAAAAGAACTGCTACCAAGGATTGGCTGGTGGGCCTGTATTTCACGTCACTGCAAGGTGAAGTGCGTGTTTTCTTATCTAAATATATATATATATATATATATATATATATATATATATATATATATATATATATATATATAAAGAATTCAAAGGAACCACGTTTAATCGGAACAGCCGATGCATCATTGAAAGTTCATTTCCCCATGACTCGTTTCGGCTCCATCAAGCCTTGGTCACATGATGTCAAATACAGAGCAAGATACATAAATCAATAATAGTTTATACATATTGTCACATATGTTACCTCCCATATATACCAGGATATATCCTACTGGCGGCTGCCAGTAGTTAGATATAGTTAGGATCTACTTTCCATAGGAAAAGCGTTTTTGTTTAGCCAATAATTTGGACGCTGTTTGATGAATCTTTGTGAAATCTTTCGAACTAATTTGACGCTCACTTCAGCTGCTGTCTGGAAAGTTTCAGGGTGATCCGTGAAGTGGAGGTCAAGAAAAAGGAGGGAAACATGTTTTCCCCATGTTAATTCCCATAGGGTTTTTTAACATGTACACAGCCCGAACCACTGAATGTAATTACAAGGCTATATCTTGGTCCATAGTAGTGCATTTGGTTAGTTTTGTGTATATCTGTTCAGTACTTTTAGAGATATTAACCTAAATCCAAATTTGTATATATGGGGGCGCAGATCCTCCATGGATCCGACAGTCTCTGTGCTGTAATCTGATTGGCTGAGAACACTTCAGCCAGGAATTGTTGTCAGCCATCTTGGGACTCACTTTCAGCTGAGTCCCATAAAAAGTATTCAAAATATAGAAAAGGGGGCAGGACAGGAATACCCTGACCCCCTAGATGTGATGGTTTAAAGAAAATTGTTTTCAATTTTGCCGTTAAATCGCGTGTGGATCTGCTAAAAAATTGAAAAGACCAAGTGCAGTCTTCCGTGCTTTTTTTAAATGAGCTCCTGGGTGGGCCACCACCTCCCTGGGGCTTTATTCACATAATGGAGGGGGCCTGTCCCAACCCCCTCCCAGGCTTCCTTGGAGCCCCAGGGACCACTACCACCCAGGGGCTAAATATAAAAGGAATAGGGGAGCGCTGACCCCTCCAGGAAATGGGGACCACCACCTCCCCAGGGCCAAATCACTTAAAAATCTGGGAGCGGGCCGCACGCTCCCCTTCCGGGCCATACACTGCCCCAGGACCACCACCTCACGGGGGCCGGCCTGTGCAGATCAAAGGAGGAGGGCCGCGCGCCCCCCCCCCTCCTGGAGCCAATAATGTCCCTGGGGACAGCCACCCCCCCAGGGATGGTTCCTACTATGTCCTGGGGTGTCCACCCCAAGACATTGCTGTTTGCTCTGACTTGGAGGGAGCTTTGACAGCTCCCGCTAAGTCAGAGCAAGCACGAGCTCCGCTCTCAGCAATCGAGAGCTGCGATACCGCTCCCACTTGCTGAGAGCGAACTTTTCATCTGTTTCCCTGCCCATTGTCTAGCAGACAGGGAAATAGACCATTGGATTGCTCTCACAGACAGGGAGCTGCATGTTTAGTAGCGCCCTGTATGTGAGAGCAATGCCAGCTTCCACAGGAGGTGGGGATCTGGCAAGTCCCGGGGGAAAAGAGCAAGGTGAAGGTGAGAAACGAACAGAAAGAGAGAATAAGGGCCAGAAACAAGCAGGAAGAGGCAGAATAAAGGTCAGCAACGAGCAGAAAGAGGCAAAATTAAGGTCAGCAATGAGCAGAAAGAGGTAAAATAAAGGCAAGAAACATGCAGAAAGAGGCAGAATAAAGGTCAGCAATGAGCAGAAAGAGACAAAATAAAGGTGAGAAATGAGCAGAAAGAGGCAGAATAAAGGTCAGCAATGAGCATAAAGTCAAAAGAAAGGTAAGAAAAAAGCAACGGGCCCGATTCACAGAAGTAATCTGAGACAAAATCCTAAACTTACTACTTTTGGTATTCACAGAAGACATTTAGTAGTAGTAAAGTTAGGATTTTGTCTTAAGTCTGTCCCAAGTCTGTCCCAAGTCAAACTTAAGACAAAATCCTAACTTTACTACTACTAAATGCCTTCTGTGAATACCAAAAGTAGTAAGTTTAAGATTTTGTCTCAGATTAGTTCTGTGAATCGGCCCCAACAAGAGGCAAAATTAACACGTGAAATGAACAGAAAGAGGCAAAATAAAGGTCAGAAATGTGCAGAAAAAGGCAAAATAAAGGTGAGGAACAAGCAGAAAGATACAAAATAAAGGTGAGAAATGAGCAGAAAGAGGCAGAATAAAGGTCAGCAACAAGCAGAAAGAGGCAGAATAAAGGTCAGAAACGAGTAGAAAGAGGCAGAATACAGGTCCGAAATGAGCAGCAAGAGGCAAAATAAAAGTCAGAAACGAGCAGAAAGGGGCAAAATAAACTTCAGAAACTAGCAGAAAGAGGCAAAATAAAAGACCATAATGAGGAGCAAGAGGCAAAATAGAGATCAGAAACTAGCAGAAAGAGGCAAAATAGAAGTCGGAAATGAGGAGCAAGAGGCAAAATTAAGTTCAGAAAGGAGCAAAAAAAGAAAATAGAGGTCAGAAAGGAGCAGAAAGAGGCAAAATAAAGCTCAGATATGAGAAAGAGGCAAAAAAGAGAACAGAAACAAGCAGAAAGCGGCAAAATAAAGGTTAGAAATTAGCACAAATAGGCAAAACAAAGGACAGAAATGAGCAGCAAGAGGCAAAATAGAGATCAGAAATTAACAAAATGTGGCAAAATAAAGGTCAGATACAAGCAAAAAGAGGCGAAATCGAGATCTGAAATGAGCAGAAAGAGGCAAAATAAAGGTCAGAAACAAGCAAAAACAGGCAGAATATAGACCAGAAACTAGCAGAAAGAGGCCAAATAAAGGTAAGAAATGATCAGAAAGAGGTAAAATAATGGTCAAAATTATGGTCAAAAACTAGCACAAAGAGGCTAAAAGAAATCAGAAACTAGCAGAAAGAGGCGAAATCAGAAATTAGCAGAAAGAGGCAAAATAAAGGTCAGAACCAAGCAGAAAGAGGTAAATTAGAGATCATAAATGAGCAGAAAGAGGCAAAATAAAGGTATAAAACTAAAACTAAGTAGAAAGGTGCAAAATAGAGACCAGAAATTAGCAAAAAGAAGCAAAATAGAGATCAGAAACGAGTAGAAAGAGGCAAAATAAAGGTCAGAAACGAGCAGAAGGAGGCAAGATAATGGTCAGGAATGAACAGAAAGAGGCCAAAAAATGTCGGTAATGAGCAGAAAGAGGCATAATAGAAGTCAGAAACGAGCAGAAAGTAGAAAGATAAAGGTCAGCAACGAGCAGAAAGAGGCAAATTAATGGTCAGAAGTGGGCAGAAAAAAGGCAGAAAATGAGCAAAGTATTAGCACGACCCACTCAGGCACTCATGCACCCACTCACAGAACAACTCAGACTCTCTCACAGCCACTCACCCATTGACTCAAGCACCCACTCACAGACACACTCATGCACCCACTTACAGAATCACTCGTATTCTCTTCAACCACTCACAGATCTACTCAGAGACATATGCACTGACTCACAGACCCTCTCTGAGACTCACACACTCACTCACAGACCCACTCAGGCACTCATATAACCACTTACAGCCCTACTCATACTCTCTCACACCAACTTACAAACCTACTCAGATACTCATACAACCACTGAGACACTCATGCACTCACTCACACACACTCAGGGGCAAATTACGATGTCGACCACGGTCGGAGGCTTTCTGACCAACACAGTCGGTTTGAGGTCCAACTGCTGAATTACGATGTCGGCAGTTGAAGTGTGAACCTGTCGGTCATCACAACGCAGTTCCAACCGGATCTTAGAGTCTTCTGGCCTGTCGGAACTGCACCGTAATCCCCTATGGACGGCATTTCCGCTGTTGGGATTACAATGTCGGCTTCCCACAGCCTTTCCGTGCTGGCTTTTCTGACACGGAAAGGCTGTCGGAGAATGACTTTGGGGGGCCCTAGCAGGGCCCCCTTCACCCAGCGGCCTACGATCTACAATTGGTGGCCGAGGGGGTACCTAGGGTGCCCCCTATAAATCCATGCACTATGTGGCAGGCACCATGGGGTGCCTGCCACAGGGTGCATGGTTTTACACACACCCTCATTTCTTTATGGGAGCCTGTATTACAGCTGGTTTACAGCTGTAACAGGCTCCCTTATAGAAATGTGTGTATCCAGCCGAACAGTGTTTGGTCGTATCATAATCAGGCAGTCACCATAGCCGACCGGAGGTCAGTCGGTCCCGAGACCGAAACGGTGTCCCTGAGGCAATTCCGGCTGACATCATAATAAGCCCCTTAGTGTCAAAGGTTAGCAGTTACAGTTAGGAAGTAAAATTTTAAAAACCTTACAAAATCACTTAAAAAAAATCAAAGTTTACACAGATATTATAGTTAGGAAATAAAATTTCAAAAACTTAGAAATTCACTGGGAAAAAAAAATGGTTATAGGGACGTTATACTCAGGCTTAGATTTTACTTTTACAAAACCAGTGCAATTCAGCAGTTATAGTTACCTGAGCTAACTAACACATGCCCTCGCAATGCACTGCTTATAACCTCACATATTACATCACTCATGACATGGTCAATGACATCACCGATGACATCATTGGAGACAAGAGAGCTGAGTTTTTAAAAACCATAGGGGCGGTTGTTAGCTTTGCACAGAGGGTTGGCTCTAGGGTACCAAGGGATCTGCTAAACATTTATCGGGCCAAGTGTATTTCACAGTTACAATATGGAAGTGACGTCTGGGGGTACACTAAGCTGGATCAAATCCAAGCGGCCAAAAACATTTCTTTTCTCAGAATTGTTCAGGGCCCACACACTACCCCAGCCTTTTCTGTTCAGGAAGAGCTTGGGCTTGACCAAGTGTCGGATTTGCTATGTCTGAGGCCGCTCCTGTGTTGGTTGTCCATTTGGAGCAGGACGGAACTGTCTTTAAACCGACTGATCCTAGCGGACTGCCTGGCCCTTGAGCAGGCCAATAGCATACCCTGGTTAGCACATGTTAAAGCTGCTTTCACCCATATAGGTAGGCAAGATATTTTTGATGACCCCACCTCTCTTTCGGAGCAGGATGTGGGGGGCGTTAAAAGGTTGTTCTTGGAACACTTATATCTGGAGAGAAAGCACCTAGAGCTTCAGAAAAAATCAGTTCGGGGTCATATGTTGCTAAAAACCGTGTAGGAGCTGGAACCGTATCTCACCAAGGTTCACTCACAGCATGATAGGTTTTTGCTGACCAGATTTAGGTTCAACCAATTGCATCACCTTTTGGCATCCCCGTCTGGGTGGGCATGGCCTGAAGCAAGGATATCCTGTGGCTGCGATATTATGCCTCCGCAGGATTTGTTGAACTTTACAAGGTTTTGTTCTTATTATACTTGGCAGAGTAAACAATTTTCAACTCTTTTGTCGAAATCTTTGAATTTTAATCAAGCCAGGCAAGCCTTGTATGTCCAAGTGCTCCCAACTGATCATGTTACTCTTGCAGTTTTGTCCCTTTTATGTGCAGCCCTGGCGTACAGAAGAACGAGACCTGATTAATAGCCCCTATTTATTTATCGCCTAACCTACTCTGGGTTTTTAATGCTATGAATTTTCAAGTGAAGTTCTTGTTTTTTATACTTTTATGGTGATTTATATCAGCTGAATAAAGATTTTATTGATTGACTGAGCAGGAGACCTCATCCTTAGAATGGACTAATGGAATCCATGTTTGCTATGACGATGACAATTTAACATTTGCACCAACTCCTTTTTCAGTATTTTTAATATGTTTGTATGTTTTTAACATCTTAAGATATCATATCTGTATAATACAATAGATTACATAGTGACTATTCTTCTTAGTGTTTCATTGATGGTGCTTGGGTATATTATTTAAGAAATTCTCTGACCGAAAAAATTATTTAAATAAAGAATGATAGTCAATCAATCAATCGGGGATTTGTGAAGCTAGCCACTCACCTGTGAGGGTCTCAAGGTGCTGGGTGGGGAGGGCGTGCAGCTCCGAGTCAGTGGAAGAGCCAGGTCTTGAGGCTCTTCATGAAGGTGTGCAGATTGGGGGAGCCTCTGATGTTGATCGGGAGCTCGTTCCAGGTCTTTGCTGTGATGTAGGAGAAGGCTCTTCCACCCACCCTGGCTCTGTGGATGCGCGGTGTTTTGGCGAGGGTGAGGTCAGTGGAGCGGAGGTCTCTCTTGGGTACGTGGAAGGAGACTCTTTCGTTGCGGTATTGGGGTCCGGTGTTGTGGAGGGATTTGTAGGCGTGAGTGAGTAGCTTGAAGGTTACTCTCTTCTCGACGGGGAGCCAGTGGAGGTCTTGCAGGTGCTGGGTGATGTGTTGATGTCATGGGATGCAGAGGACGAGTCTGGCCGTGGTGTTCTGGATGGTCTGGAGTTTGAAGGGCAGGAAATTGTTGATTCCAGCGTAGAGGGCGTTTCCATAGTCCAGTCTGCTTGTCATGAGTGCGTGGGTGATGGTCTTTCTGGATTCGGGGGGGGATACATTTGAAGTCATTGCAAAGGATGTGGAGGGTGTTGAAGCAAGTGGAGGCGACGGCATTGATCTGTTGGGTGATGGTGAGGGAGGACTGGAGTATGATGCCGAGGTTCCGGGAGTGGTCCGTGGTAGTGGGGGGGTTGCCGAGGGCGGTGGGCCACCAGGTGTTGTCCCATGCTAAGGGGGTTGGTCCGAGGACTTCTGTCTTCTCCGAGTTGAGCTTCAGATAGCTGCTGCTCATCCAGGAAGTGACGCCTTTCATTCCTTCCTGGAAGCTGAGTATGGTGGTGTGGGAATCCTTAGTGAGGCAGTAGATGAGTTGGGTGTCGTCGGCGTAGGATACTATGCTGAGTCCATGTTGTCTGACGATGGCGGCGAGGGGGGTTATGTAGATGTTGAAGAGCGTGGGACTGAGCAATGATCCTTGGGGTACTCCGCAGTTGATCTCTGTGGGTTTGGAGAGGAAGGATGGGAGTCTGATTCTTTGGGTTCGACCGGTGAGGAAGGAGCGGATCCAGTCAAGGGCCGTTCCCTGTATGCCAGCGTCGTGGAGTCTGGCGGTGTGAGTGTGATGGGAGACGGTGTTGAAGGCTGCAGAGAGGTCTAGTAGGATGAGGGCCATGGTGTAGCCCTGGTTGAGGAGAGTGCGGATGTCATCTGTGGCGGCAAGTAGGGCGGTCTCGGTTCTGTGGTTGGTGCAGAATCCGGATTGGGAAGGGTCGGGATGTCTTCGATGAAGTTTGTTAGCTGGATGTTGACGATCTTCTCGGTGACTTTGGCCGCGAAGGGGAGGAGAGAGATGGGTAGGTAGTTTTTGAGGTCCTTTGGGCCTGCAGAGGGCTTCTTGATGAGGGGCTTGACTTCTGTGCTTTTGCGGTCACCCGGGAATGTGCCGAATTTGAAGGTGGCGCTGATGGTGAGTCATAGCTCGGTGCTATGGCGACAGCGGCTCTGTGGAAGATGTGCGGCGGGCATGGGCCCGTGTGGGATCCTGAGTGAATGCTTTTCATGGTCGTGGCGGTGTCTTCGGTGATGACTGGGGTCCAGGCGGAGATGGTAGGCTGGCTGGTGTTGCAGGAGGAAGGAGTGGTTTCGGTGTCTGGTGTCTGTTCGTTGAAGTTGTCATAGAAGGACTTGATTTTCAGATGGAAGTAGGAGCTGAGTTTGTTGTTGGGGAGGTGTGACGTCCGAGGCTTCGATGGGGGGTTTGGTGAATTCATGAATGATGCTGAAGAGTTCCTTCGAGTTGCTGGAGTTGGTGAGGATTTTGCTCTGGATGAAGGGGAGAGGAGTTGGCCTAACGGCTAAGGCGGTCGACCTCGAATCTGGGGAACTGGGTTCGAGTCTCGGCAATGACGCTGAACATCCTATGATTCTGGGCAAGTCACTTAATCTCCCCGTGCCTAACAAAAATGAATGTGTCCTCCTGTAATGCAACTGGTGCTTTGTAAAGCGCTCTGATACCCGATTCGGGTCAAGTTCGCGCTATATAAAACTCTGTAAAACAAATAAAAAAAAAATAAAGGTCCTTTTGGTGGATCTGATCAATAGTTTTATTGTAAAACTACATTTGAGTAATAGGAGCGCTTGGTGGACCCATGAGTGAGGTTTTTGCAATCCTGTTATTAATTTTGCACTATGCATTGCCATTTTTTTAAACAGATGACTGATATTGTATTGTACTTTTATGATCTATGTCCATGCCGTGACCCTTGCAATTATGTTAATAACTTTGTATTATGCACTGACACTTTTTGGAAATAGATGACTAATATTGTACTGTACTTTTATGATCTATGTTTTATTTAGATCTAATAAAGTGGTTGATTGACATCACTGATGACCTCACCCAAAGAACCACTCAAAACCCATTTACACCCCATACAACATCTCGTATTCCCACTCACATACCCACACAACCACTCACATACCCATTCACAGACCCATACAAACACACACACACCTACTCATTGAGCCATAGGGCCACATGTACATCAACTCACCCATATAGCCACTAACGCAACCACTAACTCACATATACAGCCACTCATGCACCTACTCACTGATCAATACAGCCACTCACAAATCCAGTCATGCAGACATACAGACACTTACACACCCACTCATACATTTACACAGACACTCACAAACTGAATCAGTCACCCATATAGCTACTCACACACCTACTCACTCACCCATACAATCACTCCCACACCCATTCCCTCACCCATACAGCCACTCACACACCCACTCACTCACCCATAGGCCCACTTACACACCCATTCAAGCACCTAGAAAACCACTCATGCACCCTCTCACTCACCCATACAGACACTTATGTACCTGCTCAGTTACCTATTCTGCCACTCATGCACTCCCTAATTCACCATTTATGGCCACTGACACACCCACACACTCACCCATAGAGCCACTCATTCACCCTCTCATTCACCATTACAGGCACAGACACATCCACTTGCTCCCCCATACAAAACCTCACACACCCACTCACATGTATACAGTCTCTCACATACCCACTCATTCTTCTATACATCAGTTACACAACCACTCACTCACTCACCCACCCACCCACACAGGCACTCCCACAGCCACTTACCTTAATATAAATGTTTAACACTCAGTAACTTTTAGAAAAATACTCACAAACACTGTATGATGTCAACAGTGATGTCATTTGGGATCTATATATATATATATATATATATATATATATATATATATATATATATATATATATATATTATATTCACTGAAAATACCATAGGTTTCGGGCACATTATAGTTAGAAATTAACATTGAAAAAACTTTGAAATTCACTGAAAAAACCATAGGTTTCAGGCACATTATAGTTAGAAATTAGCTTTTAAAAAACCTTAGAAATTCACTGAAAAAACCATAGGTTTCAGGGACGTTCTAGTTAGTTGGACATTTTATTCCACTGTTATAGTTAGTTCAGCTATTTATAAAACTCGCACACCCGCAATGCACTGATGTCACATATTACATCATTCATGACATGGTCAGTGACATCACTGATGACTTCACTGATGACATCTCAAATGACATCACTGATGACATCATCCAGTGACTGTTTCTATAAAGTTTAAATATGTTTTATATATATGCCAAGGTGTATTGAAGAATGAGTGGGTGTATAAGTGTCTGGATGGAGGATTTAGTAGGTGCGTGACTGACTGTATAAGTGAGTGATTAAATGTGTCTTACTGAATGCATGGGTTCATGACTAAACTGTGTGAATGTCTGTATCAGTCAGTCTGTTGTTGTGTAAGCTGTTGCATGGGTTGGTGAGTAGCTACATGAGTGTCTATATGGGTTATTGATTGGTTGCCTGAGTATTTGTATGGGTGCCTGAGTGTGTGAGTGTATGTGTGGGTGGGAGGTGTGTGACTGTGCATAGATGTGTGAGGGGTTGATTCACTGGGTATATGGGTTCAAGAGTGCATGTGGAAACAGCTGTATGGGTGGGTGAGTGTGTGTATGGGTGTGTTGGTGAGTGAATGGATGTCTCAGTGGTACATGTCCAAGTTACTACATATGTACAGTGTATGTGAGAGTTGGAGTATATAAATGACTATACGCAAGAGTCAGGGATTGTGAGAGTGGCTGTATGGATGAGTGTGTACTTGTATCAGTGATTGTATAAGAGACTAAGTATGCGTTAGTATCTGTATGCATAAGTGAGGTGGTGTGTGTATACCTGTATAGGTGAGTAAATGGAAGTGTGATTGATTCTTTGCATGACTGACTATGTGTGTGAGTAACTCTGGATGAGTGGCGGTGTGTGAGTGTCTATATAGGTGTATTAGTGCATATGATAGTGTTGTATTGATGAGTGACTGCATGTATGAGTGACTGTATGGGTGAATGAGTGGATGTGTGTGTAGACCTAGGAATCAGTGAGTGCGTATGTAGTAACTGGTATTGGTGTGTCTATGGTTTCGAAAATGGTAGTCTGTATTTTAGAGTGGGTATATCAAAGGTTATATTAGGGTGTGAGGAGGTGCATCAGATTTTCACGTGGATGATGTCATCAGTGATGTCATTTGAGATGTCATCAGTGATGTCACTGACCATGTCATGAATGATGTAATATGTGACGTCATCAGCAGTGCATTGCGGGGGCGCGAGTTATAGTTAGCTGAACTAACTATAACGGCGGAATTTCTCTGGTTTTGTACGAGTGAAATGTCCAACTAACTATAATGTCCCTGAAACCTATGGTTTTTTCAGTGAATTTCTAAGGTTTTTTAAATGCTAATTTCTAACTATAACGTGCCTGAAACCTATGTTTTTCAGTGAATATATATATATATGCAGCCTAAAACATCAAATTAGGCTCAAATATGCCAATACTGCATTGTATTTTTCATTTAAAATAAAATAAATTAAAAAAACATCTCCATGACAGAGAAACGTACTCTTAACTTGTTTGAACACAGCCTTTATTTTCAAGGAAAAAGACAAAGTAATAGCAGGCAGATTAGCAGAGACGGCTGCATATAAAACACTCTGCAAAAAAACTGGTGCCGTGCCTTTAAGACCTCCAGGCTCCCATCATGCCCAACAGGTGACAGTTAGGTCAGGTCATTTTTCAACGGCGTGTAACACTCTAGTGATCATAAGGAGACAGAGTGCTGTTATAAACATGGTATTCGTCCGGGGAGGAGGGAGGGTTGCTTATGACTTTGATGAGTATACCCCTGGAAGAGAACTAGGATTACAGGTAAGTAACTTATCCTTCTCTTCCAGGGGATACTCATCAATAGTCATAAGCACTGAACAGAGTAGCAAGCCCATCCCCTGAACCCTGCGGACGAATACCTACATATGTAAGACACTCTGAACAACTTTTTATCCAAATAAATTCCTCAATGAGGCTTGCCCAAACTGAGCATCCGCCTGAGCGTCAGAATCTAGGCAGTAATGGCGGGCAAAGGTGTGGACTGAGCGCCATGTAGCCGCTTTGCATATCTCTTGAATGGTTACATTTCTATGAAGAGCCGCAGTAGCGGCTTTACCTCTCGTAGAGCGAGCCCTTGGCTTGCCAGGGAGCTGCTTGTGAGCTAGCTGATAAGATAATGTGATACAGGATACCATCCATCTAGCGATGGACCGTTGGGAAGAAGGAAAACCAGTGTGCATTTAGTTAACAAAAAGAAGGTCCGACTTTTTTATATCCTTCGTTCTATCAAGATAGAATTTTAACACCCTTTTCAAATCCAGTGAATGTAACGCCCTCTCGGGAGGAGTGGTAGAATTTGGAAAAAATGTGGGTAGGATGATCGACTGATTGATATGAAAGTCCGAGAACACCTTAGGTGGGAAACTCGGGTGAGTTCTTAGTGTCATGTGGTTTGTGGCCTCATGGTCTGCCTTGCTACGTTGGCTTAGGCCTGGCTGCCATAATGCCTTTTTTGCGCACGTTACTTTGTGACTTTCTTTTTCCAGCCTCTGCTTATGCCAGGCTATATTAGGACTGCCTGCATTTCTGCCTTTCACCTTTTCTCCTGTTCCCTGTGGGTTACGTCTGCACAACATGTACAAGGTCGAAAAACAACATCCCTTGTTCTTGCTGATCTGGCCAGTCCCTCGCACTTAGACATAACACTAGTACAGCTGCACTGGAGAAATTCGTGTGCTTTTTAATATTGTGATTTCACTGTTGGAGGGACTTGGAGAAAAACCTTTCCAGAGAGAAGAGCTGTGCTTGTCTGATGATGTAAACCTTGCATCTAGATATTGAGGTATGAGGGTTCGCCTGACAACGCCCAGAGGTCTTCTGTTTTTATAATAAACTAGCTAATAGCACGGGAAGGGTGGTATGGTCATTTAGCCCTATATCCACTGCTTTATGAAATGCTTTCCCCGTTTGTATTCTATGGAATTGTAACTATGCTTATTATTTTATCATTATGCTGATAGTACTGGCACGTGTACTGTATCTTAGAGCACGATAGTTGAAATAAACATTTTAAACTATACTGTGTCTCTTATTACGCACGTTGTGGACAGGTATGAGTGAGTTATGAAAGGCTGTTCTTGCTCCTGCGAGTCCTGAGAGAGAGAGAGACCGTGTTCTGGGTTGTCTAATCATTGGTAGCCTCGCTGCTAATGAGACGCTAAGGCTAGTCGGATTGGGATTGTGGGTACTAAGGTGCATGGTTGGTTCACCACTATACTCCGAGGTCCTATTATCCTGTGCATAGTTCTGTGTATGTGCAGAATCCCTACAACATGGCGCCACCAACGTAGTGGGCTGCTCATCTGCGAGACGCTTGAGTAGTACTTGTGCTTGTCCACAACACCCTTCGCAGACGCTTCCGGAAGCGTGTGTGAGGGCGATACCTCCTATATTGACGTTTTTATAGGTTCTTTCAAGCTTGAAGTTGTTAAAAGGTGTTTAAATAAAACCCTATATTGTGCTGCCTCATATTAGGTTGTCGATCATTTTTTGATCTTAATGGCGGATATAAATATCCCGGCACATAGCCGCGCTGCGCTCCGGGCTCATTTACTGGCTTATGGAGTGCCCGACGCGGGTGTCTCACTTATCTTTGTGGTGCAAGCTGACCCGGCTCACCACTTTGAGGTGTTTTACTCTTGGGTCACTTTTCCGGCGGTGGATGGAGCGGACGATTTGTTCCATGAGTACACTCTCACCGCCCTACCCAATGCTTATCGGCCTTATCAGGCTCTTGAAGTACCACTTACGGCATGGCAACACCGTATTTGGTTTAATGGCGCCCTCCCACATCCGGTCACCCCGGTTCGTTTAGGCACCCTATCTATAGACGGGGCCACTTGGCCAGTTTTGGCCGGGTATACCCCACATCCGCGTTATATGACGCTTACGATTGCTGAACTGCGTGAGTTACATACGTCTTTGATACGCGTTCACAGAGCTTTAGTACAGTATGTTACAGGCAACGTCCAGGGAGCACCTCCTGGAGTTGCAGTGCATCCAGCTGGACCGGGCGGTGTAACCATAAGTCCCGTCATGGTTAATTCGGTGATGGGCAAGCGCCCACAAAATAAGGATGATTTGCCTTATTGGCTTGAAGAGAAATTTGACCAGCTAGAGGCAGTTTTTCCCAATACTTCTCCTGTGGAAAAACACAGGATTCTAACGATTAGTTTGCCAAAAGACTTAATTCCCGAGTTGACAGAATGCAACAACTGGGGCAAGGTATTCGCAGCAGTATATGCGAAGTGTTTCGGCACTCCTTCCATGACAGTTCTCCCCTCTGTAATTAAACGCGTGCAGGATGAGCATGGCCCTGAAGCGGCTGTGGAATTGGGGATGAGACTGGTGGGAGTGTTCGATGTAGTAGCTGATTTGATCCTTGCGAACGTCAAGGGCGATGCAGTTAACTTTCAAGTAGCTAATGCTTTGGTCCCAGAACCGGACAGGCCACGCGAATTACCGAAAATGATTGCCCTGGCTTACAAAACCATTGGCCGCAATAGTCTGGGAGTTAAGCCTTTTGCTAAAACGCAAACTCAATCACAGCCACAACAAAAAACAGTCTGAGAAAGATGAGAAACCGTTCTTTACTAAAAAGAGCTGGAGGTTGAAGAAACAGGGTAAACAGAAAAAACCAGGGTCGCGAGGCGCATCTCCGGTTTCCGTATCTTCTGAACGCACTTATGATTTGAGAGACAGAGCGAGAATTAAATCTCCAGAGAGATTTCAAGTCCCTGATTCGCGTTCTCCTCATTCTCCACAGGCACCGTCGACCTCCCAGGCTGGTGGAGGAGATCGCCAGGATAGAGGCAGGGGTCGAGAGGCTCCACAGGGACGAGACCAACCTCGACAACAAGTCAGAGGGAAAGCAGACGAATTTTAACGTTCTCGCCCACAGTTTCAGAAGAAAAAAGTTGCAGCTGTAACAGCGAGGTATGCCACAGACGGTGAGAACGAGACTCCTGAATTGGACGTGGGCAGTGACGTTCCTAGACAGCGCCGCAGAAGTTACCATAGTGCGGGAGGCACTACGTCCTCATGTGGAGGCGACAGCAACTGACACATTCATTACTGTCGAGACAGCTGACACCCGAGTGGCACCCCCTGACAGACTATATAATATCGTCTTTCAAATTGAAGGCGGCATACAGCGTGTTATTAAAGGGATTTTTTGGGAGAATCTGACCTCTTCTTACAACATTTTGTTAGCAGAGGCGGATTGGCCGCCCCCATTCGTACTAGCTGCGCGTCGCGGGGAGGAGGTAATCCTTCCGAGCTTTTCTCGTCATGTCCCCAAGGACAAAGCGGAGGCTCTCGCAGCTGAGTGGGCCGGGGCCCTGGCTCCGGCATTATACCGCAACCACGTGGGCTGGGATGAAGACTCTTCCCCCCCATGATATTCCTTTGCGGTCATTGCCACAGCCACAACCCCAATATCCCATCAAGCGGGAAGCTAAAGGTCCCGTTTCCGACATTCTGACAGTTAGAATATCAAGGAGTAATTGAAACATGCGTATCGCCAATGAATAATCCCCTTTTCGCGGTTTCTAAACCCGATGGATCGTACCGCCTAGTATTGGATTACCGACATTTGAACTCATTGTCGGACCTTTGCGGTGCAAAATACACACAGTTCTGCGCTTGTAGACAGTCTTGTTCATAAAAAATATAAAACGACGCTTGACCTATCCAATGGATTTTACACGCACAACTTGTCCCCGGAGTGCAGCCAATGGAGCGCTTTCACTTCCGGTGGTAAACTATTCAAATTCCGGCGTTTACCCATGGGCTACAAAAACAGCCCGGGTGTATTCGCCGCCCGTGTTGTCTCTCTGTTGGACAGCATAGACCCAGATGCGTGTTCGTACGTCGACGATATCTATCTGACGGACGACGAATTATGGCCGCATCTTTCTCGAGTGGACCGCATTATTCTTGAATTTGCGGTCTTAGGATACAAATTTAATTTTGCCAAATCTCACATTGCTGAATTTACCGTTTTGTTTTTGGGCTATGAGCTCAACAATGAAGGTAAGGGCTTAGCACCCCATTTCTTGGAGAAGTGCGCACTTTTGTGCCCTCCAACCACTTTGAAGAAGCTTCAGTCTTTACTGGGTTTTCTGAACTTCGGGCGTACTTCCATTCCCGAATATGCCCAGCGTATCAAGCATCTTTATGCCTTGATACAACCTAACTTTTTGAAGTCATGCTGGCTTCCCGAGCATTCCTCTATACTGCAATCTTTGCAGTCTGATCTACTTGAATCTAAATTCTTGTTGACTCGTGATAACCACACAAACCTGGTGATTAGAATCGTTCCAGGGGCAGTGGGTTTCACGTACTTAACCTTTAACGAAGGTGACACAGTACCGATTGCATACAAGTCACATCTTTACACTTCAGCGGAAATGCGCTTCTCCTGTTGAGAAAGTTTTGACTGCAGTGCAAATGGCGATTCTAAAGGAATGCGCACTGGCACAGGAAAACGCATTTTGGTGGTAACACCATATCCTGCCCTGGAGGCAGTGACGAAGCAAGTGTCCCGAACTCTAAGGCTTTGCACCCCCGTTGGATACAATGGGCTACATCTCTGACATCTCCGGATGTCACTTTTATCTTTGATTCTTCTCTTCAGACACAGGAGTTTTTACAGTATGAATTTGTTCATCCTCCTCCTCTGTCCTTGCTACCGCTTGAGGAGTACGAATGTATTATCTATACCGATGGTTCGGCACAACCGGCCACGGGATCCAAGCATGCTTATTCAGCAGCATGTGCTATTGTTGCAGGTACCATGGTGAACGGTGAGTTCAAATCGACTGTAGTGCACACACAGGCACTAGGAGACAGTACTGCACAATTGGCCGAGCTGCTCGCTTTGGTGCTCGCGCTGGAGTTCGCTAATCCAGATGTGACGACCCTGATTGTATGCGATTCTTACTACTGTGTTCAATCTTTCAATGACAATCTATTCTTTTGGTCGCAAAACGACTATAGAGATGCAAAGGGTAGCACAATTAAGCATAAAATGCTTTGGGTTCGAGTGGCAGATCTGAAACAACATCTGCCTCTCACACAGGTGATTCACACTCTTGGCCACCAGCGTGTGGGCGCACACGCTGTCGGTAACGGTTTGGCAGATGAAGCTGCCAAATCAGCAGTAGCCACGTGCACAGTAGCAGCAGTTACAAGATCCATGACTAAAATAGATAATGATATTTTGGCAGCTATTGCTGCAACAAAGGAAGGTGCTAATTACCCACGGGGTTTCCCTTCCAAATACTCTTATCAAGTAGGTCCCGATCAGGTTCCTTATGTAAACATTCCGGATGTTGGTGATCGGCTGATTCCCAACGCGGACCTAAGACTTTCCTTGATAACGGCCGCACACGAAGGCTTGGCTTCGGCCCATGCTGGCGTGTCTGCGACGGTTTCCATCTTGCAGCAGCGTTACTGGTGGCGTGGTTTATACAAACAGACCCGTACTTATGTGCTTTCTTGTGACATTTGTCAGCAGATTAAGCCTTCCACGGTTACACGACCACCACAAACCCCGCTCTGCATTTCTAACAGACCTTTTGGGCGTGTTTACCCGGATCACTGCAGTCCCTTCTCCTCTGACACTGCATATAAATACATATTAGTTGCAGTGGATTCGTGCACACGTTTCATCTGGGTTTGGCCACAACGGAGTGCTGACGCTCGAAATGTCATAAGGGATTTGCATGTCGTTGTGGGAATTTTTGCCTGTGGCACCTTCCATTCTGACCAAGGTCCAGCGTTCGCCTCTAAGGCGTACAAGGACGCGATGGGGTCACTGGGGGTGCGGGTGAAATTTTCGTCTCCATATCGGCCTGAGGGCAATTCGATTGTTGAACGAATGAACCGTGACTTAAAGCAATCCTTGACAGCTAGAGTCTTAGGTACTGGGAGGAACTGGCTGGCCCACTTGTATACCGTACAACGTGCACTTAATCTCCCTAGAAGACCTCTGGTGGGCGGACCCCATACGAAATGCTCTTTGGCATACGAATGTTTGTGCCCGACCTTGATGGTCTAGACATGGCGGCGCAATCCGCAATCTTTGATGTAGATAACCATTCTACTATGTTGCAGGACTTACAAGAAGCCCGTGACAAACTTGCAAACGAACATTTACCTTCAGCCACAGATGCTGCGCTGCAGATTCCGGTTCCCGGCTGGCTTCCGAAGGTTGGGGACCTGGTCCGAGAGAAGGTGGAAAACAAAAAAGAATTTGGCCCCTCTTATCGTGCACCGGTTCCAGTCCTTGGCTTGAAGGGAACTCGTACAGTCATCTTACCACCGCTTCCTGGTCGCAAGGAGAACAGATACATCTCAGTGGAAAATGTCAAGCTACACCATCTGGCCGATCCTGAATAGTGTAACACCAGCGGTCTCTTGTCCAGCCATTTCCAGGACAACTGTTTGTGGCCCTCCAGCCCACACGGTCACTGATGTTGCCATCGAGATGGTAGATTTGCCTGATCGCCTGCTCGACTACCCGGATTCCCCCTGCAACGAGGAGACCGAATATACATATCCAGCCAACGAGTCAGTGGCTCATCAACCCACAACGCCACTGAGCCCCACCCGTTATTCCTTTGATTCGGCTTCCACCTCATCACTTCTCCCGTCCAGATTCAGTCTTTTTGTAGCCTGGTTCAGAGACAATTTTTTGATCCCCCCATGGACATACATCTGGTTGGTACTATTCCTGGTTTTTCTGTTCATGTCCATTGGCTTTGTGACAGTTTTTTTTCTACTCATCAATGGTCACTATTTACCAGAACGCTCTGCAGTGAACTGTGTCGTTGGAACTTTGGCTCCACATTCTTCTTCGCACATCATGAAGCGTGACCACACCTTTGTGAACATTTCAGCTTTCCCAGTCGCTGATGGCATCGTATGGGATGCGGTAAATTTCCAAATTCATGGACCAACCGAGATTATTAATGTACCAAATGTCCTTCGTGTTTCAATGGGTGATGTCGTTAAAAGTAATATTCATTCTGACGATTGGGATGTGCATGCAGTTGAATCGTTATTTACTGATTTGAAATATTATGCTGCCTTTAATGCTGAAGATCTGTATTTAAATTCTGCAAGTTATGCTGACTTATATTGTTACCAGCATTGGGGCAACCACTTTCTCCATAAACCAAGTACCCTTCGGGGTACTTTTAATTACAGCCAATGGGAACACTGTCCAATCCCTTTGCCAGGTAGCTCCCAAACTCTTAGAAATAAGTTTACTTATTTTACAGACTTTGATAGATCGAACCCTGGGTCCTATTATTTTAAATTAAACACTTCGTCCACTCAGAAAATCATGTTGACCCACACCAAATTGCTATATTCGGGTTCCTTTTTGAACGCCTTAGCTGTGGGTGGTTATGAGTACTGGCAGGACACCATTGACTTGAAATCTATTTGGGGCACCAAATCATGGCAGGTACAAGGCACAGAAGCCTTGCACCGTGCTTGCCTAATCCCGGCCCAAATTTTGTTTTTAAATCGTACTATCAAACGACCTGTTGGGGTTTGGCTACTTCCAAACAATTAAATGCACCATCCATTCCCGTATTGTCTTCCACTCCCAGCGAGCGCTTGCATTTCAATATTTCCCTTGACACTTTGCAGGCTTTGTTTCAAAACAATTCGTTTAAATGTCTCTACGTTTGTTCAGTCACCCTGGTTGGCTTGGCCCATAGCATCTAATGCCTGCCAACTGCGTTTTCATGACTCAGCTCCTGGTTACAAACAGGATAGGCCAGATCCAAGGTTTTCTGACTCTCGTATTGTAACAACATATTCTGTTGGTAAATTGTGTAAACAGTGGTTGCAGCACTCTTCCTTAGATTCTGTTAAACAACATTTATCCCTCCTATCAGGCAACATTGATCTGTCCGACTTTGTTCTGGGGCCTCGTGGTCCTCGACCTAAGAGATTCATTTATGAAACTTACAATGAACTCTGGAAGCTTTCGCAAATTGAAGCCGCTTCCCGTCTTCGGGAAATCGATCAAGCATATTTAGAAAAGGTGCTTGCTGTTGTTGACAATAGTATTAATACCTTGTGTTCCCGCATTTACACATTAGAGAATATAGTTTCCTCTGTTGTTGATATTGTACAAGATGATGTTTCTGTGTTATATCATGGTCAAAATCAATTGCGTTCAGTAATGCAGTTTGCATGGACTTTGCAGACCCTTAAGATGGGTAAAGTTCCTTGGCACTTTTTGAACACCTCTGCCTTATTCTTGCCTTTTAATTTAACTGAGAAGCAGCAATTCATGTCCATGAAAGATGCAACATACACTCTATTACATATCGAAAAAATAGAGCCCTTACCATTCTCTGTGGCGGAATTGGATTCTGCTGTGTGGCTAGTTCACGGGGTTATCGCCTTGCCTTTTTCTTTATTTGAATTCAGTTCGTGCATGAAGCATTATCCTGTGGGCCATTTTCAGCCCTTGGGCAGTGCCTTCCTGCATGAACTTTGGTCCCTGCCTTTCATGTATAAATGTCTTAGGGACGGAAAGGAAGTTTTTCTCACAGGAGAGTCATGCGATTCTACTGTGGGTCATTCCCTTATTTGCAAAAACATTAAATTGCACGGAGCTTGTAATGTTTCGGCTCCGAATCTGGCTTGTGTTTTAAAGGGCATTCCTGCTCCTGCTATATCTCCTACTTTCACTGTGCTTGCAAATGGTAGCTATCTCCTTCTGAATAATCAGGACTGCTGTGGAATGCTGGCTGGCATCCCCTATATTGTAACTGTTTCCCACTGGGTTGTGTGCTGTAAAAATGTGCTTTTTCCTCCCCCGCACGACATCATAGATAGTTCCATTTGGCCTTCCATTCTGACTTTGAAGGCAGATTTCAATAAATTGAGCAGAATAAAGGCGCTATTATTGAACCAGGAGGTTATGCTCACATCCGCACCGGAGACATTCATCCTCCAGGTGGCTAGTACCCACAGTGAAATACAGGCCCTTTTGAACACAAACCTCCCACAACATTTTGGTGAGCTCATTCACTGTGTTTTCAATGCATCACGCACCGAAGGTCTTGTGCACTTTTTTAAAGTTGTGGGCTCTGGCCTGGTTACCTCCTTTCAAACTATCTTTGGTGTAATACTGGCTTTTATTCATTCCATTTTTTCCAGCGTCTTTGGCGGCTTTCCGTTGATTCTCGCCTTGGCGGCTGGTGTATTGCTTTTGGTCTGTTTGCTACGCAATGGCTGCACTTCCTGGGGGTCTCCTCGACCACGGTTGACACCGGATGCTCCGTGAACGCATCCTCGCTGGCTTCGGCATCCTGCCCTTGGCGACACTGTGTCCTATAGACTTTCTTTTCGCTTTGCGTATTTCACTTGCGTGCAACCTGTGATGTCTTGCATCCGATGCCCTTTCTCATGGTCCTTGGATTATTGCCTCTCCAATACGTCTCTGTCTGACCCGGATTTTGTCCAGTTAGTGGGTCCATTAGAGGCCCATGAACGGGACTGTTCCGGTGATGGCTTCATGGTGCGTGCGGCTGCACTTGGAATTTTGGCGCAATGGGATGTCTGGGCGGCTGCTCAGACTCTCCTACAACAAAGTTATATTGAGTATCACGCAAGTTGTCCCGCAATGCTGGTCACTGCTCCCTCCTGCGAGGATCATGAATGCAGTTTTGATTTGGTGAACTGGATGGCGTCTCTTTTTTGACGATTCCAACGATATCCTCTTGGAAGGAGTGGCGTTTTTCTGCACTTTCACTCTATTGGATTAGGGGGTCTCCGCTTTCGGCGTCCTGCCTCAATGGATTTTTTTTTTCTTTGCAATTTTTTTCCATTCGTTCTCCTTCATTGGGGACTATTCCGAAACAGGCGTTTCCGTTCTGCTCCATCTATTTGAACTCTGTCTTCGTCCTATGTCTTCGCCAATGGACTGACCAGGGGAGGGTGTCATGTGGTTTGTGGCCTCATGGTCTGCCTTGCTACGTTGGCTTAGGCCTGGCTGCCATGATGCCTTTTTTGCGCACATTACTTTGTGACTTTGTTTTTCTAGCCTCTGCTTATGCCTGGCTATATTAGGACTGTCTGCATTTCTGCCTTTCACCTTTTCTCCTGTTCCCTGTGGGTTACGTCAGCACAAAATGTACAAGGTCGAAAAACAACGTCCCTTGTTCTTGCTGATCTGGCCAGTCCCTCGCACTTAGACATAACACTACGTACAGCTGCACTGGAGAAATTTGTGTGCTTTTAAATATTGTGATTTCACTGTTAGAGGCACTTGGAGAAAAACCGTTCCAGAGAGAAGAGCTGTGCTTGTTTGATGATGTAAACCTTGCATCTAGATATTGAGGTATGAGGGTTTGCCTGACAACGCCCAGAGGTCTTCTGTTTTTATAATAAACTAGCTAATAGCACGGGGAGGGTGGTATGGTCATTTAGCCCTATATCCACTGCTTTATGAAATGCTTTCCCGTTTGTATTCTATGGAATTGTAACTATGCTTATTATTTTATCCTTATGCATTATGCTGATAGTACTGGCACGTGTACTGTATCTTAGAGCACGATAGTTGAAATAAACATTTTAAACTATACTGTGTCTCTTATTACGCACGTTGTGGACAGGTATGAGTGAGTTATGAAAGGGTGTTCTTGCTCCTGCGAGTCCTGAGAGAGACCATGTTCTGGGTTGTCTAATCATTGGTAGCCTCGCTGCTAATGAGACGCTAAGGCTAGTCGGATTGGGATTGTGGGTACTAAGATGCATGATTGGTTCACCACTATACTCCGAGGTCCTATTATCCTGTGCATAGCTCTGTGTATGTGCAGAATCCCTACAACATTAGAACCACTCTGTTAGCATGGAACACAACATAAGGCTCTATAGAACATAAGGCCTGAATCTCGCTCACCCTGCGAACAGAGGTAATTGCAACTAGAAAAGCAGCCTTCCAAGAGAGGTGCTGCAGAGAAGCTTTGTGAATGGGTTCAGGGAGGGGCGGGGGGGGAGGGCATTAATTTAGAGAGGACATTACATTCCCAGGCAGGGGAAGGTAGCCGAATTGGTGGGTAGGCCTTTCTTAGCCCTTCCAGGAAGTCTGAAAGAAAGAGGCCTGAATAGGAGACTTTCTATAAGCTGTAATTGCTGCCAGATGCACTCTAATAGAAGAGAACTGTAAACCTGCTTTAGCCAAGTACAAAAGATATGAAAGAATAACCTGTTCTTGGCCCAGGATAGGGTTATGTCCATTAGCTGTACACCACAGATAAAAACGCTTCCATTTGAAAGCGTATAATTTCCTTGTAGAAGGCCTTCTTGCTTCCTTTAAAATCTGCATACAGTCCTGCGAGAGGCCTAAGTGACCATATTGGAGGCACTGAGGAGCTATGCTGCCAATCTCAGTGACAGAAGGTTAGGATGAAAAACCTTCCCTCCTAACTTGGTCAACAGAGCCAGATGTCATGGCAACCTCCTGTGTGGCGCCTTGGAAAGGTGTAGCAGGTCCGGGTACCACCACTGGCGAGGCCACTCTGGCGCAATCAGGATCATCTCTGTCCTAGATCTGTAGAGTTTGTTGATCACCAGTGGTATGAGAGGGACTGGTGGAAAAGCGTAGAGTAATTTCTCTGACCAGTCAATCAAAAGTGCATTCCCTCTGGAGCCTGGTTGAGGGTACCTGGATGCGAAGGCGTGGCATTTTGCCTTTGCCGCGTCTGCAAATAGATCGATGTCTGGATAACCCCATCTCCAAAAAATGTCTTGTGTTATCTTGTCTTTTAGCACCCAGTCGTGTGCTTCGACGAAGTTGCGGCTTAGGTCGCCCGCTTGTGCATGGAGGGCACCTTGGAGGTGAATTGCTGATATGGACATGTTCCTCGCCAGTAGCCATTTCCAAATCGGTTGAGCCTCCAGAGACAGGGGTCTGGATCTGGTCCCTCCCTGTTTGTTCAGGTCGTACATCGTTGTGGCATTTTCCATCTGAACTAACAGGGAACGTGACTATGGAGGGAAAGAACACTTTGAGAGCCAGATGTACCGCTCGTAGCTCTAACATGTTGATGTGGTAGGTTCTCCTTTTCTGACCACATCCCCTGGACCTGAAGAGATCCCATGTGAGCACCCGAGCCCTGAAGGGATGCATCTGTGACAAGAGTTTGTTTGGAGATTTCCTGGTGGAAGGGAACTCCTTTCAGCAGATGAGGCCAGCGCATCCACCATCTTATTAAAACTTGGACTGCGTGAGGAAGAGTTATGGCGTCCTCCCAGCAGTTGGAAACTTTAGACCATTGGTCCTCTAGTGCTTGTTGTAACGGTCTCATCTGTAGCCTGGCATTTGGGACAATGGATATGCATGACACCATCTAGCCCAGCAGAGAGGACAACTGTCTGACCGTGGGATGAGGTGTTCGTAGGAGTGCAACATTTGTGGAGTATTGATGATAGTCTCTCCTCCGAAGGACAAGCTCTTGCATTTGCAGCATCTAGGGTAGCGCCCAAGTAGTGTATCCTTTGAGTTGGATTGAGGATACATTTCTTGAAGTTGATGCACAGGCCCAACTGAATTAAGAGTTAAATGCAGAATGTCAGATGTTCCTGCAGGAGGCTGGGAGAGGCACTCTTGAGTAGCCAGTCGTCTAGATAAGGATAGACGAAGATCTTTTGCTTTCGCAGGAAGGCCGCCAGCACCGCCATGCATTTCGAAAAGGTGCAAGGAGCAGATTTGAGTCCGAAAGGCAGGACTTTAAACTGGAAGTGGTCCGACTATCCTGAATCGTAGAAACTTCCGGTGCTTTTGAGAAATTGGGATGTGAAAATAAGCATCCTGAAGGTCTATGGAGCACATCCAGTCCCCTTGATGGATGTGTGGAATGATTTGGTGTAATGCCAACATTCTGTATCTCTTTGAGGACAAAATTGTTTAAGAGTCCGAGATCGAGTATAGGCCTGAACTCCTTATTCGGACCTTTCTTTGGAACCAAGTAGTAACGGAAATAGATCCCCTGCTGATGTCGCCAGTGATCCTTTTCGATGGCATGTTTTTGTAACAGGATGGAGACCACCTCTAGCAGCCGATTAACTGGAGTTTTCCAAGGAGGTACAGACGGGGGTGGGGATTTGAATCTTATCGAGTACCCATTCCGCACAATATGGAGTACCCAGCTGTCCTGCGTTATTTTGGTCCACTCGTTCAAGTGAAACATTATACTCCCCCCCCCCCCCCCACCGGAGTGGGTAACAGAGTTGGGGGAAGCAAACACTCACTGTTGGGATGTTGTTTTTTCGCAGGGGTTGTTTGTCTAGAGCCCCCTCTTCCTCTACTGGGCCGCCGCTGATGGTAATGCAATCTCGCATGATGTTGCTGCGATGACCAATGAGGGGTTTGAACCCTCTGCTGGTATTGGCAGTGATCATAAGGGCGGTAACTACGTCGGAAATCCTTCTTTTTCTCCAGACCAACAGCCTTCAAGGTGTCCAATTCTGATTTCATCCTTGACATCTCATCATCCGCATGAGAGCCAAAAAGAGGTACCATTGAAAGGAAGGTTGAGAATTCTGTGTTGGGCCTCTGGTCTTAAGCCCGTGAGTCTCAGCCAGGAGGATCGCCTAGCGCAGATACCATGCGAATAACCATGAGCTGCAAGGTCTGAGGCATCTGCTGCTGCACTTATGACCTGATTCGCCACAAGCCCTCCTTCATGCAGGATCTCCTGAAAATCCTGCCGATCTTCCTTAGGTAACTTTTCCTTAAACCTTGAGAGAGAGTCCCATAACGAACGGTCATATCGACCCAGCAGTGCAGAAGCGCTAGCAACCTTCATGTAAGAGGCAGCGGTGTTACACATCCTCTTTCCGATGGAGTCCATGGCTTTGCTGTCTTTAATCGGGGGAACTGCAGATGAGGAGGCCCCTGAGTGCGCTTTCCTTGCTGCTGATACAATGACAGTCTGGTGGAGGATCAGATCTCAGAAAAAGTGGCCCTGTTCCGGGGCTCTGTATTTCTTTACTATACGTGGTGGTGCTGCTCCAACTGAAGCCGGCGTTCGGAAAGTATGGAGAGATGGTTCTAGTAGCCCGGGAACCAAAGGGAACAGAGGTCTAGTGGAAGACCGATGATGAAGTGTCTCAAATATGATAGATGTTGATGGGACGGAGGCAGGCATCTCAATGTTGAGTTTTGCAGCCCCTCTACACAGTACCTCGTTAAAGGTAATGTCATCCACTGACGATACTCTGGTAGAAGACAAAGTAGGAGAATAATCGCCCTTCGAAGATCTGGAGTCAGAGGACCATGAAGGAGACCTGTGTCTCTGCTCTTGAGGCGAACGGTGTCGAGATCTGGACTTAGAGCGTCTAAGAGGCGACCTTGATCTATGTCTCCTTGTAGCTGTGGACCTTTGAGGTGCTGGTGTGGTAGATAGCACAAGCCTATCAGGAGTACGAGAAGGCGAATATACTCGAGAATATTCAGAACCAGGACTAACCCTTTGCATCTTCCAGTCCCTTATGCTCTCCAACCATCTCAGGGAAAGGTTAGTCAGAGGCGAATGCTGTTCTGGAGCCGGGGAGCCCTCCGGCATGATCTGAACAATCCTTAGGCCCTGGGGAAGATGAAGCACTTGACGTTATTCCCTTAGACGTTAGGTCCTGAATTTCCCTCAACACAGGTGGAGACATACGGGAGGATCTAGGTCTCGACGTGGACCTCCTCAACTGTGACCTTCGACGTTGAAGACGACCTTCTCAATGTCGCCGTTCTCGATGGCGACCTTCAACAGCGATGATAGAGCTCGCCCTGCCATCGGTGATGAAGTGCGACCAAGGCCTACTGACGTCGGAGTCTTCGGCATCAGATCCGGTGTCGATCTGAGGTGCCCTCAATGTCGGTGGTGTTTGACGTCGGCACCGTGCCCTTTGACGGCGACCGCCCATATCCTCGATGACTCTTCGACGTCGAACATCTGCCCTCCGCCGTCGTAGGGGAGCCGGACTTGGACCGTCTACGAGGGGTGGTCGACGTCAGCCAATGAGAAGCAGACACTTCTAGATTTAGACTTTGGCATAACGGGCGTCGTCCGCTTCGACGGCGATAGGTTCTTCGACACAGACTGACACAGGCGACTTAGAAGCTGATGGAGAGCACAGGGGTATTTTCAACGTCGATCTTTCTCTCGGCCGTGAATTCGACCGATGCCTTTTTTTCTCCCTTTTTCTTGTGCTCTGACCTTATTTGAGAGGAGGGCTCTTTAGAGGGATGTCCTTCCATGCCACCTATAGACTCCTTTTCTCTCTCCTGCATGGCATGCAGCTTGCTTGACCTTCTCCCTTTCACGAAGGGTTCTTCTAGAAAACTGCTGGCAGTAGTAGCACTTGTCAGGTCTGTGTGAGGATGGTAGGCACACAATGCAGACCGAGTGCGGATCAGATTTTGCCATTTTGTTCCCACAGGAAGGGCACTTATTAAATAAGGCTGGCATTTCCGTCAGACAAAATAGCTGGAAAACCAGAAAAAATGATGGAATAGTAAACGTCAAGTGAAGTCAAAAAAGTCTACTTCAGAAAACCAATTAGTGAGAGAAATCCACTGACTAGCTCAGTGCTCCAGGATCCTCACAGAAGGAGCCGGAAAAAACTGACCTGTCACCTGTGGGGCATGATGGGAGCCTGGAGGTCTTAAAGGCACGGCGCCAGGTTTTTGCTGCGTGTTCTATATGCAGCCTCCTGGGCTAATCTGCCTGCTATTACTTTGCCTTTTTCCTTGAAAATAAAGGCTGTGTTCAAACATGTTAAGAGTACATTTCTCTATGTCATGGAAATGTTTTTCATATAGGTTTTATTTTAAATGAAAAATACAATGCAAAATTGGCATATTTGAGCCTAATTTGGGGTTTTAGGCTGTGTGTGTGTATATATATACACATACACACACATACATATGCATAATATATATATTGAGGTATGTTTACACAGGACTAGTCCCTAGATTTGGTTAAACATACATTTATATGCAGATTTTTTTGTTGATGTTCCGGGGTCCCCGCACGTGGGCGGGACTATTCAGTGCTTAGGACTATTGATAAGTATCCCCTGGAAGAGAACTAATATTTTCTGATGTACACAAAAGTAGACACATACAGGTTAGCAAAATATACAAGCCAAGGCACTTTAGCCCAGTATTTATTTTGTAACAAAATAAACACAAGAGCCCACTGCCAACTGTTGAGGTTGCTGAATGACCAGTCTTCATTACACCTCATGACTCTTTCTTCCTGTACCCTTCAGTTCCGGTCTGTCTTACTCCAGCAAGTTATTTTTCATCCCCGCTTACCCTTTGTCACAGTTTTCCTATATTTTCCCCCTTCTCTTTTTCTCAGAGTAGAAGTGCATGTAACCATCACCTTCAACCACCAGCACATAAGCACTGTTTACCTCCAACCCCAGATGCAATCTATCCACAATATCTTGGCCGTAAATTGCAATAGTAAAGAGACTGAAACACTGTGCTCTTGCAGACCCGACCAATGATTTTGAAGTAATACAATCTATTTAATAAACAACTACACCAGAGAACTCCTGTATCTATAAAAAGCGTAATTACTAACGTGACTTCCAGAACAAAGATCGCAGTGTATATGGCTCCATTTCACTGCATGTACATTGATTCACTAAAATGCCAGAGGAACTGAAAGCGACATCATGCACGCTCTGATACCGGATGACATCACTGATATTTCCTTCAGAATGGCTGGTGATGGACAAGAAGTGGACACAGAGCAACTAAGTGCCTTGCCTGCCCCAAGTTCCTGCTTCTGCACTCATGACCTCTTAGGCAAGAGCTAGCAAGGTTGGTGCGAGGGGCACCAAAGGGACCGCACAGCTACGGGTGGCAAATGCTACTCCACACTACCACTAATCAACTCCATGCTTCTGTATTCTGTTTAGCGGTCATAGGCAAATGCATACAAACAAGTCCGAAAAGATGCAGTCATAACAAAACTTTTGAGACATTAGCAAAAGTCTCTTCCAAAGAATTAGTCTATGATCAAAGATCTACAGAAAAGGAGCTTAATGGTTTGCATCAGATGCAATTTGGAGATAAACTGGTGCCATATGAGGCATAAATATGCAAATGTGGCAGCACTTTGGAAGGGGCACGGACATACTTGAAAAAATCCTTCAAAATGTATATTTAAATTATTGGCTCAGTTTCTTGCTGCATTTATAAAGTGAAAAACTATGAACCACGGGTTTTGTCTTTGTAGGTCTATGATTTTGTAATTTACAACACCATGCAAGGTTGCCTCTTAGCACTGGAAGAAACATCAGTTATTAAGGTGCCTCTGGAAGAGCTATAAAAGAGGGCCTATAAAGTATAAATCAGCATCAGCGCTCCCCTGCTATTTAACCTGCATAAGGCTGATTTAACAACTTTCTTTAAACCACCGTAAGGTTTCCAATGAAAATAAGTAAACACCTATTTTTCAGTATGGAGATCATACGGTTCTTCTGGACCACACCCAGTGAGACAACAAAGGGCTCCATCTTCTCTTCATAGATATAATGAAGAAAATGAATGAAAAATGATTGCAAAGAAAACAGACAAACAAGTTGCGGTGAAGTATGAAGGATATGAGGAGATAGCACAACTCAATCTGACACTTGTACTTGGGCTTTTGGCAGGATCGAACGCTAGGCATGAGAACTTAAAGAACAAGTTACTTACCTTCGGTAACAATATATCTGTAAGAGACCGATTAGTTATAGATTCCTTACCTGTAGAATTACCCCCAGGCGTCAGACTGGATCCGGCGACTTAGTCAGCAGTACCCCGCGCGTCGAAAGGTGGCGTCGGTCGACTCCGCGTTAGTCGTTGGCGTCGTGGTCACCGGGATGACGTCGCAGTAGCTACTTAGACGCCACCCTCGCCCACCGAGGTCAGTTCTTTTACACAACATTCCAGAAGCGCAGAGCCATGCAAGACACTGACCACTGGTGCACAAAACTAGGGCGCTGAAAGGGATTCCCTGACCCTAGAAGTCAGTTCGCAGAACGGGGAGGATGGGTGGGGCGGTAAGGAATCTATAACTAATCTATGTCTCTTACAGATATATTGTTACCGAAGGTAAGTAACTTGTTGATCTGAATGAGACAATTAGTTATAGATTCCTTACCTGCAGGATAGATACCCCAGCAATACCAACCCCGGAGGTGGGTCTGCGAACCAAGTTCACACCAGAAAGTCCTGGAGAACAGAACGGCCAAAGAAGCTCTCTCTCCGGACTTGGCTGTCCAGGCAGTAGTGTTTTGTGAACGTGTGCAGAGATGCCCACGTAGCTGCCTGACATGTCATTGAGGGGGACTCCCCATCCCAGAGCAGTGGTAGCTGCTGTCGCCCTGGTGGAATGGGCGCGCAGTCCCACTGGAGGCTCCTTCTTTGCCAAAAAGTAGCAAGCTTTAATGCACAAAACTACCCACCTAGAGACGGTCAATTTGTGCATGGCCAGACCTTTTTTGGCTCCCACGTATCCAACAAAGAGCTGGTCATCCACCTGGAATTGCCTGGTGCGATCCAAATAAAATGAAAGCGCACGTTTTGGATCCAGACGGTGGAGCCTCTCCCTCCTTAGAAGGATGCGGAAAGAAGGTGGGCAAAGTGATGGTTTCACCAATGTGGAAAGTAGTAACCACCTTGGGAAGAAAGGAAGGTCTGGTTCTGAGGACAACCTTGTCCGGATGAACAGCCAGAAAAGGAGGCTTCGAAGAAAGAGCTTGGAGCTCACTCACCCTGCGAGTAGAGGTGATGGCAACCAGAAAGTCAGTCTTTAAAGTAAGAAGTCTGAGAGGACAGGTATGAAGCAGCTCAAAGGGAGTGCACATAAGGTAAGTAAGAACCAAGTTCAAGTCCAACTGAGGCATTACGAAGGGAACAGGAGGAAAAAGATGAGTAATGCCCTTAAGGAAGCGATTTACAACAGGGGACTTGAAAAGAGAAGGCTGATCAGGAAGCCTAAGAAAGGCTGAAATGGCAGAGAGGTAGCCCTTCAGAGTGCCCATAGCAGAGCCCTGCTGGGCCAAAGACAGGAGGAACAAGAGAACCTCAGAAAGAGGGGCAGAAAGGGGATCCACAGCCTTTGCTGTGCACCATGCCACAAACTTGTACCATCTGCAGGTGTATAACGTCTTAGTGGAGGGACACCTGGCTATCAGACTTCGGGAGGAAGGTCGGAGGCTGTCAACTGCCGCCACTCAATCTCCACGCAAGGAGGTGGAGACTGGAAAGGTTCGGGTGGAGGACCGTCCCCCGCTGTTGCGACAGAAGATTCTCCCAAAGAGGCAGTTGGAGCAGAGGATCGATGGCCATGTGTAACCGCTCAAGATACCAGACTCTTCGTGCCCAATTCGGAGCCACAAGAATGACTTTGGCCCGGTCGCACCTGATCTTCAGCACTCTGGGTAGAAGTGGTATAGGCGGAAAGGCATATAGAAGACGGCAACTCCACTTGCGACGAAAAGCGTCGCCTAGTGAGTGCCGCCTTGGAAAATCCAACGTAGAATAGCTGACATTGCGCGTTCTCTTGGGTGGCGAATAGATCTAACCAAGGCTCACCCCACTGCTGAAAAAGACCTTGTGCAACCTCCGAGTGAAGACGCCATTCGTAATCCATCATGCATCTGCGGCTGAGTTCATCCGCCCTGGCGTTCAGTGAACCTGCCAGGTGTAGAACATCCAGGGATATGCCCTGATATTTCAGACATGTCCAGAGACGGCGAGCCTCTTGACATAGGGTCCACGACCCCATCCCGCCCTGTTTGTTGCAGTACCACATGGCAGTGGTGTTGTCCGTGAACACCTGCACCACTCTTCCCCGGACAGAGGGAAGGAATGCTTTCAGTGCAAGACGGATCACCCGAAGCTCCAGAAGGTTGATTTGGAGCCCAGACTCCGCCGGAAACCAGAGGCCTCTGATCTCCGCCTCTCCCATGTGGCCGCCCCACCCTAGAAGTGAGGCAAGATGGCGGCCCCCAGCTCTGACGAGTGAGCCGGCTGCTCCTGTGCTCCCACACCCGTGAGAGGATCACTCCGTAGCGGAAAGCGAGAGGACGAAGGCGGGCTCAGATTATTGATCGAGACCGGGTCCTGAGCACAGCTGTGACTCACCGGCATGCTTGGTTTTGCCGCGGCTGCATTCCTGGCTTGGTGTGCGCGTTTACGCGGTATTCGTATCGGATACATTCTATCCGCAAGGGGCTCGCAGTGGAGACTGGGACGCCTGGATGCAACAGTTTCAGGCAAGAGAACTGGAGGCCTGAGAGGAGGGATTTGGAGAACGCCGACGATGCCACCAAAAGGCGGAAGAGGGAAATCCCGGCTTCAGGCTGATTCTGGCGCCGCAGCAAAAACCACGGAGACACCAAGCGGCAAGAATGCCTCAAACGTAAGCGGCAAAACAACTAAGGGGGAGAGCGTTACCAGTACCAGCGCTAACACCATGACCAGCCCTGGTAAGCGAACTATTCCCCAATTGTTCTCAGTGGGAAGAGGCAGGAAAAAAAGACGCTCTGACCTCCCAAATGGAAACTCTCTGTGGCATCGGGGTATGAGGATGCCGGTGAATGTCTGGGGGGGCAGGAAGTAGTGGAGGAGGGTTCTGGTATACCCCCGTTTATTCAACCTACTGCTGTGAGAGATTTTCGCCCCACACCAGGCAATAATAACGATATGGGTAATGGCTACGGTGTAGAAGCTGCACCAGACAGGACAGTAGTGAGCAATGGGGAGCTGGAGCTCGGGATGCCGGTGAGGCCTGATATAACTATAGCTCTTAATGCGAGTATTGACACTCAGGGAAGAAGGGACGCTGGGTGTGCTGGTATTGTTAAAGGTGCAGAGCACCTGAGTGGTGAGCCACTTACGAAGGAGGCAGAGTTGGCGGACTTAGTAGAAAAGTTCTTCTCATTGTCTGACCACTCAGATGTATCCAGCGATGAGGCGTTGAGAAATGGGAAGATACAGTTGAATCGGCAAAGGGATGAGCTGAGTGAACACGGCAGTACAGCCCCTGAGGACACGGGAGGGGACTCATTGGAGGGTAGCCCACAGACATTGCGTAAGAATAGAGGGCTGACAGAGGATTTTCGGCATCCAGTTAACTCTTTTTCACCTGAGCTAAATGGAGGGATTAGACCCCCTGATGAGACAGATAGGACAGATTCTTTGGTACGGAGAACGACAGAACCAGTAGAAGATGCATCTTTGGCTCTCATATACCAAACGATGACGACGCACAGAGAGGAAACATGGGCAGAGAGCCAAAGGACACAAAATGTCAGTCGCAAAATTCAGTACGACGCATTGCCAAAACATGTACAGAGTTTATTACAAGGATCACTGAGGCAGAAGCACGCATCTCATGTCTGAGGATGAGCTGGCAGCACAAAAAACGTTGACAGAGACCCTGCGCGCAGGGAAGGATGACACGTTGTGGAAACTTACCGATTTAGAGAACAGGGCCCGGCGAAATAATTTGAGAGTCCTGCAAATCCCGGAGGGTCTGGAAGGACAGGATCCACGTAAATTTATTATTGAACTTTACCCAGGCGTTCCCTGAACTAACCCAATGGGACTGGCAGAGAGGTACAGAGGGCACATCGTTTCCCCTTTTCTATTCAGGCCCGGCCGGGTCAAACAGCAGCAGTGCCTAAACCTAGGGCTATATTGATTTCGCTTAACAACTTTTTGGCACGTGAAGCTGTATTTGATTTGGCACGACCCGATAGAAAAAGAGCTGGGAAGGGGGTGGAGTTTTTTGTCAGACCAGATTACTGCCATCAGATGGTAGAAAGCGCTGGCAACTTCGTCAACTTATTGTACCATTTCAAGCTAAGGGGGCTCAAGCTTTTCTACTTCAACCAGCCAAACTGAAAATTGTGTATAAAGAAAATACCAGGTTTTTTACATCTGAGATCTTAGCAAAAGAATTTCTGCAATCTCTCAAAGCAGGCTAAGTAGATAGTTTTTTCAAAGAGGTCATTGGGCTCTACATTAGGAGTAATAGTTTTATGTGTCAGAGTCTTTTTCTGAGCCTATTTGTTTATGCTTTTTATATTTCTCGGTTTATGGTATTTTTTGTTTAATTGGAGTAATTGCGGATTGGCTATCACATGTGGGGTATTACACGGGTGTGGGAGGCACTTTTGGGTGGTGGGAGCATGTCATCGCTAGGACTAGTAGTCCTAAAGCCTCGCTGTAGGAGTGGGGGGGCTCGTGGGGGGAAGGGTAGTAGTGGGGGGAAGGGGGATGGTGGGAGGGGAAAAAAGAAAAATGATCCATAGCTGCAAAGAAAGGTGTAGATGTTTGAGAACATTTATGTATGGTCCTGAAATAATAATGTGGAATATATGGAGAAGATAGGTCTTCGAATATGCACACTGAATGTGTGTGGGTTAAATAATTATAACAAGAGGCAGAGGGTGGCTAAAGAGCTACGCGTGATCCAGCCTGATGTAGTGTGTCTGCAGGAGACGCATATCCCGTGGGGGAAACAGAAGATTCTGTCAGAGTTAGGCTATGTAGTATTGGTAACCTCACGGCAGTCAAATATGATTAGAGGGGTGGCGATTTTAGCAAGACCTTTTATCCAAACTGGACGTATACTGGCTGCTATGTATGGACGGTGGGCCATTGTGGAATGTAGGGTAGGGGGAAGTAACATTTACCCTATGTACAGTATATGGCTCCAACTTTGACGAAGCCCCGATATTGGAATATCTAAATGGTGAGCTCGCTACATGGCCCACTCCGTTATTTCTCTGTGGGGACTTTAATATAAATATGACGTATGAAGATTTCCAAAACTGGGCGGAATTATAAAGGCAGGAAACCCAGGGTATGCAAGGCTTTATGTCAACTGTTAACTGACCACGGGTTGATGGATGCCTGGAGCAATTTGCATAGGCAAGACCCAGGATATACGTTTTATTCACACCCACACAATACGCTTGTACGTCTCGATGATTGTTTTCTGCCCTCACTATTATTTACAGGGCTTAAAATCTGTGTGTACCCAAGGGTGACATCGGATCATGCACCAGTGGTAGCAGAAATTCCAGCACTTGGGAGGTGTGCAGTCCCGAGAGCTTTCACTTTTGATAGGAAGCATTTGCTGGATGGTATCTTTATTGAGCATATGAAGGTCTGGATAAAGGAGTTCTTTCAGATTAATCGGCACTCTGCGTCTTGGGGGGTTATTTGTGATACATTCAAAGCCGGGTTAAGAGGGGAATCTCAGAGCTATGGGTTTTATAAACAAAAAATAGCTAAGCAGCCATTGCAGGTATTATATAATGAACTTAAGACTGCTGAAGAGGAATTGGCTAATGGGTTAGCTGCAGGATATAATACTGCAGCATTACAGAATAACTTAGCTAGGTGTAAGGCTAAAATAAATTTAGAATGGAGCAAAGAAATTGCCATAAAATATCAAACTTATAAAAAGAGTGTGTCATGAATATGGGGAGGCTACTGGACGTTGTTTAGCCCAGAAATTACGCATAAAGGAGGCCGAACAAAGAATAACTGGGATTAAAAATGCGGCCGGGGTCATGGTGTTGACCCCCAGGAAATCCTCAAAGTTTTCTTTGATTTTTATACAGAATTGTATACAGGACAGGACATGGGGTGTTCCTTGATGGATCTCAGATTTCCAGCCTCATTGTGGAGCCAATTGGATCAGGACGATGCTGAAATGCTTGATGAGCCTATTACGCTGGGGGAACTGGAACAAGCTATTAGTACTCTTGCAGTAGGGAAAGCCGCAGGGCCAGATAAACTGCCGCTGGAAATTTTTAAGACCTTCTTCCAAGAAGTTAAATCTGATATGCTTAAGGTGTTTCAAACGGCACAAAAAGGGGAGCTACCGCGATCCTGGGCTGAGGCCAATATCTGTATTTTTAAGAAAAAGGGGAAGCCGTCTGAGGTACCCGGGTCCTACCGTCCAATTTCCCTTCTTAACTGCGATGATAAAATTTATGCAAAAATCTTGGCCACACGGCTGGCAAAAGTTATAACACCCTCAGTATCCTTAAAACAACATGGTTTTATACCAGGAAGGGGGACGGTAGATCATGTGAGTAGAGTAGTGACTCTTTTTGATATAGCACAGGTAGAAGCTAGCGAATTAGGGCTGATTTTACTCGATGCTGAAAAAGCATTCGACCGTGTGTCTTGGAATTTTTTATGGAGGGGCTTAGAACAAATGGGGTTTGGGCAGGGATATATTCACGCTTTACAGGCCCTATACCACCTCCCCACGGCGAAAATATTCTCAATGGGGCGCTTTTCTGAGACTATTGCGATTTCTATAGGCACACGTCAAGGGTGTCCGTGCTCACCCCTTTTATTTGCGTTATATATTAACCCCTTCATTATTATGTTAGAACGGAGTAAAAAGATTATACCTTTTACTGTACGACAAGATCAGTTTGGTGTAATGGCATACGCCGATGACATCGCGATCGTTACCTCCAATCCACGCCGTGCAGTACCCGAAATAGAATATTTAGCGCAGAAATTTGGGGCGGCATCTGGTTATAAATTAAACACAGGTAAAACCCAAATTTTATGTACGAGCCAAGTAATGGATAGTGATTCTAGGGTGGTCAGTGAAGCTACATATTCGGGTATTAAGATATGCACTTCAGTAAAAGAGATTGTAGAGGTCAATTGGGGAGATATTCTTGTGGGAGTAAAACGGTCACTTGAAAGGTGGGAGAATTTGCATTTGTCATTAGTAGGCAGAGTCAATGTATTGAAGATGAATGTTTTGCCCAGAGTTATGTATTTTTTTAGGGCAGTGCCTCTGGAGGTACCAGGCAAACAAATTCAATATTTACAATCACTGTGTGCTAGATACATGTGGGCCCCAGGGAAACCTCGAAGAGCTGTGCGATATATGACCCTCTCTCGAGAAAGAGGAGGGTGGTCTGTACCGGATTTTTTTTTTTATTACTATGCCTGTATTCTGGTTAATGCATGTATTTTGTTGACCGGGGAAGAGGTTAGCAATACGGCCGAAGCCCCGTCAATCTACCAGATGATTCTGGGCCCTGAGGTGTAGCATTTTTTGTTCAAGAGATTGGATGGCAGCCATTTTAAAAGAACCCGCTTTAAAGTGTTAAACGCCGTGTTCAAAGTGTGGAACATAGTTCGGAGAAGCTTTAAGATTCCTGCACTCTGTTTATACACCCATTGATGCCACTGGACTGCTACCTTCGATCTTCTGGGATCATGTGGCCGGAACCTGGAGAGAGAAGGGCATTATCCGACTTGGCGATATGCATCAGGTGGATGGGAGTTTATATTCGTTCTTAGAGCTGGCGGAGAAATATCATTTATCTTTAACCCAATTTAAGTTTTTGCAAGTAAGGGATTTTTTGGGAAAACATCCAATTTGTACTATAACTTTTAAAATTGTAGAAATTATTAGAAGACAGGGAAATATTGGGCTAATATATAAAATACTGTTAGAGGGAAGAACAGATGACTTGGAAAAGTATAATACTAAATGGGGAACCTGGTTGGTAAACCCCGAAATCTCATTGGAGAAATCGATTGATCTGTCTGGGAGGATTCTAATGGCAGCTAATTTAAAAAGTCAACATTATAAAATGCTATTTAATTTGTACCATACTCCTGCCAAGATGATGAAGTGGGGGGGCCAGCATGATGGAAAAGGTTTTCGGTGCGGAGCAGATAGTGCAGATATTCTTCACGTTTATGCTTGCATTGCTCTAAATTCTTTGATAGGATCTATAGAGAGAGAATCACGGGGGCCCCTGTTAACATTTCTCAATCTATGATGCTGTTAGGGATTGGGGAAGAACTGCGCCAGGGGAAACCAATGTATAAACACCGCTACTTAATCTTTATGGCTACGGCGGTGGCACGGATATCAATAGCGTCCTTTTGGTTACAGCATGAGGTTCTTTCTTTCGAAATGTGGCGTGCCAAGTTGTTCAATGTTTTTAATATGGAATACAGTCTATATGCTGTTAAAGGACATAGAAAAAGAAAACTGGGGCTACAGGTTTGGGGGGCCTTGAGAGATTATATGGCAGGATAATGCGTTATGGCCAAATGAAATTTGTTATGTTTTAAGTTATTTTGAAGTAATGGTATATCATGTAGGACCATGCTTTTTTTTTTGTTATGGTTTGTAATAATTCGTGATGGATGTCGTTATGCATCTTGCTGCTATGGATTTCAACAACCAAAAAAAAAAAAAAAAAAAAAGAAGTGATGCATCTGTCACCACTGTGTACTCCGGTTGGGGAAGGGAGAGGGATCTGCCGTTGACCCAATCCTGGTTCGTCAGCCACCACTGTAATTGACATGCAGTGCCCTCGGAGATCTGAACGCAATCGGACAGATTCCCCTGATGCTGTGCCCACTGGAACTTCAGGTCCCACTGCAGAGCCCGCATATGCCACCTGGCATAATCTACCAGGAGGATGCAGGAGGCCATGAGGCCCAGCAGCCTCAGGATCATTCTGACCGAAACCCGGGAAAAAGGCTGAAAGATCGGAATCATAGCCCAAATATCCTGGACTCGCTGCTCGCGAGGATAAACCCGAAACTGCATCGTGTCCAGAACTGCTCCAATGAAAAGGAGCTTCTGAGAGGGAGTCAGGTGTGACTTCGGCACGTTCATAGTGAACCGCTGGGGTTGCAGGAGGTCCGCCGTAGTCTGGAGGTGGGAGACGACTGCTTGGGGCGAGTCCACCTTCAACAGCCAGTCGTCGAGATAGGGGAAGACTGGAACCCCTGATCTGCGCAGATGAGCTGCGACCACCGCCATCACCTTCGTGAACATCCGAGGGGCGCTGGTAAGGCCAAAAGGGGAGCACGGTAAACTGAAAGTGCTCATGGCCCACCGTGAACTGCAGGTAACGCCGGTGGGCCTGCAGGACGGTAATGTGAAAATCGGCGTCCTGCAAGTCCAACACTACCATCCAACCTCCAGGGTCGAGGGCAGACAGGACCTGAGCTAGCGTCAACATTTTGAACTTCTCCTTCTGGAGGAAGCGGTTGACGTTCCTGAGATCCAAGATAAGACGCAGGCCTTTGTCCTTCTTGGGCACCTGAAAGTAGTGGGAATAGCAACCACGACCTACTTCTGGGGCAGGAACTCGCTCGATGGCTCCCTTGGCCAAGAGAGCCGAAACATCCTGTTGGAGAAGGGCCAGATGATCCTCCGACATGCGATGGTGCTGAGGTGGCATGGATGGAGGGGTAGTCTCAAAGGGGAGGGAGTAGCCCCTTCGGACTATCTGCAAAAACCACCTGTCCGACGTGATGGTGCACCAGTGGGGGAGGTGATGGCGAATCCTGCAGCCCACTGGCGATTGGTGGCCCTGAAAGGTCAGACTAGGAAGGTTTGGAGGCTGCTGCAGAGGGGGCGGTGGTGGACTGGCCCGCTCGCTGGCCCCCAGACCCACAGCGGTGGGTCCCACGTCCCCGGTCGCGCAGGGGCTGAACAGCTTGTGCCGGTCTGTGGCTCTGGGTGGAACGTGGTGGGGCACCCCTTCCGTAGCCACGAAAGGGGCGAAAAACAGACGGTGCAGGGCGGGTGGTGGAGAGGCCCAAGGACTTGGCCGTAGCCCGAGAGTCCTTGAAGCGCTCTAGCGCTTTGTCTGCTTTGTCGCCGAACAGGCGACAGCCATCAAAAGGCATGTCCATTAGGGTAGCTTGGACATCCCCGGAAAAACCAGTCGACCTCAGCCAGGCGTAGCGTCGAAGGGCTACCGATGATGAAATCGTTCTGCCTAGCGAGTCGGCGGTGTCCAGTCCACATCATATGGTAAACTTGGCTGCATCTCTCCCCTCGGCAACTGCACTGGAGAGCACGACCCGGGCCTCCTCCGGGCACTGGGGCAGCACCTGCGCTACCGTATCCCACACAGAGTGGGTGTAACGGCCCAACAGACATGCGGCGTTTACCGACCGCAGTCCCAAGCTGGAGGAAGAAAACACCTTCCCAAGATGGTCCAGCTTTTTGGATTCCCAATCAGGTGGAGCGTTAGGGAATGCGCCTTTGGACGTGGAATCTTGGACCACCAAGGTCTCAGGGGTGGGGTGTTGGTAGAGGAAAGTGGGCTCGCCCGAAGCCGGGCGGTGGTGTCGGGCAATCATCCTATCCACAGGAGCCCCTGTGTTGGGCCTGGAACAGGTGCCCAAAAGGATGTCAGTTAGGGCTTCATTAAACGGCAGCAGGGGCTCCGAAGAGCTCGCTGCCGGTTGAAGCACCTCTGTCAGGAGGTTAGTCCTGACCGCCACCGTAGGTAGCTCAAGGTTGAGAGCCTCGGCCACCCTATGCAACACCACTGCGTAAGAAGCTCCCTCCTCCGTAGCCACGGTAGGAGGAGAGAACATGCCAAGGTCTGGGGAGGTATCCAAACCACTGGCATCCCTCAACTCCTCTCTCCAGTCAGGATCATACTCCAACTGGTCAGTTAAAGGGTCTCCAGACCCCTCCCAGTCCTCCTCACCCTCCCCTCTGGTTGCCAATCTGGCCTGAAAGAACCAGGGTGGAACAGGGGCACAAAAGTACCCTTCGGTGCTGGATCCGGTGTCGGTCCGGGGTCGACGCTGGCTGGGGGCACAACCTACGTTGGCTGCGGGTGTGGTGCTGGTTGAATTGACGCCGGTGGAAGTGTTAGGAGGTCGACCGGCGCCGAAACGGATCCAGGCCTGGATCCAAGGGGACCCTGCAGTGCCAGGGCCGAAGCTGCCGGCGTCGGAAGCCCAGGGCCCCCAGCCGGGTCTGCGGGGCCCAAAGGCGCGCCAGCGGAGTCGGGCTGCCCAAAGATGGCATGCATCGCTTCGTAAAAACTTCGAAGCTGGGCAGGGGTCGCTCCGCGTCCCGGAAAGGGAGGGAAACTCAGAGCCGACCCTTCGGACTCCGTAAGCGGAGCCACGGGAGGGGCACCACCTGCATCGATTGACGCGTCGGCCGACGGACGGGGAGAAGTCAAAGAGCGGTGGCAGTTCCGCGACCTTGAACGGAGCGGACTGCCGGGCCTAGAGAAGCTTTCGGGACCGCTCCTGCAAAGACTTTGTATTCATGGTCCAGCAGTCGGAACACGACTTAGGATCGTGGTCGCGTTCCAAGCACCACAGGCACACGCGGTGCGGATCCGTCACCGACATCAGTTTTCAGCAGGAACCGCAAGCCTTGAAACCAGGCATCCCCGACGTCTACCAGGAGTCTAAGACTCAAAAACTGTGTCGACAAAAGTCAGTCAAAAAGTGCCTGGAGGTACCGCTCTCTCCGGATCTGGGCTGGCGTGGAAAAAGAAACTGACGTCAGCACGCGAGGGCGGTGTCCAAGTAGCTACTGCGACGTCATCCCGGCGACCACGACGCCAACGATGAACGCGGAGTCGACCGACGCCACCTTTCAACGTGCAGGGGTACTGCTGATGAAAAAATTCTCCGGATCCAGTCTGACGCCTGGGGGTAATTCTACAGGTAAGGAATCTAACTAATTGTCTCTTTCAGATGCTATGTACAACTGTGCGAGATAACTACAACATCATCTCAGGAAAATGAATAGGGGTCTAAAGAGTCCGTCAGGTCCCTCCATCTTATAGCTTTTTCAGGCTAAATTCATTTCACCCATAACCTATAGCATACAGACTTAAGAGGCAAAACTGTACACAGATCTTGGAAGAAAAAAACCAAAACTGTTTGCAACCGTCAGAGCAGTGTGCAGCTTACCTGAAAGCATTCTGGTCAGTCAGTTGAGATTGGAATTTGGTCTAATTAATCTGGAAACAATTGTTGATCTTCAGTTCATCAAATAATGCTTTAGATTGAAGAAAGCAGTATTGGATTCAATAAAGAGTTACATAGGTAAGGAACTTAGTGATCAACTAAAAAAATTTAACATTGAGGCTCTATCAAAATTATCAAGACAAAACCGGTTATCAACATTTTCTCCTCCTGTGCCAAAAAACAAACCACAAGGCTGAGCTATATAAGAGCAAGTCTTCTCACCCGCTCCTTGCCTTTAACTATCCAAGCCAATTAAATAAATATTCCCGCAAATGCTGCAGATATCGATTGGAATCGCAGTCATTTATTTCTCCTTTACTGGTGGACCTGCATAGGAAGCTCCTAAAGCCATGCTTTATCAGAATGGGAGTTAGAACAGTTGATGAAGCTACATTTGCAGGTGTACTAGAAATGGACCAACATAGCAGGCTGGTGAAATGTACAGACCTAGCAATAAAATAATTGAATTATCAGAAGGAACTGCATCACTCTGCAGGGCTTCCATTCAATCTGAGAATTAAATCATGGAAAGATAATTATGGGGATATGACGACATAATCGCACAGTATCCAGAGCATGCACAGCATGGGTAGAGTACCTTATTTTGAACAGTTTCTAGTAAACAATGAGATCATACTTTTAGTACATACTAGCATGAATAGGAAATGTTATCATGGGATAGTGTTTACTCTTAAGATGACAATTTTAACTTAATATAGCAAAAACCTGATACATGCTTTTTTGTGATGATTTCTCTTAATCAACAAATAAACCCTTTTATTCATTCATTATACATTTATGATCCCAAATCGACACGTGTATTTGGTTTGTAGTTAGGCCATATTAGAACAATCATTTATTTTCACAGAATTAGATTAACCTTGTATATTAGATTTGATCATGAATAGGGGTGCTCTTAGATACTATTACCTTCAACCAGTCATAAGTTAAAAAAAAGACAAATGAAATGCGGATATTACATGCAATCTCGGCTTAATTAATCCATTCAAGCCCCCCCCCCCACCCAATATACTGAATTAGAAGGGTATAACACAACAAAAACAGTCAATTAGAGTGAATTTCTTTACCCAAAGTTTGTAGGAAAAAATGGTACATTAGGCTCAAGTTTTAAAGCACAGAATACATTTGTGTTTTTTCATGCATTGTTAATCTAATCCAAGTAATAGGTGGAAAGCGTTTGAAGAATATATTTTTAAAAATCCACAGTAAATTTGTGCACACTATAATGGGATTTTTTATTTTAAAAAAGGCCTGACGAATTGCAGCTTCCCACAATTGTTCAGACTCTGAAAGTTACTCACACCAAAGTGTTTGCTAAGTTTTAGTAGTCCTCCTTGATAGTAGAAAACGGTTCCTACTGTTGCTCACTGTCAGTTTCTCACTGTCCCATGCGGCAGTAGGGGATTATCGCTGCTCCGTACCTGTCCCCTGCATCTGAAAGCCACCATCCCGGAGGGGTGATGTCCAGCTATGTTACTTAATGATCTGCTTCGGCAGAATGTTACACCTTCGGACAATAAGACATTCTGCAGCAGAAGATCATCACTGCCAGAGTGCTCATTGAGCTTAGCTTCACATAGGGCTTATTTGGAATAACGTCAGCCGCAATTGTGTGAGGCTGCCATACTTCATAAATTTGGGTGACATTTTGACTTTCCCCTCCACTACTTAAACACTTTAGGATTTACAGCATTGGTGTAAGCTAAATAGATTATAAATGCAATTTAGCAGGAGTAGGATGAGAGGTTGTGGGGGGGGTCCATCAATGAATTTCAGTGAGGATCAGACAACGCATCCTCATTCATAGATGCATATGTCGTTCCTAAAAAAAAATTTAAAAAACAGGCAGACATTGTATGTGCCCACAACAAGACCTTGTTTGTGTCAATTCCAACATAGGCTGACCAGGCCCTCACAGGTTTACCCGTGGCTAAGATCTTGGGAAGGCTGACGATGGAACATTAATTCAGTTTGTTTTTGGAGTAATGTTTAAGCCTCTTAGACAGGAGCAGAGAGAGGCAGGCGAGTATCATTAGGTGTTCAGTCCTATCTGGGAAATGTTTGGCCTTGTCTCCATCATACCATCGATTCCCTTTCCCTCTGCCCAAGCTGCAGGAGTTACATGAACAAGAAAAATTAAGATCATGATAGTGTCAGGACGAGCAGATAGTGTGCTCCTATTGTACAGAAGAGACTGCACATGGGGAATGAGTCTATTCGCGAACTCGTTTTCATAAATACTGCTTTCAGTCGGTTTGTAGTGAACACAGAGAACGGATACTGAATCAGGTAAGCCATCCGATTCTAAACTTGTGCCCTTCTCTTTAAAACGGCTAGTTCAACAGGGGTTCCCTGCATCTCTTATGATAGAATGGTAACCTACAATCAGATCCGAGGGTAGCACAAGAAATCTAGTAACTGTCAAATCGAAAGCAGTCATTTGCTTTGATGGTTCCTGGATAGCTAATGAAAAAGGAAACCCTCATAGTTCTCACTCACATGAGCCACAATTATTTTACATGGTAATTCAACTGTATGACCTGCAGACATGACATGAATAAACAAACTGATTCAACAATTTTTCACATAGGCTATTATCGCATGATGCCACAAAACGAACTTATCTGACAGTCATAGCGTAAGGCTGGATTAGATTCCAATTTCTTTTTGCCATATGTGATGCACTTGCTACTGGGACATAGCAATATAGAGAATGCATCAACAGGAGCTAAGGAGGGTATTCCAAAGGTAGGGGAACAAAGGTAAAAGTACCGAGTGTTTTTATATGTCCACCTGTAAATATGGCCCAGTTAGACTGAGGTCTTCTGCCAAGTGCAGGTTTGGACAAACATGAACTGTGAACACAGATGGTCAGTGATCACCAATGACTGACCTGGAGATAATGCATACATATAAAGTGATGTCCAACCCTGTCCGTGACTGACGGGATACATTTATATTAGAGGGTTCTGGAGCATTTCCCCCAAAAAGAAGGGTACAAAAGAAATCTGCACTGTGATTTAAAATGCTTTGACTGTTTACTGCCCTATTCTCGAGCAGAGTATATTAAAAAAAGTAGCTGCAGATATGAAAATAATGGTGAATAGAATGCAATACATCAAATTGATTAAACAAAAATGGCAACATAAATGGCAATGCTTAGGTGAAATGCATTTGTAATGGAATACGTTCTTCACCAGCCCTTAGCTAATGTGTACACTAGCACAAAAAAGATCATGTTTCCTAGTTGGCATTTCGAAGCGCCCCCTTTTGCTGATAGTTGATGTTTTTCCAAGTCTGTAGTCTTGCTTTGGGAGGCGAGGTCTATCTCTGCCCTCATTCTGGACTGCTCCTGGAAGGAGATGGCACCAGCATGCACCAGTGGCTCGACATCAAGCAGACTGTGGGGGACTGTGATGCCTCCTCGAAATGTTTAAGATTACCTGAGCCCTAAAATGTCAGTGTATTATTGATCATATGCACAGACTCCCAACATGAATACAAGAAAAACGGGCTTTGGAACTTGATGTAAGGTGTGAAATGAAACGTGGCAATTCTCTTGCACGTTCTCTAGACCTATAGCCTTTGTTTCTATAGATTATATTGCAGGAAAAGGCAACACATTTACTATTGAAGTACTATCAACTCGTATCAAAAGATTATACTGTAAAAACCATGCATTTTAAAATAATGTAGCTACAAATAATTTAAAGCCACAAGGGACTCGAAAGCAGGAAAAACGAAGTACGAGATAATTTTGCCGAAATTCATTTTTCGAGGGCTAACCTTAAAGAACAAGTAGATTTTAGTAGCTGAAGCAATCTGTGAATGTTTTCAGTAATATGTTTTTGGATAGAATGATCCACAAAAGAATGCTTTAAGCGGATAGCCTTTAACTCCTAAACCATAGCTTATTGACTCTGGGGACAACACTTAAATCTGGTAAGCTAGAGTCAGAGGAGGTCAGTGTTCTGGACAGTTCCAAATTCGCAATATGGGTATTTTAATATTGTGTGCTTTCAAGCAAAACATCAGTGATGATGCAGAGATTTTTCAGTTCCATTTCTGGCACCACAATGAGTCAATACAGATCTTGCAGTCCAGTTGAGATACATTACTTTGTCTTGTACTGATTTCAGAAAAATTACATTTCTAGACAGGACAATGTAAACAGTTATGCCGTGATACAGAAAACTATTCATATGGTTTCCCTATTGGAGTGCCACACCATACTTAATCCAGTCTTTGGATACCCTATTAGCAATATAGTAACTAGAAGTGGTACATACTCTACCTTGAATCTTTGGTCTACCGCTGGGGAAACGAGACGGGGGGTCTCATAATATGCCTATGTCTCTAGACTGTTGACAATTTTTGTTTCCTGACCACTCGGTTTCATTAAACTATGCACAAGTCTAGAACATGCCAGGCAGGCCACAAAAGATGGCTCCGTCCATAAACAAGTGAGAGATCTGGCCCCCCCCCTCTCCTCAACTGAAGGCAGGTCATTCCTTTCACTCATATACCATGGCTGTTTCAGACATTGGGCCGTATTACAGATGGTGCCCCGGGGGCGCAACGGGCATATGCGCCTGCTTTGCGAGGCCCTGGGGCACTTTGGTATTATAGAAGGGGACGCAGACGCTTGTGCGTCCCTTTCTATAATACAGATAGCGCTGGTGCACGTAAAGCACCAGGGCTATCAACAGAGCGTGTTCCCTCATTTGCATAGGGGCGTGTCCCACGCAAATGAGGGAATTACTTTGACTGCGCACCCGCCATATTAGACGGGGCGCGAAGTCAAAGAAGCCCTCAGGAGACACAGTTAAAGTAAAATTACATTTTGCAGGATTCCTTTTTTATTGTGGATGGTATGTGGAGAAAGTTAAATACTAGTCAAAATAAGCCAAATTAATATTACTTGTATAAAACACAGACAAGAGTAAATATTTTCCAGTACTTCAAGAGCAATATGTACGACTGAAGGATAGACATACTAATGGGAAAAAAAGACAATGATAGGCTTGTTGACATATTTTATTGTGAGATGGGGAGCTTGGTAAAAAACTAGAAAATGACCATGATAAAACAAGGAACTTGAAAAGGAAGATTTCTTTTTAAACTACATATATGAATACAGGAACAAATTGGCACAAAAATGTTAAACATTGTTCCCACTTACCAACACTGCTGTTATCAGTTTAATTTGGCCGACTAAGGAAATGACAAATTTATGGGTGGGTTATTTTTTTTAATAAAGTTGCAGAGCATCATGCTATTAGTCACACAGTGCATTTTAAAATTCTCAAGTTTCGTTTGTTTTAATTAAAAACCGGTAAGTTAGAATGACTTGATTGTAGTTGTAAAACAAATACATTCCTGTTTTAAATTGACCTGTTCTACAGTCCCAAGGCAAGTAAAAATGTTAACATAACACTGTTAAATCAAAGCTCAATGCAAGAGAACGAATTGCATCTCTACTTTAAATCTTATCAACTTTCCAAATTTTCATACTAAAATATATTATTGTATTAATACAAACTACAGTATTATACACTACACTGTGTAATAAATAAAGAAATATAAAAATAAGACACATAAATATAAAAGTTTTCTAAAACTAAATGGTACATGTCAGTAAGAAGGGTATTAATACTGCCAGGTTTGAAGACATACAGTACAAAATGTTGCACAGAGCTATAAACTTAAAGAAATAAAATACTGATAGGTAATTTCAGCTAGCATATTTAATAAATGGGGTCCATAATAACTAACATTTGACAACAGAAACAAGCCAGATAACTGTGTTACATGCATGTGTCTGAAAGTTAAATAAACTGATATAAACAAACTTTTCACTGAAAGTATAGACATCAAGTTAATAAAGTCAAGGTAACATGACAAATAATATAAGAAAATGTACTAGAGTTTTTGGCTTTTCCTATAAATGAATTTTAGCTGTCAAGATTTCAGAATGTCTATATAAATCTGACAAATGCTAGTTATTTGTAAACCACCAACTGAACAAGGCTAACAAAGCCTTTAAAATACTGATAAATGGCACTTACAGCACAAAGGTCTTGCATAAGGCCAAAGGAGATACAAAGCTTCATTTCATATCCTTCATATTGTCACCTACATACTCAAGCGCAATTACAAACACTGATTTTTGATATTCTTGTATTAACACTGTTAGTCCCTGAAAACAGAGCTCAATTTTAACTATGTTTTGAACCACATAAGAAGCCCCAGCTTTGCTATCAACTGCCTTGTTAAGGCGAACAATACACTAGAAATTATGATGTTCTAAAGTACAACATCTAAATGTGGTATCAATTGCTACCTTTTTGGTTGAATTTCCAAAGGTAGTTAGTATTGTCAGGACCTGCACTGTCTGCAAAGGGGAATTCTGTAGTGCACAAATTCTCACATTTTTAAACATAATAAAATACTGATGTGGGTTTAGTACATGTTTTAACGGCAATAATAAACAAACTTTTATAGAAATCTCTCCCAACTGTACATATTACAAATTAAACAAAAATTAAAATAATACTGATAAAACAAAGGATACCAATGTGTGTAATAACTCAGATTTACTGGAACCTGTTTAATTCTAGATTCTAGAGTCACTTCCATTTTCTTCTAAGCCATTTCATGTTAGAAATCTGTTCCCTCACTTTGAAAATTGCTGTGAAAAAATACTAAGTTTGAGGTTCAGGCACACCTGGATTTTTTCTTTTACACAGTAGTGAACAGAAATCACAGTATACAAGCTACTGTGTTTCTGAAAACATTTATAGTACAGAACAAATGTTATCACCAATTAAAATCTCTTTTCCTCATAGGAAAAATAATGGAGCTAAGCTTGGGCTACTGTTTCTTCCACATTTTCTTCATTTTCTGCAATGTCTACATCCAAGCTTAAACTTTCTTCATTTACAGTGGGCTCGTCTCTCACAGTACCTTCCATTTGTTCAGTTAGATCCCCATCCTCAGATTCATCTACATCATGTGAGATTCCATCGTCATTTACTTCCTCCATTTCCTCAACATCTTTCTCATCCTCCTCATCCTTTTCACTGTCCTCTTCGTAGTCCCTTGTTATACTGTCTCTCTCGTCTGAATCAATCTGAGATGGGGATGCTCTAGAATCAATATGCTCATGGTTTGAAGATTCATGCCCCAATTCCTCCTGCTCAACTCCATCGCGCTCTTCTGCTTCCTTTTTGCAGTACGAATAGCGATGGTTCATGTGCTGGGAATAGGACCCAGAGTGGGAAAAGCGCTTTCCACATTTGTCACATTGATATGGTTTTTCCCCAGAATGAAGACGCATGTGTTCAATTAAGTGATGCTTATGTTTAAATGCTTTGTTGCAGATTCCACATTCATGTGGCCTTTTACCTGAAACAGAAAATGATTATGAATCAAAAACATAACAGAAGTACTGAATTTATGGGCAATTACTAGATATGAAACAGATTTTAGCAATATCTATGCTACTGGAACCAAATTTTGAGAAAGACCAATATAGCAGGCTTTCAACAAAATAACATTAATGACGCTCCAGCCAGTGAAGTGTTTAATCATTGCTTCATGGACAACCTTGATACCATACAACTTATTTTAAAATGCATTTCTCCTCAAAAAGATGTGATTTTCCTAAAATATGCATACATGGAAGACTATTCCCCTCCAAAGACTGTCACAATTCACAAAGTTTTGTGAAACAATGTGTAAACTGATATAAGGCACAGACATTTTCTATTAATATCACAGTGCAGGTGATACAAAGGAGCAGTATAACACTTTAAATATACTATAAGCCCCTGGATCTCGTTAGATTTGCTAATTTTGAAGTTAATTACACTTTGGGATGCAGGTATTAATGATAATAAATATCAATGGCTGCAGAACAAAAAAGGCTACAGGCATTAGAAATGACCCAGATTTATCTGGAGCAAAAACAAAATGTTCTTTAAATTAATAGAAAGGAGAAGACCAGTACTATTCCTCTGTATTCTCATCATTCTATACTCCAAGATGGCACGCTCAAGGATGATCATCAGATGTTAAATGATTAGCAAGCATTTGGTAGGTAAGGGGCTGGCGAACTCCTGGCAAATCAGCTTGCACCTACATGTTTTATTCATACATGAATCACACCGCTTTTGCTTTTTTCTCTTATAACGTGCGTTTCAGTAAAAAGACAACCACCATGTGGGGCTCATGATTTCCCTCTCTGTTAGTGAAAACTGCAAGACTTATGGATTGGCCGAATTCCGAAAGTTTTTCAATTTAGTGCACACCTCATTTTTGTCAATTTGACATAAAAGGAAGCTGGATAAACAACTGTAAATGTTTTAACTTGGGCTCATCTGCAGTTACATAACAAAGCTCTTCAATGACCTTCTGGTTATATATTTATATGGTAAAGAGTCCCCAATTCTCACATGATGCTGGAGAGAGCAATGGCCTAAATGCGCCACATTCACTCGCCATTTTGCAGAATTTCACTGCTAATCAAGGCTTTATCCCACCAGGTCTTCAGTGAAGATATATCAGATAGGGAATAGTTTCAGCATTATGTTTCAAGGCCTAGTAAACATCTACAGTGGGAAATGTTCAAGGTACCAGTTTTGCAGCAACCATATAGAATACCTAAGGGGCATTTTAGGTCCATCTAGACCCAATATTCGCTTTCTAGGCTTGCTTGAAAAGTCAAGAAAAAGCCATCATACTTTTTGTTAAAGCATATAAATACACTCATGAGTTCATCATTAAAGACAGAGAACAATGGTATAATAGGGGTTCAAAAACACGCATCTGCTGCACTTTGGGTCTAGCTCTAATACTCCAAGTACTATATGTGCTTGCTAGCTGCCATCTTGGCCCACATTTCATAATACAATTATAATGATTAAAGAGGTGCGAGATAGCAACTAATTCTACAGTTTGTTCCTTGATAATGGGCACGCTGCAAACAATCAATGAGCGCATAATGCAATGGCAAGGAATCAAAAACAAATCATGTCCTAGCCTTTCAGGTTAAATCTGTTGCACTGCACATCTCTCCATGGCCTTGCAGAATCTCATTTGTCTATCTAATAAGGTGATTGCTGAAAACTTTTTTAGCAGTATTTTCGTAGGGTGGACTGAACATCACTAGCAATCAGCATTTATTATGGTCAACCAAAATGCTGTTTGAAGATGAGAACTAACATGGCACCATTTCATGCTAATACTTGCTCAGTAATGGTTACAATATTAAAGATAGAAAAGAGCTCTTGAATTCCACCCATGTTTTCCACCCTTAGGGGCTCATTACGATGGTGGTCGGATTTGATCCGGCCGCCACCGTATCGGTGATTGGGTCCGACCGCCATGCGTGCGGCGGTCCCGCCTATGCGATTAGGATGGGACCGCTACGGTCGGACTCCGCACCTTTAACATTGCGGTGGTGGCTGCTGACCGCAGCACCGCCGCAATGTCAAAAAGAGCACGTTGTGCATTTCACTGCACTACAGGGCAGGCACTACACTGTGCCTGCCACTTGGTGCACTGAATTGTAGGGGGGGTACCATGGGTACCCCCCCAGTGCACCCACACCTCCCCCCAACAGAAAGGGGGCCCGCAACGGGCCCCGGAAGACATTCTCCGCCAGCCTTTCAATGGCGGTGCTACCGCCACGGAAAGGCTGGCTACTGCCATCATAATTGTGCCGGCAGTGCCGGCTAGGCTTCGCCGCCATTTTAAGCATGATGACCGCTCCGCCGGCCATCGTGACGATTGCTACCGGCGGAAAAGCGGCGGTCGGAGTTTCGCTCCGCCGCGGTACCCACCGCCATCATAATGTGGCGGGGGGTAAATCGCATGACGATGGCGGCAGGATCGCCACCGCCGGTCTGGCGGTGGCCATCGTTCCGCCATCGTAATCAGCCCCTTAGTGTTTCACAGCATCACCCATTTAATTACAGGGCATCAGATGCTTAACTAGTGGTAATTCGTTTAAAAAAACCTTTCATGACTAGTAGTAATGGAAATCTTCCCCTTCGGTTGTGGCACCCTGAGCTCTTCCTATTCCATTTAGTACGGAGATATGATTAACAAGGTCATCTTCAGATATGCAACTACTCTGCACATGACTAAAGTTCTCATTTCCCCCTTCATCTACTTGAGGCCAAAAGTCTTTGACATTTCTCTATAGGTTGGTACGATGTATTTCTTCATAATTTGTCACTCTGGGTGCTATTTCTTAAGCTTGCGAGCATGTTTAAATCCATGTTTCAATTTTCTGACTGCATATTGGACACAAGTGAGTAAGTTATTTATTTTAGTATACCCTGGGTATCCTTAGGCAATTCTTGCAATGAAGACATTTTGGGAAGAGCCGTGTTCCCCTTTTGTTCACCTTACTAAGCATACTTAAAACTACAAGTTGTATTTTCTTATGACTAAACTTTAGTTATACAGCTTGAAGGTTGACAATGAAGTGTTTAATTGGGTAGGATGAATAACCATGTCCAGTATTATTCTATCATAACAGGTGATGTTCAGTTTAGTTGCAAGCAAGACTGAATAGTTTGCTTTCCAGGAGTTTCATGGACCTAGGGGCTGGCTAAACAGTAGAAAATGGGCCTTGAAATGTCACATTACTAAACTCTCATTTATCCAGTGGAAGAAAGTCCAAGCTCGAGGTCATTGTTTGGCTCCCTGGACCATTTTTAACATAGAAGTGGATTTGTATTTAAAAGTGCATCTAGAAGTTCACCTGGTGCTGTTCAGGAAGTGGTCTGAGAGCATATTTTGATACTGAAGAAAAGACAAAAGGGATGATCCTTGAGAAACATTGCAGTACAATGGGCATGTGGACTATTCATCTGATCCAATCCAGACCACCTGACTGTAGCTGGTGAGAAATGCTAGAACCCAAAGCAGCTCGGGTACCAATATGCCTGTCCAGTGTTTGAGACCTTCAAACAATTTATGGTTGAGAGTAACGCAGAAAGCAATGAGCTCAAGACGTATTAGTGTACATTTTCTCTCCCCACCCAGACAGAGGAGGACCTTGTCCGAATGCTGGCCAAGGCAGCGTTGGTGCCTCTAACAGGTCAGAATCCAGATGGATAAATCGAGACGTGCCCAAGTTCCATTTACACCCAGAAGGGTCTCTTTGCCTCCATTTCCAGGATTTTGCCAAGAAAAGGGAAGGATAAGATATGCCAGTAGTAGGCAAGTATTCTGGGGACAGCAAATGCTTTTCTCAAGGGGATTAGGGCTTGATCCTTTTTAGATCAAGAATAAAGACTAGGAGGATAGTGGTACCGCAGCTTGGTTAGATTTCTTGAGGGGACATCAAGTTATAAGACGGTTCATTCATTTAATTTTCAACATTTACCAACACTTTCAGTGCATGTGCACTCTCCTCCCACAGCATGCACAAATTTGTGCCTTCTGTAAATCAGAAACTGAATCAGCAAGTTGCACGTTTGATTGCCTTGCTTTAGTTGACTTAAGGAAATAATATATTTCTGTGCTAGAGTAATAAGGGTACTTAAGATGTTCGAGCACTAACCAGGTTCTTATGAATACCAATTGAACTGCATACACTTTGCCATGTTTCATGCTTAAGATTCACAGAACAATGTGCTAGATACATAGACAATCTACCTATGTGATAATTATATTTAAGTGATTAAATTATGAACTGTATATGAACTATATTTATGAAAACATAAATGGTGCATTATTTCCTTCTGCCATTCGTCAAATTGCACCTATGAATGGTTGCATCGATCAATTATACAACAATTTATGTAATTTTTTTTAACAGTTTTATATAGCGCGAACTAGACCCGAATCGGGTATCAGAGCGCTTTACATAGCACCAGTTGCAGTACACGAGGACACATTCATTTTTGTTAGGCACGGGGATATTAAGTGATTTGCCCAGAATCACAGGATGTTCAGCGTCATTGGCGAGACTCGAACCCAGTTCCCCAGATTAGAGGTCGGACGCCCTAGCCGTTAGGCCAACTCCTCTCCCCATTTTAGAGTGGAGGAAGAGCAAAAATAAGGAGAAGCTGTCATTAGAAGTATATAGCGAGAAGTGTCAGGTGAGTTAAACGTATAAGGAAAGGCAGTAAGTATATTGAATATGATCACCTAATGCATTTAAGGGGCCGACTGCTGCTCAATTATACATTGCATATGTTTTTAGCATACAATGTGTTGCTGTGATGCTAAGTATGCCAATTTGCTTTTCAGAAACTAATTAAATTGTATTAAAACGTACTTCCTTAAAATAAAGACTATTCAGAAGGTGTTCTAAGGGCTAGATGGATCTTGAAGGTTAGAACCTGAACTCTGGCTACGAAAACGATGAGGCTGCAGTTTCACAAAGCAATCTCTATCCCAGCATGTTAATGATAACCTTTTGGCATCGCTTATGGGTAACCCTGGAATTGGCTGACTATAGGGCAGAGTTAAAGGAGATCTTGGGTATGCAGGGCGCTGGGAAACTACCTTGGTTAGCCCATGTTAGGGATACACTTCTGGATAGGGGTAGAGCGAGCCTATGGTACAACCCCGAGGTAGCATGCCCCACAATTTCCAGGAAGGAATTGTTTTGGAGTTAGAGAGGGTAAACTTGCCCACCTTCAGGCGAGCTCAGTAACTGGTACATTAACATCTGCATTTTTCAGAATAAAAGACCTGTACATCCTAGAGTCTGCCTTGGATGACATACAACCAGTACTAGCAAGGAAATTGTACATGCAATTCAGGTATGGGGTTCTTCCTCTGCACGCTTTTACTAACAAATGGACAGGCGCTTTGGGTTGTCCGGCCTGTAGCAACGCAGAGGAGTCAGAGTTGCATGTATTTTTCTTCTGCCCTGGCTATAAAAAAAAGCTAGATACCGTTGGTTGATACAATTATGCAGAAACATGGGGTCCAAGCATTGTGCAGAGGCATTTAGACTCCTGATATACAATACTCAAATGTCTATTGTATTTGCGGTGTCGCGCTTACTATTTGCCATGTGTGTGCGCGCGCAAGTCTCTTTTAGATATCAACTCACAGGCCTACTAAGTTGGTAATTATTTTTTGTTTTTACTGGACCAGGTCCACTTAACTCAATTTTAGCACTTGTGTTTTTAATGAGTGCCCTTTTAGTGTTTTATAAACATGACATTTAATCTTTGTTTAATGTTGGTACATTTCTAATAGAGCACCCTGTATGTGTTGCCGTGGTCTTTGTTTGCTGAATAGGGTGTTGGCTCACAAATTTTATTTGTAAAATAAGATATTAGGGTTTGGGATTGATTATCGAGGATTGTTTCAGTGTACTGTAAAGTTTATTTCATCTGCACTTTTATGGTCTAAATGACCGAAATAAAGTATTTGATGATGAATGATATTACCCATGTCTTAGCCACTTCATATCGTCAAGTATCAATTTAAAAGACTTAATCAGCGCATTGGTCATAACAGCATTCCATTACATACCTGTGTGCTCATACTTGTGTCTCAAGAGAGAACTACTCTTCTGGAATATTTTATCACACAGATCACAAGCATACATTCCATTTTCCGTCTTTCTCATCTTCTTCTTGGGTGGAGTTGAATCAGAATCATTCGGATCTTCAACGTTAGACACTCCCTCAGAGCTTGTGTCTTGTCTTTCATCCTATTAGAAAATACATACACGGTTTGCAAGAGTTTTATGCGCACAGTTACTTAAAACAACTATACGGTATATATTGTTGGAAGACAGTGAAAATAGAGTAGATTTTTTAGCAGAAAAAATGTATTGCAAATTAAGACAAAACAAGATTCTGAAGACAATTTTCTAGGTAAAGGTTTTTTCAGTTAAATCAGCACAGTGCTGTTTTGCGAAGCAAGAATTGTAAAAGGACCTATGGTGTATTATTTTTGCTGGGACTTGAAAAACCATTTGCTAGATTACAGACCGCAGTAAAGCAATTTCCCCACTACTACTAATAGAAAATGGCAATATAAAAAGTACAATATTTGCATACAATTTTTTTTCTAAACGAGCATTGTCGTTTCAAATGTAGAAAAAATGCCCAGAAGTGACCCCATGCTATGTAAATGGTACTGTATACACACCACCACTTTCAAAGGTGCTGAGAAAGGTGCTGAGAAAAAGGCTTATTAAAATTTATAATAGAACCACTGGAGGGTATTTCACAAGTTAACTAACTTGAAACAAACATTTTGATTTCAAGTTTAGTTAAATTGACCTACTGGCCACAAGTTAAAGGCTTTTGTGAGGCCCGAATTGAAAAATTGCTGGTGGGGTCCTGTCTTTATATTTATTGGATCACACCATGTAGTGTGTGTGGTCGGAAGTGTGGTGTCTGTTTTGATCGTATATTGGAATTGTTTCTATGTCTTGCAATCTGACCAGCAATGTGCAGTTATCATGGTGTTACAGGATGCAGCGCTTGTATGTGTGGGAGGGCCAGGGGACGGGGCAGGGCAGGGATGGGATGGGCTATACATTCTGAGAGTCCTGTGTGTGTACAGAATGATCTTTCTGCTGTCTGGTCTTTGTCATAGCAAGTGATTTACATCGCTTAACCGCTCTCTCAGAGTACCAATCTGGAGCACTATATATGGCTTGGAGATGGTTCGTTCTGAAAGAGTTCACTCGCTTGTCTCACGGACTTCTATCTTGAGGTGTGTCTGTACCAATTTGTGTCTTATGGTCTGCGGTCATGTAAATTTATATGTTTACGCCTGTGTATGCCTATTTCTATACATGTGTGCTTGTTTGCGTGTTAACTGAGATAATTTGAAAACTCACCACGTTTTTTAGGTATTATGCAAATAGATAAGAATGTGTTGAGATGGTGCAGCAACGTTGCAACATGTATTGGCATGTGTTAGGATTTTCTGCTTGCTGCAGTTTTTATGCATAGATATTGTAAGCCAGTCTATCGATGGTATGTGCGGACGTTAATCCTGTTAACCAGATTATACAGCGCACTTATGATGTAGCACCAGAACCATGTACTGATGCAAGATTTCTTTTAGTGGTCGCTGCTGGTTGCTGCGACCCATGCTCTGTAGCTTGGGAACCCCTGTCTTGAGGACGAAACCAGATTTCATTTGTTTGCTGCTCTGCAGCGTTGAATACGTGCTTCTCAGCTTCCGCTTGCGTTTTATTTATTTTGCTACATGTTTACTCAGATGTTCCTGGAAAACGATACTTTGTGCACAGATACGTTTTGGCAGTTGCTAATAGTTATAGAAAGTCTTCGGAATAACGTGCACTGTTCACTTAGCCAAGCTTGCACTGGAACACCACTATCTGGGGAGAGAGAAACTTGGTAAACCTGTCGTACCTTCCGTTTATTGACATGATCTCATTCAACTAAAATCATCACAAACTACTGTTCGTAGGCACAGACAGCAGTTAATGACCGGCACGAAGACTACTAGGAAAAAAAGGTCATTGAATGTGCATTTTTCTATCCATGCAAAACTGTAAAATTGATGACGCCCTTGAACGAAGCTGTGAAAATCTGAGCGAACTTGAAGTTTCAACTGAAATGAAGGACTAGACTGTACTGCAGCTAAAGATAACAAAATGGGAACATATGTGTAAAAAAGCCCCAATTATTGAGGGTACCTGCATGCCCATCTAAAAATTAAGAGTGGCAATTTAATTCCAATGAGGTCTATACTTCTAGGATTTGTTGGGCAAAGCTCCAGTTTAATTGAAACTCCGGCTCAGATTTACTAACACTTTGTACTGGGTTTGCATTACTTTTGTAACCCAAACCTCGTGCAAAGCGTTGTGGTGGGATTTACTTTCCAACAGAAATCCTGATTTGCAATGGAAAGTTGCCTAAAGTAAGGCAAAATAGATCTTTGCGTTGCTTTGCATCAAGGGAGCGTACCAAAGGTGGTACATACAGCGGCAGCTCCTTCATTATAGCGGAGGAGCGTTGCCCCACTGCTCAAAGCTACCAGATGAAAAATAAAATAAAACAATTTACTATCCATCTATTTTTCCACTGACTGAGCAAAGTCTGCTGAGTGGCCAGAGTCTAGGGCAGGGTGGGGCCATTCTCTATTGACAGCTGCAGAGAGGCAGCGAGTTGGGCACTGTAAGTACACATGACGGTTTGGCCGGCTGTCTTAGGACGGTCAAGCCGACATGCACACTTACATTTCTCCAACCCAGCTCCGTTACACATCCGGGTGGAGAAGAAACACAGACACCCTGTGCCTGAGCAAGCATTAAACCAGCCCGATCAGAACAACTTGGCTCTTCTCATGCTGGGTAATAGCATGAGAGAAGCGTATGGATTGGGTGGGGAGTCTGGGAGCCTGTGCAGTGTGGCTCATGGACTGTAAGGAGCAGAAACCATCTACCCACTTGCGCATGAAGCTGGACCGCGGCAGCGCCAGGTAAGGACTTCTTAAAAAAAAAAAAAAAAAAAAAAAAAGTTATTTTCTCCTGCAATGTCTCACCACTTTTTGACAGCAACCGCCACTGGGTACATGAGTTCCCTTGCAACCATTCTCCACATGTTTGCAACCCTAGATGTGTGCTGCACTGTAGAGCACACATACAGTGGGAAAAGTATAATAGCATGCATATATATATATATATATATATATATATTCACTGAAAAAACCATAGGTTTCAGGCACGTTATAGTTAGAAATTAGCATTTAAAAACCTTACAAATTCACTGAAAAAACCATAGGTTTTAGGGACAGTTATAGTTAGTTGGACATTGCACTCGTACAAAACCCGTGAAATTCCCCCGTTATAGTTAGTTCGGCGAACTATAACTCGCGCCCCCGCAATGCACTGCTGATGACGTCACATATTACATCACTCATGACATGGTCAGTGACATCACTGATGACATCACTGATGACATCTCAAATGACATCACTGATGACTGTTTCTGTAAAGTTTAAATATGTTTAATATATATAGGGAAAGGCGTATTGAAGAATGAGTGGGTGTACAAGTGTCTGTATGGATGATTTAGTAGGTGCGTGACTAACTCTATAAGTGAGTGATTAAACGTATCTTACTGAATGCATGGGTTGGTGTCTAAACTGGGTGAATGTATGTATCCGTCTGTCTGTTGCTGTGTACGTGGCTGCATGGGTTTGTGAATAGCTACATGAGTGTCTATATGAGTTATTGATTGGTTGTCTGAGTATCTGTATGGGTGCCTGAGTGTTTGTGTGGGTGGGGTGTGTGCGACTCTGCATAGATGTGTGAGTGGGTGATTCACTGGGTGGATGGTTTCAAGAGTGCATCTGTGATAGACTGTATGGGTGGGTAAGTGTGTGTAAGAGTGTGTTAGTGAGTGAATGTATGTCCCAGTGGTACATGTGTGAGTAACTACATATGTGAAAGGCAGTATATATGTGTGTTGGAGTATATAAATAGCTATAAGCGAGAGTGTGTGATTGTGAGAGTGACTGTATGGATGAGTGTGTGCTTGTATCAGAGATTGTATAAGAGCGTAAGAATGTGCTAGTATTTGTATGAGTAAGTGAGCTGGTGTGTCTATAACTGTATAGGTGAGTAAATGGGTGTGTGCTTAATTTTTTGCATGACTGACTAGGTGTGTGAGTACCTCTATGGATGAGTGGCGGTGTGTGAGTGTTTATATAGGTGTATGAGTGCATATAATAGTCCTGTACTGAGTGACTATAAGTATGAGTGACTGTACGGGTGAGTGAGTAGATGTGTGTGTGTAGACCTAAGAATCAGTGAGTGTGTATATAGTAATTGGTGTTGGAGTGTCTATGGTTTTGACAATGGCAGTCTGTAATTTACAGTGGGTGTATCAAAAGTTATATTAGGGTGTGAGAAGATGCATCAAATTATCACATGGATGATGTCATCAGTGATGTCATTTGAGATGTCATCAGTGATGTCACTGACCATGTCATGAGTGATGTAATATGTGACGTCATCAGCAGTGCATTGCGGGGCGCGAGTTATAGTTCGCCGAACTAACTATAACGGGGGAATTTCACGGGTTTTGTACGAGTGCAATGTCCAACTAACTATAACTGTCCCTAAAACCTATGGATTTTTCAGTGAATTTGTAAGGTTTTTTAAATGCTAATTTCTAACTATAACGTGCCTGAAACCTATGGTTTTTTCAGTGAATTTCAAAGGTTTTTTAAATGCTAATTCCTAACTATAACATGTCTGAAACCTATGGTTTTTTCCAGTGAATTTCAAAGGTTTTGTAAATGACAATTTTTAAAAGTATTAATTGTTATATTTATTTTTTTGATACTGATTTACTACATTTTTTAAACTATTTATTTTTAGATATTTTATTTTTTAAATTACATTGTAATTACATTATACATTACATTACAAAATATACTTTCTCAGAATGAATTATTTTAGTTTAAATACTTTGCAAATAGGCAATAGACTTTTAAGTACAGTAGTTACAGTTGTTGCATTGGGCAACACAATATCAAACACAATGCAACATTGAGCTCAATGTGAATTTCTAGTTAAATGCAATTAGTTACTTTATGGATTACTTTTCTAACCACAGGACTGGATCCTAGATTCAGTCCTGGGACATCTCCTGTAAACAGTTGAGTAATAGCGTTTTGGTTACAGTAGTGATTTTTAAGGAATATTATTGTATTTTAAAAGTTGACACTTAGAAACTTATTCACATAGAATCACCAATGTTATCCTATGGGAGGAAATTCACTTAGTAGGTAAGTAGTGTTATCGTTACTTTTTCTTACTCAGTGGTGGATCCTGGATCCAGCACTGGTGCATCTCCTGTAAACAGTTGAAAGAATGCGTTTAAGTCATACAGGCGATTTTTAAGGAATATTTGTAGTTTGTGAAACTCGACACAAACTTTTCTGCTGAAAACCAGACAATGGATTCCTATGGAAGGAAATACAAGTTACTGGTAAATACGGTTAGAATTACTTTTCAGGGTCAGTGCTGGGCTAAAAGATGCAGCACTGGGTTCTCTCCTGATAACAGGTGAGTAAATCGGAATTCGTAGTTCGGCTGATTTTAGAGGAATATTATAAAGTTCCAAAACTCCACACTTAGAAGAATTTCCAAGTGAAACCAGTCAATGTTAGCCTATGGAAGGACATTCAAGTTACTGGTAAGTACGGTTAGAATTACTTTTCAGGATCAGTACTGGGCTCAAAGATGCAGCACTGAGGTCTCTCCTGATAACAGGTGAGTAAATCGGAATTCGTATTTCGGCTGATTTTATAGGAATATTATAAAGTTCCAAAACTCCACACTTAGAAGAATTTCCAAGTGAAGTATCAGTACTGGGCTCAAAGATGCAGCACTGAGGTCTCTCCTGATAACAGGTGAGTAAATCGGAATTCGTAGTTCGGCTGATTTTAGAGGAATATTTGCACAATGGTGAAGGGAGGGGCGGGGCCTGAGGTGACATCTGTGCAAACGCGCCCCGTGGCGCGTTTTAAGTTGGGGGATTAAGTCCCCTTGAATCATGAGGGTCCCTGGGGTCCAACTAGCCCACCCTGTACCTCCAGTATGAGCCAGGAGCTGCGTTGCAGAGAGGTGTTCAGAGGCCACGCCCTTTTTGCACCTCTCTGCAATGCAGCTCTGTGGCGCTTTCTGGACGTACCTGGTGGGCTAGTTGGCCCCAGGGACCCTCAGGATTGAAGGGATTTAATTCCCCATCTTAAAACGCGCCACGGGGCCTGTTTGCACACATGTCACCTGAAGCCCCGCCCCTCCCTTCACCACTGTGCAAACGCGCCCGTGGCGCGTTTTAAGTTGGGGGATTAAGTCCCCTTGAATCCTGAGGGTCCCTGGAGTCCAACTAGCCCACCATGTAACTCCAAAGTGCCACAGAGCTGCGTTGCAGAGAGGTGTAAAGGGGCGTGGCCTCTGTACACCTCTCTGCAACGCAGCCTCTGACGCATACTGGAGGTTCCTGGTGGGCTAGTTGGCCCCAGGGACCCCCAGTATTCAAGGGGAATTCGTTCCTCATCTGCAAACGCGCGAGGGCGCGTTTGCAGAGTGCTGACAAGGAGGGCGCGGCCTCCGGCGCAATGCCGGATTTTTTTAATTTTTTTAAAAGGGGCTGTGTGGCCCCCTTTTTGTAATTTTTGAGCCCTGGGGACCCCATCCCCCAGGGCCTGACCCCCTTTTATTTATTTTTTTAAAAAAGGGACCGGGAAGGGGACCGCGTGGGCCCCCCTCCCGTGGCCAATTTCGACCCGGGGACCCCATCCCCCGGGCCATTGCCACCTTATTTTTTTTTAAAATTTTCATGGAGGGGGCTGCGTGGCCCCCCTCCTAAGGCCTCCTTAGGCCCCGGGGACCCCATCCCCGGGGCCGGCCTTTATTTATTTTTATTTTTAATTATTTTTGAGGCGGGGGCCTCGTGGCCCCCTCCCGGGCCACTACTTGCCCCGGGGACCCCATCCTCCGGGGCTGGCCCTATCCTTTGGGGTCCGTGGGGGGACCCCAACTCCCCCACGGACCATGCCGGCTCCCCGCCTCCTGCGGGAGCCGGCATTGCTTTCCACATGGAGAGCTGCTAACATGCAGCTCCCCATGTGGAAAAGCAATCTGCTTGAATTTTGGAAGCGAGAGCAGGTTTCCCTGCTCTCGCTCCAAAATTCAAAGCAGTTTGCTATGACAGGACGGAGCCGCGAGGCTCCGTCCTGTCATAGCAAACTACAGTGTCCCGGGGGTAGGCACCCCGGGACACTGCAGGAGCCGGCCCTGGGGGTGGTGGTCCCCAGGGCCATCACTGGCTCCAGGAGGGGGCCGCGCGGCCCCCTCCCCACCTCTGCAATGCCCCGGGAGGTGGTGGTCCCCGGGGCTTCGGGGTCCGAAACGGACCCCCATTTTAAGATTTTTAGTGCCCCGGGAGGTGGCGGTCCCGGGCGTGTGGGGGCTGGAGCCCCACACAGGTATTTAAAATTTAAAAAAGAAGCCCCGGGGGTGGCGGTCTCCGGGGCTGCGGGAGGGCTCAGAGCCCTCCCGCACCATTTTTATTAGAAAGCCCCGGGGGTGGCGGTCCCGGGCTTGGGGGCCTTAGAGGCCCCCATTAACTATAAACCCACCCCCGCATGCCCCCGGGACTTGGCCCACCCGGGGCAGATGTGCATCGAAGCGCGGGAGACCGCGCTTCGATTTTTACGGCGGGATTTGCGCACCCTAAGCGCATCCCGCCGATTTTTTTTTTTTAAATGCTTTTTTCTGCCCAGGGGGTCCGTGTGGGACCCCCTGAGCAGACCTAGGGGGTCAGGGTGTTTCTACCCTGCCCCCTTTGTGCGTTTGCACACTTGTGATTTTTTTTTTCTCGGCGGGATTCGCGCACCCTAAGCGCATCCCGCCAATTTAAAAAAAGCTTTTTCTGCCCAGGGGTCCTTGTGGGACCCCCTGAGCAGACCTAGGGGTCAGGGTGTTTCTACCCTGCCCCCTTTTGCGCTTTGCGCACTTGTTTCTGTCCCTCGGTTCTACCGAGGGACAAAATGGCTGCCAACACTTCCTGATTTGGAGTGTTGACAGCCAATTAGCATGCAGCTCGTGATCGGGAGGGTACGCGGACCCTACTCGGCCATAGATATATATGTGATTTTATTTGTGATTTTCTCAGAAACTACTGAACGGATTTACACCATTTAAGCAAAAGGCACAACTCTGAACCAAGGGCTACCTCTTTGCCAAATTTGGTGTAATTCCGTTCAGCAGTTCGGGCTGTAGCCGCGATGAAAGGATCCTATGGAAAAATGAATGGGGAAAACGCGTTTTGGGACCCCCCTTTTTTCTCGGCCCCCACTTGACGAGTCAACCCGAGACTTTCAGGGTCGGAGCGGAGCGCCCCAACAAGTTGGAAGCTTTCGCGAAGATTCGTCAACCGGCGCAAGAGTTATTTCAAATAGAATGTTGCGGATTTCCTATGGAAAATAGGTCCTAACTGTAACTATCTACTGGCGACCGCCAGTAGATTATATATATATATATATATATATTTATATTATCTACTGGCGGTCGCCAGTAGATAGTTATAGTTAGGACCTATTATCCATAGGAAATCCGTAACATTCTATTCCCAATAACTTTGACGTCGTTTGACGAATCATCGCGAAATGTTCAAAACTAGTGGGGCGCTCCGGTCCGCTCCGGTCTTGAAAGTTTCGGGGTGATTCATCAAGCGGGGGCCGAGAAAAAGGGGGTCCCAAAACGTGTTTTTCCATGTTAATTCCCATAGGAAATTTTAGCCACGGCTACAGCTCGGACTGCTGAACGGAATTACACCAAATTTGGCAAAAAGTAACGCTTGGTTCAGAAAGCGACCTTTTTTTTAAATGGTGTAAATCCGTTCAGCAGTTGCGGAGAAATTAAAAAATAAGAGTGAAAAAATCAATTTCCCATAGGAAACTTTATGCAAGGCTACAGCAAAAACTGCTGAACGGAATTACACCAAATTTGGCAAAAAGGTAGTGCTTGGTTCAGAAAGCGACCTTTTTTTTAAATGGTGTAAATCCGTTCAGTAGTTGCGGAGAAATTAAAAAAATAAGAGTGAAAAAATCAATTTCCCATAGGAAACTTTATGCAAGGCTACAGCAAAAACTGCTGAACGGAATTACACCAAATTTGGCAAAAAGGTAGTGCTTGGTTCAGAAAGCACCCTTTTAAAAAATGGTGTAAATCCGTTCAGTAGTTGCTGAGAAAATCCAAAATAAAAGTTTCGATATCTATGGCCGCAGTGGATCCGCGCACCCTCCCGACCACGAGCTGCATGCTAATTGGCTGTCAACACTCCAATCCAGGAAGTGTTGGCAGCCATCTTGTTCCTCGGTAGAACCGAGGAACAAGAAAGCAGTAAAACAAGTGCGCAAAACGCAAAAAGGGGGCAGGGTAGAAACACCCTGACCCCCTAGGTCTGCTCAGGGGTCCCACAAGGACCCCTGGGCAGAAAAAGCAACATAAAAAACAAAACAAAAAGACCGGCATCGTGCCGGAGGCCCCGCCCCTCCCTGCAGCAGTCTGCAAACGCGCCCCTGGCGCGTTTTAAGAAGGGGAAGTAATTCCCTTGAATACTGGGGGTCCCTGGGGGCCAACTAGCCCACCAGGAACCTCCAGTATGCGCCAGGGGGCTGTGTTGCAGAGAGGTGTACAGAGGCCACGCCCCTTTTTACACCTCTCTGCAACACAGCTCTGTGGCGCTTTTTGGACCATTGTAAACCTAACACAAGCAAAATTAACCGAAGATGAGGAAAATATTTTGAGATTAGGTTTATCGTTCTCCCCCGGATGTGACTGACTACGCTTCCACCAGACTCAACATTTATAAAGCAGTAAGGAAATTGAAATTAAGGAAATTTCATGCGCTAAACAAAAAACATTCTAAGATGCGGGACAAAGGAGAAGATAGTGGCTTAACGCAATCTGATGTACCCATTCTTATGGAGATGCAAGAATTATGGGAGACAGAAGGCGCAGGATATAGCGCACAGAGTCAGTCAAGATATGGCGTCATAAGCCCAGGGGAAGCCAAACCATTGACTCCATTCAAACCTGTGTCCACGTATAATCCAATTACACCTCGGGATTCATTGGATGTCTTCCATGAAAATGTCACGGCGCAAATTAAAAAACTGAATAAGGATACCCTTAAGAAGCGGTGCAAGTATAACAAACAAAATCAACAGTACGAGGCCCTTATTAAGAAATTGAAGAAAAATATGATTATAAAGGAGCAGTGACAAAGGGGGAAACATTGTGCTTATGACACGGGATGAATACGATAAGGAGGCTTATGCACAGCTCAATGACAGAGAATGTTATATACGCAATACGCTGGCAGCTATGAAAGAAGCCTACAATGGTTATCATAAGAAACTGTTGATGTGGAAGAATAAACAATTGATTACGGAGGATGAATATAAATATTTGAAAAAGGACAACCCGGTATCCCCTTCCATCTATTTCATCCCGAAAATCCATAAGGACATCAATAAAGCGCCCGGCAGGCCAATTATATCCGCCAGGGATGGGAGCTTGGAGAAGACGTCAGTGTATATTGACTATTTCCTACAGGATTTTGTAAAATCATTACAGTCATATGTACAAGACACAGGGGACTTTTTACGCAAGATCAGAGATGTGGTTTGGAAAGAGAACTATTGGATGCTGGCACCCTCTACACCAGTATCAGACATTGTGATGGCATACTAGCAGTACAATATTATCTTTCAAAAAGACCACCACAATATAAGGACCACAACGACATGCTGATTGAGATGTTAGATCATTGTTTAAAGAACAATAATTTTATGTATAACAATCTCATATACCAACAAATAAGGGGTGTGGCCATGGGGGCCAGTTTTTCTCCCAGCTATGCCTGTCTTCACATGGGCAGCTGGGAGGAACGGGTCCTCAAACGCAACTTTGGCAAAACTCTTGATGACAATGTGATTGTATGGCTGCGTTACATTGATGATTTATTTATATTGTGGGATGGTACCAAACAGCAGGCGGATGAGTTTGTGACAGAAATCAATAATAATGATCTGAACCTCCATTTCACGGTAACAATGAGCCAAACATCTATCACTTTTTTAGATACTGAGATATTCGTACTCAATAACAAGATTGAGACTAGGCTCTATAGAAAGGACACCTCTGGAAATTCTACTTTACATGCAAGTAGTGCGCACCCGGCACACCTCATAAATAGCATTCCGTATGGGGAGATGCTACGCCTCAGACGAATCTGTAGCAACGAACAAGATCTGAGGGCGGCACAGGTATGTAGCAAACAGAGATTCCGTGAGAGGGGATACTCTGATAATATCATCAACAGTGCTATCATTAAATCTATGAGGCACAGTAGGGAAGAGCTCCTTAAAGACAAGAAGGAGGTGGTCCATACAACATTTCAGGATGGGATGATCGATAAAGATAAAGTTGAGGGGGATACTCACCAATTCAGAATCATCTTGGGGTATAGCAGGCAACATGCTAGCCTTCATAGAATTATCAACAAAAATTGGCCCATAATTCTGAATGACCCAGTAATTGGACCCACTTTACCACGTAGGGTGTCCATTACGCATAGTAGGGCCCCTTCAATGAGGGATTCTCTGGTTAACACCAGTCCGGAAACTATTGATAAGACCAATTGGTTGCAGACCAATAAAGGGTCTTTCAAGTGCAAATCCTGTAAGGCTTGCCTCCATGGGATCAATACAAAAACGTACAAAACCCCCTTCAGCGACAAGGAATATAAGATCCTGAAACTCCTAACATGCAATACAGAATATGCAGTATATGTACTGAAATGTCTGTGTGAGCTTCAGTACATTGGCAGCACGAAGTTATCTGTAAATAAACGCATTTTGCAACACCTACGTGCTATATCTAACCAAGACAATACATATCCTGTGGCGCGACATTTTAGGGAGTATCACAACAGCAATAATGAGGGTCTCAAATACTGTGTGGTGGATGCAATCCCACCTAGTAGAAGGGGAGGCGACAGGGAATCTAAACTGCGTAGATTAGAGACAAGATATATTCTCCAGTTTGATTCCAAAACCCCAGGGGGGATTGAACGCAACGGAGGATTTGCACACATGTTTGGGATAGATGATAACTTGGGTATTTTATCTATTTACGGATTTAAATGCTTGTTGTATATATTTTTATGTGATGGGAGCTACTTTTAACCTTCATACTTTTCTACTCTGGATTACCTTTTTAGCTATATACATTAGGGCTTATATGTACAGTGATAAGGTACCATGTATTTGATTTTTATGCATTTTTTTTAATATTTATGAATTTATATTTATATATTTATATTTATATATGTATATGCAAGATAGTGTGATAATTTCAAACCTGTACATAATTGTAAATCAGTACGACAGGAATCCACACACTACAAAGGTCAAACTGGAGAGAACAGGTGGGAGGGAGATATCGGGGTCTTATCACATGATTTATCCCAAACATTTGAATAAGACATCTCTAGAAAACACTGAGGATTTGGGGTGGAACAGAATAACCGTCTATGTGGACCCAGGTATGGATCTATATAACTAACATCCGCCTTAGGTTGCCCTGATACTGCAATGAGGATTAATCAACATAGTAACTATCGTTGAACACTTTTTTTAGTCTCTAATTTTAACAGACACAGGTTTTAGGTCAAATTCATCATGGAGGATAGTTTTTACACGCACATTTGGTAGGCTCTATGGACATATATAAATATTACCACATGCATGTGGTGTTAGAAAAGGGATTTAACCCAGAACACAACAATTAATTGTTCTAACAAGTGTCACTTAACATGCAAGTGAATTTTATGGTAATAGCCAAAAACCATGAGTGAGTCAATAGGGGTCCTTTTTTATTAATTTCGGGATTCCTAGATTTGGACAACATATTAGTTCTTGCTTGTATAGAGGGAGATAGACAAACAAGTATAAAGCATTTATGCTAATCTTAACTGAATTTGGATTTAGCAGCATGTTAGCATTATTTTGCACAAAAAAACTTTTTGATGTAAATATGATGTCGTTTTTACCGCTGTCTTTACCCTCATGTCCTTATTTGTATTTTGTATTTTATATGTATTTTACATTGATTTTACAGTATATCAATATTTTAACTTGCTATTGGTTTTTAGCTTAACCCATGTAATGTTAATGAACTACAAATTCTTCTATGTCTATGGGCGCCACTCACGTGTTTGTTGGATAATTGCACTGGTCACTTTAAAAGCGGAAGTTGAATACGAGTACAATGTCATTTGAAAAAGGCTCGGACGAGCCGAAACGTTATGGCGGCATTGAGGATTAAATAATTTTTTGCACTTACAAATTTGGTCCGTGTCCGTTGTTGCAGGGAAGAACCTTCAAGTTCAACGCGGAAAGCAGTGATATATATATATATATATATATATATATACATACACACACACATTCTTTTTTACACTAGAAGGGCCTCCTTTCAGTGCAAAACCTGAGCCTGACCAAACGCGCACAACCTTACTCTATAGTGCAAGAATTTGCTCTCGTGCATGGCAGCCTAAAGTGCGGCAGCACAGAGAGCGGGGAAAACAGGATCATAGCTTAGTAGATATGGTACTGTCCTGCTCTTTCACACGAGGCAGCAGAGCAACTTCTTTTGCTGCGGTACGTTGCATCAAACGTTAGTATAGCTGCCTTTAATGTTTCCGCAGTATTTCACAGTGTCAGGAAAATCAGTAATTTTACAACTTTGACTGAATACAAAAATGCACACATTTTTTTGTATTTTATTACCATTTATTCTGTTTTTTTTTTTATTTCCCTTTTGTTAATATCACCATGGTCAAAGGTCACCTGATATCACTTCCTTTGTTATCAGGGTCAAATGGCATGTGATGTCACTTCCGCTAACCCTGTCATTTTGGTGAATCAATATCAGTAAGTTATGTACTCTGCATCCCACTAGACGAGTTAGTCACTGATCAGCACTGCTTACTTCACTTGAGTTTATACACATTTGTCAGCATAGGCTCAGCCGTACTCGCCGACCATAATCAGCACTGTTTTTGCGGTCCAAAGTCTGGATGTGTATCGATCACAAACGATATTTGGCTACGAAGTTAAGCTCCTATAAACAAAATTGGCTTTTTAACATCAATATTTTGTTAAATGTGTTTCAAGAATCCACCTTCTGACACTAATTTGCCCGTATTGTGTAAAAGTAGGTAGGAGTAGAGCATATTATCGCCTTCGTTCTCCCCATGGGTCCAGAGGTGTCAAGAGGAGCCTTATTTTTAACAGATAAAATGTTCCTGTCAGCTGTTTTGAGGTCCTTTCTGAAGTTGGGAGCCGGAGTGAAACTGATCGGTGGTGGAATGTTATTCCAGAAAAAAAATGCAGAGCTAAAGATAGCAGTAGTAAGAACAATATAAATGTTGGAATACAATATAATCTACAGCAGTGGTGTAGGTTCCCCATCCCACCCAGGAAAGACAGCACAAGCAGCAGAAGGAGCAGCAGAGTTTCCACGATTCACACAACACATACACCACAGATGCACTAGCAAAAGCACGGTCAGCAGCAAGGATTGCTTCACAGACTGAGCTTAGGAATTGGAAAATGCAGGGCTTTGTTACAGACACGCACAAGTACAACCCAGTCACCCGCAGTCCAAACCTGCATCACATACAGAAGGCCAAAGCTCTCAATCTTCCCTGATCCCATGCAAGAGTACCACTTCCATTCTAGATTGTTAGTACTATTCGTAGCTTATTGGAACCAGGGCTCAGGAAGAAGAGGCCCAGATATTTCGAGGTCCTGTCAGAAAACGGACAAAGTTTCAGGATGCCACACTTGGAACCTTGCAGGCAGCCCTGTTTGGCCTCAGAATCTAACTTACTGCAGAAAATGAGACATGTCGACTTCGTTTCCTCTCTGCAGTTGCTCTGTGTTTGCGGTCAACCATGCCGCACTGCACAGGAGGCAGAATAACGCGGTAAAATATGCCACAGAAAGATCTGCACGTGGGCCAATTCAGTGTATTGGGCTCCCCTGTGGTGGCTCTCCCATTATTGCCCCATTGTAAAAAAAGAAGGATCTACCCGTTATCTGAGGGAGTCTCTGCATACCAAATGCTTTTTAGAGAGCATGGCACTGTAAGAGAAGCGTCTGGACCAAACATCTCTGGTAGTCATCACGCTCCACCACTAACAACTCTATAATGTGCGATTGAACAAACAGTGCTACAAATGTTTATCAAGTTTGTGCAATTTTAATGTGGAATTACAAAGAATAAATGATGATCACTTCAAATTGCATGGTATAACATATGGGATAAAGTACCCCCCTGAAATGCATAATAAGGATACTGCACATCACCAAAGGGTTTCATGACCATATAGATTTCTAAGGTTATGGAACGCTCAGGTGACGTGCAATATGCTTATGTATGGCACGGACTACTTAATTCCTCATAATACGTGGTGACACCCTTACCTTTCCTACTTCGAACCAACCACTAAAATCCTTGGAGCTTGATTCACAAAGGGCTTCTGCACTAGTGGCGGAGGCCCCGCACTCGTGGGGGAGTCTCCACATTCGGGCAACTGCGGGGCCTCCACCATGGGTGGAGTGGCCCTTTGTGAATCAGGCCCATAGACGTTTAAGTTTATGGAACTCGGAGGTGGCTTGCAATATGTATATGTATGGCACAGACTACTTAATTCCTCATAAGTGGTGACACCATCACCTTTCCCAATTCGAGCCAACCACTAAAATCCTTGGTGCGTAGCTCTCCCCAATGAAAGAGAGCATGTTTGCAAACGGAAAGAATAAAAACTGATTTTCTTGTGCAAAATTAAAAACACCAAAAAAGCGGTTAGATATATGTTGCAAAACATATATTAGAAGCAGTTCATAAATATCTCCTTTCTGCACTCACTGTACAGCTAGAAAAACAGCAGAAGAAAAAAAGCAACGTTTTGTTTTAGTTCTTTAAACAATATATTGAGGGATAATGCTTTTTAAACAGGGTGGAAAGACTTGAAAAAACACCCCAAGAAATAGCGTTAAGTCTTGGGGGTCAACTATTTAGACAGCCCCATCTGGTTTTAACTTGCTGTATAATTGGTGTCCAAAACATGGTTAACATATCTAGAGAGAAACAAATCGATTGGCAAAACATTTAGGGTGGTAATTTTCGATGCCATCAAATCCAGAGTTGGAAGAAGAACCCAGATCTTCAAATATATAAGTGTGTAGGTAGATCTTGTGAAACACTGCAGCTGGTTTTACTGCACTGCATCAAAAGTGCAAACCTCCTTCTGACTTCCTACTAAATCTGGTGTCTGAAGGACAATCTATGGAGATTGTTCTAGCCCAAATGTTTACAGCACCAGCCTGTTAGTGATTTCCTCATAGGCAAGCAGAAAACGTTCAAGAGTTCGCATTACAATTCTTCTGAGTGCGATATAGTAGAGAAGATGTCACAGCTGACATTGAATGACCGGAGGAAAGAAGTACATTCATCATGCTCTCACCCTACTCAAGACGGGGTCATTTTTTTTCTTCACCTTTGTAGTTCGACAGCTTTTATTCAGCTGGCGAGGGTATTGCAGGGTTAAAAAAAAACACAAAAAAAAGTGGTAGGTAACCTACTCTTAACTTGTGTTTCCTCTGAAGATTCCTGCATTGCTAAAGGCCTCCATAACGTGCCTGTTGCAGATCATGCATGTATCTTGCAGGTTGCAGACTCCAGTGCCAGCACAATAGCTCATGGCCTTGAAGAGACAGAATTACAAAAGGCGAGCAATGGACACTTTCCTACTCTCCCCCTTTAATAAAAGTATGGATTTAGGCAACCTCACCTTCCCCTGCCGCCAAAGCCCCTGCCTCAAGACCCTATCCAGCCCAACGCCTCCTTGTACTCTTAAAGGAAGGCCATTTGGTTTTCACCTCACCCCCCAACCCCTCCTACAACCGTGAGGACTCATTGCAACTGAACACAAAAAACGAGGCTCCTTTTCTCCCCTGCCAACCACCATGTGATTAATGATAAATCAGCAGCTTCTGTTACAGCTCTATAGAACTTTATTCAGATTAGTTTAGTTCAACAATTGGAATTCTCCTGCCAAACGTGGTTTTGATCAAAATTGAAGTAAACACTGCACATCTGTAGTGGTCCGTGGTAGGAGCGCCAGCCGGGCGGTGACGTGGGGCGGGGGGTAGTAAACCACAGATTACGGCCAAATACAGGTAAGTAAACATTTAAATAAATAAAACGAATTTCGTTGCGTGCACTCCATCGCATTTGGCGATGCAGCGCTCACTCCACTCGCGACGAAAAGCGTCGCCTAGCGAGTGCCGCCTTGGAAATTCCAACGCGCAGAATTGCTGACATTGCGCGTTCTCTTCGGTGGCGAATAGATCTAACCAAGGCTCTCCCCACTGTCGAAAGAGTCCTTGCGCCACCTCCGAGTGAAGACGCCATTCGTGATCCATCATGCAGCTGAGTTCGTCCGCCCTGGCGTTCAGAGAACCTGCCAGGTGTTGAACCACCAGGGATATGCCCTGATGTTCCAGCGATGTCCAGAGGCGAAGGGCCTCTTGACATAGGGTCCACGACCCCACCCTGTTTGTTGCAGTACCACATGGCGGTGGTGTTGTCCGTGAACACCTGCACTACTCTCCCCCGGACAGAGGGAAGGAATGCTTTCAGTGCAAGACGAATCGCCCAGAGCTCCAGAAGGTTGATGTGAAGCCCGGACTCCGCCGGAGACCAGAGTCCTCTGATCTCCGCCTCTCCCATGTGGCCACCCCATCCCAGAAAGGATGCGTCCGTTACCACAGTGTGGTCTGGTTGGGGAAGGGAGAGGGATCTGCTATTGACCCAATCCTGATTCGTGAGCCACCACTGCAGTTGTCGTGCAGTGCCCTCCGAGATCTGGATGCAATCTGAGAGATTCCCCTGATGCTGCGCCCACTGGAACTTCAGGTCCCACTGCAGAGCCTGCATATGCCACCTGGCATGATCGACCAGCAGGATGCAGGAGGCCATGATTCCCAGCAGCCTCAGAGTCATTCTGACCGAAACCCGGGATAGAGGCTGAAAGATCGGAATCATAGCCTGAATATCCCGGACTCGCTGTTCGGGAGGATAGACCCGAAACCGCGTCATGTCCAGAACCGCTCCAATGAAGAGGAGCTTCTGAGAGGGAATCAGGTGTGACTTCGGCACATTGATGTAGAACCCCAGCGAATGCAGGAGGTCGGCCGTAGTCTGGAGGTGGGTGACAACTGCCTGGGGCGAGCCCGCCTTCAACAGCCAGTCGTCGAGATAGGGGAAGACTGAAACCCCTGATCTGCGCAGATGAGCTGCGACCACCGCCATCACTTACGTGAACACCCGAGGGGCGCTGGTAAGGCCAAAGGGGAGCACAGTAAATTGAAAATGCTCGTGGCCTACCGTGAACCGCAGGTAACGCCAGTGGGCCGGCAGGACGGGGATGTGAAAAGAAGCGTCCTGCAAGTCCAACGCTACCATCCAGTCTTCCGGGTCGAGGGCAGACAAGACCTGAGCCAGCGTCAACATTTTGAACTTCTCCTTCTGGAGGAAGCGATTGACGTCCCTGAGGTCCAAGATAGGACACAGGCCCTTGTCCTTCTTGGAGACCTGAAAGTAGTGGGAGTAACAACCACGACCTACTTCTGGGACAGGAACGCGCTCGATGGCTCCCTTGACCAAGAGCCGTAACTTCCTGCTAGAGAAGGGCCAGATGATCCTCCGACATGCGGTGGTATCTCGGTGGCATGGCTGGAGGGGTAGTCTCGAAGGGGAGGGAGTAGCCACTTCGTACTATCTGCAAAACCCACCTGTCCAACGTGATGGCGAATCTTGCCGCCCACTGGCATTTGACGGGCCTGAAAGGTCAGACTAGGAGGGTTTGGAGGCTGCTGCAGAGGTGGGTTTAGTGGACTGGCCGCTGGCCCCCGGAACCACGACGGTTGTTCCCACGTCCCCGGCCGCGCGAAGGTTGGGTAGCTTGCTGCGGCCTGTGGCTCTGGGTGGGACGTAGTGGGGCACCCCTTCCGTAGCCACGAAAGCAGACTGTGCAGGGCGGGTGGAGAGGCCCAAGGACTTGGCCGTAGCCCAGGAGTCCTTGAAATGCTCTAGAGCGTCGTCTGCTTTGTCGCCAAAAAGGCGACGGCCATCAAAAGGCATGTCCATCAAGGTGTTCTGGACATCCCCTGAAAAGCCAGTGGACCTCATCCAGGCGTAGCGACGAAGCGGTACCGATGTGGAAATATTTCTGCCCAGAGAGTCGGCGGTGTCCAGTACACAACGTATCGTAAACCCTGCTGCATCCCTCCCGGCGGCAACAGCCTGGGAGAGCACTGCCCGGGCCTCCTCCGGACACTGGGGCAGCACCTGCGCCACCGTATCCCACACCGAGTGGGAATAACGGCCCAAGAGACATGCAGTGTTTACGGACCGCAGTCCTAAGCTGGCGGAAGAGAACATTTTCTTGCCAAGGTGGTCCAGCTTCTTGGATTCCCTTCCCGGTGGAGCGGTAGGGAAGGCGCCTTTGGAAGTGGAGGCTTGGACTACCAAGCTCTCCGGGGTGGGGTATTGGGAGAGGAAAGTGGGATCGCCCGGAGCTGGGCGGTGGCGTCGGGCAATCATCCTGTCCACGGGAGCCCCCGTGTTGGGCCTGGACCACGTGCCCAAAAGGACGTCGGTGAGGGCGTCATTAAACGGCAGCAGGGGCTCTGAAGAGCTCGCCGCTTGTTGAAGCACCTCTGTCAGGAGGTTAGTCCTGACCGCCACCATAGGAAGCTCGAGGTTGAGAGCCTCAACCGCCCATTGCAACACTACTGCGTATGACTATCCCTCCTCCGTAGCCACAGTAGGAGGAGACAACATGCCAAGGTCAGGGGAAGTATCAAGACCACTGGCATCCCCCAGTTCCTCTCTCCAGTCCTGGTCAGAACCTAGCTGATCCGTTAAAGGGTCACCTGACCCCTCCCAGTCCTCCTACTCTTCGTCTGGATGCCACTCAGGTTGAAAAGGGGCTTCAGGCGCGAACAGGGGCACAAAGACCCCGCTCGATGCCGGATCCGGCGTCAGATGACGCCGGTCCGGCTCCGTGTCCCCTTCAAGGTGGAGGCCGGGGTCTACGCCGGGGGGCTGACGTGTGTCGAGTGCGGTAGTGGTGCTAGAGGAAGCGGCACCGGTGGAGGCGTGACTAGGTCAACCGGCGCCGATCCGGATCCAGGCCTGGATCCAAGGGGGGCCTGCGGCGCCGGGACCGGAGCCGCCGGCAGCGAAGACCTAGGCCCCCCAAACTGAGTCCGCGCGGCTCGAAGACGCGCCGGCGGGGTCGGTCCGCCCAAAGATGGCATGCATCGCCTCGTAGAACATACGAAGCTGGGCGGCAGTCGCTCCGGGTCCCGGAAAGGGAGGGAAATTGAGTCGGCTCTGCAGGCTCCGAGCACGGAGCCGCGGCAGGGGCACCACCCGCGTGCCTCGTCGGATCGGCCGACCGACGAGGGAAAGTCGAAGAGCGACGAAGCTTCTTCGACTTCTTATGCTTCGACTTACCCGACCCAGAGTGCGAAGACTTCGAACCAGAATGGTGGTGGCTCCGCGACCGGTCCCTCGACCTCCCACTCGACCGGGACCTCGAACGGCGCGGAGCAGACTGCCGGTGCTCAAGCAGCTTTCGGGACCACTCCCGCAAAGCCTTCGGCGCCATCGACCCGCAGTCGGAGCACAACTTGGGGTCGTGGTCGCGCTCCAGGCAAAAAAGACACACCCGGTGCGGATCTGTCACCGACATCATGCAATGACCAGAACCGCAGGCCTTGAAACCGGGCATCCCTCGTGCACCTTCGGAGTCGAAGACTCGAAAAAGAAGTCAACAAAAGTCGAGAAAAACTTAATCAAAAAATGACTGAGGTACCGCTCTTCCCGGATCTGCGCTGGCTGGCGCGGAAAAAGAAATAACTGACGTCAGCGCACGAGGGCGGCGTCTAAGTAGCTGCCGCGACGTAATCCCGGCGACCACGACGACGGACGCAGAGCCGACCGACGCCACCTTCCAACGCGCAAAGGTACTGCTGCCGAAAAAACATTCCGGAGCCAGTCTGACGTCGGGGGTAATTCTAAGGTAAGGAATCTATAACTAACGTGTTTCTTTCAGATTGTTCACTTAGTTCACAGAACATGCCTGAAATAGGAGACATGCTGTTGGAGACGCAGCTTTAGAATTGTTCACTTTCCTGCACAGAAGGCAGAATGTATGGCCTTTATCTCTGCTACTACAAGTCCCTGGAATAAACTAGTCCCTAAAAACATTCCTTTCTATTTGTTTGAATTGTAAATGTAAAGGGTTTCCAGTCTGTGTCAAAGTAGTAACCTCATTGTTCTGACTGACATTGTTAAATATTTTAAAATCTGTATTAAAAGATGATCTTGGAGTTTCACTTATAAGGTAAGCAGAATATATATATATATATATCTTCCAAACATGTGCCCTGAAGCATTGAAGCACGCCACTCCACGAAGGTAAGTTCATCCGAACACTTTATTTCCAAACCGGCTTTTCCATTCTGATTCTTCAAATCCCTTACGCGTTTCGGAGCTGCTGCTCCTTCATCCGAGGGAAGCCTGAAAAGGCACAGAAATGCGCTGCACACATTGCGCTAATTAATGTCACCTCGCCCTCTAGTGGGCCTTGCAAGATAGTCTTGCCTTCTGGGGTTTGTAGTCCCTCATGTAGTGCAGCGATAATTTTTACCCATGTGGGTTCCGTGTACTAGCAGGTTAAATTTCAATATTTTAACAAGCCCTCCAGTGGGCCTCAGAACTTCGTGCCAGTTAGCAATGCTAAAACCTTCGTGCTGCTAACAGGAAAGAAAAGTTCAACCTTGCAGACCTTTGTGATTTAATGGCGGTGCAATCCTCCGCGGCCGGGCTGCCGCGTGATAGTTCTTCCAAACATGTGCCCTGAAGCATTGAAGACGCCACTCCACGAAGGTAAGTTCATCCGAACACTTTATTTCCAAACCGGCTTTTCCATTCTGATTCTTCAAATCCCTTACGCGTTTCGGAGCTGCTGCTCCTTCATCCGAGGGAAGCCTGAAAAGTCACAGAAATGCGCTGCACACATTGCGCTAATTAATGTCACCTCGCCCTCTAGTGGGGCTCGCAAGATAGTCTTGCCTTCTGGGGTTTGTAGTCCCTCATGTAGTGCAGCGATAATTTTTACCCATGTGGGTTCCGTGTACTAGCAGGTTAAATTTCAATATTTTAAACAAGCCCTCCAGTGGGCCTGAGAACTTCGTGCCAGTTAGCAATGCTAAAACCTTCGTGCTGCTAACAGGAAAGAAAAGTTCAACCTTGCAGACCTTTGTGATTTAATGGCGGTGCAATCCTCCGCGGCAGGGCTGCCGCGTGATAGTTCTTCCAAACATGTGCCCACTGGAGGGCTTGTTAAAATATTGAAATTTAACCTGCTAGTACACGGAACCCACATGGGTAAAAATTTGCAGTCATTTGACACTATAAAATGTAGGATTACAAACGTTCACTAGTCATTCTCCAAAATTATTGTAAGGAGAACAATCAGGGAAAAAAAAAAATCAAGAGAAAACTCAAGTGATCACCTTCTCAAAATGAAAATTAAGCATCCATTCCATTTCTATGTCAATCTCTTCATATTAGTTGGGGGTTGAATATCTTGCATTCGGCCACCCCAAACACATGCAAACGCAGGTCCAAAACCAGTGGGAATTAGATTTGCGCTTGCAAAAGCAGAACACCATTTGGCAAGCACATCTCTATAACCCCTGCTCAGAGTTCTAAATGCTAAGTATCTCCCATCACTAACATACGACCTCAAAGCATTTCCTGGAAACTTAAAGCACAACTTAGGCTACAATTTGGCCAACCTGAACAATCACTGGGTCAAAAAATTGCACTAATAAAATTCTGCTCTAAACTTTATCAAGCTGAAAGGTTCCTTGAAATACAACCATGGTTAGGAATTTACCTGCTCTTAACATACTAGTTGGTCCCTCATAATCTACTCTACACTCAACGATCTACAAATGGTACCACCTTGGGACCTCAATATATCATGAAAAATTTCAACAATGTCTCAAGACTACAATTTCAAAATGTAGAGTCACGGACTTTAAGATACTATACTGCAGGCAAAGCAACATAACTTGTTCACAGTTGCATCTCATGAAAATCCAGCACCACAGGGGCACCTAGATTCACCCTCTTCTGGGAAACTTCAATGCCTAAGGCTGTGCTTTGAACTATTTGGTGAGAAAGTGCACAAATGGAAATACAAAAGAGCAAACTCTGCCTGGCGTTTGTTCCTACTGTAACAGTTTGTGCATGTTTTGTGTGTGGACTCCGCCTTCATTAGAGCGAAAGACCTCTGTCCACTAATGTGGGAAATGCACATTAACCGTTAATCAGCTATATCTCATACAGATGGAAGGTTAATTGCCAGATTTGTTAATTTTTTGGGCCAATGTTCTTGATGCTACAGACCAATTATATGATACAAAGTCACGTGCTAATGCCTAGCATGTTTTTAAAATTATACGAGTCTTATATAACTCACTGACTGCTTTTTATCGTTGTAATATATTTTAAGCCCATTACAATGATTGTTCATAAGGTCCATATAAGTACTTTGAAATGGTTTTAATTAACTATTAAATAAAGTTTATTATACTAGGCCCAGGGGAAACTTTGGCTACACCGGCGTAATCTCATGGTTTTTCCAGCATTTCAAGATATGCTTGTTACATGAAATTCCCAATATTAAGACATTATGCCACGTCGCATAATTTCAAGTCGTCGGGTACAAATCCCATTGCAGGAGCACAGGAACAAGGAGAACAAACAAAACATATGGCTGTTCATGGGATTTGTGCTTTTCGCACTAATTTCTTTAAGCGTGAAATGCGTTCTGGCGTTCATATTGGACACCAGGAGACATTTTTTGCTAAAATATAGCACTAAATGCTAGATTTAGTTGTTATATTTCATATAGGTACCCTGATATAGGTCTAGGTATCATAACCCTTCACCTACATTCTCTCCTATACTACATACATAACGGATTTGGAGGACTGACCTTTTACCTAGTTACAATACTACACATAAGTACGTAGGGTTTTTCCCTGGACACTGGCCTCATAAATTATGCATGAGGAATCTTAGTTTCTTGGAATCACAGCAGGACCATCATCTCCTGCATAATAACGGTGTATAAAGTTCATTCCCGACGTCATCCTAAGTCAGACACTGGCACAGCAAGGTAGAACCCCTGGGGATACCTTGGGGTATATAAACACCACATCTTGCTGAGATGGAGAGGACATCACGACTTCCATGCCGACACACTCACGCAAGACGCTGAGGTTCCTGCATGCAGATACTCCAGATCGCAGTGGTCTGACATCCCTTGCGGGGTGTTCAGCTCGAGACTAGAATGGGGTCCCACAGTCTCACATCAGGTAATGGGGTTGGCTTTATCCTAGAGGGATTCTTGGCTTTACACCTACTCACATGCTAGGTACACTTAGGTTCATCTAGTTAGGGTGCATCGTAGGAGTACGCATTTTATTGTCATGTATTTTATATACTCGCCTATATTTAGGATTTTAGCAAAATGGTAGAAACCTACCATCTGTTTACTTTTAGTGCTGCTACTCATTTACATATGCTACTGTCTACTGGTGATTTCAGTGCACTTATTTTACGCTACAATAACGACTGTTCAATAAATACTTATTGAAAACGCCCCAACCGTTTATTCTGTGTATCGCTCTGAGAACAAGTCAGCACGAGTGACTGAGCGAAAAGTAAGTTACTGTTTCCACGGTCCTGAGGGATCAGGGTTGTCATGTTCGATAGTTGCCAAGAACTATGCTCTCCTTGGTAAGAGGAGGTTATAGTGGCATTGCGAGCTAGCTGGTACACAGGCCAACATACCCGGTGGGGGTGTCTGGAATCAGTCTGGACACCAGTCCCGCAGTGTATGTTGTCTAAACGCGCAGATCCTATATAGGTCTTATAGGAACTACACGACATGGCGCCGCCAACGTTGGTATTGGCACTTAACAGTCAAATCTGAGTAGTTCAGTCGTGCTATTCTCAGACCCCTACTCACATTTCCCCAGAGACGTCTGGAGTGGGAGGGAACAAATCCGCCGCAGCAGAGTAGGACAATTCCTATGTATTAGCGGTTGGTTTAATCAAGCTTGAAGGATACAGTGTTCCTAATTGTGCATAACACCTTATCTCAGTTCCCTTGAAAAGCTCTCCTTTCTAAAAATAATGACCGAACAGGGAGACGTAGATGTAGGGAGTGCACTAAACTTCTCAGCCGAAGAAGACGATGCAATATACATTTCAGATAATGTAGAAATGCCGTCACCCTAAAACTAGTAGCATATGGTGTTACAATTAGGGGTGGGCAAGTGACTTTCGTGATTGAGGCACACGAATCACATAGAACAGAGGTATTCTATTCATGGATTAAATTCCCGCAGGCAAATGCACAAACAAAAACATTTCACTACTATGTAGAAGAAGTAATACCAAATGAGTATAGTCCGTATGAGGACATTGAAATTCCACTCACTTACGAAGAACACCTCTTCTGGTTTAAAGGCGCAACATGGCCAGTTTTAGCGGCATACACACCACATATTGACAATGCCAAGAGGAGACTTACTTGTACAGCATAAAGAATTAAGACTTTACAGAAATATGACACAGTTTGTGTTGAGAACAATCACACTTCAGCCCGCACCGGCTACACAACCAGGACCAGTCCAAACTCCTACAACAAAAATTACACCTCAGACACTGCACGCAGTAATGGGTAAAATGCCCACAAAACGTGAACAAATGCCCTTCTGGATAGCACAGAAAATTACACAACTGGAGGCAGTGTTTCCACACACTGTTCCTAAGGAAAAGCATAGAATACTTACTATTTGCTTGCCAATGGGGATAGCTCCCTCTATAGAGGGTTGTGCCTCTTGGGGCACAGTCTTCGCTGCAATATATACCAGGACTCATGGTATCCCTTCTTTAGCGGTAATACCAGATGTATTAAGACAAATACAGAATGAGTATGGAGCAGAGCCTGCTCTAAACTAGGGGATGAAGTTGTTAAATAACTTTGCCCAGGTATCTGCGATATTGGCAAATATTAAAGGAGAAGCAGCATCAGTGGCAATACGCCAACGCCTGAGAGAGTACACTCCATTACAATAGGAGACCGAACTACCTAAAATAATTGAAACTGCTTATGCAGAGTTAGGTAGAGAGTCTGGGAGCTGGACCTGTAAAACCCCAACTAATGGGGAGTTCCGATAAAGACCAGGCATGGCAAACACCAGTTTCTTCAAAGAAGAAATGGGACAATAATAAACAACAAAAGAACAGATCTCACTCCAGGGGAAGGTCTACTCAGCAGGAGCCCCCAGAAAGGAGATATAATCTTAGGAATAGAGATAACATTAAAAAACCCGACGGGTATCATGATACTCATTCCTCTCAGGGTCCATCAAAAAACTCCGAGAGGGAAGGACGGTTAGAACAAAGACAAGAAGAGCGTACAAAGTCCAGAGACAAGCAACGCACTTCAGACTACGCTTCAAAGAAAGAAGAAAAACCTAAAGCAAAACCTCAATTTAAAATGAAGGTAGCAGGTCTCAAAGTTAGACATACCCAGAATTCTGAGGACTCAGCTACTGAACGGGGAATGGGCTCTGGCGATGCTAGACAGCGCGGCAGAGGTAACAATAGCTCGCCGGAACCTGATGGAATTTCTGGTGACAGCGGAGTTGAGTGAGTATATCACGGTAGAAACACCTGATACTAGGGTGAGTGTCCCACACAAGTTACATGAAATAACACTCCAAATGGAGGGGGACAAGCCGAGACAAGTTAAGGGTCTCTTTTGGGAGAACCTGACTTTGGGCTATGACATCCTATTAGCGGAAAAAGATTGGCCGCCTACTATTGTTATGGAATGCCCAAAGGGGGAAACTGTCATTATTCCAGCTTTCTCCGACCTAGTCCCCGCACACCTAAGACACACACATGCACAGGAGTGGGCGGTAGCCCTTGCTCCAGCATTATACCGCAACCACGTAGGGTGGGATGAAGCGTCACCCCACCACGTAATTCCAATAAAAACTAACCCAACTCCACAAAGACAGTATCCCATAAAACAGGAAGCTAAAAAACAGGTCAGGGAGATCTTAGATCAACTTGAATACCAGGGTGTAATTGAACCATGCACCTCATCAATGAATAATCCTTTGTTTCCTGTAATGAAAACCGACAATTCATATCGTCTAGTTTTAGACTATAGACACCAGAACTTGTGTACAAAGACATTTGCGGTTCAGAATGCCTACAGTACCGCATTCATGAACAACATTGTGCGGAAAAAATACAAAACATTAGATATCTCAAATGGATTTTTCTGCCAAAACATAGCGCCTGAAAGCAGATATTTAACAGCCTTCTCAGCGCTAGGGTCCCAGGGTCAATTTTGTCGACTCCCCCAAGGGTATAAGAATAGCCCGGGGTTATTCTCAAGGAGGGTAACAGAGTTACTACAGAATCTGGATGAAGAAGCATTATCCTATGTAGATGATATTTATCTGATGGATGATGACTTAGGGGAACACTTGATCAGGGTGAGCACCATAATTTTGGGTTTCGCCTCCGAGGGCTACAAATTTAATTTAATAAACAAATCAAAAATAGCCCACCTCAATGTCCTATTTTTGGTATATGAGCTTTCAAGTGAAGGCAAAAGCCTGGCAGCCCACTTTTTAGAAAAGTGCGCACTGCTACAACCTCCAAAATCATTAAAAAAACTTACAGTCCATACTGAGATTTGTGAATTTTGGCAGAACATACATTTTGGATTACGCAGAGAGAGTAAAACCTTTCTACGACCTAATAAGACCTGACTTTTCAGTTAGACAATGGACACAGGAACACACTAATATACTTTGTTCCCTACAAGCTGCTATATCAAAACATTTACAAACACGCGTAAACGTACGCAACCTGGTGATCCGCGTAGTCGCAGGTCAATCTGGGTACACTTAACCTTTAATGAAGGTGAAACGGTACCGATTGCATATAAATCGCATTTGTACACCAACACAAATGCGTTTTGCTCCTATAGAAAAAATTCTGACAGCAGTACAGACTGCTGTAGTGAGAAAGAGCACTAGCTCAAGGGAAACGAATAATTGTCGTGACCCCGGTACCGGCCTTAGAGGCCGCCACAAAGGCAAGCATCCCAAATGCAAAAGCGTTACATCCAAGATGGATACAATGGGCTAATTCTCTCACTGCAACAGATGTAGAATACAGATATGACCCTAGTTTAAAAACACAAGCATTCCTGCAATATGAACAAGAATATCCTCTACCAAATGAAATAATGCCTCTAGATCGGTATGAATACATTTATACTGACGGATCTGCTCAACCGGCCATAGGGAGTAAGCAACAATACAGTGCAGCATGTGCTATTGTAAAAGGTAGGATACAGGATGGCAAGTTCCGTCCAAGCTGTACAAAAACACAGTCTCTAGGAGACTGCACGGCTCAGTTGGCAGAATTAAAAGCACTACTACTGGCATTGATAAATACGGATCCAGAATTCCCCACACTAATAGTGTGTGATTCCTTTTACTGTGTCCAGTCGCACAACGAATATCTCCACTATTGGGGACAGAATGGGTACAGAGATGCAAAAGGTGGCACAATTAAACATAGGAAACTATGGGAACAGGTAGAGTTGAAAAACGAACTACCAAGGGCTCACGTGATACACACACCGAGTCATCAACGTGATGGTGTTCACGTTGAAGGGAATTCATTGGCTGATGAAGCAGCGAAGGGGGCAGTACGCACTGCGTCCGTAGCTGCAATCGCCCGTTCAAAAACTAGGGCAGACGGTAGCACAATGGTAGCTGTGATTGCTTCACGCAACAGCAAAGCACTACTTAAAGGTTTTCCACTCAAGTACTCCTACAAGTTCGATGCAAACAACGTTCCATTTGCTCAGATTCCTGGAGTGGGGGATAGAGTGATACCAAACATGGATCGCAGGTTAGGTTTAATCTTGGCTGCACACGAAGGTCTGGGTTCTGCGCACGCAGGAGTTACGGCGACAGTTTTTTTACTGAAAACGCTATTGGTGGCCAGGGTTAACAAAGCAGACCAAAGACTTTGTCTTAAAGTGCGATAACCGTCAACAGATAAAAGGGTCCACCGTAGCTCGCCCAGCACAGACACCATTGTTAATGCTCGCGTGCATTTACCTGGACCACTGCGGCTCCTTACAATCAGACGGGGCTTATAAGTATATCATGGTTGCAGTGGATTCCTGTTCAAGATTCTTATGGGTTTGGCCTCAGCGCTCGGCTGATGCCTGAACTGTTATAAAAGATTTGTGAGTCTTTATAGGGACATACGCAGTTGGTACATTACATTCTGACCGTGGTCCCGCGTTCAGCTCTAGGGCTTACAAGGAAGCCATGGGAGGTTTGGGTGTAGCATTGCAGTACTTCTCTCCGTACCATCCCGAGGGAAATTCGGTTGTGGAGAGGAAAAATCGAGACTTAAAGCAATCTTTAACACCTAGGGTATTAGGCTCGGGTGGTAGTTGAGTCAATCCCCTATTTGGGGTCCAGCGGGCCCTTAATAACCAGCCAAGAGGCTCTCTGGGAGGTGCAACTCCTTACGAGGTCCTGTTTGGGACAAGAATGTGGGTACCTGATCTCGATTGTGAAGGCACAGTGGCGGATGAAAAACAGTTTGACATCAATAAACGTTTGGCTGTTTTACAGGATCTGAATGAATCCAGAGCCTCCTTAAGTAACGTCGAGACAAAGAAAAGCGCCACTGGGGAAGTCAAGTCAGCCACGGCAAGACCTGCCTGGATCCCTAAAGTTGGGGATCTGGTCAGAGAAAAAATTGTGGACAAAAAAAAGAATACGGGCCATCCTATCGAAAGCCTGTACCTGTCCTGGCCGTTGAAGGATCAAGAACTGTACTTCTACCGCCTCTTGCCGGAAAAGAAAAGAGATTTGTCTCAATCGATCTGATCAAACCACACTATGTGGCAGATACTAAATAGTAGGCCTCGTGGGCTCCTGAGTAGCCGACGTCCTCCTCTCGCAACAATACAGGAAGTTCAAACTGAAAGACTCATAACATTTGAAGAGCCACCTTTACAAAGCAACGGAATCAATAACAATGCAATGGAACTAGTTCCCCTTGACACAAACTCAAAATCAAAGTGAAAGACAAATTTCAATTCAAGCTAATAAAGATATCTACGTCAACATGCCTCAACAAGAGCAATCCATAAGTTCAACAAAACCTGCAGAGCTACCAAAGATAGATCGAACTGCATCTGGCTATTTCATCAACTTCGATACCTTCTCATTGGATCCAAGTGAACCTGAAACGACGCCAGCCCACATTTCTCGCAAACAACGGATAAAAGACTTAACATTTAAAAAAAAACAACTTTAGTATCACCTTGGCTAGAACTTTGGATAATCACCGGTATCTTATTTCTTCTTTTCTGGTTAGGATTAGTAATAACTTTCCACTTGCTCATCAATGGAACTCATCTTCAACAGAGCTCTGCAATGTCAAAAGTAAACTTAATTTTAAAACCTCATGTTTCATCTCATCGTGAACAAAGACTTGTCCTTCGTGAACATTTCAGCAGTTCCTATACCGGATGGTATAGTGTGGGACAAAGTAAATTTTGATATATTTAGACCGACCAAGCTTTTAAAAATTCCACATTTGTTTAAAATTTCATTGAACGATATCATTACCTCCAGTACATTTTCTGATGATTGGGATTTTGAAACTGTTAATAACTTATTGTCTGATTTAGAACAATCTGCTGCATTTTCTAGCACTGAAATGTTAGAGGATACATCAGATTTTGACAAAATGTATTGTTACCAACATTATGGTCATAATTTCTTGCATAAATCTAGCAAACCCAGAAATGTTTTCACATACCACCAGTGGTAACATTGCCCTACACCACCGAAAGGTAGTTCAAAAACATTTGCACAGAAATTCTCATATTTTTCAGGGTTTAACACTTCTGATCCAACCTTGTACTACTATAAGGTTGAACCAATATCTGAACAGAAAAATATGTTAACAAACACCAAACAGATTTACTCTGCTTCCTTTATCACCCAGCTGTCTGAACAGGGTTTTGACTTATGGATGGACACTGTAGACTTGAAATCAATCTGGGGTTCTAGGTACGGGCAAGTCCAGGGGCCTGAAGCACTCTTTAGAGCATACCTCACTCCACAGCATATGATTTTCATGAATGACACTGTGCAACAGACTTCCTGTCTTGGAATAGCCAAGAATAAAAACTTGCACACCTCAAATTCCAACACCTTTAAACACCGAGTGGAATTTTACATCAGAAAGAGGGGCTAAGTTGGATAACAATGCAATACAATAGATCAGACCCCAATTGGAAGAGATGGTTGGTTTGGCCTACTGACACAAACCGATGTCAGTATCCATAGACCAGACCCACGTCATGTACAACGAGAACATCTGGGGGGTAGTGACATCATACAGTGTTGGGAAGTTGTGCCTTGATTGGCTAAAGACCTCAACACTACCCCAGGTGAAGCAACACTTGTCCTTACTCTCAGAGGATGTGGACCTATGGGATTTTTTATTAGGTCCCAGGAAACTGCGTCAGAAGCGCTTTTTGTATGCGGTCTATAACGAACTCTGGAAAATCTCTCAACAAGAAGCTGCAGAGAGATTAAGAGAAATAGATAGAGTTAACCTAGAAAAGGCGTTAGCCATAGTTGACAATGGTATGAATACATTAACATCCAGGATATATTCACTGGGCAACATTGTATCTTCTGCTATGGATGTAATAGAACAGGATTTGTCCATATTGCAACACGGACAGTCGCAATTACGTTCTATTATTCTGTTAAGCTGGACGCTGCAGTCATTGCGCGCCGGTTATGTGTCTTGGCGTTTTATCAACATTACGTAATTTTCTGCATACAATCTAACAGAAAAACAGATGAAAACGGCACAGAGAGGAGCAAAATATACAATGCTGCGTATTGAGAAACTGGATAGGTTACCCTTTACTGTGGCAGAGTCACTGTCCACAGAATGGTTAGTACACGGCCATATAACATTACCGGTCGCAACTTTCCAGTTTCAGTATTGCCTAGAACAGGCAGGCAGATATGAAAAGATGGGTAAGGAATTCATCAGGGAATCCTGGGATTTACCATACAGATTTCGATGCAGGAGTGGGGATATGGAAGTGTTTCTAAGCGGAACTAACTGCGAGAACGCTTTAAGTGGATCCCTCAAATGTCAGGATATTATGCTACACGGAGCTTGTATTGGGTCTGTGGCAAATTTGTCCTGTCACTTGAGGGGTACCCCAGCAGCTGTGATTAACCCGGTATTCAGGCTTCTCGCGAATGGGAGTTAATTGATGCTGAATGATCAAGGTTGTTGTGGGATGCTTCCGGGCATCGCATATCTAGTCAATGTGAGCTCCAGGGTTACTTGCTGTATGCAAGTATTGTTTCCACCAACACATACAGTCAGGGAGGCGCCGTTATGGCCTTCGCTAAATGTTTCCTTTATATGGTTTGATACTCTGAGCAGAATAAAAGCCATGCTTTTACAACGAACCGTGCCCTTAACCTCCGCCCGGGAGACTTTTGATCTCCAGATCGCAAGGTCCTCGGCTGAGATGCACAAGTTACTAACTTGTGTAACGATATATCTGTAAGAGACAGTAGTTAGTGATAGATTCCTTACCTTAGAATATCCCCAGGCGTCAGGCTGGATCCGGAAAAGTTTTGCGTAGCAGTACCCTTGCTGCGTCGGTAGGCGGCGTCGTGCGGCTCCGCGTCCGTCGTCGGCGTCGTGATCGCCGGGATGACGTCGCGGGCAGTACTTAGACGCCGCCCCTGCGCGCTGACGTCAGTTCTGTACACGACTTTCCGCGCCAGGAACGCAGAGCCATGCAAGAAGCTGACACAGGTGTCTGAAAAATACTAGGGCCCTGAAAGGGATGTCCTTAACCCTAGAAATCAGTTCGCAGAACGGGGAGGATGGGTGGGGCGGTAAGGAATCTATCACTAACTACTGTCTCTTACAGATATATCGTTACACAAGTTAGTAACTTGTGCATCTGAAAGAGACACGTTAGTGATAGATTCCTTACCTTAGAATAGATACCCCAGCAATACCAACCCCGGTGGTGGGTCTGCGAACAAAGATCAGACAAGGAAGTCCTGGAGGACAGAACGGCCAAAGAAGCCGTCCCTCCGGACCTGACTGTCAAGGCAGTAATGCTTAGTAAACGTGTGCAGCGAGGCCCACGTAGCTGCCTGACAGATAACCGGCAGCGGAACACCGCGGCCCAAGGCCGTGGTAGCAGCCGTTGCCCTGGTGGAATGGGCACGCAGCCCAACAGGAGGCTCCTTCTTGGCCAAAGAATAGCAGGTCTTGATGCACAAGGTAACCCAGCGGGAGATGGTCCTCTTGTGCACCGCCCGACCCTTTTTGGCGCCCACGTAGCCAACAAAGAGCTGGTCACCCACCCGGAAGTGTTTTGTGCGGTCGATATAGAAGGAGAGCGCACGTTTCGGGTCCAGACGGTGGAGCCTCTCTTCCTTTCTGGAAGGATGCGGAGGCGGAAAGAAGGTGGGCAAAGTGATGGTCTGCCCAATGTGGAAAGCAGTAACCACCTTTGGCAAGAAGGACGGACGCGTCCGAAGAACAACCTTGTCTGGATGAACAGACAGAAAGGGAGGCTTGCAAGATAGAGCCTGGAGCTCACTCACCCGCCGAGCGGAGGTGATGGCCACCAGAAAGGCTGTCTTCAGAGTCAGAAGACGAAGAGGACAGTTATGCAGAGGCTCAAAGGGAGCGCACATTAAAAAGGTAAGAACCAAGTTCAAGTCCCACTGAGGCATTACAAACGGAACAGGAGGGAAGAGGTGAGTAATGCCTTTTAAGAACCTGTTAACAACAGGGGACTGGAACAGGGAGGGCTGATCAGGGAGCCTGAGGAAGGCCGAGATAGCACAAAGATAACCCTTGATGGTACCCAGGGCAGAACCCTGTTGGGCCAGAGAGAGAAGGAACAGAAGGACCTCAGAAAGAGGGGCAGAAAGGGGATCCACAGCCTTTGCTGTGCACCATGCCACAAATTTGTTCCACCTGCAGGCGTATACCACCTTAGTGGAGGGACGCCTGGCTGCCAGAATCACATCACAAACTTCGGGAGGCAAGTCGAAAGGAATCAACTGCCGCCGCTCAATCTCCACGCAAGCAGGTGTAGACTGGACAGGTTCGGGCGGAGGACCGTCCCCTGCTGCTGCGACAGAAGATCCTCCCGAAGAGGCAGACGGATCGGGGGATCTATGCTCATATTGAGTAGCTCGGGATACCAAACTCTTCGAGCCCAGTCCGGAGCCACAAGAATGACTTGGGCCCGGTCGTGCCGAATTTTCTTCAACACTCTGGGTAGAAGTGGTATAGGCGGAAAGGCGTACAACAGACCGCAACTCCACTCGCGACGAAAAGCGTCGCCGAGCGAGTGCAGCCTTGGAAATTCCAACGCGCAGAACTGATGACATTGCGCGTTCTCTTCGGTGGCGAATAGATCTAACCAAGGCTCTCCCCACTGTAGAAAGAGTCCTTGCGCCACTTCCGAGTGAAGACGCCATTCGTGATCCATCATGCACCTGCGGCTGAGGTTCGTCCGCCCTGGCGTTCAGAGAACCTGCCAGGTGTTGAACCATCAGGAACATGCCCTGATGTTCCAGCCATGTCCAGAGGCGCAGAGCCTCCTGACAAAGGGTCCAAGACCCCACCCCGCCCTGTTTGTTGCAGTACCACATGGCGGTGGTGTTGTCTGTGAACACCTGCACTACCTTCCCTTTGACAGAGGGAAGGAATGCCTTGAGTGCAAGCCGGATCGCCCGGAGCTCCAGAAAGTTGATATGGAGCCGGGACTCCGCCGGAGACCAGAGGCCTCTGATCTCCGCCTCTCCCATGTGACCGCCCCATCCCAGAAGGGACGCGTCCGTCACAACTGTATGCTCTGGCTGGGGAAGGGAGAGGGATCTGCCCATGACCCATTGCCGGTTCGAGAGCCACCACTGCAACTGTTTTGCAGTCCCCTCCGAGATCTGGACGTGATCGGACAGGTTGCCCTGGTGCTGCGCCCACTGGAACTTCAGGTCCCACTGCAGAGCCCGCATATGCCATCTGGCATGATTGACCAGCAGGATGCAGGAGGCCATGAGGCCCAGCAGCCTCAGGGTCATCCGTACCGAAACCCAGGATAAAGGCCGAAAGATCGGAATCATAGCCTGAATATCCCGGACTCGCCGTTCGGGAGGATAGGCCCGAAACTGCGTCGTGTCCAGAACTGCTCCGATGAAAAGGAGCTGTGGAGAAGGAATCAGATGCGACTTCGGCACATTGATGGAGAACCCCAGCGAGTGCAGGAGTTCGGCCGTAGTCCGGAGGTGGGAGACGACTGCCTGGGACGAGCCCGCCTTCAGCAGCCAGTCGTCGAGGTAGGGGAAGACTGAGACCCCTGCCCGGCGCAGATGAGCTGCGACCACCGCCATCACTTTCGTGAACACCCGAGGGGCACTTGTAAGGCCAAAGGGGAGCACGGTGAACTGAAAATGCTCGGGGCCTACCGTGAACCGAAGGTAACGCCGGTGGGCCGGCAGGACGGGGATATGGAAATACGCGTCCTGCAAGTCCAACGCTACCAACCAGTCTCCTGGGTCGAGGGCAGTTAAGACCTGAGCTAGGGTGAGCATCTTGAACTTCTCCTTCCGGAGGAAGCGATTGACGTTCCGGAGGTCCAAGATAGGACGCATGTCCTCCTTGTCCTTTTGGGCACCAGAAAGTAGTGGGAGTAGCAACCACGCCCTACTTCTGGGGTCGGAACATGCTCGATGGCCCTCTTGGCCAAGAGGGCCGTGACTTCCTTCCGTAGAAGCACCAAGTGATCCCCTGACATGCGGTGGAATTGAGGTGGCATGGCTGGGGGTGGTCTCGAAGGGGAGGGAGTAGCCCCTTCGGACAATGTCCAAGACCCACCTGTCCGAGGTGATGGTGCGCCAGTGGGGAAGGTGATGGCGGACCCTGCCCCCTACTGGCGTGCCGTGCACCTGAAAGGAGGGACTAGGAGGGCTTGGAGGCCGCGGACGGGTTGGAGGTGGTGGCCTGACCCGCACGCTGGTTGCCCGATCCGCCACGGCGGAATCCACGTCCTCGGCCACGCGAAGACGCCTGCTGCGCGGGCCGGTGGCTGGGCTGCTGACGTGAAGGGCGCCCCTACCGTGGCCACGATAGGGGCGAAAAGCAGAAGGCAGCGGAGGGCGTGTAGCAGAAAGGCCCAGGGACTTTGCAGTAGCCCGTGAGTCCTTAAAGCGCTCCAACGCATGGTCTGCTGTGGACCCAAAAAGACCGACTCCATCAAAGGGCATGTCCATGAGAGTATTCTGGACATCCCCTGAAAAACCAGTGGTTCTCAGCCAGGCGTGGCGCCGGAGCGCCACCGTCGTTGCAATCGACCTGCCCAGCGAGTCGGCGGTGTCAAGGCCACAACGGATAGTGTATTTGGCCGCATCCCGTCCTTCCGCAATGGCGCGGGAAAGCAGTGCCTGGACCTCCTCAGGGCACTGGGGCAAAACATCCGCCACCGAATCCCACAGGGAGTGGGTATATCGGCCCAAAAGACAAGCGGTGTTAACGGACCGCAAGCCAGCACTGGAGGAAGAAAAACCTTTCTTCCCAAACTGATCCAGGCGTTTGGATTCCCTATCCGGAGGAGCGGTAGGGAAGGCGGTTTGGGAAGCGGAGGCTTGGACAACCAAGCTCTCAGGAGTGGGGTGGACAGAAAGAAACAGGGGGTCGCCCGGAGCGGGGCGATGGCGTCGTGACACGTTCCGATCCACAGGAGCCCCTGTGTTGGGCTTGGACCAGGCGCCCAAAGAACGTCCGTGAGGGCGTCGTTAAACGGCAGCACAGTCTCCGCAGAGGAGGCTGCCGGCTGAAGCACCTCTGTCAAGATGTTAGTCTTGACCGGTAAAGTAGGGAGCTGGAGACGTAAGGCCCCAGCAGCCCTACGCAACACCGTACCAAAATTGGCCCCCTCCTCCGTAGCCACGGGAGGAGACAGCATGCCAGTGTCAGGAGAAGTATCCAGACCACTGGCCTCCCCTAGACTCTCTGTCCAGTCCTCATCATACTGACAGTTGCGTGTTAGAGGGTCATCAGACCCCTCCCAGTCCTCCTGGTCCTCCTCTGGTTGAAAATAAGGAGGAGGAGGGACATTGGGGACCCAAGGTCCCATCGGCGCCGGAGCCGGCGTCGAGCGACGTCGCTCCGGGACCATGTCCGGAGCCGGAAGGAACTGGGGGACGACGCCGCCCGGAGCCCAGGGCGGCGTCGAGAACGGCACCGGAGACATCGGCGCCGGCGGAGGTGTCGTGAGGTCGACCGGCGTCGATGGGGGTTGTGGAGCCGGGATCGAGGCCGGGGCCGGAGCCGGGATCGAGGCTGGAGGCTCGGGCGACGCCGGGGCCGGAGCCGCCGGTGACGCCGGATCAACCCCATCAGGGCCCGCGGGGCCCGAAGGCGCACCGGAGGGGCCTGAAGGCCCGAAGAGGCGGGCCATGGCCGACAGGAACTCCTGTACCTTGGCCGGATCCGCCCCGAACCCGGGAAGGGCGGGTATGACGGGGCGACTCCACAGGCAAGTCCGGGGCCGCGGGGGCGGGGACGGTGCCGGGAGGGGCCTCAGCCGAGTCGCGAGACCGGCGAGGCGAAGTCCGAGAGCGACGATGCTTCTTGGACTTCTTGTGTCGAGACTTACCGGACGAAGAAGACTTCGACGCCGACGACCGGTGTGCACTCCGCGAGCGACCCCTGGACCTCTCACGCGACCGGGGCTTCCGCGGAGCCGAATGCCGGGCCTCGAGGAGCTTTCGAGACCGCTCTCGCAAAGCCTTCGGGTTGAGGGCCTGGCATTCGGGACAAGACTCGGTGTCGTGGCCTCGGCCGAGGCAGAAGAGACACTCCCAATGCGGGTCGGTGACGGACATCATCCGCGCACAGGCGCCGCATCGCTTGAAGCCGGGCATCCCTACGACACCTGAATGGTGGAAAAAGACAGTGAAAAAATCACCAAAAAGTATGGTCAAAAATTGACCAGGGCACTGCTCTTCCCGGATCTGCGCTTACTGGCGCGGAAAAAGAAGAACTGACGTCAGCGCGCAGGGGCGGCGTCTAAGTACTGCCCGCGACGTCATCCCGGCGATCACGACGCCGACGACGGACGCGGAGCCGCACGACGCCGCCTACCGACGCGCAAGGGTACTGCTACGCAAAACTTTCCGGATCCAGCCTGACGCCTGGGGATATTCTAAGGTAAGGAATCTATCACTAACGTGTCTCTTTCAGATACAGGCACTTACACGTTCAAACTGCCTTTTCCATTTCACAGAAATGGTAAGTCGTATCTTTAACCTGTTCGATACGATGGGTATTGTACACCTATTTAAGACCATAGGTTCAGGACTGTTAAGCACCTTTCAGACGGTCCTCGGAGTTATACCAGACTTTATACACTCAGTCTTTGGAAGCATTTTCGGAGGGCTTCCGCTGATCCTGTTTCCAATAGCAGGAATCCTGATTGTTACCTTTCTGCTGCGCAATGGACGTCCCAGCCACCAAGGAAGAGGCAACAGCTCTCCTGGAGCATAAATACCGTGATCGCATGGTACAACATCTGGGCACACCTCGCCTACGGGAACTGAGCGCCTCTTGGTTCCTGTCATTTAGACCAGTCTGGATGGACTGTGTCCTACCTGTTCTCCGATGCCTGTTCTAAGGAGAAGAATGCATGTTGGACCTCTGTCTGACACTCCCATCGGTTGCGCCACCGGACGTTGATGCTTTACTGGACCTGACAACGGCCCATGTTCTACAGTGTCCTCAGCGCACTCCCATGTTGTTGGCAGCATTCTTAGAGCCACCACAGGTAGTTTCTGCTCCTGTTGGTATGGACACCGGCTCCTCCAACACTTAGGCCTTGGATGTGGCACAGGCTGCCTCGGCATCTGGTGCAGGCATAACGGAAGATCTGTGCTCAATTGACATTCTTTGTGAGGTGTTACAGGGATCGTCAGCTGCGTATGCAGACAGCAGCAATGTTGCGTCTACCAGCAAGGACACAAACATTTGGCATGTCGCACGCTGGGAAGATTTGGCTTTTTAACATTTTCAAAATTCTAAATTGAAACCTTTTTGACCTGCATGGCTTTCAGATGCTTGTAGTTGTTCGGACTATATAAACGGACACTTTAGAGCCCCTACTTGAATGATTTTTTGTAGAACACTTTTAAAGGGTTTAACGGTTTTAACTTGTCTTAAAAATATTTTTATTATTTGTTGTGTACAAACCTCTAGACGCCTTGGTAGTACATTAGAATATAGGGGTTCATTATGATGGCGGAGGGATCGCCACCGCCGGCACAGGCAATCGTTGAGATTGCCTGGCGGAGCGGTTCAGACCGGGGACATGGTGGCGGTGCCTAGCAGGGACCGCCTGCCCAATCACAATGCTGGCGTCAGCCAGCCTTTCCATGGCGGTGGAACCGCCATGGAAAGGCTGGCGGAGGCTGGCCTGTAACTGGCCCCCTCTGTGGTGGGGGGGCCAGTTGTGCACTGGGCATTTCCATGCACAAGGTGGCAGGCACCGCGCAGTGCCTGCCACGTTGTGCAGGGAAATGCACAACATGGCCATTTAACATTGCGGCGGATGCTGCAGGCAGCAGTACCCGCCGCAATTATGCATGAGGATTCTTAGTTTCTTGGAATCACAGCAGGACCATCATCTCCTGCATAATAACTGTGTATAAAGTTAATTCCCGACGTCATCCTAAGTCTGACACTGGCACAGCAAGGTAGAACCCCTGGGGATACCTTAGGGTATATAAACACCACATCTTGCTGAGATAGAGAGAGGAGATCACGACTTCCATGCTGACACACTGATGCAAGACGCTGAGGTTCCTGCATGCAGATACTCCAGCTCGCAGTGGTCTGACATCCCTTGCGGGGTGTTCAGCTTGAGACCAGAACAGGGTCCCGCAGTCTCACATAAGGTAATGGGGTTGGCTTTATCGTAGAGGGATTCTTGGCTTTACACCTACTCGCATGCTAGGTACACTTAGGTACATCTAGTAGGAGTACGCATTCTATTGCCATGTATTTTATATACTCTCCTATATTTATGATTTTAGCAAAATGGTAGAAACCTACCATCTGTTTACTTTCTTAGTGCTGCTACTCATTTACATATGCTGTCTACTGGTGATTTCAGTGCACTTATTTTACGCTAGAATAACGACTGTTCAATAAATACTTATTGAAAACACCCCAACCATTTATTCTGTGTATCTCTCTGAGAACAAGTGAGCACGAGTGACTGAGCGAAAAGTAAGTTACTGTTTCCACGGTCCTGAGGGATCAGGGTTGTCATGTTCGATAGTTGCCAAGAACTATTCTCTCCTTGGTAAGAGGCGGTTATAGTGGCATTGCGAGCTAGCTGGTAAACAGGCCAACATACCCGGTGGGGGTGTCTGGAATCAGTCTGGACACCAGTCCCGCAGTATATGTTGTCTAAACACGCAGATCGTATATAGGTCTTATAGGAACTACACGAAATTCCCAATATTAAGCCATTATGCCACGTCGCATAATTCCTAGTCGGGTACAAATCCCATTGCAGGAGCACAGGAACAAGGAGAACAAAACAAAACACATATGGCTGTTCATGGGATTTGTGCTTTTCGCACTAATTTCTTTAAGCGTGAAATGCGTTCTGGCATTCATATTTGACACCAAGAGACATTTTTTGCTAAATTATAGCACTAAATGCTAGATTTACTTTGTGCATCATTTTTCTGATACTTAGCACACTTACGCCCCAAAAAAAGTATGTAAATTTCATACACCCCTATTTAACACAAAAATGTATATTGAAGCAGTGTATATTCATGCAGAGATGTAATTAGTTACTTAAGGAAGTAGGAAAAAGTAAAACGAAGTGCACCAAACTGCAACTCATTTTAACTACTCACTATCCATATGAGCACAAATTCATTCATTTTAAATATTAGATAAGCCTTAAAACATACTTCGTAAAATAAATTTTAAAAAGATCTACTCACATCTAAATAGATTTAAAAAAACACACAAAACTTTCCAAATTGTACTATTTTAAAATTAAGGAGGCATTAAGTGACAGAGGGTGGATGATCTGATTAAACAGATCTGGGAAGCTGATGATAGATATACCTTATCCCTATGTATAGCTCTTTAAAGTATATTATGCCATAAATGTCTTAATTCATGCTTCTTCTCACATTTCTTTAGCTAGGAGGTTTCAAGTAGGCCTGGTTGGAGTTCGTGGAGTTCTGCGTAAAACTCCGCCATGCTACGCGGAGCACCACAAGCGGCGGAGTGTTTGGTCGTGCCATTCGTGTTGATTTTCACCGCTGGGCGCAAGAGGAAGCTGCTTCTTTTCTTGCCGCTCGAGTACCCGAGCAGCAGCTTTCTTATCTCGAACGGAAGGTTTCTCAACTCAAGCAGTCGCAACCATCTGACTGGTGGATTTTCCTCGCTCGCAAACTTGACGTTAACTCCGCTAAGCGGAGTTGTTCAGAACTCTACGTGCTTCACAGAGTGCAGAAAACTCCCCAGAGTGAAGTTCACCGTCCAGGCCTAGTTTCAGGTCTACATTAATGTAGCAATACTAATTTATTTTCTAGCTCGCTCCTTAGGACACGCTTTATATTCAACAGCACCCAGCCCAGCAACAGGCATGTGCCTCAATTTTATCTTGAATACAGAATGTTAGTGCTCTGGTTGTTAATTTTAACTCCGGTGAAGCTGCAACACTCCGGGGAACCAAAGGGTACGGTGCTCTTATTGGAAGTACATGTTTTACTCTGCATTGCATATTTTCTTTCCTCACATGGCTAAGGACGGTTTGTGAAATTATAGCAAATATGTCCTCATTCTAGCTAACTAGTGTTTGGAGCACTCACCAAAATTTTGATTGAAAAAGGTCGCAATTTATGTGAAATTGCTAGAACAGTTTTTTTCCTCAAGCTTTGTTCATCAAATCGCACTGGAAGATCAACATTTTTTCACAGGGTGAAATCACCTTTGAACTCACCAAAATTCCTATAATTGGTATAGCATCACCAACAAATGATTTATCTTGTGACCACTATCAGTTAACCTTTATCCTATACTCTTTTTTGTGATCCTCAACACCAGGCATTCACTGGGAATGCATTTCAATGGGACAAAAATGGCAGAGCCAAATTACCCAGAAAAAGGGTCCAATTTACAACAGCAATATTATCCAATGGAAAACGAAGTAAATATAACTGGCCGGGGAGCAGTAGGGATGCGAAGCAGATCGCTACCTGGGAGTGCCCTCCCCCTTGGACAATATTGCTTAATTATAATACATGGGAGACTGATATTTACTGTAATATAAAGTACAGAGTACTCTTATCATACAGTATGCGTTTATTAAAAAGTCAGAGTGATTCCATGACCTTCTAGAGTAATAAAGTCAAAGCCTAATTTCCTATATAAAGTTATATAGGCAATTCACAAAATCCATATAATTTAGTCTTGACCAGTTTTACTAAGTATAAAACATAGCCCAGAAGAGCTAAAGACGAGCTCTTTCAGTAATAAATAGCACTGGTAATGATCCCAAGTGACCTGCCTTTCACACTGTTAGCCCTGGCAATGCACACAGTATGTCACTAGTCAACTGTAATAACTTATTACAGTAGATTATATCAATCTCATTACTAGTGAGGTCACATCTACAAATCACTAAGAAAATCAGAGGCAGGGTTTACTAAATCAAACATTTAATGTATTGTTAAAGCATAGCATCAGTAATCACCTGTAAATGTGTATTTCACACAACTACTTTCACTGAGCTTTGTCTGAACCGCCTATGCTGACTGAGAGTCCGATTTCACACAGATTGTAAAAGATGACTGAGTTGCTGAGCATTCTCTGCAAGCAGCAGGAGTAAATTAACACAAATCTTGCGGCTTTTCGTGCACAGATGGCACCCATACACCGCTCTCCCTCAGGACAGAGGGAATGCAGACACCCAAGTCTAGCCTGTCAGTAGCTTGTGACCTCATCAGCCCTCACAGGCTTACAAAACAGCATAGTGCCACTCTGCAGTTGGGAAAGGAGGAGAGGGAGAGTAAATACCTCAACATAAATTTAAATACAGCTTAAGGAGTATGGGGAGACAAATGGCGGAGAGAAATTCACAAAGAAGCAAGGGTCCTAAGCAGATTATTGGAAATGTGAATGACAGGTGAGGAAAGTAAAGAAACTGCGGAAGGACAGGCCACTTCCAAACAAAGCATCTGTAAAAGGAGAGGTGGCCGATATACAAGATAAAGTATGCCCTGCCATACATTATAAGGATATTGCAAGTCAATGAGTCATGTGACCATATAGAGGAATGAGGACAAAGCAGGGTTCCTTTATAAGATATCGGAACTCCAAGGTGTCTTTCAATATCCATATATTGAACGGTAAGTTGTTTTTTATTCCTTATAATACATGGCCACTCCATCAACCTTCCAACAAACTGCTTAAATCCTTGGTGTGTTGCTATCAGATGAAGGAGATAGGACGTTTGCCGGCATGAAGAATAAAAGTAGAATATGAAGTGCAAAAGTAAGCACAAAAAAAACATTTGTTGCAAAGAGATATCAGTTTAATAAAAGTTAGATTTAAAAAAAACGCTGTAGCTCTATGTATAGACAAGCAGAGATTCAAATTTTCCTTTAGTTACCTAAATTGTAAAAAAAAAAAAAAAACATGTTGCTATAAATATCTCCATTCTGCTGATCATGGTAATTTTAGAATAGATCAGAAGGGAAAGCTAGGTTTAATTTTCGCTGTTAAAACTAACATTAATTAAGCTATGTGTCCTGCCTTTGACCCTGGCTGCTGACTGCCAGCAGGCAGTGTAACTCGGAATTCAAATGTAAGAAGTCATAACAGTTGAGCGGCTAAAAAATGTCTTGTTTCTAGTTGCCTGTAATGTCACAAGTCACCTATAGTAAGGAAATTAGAGAAGTTTAAATACAAGGATTGTAGACTCCATGTATTATATAACGAATAAAATAACCCCAATTGTCAAAGAAAAGGACACTGCCAAGTCACCTGGGTAATAGCAGTGAAAATACACGTGGCTCAATAGCACGCTATCTAGATCAACTGTGCTAATAACATGGACATTCTCACATTACTACAGTGCAACTGCCAAATTCAAGTTTATTACCACAGTGCAGCACATCTGGCAGACTGCAAGTTACAATTTACATACAGGTGAAGCACTACACTTTCCTAATGCCCATGAGGTCTCTCGTGTCTTATTTGATCTTAAAACAGAAATATAACCCCTTGCATCCTTGTTTTGGTTAAATACCTTTATTTAAAAATGCACATAAAAGCCATGGCATGAATCATATGAAGATGTGCGGTTTACTATAATTGTTACGTGAGGGGAGGAGCATCATGAACCACTTGAGGCTTTGTCTCATGCAAAGTGGCCTCTCCCCATTCCAACAGTGGCAAAATATAGCATATTATATACTCTGCACATCTATCAACCACTACATCTGTTTATGTGCACAAATACATGGGGTGCAATGCGCTTTTTTTTTTTTTTTTTTTTTTAACTACTGTGAGTGTAGGGTGGAGAGATGAAGACTTGAATGGGTCCTACTGCCTCTATCCTCCCACAAAATTGTTAAGTGTGTGCACAAATGGTTTATGCTATATTGTCCTTTCATGAGCATCAATTATAATTGTTTTAATAAAAACTGGCATTTAAGTTCAACCACAGCACAATGTCATTGTTTAGGACCGTTGTGTGATGCACTTGAGAGCAAGAGTAGGATGGTCCACGTGAAACACCTCTTCTATGGCAATATGAAATTGCACTGAAAATGCAAATGCCTGAATATGTATATGACTATGCTCGCACCAAATAACTTGTTACAGGACAAGATTTTTTTCTATTGGCGTTGTATAACATTGTCAATCACTTCAATACTTGGCATTTAATATAATGTAGCATAATCACTATATATGGGACTATTAGTTTTTTATATACCACTTCATACCAAACTTCTTTCTCAATGCTGCAAACAGATGTTACTATTACTCATGTGGCTCTATAAATAGATCAGATAGTTTCGAGTGTTAGTTGTGCTTTCAGTCATGTGATTATCTGGGTATATAACGAAGTTATAAAAACGGATTTGGTGTGATCGCCATTTATCCAACAGAGGTTCAAAATGGCACACCAATTAAAATGTGATCTTTGGCTGACCTCTGTGGGTGCCGTTATTCATATGGCTTGTTCTCATGCGTTCTGTGTACCATTTTCAAATACGCTCTTCTCCGGATGATAAAACTACTTCCCAGTCACCAACACGTATGAATTTGGAAAGGGGCTGGAAGAGAATAGTTTTATAAATTACTTGCACCATCAATACGACACCAAATATTCTTTGTATCAGAGGTGAACAAAGATCCAGAGTTTCAATATAAGTAACTACAGCGTGCAATTTCGAAAAGCTCTTTACTACTGCTGCGTCGGTCCGACGCCGCGGTGGGTGTGTGCGGACATCTCACGGCCGTCCTGGCCCCCTCCCAAGGGGAAAGCGCTGGGGCTCTCCCTGTGGGCCACCCTTTGCGACGCCCCCTCCAGGGATGGCAATGGGAGCGCTTCTACTGCCCCCTCCCCCGCATGGCATCTAATGACATCAGCGTGCGATTGCCGGACTCACTGGAAGCCATTTGCTTCCAGCGTGTCTAGGAGAAAGGTACGTTCCTCCTCGGGAAGGTTTTTTTTTGTAAGAGGCAAGTGAAGTACCATTTGTATCGGGAAACCAAGGGGAATGCTGGGTGGTAGGACATTTGTGCCGGCGCAGTGATCCCTCACAGAAATGTCAGGAAAATATGATTTATTTGAGCTAAATTTGAGGTTTGCAGGGTATTCTGGGAAGGACAACATTCTGGGATCCACGCAAGCCATACCTCCCTGGACTCCCTCGGGGTGTCTAGTTTTCAGAAATGTGTAGGTTTGGTAGGTTTCCCTAGATGGCCGCCGAGTCTGGGACCAAAAACGCAGGTGCCCCCCTTGCAAAACTAGGTTGTTTTGTGATAGATCATTTTGATGCCTCACTGTTGGAGAGTAGGTTCTGCCTCTTATGTTGCCCCCACTTTTTTTCTGATGTTTACACTGGTTTCTGGCTATAGTCTGGCTGGGTCCCTGCCAATCAGGGCCCCAGCCTCTCTGTTCTCTCTAAATGACTTGGAGTGCACTCTAGGTGCACTAGTGATTGGATACTGTGGTACCTTATGAGTCCCTAGTATATGGTACCTTAGGTACCAAGGACATGGGTACTTCACAGGCCTACCATGGGCTGAAGCATGTATTATGCCACCCTGGGAAGCAGACTAAATCTGACACCACAGGCCTGCTACTGCAGCCTGGGTGAGGAAGTGCTAGCACCCCTCACTGAGATATAGGTCCCCTATATCTCTCCTGCACACATTGAGACTTATCAGTCACCCCTAACGCAGGCCCTATCAATCCTGAGGGCAGGGTGCTTAGTTTCCATGTGAGGGGGGGCCTCTGCCTGAGCAGGGCCCCTCTGCAGCCCTCAGAGTCCACTCTCTGGGGCTGTTTGTGAATGCAGTCAAACCATATACTCTTAAGTGCATTATATCCTCGCGGTAAATGCTAACTTTGGAATGGCTGCATCAAAACATGTCGTGTTTGGTGTCAAACATCTTGGAATACTACCCCCCCCGCCAGTTCTGGCGGCGGGAGTATCATTCCACCCTTCTAGAGGATAGACATGTACCTACTGTGGAAACGCGGTAGAATCCTGCAGAGCCCTGGCATCACAAAATGGATGCCACCAGTCACAGACACTGGGCTGCCCTCCTGCTGATGACCGAAACTCGCAGTGGAGGAAGCCCAACAATAGGCATCCTGTCACAGGGAGGTGTAACCACCTCCCAGACAGGGTTTAGTGTATTGGGGCTGGGTGGGTGCACTCTTAGAGTGCTTTGAAGTCCTGCACTGGGGGAGCAGAAGGCTCCTCTGTGCATATGCCAGTTCAAACCAGCTCAGGGGCTACCTGCCCCTGCTCTGTGCGAAACTGGACAAAGGGAAGTGGGTGTAACCACCCACTCCCCTGACCCTCCCATAGGTGGGGTCATAGAGCTAGTCCCTCCCTTTCTTTTAGTATAAGAGGGGGAACCTGTGCATTGCAAACTAGATACCCCTGGCGACGCTCTACAAGAAGAATCCCGGACCTTTGACGTTCCACTACCTTTGGAAGACTGAAGAATCTCCCTTGGAGTCAAGGAGTGACTCCCCTGCTTGGCAGGCACCAAAAACGACAACGACGGTCGCAAACTACGCCGCTCCCGCCGGAGCCCGAAGTCCCTGCAGCCCAGGAAGAGGATTTCCTGACTTCTCCAAGGCCATCGTGAGTCCCCAGCGAAGCTGAGGCAAGTGGACCCCACGAGCAATGAGGAACCGCAGACCCTGGGTACCGTGCACTATTGTCGAGTGCAACCCCTTCACGACGTTCTACGAACTTGTGCTTTGGACCACGTGTGGTCCCAGCCTCTAACAGAGATCTCCCCAAAATCAGAGGCCTACACCATCCCGAGTGACCGTGGGCCCCTGTTGAGTCCATCCGCCCGAGGAGTCTTCGCGATCCCTTGCCAGCCGGCTTGTGGGTCCCCAGAAGACTTTCCAAAGAAACCAAAGGGCTCCCCTGGTTGCTCCAGGCCTGCCCTGACCTACCCTCGCTGGGTAAGTTCCTCAGACCTTGCTGGTCTGCACCATTGACTTTTTCTTTCCATCATGAGACTTGCTGCTACCAAGGCTTGTTGGCTCCAATCGGGTCGCCGACACCGCCGTCAGCTGCAGACTTCGTGGGACACGCTGAATCCAGCTCCTGGCCATCCTCGACGCCTCCTGGACCTCGTGGTCGAAGAGTCAAGACACCAGTGAACGACCTGAATCTGTCGACGACGGTGGGCATTCATCTTCCTTGCCCCGGGTCACTACCAAGTGCCCTTGAACACTGTCCCCTCTGCTTTCAGGTCTTCCTCCTTCTGAATCCAGGCTTGGATTCCAACGGACACATCTTCTGTCGCCGCAAGCAGCAAGTCTTCATTGGCTCCCAGTGAAAACGACGCCGCGACCCGACACCAAAGGACACCTATGCACCCGGCTCCCCTGGGTGAGGTAACTTTAGCATTACGGTGCTCCTGTGGGTGTGGGCCCTAGAACTACTTACCCTGTAAGTGCCTTGCTTGTGGCTACCCTAGAAGTGCCCTAAAACCCTTATTTTCTAAGTGCGACAATTGCGCTGACTCGTACAGGGTTCGCGTCTGTGTTAGACACAGCGCGTCCATCCCCCTTGCAACTCTTTCTGTAACCGCGTCCTTCGACTCGTACAAGGACCGATCGGTGTGTTCGCCTCGAACACGCAAGGGACCTTTAACATTGAAATCTCAATCGCGTCTGTTCGCATAGACTCGCACAGGACTCGCACCGGTGCTAGGACACCTCGTCCGTCCCCTGTGGGTCTCCTACAACTACCTGGGGTGGTTCTTGGGGGTCCCTCGATTCTAGATGCCCTAGACCTAGGTCTAGTCAAACTAAGATTGTGATATTTGATTGTGCTAACTTATTTTGGATAACATTTGATTTGTACATATGTTCCTGACTTCTAATCTCATAAAGAGATTAGTAGAGAGTTGTTTATTAATAAATACATATATATTTGATATATATACCTGTGTGGTGTCTTTTCATTTGGTGATTCAAGAGATTGTGTGGTAAAACAAGCTGCTTTACATTCCTCCAAGACTTAGCCTGAAGGCTGCTCTCCACAGCTACCACTAGGATAGCTTTCTATAAAGGTTGTCTTAAACCTACTAACCATAAGAGTCGAATTGTTCTGGTGCAAGGTGTCCACTTTAATTAGTGAACAGCAAATACCAGGCCAACTTCTCACTCACAATATGTTTTGGGCCCTTCCCTGTCACAAGCATGTGGCCCACCCACACAAGTGAGGTACTATTTTTATTGGGAGACCTGGGGGAATACTGGGTGGTAGGAAATTTGTGTCAGTCGGGTGATCCAAGAACTTTCCCAAACTGAAAAGAGAAAAAATTGAATTTTTTCAGCTAATTTGAGGTTTGCAGGAGATTGTGGGTAGGAAAACATTAGGGGGATCCACGCAAGCCATATCTCTCTGGACTCCCCGGGTGTCTCATTTTCAGAAATGTGTGGGTTTTGTAGATTTTAATAGATGGCCGCCGAGCCCAAAAACGCAGGTGCATCCATGCAAAACAATGTCATTTTGTGATAGATAATTTTGATGTCTCAATACATTTCGGGCCCTTTCCTGCCGCAGGTACTTGGCCACCCACACAAGTAAGGTACCATGTTTATCGGGAGACTTGGGGAGGGGGGGGGGTGCGGGAATGGTGGGTGGAAGTTTGCGGCTCCCTGCAGATTCCAGAACTTTCAATCACAGAAATGTGAGCAATTGGGTTTTTTTCCTACAAAGTTTGGGCTTTGCAAGGGATTCTGGGTAGCCGAACCTGGTGACAGCCCCATCCTGGATTCCCCTGCATGTCTAGTTTTTAAAAAATGTACAGGTTTGCTAGGTTTCCCTAGGAGCCGGCTGAGCTAGGGTCCAAAATCCACAGCTAGGCACATTGTGAAAAAAGGGTCCGTTTTCACTGGAAAAATGGGATGAGTCTACATTTAGTTTTGGTGTTTCCTGTTGCGGGCACAAGGCCTACCCACAAAAGTGAGGTACCATTTTTATCGGGAAACTTGGGGGGAAAAACGGAATAGTAGGACAAGGTTTATTACCAATTGACGTTTTCTGCATTTCTGCCTTCCAAATGTAAGAGAAGGTAAAAAAAGTCATTTTGAAAAATGACCTCTAAGTCACATGCTACTACGGATACTCACAATTTCGGAGATGTGCAAATAACCACTGCTTCTAAACTCTATATTTTGTTCCCATTTCAAAAATACATAGGTTTCCTTGATACCTATTTTTCACTTTATATTTTACCAAATGAATTGCTATATACCCGGTACACAATGAAAAACCATTTCAAGGTGCAGTTCAGTTATTGGATCTGGGTACCTCGGGGTCTTGTGACACATACAAGTCCTATATATCTCTGCAACCAGAAGGGTCCAGCGGAGGCAATGACATATTGCGTTAAAAAAATCTGCCATACTTACAAGAATTTACAGGTGAAAACGTTGGCACAAATGGCTGCTGTTTCAACTCCATTTCAATATTTTTTTATTTCAACTGTTAGTTTCTATAGGAAAACCTTGAAGGATCTACACAAATGACCCCTTGCTGAATTCATAATATTGTCTTTTTTTCAGCTATGTATAGCTTTCCGGGATCTATTATTGCTTCCAAAAATTGGAAAAATAGCTTATGTCCCAATAAAATGCCAAAACTGTGTAGAAAATGTTGGTTTTCTGACAAACGTCTGCCTGTTCCTGAAAGCTGGGAAGATGGTGATACAATTTGCAGGGGAAAAACAAAAAAAACTCTTCTGCAGCACTTTTTCCCCCCCCATTTAAAAATAAACAATTTGCTGCATTTTGGATAATTTATCATTCCCTTTCAGGGGAATTCACAAACCCTGTGTACCTTTAGAATCCTCAGGATGTTGGAAGAAAAGGACACAAATTTGACGTGGATACCTTATGTCGACAAAACGTTACAGGGGCCTAACCGCGAACTACCCTAAATAGCGAAAAAAAGGCTTAGCACGGGGGCGGTCTAGCAGGGAAGGGGTTAAAGTGCTGTGAATAAATACAGTGAAGAAACATAAGATTGCAGCTAGTTGAAATTTTTGGCCTTCTTGACTCATGGGTTCAGGAATTAACTTAATAAAACATCCATAAAACAATGTAAAAACTATAATCAACCTTTCCTACCAAGGGCTCTCTTAAATCCATTTAAATACCCTGGAGCATGTCCATTCAATGTTTTCAAAATGTTCTCCAGGGCCAAGAGTAGTACTGGGATTCACGAACACTGATATAATAAATACATGCTTCACTAGGTCATTGTTAGGTTAACAGTATTTTTAGAGTGCATGATCATCAGAGCTTCTTGACGCACAATAAAATTACCCAAATAAACAGATGGAAAGTTTAAAAACAATTGCGGCTTTAAAAAGCCGAGTTTGTGGTTCTTTTCCAAATCAGATTAATGAAGATTGAATGCGTAAATCTATCTGTTATGAATTCCACTCCTTGGCTGCTGAGCAGGATAATGATTTTTCAATAAAGGAGGAAGTGCAGATTTTAGGGACAACTGGAAGGAGTTTGTCCACCATCACGGACTGCACAATAGAGTGAACGTCAAAATTTGTCTGGGAAAAAAAAAAGGAACCTGGCCATAAGGAATCTTTTGTACAATGATCAAAGTTTTAAATTGAATCCCTCGGCGCACCAAAAGCCAATGGAGCTGAACGAGAATAGAAGTAATATGTCCCCAGATTGTGGTTTGTTAATGATATGCGCTGCAGTACTGGACTTGACTACAGATTCCTGATTAGTTTCTAGGAGTGGCCCAACTATCAACATTAGCATAGTCCAACTGCAACAGAATACATTAAGTAACTACCAGTGTGTGGTAGTGAGAAGGAATAAAAGGCAGAATATCCTTTAAAAGCTTGAGTGCCAAAAGCAAGAGCCGTGTTAGGTTGAAATGCTAGGCTTGTGCACTGTGTTCTTGGAATATTTATGTAGGGCATTCCAGGAGGCGAGAGGGTAGTGATTGGGATGAAGAGAGGCAGAGGACGCGAATTACAGCACTTCTAGTTGGGCTTTTCGCCAATAAAAACCGAACTCTGACAGCCAACGTGCATTCTTCCTTACACGTGGTGACAATGTGAAAATCCAACCTACACAACACGCGTTGAAGAATGTTATTACTTGGATTGATAACTTCTCAGCACACTGCTTTCAAGCTATGGAGGTGCCGACGTAGCCATGGAGAACAAGTACTACATTGTACTAAGGACTAGCCACGGAGGAAAATAAGTACTATCTTGTACTAAGGACCAGCTGGCGTGTATGCCTTTACCTCCATTTTCACATTTGGAGTCTTCTTGTAATGGCTGCATAGTCGTGAGACTACTCATGGTTGTGAGTTTGCTCCTTGTGCAAGCTGTGTTTTTAAGTCAGCAGCACCCCATAATTCCTTGGGCTGTTACGCACGTGTGTGGTGAGCCTGCGTAAGCGCGATATTTAATTGTGCTTTTCATAACCAAAACATACGTGTTGTCACTGGAACTCCTTCAGGGATCGTTCTGTGCGTTGGAAGTTTATTATTCGTGCCTCCTCAGCGTTTGGGTCAACAACTGTACTTCTGTATTGGTTTAAGGGTCAGTAGAGTTTTTAGGAGTCTGCGCTTTGTACTACTAGCGGCTCTTTGATAGCTTATGCGCAATTATACGCGCCCTTTAATGTCGGAGGTTGCGCTTTTTTTTCAATATTGACATTCCTCTACCTACTTGAATACATGTATTTACAATGTGGGCGCAAACTTTTTCTCTGCCACCTCAACCATTTTTGGCGGGTCCCTGGGAACCTTTCATGAAATGGTTTCAATGAAAGGCGTATTTTCTTCATTATATATTAACTCTGGGGGGAGGTCAATGGGGAAGAATGTTATGCTAACTGGAAGAGGAAAATTTTTATTACATACTCTTGGTCCAGAAGGTTTAAGGATTTAAGAGCAAGCGGATAAAAAACCTAAAACAGAGGAGGATACGGATGTGCTAGCTCATGTCTTAGAAGACCTAGGCAATTATTTCACACCTTCCGTATTTATTTGTGTACATGTATAACTTTTTCCAGCGTCGAAAGAAGGTCAGGAATAGATTGATAACTTTGTACCTGGCTTAAAAAAAACTGACTACCTTGTAAATTTGGGAATTTACACAATGATCTCGGACAACAAATAGTCATGCAAACCTATGATTCTCCTTTCCAGGAACGGTTAAGGCAAATCGAGCTACCAAGTTGATAAGACATAGCAATTGTTAAAAAGGCAGAAGTTTCTAAACGTGCTAAAGCAGCTTTATATAAAGTGGAGAATAAAGATACTGTTGGTGTGGTGAAGTCCACAAAGTCTATCAACAAAGAATAGATGAGTGTTACGGAGAAAGTTTCTTATAACTTGAGAATCGAAAATAATAAATTGAACAAACGGGACATCAAAGGAAAAAATGATAAAGCATGTTACAGGTGTGGGAGCAAGGACCATTTAGCGAATGATAAAAGTGTCCTGCAAATAAACAACGCTCAAATTTTGGCATATTGGGCCACTGTGCAAGGGTCTGCTTCAGGAAGGGGTCTTCATCTTCAGTTAAATGTGTTTTGAATTCAGACTCTTCTGAGCATGAAGATGATGTACTTGTTTATTATGCATGGACTATGTTGCGCTTGGGTTAGATGGTGAAAAAATAACCATACTACATAATTAATCACTCTTTATGGATTGACAGGTTGTAACAAACATTAAGGAACATCTTGTTACCCTCAGATGTTCATCCTGCGAGTTTCACAGGAGAGCCCATACCTATGATGGGATTCTGTAGCCTTATGTTTGAGTTTAAAGGTAGAATGGCAGAAGGAAAGATGTATGTTGCAGAAAGAGGTCTATCAGTTCTTTGGCAGTTGGACCAAGGGAACTTGGGGATTACCCTTAATCCTAATAATCTGGAACAAGTTTTACTTTCCGAAGATGGTGTTCTTTATGATCAATTCTTACGCCAAGAATTTCCCATAATTTTTCTGGTATAGTGGGACGTCTCAAGGGACTCCAAAATAAGATATATATATATATTTTTTTAAAACATGCGGGTAACTCACAAAATTAGAAACATTCCCTTTATCATTAGAGAGGAGGTAAAACAAGAACTAAACAAGCTTGTGGGGGCTGGAATCATTGAGGAAATGGAGTCCAATAATTGATTAGCTCCTTTAGTGGAGGCGAGAAGGCCAATATGAAGATCAGACCTAAGGGATTTGAATGTAAATACACTTGTCAATAAATTTCCACTTCCCAAAATTAGTGAAATGCTTGTGCTGACAAAGGGGGTCCAATAGTTCACACAGATTTGGTTGCGGCATATCACCAAATTCTATTACATCCCAGCAGTAAGCATATTACTGCCTTTATTACACCGTATGGTTGTTTTAAGTTCAACAGCATGCCTTTTGGCCTTGCATCGGCAGCTGCGGTATTCAAACGACTGATGTACTGGTTGTTTAAAGGTCTATACGGACAATTTTTTTTCCAGGACAATAGACAAGAACATTATGACAAGCTTATAAAGGCGTTACGCATTCAGAGCGAGATTGGTTTGACTTCAGAAATTGACAAGTGCAAGACTGCGATACCCTCAGTAACAGTTCTGGGGTATGTAGTAAGTGGGGAGGGTATTTTTCCTAAAGCAGAATTGTTGGCGGCGATTCGCAATGCCCCCTCACCTTCAAAGGATGATGTGAGGTCTTTTTTAGGCTTGGTGGAATTTTATTTGAACTTGGTTATGGAATTTGCTACGAAAACCTTTGAATTGAGACAACTGTTGAAAAAGAAGATGGTATTTGTGAGGGAAGACATACATCAAACCTCCTTTGATAGTATAAAGCATGATATATGTATGCCCTTACCCTCCAGGGATTTGGTCCTTTGGACAAGACTTTTATAACCACTCAAGTTATTGGTAAAGGTTTGGAGGCAGAGTCAATCCATAATAGTGCGAAGGAGGCAGAATCTACCATTTCATTTGCCTCACATTCATTAACCTCCGCAGAGGATAAGTTCTCTGCAATAGAAGAGATGTTGGCTTGTGTTAGGGGCATATGTGAGTTTAGGTAGTATGTGTGGGGCTCGCATTTTGTTATTCGCACTAAATTACACACCTCTCGCAAAAATTCTTACCACTGCTGATATGGTAAATCTGACATCAAGGTTAGCGAGGTTGTCTTTACAACTGCCAGATTAGGATTACAATGTTCAGTATTTGCCTGGATCACGAATCTTATAGCGGATTTTTTACCTCGACTTGTAACATGGAAGATGTGTATAATGGGTATGCAGTTGCTGCAAGTGTTGGTCTGGAATGTGAAGGCATCTCAAAAATAGCCTGGGTACAAGGGTGCAAGTCTGATCCTGTTTTGACCAAAGTGCAAGCATATATGTAGATGGGGTGGCCTTTGGAAAGGGATGTAAATGAAGAGATAAAAACACTTTTGGGAGATAAGACATGAACTCTCTCAGGAAGAGGATTGTTTTCGGATGAGGCACAGGAGTGGTGCCCCAGGTGGAGTTAAAGGACAAAATCTTGTATATTAATCATGAAAGCCATCATAATGAAGGTGCAGAATGGCACAAACATTATGACTGGAAACCTGATGTGAAAGATTCCATTTTAAAGGTGGGAGATTTAGTAAAAGTTTAGGACCCCAAAAAAAGATTAAAAGGTAGTTCCACAAGGTGGTGGTACTCAGCACCAACTCTGCTAAGTTGAGTACTGTGAAAGTGTGGTATTTGAGCAAACTGACGAAATGTGCCTTCTCCGAAGAAGTTACGGTGGGACAATCTGGTATGATGAAAGACAAAACTTGGCTGATGGATCTGGATGTGGGTCATGGAAATGTTTCAAATAAAAAAAAGCTCAGCGGTGTCCCACCTCAGGAAAGGTAGTGATAAGAGATGGTTCATCTGTGCCAAGGGATAATTCTCGTTTTTTTCCAATGTGCCAAAAAGTGTGGTTCCATGCAAGTCTAGTGTGGTGAAGGAAAAAAGGTTACAAAATCTGGAAGGAAAATATCAACTTCTAGGAAGCTCAATGATTTTATAGTTGGGTGAAGGAAACATTTGACCTAATCTGAGAGGAAGTTATTAGCACCAAGGAATTTCAATGTGCTTACCTTTAGTGTTGCATGCTAGTTTTTTATTGTAATTTAGCCTGGTCTTGTTATTCCATACTTTTGGCTGGTTATACGCTATTTGTATCTTCATTATTTTTAGTAATTCTTTTTGTGTTATGGTGAGGGGAAAGATGTTTTGGTTTGGAAGGTTAGGCTTGTGCACTATGTGCTTGGAATATTAATGTAGGGCATTCCAGGAGGTAAGAGTATAGAAGTTGGGACGAGAAGAGGCTGAGGATTACGGCACTTCTCATGGTTGGTGTTTCTGCAAATAAAAACAGAATTCTATGCCAGCCTAGGTGTATTTTTTTTGCAAGCTGGCAACCTTAGATATTATAGGCTTAAGAGAAACTGGCATCAAGGGTGATACCAAGAATTGTTTTCACGTTGTCAATGGGAATTAACACAGACCATTATATTTAGCCAGCAAGGTAAATTTCTTTTCTTTACACAATTCCTGGTGATTAACACTCCATCTTGGAGGAGTCAGTTTTAAAAAGTTAGCCGACACTGGATACAACAGTGCTGGAGACATTGTAAAATGTGGCTAGGGTTAAGGTAGAACAAGATTTGTGCCTCATCGGCATCCATGTGATAATGAACATCCATATTATGTTCAAGGGGCCATATGAAGGTTGAATAATAGGGAGGAGGCAGATCATGGAGTTATTTCCCATTTCATCGTATTTGTTGAAGATTGGGGGTTAGGGGGACTGGAAAAAAATAAGTCCAATCATTAGATGGTGTTGTCCCAAAGAATTGGCCCTGGGCAGGAATATAGGATGATCTATGGTGTTGAATGCCGTGGAGAGATCAAGTAAAATGCTAAAATCTAGTAGTATTCTAAGATTATCAAGAACAGGGGTGACTACAAGTTTGGTACTCTGGCACAGCCTAAAACCAACTTGGAGAGGGTTCAACAAGTTATTAGATTCTGAAAAAGACAGAGGTTAATTAAACAAGTTATTCAATCATATTGGCTAAACAAATTAAGAGAAATTGGATCATTATTTCCGGCATCTGGGGGCAAGGGCGGTTTCTTGGTTTCATGACAGATGTTCACATTCATCCGGAACCTTGCAATAAGTGAAGGACTGATCAAATAAGAAGCCTAAATGTGGTATTTGTGGTTGTGTCTAATGGTTTTCATATGTATGGCTGAGAATTTATAATTCAGTAACACTGGCAACAGCTATAAATGTACAAAAAGATACCTACACCATAATTAGCATAAATATACAGTGCAAAAAATAAACGTTATACATTGTGTAATAAGTTGTACATCAATAACTTGTTGATGTACAAGAGTACAAAAGACATAACCAAAAGACCTACTCATTTTCAGTTCTAAATGTAAGCAATCACCTGTATCAAGAAATCCCATCATGGATATAATGCCGAAATTTGCTCTGGATATCTGCACAATTAGGAGGGATTCCAACACAAATTAAGTCCCCCCTAAATAAAACAATGCCTCTGTACAGGCTATGTATTACCATAGTTCTATCTTTTAGAATGTTTAAAAGTATGTAATGAAGTGGAGAAAAAACATTCCTAACCCTGCTTCTGTTTCTATAGCTCTAATAGTGAAGAAAGAAGGGTTGTTCATGCCGTTAATGGAGACTCAAGATGGAGACCTGATGCAACAGGTAAGTATGCTGTCCTCCTTTATCATGGTATCTTTGTTAATCTTCATAAATCCTGAATAAAAGTGAAAGGTCAAGCCTTCCTAAAGGAAGTGGAAGTGTAGAAAGGAATGGAAGCAAGAGAAACCTATTGGAAAAATGTTACGGTTCACCACACAAACCATAACCCACGCCACCCTCATACGCGGCATAGAACATTATCTTTGGCTACTGACCTATGATGACACCATTGAACGAAAATCAAGTGGCATTGGGGGGCAGAATGGCTAAACAGAAAATTTGCCCGTTGCAATTGGGCAACCGCCACTGTGCACAGCCGGGCTTGGACACAGGGCCTGGCTTATGGCCAGGTCCTGAGCCCAACACACAACAGGACGTCTTATTTTTTTTAAATTTTCCTTTTTTGTTTTTTTAAAACAAGGTTCTTATATTGGAACCCTCTGTTTTTAAATGTATTTTTTTTAACTTTATAAATAATTTTCTTTTTTTTAAACTTTATTTTTTGGGCTCTTCATGTCTTTAAACATGTAAATTACCTTTCTTGCAATATGTTAAAAACACCTACAACCTTATGTCTCCCTGTGTAGCGTTAAGTATTTTCGGTGGAATTGTTCCCTCTTCCCCTTCAACCAGTCACTGCTTTTTCTTTTGATCTCCAAAAAACTTGCCGGGCGCTGACTGTTAAGTGTTTCTTCATTCCACTTATGCCAAACACGTATATATCGGGATTTCATGCTGCAGGACCTTGCTGCACAAATTACACGCCACCTTTCATACATTTTATTTCTTCTCTCTCTGGGTGTAAAAAGTGTCCACTCTAGGGATTCTTAGCTAGAATGAGTTGCTCTTCCACACTTAAAAGTTAAAATTCCAAAGCATCATCTTATTGCTGTACCAGCAAGACCTTGACACGATGCTGCCGTTTGCTGGCTTCAGCGTATCTGTTGTGCAGACATTTTGGTCACAACAAAAGCTTGCATCTCTGTGTCTTGTGAGGCGGGGTGGAAATGAAAATGGTGCCCTGCAAATGGGTGGGCTCCCTTTTCCTACAGCCAATGGTTTCGTTTTTTTCCACAGTGCTGGGCATTATAACCATTCATATGCACCCTTTTCTTGCTTTCCTCAGATTCAAGCATCCTCCATGGATCCTCCAATGAGAACATTGCTACAGTACTTAGAATCCTTTTCTGGCTCTTGCACGATCGCAGAGGTGGGACTTCTTTTTAGAGTACTGCAAACGTTCTGAATTTTTTTTAACAGGTGTTTGGAGAAAAAACAAATAGAGATGCATTGTTTGAGGGTTAAGATTACCCAAGTGCATCTTTAACCGCACACCTGTAGTAGTAAATGTCAACTTTTCATTGTTTTAAAGCTTTGTTGGGGATTCACAGAACTACAGTTCCAGGCTGTGCTGGACCCTCCTATGCCTGTTTTCTGTGAATCACAGTTGAACTGCAGATCTTTATGGAACTGAAGAGGTTTGCATTGCTCCACATTTAAATACTTCTTGACTTTCTTGCACAGAGCATTGCACTTCTTGCCAAAGAAAAGAACTGCAGCAAATAAGACCATTTTTTTGCTGTGCTTTTCTTTTAAATGGATGCAAAACATTGTGCTCATTTGCAACAGCACCTGGACAGAAGAGACAGTTGAAGGGAAACCCTGTGGAAGTATGGGAGGAGAGAAATGAAATGTAAGATGTTCAGACCGGATATTGCCACCAGAATTAACTGTCTGAAAAGGTTTCAGCAATCCTCCAGGTGAAAAAATAGACTACCGTCCAAATACATGGTGTGCACTTTGTCCAATAAGAAGATAAGAGGCAGTCATGGTAAATACAGCTTTGGACATCTTCAATGCACAGGCACCTTAATGCATGGCAAGCACAGCAGTTCAATGCTGAAAAAAGGAAGATGGACTGGATGTTGAAGAGGCAAGTTTATCTTCAGCACACGCCATCCCTCAGAGAGAGTTTGCCTGGAGATGTCCTGCAGGAGGCGCAAGAACAAATTCATCCTGCTTTCAACTGGGAGTTTGCATTGCTTGGTGCGCCACAAGGTCATCTCCCGCCTAGAGAAAGTGGAACAGCATGCAAAAAAATCAAGTGCTTTCCCACCAGGAGACATTTTTTACCATGGTTCTTTTAATATTGTTCAAATTGCATTTTAGGTTGTTTTTTTAAGAAAATACAAAAAAAACATTTTCAAAAAGGTTCTTTTTAGAAATATCTTATGGTTTGAAAAAAGATGTAAACATGGTACTTGTTTAGTATGCAAGTGAGTGCGTGGGTGAAAGTGAGGGACAGAAGGGAATTAATGAGAGAGCTAGGGTTCATGGTACATTTGACGGCACATCTTCGGTATCGGATATGTGGGATATGTACACCGAGCAGGTTTTGACATTTAAGCAGCATTTGACAGGGTAATGTTAAAAAGGATGCTTACAGCCCCATCCGGCATATTCTGGGCGCTTTAGAGGTTTCACCTCTGCCAATTCAGGTTAGCTTATTGTTTGATCCTGGAAGCATCTCACACCTATGCAAATATCAATTGCTGACTGGCAGAAGTGGTGAAGCTAATGCAAAGTAGTCTTTAGGAACAGCAGTCATGGAAATGATAACTTTCTAAAAGTTTCCTTAATGTTTCTTAAAGCGTTTACTTTATAATATTTAAAAATAGGTCATTTTTCTAGCTAGTTCAATCCAGAGAGACAGTATTAGGAGTTTTAATCTGTACCATGGTTTTCTACATAGGACAACTAGGCCTACCATTGTGACAATATTTTTTGGGTGCTAGTCACTGTAAGGACATTACAATTTTACATTTCTACATGTCCTACGTTTAGATACCATGCACCCCGACTTCTGGGCTTCTAGGCCTACATTTGGGGGGGGGGAGGGGACTTCTTAAAATCGAAATGGGAGGTTCTGACCAGTCTAAAGGGTTTATTTTGACAGGCTAAATTGTAGCTTTTACACCACTACAGTCTGTTTCACAGGACATCCTTAAAGCCATACTTGCACTGCCACAGTAGTGGATTACATAATAGGTGCTGCAGTCCACTGGTGGTATTTTACTTTAGGCCCGGAGTACACTTTGTACCATATACTAAAGACTTCTAGACAAATTAAATATACCAAATACGAATATGCCTATTCAGCCAGGTTTAAAGGGGAAGTTCAGGCACTTTACTACTGGATATTAGGTGTAAAGCGCACTAAGGTATAACAGTAGCAATAATACAGGATCCAGCAAAAGGTGACAAATACAGAGTGACCCCACAGAAAATGCAGATTTTCTACAGTACTGAACAGATTTACACCCAAAACCACAAAGGCATGCTTACAGAGCAAAGCTCTACTTTAAAGCAAAGTTTGGTGTGAGCACGTTCAGTGGTTTGGGCTACAGGTGTAAGTAAAATATCCTATGGGCACTAAAATAGGAAAGAAACGTTCATCAATTCCCCCTCCCCCCTTTAACAAGGATATATTCCAAAATTGGCATGCTGGACCTTATGCCACGTGACTGCCAAATTTTGGGGTAAAAAGTTATAAGCAAATAAAAAAAAAAAGCATTTTCAATGTAAAGTGAGGCTGAACCATAACTATTTGTTGCTACAGCCACTGTGCAATATATATTAAGAAGGTTGCAATTCGTGGGCGACAGCTATGGCAACAAGAACGAGACTGAGCTTCCATTTTACAAGAATGGAACAACTCACAACTCATTTACAGAAATCTGATCTATCAACATTTGCAGAATGTTCAGGTTCCCGGTCACAATGACTTACTTTAGTGGTTCATTGCAGAATGGAAAACTACTTTAAGTGGTGACACAGTCTATAGTTGTTCAGGCACTATCAACCTTGTGAGAAACACTTCATAGATCATTAAAATGTCCCAAGCCATATGCTTTGGTATTGTGAGAATTGTTTCCTCCTTGTTGAAGTTCAGAAAGGGGAAGAAAAGCTCTGACCAGGGTGAGTAAACAAAAACACTCTTCAACAACCCTCTCTTGGAGAGACAACTCCTGATGAAAGACTAATCAATTCTAGAATGGAAAAAATACAAAGGCAATCCTCATTAGTGAGAAGAATCTTAAAACTGTAAACAAGCAAACAGACAAATTATTTACCTTCAGTTACAATCTTTGGGTGGATGCATAACTGCAGATTCCGCACCTTTTGAACATTCCCCCAGGTGCCAGACTGGATCTGGAAAACTTCACACCAGTACTCCGGTACACCAGTCTATGCCACAGTGTGGCTCCGCAAAGCCCCAGAAACGGCTGAATGGAGCTGCATATAAGCACAACTCCTGTGCATTGACCTCAGTTTCTTATCGCTCTCACTTTCTGCGCTGTCAGTCATGAAGTGTAGATCAACTGTTGGCAAAAGTGTGCTGATCTCCAACATGGGACCTTTTGGATGTTAAAAAGACAACTTTCAAGAATAGAGAAGAGGGAGGGCAGTGAGGAATTTGTGATTAGATGGAGTATTCACAGGAAAGAGCTTTAACAAAGGTAAGTAACTTGGCTCTTGTCATGAATACTTCATTCGAAGATTCTTCGTCATTTGAATAGATACCAAAGCAGTATCTCACTCAAGGTGGAGGGACTGAAGTGGGCTTAAATGAGAAATACCTAGAAAACAGAAGGCGAAGTGACCTAATCGGAAATAGGGTTTTTCCCATTGATTGAAGATGCCCTGTGCCAACCTTGGGGTGAATATGCCACTCGTGGTCTGTTCGATGATGCCTGTTCAACATGTGCACTCTGGCATTCAAGGACCTTGCTACGGGGCTGACAACCAGGAAGACATTTTATAGATGAAGTCAATCAGAGAGAAGTAAAGCTTCCTTGCACAAGGCCCGAAAACCAGCCTACGCACTACTTGTCGCAGTACCACATGGAAGTTGTGACGTCCTTGATGACCTACCTGTACGAGCCTCCACTTTATGGATGACAAGAAGGCTTTCAAGGCTAAACAGATCACTGGCAGGAGGATGATGTGGAGCTAACTTTCGACAGGAAACCATGGTCCTCTCATCTCCGCATCACCTAGGCAAACCTAACCGAGCAGCGACGCATCTCTTGGTGTGGGAGGGGAAAATGGTCTTCCACAGACCAGATGGATGTCCATCAACCACCACTGTAGATCTGGAGCTGCTGCTTGTGAAATCAGTACAGAGTTGGAGAGGTTCCACTGCAGGACTCGTGTGCCACCTGGGGTACAAGATAAGGAGGATGCATGAGGGCAGGAGTCCAATAAGTCACAGAGCCATCTTGACAGAGGGAGGACCGATCCCAAAACACCAGGATTATGCCACGAATACCCAGACTTGCTGTACGTAGAAGGGGGGTAAGGGGATGGTGGAGGTGGGTTGGGGAAGGCTATGAACACCACCATGTCTAGTACTTCCCTATGAATGAATGCGAGCCTCTAGGGACGAGTTAGGTGCGACTTTGGCCCGTTGATTTAAAACCCTATCAATGTATAGAGGCTAGCCATCGTCTGAGTTGGTCTACAATTGACTGTGGCAAGCTAGTCTTCAGCAGCCGGTCATCGAGGTAGGGGAATAGATTTACTTCTGATCTTTTTAAAAAAAAAATATTCAATCCATGTCACAAATGCATATCAATTTTGGTCAATACATAGAAATTCCTTCAATTACACTTGAAGTGCCAAGAATGGTATTAAAAAAACAAGAAAACATATATCCATCATAACATCATTTTACAACCAAAATCAGACAATCACCTCATGTGTTGTATCAATGATTCCCATATCTGCATCCCCAACTTTTGCCGTCTGGCTGATTTCATACAGTAGAGGCTATATTCCAAATTAAAAACATTATAAAATTTAGCCCTCCACATCTCAAATGAGGGAGCCTCACTCTGAAGCCAACATGAGGCTATACATAGTCGCGCCTCCGCAGCGGCAATAGATGTCATGTATCTAAATTTATATGCTGTACTTCTGATCTTTGAAGATAGGCTGCATTCATCCCTTTCGTGAATACCCAAGGGGTGGAAGTAAGGTCGAAGTGAAGCACAGCAAACCTTAAGAGCTCTTGGCCCACCTTACAAAACACAGGAAATTCCTCTGGGACTGCAGGACGGGTTTATGGAAATGCAAGTTAAAAGCCACCGTCCAGTCTCCTGGATCCAGAGGTGAGAGAATAGGAGCCAACGTGAACATCTTGAATATGTCCTTCAGTAGAAAGACATTTAGCAGGCAGACGTCCAGAATGGGCCCAGGCCCCTATCCTTTTCCGGGACAAGGAAATAGTGGGAGTAACATCCCACACCTTTCTCCACCCTCTTTTCAGAGTGTGGTCCTGGCTTCATAGCACTTTGGGGAGCAAATGTAGTACCTCCTGCATCAGGATTTGCAAGTGCTCCTCCAAGTCCATTATGGTGAGGGTGGTAATGAGTTGGGGAGGAAATTAAGGGTAGGCTATAGGTTCTTTGAACCATCTGTAAGACCTATTTGTCTGATGTAATGATCTCCAGTCAAGAAGGAAATGTTGGATATTGCCTCCCACTGGCCTGGCATGAACCATGTAGGACAAACTAAAGAGGCTTGCAAGCTATTCCAGCATGGAAGGAGGGGTTAGAGAACTGCTGCCCTGCAAGTTGTTTGCATCCGAGGCCCAGAAAGGACAAAACTGATTGCTGCACCACTGGTTGGGATAACAGAGGCTGTCTATAGGCCAATCCCATTGGAGTAACCTCTCAACTTACAGAACTGGTTAGGAAATTGTTTCTCTGATGCCAACAATCCTAAGGACCATCCGCTGGCTTGGATGACGTTGAAACTCTGTAGAATAGAGTACCTTTTCACCCAAAATTCTGGACCCATCAAAGGCCATATCCATTGGGAACACCTGTACACTGAAAATCTACAAGACATCATGCATGTCAGATTCCTCACAACCACACTGGAACCAATAGCCCTTCCAATGCAATCTGTAGTACTCAGGCGAGCACTAATCACATACGTTGCTGCAACATGCCGGTTATGTATTGTTTTCGCCAAGAAGCCTCAGATCTTCTGGGACAACTGGCAAGCTCTCATCCTAGCTAGCATGTATGTTTTTGCCAAGCGTATGACAATCCGTGCTCGAGCATTTTCTTGCCAAATGCACCAGTCCATTTGGATTATTTGTCTGGGGGATTGGTCAGAAAAGAGTTGGGGTTAACCATGCTAGAGGAAGCTTGCACAATGAGGTTCTCAGGTATAGGGTGTTCCATCAAGAAATCTGGGTGATCAGGCACGGGTCTATGTCACTGTGCTGTGGATCTGCTAACTGGTGGGAAAGAACATAGTTTTGACCATGCAGTCATTAAAGTGTCAATATGGATCTCATTAAAAGGCAACAATGGCTCAGAGCCCACATTCCTGGCTGAAGCATCACTCGGAGGATACTTAAATTTTGTTTGATGGAGGGCAACAACAATTCTAGCACTTCATCTGTCCTCCTGACCACCCATTTAAAGACAGCATTTTCCTCTGGTGGTCGTCTTTGTGGTGAATTAAGCTCAGTTACAGGGGATGTGTCCACCCCACTGGCATTTTATAGAATTAGGTATGCCTCATCAGTATTATAAGGAAGCATGAGGGACCCAACTGGATATTAGACAGGGTCAAAGTTTGAGCCAAAAAGAGAAGAGAGCTACTGTTGGCAGCTGTGTCCCAGTAGAGGCATGGGGTTGAAATCGGGCTCCATGACAGCCAGATGAGTTTTTGTAATCTGGTAGCATGGTATCGGTCAGGCTGGGGCCAAGGAAGGATCTGTATTCAATTTGGGTGCCATCATCAGGCTGTCCATTAGTGCCGGGTGTGGAGTTTGCGCTTCTGGAACCATCATGAACCTCTGAGACAGGGTGGAACATTGTTCATGGGCCTGTTCCAGTTCTGGTACAGGTACCAAGGGGGCAAATGGTGTCAGGGGTGAACCCGCTGGCAGTAACCAGAGTGGAGGGCCCCGTGGCTCCTGGAGCCCAAAGGTGCTCCAGAAGAGTCTGGCACCGCACCAACAATTTGTTATATGGCCTCAACCTAGGGTCGACAAAGGCCCAGGGAACTCTAGTGCGACATGAATAACTGACTAATCTGCTCCAAAGCTGGGGAGGCAAATGGGTGCGATTTTATCTTGAACACCCTTGCTCCATCTCTGTAGAACTAGTGTAGCAGGATGGGGTTGAGTCCTCCTTTGTCTTTCGGTTTTTGGACTTAGAGTTTGAGCGGTAAGCAGACTGTCTGTGGGACCGACATTGCAATTGCAATAAAGCCCAAGATTTGGAGCAGGACTTTGGCTTTGACCACGACCTTCTCTTGTGTTCAACAAGTAGAGCTTTACCTCCCGGTCCTGGATTGTCTTTAGGTGCACAAAGGCACGGTTGTTGCATGATTATAGTCATGACTGGGGCCAGGCACTATAGATACACCTTGTGTGGGTCCGTGACCAACACCTGCTTCCTGCAGTCTTGCACAATTTGAAGACTGCAGATTTTGGATGAGACATAGCTCCCTAGTCCACTTACAGAAACATTTATGGTCAAAGGAAAGCACAGACAGTTTGGAATGGAGATGAGGAGCTTTGTCATGAGGAGCTTTGTCAGAAGGTGGAAAGAAAGGAACTAATGTCAGCGCACGTGCTCTGATCGGTCACTTCCAGGGCAGTGAGGAGCCGCATGCTGCTACCTGACAGCATGTGACAGCACTGCTATCAAGTTTTCTGGATCCATTCTGGCATCTGGAGAATATTCAAAAGGCGAGGAATCAGCAGCAAATAGCCATCAGAAGTATGCAATTTACTTTACAAATCTTGAGACATCTATTCTGTAGCAAGATCTGATCCACAAGTAGGACTTTGAAAGGTTAACATGCTTTAACTGGATTAAACTGGAAAACTAGGTCTAGGGAGGCAAACAGTATATATACACTCAGACCACAGAGGGCACAAATGTAAGGACCAAAACTGATCGTGTTTTTGGAATATATCTTACTTAAGCATGATTTTATCAGCAATAAGCAGTGCTTAATTTGAGCCAGTGGTTGCAGGAGAGTCCCACTGCTAATCTTTTTTGGGATTTATTTTTCATCAGACTTTGACACACAAGAGAGAAAAGGAGAAAAGGAAGGAGAGAGAAAGATACAAAAACAGTAGCAAAGGGAGAAAGGAGGGATGAAAAGGAACAATGGACATTGCAATATAGAGACCGGGACAGTATGATGGTTCTTGAAAGGCATGAGGTAAAATAAAGACTAGACCGCTTTATTTAGCAGCCCAACATTCAGCAACCACAGTGGTGCGCTCCTTTGAAAAATGTAGGCCCCAGCACTTATTCTTTTACAAATTAAGCACTGAATACAGGCATGCTAAATATTTTTCAAAAAGAGCTTGGTCTTGCAAAGCAGAATTGGAACACAGAAGGTTAACAAAAGTCAAGAAGCACTGCTAATTGTTATTGAGCAGGCCTATCTTGCCACCTGGGCAAAGAAACTTGATTGACAAATGAGCTCTTCTCTTAATTTATTGGTAAATGTAAGGTTTTAACAATATTCACAGCAGCACCCTAGCTAAAAAATCATTGCCTCTATTGACAATCATAAAATGGTGAAGGATTTTCTATCTAAGAAATAGGATAGTGGTAAAATCTCATTGTCTACTGATGGCAGAGGAATTAATTCGGTAAGCTGGTACAAGCGTTCAAGGCTGCAATATTTTATACTGCTCATAATTAAAAGTTCTAAGGGTGGAGATTGTGCAGTTTCCAAATCTGGGCTGTTTACTTTCAATGGATTGCAACAGAAAACATCTGTGTGAGAGTTCAAAGGCCTGGGAATTTGAAATGTATGGACCTGCTGACCATTAAGCATTCTATGCACAATGTGAGCCCAAGGACCACCTGTAAACCCAGTTCTACCAATGATTTGCACGCAATAAGCTGCTTCCAAGTCACACAGTAGGGTAAGAAGACCTATGACCATAAATATGTGACCCACATCTTACCTCTTTTGAACTCCTAGTTTGTCAGGTGTGAGGAACTAGAGCCACTACAGCGTGAAAAAAGCTTTCACTCAAAGTTGACTTAATATATCATGAGAACAAAAGAAACAAAAAAAGTAGTAGAATTTGGGCAATGCTCAATACCAAAAGAAGAAGCCCAATCTACGCTCATTTAAATAGTCAGGGGGAAAACAACCTCTGCCTATGCATCTGATATGTGCAGATTGTGATTTACATTAAAACTGAAATTTACATTTAAGGTAGAACAAATGCTGCTCCACCTATAAAGGTTGTAGTTTGTGAACTACTGTCCCATTGAACACAAGCCATTTTTGTGTAGCAAGGTGGTAAATCTGGAAACATGCTGTGTTTGCCTTTCATATGGCTCTTAAGACAGTCGAAGAGGCCCGTTCATCTAAAGTTCTACTGCTCATGATAAACCTGAAATCCTGAATGCAGACATCCCGTGAATTGTACATGTGTGCTAGGATTGACAGTGTATCATGCACAAGTGATACAGGATGCAGGTTCAATTCTGAAAGCACACAGCCTGGACCAGAGTACAAGGTGGAGGAGAGTTTGCTTTTCCTAGATCGCGTATGTGTATTGCTAGCATTTTCTAGATGGGAGTGTGTAAAAAACCAGGCGCTATAGTGATGAAAGAGGAGACAGGCTTTCTTCAGAACGGCCAGGGCCCTTCCGTATACATTTGGCTGTATACGACTAACTGCAGCTGGCGTTAAATAGATAGCATGGGGGGGGGGGGGGTGCAGGGTGAGGCCTGCAATAACTGTAAGGGAAATGAATTTGAAGATCGATTCTGGTCTTTTCCTGATCTTTTGTGAGGAGGGGACTTACATAGCTGAGTGCAACCTGCTCACATCACGTGCTGTGGGCACTCCAACTGGAGACCGTTCTGCTCGGCAGAGCATAATTGCAGACAAAGGAAGGTCTGGAAGATGGCCTGGCCAGGACATGAAAGGGGAACAGAAATAAACTAGTTCCAAAGAAGCGGACGTGAAATACACATCCTCAGTCTGAGAAATCTGTATAAAGATGGGAGCCCAAGACCCACTGGTGTTTGCTGTTGTGATCTCTTCTACCAAGGAGGAGATACTATGCAGAGTACTGAGGGATTACAAAGCAGCCAAGGGTTGGTGTCGCACTCACTGCCAACTCACCAGAGGTGAGGGAACATCACCTGGAGTCTGATCTGCAAGAGCAATTACTGGACTGTTGTGGGTGCAGAGATATCCTTCCTGTGAGAGACGGAAAAGAGTGGCAACCCTGCAGGAGAAGCTGATCGTGGTGAACTGCAGAAATTGACCCTCTGCAGAAATTGCCATTTATTCCAGTCATAGCTACCACGGTATCTGAAGCTGTGTGTCCGAGTGATGAGCCTGGCAAAAGCCAGGAAAGAGCCTGGTGGCGGCCAGTGTCCTCCTCAAGTGGACTGGGTGACCGAGGCACTACCAAAGTGTGCTGTTCGGTCAGGACCAGTCCTGAAAACCAAGTCATCTGAGAAGTGTCTCGTGAAGAATTAAGGTTGTTGCCTAGAGGCACGGTGTGCAAAAGACAGCACCTGCCAACTGCTGGGCTAAATAACTATCACAAGCAGGTGTGTTGTCACGTGCAACAAAAAGCACCAAGTTCTCACTGAAATAACGGAACGAGCTGCCCTGTGAGTAGGGATCTGCTGCCAGCCACCAAGAAGAGGGCCACCGATCAGAAAGAAGCCTCTTCTCTGGCAGCGACCCTTCGAGTGACATGCTGCATGGCCGGCTGTCTCGCTGCTCCCTTGAAGACTGCATGTGCTGCCTGACAGCTCAATGCTCCAGGTGAAGTGCCGCAGCAGCTGGAGGGTCGATTGCTGCCCGGCGCTGATCCCATGAAAAGGGTGAACGGCTAAAAGGGCCTAGGCCATTGAGACTGAGTGCAAGGCCAAATAAAAAGCTGGTCTTTTATACAAAGAGAATAACTGACTGGACATTGAACACACTTCTCTGCTGAGGGGTGGAGATTACCGAGGCTAAGTACCCCCACACTAACCTCCATGAGAAGCCTGGAATGCTCGCCCTCCCACCACAGAGACAAGTGTGGAAAGGGTTGTACTTGGCCGAGTCATATTAGGACAGGCCAGGGGTTAAGACGTGAGGGGGGTTCAGCCTCACCTGTAGAGATTTATGCAGTTTTACAACACATGGTTCCCTCAACAGAGGCACTCAAAGTCATGAAGCTTGTGAAATGCCAGGAAAGCCTCTGACAAACAGGGGGGGGGGGGTGGTGGGGTGAGAGGGGGGCAGCAGAATGTTGGTATGAGTAAAGCACCTCCACGGTCACAGACACTAGTCCTGAAACCAGGCAATGATGAGAGCTAGACACGTAGAACAGCAATTGCTGCAGCATTTTTCTCGATACACTCGGGGGGGATAGGGGGAGTAAAACTTTTACTCATCAGAAGAGATAAATTGAGGAATAAGTGGTGAAAAGCATATTTGCTATGAAGGCGGACTTTGAGCACATCACTCACAGAATAGACAGGATCTCCACTGAAAGAGAAAAATGAGGGGGAGAAGGGTTAAATTCCAACACAGACCAGTCAGAAATTGACAACCAGTAAAGGGTAGAAAGCAGCGTGAAACAAAATCACATAAGAAGTGTATATGATAAACATGAAAGGGTATGGCCGTACTGTTATGGGATTCTAACAACTGGCAAAAAAGGAATTCTGCAGCAGTCACTGTTGGGGATACTGGCTTCTTAAAGTAACCGTGGAGGTTTCAGTCCATGTAAGGCTGCATGTCTCTGAAAGCTTTTTTTGATTTTATTTTTTCTTTCAATTGGGGAACATAAAAGAGGGTTTACGCAGTAATACTACTTATGTCTTAAACACTCATTTTTGTAAAGGGGTTTTGATACTTTATTTGCATTGACAGCTAAATGTATCTGGAGATGTGTTTTTAATCGGTTTTGAATTGGTTTTAGAATTAGTAGTGCTGTGGCTTAGGGGTTAATGAATCCTTCTCATTGAATGTGTTCTGGGATGCCGTACATGGGCACAGATATTTAATTTTAAATATGTATTAACACCCTCAATAGAGAGGCATTTTATTCCATGAGATGTGAGAATTCAGACTCTATTCTGTTTTGACAGCAACACTTTCAACAATAATGTATCTATTTAAAAAAACTAAATGAACTGAGATTCTGTAAGGGGTTATGAAACACTGATTAAAGTTTTAGAACCACAAACGCTCCACTTCTAAAAATTGTACAGACATATCACAGACAGCAATGAAACCTGCCCGTGCTTTAGGCACCAATGCTTAATTTTCATCATTTAGAAGTATATTGTGAAAACACTATGAAATTAAATATCACATATACCTGATTTCCATTTGGTAGGAGCTGCTTTTGTGATAGTTCTGGGAATGCAGCGCTAGTTGTTGAATATGTATATGTTAACTGGGGAATAAGAATGGTCTGTTTGTTGGCAGCAAGAGTTCTTAAGCATGGAACACTGTTCTGGTTCGAAATGGCAACTATTGTAGGTAACTGAGTAGTGACTGTAGGTAGAGCAATACTAATTGGATTGGCACTTGGTGGATTCACAATTAAAACCGGATTAGAGTCTGTAACACTGCTGTCCGTTTGTTCTTTTTTCACACAACACAAGTTCAAAGGCTCATCCTGAACAGTATAAACACTGCTATGGTAAACACTAGTTACGGTGGATCGTTCCGACAAGTCACCATGTTGCTTTGGTAGGGATAGGTCAAGAGGTTCTGCTTGTTGCTCTTCTTGTACACCAGTAGATGTACATTCGCCTGCAGGAGAGTCGTTTAATGATGAAAGGTTTAGTGGTGATGGAGATGGGGTGTTGCTTCTGGAACCAATTTGCGTCAATGTTTCAACAGGTAAAATTTGAGAACTTAGAACACAGAGAACATTTTCAGAATCCATTTCGACAGTGGGTTGTTTATTTTCCTCTGAAGATATGCTAGGTTCACCTACTGGAGTAACCTTTTCCAGCTGTGATGATGGGCTTGAGGACTGTATCGAAACATCTCCAGCTTGCATTTTCTCAAACCATTTCTTCACTACTTCTAGTGGAAGGTTAACAGAATCTGCAATTTTTGAAAGTTCTTCAGCACTTGGATGTGCATTCAAAGCATAGTATGCTTTTAAAAGAGACAAAAGGTTTTTTAAGGGTGGTTGACTGGGCGCCAAAATGTTATCCCCGGTATCAGATAACGTCGGAGATACAGATTTCTTTGCATCTGTCCCAAGTGCAGGAAGCTTAGTGGAGCATTTCATATCCAAGGGTTTGAGTTCAGTAAGTGCATTGATGCCTTCTAGGCAATCAGAAACTAGGCAAGTGCTATCCTTAACCCCTCCTTCGGATTTTATATCTTTCTCAGATTTAATGGTAAGATCCTCTGGCAGTTTCTCGCTTTTGCAAATGTTTGGAACACAAGATTCCTTTTTTAGATTCTGAGGAAAAATTTGAAATGCACTAGGTTGCTCCAGGCTGTAGTTTATTATGATTTTGGTTGTACCATCTTGATCAATCAAAGGAAGACTAATGGCTGAAATAAGTGAATGGCCACCTTGTTGTATGGAGGCAGAACCTATAGTTCCTTCTTTGGATGTAAGATGAGCATGATTATTCTCCAATACTTGTCTTATCACGTTGCTGTCGACTGCCACTTTTAAAACATTCTGAATGTCACTTAAGTTAATACTAATGGGAGACATAAGACCCATAGTTGGCAAAACAACAGCTTGTACCAAACCCTGAGGAGAACTAGTTGTCTGTAAGGTGGTGCCACTGCTAAAAACTCCGTTTTGCAAAGGAGTAGAACAGTTGATTCCAGGAGCAACTACTATAGGTTTGAATTCAAAGTCCACAGGCTCAGTTTTAATTTGGTTAACTGGAAGCTGCTCCTGTAATGGTTTGTTTTCTATCTTTTGTCGGATCGGTGGTCTTGCCGGGCTCCCAGGTGATGCCGACAGAGAAGGTGACGAGCACTGAGAAGTCTTGAGTCCTGAACGTGCTCGTCCATTCACAGGCAACAAACCAATACATTTTTTGCTACTAATGTGTGAGCTGTAGGAACCAGAATGGGAAAAACGTTTCTTGCAGTTTGAGCACTCATATGGCTTTTCTCCTAGTAAAAAAAAGAAAATATGTATTACTGATTTTAAACACTTTCTGAAAAGCCCTCTTAATCTAACACATTGTATCTATCACCCGTTATCAATCACAACAATTTGCACATTAGAATGCAACATTATCCAGATACTACAAATGATCTTGTATGGGCAGGTCTGTGACAAATGCTGTTAGAACTGAAATTTCCAATTTGTATTAAATAAATGGTTTAATCATATGTGCATTTTCAGAGATATTCAGGTTTGATCACCTCTTCCTCAAACTGCTGAGAGCAGTACCATATCCGTGCACACCACACTGGGAAGTATAGCTGGACTATATTGAGACAGGTGAGGGAATACAGAGAAAAGCATTTTGGAGGCTATGGATACTGAACACATTTTTGGTAGAATAAATTAATTTTCTTGCATTACCATCAAAAGATCCCAATCAGAACATACACACGTCACTAACAGAGGACAACTGCTAGAAACGAAAGCCAGCACGCTTATCAAGTGTGAAATATAGAAATTGGAAACAGAAGCCAACAAGTTTTTGAGCAAGTCTAAAAGATAGGAATTGCTTCTTCATGGCAAAAAAGCAATTTAAAGCTATAGAAGACTATCATACCTCTATCGTACAAAATGAAACCACATACTCTTATAACAGCTTACAGCTGGGCATGTATATCATAAAGGTACACTTTTGGTTTCAAATGTTTACAAGCCAACTCCTCTGAAGCCACAATATCAGGTTCTTTATCTGTGGCTAGGGTTTAGGCACATTTTAACAGTGTTGCGGAAGAAAAGGCTTTGGCTTTCCCTATTCATACAACAAAATTCATGGGCCTCTAAAGATCCATTAGAATTGGAGGCTAATTAGGGCCCTTTGTATTTAGCAAACTGATGTGTACCTTTTCCTGCTGAAACTCTCCTTAACACAGATTGTTAATGGATAGGAGGTAGTGTTACATAAAACTATCCACCTACAGATATATTGTTTAGATTGGGAGTATCCTTGTCTAAGACCATAGTTATTGGAAGCTAATTAGCTTTAAGTATCTCCTTGGTTTTATTGAGCTAAAACTTTAGCAACTTTTTGATGTCTAATGAATGGAGGAATCGCTCAGCTGGAGTGGATGGTTTGGGGGAAAAGTCGGTAAATTAGTACACTGATTAATATGAGAATCCAACACCACCTTAGGCAGCAATAAAGGATTTGTCCTCATAACTCTTAGAATGAAAAATAGTATAGAGCGCTGCCAAAGACAGAATTTCGCTAACTCTTCAAGTTGAAGTAATAGCAATTAAAAATGCTGCTTTACAAGAAAGATGCTGTAATGTAGCATTATGAACGGGTTCAAAAGGAAGGCTCAATAATTTTGTTAACACCAAATTAGGTTCCGATGAAGGCCTTTTGAGGGAATACTTCCTTCAGGCCTTTCAGAAAGCCTTTGCAAAGGATTTTTCTGTAGGCAGAGAAGGCTGCTAGGTGGACTGTTATCCAAGAACGCAGTTTTGATTGGGCCAAATGAAGCAAATAAGGAATTATACCACCTTCTTGGCTAGTAAAAAGACGGACTATTGTTTTGACACTATATGCAAATGTGTTTCCACTTCATGGAATAACACTATTTAGCAGCAGGCCATTTAGCTTGATTTAACATTTGCATGCAGGAAGTGGTAATCATAGATGGCCACAAATAATTCAGAAGCCATGCTGCCAAATTCAATGACATCTGAGTTGGGTGGAGGATCTGGCTCCGAAGTCTCAATAACAGGTTGGGTTTGACTGGAAGTCTCTTGTGGGCATTATAGGAGATCCGTTAACTACCGCTGCCTTGGCCATTCCAGAGTTATCAGGATCATCTTTTCCTGGCGATGTTGACAATTTCCAGAATACCAGTGGTATCATGGGAAGGGGCGGAAAGGCATGCAAACAAGTCAGCAAAAGGGCACTGTTTTCTGACCGGTGTTTTAGTCGTCTGTATGTGAAGTCTTGGCATTTATTTTTTTCTGTCATAGCAAAGAGGATGAGGTGCCTTGTTGCTCGAATAGGTCACATAACTCCACTGTCTAGCACCCATTCTGAACTTTCTTCGTAGTATCTGCTTAGGAGTCCACTTGAAATGTCATTGCACATTGTATAGCACTACTGTCATTGATATTTTCCGCACTATTATCCAACCACAGATTGTTTGGGATTCTAATGAGTGTTCTTGATCTAGAGTGTTCGTGATCTGGTGCCTCCCTACTTGTTGATTTAAAACCTGCTGGTCGTATTTTCTGTTTGAATCTGATCATAGTGCTGGTTTTCAGGGATGGAAAGAATGCCTTGAGAGCGAAGGGAATTGCTCTCAATTCCAAAAGATTTATATGATAAGCCTGGTTTTTTTCCCCAGTCCATCGGAGCTTGGATGGAGAGAGGATATAGATGGGCTCCCCATCCTATGAGGGAAGCATCTGTGGCAATTTGTTGGGTTTCCCCTTTTAAAAGCAACCCCTTTTACTGGATTGCGTCTGACATGCCATCAGTTTAGATATTGCTTTGCTGCCATGGAAAGTGTTACATGGTCTTCCCATGTGTTGTACTTCTGAGTCCACTGGTCTTCTAGATATTGTTGGACAGGTATATGTAATCTTGCATTTGGGACAATGCACATACATGACATCATAGACGCCTGGAACAATGTTATGTCTTGCAGTCAGAATGACTGCATTTATCAGTGTATTGCATGTGTTCCGGATTGATAATATCCTCTCCTTCAAAGGATACACTTTGTACCCAGATTGTCACCTAGATAAGTTAGTCTTTGAACTGGGAGCAATTGAGATTATTTGCAGACCTAGACTTCCTAATAGCTTGTAAGTTTGGTTCAAGTCTCGTCTTATATTGGGTCTGTGTTTTCCGAAGACAATCGTTTAAATAAGGATAAATGTATATTTCTTGTTTTCTCAAGTGAGCAGCAAAAATAGTCAAGCATTTCAAAAAGATTAGCGGTGTTGACTTTAGACCAAATGGCAGGACTGTGTACAGGTAATTAATGATGCTGTCCTACTACAAATTTCAGAATTTTTTTTGATGTGGATTTATTGGAACAGGGAAGTATGCACCTTGTAGGCCCATTAAGCACATCCAGTCGTTCTGTTGTAGATAACAATTAGATGTAAAGCCAGCAAGCAAATGCTTTATTTTTCAATTGTATTGTAGATGTTTCTTCTCTTTATACTTCTTGTTGGTGCTTTTTTGTAGCTCTTGGTGTCTTTTTGAAGTGAAGTTAGTATCCATGAAATATAAAGCTTATCATCCACTTGTCTTTCGTGATGGAAGACCACTCTTACAGAGAAACAGCTCCCCGACCAGAATGGGGAGCAGATGTGAATTGGGGTGGAGTTTGCGGAGGGATGAAATGTCACTATCGCCCCCGATAATGTCGGGCTAATAGTTTTGGATCATGACTGCCTTTTCATAATGATTTTTGTCCTAGTTTACACTGATTGTAAGGCTGATAGGGCAATCAAGGGACTTGAATCCTCCTTTGGGGTAGTATCTGTTGTCCCTGGGATTAAACTGCTTACATTTTTTTTTCTGTTCCTCCAACTGCACATGGGGTTTCTGCTTCATTTTTCATTTTGTGCATTTCATCATCTGCATGTTGGCCAAATAAAGGTGATTCAGTGAACTGAAGGTTCACTACTTTCAATTGTGTGCCTAGTTTAAAAGAATTTAAGGAAAGTCATGATCTTATTGCCATTGTGTGCTATCAGAGGTGGCTGCAAGATCTATTGAGTAAACCACTGGCCTTCTAATCTGTTCAGAAACTAGTGAACTTTCACCCAATTGTTAAATAATCCTGCGGTCAAGTGTTTAGGTAAGTCATCTCCAGATGACTTCAGTCTATTATCTCCTTTGTTAATGGCCCACAATGCTCTAGTTTTTTTTTTTTTTTAATGTTAACTGCGGCTGTGCCATAAATTCTTTTCCTTTCAAATCCTATTTTTTGTTCTCCTTCTCAGGAGGGGCAGTGAATTTCAGGGCTGAAGCATGTCTCCATTTGACTGAGTGAATTAGAGTCAAATTTTTGATCCGTACTTGTTGCAGGGCTTTACATTTCTTTAAAAGCCTAAGCATAGCAGATTTTAACGCTGCAGGTGCTAAAATAGTTTCCTAGGCGATGTTCAGAAGACCTCGAACCAAGGTTGTAGTGTCTCGAGGCAACGGACTAGGCACGCCTCACCAGGACACTGGAAAGTATTAATGTCCTCCACAGGGGGTGCTCGAGATGGGGATGCTGCAGAGGACATTGGCATGTATGATGAATGGGTATCACTGGTGTCCGAGAATTAAGATTTTGCTGAAGCTCTAGGAACTCTTCTTTCATGAGTAAATCTATATGCAAGAGATAAAGTGGAAATCTAGAAGTGGTTTATGATGCCACTCTCAGAGATAACCTGAGGATGAAGTCTTTATTTTTTTATTTTTCAACAGGACTGTCAAAAAGTATAACCTGAGTTCTTGGTTTAAAAGGCAGAAGATGATGGTCTGGTGTCAGGGGAGGCCCCATCTTCTGCATAGTCGTGTATGGCGTCCCAGGAGTTTATTTTCAACTAAGATTACATTGGTGACAAGCTTGCCATGGGAGTGCCTCCTTAGGAGTGTGTTGGTTGAAAGTGAGGCACCATTGATGGGGAGCATGATGGGGTGTTCACAGTAGAGTGATAAGCATCCACTGTGACAGTCTCCAAGTCATGTCCTCCAAGTCAAGGATGATTTAGATGGCAAGAGCAAGTGTCAATGTTTTGAGGGAGTCACCACCACTGTCAACGTCGAACATTGATGTATCAACTGTTTTGGTGAGTAAGCTGTCCGACTGGCATAGACGCAGATGTCCGAGGTAAATGAAGAGACATGCCATGGGGATCGCTGATCTGTTTCTATACCTGCAGTGGGAAAGCGTGAACCCACCTATGACTGCTTACATGTTGGGCTCAGGCCCTCAAAGCCAATCTTGAATGAGGCTGGGAGTGATTAAGTAACTGTTTTCGCTTCTTCACTTGAGGATTTCCCTCCTGGAGAGTCCTTGCTGAACGCTATTTTTAGGCAGAGATGCTTGAGTGGGTCTCCGCAATCGGCTTTCTCTTCTTTAGAATTCATGTTTTGAAGCATTCCACGGAGTTGGAGGCCCTCCCTGTTCTTAAGAGTTCTTTTGGACATCTTTTGGCAGATTTTGGAGTCTTCTACTGCATAAGATGGAGGAAGACACTACACAGACCTAGTGGGTGTCTGAGACTGCCTTCTTTCTGCCGCAGTAGGGACACGTCTCAGAGAAGGCATTTTGACAGGAAAACTTCTAAAAGTGAAATAAAATTGTTCAAGATGTTGAGCAAAAATGCAATTTGGTGTAAAAAAGAAGAAATGTGAAGAAAAAACAGAGGTATAAAGCCTCACATGCTCTCAGATCCTTCTCACAGGAGCCATATTAAAGAACTGAGTAAGTGAGGAAACCTGCCAGTACAAAGCGTCTTGGGCAGAGGTTACTTCTGAAGTTCTTTAAGAGCCCGGACTCTTTTCACTCTGTTTTACATTAGAAGTCTATCAAGGTACATTTTTCTAAACCTTTACACGTTTTACCTCCCTTTGCACCCAAGATGTTGAAACAGTTTTAAAATGCCAGGATGAACCGGTTGGTTTTTCAGAAAAAAAGTCCACTCAATAGAATGATTCAGTGTGATGTTTCCATCCTGTGGATAAAAGAACGTTATATTAAATGAACATATATATGGTATAGTGCTCTTGATCCACCCTAGACAATGGGAGACCATTCAACCATTTGTGACTATCAATGAAGATCCCTCAACAATAAGAGTGAGAAGTCAGGAGATGAGCCCGTTCCTCTTCCCAACTAATAGTATGAAAACAAAAAGAACAGGCCTTTTAGGTATTAGACATACACCTATCCCTTAATTTTGGGTGAATGTATCAGGTGTCGGTACTGCCTAGGAAGCCCTAAGGTTTTGTAAAAGAACCCTCACTCACCTAACTAGTAGGTGACATGCTTCATCATAGGGTTCCCCCCTTAGTCAAAGAATGTTTCCAGGGGGTGCTACAACGTCCGATTACAGCGGAGCTGGTTGTTTGGGAGGGTGAATCGGTGGTAGTAAGTGAATAGTGCTCAGGTGCGGTGCTTTTTAAAATCGGCTCAAATACTGTCTTTTTGACCTAAATTTTATTGGTGAGAGTATTGGTCAATGTTAAGAATGACGGATGTGTGAAGGATGTGAATTTGATCCTTCTTATCCTGTGAGAGGTCTACATGTTTCAGCCATAATCTCATGTGCCACTCCGGGTCAAATGGCTTTCGTCAGGACCAATTGAAGTCGGCATGCTCTCTAAGGCATGCAGCTATTATTTGGGTTGTACTTACAATCCACCGATAATCAGTGTCGCTTTCATTTCTGTGAAGAGAAATGTAGGTACAAATATTTTATTGACATACATACATATAGGCAGTGGTAAAGTTAATAAAATCAATATGGGACTCAGATGGGGGACAAAACCTCACTAGTCCTAAATTCGGCAATTTGCCGATCCATGATTTATGCAATTATGTTTTTTTGCTTTGTACCAAATTTAAAGTTTGTACATCTATAGGAATCCTGGTTCTCAGCTGCAATCTACACACACTGTCATTAGGTTCCCAAAACATATGAGACATACAAGACTTACAAGCACGTAAACATGAAATTCTATTTACATTTTGCTGGCTTTGTAGGCATGCACTAAGATAGCTTCTATGAGAACATATGATTCTCTGTTAGAATTCATTGGGGTCATATAGTGATCTCCAAAAATGCGTGCTGGCCTTGTTTTTCACATACAAGACAAACCGACATGGAAGTGTAGAGCGATTGATGCTCAAATTCATTGAATATGCCCTGTGTTTTTGATTTTGGGGTCTTGTCATTTCTGCCATCAAATGTGCTAGTATCTTTGCTTACATCTGGGGCATGCATAGTAGTACAGAGAGAACGATGCCATCAATACATGCGCCCTGCATATATCTCTAAAGTTCGGCCGACTGCGCTTATTCACCGTTTTTATGGAGATGATAACACTAAGTGTGTATTGTGCGAGACCTACAATTTCATGTCTCCCTTATATTGAGAGAAAAGTGCTTTTCTTAAAAAAGAAGGTAAGAATGAATACGGACTTTAGCAACGGTAGCTAGTTGCCACCTGGGATGAGCCAAGGGGGTCGACCCTGTAGTCACACTCTAAGAGAAAATATCTCCTTAAAAACCCATATGCCTTCCCGAGTTAAAAAACAGGCTCCCCCCGTTAGCATGCCCACTTACTACATTGAGGTATCTCACCCTCCGTGATACCTGATCTGCCTTGGTCGTCCCGCATCCTGTTTGTGTTTCTCGTGGGGCGCGTTTAAATGCAGTCAGACCTCGCCTATTGCTTGGTTCGATACGTACCTAGGTACACATAGTGCGAGGGGCGGGGATTTTTTATTAGGACATATGGCGTGTGCTCAGCGGACATAGGTCAGGCAAAGCTTGCCTGGTTGTCAAGGATAAATACCGGGCATCTGTTCCTTTCAGCGTGGATTTATGCACGTTATTTCGTATTTAATTATTGGAGCAGCTATATGGCCCATATTATGAAGTTTATCCGTATTTACTGTCAAGATAGCAGGGTGCCTGCATGTTTACTTGTATATTCCTCCGTCTTACCTTTTGATTCTTCGCATGGGTTGGCGAGTGGGAAGGGAGGGGTCAGTGTGCATTCTCATAGGTGCCAAAACCCCACAAAGAGACTTGCAATTTGCTCTGTGTGGACTGATTTCGCTTGCAGAAAACTAAAAACTGAAGGCCTTCTTTGAAAAATCAGTTTCTACTATGGAAAACACAAGCCCGAAAGGTGATCCGGATTTAAAGAAGAAATCAACAATCTGCCCCCCTACGTTAGTGATTCAAGCAGAAATCGCTGTGTTTGAACAGGCAGTATATAACGAAATAGAAACATTGAAAGACAAAGAAGTTTACCACAACATGACGAGGAGGAAACCATAGCTCTAAGAGAACTCGGGGAACAAACAGCGGTCATAAAACGAGCAGCCAAAGGAGGCGGCATAGTGTTACAAAACCAAGAAGACTAACAGAAGAACAAAAGTTACTTACCTGTAAACTGTGGTTCTCCAGTATTGGTGTCTTTCATAGATTCACATGCTTGAATCATTCCCCGTCGGAGTGGGAGTGCCACGGTACATAAAAATAGCAATAAATATGCATGAAATAGCCATAACATAGGTAAATTAGAACCAGGAAGTAAAATAGCTAAAAGTTATTAGGAAAAAATCTTCCACTTTCATGACTCGTCCAAGTCATTATATATAGTCCTTATATATAGTCCAAACTACAGCCAATCAGGCGACAGCACCCTCCAGAATGTTCTCCTCAGAGGCTCAGGCTCTCAGATTTTCCAGCACAAGTGTGATAAAAGTATAAACGAGCATAGAAGAGCCTCTGAGGGGAGGTGGGTGGGTCGCATGTGAATCTATGAAAGACACCAATACTGGAGAACCACAGTTTACAGGTAAGTAACTTTGTTCTTCTCGAGTATTGGGGTATCTTTCATAGATTCACATGCTTGAATCAGAGTAGAAAGCAGTAATTCCATAATGATGCTTGTGAGATCATCAAAGAGATCCATACAAATATATAAACACATCAATATATAAATATATATATATAATTATATAAGTATATAAAAATATACCTAGAAAGATAAACCAAGACCAGCTAAAATACGCATATGTAGATCTGTATCGACACAAACATTATATATATATATATATATATATATATATATATATATATATATATATAATAATGCATCATTGAGGAGGAGGGATAAACAGAGGCTCACCTTATTTAAAAAGATTACGGAGAACCGCTTGTCCCACAGACGTGTCTGCATTGCTGGCAGCTTCCAGACAGTAGTGCTTGGTAAAAGTGTGCCTGCTGGACCATGTAGCAGCTCTGCAGATTTGATGAAGAGGCACACCAGCAAAGAGAGCAGTAGAAGAAGAGATTGCTCTAGTTGAATGAGCTCTCGGAGTGGCTTGTAGCGGTCTACTCGCTTGCTGATGACAGAAAAATATTGCAGCAGAAATCCAACGAGCTATGGTCGGTTTGGTTATTGGGTGCCCTTTGCGCATCTTTCCATTTGCAATGAAAAGCTGATCAGATTTTCGTATTGAGGATGTCCTTTGCAAATAAAATTTTAGACATCGTTTGACATCAAGGGTATGTAAAGCTCTCTCCGCAGGTGATTGAGGATTAGGAAAGAAAGTCTTTAAAACCACAGGTTCATTGAGATGGAAATCAGAAGGTACTTTAGGTATAAAAATGGGGTTAGTGCGGAGCACTACCGAGTCCTTAGTGAATTGGAGGAAAGCCGGTTTAATAGTGAAGGCTTGAATGTCACTGACTCACCTGGCTGATGTGAGAGCCAACAGCAGAGACATCTTCCACGATACAAACTTAAAGTCAGCTCTATGAATAGGTTCAAAGGGGTGTCACATGAGTTGTGACAGAACAATGTTAAGATGCCAGGGTGGAGGTGGACGGCGGATGGGAGGAAACATACGAAACAGTCCTTTGAAGAATTGTTGAATGATCCGAGAGGAATAAAGAGAATGTGAACCATCTTGTCGGACTCGTGAGATAGCCGCTAAGAATACTTTAAGAGTAGAATGGAAAAGTCCTGACTTTGCCAAATGTAGAAAGAAAGGCAATAATTGCTCCGGTGTAGAACGGATTGGATGAATGTTGGCAGCTTGACACCAGTGGCAAAAGCGCTTACATTTGAGCATGTAGGTCTTTATTGTGGAGGGCGCTCTAGCATTAGCTAAGACCTCCCTACACTCCGAAGGAATGTCTAAGTGAGCAAATTCAAGGTGCTCAGGTGCCAGGCTGCTAAACGCAGAGATGCAGGATCCGGATGGCAGATCTGCCCTTTGTGAATGGACAGGAGATTCGGTATTGGTTGCCACTGAATGGGATCGCATTGGGATAGAAGGAGGAGTTCGGTAAAACAAAACTGGCGAGGCCACCTGGGAGCTATGAGGAGAAGACAAGGCTCCTTCATTTTCCGGAGAACCCTGGGAACCAGCGGTATCGGTGGAAAAGCATAGGCATATATCTGCGACCAGTTCATCAAAAACGCATTCCCGCCCGAGTCTGGTTGGGTAAGCCAACTTGCGTAGAATGGGCATTTTCGGTTCAGCCTGGTCGCGAACAAGTCCAGATCGGGTCGACCCCACTTCTGAAATATACGATCCAAGGTTGGTTGATGGAGCTCCCACTCGTGATTGGACACTGTCGACCTGCTGAGGGAGTCCGCTAGGATGTTGGATACTCCCGGAACATGGACTGCTGCCAGAGTTATCTGATGCCGGATCACCCAATCCCAAATTCGCTGGGCTTGCTGGGACAGCAGAGTGGATTTTGTTCCTCCTTGTTTGTTGAGGTAGTGCATACTTGTTGTGTTGTCCGTCCGGATCAACACTGACGCTCCTAGAATGATGGTGCGAAAAGATTTTAGGGCTAGGAAGATCGCTAGCAACTCTAAGAGATTGATATGCCAAGTCCTTTGATGAGCATCCCATTTGCCGTTGACTGTCAGTCCTTGAAGGTGTGCTCCCCACCCTTCGAGGGAGGCGTCCGTGGTGATGATGAAACTTGGAGCTTCCACTAGGAATGAGAGGCCTGCTGCCACGTTCCGTTTGCCTCGTCCACCAGAGTAATGCCTTCCGCATCTGAGGAGTGATGCGGATGAGATCTTCGAAGGACCCCGAGACCTGTAGCCATTGCTGGTTGAGCTCCTCTTGCAGGGGTCTCATCTTGAGACGACAGTTGGGAACCAAAGGAATGCAGGATGAGAGCATCCCTAGAAGTGACTTGAACTGTCGGACAGAAACGCACCTTTTTGAGCGTATTAGTCGGGCAAGCTTGCACAGCTTTTGTTGTCTTTCGTCTGAGAGAGACAAAGGCTTGCGTCCGTAGAGTGTCTATGGTGGCTCCTAAGAACATTCTCGTTTGTGATGGGATGAGTTGAGACTTGTCCAGATTGATGGAGAGGCCCAGAGACTGGAAAAGTGACAGGCATTTCTGAGTATGGATGTGTGCGACTGCGTAAGAATTCGCCTTGATAAGGCAGTCGTCTAAATAAGGAAAAATTTGAATTCCTTCCAGTCGAAGGTGTGCCGCCACCGGTGCCAAAACTTTGGTGAAGACACGTGGCGCGGAACGTAGTCCAAAAGCAAGGACTTTGAACTGGAAGTCCCTGCCAGCTACTCTGAACTCAAGAACTTTGTGTCGGTTTAAAATTGGGACATGAAAGTAAGCATCCTGGAGGTCGAGGGTGGTCATGTGATCCCCCGCAGAGAGGAGTTGAAGGACTTCTTGTAGAGTCAACATCCGAAAAGACTGTTTTTTGAGATATTTGTTTAGGGAACGAAGATCCAAGATGGGGCGCCATTCTCCCGATTTCTTTTTTATTAGAAAAAACATGGAATAGAAACCGGTGCCTCTTTGCAACTTTGGAACCATTTCGATCGCTCCCTTTTTTAACATCAAATTTATCTGGGAGAAAAGCTCTGTGAGATGAGCTGGAGGCGGACCTTTGGGAGGAGAATTCGGAGGAAGCTTGGTAAACTCCAGAACGTGGCCTCTGGTCACAATGTCCAAGACCCATTTGTCTGTAGTTACAGCAGACCAGGTTGAGTAAAAACGGGAGATCCTTCCTCCAACTTTTGCAAAATTGAGCGGTAGAGCAGGCGGCAGTTGTCACTGTTTTTTAGACTTGTTCCTTCCCCGGTAGGATGACTTATTCCTGTTTTGTCCATAAGACGTAGTTGGCTGCTGCCTGAAAGATTGCGGTCGTTGCGAAGAGTAACGTTGGGTACCCTGATAGGACTGGTATTGCCTCGACTGATTATAGCCTCCTCGGGTGGAGAAAGATCCACGGCCTCTAGCGCCACGAAACTGAAGAGTACCGAGAGATCTTGCTGTCTCGGTATCCTTTTTAATGGCCTGTAGGGCATCGTCAATATGCTGGCCAAAAAGAGACACGCCATCAAAAGGCATATCTATTATCTTCGTCTGAACTTCCTAACGAAAAGATGTGGATTTTAACCTGCCCTGTCGCCGCAGGACAGCAGCCCCTGCCAGTTGCCGAAAACCCGTGGACGCAACATACACAGCAGAATCAATCTCAGCCGAGATTCGTTCTCCCTCCTGGAGGATCTTAAGCGCTTCTGCCTTTGAGGGCTCCGGTAACATGTCGATGTATGGGGAGATGTCCGACCACATCTGCCTATCATAGCGGCCTAAGATGGCCAGTGAGTTAGCTGCGCGGACAGTAGTGGCCGCCATGGTGGAAACCTTTTTTCCAATTGCGTCCAGACGTCTCCCATCCCGATCCGGGGGAGCCGACAATGGAGAGGAGGGATTCCGTGCTCGGCGCTGCGCCGCTTGAGCGATAACCGAATCTGGCTTAGGCTGACCTATGAAACAAGCTGGCGAATTATCCGGTGCCTTGTATTTCTTTTCAAGGCGAGGTAGGACTGCTGGAATGGAGGCAGGAGTCCGCATGACTCAGTCCTTCCTGCCAGATAAAATCAATAATAGGTATAGTACGCACTTGCTTCCTTGGCTGGTCTTTAAAATCGTAAAGGAAGCACTCATCCTTTGTTTCCATGGGAAGAAGGAACCTTTGTGCTGCTCTTTCCATCAGAACATGAAAACCTCTGATGTCAACTGGAGGGGAGTCAACAGGAGCCTGACTAGAAGGAGACGGTGTTTGTATTTGATAGTCATCCCATTCAGTAAGGAGTGACCTGTCATCCAATTCTCCTTCTTCCCTATCATCCGTGGTGTGAGCTTCGTGATGATGCAACATTGAAGGTACCGGAGAAACTGGTCTGGGTGACCTCAACACTGTTGAATATTGAGGCACGGGTGTCGGTGGGACAGAAGAAGCAGACTCAGATGGTAGAAATCGGCGGTAATTGTCATCTAACATGTACTGCAAATTGTTGAGAAGTGATAGAGGCAATTGTGCCGTAGGGTTTGGCTCTGGAGCGGCATCAGGATGGTAGTCTTCGTCCTGATCTACGTCCTGATATTTAATGAAGAGCTCTGAAGGGCTCCTGTCAGGACGGAATCTGTCATCCTCCTCAGATTCATCCTCATCTGTCCCATAATCCAGTAACTGCTCGGGTAACGCACGAGGAACTCTGCTGGGTGAGGTGTGAACTGGAGAGAGAACCTCTAAGGAAGATCCACGGCTTTGAAGCAAAGAAGGCGCAGTCGTCGACGGTGGCAATGGTGTAGACAGCACCGCAGATGTCTTTGAGGATGCTGTGGCTGCGGATGACGACCAAACTTGAAGATCAGTGCAGGAAGATAGCAACGTCGATGAAGCAGTCGCTGACGAGGCAGGCATAGACGAGGCAACCGCCGACGAGGCAACCGCCGACGAGGCGGCCGCCGTCGAGGCAATCGCCGTCGACGAGACAATCGTCGACGGAGTCTTCTAACTCTTCGTCGACGGAGGGACGTAGACGGTAGACTTCAGTCTCTTCGTCGACGAGAAGGCAGTGACTAACGTGGTGGGTCTCACTGAGACGGACACCAGCGTCGACGGCGAAGAAGCCGACGACAGTATCATCTGAGGCTTCGGAGACGAGAAGGTTGTAGTAGACGTTGTCGTCGCGGCGACGGCCGGTTTCGTCGACGAAGTAGTCGAGCTCGTCGACGAGGGACCCTGTTTCGGAGGTAAATCTCTGTCAGAAGAAGGCTTAGACGCCTGAGATTTGACAGACCTTCTCGGGGGCGTAGAGGGCAGAGTTTTACCCTCGCTGGGTGGAGGAGCCTTTTTGGAAGCGGAAGGCAACTCAGCACTTTTAGAGGTATGCTGTTTTTTCAACACCTTAGCCCCAGGAGAAGGTAAATCCGTGTCGCTAGTCCTCTTCCTAGAGGCAGCAGTCCGGACAGAGCAAACACTTCCCACCTCAGATAAAGGGTTGTCCAGATTTAATCTTCTGTAGCCACAGAAGTAGACGTCCCTCTCGGTCCCTCAGAGTCTTTTGAGGGAAAGTTCTGCAGATTTTGCAGTCTCTCACCTGGTGGTCCGGGTACAGGCAATAAATGCACTTCTTGTGGGGGTCTTCAGAAAACAGCCGGAGCTTCCCACAAGACTCACAAGGTCGAAAGAGATTTCTTAGAAGACATCCTGAAGAAGTACTGAGCAGAGCTCAGGGAGACTCCCTTCACACAACATGCGGTAGAAAATCTGAGAGCCTGAGCCTCTGAGGAGAACATTCTGGAGGGTGCTGTCGCCTGATTGGCTGTAGTTTGGACTATATATAATGACTTGGACGAGTCATGAAAGTGGAAGATTTTTTCCTATTAACTTCTAGCTATTTTACTTCCTGGTTCTAATTTACCTATGTTATGGCTATTTCATGCATATTTATTGCTATTTTTATGTACCGTGGGACTTCCACTCCGACGACGGGGAATGATTCAAGCATGTGAATCTATGAAAGATACCCCAATACTGGAGAAGGAGTGCCTCTGCCTACTGTCAGATGAAAAGAACTACAGAGTCCTACAGGAAGACCCTACAAATCAACTACCGTTAGAAATAAAATAATTGGTGGAGGAGGCAGATGAAAGAAATTGGATCTCCAAAATGGAAGCAGAATTCCTCATCACACGAAATCCCAAAACACTGTACTTTTACACAATGACCAAAACTCACTAAAAGAAAAAACCCCCACCAGGAAGATCGATTGTCTCAGGCACAGGGTCAGTATTAGAACCACTGTCTAGGTTCTGTGATTTTTACTTAAGGCCTAAAGTACAACAAACACCCACATACCTAAAGGATACCAAGGACCTCCTCCACCTAATGGAGAATTTGGATTTTGACCCCGCTACAAACATCCTGCTTACCCTAGATGTTGAGAGCCTATACACTAGCCTCCCGCAAGACGACACATTAAAATTCATAAAAGAGACACTTAATCAAGGAGAGCGGAACTACATTACACCAATTCACTTCATATTGGAATGTGCTCGCCTGGCCCTGAAGAAAAACTTCTTTGAATTTGAAGGCAAAATATACCTACAAACCTTCGGCATATCAATGGGCAGCACCTTTGCACCGAGCGTGGCAGGTCTGTACGTATACAATTTAGAGAAAAAATACATACTGGATGACAAACATACAAGAAGAACATACAACTCTGGAAATGATACATTGATGACATCCTAGTGATATAGAAAGGGAACAGAGAATCAATGCTCATCTTCTTAACCGGGCTGAACGCGCGTGACCCCAATCTGAGATTTACACATAGACAGTAAAGATCACATCACCTTCCTAGATGTTACAATATATGCAGAGAATGGGAAACTGGAAACAAGGACAGATCGCAAAGAAACTGACAAAAATACACTGTTCAAATTTGACAGCATCCACCCCAGTGCCCTCAGAGAGATCCTCCCTTACGGCTAATTTCTCAGACTGAGAAGGAACTGCTCCAAGAAAAAGGATTTCGTCACACAGTTAGAAGACCTTAAAAAAGATCTGAGAGATCGAAGTTATCCAAGAAAAATTATCAAGATCGCTTACAAAAGGACAAACAACCAAAACAGAGAAGGCCTCCTAGAACCATCAAACAAAAATAACACCATTCCATTAACATGTGTAACAACTTACAACACGGTCTCCAACGAAGTAAAAAAAAAACTTTAAAAAAAACTGGTGCATTATAAAAACAGGAAACCTCAAATGGGACAAACCCTTGTTTTCCTTTAAAAAGGCAATGAATTTAAAGGACAATCCGGTGAAAACTAGACCACGGACCAAAAGGAATGAAGGACTGACCACAGTACGAAATATGTGGGGTCTCCTGGAGGTCACGGGCCACTATGCCTGTGGCAACTGCAGTGTCTGCCATTTAACAAAAACCACAAAAACTCTGGAACTGGAGCCCGGAAAAACTTGGACGCTACGAAAACGCATGAATTGCAACACTGCCAACGTAGTCTAATTGTGTGAAGCTGTAGTCTCAAATATGTAGGCATGACAACAAGGAAAATCAAAACCCAGATATGCGAACACCTGAGCAATATAAGATGCAAAAGAAACAGCACAAAATTAACAGATCATTTTATTAACTCAGGCCACACCCCTAATGATTTAACACCGTGTGTCATTGAACAGGTAGCAAGTACTGAGGACAACATAGAAAAGGAACAATGCTGGATTTACAGTCTGCCCACCCAGAAAACTGGACTAGACGATAATATCCAGTGGAACACTTCTTAATCAGTCCTGTACCCTCTATAGTCTCCTCTCTTCCAAATTTGGGACTCTAGCAATAACATGACCCCATTTTAATAGATGCAGGGTTATAAACGACACAATCATGGTATAACTGTATAGAGTCCCCCCACATACATGTAAAAATATGTAGAAAGACCCATCATAGATATACGTCTGCACTGTAAGATAACCCACACCACACTAAAATTGCCACATTCTTAGGCATTCTCTGACCTCTGAGAATGCACACAAGGCTTCCCTATCGCCAACCAATGTGAAAAGAAGGAATAATAAACGAGCAGACACCCTGCTGTACAAAGACCCATCATAGATACACATCTCATGGCAAGTGAAACTAGTCCACACAGAAAATTGCAATTCTCTTTGGGGGGTTTTCGCACCTATGAGAATCCACACTAGACCTCTCGCTGCCCACTCGCCAACCCATGTTAAGAACAAAAGATAAGATGGAGGAATATACAAGTAAACATGCAGGCACCATACTATCTTGACACCAAGAATGAATAAACATAATATGGGCCACATAGCAGCTGCAATAATTAAATACAAAATAGCGTGCATAAATCCACGCTGAAAGGAACCGATGCCGCGTACTTAACCTTGACAACCAGGCAAGCTTTGCCTGACCTACTTTCGCTGAGCACACATCCTACGTCTTCATAAAAAATTCCCGCCCCTGTGCACGTATCAAACCAAGCAATAGGCAAGGTCTGACCGCATTTAAGCGTGCACCAGAGAAACACAAACAGGATGCGGGACGACCGAGGCAGAACAGGTATCATGGAGGGTGAGATACCTTGATGAAGTAAGTTGGAATGCTAATGGGGGGAGCCTGTTTTTTTAACTCAGGAAGCCATATGGGTTTTAAGGAGATATTTTCTCTCACAGAGTGTGACTACAGGGTCCACCCCCTTGGCGATCCCAGGTAACTAGCTACCGTCGCTGAAGTCAGTATTTATTCTTACCTTCTTTTTTAAGAAAAGCACTTTTCTCTCAATATAAGGGACATATGAAATTGTAGCTCTCACACAATACACACTTAGTGTTATCATCTCCCAAAAAACGGTGAATAAGCGCAGTCGGCCGAACTTTAGAGATATACGCAAGGCACATGTATTGATGGCATTGGTCTCTCTGCACGACTATGTATGCCCCACATGTAAGCAAAGATGCTAGCATGTTTGAGGGCAGAAATTACAAGACCGCAAAATCGAAAACATGAGGGCACATTCAATGAATTTGAGCATCGATCGCTTTACCCTTCCATGTCGGTTTGTCTTGTATGTGAAAAACGAGGCCAGCATAAATTTTTGGAGATCACTATATGACCACAATGAATTCTAACAGAGAACAACATTCTCATAGAAGCTATCTTAGTGCATGCCTACAAAGCCAACCAAATGTAAATAGAATGTCATGTTTACGTGCTTGTAAGTCTTGTATGTCTCATATGTTTTGGGAACCTAATGACCGTGTGTGTAGATTGCAGCTGAGAAAACAATGATTCCTATAGATGTACGAACCTCAAATTTGGCGCAAAACAAAAAATCCATAAGTTATGGATTGGCAAATTGCCGGATTTAGGACTAGCATGGTTTGGTTCCCCCCATCTGAGTCAAGTGTTGATTTTATTAACTTTACCACTGCCTATATGTATGTCAATAAAATAATTGTACTTACACTTCTCTCCACAGAAATGAAAGACAGTGATTTTCCAGTGGATTGTAAGTACAATCCAAACAATAGCTGCATGCCTTCGCGCGCATGCCAGCTTCAATTGGTCCTGACGAAAGCCATTTGACCCCGAGTGGCACATGAGATTATGGCTGAAATATGTAGACCTCTCACAGGATAAAAAGGATCAAATTCACATCCTTTCCATATCGGTCACTCTTAACATTGACTTATACTCTCACAAATGAAATTTGGGTCAAAAAGACGGCATTTGAGCCAATTTTAAAAAGCACTCCACCTGAGCACTATTCACTTACTACCACCGCTTCACCCTCACAAACAACCAGCTCTTCTGTAATCCGGCATCGTAGCACACCCTGGAAACATTCGGTGACCAGGATGGGAACCCTATGATGAAGCATGTCACCTACTAGGTAGGCGGGTGAGGATTCTTTTACAAAACCTTAGCGTTTCCTAGGCAGTACAGACACCCGATACATCCACCCAAAATTAAGAGATAGGTGTATGTCTAATACCTAAAGAAGACACGCTCTTTTTGTTTTCATATCAATGAAGATCTTGCAATTTACAACATATTAATCAGGTTGGCAAAAATTTGTCACCTTTGCAACCCAGGAATAGGAGCTCAAATGCATATCAAACCGCCCAATTTCATTACTACAATCTTTTATTACCAACTGACATACGGTCAAAGTTATTTAGAAAAGGAAACCAGGCAGCTGGAGGCTTCAGTTTGGATGTACCACAAAATGAGGCATACCAAGAAAAGGGTAATTGTAAAATAGGCTTTTATAAATCAACACAATTAACCATACAATTACCATGGCTGCTTCATGCTCAAGATGCATGTGAAGTTCACAACCATTGCAGGAGTAAAACGTTCCATTATTCCCTACCTATCAAAGTCTCCTTCAGTCACTGCCTGAAGGAGGTCAATTCACCAATTTCATTCTCAATTAAGTTTAGCAAACATAAGATGCAAGTGGACGCAGGTAAAATAATAATGCACATGCTAATTTACTTCCATGGCAGTCAGTGTGATGCTGTAAATGAAGTGTCAGCATACCATTGGGACCAAGTTAGATAAGTGTGTGAACACTATACTGTAGAGCCCGCAGCTTAATGAAAGGTCCTGAGCTGCTCTGAATCCACAGAGTTAACAAAGTAGCACCAATAACTCATCTTGCCCTGAATAGTTGGGTGATCACTGCACCAACAAAAGCTCAGTTGAGTTAGGACTTCAAGGTGTTTCTATTTACACTGACAGACACTGGTGGGAAGACGAAGGAGGAACTGAATCCCTCCCTTCTATATTCACAATGCACAATCTGTTGAGTAAATAGTGAAAGTGGGGTTTAGAGTGGCGAAGTTACCTCAGTATTGAGGCACTCTGAGGCAGTCTTCACCAGAAGCGCAGAAGAAGCAGCACGATCATTGTTGGGTGCTCATAGAGAGCTGCTATTTTCGTAGCAGGACATCCATAGCAAAAGTTAAGAAAGAAGGGCAAAAAAAAAAAAAAAAAAAAAAAAAAAAAAAAAAAAGGAGGCCACACACTGTACATCTTGGTTTCATCTTCCAGTATTACTGTGTAGGTCTGAATTCAGAGAAAACAGTTTATAATATGGTGATGGTTTAAGCCCCAAGTTAGAGTTATGGGGATCATCACATCCTTATATATAATCCTGGGTATTCAACTAAGTAAAACATTCACTAAAACAGCAGTATTGCAATTTTGTTTTCGCAAAACTCTATTGCAATCAGTGCAACAATGAAGGCACAGTGAAATAATTAAGGGTGGGTGGAGTTGGCGGAGTGTCACTTCGCGGAATTCCACAGAGTTGGCTAAAAACTACGTGGAATTACGCTCCGCCTCCTGCTGCCACCCACCCCGAGGCCGCCGCAGACTTACCTGGTCACACCTGTGCTTCTGTGCCCTGCCCGGGCTGTCCTCCTGGCTGTCTCCACTCCAGGCTTGTCAAACTCCCCAGGCAAAATGAAACACCTAAGCTCAACGTCACTCGTGGGAGGACTGCGCATGCGCGCGCAGTCCTTCCAAGAGTGACGTAGAGCGTCTGGGGAATCGGACGAGCCTGGAGTGGAGAGGACTGAAGACAGCCAGGAGGAGGACAGTCTGGGCAGGGCATGGAAGCACCATCGTGACCAGGTAAGCCAGAAAGCGGGGTGGGTGGCTGGGCAAACTCCGCTACGCCGCGGAGTCGGAGTTTTTTTTGCTAAACTCCGCGTTCCCAGCGGAGCACGGAGTTGGCAAAACTCTGCATACTCCGCTGGCGTAGTGGAGTAGTATGCCTGGGGTTAGAAATAATACAGTTAGTGTCCGTATCTCATAGGATTCTCCATCTCCAATGTGGTAACAAGGCATTAACCGTGATAATTACCCAATCACATGAAAATCAACAGTATAGTTTAACACATCTAAACAATGAATACAACATAATGTATTGCCATTTATTGCTGAAACCAGGTCTTAGATTGAGATGTCTTCATCAGAAAGGGAACTCAACTAATGAATGGAAATTGAAATAAATAGTTCAGGGATATAAAGCTGAAGAAATGTAGGGCAAAAAGAACTCCGCCTAACTAGCTATCCCGGTGCCCATGTCTCATTGCTGTTTGGCAGTACTAGTTCACATTTCTGTTAGGCAGCTGCAATCTCGGTTTCTTTGACAGGCAGACAAAATACCAAAAGCAAATTAGAGAATACAATTTTGTTGGGAGTTGCATGACAGATTTTGACAGAGCATGTTGCAAAGATGTTTCGATGTACTTGGCTGATTTAGATAGCCTCATTTACATATAGTTCTATGGACGAGCAATTGGAGTTACTACCCAAACACCCTAATGCCAAAGTAGAAAAGGCTTTTGAGCTTTTCTGGAGTGCTGAATATAAATAGAGGGGGACTATTGTTAAATGTTATGTTATGTTAAGAGTGGATTTATAAAGCGCACAGCTACTCAATAGAGTATCCCGGCGCTAGGATAGAAAGATACAGAGGCCAGGGAGGAACAACGTTCCCGAGGCAGAAGGCCATTAAACTGCATGTTGGAACAGCCAGGTTTTCAGTTGTTTCCTGAATGCCATTATACTTGAGGCTTGTCTCAGCGATAGAGGTAGCTTGTTCCAGAATCTAGCCACTTGCACTTGGAACGAGCGTCCACCACGGCGGGCTCTGAGACACTTAGGGATGACAAGTAGATGTTGATGTGCTGATCTAAGGGAACGGCCGGGTATGTAGTAAGAGACTCTTCTGCGGATATACTGTGCCCCCATGCCGTGCAGAGCTTTAAAAGCAAGGACCAATGCTTTAAAGAGTACTCTGCATCGGACAGGCAGCCAGTGTAGATTCTTCAAATGGTGGGAGATCCGGTCTCTAGGTCCAAGTCTCAAGACGGCTCTGGCTGCCGCGTTCTGCACGACTTGCAGTCTATTGAGGATAGACTCTGGAAGGCCCAGATAAAGCACGTTGGCATAGTCCAATCTGGAGGTGACAAGGGCCTGAATGACCGTCTTTCTATGAGAGGTCGGTAAAAGAAAAAGAAACCTACGGAGCATTTTCAAAAACCCGAAGCACGTACCCGCTACCGACTGTACTTGAGGTATCATAGATAAAGTGTCATCCATTTTCACTCCCAGATTTTTTACGATCTTAACTGCTGACTGGGGGGGAGACATATCCGAGGGCCACCATTGCTTCCAGGCGTCCAGAGGGGGTGTGCCAAAGAAAATAATTTCCGACTTTTCCGGATTACATTTGAGATGGTTATGTCTGAACCAAGCAAAGATTTCTCTCAGACATTTATTAATCTTTTCACCGTTAAACTCCTCCCCCTTCTTGCAAGTGAACAGCAGTTGCGTGTCGTCGGCATAGGATATAATCATAGCCTCCCCTGCCTCTGCCAGGGTAGCCAGGGGAGCCATGTACAAATTGAAAAGTACAGGGCTCAGGATAGATCCCTGTGGCACACCGATCTTCAAGGGCGGCACCCTGGCAGAAAACGGGGGCGACCAGTCCTCTTGATTTCTATCCTCCAAAAAGGAAGAGAACCACTTCAACACCGTGCCTTCCAGTCCACATTCCCGCAGCCTCTGCAGGAGGAGGTCATGGGGCACGGTGTCGAAAGCCGCAGAGAGGTCTAGGAGTACCAGGACAGCTTTGCCGCCCTTATCCAGGGTCTCCTTGATGGAATCAGAGACCTCCAACAAGGCCGTCTCTGTGCTAAGGTTCTGCCTAAAACCGGACTGAATGGTGCTCAGATGGTGACAAATTGCTCTTTCAGAATTATTTAGCTCGTCCAGAGGCTATTATTTATTCCGAAGTAACCAGGAAGCTAGCTCAGTGGCACACAGGTTGGGAAAGTTAAATATATTACACAGGACTTTAAAGTGAAATCTATCAGAATCTGAATAACTGTCAAATAGCCAAGAAAATACATCGCATGCTCCTATAGCCAGTTAGCCTGCTAGGAAGACCCACCATCAGAATTTTGTCAGACTTTGTGATCTTTGCCACCTCAACTATTCTACCAACAAGGATCAAATAGTTAGAAGAGGGCTTACTGGCTGACTTTACCAGATTCGGATTTTCTATATAAATTGTTGTAAGGGATGAAGATAAATTCTAACTTGACCTTTCATCAACCTCATGAAATAATGGGGAATATTTAATCCCCACTAATTTATTTTTTACAATGACCAATTCATATACCCAAATCCCAATTTTTGAAAATAACTTATTTTTTAAGCCATGGCATTGCACGCAACCTTTTCTTCACTTAACTGCATTTAAATGAGGGAGGCCTGCTCCCTCCATTTTGGTCACACTTCTTCCCTACATATTTGGGTGAACCCTTACATTCTGTTTCTACTTATCGCTCTTAAAGCTTCTTACAATACTGGCAACCTACCTCCCTCTTTGACAGACTTTTTTGTGAACTTTTCAATCCAAACATACAGCCTCACATTCATTGCTCTAACCTCAGTATCTTGCTGTGCAAAATATAGAACAATTTTCAAAATGTGTTTTCTCCTTGTTTTGAGTCTATGAGTGCAGGCCGCTGCCCATCTACCCCACCCTGAACTGTTTTGCGCATCAGTCCTTAACTTTTTAGCTGATGCCGCATTGCTACCCTCTCCTTCTCCCCCAGCAGGTTGCTTTGCTGCTATGGCCACAAAAACTAAAAAATGACCACTGCACACCAGCTTACTTTTTTATTCTCTTTTCGGTCTTGGCTTTTCATCTTTTTGTATGCAATTTACCTTACAACTTACTATTTGAGAGTTTAAAAAAAAAAAAATTTCTTCCTGATCAAAGTCTGTTAAATTTTTAATAATTTAATTTGTAATCATTACTTAAGCATTCTCCAATTACATAATTTGTCATTCCAGGATTTCTTTAGCATTTGTTCTCCAACTGGGCATTTACCAAGCTGGAGATTTGTCAGCTACTTTTATCAAGGAACCTGTGAGTTAATTTATAGAAAGTCTCATCCTTGCTTGATTACTCAGTAAAATGAGTTTTTCTTCACTTCATCAGTAATAAAATTTTGAGTGAGACTTTATTAAGCATGCAAGTATCTTTTGGGCAGCAAATGTGTACTCCGATAATGAAGTGCATTTTGTCATACTGGTTCATAATATTCCAATGTTAAAATGTTACTAATCAGAAACGATACTTCTATGTAATTATCAATATAACATGGAGTAGGATTGGCTGAAGTACTAGATTATCTGGAACCCAACCTCTGATTAGCAGCTAAAAAACAAGTTACTTGTACACTGTGGCTTTCCAGTATTGAAATCTTTCATAGATTCACATGCTTGAATCTTCCAAGTCATGGTGGGATTCCCACAGTACTTAAATAAGCAGTACTTTTAGAAGTACATTAGAAACCATTGAGAAAGAAGGTAATTTTAAAACCAATCTGCATCATTATGCTGGATCCAAACTTTGACCAATCAGAGACAAGCCCCAGACCGCATCATAGCTCAGATTTCGAGCACAAGTGAGACTAAGTGAATAGTCCTAATTTGTTTTTTCTCCAGTATTAAATCTTTCATAGATACACATGCTTGAATCAGAGTAGTTAGCAGTACAATGCCTAAAATTAAAGCGATTAGGTGAAGACACTTTTACATGAAGCACACGTTTCCAAGAACCAACAGCATATAACCAGCTAATCATAGTATCTTCATTTTAAACAAAATAAATTCATGCATATATACTTATATCTACAACTATGTACATAAATATAATATCATACCTCTTAGTTAGCTATCCTAACAATTAGAGACAAAAAAGAGTAAGAAAAAGAAACGGCTGAACCTTAAATGGACAGATGTCTCAGGACTGCCTGTCCAACTGCTGCATCATTCTTCCATGCGGAATCCAGGTAGTAGTGCTTGGTGAATGTATGCACATTCAACTATACTGCAGCTCTATAGATATCTGGAAGCGATGCTCCGGCAAAGAAGGCTGTAGAGGCTGCCGTCTTTCTTGTGGAGTGTGCTGTAACCTTTGCGGAAAGAGGTCGTCCTGTTTTTTCATGGCAAAAGGCAATTGCAGAAGATATTCAATGAATACTGCTCCTTGAGAGAGCATTGCCTTTCCTTGGAGACGCAAATGATACAAGGAGCTGTTCTGACTTCCTGAAATTCTTTGTTTTATGAATGTAGACTTTTAAGCAATGCTTCACATCCAAAGAGTGCAGAGCCCTTTCAGCAGGGGTTGAAGGGTTTCTGAAGTATGTCGCCAGTATTATAGGTTCATTTAGATGAAATGATGTTGGAATTTTAGGTATCAAACGTGGATTCGTTCTTTACACCACCTTGTCCTCTTTAATCTGAAGAAACGGTTCAGAAACCACGAAAGCCTGAATTTCGATGTCTCTGCTAGCTGATGTGAGGGACAAGAGTGCAGTTTTCCATGAGATGTATTTCAGTTCCGCTTTATGGATGGGCTCAAAGGGTGGCTTCATGCGTTGAGCAAGAACTGCAGTACGTTTTAAGGGTGAAAAAAACCCTGAAAAGGCCTTTCATGAATTCCTTTACTATTCGTGTAGACCACAGCGAAAGCTCCCCTGGCTTCCAGCCAAACCTGGAAATCGCTGCCAGGTGAACTTTGATCGATGTGTGCCAATCTTGATTTTGCCACAAGGAGGAGATATGACCGCTCCGGTGAAGAACGAAAAGATGTATGCCCTTTTTAATTCACCAGTGGCAGAACCTCTTCCATTTTGCGGCATATGATTTATTAGTGGAGAAAGCTCTAGAATGCTGCAGAATGTACTTGCACTATGGTGGAATGTCAATCTCTGAACTCATAGCCGTGAGGTTCCATACAGAATAACTCAGACTTTATCTGAGGGTGAAGAATCTGACCGTTGTCCATGGACAGTAGACTCTGATATGGCCGAAAGAGAATGTGCGGGGATATGGACAGTATTAGGAGTTCTGAGTACCAAAATTGCCTTAGCCATGCCTATGAGAATGAGATGGCATGGCTCAAATTTGGGAATCACCTTTGGGATGAGTGGGGAACTGCAGAAAAGCATAAGCAAACATCCCTTTCAACTGCATGTGGAGAGCGTTCCCCCAAGATTTGCTCTGAGGGAACCTGCTGGCAAACTTTTTGCACTTTGTTGGCCAGGGTTGCGAAAAGGTCTAAACTCAGAGTGCCCCACAGTTTCAAAACTCGTCCCAGCTGCTCCCGATTCAGTTCCCATTCAGGACATTGGCTGCTCGTTCTGATGAGAGAACGAGCCCATTCGTTGTCCACGTCCGGGACATGTTCCATTTGTGAAGGTATCTTGTGCTCAAGCAACCATTTCCAGATTTCCTGAGCTTGAGTCAATAACGTGGGAGACCTGGTGCCCCCTTGCTTGGCCAGGTAGAACATCGTTGTAGTGTTGCTGTTCTTACCAGATCAGAAGAGCCTTGAATCTTTGGAAGTAACGCCTGCAGCCCCAGAAACACTGTCCTCAACTCCAAGGGATGGATGTGCATCTGCGCCCTCTTGGACAGACCATTTGCCATGAATCTGTAAATCTTGGAGATGCACTCCCCAACCGTCCATAGAGTCATCCGTTGTCATAATGTAGCTGGGGCGTGTCGCCTCGAAGGATAGGCCTTGAGAGATATTGCGTTCTTTTCCCCACCATGACAGGGCCCGTTTCATTGACAGATGAGAATGACGTCGTCAAGAGGTCTGAATCTCAATCCACTGCATATCCAGCTCTTCCTTGAGTGGTCTCAAATGCAAGCCACAATTTGGTATCAATGGGATGGCATGATGACAGCATTCCGAGCATAGACTTGTACACTCTTACTGAAGTGGACTCTTTTGCCCACTGTCGAGCTGCCATCTGCATTATCTTGTGCTTTCGTTCTGGTGTGGGAAACGCCTTCATTATTCTGGTGTTTAAGACTGCCCTAAGGAATATCCGTGTCTGGCTTGGAATGAGAAATTACTTTTCTACGTTGAGCCGCAAAGCCAGAGATTTGAAAGGCTGACAGGCCCATGTAGATTCTTGCAGAGTGGAACATGGACCCTTTTACAAGCCAATCGTCCAGATCGGGAAAAACCTGGTGGCCTTGTCTTCTCAGAAAAGCTGCTACCGGAGCCATGCACTTTGTGAATACTCTGGGGGCTGAACGGAGGCCGAAAGGGAGAACTTTCAATTGATAGTGGCACCCTGCCACCTCGAACCTCAGGAACGGACTGCGTTTGGCGTGAATGGGAATGTGAAAATATACGTCTAATAGATCAAGAGACACTAAAAAATCCCCTTTAACAAGAGAATCTCTTGCAGCGACCGCATTCTCAATGGTTGCTTCTTGATAAATTTGTTCAGTTATCGGAGATCCATGACTTGTCTCCATTTTCCGCATTTCTTCTTTATGAGGAAGAAATCTGAATAGAAGCCATTCCTGTGTTGTTGGAAAGGAACTCTTTCTATTGCTCCTTTTAACAGAAGAGTCAAAATCTCTTGCTTTAAGAGTAAGATGTTGGTGTGTCCTCTTTGAAGGTGGATGGCGCAGAGGCTTTTGGACAAAGTCCAGGGTGTGAACTCGATAGATGATATAAAACACCCGTTTGTCTTCCGTGATAGTTTTCCATTGATGGAAAAATACGGACAGATGATGGATCCCCCGAGGCTGGTGAAAAGGGGTGGCTGAAAAACGTCACTGGCATCTTGAGGTGTCTTGGGATTTTCATCGTGCTGAAGGTCTGCGTCGAGCCGACTGATGGGTGTACGGCATATTGGAAGCACGAAACGGTTGCTGCTGCTGACCCCCATACTGTGGTCTATAACCCTGTTGGGAATAGGGCTGAAACCTGTACGACAAAGGACGGCTTCTGCTGAAACTGAGCCCATCCCCTTCCTCCACGAAAGGACTGATACTGCCTCTGTTGCAGTGTACCTAGGGAACATGCCGTCTCGGTATATGCCTCAATGCCCTCAAGGCCTCATCCATGTGCTTGCCGAACAAACTCTCTCCATCGAAGGGCATGTCCAGGATCTTCGATTGACTCTCCGGGCGAAAAGATGTAGCCTTCAACCAGCCCGGTCTACGGAGAACATCGGCACCTGCCATCTGCCTAAATGCAATAGAAGAATAGACTACAGCTGTGTCAATGACTTCAGAAGATGCTCGGGTACCTTCCTGCAGAATGTCTTTTTCCTCCTTTTTCTTGTCTTCAAGGAGGTGTTCTAGGAGAGGTGCAGGATCTGACCACATTTGGCGGTCGTATCGCCCCAGAATCGCTAAGGCGTTAGAGGCCTTAATGGATGTAGCTGCCATAGTAGCAAAGCGCCAGCCAATGTTATCTAGCGCCTTTCCCTCCCAGTCAGGGGGAACTGAACAAGGGGCTGCTGGATTCCTGAAGCGTCTTTGCGCTGCCTGCATCATCACTGAATCCAGTCTAGGATGCCCAATTTAACACGCAAGAGCAGAATCAGGGGATTTGTACTTCTCCATTCTGACAATACAGCCGTAACGGAGGACAGGTTCTTAATCAACTTCAAACCCTCCTCCCAGATGTAATAGACTATTGAGATGGATCGCACTGATTTCCTGGTAGAATCCTTAAAATCATAAAGGAGGCCTTCCGTCTGGGTGACGGAAAGTGGTAAATCAAATCTTTTGGATGCTTTTTCCAACAACTCGTGGAACCCTCCAATATCCCCTGGAGGAGAACTTGCTGGGGGAGGAGATGGCGACGGTGAAGAAGCAATATAGGCATCCGATTCCTGTCCGATCATGCCTGGATCCTGAATGAGCTCTCCCTCCTTTGGCTGATCATCGGGGTCACTTTCGATGTAGTCGACCCTGATGGCAACACTACGGGGGGCTGGTCTTTTCTCCTGCATTGGAGGTGGAGGAGTCACTGGTAGTAGTGATGAAACCTGCATTCCGGGCCATCCTGGCGTGAGCGGAACTGGGGCACGAGAGTCCGGGAAACGTTTGTAGTCTTCATGAAGCATGTGCCTAAGGTCGGTGACCAGAGAAGTGGGCACCAACATGGCATCCCCCTTACATCTTGATCTTCCTCATATGTTTCATAAGGATAATGGTCCTGAAAAGAGTCATAACGTTGCGGCTGATTACGAGCCGTGAAAGTACAGTCCCCTTCCATGTACTCCGAGGTATCCTGGATAGGATCCTCATTATCAGTGTCTTGACATATAACTTTAAGCTGCGATGGACTGTAGGCTGGTCCAAACAGACTCTCGTTGCCTCATTTTTTCTTCTGTATCTTAAAGATGAGATGGGGTAGAGGTGATACCTTGCTTAGAGATGTCAGACCTGGAGACTTCTGGGCAAATTCAAGTATTTGAATATCTTTTTTGCACTCGGTCGATGACGAACGAAGTTGTTTTATGGTAATAGTCAGACACCGGTATTCTCGTAGGGGACTTGAAAACAGTCATCGACTCAGTGACAGTCGACGAGTCCCTAGATGATGTCGCCGTCGTTAAGTGGTAGATGGGGCCGTCGCAGTTGTCGAGGTCTTCGATGAGGCAGTCTACGAGCTGCTCGTAGTCTGTCCTCGGTCGCCGCTGCCGTCGGAGAGGTCAACACCGGCACTGCAGTAGTAACAATAGTCAAAGGTGATCTGACAGTCGTTCGACGACGGAGCCTTTTCCGTTGACGAAACCTGCTTCTGAGGTGTGACAGGCACAGATGCAGAAGTGGAAGATTTCTTCTGGTAAGAAACCTTTAGATGGCTGTTTAAGGGCTGCTTTCTGGTTTTTCAGCCTTCATCTTTTTTGATTCTGCCTTTAATGAAGTAGATCCCTAATTTTTACGCTTTCGCTCCGATGTGGAGCGACTAGGACTTTCCTCCTCATCAGATCCAGATTCGGACTTCTGGAGCCATAATAATAATCTGGCCTATCTTTCATTCAGATGTTTGGCTGAGAAGGTTCTGCAATATGTACAATATTTGGCAGTATGCTTGGGATACAGGCAGAAAAGACAGTCTTTGTGGGGGTCTTCAGAGAATAACCCTGCCTTCCCACAAGACCTGCAAGGCCTAAACAGTCTTTTCTTAGAGCCCTCAGACATCTTGAAAGGTAGTGAAGATGAAGTTATAAAACAATACCTTAAGCTGAATTTAGCAGGGTCAAATGTTCACCAACTGACAAAACTGAGCAGAGCTCAGGGAGACTCCCTCACACATGACGTGCGGTTAGAAATCTGAGGTATGGTGGCTCTGCAGGGGATACTGGGGTTGGGGCTTCTCTCTGATTGTTCAAAGTTTGGAACTAGCATAATGATGCCGATTGGTTTTAAATTTACCTTCTTTCTCAATGGTTTCTAATGTACTTTTAATAGTACTGCTTATTTAAGTACCGTGGGGCTCCCACCATGACGATGGGGAAGTATTCTGCTACCAGCGGCCTATGCTCAAAATCACTGCAAAAGGATTTGCCATCTCCGGGGCTCTGATAAGTATCCAAACAAGTCAAAGTATAAATTAAACACTTTTCAGTATAAACGGGGATCCGTTTTCAATGGTACTGGCTCTTCATATTAACCTGTACAGGTAGCCCCATCATGAAGCAAGGCAATTATGTTGTGTTGAACAAAAGGTCTAAAGTTGATCCAGAGGTACCAAAAGCTAACATTTCTGTGGAGTATAGCATTTAACACTGGGTACACCTTTTTGACCACAGATATACATCAACCATGAAACAAATAGGTTGAATATTATATTGTTTTAATCATTGAGTAACATTTTTTAACAATACAAAATTTAGAAAGGGATAAAAGAAGAAGCTCCTCTTTGCCCTGTAATCTAAATACATTTCCTACCTCCAATAGTCTATAAAGCCAATACCAAAAATAGACACCATGGGTGCAAAGATGTGGAGGGGGGAGATGGCGCTTGCTTTATTGAAGTGGTTGCTTCCAGAATGTGGCTTCATAATGTGCTTAATTTGTATTGGGTGGTTTATCCATCTTGTTGCTTCGTCAAAGTGCCTGTCCAAGAAATTCCTGGACTGGCTACAAAGTTTAAACTTGCAACCTTTTCAAGCATCATTTAATGGCTATATGACACTTAAGACAATCCCAAGAAGAGCGATCTGTTTTCAACACCATTTAAGACATGACTTCAATTTCAAGACATGGGGCAAAAGTCGTCCAGATGCTGGTCGAATTTCAAGCACTGGGCCTAAATTGGTCTGTAATTTTTAAACTGTTGACAGAAGTGGTCAGACTGGAGGTTAAAGTAAGCTCAAAACTTAAACTTATAGTGGCCCATTCTTCACAAGTTGTAAGGATAAGTCTATTTTGTGGTATCAATTGCGACTGCCAAACATCTCGTTCTGTGGTATTGGAAGTGTGAGGGGGATGTCTCTAGACTTATGACAAGTAAAAATTAAAATAAAAAGCAACTGAGTGGTCAATGTTTGACCAAGGCACCAAGGAAAAACATCCTACCTAGGCGCATACAAACAAATGATAACATTGAATGGAAGAGCTCCATCCGTCAACAGGACTGTTCAGTTTAGCTGGTAACACTTTTTAGACTTCCAAATTTATTTAGATCCAGAATAGAGTTTCTTGCAGACTTCCAATCAAAGCAATAGTGTAATTTTTAGTGTGTAATGGGGGCCATCACTTCTGACAATCTGCCCTTTTAAAATAACAAAGTCACCTCAGTATTAATATTGGCAGTTTTAGAGAATATGTTCTATTATCTTTAGAGAATGATCCAATGGGCATTATTTAGGGTTAATAACCTTCAGGTTGGTTTAGGGGGTGGGCAGCATCTGGTCATTCCCAAGTTGGGTAGCTGTAAAGCCTAGTGGCAGTTAATTCACAATAATATATATTTCACCATTCTCAAACATAAAAGGTTTCATATTTTGGACTGTTCAATTAAGATTAACTTAACACAACAATCTTGGAAAACAGCAGACTTCAAATACTATAAATCTCAAGCACCTCCATACAGTCGACAAAAAAATGTATCAACGTAACTTCTACAATTGCACAAATAAGCATTCTCACATGTAGAATCAATAATGTACAAGAAGTCCGTTTCTCAAGTTCTGACTTTAAGGAACATATCTACAGATATATTTTAAGAATCATATCACTCAAATGAGCATTTGTCTGAGCACCACGTTCTAAGAGGTAATAGCGCACCTAGGGAGTGGATACCATGTAACTACTTTTCCAAATTAGGGTTCGGAAAGGGACTAGCAATAATCACAATGAAGTTTTTTTTAGAAGTCTCATGAGCAAGTAGAAGGACAAAACCTTTGCTAGCATGAAGGTAAAGCAGGGTGATTAAAATGGAATAGGTACTACAGTAGAAATTGAAATATTGGTCATGTTGTATTGGAAGGATGAAAGTAATATCACTAAAGATTTGAGTTTTTTCTGTTTCAGTTATAATGCTAATCAGAGGGAGAACATTAGTTTTTCTGGTGCACTGTGTACATTTGGCTAACTCATTCTTTCACTACTGGAGTGACACTAATATCGTTCATATTAATATTAATATATACTTCATTGTGGATTTGAGATATTTAGTACTAATTGCACTGTATGCTCTATATGCTGAACTAACTTCGATGGGCAAATCCTTAATGTACAGAAGCTGGTGGATCTTGCAGGCAAGCGTCTGGTGATGAATTAATTGATATTTAAGGTAATATGGACAGATTGCTGGAGTACTAAGACAGGTTGTTAAACAGTACTGTTCAGTGAAGCATGCGATCAACTTCCCTTAACTGTTAAAACAATCACTTGTAAATCTGCAACTGTGTGGTACAGTCAAGGAATCATGGAAAGGATCCTAGAAAGTCAAATTAGACCTAAAACAATAAATCCCAGAAGTCTAGCTCATAGCAAATGTAAACAAACCTTTGTTAACCAAGCACAAAGGTGTAATACTTCTTTTACATATTCAATAGGATTCATAATGTGAAATATCACTCATTGATTGATAGCAACTGCCACCACTATCAACTTTAATCTATTTTGATATGTACTTCAGCACATTTTAGTAGTCTAGAGTATAATTTCCCTAATACTTCCATTGCAGTCTGGTGAGGATATGCAAAATATAGAGTGGCATTACAGGCACAATATTCTATTTGAGCTGACCTGGATAATTACTAATAAATATGGGCCGATGCGAAAAGCAAGGGAATACAAATAAAGTTGTGTAATTTCCTGCCACTATTACCCTAACTCACAAGAACAATGTTATTCACAACCTTGACTTAAATTCTCTTCCCCGTGTCCTGTGTCTATATTGTTTCACTAGGTCTTCAAACCAGACTAAGCCTGCCTGCTCTGAACTTATTCCTGGACCCATTGTTAGACCCTCTACCCAGATAAACACAACTTCCACTCTTCCTCCATTCCCTTATTGCAAACTGGTACTTGAAAAGTTCTTCCTGTCCCACCTCACTCTGCTTCGCATCCAGGTTTTGTACTTTCGCTTGAACTGCTTTGCAAATTAGACATGTTTGCTTCCACCTCAGTCGTCCTTTTAACATTGCTCCCAATCCATGTCCTTCTGTGATACTGTGACACACCCTAGACTTCCACTGGTCAACATTGGGTAGATTAGAATATAGGAAAACAACAATAGTTTTCGACCACTATGTTAATCAAACCAATTGTCTTGGCCAATCAAAGTTCCAATCAGGATGTTTAATTTAAAGTACCCGGTTGAAAATTCAGTAGTACATAAATATTAGAGGTACCTTCAAATGTGCTGTTATTTGCCCTATAACCCACACCATTTTTTATCTCCGCTGAACATCTTTCTCTGTACTCCGAACATTTTAGAACTAGCACCCCATTGTGTCTGAACCAGATGTTGATGTGTTAAGTATATGCAAAACGAACAAGTTACTTACCTTCGGTAAAACATTCTGGTGAATACAGTATACCTTTGGAACCCTCACCTTTTGAATATTCCCAATGTGCAGCCTTCCACGGAAACTTCTCTCTAGCTCTCCCACGTCAACGAGGACGTCACAATACCAAAAGCTCAGTCGCAACTGATTGATGTCATTCAAGCCATAAGATCTCGTCGGCGTGCTGATGTCAGTTTCCACCCAGTCTTTTCCGTGCCTTGGAGGTGAACGGGCGAACTAACCATGCATATGCCACTGAGGCATCATAAACAGAGTGGGAGGAAACTTCTTAGTATGCCCCTTGATGAACCTTAAAACTATAGGGGACTTAAAAAGGGGAGGTTGATCGGGCAAACAAAGGAATGATGATTGGGCAGACAAATACCCTTTGAGCGTCGCAGCCAAGGAAAGAGCAAAACTCAAAATATCCGACAAATGGCCCTTCAAAGCGTCAACTGAATTCTCTCCGCACCATTTCACAAACTTCGCCCACCTGCCAGCATAGACTGTCTAGGTGGAGCGTCTTCTGGCTGATAAAATAACATCCACCACATTAGGTGGGAGAAAGAACTCAAGTTGCCCTTTTTATTCTCCAGGCATGTAGGTGCAGAATCTGGAGGTGGGGGTGTAGAACCTGCCCCTGTGAGAGGAGGTCTCCCCTGTACCACATCCTTCACGGCCAATCCGGGGCTATTAATATGAATTGTGCCTTGTCTTGGGGAATCTTCCTCAGAACCAGAGGAATCAAGGGTAAGGGGGGGAGAAGCATAAAGGAGCTTGAAGCCCTAGTCTTATTGAAACGCATCCCCAATGCTCCCTGCTGCAGAGCTGGCAGTGCACGTCCTCATGAGTGGCAAACAGGTCTAACTGAAGAATCCCCCACCGCCCAAAAATTTGCTGAACCACTTCTGGGTGGAGACGCCACTCGTGATCGGCTGAATAATGTCGACTGAGACAGTCCGCACATGCATTAAGAACTCCAGCCAAGTGATTTGCGATTATGCAAACCTGATGGTCCTGAGCCGAGGACCAGAGCCGCAGAGCTTTTCTGCAGGGAAGATATGACCCTACTCCCGGTCTGTTTATATACCACATCGCAGTAGCACTGTCTGTTAAGACTTGAACTGATTGACCGTGAAGGGAAGGGAGGAAGGCCTTGAGAGCCAGATGCATCGCCCGCAATTACAGAAAATTGATATGCGACAATCTTCCCTCTGGAGACCAAAAACCTTTGATCTCCAAATCCCGCAGATGAGCACCCCACCAAGAGTGGAGGCATCTATTACTGTGGCCACCGGAGGTGGAGGGTGAAACTGCAGTGTCTCTGGAGATCTTGACCAACTCACTGAGATCTCAGTTGTGCTGAAACCACTGCCTGCGGAGGCACCACTGAAGAGCCAGCACGTGTGGTTGACCAACAGAATGCAGGAAGCTAACAGACTGAGCAGGCGCAAGACCTTCAGGACTAGAACCATAGCTCCGTTCTGAAACAGTGAAATCATAGTGTGAATGTCCTAAATCCTCTGGGGAGGCGGGAAGGCATGACTCACTGTAGTGTCCAGTAATGCCCCATGAACAGGATTGTGCGGAGAGGATTCCAGGTGAGACTTGGGCACATTTATTGGAAAACCCAGGCTGAACAGTTGTGCGGTCAACTGCAAATGGAGAAAAACCATCTCTGGCGACTTGGCTTTGATAAGCCAATCGTCCAGATAAGGGAATGCTGGCATAACAGACGTGCTTAGATGTGCCACAACCACTGCCATCACCTTTGTGAAGACCTGAGGCACGGAAGTAAGACCAAACAGGAGGACCGCAAACTGATAATTCTGAGACCCAACTGTAAAACGGAGATACTTCCGATGAGATTTCAGAATGGGGATGTGAAAATACGCATCCTGCAAATCAATCAAAACCATCCAGTCTTCCTTCTCCAGTGCAAGAAGCACCTGTGCCAGTGTGAGCATTTTGAACTTTTCCTGCTTGAGGTACAAGGTCAAAATCCTGAGGTCGAGAATCGTCCGTAAAACGATAGTCCTTTTTGGGAATAAGAAAATATCGGGAACAACATCCTTGACCCCATTTCCTGCTCCGGAAACCAATCCTATTATGCCCTTCTGAAGCAACATTTTTACCTCCTCCTAGAGAAGCAGAAGATGCTCTTCCGAACAAAGCAGTTGTCGAGGAGGGAAGGGAGGGGGATATTCCTGGAAGGGTAGGACATACCCATTCTCTATGATGTCCGTAGTGAGACTTCCAGTGAGGGAGAAAATAGGCCACCCATCCTCCCACTGGGCAAGCATGCTCCAAGATGGTGAAGCTAGAGCTGCTTTCCTGCAACATTGGCCGGGGAGGAAGAAGAGCAGGAGGCTGGTTGACGGGCAGATCCAAGCTGACAACCTCTGCCCCTTCCCCTATAGCTTCTGTAAAGGGAATTCGAGGCCTGCTGCTTTTGTTTCAAACTTCTCCCTTGAAAGGACAAGTTCCGGCCGAAACCTACAAAACGGTTTGTAGTCCTTAGGTTGCGATTGAAGATGCAAGGACCTCGCAGTTGCTTTGTCTTTAAATCTTTGCAGAGCAGAATCCACCTTGGCACCAAACCGCTTGAGCCATCGAAGGACAAATCCCCATATTTAAGGGTAGGTTAAGTTAGAGCCTCATTGAACGGCAACAGCGGCTCAGATGATTATGTAGACAAATGAAGCACCTCAGTCAAATTCGACATCAACTCCGCAGAAGGTAGAGGCAACTAACATTTCCGCTGCTTTCCTGATCACAGAGTGACTGCGCAATACCCTTTGAGGACAGCAACTCCCACTCTGTAGAGGTATCCAGAACACTTGCCACCTCCAGTCCTTCAAAATCTGGATCCAAAACCACAGTCTCGCCCTCTTCAACAATATGGAGAGCCAAAAAAAAGTCATTACGCGTCAACGGCGTGGAAAAAAGGGAACACGCCGACTAGGTGTTCTTATGACTGATGACGTCACGTGGAATCGCGTGCAGAGACATGGTATTTTGACATCAATGTGGGAAAGATAGAGAGAAAGGTTTTCGTGCAATGCTGCTCATGGGGAATATTGCAGTTCGTCAACTTGAGCAACCGCCGCTCTACAGATTTTAGGGTTACTTTGTCAAAGCCTTACGGTTTCACCTACAAATCATTGTTTGCAGGTGAGTTCATCTAAATAGATCAATGTAAGCAAAATAAGAGCATATAGAATGCCTTAGATTACTGCATAAAAGTTCAGACTAACTATTCATAAGAATCTGGCAGAGGTGGTCACCCTACTACCAAACCCTCTTCTTGAAGTGACTTATGAAATCAGTTTTTGAAAGTAAGGACCTCAAGAATGCTGGAGAAAAGAAGATAAAGGCTAAACGTGCAACTTTGCAATGGCTGATACATTTACGTTCATGTTTATAATGAAATCTGGTGGGGCTGGGGGGCATTTAAAAGAAAAAAATTAATTCTGTGAACGACTGCATAAATTGTCCAGGAAAAACCGGTCTTTATATAAAAAAAAAAAAAAAAAAAACACTGTCAAAGCGGGTGAACATGTTTGTCCATAAATCTGTAATAACAGAAACATTAAGTTTGTATTACATTATTTCCAATATTTTCAAGTAGTCTGTATTCAGGGTGTTGAGCTAATGCAACTGGAACCATGCAACTCATAAGAAATTATATGCTCCAAGACGGACCTTCCACTGCATTGTCTGAAAGAGTGATACTTCTGCCACGTGTACATGAAGGAGATGTAGCATTCTTGGACAAAAGCATATTAGGTAATCGCACGGTGGCTAGAACTGTGAAGCTATGCATATGGTACAGCACAAGATTCTCCTCTATTGCTTATCAGGAAATGTATCCTTTCACTTGATACACGCCCTTCCTTTCCTGCAGATCCCCAACTACATACACTAAAAAATTGCGAGTGTTCACTTTTGCGAATTTGTGAAACTTTAAGGAAGGTTTTTGAAGTTGTTGGCGAGCTCTAATGCATCTTAACATCAACCCCCAATCCATCCTTAATATCATCTGCAGTTTGAAGTTTCACTGGACCCACCAAAACACCAAATACCCAGCCTCCAAATGGTTCACATGTCAACAACACAGACACCTGGAAAGAAGCCTTGGAAGTCATCCTACTGACCCTGAAATCCCTCTGCAAGCTCCATCTCAGCAACCAAAACAAATTCTGGACATTGCAGCGCTACAAAACACATCAAAAACTGTTCCAGAGCAACCTCATCCTCCCCATTTATACCTCCATTTATAACTATATGGTTGTTTCCCATCTCAATCCCAAGCCCATTCCCATCTATATCTTGCTATCTATATCTACGCCATCCCTCTCCTCCCATTTCTGCCTCTCCCTCTTGTCACCCATCTCTCTCTCATATATATATATATATATATATATATATATATATATATATATATATATATATATATATACACACATTCACAAAAAAACAAAGGTTACAGAGACGTTCTAGTTCTGTTCAGCTTTTACACGCAAAACCATAGACAATCAGCAATTCCAGTTAGAGTTATGTGACAAAATTGATAGTGGAGCACGCGCTGTACATATGAACAAATTAATTTGTAAAATTGACACTATTTAATACCAATGCAACAAATGTGTGGAACAGTTTCTGATCCTTACGTATTACTTTAACAATAAAAAGTCCAGACTTCATGTAACGTGGCAAGTGGTTTTTAGGTCGAGCCTAGCGCAGCGCACAAGCGCTGCTTAGGAGATGACCTCTTGGAATCGGTCTGTACTTTTTTGAAAACTCGTGCATGTACTGCACTGTTTCCAATGAGCACTCGTGCATGTACGGCATCCACCTTGCAGGAGCGAGCGGCGCCATCGGTTTCCAATTATCGCGCCCGCGCTTGTTTACATTTGCCTGTCTCACGGTCGCGTTAATTGGAAACAGATGGCGGTCGCGTTCACTTTTGCGGCTTCACTTTTGCGGCCGCACGTTTCTTTTAACTTTGATGCTTATTCTTAGAAATCGGTCCCAATGAGAACTGCTCTCACGGTATTTTAGGCGCCGTCAGTGTAAAGGTTGCTGTGAAACAGCCTTAAATAAAAGTATTTGTTGAAACTGATGAGACTTTCCTCTTGAAAATGGTTAAAGTTTACCGGGATTGCCACTTGAATTTTTGGTAAAATGTTTGTTGTTCAAATGTGGCTGCCTCTTTAAATAAAAGTCATTCAAAAGCTTTCACCACAAGGTGAAGTGTCGGCTTCCCACGAGCGACGCCTCCAAGAAGTCGGCTACCTGACCGAAATGCGCCCCCCCCCCCTCTTCTCCAGACAATCACTGATCCCGCCCCCATTGGACTCAGGATCACAGCTCCACACTTTTTTCATGCACTTCGACCGCTGCTCTCTATCAACCCAAAGTGCATTAAATATCCAATAAAAAAAAGACCAGGCTCCTACTCATCCACACGGAACTGCTTCTGGGTCTCCACACAACCTCGTCTGTTTCTTCTGCCGCTTCCGCCCGTCCCAGTTTCTTCTCCCCCCCCCCCCCCCCTCCAGCATGCTGTGGCTGTGCTGTTTTATTTGTGCACTTCCATTTCATTGTTGGTTCACTCGTGGACATGGTAGGATCAGCCAGAGCATTCATCACAGCGCAATCAAGGAAACATTTTAGAATAAAAATAAACGCCAGTGTTGAGATTGTAGCATCGAGCCCCATTCTGGTCACACCTCCTCTAGTGGCCTGCTACTAAATGTGCTTAATTGTACTCTATTTTTTTTTTACGTTTCCTAACCTCTCGCAATTAACTTCCGATGAATGTCCCACTTCGAAACAATGCGAGCATGTGACTGACAAGTTTTGTGTTCGGCTGCATGGCAGCGATTCCCTGTCACTTGGATGGCTGCTTAGCTGCTCCCCAGTGTGCTGTGTGTGCCACTGGTACCACGAGCCGAGGCTGAAGCCAGCAGATAACTGGTGCATCTGAGCGGTACCGAGCATTCTGCAATAATGTGGATACTGCAGTTGGTGAGTGAGTTCACCTACCTCCTTAATGAGCCCCCTTCACCTCCGAACCATCAGCTGCCCTGCATCTCTCAACTGTGCTCGAGCCTCGGCATGCATCGGAGCTGCTTCTCTCATACTCATAGGTCCCCGGCAGGCAAGACATTACATGTACATGCCAAGCATATTGCTTCTTCTCCAACCAGAGACATCCATTTTTAACTGACAAGAGTCCATGCTATATGCAACACGTTCAGACAGCGCTGGCCTTTTAACAATACATTGCATTCTGGGACTTGTGGTATTGCTTTTAATATTGTTGCATATGGTATAAAAATCATAATTTGTTAAATGTTGGTTGGTTGAGCCATAACTCATTGAAGATGTGGTGTGTGACATGGATCGACTTGACAATTATGGTGCCATGCCTTCAAATCGGTATGAACGTGTAGCAAAATCGTTAAACAGCTAGGTGCAGTACTTCGAGCGGTTTGGCTCACGAGTTCCCTTCTTGTTAATTTAAATAATAGGTCGAGGCAGCAGGGTGAGCAAGACTTGTTACTAGGTTCTGCACTTTGCCAAAAGCTGGTTGCTTCTGTGGTGTGCTGCTTTTTACAAGTTAATGTTGATTATCCACAATTCCACACCACACAATTCAACTCCACACATTTCCAATCCACACCACAAAATTTGACACCAAACCACATAATGCAACTCGACACAATTACACAGCACACCACATAAATCCAATCCACACCACAAAATTCCACATGCCACAAAATTCCACATGCCACAAAATTCAACAGCGCACCACATAATTAAACTACACCACATACCACTCCACAGCACAAAATGCCAATCCACATAATTACACTATATAACACACAATCCCACTCCACATATTTCCAGTACACTCAATACCACACAATTACTATCAACATATTTCCACTGTATACTATGCCAAATGAATTCCACTACACAAATCCACTTCACACCACAAAATTCTACACCACACAATTGCCCAACTAATAATTCCTATCCAACCCACATAATTCCATTACACACCACATACATAACACATAGGTAATAGGGTGGTTCAGTTGTACATAATGCCTTCCTGGTTATATATAAGGTAACAAAAATGCTTATAACACTTTTCTATTATAACTTTCCAACATGCTGCACAGCAGGCACACTGCTCTACACCATGGCTGAAAGACATTGGCAAAGCCAATAGCTCCGGCTAAACACTTACAAGGTCCCAAAGGCGAGACCTATTGGCTATGCCAATGCTTGTTTACTTCTTGATACAGTCAGTCAATACAGTTTTTCCAGCAGTGACAAGTTATAGATGATTCAGCAGACACGTGTTTCGGCCAACCTGTGGACTTCACGGCTGATGTGATCCACAGAAAGAAGAAAATACAGATCACCATGCAAAGATGGTATTTTCTGAAGGTCTGTTTGGGGGGGGGGGAAAAACGTACTGATACCCATGTGCATAAAAATGGGATGTCCCAATACAAGACTTTTATTAACGGTGCATTTAAAAAGCTCTGAACCCTTTGAAGAAACATCACCACGATGGATTAGGGGTTGTAATAGGCAGAGCATTAATTAAAAGTAGGAATGTTGTGCAGTAGAAGGTTCTCCAAATGTGGGAAAAAAGGAAAAGTTAAGATTTTTCTCAATACCTTCACCAGTTACCCGTGGCCATATGGTCAAGGTATAGTTTATACTAAAAACAGATCTTTAATATCTAGGGCGCAATAGACTGAATGCAGAGGACAAAATAATTACCTATATCAAGTAGGGTATTGTCATTGCAGACGTAATGTAGTAAGAAGTAGACCAGGATTCTTCCGGAAAATAGACCAAATTATACTTGGAACAGAACAGACTTGAGCAGTCCAATCAAAACGTATATGTATAAGGTAATGTATGTAACCTAGTTTAATTGGATCAGACTAGTACAGGGAATGGCAAAAGAATGGCGCCAGCTAGGGTCAACGGCCTGGCCACTGACCTATTTTAACCGTGATTTCCCAGCCTTTTAACTGGATATGTCGTTGAGCGTCATGAGTAAACGTCCTTATATGAGATCAGAACACGCTAAATTTCCTGATTGGGCTGTATCTATAGAAAGAATTGTATAGTATAATCCAAATACGTATTGGCTGCAGTTCAAGATATGGAGTTAACATTTATGGGGGTCACAAGGAGAAACAAAGAAACCAGTAAGCATGAGGTTAAATGCTGCCAATGATCTGTCCCACATAAGTAGAGGAGATCACATCCAAAGAAAGGGAGTGTCCAAGTGATCTGCAAAGGAACTCAATTGTCTAATAACAAGTGAATGTTTGAAAAAGCTCACAAATAATATGGACACTTGGTACTCTTGTCCTAATAACCATACCGAGTAAGTTAATAAGAAAAGAGAAGACACACAAATCTTTGACAAGTACACCAGCAAAAAGAGGTTCATAAGTGCTCCAAGGAGCCAAAATAGATTCTGGAAAAGATGAGGAAAGAAAAAGATTCCACAATCTTAACCATATATAATATAAAATAGTGAAGACATGAAGGTTAACTTGGACCTTGATAAGTCCTAGCACGCACCTGTTAAAAATATCAAGATAGAAAGGGGTCGCCATATAAATCCAACCGTAAATCAAAATGATATTTATCAAAGTCCTGCTAACAGGAGTCAACCTTAAACGTTGACTGTTCCAAAATATCTGCCTGAACATGTGATTCCATAGAATCATAGGAGCAGGGGTACTATCAATATCTGGGTGCTATAAAAAACATGTAGGATGTTATGGATGTAACCCCATTATTTGTACAATGTACTGTCGATGCTTCATTGACGAATGTAAAATATTAGCATTTGAAAGTCAATCCAAAGTCGTAATTGTGAGCATTGTAATTGTGTGAATCTATTGCTCCACTGTTGCAATAAGAGTCAAAAAGAAGCCAAGTATACGTGAAATGTGCTGGATTAAGTATAAACTAGTCAAGTGAATGCCTGAACACTAAATATAACTGGTGTAGATGTCGGCATGTTGCTTGTGCTGGACAAATTGTTATATGCTCAACTAAGAGCATATACAAAATATGTCGACAAGAAACCAACAGGTCATCTTTAGAAATGTTAAAAATGCATCAGAGTATGCATATGGCTCACAGGAGAGTCCTCATGTGCACCTTAACCAGGCACTAAACAAATTAATGATGCACCCGTCAAAATAGACTTGCCACCGATGCACAAATTGCAGTGCCATTTCGTAGGTAAATGCCGAAAAACAAGGTGGTGGCCACAAAATGTGATGCATAACAATCTTCCTACAAACGCTCACTAAACCTGTGATGAGCCCGCGAATATCCTGGGGGAGAGTAAAAGACGTCATAAAACAAGGATGTACAATTTTATTTCTCAGTGTGTCATCGATGTTTTGTTCCTGGCCATTGATGGAGGTCGGGTGCAAGCAAATACTTGATACTGTGTTTGTGATCCACTCTCCATTAGGGTCTACATCCTTGTTTTATGACATCTTTTACTCTCCCTCAGGGTATTTGTGGACTCATCACAGGTTTATTCACGGTTTTAAAATTGCTGGTACTCACCCCAGGGCCCCCACCGGCTCCCCACATCCAACGGGAGCCTGCATTGATCATGTCCACAGGGAGCAGCTAAAAATGATGCTCCCTTCTGGCGGGAGCAATATTCAGAGCTGTTTCCATGCCAGCATCACTGCTGACAGGGAAACAGATGTGAAGTCCCCTCCCAGCTGGCGGAAGCCTTTTTAAAGCTCCCACCAGCAGGGAGCAGACTTCACACGGCGTGAGATTTGAAATTACTCCCGCCAAGCGAGAACAAACCGGTTTACCAGCCAGTGCGATCAGGGAAGCCACTATGCCCTGGGAGTGGGCACCCTGGGACATAGCATAAGCTGGCCGTTGGTGATGGTCTCCTGGGCCATTAATGGCTGCGGGAGGGCAGCTGTGCGGCCCCATTACCATTTGAAATTGTGACCGGGCCCCAGGGGATGGGGACCTCTGAGCTGAAATTGTTCTGGGGAGGGTGCTGCGGGGCCTCCATCCCCATTACTTTTACAGCCAGGCCCCAGGGGGACGGGTTCTCTGGGGCCAAAATCTACCTGGGGAGGTGGGCTGCGTCCCCCCCCCCTCTCCCTTTTTCAACTTTGGCCGGACCCAGAGGAATGGGGTCCCTGGGGCCAAAATCGGCCCGGGAGAGGGGCTGCATGCCCCCTCCCAATTTATTTTAAAGGCCAAACCCTGGGGGATGGAGATCATGGGGCCAAAATCGGCCCGGGGAGTGGGGTGCCCTTCCTCAAACTATATATAAATCACTCCCAGCACCTGGCCCAACTGGGGGGCATTAAAAAAAAAAAAAAAAAAAAAACGCGGGAGAGCGCGTTCTTCAAAAAATATTAATATTGTTGCGGATCCAGGGTTCCTTCATGAATTTGTAGCAAAATCAAATTTAAAAAAAGTATTTTTGCACCCAGGCGAACGTTATAGTTAGACTGACTATTCAGTCCAACTATAACGAGATTCAGCAGTTCTAGTTAGCTGAGCTAACTAGAACTCGAGCCCCCGCAATGCACGGCTTATGACCTCATACATTACATCACTCATGACATGGTTAGTAACCGCACTGATGACATCACTGACTACATCCACAAAATTACTAATGCACCCACTCACACCCCATAGAAGCATTCATACACCCACTCCCACACAACCATTTACAAACCCATTCACAGACCCATACCAGTACTTCCACACCCACTCACTGATTCATAGATCTACATAGACATCCAATAACATCCATACTGCCACTCATACACCCACTCACTTATACAGCCACTGACATATCAACTCAGACACCCATACAGCCACACACTGACGCAGTCACCCACACAGCTACTCACATACCTACTCACACACAGTGACACACCCTCCCACTTACTGAAATAGCTAGTAGGACGTACTCACTCACCTATACAGTCACCGACAAGCACACACCTATACAGTCACCGACAAGCACACTCACCTATAGTCACCGACAAGCACACTCACCCATACAGCCACTCATTCACACACCCACACACTCATATACCCCACTCACCTATACAGTCTTTCACATACCCAGTTACTTACCCATATAGCACTGACACATCCACTCAGTCACCCACCCACACACTCAGTCAGTCACCCATGCAGCCCCTCACATACACATTCACCCATACAGCCACTGACTCACCCACTCACTCATCCATATAGGCAGTTACACACCTACACTCCGACACCTATACAGGTACTGAGACAACCAATCACTCATCTATACAGCCACTCGAGTATACACTCCTACTCCCATACAGCCACTTAGACACCAACTGACAGACTGATACAGACATTCACACAACCAGTCACTCACCCATACATTCACTGAGACACCTAATCACTCACTTGTACAGTGAGTCACACACCCACTGAATCATCCATATGGGGATTGATCCACCCACTGATTCACCAATACACCTTGGAATATATAATTAACACAAACTTTTTTTAAACGTAGTCAGTGGATGATATCAGTGATGTCATTGACCATGTCATGAGTGATGTACTATGTGAGGTCATAAGCAGTGCATTGCGGGGGCGCGAGTTCTAGTTAGCTCAGCTAACTAGAACTGCTGAATTTCTCTGGTTTTGTACGAGTGAAATGTCACTAACTACAACATCCCTGTAACCTTTGGTTTTTTTTTTACACCCACACACACCACACACACACACACACACACACACACACACACACACCTTCCATAACCAGAATATACATAGTGGCACCATCTGTTACCCTAGGTCACAACATTCACAGGAACATCACCAACACTTTGTTCACTTATGTCACTTTACACTTTCACGGTGTCATATTTGGAGCACCTGCAATTTGATATACTGAATTAAATTATTTTGAATACTTTTTGCCTAGGTCTAGACGTGCGACTTTCCTCACAGGGAACCATTGTTTTGCTCTGTATTTACTGACCCAGATTCCCAGGTTTACGGGTTGCCCTTTCTCCTTTGTGGTGCCAGGAATACGGAGCAATCTAGGGTTAGTAAGAAAATACAGTAAAGTTGCTTGAGGTGAAGGAAATTCTATGCAAAAGGATAAGAGGTTGATAAGCAGCCATGTCTTTTTGTGAGTATATGATCACTAAAATACTTTGATTGTCTTTCCAAGTGATACGACGTGGAAGCGCTGGTCCCTACAAGTTGGTACTGTGAGGCCTTTAAATGCAACATGTACCCAGATTCATGACTCGCTTCACAGCACTGTAACATATTAAAGGGACAAGTCAATTTGTGTGTCACTATAGCAGCCAAGAAAAACCGACAAGCAGGAGATAAAACACCAAAATTAAGTAAAATAGTTACCGCTGTGGATACGTAGGTGCTCCTTTAAGTGGTGCTTGTATTTGAAAGCTTTTCCACATTCAGTGCACTTGAATTTACGATTGCCACCTGATTGCGTCACATGTCTCTGCAAAAAATAAATCTACATTTATACCTTACGTGTGATGAGTGCTTGGATGACAAACTTGAAACATTTAAACACTGCTTCATAGATTACAACATTATGCTAGTTGAAGGAATAAACTCCATAACTATCACGATCCTGCTGGGTTATCAAGCATTGTATCTTCATACAATAACTGCATACAGTTTAAAACCTGAGGGAAAGCAGAAAGGAGATGTGCGGCAGTCAAAACCTGGTTGAGATTTTTGAACTTGCCGGATGTGACCCAACACATAGGGGAGAAAAAAAAGCCCAGCAAAATCAATCTGAACATATGCAGGTCTCAGACTAACATTTGTGCTACTGAAGACAGTGGAAGCTACTGCTACCAGTACTGCACTGTAGCCAGTGCTTTAAATGGGGAAAAAACAGTGCAGGTACTCATTTAAATGGGGTGAGTGGGCGGGGCTAAAGGCAAGACATGCCGATGCTTATTGACTTCTATACTAGTTGCAGCAGCACATACCAAAACACATGAGAAATTAGTTTCTATAAACATAACAGGTTAACTCGCTTTACAAAAGGAAAGCCAAACACAGGGATATTTTAACATTTCCTTATTTTGTAATATTTCTCTCGCTTTTCTCACACAAAAACACGCACACACAAGTATGCACACACACACACAGACATCAGCAGACACTCACACAAAAGAATTGGGTGGGATTAAAGCCCTTTTAACCTACTAACCTCCCATGGCTTTCTTGATTGCACCATCACTGGGCTGCCTCGATTCCTTGCAACAGCAGGATAGTGAACACCCGGAGATCATGCAAATGAGCCCACGCTGAATAGTTCAGCGGGGCTCAACTCAGGGCTACAGAAGTGCTTTGGTGGTCAAAGAGACAGGCTACCACCACTAGAGGCCAATGCGCCTACCCTTTCATGAGCACCAGTACTCTCCCTGGCAGTAGAGAAGTGCCAGTACTCAGAGTGATAAATATAAGAAGTGCCGGCACTCCGTGCCTGTGAGTACCGGCCCATTTAAAGCACTGACTATATCTGAAAAACACCCTATTGAAAACGGAAAAACGATGGTGCATGCATGCTTTAGAATAATGGACAGACGCAAAGAGAATGTCCAAGAGGAGAGGACACCGCATCACTCAAATAGCAACCTACAAGAAAAAGCAGATTAGCATTGACTTAAAGCACCATACCCAATCACCTCAAAGGCAGGTGTAAAATAAGGGAAAATATGTTGTGAAGAAACTAATAGGCTGAGATACCTTAAGAGAATAGATGGCTTACAGAAACCTAAGTAGTTTGTTAGTTAACAAGTAAGATCATCACATTAATCAGGGTGAACTACTGAAGTCTGAGCCGTAGAAGAATATCCAAATCTAGTGGAAAACAACATTTGAAGCTGGAAACCCAGTGAATGTTACTCCAGTAAAGGATCAGCGATCAATGCTGTGTACATATTTAGGGATGGAACCATGAGCCATCAGTAGAACCCAGTCTGTTGAAGTTGAGAACACCAATACCATGCGGCACTTACACTTGTCAAATTAAGTTAATACCACTATTTACCATTACACTATGAACCCTTACTTAAATCGAAGGGTAACAATGCAACTGTTTTAATTTTGATTTAAATCAAAATTTGTAAAAATTAATTACTTGTTCTGGTAAGTGCTGCGGTTAGCATTAGGGAGAGTGTTCCAAATTAATTTGAAATACAAATTGAATTTAAATTAATTAGTATGTAGAGAACTGATTACTTGCCATTGGTTTGGGTCAAGGTAAACATTCGTGTGATTAGTAAGTGTTGCTTCAGAGAATAAATAGTAAAGTCATGTATTTAATATAAAACTTCACACTGGGAGTGGTAGGACTAGGTTTGCATTTGGGTTAGGGTAATGGTCCTTTAACTAAAATTAATTCACCAAACCCAATTATATAAATGACCATTTAGGAAAGATATCTAAATGAACGCAAGTACTAAAAAAAATATCTATTACCGATAAAGAAAAAAAAAGTTAGGGGCACTAAAACTACATTGAATTCAATATAAAATGTAATATAATAAGATATTTAACATTGGTTAAGATAGGTATTCATGTCAGAAGTCACTATTTAACTTCTAAAATGTAATTGATATTAAAATAAATCTACATTATTGGTAAGGGACAGAAATAAAGTTATGCATTAGAGTTGAGGTAAAGGTAATAAAGAGAAGGTGCCCAGGTAAAGGTATTTATAATTTTCCAGTAGCAGAAGAGGTAAGTTCAATAGAGGTAATGGTATGCATCTACTGAACACCAGAAGTGATTAAGTATCTACAGAACAATCAAGGAAAGCACAATGGATTTTTAGTAACAAACTGCCTGGAGAATGAGCCTGAAATGGTAGAGAAAACCAATAAAGGCCAGAGCGATCCAGAAGGTATGTAAAACATTTCCTAGACGTTACTAGCCTCAACAGCATACTGTGACCCAGGGAAGACAGCCTATTACCAAATCAAATACGGACCCAAGCATAGATTCAACTGTCAAGCTAAAGTGAAAGTATGGAGAACAGCCGGTTTGTGCAGACAAATATATTAACAAGGGTGGAAAGACATAATGAAGAGGTTTCAAGCCAGGTCAAAAACAAATACAGAATGAAGCACCAATGCATAGAAAGGACAAAAATTAGAATATTTAGGTTGGTCTTAAAAACACTGAAACATGCTTTACAACAACCTCAATCTTTCTCTTCCTTACTAAAATTTAGATGGAATAATCCAGAGATGAGCACTCCTTAGAGGTGAATGTGGGAAAGGTAGGAACGGTGGATCCCTCATTGGAGAAAAGAAAAAAAGCCATAAGATTGATTTAGCTGTAGATTTCAGGTCCAACATAAAACTTCCACCCTTTAACCAAAACAAAAAACACAATCCACTAAGTGTTATAAAAAGTTACGAGTTTACATCACACAACAGTCCAGTGACAGAATCAACGACAAATACTTTCACATTTGGTTTCTTTAACATTAAATAAGCCATATTGCCATTCTAATGCCATTTGGGGTGCATTGGGTATTTGACCTCACTACCTGCATGTGCTGGTACCTAAAGATTTTTATTTTTTAGCTAGCACCATCACAAACACTAAGCCCATCTTTTTCACACTATGTGGTCAAATTACCTTGTATATATGTATAGGAGTCTGTACAGGGTCTGTGACGGACAAGAGATGCAAGGAAAGGAGTGAGGGATCACAGGTTGCTGGGCACCACAGGCAGAGGAGTGGTTCCCTTTAGGGAGCTATTGATGGTCAGAGAGTCAAAGCTTCAAAAATTAAACAAATCATTTTTTCTTTTCACCGATCAGACACACAACTGTAACAGTTAGCACTAAAGACAAAACACAGGAGACAGCTGTGTATATACTGTTGACATATTGACATAGTAAACCCTTTAGACCTATACCTCACTCTCAGGTAAATAAACATAAAGGTAAACAAACATTGAGTACTGTTTCTCCAGGAGCAGAAGAGGCTTCTGTTGCAGTACATGATTAAAACGACCTTAAGTCACTAGGGTACAAAGTAGCACCAAAGATCTTTACTGAAGGAAGCATCTGAAATGAAGCGATAATCAGTGGAGCGTGAAGCATATAATTATTTCTCTTGCAGTCATGGAGAAACAAGAAAAACTGCAGGCTAGAATATTTCTATTACTCTCCACTACTGGCAATTACTTTGCCACATTTTTTTGCCTACTGCAGACAGGGACTAACCATAAGCAAATCAACATGAGGTCCCCCTTCACTAGATCTAGTTAATTTAAATTGGTTAGCCAAGCCCCCACTGGAATAAAGGGAGTAACACAGGCCTTTAAAGCTCTCTCAACCACCATATTGATTCCAGTTGCTGCTTGCTTTCAAAATCATTTTAAGAAAAAGCATTGCTTGACACTGCCACAGGTCACATTACAATCCACCTAGGGACTGAACTGAAAACCAGCATCTCAAACCGAAATATCCAGAGTAAAGCTTTGATCAATTATGTGCTCATGATCTTGTGGCAGACCATGACCCGAGCGAATGCCTTGGCCCCATGGTTTCCATAATGTTTGTCGCCACACAACCCAAACACCCACCCACAAATGTGATCCCCAGAAGAACTGTTAAGAGTAATTCAACAATATAAATGATTACACCAGACATCTGGAACAAAATCAACAAGCAATGAGGGCAGCTGATAAGCCAGGCTTTAATATGGAACCTCATTTCCGTTAGGGAACAACAAACTAACAAACAAAATTACCTTATGATCAGGATCAGTAAAGCAGTCTTCATCAAACTGAAAATTGCAGGTACCCATCTAATTTTAAAGTCAAGTCAATATTTATTGGTGAATATTCTGTGGCCATTACCCAGCAAAGGCCTAGCAGATGGGTACAACAAATTCATTTTCTACCTAAACTCATAATTCTGTAAGCAGGTCTCTTTATCTGGGCAGATTATCTGCAAGTCTGCCTATTGATACAAGGCTCTAAGTAATCTAATACGGCCTCCACCTCATGGTGCACCATTTGGTGGATACTTCTTAGGCTGACAATACAAAAAACGAACTTGAAGCAGAAATCCAGAGACCTGAATGCTGAATTTGTATGCGGAAACTGCATATTCCCTGAATATGGCAGAGTGAACTCCGAGGAAGGGGGACAATTCAATAGCTTTGTACAACATAGTTGGCCCAGATGTTTGACTCCAACCAAAAGGACTTAAGAAAAACTCTTGTAAAGCAAAACAGACACAAAGATTGACAAGGATGAAGCTACCAGCCCATACTGTCAATCATTTATCATTTTCAATAATTCATATTAATCGAACTGTCAATTAAGTAATAATAATACCAGCATCTGTAAAGCGCGCAGCTACCTCAGGCGAGGTGTCCCGGCGCTGGGGGCCATCGGGAAGATTAAGCGAGCTATTGCCCAGAGTCACAAGGTGCTGGGCTAACCTGCTGCTGGCGATAAAACCGTGAGCCACTGTGTTCCGGAGTCAGCCGCCCTGGCCGCTGCACCACACCTCTTCCCCCATTAGTACTCCATTTCATGATCCTGCCAATAATAGGTCTTAACCTTTACATGGACTCAAAAAAGCACAGCAGCACCTTCACTACGTCTGATACAAATTATCTGATAATACCGTACTTGGCACACTGTGCAAAATACTGGCTTTCTTTTACCCTTTAGTGCTTAGTTCCTTTGCACTGCTTGAAACAACCAGTGTAGAGAGTTAAGATTCTCTGAAAATAAATAGCTACAAAAGATTTGTATCTCTTTTTTTGCTTTGAAGGAGTGGAGAAGCATTTAAACTTAATGACATGGCTACATTAGGGTGCCACAAGGCACATTATTTACATTTGTATAAAAAGTCAAACTATACGTCAATCAGGATCATTTAAGAAATTCCAGATCTAGTATCTTAAGAGACCAGATTCTTTCGAAAGGTAAAACTTGCAGCATGTTTGCCATATACCTCTTAACCTAGCAATGTCAGTAAGAAAAGGGTCACGAAGGTTGTAAAAGGCTGATCCTCACTGTCATATTTGAACACAAACTTCAAACCGCATGCTGAAAAGAAGCAGCAAATACAGCAGGCGAGTCTATATTAGAGACATGCTTGGCAACTATTGCTCCACACAAATAATTTGTCTCTTTCCTAAGTTTCAATGAATAAAGTTCAAAGGAGAGAGCATTCATAGCAAGCAATACATTGAGAAATGAATGTCTGCCCGAAAAGAGCTTTAAAGACCGCATGACAAACTCAGGCCTGCAGTGTGAATCCAACTTTTACCTCCTTTGGATATTATGACAGATAATTACTACTTAAGTGTGTCAAAGTCACAACTTTGTCTCTCAAGAAGTAACCACTAGAATGAGTGGGAAGAGAGTGCACAACTTACTGCCAGATTTCGAAGCAAGACAATTCACCTGGTGCTACCATGCACCAAAGGGACGTTCCCTGCAGTAAGCTTGTCAAAGATTAGCTTGCCCCTGAATTCATTGGTCCAAGAACTTCCTGGACAAAACCTACATTTCTTCAAGACGACTCAAAGAATAATGCTTCCAACAAGGTATGAGGAACACCTTAAATTGTTAAGCCTGTAAATTTCCGTCACACTTATGTTTTTCTTTAAAGCCAAGAAATGCTGCTATTTCTTCTGGTGGAACAGAGTGAAGAGTCTCTGTGCTTTCATTATAAAAGAAAGTTCAGTCAATTGAGGAACACTTTGTCTAGGCAGAAAATTACAGAATTCTCTTTACAGGCTGAAGTCTGCTGCCTGCCATTTCTTGGAGGAACAGAAAAGGGTCTCTTCAGGTCACAAGAAGCTATACAAGGAATGATTTCATGCCATCAAAGGTCTAGGACAAGATTAAAACCCCTCGGTAGAGGGCTGCATCCATTTCTCTTGATACAATAGAGCCAATTTCTAGTAAGCACATATAGTAAGCCAGCAAAGTAATGTTTCATTACTTGATTCTGGTTTATTCAGAAAGGCCACTGTGACACAATTATTGAGGATGGTAATGACAAACTTGCCCAATCGTTATTAGAGTTACTTCTGTCTGTTAATGTACACCAGCATGTGAGGGCTCCCACACACCTAGCAGGTCACACCACTGATCTGATCTTCTCTATCTCTGCACTCCTTGTTGAGAATTGTCAGAGACCAATCTGGTCTGACGTTTGTCTACTCCTGTTCAGGTGTCATCATATTAACAGGGAACAATTTGGATAAAAATAAGATCTACTGTGCCTGGAATAAAGTTGATCAACATATTCTCTGCAGCTCCATCTTATTCTACCGGATCGGATTCCGCCTTTCAGTGGTTTTAGAGGAGGGCTTGAAGATCAAAGGGTGATTACGGTCAGCAGAGGATTTACTGGCCGCATGTAAATCTGTTAAGGTTAGACTGGTTTTTGCCTAAACTAGTCACAGGAAAACAAAAGGCTTGCAAGCAGTTGGAGCATAAATGGCGCTACAACTATAGACCTGAGAGCAAAACCACTTGCATAATAGCCATCATAAATCCATCGAAGTAGAACAATTGTCTTTCCATACTGAATTAACCATTGTGTTAAGAAATAAGGGGTAAACGTATAACCCCGGGAACGGTGGCAAATCAATAATGAAACAAAACATTGGTCCCCTTTGGGGCAATGTAAGCCTGGACTTACTTGGTTCACTCTGAATCCAAAGGAGACTGAAGGTGTATCATGTGAAGCAACTAGGACATCGCTCTTACTCCGAGGAGCCACATATGAATTTTACCAACAAGGTACTCTGTTTTTAATCAAAGCAATTTATAGAACTGAACTTATTTTCATTCAGAATTTGTTAATTGGCTTAGTTGGCTGTGCCACACTTTAAAAATCCATAGTTGGGGCCATTCCTTTTCCGTTGCTGCACCCTCTTTAGAAATACCTTCCCCCATGTCTTAAGCACAATTATTGAGTTTTTAGAAGGGTACATAAGACCTACCCTTTTCTACCAAGTAATCAGTTCTGGTGTCAGGAAGCCTGCGCGAAAAAGCTCCCATTCCATTTATGCTCAACTTTATTAATTCATTTAACTGCATTTCATCCAGAATCGGTTCCACTGGAGCCAGATGGAAATTTTGTAATAAGGAAAACTGCTTCCGGTTGCAAGTATACAAAAAGGATATGATCTGCACAGTCCTTTTAAAGAAAATTAAGGATTCGACTTGAAACCTCAGACGTTTGTTTTCTGGAACCAACTGTATTGCATTGTACAGAAACTCTTTGGTTGTATAGTTGGCAGTAATTTCCAATACTTTGGAAGGGAGAAGTACAGAATTTGGTGAAAAAGGACAGCACAGCCTTCCTCTAAATGGAATGATCTTGCAAAAAGAGGGAAAGAGGGCCCACTTGCACAAGAAACAAACAGGGTGGGGGAGCAGCATGCTCACTGGTGACTAATGGAAAATCTTGCAGCCCCAAAAGGAAATAAAGCACATCCCAATGGCGTTTCGAATTTGAAGTTGGATGTCTGGGTTTGAAATACTAAGCTCATATAAAGTGCTAGCAAATATTTCACATTAAAGAGTGACATGCGTATTAAGTTCGGCAAAATGAAAAACATGCACCAATTACCATATTTTAGATAACATAAAAAGGCACTGCAGGAGAATTGATGCCCTTTTCAATTGTTCATGACTTTTTTTTAGTTTAAATTAGTAGATTGCCTCAAATTGAACCACTAATTCCAAAATTGGACACAAATTATGGAGAAAATATTAAAACTGAATACAAGTGTTACAACTGAATCAGTGTACTTTCAAGAACAAATATGAGTGGGATTTTACAGCACTGTTCGTAGGTGTTGATGGTATTGAAACAAAGACTAAGTGGTCGGTATGTCGTCCTTCAGAGAATCATTCACGTGCCAGTGTTCTTTATTTGCTAACGAAACACCAGGGAAAGATTACCAACTGAAGGTGAAAAGGGAGAAGAAACATTTATATGTAACCTCTGTTTTCTGATAAAAGACATACTATCAAACTCATGAGCAAAGACTATCTCCCACTTGCGGAATCTCAGAACACCTTTTAATGGGAGAAAAAACAACTTTATATAAAACAATGTATCTAAAGACATTTACCCAGTGTTTTTTTAAATTACCAAACACTACATATAACTAGATTTCAAAATATAGCACTGTCAAATAAAAATACTTTAAAACCTTTTCTTATTAAAAAAAAAAAAAAAAATCTTATGATGCAGCCTCATACACAGAAAGAAAAAACTAATTTTAAGGTTGCACCTAGATTTCCTTAATCCTAGAAAACCCCATGATAACAGCCATACAAAGACAGTTAGCCCTTCTTTACCTTGTGATGGTCCATTAAATGACAAAGGAACTTGCATATAGATCTCTGCTTCCATTCCTGTGGTGCCACTCAGGAGTAGGTTAGGTTTTTATGAATGTATTAAAATACCTTGCTAGAGAATGGTGTTAGAGGTAACTTTTCTTTCCCCAGAAGGGACCTTCATTAGCATATATAAACACTGAACAACAAGCTCATCCTTTTCCTAGGTGGTGGGCTAAAAGCAAGAGATTGGAAGCCAAGATTGAGTATTTTAAAATGTTACAAATCCAGTGATGGAAACACTTTGCAGGCCAGCAGCATAAATTCAACAAACAAAGAAACAGAAACCGATTGATCATGGCTCAAGGAGATTCTCTCAGCCTAAAGGAGACATCAAGAGAATGTATGAAAAACTCTGACATCAGCATACTAGGACAACCGTTTCCAGACACAGTAGCTTAATACATAATTAAAGGCAAGAATTCTTTCACTCCAATCAAGTGAGGTTAATGAGGAAGGTAAGCAGCAAGTCGAGAAGAAAGACTTGTAGCAAAAAATACTGAAAGTGTACAAGCATGCAGACTCCAGAGTCAAACCTTGAGTGAGGCAGAGGAACACTTCAGTAAAACTTAAGTTTCAGAATAAAATCTTACAAGAAACTTGTAAGAAACTGGGTTATTGGTTGAGGGGGTGGAAGTCCCACTCGTGTAACAGCCACAATTCTTGTCGGGGTGAAACACATAAGTCACTAAATTAACATGCGTTTAACCCTCTGATCGCTTGGCACAAAAAAAGGCTTAGCTTACAGGCAAAGTGTAAAGTATTTATGCAGCACAATCTAATTAGTCAATCCGGAGATACGCAATTTTAAACGGGTTTAGTAAAAATAAAGCGTAAAAGCACAAAGTGACACCTACGGCTATGTGGTCACAGTAGACCCAGGGAAGTCAAGCTCAGGCCAACCATGATGGATTGTGGGTCGGATACAGGGGCCAAGTTATTACCGCTAAAGAGTTACCTTCTGAGATCAGCAGGAAGAATTCTGCTAGTGGTGGTGGAGGCCGCGCGGAGCGGGTAGAGCATCTCAGCTCTGGAGTGCCAATATTTATAGCTAGTGCCAGCATTTGTGTGCGTGTTGGTTGGGGCGAGGGAGGGGGAGCAGAAGGACTCTTGCCCTACCTCCAGATCTGGTTGTGGAAAGTTCTTCTCCTTCCCAGTCGAGGCTCTAAATTGAGTGACAAGAGGAAGGCAGGCCTGGGGTCAGACTAATTTGTGTGGGTAGGAGGCACAGCCATTTGAAGTTTAAGTGGTGCTGGTTAGTGCCTCTACCAGTCATCCTGCCAGGATGGCCCATCCTGTCCACACCTAAGCCATCTTTATGCTACTGTCTGGATGCAATACACAAACCCCAACAGCAGAGCCATTCATGGCCATGTGACCCAGGACACTGGCAGAAGACACAAATGGCTCAGACAAGAAAATCCCAGCTTTCTAAAAAAAGGCATTCAAAATTGTGACTTAAAATCAGACATCATTAAAGAGGGTATATAAAAAAATTAAAACACATTTGAGTGTAAGCAGCATCTCTCTATCTGCTCCAAATTGAAAGTTACCACTAATCAAATGTAGTAAGGTAACCCAGTGTTAGTCAAAGGGAGGGGGAGGCCTACCAACACTGAAAAACAACAAGCAATTTCACTGCCAGGACATATAAAACTTAGGCACACATCCACTTTTTCCAATACAATGCACTCTATCCTATGAGCCTTTAGGGCCTACATTAGGGGTGCCATTTATCACAAATGAAGGTTTTGGCCTGGCAAAAGGTTTATTTTGTAAGGTCGAAATGGCAGTTTAAAACTGCACTACAGGCTGCAGTGGCTGGCTTAGGCAGGTTTTAAAAGGCTAACTTAGTGGGTGGCACAATGAGGGCTGCAGGCCCACTAGTAGCATTTTAGCCTACAGGCCCTGGCTACATATAGTAACATCACCTGGGGACTTGCAAGTGAATTAAATGTGCCAATCAGGTGTATACAAATTTTACCATGTTTAAAGAAAACAAGCACTTTAGCACTGTATAGCAGTGGTGAAGTGCAGAGTCCTGAAGCCAACAAAACAATTCAGCAAAAAAAAAAAGGAGACGTGAATGCCAAACGTTTAGAGAATACCATGTCAAGGATGTCCGGACTACCAAAAAACTAAAGACCACGGGTGTAAGACGAACACTGTTACACGTTTACCCGTTTTGAAATTGGAATCACGTTTTTTTTTTTTTAACATTTTTTTCATTTGATTTAAAAGATAAACAAATGCAAATTAATGTCATTTATTAAGGTGTAATTGTTTTAATGTATTCTCTCCCTGTTAAACATGTTACAAGATCCCACACATGGACAAGATCCCACATGTGGGCAGAGAAAGATCCAATGTTCATGAATATCAATGACGATCACTTATTGCAGAACTGGCACGTTGTTTAGCGGTCTGTCTTCTCCACTAAGATTAGCGATATGAGTGAGTTATTCAAAAATCTGCAGCTGACAAGATTTACCAAGTTGCAGATTTATAAAGTCAAGACATGTTAACAGTTACATACCCACCAAAGGTGGTTTTAACAGTGAAATACAGCCCAATCTTGGTCTGAAAGGAGCATTTTTAAGGCAACAATCATGTTAAACCAGTCACGCCATATTGTAAAAATATAAAGTAGGGGTCTCTAACATTTTCTGTAATAAAGAGCTACTTCTGTTCAATTGAACTCATCAAGAGCTACTAATATTATTACTGTTGTAATAATGACTACATCAGGCAAGATTACATTAGTGGGCACCATATCCAAGATTACTACCAGCGATCACCTAATTGCATCAGACATAGTTGCACGGTAATGCATAAAAGGCTTTGTCAATATCGAATGCCTCTATATTGCTAGTACATAACGATAGCTGTGATGCCTCTGGCACTAAAGTAATACGACTAGGAAAAGGTCTTGCCAATGCCTCATTAGGTTTCAAATATGATCTTTAAATACATTTTGGAAATTCAGCCATTTTTCTCCAAATATCAGCTTAATAACATTTTTGTCTCAACTAGATGTTCTAAATTTTCGTATAAGTTTATCAATTCAACCAAGTGAAAGCTTCTAATTTAGTTGTCTGGGTTCCACGCAGGAGAGCTACTTACAGGAACCTTGAGAGATCAGTAGCTCATGAGCTACTCTTTTTAGAAGCAGGATATAAAGCATACAGAAGTCAAGCAGATTACATTTTTCTACTGTTCCACTTAGTGCTGCGTTTTCATGTTTATATAAATGTATATATAATCATTTCAGAAATCAAATACAATTTACTGAAAATGGTTATTACAAAGTCAAATTGAGTAGTGTTCTAGTTCCTTCTTACCTGATCTTTTCCAGATTTGTGTGACGTCATGTGGCGTTCAAGTTGTGTTCTATATGCAAATGTATAACTGCACATAGAGCAACTAAAATTATCTTCATTTTTTTCATGGCGATACTTAATGTGTTCTTTCAGAGAGGTAAAGCGTTTATATCCTCGATCACAATACGGACATGTAAGAAGCTGCGAAAATGCATCCGGGGTTCCTGAATAAGAAAGGTCATCAGAATATAGTTACCTGGAAATTATAGGTGCAATTGTCAATGTCCTACAATCGGATTTTACAAATTAACTGTAGGAAACTATTTACATACAAATATGAATATGTACAAGTGTATACAAATAAACAAAGATTTAACAGTAAACATTTGATTTGAAACCAAGGGATCGATTTAGTAAATATAAATCAACAAATTTACACTGATGGGATTCTGGAACTTAGTCCTTGGTCTCCTTCCAAACTGACTGGTAACTGCCTGGAGTTATACACAGGACAACAAACAGATTCTCCCAAAAATTTTGTCACTTTAAGCATGTTATTGGAGCACCAGAAATGCGATGTGTCTGTTGGTGAAACAAGCAGAAGGGACAGGGAACTAGGCACACATTTTCCAAACAGTTTCTATATACTCCCCTTCGCCATCCAACAGGCTGAATTGAAAAATGCTGAATTACACCATACAGTGCGAGTGGATAGGCGAGCAAAGGACTAAGAGTAGCAGAACCTTCACAAAAGTAATTTTTCTTCAATCTTACATCCAACAGTTCCTACTGACAGAAAATGAATGGTTATATTTTAAATGGCCCCTTTACTACAAGCACTTTGTTTTTATGTCATCACAACCACCGATGAAAAAAGAAAAGAAAGAAAAAAAAAAAGAACCGAGTCTACTTTTTGGAGATTGGCATGGACATGTTCTTTGAGCTAGAGGCAACCTTAGAAATACTGTGTCAAGCGAAATAAGTGAGAATTCAGAGATGTGGGAAATTAAACCAACAAAATACTACTCTAAGAACAGTAGAGCTACTCAGAATGCGTTGCTAAAAAGATCTGGCTATGGATACTTTTCCAATAGAAATGCTATCCACCAGCAATATGGTGGCATGAGAATGATCTCCCTAAAGGAGTAATCAGAAATACTGCCCTAGGGGAATAACAATCTAATAAAAAATACAGCCATCTTGGTGGCAGTGTGTAGGTCAGTTATCTTGAATTAGATTATGCCAGCACTGTGTGACATACTTCGCTCCACACCTAAAATGTATGTCCAAATGTGCCATAGAATGTTCTTTCTATGGCCCTTATAAGTAGCCCTGGGCGATAAACTTTGCTAAGCGGGCAGAGTCCACGGACTTTTTCCAACTCCGCACTCCGCTTGGAGCACGGCAAAAACTCCTCCTTCACCGTGTGGCGGAGTTTACCAGCATCAAGCACCTCCAGCATCAAGCACCTCGGACGAGAATGGTAGCACACCTAGTCTTGCACAATTACGGTCTACCACCACAGTAAATCCAACAGAAATGTGCTAACAAGGCATGTTAGGGAAATGCCCAACTGCAATAAGCTTGGGGAGAAAACAGTCAACAGCGGGACGATATACAGGCAATTCACACATGCTTCCCTTAAGCCGCAAGTCCTGCTCCCTCCCACTTGCTCTACCCACACGAACCTCCCTACTCTTTCTATGCCCTCTGGATTAGATGCAGGTCTTCGCTTGGGTCCCCTTCAAGGATTTTCCTTATGATCTAGGGGAGATGCAGAGCAGTGCCTGGGATACGGACTGGAGCTTGCAGCCTGTAAAGTGAAATGTAAGTGTTTTACACTCACTGTTTTTACTGTTTCATCATGATTCAGGTTTGCTTGGCTTCCGGGTCTAGAGGCCACGCTGAAGCCTCGTACTCTAGTTCAGGCACCGCAGATCGGAAGTACTTCAAGCTCGGCATGATGTGGTGCCTGTGACGTCTAATGTGGAGTTCTTTACGGGTTCATCTATGAATGGGAGAATAGCCGTTGGAGAGCTTTTGTGCATGCAGCACACACACTGCCATTGTGTGCACAATAACTGCGCTGTGGAGTGTCTCTGCAGGCTGCGAGGACACGCCAAGCTCGCCGTTTGTTGTTGTGCCCAGCCCGCTGATGTTCTGCTGTACACAGCGCTGGGTGCATGAACACAGTAACGTACTGGTAACGACGAGAACACAAGAGCGGCAGATGGCATGTTGGAGGGGGGCAGTTGTGCATCCGTGGCAGTGACGAACGAACCCCACATGCTCATAGAAGCAGTGGTGTAACGCAAAAGGTGAGGGGGCTGCAGAAGAGAACGAGGGGCTCCGTGTCTCGCACAGATATTTTAGGCACGTGGAGACAGTTTGCCCAGAATCGCGGGATGTTGAGCATTCACGGGGTTCGAACCTGCTTCTTTCCCCACTTTTAATGTCAGCAGTTGCTGTTGAGCTCTGCTTTCCTAACCGCACATACGAAAATTAATTCCAAATCGCTTTCCCACAGGGATATATTTAGGTGGACGGAACTCTGCGGAATCCGAGTTATCTAACTCCGCGAGCTCCGCCCACCCTTGCATATAAGCCAAACTGGAAAAAATTAAAACATTGCAATGTGTCATCAAACATGCTCATGAATGAACCAAATATACCTAGAGCGGTTCAAAACTTAAAGTTAATTTTGCCACATACTTAACCATCAAACCAATATACACACACTATGCCAAAATGCATCGCAATTACAGTGATGCAAGTATTCATAGCTAAGCCAGCAGCAGAGGCAAAATGTATGATAGACTAGGGCTACTGTTATGCAATTAAGAAATGAGATTCATTTTTTTACTTATACCAGATTCTGAAGAAAGGGTGGCTGTGACTGAGCCGGGTAGGGGTGGTATTAGGACAGGTGAAATGGCTGGGGGGCAGGGGCTGTGCACTTAGGGTACACAAGGAAATTGGATGGTGCTCTTTCAGCACAGAACATTAGGGCATGGACAGATTTTACTGCCCTCCAAAATTAAAAGCTTATTTTTGCCTGAGTGGGGAAAGGGAGGGTGTTTTCATTAGTGGAGGGGCATAACAGGAAGGAGCATCCATCTTTATTGTACACATTAGACTACACACCCTAAGCAGTTTCTTTGTCTAAGGAAAGAGAGGAGGGGCATGGGTGGCCGTAAAAGAAATGTATAGTTTGAATGGGGCTTGGTATCAAGGGGCCAGTTTAGATTTAATTATCTAAAAACGAGATTGCTCTAATAAACTGCTCATATAAATGTTCTGAGAAGTACAACTAAACAAAAACAGTATTTTTACATACCCTGTATGAGTCTTATGATAGTATTACATAAAAATCTGCATATTTACAAGAGAATGTAAACCTCACAGACTTGTATGCCAAAAGAGTTACATTTGACATTTTGAAGAAATTAAACAAGGCAAAGACGGATTTAAAGCCTGTAAAAATACTTTGCTCCTAGAAGTAAACATCTATAAACCTATGAAGAGAAAGGAACAATGAGTTTCAGCGTTATTAGACCATTCTACTCTGTTGGACACATGTATGAAATCCTTTTAGAATTTGTAGAGACAGCAATTCAGTTAAGGCAGTTTGAGATTTTTTGTAATCTAGAAAAAGTAAATACATCTGAAAAAGCTAGTGTCACGAGAAAAGGTCTTCCACAGGTATTATTGGGTATTGCCATATGTAGGCCTGGAGACATGGATCAGTTTCAAACTGGGCCACAGACAGTTGGTTATATTTGTTCACTACCAAATTCATCCTGCCCGTCCCTGTGCATAGACTGGGACTCATAACTCCCACTGCTATTCCGCTTTATACAATGTTTTAGGAATCTAAAAACAAATTCATAACATTACAGACTTCTTTTAGGACTACTCTACAAGTGAAAGGAAAAAGTCAACTGATGTTCTAAATATGAGCAGTAGCAGGCATACAAGAGACCTTAATAAACAAATATTTAAGTCTTAGAATTCCTCCTGTCTCTAAACCAATTCCAGAAGTTAGTTAATGGTGTTTCTCTGTAACTATCTCAAAGGTTACAAAAGCTTTAGGAAAGCCTACTGGGAGACACTGATAATTTAACGATATTATCCAAGAAGGATTAGTTTCTTACCTGTAACTCCAGTTCCCTCGTAGGGGAATCTCCATTGAAGTCAAAAGCTTTTGAATAGTTCCGCCCACCTGCAGGGATCCTGGAGCACTTGTTCATAGAATATCTTCCCAAGTGTAGACGTTCACCTTTCTTCAGAAAGGCCTACAGAAACATTTTTAAAAAAACAGTGTGCAGCCTAGGAAACAGGCTACATTGGAGAAGTACTTCAGATTACATTTACAAAAGACTTCAAATACCCAGAGTATGAATAATTTCGAAGAGAAAATTTCATAAACAGCTTAAATCCTCCACAAACCCTTTTCTGTAAAGGTAGAAGATGAAGGATAGAAGGACAGTGTAGCACCATAGGCTGCCATTATGCGAGTTTTAAAACCATGTCTGCTCCTTTAAGGACTCAGACCACCAGTATCCAATCATGCCTAGCAGGTGGCAGTTGCTTCAGTTCTTTTTGAAGGATGTAGGTCAGTGATAGGAAAACAACCAAGAGATATCCTCTTTTCTATCCACCAGGGAGGCAGGTGGGTCGCTTAGGACTTCAATGGAGATTACCCTACGAGAGAACTGGAGTTACAGGTAAGAAACAAATCGTTCTCTCGTAAGGGATCTCCAGCGATAGTCATAAGTGTTTGAGTAGAATAGCAAGCCCATCCCCAACAGCGATGAAACATAGCAAACACAATGAGTTGGAGATCAAACAAATACATTTCTGAGGGAGGCTCGTCCTACTTGAGCGTCTGCTTGGGCATCTGAATTCAAGCAGTAATGCTTGGTGAATGTGTGAACAGATCTCTATGTAGCCGCTTTGCAGATCTCCACTACAAGGATATAGCTCATCAAAGAATCAGTAGCTGCTTTGCCTGCGGTAGAGTGGGTCTTAGATTTAGCTGATAGGGACTTGTTGGCTTTTTGATAACTTAAGAGAATGCAAGACACTATCCATCGTGAAATGGATTGCTTACAAGTGGTTCAATCTAAGTTAGTCACAAGTCTTGTCTAGAGAGAACTTCAGAACTCTCCTCGCATCAAGACAATGAAGAGTTCTTTCAGCTGGAGTTGAAAGATGCTGTAAGAAAGTCTGTATTGAAAATGTTTGATTAACATGGAAGTCAGAAACTACTTTGGGAAGGAATTTAGGGTGGGTCCTCATAACTACTTGGTTAGAGTGGAAGACAGCATAAGGCTCATGAGAGCATAACACCTGAATTTCGCTAACCCTACAAGCTGATGTAATTGCTACAAGGAAAGCTGCTTTCCAGGAGAGATGCTGTAGGGACACCTTATGAACAGGCTCGGAAGGGGGCTGCATAAGAAGTGAAAGGACTATGTTTAAAGGGGAAGAATGCCTATTAGGAGGGAAAACCCTCTTTAGCCCTTCAAGAAAGTCCTTAATCACTGGGATTTTGAAGAAAAAAAAAAAGAGGTTTGTGATAGACATTTCCTGTAGGCAGTGAGAGCAGCCAAGTGGAATAGTATGGAAGAGAATTGTAAGCCAGATTTTGCCAAATGGAGAGGATAGGGAAGGATGACATCTTGGCAAGTTAGGATCTACATTCTTGGAAGAACACCAGATGCAAAATCTCTTCCACTTGAAGGCATATGCTCCTTAAGGATGTCCATGCAGTCTTGTGGCAGATTCAAGTGATCCTATTGCACTAGTACAGGAGCCATACTGCATAATTCAAAGAGGAGAGATTGGGGTGCACCATCTGGCCTCCGAACTTCGTTAGCAGGTCTGGGCGGCATTGCAGCTTGAGATGTGGACACTGACCGGTGAAGGTGGTCTGTGAATCACAATTGATATGGCCATTCCAGGGCTATCAGGATAAGTCTGGCTCTCAAGTGAGACAGCTTAGGAGGACTGCTGGAATCAGAAGTATTGGTGGAAAGCTGTAAAGAAATTTGCCTGACCAGTCTATCCACAGGGCATTCCCCAGAGGCCCCGATTGGAAGTACCTCAAGGCGAAGTCTTGGCATTTTTCGGTTTCCTGTGGTGCCAAAATGGTCGATGTGCGGATAGCCCCACAGCCGGAAGACGTCTTGCACGAAATTGTTGTGGAGGACTCATTTGTGAATTTCCTCTAGAACCCTACTGATGGTGTCTGCTTTAACACTGTGCACACCGGGGAGGTGGACTGCCATGATACGCAGGTTTCTGGCTATGAGCTGGCAGTATTGTCTGTTTGAAAAGCAGGGCATTGATCTTGAAAGATGGGTGAAATGCTTTCAGAGTCAGGTGGATTGACTGGAGCTAGAGGAGATTGATGTGATATGACATCTCCTTTGGATACCATGTGCCTTGAATTTGGAGATGATCCATGTGGATCCGCACCCCAGTAACGATGCATCCAGTACTATTGTTTAAGGGGGAACCGGTTGGTGGAAAGGCATCCCTTGAAGCAGATTGTTGACTAGCACCACCATGCTATAGATTGCTTCACATGAGGGGGAGAAGGATCTGGTCTCCCAGTTGCCTAATGCATGGTCCCACTGGTCGAGAGATTCCTGTAGGGGACGCATGTTGAGACCTGTGAGGGGTTTGAACACTCTGAAGGTAATACTGACGTTGGTAAGGCTTGAAGGAGTGCCTTTGATCTTTAGGTCTTTCCAAGCAGACTGTTTTAAGGGTCTCCATTTCAGCTTTCATTGCTGAAGAAGGTAGAACCCGAGAAAGAAAGATTGAAAATCCTTTGTTCTTGGGGTGCACATCTCCTGGGAGCCAGACCTTGCAAAGAGCTTAAACCTCCATCCTGTTACGGTCCCGACGCAGGAAGAGCTGACGCGCTGGAACACTCTCCCTCTTATTACGGGCTGTATCGCCCGGTTTAAAATGGTGGTCCTTCCTAGACTGCTCTATGTTTTGCAAAACTACCCTTATTGTATCCCTGGGACGCAAGTTTATCTGGACTGGTAAGGTCCCCCAGGTGGCCTGGGGAAAATGTACTCAAGCTACATATGACAGGGGGTTGGCAATGGCTGAAATGCAACTGTAGTACTGGGCAGCACACCTGCCTATTAATGACGGACTACACGGAGGATACGACGATCCGGCCTACAGAGGCAAACTGCGTCTACTGGGCCTAAACAAGGTAATGGGCCTCCTGTATGGAAATCCTGTCCCATCTTCTCTCCGAGATAACACAAGTCACTATTCGAGGTTGGAGAGACCTATTTCGTTGGACTCGCTGGAATCGCAAAATGAAATTAGAAACTCTGCTGTGGGAGGATAGGTGGTTGGATCAAGTTTCGTCTGAGGGGCTTCCGAGGTTGGGACTCTTTAGGAATCTCAAGAGTTGGCGATGTTTGGGAGAAGGGTCATATGAAATCCTTTTAAGACATTAGATCAGTTTCAGATGCCAGCCTCCCAATTTTTTCGCTATCTTCAACTCCGCCATTCCATCTCCCCTTATCAAGCAGAACTGGAGAATGTCCCCGAGGACAGCCCCCTAGAATGCTGTACCATATCTGTGAGTGGGTGGGATATCTCAAATATACAATTCACTGGTCATTCACTCCCCTACAACATTAGATGATCTGAAGGTTAAAGGGGAGGGCTGTGCTGGAGAGCTTGACGAAGCAGATTGGAGAGATGCAAGCATGCCTCCTCAGATCCTGACGATATCCTCTAGACTCGATCTGATACAATGGCGATATCTCCATCAATCCCATTTATCACCACATCGCTTATGTAAGGTCGGCATTCACAGCTCTCCTGCCTGCCCCAGGTGCCATGATCTGAGGGGTGATTTCTTCCATATGGTTTGGACATGTTAGTGATTTACACCTATTGGTCTACCATTCGCAACGTCCTCTCTGCGGTGGTAGGGGGTCCCCATCAAGTTGAATCTACGCATTACACTGTTGGGTATCATGGAGGATGCTGGAGGACTCTGGGGGGGGAGGGGAGGGATATATCTTTAATTGGTCTGTGCACACTCATAGCAAACCGCCACATAGCCCACCACTGGACATCCCCCGCTGTCGAAACCTGGACGCATGGACTGGTGTGGCAAATTGGAAGAAGCAACGTTTGAGGGGAGGAGCTCCCCCAGAAGTACACTAAAATATGGAGAAAGTGGTGGGACCATTATGGACTGCTTGGTTAATATAAAGCATAGATGCCACAATGCTTATCCGGGGGTTGGTGGGGTCATGTGACTATGGGGCTCTCACACTGGATTGTTATGTAACAGTTTGTAAACTGAGCAGAATCATTGTTTGTGATAAACTGTTTTGGAAAAAAAAAATTAAAAAAATCCTTTGTTGTGACTCTGGTTTAAAAGACGTGAGACGGAGCCAGGAATGCCATTTTAAGGTGATGCCATGGCAATACTCATCTGCTGCTAAGAGAGGAGTCCGCTGCGGTGCCGATTACTTAATTAGAAACGTTACAACATTCATTCACAATCTCTAGGAAGTCATCTCTTTTGCCCCTAGAAGATAAACGGCAAATTGTTGGATAGAGTCCCAGAGCGATCTATCATATCTACCCAGTAGGGCCGTAGCACTGGCTGCTTTCATACAAGTCGAGGCAGTGTTACAAACCTTGTGGCCAAGGGAGTCAAGTTTTTTGCTCTATTAGGAGGGACTGAAGAAGCTGGTGTTGTAGCATTCGGTTTCTTGGCCTCAAAAATGACCATGGAATCAGGAGGTGGATCTGATCGGAGAAAAAGAGGATACTGCTCAGGAAGTCTATTTTTTGTAGCCTTGAAGGAGCTGGTTTAGTTGAGGCCGTGGACAAAACAGTTCCATTGCTGGCTCCAAAAGACTGGGAACCAATGGAAGCAGAGGTCTAGAGGCGGACCGCTGGTGTAGCGTTTCAAAGATAACAGATGTGGTAGGTATTGGTATCAGCATCTGAATGCTAAGCTTAGCAGTCCCTCTAACCAGAACCTCTTGAAATGTGGTAATCATCCACCGGAGAGATGCGAGGTTGTGGAGAATCAGATAGTGTAGGAGAGCACCGTCCAATAGACAAGGATTTTGTGTGCCTATATCGATGCCTGGATGATGTATGAGTTCTGGACCGTGATCTATGGCTGCAATGGGGAGAGCCCCTTGATGAAAGCCTCGAATGAAGTCCGATGTGACCTATGGCGTGCTCTGGAGCACAATCTAGGCCTTGGCAGGGCTACAGGAGGTGTTCACGCTGGAAGAGGAGGAGCCGGGGGAGGAGGCGGCGTTGGAGGCGGAGAATCTGGGAGTACTATTGGGGAGGAATTAGAGTAGGCCCTCGAGTACTCTGCTTCTGGTGAGGAATAGATTTCCACCCTCTTTCGCTTCTTTTCTCGAGTCCTCAGAGTCGAGATGGATTTCGACATCTACTGCCGTTGACTCTACCTTCTCCTGTGTGATCTCCTTAGACGCCTCGACGTAGAACCGATCCTCTGTGTTGATGCCTTTTCTTGCCTCTACGTTGAAACGTTCCTTGACGTTGATCTTGCAGAGACCTCGCCGATGTGCGTCTCTTCCTCGGCGGCGATCCATTCCTGGACAGCGAGCAAGTCAGTGTCGTACCTGGTCTCGATGTCGAATTCCTCAATGTCGACCGGGAGACAGGTTTTCTGGCTGGCACGCTTTTTGGACCTTCCACAGTCCTCAGAGGCAGATGTAAGAGCCCTGGTGTAAGTGACCCTCTTCTCGCTCGGAGGCCTCACCTTGAGACTGGACTTGCTGCCTGCACCGTTCCTCTGTGCCATAAAGGTGAATTTTCTCTCCCTCCCTCAGGGTACAGCAAGAAAACTTCCTGCAGAGTTGGCACTGCTCAGGAACATGTGTAGGTGGAAGGCAGAGAATGCAGACGTTGAGGGTCTAATTTGGCCTTCCTCCCAGAGGCAGGGCACTTCTTGAACAGGGAAGGCATAATTCTGAAGAAAATGCCTCAAAATTCTGTCAGAAAAGGCTTAAAACCTTGAAAGGATGATGAAAGAAGTTGAGTGAAACAAAGAAAACATTTCACTAGTGAATTAAAAAAAAAAAAAAAAAGCCTAAATGCGGAGCTCAATGCTCCAGGATCCTGTCACCAGGTGCCAGAAAAAAACTGAGGCAATTGCCACTTCATAGGCATGATGGGATACTGGTTGTCTGAGTCCTTAAAGAAGCAGACACTGTTTCAAAACTCACAGCCTATGGGGCTACACTGTCCTATCATTCATCTTCTACCTTTACAAAAAAAGGGTTTGTGAAAGATTTAAGCTGTTTATGAAATGTTCTCTTCAAAATTCATATTTAGGGGTATTTAACCCTTTTGTGAATGCAATCTAAAGTATTACTCCAATGTAGCCTGTTTTCTAGGCTGCACATTCTGTTCTTAAGCGCCTCTGAAGGTCTTCCTGATATTCTATGAAGAAGTGCTCCGGGATCCCCGCACGTGGGCGGAACTATTCAAACACTTAGGACTATCAATGGAGATCCCTACGAGAGAACTACTAAACTCAGGGCAATGATTTTTAATGGTTAAAAAAGGCACACCTATCTAACTATAAGTCTGATAGAAGCATCTCAAATTCATTTTTGCAAGCGTAGACCCTGTGCCAAAGTCCCATGACACTTAAGCAGCAGAAGTGCACTCGCCCATTACCTGTACACCTATTGGACTCTTGGGCGAACCCTTATCTGATTTGGTCAGATACACATGAAACTGGTGAGTAGTTTTCCCAGTCTTTACACCTGGTTTGGTGTGGTACTTGATGAGCATAAGGAGGTTCGCTTGCATTTCTAATTGACATAGGAGTGACACGTAAATATTAAAAATTAGTTAGGGGAAAAACTTCTCCCATAGAAGTAATTGAGAAGTGACAGTAAAAGTTCATGAATAATTAGATGACTTATAACAGCAGATGAGAAATGGCAAAAATTGATAAAATAACTACTGCAAGCTGTAGTGTCAAGACAGTGAAAATGTTCCTGAACTCAAAGCAAATCGCAAAATAATTTAATCATTTATTGCTACTGAGTGTTTAAGAACTCTTCTATAGCGCGTCATGCCACAAAGTGGTCTAAAAGATCTGGGTATGTAAGTGCCAAGAGTCCATCCGGATGAGGGAAGCACCATTACTCTGAAAAAAAGGAGGCGTTTTATTTTGAAAATTCGATTACAATTCTGCCACTCCCAAAATTAGACTAGTCACTAAAATAAGAACAAGTGTAACAATATTTTAGGACAGCAGCCATAACCAAATATTTGACACACTATTAGAATTTATGTCCAGAATTTAAATTTTTAACCATCTAAATTTTGTAACATCCCAGTGTCAGTTTCAAATGCCCACCAATGAGATACTGCAATATTACATTATACATTTCTAGAGGTTCAGAAACCTGCAAATTTGATTCCACAGCTGCCAACATTGGTAAGCTTTTCAAACCGAATGCATCAGAATTCTTTACTGTCTTTTGTGGTTCGCTCCCAAAATCTGAGCTTGAAAAGACACTTGAGAGCAGATGGCCAACCCGTTTTTTGGTTGCAGACCCTCTCAATCACAAATTCACTGAGCTTGCGATTCCCAAAATTGTGTTTGGCAATGTACTAAACTCCTTTGACAAGTCAGAAAACTCTATGACTAGCAGAATCATTCCAAAATGTAATTAAGCCGGCGGTGAAAAGATTCCCCATTGCGATTCGCAATGGTAAGTCTCAATGGTTTGTGTCTGCAATTGCAAATATTTGAAAGCATGCCAACACCTCAAAGGACATGGTAACTGATTCACAAAGCGGCGCTTTCCCCGAGAGATAGCTTTCTCTCTGAATTTTGTCAGACACCCTCAGGGGAAGTAGGCAGTGGTTCTGGGGGGACCACTGCCTGCGCCTAAACAGAAAACATTATTTAAAGTAATGCCTGTTCCTTTAACACAGGATGCTTATTAAATAAAAAAAATTAAAAAATCCTGCTTGGAAATGTGAATGCAGAGATGGTGATCTGCAGTCTCTTGCAGGCCACGCCGGCATTGGTAGCCAATCAAAGCAGGACGCAAATAGAGACTTGTGAATGAGCATTTTGCAATGCAATTTGCAAGTACCTAGGTCGCATCGCAAAATGAGGCAGGTTGCAAGAAGTAGGGTCCGCAATTTACACCCATTTGTGACGTGCCTGTTCTTAAACCCTCAGGCACATCAGCACAAAAAAAAGTAGTTCTGTGTAGCTATTAGTTCAGAAAGACAAAATAGTTTATTTTTCTCGATGTTCTAGCAAGAAAATGTATTAATGATAAACGCTGGACTTTCCTCAATTCACAAAAACGCCCTATTATACCCAAAGGATACAATATCAAATGGCCCTAGAGCCTTCTAAAAGAAAAAAAAATAATTGCTTAAGATAAACCACCGCTCCCTTCATGCGATGCATTGCAGAATTCAGCTGTGACTTCAATAGTACACCTTCACTGATCATTGCTTCATTTTAATTACTAAAGTACCAGCTGCTAGAACCATGTTCCCCGATAAGTCATTGTACCCAAGAGTAAAAGATGTATACTAATTCATCAATTATAGGTATTAGGTTGGTTTCATCCCCTGCATCAGCCAGCCATCATTCACAGAAGCGTGCTCTATATTAAACTCAATGACCAGCATTAACCCAAGATTTTGCCCATCGCTTCTTGCAGGTAACATTCCCTCACTGTGTTGGCATTAAACAAATATGTTTAATGATATCAGTAAATTGGAATGCCCTCCCAGATTTATGCATTTTCATGTCCAGAGGGCACAATATTAAGAACTAGGGGTTCGATATACTGAGCTTTGTGGTCACAAAGCCAATGAATCGGAAAATCAAGCATTGCAACCGTGAAAAAGGTAAATAGCAATGAACAAAGGACACATTGTGAGTTTGAGGTGGCTTGCAGAATAGCCTTTGCGACTGACTGCGAATAGGAGTCACAATGGGACGTGCAACATGTTTGGAACCACAACTGCGACACAGTCCATTAAAATTCTTCACCATCCTTCACTGAATGCCAGCTTTTCTTTTTGAAAGCAGCACCTGTTCTCAAAAAGGAGTTGCTAATAAAAAGTTTGCAATGAATGAATGCATGGGTAGGGTATGTGGTCACTCGCAGGCACTCATCTGTTGAGTTCACGGTCATTTTCAGAAATCACAAAAAGACTCCTGCCTCAAACAATGAGGCAGCAGTTGCCCAGGCAAATCAGCATTTTGAGATGCAATGAACTAGTGCATGAGCCGCAGCGCAAAATGAAAGTAAGGTCGATAAGCAGATGGTGTGCAATCAACACGTAAAACTTTGCCATCCCACGTAGTACATTGGAGCCTAGCCCTCTGAAAATAACTGCTATGGGAAATTACTTATTAATGCCATCTTTCCAACTTGACAGTCTTTTTAAATCGTTTATGCCACATATTATAAAAAAAAGTTCACCTTCTCTCCGAGTCAGACATGAAATGTCAAACAGTTATGGAAAGAGTATAGGTTGACTTTCTTTGCTTTCGCTGCCACTAACAATGGTCACCAACTCGGATAAACGACATGAAGGGATGAGAACTGAGATTTCTGCTTGGTCAGGAACTCTCTCAGCATTTGTCGGGACACCAGTGGGCTAACAGACGAGGCAGAGAAGGCTTACAGAATACCTGTCAATGGAATGCATCGACAGCTGATATTCAGTTTACTTTATACAACAATCTATTTTCAAATAATGAACATACTGGGAACGTTCCATGAACTTTTACTTGAGATGAAACCAGACATATGACATGGGCATTGTTTAACAATTATTTATCAGACTGGTGCAACAGTTTACGAACGCCAAGGTATAAACTTTGTTTGTACAGAGAAATCACAGTAGTGCAACTTTCTGATTGCGTTGGGAGGGAATAAACCTCAATTCTGAACAGCCAGAACCACAAGAAACCAAGTATATGGCCGGCCTTCGCAATCAACTTGGTTATCAGCTGATGCCGTTACAATGTGCCTGTGTGTGATTAAGAGTGCTTGATATTCATCATCCTATTCCACATTCATGGGGGAGCGTGGCGAAAAGGCAATGGAATAAGATGTGCACGACTTGACCCTGACAAAGTGGCCCTGTTTACACATGAATCTAGACTGTAGAAAGCCCCCACACTCCACTGGCTGAGACCGAAGATGGGACCAGCACGTGCAGGAACCCCTGCACGAGAGGATTGCAGAAGCCACAGTGGTCAGCCATGCGGAACCAAGATGGAGGCCTACATGGCAGGGGGTGATTCCCTTGGGCAGGGACCTGGAGGTTGCCTGAAGTGGGTGCAACTATATTGCTGGCCCTTGGAAATGGTTGCTGACTGCGGTGCATGGGGCAGAGACTGACACTCGAGGAGACCAGGAACAGTGTGCTGCACTATGTATCCATTAGTGGAGGCGCCCAGAAGCAGTGCGATCAGGCGGGCCCCAGATTGGGTGAGAGTCCTGCTGTGAGTCACTTGCTGGACTGCACCGGAGGGTGATAGGGCACATACGAAGCGTGCAACCATTTCTTAAATTAGTAATCTTCTGGAGACACCCTTGCTGTGGGGTGGGAACCGGGCCATTATAGGGCCTAGTACACAATCCAGCTGGGTGGTGGAACTGGCAAGGGACAATCCTCACACTATAAATTATTTGCTAGTACAGTCTATAAGAAAATACTTTAATCCTGGTGGGAAGTTAATCTTTGGCACTCGTGTAGCAGACAGAGCAGAGGCTGTGACCAGCCTTATATTGAGTAACTGAGTAATGAGGCAATGAGTGATTGCAGGCCCAGTACAAACTTTCTGGAGGGACCTGGTGCCATAGGGTTAGCAGATTTCCCCTGCATAGTTCACACAAACTACTGCCACTGTTGAGAGCTGTATGCATACAAGTACAGGATGCGCCGGAGGGCCAGTGCCTGTGTTGACAACAGCAATGGTGGTGTGCACCAAGGCAGCCAAATCAATGGCAGGTAAAGACTCAATTACTTCTCTACCTAGCGACAAGGAGGATGGCTCTGTCGTATGGAACCCGTTGGATGAACACACTTAAAATCCTTACTGTCATTAAAGAAACTAAAGCTGCTTTTGAATGCTATTCCACATGCATAAAGTGCATGTAATATCAAGTAAAAGAGCAGGAACAGCACATTCCCTGTACTGATGACGTAATCCTGTGATCTCAGCACAGGTGAAGTCTTCCCCCAGTCGCTCATCCTCCCTTGACTGTAGCCCGTCTGACCAAGTGATCGCATGAATGGAGACCGAGAAGGCCTTCCATGCGTTATCCACCAAATGAGTGGGAAAAAAGCAGGGACCTTGGCAGGACAGCGAAAGTGATGCGACCAGTCTCTGCTGCTAAGCTCCCTTCCAGGTACCAGGACTGTTTGGGGGCCAAGAATTTACTCGGAGAGACTAAGCAGGGCAAGAAATATGTCACTCCATCCCGGACATTCATTTCCCCTATCAGGACTGGAGAAGGCAGACAAGCAGTTGCCAGGATTGAAGTGTCTTACCTGCCGGTGTAGAACAGAGAATGGGATGTATGCAACTGTCGAGTGGGCGTGCGCGTTAGAGATATATATATATATATATCCCCCTCACTCCCCCTCCCTCCCTCTCCCTCCAGGCATGTGTACACCCTCCCGTAAGGACGGATCTAGGTTTTGCAATCCTTCTCAAATAGGAGGTGGCTTGAAAGGTGTTCTGTTACTTCCTCTCTGCAAGTTGCAAAGGAATGAATCAATGGTTTATGACCTCAATTGTTTGAGAAGTTACCACCTCTCAAAGTTGGTTGGTAGCTGGATTGCTAAGGGAAAGCTGGCCAACAGCTCCCTTTTGGGACGGATGTTAAACAGTCTTGGGGAGGAGCATGCAATGGTAGAGAGGACCTCTGTCTCCTTCCCCCGCCAAATGTTTTCCTAAACGAGAAACTTTAAAAGCAGGGCCTGTCTAATGGACATGGGCAGTGAAAAAAAAATAAAAAAAGATCCTGTTTGGGAAAGTAAATGGAGTTGTGGTCTACTGTCCCTTGCAGCAAACTATCAATGCATTCACAAGAGGTCACCAACTACCATTCGACTACACAGGTGCACCGCAAATTACGTTCCCTTTTGCAAATCAGTCAGTGTATAACTTGCACATGCCTGGCCGGCAAATGGGGGTTAATACAGCAGTTTCTTACAATACTTGATGAAAATGTTAGGTTGATGCTTGGGGACTAAAATAGTATGTAAATTCATAACAAAGACAAACCCAATCTGCCCACCAGGACCTGGGTCTATATATTTACAAAATACTAGTCATATGGGAGTCTTCGGTATGGAGACTGTTGTGTGCATCAGCAGTATCCAATATCAAACCATTCATTAATTAATTAACAAAATCTGGGCCGTCATAAAATATTTGTCTGTATTCACATGCACATCATAAACCTTCACACAGGTGCAGAACTGAAGTCCAAGGGATCATTGTGTGATACATATTCCTTGGTCTACAGTTTGGAATATATATTATATATATATATATTTTTATATCACAAATGACGCGGCACTCAAGGCTTGGAATAATGCGAATTAAATCTTCTGACAACACGCCAACCAACGCGTTTCAGCCCTCTCACGGCTAGTCTCACGGAGAGGGCTGAAACGCATTGGTTGGAGTGTTGTCAGAAGATTAAATTCAGCATATTCCAAGCCTTGAGTGCTGCGTCATTTGTGATATAAAATTTAAATTAAGGGCCAGGATCCGGCCCCTACGCAGAGCACCCGCTGGTGAGCACACTGAATTAGGAAGGATCACATTGGAGGCAAATATATATATATATATATATATATATATATACACATACACATATACACAATATCAAATTAGTTTAAGATCGACACTGAAGATATGTTTTGAGTAAGAACTTTTTTGTGATTTGTTCATGCCCACTTGGGCAGGATGTACAATATATTGGACTCGTCAGGATTGTGATATAAAATCTGGACAAGTTATTGAGCACCAGAGTTTAATTGGCCCACTGGGGCGGAATTGACCATCGCTATTTTTTTATGACAAATCTGTTGACAAATATGTCCTTTGATTTATATTTGATTTATAATGATTTATATTGGTTGAAATCACGTTTAACGCACTCTATTAACATGCAGTTTAAGTGATTGTTGCAGCTCTAGTGAATCCTATATAGAAGGTCATCACTTCAAAATGGATGCCATTTTTCATGTATAGGTTTGAGCATTGGGATATGTAGTCCTACTTCTATTTTGTATATGTGCACTATATGTAACTGATCAACACAAACAGTCTTTGACCCGTGACCAAGGTGCGGAGGCACCGAAACGCGTTGGGCGTTTGTTTGCCACTTGTTTGATTAAATATTTACGCTTTATGGAATTGGGCTCGATAACTTTTTGTCTACCGACATTGGGATAGATAGATATATATATTGAGGCTCCAAGTTCACCCTTTTCTGCCGAACTCAAGGACGGGTGCCATCTCCTGCAAACGTGAAGGGTGAGTCACGTAAATTATTACTGCTCCAAAAACAGGCTCCCAGCACTCACAGGACTTCTGTTGGTTTTACTTTGAGCAAATGCATTTCGGCACATTTTGCCTTCCTCAGTGCTCCTTTCAAACGCCATCAAAACACGCATGTGTAAATTGCTTTAAAAGTAATTTCATTGGGGTAAACAGTGACAAAGGACTGACAAAGTTCTTGATACCAATACCGATGTTATGGCAGCCATGGGATGTGTATCCTTTGCTTTAAGCCAAATGGTATTCATTTCGTTTTTCAACATTATCAAGTTCTTGTAGTCTCTAATGGGCAATGCAGAATTTGGTCTTTCATAGAGAAAAAAACGAAACTATTTTCTAAAGTACCTTTCATGGGGCTGCCTCCTTTCAGTCCCTTGTCAGATGACTGTCTCTGTCCCCCAAACAAGTTGGTGCCATGTTAGAAGCATCTCTGTCCCTCGCCGCTGCCGTGGTTTAAATTAGCACACATTCCCACAGGCTGCAGTAAGTATGACTGCAGTCCATCAATTAAATAACTGACGACCTCACAGGTCTGAAAGGAGGCAGCCCCATGAAAGGTACTTTAGAAAAAAAGTTTTGTTTTTTTCTCTATGAAAGACCAAATTCGGCATTGCCCATTAGAGACTACAAGAACTTGATAATGTTGAAAAACGAAATGAATACCATTTGGCTTAAAGCAAAGGATACACATTGGGACATGGCTGCCATAACATCGGTATCGGTATCAAGAACTTGGTCAGTCCTTTGTCACGGTTTACCCCAATGAAATTACTTTTAAAGCAATTTACACATGCGTGTTTTGCTGGCATTTGAAAGGAGCACTGAGGAAGGCAAAATGTGCCGAAATGCATTTGCTCAAAGTAAAACCAACAGAAGTCCTGGGAGCCTGTTTTTGGATGGATATATATTAACTATTATACAGACTCAAAAATACTGGTGTAAAGACCAGGAACTAAAAAAAGTTGTGGTTTTATCTGTAAATAGTCACTTTATGCACCTTGTTCACATACTGCATTGTCTGCACAATTTACCCTAAGAAAGAGTCTTAGTTCTGCACCTACATTCTGGTTTATGACACTGCCAAATCTATCCTTCTAAGAATGTAGGCAAAAGCTTAAGTGCAGCAGCATTAAAAGCCTCCTTCTATGGGGGAGGCTAAAATAACACTCTGGAGCATGGGAACAACTGCACTACCATGGAGCAAAAGGAAACAATCTCTGTCCTTATTGTCAGTGAGTTGAACTAAACAGTGTGGGACTGATGTAGGACGGAACGACGCATGCAGTTACCATGCATGCCGTTACAACGCGGCTACCATTACAACCTGTTACCATGTAGGATTTTACCATGCATGCCTTTACAATGACTTTCGTTGTAAGGGCATGAATGGTAAAGGCATATGCGTGGTTAAGGTTATATATATATATATATATATAATAACCAAACACCCGAAAGCTTGAAGTATGCACTCACAGCTGATGTGAACCTTGCGGTTCAAATAACAACGAAGACCAGCGTTAACATTTCCAGGCTTCTTTATTAGTGCCAACGCGTTTCGAGGCTCCAGCCTCTTCCTCTTGGGCAACTGGTAAGATGCGGCATAGATTTTCCAAGTCTGCATGCTTCCTTTTATGTGTATAGCCCCCAGTGGGCCACGCTTCTTTTGCGCTAATTATCGAGGTGCATGCTGGGAATTACAGTCCCTCATGGAAGTTCATTGTTCCCCTCAGTGGGTCCCATGCCACATCTCTTTTGTACACAGCTTTCATCACATTAAAATACCTTTAGTGGGCCCCTTTCATGTCGCCAGGTCAGTATTTCATCATCAGCTGTGCTGATCGCGGTGTTGGTAAAATTCCATTCCCGCGCAGCCTTTCATAACAATCCGAAACGGTGCACTCTTCCACGACAGGGCAGCCGTGCAAATTCATAATAACCAAACACCCGAAAGCTTGAAGTATGCACTCACAGCTGATGTGAACCTTGCGGTTCAAATAACAACGAAGACCAGCGTTAACATTTCCAGGCTTCTTTATTAGTGCCAACGCGTTTCGAGGCTCCAGCCTCTTCCTCTTGGGCAACTGGTAAGATGCGGCATAGATTTTCCAAGTCTGCATGCTTCCTTTTATGTGTATAGCCCCAGTGGGCCACGCTTCTTTGCGCTAATTATCGAGGTGCATGCTGGGAATTACAGTCCCTCATGGAAGTTCATTGTTCCCCTCAGTGGGTCCCATGCCACATCTCTTTTGTACACAGCTTTCATCACATTAAAATACCTTTAGTGGGCCCTTTCATGTCAGCCAGGTCAGTATTTCATCATCAGCTGTGCTGATCGCGGTGTTGGTAAAATTCCATTCCCGCGCAGCCTTTCATAACAATCCGAAACGGTGCACTCTTCCACGACAGGGCAGCCGTGCAAATTCATAATAACCAAACACTCGAAAGCTTGAAGTATGCACTCACAGCTGATGTGAACCTTGCGGTTCAAATAACAACGAAGACCAGCGTTAACATTTCCAGGCTTCTTTATTAGTGCCAACGCGTTTCGAGGCTCCAGCCTCTTCCTCTTGGGCAACTGGTAAGATGCGGCATAGATTTTCCAAGTCTGCATGCTTCCTTTTATGTGTATAGCCTCCAGTGGCCACGCTTCTTTGCGCTAATTATCGAGGTGCATGCTGGGAATTACAGTCCTCATGGAAGTTCATTGTTCCCCTCAGTGGGTCCCATGCCACATCTCTTTTGTACACAGCTTTCATCACATTAAAATACCTTTAGTGGGCCCCTTTCATGTCAGCCAGGTCAGTATTTCATCATCAGCTGTGCTGATCGCGGTGCTGGTAAATTCCATTCCCGCGCAGCCTTTCATAACAATCCGAAACGGTGCACTCTTCCACGACAGGGCAGCCGTGCAAATTCATAATAACCAAACACCCGAAAGCTTGAAGTATGCACTCACAGCTGATGTGAACCTTGCGGTTCAAATAACAACGAAGACCAGCGTTAACATTTCCAGGCTTCTTTATTAGTGCCAACGCGCTTCGAGGCTCCAGCCTCTTCCTCTTGGGCAACTGGTAAGATGCGGCATAGATTTTCCAAGTCTGCATGCTTCCTTTTATGTGTATAGCCTCAGTGGGCCACGCTTCTTTTGCGCTAATTATCGAGGTGCATGCTGGGAATTACAGTCCCTCATGGAAGTTCATTGTTCCCCTCAGTGGGTCCCATGCCACATCTCTTTTGTACACAGCTTTCATCACATTAAAATACCTTTAGTGGGCCCCTTTCATGTCAGCCAGGTCAGTATTTCATCATCAAGGTTCACATCAGCTGTGAGTGCATACTTCAAGCTTTCGGGTGTTTGGTTATTATGAATTTGCACGGCTGCCCTGTCGTGGAAGAGTGCACCGTTTCGGATTGTTATGAAAGGCTGCGCGGGAATGGAATTTTACCAACACCGCGATCAGCACAGCTGATGATGAAATACTGACCTGGCTGACATGAAAGGGGCCCACTAAAGGTATTTTAATGTGATGAAAGCTGTGTACAAAAGAGATGTGGCATGGGACCCACTGAGGGGAACAATGAACTTCCATGAGGGACTGTAATTCCCAGCATGCACCTCGATAATTAGCGCAAAGAAGCGTGGCCCACTGGGGGCTATACACATAAAAGGAAGCATGCAGACTTGGAAAATCTATGCCGCATCTTACCAGTTGCCCAAGAGGAAGAGGCTGGAGCCTCGAAACGCGTTGGCACTAATAAAGAAGCCTGGAAATGTTAACGCTGGTCTTCGTTGTTATTTGAACCGCAAGGTTCACATCAGCTGTGAGTGCATACTTCAAGCTTTCGGGTGTTTGGTTATTATGAATTTGCACGGCTGCCCTGTCGTGGAAGAGTGCACCGTTTCGGATTGTTATGAAAGGCTGCGCGGGAATGGAATTTTACCAACACCGCGATCAGCACAGCTGATGATGAAATACTGACCTGGCTGACATGAAAGGGGCCCACTAAAGGTATTTTAATGTGATGAAAGCTGTGTACAAAAGAGATGTGGCATGGGACCCACTGAGGGGAACAATGAACTTCCATGAGGGACTGTAATTCCCAGCATGCACCTCGATAATTAGCGCAAAAGAAGCGTGGCCCACTGGGGGCTATACACATAAAAGGAAGCATGCAGACTTGGAAAATCTATGCCGCATCTTACCAGTTGCCCAAGAGGAAGAGGCTGGAGCCTCGAAACGCGTTGGCACTAATAAAGAAGCCTGGAAATGTTAACGCTGGTCTTCGTTGTTATTTGAACCGCAAGGTTCACATCAGCTGTGAGTGCATACTTCAAGCTTTCGGGTGTTTGGTTATTATGAATTTGCACGGCTGCCCTGTCGTGGAAGAGTGCACCGTTTCGGATTGTTATGAAAGGCTGCGCGGGAATGGAATTTTACCAACACCGCGATCAGCACAGCTGATGATGAAATACTGACCTGGCTGACATGAAAGGGGCCCACTAAAGGTATTTTAATGTGATGAAAGCTGTGTACAAAAGAGATGTGGCATGGGACCCACTGAGGGGAACAATGAACTTCCATGAGGGACTGTAATTCCCAGCATGCACCTCGATAATTAGCGCAAAAGAAGCGTGGCCCACTGGGGGCTATACACATAAAAGGAAGCATGCAGACTTGGAAAATCTATGCCGCATCTTACCAGTTGCCCAAGAGGAAGAGGCTGGAGCCTCGAAACGCGTTGGCACTAATAAAGAAGCCTGGAAATGTTAACGCTGGTCTTCGTTGTTATTTGAACCGCAAGGTTCACATCAGCTGTGAGTGCATACTTCAAGCTTTCGGGTGTTTGGTTAATATATATATATATATATATATATATATATATATATATATATATATATATATTCCAAGCACACTACATATGGCAGGTAAGATCTTTTATTGACTCCCTCTGTGACGCGTTTCGAGCACCTTGTGCCCTTGTTCACACATGGAAACAAACGTCGGCCATTACAATTTTATATGCTAGGTGTCCACCCCCCTGTGTCACATGGTAATAGACATGGAAGTAATACTATTTGAACAAGCATGCATATGTCTTCCTACCAAAATGATCCCACATTGGAGAAATGATTGTTGGACAATACTCTGTCTAAACAAATCAACATGATATAGATGCTATATAATTGTATTCGAAAATTTCAAATTACAGTACAAAAAATATGACTTTTTAGCTCTGGCTGGACGGCTAATGTATGTAGTAACGCCATCTGTGCAAAAAATTGCGATGTGTGCAAATGAGCAATTATTGACATATTAGCATAAGTACAACACAATTTTTGGATTTAAAAATTATTTGTTAAAAACCCTTTATGCATTGACTAAAAAACATAAACGTCGACATAAAATTGATTATGTAAAAAACGTTGTATATTCCGCATGATGTTATCATTAATGCATCAGTCTGCGTTTAACATAGCCATTCTTGAAAAATACTTTCTGCATAAATGCATGAAACCAAAAAATTGCCAAAATGTTATAATCCTGAGTTTAAGTTAATAAATATAGCATCTTCTGCAGAGTCATTGTTCATTATAATGCAACTGGTTCCTAAAATTAGATTTAAAGTGCTTCCGTGTCTAGCAGCATATTATCTTATGTAAACATGTGATGTTATATAAAGTGCTAAGTGCTCCATAAAAATCTTAAAAATTGTGCTTAGTTCATGTGATAAAAACCCGTGGACTTAAAACCTTAATATAAAAGTTAAAAGACATCTTATCTAGAGTGATGGCGACTAAAAAGCAGTATGATTAGAAACTAAAACAACAGTGCATAAAAAATATATCTAAACCTTATAAGACAAAAAATCTATCTAAAACTAACATCACTATATACACTATCTCTTTAGGTTAGAAATACTGCATGACTTCTTTGAATGGCAACATAAACAATGATGGATGTTTCTTGTGTGGCTGCTACAGAAAAATTCATATTCATTGATAATCATTACAAAAAAATTGTACATATCCTCCGTTGTATTTAATCCATTAGGTGCCTTACTATCTAGATCTAAAATGGTACGTGTTTCTAGCTGACGTAATAGTTTTTCCCTATTGCCACCCCTTCTAAGTGGTGCAATGGCATTGATCACGTAATATGTAAGGCAACTCAACTCATTGTCATGGACAGCCTTAAAATGTCTGGCGACAGGATATGAATTATCATTATTTACAATTGCTCTCAGGTGCTGCAGAATCCTGACATGCACCTGTAACTTAGTACGCCCAACATAACCCAAGCTGCAGGTGCATGTCAGGACATACACAGCATATTCAGTTCTGCAGCTATAGCTGCCCCTGATAACCATTTTATCATCTGAAAAAGGAACAGTGTAATGAGTAGTGTTAATGCCAAACTTGCAGGCACGGCAAGAGGAACATTTATACAAACCATGCCTTGGTTTAAGCCAAGTGCCTGCTGTGCTCAATTCTGGGCTCATTTTGACTAATTGGCTTCTCATGGACTTTGGTTTCCTATATGTAATAGTCGGTAACTCAGGGAGTCTAGTGCCCAGCACTCCATCCGTAAGCACAATGGGCCAATTCTTTCTGACAATAGCCTTAATTTTTCTTTCTTGTTTGCTATACGTGGTGATGAGGCGGGGGTGTTCCTCCTCAGTCTCACCACTCACCGCCTCCTTAGAAAGTAATAAAGTCTCCCTTGGCCTTTCTTGTGCCTTTGCTAAAGCCTTAGTGAACACCTTGTCACTATAGCCTCTCAATCTCAGCCTACTCATCGTGTCTTTTATGCATCTTTCAAATTCTAGTGGTGTACTGCAGATGCGTTTTATTCTGAGTATCTCTCCGTAGGGTATACTCTCTATGAGGTGTTTGGGATGTCCACTACTGGCATGCAATGTGCTGTTTCCTGCTGTGGCTTTTCTAAATAAAGTGGTTTCCAGTTTGTTGTTATTCACGGAAACCTGTACATCTAAGAAATCTGAGTGCTACTGATGTTTGAGGTAAAGTTGAGGTTGCTAGAATTGTCATTTAAAGTCATATTAAACTTCTTAGCGCTCTCCTCATCTCCCTTCCATATAATAAATACATCATCTATATATCGTAGCCAATGTAGCACGTGATGCACATTATCGATTTTTTTTGAGGACCTGTTCCTCCCACCAGCCAACATGCAAACAAGCATAGCTGGGGGAGAAACAGGATCCCATAGCCACGCCTCTGATTTGTTTCAGGGTTTCCTTACCAAACAAGAAAAAATTATTGTTTAAACACCACGAGATCAAATCCAATAACATTTTGCTGTGTCCATAATATTCACATTGTCTACTATCCAGAAAATATTTAACTGCATTGAGTCCAGTTTCATGATATATGCTTGTATAAAGCGGCTCAATGTCTAATGTGATTAAAATAAGACCCTCTTCCCACACAATGTCATTAATTTTGTTTAAAAAATCCCCAATGTCCTTAACGTAGCTAGGTAACTTTTTAACAAAATCTTGTAGATAAAAATCTACGTATTGTGAAATGTGTTCGCTGACACTGTTAATAGCTGAAATAATGGGTCTACCAGGTACTGGAGAGCCTTTTTTTGCACTTTTGGAATCAAATACATGATGGGAATAACTGGGCATTCAACATGTAAAAAATTGAATTCAATAGAAGAAATCAATCCTTCTCTTTTATATTGGAGAAGCTGTTTTTTCAGGCCCTCTTTCGCTTTGTTGTATTCCCTCATGCTAGACCTCATGTAACAATTCTCATCATTTAATTGTCTCATGGCTTCCGCTATGTAGTCCTTTTTGGGCCACAACACGATATTTCCTCCTTTGTCTGACTTATTGGTAATTATTTCTTGGTTATCTCCCAGTTTTTTCATCAGTTTCATATATTGCATGTCATTATAGTGTTTTTTGTGTTCTTTTCTCTTTGTTTTGTGACACAGTTGTTTGAGATCCTCTATTACACGCTCATGAAAAATGTCAATGGCATCCTTGGGCATCATTGGAATAAAGGTGCTATTGGGTTTGAATGGACTTTCGCCCGCACCTTTTTGTATGATGTTGATATTCTGTAACTTGGCTTGAGTACTAAGCTCTGTCGTCTCTCTCAGTTGTTCCATTTAATTTGTTGCATTGCTCAATTCATGTAAAGTCAATAACGCTGACACATCTGATGCTTGAAGTGGTGGTGATTCTTGGTTGGTGGTTTCTAATGTTGTTTTGGAACTGCCAATTCCTGTTTTAATGGTGAAAAACTTCTTTAATTTTAGTTTCCTAATGAAGCAAAATATATCGATTCTAGTGCTAGCATAATTAAACGTACTTTCAGGACAGAAGTTAAGCCCCAATGATAATAGCCGTTTCTCTGCTTGGGAAAGTGTGATATCTGATAGATTGATGATAGTTTGATCATTTAGCGTTGCTTTTTGTACCATGGCTGCTTTTTCTTTGATTGTACATTTTTGTTTTTTGCGCCTTGCTCTTCTCCTTGCATTTCTCTTTTTTCTGTTGTTTGTTTGTTCCGATTCCTCGGACGAAGAGTTTGTAGTCGGTCCTCCGCTAAAAAATCGATCTCTTCACCTAAGCTCAATACAATTTTGTCACTTTGCCCTCCCATGCTGCTGCATTCAGAGCCTGATGTGCTTGTGAGTGATTCTGTGTCAAAGTCAGATAATTCCACTGCGTTGATTTGTTGTTGTATCCCACTGGTGGCTTTACTTGTTCTTTTGTCCTCATACTTTAATTTCTTCGCGTGCTCAAACTTGCGCGAGAAAGTGTATATTTGCCCCTGCTCGTAGTCTACTTGGTCACGAGTAGAATTTATGTGCTTTTCGTATTTTTATTCTTTCTTCATGTTTCGGTAGTCTTTCAACCATTTCATTGCGGGTTTTTATTATGAATTCCTTGTGATCTGATTTATTAAGCTTCTCATTGATTTTGTCAATTTCCTCCATCAGTGTCTGGCGATCGATTGCCGCATACTTTATTAAAATCCTCACCAGATTCATGGAGGCCGCCAAATTACTTTCCCCCCATTCCTTGAGCATACCGGGATTTGGCTCTTCAAAACTCGGGGCTAAAAGAATCCTGAGCCCCCGAGGAACTCTCCCCACTTCCTCATATTTAGTGAGGGATTTATGTTCCCACCATTTAGTGATTTGATTTTTAGATTTCTTTTCTAAGGTTTTCAAAAGTTGCTTTATGTCCTGGTCATTGCTGCCTTTACTGCTTTGCGAGCCTTCTGTGCTCGAAATCACTTTTGGCAGGTTGTTGAACAATTCGTCTGCCGCCGCCTCTCGTTCTCTCACTGTGTCGGCAGACATTGCTTCAGAGCGAGTTTGATTAACAAAAAGAAACCGGCGTTCTCCGGTCCCATACACTGCCTGTAGATATCGCCGCCCCACCTACACACCATGCATGCCTTTACAATGACTTTCGTTGTAAGGGCATGAATGGTAAAGGCATATGCGTGGTTAAGGTTTTAAGTTATATATATATATATATATATCTCCCATACCCACCCTAAAAATTCCCTTGCCACCCAAAAATCCATACCCACTCTAAACCCTAAAAATTCCCTTGCTACCCAGAAATCCATACCCACATTAAACCCTGAAAATTCTCTTGCCACCCATAAACCCATACCCACCCTAAACCCCCCAAAAAACTATATCACTTAATACTTACCTCAAATACTTACATTTACTTGTACCATGCATATGCCTTTACCAACCTTGTCTTTTCGTTGTAAAGGCATGCATGGTAAAGGAATATGCGTTGTAAAATCCTGCATGGTAAAGGTTATGCCTAGTAACAGCAGTCGTGTTGTAATGACTGCGTTGTGAAGGTAATGTGCTAACGGCCGTGTAGCACTAGCGGTTTCCTATGTAGGACTGGTCTACAGGGCAATATGGCAGTGACAGAAGAGCTGGTCTGACAGGGGAGTGGGAGCTTTTTTTGGATGTTTGCATAGCTGCCAAGCTTCCAAGGTCCATGCCTGACATGTTTGGTCAGTCACGTTTTGTTTTTTTTTAGAATTTTGAGAGTTGTAGACCTGGTCCTAATTGGGTTAAATAGGACTACCAATAGTCATAAAACTCTTGCTTCTCAGTGAAATACACTCAGGGAAGTGGTTTTCAATATCGTGCAAGTTCAAATATACGATTCATTTATAATATTGAGGTGAAATAAACATTGTTACAAAGTTTCAAAAGTAAGGAGTTCTAGAAAAAGACTGTAAAAAGATCTAATGAAGCATGTGAACATTTCGAATTGTGTATTCTACAGGGTAAATTATGTTGTGTATATTGTGTGCCAGAAGATGTTTACCATTTTCATCATGGCAACTGAGCTCTGGTGTATCAGGTCTCAAGTCGTCTTCCGGTGCTTCTGGGTAAATTACTGCTGTGTCTCCTTGTTGAAGGAATTCTTCAACATTTGGATCTTGGTTCTGTTCATTTTCTGCATCAGAATCACAATCATCTTCTTGAACTAGAAAAGCATAAACAAAAAAGCTGTAGAAACAAGCTGTACAAAATGTTCCAAGCTTTCAAACAAAATTCTCAGCAGTGCCTTCATTTGCTGATTGGAGTGATATTTAAGTTATACACGAATGGTAGTTTCAAGTTGGAACCAGCTTGTATTCCCCTGCAGGTGCTGAGATCTCAGCAAGATAATACACCTTATGCAGAGACCAAGCCTTTCATCAATATCCGAGTACTATTGAGCTGAGCAACACCTGTTATTTTAAGCCCTACAAACCTGAATGAGGGGAAAAAGTAAAAGCAACAATTTAATCATTACACACACAGGAGACAATGGGTAACTGTATGGTAGTCCGATCATGCCATTGATGTGATGTGGTTACAACACACTAAGACGTCACGGTGCCCCTAATGTTTATGTATATTACATGCTTAGTTTGATGCAGTTTGCATGAAAAAAAATTCAAACCAGAAAATGGCTTTAGGAAACAATTAGTCAAATACTACACAATACTGTTTGGCTGTCTACAATAATGTATTAGGAAAAATACTTTACTACTTCCTACAGGGACTGTACAAAAATAATTGACTATACAGTTAAATCTTTGTTTATAGCAGATCCTACACTTGAAAAAAGCATGTCAAACCGTATATGCAGAGGAGTAATAATGACATTTAGGGGGGAAAAGGGGACAGGTCAAATGAAAAACGTTTGAAGTGGCATAACCTGATGCACTCGTGAAAATTTATTTCCAAGATACAAAGAAGGCTAGAAATGCTAGTGAGGTTTACCTAAACAGCAGCAGAACAGGAGATTTCGTTTTTTCTACACTGAAAGATCTTGATGCCCAAAACCTCTGGGCATGGAGACCCACAACTTGGGAGCTGCGCTGTTAACGCGTGTGAAGCAGTCTCGTAAAAGCTGAATTTCTTAAATTCTAGTCTTTGGTTCTGTCGAACGCTAAAGTACATACATCAATAATAAAAACAATATATTGCTAAGGAAAAAAAAACAACCAAACACTTTTTTTGGTTCTCTCCTCGAGAAGGAAACCATTAGGGTTAAACATGTAGTGGGATGAGTCAACGGAGTTCTCAGCTCCATCCTCCCAATTTAGAGGTTCTCACCATGTCGGCAGGGCTTTTTAAGTCGAGCCTGGGCAGCGCATGCGCTGCTCTGCGAGGAATGCTGTATTCAGGTAGGGACTTGAAGCTCCGCCAACTTTCCACCCATATTTTTCATTGGCTTGTGTCCATGTCAACTGTAAACTGTGGCTGTTCATTGGTTAAAAGGCTTAGTAGTCCCTCCTTAGTACCGCCTTGTCTCATTTTGTAACCGCCCATGGCGACAGCTCGTTACTTATGTTGTTACTCGGTAGGCTTTAATTACAGCCTTCGAGCACTATTTTCTCAAATTTGTCCTGCCTGCTATTGCAGTCAGGACATGCTATCTCCTAACCTTTTTTTTTTTTAAGTTTGATAGCACGGGCGCCGAATGCCTTTGCAATGCAATAGGTCTCGCATTCGCTCGAGTTTGAACTATTGGCATTGTAAATGACAATGCCTTTTATTCATCTGTTTTAAAAACACGTAAAAGGCATTGTCATTTACAATGCCAATAGCTCAAACTCTCGTAAATGCGAGACCCACTGCATTGCAAATGCTGGTTTCTTGTTGAAAGGGCTTTCACAGGTGAAGTGGATGCACATTCAGCTAAACAAACGTCAGATGGTCGCTCAGTGTTGGCAGTCACTCTGCATTTGCTTGGTGTTGCAGAATCAAACCTCCAAAAGCGGAGGTTTATTTCTACAACACCAAAAATTAATGGACCTCTTGCACAGGGAGTTTTGACCACGCAAGATGGGGGCGGGAATGTGTGTGTGCGCGCGCACGATACTGTTTTGTTTACCTGTGCAGGGCGATTGTGTTCATGAGTACAGTTGGCAACATAAAAAATAAATAAATACTGACCTCCGGGGGGGAGGGGAGGAGATCGTTTTTCATAGCAGAGCTGACTGAGGCCCTGGCATGGAAATACAATTACACACCTTTAACAGCGTTGGGGGGAGGGGTGGTGGGTGGGAATCCACAATTTTGGCCGGGTGGGAGAGCCTCCAGTTTTAGGAAAGCTCTCCAGTCTCATCAAATTCTAAATGAACCCCCTGTTGATCATTAAACACAGGCCCGTACTGCCCGTTTTTCCTACTGAGCACTTAGACCGTTTTTGTAGGGCACGGGTTGCAGCTAGCACCAGTCACTTCCTCCAGTTTCCCCAGGTAATTACAGAAGGCACGGGGTACTTCAAGAGAGAAAGAGAGAAGAGAGCAAGGAGGAAGGGATCAGGACTGGTTTGAACATTTTTGGCAAAGCTGTTGTAGTTCACTGTCTGGCCCCTATTAAAAGGGGTAGAAATCCAAAACGTGTGTACGTGTGTGTTCTGCCCAAGAATGCTCGCACTCCAGGATCGCGTCCAAAACGTTTATTTTACTGACAACTCCTTTCGGCCTAACGGTCTTTTTCAAAGCCTGAATTCACAAAGTGCAACTCCATCATATATGTGCGGTATACAATAAAGAACATCAAAAACAGACATCGCATTTTGAAGACTTAATAGACCTAAACAAACCCAGGTGAGTGGTTGAAAGCAGACTACTGGCCAAGTGCATACAACCAAACAGGGACTCATTCACATTGCCCATCATCAATTCATGTCATGCATACTAGACATATGCCTAATTACATAAATTGCCACATGACTGCTTTATAAGGAAATAAGATTCAAAACATGAGAAATTATGAAAGGACACAATTTTCTTTTCTTAAGCATACATTTGTCTGCTCACATTGCAGCAAAGGTATAGCTCAAGTGACCCCATAGGGACTCTTATGGTAGCATTCATCATGATACCCAGTGGCCAAAGGCACTGTGCCCAAACCTCATTATGAGCTAATGAATCCCAATTAGAAATCAATTATGTAAGCGTATGGCCTAATCAACTGCAAGTGGGAGCACAATATACAGCAAAAATGAAGGTCAAGTGACCAGATTACATAAGTCCCCATCTTGGCCTACAACTGGAGTCAAGAAAGAAAGAAATATGACAAAGTGTCAAAAGAAAAGTCCCAAACAGGACCGGCACCGTTTAGGTACTTCAATGTATAGTGAGTTGAGGTGCAATTGCTACGCTACTGTCTATAAACGTGGTGTGTATCTGAAACTAATAAATCCTATGTACTGGGACACCATGCTCGTGTGGGAAAGGGAAATCTCCATGCATTTTGAACGAGGATGAGGAGAGGTTTGCGCACATTGATGAGTACCTGTTCCTCCTTGTGTTTCTTAATGCTCTGGTCAGACCTCTTCCAAATGATCCAGTTATTTTTTACTGCTCTTAATTTTATATTGTTAGGAATGTTTCCTCACCTTTCTCAGTACCTTCAGTTAAAATATTCTTTGGAAGATATATGCTGCACCTGTCCATCCCCAAGAGGAGCTGTGCACCAGCTCTGTACTCCTCTGGTTTTAATTGCCACACGAGCATGGTGTCCCAGTCCATAAGATATTAGTTTAGCATAGTCCATAGGATACATTAATTTATTTTTCTCTTTTTGTTTTAGTTCAAAACGCTAATGTCACAGACATTCACCTAACTAAAGTTAGTTAACCTTTAGTTTTGTTTTTTTTCCAGTGAATTTCTACGATCTTTAATGTAAAGTAATATTTTATTACCATACGTAAAGCAAACCCCCGCTGCGCATGGCCATTGGCCGGGCACAGAACCTGGCCATCAGCAAAACCCCCACAGGCAGCCAATCTCACCCTGCACTCTGTCTTTCATCGCACGTGGGTTTGGCATCAGCATGGCCTGGCTTGCAGCCACGCCCTGCATCCAACTCCTCACAGGCAGCCATCCAGAGACGGGCAACTCCACACTTGCACCACTTTTGGTCATGCGTGGCATGGGATTAGCGGCAGGGCTGGTCTTGTGGCCAGATTTTGCTTCCAACCCCACACCGCACACAGCCTTTGGCTTTGCACAGCAGGGTGTTGGCCGCAGGCTTTAGCCTACCGCCAGGCCCTGTGGCCAAATCTCCAGCAGGCTGCTAACCCCACACCGCGCACAGCCTTTGGCATGCGCAGTGTAGAGCTGGCCTTCGGGCCCCAGGAAGCCCATCCCCTGGGGCAAAAAATATTAAGGGTGGGGGAGTGCCCTTGATGGGCACCGGAGACCCCATCCCAGAGTCCAATTCAAATATAAAGGGGAGGGAGGAACAGCGTGGTCCCCCTCTCCAAGCCCCAATAGGCCCTGGGGACCTCATCCCGGAGCCAAATATAATAAAGGCGAGTTGGCAGTGTGCCCTCCAGCTCCCCGAGCCTCATTTGGCCCTGGGAAGCCACTGCAGGGGCACCTATTTTTATTTATTTTTTTTAAAGGGGGGAGGGTGGCGTGGCTCCAACTCCCCGAGAATTATCAGGCCTCAGGGACCCAATACCGTGGCCAAGTAATTGATAAAGGTGGGAGGCACGTGGTCCCGCTCCATGAGCCTAACTAAGCCCTGGGGACCCGATCCCTCAGGACTGAAAGTTAAATAGGGGACAGTGCAGGCGTCACTGTCCCCTCCAAAAGCCTTCGGGCCCCAGAGACCCAGTCCTCTGGGGGAAAACATTAAGGGAAAGGGGCATGCAGCCCCTCCCTGACCGTTAATTGGCCGTGGAGACCCAATCTCAGGGTCCAGTTCAAATAAAAAGGGGAGGGGACTGCGTGACCCCCCCTCCCCAAGCCCTATAAGGCCCGGGGACACCATCCCCGGCGCCAAATATAATCAAGAGGAGCAGAGCACCCCCCCACCCCTACCCCGAGCCTCGTTTGGCCCAGGGGACCCACCCCTGGGGCAGTATTTTTTTTAAAGGGGGAGGGACCGTGCGGCTTTGGCTCCCCGATTCTTACGAGGCCCTGGGGAAGAGTAATGAATAAGGGGCGGGAGCACACGACCCTTCTCCCTGAGCTTAATTAGGCCCTGGGTACGTCATCCCCCAGGAATTAAATTTAATTAATAGTGAAGGGGCGGCACAGCCTCCTCCCCCAGCCCTCGGGACCCCGTCCTCTGGGGTAAAACATTAAGAGATGGTGGCATGTAGCGCCCTCACCAACCCTATATTGGCCCCAGGGACATCCATGGGGCCAGTACCGATGGAAGGAAAGAAGAAAAAAGAAAAGGGGTGTGGCCTTAAAAGGTCCAGGAGACCCCATCTCCTGGGGCCAAATACCATTAAACAAGGGAGAAGGGTGTGCAGCCCCCTCCCCGAGCCTTAATAGGCCCCAGAAACCCCGATCCCTGGCACAATTCTTATTTTTTTTTAAATGGGCCGGGTAACGTGGCCCCTCCCTGAGCCTCATCAGGACCCAGGAATCCCACTCTCTGGCCCGCATTGTATTAAAAAGGGTAGGGGCCATGCAGCCCCATCTCCCCGGGCCTTAATAGGCCCTGGAGACCCCAGCCATGGGGCAGAGTAATTAATAAAGGGAGGTGGGGCACGTCAATCCCCCATCCACCCCCTCCCACCAAAGTCCTTATAGGTCCTGCAGGCCCCATCCGCCGGGGCAGTAACTCACTGTAAAGGGGAGGGGAAGCCTCGTGGCACCAATCAAGCGCACATTTTTTGCTGAGTGGGAGCCCTGGGGGCTTCTCTGCCCAAGCCAGATTACTGCATGCTGTGGAAGCCGGCATCGCTCCCGCACGAAGATAGCAGATATTTATGCCCTTCCCTCTGGGAGGGATCATTTGGTTGTTCAATTTCCATGCAGAATACAAGTCTGCTCCCACCTGGTAGAGCATTATTAAAGCTCCTGCACACTTGGAGAAGACATTAAATTTGCTCCCGTTTGATGGGAGATTTGAAAATGCTCCCGCCTGGAGGGAACAAACACATGTTTCCCTGCCTGCACCGGTGCACACAGGGAAACCATTATATCCTAGGGCTGGGCTCTCCGGGACACAGCAAGTGAGACGGCCCAGCAGATGGGGTACCCGGGACCGAATACGGCTCGGGGAGTGGGCCATGAGTTCCCTCCCCATAATGAAATTTGTCCCAGGGGGATGGGGTCACCAGGGGGCGAAAACCGCTCAGAGAGGGGTATCACGTGCTCCCCCTCTCCTTCATTTAACAATGCGGCCCTGGACTACAATATTTTTGCTGCTACCCACCAGCAGTCCTGTGGGAATCGTGGCAAAAACAGCCAGTTTATAAAAAAAAAAACATTTTAGCCCCAGGGGTGGTCTCTCTGGGTGCCCCCATGGTGGGCAGGGTATCCATACCTTGCCCTCTTATGCGAATTTTTTGCGCAAGATCAGGACAGAGGGACAGTGGACTAAGTCCCCGAGTCCTGTAATGGCTGCCGGTAAATTTTCTCATGTTGCTGGCAGCCAATCAGAGCGCTCACTCCTGCATTAGAAAGATGGCTCAAGTGAAAAAAGCTCCCTGGGCCAATCAGAACGCTCCATTTTTAAATTGCCTCACAGACTCACCCATCCAGATATACAAATATTTTTGCATCATAATTTCTCAAAAACTAATGAACGGATTTACACCACATCACAAAAAGCACGATCTGTGGACCAAGATCTAGCTTCTTGACAAATCTGGTTTAATTCTGTTCAACAGTTTTTGCTGTAGTGCTTCTTAAAGAAGTCTATGATAAATGCATGGGGAATTTTGCATCTTGGGCCCCCCCCCTTTTTTTTCTCCTCATGATTGACGGAGCACCCCGTAACTTTCCATGCACAAACTAGGCAAAAAAACACTTTTTCAGAAAGTTTGGTAGAGATTCGTCAATGGTGCCAAAGTAATTAGCAATACAAAAATGCATTTCCTATGGAAACCCTGGCCTAACTAACTACCCAGTGGCAAGATGTAAATATTTCATATCACTCCTTCCACAAATCACCAAACCTCCGTCCCATGGCGAGAGAGGTGGAAAGAAAAGGCGGCAAAGCGACAGCTCCTCACGGTGCGAAAGTGAATATATTTATTTTCAAGTGCAAGTCATGGCCAACTCGTTTCGGAAAAAGTCTTCAACGAGACCATAGAATCCACACTTCCAGAATGTCTCTTAAAGTTACAGTAATTCATTATATACACACACATATACACACACCTACACACATATATATACAAATTCACACACAAAAAACAAAGGTTAGAAATAAGTTATAGTTAGGAAAACTTTGTTTGGTTTACAAACCAAACTTAAACTACACAAACATTCGAAATTCTAAAGTTATAGTGATCACCTAAATTTATGATTTACACACCACTTACGCACTTTATTTGTGACAAACCAAACTTAAACTGCACAAAAAAACTCTAAAGTTAGTCATGTGTTAAATTTATCATTTAAGCACCACTTTCAAATTGCTGCGGCACGGCCTCAGTTCGGGAGAGGTTATCCCCGGTTCCGTGCACATCAAAATCATTTGTGGACTTCAGAACTTGACCAAACTTCCTCGTGGATCGCGGACACAACCCGAGCTATTTTCCTTTGCGCTGCGGCTTCATAACGCCAGTCTTGGCGTCTCATCTCAAAACAGTAGCTATCACAATTATCGGCGAAGACTTGTTCATAACTGATAACTTTGGGACTTGGTCCCTCTTCTTTATGCTGTGGTGCACTTTTTTACATTGTCCTGAAGAGGCTTAAAATTGTAAGGCCGAAACACGTCAACCATCTATCCCCAGGAATTTCGCCCTACAAAGAATAAAAACAAACTTCTAACTTCACTTTAGACCATTGCTTAAATCAGCAAGTCTCTCGTTTAGGGTTTTTACCTAGTGACTGTACTTTTTCCTTGAAAAATTGACTTGTCCGTCATTTTTTGTATATTGTACACCCAGCGAGGATTGGGTTTAATAACTAAATATGTGATCATTGAATAACACAGATTTGGAATAGTTTGACTGTCTGAAACTATGTGTGTGTATGGGATTTATAAAATGCTTTATATGGTTTGTTTTTAAATCCTAGACAAAAGTAAAACCATTCCTTTCTCTACTTTGTTGCTTTCTTGACTAAACAACGCCTTGTTGAGTTATCTTATAAACCTTCAAAAGGAACTAATGATTTAATCTCTAGTTCAAATTATACGATTTACAGATAGCCAGAAATAAATCATTTAGTTAATTTATCCTGCTAGAGCTTTTTTCTTATTTGACTTTGTACCTAGGACAGCGGCGCTTCAGTTAGTGAACAAATGGTCTATTCGCCTACTGCAGAGACAGTCCTGTGCTCAAGAAACGGAGTCTTTTAAATGATTCCCGAGGAGCACTCCAATCGTCGTACAACAAGCCTTTGGAAAGTACAGTTCACAGATGTGAGTGGGACAGGAAGCAGTGGGCAGCCGCACACGGCCCAAGGTGCTTCACTTGCTGCAGTGTACATGGTATGAGGTTGTTTGGTAAATGGAAGAGATATTCACCACCTTTTGAAGAGCAGAGGACCTTTGCAAAAAAGTTGGTTATGAGATCTCCTGCACTCCACCTCCCTTCCACATATCAGAAATAGGCAGCCACTTTCCTAGTTTCACTACTAACGCTCCTGCATTTCTTGCATGTGGGCTTCAGCATTACTCCTGGGTGTGTTACATGCTGAAGGGTAAGCTCAACCTCGGAATCTGCACTCCTGGTGCAGTCTGTGGTTGGCCTCTGAAAACCTGAAAGCAAAATGCAGTGCCAGCTATAGCTTGAATGAAAATCTACATCCAACTGCTCTTGTACATCACCCATTCTTATTCATTTCCATCAGTGTAGTGATTTTTGGGTCATCTTCTTTATAGGATATCAACCCAAGCTATTTTGTGGCACAAAGGGCATAATGCCATGTCCCCGACATTGCTAAAGGCGTGTAGTGGACCTAGTACCTTCATATTAGGCTGTCAGCTTGTAGTTCTAGGGACCTAGGAATCGGTTCTCAGAACTTGCAAATCTTTTTTTCTGGCTCGAACAGCATGTATCCTGCTGTTTAAATTTGGGAAATATATGTTTACCACAGGGCCAAGGAAAGGGAGATTTTCCTATCACAGGTTCAGTTAAGTCTTTTGATGCGTTCTCAGTTTTGTGTAAAAGTGTGCATGTTTGAACTGGAATAAAAATTAAAAATGACAGGAGCCTGCGAAAATATGAAATGCATGTGTCCCTTCGAGAAAAAGTTTTTTGTTAGCAATAAAAGAGCAAGTATCATTAAAAAGAAAACGCAGTACAATCCGGATATGCCCTTTCAGTGAGCACACGTGTACATAAATAGCAACATTCAGTCATAAATACGAATATAAAAAGATAAAATGTAACACTTAGAAGGCATTAACCGAGTACATTGTGCCCCGTGAAAACAGCAGCCCGTAAGTAAGAACTTGCATTGAAGCACGTTATCATCAGATAGATGCTGTAACAAATGATAAGCCTGCATGTAATACCTCCGGTTTCTAGACTTCATAAAAGGTGCTAGAAACATTTTGGTAAAAATTCAATAAAAAGCACACAAAAAAAGTAAAATGCAACAGATTGCCCTGATGTACTATTGCATGGGCACAAACTGAGCTCACGGTTACTCTGAAAACCTAAAGGGAAGCAAAGTATCTATTCAATTGTATCCGCCTTAAATCGAAATAAAGTGCTCATCGGACCCTGGAACTAAATAAATAGTTATTTGGAAGCGTTTCCAGACTCCACTGCAGATAAGCTGCAATGGTAGGTTTCGGCGATTCTGCGAATAACCTTTTCTACCATACTTTAGCTAATAACGTTTGAACATATTTCCTCGCTAAATTAACATTCGATCTACGCTAGAGAATGCGTCCGCAAGGCCAATCTCTTCATAAGAGTGCTATACAAAGGCTATCCATGGAATAGAGAAGCCTCTATCACAGGCTAGAGGGTCACTGATTATCTCCGTTAGGGAAGCCTCTTCTGTCTTCCAAACGGATAGCCATAACAATGGCGGGCAGGTTTGAATTCCAACACTCAATTTAAGCCTAGCTCTTTGTGGTAAATAAAATGGGAGGAAGATAAAAAAGGGCGGACAAAAGTTTCCTGCAGAGGCGATTTTCCTCAACCTGAATAACTGAGGGATCCCAAATACCCCAAATTTCTACCTCATCAGATGCCACCCCACACACATTGCGAGTTGTATATATGTAACAGTGCGAGGACTCTGCCTCCAGGTGGTGATGGGAGGCTAAAAAGTGAACCTATAGCCCTGGATAGCTTCACCCTGCGCTGAATTCTATTCGGCATCCATAAGCCATCTGCACTAAAAGGGACTCCCAGATAAGGAAAAGTGCTAGTCCTCTCTAAACGATTAGTAGAGACCAGGAAACTAGAAAGCTGACTGCACTTGGGGCCACACGCCAGTATGAAGGATTCTGAAAAATGTGTTAATAAGTTAAGAGTAGCCATAAATTGCACAAATGAATTGACTAACAAGCGCAAAGCTTTACGTGTGTGAGCTACTATGGAATCATCTGTATATAATACGGGAAGTGGGGAGTCTTATTCTAGGGACATCCAGGGTGCAGGGGATCAAATAAGAGCCAAGTTTGTTAACATACAAAATAAACAGCAAAGGGGCAAGCACGCACCTGTGCCATACCCCGTGCCCAACATGAATTTCCCTAAATACCTCCTACTTTTGACCAAATCTAACCCTAGCTTTTGTATTCTAATGCAACAATGCCAAAAGATGGACAGAGTTCCCATCCAACCCCATTTTCAATAAAAGTCACCATAATTTGGAGTAGTTGACGAAGTCAAAAGCCATGGAAAAGTCCACGAAGGCAAGGTAGAGTGGAGCTTGCTTGGCCTCGGTATATTTGCCTAGCATCAAATGGAATTTCAGGCATTGTTCTACGGTGCTGATTCCACTGCGAAAACCGTATTGACAGGGGTTTATAATTTTATTTTCCTCTACCCATTTTTTTTTTTAATCTTTATTTTTACATTTATTATAACAAATAAACGTAACATTCAGTACATATCATCAAGTTGCCATTCTATGCATCTAGGATTCCTGCTATTGAAAGTCAATACAGAGCAAGCAGCATTACGTATATCAAGTCTGTGAGCTAACGTGTACATGCATAAAGTCCATGCTTGGTAACCACAACTCTTGTATTCAGTAGACTCTCCGTATACATTCATGTTTCCCGTTCTCCCTGGTCTGAATCAAGTGTTTGAGTTCCCATGTTCATTAAAATCGTCCAGTATCAGAAACCAGGTAGCCACAACCTCTGCAGCTTTTTCATCTGTGCGGGAGAGGTGTACATGTTGCTCTTCTGCGACCTCCGCCCCCTATTCTAGTGCATCCCTAATCCACGTCTGCCCTCAGCACCCGGGATCCCATCCAACCTATGGCCCCTCTGTGCTTGACTAAGAGCAGCGCCAGCTGTAGGAATTTGTAAGATATTTTGCGTCCTGTCTGCTTCTTTACTATTCACTACCAAAGGGGATGATGGACGGAGCGTTAGAGCAAATCAAACACTCACCCCCAGTCAACTGATCTGGGTTTAATCCATCATCATTCTTTAGCTCACTCCACCACCCCAGTTCAGACATGGCCATATGCAAATCAGTCTGACCCTGTGCCTCATGGGAACAGTCCAGCCCGAACTGCCAAGCCATGTCTTCCCTGGACTGGAAACAAGCATCCTGGGACCGGTTTCGGGTTCAAAACCCTCATCAGCCAGGCTATCTTGAATCCAGTGGCAAAGTGAGCAAGGGACCCACGTCTGGGCATACCCTGCCAACTTAGGGCGAACAAAGCGATACCAAAGGGGATGATGGACGGAGCGTTAGAACAAATCAAACACTCACCCCCAGTCAACTGATCTGGGTTTAATCCATCATCATTCTTTAGCTCACTCCACCACCCCAGTTCAGACATGGCCATATGCAAATCAGTCTGACCCTGTGCCTCATGGGAACAGTCCAGCCCGAACTGCCAAGCCATGTCTTCCCTGGACCGGAAACAAGCATCCTGGGACCGGTTTTGGGTTCAAAACCCTCATCAGCCAGGCTATCTTGAATCCAGTGGCAAAGTGAGCAAGGGACCCACGTCTGGGCATACCCTGGGAGGACCTGGCTTGGCAGTTCGGGCTGGACTGTTCCCATGAGGCACAGGGTCAAGACTGATTTGCATATGGCTGGGTTCAAACTGGAATGGCATGGTGAGCAAAAAAAACGATGGATTTAGGCCCAGATCTCTGTACTGGGGTGAATGTATGACATTGTTCTGCATTCTGTCCATCAACTGTTGTTTTTGCATTTGTCACCCCGAGTGGGACAGGTATGCCCAGACGTGGGTCCCGTGCTCTCCATGCCACTGGAATCAAGCTATCCTGGCTGAAGAGGGTGAAACCCGAAACCGGTCCTAGGATGCTTGTTTCCAGTCCAGGAAGGACCTGGCTTGGCAGTTCGGGCTGGACTGTTCCCATGAGGCACAGGGTCAAGACTGATTTGCATATGGCTGGGTTCAAACTGGAATGGCATGGTGAGCAACAAAACGATGGATTTAGGCCCAGATCTCTGTACTGGGGTGAATGTATGACATTGTTCTGCATTCTGTCCATCAACTGTTGTTTTTGCATTTGTCACCCCGAGTGGGACGGGTATGCCCAGACGTGGGTCCCGTGCTCTCCATGCCACTGGAATCAAGCTATCCTGGCTGAAGAGGGTGAAACCCCGAAACCGGTCCTAGGATGCTTGTTTCCAGTCCAGGGAAGACCTGGCTTGGCAGTTCGGGCTGGACTGTTCCCATGAGGCACAGGGTCAAGACTGATTTGCATATGGCTGGGTTCAAACTGGAATGGAATGGTGAGCAAAAAAACGATGGATTTAGGCCCAGATCTCTGTACTGGGGTGAATGTATGACATTGTTCTGCATTCTGTCCATCAACTGTTGTTTTTGCATTTGTCACCCGAGTGGGACGGGTATGCCCAGACGTGGGTCCCGTGCTCTCCATGCCACTGGAATCAAGCTATCCTGGCTGAAGAGGGGTGAAACCCGAAACCGGTCCTAGGATGCTTGTTTCCAGTCCAGGGAGGACCTGGCTTGGCAGTTCGGGCTGGACTGTTCCCATGAGGCACAGGGTCAAGACTGATTTGCATATGGCTGGGTTCAAACTGGAATGGCATGGTGAGCAACAAAACGATGGATTTAGGCCCAGATCTCTGTACTGGGGTGAATGTATGACATTGTTCTGCATTCTGTCCATCAACTGTTGTTTTTGCATTTGTCACCCCGAGTGGGACGGGTATGCCCAGACGTGGGTCCCGTGCTGTCCATGCCACTGGAATCAAGCTATCCTGGCTGAAGAGGGTGAAACCCCGAAACCGGTCCTAGGATGCTTGTTTCCAGTCCAGGGAGGACCTGGCTTGGCAGTTCGGGCTGGACTGTTCCCATGAGTCACAGGGTCAAGACTGATTTGCATATGGCTGGGTTCAAACTGGAATGGCATGGTGAGCAAAAAACGATGGATTTAGGCCCAGATCTCTGTACTGGGGTGAATGTATGACATTGTTCTGCATTCTGTCCATCAACTGTTGTTTTTGCATTTGTCACCCCGAGTGGGACGGGTATGCCCAGACGTGGGTCCCGTGCTCTCCATGCCACTGGAATCAAGCTATCCTGGCTGAAGAGGGGTGAAACCCCGAAACCGGTCCTAGGATGCTTGTTTCCAGTCCAGGGAAGACCTGGCTTGGCAGTTCGGGCTGGACTGTTCCCATGAGGCACAGGGTCAAGACTGATTTGCATATGGCTGGGTTCAAACTGGAATGGCATGGTGAGCAAAAAAACGATGGATTTAGGCCCAGATCTCTGTACTGGGGTGAATGTATGACATTGTTCTGCATTCTGTCCATCAACTGTTGTTTTTGCATCTTTACTATTCACAGCAGGCAAATCCCAGGTGTACAGGGTATGTCGATGCCTGTGGCCCCCTCAATTCTAGGCACCACCTCACTCCAAAAGCCATGTACCTCTTCACAATGCCAAGTCAAATGCCAAAAGGTGGCATTCCCCTCTCCAGAATGCATATATTCTGCTGACCTATTGGGGGTCTATTTTATTTAGTCAGGAGAGAGTCATAAGTAAGGTGTGAATAATTGAAGTAAAATAATTTAAACCTATTGTTGCAAGAAACCACCCTTACCCAGCCACTTGTATGATCCCATTCAGAATACTCGAGTGCCCCCAAGTCCACCTCGCACGCTGCTCTCGCCTGATATGAGATTTTTCATATCTCCCTTGAGGGCTTTGTAGAAGAGTGTGAGGAGGGGTCTACCCTCTTCCCATCTAATCAATCTGCCGAATGTCTGAGAAGACGATGGAGCCACTGGTTGGGTGCACCATATCTCCTTTGCAGTGTTTTCTAGCTTTGCATAGTGGAGGAAGTGTCCCCGTCCCACATCAAACGTGTCCTGTGCTTCCTGGAAAGCAACAAAAACTTCCCCTGGGTACAAGTCTCCCGCTAGGAGGCATCCACTCTCCCTCCATCTGTCCATAGACATCCTGCTCTATGGATCGAAAGGGCTCAAGGTCTCATAGCCGTAACTCCCTGTCAAAGGGGGGCCCCACGCAGCACCTTCTTTACAACGGTCTCCCATATCTGTGCTGTATACCAAGTAAGGAACCAACACTTCAGAGTGGCGCCCTTCCCCCTCCCCATCAGTAGGCACGCCAGTGTATCCTCCCCAAGTATGGCCTTCAGCAGCATTTTCCCCCCCAATTATCGGTTCCCGTCAGTCATTGAGCTGCATGTTGCAAAATAGAGCTGCATATCTCTTTTCAGGACAGGGCTACCTGGCTGTGCTTTCCTGCCCATACTAGAGAGAGATCAGCAAACTGAGTTTTTGGATAAGGTATGCTCCAAGGGGGAACAGTGAGTTCTTGACCAGATAGAAACAAGTCGGGAAGGTCATCTTCGCGATAGCCGCTCGTCCCATAACCGATAGGGGTAACGTCCTCCAAAACTCAATCGACCCGGTCAGGTCCCTCAAACACATTCAGGCACTGATGCGCAGTCATCGTGTGCGTGACTCTGTCCTAAATATTGAAAGTTCTCCCCCTTCCATCGGAGCCCAAGATCAGACAACCGTTCAAGTGTCACCGATGCCTGGGTCTTCCCATTGTTGACTCATAGGCCGGAAATCTGACCAAAGTGCCATATGATGCATCAGAGTAGGGGCACCGCCTCTGCAGACGCTTGGAGATAAATCAACACAACTGCATATAATGGGTTGCGATTCTGCTCTCCCACCAGTATTCCCCATGGTTTAAGCTCACTGCACAGCAGAATCGGCATAGGCTCTACCGCCAGGGTGAACTGGAGTTGTGAAAGGGGACAGCCCTGTTGAGTGCCCCTATCTACAGACCAGACCTACGAGACCTCCCTCCCCACCCGGATACGGGCAGTTCGGTTTGTATAAAGTAGTCACACCCAGTGCTGAAAGAATGGGCCAAAGCCCCTCTCTCATAGCACTGCCATGAGAAGTCCACTTAACTGTATAACAGCTCGGCCCACTCTAGAAGCCTATTATATAGAACCCTTCCAAAAATGTTGACAGTAAATCGGTAAATGAAAATGGCAGATAACAATTTGGCAAGGAACGATTCCCCTTCTTAAAAACCGGTGCAATGGTAGAAGTAGCCCAGGAACTGGGTATAAATTTGGTTAGCAGATCTCATGGCTGAGACTATCCCAAAAGGATTTACAGTTCCTGGTGACTGCTGCATGCGCCAAGATATCCCGCTGCTGAGTGATGACTTCATTCCACCTCTTTGTTGTAGTCCTTTTGTACTGTTTATGACAGAAGGCCACAGTGGAGGGGTCCCTCAGGCAAGCAGTTAGGGCTCTACGTAGCGATTGATTGGCAACTGAGTACTACTGATCAAACCATTTCAGTGCTGTGTAAGATGATTTTTAGGTGTTTGGCAAGAGATTTTTTAATGTAGGAGCAAAATACCAAAAATGAGTTGACTGTCTCCCCATTCCCATCACTATCTGTCAATCACCCCAAACCTAACTCCATGTTTTCCGTGATTACTTTAACCAGGAATTGGGTTGGGAAGTTTCCAGCTCACTCCAAAGCTGTCCGTAGATGGCTTCAGATGACAAATGTCACCCTCAGCATATAACTCCGCTCTTGAGGGCTGCCTCAATTGGGTGATTTTCTTACCAAAATTTGAACTTACTATGGAGCCATACTTCAGCAGACTAAGTTGCTGGAAACAAAGATGTAATCAATAGACGAACTGTTCCTGCCCCTAATCGTTGGCAGTCCCATATCACCTGTACCCACCACCTCCAACACATTATGCAGAACCGATGCAGAGAGAAAAACCTCAAATTCCTTGCCCCTCTGATCGGAACCCTTCTCTAGGACACCCCTGTTCCCTGATCTTGGGTGAATCAGCCTTGCAATTAAAATCCCCCCGCTAGACAAACACTTGCCGCTCTCCCCAGTTACTCTCTCCAAAATGGAGTCAACATGTTTGAATAAACCAGGAAACCCATCTTATTAATGGATTCCCTCTGATTTAATTGGGTCTTCGCTTTGTTTTTGCTAGTGATAGATATAAAGTAGAGAGATATCTTCAGACAACTTTAGAACTGCACAATGCTGTTAAGTTGTGGCATTTAGAGGGCATTCTTGGCACAGTGATGAAAACTACTGCATGATGCTTGTTCAGGCAATATTGGTCTCCAATGCATCTCTATAAATTAATAATTGCATCTCCCTCCGCCTACTCGTGTAAAGTGGTTACAGAATGAAAATTGCAAAACATGGAAAGACCGAATAACAAAATTAGACGTTGCCCTTGAATAGCATAGTCATTATACACCTCTAAAACGTTTACCATCAAACAGTTCCAAAGTAGGTCTATAAAATTGTACAACTTGTTTACCCTTTAAATATTACATTTGTAAACACAATCCTACACTTGAACCTTGATTTTCGGATTTTTCTAACCCTGACCTCACCTTAACATATGAAAGTAGACTGTGCAAATCTAGAACTTCCACCAAGACTCTGGTGGCTGCACGCCAGTGGACCAAATCGAAAAATGCAAACAACTTGAACAAGCATTGGCAAAGCCAATGGGTCTTGCTTAGGTAAGCTCTATTGGCTTAGTCAATGTTTTTTTTGCCATGTTGTACAGCAACATGGCTGAAAGTAAAGAAATAAGCGTCATGACGCAGTCAAAGCTACCCCATTATACCACTATTGTTTTCTTTATTTTCAGCCATGTTCCACAGAAGCCACGCTGTTGTGCAACCTAGCTAAAAAACATTGAGAAATCCAATACATCTCGGCACAGGTGAGAGCTATTGGCTTTGCCAATGCTTGTTCTCATTTAGAGGGGCATAATCACAAAGTCCGTAAAACTGTGTTTAGCCTATGGTTTTGACCAGTTTCTAACGAACTTCACCTATGCTTAGGTACGCTGTCTAACAGTTTTGCATTCTAGGGCTTATAATTCTGTTTTTATCACTTAGAAGTAATATTTATCATGCCCAAAACCTGCTGCTAAAAAGCCAGAGTTGGTAGAGGGGAGCAGGGCGAGGGAGGCACTTGGCGCCTAGTCTTATTTTATTCAATGCGTAAATACAATTATTTCAGTTCATCAAATGCTAAACAATATCTTATGGAAAACGTAACTTTTTTAAGTTATACATTATCAAAGCTCCTCCGTTATCCTGTCTCACCTGGTCCTCATTTTTAGCCGTATTCTGATCCGCTTTTAAAACTGTAGTCCTCCAACATCCAAATTGTATGGAAACACTTCATAGCACATGCACGAGTATGTTCAAAGAGGAGACATGTCTTTACCAAGTCCTGTGCCGGCCATTTCTCAGCACTGCACAGGGACACTGAAAAGAGACAGTAAAAAGTGAGGCCTAATGCTCTTGCCTTTCTAGGTCTCTTCTAGAAGAGATAAGAGAAGGGCCTCCCTACAGGAGAGTGCCACCCTGTTCTGACCAGTAATAGTTCGGACCACCCTAAGCTCAGGGTTTGTCTCTTACAGAAGAGACAAAGAAAGGTGAGAGCATTAGGTCGCAGTCAAGTGGAATGCAAGTGTAGTTAGGCAGGGATTGTAGTGGGCCTGACGAAGGCCAGAGACCCAAACGGGCTTTTCAAACGGCTGAAACATGTTGGCGTAGTTACATGGGTGGATGAGACATATCTCATCCGATATCTGAAACCGTAGCATTTTTAAAGATACCCATAATAAAGGTATAACCATCAGGTATATCTCAAGATATTTCTATCTTAAATTGAATCCCTGTGATTATCCAATATCCATTTATCTAAAAACTCCCAGCAATGGTTGAGTCTACCATGGTGATATTCGCCTACTGTGGTGTGGAATAATGCCTATGATGAAGCATGCCATCATGAGTTAAGGGTGAGGCGATATCTCCAAACTCTTCTTTTGATTCAGGTAGATCTTACCCCAGATTACATTTTTAGTGACCTGGCTACTTGTAGTGTGATTATGTATAGGCGAGGAGGATGTGACCAGTGTTCTCTGTGTACGCATGGGAAAACAACCTCACTGCCAACTTGTGCACAGGAACAAGCAAAGGGTATCCAAAATGGAACCCACAGATCTCCATTACTCTGGCTCACTCACACATGTGTACCACACAGGCCACAAAGACTGACAACATACACTCTGGATTGTAGCGCTAATATCTGGGTTAGCACATGGAACTGGAATATTACATTAGTGGGACAGAAAACCTACACTCCAGGGACAAAGATAAAAAATGTCTGGTGAACACTATTGATTCACAAAATGTGGTACGCTGCCACAAGCGCTCTACATTCTCAACCCCTGACAGGGACAGTAGGCCACTATCAGCAAAATGACGTTCTGCACCCCTCAGGACACAGGACAGGTCTTGGACCTCACTCATGTCAAGGAACAGGCCTGGGCCTCTGCGCACACTCACTAAATTAGAGTGAGGCTAGGACCAAAATAAAATTAAAAACATCTTGCAGCATAACAGATTCTCAGGAGCACTCACATGAGTGGAACATGAATGTACACTATGCAGGGGACAATCCCGTTCCAACGCCATTGTTGAAGGGGTGGTCAACCACCATTTGGGAAAAGTTGGAGAGTAACTGAAAATGTGCGTCCTGTGGGAACACTCATTACTACTTGGACAGATTTCAAGAGAAAGTGCAGTTGATGAGGAGACCTAGACTGCATCTGCAGCTTGGCTGGAGTGACAAGCCGCCTACAGAGGCATAGATCACCAGCTTTGCAGCTAAATTACGAATTGTAAACTTGGGTATGGTTAATAAAAAAAATTTAAAAAGTTCACTGTTGACTGTTTTCAGTTTTAGCTCCAGTAATACACTCACCAGAACAGTCAGAAAGTAAATTGTTTCCACCCTAACCTTTCAGTATTTTTGCTTAGGGTTGTATTTAAGAGCTAATAAGCTTCCAAGTGTACCATCTTGTTACCTTACCAGCTTAAGACCTGGGTTTACATGCAAAATGAGAAAAATTATCTGGGTTTCTGAAATTGTTTCATTAGCTTTAAACCTTCTGGAATGAGTTAGTTGGTGAACTTATGAAGCTCATCTTTAAATGCGCATCTGAGTGACCACAGACGAAGGTTTTAATAAACATTGACACTGGCCATAGTAGCTTCAATTCCACACTCTCCAGAATGAATGGAGCACAATTTGCCCCAAGTTAAATAAAACAAAATTTTTAAAAAGCATGGGGCATATGGGTGCTTTTTTTTCTTTCTGCAAAATGGTGTTTGAGTGACATCACTGTAGATGGCACCAAACTGTTTCAAACTTTCATTTCAGGATTGCCCTTGGTAACAGTATGTGTAATAAATGCTACATTGTAAATACATCTCTCTGCCCAAGCTTTCCTGTAAGCAAGAGGATCAAAAGACCAACAGATGCCAACTTGTCTAAATCTATATCTCGATTACAGGTTGCTATACCTGCTGCTCAGCCAGGGTGTCTGGTGAGAGAATGTTGGTGAGTGGAATGTTGGTGAGTGCGAGAGTCAGTTGGTGGATGGGCTGAGCAGCAGGAAGGCTGCTCCTAGTGGGGCTCTACGCTGTAACATCTTACATGGAATAAACGTACATGTTAACTACTTGGATCGGACCTGCATTTATTCACCACATATTGGCGAAGATTTTGAATAGAACCTGCATATGGCATCTGGATGGTGGAAGCTAAGACAATTGGAAACATTGTTCTACTTAAATGTGAAGCTTGAAGCAATTTCAAGGTAAAGGAACTTCTTTTGAATCTAACAGCAGTGTATTTAACAGCAATCTGGCACCCCTGAGCCCCACCAGTGACCTTGAGATCGGTCGCCCCAACCCAAGTGTGCCAGTCCTTGCTGTGGCTGTCTCAAATTTACTGGAGCTGCAGTGTCTCTTTTGATCTTTTGCCTGCCTGCTGATGAATTGACCATTTGTGTTGACTGCTTTCACCTTGAATTCAACAGAGTAGTTTGGGGCATTCCTACACGCATCTACGAGTGTCACTCTGCCAGCTGGATGGGATTACATTTGGATATTGATGGAAGAAAACTTTCAGCACTTTGTTGTCGGACCTGTTAAAGCCGACAGGGAGCTGAATTTCGGTTTTATACCCTTCTGAGGCACATTGTGTAAAGCGCACAACTTTCATGTGTGCTGCACGATTATTCTGGGTGTGTGAATTTTTGCCTTGCTGGAGTGGACCTCGCCGTGGCAAATCAAACTTGGATTGTGGCAGTTGTGTCGCACGTGTGCTGCAGATTGTTTGTGGCATTTTAACACATTGATGTTGGCACCGACAGCAAGAACGTTTTTTTAGTCAAGTTGACTATGATTAACCGGTGAGTCCTCTGTGGCAGTTCAACTGTTACTGTGTTTTTTTAAATGCGGCACGAGTTAAATGACGCACGCGCCCGCTTACCTTCAGCTGGGCATCTTGCGGATTTCTATCATCATCATCTTGCCACGATCCAGAAATCTTCTTTTATGACTTTCCTCGCTCCCTCCGCGTCAGTATAGCTGCGCGGCAACGCTTGGTGCACGCTCTAGCCCAGAGCCACTCTGCGCTCCTTACGCATGCGTGCCTCCATTTTGTACCCGGTGTTCAAACCCATGGTCATTTTACGACTGTGTTCCCGGTTGCTGTCCGGCTTTCAATTTGTGGACTGAAAGCAGATAAATGAAGAATACTGGTGAGGTGTTTTCCGTTTCGTTGTGTGCTGCGTGCATCACCGGGTTCTACGCTGCGATGGACGAAAACTTCAGTGCCCTGTTCTACATTTGTGCAGTATGTTACATCATTAGAAGGAGTGTGAAATGTACATTTTTATTCCTTTTGGAAGGAGTCTTATGGTGAAGTTGTTTCAATGCTCCTTCTGCAATGTGTTCGAGTGAGACATCGCTCTTCAGGTCTGCTTCAGACATTGTTTGTCTGGGGTTGCTGGGGTTTAGCAAGTATTTATGTTTCCTTTTGCAGTGATGAGTTGCCTATTATTTTCTTTTCTTATTCTCTTGTCACATGAAGTGCTTACTACCTTTCAATATGCAACGTACTTGCTGTCATGAAGTGATCTACTTTGTTCCATCTGTGCTTATCCTTGCTGCCTTGGGTGTTATTTGTCATGCTCTATTTTTACTAAGTTTCCTGCCAGGTACGCCATATTCTTATTGGATGTGTTGTAGCCCTTGTCTTGTGCTATTCCGTGCTGTGCTCATTTTCTTAACGTATTGTGAGGGTGCTATTTTATGCTATGGGTTCAAGGTGAATTTTGCCTTTTTAATGGCGTTTGGAGTTTCAGTGCATTTTTACAAGTTCCGTGTGAGCTCTTTCACACGTGTCACCCTAACTTTGGGTTTGGGTGAAGGGCTGTGTTAAAGCCAGGTTTGCTAAGAGCGTGCGTTTTTGCTGGTGTGTGCTGTTTTCTATCACTACTTGTTTGGATGTAGCGTTTTGCTAGTGATTGTGGTTTCTTTCTGGGTTTGTGTGGACTGTTATTTCACACTTTCCACCCATACTTCGGGTTTTGGGTGAAGGGCTAAGTTCAAGCTGGATTTTTCAAGAATGAGTGTTTTTCCTAGGGATTGCGGTTTCTCCTACTATTTGGTCGAGTTGTGCACTTGTTCATGTTCCGTGTGAAGCCCTTACTACGGGTAAGGGTGGAGGGCAATTTTTATGCCGTTAGTTTTCTTTGGAATGCTTTTCCACAGCTTCATGGTTCTGGTTAGAATGGTTCCCTACCACACTTGTGGTTGGCACCTTATTTACTTTTCTCATGTTTGCCTGGCCAGCTCGCATGTTTAAGGTATATGGGTTTGTTTGCGGTGTAGTAGTGCTTGTATTTGGCTGTGGTAGAAAGGGAGACGATGCACGAGTGTATTCTTATTATAGCACTTGTGTGTTTCTTTTTCTCTTTCTTTTATTTCTTGAAGCATGATATTTTCCATCTTTTATCATGCTGGCGTTTCAGATCGTTGCTATTTTGTTTGTGTGGCAATGCTTCTGATGTCATTCTGTTGCATGCTATTGTTCTTATGCCTTTCTTTGCTTGCATCAGACTTCATTGTTATTCTATTTAGAGTCCTTCTGTAATTATTATAAAGAATGGAGATGTGTTATACCTGCTGCTCAGACAGGGTGACTGTGGTGAGTGGAATGTTGGTGAATGAGTCAGTTGGTGGATGGACTGAGCAGCAGAAAGGCTGCTCCTGGTGGGGCTCTACGCTGTAATATCTTACATGGAATAAACTTACGTGGAAACAACTTGGATCTGACCTGCATTTATTCACCACACACGGGAGCACCGGAGTACTCGTGTTACCTCACCCAGGGAAGCCGGGTGCATAGGTGCCTTTCGGGGTCGGGTTTCGTCGTCGATTTGAATGGCGATCTGCTGCAAAGTGCTGCTGGCGACCAAGTGGAAAGTGTCCGAGTGGATCCAAGAGTGGATCGGAGTTCTGAAGAACCTGAAAGCAGAGGGGACAGAGTCTGGGTCACTAGCCAGTGACCAGGAAGGCGATGGACAGATGCCCACCGATGTCGAGTGCTTCAGGTGCGTTGACGGTCGTCTTGACTCTTCAGCCACGAGGTCCAGGAGGCGTTGTCGGCGACCAGGAGCAGGATTCGGGCTGGTACACGATATCTGTCGAGTGCTGAGGTGTCGGCGACCGGATTGGACCCAACAAGCCTTGGCAACGGCAAGTCTCGATGCAGAGGAAGATCGTCGATGGTGCAGACCAGCAAGGTCTGGGGAACTCACCCAGCGAGGGTAAGTGAGGGCAGGCCTGGAGCAACCAGGATGCCAAGTTAGAAAAAGATTGGCCTTCGTTAAGGGCTACTAGCCAACGGGCTAGCGACCGCGAAGGAGCCTCGTGACGCCGCACGTGGATCTGGCTTACAGGACACTCGTGGAGTGGGGGCCAGTGATCTTCGGTGCAGGTGGTGCTGGAGGCTAGGGCTACTCGGAGCCCAAAGCACGACTTCTTGGGAGACCCAGAAGAGGAAGCACTTGCAAATGTGCTTGGTGTCCAGGGTCACGGTCTCAAGTCACCCACGATAGCCACGGGCCTCAGCTTTGCTGGGGACTCAGGGTAGCCTCGGGAAGTCTGAGAATCCACCTCGGGTGATGCGATGACTTCGGCGTCCGACGGGAGCTTCAGAAATGCGAACCGGACAGATGCTTCTTTGGTGCCTGCCAAGCAGGGGAGTCACTCCTTGACCCCAAGGGAGATTCTTCTGTCCTCTAATCGTGAGTAGAGCGTCGAAGGTCCAGGATTCAGTTTCAGAGTTTCGTCCAGGGATAATCTAAAGTCCTAAGGACTGGGTTCCTATCTTTATACTAAAGATAGGGGTTGGACTACTCTGTGGCCCCACCTATGGGTGGGTCAGGGCAGAGGGGTGGCTACACCCCTTTCCCTTTGTCCAGTTCGCGCCAAAGCAGGGGCTGCAAGCCCCTGATCCGGTTTGAACTGGGGTATGCACTAGGGACACCAAATGTGCCCCCAGTGCAGGACTTCAAAGCACCCGAAAGTGCTCCCGCCCAGCCCCAATACACATTATCCTGTCTGGGGAGGTGGTCACACCTCCCTGGGACAGGAAACCTATTGTCCAGGCCTCCCCTGCCGGAGTTTCGTCCAGCAGCAGGAGGCCAGACTCGTGTCTGTGGCAGCAGCATCCATTTTGTGATGCCAGGGCTCTGGAAAGAAGTTACCGGACTAGTCAGAGTTAACATGTCTTTCCCTCTAGAAGGGTGGAATGCTACCCCCGCCGCCAGGATTGGCGGGGGGGTAGTATTCCAAGATGTTTGACACCAAACATGACATGTTTAGGTGCAGCCATTCCAAAGTTAGCATTTTACTGCGAGGATATAATGCGCTTAAGAGTATATGGTCAGGCTGCACTACAAACAGCATCAGAGATTGTCTCCGAACGCTGCAGAGGGGCCCTGCTCATGCAGGGGCACCCTCTCACATAGGAACCATGCACTCTGCCTTTAGGAACAGATAAGGCCTGCCTTAGGAGTGACTTATAGGTTTATATGTGTGTATGTATTTAGTGATATAGGTAACCTATATCACAGTAAGAGGTGCATGCACCACCTTACCCAGGCTGCAGTAGCAGACCTGTGGTGTCAGTTTGGATGGCCTTCCAGGGGTGGCATAATACATGCTGCAGCCCCTGGCAGGCCTCTGAGGTACCTATGCCCTTGGTACATAGTATACCATATACTAGGGACTTATAAGGGCACTCCAGATCCCAATCAGTGATGTGCCTAAGGCACATGGAAACCATTTTAGAGAGGAAGCAGCTAGGCTGGGGTTCTGATTAGCAGGGCCCCAGCCAGACTAATGTCGAAAAACAGTGAAGCATCAGCAAAAAGTGGGGGTACCCATGTGAAACAGATCCTACTCTCCTACAATCAAGCAAAAAGTGAACTACATTTTTTTGGGTGAAAGCTAAAAGGGGATTGCTACCAAAGTTAAACCAAAAGGTGTTTTCCTATGACTAGCCATAATTAGGTGTTGTGGACGCTTCTGAAATATTACAATTCGGCAATATCAACATATTAAGTATGGTTAAGTTGGCTATGCCTAAAGAGAAAAAAAAAAAACTTAGGTAGCAAACTGCTTTGGTCTAGTTTTATGAACCTTTAACATTTTTTTAAAAGTACATGCAGGTACTAAGATTCCGGGAAGCGAGACTCCCAAAAGTTGATTTCCATTCAAATTCTCATAGGGGTTTTGCATAAAGATGGCCTGAGAAACGGCAGATGGAACATCACAAAACTTAGCATAAAGATAGTAGCCACATTAGGCATTTTCTTTGAGATTTGGAAGAAGTCTGTTCATGAGTTTTGAAACGTCCCTAAAAATAAGATTTAAACGCAGACAGTTTGGTCTGCTAGACAGATTTTGAAAGGGAATCAATAAGCCCCTCTAATTTATAGGTGGAAACGTTCCAGGGTATCGATCATGCAAACAGAGCTATACAAATAAATCTACAGGAGCCATGGGGAACATGATGGGCTACATACCACACCCACTGTGTCAAACCTTGAAGGAGCGATAATGCCACCACCTCTTGCGACACAGAAATGGCTCAATTTGGTTGCAGACCTAGCAAATCTACAAAAAAGTACAGAGTAGTCATTCCTGTTTCTTAGGTAGAATGTGGAGACTCGGAATCGTCGGAGGATAAAACAAACAGTAATAACAGTCTTTTGCATTACTATCGGGGGGACTATGATGATGCCCCGAATCACATGTTGCGCGCCCCCCCCTACCCCCTGTAGGACTGATGACATGTACGGGAGGGAAAGGGCACCAAGCCTGCAATAAACCCAGAGGTGAACAAAAATAAAAAGTAGCTTTCAGGGGCAAAATACCACAGACTTCCCACAGAGATACAGGACCACCAGGAGAGCATCATGACACAAGTAGGCTCATAATGGTGGAAGGGAATGGTTTCAAAGGAGGTGGTTAAACTAACCTACATCCATGCTCATTAACCAATAGGAGTAGGCAGTCACGCATTTCCATTTTTTCTCCATTCAAATAGGAAGCAGCAGCATGTAAAGCGCACCTTCCAAGTCCAAAACAGAAGGACTGGCGAAGGAGAATGCGGCAAAACAAGCCAGTAGATCCTTATATTGGACTGGCTGCTGCCCTCTTTTTACCAAGTGAGTACCTTACGCCAAGGCAGGGAGAGTTTGTTAGAATCCCCTGGAGAAAGGAAAGGTTTTAGGAGAGCAACATGAGACATTTCCGATGTACCAACTGCTCCCTTCTCTTCTCTCCAGACCAGTTCCAGGATGCTAAATACAGTCAAATGGGAGTTTCTGTAAAACACACAGACTGAACATAGACAATTCGAATACAAGAGCCATTATTAAAGGTCCTTCAGTGTTGAGCGGGATGGGATAATTGCATGCACGATATGGACATTTTTAGGTTTGGGCTTTAAGACAGCTTGAGCTCTCTTGCTAAACTATTTGAAAAAAAATGCATTACATATACCTAGAGCAGCTTTGGATCAGTGTGCTTCTTGCACTGGTCTGTAAACTTGCTCACAGTTTGCTTCCTCATCCCATCATACAGCATGGGGAAACGGGTCAGACCACTTTACCAACTGACTCCCTTCACTTTGAGTGACTGCATTAAGCCTGTGCACGCGGTTAAACTCTGCCTAAAAGATTCCCTTTCTCTTCAGTGACCAAGCTGGTTCAAAGTGTACTTTTTCTTTAACATTATTTTTTTTAATAAGAACTTTAAATACAATCTTAATTTTGCCTGCACTTTAGATGTCCAGTAAGAGGGCGATTTATTTCCCATTTTCATTCTACACTTGCTGTTATAGAGTAGTTATGTAACATTGTATTAATTGTAGCTGCCTGCAATATGAGCGCTTGGTTAGGTTGGGATTTATTATTGTTTCAGTGACAAATAAAATGCATGGCACCTGAAAAGGCTTTTAGTACCAAATAAAAAACCTACAATTACTAAAATAGCCACACCAGTTCATGTTAAAAAAAAAAGTTTATAGCAAGCATATGACAGCCTATCCCCCCCTTGAATGTTTGTGGCATAGACCTGCAATAATGCAGTTTACAACTTCTATTATATTTAGGATGGGTATTTCTTTCCCTCTGTAGATCTGAGACCAACCCTAAGCCTGTGCTGGTACCATTATGTATCACGCAACCATTACCTGTTACCAGTACTTCCATTTGGCATATGGATAACCAAACAGTCTAGTCCAGCGTTTCATTTCACGCTTTCAATAAACTGGTGTTAAAAAGCACCTTTTGTGGTAACTGCATGTAAATAACGTGCCTTACCCAAGGGAGGAGTCTTTGTTAGCCTCCATTTCACCAAAATGGTGGGTGAGTTGGTGGGGGGAACTTTGATGTGACCTTCGATCTTGGTCAAGATTTGGTAGCCCACCCAACCTCCATACTCAAAGGTAGGTTGTACTACATAGCCACCTCCATTTTGCCCAAAGGCGGGTGGATGTTCTAGTCTAATGCTCCCTCGCATTGTCCAATAACAGACAATTTCATGGTTAAACCACCATCCAGACATATGGGAAAGGAAGGGATTAGCCACCTAATCTTAGTCAAATGAGGTGGGATCTATAAAAGTCCCAATTCCTTCATCATGGGCAACGTGGATTTGTTGGGCTATCTAGTAGCCCCTGTGCCTTGGTGAAGGTGGGTGTGGGCTATTCACGCAGTTTTCGTCGGCACTGCCGAAAGACTAGTGGGGAACCTCCCTCCCCAATACTGTCTTATACTTTCATCAAGATAAGAGTGAGGGACTGAGTTCCGGATCCGCGTGGGAAAATGAAACATTTCAACTGATGTCAGCAAGCAGGTGGAGGTGAATATCCGGCTCCGGCATCACTCTCAGGGCGGGACAGAGTTGACGCAAAGCTGAACGATGCCACCTACAAGAGCAGGAGGGAATTACTGAAAATTTAAAAATTGAAATCTCCTGCAGTTACTAGTATCTATCACAAATTAAATGTTGTCATTGTACTTTGTGAAGTTTAATTTTCATTTTATTCTTTGCATTATTTCAGAGCCACTGATTTCCAAGGTTGATGAAGCTAATGAGTTATTACACGCTCAGACTGAAGTTAATAAAAAAAAAAAAAAACATTTTTGTAAATGAACTGCTCGACTTTCACCTTAACTTTTAAACAATCTACTCTTCAGAGAGGCATCTCATCTTCAGAAGCATTTTGCTTTCAACAGGAAACGGCACATCGATTATAACTGCAGGTGACTTGAATTGCCATAGAGAGACCTATTTTTGCAGAGCTTGACTGAGTCTTGAAATGACTTCTGGTGTTTCATCAAGGCGAGAGAGCTTTGAAGTCCTAGGAAGACTAGAAAGTGGCCATGGCGCTCATGCTCGGGCTACATTTTCCATAGACCTTGCTGCTTCACCAATAGCGAGTGCTACCCTATATCGTACAACTACAATGTTGAAGCAGTGGCTTTCCAAACAGTTTACGATCATCCAGCCAATTCACACTGGGGCGGAGGTGGTTTTGGATAGTTTTCAGATGGTAATGAGCAGGGGCCTTTTTGACTCCAGCCTGGTTAGTCTAAGAGAACAGTGGAAGAAACCAGGAAAAGGAGTAGCTTAATCAACTGGGTTGATCGAGAGTGGTAATGTCAAAGTCTCTGCTCCCAAATGTCATGGAGTTTAGATTCTATTGGTATAGTGGAGGACACATCTAAATATAAAAGACTCATAGGAAGGAAAAGGATTAAAAATAGATATTGTAGAATAATCTACTTCAAATCCTAAAAAACGGTACGTCACATTTCGGAATCTGGCGATTCAGAGGAACAAATAATGTGGTCCTATGCTTAATGCCTCCCCAGCAGGGCCGGCTCCTCCATTAGGGTAGAGGAGCGTCACCCCACTGCTTTCTCGCAGTGCGAGAAGCAGAAACATAAAATGGTATAACTACCATTTTATGTTTCTGCTTCTCGCACTGCGAGAAAGCGGAAGGGTTTGGTTGGGGGCGGGCGGGTCTGGTCTACAGCAGGGGAGGAGTGGCTTGCCCACTGCTGATGGAGCTGACTGTTTGGTAGGCCCTCTAGGGCCGACCAAATCAGTCATGCGCACTCTGCCTTTTCTCCATGTAGGCTGCATGCAGCCTACATGGAGAAAATGGCCTCCCCATAAGCGCCTGGCTGGTCGGCGTCCCGACCAATCACAACGCTGCCATTGCAAGGTTCCGATTGGCTTAGGGGAGGGAGGCTGCCTGCATCCTGTTCCTGCCGGAGGCAAGAGAGCAGGAAAACACAAGACCCGGCGAAAGGTAGGTTTAAAAAAAGAAAAAAAAATCCCCCCCCGGCAATTAATGCCAGCCGCGACTGCTCCCCGGTTGTATCTGTGCTGAATGATCCTCTCAAGTTGGATTTCTTCCAGTTGATTAAATTCTTTTTGGTTAGATTAAGTTTATTTAGCACTTTAAAATGTGAGACAGGGTAATAGTCCAGGATCAGATAGTGTTCTCTCAAACTGGTACATACAGGAGCAATGAAAATGGCGGTTTTCATTTTGTTTTGCTAATGTTTGTCATAAACAAGTACTGTTATTCCCGATATTCTGAAATTTCATTTTTTCAGTACCCCCCCATCTGACCAAATCTGATGGTGTGGTATTCAGGGCATTGTCAAATAAGTTAATAAACCGGCATTGACAGTCTTATGCCAATGGTTAAACCAAGTGAAACGTGGTATACCTATGATAAAATTGCCAAATCAGATTTTGGGATTCTCCAGCTGAAGTACTGCAAGTGGCTAGAGAAAGTCAACTTTGAATTCATCTTGAACTCTAAGAAGAGTTGGGAACATTGCAAAATTAAAATCAGCCTGGGCCGACAGCTCTATTGTGAAATATTTCCCCTTCAAATGAACTCTCCATTTGCACATTTAAGGTTAGGTGCGCTTGCACTATGGGAAACATTCCTAAAATGGCACAAGAAAATGCTTTGTGGGTCTGTGCTTATGCATTGAAGATGCAAGACTAACAGTTTCACATGTTTTCTGTTCTGACCTCTTCTTAAATACGAATTCTAAAGAGAGCAAACCTCTCCTAGCAGAACTACAAATCGACTTCCAATGCTGTTCATATTTATGACTCTGGCCTTAAACTTCCAATTTTGCAGTGGTTAAGGATAGTCATTCTTCCACCTGGCTCACTCAGTTTATAGAAGGTTAAATCACATAGCCATGGTAGTTTTTCATAAAGTGAAATTGTTCTGATAAGGGGGTAGGTAATACAAGTCCTCCATTGTTTTATCTGCTTACTGGACCTAGGAGTAGCATCAATTTTGTGCATTGTGAAAATTTCCAAGCTTTAAAATTTGTTGCAGTAACCTTCATATCCACATACTTAATGTTACAGTGCAACATATCTAGGAGAACCAGTTAATAAAATGGTCAAGTGAACGGACATACAGTTTTTAAAGCTGCATTACAGACATTTTACATAGTAGTTTACATATTTTTTTTTGTTATTTTGTTTGCTTTGCTCACTCGGATGGAAAACTGAACGTTTGTAAATGCCATTTCCTTCCTGGCAGTTATAATTCGCAAGATTATAACATTTCCTATTAAGAAATATATGAACCTAAAAAGGAGACTGGTTTTAGTAGGATCGGTCTGGTCTGCTTTCTGTTTGACAAAGATCAAACTGGTACTTTTGTGTTGTTCTAGAACCAAATAATTGGTTGTGGTGCCCATCTACCGCATAAGAAAACGAGTAGCAGCCCCACTCCCCATGAGAAAGAATACTTGTATTACGTATTCTTTGCAACATAGGAATAAAATATAGTACTGGACGGAAAAGGGACTGGTACAATGGTACCCAGTGCACTGGAATTGTATCATTTTTGTATTTATTTTATTAGACTGAGCATGCCACACACAGCACTTCTAAGTTAACATCCTACATAATAAACCACTTAAACACATTTTACAATTTACCCCTTGGGACTGGCTAATGTTTTTATAATTCTGTTAATGAAGCACTCATCGCGACTGACATTACAGTGATTATGAAAGAATACCAAATTACCTATGCATCCAGCTTCATCTAGTTCAGCTTCAGGCCCCAGGATTTCCTTCCCTTCTGTTCCTTCTGAAAGATAAAATATCACAGAAGAATTAAAATGCATATTTTATGCTAATTTGACACAGTTAAACTATTGTTTAGTACAGAATATGAAGAATACTTCGACCTGCTTTAAGAAGATTTGTATCTCAAGTAGTTTAGTCAAGTATTTGCAAAATTTTATTTTAGTAATGTTTAAATAAGTTTGATAAATAGGTTAGTGAAGGATCTTTTTTTCCTGAGTCAAGGTCAGTTACGTGATCACCCTAAAGTGAGTGAGCGTGGCCATGCGCACTGTCAAATGGGAACCGTTGGTGGTCATAGTGACTCCATAACTAATGCCAATATGTCAATTAAGAAAAAAACTGAGGGGAATTCTACTAATGTAGCAATGGGTTTGACCCCACCTGACGGGATTTGTTTAACACTATGTAGAACCCAAATGCGCACAAGGAGAAATCTAAAAAGGAGACCAACCCCTCAAACGGAGGATACCAAGGGCTTCCGCAGGCACCAGGTTCAAATCCAGGATCTTTGGACAAGGTCATACCTTAAGCGTAGAGCAAAGAAAAAGGCACCAAATTATATCCCCCTCCATTCGACAACACTGTAGGTATCGTGAGTATGCCTGGACCATCTTTCAATCAAATACCTAATTACACAATATTTCAAGTGATATGAGGAGTTCGGAGGCCTGTATCACTTTTGAAAAGTACAGCAGGCCTGGTTTAGTAGGCTTTTTTTTTTTTTTTAATCACTGTTTTTTGGGGGAAGTTAGATTTCAAAAAGGTTGTGATGACATTTGAAAAGCCCAGGTCGGAATGGAAGGGCCCCTACAGGGCATACAATTTTCTACACCCTTTTGTTTCCCCGATGTTCTACTAGTCTGTGGCCACCCACACACCACCGTAAGGACCCTCACTGCGGATATTAATACATAACAGAAGACATCCTAGAAACACTAGATGATGCTTCTCAGAAGATTGTACTCCTCTTCAGTATCACAGGCATAATAGAAGGAGCATCTGCAATACAAAAAGATTGCTCTTCTGTGATGTTGAAAGCACCAAAGTGGAAGAAATATACAGATACTTTAGGGTTAATGCAGCCAAAATAGGGCACATTAAATACTAAAACAAAGTCACATTATAATTCTGATCAGGCAGAAAAAGGGCATCCTTGTTTTAATTGGGCAACCTGTAAGCAATACCTGATAAGGATGTCATTAATGGTAGGACTGAATGCACATCTTATTCTAGAATAAGAAAAAAGTAATTTACCTCACATTCAATATAAATTCAAATGGCATGCATCATCCGCCCCGCCCCCATTAGTCTACTAGTTTGGTTCAATATTTTTTTTAGATTTTCTTTTACTAAAAAGTTGATGTTGTGGCTGTGAGCCATCTGTGCATCTGAAAAGAAACTGTCATTTGATAGTTATGAAACAAAGTGGCCATTGCCTTATGTCCCCTTCAGATTATAGCTTCATGCATAATCTTTATAAAATGTGCATCACTGCAAAAGTAATATTTTATTTTCCAAAATCCTCACAGAGATCTGCATCAGACAAGTAGTTCTTGACATACTAACCCCCCCCCCCCTCCCCACTCCAAGGAGAATCATCTCAAAACGCTGCATCTAGCAGATGGAAATACAGGGAGGGAGCAAATCCCATAAGATCTTACCTCCACAAATCAAAGCGACAGAAAAACGCCTAAGAAAGTGAACAAAATGCGCCACAAGTCCATTTTTTTGTTGTTGCAGAAAATCGAATTAGCCAGAAGCCAGTGCTCGGGATCTTCCCTCCAAAGAGAGGAATGTATTAAATGACTGACGCTGTGATGCATTCTTGGCCTGTGGAATACTTAAAATACTTAAAGGATCAAAGTTAAAATTCAATGGTACATAATTTACACCTTCTCCCTTCTCTTTTATAACAAAATTATAGTGGGCTTTTTTGGCTCCTTGTATTTTAGAGTTAATCCCCGCCCAAGCTCGTAAATAAGAACTATTCCACGGTTATGTTCTTTTTTGTCACAGCCTGTAGTTATAGCTCATTTGTATGCGACTATAAGCTACAAGACATACTTGTAATTCCAGCGAAGCGTAGTTAACTGAAATATTAAGTCTTTCAGGGTTAAGGGACTGTTTAGGTATACTAATTGCCATCCATTGGTCTTGCAAGAACGGCGGTTGTTGGCATATTGTAATGTTTCCACTACTTAATGTTTGGACATGTTGTATAAAGTCTTCACGTTCTTTGTAGAGCTATTGCTACTTGTGTGGTTCAGAATGGTTGATCGGAACATTGTTGCCAAAGCGTTAAACCAATGCCCACAACATAACCACCCCCTTAATTTGGGAACTTCAGTTGATTTCTTGATTTACAACCCTGGCATAATCTGTGTTTATGTACAGTATTGATGTATTCATATTTTGCATTTTTCTGGCAACTTAGCAGTCTCTAAGGCACTAGTAGTTTTAAATACAACATGGCAAATTGTCAAAAGTTGAAGGTTGAATTCCCACTGAAGTCTGGAATAGATTATCCACTCCTATTTTGTTACATGGTGCGGTGTTGTCCTTTTGTATGCGGTCAGGGCCGGACTGGGAACTCAAAGCAGCCCTGGCAATTTTGTCGGACCAGCCCCTGGGGGGGCAGATGATGCAAGTGTGGGGCACTGCTGCGTTTGGTACTGGGGGCCGATATTGCAGCACCACTGCCAAACCGGCCCCCAACCCTTTCAGCCTCCCGGGGCAATACTTGATGCTCGCTATGGCCAGTACTGCCCTCTATGCTCCAAAACCCGACAGGAAAATGTTGAATGGAAAAAAGGAGCAGTCAGGAGAGGTTTGTTGCAAAGGTGTTAAAGGCAGAGGCTACTGCTGGCACCTCTGCTGTCATTTCTAGCTCCCCACCGGTTAATTTCAGCTAGCACAGCGGGTGCTTTAGGAAAGACAGAGGAAAGAGGAAATGCAAAAGGAGAGCGAGATGAGAGAAGAAAGGGTGCGATTCTGGGCTTGAACATTTTTGCCAGGGCTGCTTATGGCTTCCAGTCCGGCTCTGGTAACAAACGGCAGTCTACTAAATTTTCTTTTAACATACATTGTATCTAGTTTGGAATTAAAAGAGGGTTCACATATAGAAGGCAAGTTGATAAATTAACATGTGAGCCTTCCAGATAGCTTTAACTAGTGTGTAAGTGAGGGAAAGGCTAGAGTTACCCACCTCGGAATGGGCGGGTTAGAAGGGGGACGATTAGCAAACAAAGGGTAACTAGGGAACATTTAGAGATTTATACCTAAAACATGCAGAATAGAACACACCATGGAAAACATTAAACTTGGTCTTCAAGGATATTTCACTTTGTAGGCCCAACTGTGTCCTTGTCACTTCCTAGAAAATTCTCAACAAATTATTCAGGAATCCATAGGAGCAGATGTCTAGTCATGGCCATTTGAGACAGTTGGGTTAACTACCAATAGTAGTTACGGATTAGTCCAAGAGTGACATCTTGAAGGTCGACTACTACCTACAGATGAGTTGTACAAAGACCGTCTGTTTTTCAATAGTGGGATAATCAAGCATACTGCTTGGGTGATCCTTTTCAAATCCCACTGTTAAAGATTTATTGGCTGCCTTACTACAAGGTACACCTGAAGATCTTTTTAATCTCCGTGTATAGCTGATTTTGAAAACTTTCTATTGTGGGACAAATCCAAAAGGCATGCCAATGTGACCCTTTCCGATCACATCCCCTTCAAAACTTTCCCAAGTGCACCACGTGTCAAAGCATCATCTCAGCTAAAATCTATAAACCACTTACCAGTGGGTTTCAAGCCATGAGTTGGAGCAGGTCACTTCATGCATCAATCTGAACTATTAGAACTATTCCTCCTCCTCAAAGCCTTTTTAAATTTCTTCTTTGAATCTAGGCCTCATTTTTTTTTAAGTACTTCCATCTCGGTGGCCTGGATGCCAGTTTAGAAATCTAGAGATACCATGCGTTTTAATTTTTTTATCTGGTCTATCAATGTTAGTATGGGATTTGAGGCTTCTGCATTCCCATCATCTTTCAGCCGAAGGTTATGAATATTTTGTAGGTAATTATAGAAAGGTTTATGGTGGATGCTGCCCAAATTTTTATTGAGATGCTCAAATGTAATTAGTTACTCTTAAAAATTGCAAAAGATATGCTTACCTAGAATGATGCAAATCTATGCTGCCCAGAGCTTTTTTTCCCAGGGAGCTGGGGTGCACTGAAAAGCTCAATTTCAAGGATGAAGAAAATCCCCTATATATGCAGATGCTGTCAACAATGAGGGTACAGGGAGTTTAAGATAGTGCCAAGCCTCTCTAAATGTACGTATTTTGTATTGGACTGTCCCAATTCAGTGACTCCCACAGTTAACATTTTAAAGGGTTCCCTTTCCAAACCTAGGGTGATCCACGTGTTGGGCCTGTTGAGCAAGAGGAACCATTTTTAAATGTTCCTTTAGTTTGCAAGCACAAACATTAACTCCAAAGTTGTACATAAAAAAAGTACTTCAGCATAATAAGATTCGCTCAGTTGGTGCAATTTCTATTACAGCGATGCGAATACATTTACCTCTCAAATAGTTAATACATTTTTAAATCAATCAATCAATCAATCAGGGGTTTGTTAAAGCGCGACTACTCACCCGTAAGGGTCTCAAGGCGCTAGGGGGGGGGGGGGGGTGCAGGTTCCATCCATCAAGGAGGGAGTCTGTCGAAGAGCCAGGTTTTGAGGTTTCTTGCAAAGATGGGGAGCGATGTTGTCTGTCTGAGGTGGAGCGGAAGGGCGTTCCATGCTTTGGCCGCGAGGAAGGAGAAGGAGCGGCCTCCCGATCTGGTCTTTCTGGTGCGGGGGACCACGGCGTAGGAGAGCTGGGCTGATCGTAGGATCCTTTGGGGTGCGTGGAATTTGAGTCGGCTGTTCAGGTATGCTGGTCCGGTGCCGTGGAGGGCCTTGTGTGCGTGGGTGAGCATCTTGAAGGTGATTCTCGCCTCGACAGGGAGCCAGTGGAGTGTGCGTAGGTGCTGGGAGATGTGGCAGTGTTTTGGCAGGTTGAGGACCAGTCTTGCGGCGGTGTTCTGGATGTTCTGTAGCTTGCGGGTGAGGTTTTTGTTTATTCCGGCGTAGAGTGCGTTGCCGTAGTCGAGTCTGCTGGTGACCAGGGCGTGAGTGACGGTCTTTCGGTGTTCGAGGGGATCCATTTGAAGGTCTTACGAAGGAGGCGGAGGGTGTGGAAGCAGGAAGACGAGACAGAGTTGATCTGGCGGTCCATTTTGAGCTCGGAGTCCAGGATGATTCCCAGGTTGCGTGCGTGGTCCGTGGGGGTTGGCGGGTTTCCGAGGGTGGGGGGCCACCAGGTGTCGCTCCAGGCATCGGGGTTTGGGCCCATGATGAGTACTTCTGTTTTGTTGGTGTTTAGTTGTAGGCAGCTGTTTTTCATCCATTTGGCGACGGCTTCCATGCCTTCTCGAAAGTTGCGTCTGGCGGTGTTGGGCTCGTTGGATAGGGAGAGGATGAGCTGGGTGTCGTCTGCGTATGACACGATGTTGAGTCCGTAGGTTCTGACGATGGGGGCGAGTGGAGCCATGTAGACGTTGAAGAGCGTCGGGCTGAGGGAGGAACCCTGGGGGACTCCGCAGGTGGTAGGTGTGGGGTCCGAGAGGAAAGGGGGAGTCTGACCCGCTGCGTCCTGCCGGAGAGGAAGGAGCGGATCCAGTCGAGGGCCTTGTCCTGGATTCCTGCGTCGTAGAGTCTGCGTATTAGGGTGAGGTGGGAGACTGTGTCGAACGCCGTTGATAGGTCGAGGAGGATGAGGGCTACTGTTTCTCCTTTGTCCAGTAGGGTGCGGATGTCGTCTGTTGCGGCGAGGAGGGCGGTTTCCGTACTGTGGTTAAAAGGTAAACTATTAAAAAGTGCAAAATGTGTGGAACTATTTTTTAGTACTCGTCTGCCACTTGAACACTACTTAAATATTCCCACGTGCTATTTCTAACTCTTTAATAAGCATACTGTTAAAGTTGGTTCAATGTACTGTTCTAAATGAGATAAAATAGTAAAAGATCGAATTTACCTAGCACAAAGTGCTAAGTAGATACTGACAATCTTTTACCTCTTTCAATGCATAGTCTTGCGATATCCCTATTAAACAGTACCCAGATCATCTGGAATTTCCCGATTAGGCACACCTGCTTACAATGTACTTCATTATTGGTCTCCATATTTTCACTTTAACGGTCTCTTCAGATTTCTGCAGCTGAGCCATAACAGACTTAGGCCCGCACTACGAGCCTGGTGGAGTGGCATCGCTCTTGGGGGTATGGAGGGATAACACTCCTCCAGGCCACCAGTTTCATGTTGATCCCACACCCAAGATTATTAGTGTGTATGAACACCAGGTGCCATTTCAGAATGTGTGGCTTTGCACCTGGTAAAAGTGCTGCTCAATGGGGAAAAGGACTGAGGGGCCACAGGGTTAGCATACAATGCCAACCTCTTGCCCTCCCCTGAGATGGCCTCCTAAAGCCCCTCCTCCCCACCCTCCTTCAAAGCACCTCAGTTCAGATCTGCCACATGCTCAGAGCAGGCGATAAATCTCACCAGATATGTCCTCGGAATTGGGGATACAGATGCAGATAGAAACTCTGTATACTGGTGTCCACATGCGTTTGTCCCAAGAATGGGAAATAATCGTGATGGGCAGATTTAGTCCACCAGATACCTGCTGGAACAGTTATTTCCATCTCCGGTATCTTTGAATTAATTCTGGCCATTTCATAATTCGGCGCTTAGTTAAAAGGGATCATAAAAAAAAAAACTAGGCTGTGTATTGCCTAGGGAATTGCTGGGGATTCAGCCATGTCCCAGTACATAGACATCCTTCCTTCAGGCTCAATATCGATACCAAGATTATGCAAAACTGCCAAGGTGATTTCAAACACTTCTAACCTAGGTCAGCTCCACAGAATATGCTCCCAAGCCCTTGGGTGAAGGCCACAACGAAAGCAGGCCAAAGAAACCCAGCACTCCCTTCTTATGTAATCTTTCAGGGGTATGATAAAGTCGTAATAAGGAACCAAACTGAACAGTGCTCAGTTTGGCAGGTAAGGCAATTTTGTGTATTATGCTAGAGTGTTAAATGCCGCTCCTCATTAGATATCTTCACATGAACCTTCATCTTCCGCTTATTTAATGTGCTTTTACAATGCCCATTAAAATAAGCTATGCTATTCTCTTTTCTCCAAGATAATGCCCTGGTATCGGCTGGAAAAGTGAAACTAATTTAGACATTCTCCCTTATGTTTCTCATTCCCCAATTTTTTTTAACTGTAAATATTTTTGGGAAAGAAGCTACAGTGATGCGATTTCCTTAGAGCTCTTTGATAACAATTGTATTAAGATGTCTTATTTTCGATATTTGTATTAATTCTACAACCACTCCCTTCCAGCCAGATCTCGAACACTGTCCGTGATCCCCGTGGGAAGTCCATTTTTCCACAATGGGACTTGACTACCAGCCTTGCTCATTTTGAAAACTGGCAAAGGGGTCACAATGACTCGAAATCATACCTTATCAAACTAGTTTGGGCTCTGGAATGCTGCAAGATAGAAGGGATATGCATCTTAGTCATTTGATAAATTACTGCATAATAGTCCAACCCCTATGCCATTGAAAAAAACTAGCGTTTAAGTATTGCATGGCAGCACAAAAAACCTGTCTCGGAAGGCCCAGCCTTACTGTGGTTTTTGTCCATTGACTTTCAGCTCAAAGAAAAACAATAACAAAAAAATATAATAAAAAATATTTATCATCAGTTGGTCCAGCCCACAAGATTATGTGGACAACTGCTCTGGAAGTGGTTTTCTATTTTTTCCGATAGGACACAATTTAATTTCTATAGATTCTGTGTGAGACAACTATAACCTCTAGGTAGGTCACTAGTTTAAAGTAATCGTGCCCGTCCAGGTATTATGCCAATATTTCCTCAAAATCGTTCGGAATAATAAGTTTTGTTTTTGTTGAATTCATTTTGTAATAACCAGAGATCACAGACTACGACTCTTCAATGATATTAAAAACATGTTTCAGATTTCCCTTTTATGGGTGTAAGTAGATGGCTGAGTCATCACTGTAAAAACCGATTTTAGAGCCTCCTTTCAGTTCTGAGCCCTTCCCAAGTCTCGGGTGCCAGCAATCTGCTATAAAAAAGGTTTGATATAAGAATTCAACAGAATTTTGTAGTCCGAGCGTTAGAAATGGGATTTCTGGTTGGCTGAGGTATTCACCCAGGCCAGGCAGGAACCACCACTCCTGTCAAGGTAAGCTAGATACACACAAAGATAACCTGTGCTCACCCCCTGGTAGCTTGGCACAGAGCAGTCAAGCTTATCTAAAGAGGCAATGTGTAAAGTATTTGTGCAACACACAGTAACACAATAAATACACCAGACTCCACACAGGTTAATAAAAATATACTATAAACAAAACAAGACCAAAACTACAAAAATCCAAAGTTTAGAAGTTGAGATATCGAATTTTAAAGTAATAAATGCAGTAAAATTGTTTAGAACCAAGTAGTGCTAAAAAGGTTACTTTAGATCGCACTGGACAGGAGCAAAATCAAAGTTCGGGCTGACCTCGATTGAGCACCGGCTGGCTACAGGACCCACCCAGGTCCGGTAACAAAGTACCTTTCCTGGTCGCAGACAACAAGATGCGTCCATCTTCTCCAAGATCTTCTCCACGAAGTGAAGGCAATGTGTCAGTTCTGAAGATGGGTGCCAGGGTTGAGGCGCGTTGAGCGATGTGCTGGATTTTGCCACACAGCCAAGGGGATGCGTCGATCTAACCAAGCTGCAGCAGCGGCGATCTGCTGTCCGATGCGATGATCTCTGGAAGCAAAGAGTGGGTTCAGTTACGATGCGCCGATTTTACTCCCGCAACCGGGTCAATGCACCGGTTCTCTTACACACAGATAGGAGATGCCTCGAAATCTGTGTTGCAACTATCTGGGCCACTTCCAGTGAGCTAGGCACAGGAGCCGGGGTAGAGACTGATACCCCAGAGTCTCAAGTAGCAGGAGACAAGCCAACAAGTTCTAGGAGATCATTTTGAGGGAAGGCAGAGTCCAGCTGTTCTTCAGCAAAGTCAGAGAAGCAGGCAGCAGGCTAATAAACATAAAAGCAGGCCTTCCAGATCAGCAGTCCAGTTCAGTCCTTTAAGCGGCATAGCAGTTCTTCTGGCAGAGCTTCAGTTACAAGTCCAGTAGTATCAGATTTTAGGTGGTCAGAATCCCAGTACTTATACTCAAAAGTGCCTTTGATGTGGGGGGTGACTTCAGAGAGCTGCTTAGAAGTGCACAAGTATCCTTTTCAACCCAGTCCTGTCTGCCATGCTGTCTGGGTGGTAGGCAGTCCTTTGCGTGGGGACAGGACACTGCCTATTCAATTGGTGTTAACCCGTTCCAACCACCCATCCTGCCCATGCAAGGCCATCAGAATGCAGATTTATGTAGGTGCGTATTAAGAGACCTATCCTTCCTGTGTTGCAGCTGTCTAGAGGGAATGCACAAAGTGTAGCTTTCACCAACCACAGATGTGCACACAAAGCAGTAAGTACAGAGAACTGTCCTCTTTCTAAAAGTGACATTTCTAAAACAGTAATTTTAAATCCAACTTTACAGGTAAGGAGGATTTATCATTACCATTCTAAACATGAAAAAGCTACTTCGCTCTCATCAGGAATTACAGCTTAAAAGTATATTAAGGATTTGCCAATGCTAGCCTATGAGAGGAGTAGGCCTCACAGTAGTGAAGAACGAAATAGGCTGTCACTACTGGGACATGTAAAACAAGGGTGCATGTCCTTCCTTTTACTTACAAAGCACCCTGCCCTTAGGGTCACTTAGGGCCTACCTTAGGGGTGCCTTATATGTAATAAAAGGGGAGTTAGAGGCTTGGCAATAAGTTTTAAATGCCAAGTCGAAGTGGCAGTAAACTTCAGATACTGCAGTGGCAGGCCAGAGACAGGTTTGAAAGGCTACTTATGTGGGTGGCACAATGAGTGCTGGAGGCCCACTAGTAGCATTTGAAGTACAGGCCCTGGGTATATGGTATACCACTTTACAAGAGACTGACCAATACAACAAATATACCAATCAGGTATACACCAAAGTCATCATGTTTAGGGGAGAAGCACATGCACTTTAGCACTGGTTAGCAGTGGTAAAGTGTTCGGAGATTTAAGATTCCCTCAGGGTGATATGAATGAAAACTAAGTTTTGGAACAAGGTTTTAACCACAGGTCTTACCGTAGTTCATTCAGGAGATGGACAGAACCACCCGCTGTCCCATTCACAATGCAACTGGGGGTCTTCCATACTTACTGCTCTGTTATTTCAGCCATCAATTCAGAAGCATTATTGCGTAATAATGGAAAGAAGAACCTTAGAGATATAGTCCTCCAGTCTAGACTCTGTTGGAGACACTAGTGGTGAAAATAGGTATAAACAATACAGAAACACTCAACCTTCTCATTGCATTTTCTAATATCCTCTTATCGGAGTGGACTATCATTTTCACTCTGCACTTGTTTACACTTAGCTGACCATGCCAGTAGGATTCAACCTAGTAATCTGCAAACCTTTTTTGCAGCACTATGAACATAAGTTACTTACCTGTAAACTGTGGTTCTCCAGTATTTGTATCTTTCATAGATTCACATGCTTGAATCCTTCCCCGAAGTGGGAGTCCCCCGGTACATAATAAGCAGTAAGTAATTACTCTACATTAAAGTTAATAGAGAAAAAACATTCACTTTAATATCTCGTCCCAGTCATTAAGTATGGTCCAAACTTCAGCCAATCAGGTGACAGCACCCTCTAGAACCCTCTCCACAGAGGCTCCAGGCTCTCAGATTTTCGAGCACAAGTGTAGCAAAAACCTATAAATAAGCCAGGGGAGCCTCTATGGGAAGGAGGGTGGGTCGCATGTGAATCTATGAAAAATACCAATACTGGAGAACCACAGTTTACAGGTAAGTAACTTATTTTCTTCTCCAGTATTGGGGTATCTTTCATAGATTCACATGCTTGAATCTGAATAGATAGTTGTAACGTAAGTATGTATGCCTTTACACAATGTACAGAATTGTAGACATCAAGAGTATAGTGAATACCTATACCACTTATTCACATACGTATATCCATAATAAAAAACATATATATATACACACACACACACACACACACACACACGTATTTACCCATGTACACCTGTATATAAAAATGCATCTACATACATTAGTATCCGACAATGCATATGCACAAAATAACAGTGACATCAACTATATGACAATTGTCCAACATAAAGGCAGGTGGGAAGAATAGAGGCTCACCTTACTGCAAAAGATTACGTAGCACCGCCTGTCCCACAGCTGTATCAGTATTACTTGCAGCTTCTAGACAGTAATGCTTGGTGAAAGTGTGCCTGCTGGACCAGGTTGCTGCTCTGCAAATCTGTTGAATAGGCACACCAGCAAAGAGAGCAGTTGAAGAGGAGACTGCTCTCGTAGAGTGAGCTTTGTTGAAAGTAGTGGTTTGCCTACTGGTTGATGGCAAAATTGGATTGCAGACTATATCCAACATGCTATAGTTCGTTTAGTGACAGGATGTCCGTTTCTTATTGTTCCATAAGCCACAAAAAGTTGATCAGCCTTACGCATGAAGGCTGTTTTCTGCAAGTAGAATTTTATACACCTTTTTAGATCCAGGGAATGCAAGATCTTTCCGCTGGTGACTGTGGATTTGGAAAGAAAGTTTCAAAATGACTGGTTCGTTTAAGTGAAAATCCGATGGGACCTTGGGTATAAAGGTAGGATTTGTACGAAGTATAACAGAGTCTGTAGTGAACTGGAGGAACGGATGAAGAGTAGTGAAAGCCTGTATGCCGCTTACTCGTCTGGTCAGTAGAAGAGCCGTTTTCCATGTAATGTAGTTTAAGTCAGCCCTATGAATAGATTCAAATGGGGCCTTCATAAGCTGCATTAGAACAATGTTAAGATGCCAAGACTGAGGTGGACGCCTAATTGGAGGGAACATTCTAAACAATCCTTTAAGAAATTGTTTTATTATTCTTGAAGACCAAAGCGACCGTGACCCATTCTGCCGCCGAAACCTGGAAACCGCGGCAAGGAATACTTTAATAGAAGAATGAGAAAAGCCAGATTTAGCCAGCTGTAACTCTCCAAATAAAGCTGTAGGAAAAAGGGCAGTAATTGCTCCGGTGAAGACTGAATAGGGTGCACCTCCGAACTTGCACACCAATGGCAGAATCTCTTCCACTTGAGATTGTAAGTCTTGATAGTGGAAGGAGCCCTAGCGTTTGCCAGGACTTCCCGACAATCAGCCGGTATTACTAGGTCGGCGAACTCAGTGTTCAGGAGCCAAGCTGCTAATCTCAGATGTTGGGTCCGGATGGCAGACCTGGACGCAATCGATTGTCAGTAGGTTCTGTAATGGGCATAACAACCTGGGTTTGTACTCTGATAGAATCAGAAGCTCCGTGAACCAGAACTGGCGAGGCCATCTGGGAGCTATGAGAAGTACTCGGCAGGGTTCCTTTCTCATCTTCCGAAGTACCCTTGGGACTAAAGGAATTGGAGGAAAAGCGTAGGCATAAATCTTTGACCAGTTTATCGAAAACGCATTCCCGTACGATCCCGTTGGGGTAGCCAACTGGCGAAGAATTGGCATTTGCGGTTCAGACTAGTCGCAAATAGATCTAACCTCGGTTTGCCCCACAACCGAAAGATGTGATCCAGCGTTGGTAGGTAGAGTTCCCATTCGTGGTTGGTTGTAATCTACCTGCTCAAGGAATCCGCCAGGATGTTGACCACTCCTGGAACATGTTCTGCTGTTAGTGTTATCTGTTGATGAATTGTCCAATCCCAGATTTGCTGGGCCTGTAGGGATAGCATAGCTGATCTTTTCCCTCCTTGTTTGTTTAAATAGTGCATGCTTGTTGTGTTGTCTGTTCGAATTAACACTGAAGCTCCTGATATTATTGAGCGAAAAGATTTTAGAGCCAGGAAAATTGCTCTCAACTCTAGAAGATTTCTGTGTAAAGTTCGTTGGTAGCTGTCCCAGCTTCCTTTCACTGTCAGCCCCTCCAGATGTGCTCCCCACCCCTCGAGGGATGCATCGGTTGTTATTATGTAAGCTGGCGAATCCACTAGGAACAATAGGCCTGCAGCTATGTTCGGGATGCGAGTCTACCACTGGAACACTTTTTTCATTCGACGAGTTATCCTGATAATGTCGAAGGACCCTGAAATTTGCAGCCATTGAATGCCCAATTCCTCTTGCAGGGGTCTCATCCGCAAACAAGAGTTGGGGACGAGGGGAATGCAGGAGGACAACATTCCCAGAAGCGATTTGTACTTGCGGACTGAAGTGAACTTTGTAAGAAGTAAAGCTGCCAACTTGCGAATCTTTTGTTGTCTTTCCTGTGAGGCAAAAGCCTTTGCCTGATGAGTGTCCAATGTTGCCCCTAAGAATGTTTTCACCTTTGAGGGGATTAACTGAGACTTTGGAAAATTTATTGAAAGACCCAAGGATTGGAAGAGAGACATTCTGGAGTATGAGTGCTTGTCACTGAAAAAGATTTTGCCTTTATGAGGCAATCGTCCAAATAAGGGAAGATTTGAATTCCTGTTTGACGTAGATGAGCCGCCACCGATGCTAGGACCTTGGTGAACACTCGGGGTGCAGAACGAAGGCCAAATGGAAGAACTCTGAATTGGAAATCCTTGCCGGCCACTCTGAAGCGCAAGGATTTCCTGTGCCTGGGGAGGATAGGGATATGAAAATAGGCGTCCTGAAGATCCAAGGTCACCATGAAATCTTCATTTATCAATTGAAGCACCTCCTGCAGTGATAACATCCGGAAGGATTTCTTTTTTAGATATTCGTTGAGACAATGAAGGTCCAAGATGGGACGCCACTCTCCCGATTTCTTTTCTTATGAGGAAAAACCTTGAATAGAACCCTGTTCCTCACTGTACATCTGTTACTACTTCGATCCCTCCCTTTAACATTCTTTATTTGCGACAAAAGCTCCTTTAGATGAGCAGGAGGGGGACCTCTGGGAGGGCAGTTTGGAGGAATCTTTACAAATTCCAAACTGTGATCGTTGGAAACTATATCTAAAACCCATCTGTCCGTTGTTATTGTTGACCACCTGGGAAGGAAAACGGAAATTCTTCCACCAACCTTGAGGGCATTGATGGGAACTGTGGCCGGCAGTGGGCGTTTGTCACTGCTTCTTGGAGTTCTCTACCTCTGAAGGCAGTCTTTCCTCTGTGTTTGTAGGAAGCGGCAGGAGGCTGTTTAAACGACTGTTGATTCTGTGATGAGGATGGTTACCTTGATTGACCCAGATATGGCTGGTACTGCTTGTACTGGCTGTAACCTCCCCGAAAAAAAGACGAACCATGTCCTCTTGCTCCACGAAAGGGCTGCTTCTTGAATTGTAGAGTGCCCAGAGCCTTCGCAGCATCTGTGTCCTTCTTGATGGTCTGAAGGGCTTCATCAATGTGTTGTCCAAATAAAGATTCACCGTCATAAGGCATGTCAATTATTTTCGTCTGCACTTCCTGTCTGAACGAAGTAGCCTTTACCCACCCCTCAGAACCGCAGCCCCAGCAAGCCGGCGGAATCCTGTGGAAGAAACATCCACTGCACAATCGATCTCAGATTAAATCCTTTCCCCCTCCTGTAGAATCTTAAGCGCCTCAGCCTTGGATTCCTCTGGTAGCATTTCAATAAAAGGCGAAATGTCTGACCACATTTGACGGTAGTATCTGCCTAGAATGGCAAGAGAGTTGGCCGCTCACAATAGTTGCCGCTATGGTAGAGAATTGTTTACCGAGGGAGTCGAGATGCCTTCCATCTCTATCCGGAGGGGCAGATAGTGGAGAAGCAGGATTTCTGGCAGGACGTTGGGCTGCCTGCGAGATCACAGAGTCCGGCTTAGGTTGCCCGATAAGACAGGCAGGCGAATTATCAGGAGCCTTATATTTTTTCTCCAATTTAGGTAAGACCGCCGGAATGGAGGCTGGTGTTCTCATTACTTTTAAGCCTTCTTGCGATATGAAATCTACTATGGGAATAGAGCAACCTTGTCTGTCTGTTCCTTGACATCATACAGGAAACAATCTGCCTGTTTAGTAACCATTGGAAGCTGAAATCTCCTAGCTGCTCTCTCCATAAGGGTATGGAAACCTCATATATCCTCAGGTGGTGAATCTATTGGAGGTGGCGTGGAAGGCGATGGTGTCTGGATCTGATAGTCATCCCATTAATTGGGAAGGGATATCTCATCTAACTCTCCCTCTTCTCTCTCGTCATCAGTGGTATGACCCTCCTGGTCCTGCTGATGTGTTGCTGTAGGCATTGGAGAAACCGGAGGAGAGGATCGAATTAGCAAAGAAGGCTGCGTAATAGGCATCTGTGGAGCGGAAGATGCTGGCTCTGAAGGAGGAAACCTGCGGTAGTAATACTCTACCATATGTTGTAAATTTGATACCAGAGAAACAGGCATTTGGATTGTTTGTTCTTTGCCTCTCCTGGTTGGTGACCTCAGGGTAAAAAACATAGTCCTCATCTTCATCCTCCTGGCATTTGATCAGAAGTTCAGATCGACTGCGAGCCGCCCTAAACATACCATCATCCTCCGATTCCTCTTCATTTGCTCCATAATCCAAAATTTCCTCTGGAGGACAGGGAGACACCTTGCTTGGAGAAGTGTGGATAGGCAAAATTATTTCCTGAGAAGGTCTTTTCTTAGATAGTAGTCCTGTATTGTCTTTAGAAGTAGTCAAATTAGTGGACGGTGTTAAGTAAACCACCGACAAGGAAGTCGTAGTTAAAGTTTATCGACATATCTTCCTTCGATGGTCTTGATGTCGACGAGGTTAGTCAACGAAGATCTGAATCCAAAGTCTTCGGCTCCGTCGACGAGGCAACCGTCGACAAGGACAGCGCTGACGAGGGAGACTTGTTCTTGAGAGCTGCCGACAGCGGCAACGGAGTTTCCGTCGACGAAGGTTTTCCTGAAAGGAGTCCTTTCTTTTCGATGAGGAAGACGAAGTTGTTGCCAATGACGGCCTCACCTTCACAGAGACTAACGTCGACGGAGAATATGCAGACGACAATCATCCTAGTCTGAGGAGAAGAGAACGTGGACAGAAGTCCTCGTCAACGAAGGTGTAGTCGACGGCTTCGTCGGTGGAACATCTTTTTTGTGAGGTAAAGTTGTCTCAGGAAGAGACCTTGACCCCTGCTTCATTTTTTTAAGAAGATTTTGAGGGCGTAGAGGGCACAGACGGACCCTTAAGAGAGGCAAGATCTTTAGAAGATGAAGGCTGATCTTCATGTTTTGAGGTGTGGTGATGCTTTTTCAACACCTTAACAGCCTTAGGAGATACAAGCTCCGCCTCACTAACCCTTTTCTTAGATGCTGTCGTTTTTAAAGAGGAATCACTCTCCTCATCAGATAAAGGATTGTCCTTATTTTTAAGCTTTTGTAGCCACATAAGCAGACGCCCTTCTCGATTTCTCAGGGTTTTTTGAGAGAAAGTCCTGCAGATTTTACAGTCTCTCACCTGGTGTTCAGGGTGAAGGGAGTAGATGCACTTCACGTGGGGATTATCAGAATGAAGTCTTGGTTTCCCACAAGAACCACAATGCCTGAAGAGAGATCTTTTAGAAGACATGTTGAACCGAAGTTCTGAAGAAATCCAGAAGGCCAAGAGAAAGTACTCAGCACAGCTCAAGGAGACTCCCTTCACACGTCATGCAGTAGAAAATCTGAGAGCCTGGAGCCTCTGTGAAGAGGGTTCTAGAGGGTGTTGTTGCCGGATTGGCTGAAGTTTGGACCATACCTAATGACTAGGATGAGATATTAAAGTGAACGGTTTTTCTCTATTCACTTTAATGTAGAGTAATTACTTACTGCTTATTATGTACCGTGGGACTCCCACTTCAACGACGGGGAATGATTCAAGCATGTCAATCTATGAAAGATACCCCAATACTGGAGAAGTTAAAGAGTCTCTGCCTCCAAACGTTTCTTCTACTTTTGTTTCAGCTGAGCTGTGTTATCTGGTGGGGCGTTTTGTTCACAAAGGCATGGGCGCTTTGCAATTTTTGCTGTTGCTTTTCCTCCTTCAGGAAATGTACTGTGTAAACCTGCAACCTAAAAATCACACGTTAAATATATTCCAGTAATATTCCTAGGGAAGAAGCATTAAACTGACCGACTGCCCCCATGGAAACTATCTTTATGGAAGAGGCCCGTTGTTGGTTCTGATTCTGCCTTGTTACCATTAACTGTTAATAAGTTTGATTTTGCTCAAAGATTGCTATACGGCACTTTTCTTAATGTATATGCAAAACACCTAGGAATGCAGTAATTTTGAACTCCTGTGTGATAACACAAATATGTTGAATACAGTTCTCTGAATTGTGTTACCCTTCTATTGCTTACCTGGGGAGTATTGAAAAATTTTACTAGTTAATATTGCATTTTGGAAGCATGTTTTCTAGTATCTTGTGAAACGTAAGCCACTCTGTTCAACAACACAGTATATATATTTTTCTGATGTGTGCTGGTACTCATCTAGAGAAGTGGAATCTCTCAGCTTCCATTTTGCTGTTGTACATAACTTTAGCCAAAGTTTCAAAAACTTTTGTCCTGAGGGTATCCTCATTCGGGATGTACAAATAAGGGTGTTCAACAAGAGTTACAGTTCCCAAGTTTCTGAACAGTGACTCACTATTTTAAGATTCCAAATAAAACTTCTCACTGAGACCATCTACCAGAGTTCCCAGTCTCACAGGAGAAATGTTCCCTAGAACTTGTTAACTTTATGATACGATCATGGTTGTGGTGTACATTGGCAGTAGTGCAGAACTAAAGACATTCCCTCTTAAAAGTATTTCTCTACTTTATTATTCAAGTTTGAGGTTCGTTATGAATGTTTCTGCAAGGTTTAATAGTTGTAAGAGCAAATTCATTAGACAGTCTATGCTACCATTAATAGAATTTCTAAAGCTAAGCAATTGTAGAACACCAAGGGCCACATTATTTCAGCGGCACACAACCCTGCCTTGTACTTCAATACTGATCAGGTGCACCAGATGCAGGCCAGAGTTCTGCTCCCATTACCAGGAAAAAGCACTTTGTCTATAGCACATGCATTAACGAACGAGTTACTTACCTTCGGTAACGATGTATCTGGTAGAGACACAGTCTAGCCGCAGATTCCTTAACGTAGAATATCCCAAGGCGTCAGACTGGATCCAGAAAATCTTCAGCAGTACCTCTGCACGCCGGGAGACGGTATCGCATGGCTCCGTCCTGATGTCGCCCACGGATAGGACGTCATGGAGCCATACAAGTCCCTCCCGGCACGCTGACGTCAGTTTTCTACTGTGAAGCTTTTCCGCGCCACAACGCGGAGCCACTACAAAAAACCGTGAGTGTGTGGGAACAGTGTGCTAAAAAAAAAAAGATCAAAAATCTTTGAAACAGCAATGACAAGAAATCATAACATGAGAAACATCACCATGTATATCAGTGAAAGAGTACTGATACTGTAAGGGACTGAAGTAGGAGAGCAGAGTACTCGCCCCTAGAAACAGTGTCGCAGAAACGAAGAGCCATGCCCTCCTATGAGGCAAAACTGCATTGGAGAGGAATGTCAAGGCAAACGATAGGCAGTCTGCAATCACAGAATGTAACTGTAAGGGCAACAGAACTGGAACAACACGACTCATGGTAATTAACCACGTCAGCAACAACAGAGAATGTGCCATAATACACCCCATAAATGACGTATCATCTGTGATCATCTGATAGAGTCATCTAGCCGCAGACTCCTGAACTTAGAATAGATACCAAAGCTATACCCCATTGGAGGAGGGTCTGCGACTGAAACCCACCAAGTTCCAAAGAGAACTCATCCGTCAATAATATTGACCAAAACACGGTGGGGACAGCAATGCCAGAGTGGCGGACACCAGACCCATTAAGCTCACTAAGGGAGCATTAACAAGGGGAGGCAAAGGCACCACAATCCGTCAGAGGACAGTACGAGACCGCTCTCTCGTCCAGACAGGGACGAAAGGGAATCATAACCAGAACGGCCAGTGCATAATGGAAGAAATTCTCAACTTCTGCAAGAAGTTAAACTGAGCTCAGGGTCCCATGGGTCTGCAAGAGACAAAGTCCCAGCAAAGGAACAAAACAGTATGACAGAGTCAGAGCATGCAAACGGAGCATGCACAACAGTGGATGTCAAAAATGACAAGTGAAGGGACAGATGTCATGATGCAGAGATATACATAGCCATGCCTACCAGGAGATAAATATACGTGGATGACAGGGATACACAGACAGTGTGGACCGTGAGAACTACATCACACATATGCAAAAGCCCAATGAAATGTAGCATCAACAGCACGTATGCGTCGGCAGAAAGACGGGTGCATCACCAGGTAGGCAACCGGCCAACCGTACCCAGAGGTACAATGGTTAATGGATACTGGCCAGGTCGGGCACACATGCAAGACTCGCTCCCATGAGTGAGAGGGGATCTGGGACAAAAACCTCAGATACCTCAGCAAGTAAAAGCAGTATGCTTGCCCTCTCGCTGTGTGTACATCTCACGACATATATACATATAGGCATATACATATATATGAAAATGTATTTATTGAAAGACATGGGGAACCCGAAGAGCGTGCCCTACATAATGTAGGAGGCCGCACAATTGTTACCAACGCCACCGATGTGAACCATAACGGGATAGAACAAATGTCAAGACACTTCAAAAGCAAGATCATCCTCCACGTCGGGGAAGGAACCCTGGTCACCCGCATGACAGATGGAGATACTGACCAACACACTAACGAGAAATGAGTTGGTAATACACATACATAGTCAGAAAAATGTATACATATCCATATACAGATACTGCAGAAATGGCAACGAGTATCCTGAAGGATACTTCCACTGATAACATCAGCAGGGACCAGGAACAGGAGTACCTGAGCTCCCGCGCGGCAAGGAGCAGAGGGATTAGGGCCCCTGCCTGGGAAGTGCATAGGGAAAAGGGCACAAGGCAACGTGCAGCAGTGACGTGTCAGGCATAGACTCTACTGCCCATAGGCAAAAACCAGACATGGTCTGAGCCGTGAGAGAAGACCCAAGCACGTCCCAACACCAGAGAATGAAGAGTAGACAATACCACAAGAATAGAACGCAGAGAACAATGGAGCAAGGTGTACCGCAGGCACCCCAAGACTGAACATACCCAGTGTGTACTCGCATATCGTGTCCGCACAGAACACGGAAAGAAACTGCTCCAGAGTGGAACAGGACAACACGACCACCAGGGACACCTGCCTACGTCTAAGACAGCCAACGTAGGCAAAAAGTATACAGCGAAAAGGTGAAAGAACACGCCGGGTTTCTGTCACACCTGGCTCACCCCAACAATACTCTGGAGAAGTCTGCATGCATAGAGGCAGAAGAGTGCTACGGACCAACCATAGACCACAACTCATAAGCCCTAGGAGAGAGCCACGCCAATCTCGTGGGTCTCACCAGAGGGGACGTCCTACAACAGTAGGAAGAACGACGAAGTGAGAAGCCTATAGTATGAGCCATAGGGCAATTCCCCAGAAGGACAGAAGATAACTATCCTAAGAAGACTCCGCGGGAGCCTTCGAAGCTTCCTGTGCAAGGAAGAGCGGCTATACAATAGCCAACGAATACCCCACATAGGGTGTCTTATCCCCATAAAAAGCCAGGGACACCTCGACTAGCTCGTAGACAGAGGACTCAAAAAGAAATGCAGAAACAGCTGGTTAGCTGTACCAAATAAGGGCAAAAACGTTCGCCCTGACGTTACTTGACGGGAGACGCTCCGACCACGATTGCCGACTTATTGAGGTTGTATATGGCACTTTGCCTCTAATATTGGGCCCACCTTATCCTGGTTGGACAGAGGTTTCAGCTCTACATAACTTCACCCCACATTCGTTTGTTTAACCTATGTGGAGGGTACTCCGCTTGCCCGATAAAATAGTGAAGTGGACGGGATTTACGATATCCCCTGCCGCCCAGATATGGTGTGGACAGATTGACGTCTTCCCCATGCAGTATCTAGCTATGCCCTGAAGAAGTCCATGTGTATGGACGAAACGCGTCGGCTGTTTAGTTCATCCTGATCGTTTTTAATACTTTGTGAATAAAAGAAGAACTTTAAAGAACATACCTTCGAACACGGATCTGATTTTTCCTTGTTTATGTTTTGGTGGTGCACCTTTGCTTTTGTTTGAAACTGTGATATTCCTGCTCTTGGATTGCACTGTGACAGATGGTGCGTTTACAGTGTGCACACAGATCTCTGGGTATTTCCAGTATAAATACACTACATAGGGATAGCGGGTCAGGTGCTGTTTTTCATAGGGTTCCACTGTCTAGGTTCGTCTTTTCCCTGATTAGCCGTACAGTCAGTCAGGCAAATAACGTCTTGAACCCATAGACGGATACCAGAAAAAACAGTGACAATACTGCAACCAAGCAAAAGTCCACAACAAAACCACAGGATTTATGGAAGCCCAGACATGAGACGTTGGACCGCTGAGTCAGCATGACTGTCAAAAAGGGTGACCCCCCCCCCAAAGGGCAAATCCCGAAGACGCTCCTGAACATTTGCAGGAAATGTGCCATCGCGCAGCCAGGCATGGCGACGCAGAGCAGCTGACCTGGCCATAGCCCGACCCACAGAATCAGTGGTGTCCATGGCCGACCGAATGGAAAACTGTCAGTTCCCAGCCATCATGAAGCAGCCGGTCCAGGTCAGCCCGAGAGCCCTCCGGAAGAGATGGAAGAAGACGCTCGACCGAGTCCCAAAGTGTAAAAGTAGCCCGTGCAAACACGCAAGACTTGTTCAAGGACCGAAGGGCCGAGCTGGTGGACGCAAAGACACGGCGGTCCCACGACTCCAACCAATGAGACTCCTTAGTGGGAGTTAGTAACGGAGGAGAGGAAGGTAGCGAGACTGAGGCTGCCTGGACTACCAGCCCTTGAGCCCTAGGATGGAGGGACAAACGGACCGGGTCATCTGAAGCCGGGCGATGTGCAATATCACGACCCACAGGGTCTCATGATGAGGGTCACGCCCAAGTCCCAAGAAGAATGTCATATAATGACCCGCCAAAAGGTAGCAAGGGCTCCACCTCCACGGCGCCCTCGTGGAATAGATCCAACAAGGGATCAGAAGGCAGAGAGACTGAGGGAGGCTGCATTTGTAAGATATCCGCAGCTTTACGAACCGCTCTCACAAACGCTGCACTAGCCTCCGTGGCCATTCTAGGTGGCGATAACCCATCTGTAGGGGACGGTTGCAGGTTAACCTGTCCACCAAAAGGCAGAGGCTCTGCAGCCCGAGTACGAACAAAAGCCTACAAGTGCCCCATGGGCACCTGCTCCAAGGAGCCTCGAAACAACCCTGGGGTGGTGAACCATCAGGAGCCTCATCCTCCTCCACCAACAGAGGAACAGCAGGGGACGGCACCGGCATCGAGACTGTCGCATCCACGTCGACGACCACCGAAGATGACTCGTCCGCCCGGCATCAACTCGACCTCCACCGAGATGGGAAACTGCGGTGAGGAACGGCGTTGACTCGGAGTCGAGCTCTGCGCTGCAGCCGCATCCGGCACAGGGATCCCCACAGGGCTGTGTGGTGATGCCACAGGAGGGCCGGACATCTGACTGGGATGCCCCTCCGGGCCGTGTTCCGACATGGCAATGACACCAGAGTCGGGGTACTCATTCGACGCTGAGGGCGAACCCGCCGGCGAAGTCCCAATCTGAGCCCCTACCCCCTCTGTGGGGCCCGAAGGCGCACCAGGGAGAGGTGACCCAAAGATGGCCTGTAAAGCCCGTGAATAGGCTTCCAACTGGGATCTAGTCACCCCAACACCAGGGAATGGTGGGTAGGTGGGGATCGAATCCTGAGAGCACGTATCCGGTGAAGACCGGGAGCAGCGGACCCCAGCGTCACGTTTATGTGAGGTCGACTACCTCCTAGACTTCTTCCTGTGCTTACCTGCGTCAGGCGAGCAACGTTCGCGGGAACGAGTCCGTGACCTGTCCCGAACAGAAGCCCCAGCCCGAGATGGAGACCGGCGATGCGAGGACTCCTAACGGGACATCCGGGCGGACAACAACTTCATCCGACGCTCCCGCAGGGACTTCGGCTTCAGCTGCCGGCAGGCGTCGCACTCCTCGGAGTCGTGGTGCTCTCCCAAGCACCACATGCAGATCGCGTGTGGATCCGTCGCCGACATCTGCCGCGTACAGGTCTCACACAAATTGAAGCCCTTAGGCATTGCACACTGTTCCCGGACGCTAAAAGGCGTCAATAAGACCGGAAAATAAAAACAGGCCAGAGGAACCGCTACTCCTGGATCCGCGTTGGTATGTGGAAAAAAAGGAAACTGACGTCAGCGCGCCGGGAGGGACTTATATGGCTCCATTGACGTCATATCCGTGGACGACGTCAGGTCGGAGCCATGCCACGCCGTTTCCCGGCGCGCAGAGGCACTGCTGAAGATTTTCCGGATCCAGTCTGACGCCTCGGGATATTCTAAGTTAAGGAATCTGCGGCTAGATGCATCTATCGGATAATTGCAATGGACACAGTACACCAGAGTTTCACTCACTGCTTTGTCTTTCTATGCAGGTGCCCCCATCCTTGAGGGAAAATACTGAAAGCCTTAAAGAGTGGATAAAGTCCCAAAGCAAAAACACCCACATAGGATGGGTTATTCAGGCACCCCCTCATCGTATAGTTCGCAATACCCCAACGCAGACACCAGCAGGGTGAAAGACTATCAGTCTCTGCAGGGGTGCCTTTGGTAGATGCCTCTGGATTCCCCACCACCCCCCAAGGGGGATGAGAGGTCGTCAAGATTGCAATAAGGGTTCCAGAGTAGCGTGCTACTTGCCGAAAAAGCACTTCAACACCCCATCTGGGGTAGCAACCACTATATAAATGCGAACCTTTCCCCTTCTATCCCGCCACTATCCTTCTCAATCCAAATAACTGACTAACATATCCACCACTCAAATTACTTTCATATTTCACTATACTAATTCACCACTAATCGTTTATTGGTTCCGGAGTAGCATGCAACTCGCCGAAAAGGCGCTCTACGCCTCGTCAGGGGTAGTAAGCGCTAAATAAATGCAATTACAATACAATATCCGCATGTATCTTCAATCAATCAATCACAGAATTTGTAGAGCGCACTACTTACCCGCGAGGGTCTCAAGGCGCTGGGGAGAGGGAAGGGGGGGTGTGCTGCTACTGGTCGAACAGCCAGGTCTTGAGTAGCCTCCTGAAGGTCAGCAGGTCTTGGGTCTGTCGTAGGCTTAGTGGAAGGGTGTTCCAGGTCTTGGCGGCGAGGTGTGAGAAGGATCTGCCGCCGGTGGTTGTTCTTCGAATGCGAGGGACGGTGGCGAGGGAGAGGTCGGCGGAGCGGAGCTGGCGGTTGGGGACGTAGAAGAAGAGTTGTCTGTTGAGGTAGGCTGGGCCAGTCTTGTGGAGTGCCTTGTGTGCGTGGATGAGGAGTTTGAAGGTGATCCTCCTGTCGACGGGGAGCCAGTGCAAGTTCCTCAGGTGGGGGGTGATGTGGCTGTGGCGTGGTACGTCGAGGATCAGGCGTGTGGAGGCGTTTTGTATGCGTTGCAGTCGCTTGATGAGCTTGGCCGGGGCTCCCGCATAGAGGGCGTTCCCATAGTCAAGTCTGCTACTGACGAGGGCCTGGGTGACTGTTCTTCTTGTATCTGTCGGGATCCACCTGTAGATCTTGCGAAGCATGCGGAGGGTGTTGAAGCAGGAGGAGGAGACTGCGTTGACTTGCTTGGCCATGGAGAGCGTTGAGTCGAGGATGACTCCCAGGTTGCGTGCGTGGTCGGTGGGTGTTGGGGCTGCTCCCAGCGTCGTTGGCCACCAGGAGTCGTCCCAGGCTGAGGGGTTGGAGCCGAGGATGAGGACCTCCGTCTTGTCCGTGTTCAGCTTTAGTCGGCTGATCTTCATCCAATCGGCGACGGCCTTCATTCCTTCATGGAGATTGGCTTTGGCGGCGAGGGGTCCTTGGTGAGGGAGCGGATCAGTTGAGTGTCGTCGGCGTAGGAGATAATGTTGAGGTCGTGCTGTCTGGCGATGCGTGCGAGCGGGGCCATGTAGATGTTGAACAGTGTTGGGCTGAGGGAAGATCCCTGGGGTACGCCGCAGATGATCTCGGAGGCTTCGGATCGGAAAGGTGGGAGGCAGACTCTCTGGGTTCTGCCGACGAGGAAGGAGGTGGTCTATTCCAGGGCCTTGTCTCGGATCCCTGCGTCGTGGAGGCGTGCGCGTAGAGTGCGGTGGCAGACAGTGTCGAAGGCGGCGGAGAGGTCCAGCAGGATGAGGGCTGCGGTCTTACCGTTGTCCAGCAGGGTCTGATATCTTCAGTCCCTTCATGCACTCTTCAGGAGATGTTTAAGTGTTGTTTCCCTTTACAGCACACTGAGGTTGGATAACATCAAACTTTAAAAGGGTTCCTCGAGGGCAACTAATTTAACTTTCATCTCCACAGTTCAAAATGGGTTATCTTTCTATATTATTTTGGGGTTTTAAAGGAAGAGGTTGTCTTAGGACCTAATGATTGTGTATAATTGCACTTTTGTTTTTAACATCTTATGCATTTTTGGCAATGTTCATCTGAAATGTTCTGGCTTTCCTTTGGAGGTTGTGCAGACTTCAGATTTTCCTTCTGAAGCTAGACGCCTGGCATCCATTTCCTACGAAGTACTCAATTGGTAGAGTCTCCTCAAAATGTCTAGCTAACAAACCCAGCTAGGTGCCATTTCGGAAGCCATCTGCCAGCCCCAGTTTTGATGACTTCAGCTTAACCTCCGCCAAACTGCACCCAAAGAAGAAGAATTATTGTGAGGCACACATCAATAAACTACTCCATGCCCATGCAAGAAAACGAAGATTGAGTATGTACATATTATGCATGGTTTTATCGCACATGCATCTTTCTTTCACTTTGAATGAATTTAGACTTCTTAATGCTGTACATAAAGAGATTTGCTTTGATAGGGCCCTGGTCAGGTCATATTTTTTCAAGTGTCCCTTGAGGTAAACTGGACCCTAAACAGAACTGCAGATTACCTGAACGAAATGGATGCAGGTTCCAAGTAGGAGATCATGGAGGCATACATACGGGGAGGCTAGTTATGGTCCAGAGGCTTCAATTTAAAGATTCATATAGATGCCCATTTTCGGCAAGTCTGACAAGTTGTTGATCTGCCCGGGAGGTACCGAAATCAGGCACACTCCAATAGTCAAGGATCAACACATCACAAGGATAATGGCCCTTGCGAGTGCTATTATATGCGTCGTGCACAACAATTCTATCGGAGGACAGTCAACTGTGATTCTTATGTTCACAGTTTTCCTCTTGCCCAGCTCTGCTGCATCCGACTCACCCTAAATGGGATTAAAACTGGATGCGCACTGACAGATTAGTGTTGGTCACAGAGAAATGCCATTAATACAGGACTACAGCAGACAACCACGATGCCCAACGATCTTGAAAATCTAAAATAATTTTAATTTAAAATTTCAACAGTAATGACAAGCTTTTGATGGTGATTACATGTACATTACTATAAAGGAGATAAACGTAGCCTATAATTTATCAATGCTATCGGCAGACTCAAAGGCCATCAGAAAGAGTGGTACAATTCGTTTAGAGTCAGGTAATGTGGACTTGGACAGAATCTTCACTTTATTTTTACCTTCTCACTACACTCCGAGAGAGCTGAAAAGGTCCTAAATGCGTAGATCGTAACTAGCAAAATGAGCTTTCTTGCATTTATTTCTAAGATCAGGAGATCTATTCAGGACATTAGTCACCATTCATGCACTACGGCACTACAAGTCTACAGAAAATCTGTCTTAATGATGAAAGATTCCCAGTAGTCAGCGCATTTGTACTGCTTCACATAAACCGAAATAAACATTCATAACCAAAGTATCAAGTTCAGAGAACACACAGTAAAACTTGTCCTCATACCCAATGCAAAGTAACAGGGCACCTCCATAAAGGGTTTAAATGCCCGATTTGTTATAACTGGAAGGGGTCATTAGGTTTATGCTAAGTTATGAGGTATATCCCGGGCTACGTTGCATAAGACCTCTTTTAAAAGGAAGTTGCATATGTTTATTTGTACCATGTAAACGCCCAGGTTTTGTGGCACATGGCTATCAAAAGACTCCGGGCAACCGCATAAATGAAAAAGCTACAAATAATGTTAACAAGCATTGGCAGAGCCAATAGGTCTCGCCTTTGGGACCTTATAAGTGGACTACTGGTAACATTCGCAAAAAAAGACACTAGAGCAGTAGAGACCTACCTTTCTAGGTAAAGAAAAGACAATCCAAGCATACGTAAATACAGACTGAAATGACACGACCTAATCCCAGAGTGCAAGGAAGGATATGGACCCCCTGTCCGAAAGCTGAAACACAGCAATAAACAGGGTTCAGTGGTGGGCCCCTCAGGCCTTTCTGCCCCGGTGCAACTGCTCCACCATTGAAAGCTACGTACCTGGCATTACCCCATACGTTCCACGGTTTCCGCCAAGCTGTAATGCAACTTATTTAACATACTGTTATCTCAAGATTAATAATGACTCATACTCAAAACTCCAAAAGCATGTCCTCTGGTGATGCCCAGAGTAAATTTCTAACTACACTGCTGATTGCAGATGGCACCCTTAAACTAGTGCCGCGGGGCATCACGGGGCATTCTATGAGGCCACAAGTTGTGACAAGCTATCTGCGTACTTTGAGGGAAGTCAGGGGGTATAGGTGGTCATCTGACAACATTCGTCAACACGTATGCACTGGTTTAGTGATGGGTACGGGGCCAGCACCCCTGCAGCAGCTGCTAGAACAGATCAGAATGTGTCTGCCAGGGGCTGCGAGCCAAGGCAGCGGCAGCAGCGTGCTGGGTGACCCCCAGCACAGGAGGTGGGGTGGGGGGGGAGGCGAGGGGGTGGGGAGAGCCTGAGGGGAGAGCAGAGAGTGAAGAGGTGTGGGGCAGGACGTAAGAGGGAGCGAGGAATGGCCAGAGAGAGAGAGAGAGGATGATGACACGTGAGGCGGAGGGAGGGAAGTGGGCGAAAAGTGAGGGAGGGAATCGAGGTGGACAAAAATCGCTGGAAAATAAAGGGGGCCAGGTAGGAAAGAAGGGGGGTGTCGTGTTTGAAAGGGGAGCGGGATAAGGAGGCTAAAAAGCAAAGGGCGAAGCCTAGAGGTGAGGAGGGAAGAAGGTGTGAGGGGCAGGGAGAAGCACGGAAGTTAAGTGAAGCAAGGAAGATAAAGGATCAAAGAGCAGTGGGAGAAGTAAGATGAAGGCGTAATTAGAAAGTGGAGGGGCAAAAGAGGCATGGAGAAACAGGAAGTAAGTTCAAGGAGTAGGGAGCATGGAAGCAAACTAAGGAAGAGGCAAGAACAGCTTAAATGCAGTCATGGGAGAGAAGGAAGGAACTAAGAAAGAGGGAAGTGGAAAAGCAGAGTGGAGAGATGGTGGAAAATAAGGGGAGAGAGGCAGAGTGTGGAAAGGGAGAAGATTAGTTTAAGTGGGGAGGGAAGAGATAGGAACTGGAGGCGAGATGGAGTAATGAGAGATGAGAGAAACTGCACGGGAAAGAGGGATGTGGAGACGATGAAAGGAGGGAGGGAAGAAGCGATGGAGAAGAATGGAGTGCTGAGGTAGAGAAACAAGTAACAGGTGAAAAACCAGAGCGCGAAATGGCAAACTATGGGAGAGAGAATGAATCGGAGAAAGAGAAAAACAGAAACGGGGGACGGAAGAGAGAGTAGGACGTAATTAACTGGGATAATTAAGTTCTGATTTTACAACCATTTTTCTCCTAATTCAATTATCCCCATACATATTGTGTATACATATTTATGCGTTTTCAGACGTCTCTGGGGCTCTTTTCGCCATATGTCTCTGTTGGAATAGAGCCTGTCGAAGAATGGAGCGGAAGACCAGCGGATCCCACAGCAACAGCGCCGCCTACAGGCCGACCAGTGCCAGCTGCCGAGGAGCCTCCAGCCGGCCTCATTCATGTGACTCGGAGGCAGCGAGCACAGCCCTCACTTTGGATGCAGGGGGCAGCAGGTCAGATTACCACAACTGCAATGCCTAAACAAGAAGACCGCGAGTGGTGCGCGCACACTGTAAGGAATGTCAGGAATGCAGCTGCCTCCCTGTGCGCCGCTGCTCGCTGCCGCAAGCAAAGCGCTGTGGGAGTGAACATTTGCTAAAGAGGTGGGACATGCGACCGCCTTTAGCCATTTGCAGGCTACGAAAAATAAATGACACGGGCAACAACCAACCTAATGCGTGGGGGGAAGTCCTAGCCGCACGGAGAAGTTTGGAGTGCTCACAAGAAGCCTCCCATAGAGCAGCGCATGCGCGCTGTGCTAGGCTCGACCTAAAAAAGTGCTCTTAACGGCGATGGGCACTGGCAGCAGTGGTGTGGTGGGAGCAGCAGCATGGATTGGAGATAAATGTTCAAGAATCGGCAGGTAGGTTTTCATTACTTTGATAAAATGATCAATTTAGATTAATGCATCTGTTTAATGTGCAAATCCAAAAATATAATTTCTAAAGACCCTAACAAAATGTATAAAAAACAAGTTTAAAAATGTGATAAACATTAGAGCGTTTTCTACAAAGTCTGGCGTTAAAAGTAATGTAGGTTATTAGAATAGGTCTAATACTTGGTTCTCTCCAAAGAGGCGACAATGGAGTGTAGGAAAAAAATTATATCTATTGTCATAAATTATAGCATACCTGGTCTGTTATCAAATAAGGACATATGAGAGGGACGCTATGTATTTAACCGAAGCAAGCGGCCATAGATGTAAACTCGAACAGGAATGCTTCGCCATTCAAATAGGCCACAACAACGTAGAGCCACAGGCGAGCAGAAAAGGGGCTCAGCTCTCCTGCAATACATAGGCAGGCTGAAGCCACTATTTTAGCGACTTCTGCAACCAGTTCCTCCAGCGTTCCTCAGGATTAGGAGGTGCGCCGCTCCGGGCCTGCAGAAGCACGCACTAGTCACAGATGCAACAGGCCAGACAAGCAGCATTCTTATGACCATAGAGGTGCTTAAGAGTGCCTGTGCAATCAATGCCAGAGCATCTTGCAGAAAGGTTCATTTCCACCACGGTATGCATGCACGGTGGATGCACTGCAATGGTGTACAGTATATCATACTGTAAGGGAGATTTCAGTCATGGTTCATTTTAATTTCAATGATCATTGTAAAAGTTAATTTGATCGATCTCACAATAATGCAAGTCAAACCAGTGATCCACGGTTTAATCCGCTGTACTAAGGACATTAAACCACTGCGATGCGTCTCTCATGCTGCGTAATAGCATAGCTGAGATTTCTGTGCCAAATTTATTTCGTTTTTTTTACGGAAAAGAAAAAGGAGGTTTACCCTAACAAGGACAGCACAGTTTGGGGGACAGGACATGATGGGATGCTACTATAACCTGCAAGCCTAAAACTCACAATGTCATTGTAGGATTTGACCAACCTGCTTTGCCAGCAAGTACTAAGAAATTAAGTGGCAGTAAATTAGCACTGCTCTATATATAATTGCACTGCTCAGACTAATTTTATGTCGAATAACTTTCTTCTGAACACGAAATAGAAAGCCGCTAAAAAGCAATACTTGAATTTTGGATTGACTGGCATATCTGGGAATGGGCTGTTATTAGAATAAGATGTGCACGCATTTACAAACAGTGGCGCAACTAAGGCGACAGAGGCCCACGTGAAAGCAAGGAAAATGCCACCCTCCGCTGGTTTCCATGCAAAAAAATACAGCAATAAATTGGATTCTGTCGGCCCTTAGCCTGGGACCCCGGTGCTTCTGCACCTGCTACACCAATGATGCTTACAGCCTCTGCCTGTAATATCCAATTAAACAAATGTGGCTAAGTCAAACTTCTTACACCCGAAGTAAAGTGTAAGTCCCACTCTTGCTACCTACAACCCTGGGGCTACTGTAAAACGGAGGAGGGTTTCACCCAACACTGCAAACTCTGCTCGAGTGCTCAGAAAAGAGGTGTACTCCGTCTAGCGATCTCCCTTTCCGCCATCTTTCTTCGGTAGTGTGGGTTAGTGATCAGTTAGTAGTCGTGCAGGACCATTTGTTCAACTCAAGGGTGCTTCGGGAGGGACGTGATGAACGCCTTGTTTGAAGGTCCAGATCATTTTATTAAGAAATAAAGTAGTAGTCACAGATGTGACATACATTTGAAGTGATGGAAGGAATGGCTTCATGCACGTGGTAGCGCAGACCTTCGCCATCATGTCGGATGCCTTTGTTTTTCGGGAGAGGCACACCGACGCCTTCCTGGCGATCAAGTGAAAGGAAGTGACAATGCATTCCAGTGGAGAGAGGTCAACGAGAGTATAACGCTCTGAGGGGTTGGAGATGTGGTCTCTGATTTTAAATCAGCAATGTCTGTGCAGTCAGGTGACTCACACGTAGTGTTTGTCTGGCCATTTGTTGGTATATATATTCAAACTCTCCTGTACATATTGAAACTCTCCTGTTGATTGGGGATTTAGTGAGGTATCAGCCTCAAAACATGCAAAGAACCCGAGTATATATATTCGATGTGGGAACATTCAAGTGTAGCGGATTTCTAGAGGGGAGTATGTGCATGTACTACAAACATTACATACCAAAGGTTTGAATTCAACTGACTGAGGAGGTGAACCTGGCCTGATAACTGAACAGGATGCAGCGATAGAGTTTTAAATCGAAACAAATATCGCCATTTCTGAGTCTTCGGACAATGCTACTTGTGCAAATTCAACCCTGTACACTTATCGGTCCATTTCTAGTGTTCACGATACAACCAGATTTTAGTATTTGACCATTTAGGAGAAGAGAGTTCATGTTCTGTGCTGAAATTTTAGATTTATTTTTAAATATCTCATAAATGACTAAAAGGTGAGCCATTTCTGCAGAAGAAACCATTTTTAGGTCTCGCCTGAGCCAGCGCATGCGCTGCTCTGCGAGACATTTAGTTAGTGGGTATTGAAAGTGCTACCACAGGCTTTTTCTGGCCTCAAGCTTGCGTTCACGCGCGCAGCCGCCATCGGTCTTTCCTCCGTCACGGGTCATTAAGTGCATCGCGATCACTTTCACTTTCGCGGCCGCGTGGCCGTGCCAATGCTTGTCTTTCATGACAACAGCAAGCTTATGCTTATTACAGAGCACACACTTTGTCATTTCTGAATGCACCGCTTTCACTTCAAATTTAAGGAGCGGCATAGCAGTGCGCATTTCTTTATTTTTTGTTCCACAGCGCCGCTTGCAATTGCAATGTAAGGAGTGGCAGAGGTGAGCACCGCGCTTTAACACATAGCATGCCATCGCTCCTTTATTTATGAACGGCCCGCTTTCACTTTAAGCCGCCTTTAATTGTGTACGAATCCTCCACAAACCACAACTGCATATTTTCATTTCTTTATTTCAGACTGGCAATCCAATTTATTGCATTTCCGAACGCGCTCAGTCGACAGCTGGTTCTTCTGCCATCCCCCAATCACCCTCCTCCCGCTGTTCACTGTTGATCGAACTTGCTCTCCTGTCCCAGCCTCTCATCTCCCCACCCCTCCTCCATTCTCAACCACTTCTCTTGCCGCTGTCTCCTGAGCGCTGCTCACTTGTATGTTATCCAGTCAGTATGCCAAATTGACTTTCAGGGAGCCCTGGATAATTTGTTTCAGTTTTCTAACTTGTTGAAGTAGTGCATGGCTTGTCTCCTAGGATACTAGTAGATGTGACTTGTCTGTAGATTTGTACTAGTTAAGAGCACCATGACATGCCGAGGTGCCGACTAGTCCTTTTCGCTCAGTAGAGCCAGTCAGGTGGGTTAGTCATTCCAGGATGCAACCATCGAGTGCCCAGTGTAATTATGTATGCAGTCTGGTATTCTAAGCGCCCGACGCCCTTTGTGAACATGACATGCACATTCCGCTCCATAATAGTATTAGGTAATGCTAGCATAGAGGCGCTATGGTCGTAATGACGACTACCCTCAAAGACTGGATTTATAAACATTCTTCAGCTGTGCCTTTGTTGTTTGGAGTCATTATAAATAAGAGATATTCTTATAACCCACCTCAATGATACTTTTTTCTCAACATCAGTAGCATGAAAGGCTGGCTCTGCCACACCAGAATTCAACCCAATTTCCCATCATGCTCACAGGTCTCAGCGATACTGTACTGTTTTGCAGAGCATCTTTTCTCGGGGGCGTATACTCTTTAATTGCTGTATACATGTAATGCTAAGGTTTTTTGTTATTCATTTATGTACCTTTTAGTTTCGTGTCCGAAGGCTTCTTGAAAGATGGGGGATGTTGAGGCGCATGGAGAGCAGACCGAGATCTGCCTAAGATCACACAGCTGCTTGCTTGTTTAAAGTCAGCACCAGCGAGGCTTCAAGGGAGTGCCCTGTCATGTATTTGTGGCCGTTATCCGTCAGATCTTGGCACGCCAGAGTGCCCGGGCCCAGTTCAGGGTAAGACGTAACTAACATTACATGGCACCGAAAACAGCTGTCAGGGCTAATGGGACTGCAGGATTTATGGGGTCTTTAAAAAATCAGTCCTGCGGCTAGGCACACGGCGGCGGCTCATTGTGTTTACAGGAGATTAAAATCATGGGGGGAGGGGGTAGGGGATACAGGGGCGGCCATAAGGGGTTAGTGCTACCACAAATCATGTACACGAAGGAGCGATCGCAGTGTTTTCGATCAAATCCATCAAAAAGGGAAGTCGATGAAAAATTGTGATCGTTTGCAAATGGTTTAAGTAAAATGTTTGACAGTTACACAAAAAACAAGCATTGGCATAGCCAATAGGTCTCGCTTTTGGGACCTTAAGTGTTTAGTTATGCTGCACAATATCCTTGGTGCAACAACATCAACTGTTGCATGGCTAAACACTTATAAGGTCCCAAAGGCGAGACCTATTGGCTATGCCAATGCTTGTTGTACTTGGTTGTTAGATAAACTAAAAGCCACAAGGGGACAGTTCTACTTGCAATTATTATTTAGACATACCTTAATGGCAAAGAACATAATAGTCAATCATAGTTAAACCCGAAAGGCAAAACCACGACATCAGTTTAAAAAGCATATGATCTCAGAGTATGGCCTAAAAAAACATGTATGGCACATTTGTGGGAACATACTAAAGCATTACAACCTTCATATACCGGCGTCGGTCCTTCACAACAAGCAAAATAACTCTCCCTTTCAAAATCTGCATTATCAATCTAGAACTACACAGAGAAATCCCTGAACAGTTGTTAAAAAGTCAATGTAATCTAAATGAAAGGAATGGGGATTAGGACAATATCGGGGTGGCTGTGATGCCTTTACAGACATCATAACCTTAATTAAAAAAATACTATAAAATCTAGCATTGCCAAAGAAAAGGGTGTAGGAACAAAAACCAAAACTAAGTGTGCACAGAAAGTGAATGGAACTGCACTCTGCACAGGTCCTTTAGCCATTCAGAACATTTCATGCCACCCTTTGAAGGCCAGCCTTGAGACAACTTTGGCGGTCTCCTGCAATCATTAAAAAAAAAGAAAGCATAAACAACATATCCATACAAAGATAAGGGTGTTTTTGGTTAGCTCTTTTCATCCATTAGTCTTTAACTGTTCACATTTAGTTTCCGATCCCCACAGCTTACAGCATGGAACAGTGGGTCAGCCCACTTCAGTCATTGGGTGTCTTGCACAGAGTGACAGCATATTTCCTCATCACATGTACATATCCACCTAAAAAGAAGTGCTCTTCAGTGCCAGAGCTGGTGGACCAATGCTGTTCTTTGTTGATGTTTTCTTCTTTCCATTCTTAATTATTTTTTTTTAAGTCGTCTTTGTGTGTTTAAACAAAGTCTTCAGGTTATAGCAATTCAAAGCCAGTGCCACCTTTTATTCGCAAAAATGAGCGAATTTCCCTGTGATCTACATTAAAAATTAAAGGAATTTGGGGGATTGGGAATACAAATTTCTTAATGTATGCCGGACTTGCTGCCACCATAAGAAAGAATTGGTCTGATTTTCCACAGGAACCAGATGACCATATTATTAATAAAACACTGCTGGGGTTTCAAGGCGGTGGAAGTGGATTTCTAGATTCTACATGGTTGTGTTACCGCAAGATGACAATGTTCATAACATGAAGACATACAGGAGCAGAGGAAATGGAAGGACAGCCTTGGTGTCGGGTGTTCCAGAACAGCAGGAAGGTTACCCGAAATGCTAGACTAAAATTAAATAAAGTGTGCACATAGGGTACAGGTGGCCTCGCAACTGTTACACAGAATGAATCCCGGTATTACAGGTACCTGCCCTAAATGTAGGGTGGCAGTGGGCACCTATATGTGGTGGGAGTGTCCGAGAATAACTAAGTTCTGGAAGGCAGTGGTCGGGAACCTAGGTTCTCCAACTGCGATGATCTTGCAACAAACATTCAAACGAGTTTTTTGGGTCTGGCTCCAAAGAACAAAATATTAAACCAATGTCCAAAGTAGCAGAATTTGGGCTAGTTTGGGGCCAAAAAATGCACTGCTGTATGATGGATTAGGAAAACTGTACAAGCAATGGAGCAATGAAAAGATGAAATGGGTAAGGGCGGAATCTGGGGTATGTAGAACACTGCAGTATTGATATGGAGGACAAGGGGAGGCAATTGGAGCGGGCCTAGTGGAAATGGAGTTGGAACTAAGGATGGCGGAGAGAGGGGCACATGGAGAGCACTCTGATGACGCAAAATGTTGATTAAGCACTGAACTACAACAGATTGTGAAGTAAATGAGGCTTGAACAATACGGACACGACATGACTATAATGATGTGAAATCCATGCTTATACGTTTGGTGAAGTGAGCTCCCCACTCAAGGGGACAAGGGACTGGGTTGAGAACTGTTTACCAACGCATTAAAACCAATAAAGAGTTTAAAAAAATAAAAATTTAAGAATTCTCTCTACTCCTGCCCCAACACCTGCTTCGTATGAAACACCACTACTGTCCTGCTAAAATTGCAGTTTTTGCGGTGAAAAAAAAAAAAGTCACATTGTATTGCAAGCATATGACCACCAGTTTTAGGTGGAAACTTTTTTTACATCTTTGTTATTCCAAGTATGTGCAATAAAAACAAACTGTTGCCATTACATCATCTGATGAGGCAAGACCCATTGACTTTGCCAATGCTTCATTTGGTTTGTGTGTGTTTTTTTTAAACTTCTAGCAGTTTCCACTAAGTTCAGCCTTCAATCGACTGACTGGTGTTCTGGGAGGACCGTCAGTTTCTGGGCTGGTTATATTTAGCTGTGAGAAAAATCAATAAACTTCTGAATTACAAAAGCGGGAATTCGTAATGCGATCCCAGCAATGGGATATTTTAAAATATTGAGTGTTATCCCGCCAGTGACAAAATTTATGAAATACTCCCTCATGTTAAAAACAAAAAAAAAAGTAACGCAAGCATTGACCTGCTTACAGAAACCGACTCAAAGTGAACACTTGGGGCATTAAGAGTCCCACTGGTAATCCGGTAAGATTTCACTCAGGATCTTGTTCAGGATTTCAGTAGGTGAAGTGTCTAAGAGGGAATGTGTGCAGAAACACCAACTCCTGCATGGCATTGTTCCACATGGCATAATCTGGAGTATTTCCTTCCCTTCACCCACGTGGAGTTTCCGATGCACCCGTTTTCTGCTCAGCGTCACCCTCCTGGAATTACAAAAAACCACCCAACTTTTAATGAGCCCCTATTGAAAAAATGGAATATGTGTTTAAGATTTTTAATAAACTTAGAAGATGCCCTATGCAGATTACTCCTGCAGTGGGAAATTCTAAAAGTTGTCTGTAAAGGACCTGGTTTAGGATCATCACCCAGGAGGCCTTTGTTGCTCTTTAACGATAGGGCATTTCCTTTGCCTGTTCAACTGTACCTCGCTCTTTCCTTCTGTGTGCCAGCTAAGGAGTAATACACTACTAACAGCCACCTCTCATTGCTCCTTGTCACCTCCTGAAAACTACAAGAGATCAATGAATTATTACAGGTTTAGAGAACACATAAGGCTGAGCAGGAGTCATGCCCAGTCATTCAAAGAGAACTATCAGCATACAGTCTTTGGTGTTTTATAGTACCTTTTATAGTTTACCTCACTCATAGAACAGAACCATGAAGTGATGTTGGCACTAAACAGTAATTAGCATTCGCCATCCAGGACCTTCCACCCTGGAAAGAAAAACAACTGCATGTACAAACATTAAAGCCCAGGGATGAAAAAGTTCCCATGTTCAAATGAGATGAATGGCGTCATGGCTTGTAGCTACCTCTGAAGCTGGGTATTTTTGGCCAACGTTCCACCACTTACTCCGGGATTGCCATTCAACAGGTCGTACATGCTGTGTGACAGCAGTCATTCTACCAAGGACTGACTGTCACCAGTGTGCTACCCAGGTGTTACGCATCCCCAATCAACAGGAGAGGCAACCCTGTTCCCATGCGGGGATCCAAAAAGCTGGTTTGTCACTCAGATTGGGCCTATAATCAAACTGCAGGATTTGATGATCCTGCGGTCAAGAAAAGTAACACCAGGTCGTGGCCAAGTGCTTGACTTTCATCCCTGTTGGAGCGGAAGCCCCTGCTTGGGTTCAGCTCTTCATAGCTTCTGGCTATCCAGTCAATATTTTCAGGCCAGACTTCAAGAGCATCTGCCCAGAAACCTTTTTGTGGCGATTCTTCAAAACATTCCTTCAGCAGAGTTGCCTCAAAGACTTTCCTTTCATCCTTGGAATTATTTGAAATATCTCAGCACATTCTTCAGAGGCCTCAGGGTAGTGTAAGGTAGGGAGAGTTAGATATTACTAGTTTGGATTGTGGGATTCCTTATGCCCCTAGTACTGTCAAGGAACCTACATACTGGAATCCTGTCGCACCCTCAAAAATGTGCTGCAAGGACTCTTTTGGTCCTCTACGGAGTTGTGTAGATCCCGTGTAAACCTTTGTTTACAATCAGTGTCTTAAGTTGTGGAGCAGCAACAACTGTCATATGACATAGAAGCAAGACCAGAGCAATCAGGATTTTTTAGTTCTAGCAAGATAACGGTGTTGAGCAACTAATAAGATGAATGTTTACTAAAGGGCATCAATTACTAAACATGTGGAAGTCTCATTTCCTGTAGAACGTTACCATTGATGCCAAATCCATGTGAATGAAAAAAAAGTTTAAAATGTACGTTAGGGATGAGAATACTAGTCTTGCTTTATTATTTAAAAAAAAAAAAAAAAAATGCCACTAGTCAGACTGCAGAAAATCCGAGAACCGCCATTTGACGAGACAAGCTGTGGGACTACTAGCTAAGAAAGTTTGAGACCCTTCTCACTTCATATCTTGCTTCCCTGCTCTAACCGCCCACCCTTTACCCCATTGACAGCTACGCCGATCGCAATCTGAGACATGCTCTGCACTACTGACTCTGAAGGAGATTGGCACGTTCCACTTCATTGCAGCAGCAACATTCAGATCTACAGGTTAGGAAGTTAGTCACTTCAGTCTGTCAAACTGGTTCTTATCAAAATCCAAGAATCACTAAGAAACAGAAACAAAAATTCTATTAGTGGACTCCTAGGAAACCATTTTATACCATTAGCATAACTCTACAATAGTAAAAATAAATAAATTGTGGAGATACATCACGAAAGTACCATAGCGAGGGTTATTAGATGTGCTCAATACCATTCATGGACTTCTCATCATTGGTGTTCTTCCTGGAAAAGTCAGGATACACGCTGGTTATAGGTGCAGAGGAAAACTGGAATGTAGGGAGAATGTATGGATGATACCATAACATAGGCTCCCACCTATATTAAAAGTTATCACTGCCCCTTATCCGCAACTTGTTTTAATCTATTGTAGAGTTTTGCTACTGGCCTAAAGCTTTCCCGTAAGAGTCCATGCATTGAAAATAGATTTTTCATTTGTCAGTGGTTTCATCCTGGATGGATACAATGGTTTCCATCCCAGGGACCAGAAAGGGACTCGCCATAGGATTTTAACTAATGTTGTGCAGACGCCCACATCATTTCCCACTGCACCCATATATATATATATATATAGAAGATGGGATAATAGAAAAACTCTGCAATAGGACTAAGTGGATGCTGGGACCACACCTTGATGACTCAAGATGTTTTCTGCTGGTTGCCTCAGGTAGCCTATATTTTAGTAGATTTTCAGCCTCATAATCAAGAAACTTTCAGCTAAGCCCCAGCTTACAAGAATTGGCAGAGCCAATAGATCTAGCATTGGCTGCCAGCCTTTTGGCAATTCTTTTTTTTGTTTTGTCATGGCTTTTGCAAAACTTTAAGGAAGCTGCTGGCCCCTCATTAGAATTGATTAATTACCAGTGGCTGAGATTAAATCATGCATTCCATCTATCACTTTTTGTATACTTGTTCATGTAGCAGCAGCTACCTCATACAGGTGGCATTGACAACTTTTTAATGAGCCTTTCATTCTGAAGGGATGAAGCAAGAGTTCTGTTCCATGAAGTCCTTTCTAAAAATACACAGTTGTGAATGTGCTACTTTTTCATACACCCAACTCATTTCTACTCCTGTGTATGGGGCTTTCATTAATGTATAGTGAAACCATAAACTGAAGTCACTTAAAAAAAAACAATAATGAGCTATTTGGATGCTCTGCAGCCCTAAATCAGCTAGTGTTTCTTTTAGACTAAACACTGAAAATAGGTTTAAATTACCGACACCAGTTCTTCCAGGAGAAGTGTGAAGCTTTTATTAAAATTACATACTTAAGGCCTTTGGCTAAATTTGATGATGCCTGGAAGCAGCTGAATAGAGGATGAATGAGCACTGCACAACCAAAGAGACTTCATAGGTAATCTATGGTTGCCTTTTTGTTCGAATGTAAACTGTGTGATAAAACGAAGTCTCATTTCTGGATCTTACAGAGCTCTAGTAGCATTTGAGCAAATCTTATCCTGGAAGTACCTCGCAACAGTATTTTTAAGGCATTTGAAATTAAAGCATGGGGGACCTTGGAATTTTCAGTGGTAACCAGTCCCAAAGTAACCACCAAAGCTCTTGCAACAAACAGGAGATTGGAATTATATTCACTTTGGACAAGGTAAATGGCATCAATCTGAGGTTTCATTACAATCTTACCACTTAATATAGACATGCCCATATGTACAATGAAGTTTAGTTTTAACAACGACCTTATGTTCCCTGTGAAGAGAAGGGAGTGTTTGCTGCAACTGGCGTTCTGATTTGCACATACACCTGCTCCAATCTACCTTCATCCAATAGAAAACCAAGATTTCCAATTCTCTATACTGAGATTTTATACAAATCCTGTTGGTAGAAAAGGTCTCTGGGACAGAGATGAGCAGATGTGGGCCAGGAAGCAGCACCTTTGCTCCACTGAACTTAAGTTCCATCCAACTCATCCATTTGGCTACTGAATGAATAGCCTCTCACTGATGAATCCCAACCAGATGCCACTGGTATGCAAATAAATCAAAGTTGCATTAGAGGTAATTGAAGTCCGTGGATGTGAGCAGCATCCCGAGTTATTCATCAATGGGAACAGCCAGGGCATCCAGTGAGATTTTCCATTCGAGAGGCACAGAGGACAAAAAAGCACTGAGGTTCCCTTGCTATTTCCTTCCCATTAGAAAGGACTAAAAGCATCTCAAACTGGGGTAAATCGTATTTTCAGGTTCTTCTTTCTGTAACTAAAAAAGGTCCATAAGACTTTACATAGAAGACACTTCATTTATAACTTAAGTTATGAGGAGTTGTATAGCACACTTATCACCAGAGTGGTATCCAGGCACTGGAGTAGATGAGTAGGCTGATCGGGCTCCTAGTTGATAGCCGGGTCTTCAGTTTCTTGGTGAAATAGAGTAGGGATGAGGAGGTCCTGATGTAACGTGGAAAGTCGTTCTAGGATTTGTCAGTGATTCAGGAGAAGCGTCCTCCAGATTTGCTTCTGCGGATGCAGGGTATTTGCGTGAGGTGGTGTGTGGCTGAGCACAGCTGCCTGGTGGGTAGGTGAAAATTGAGGCAGTTGAGGGAGGCAGGTCCAACATTGTGGAGGGCTTTGTATGCATGGGTGAGCAGTTTGAACTGGCATCGCTTCCGGATTGGTAGCCACTGCAGCTCTCAGAGGTGAGGCTTGCTATGTTCACTGTGGGGGATGTTGAGGATGAGTCTGGAGGCAGTGTTCCAGAGTCTTTGTATAAGTTGATTTATAATGCCGTAATAGTGCATTGCTGTAATCTAGTCTGCTGGTGATGAGGTCCTAGGCGACAGTGTGTCAGGTATCAATAAGGAGCCATTGGAATATTGTTCTGGAGCATGCGTAGGATGAAGAAACAGGAGGAGGGGACGGCGTTTTTGTTTGGCCATCATGAGTCCGTCATCCAAGATGATGTTTTTGATGTGTTCGGTGGGGGAGGTCTGTTGACCACCAGGAGGAATCCCATAGAGAACTATTGTGCAGAAACATCAGGACGGTTTTGTCCGGGTTGTGTTTTAGGAACTATTACTACTATAACTGCATTATTCTTAGACGATTTGGTCTTTGCAGACCTTTTTGTGCTATTACTATAGGGTGATAAGGTCACCCTCTTTGACCTTATAAGCAGTACTCTTTGAAAAGGTTTCTGCATTGGCAGCAGAGTTTGCCACATTCTCACCCCCAGATTTGTAAACATTCTTATACCATTTTTTTTTTTTTAAATGAAGTGCCTCAAGCTCCTATTATGAAACTCTGCATAGGTGGAGCTCACCATTAGACAGAGCAATCAGCCTATCCCAACCTGGAAACTGATCACTCCTAAAAATGCTAGGTTTGTGCAGCTAGTCAATTTCTCACACTTTCCACAAAACCTCATGCTTAATTGCAGTGGTGTCACCACATCATGTTTAGTTCTTTAATAAACTTTGCCCAAGAAGAAAACCAAATTTTAACGGGTTTTATTTGCAGCACACTTTAAACATAGGTGGGGTGTAATTTGGGTTTTAGTATCCAATATGTTATACTGTGAACCCTTTTTCCTTCCTTCTTGCCTATTCTTTCATTCTCTTTTCCTGCTTTCTTTTCCCTTTATTTCCTTTTCTTCCATTCTTGCCACTTTCCTTCATTCCTTTCCTCCTTTCCCTGATTACTTGATTTCCTTCGTCCTCTTTTGCCTGCCTTTATTTTTCATTTTTCTTCTTGCCTTCTTTTTTGCTTTCTTTCTTGCCCTCCGTCTTTGCCTTCTTTCTTCCCATTTGTCTTCTTTCCCTTCTTCCTTCCCTTTTTGCCTTCCTTCCTTTTATCCGCCTTCCCTCCTTTCTCACCTTTCTTTCTTACCTTTTTCCTTGCCTTCTTACTCAAAGGCAAGGCTACCCACCAATGCCTTTTAGGTCTGTGTTAGCCAAGATCTTCTGATCTTACTAAAGTATGTATAAACGTTTTGGGTTTTCAGCCAGACTTCATCCATTAGTCTGTGATGGTGTCATTCACATTGATCTTCCACCCACTCTAGCATGCATCAAGGGGCAATGTTAGCCAACTTCAGCCACTTACTTTACTATGAGTTATGGCATGCTGTCTTTTCACAAGGAGCACATCCACACACAACATAGTTCCCTTAAGTGCTGGGTGTACAATGGTAAAGTGTACTTTTTTGAAACCAGAAACACTTGCCTTCAGCCAATGTTTTTCTTTAGCCTTAATGAGGGACCAGCTTGGTTCCTAATTAAAGCTCGACCCAGTGATAGTGTGCATGGGACACACATCTGGGCATGCCCATCCCACTTAGGACGACACTAAAGTACACAAAAAAGTTATGGATGGAATCCTTGTCACTGTAACCAAGCTATATGTGGATGAGTCTTAACCAGGGCAAAACCAGTCCTGGTTAGCTTGTGTTCCAGTTTAGGGAAGACTTGACCTAACAGTTTGGACTGGACTGTTCCTACTGGAGCAGGGTCAAGACGGATTTGCATATGGCCGGGTCCAAACTGAGGTGGCCTTGTGTGCAAAATAACAATGGACCGGAATACAGCCCGAGTAGTTACCAGTGGCTGAGATTAATTAAAAATTCCACTCATTACTTTTTTGAATATTTTAGTGTGTCGCCCTAAGTGGGACGGGTATGCCCACGCATGGATCCCGTGACCACTGTCACTGCAACCAAGCAATACCTGGCTTATGAGCTAACTAGGGCGAAACCAGTACTGGGTTAGTGGTGTTCTGATTCAGGGAGGACGTGGTCCGACAGTTCCGGCTGGACTGTTCCTGTTGGAGCAGGGTCAAGACTGATTTACATATGGCTGTGTCCAAACTGAGGTGGCAAGGTGTGCAAAATAATGAACTGGGATGCAGCCCTGAGTAATTACCAGTGGCTGAAATTAATTCAAGCACTGCATCCAGCACTTTTTTGTATACTTTAGTTTTTCATGAACAAGCTAAGCAGCAAATAATTACAGCAAAACCTTCTCTTCATGGAATTGTATCAAGCAATCCTTCATTTCTACCACATGCTACTAAGCGAGGATGTAGCCATTTGGGTTGGAAAGCTGGAAATAACTTACAAACACCAACCTCATCTCTTATTTAGAGATTCAAACAGAAAATGCCTTGCGTCTGCAATTGCATGGATAATTGTAGCAGCAGAAGCAGTGATTTTCAGGTCAGAGGAAAGCCTCACTAAAGGAAGCAGTGGAGCTAGCAAAGTTTACTATATGGATTTCCATGCTACAGGCATGTACATTAAAGTTTTCCATATCAGAACAGTATCTTGATCATGCTGTTCCAGAGAACATTCAAGCCTGTCAATTGGTGAAGGTCCAACATATCCAGGGGCGGATACTTGCTTTGGGCACTGAGGCTCTGCCCCCCCAATGTTTGTGCTTTGTGCCCTACACAATAATTTAAAAAAATCACATTTCACACCGAGTCTTCTAATTATCAGTGAGGATGGCACCTAAAGCATGAAAAAAACCATAGCAGACCCAGCGACATATCACAAGTGCCCGTCCTTTCTGTGGACTTCATACTCTAAAGCTTGCGTTATGCGAGGGTCAGGCAGCCAGGCAGGCACTTTAACTAACACATACAATGGTGCGCATGTGCCAGTCATTGTGGAGACCAAAGGGCTTCATTCACTGCAGGCCTGGCATTATCAGGGTACTTTGAAGTCCACACTCAAATGATGTGCAGGAGTCAGTTTCTGAAGCAGCCCTGGGTGGCATGATTATCAGCTCTGTAACTGCATGCTGATTTTCACTGCCTCAAATCCCCTCCATTTCCCATGACGTCATAGGGTGGGGTGGGGTCCGTAAGAATCCCACCCCACCTCACCTTATGACGATTTGGGAAAGGGTGGGTACACAGAAGCAGCATGCTTCAAAAGGCGGGAATCCGGTTTGGCTAATCTGCTCTCGCTACTAGATCCCAACGGCAGGCGCCATGACTAGCCCCCTCTGGCAGAACCCCAGGACCAGCTGACCCCCTTCCCCGCAGGATTGGAGCCCCTGCTGTTGGTTCGGTGACAGGAGGCTGTATATGCAGAGTCCTGATCCACACAAATACCTCTGTGCTTGAGTGGGATCCCGAGCTGCACCTCTCCTTGCTGTGTCAGTTAATACAGATCGCACCCTGTGTGCCACGCACAGATGCCTACTGGCAGTGCACTGCTCAAGCAGGCACTTGCCAAACCCCGAGAAAGAGGAGGGTCAATCCAGAGCTGCCAACTTTGAAACTAAAGACCCTGGTTCGAATTTCGGCATCTGCTAAACATCGTGTGATTCTGGGCAGATCAGTTAATTGTAATTGCATTGATTTCTCCCAACACCTAAATAATGAAAATAATATAAATCCGACCTTATGCAATGTAACAGGTGCTCAGGTAGAGCGCGCCAATACTCTTAGGCGGAGTTTGCGTTATATAAAACTGCAGAAAAGGAAATAAACGGGAGAAAAATAAGCTTTTGAAAAGTAAGTTGCATGTGAAAGCTACTTTAGTATATCACTTGCAAGGACACTCCTCAACTGCAGAGCGGTCACACAGCTCAGAGTTCTAACGTTAAAAAAAATTAATGCAATAGCTACCATGTTTAAGGACGTCCGTGCCATCCATGACCATTGTCAGGGTTGCAAGGTACCAAGAGGGTGGTGGTGGTGGTGGGGGGGAGCGACATACGACAAACAGGAAGAGTTGTCTTAAGAAAGGACTACATGTTTAACAGAGGGAGGATCCGTGCCACACAGCGAGCCCCCAGATCTGCAGTTTGCACTGTTTAGTAGGAACTGGAGACAAGCAAAATGCTGCCCTCAGTGCTATAGCTTGGCCGGCCCAGACCCCGTCTCTTCTTAAAGGTAAGCGCTTGCTGCTAACTGAAAGAAACGTTAATGTGTGCAGTTGGTTAATCTCAAGTGTAATTGCTATTTGGCAGAGAGTATGAGCTTTAATTGATGGAGTCACTTCGAGATTCATGGTGGATGACAAATGTTTATTCTTTTTCAGAGCTGATGTAAGGATGATACTTGGTGAGTTCTGGAGCGTGTGTGCACAAAATTTGCACTAGGTGCAGACTTGTTACTCTTGCTAAAATATGTATCTTGAAAGCACTTGTTTCATCTTAACCATGAAATAACTGTTCACATTTGGAGACTAATTGTGTGTAATTAAATTGTAAAATGATGACTACTTGTTCAGTGCTTTCAGTTAAAGGCTGGGACAAGGGACATAAATACACAAGTCACTAGTCTCCAGTGCGCCAACCAGGATTCAATTCTGCGACTCTGGATACACACACTAACATCTGCACTATCGCATAATCCAATTAAGGTCTCATAACGTAAAAGTTAACATCCCACGGCTAGTTTTAACTAGTATTTTTCACTCCCGGTATGCATGTTACCTGAAGAATTAAAAAAAAAAAAACTTGTTAAAGAACATTGTCCTTTATGAACATCTTTGACCCACACCCACATTGAATGACATCCCCCACCCCATGACACTCAGCATCACACTTCCCATACTTTCTTTAATGTACTTCAACCACCATTCACATGAAAGCTAACGTGTTCCAGAAACATGCCAGATAGCATACTCTATGCACATTGGGCAGAATGCTGCTTTGTAGGCAAACATCTAACTGAAAGAGCAACTCTTAGTGTAATCTACGTTTTGGACACCACCTTTGGAAAAAGTTGAGCTTCCCTCAACCATGTGCTTTAGAATGTGCTGTTAATGAGGAGGAGTAATAGCGGGCGCTACATTAGGGCATACCTCCATTTGTTTTTGGTAAATTTACTATAGAAATTGTACTAGCAAATGCACAATTTCACACACCGGGGAAATGTCAAGCTTGTTCATTGCACTTGTTTGCGCACCAAAGTTCATTAACTGGTCTTGCGTCGCACCACTTTCAAAATCCACCAGCCCCCACTAGACCTATCTACGAGTAATTACTCTGTTTAAGTGAACCTCTGAATAAGGCTGTGCACAATTCAGTGCAACTCAAAATCCTACAAAATATGGGTGTGTGTGGAAGGCTCGAGACTGGATGGTATCCATTGCCCTTTGCCAGAGAACGATGTTTGCTATAGGTGTGGGCCAGGGGCACATGGTCAGTTGGTGTGGTAAAGCTTTTACAGCTAGGAAGAACCACCTCAAAGGCTGACATCAATGGCTATCCAAAGGCTTGATAACTCCCTGCCCCCAACCATCCACGAGTACCATTCTCAGGCTACAAATAACTGAACCTCTAGAAATACTGAGTTGTTCAGTAACTCCTTTGCCAACATACTCTGCTCTACCCAACTAATTTCCATGCTGCTGTTGGCGAGTTAGTCACAGCTCAAAAACTGAACTAAAAAATCTACAAGATGCGTTTAAAAAAAAAAAAAAAAAAGTGCCACCTATCTTAGCTGCCATAAGTGAAATGTTAGAGACTTCTGGCCCTTCCTAAATTGTACTTGTTTATTTTATTGCCTAGAAAAACTGAACAAAGCTCTGAAACTAATTTATCCAAGGTTGACCAGCTTCTTGGATTCCCTGTCAGGTGGTGCATTAGGGAATGCGCCCTTGGACGTTGAGGCTTGGACTACCAAGCTCTCAGGGGTAGGATGGGAAGAGGAAAATGGGGTTGCCCAGGGTCGGGCGGTGGCGTCGGGCAATCATCCTGTCCACAGGAGCCCATGTGTTGGGCTTGGACCAAGTGCCCAAAAGGATGTCCCGTAAGGGCCTCATTGAATGGCAGCAGGGGCTCCGAGGAGGCCGCTGCCGGTTGAAGCACCTCTGTCAGGAGGTTAGTCCTGACCGCCACTGTAGGAAGCTCAAGGATGAGGGCCTCGGCTGCCCTACGCAACACCACTGCGTACGATGCACCCTCCTCCGTAGCCACGGTAGGGGGAGATAGAATGCCAAGGTCTGGGGAGGTGTCCAGACCACTGGCCTCACCAAACTCCTCTCTCCAGTCTGGTTCCTCCAACTGGTCTGCAAGAGGTTCCACAGACCCCTCCAAGTCCTCCTCACCGTCTCCTGTGAGCCACTCAGGGAAGTAGGAAACATCAGGGGAGAACAGGGGTATAAAAGTACCGGTCGGCGCCAGTACAGACGTCGGACGACGTTGGTACGGCTCCATGTCCTCATCGAGGGGGAGGCTGGGGTCGACGCCGGCTGGAGACACAACCGGTGTCTGAGGCGGCGGGGGTGTTGTCACTGGATTCGGCGCCGGAGGTGTCACGAGGTCGACCGGCGCCGATCCGGAATCAGGCCTGGATCCTTGGGGGCCCTGCGGCGGAGCCGCTGTCATCAAAGGCCTAGAGCCCTCAACTGAGTCCTCAGGGCCCGAAGGCGTGCCGGCGGAGTCGGGCTGCCCGAAGATGGAATGTAAGGCTTCGTAAAAGCTTCGAAGCTGGGCAGGGGTCGCTCCGGATCCCGGAAAGGGAAGGAAGGCCGGAGTCAACCCAACAGGCTCCGCAGGCGGAGCCGGATGACTACCTGCCGCGTCAGCCGACGGATGGGGAGAACGCGAAGAGAGACGAAGCTTCTTCGCCTTCTTCTTGTGCGTCGACTTACCCGAAGACTTCAATGACGAGTGGTGGTGGTGGCGGCTCCGCGACCGGACCTGCGACCTCCCTCTCGACCAGGACCTCGAACGGCGCGGAGCGGACTGCCGGGCCTCGACAAGTTTTTGGAACCGCTCCCGCAAAGACTTTGGATTTATGGCCCAGCAGTCGGAGCACAACTTCAGGTCGTGGTTGCGCTCCAGGCACCAAAGGCACACGAGGTGCGGGTCCATGACGGACATCAATTTGTGACAGGCATCACAAGCCTTGAACCCGGTCCGACGTGACGTCTGTCTGTGCACCAGGAGTCGATAGACTCAAAAAAGGTGTCTTAGTCGCAAAAAATTGAGTCAAAAAGAGACTCGAGGTACCGCTCTCTCCAGATCTGCGCTGGCTGGCGCGGAAAAAGAAAACTGACGTCAGCGCGCAAGGGCGGCGTCTAAGTAGATACCGCGACGTCATTACGGCGACCACGACGCCAACGACGAATGCGGAGTCGACTGACGCCACCTATCGACGTGCAGAGGTACTGCTGAGGAAAAATTCTTCAGATCCAGTCTGATGCCCGGGGGTAATTCTAAGGTGAGGAATCCATAAGTAACTGTCTCTTTCAGATGCACCTTTTCTATCAAGTACACATTCCATAGCACAGTCAAAGTACTCCTCCTCTCATGTACTGGGAAATTATCTTTTTACCAGCCTCCAAGAAACTATCACCACCCGCCTAAATACTGTACTGTATACTACAGAAAGTCACCTCTGGCCAATGCAAATCAAACTACGTTACTACAGCTCTTGGAAAACCCTCCTTTTCTACAGATACTTCTCTCCCTCCTCCTCACGAACCACTTCTGGGAATCAGCTTCCTATATTATCATTTAGGTTTCTAATTTTAGTCAAATAGGTTCTCTAGAAGTTAAGTAAATGCCCATCCATGCACCTGGAACCAGAACACATCAGTGTTCTTTGGTGAAATGAAAGTGCTCTGCTGCTCTTCAGAGTTATGCAAAAAGAACAATTTATGGACAGAATGCAGAACAATGTCATACATTTACCCCAGTACAGAGATCTGGGCCTAAATCAATCGTTTTTTTGCTCACCATGCCATTCCAGTTTGGACCCAGCCATATGCAAATCAGTCTTGACCCTGTGCCCAATGGGAACAGTCTAGCCCGAACTGCCAGGCCAGATCCTCCCTGGACTGGAAACAAGCATCCTAGGACCGGTTTCGGGGTTTCACCCCTCATCAGCCAGGATAGCTTGACTCCAGTGGCATGGAGAGCATGGGACCCACGTCTGGGCATACCCGTCCCACTCGGGGTGACAAATGCAAAGTTGGCAGGGTATGCCCAGACGTGGGCCCCTTGCTCACTTTGCCACTGGATTCAAGCTAGCCTGGCTGAAGAGGTGTTACCCAGAAACCGGTCCCAGGATGGCGGTTTCCGGTCCAGGGAAGACATAGCTTGGCAGTTCGGGCTGGACTGTTCCCATGAGGCACAGGGCCAAGACTGATTTGCATATAGCTGTGTCTGAACTGGGGTGGCGAAGTGAGCTAAAAAATGATGGATTCAACCCAGATCTGTGACGGGGGTGAGTGTCTGAAATGTTTCCGCGCTCCGCCCATCATCTCCTTGTGTTTGCTATGCTCTTCAGAGTTGGGCTTAACATCTATAGTTACCTTAAATCGAAACCAAAAGAAATTTGTAAACATGCGTAAAAATAGAAGAAAAAAAAAAGGCTATCATTTCATACTAGTCTCATTGGCCCTAAACTAAAAGATCTTTAATCTTTTTTTTGTGCTACTCCTGGCACCGTCAACATTATACAGCTTCTCTGCCACCTTACCTAAATTATAAGTATTGCAAGTGAGCCATTTAACTATCCTATACATAGCTTTGTCACGCACTAGAAGAAATTGAAAAGAAAAAAAAAAAAAGAAAATCAGGAAATCAAGCATTTGATAACAAATTACTTGCATGTAAAACATTACATATAAACAGTAATATTATAATCCTCTAAACACTTCGGTTTAATTAAAATCACTGTACTGAATTTGTATTCTTGCAGGGCAACATTAGGACTGGTTTGTAAGTGCAGCTGTCTGCAAGATCTATGGTTACCAATTCTTCTTAAAAAAAATTAAAAAAAGAATACAAAGAGTGGACTCTGGATCTACCCAAAAGATTATTTCTTTGTCAGCACGTGCAATTGGCTGCTAGATGCATCTTTCCACCTTCCATAGAATTCCCGAGCTGAAATGCTGAGGCGCTCTTTAACTGCTCAAAAGCACATAATACTGTTGGAGTCAAAGGCTTGTATGGTATAAAGAACGCAATCATTTTATTTTGTTTTTGTCAGTGTAGCAGTCTGTTTTAAAGGCTTTAGTCAGGAATCATGTGCGAGTCACACGTACAAATTTAAGTTTACATACACGGATATGAGTACACACTATTCAACTGCTTAAAACAAAACAAGCACTGGCAAAGCAAACCGGTCTGGTTTTAATGTGGTATTACAGTCTGCAGGCATTAGCACATGAAGCACATTCAAGTCAGGCCTACTCTACTGGCTTTGGCAAAGCTGGGGTCGAAATGCTTTTTAAACTAATTGATTGCTGTAAGCGCAATCAGTTTAGATAGATTACGTATCTAAACAAAATGTAGTGCAGAACGTACCATCATCTTCCCAGCAACTTTTGCCACTGCTTTCTCTTTCACTGCTTTCCTGTAATACTGTATGGTCTGTTGGCAAGTCATCTTCTGGCACATCATCACCGGCGTCTGTAACACTTTCATCTTCCACAATGTGCAATTTGTCTTCGTCATCGGAATCCGAATTGGTTTCTAGCACGTTATTGTAGTTGGTAACTGTGAGAAGACAAGAAAAAAGGCAAAATGGCAATCAGGCAAAGTCATAATGCCAATAACACTATGGCATAAATTAGGCATCACTACAACACATGAGCTTAATTACCTACTTGAAATTGCGGTTTAGCAAATGCTAATTGCAAGTAATGTTGCTTTTCTTAGCCTGATAATTATATGATGAGCGTGGTCGCTCGCGCGCACGCTTTCGACAGATTTTCATGAAAGAACAAAACGGAACCTCATTGGAAGGCATAATAGCAGCATTCCTTGGGTCCATAAAAGATTAGTATTACTTGCAAATGCTCGTAATTGTGAGTTTTGAATAGGTGTCTTCTTTAACAGAGGAACCTTTAATGCACTGTTCCACTGCACAGAAGACTTAATAGTTTTTTCTGTATAATAAAAAGCATATTAAGTATGTGCAACAGTAGTCTTGTTTGGGGGCACCTTTAATCACATCTCAGTGATCTATACCATCAACTGCCCTTGCCCCACCCCTTAAAAACGTCTGCCCCCATAACAGGGAAAGCGCAGAGGACACTTAGCAAAAGAGGGAACGACACAACTCTGACACTGTACGAGAGGTTATCACTCCACAAGTCGGAGTAGAGTAGTAGGCAGGAAACAGGCGGTTCTTGCTTCTCCACCACAGGGGTGGGTGGGGGGGGGAGTTCTTATTTTTAAAGTTAGTAGTATTTTGGATGTTCCTTTGAGTCAGTGGCTTGTTATGAGCAACCAAAGACTATCATTCCAGCATTGTAGGAAACTGGAATCAATGTAGCGGTGGGTGGCATTTGGGAATCTTGATATGGCTACTAGCCGTGACTGTTTGAAATGTTTTATAAAAATTCTACTAATCAACAGAAATTTGTCACACAAAAAAAAAAACTTCTGCCCTTAGTCATGACAAATCAACAAATGTCCAATCTTTTTTTTGAAGAACGTTTTTACTTCATACCACATTGTACAGATCAAGTACCCCAAACTGTACAGAATAATAATATTTCAAGTCAGCCAGGAGTTTTTGTGACAATACTGAGGCACATGCCTAGAGGTGGGGTGCTTTTAAGTAGAAATGAATGCCTGCAATTAGTGCATAATTACCAACAAATGTCCTGATGCCGACAGAGCTGAAATGACAATACCAACTAGTTACACATTGTAACAAGCATTTGCAATGCAATAGGTCTCGCATTTGAGAGATTTTGACCTATTGGCATTGTACATGACAATGCAATTTATTTGTGTTTAATAAACATCTGCAAAAATAAAAGGCATTGTCATTTACAAGCACCCCATGCTGCGCTTTCACGTTAAGAGGCCACACCCCTTTCTTTAGACGAGCCGCGTCTAAAGAAAGGTCAGCGGCCGTTATTAAAGCGAAAGCGCGGAATGGGGCGCTTTTACCCAAAAAGCATTTATCTGTCAAGTTGACCAACAAATTATTTTTGTTGTAAAAGTGCCCCGTGAAAGCGGGCTTGGCGCGCTGAATGTTGCAGGAACGCATGTCGTGCCTGCAGTAAGTGAAACTCATTAAAGAAAATAGTGCTCACAGAATAAACAACACGTCCTGTGTAACAACCCAAGTAAAAGGGCCAGTCCTCATGGGAGGTTACAATTGAAGACAAGGCGGTACTAAGGACGGACTAACATGTCAATTTAAGAACCAGAAGCCAGCATTTACAAAGGGCAATGACACAAGCCAATCACAAATATGGGCGGAGAGTGGGCAGAGCTTCAAGTGCATACTCCAATACAGCATGCCTCGCAGAGCAGAGCATGCGCTGCCCAGGCTTCACCTAAAAAAGGTCTTAAGGGTCTTTCCATACTGAGTATGGTCGATTATGACAGTATGTGTATTGGCAAACAGTGCCAGATTTTGACAGTTTTATAAGAAAAAAGCAGTCTCCCAGTCAAACCTTTTTTAATCTTTGTAATTGTTAAAGCTGAAGAATTGGCAGAGCTAGGAGGACACGAAGGGCGATAAAGAATTCAGATAGAATTCCGGGACCAGAGTTAGGTAGTATTTTGCAGCAGATAAAGACATTTAAAGTCAGGTCTTTTTTTCAAAAGGCAGCCAATGTAATTCTTTTACATGTGAGGAAATGGGAGACCAGTAAGGCAGATTGGCGATGATAGAGCAGCACTAATTTGAAGAAGCAGCAAGATATTTTGGTAGTGCAAGGTACGAGAAGCTGCGGACGTCAAGTTTAGATCAACAGTGCCTTGAATGACAGCAGGACAGGCTTCTCCAACGAGTAGTTCTTTCCAACGAGCAGCTGGGTGTGAAAACCGGCCTACTAAATTAGAAGTTGTTGCTTGGTCGAATTGACATAGGTTTCTCAAAATTGAAAAACGTGCATTTGAGATTAAAGTGTGTATTTTCAAAACTCAAACTCACGTTTGAAGAAAATGGTTAGATTTACAATACATATTTAAAAAGGTAATCTTTTAGTGAAATCATGAGGCATTCGGCAAACTTATTACTAACATTACTACTAACATTACTACTTTCATGCGAGGGGCACTGCAGCTATAGCTGTCATGTATTACCATATAGAGGTGGCATTCCAAATTGATAAAGCCTTCTTCACATAACTGCTGGCAACCATGCCTGGTGCACGGAGGTGACCAATGCTAGTAATGTTGCATGAGGAGGCCACTAATCTAATCTTGTATTCTCGTGGTCATTAAATGCACACTAGTATCAGTAGTTCGAAATGATTTTCATTGAAGACAGGACGCTCTTATAGAAGAAAAGGTTGGAGGCCTCTGCAGTAGAAGGGGTCTCTTTTGCTAGAAAAGAGAAAATCTTCCTGTGAGACTAAGAAAACACTGAAGTGACACTTTAAATATGAACGAAAAATGATTTCTCAAAAATGACAACCAAGTTGCTGGCCTATCTAACTGGTGGTGAGTAATTTACAACTCAAATCAATATGCCACAAATTTGATCAGGCAGAAACATTGGAACCAAAGAGCAGGATTTTAGTCTTGACCGAAATGTATAAATTACTTATCCATTTAGCAATAGCAAGCACCCAGTTCTGAAAGTTAAATTGAGTCTTTGCTGATTTCCATTGATTCAGAATAAATTTTGGGCCTCATTACAATGTCGGGCGGAAAGCCTTCGCCTGACACGGACTCAGAATCGGGACAGACCTGCGGTTGGCGGTTCCGACCGCCGGATTACAATGTGACCGAACACGGTTCGGTCGGAGTCCCATTGTTCCCTATGGGAGCTCGTGTTCCGCCCGACAACCGGCCGTAACACAGGCTCCTATGGGGAAATGGGGTGTTAGCGGAAAACCCTGCACCCTGTCGCAGGCACCCCACAGAGCCTGCCACACAATGCAGGGTTTTACAGGGGGGGGTCCCTCAGGTAGCCCCTCGGCCATCACCTGTAAGCCACGGGGCAAGGGGGGCCCTGCCAGGGGCCCCAAAAGTTACTTTCCGACAGCCTTTCTGTGTCAGACAGGCCGACGCGGAAAGGCTGTCGGAAATGGACATCATAAAGCCGAGGGCGTAAGCCCTGTCCATAGGGGGTGAACGATGCGGTTCCGACCGACACAAATACTCAGCGAGTCGCTCTGAACAGATTCGGAATGACCACATGGTTTACATTCTGACCGCAAACATCGTAAATCGGGCAGTCGGAATGAAAACCGACTGACTCGGTCGGAAAGGCTCCAACACGCTCGAGGAGATTCTGACTGTCAGGAGGAGACTTTCTGCCAGACATCATAATTGGCTCCTTTGTCTGCATATTGGAGGAGAAAAGAAAAGAAAAAAAAATCAGAAGGAGCAAATGAACTTTGCCAGGGGAGCTACATCTATATTGTCAAGCATTGTCAGTGAAACTTATTGGCTTTTCCAGGGTCTTTTGTTACATACATTCCATGCACATGCAAGAATTAGTCATCTTTGAATGTGTTTGTTCAAAGATTAGAAATGCATTCAAAGATGGCCGCAGCCATAGCTGCACAGTCATTCATGGCAGCCATCTCTGAACAGGTTAGTAATATTTGAACAAACCTATTTTAAGATAACCATGGGGTATGCGTTCATCTGCTACGGTCATCTTCGAATGGTCTGTTCAAATGAAACAAACTGGTTTCTTGGTGCCTGCCTACCGCACATGCATTCGCGGGAAACATCTTGAAATGGTAAAATCTCCAAGGGATCCCACCAATAGAGCAGCATGCAAAAAAGTATAGAGGCAGGGGAAGATTGACAAGCAGAGTGGGCGGTGGAAGCAACAGATGATCTTGGAGGAGAGATGAGTAGCAACAGAGAACAATTGAAACAGGGGCTAAGTAAAGGGGGAAGGAAGCACACATAGTAGAGAAAAGACATACTCCCATTGTGTGCTTAAAATAAAAGAAAAAATAGCTCCCGTAATGCAAGCAATGTCAGCAGTGGAAGGATACAAGTCAACCAATCAGAACACCGAGACCTAAATGTTCAGGGCAGGACAAACAAGAATAGGGAAGAAAGCCCTTGAATCAGGAGAACACAACTGAGGACCTTTCAATCATAAGCAAAAGGCTGACCCCAAGCCCACTATGTATATTGGAAATAATAGGTCTAGCAAATGGATAGCTGAAACTTAATCCATTTTTAGGACTCCTTTACAGAGAGAACCCCTGGAGAACACCACAAGAAACAACTCTGTAAGAGGAGGCAAACGGTGATAGTTTTACAGCCTGCATGTGATCTGATGAAGACAGCCACTGCAGAGTTTTGCCTACGATACCAGCCTGTGACAAAGGTTTATAATATCCATTTAATTTACTGTTGGGATTATTTTGTGTCATAAATTGGGATTTTGTTTTTTGCATCCTTGGTCTTGAAGTTCATATACAACTGGTAAAACAAAGTACAAGTACCAGAATTAAAAGGGAAAAAATAGTATTGGTTTGTTATTCACACACAGTTTGAGGCAGATGGAGAGCTCAGTGAGGGGTGTAAAGACTACATTTTTATAAGCCATCTGTCTTGGCAGGTGGCCAATGAGCAGTAGAAACACAGAATATGGACACCTCACTTTCCTTTAAAAACAAAAAGTCATGCCTGTGGCCTTGCATGATGTAGGGAGCGTTTGGACAGGCAGTGGAGACAGTGTTACAAGGCTGTTGGGAAAGAATACAATGGGAAATTTCTTGCAACTAATCACAAAGAAACCACTGGTGGGAGAATGCTTGGCCAGTCACTGACTGCAAAAAATCGACCTGCTCCTCACAATATCCTAGCTGTAGAGAGGGGCAGGTGGCTCGGTGGTAGGCCAGACAGGCAGCCAATCGCATGCCACCATGGTCTGCACACCTTGAGGAGTGCTGCTGCTTCTGGCACCTGTGTAGGTCCTTCATCTTGTGTGTGAAGCAATAGGAAGGGAGCTCTCAAAAGCAGCACACGTAGCCATATCGAGGAGGAAGCAATTAAATCGCACTACTCTAGTGTCAATTATTAGATGCAAGTATTGAAACAATCTTCTTAGTATAATTGTGTTCTGCGTCAGGCCAATGTGTTATGGGTAACTAAAGGTCACAGGTTTATACACACAAGTCTCCCAATCGCTGTACATATATCTTTTGCCACTACCAAACCAAGGGTCGTTAAGTATTCTCAAAAGTCATGTAGGAATTCCATCCTGCCTACCGTCTGGTTATTGCATAAGCTTAATCAAGGTTTATTCCCAAACTGACTGTATCCCATTTTTGATTTCATAATGCCCACCATATTTAGAAATGCTGATGCCTATTTAATGTCATCTGCTTACTAAACGCTCATGGAAGGCGAATGATTCGCTTTCTATCCCATGGCTATCCTTTTAGCCAAGAATAGTCGAGTCAGCAAATCTGTTCTCTTATTTCCTTGAGTAAGTGTGGTCGAATAATCCCAGCAAACATACTTTGGGGAGTCCACAAGGGTGTAGTCACTAGTTATTTTCAGGGTATCCATTGCATCAGTCCTATATATGGCCATCTATGACCTCCTCCATACCATTTGCAGTATATCTGCATCAGATATGTTGCATTTGTGGGAATTTGCGGCACCGGAACAAAACATTTTGCCTAACTTAATCTGCACCAGATGCATTTGGTGGAGATAAATTAAAATGTAGATATTTAAACCTACTATTCGAGGCACAGACACCACTTAAGCACTCACCCTGTCCATCCATCATCATCTCTGCTCCTATTGCCCATTTTTCGCTTTTGTATGTAAATAGGCTTCCAGTGAATGCCACATCTATAAATGATTTAAAATATCATCCCAGCACCCAATGTCAATAGTGCCTGCAACACCCCATTAGTATCTGGCTTCAGCGCGCCCAAACTGTCCATTTGACAAGAATTGCCCAACTGGTATATCGGTCTTGCCTAGACTCTTCGAAAGCATGCAGACTAACAGATACTGACCCTGTATTAAAAGAGTGAACCTTTCGAAGCAATTCCTTGTTTATGATTCCCCATACTAGCTGTTGGTGATAATGCGCATTGTGGTGCATGGTGGGAAATTTGAGATTGTCCGAGCTAGTCCCTTGTGGCAAAAAGTGCCAAGATGGTATAAATAGCATACATTTTTGCTGCTGCTTGCTCTGCCGAATGGAGAACAAATTGAGGCTTCACTCATTAAATAATTTTTCTAACAATGTTTTCTAGAGTATACAACAACATTGTATACAATGTCATTGTTTAATATAGTAGGGTATACACTGCAATTGTATGTATGTTACAGTAAGGTCGGTCACACTATGGTATGGAACAGCCTGTCACTGGATGGTATGGCATGCCACTATCGTACGGTATGGTCTGGCCTGTCTTATAGTATGGTATGGCCTGGCCTGTCTTATAGTATGGTATGGCCTGTCATTGTACAATTTAGCATGGTCTGTCATTGTATAGTATGGTAGATCATTGTATAGTAGGGTATGGAATATCAGTGACTGGTATGGTACAGCCTGTTATTGTACAGTATGGTAGGTCATTGCACAGTAGGTTGTGGTCTCGATCATTGTATAGTAAAGTATTGCATTGGATGGCCTGTCATTTTAGTGTCGTATGGCCTGCCATTGTATAGTATGGCACGTTATAGCCTGTTATTGTCTAGTATGGTACGATATGACCTGTCGTATGGTACGATATGACCTGTCGTATGGTATTGTAAGGTATGGCCTGACAATGTACAGTATGGTATGATAAGGCCTGTTACTTTATAGTATTTATTTTTTATTTATTTGAGTTTTATATAGCGCTGGCTAGACCCGGAGGTATCGGAGCGCTTTACATAAGGTTCCACAAAGTTACAAAATTACATCAGTTACAAGTTACATCAGTTGCTAGAAAAACATTTCAAGAGCGTAGAAGAGATAAATGGAGCTTAGAAGGGAAAGGGGGAAGGGTAAAGGGGTAGGAGGGAAATAGGATGGAGAGACGAAGGAGAGTCTGCCCAAAGTCCGGCTGGGTAGGAGACGGCCGAGGGGGGTGGGGGTGTGGGGTGGAGTCCACAGCCCATCTCCTCTATAGCTATCAGGTAGCTCCACCGGGCATCGGCCAAATAGCTAGGTCTAGTATGGTATGTCATTTTAAGGTGTGGTCTGTCATTATATAGTATTGAATTGCCAGTCATTGTATAGAACGGTATGGTCTAGCCTGTCAATGTATAGTATGGTAGAGCCTTGTATTGCATACTATTGTATGGTCTGCCATTGTATAATATGGCCTGGCCGGTCATTGTATAGTAAGGTGATTTTTGCTATAATGTACACATTAAGATACAGGAGGAGGCACAATAGGTAAGGTCAAACAAGCAAAAAAACAGTTTAGAATAGCAAGTGATTTTCACCCTCAAAAGTTCTATCCAACCAGTAATCATGCAAGCATAAACCAATTTAAAATGCACCCTGTTGCTTTTTGCATTAAACATTTTAATCATGCCCAAGACAGCCTATAAATAATGAAACGTACCAAAAAAGTACTTTGTTGCACACTAAACGAGTAATTACTTAATAGCGATAGCGCAAACCTTTAAATAAATTATTAAATCATGGTTAAAAGCGACGCTAACAACCTGCGGCCTGAAAGCTGTTACAGTGCACCAAAGACAGTAGCGTAACATAAGCTCTTGTGGCTCCCGTGGTGTGTGGCCCCCCCTACCCCTGAGCCCGGGGGGGCCCCCCTCAGCAAAAGTAGTAGGGGGTGGGCCAGGAAGAGGGGGGGGGGCCTCCGTGCATTTGCAGGGGCGCCGCCTCAAGTTCAGTTATGCCACTGACCAAAGAGTAGGAGAGGATGAAAAGTAAAACAGAACACAGAAAACGCATACAAAGTGCTGCAAAAAAAAAAAATTGACCGAGACAGAAGGCAGAGGCAGCGGAAGGACACTCCCAAAAAAACATGGAGGCAGTACTTGGTCCGTGCTCCGGGTGGGGGGGGCTCTAAGCTCCCTGTACATAAACAAAATGTCTCCTAAGTGACAGCCAATGCGCTGTCTCAAGCCAGACCTAACAGGCAGAAGCTGTTTTGTCATTACAGAAGATCAAACAAGAACACCCTGGCTACTCATTTGTCATACACAATCTGATAGGCTGAAGCTCACCAGGAGGGTATAATCAAACAAGTGCTCAATTAAGGCTAAATGGGAGCCAGCTCATGGCCAATGCAGCTATACTTGTGCTAACTGATGATAACCCTTCAAACTTATGGGGCAGCACTCAAATCCCACTTTCCTCAAGTTTGATGAGGTTACCCTGAGAGTGCGGAAGGTGCTCTGTAGACATTAGCAACTGCAAGTGATTTTCTTGGCTGTCTTTTGCTAACATAATTGCTGCTTACCAAAGTCTCCCGCGAGGGGTCTAGCAGTATAAATCAAGGTATCCATGGCGTTTAGCAGCAAATCAAGGCATGGACAGAAAGTACGAAGGGAGAAACAGCAACAGCAATCTGACATATGTTGCATATGTCAGATTGCAATTGCTGTACTTTGCCAGGTAAAGACCTCGCCGTCATTCTTCCAAATTGCACGCATTTAAGTAAATGAATCGCGCGTTAAAGTTAACGAAATCATACAACAAGAGTGCTCGCTATTTCATACTTTCATCCTAATACTTCCGTAAACGGGGTTTTTCGTTTTAATGAGCATAATATAATTGAACATGTATATTTGCAAAGCACTCCTTCACCCTTTGGGGCAACTTGTCGCTGAACAGATGTTTGTTACCCAACTCAATGGAACTAGTTTTAATGACCTCAGATAGGTTCAAATCCCTGCAGTCCACTCATCATTTCATCTATCAGGTGCTTCGAACACAGATCCCAGAAGGGGATGCATTATTACACCGAGCCACCAGGATATCGCATTTCTACGATACGTGGCAAACTGAATATATTATCTTAACAGTTCTGGAAAAAATGTCAGAGGGGAAAAAGATAGCACTATTTTCATTTTCTGTTCCTAATTATTTTACATGGATAGCTCCCATTATTCAGAACTTCTGGTAACCTTTCCACTGCCTGCATGACTTACAAGTTATAAAATACATCGAAATGCATAGTAGCCCTGTTAATGACCGGTTTAATTTCTGGCTTCAGGAATGCTATGACGAGGTATAAATGGATATCCAGATTGCCAGAGGGAACAGTTCTTTACCCAATCCTGCATCTCTAACAGTCTAGAATGTTCCTTGGTTTGATGTGCGATTGGGTTTTGAGTCTTACTGTGGAATCACACAATGGCTCGCATCTTTAACCGATATCTAAAAGGGTCCCTCAGAAATAAGTTCTACAGTAAAGCCTACAGTTTAGATCAGAGTTTCAGCTTTTGATTCAATATTATAAAACTACAGTCTCCTCTACTTTTAGCGAACATTCGTTGACGAATGCACCATGTGCACAAATTTGAAAAATCTGGAGCAGGACTGTTAATGAGGCAGAGTAGGACTGCAAATGCTAAGTTGCCAAAACGTTGGTTCTGTAGCGCCTGTTTGTTAATAAATGTGAAGGAAAGTTGGTTTAAATGAACGGCTAATGTAAAAGGTGGTCACTTCACTCCAGCTCTGTCGGTTTTTCACAAATCAATGCTAGGACACTCAGAATGCATTAGGTTGTCACAAAAGCCCACGGCTGGAAAGAAGGTGTCTGATGACTACAGAATAAGCTGGCTGCCATACCCTATATAAATGCAGCCTCCAAATGCACCATCCGTAAATATCCATTTCAAGGTCTTATCTTTTACCAAGTAGCAGGCTAGAAAGGGAGTGCAGACCACTCCCTTATGTGGAGCTCATGTACCAATTACTGTAGATTTTCTACAGTCTGTCCTCTGTGTGGGTACCAAACAGTCATGCACCTATTAAAGTTCTCATTTCTGATTCGGGTGCTGATGACCATCTGTTAGCCTGCATATCTCTAACTCCTAGGACTATGTTGCACACTGCAAACAATTTACAAACTCACACTATTAATAATTTCACAGTAAAATATCATGTGAAGCAAGAAGCAACTGAAATACCACAGTAAAAACACTGGAGCTAAGGTGCTGCAGCGCTTACATACTTTGTATTGAGCTAAATCATGCACTGCACACAGAGACAGAACACACCCCCCACCTCAGTGCCAGGAATGTTTTGCAAAGTGATTGTACTATAAAACAAATTGTGTCAACTAGGAAACCAAAGCATCTAGCACACAGTAGAATGGATAACAAAACTCCTGTTTGACGCATAAGTACATAACGTAGTATGTTTCCGCTTTTTAGGTCTTGCTTCAAACATCACTCATGATCGGTCACTTGCAAAAGGTATTGTATACAAAGGACTTGGAGCTCTCCCATTGCTTACCATTTGTTGGCTTGTCACTAATTTGCTGCCTCCTAATTGGCACCGCGTGCCAGCTTCACTTCCTGTTCTTTAGTATGGCGCATGGACCAAGCAATGATTGCCTCAACTGGATTACTGGCCTTACGCTGCTCGTGCTGCGATTGAGGTATTTTCTTTTTCCCATCATCCGTGATGCTTCTTACCCTCCCACATCCCTCTTGGGCATGTTGCTTCTGACCCCCTCCCACCCTTCCGTTATCAGTGTTGTCCGTTCCTCCCACCCCCGTTGCCTGTGTTACACAATATGAAGAAAAAGAAGCGCTATGCAGTGGCCAGCACTGGCCACATCAGTGCTTTTATTCTAACTTAGGCATGCTTCACTGCTCTGCAACATGGCTAAGTCAATAGCTCTCACATAGGGAGGACCTATTGGCTTTGCCAATGCTTGTTTAGAGCTCTACCAAAACGTGCTTTGCAAGATCCGGTCTACAAATGTACGTCATTTGACCTCCATGCTTTTAATAAATGCCATCATATGGAGGAGTACCCATTTTTACCACTTTAAATCATTTTGTAAAACACGTTTTGACAAAGCCAATCCTTTTTCTTTAAATAAAGGCTTTCGCCAAGGTCAAGGAAACAAATAGAAGTACTGCATGGCTAGTAGCAATATACACCACACAGCGAAATCAAGGGAGCTGAAGGTCTTAGTCGAACAATAAAATGATTTAATTGCCATTTTATTATTCACAAAGCTCGCCGCAGTCAGCCTGCCCAGGAGCAGGGCTAAAGAAGGGGCGTGCTGTCTGCTGCACGGAGGTCTGGTGATGTGGCTGGCCAGAGACTGCAAAAGTGCGCAAGTCAGTTTGGCCGGCTGTCTGGAGCCGGGTAAATGGACATGCACACTTTCCAGGTCTCCACCAAGTCGTCTCCGAGAGTTGAGTGGAAACCAAGCACAGGCCTACAGGACCTAAAGGAGCGTCAACCAGCCCGCTCCTCTCAATCCTGGCGCTGCTCTCATGCAGCATGAGAGCAGCGTCTGGATTGGTTAGGGAAGTTTCCTCTTCCACTGGTGCACGCCAAAGCCATGGACAGCAAGGACGCAGCCCAGGTATGTGCATTTATTTCATTCTTAATGCAATTGTAATGCATGAGAGTGCTTTTATTTTGTTTTCTTGTTTTATGTAAATGTGTTTTGGGAAGGGTTGGGGCACTTTGTTCGCCTCACCGCTTTTATATGTTACCAGCCGCTCCTGGTACACATTACACCAAGGACATGCTGAACACAGATAATGTAAGAATATATGGCATAGGAATCCATTATTTAGGAAGTATGAGGGTTAAACTGTCAAAGGTAATTCTGTGTTTACAGATTAAAAGGCTAAGCTGTGAAATCGTCTTTGTATGTGTGAGACCAGTAATGTTTTTGGAGTCAGGTTAATTGTTTTTTCAAACAGTGCACGCCTATGGTGAGTACCAAGTCTTAGGTGATAACTTCACTGTCTGCTCAGCCATAGAACTGCATCATTCTTAACCTGGCCACCTTTAATACAGAGAACTGTACTGTATCTATAATTTCCAAAATCAGTCTCTCATGTTTGGCACACTTCTGAAACCACATCCTTACCAGGTGGTGGCTGCTGGTCGATGCACCTATTTACACTAAAACCAAGAAATGTTGGCAATTCAGCCTTTAAAGCATGGAAACGAGTTCAAATGTGCAGTATGTAATGCCATAGCTGGTTCGCAATGACCTTCAATGGTAAGCTTGCAGTGATCATTTTTTTCCATGTCCAGCACGAAGTTTCACGCCAACAACTCAAATGATTACCCATCATATCACGTCAGCTAGAGGCAGCATCTGACTGCTCTACCCATCAACCTCCCCAACAAACTAGTTGTACAGTAAATATATAGAGCGCCACTGGGCAATTTGGCATCTGTTCTGCTGTTGTCCATTGCCATTTGACATATATCAATAGCTATTTCGCACAAGAAAACCTCCATTACAAGGGCACTTTTGCTACAGACTCTTCATTCCACCGATCTTTAGTAACTCAGTTTCAATTTTCACTTCTGAAAAGCAGCTTTCCACCCAATGTCAATGTTCAAATTTGTGTTCACCGTATATACTACCCAAGCTCGAGAATGCTGGGCCCCTCGCCCCCCCATGTCCTTATGTAACATTATTACTGCCGGCAGTGTCATTCTACAGTGTCACCTCGGTGCCGTTCTCTTGTGAGACTCGCGAAGCGGGGGTTGGCAGGGGGCTTCTAAAAATGCATTAAACACCATACAATTTTAACTATAGGCCTCAGTTTCACATACTCAAAATAGTATGAGGTACACAGGCTGTATCCTAGTTTATATGGGAAACAAACCAGAGCCTTAAAAATTCCTGATATGAACTTGCATTCAGAAACCGCAGCAGGTCGCCCAGGAACATTTGCCACTTTTGGAAAGTGAGGGCACTGTGTCCTTTTTAAACGAGACACTTCGAAAATAGTTCTGTTGAACAGCAGATTACATTTGCAGATGTCTTGGAAGGAGACTATGTGTCCCCAGGGAAGGCTCAACATTTTCAACAGAAACACACGATAAGTTGTTCATTATGACACCACAGTACAGGAACCTGAGAGTGTATGAAATATATCTAATTCAACTATATATTGTATTTGCATAAGCGGGTGCTCTATTTTTTACGTTGCTATTTTACCTTAAATATTGCGTGTTGTAACATGCAATACATTCTAATTTTGTGGTTTTTGATGTTTACGATAGAAAATGTCACCTGATTTTTTTTTAGACAGGATGTGTTCTGCATCATTTCTGAAGCTGTATTTAGTGATGCGATAAAATAGTCACTTGGATACATGTGTGGGTTGACCATTTGGCACACCCTCTGGCGACTCTCCTGGCATCACCTGGCCATCATATTGCACACATTTATGTACGAAGATGAACATTTTTATTGCACTGAAACAACTTGTGTGTGCCATGGTAACGAAGCCACCCTAGTAGCAGATGCATACTGCCCATGCAGGTAGAGGCGACAGTCGAATGCGCACTGAGATTATGCACTTTTGCAATTGTGGAAAAATGGAGTGGATACCTTGAAGAACCAGCTTCACTTCTCTGCTGCGACGCCAAACACAACTTCACAACCAGAGTATGCTGCAGCATGAAATCAGGGTAGACGCATGGATAGAGCGCCCATTTACAAACAAGAGAGTAACTGATGTTCTCGGTCAACATTAACAAGACGTCGATGCTCCTTCTGGGACACGATCAGCACTTGCTGCCATGGAGCGTGCTTTGTTAGTACGAGACTGTGCAGTCTGACTCGGCAAAATAGCGGTGACATGGCAATAGACTGTGCTGAGCATGCTAGAAGCAGGTCAGAAGGCAGCAAAGGGAAATTCATTGACCCGCTTCAGTTCTCAAAGCACAGGGGCTCCAAAACCGAGAACGAATTTACCATAATCATTTGTGAATTACAGTCCCTGAAACACACAAATCCAATGACACGTTTCTTTGGCTCACTCATTAAAGATAGCACACAAAGTATAGCCTATCCTTGTATTCTGTGTGGAGCTGATGAAGGGAAATTTATAGACTGTCTCATATAAATGCGAGATGTTCTAGTGAGCGAAGTAACCACTGCCAGCCTAGCTTAGGACCAAGTGTGTCTTGCCTAGAGCCTTTTAAGAAAATAGTGCCTTGAGGCTGAAATTAAAACCTAGGAAGTAACAACACATGTAACAGGAGATGTCCTCATGGGAGGTTACAAGAAGAGACAAGGCGGTACCAAGGAGGGACTACTAAGCCTATTGACCAATGAAAAGCCACCATTTACAAAGGACCAGAGGTAATTAAAAAGATAGGGGGAGCTTTATGCACATATCCTGAATACAGCATGTCTCGAAGAGACCAAGCAAGAGCTGCCTAGGCAAGACCTAAAAATAAGTGTAAAAAAAAAAAAAAAAGAGAAAGAAATTGGCCGAAGGCATCCACAATTCGCTTTCAGAGAGGCTTCCAAAAAGTTTAGTTCCATTGAGGACAAAAAGATTTGGTCTGAAAAAAGGTTTACCAGAAATGCCCAGCCTCACCTAATTATTTTGAGTCATCAACAAATGCATATTTTACAATCTTACATTTTACCACATACTTGACATATTTTATCTTCCTACTCCGGATGCAGAATACTGCAATCTTTGCCACACATTTTCTTCTTAAGTTATCTTTCAGATGGACAGAGTGCAGTCCCACTGAAGCTTACTATAACATTTAGAATAGCTCAGTGGGTTCATGCCAATGCAGAGGTGTGTGCACAACAAGCACAAGTTTGTATTCTAGTCAGTTGACTCAACCTTTCACTCTTTCACGGCTGGAGAGCATCAGTCGTATCCAAGCAGCAAAGAGTCTCAAGTGATGAGTGGGGCATTCCGCCACACCATTTGTTACACAACAGCACTCTGTCATTTTGAACTCGCAGTTACAATCCGGATAATATTAAACTATAGGGAACAGAATGCCTATTTGGACATAGGCATTCTGGACCTTATAGCCAGGATTATCAAAGGGTGCAGTGCATAGTGCCAATGAACTCAGAGGTACTGTGAGAAATAGTTTTTACTATGCAATTAAAATTCATTTTCTTGCTTCAAAAAAACTTTTAAAAAGGTAAAAATTAAATGGAATGTTTTTAAACGTCACTACACAAAAGGGAAGTACAAGTAAGTCGGCTGTGGGAAGTGCTTTACAAAGAGACCAGGTTCTTCTGAAACAAAAGGGTTCAGAAGAGTTTCCTGTGATGCACTGCAGAATAGATCTAGCCAGAGAACTAAGTGGATTCTAAAAAAGGTAAAAAGTTTGGAGGCTTGGATTACTGTGTGTGTAATGCACAGATATAGTACAATGAAAGCACTTAGGAGGTCCAGTAAGCACCAGAATGCATGTTTAAAGAATGCTTACACCTAGACAATCAAGGAAGGCAAGTCCTTGATATTGGCATGTTAAGAATGGGTGACTGCGATTTTCAAGTGCTACGGCAAAGAGGACAGCTGAGAAAACATTTTAGAGAGCGAGGGTTTAGACGTGATTACCAGACTGTTCAAAGTTCTGATAGCAGAAACCTACTGGACCAATGTAAAATTTCGAAAATATTATATTTATTGGCAAATAGTGAAAATGGTACAGGAAAGTTGTATATACCAAAAAAAATGGCATTTTGCTTAAGTTACAAATGGAAGGATCGGGCAAGCTCCAGACCACCACACAACCCCTCTAAAATATAACAGCCATCATAATACTTAGGAGAAAAATGAAGCTAAAGATCAAAATACAATCCATCCTAACAGAACTTCAACAAACGTTCCCTTGGAAAATGTATCTGCCTCAAATCTGATTTAGACAGTTATAGGTGGCAACTGTTTTGGCCATTAGATTATTTTACTCAAGAATAATACTGGATAGTATTATTAACTTGATCAGACTTTTTATGTTCACGGAAAAACTCATGAAAAGTTTGTTTCACAGCTGGAATCAAAAGTTAATGTTAATTATCAATTAACTGTAGACCTTCTCCCTCGCTACCATCAATACAGCTCAAATAGACTACCTACTTCTGCTTCACGCTGAACATTACTGGCAACCCACTCGAAGCATCCTCTAGGCCCACATAAACCGATTCCCACCGTATATATTTAATTTGCAGCATATTGCAGTATGTACGTCACTGTTGCCGTCTCATTTTGCATCCATCATGACTCATCACTACTTCAGCATGCAGCCACCCAAACTGCTAGTGTCATACATTTTATATCCTCAGCACTCAGTAGCATTTTAGTTAATACTGTCAGAAAATACGAATTAAATGAGAACCTACATTTCGTGGTATAAAAATAAATGAAGCCAAAAATAAAACTCGTAAATTAAATTTGTTTCAGTTACAGTTCACACTTTTCATATTTTACCTATCGCACTCAAAACAAACCGCCACAAATCACTAGAACAGTCTATAAAGTACTGTATAACAGTGGCAAACCGCCATAAAGCTTACTAGCAAAATCTATGCCAATTAGGCAACCAATGACCTGGAATAGGAAGTAGCTAATTTTGGACACTGCAGGTTTTCGCTGCATTCCGGAAACCAAACACCATAAATTTGTAACAAGAAAGCTTTTGACACTTGGGAGGTCGGCTGATCAGCAACCTCAGGGCCACACAAGAATACATTAAAGGAGTTAATGAAAGCTTTGATGGTCTACCTCCATGTAGTTCTGCCCACAACACAATACCAAGCCTTCTCCACGTTTGGCTTGGATTCAGAAATGTGTGTATTTATTAAGCTGCAAACATTAACATTTACAATAGTTCTCTTGACGTGTAAACGGCAAGATCAGTAGTAGATGGATTACCTTTTATGGTCTTCACCATAGGAGTTCCAGCACAAACAAAGCAGGGAAGCAAGCGTTTACCGAACATGATTAACAGTAAATGTTACTTTCTTTTTTATCTTTAAAAATACTATTTAAAAGTTTCAGTATTTTATTTCCCTAAATAGATGAAGTGTGCAGCTTATAACTCCCTATAAACAGCTATAATTGCTGCAAAGTTATAGTTTAGGTTACGAATCGATCATAACATTTTGTTTTTTCGTCAGATCCAAACTGTGGGTCAAGGAGACGCTTGGCATGAGAAAGGAAGTCCAGAAATGGGTGCACTGGTTGCTGGTAAGGGGCACGAAGGGTGCAGTTTTCCAAAACGGCCAGCAGGAGTGTGGTGGTGCTGATGGGCAACCACATCGTGACCGTGCTGGAAACTCAAAGGTTTTTTCTATTGCAAGGTTGTAATAAGGCAGATACCCAATCCTAGACATCTCCCAGTAGGTTTTGGGAACAGACTTAAGGAACAAGGAAATTTTATTACAGCAGGTTTGCTATGTTTACAGAAACGCCAACAGGTGGCCACACCAGGGTTAATTTGTAGTCTCGGTTTGGACATGGCAGCTGGCAAACAGAGGTACTACTAACAAAATACCTTGAGTGATTTGGGTCCACCTCCAACCACCACTGGCTTTCTTCGACCCGTCTCTTTCAACCACTGGCTTCAGACTGTCAATCACGTCTTGACTCAGCCTAGTACAAAATTCATCTCACCACTAATTCCATTTGCACACTGTGTGTATCCTGCTGCTCCACTCAAGCGACTGCATTGAAATGAATGAGGGACTTCATTACAACCATAGTCTTCCGTCTGCTCCTGCTGGTTCTCTACCTGGTGTCTCACCAATTTGTTAACACTGCATGGGTTAGCACGTTAATCCCAGACATTAGTTTTGCCAATGCTCCTTTCTACTAAGGAAGCACTTGTTTGTCTATACAAAGAGCTTGGACGAGAGTAGCATATTTGAATTTATTGGATTTTGAAAACACCCTGACTACCCAGATGACTTCATATTGCTGCCTGTGGGCCTATGCATAACGTGGAGGTTGGTTATAAGAAAAAAACATGTTTTTATTTAATTCCTTACAAAAGGTCAGATATTCACTGGTAAATCACAATGTGAGAGACACTATGTTCCATAGTTTAGGAACCAGATAAGGGATGTGTGAACATATTGCAATAGATTATACTTCATATAGTCATTAAGAGGAAAAGCGTGCAACCATATATATGTTTATGAATGCATTCACTGAAGACCAACTAGGAATGTCATTTTCGTAGGTTTTAAAGCTTCACATATTTATTTATACGTTTTATATGGCGCTAGCTAGACCCGAAGGTATCGAGCACTTTACAAAATCGTAAACAGGAATACAGTAAATCAGGCGTGCAAACACAAAAGAGGCAAGAATTCAAAATAGTAAACAAAAAATAAAAGCAGTACCAAAAACAAGAGAAGCAGATTCGAGATGATCTAAAGGACAGCATAAACAGATAAGCAGTCGACTATGATCGAAGGGACTAGACCTGTACATGCGACAGTTAACCAAGGTCAATAATCTAGGAGTTAAAGTTTTTGTTGAGGAGGAGTCGTTTCAGGTTCCTCTTGAAGCTAGGAAAGGAGGGGTTGCATCGCAGGTCACAAGGTAGAGAGTTCCATATGCTCGGAGCATTTCCGGAAAAAGAGCGAGACTTGGTTGCTGATTTGTTTAGATTGGGAGGTATGAGTAAAAGAGCGTTGGAGCTTCTCAAAGATCTGGTAGTCCCCGCTTTCATCAGCTTGTTTTCTAGGTAGTTGGGAGTGAGTGCAGTGCTTTGTGGATGATGCAGGCAGTCTTGTAAGTACATCTTCCTTCGATGGGAAGCCATTTGAGGGTACATAGTACTGCATTAGCCGGTAAATCTGTGGGGTCATAGTAGGCCCAGGAAACGTTATGTCTCATGCTGTACACTGCACATTTTAAGTGTAACCTAGTTTAGAACCTGGCAAAGAGAGGGGTTTTGAGATTAGACCAGAATCCGTATTTGTGGATATGAAAAATAGCTTCCCTCCAAAGTCGTCCCGCGTTTCCTTGGAGAAAAAGATTGACACTGACGCGCTAGATCACCTTCTGCTAAAACTAATTACATCTCATGATCCAGCTACATTGACTTGTACTAAGAGAAAATATGTGCGTGTAAATATATACACACACACACACAACACATTTATACACACACACTAACAAATTTTACATGTTTTTCGGCGTACTGCTCCAGCTGCCCATTTCCTAGCGAGAGCCCTGGCCAATTGTAATGACATTTGTCTAGTGATATTTTGCATGGCTGCCTGGTAGTTGGACATGGACTAGGTGTTGTATTTTATTTTTATCAGACTCCTCAATCAGGCGATCCTGCACATGGACCAAGGCTACATGCTTAAGTATTCTTCATTGGGCATGCTCTGGAGAAAATATGAGGCCTTGTCAGAGTCTTGGGGCAGTCATTGATAATGGAATAATAAAAGAGGTGGGCACAGTCATTTAACACTTGTGCCACTGGGCCTCGGGTTCTATTGAACTCCAAACTGACAACACAATTACTTCTTTTGGCCACTGGAATTCCAAGGGTGTCCATCAAGCCTTACTCTAGATGGCTGCAGTTGGCTCGGAACTCCAAGTATGCGTCTTATAGCCATGTCATACGTAATCAATGTCCAGTTAGAGCTGTATCTTCAAAAATAAAAAGTAGATATTTAACTGTGGAACATGTAAAAAAATAAAAATACAGCACGTCCTAGAATCATTTGAGGCAGATACAATACTGTACGTTCTTACAGCGCTTAAACGCAAGGGACTAACCGTTTATGACTACCGCAGTTCCTAGACAGTGTGGTGGACATTAGCGGTTGATCCACTGCGACACTAAAGAAAATCCTTCTGTTAAGAGCACCGATCTAAGGGGAGAAAGGTACCACTGGAAAGGAGAAAGGACCAGGTCTCCTATCCAGCTGTGCCTTTCTCTAGTGAATCCAAGCTTGGTAAATAGAGATCCACTCACTAGGCAAGGCAGGGGTAGGGCGCAAGTGCTCCCCAGCCTAAAAATGTCAATAGTCTTTCTATCCCCCCACCCCACACCTCCCCCTCCACCTCCCCAGTGCATCAAAAAGCCTATTTTGCCCAGGCATCTGGTCTTTTTCCCCTCCCCATAAGTGCCCTAACAATCTTTCTGCCTCCCAGGGTGATGTGGGGCTTTACCCCCAACATGCCACTCCAGGTAGGTGAACTTGACACCAGGGATTTTATTCTTTGTTAGGGGAGGTGGTGCAGCCTGCTCAAGCATTTGGCTGTGCTTCCACCTAGTAACGGTACCTGCAGTTTTTTTGTCCCCTGATGAACAGATCAGGGGGATTACACCTAATCTGCACACTCAAGGGGTCAGAGTGCATACTACTCACCCAGGGATTAAAAATAAAATAGAAGTGACAGCCAGTCGGTAGTCAATTGTTCCTATTTTTGTAGCGTCTACCTACTTGCAGTTTTGATGGGAACAAGTGTGAACCCCTTGGGAGAACCTGGAAAGGTATACATTTACAAAAATTAGGAATTTAGGAAGGAGTCATTTGCGCAGATTGCTCATGGATGACATGAAATTTAAAAAAAACGAAAATAAGGAAAAAATTGAAATTGTTGACCTTTATCTGTAATATATTGTCATGATGGCAGAGTTTGAAAAGTAATATATTTTTACGTATGTCCAACCCTTCAGGTAGCAGGGCTATATAGTATTTATTGCCTGTCCTATAACAAGCGATACTCAGAGCCAGCAGCTGAGCTGCAACTTGATTTTTCATTGTATACGGACCATGTATAAATTCAGATGGTAAAATCTAATAAATGAAAAATGTGAATGAAGGAAACATGTATTTAATTGTGCCACGACAGAGTTTAGGAGCAGCGGTTATCTGAATAAATCTGAATTTTGGGGCCACCCATACTTTCATGTGATTCGCAGAGCGTTTTGCAAAGATAAGTTATTTTTTTGCACAGTGGCTTTTATTTGGAAGACAAGAAAGTAGATACATTTAATAGATGTTCTACTAATCTTCATTCTCACGCTTCACCAGAAACAAATGGTAACCCATGTGTCTGGCTAGACATATCGCTCATGGTCCAAAATGCAACAAGGAAACTTCGAGTTTCTATTTCAAATTCACCCATACAGCAGATGTGGGTAGCTGTGGCATTTGGGCCGGGACTCAATTGACACCCAGGAAAACCTACCAAATCAAGTCATTTCTGAAAACTAGACAACCAGGTAGGGTGTTGAGACTTGGGTGAATCTCACAATGTTTTAATACTCAGAATACCTGGAAACATCAAACTTTAGTTCAAATTATAGATTTTCCTCACATTTGTGAGGGAAAGTTCCAGACTCTGCGGGGATCCTCACAATGCTACCACTCTACATTCTCACGGCCACTAAAAATGGTATCTCACTTGGTGGCTAGGCCCTTCACCTGCAACAAGAACCGCTCAAAACTTGGACATGCAATGCGGTCTTCACATGGCCCAAAGCTTTCGTCCCTTCTTAAGACATGAGGCCCAACCACACAAGAGACAGCTTTTCAATTAGACTTTGGCCACTGGCTAAAAGTGGCAGAGTTTTGTCACATAAATATGGAAAATTTGACATCTGCAGGGCATTCTGTATTGCAATGTGCTGGAATCCATGCAAACCACACCACCCTTGATTTCTCTGGGTCTATAAGTGTGAGAAAGGCCCAGAGAAGGTTGGATTCCCTGGTTGCTGGTTGGCCCGAAACCCAAATAGTGCAGACATTCACCATGACAAGTGAGGGGAAATTATGATTTTTTGGCAATTTTTGACAGAGGCCAGCAGAAATGGGGTACACCTCCGCCCATTCTGCCTCACCTGGAAGCAGATATAGTATGTTGCTGGGAAGGGTGGGCTGGGTTAGGACCCAAACCAAGATGATCCAGTGCCCCAACCTAATTTTCTCACTTTACCCTTATGGTCCGGAGAGCTCCGTCTCTCTTGGTGGGCAGATTGGGGTGGTTATCACCCATTTGTCCATCTAGGCATGGGGTTGGTCAGGAAGACCAGGGAAAAACAAGTGATTGGGTATGGGGTATGCCAATTCTTGCACTACATTGCATCCTCACCTCCAAGCACAAGGCAGTCTTTCTGCCACCCGGGTAGGTAGAATGGGGTGGGGTTAATACCCCTCTGCCAACCTAGATCTCAAAACCACTCAAAAAGGCCTCACTATGATTCCTAATGCTCCAACAGTCTGACGGAAGCATGGGTTCGGGCACAACATTTTTTGAAGAACTGTTTGGTTCTTTAGGAAGGGGTTAAAAACCAGATACCTGAGCAGGAAAGCCCCCCACCCCAATATTTTAACCAGTGGTTGTCCGCCCTGGGTAGCCATCCTTAATTCTGCGTTTCCATAGGAAGAGCAGTATTTCTTTTGCTTATAACTTTGGCAGTATTTGACAAATCTTCACAAAACTTTACAAAAATGTTTGTCCGTCTTAGCTTCTTCCTGGAAAGTTTCAAGCGGTGATAAGTCAAGCAGGGGCAAGAAATAACCAGGGGTCCCAAAACCAAATGACCCCATGCATTTTCCGGAGATTTTATTAGGCAGCACTACCGCAAAAACTGCTGACAGAATTAGTTTAGAAGGCATGCTTTTTGTGATTTAGTGCACATCTGTTCAGCAGTTCTTGAGAAATTAAAGAAAAATATTTGTATCTGGACGGTTCGAGAGAGTCTCTCGAACCCAATTTTAAGGGCACGGCTGATTGTGGTTAAGGACCCCAATGTACCCCGGGATGCAGACAAACTGTAGGTGTCTTTAAAGGTGGGGCTTTTGCCTGATGCCATGTGGGTGGCCCTCATCCCTGGGTTGGGCCAGACTGGATCACCTTAGCCAGCAGAGAAGAAAGGCTTACAATTTGTTATGACAGAGCACTTGGTCCTGCCTGGCAGGCCACACACACACCCCCCCCCCACACACACACACACACACAATATTAGTGAGCGGATCCATGCTTGGGTTGTAGGACATTACAACAAATGCCTTTACAAAGAAATGGTAAGTATACATCAGGTAATAATAATAATCTTTATTGCTTGATTACTTAAAATCATTGCAATCACTACAAATTCACATCACATACTTTAAAACATAATCGATCATTAAAAAAATCCATTGAAAGCAAAACATGTTCCCAACACATAGAATAAAAAACTGACCTGTATATACAAATATAAAACGTATCAATAAAATCAGGTCTATTCACATAGCATCGATAATGAGCGATTAATACGGCGACCATCATATCAGAGCAATAATAAAGTGCATTACTATAAAGTGCTAATATGCGATTATTTCAACAATCTTCGTATTAAAACAGATAAAGTGCATTAGTTTATGGTAATAGTGTCACATCTATTTTGACATATCTAATTGTCACCTTCGCAACATGATTATCAATTAATAAGAGTTATAAGCCAAATAATACTATTAGGTAACACAACCATAGAAATACTGGAGGTCTACCTTATTATATCAAAACATTTTTCAGCTGCCAATAAAAAGTTTACCAAATGACACAATAGAGGAATCGATTCACCAGATAATGACATAATTAAAGCCTGACAGAGCAGATCTCACCCCGCTCTTCAAGAAACATGGTCTTAAGAATGTTCGTCGAATATTAATCAACTTTGGGCATACACACACTATATGGACTAAAGTTTCCTGTGACCGTCCACAAAGTCTACAATCAGGGTCCGGCCACTGCTTAATCCACGAATTTGTGCCCTCCTTTGTTGGATTTAATCCCATTCGTAACCTCAGAAACGTATTTTTAAATTTTGCTGAGAAAAAGCATTCAAATATGGCTGTATACGCAAGGTTTGGTATGAATTAATCACATTCCATGCGTAATTTTTTCCTGCTAATTCAGCCTTATCCAATTTAAGCGATTCGGTTTTAATACGCTTTTTAACATTAGCTTGTAATTGGATATGTTCAAATCTTGCAATGCCGTTTGCAGGCCTATCTCTCTTAAAGAAGTTAAAATATAGGATCTCCATTTAGCCGCATAAAGCGACTTATCTATTTCTTCCCAACAAATGTTCCCTAAAGATGCTGGTGCTGATGTTGACAATGCAACCATACATTTTAGAAAAGCTCCTTTTGATACCAGGCTCTGTCTCTGGAGACCAAACTCCAATCTTATACCTGCTTGACACACTGATTTGGCAATCCCAAAGGTTGCTTTGAAGACCTTGACAACCAATAGGTCGAGAGTACCTTTGCATCTTTCCCTCTAATAATGGGAGAACCATATATGAGGGTTGGTTGTAGTTTGGCTTTAATTACTTTAAGTATAAAGTCATATGATTGGCAGTTCAATGATTTTTTAGTCATTTAAAAGCATGGATCAAGGTCACAGCCTTGGCCCTTAGATCCTTAAAATGAAATTTAAAAGACACACGGTTGTCAAACACCACCCCTAGGTATCTAAACGTCTTAACAATATCGATTGTACCTGCTCTATACATCAGGTAAGTGAAACCCCTAGTTATATATGAAACCACATTTTCTCTTGGCTCACGGGTGTGGTGTCGTACCCACACTTTTCCTGTGCATCATTAAAATATTGATGCAAGCGATTGTGGAGTGTGCGACACACACGCACACACACCACTGTAGAACAAGTTACTTACCTTCAGTAACGATATACCTGTAAGAAACATTAGTTAGTTATAGATTCCTTACCTTAGAATTACCCCCAGGCGTCAGACTGGATCCGGAAAGTTTTTTCGTCAGCTGTACCTCCACGCGTCGGAAGGTGGCGTCAGTCGGCTCTGCGTCCATCCTTGGCGTCGTGGTCGCCAGGATGACGTCGCGGTAGCTACTTAGACGCCGCCCTCGCATGCGGACGTCAGTTCTGTACACGACTTTCCGCGCCAGAAACGCAGAGCCATGCAAGACACTGACCACTGGTGCACAAAACTAGGGCCCTGAAAGGATGTCCTTAACCCTAGAAATCAGTTCGCAGAACGGGGAGGATGGGTGGGGCGGTAAGGAATCTATAACTAACTAATGTTTCTTACAGATATATCGTTACCGAAGGTAAGTAACTTGTTCATCTGAAAGAAACACGTTAGTTATAGATTCCTTACCTTAGAACAGATACCCCAGCAATACCAACCCCGGTGGTGGGTCAGCGAACCAAGATCACATCAGAAAGTCCTGGAGTACAGAACGGCGAAAAAAGCTGTCTCTCCGGACTGGACTGTCAAGGCAGTAGTGTTTGGTAAAGGTGTGCAACGAAGCCCACGTAGCTGCCTGACAAATGTCATTCAGAGGAACTCCCCGTCCCAAAGCAGTAGTTGCTGTCGTCGCCCTGGTGGAATGGGCGCGCAGCCCCACTGGAGGCTCCTTCTGTGCCAGAGAATAACAGGCTTTGATACACAAGACGACCCATTGGGAGAAAGTTTGTTTGTGTACGGCCCGACCTTACTTGGCGCCCACGTACCCAACAAAGAGCTGGTCGTCCACTCGGAACAGTTTGGTGCGATCCAAATAAAAGGAAAGCGCACGTTTTGGGTCCAGACGGTGGAGCCTCTCTTCCTCCTTCGAAGGATGCGGAAAGAAGGTGGGCAAAGTGATGGTCTGCCCGATGTGGAAGGCGGTGCCAACCTTGGGCAGGAAGGATGGACAAGTCCGGAGGACAACTTTGTCCGGATGCACAGAGAGAAAAGGAGGCTTAGAAGAAAGCGCCTGGAGCTCACTCACTCGTCTGGCAGAGGTGATGGCCACCAGGAACGCAGTTTTGAGAGTCAAGAGCCTCAAAGGACAGTTGTGAAGCGGCTCAAAGGGAGCGCACATTAAATAAGTTAAAACCAGGTTCAAGTCCCACTGAGGCATAACAAAAGGAATAGGAGGAAAGAGATGAGTTATGCCTTTCAAGAAACGATTTACAACCGGGGACTTGAACAGGGAAGGCTGATCTGGAAGCCGAAGGAAGGCAGAGATGGCCGAGAGATAGCCCTTGATAGTGCCCAGAGCAGAGCCCTGCTGGGCCAAAGAAAGAAGGAACAGAAGAACCTCAGAAAGAGGGGCAGAGAGGGGGGGGATCTACAGCCTTTGCTGTGCACCATGCCACAAATTTGTTCCACCTGCAGGCGTATACCGTCTTAGTGGAGGGACACCTGGCTGCCACAATCACATCGCAGACTTCGGGAGGCAGGTAGAATGACGTCAACTGCCGCCGCTCAATCTGCACGCAAGGAGGTGGAGGCTGGATAGGTTCGGGTGGAGGACCGTCCCCTGTTGCTGCGTCAGAAGATCCCCCCCCACCCCCCGAAGAGGCAGACGGGTCGGGGGATCGATGGCCATGTTGAGCAGCTCGGGATACCAGACTCTTCGTGCCCAATCCGGAGCCACAAGAAGGACTTGGGCCCGGTCGCGCCTGATCTTCAGCACTCTGGGCAGAAGTGGTATAGGCAGAAAGGCGTACAACAGACCGCAACTCCACTCGCGACGAAAAGCGTCGCCTAGCGAGTGCCGCCTTGGCAATTCCAACGCACAGAAATGCTGACATTGCGCGTTCTCTTCGGTGGCGAATAGATCTAACCAAGGCTCTCCCCACTGTTGAAAGACCTTGCACCACCTCCGAGGGAAGACGCCATTCGTGATCCATCATGCACCTGCGGCTGAGTTAGTCGGCCCTGGCGTTCAGTGAACCTGCCAGGTGTTGAACCACCAGAGAAATGCCCTGATGTTCCAGCCATGTCCAGAGGCGGAGGGCCTCCTGACATAGGGTAAACGACCACACCCCGCCTTGTTTGTTGCAGTACCACATGGCGGTGGTGTTGTCCGTGAACACCTGCATTACTCTTCCCCGGACAGAGAGAAGGAATGCTTTGAGTGCAAGACGAATCGCCCGAAGCTCCAGAAGGTTGATGTGGAGCCCGGACTCCGCCGGAGATCAGAGTCCTCTGATCTGCGCCTCCCCCATGTGGCTGCCCCATCCCAGAAGGGATGCGTCCATCACCACTGTTTGTTCTGGATGGGGAAGGGAGAGGGATCTGCCATTGACCCAATCCTGGTTCGTGAGCCGCCACTGCAATTGTCGTGCAGTGCCCTCCGAGATCTGGACGCATTCGGTCAGATTCCCCTGATGCTGCGCCCACTGGAACTTCAGGTCCCACTGCAGAGCCCGCATATGCCACTGGGCATGATCGACCAGCAGGATGCAGGAGGCCATGAGGCCCAGCAGCCTCAGGGTCATTCTGACTGAAACCCGGGATAGAGGCTGAAAGATCGGAATCATAGCCTGAATATCCCGGACTCGCTGTTCGGGAGGATAGACCCGAAACCGCGTCGTGTCCAGAACCGCTCCGATGAAGAGGAGCTTCTGAGAGGAAATCAGGTGTGACTTCGGCACATTGATGGAGAACCCCAGCGAATGCAGGAGGTCGGCCGTAGTCTGGAGGTGGGAGACGACTGCCTGGGGCGAGCCCGCCTTCAACAGCCAGTCGTCGAGATAGGGGAAGACTGAAACCCCTGATCTGCGCAGATGAGCTGCGACCACAGCCATCACCTTCGTGAAAACCCGAGGGGCACTGGTAAGGCCAAAGGGGAGCACGGTAAATTGAAAATGCTCGTGGCCTACCGTGAACCGCAGGTAACGCCGGTGGGCCGGCAGGACGGGGATGTGGAAATAAGCATCCTGCAAGTCCAACGCTACCATCCAGTCTTCCGGGTCAAGGGCAGACAAGACCTGAGCGAGCGTCAACATCTTGAACTTCTCCTTCCGGAGGAAGCGGGTGATGTTCCTGAGATCCAAGATAGGACACAAGCCCTTGTCCTTCTTGGGGACCAGAAAGTAGTGGGAGTAACAACCACGACCTACTTCTGGGACAGGAATGCGCTCGATGGCTCCCTTGGCCAAGAGAGCCGTGACTTCCTGCTGGAGAAGGGCCAGGTGATCCCCCGACATGTGGTGGTATTGCGGTGGTATTGCGGTGGCATGGCTGGAGGGGTAGTCTCGAAGGGGAGGGAGTAGCCCCTTGGGACTATCTGCAAAACCCACCTGTCCGATGTGATGGTGCGCCAGTGGGGGAGGTGATGGCGGATCCTGCCGCCCACTGGCGTTTGATGGACCTGAAATGTCGGACTAAGAAGGTTTGGAGGCTGCTGCAGAGGGGGGGGTGGTGGACTGGCCCGCCCGCTGGCCCCCGGAACCACGACTGTTGTTCCCACGTACTCGGCCGCGCGAAGGCTGAGTAACTTGCTGTGGCCTGTGGCTCTGGGCAGGACGTAGCGGGGCACCCCTTCCGTAGACACGAAAGGGGCAAAAAGCAGACTGCGCAGGGCGGCTGAAGAGGCCCAAGGACTTGGCCGTAGCCCGTGAGTCCTTGAAACGCTCTAAAGCGTTGTCTGCTTTGTCGCCAAAAAGGCGACGGCCATCAAAGGGCATGTCCATCAAGGTGTTCTGGACATCCCCAGAAAAACCAGTCAATCTCATCCAGGCGTAGCGTCGAAGAGCTACCGACGTGGAAATAGTCCTGCCCAGAGAGTCAGCGGTATCAAGCCCACAAAGGATGGTAAACTTTGCCGGATCCCTACCGGCGGCAATAGCCTGGGAGAGCACTGTCCAGGCCTCCTCCGGACACTGAGGCAGCACCTGCGCAACCGAGTCCCACACAGAGTGGGAGTAACAGCCCAATAGACATGTGGTGTTTACCGACCGCAGTCCCAAGCTGGCGGAAGAGAAAATCTTCTTCCCAAGGTGGCCCAGCTTCTTGGATTCCCTTTCTGGGGGAGCGGTAGGGAATGCGCACTTGGAAGTAGAGGCTTGGACCACCAAGCTCTCAGGGGTGGGGTGTTGGGAGAGGAAAGTGGGGTTGCCCGGAGCCGGGCGGTGGCGTCGGGCAATCATCCTATCCACGGGTGCCCCCGTGTTGGGTCTGGACCACGTGCCCAAAAGAACGTCGGTAAGGGCTTCATTAAAGGGCAACAGGGGCTCCGAAGAGCTCGCTGCCGGATGAAGCACCTCTGTCAGGAGGTTAGTCCTGACCGCCACCGTAGGAAGGTTGAGGGCCTCGGCCGCCCTACACAACACCACTGTGTATGACGCTCCCTCCTCCGTAGCCACGGTATGAGGAGACAACATGCCAAGGTCAGGAGAGGTGTCAAGACCACTGGCATCCCCCAGTTCCTCTCTCCAGTCCTGCTCAGACTCCATCTGATCAGTTAAAGGGTCACCTGACCCCTCCCAGTCCTCCTCCTGAGGTTGCCAATCTGGCCGAAAAGGAACCCCAGGAGTGAACAGGGGCACAAAAACCTCACTCGGCGTCGGGCGACACCTGTCCGGATCCGGGTTTACTTCGGGATGGAGGTCGGGGTCGACGCCGGCCGGGGACACGACCGGCGTCGGTTGCGGTGCCCGGAGGAAGCGGCGCTGGTGGAGGTGTAATCAGGTCAACCGGCGCCGATCCGGATCCAGGCCCGGATCCACGGGGGCCTGGCAGCGCCGGAGCTGGCGGCGGCAAAGGCCTAGGTCCCCCAACCGAGTCCGCGGGGCCCGAAGGCGTGCCGGCGGGTTCGGGACACCCAAAGATGGCATGCATCGCTTCGTAGAATGTACGAAGTTGGGCGGGAGTCGCTCCGGGCCCCAGGAAGGGAGGGAAGCCCGGAGTCAACTCCTCGGGCTCGGCGCGCGGAGCCACGGGAGGGGCATCGCCCGCATCCCTCGTCGCGTCAGCCGACCTACGGGGAGAAGTCGAAGAGCGACGATGCTTCTTCGACTTCTTTTTGTGCTTAGACTTACCCGACCCAGAGTGCGTAGACTTCGATGACTTAGACGAGTGGTGATGGCTACGCGACCGGGACCTCAAGCAGCGCAGAGCCGACTGCCGGCGCTCAAGCAACTTTCAGGACCACACCCGCAAAGCCTTCGGCGCCATCGACCGGCAGTCGGAGCACGACTTTGGGTCGTGGTCGCGCTCCAGGGAAAAGAGGCACACGTGGTGCGGATCCGTAACCGACATCAGTCGGGTACAGGAACCGCAAGCCTTGAAGCCGGGCATCCCTACGTGCACCAGGAGTCTATAGACTCAGAAAAGAAAATCGACAAAAAAGTCGAGAAAAAAAAAAAAAGTCAAAAAATTACTGGAGGTACCGTTCTCTCCGGATCTGCGCTGGCTGGCGCGGAAAAAGAACTGGCGTCAGCGAGGGCGGCGTCTAAGTAGCTACCGCGACGTCATCCCGGCGACCACGACGGACGCGGAGCCGACCGACACCACCTTCCGACGCACAGAGGTACTGCTGACGAAAAAACTTTCTGGATCCAGTCCGACGCCTGGGGGTAATTCTAAGGTAAGGAATCTATAACTAACGTGTTTTTTTCAGATGTGTGAATATCAGTGATTTCTATAAACTACAGTGATGGAAACTATATGTGTTATACATGTTGGTATTGCCTTAGATACATACCGAGCACCGTTCCACCATTTGCTCTTATGGACTTGCGTCGCAGTGACAACGTTTTCTGTGGACATCACTGCCACAGCTGGATTGTGATGTCCTACATTTACGTTTGTCTGTCTCTTTCATGCACATTTGTAGACTGTCTGATCCCGGTACCAGACAGTTCCCCTGGTCCACTATTTTGGACTTTCCTGGCTGATGGCACGCCGTCACACCAGGAATACAGTAACTTTTTCCTTTTTATTTCTCCTTTCCCTCTAGAGGTTGGACCTTGAACCATACACAGTAGGCAGCACTTTAGGGGCACCATATATATATGTGGGGTGATTTATCATATGTTTTTTGTCCTGACGAAGCACCATGGATCCTTAAGACCACTTAAAAGGTGCAAAATATGTTGATCAACCACAGAGAGACCAGAGTGAGGCCTCTTACTAACGACTATAGGGTACTCCCCTTCCAAGTCATAGCACACGGACTACCAGGGTTCCTTTCAAGCCTCTATGGTAGCATTTGCCTGTTATAGGTTTTTATCTCCGACAGGGCGGCCCTCTTATTAAAGGATAGCTTGCGACCTCCCCTATCAGTTTTAATCCACTATCACGTATCGCTACTCCACTGCACTGATCATCTCACTTGCATTCATCATACGGCATTCTCTCTAAAAAAATCTCCGCCAAAGTGACCCTTCGGGGTACCTGTAAGGCATTGCAGCGCCGGCCCGATGAGGAGCACAGCCCTATGATGAAGCATGACATCCCCTTGGGGGTGTGTGAGGGCAACATGAGACAGTCTTGTTGACTGTCCAAGACCTTGGTCTAATCACACACAACCGGTTTAGAGAAATTTTTCTTCCTTTCACAGGAACAGAAGCCCCATTGTTGAGACTTTGATCTATCCATAGGAGCACGGGCTCTGGACCTTCTAATCTAGCTCCCAGTCTCCCCCCCCCCCTTTCCTCTGTTGAAGAAACTAGTTGAGACAGTGGTAGGTTGATGACAGTTCTCTGTTAATCAACATTTTTTAGATTGAGAGCATTTATCGAAGTACAGGGAATACAACACTTGCTGGTGATGGGGTGATTTGCATCCACCTGGCATAAAGATATAATCCTCAAGGTCTCATTTATCCTAAGAAGCTTTGTTCCGACTACATGGTTCAGCTCCCAGTAGAGTAAGTTACCCACTGAACACATGACTTAAAAAATGAAACTTTCCATCTTCAATACAACAAAAACAATATTTAAAATTTGTTTGAAGAATTTGTTTTTGATATGACTACTATAGGGACGTAAAAACGTAAATTGTTAGTCACCACTTACAGGTTTTATTAAGGGATAATTTAAGATTTTGCCCTATGGAATCACATTGTTTTAGTCGGAAAGCTTGACTTATGATTTGCCAAATCAGAGAAATTTCAATTTTGGGAACATAGAAAATTATACTTCGTCCACACAAATGCATCCCTACAAGAAAGCATCATGTACATTTACTTTTAATAAGTATTATTAAATATTATACTCTTACATGTATTCGACTAAAGCTCAGGCATCGTCAGAGCAGCCCGCAAAAGGAAGGCCACATTGCGAGTAAAAGGCATACCATTTTGCAAAGAGCACAGGTGACTGAGGCCATTCCAGAGGGCCTCAAATCCCAGAAGAGTTCAAGTTCTAAGGGTATTTTTTTAAAATACCTAGATCATAATTTCTGACATTCACAAAAATAGTTTTAGTGCTCCCAAAAAAAAACGTTACTGGAGACAATAAAGAAGACAAAACCAATGCCATTAGCAGCAATCACAGGACTGAATAGGGCTCAATACTGAAAGCACACAGGCAAGCTAAAATTCCAAATCTTGGACTTTTAAGGTGCAACCTGCCCTTTTAAGTGTAGGGGAGACGGAAAAGAGTTTTAGGTAGTTTGATAAATGCAATTGGGTAGCAGGTGTAGACACCAGACAATCATTCTGAATGCAAATGGGACTTGTCTGCATACTAAGAAGGTTTAAAAATTTAAATTTAAATAAAAGTACAAGTAATAAACTCTGAATTAATGGAGCTCCAGTTACTAGAGTGAATATCTAGCTGTCTGGTAGAAGATGCTACACTTGTTTATTTGGCATGAGTGCTACCAATCCAACAGTATGACTGAATTTAATCTACACTCTTTGGAACACACTCATTAAAAATGCGGACTCTGGGAATTTCTCTTGTGCAATATTACATATAGTGTCTGAAGAAATGCACCTCATTTGTGGTACTTTTGGCCAAAGAGTGATTATGTTAGGAGCAAGAATAGACTGATTCACACAAAGACATACATGATTAAAGATGTATTTGGCTCAGTAAGGCTGGTACAGTGGAAGACAATATATGGGCAACCTTATTAGATTCCTTGCAGAACCGGATTGACACAAGGCCCATTTGAGCTAGCAATACCATACGACAAGAAAGATCTGCACAGGCATAAGCATTTTTTACACTGCTATTCAGATACATATGCCTTTAATACTGCGGGACCTTAATAGCAAGCAGTGGTAAGGACTACCTATGCTGAATGTTATATATGTACCTCACAAAATAGAAAGCAACCCTGTTACTAGAAAATGAAATTTAGGTTATGTTATCAAAGAAAACCAAATGTGACTTATCCAGATTGCATGATTCCAAGTAGCTATTCGTATTTATATCAATTAGAATTTGAAAACAAAATGTTTTGATCTACCTGCAGATCATTTCTACAAATTGCATAATGGGATAATAAGGAGTCATAATGAACGACAAGAAGGCTGAGAACCAACACCTTTCTGTAAACCAAACATACCGAATTCTAAGGAAAACAAAACATTGCATCAACTCCTTCAAAATAAAAAGACATCCTTACATCAAGTACTTAACACAACAAATCTTTGATATAGGTCAATCCCAAAATATGTGCAGCAATCCGTATCAAGCAATAAGTCGGCTACCAACAACTTACTATACCACACCCAAACCTCTTTAATCAGTTAATTACAAATAGGCTAGAAAAGGTAATTGAGAACAGAATCGGAGGGTAGTAAATATTTCAACACATTGGTAAAACAAGTTCTGAAGCAACAGCAGACAAGACTCATCTAGAACACTCTCCTTACAAAGACAAGGAAAATACATTTATTGGGGGGGGGGGAAAGAAGTGGGGGGGGCAAGTTTAAGCTTTCTATGACACCAACAGGGACCACAATGACTGGAGAACAAAATTAAAAGACCAAAAATAAGTCCATAAAATAAACCATCAACAAGAAAAACATTTAAAAATAATCAAAAACATTTATAATCCCACAAGGAGTCACAGGAGCCTAAGGATATCATGGGAGGTCACAAAACAAAATATATCACTATTACCATGAAAAAAAAAAAAAATAGGCGGGGCACAACAGTGATTTGTTGAATGGATTTTACTGCTTGCAATCAAGAGTCCGCAGCAACAGAAATACTATGTTTACGTTCATGTGAACATATGCAGCCTTTACTCCACCACGAAGTTCTTAAGAGAGCTTTTGTCCGAGGCTTACTTGTTTAGCTGTTTGTTTCGTTATCCAATTATTGTGCAGTCAGCCATTATTATATCTTGAGCAGTACAACTTTTATATAAATGCACGGACTTCCTTTCCAAATGTTCTGAGAGAGTATAAGTGGTTGGCAAGAGGAGGAAAACCACAAACTGGTAAAGTAGGAGGCAACTTTATTCTTAAAATACAGGAGCCCACGTCCAGCAAGTCCTCCTCCTGTGGCTTCCAACTACAAAGCGGAGTTCCAGTTGGAATCCACAGCGAGCAGGGCCAGAACATGGAATGTGAAACAAATGAAAACATACAGCATAAAAGGTAAGTAACTTACAAAGTGAAAAAGAAATAGGACTACAGTGAATATACATCTTCCCCTTTTAAAAGGAAAGTGTGACCTTAAAAAGAAATATCAAACTGAATCATGCTGCAACCAAAGAATAATGATCAATATAAATAAAAATCCTTAAACTTCACAGGCATGGAAACATTACTAGAGACCAGGGCATTTTGTTCTGATAAAGCAAAGTTGGTCTGGTCATCTGAAATGATTTGTTCATTACCCAACCCAGCAGTATCAGATACACCCAACAGAGACTATGCATTATTTTGTGCATTAAAACTTTCAATTTCCTCCAAGTCAGAAGAAGGGAGTCTGATACAACAGAATCATCATGCTTATTGCATCCTGAATTAACAGAAATAGAGTCTGAAACAGTAGGTTCAGGTTGAAGAGCACTACCGGTCAGCCAAAAAGAAGTTTGACAAGATTCATCATTCAGGCTACCTTTGCATTTGAAGATTCTTCTCGCTTGCTCCAAGGATAATTTAACTAAACATCTTTTGCTCCACAATACTCTTATTGAGCAAAACAGAATTTTGAGACTTTGACTATCTGTACTGGTGCAGTATACGCAGACTCACCTTTCTTAACTTTGGTCTTTTAAATTACAACCCAATTTTCAATTTGAAGTTTTTTGTTCTTTACAGAATGTTTGTTTTCAAAATGTGTTTTGTGGATCCCCTATTTTAAAACTCTGAACAATTTTTTTTATATTCTTTACAAAATACACTTATCTTTAGAAATCAAACTCCTAACCCAATCAGGACAGACTTTAGACCCAGGATCCCTCTTCTTAAGATGTCGGAAAGGTGAAAAACACATTGTATTATGTGGCGTGGCTAAATATGTCCACAATTTTGTTTTTAAGAAGCCCTCTGCTGGTGCTCCAACATCTATAGCGGACTTAATGCTTTCTTTCATAAACTTATTCATACTCTCAACCAAACCATTTGAGGTTGCAGAATATAATGCCACCCATAAATGTTTGATATGATGCAAGTTGATGAAGTACGTCATCCTTATTGATTTGAAATGAGTCTCAATTTTTATTGGTCATTATTTTTTTCGGAGGACCATCAGTTTCAAACAACCTGCATAAAAACTTGATCACAAAAGAAGTGGTGGGTGCCGATGTGAACTCAAAGTACACCGACTTTAAGTAGTAGTTTATTAAGACTAATATGTACCTTTTGTCACTTGCTAGCATTTCAAATGAACCAGCAAAGTACAAAATCACCTAAGACCAAACCAAAAGGCACAGCATGCAAGGTAGTTTGAGATGTTTTCCAATGTTTCAGACATGAGACATGTTGCATTGCCCTATCCATCTACAAACCTGGGCATCCATGGCAGGCCACCAAAAGTATTGCTTTAAGTTTATGCAGATTCCACTTAACCCAAGATATCCTTCATGTGCTGCTTTAATCAGTGTCTCACGAACAGAGACAGGTGGAACACAAATCATTGCATAGCAAAACCCTTTTCAATAGAGCTCTCTCCCTGCTTGTGCAAAAGGTTTAAGGGATGACACTAAAGATCTTTCTTTGGGCCAGCCTTTTCTAACAAACGCCACTGAAGACAGTAAAACATCTTTCTCTGCTTTCAACCAATCTTTAGCGATAAAGTACAATCTGTACCAAAGCTACCACACATTCTACATCATCCAGTTCTTAATCTCTGAGAAATGTTCGGAGGCATTCTTGAAAGGCGATCTGCCCTCACATTTTTCCCTCCAGAGATATATTGAATTGCAAAATTAAATTCTTGTAGTCGTGACAAAAGCCTTACCAATATAGTTGAGGCTTTACCAGAACAGAAACCACTTAACATATGAATTCATGGTTTACGGTCCGTAAAAAATTCAATGTGTGAACCCCAAAGAAAGGATTTATATTTTTCCACAACCCAGGAACAGGCTAATGCCTCCCGTTAATTCATGCTACAATGCAGTTCAGCCTGTTTTAAACAATGAGGCAAAAGCAATGGTCTGTTCTCTGTTCACTCACTGTGAAACGCCACCTAACTCGGTTTGATTGGCATTTACAGTTAACATACAATTATAACCAGCTGTGAGAGGTGAAGTGCAGGTGCTAAAACAATTGTTTGATTTTTTCAAAAGCTTCATTAACAGTCATTCCAATCAAACTTCACTCCCTTATTTAACAAATTGTGCAGAGGTTGAACTACAAGGGCATAGCCTTGAATGAACCTAATATAAATATTCACTCATCCCTAAAAAGGACCTAAAGGTATCTTAATCCTTTGGTGGTGCAACATCTTTCATCGCCTGAATTGAGAACTTTGGTTTGATACCCAGTGGGGTTATACAAGGACCCAAATAATCCAATTTGTTTGTTAGAAACGGACGTTTTTCAGTTTTTAGAGTGATGCCAATTTCTTCGAAAATACTCAAAATCTTCTCTAGGATTTTATTGTACTCACTTATTCTTTCAGTTAAAATCAACACATCTTGGTAGATTTGCACCCCATTGACACCTGCTAACAGTATCGCCTTCTGAAAAACACTCACTGGAGATACCAAACCAAATAGTAGTCACAAGAATTTGTATGCCCCAAAAGGTGTTATAAAAAGGTGGTCAATTCTTGCTACTCCTTGGCAAGTGGCATTTGCTGGTACGCAGATCTCCGGTCTAACAGACAAATACTTCACGTTTCCAATGTTCGCTAACAAGTCCGCATAAAGACGAATTTTGCCTTGATTCCTTCATCCATTAGTTGGTCTAAAAGTTTTTTTAAATCTTGTTTAGCACTTAAAGGTTTATGTCTAAGTTTGTGTACAACTGGCACAACGTTCTTCCTTAATCTAATTAAGTGTTCAAATTTCTTTATGACATCCATTTTCCCACTGAATACCTCTGGACCATCTTCGTTCGCTAAACGTCAAGAGGAGCAAAACCACAAACTGGCTAAGTTGGAGGTAACTTTATACTTAAATATAGGAGCAGACGTCCAGCAAGTCTTCCTCCTATAGCTTCCAACTCCAACTGGCGAGAAGAGTTCCAGTTGGAATCCACAGAGAGCAGGGCCAGAACATGGATGTGAAACAATGAAAACTTACAGAACAGGTAAGCAACTTGTAATGCGAAACAAAAATAGAACTACAGGAATATACTACATCAGTAGGTGTGCGGCAAGCCTCTACATTGTAGGTATGCTTTTTGCAAAAATGTAGACCATGAACTTGCACAGCCATGTCCTATTTTCTACAGTATGGACCTCATTTAAAGCCCATTTTAAATCTAAACAGGGCAAATGATATTTGTGGCAGGTACCGCGATGATTTATACGTTACGACTAAAAATACAGAATAAGTGTTAATTATAGTTGTGCTGATTTTGCATTCGCGACTTCTGTATTTTTGGGCATTTTGCTGTCTCCATCCCCATTTAAAAGCTGGCACTAAACCAGAGCTCAACATTGCTAGAAAGGACAATTACAACCTTTGTTTCATAAAAAAGCATGCAGACAGCATCTAGTTTCACCAATGCGTGTGTTATAATGTACACACAAGTTTCAGCAGCATGCAAGCATTTGACTTCTCTTAACCCCCAGTGTCAGCCATTGGCTGCTTATCTCGCCCTGCATGTAGTTTCACCAGTACACATGCAGTATTCCTCCCTAGTTTCAACAGTATTCTTGGAGTAGCCACTTTTTTTTATTTTACTAGTACAATGTCACTAACACTTCTAGTTTCAACCATGTGTAAATTACACTCTATTTTACCACCTATATGCGGTTAATCATGACATTTTATCAGCCTCTAGTTTAAGTAGTATTTAGCACAGTTTTCCCCAACCTTGTATGCACAATCCCACTTAAGATAAACAGTTATGTCTGGGGTTTTCCCATCTAGATCTGGGGTTTGGACATTACTCCTATCCGATGCACATACACTTCTGGGAGATACAGCATATCAAGCGTACACATTCATAGTACCTCTAGCTTGGTTACTGGACTCCAGGAAACCTTCATGGGAGGGGCACACTGGCAGAATAACCAAACATACATAGATAGGCTGGGTGCCATACCTTGGAGATGCATTTTATCCTACTACCACAGGATAGCACATGTAAATACAAATGTACACAACCCACCACCCTCAGGAATGCCTTTTAACATTTAAATGTACTCAGGCTGCGTGGATACCATATGATCAGAGTGCTTCTTGCTCACAAACCCTTGTAGATCACATACACTCCAGTGATGCAATGTTCCTTCTATACCCCACCATCAGTAAAGGCATCTCCGCACTCAGTGACTTTAATGTGGTGTTAAACATCTACCTTTGGAAGGTAGCACAATAAATGGTGAGGGCTACTCATAAGCTAGCAGGTGTAAAGTTGATCCTTCTAAATTCCATTTTGATCCCAAAATGAATATGAATCGCAACCAGTGCCCTGCAGTCATCCAACTGGGCTGGTTGGCCTATACCAGTGACTTTTACTGCGTCGCCCACTTATGGCCTATACCAGTATTCGGTGGGCCCAGGTTCCAAAGATTACTCCTCCTATCCCCATCCATCATGCCTTTGGAGGATTGGATTCAGTTAAAGCACCTCAGCCTCTTGTCCAGTGGCAGCGCCCAGGAACATATTTGCACCTCTGCTATATTAGAGCACTCAAAAACCTCACACTTGCTCCCCTAGAAAGTTACCAATCAGAATGCAACAATCTGCAACAAAAGTCCTCAAGCACTATCACTTACCTCATTCTTCCTTCCTGATAAAGACATTGTCTAGTTTCTTCTAGGACCTGCCAAAATATGGCTCGTCATGGGCTCTACAGAACCCCGATCTTCTGCAATCCTTCAGCAGTCAGCATTCAGACTTATGCATACTGTAGGGAGGGTAGGTAGCCCTTCAGGTTTTTAAGTGTTATAAACCACACCTTTCTGCTCCATACATATGCATTTAACTTGTCAATTTCCTAATACATTTGTACAAACAAGAGTGGGGGGGAGAATAATTATCAAGGGAACCTTCTCATTTCCCCAGAAACATAGCGCGCACACTCAACCAGATAAGGTAGCCCTAGCATAAGAGACGATACAAGTCTACCCTCTTAGAACTTACCTAGGACAACCCTTTGGTGTTATAATGGGGTCCTCACCCACATGTATATTGAGACCTGCTTCATCATTACATTCCTCACCTAAAAAGATTGCACTTTATGGGTGGGCTCTACCAGAGATCTTGGAACTCTAGTTATTGTAGGGATAAGGTAATGCATATTTGTGCAGTAAATCCACAACTGTTGGCATCCACAACTTCATTCTGTAGAACTGGCTCCCCCAAACATAACACTGCATTGTACTCCAAGATCCAATCTATGATAAACTTTACATTTTGCTCCTTAAATAGGAAGTGCTACTCAACTAGGCAAGTTGTTCAATTCAGCATTTTCTAAACATCTTCCTTATGGCCTTTTAACATGCATATTTAGTGTCATTGTGTCATGCTAGCCTACATGAAATTTGATAATTTGCCAAGATTCATAATCTCTGAACTGGATTATTTCCAATGTTTAGTTAATTTGTTATTGATTAGTTCGGAAATACAATTGCGTTCAGGCTCAGCTTTACATTAAAACCATGTTGTGCTACTTTTTAAGTTTTAATTTGCATGAAATAAATTCACTTACGATTTCATGAGGACTTTGTGCTCCCCAAGATGAACAGATTTATATGTATTTTGAGGTTCTGTGACAGCATAAATACGGGCAGATGAGATTTGTCGAACTAAGTGAAATATTCCAAACATCTTAACATTATTCAAGGCTAAAGATGAAACGCCGGGAACAATGAATGAATGTTCAGTTACTATTTGCATAATATTTTACCCAATGTAAAGAACAGGAAATGCTTGCTCACATGTGCAAGGAGGGCCTTTTACAGATATGGATACCCATGGGATGCAGTGTTATCTATATGGTAGTGGCTCGCAGGTCTATAACTTTTCCCATTAAGATAGTTAGGTAGCTTAGTTGGTTAATCTGCTGCAGAGATTTATGCCTTGCCTGTACATCAGAACGTAAGGCCTTATTTAGAGTCTGGTGGGCTGCACTCTGTTCCACCTTGGCAGCAAAAAAAATGCATTCTGCTGCGCTGCTCAACTACAGATTGTCATATTTAGAATTCTCCACCTGCCTAGCTGAGATCTGTGCGCCTTCAGTTAAGCTACGATGACCGCAGTTCTTGTGAAGGCATTACAAATTTGCTGAGCTACTGCGATGTTTCATGCGGTGATTCATCATACTTGTTTTGCAAAACAAACTCCCAAGGCACGAGTTTGTTTCTGAAACATTAGAACAAATAATTAAAAATACAACTAATAGTCCAGACATTTATTCCCCCCCCCCCCCCCGGGGTGTTTGTCATTTTTATGTTGCACCTACCAGACAGTGCCTCTGTCTGGTTCCAAAAAAGTATTGTGGACGTCCTAGGAGCTTACCTCGTCTTACAGCCCGCTCATTGCTTACCACTGACTTATTTTACTGTCACTCTTATCTGCTTGCTTTCTAGTCAATGGTTTCCTTGTTTTAGCCCGTACATGTTGTACCTCCCATACAGCCTACGCTCTTTACCATCTTTTGTACTGGTTGGCTTCTATACATCCACTGCTCACTTTTAGAAAACTTTTTTCTTTTTGTTTAAGCTCTCTATGAGAGTGCATGTGTTTTCCACCTATCTCCCCATGTGCTTTTCTCCCCTCACTGGTTTGCTTCTCCCCCACTCCACATTACTCTTTCCCCCTTGTGTTTCTCCCTTTGCCCTGTTTTCTCTCCCTGATGTTGCATCTTCCTGTGCCGCACCTGCAGTTCTTCCCCATCACTAGCCTCGTTGCTTCTAACACCACCGGCTGGGTTGCTTTCCCATATATCGACTGTGTTGCTTCCTACCCTCCCACACCCTCCCTAACCTGCTCAAACATATTATCGCTTTTATGTCATTTAGTAGGCAAATGCATGAATGTTTAACTGACAGGGCAGCAGCATCGGTGCCTTTTTTAATAGCAGTTCTGCACAGCAGCTACATGACTGCACTCCATGGCTCAGCAATATTGCCAAAGCATCTCATAGGCGAAACTACTGTCTTTGCCAATAGCCATTTATTTTTCTATTCGGGACCACCATGTTTTCATGGTAGTCCACTAAAGAGTATGTAGACTGTCCATTCTAAGTAAAGCAGATGACCTAAACTTTCTAACAGCATAGCCAAAGGAGACACTGCAGACAGAGGGAAACAGTCTGCCAGATTTTAAATAGAGCGAACAGGCCGTCAGTTTGTCTGTCAAACTGTAAAAAAGTCCTTTCGAAGGCAGTGCCAAATTAGTCTTTTATGCCCCTCAGACTGAGAAAAGTTTATATTTAATGTAGTTATAGGCATGGGGTCAGCAGTATTTCAAACAAATCAGTTCAAGTTAATTTTATTGTAAAAACTTGAGATTATACAATTAAAACAGTACAAGAAAATATTGAAACGGACTGAGCTTTCAAGTAAAAAATATATTGGAATAAAGTGCCCTACATACCGATGAGGGCAATTAAACATGAACATAACCTGGTGAATGTAAGAGTCAGCCCCAATACAGAAGCAAAAAAAGTTACTTAGCCAAAAGACTGGAGTGAGAAAGGCTTTTGAAATCGTAGTGTATGTAAATACCGACACTCTGATCTTTAGTTGCATGGCCAGACCTAAAAGCTAGATCACAGTCAGGCTGTTATACAGTAAGAAATTTCCAAACAAATATGCTAATGCATGCATCGGTCATAGTTGGGGGTGGGGGGGGAGGTGGGGTAGCATATAACAATCTCGGTACCGGGGATGGTATTTCGGTACCGATCGTGGCTGGCTCGGTCCAGATTCGCCTGAAGGCTTGTCTTTGGACTTCGGAGCCGGGCCCGAGGTGTCTGAAGGACTGTCACAGTGTCGACCTGAGCCGGAAGACGAAGGTGTTACCGGAGCCTTATGTTTTTGAGAAGGGGTAGGAGTTTCGATGTCGGTACTCACAATTCGTTGACCTGGAGTAACCGTCTGACCTTCGGCCTCTGATTCGTCGGCCTCGGAGACGCTGATGTCTTCATTGTCCGGTTCTTGTTCCTTGGGAGCATCGGGCCTGCATCGAAGATGTCGTCCGGCACCGAGGTAGTGGATCGAGACATTACGTGACGTCGAGCCCGGCGATCACATATGGTTTTCTTCGATCGGAAGGAAGCACAGGCCGGGCAATCTTTGTCCTCGTGTTCTGGAGAGAGGCAAAGGTTACAGACCTCGTGGAGATCCGTGTGTGGGAATTTAGCACCACACAGGGGGCATTTTTTGAATGGCGTTCTTTCCATTAGCTGTAGGGCCTGATGGCGCAGATAGGCCCAACGGCCCGCGTCGACGACCAGAATCGAAGAGGTTGAGAGGTTTGTTGGATGCACGTCGAGGAGCGCGATCGAAAAAACAATACCGTCGAGCGGTGAAGGATTGCGCGTCGAAGGGGAATCGAATACGACACCGACCCGGAGCGCAGCAGTTTACATCCGAACCCGATGGCGGAAAAAAACAATCTGAAGATGGAGTCGATGCCCATGCACACTATAACCATAAGGAGGAGTCACCTATCTCGTGACTACAAAGACTTCTTCCACAAAAACAAAGTGCAAACATCCGAGCCCAACACCAGATGGCGATCTATGCTAAAGTATACAATCTACAGCTCATATGCCTCGAACATAGGAACTGCTTACTATACCCCAACCAAACACTCACCAAACTTCGCAGAATGTATAAAGCAACTAACAGCACTTAACTGCTTACCAAGCATCATAGATTCAATGATATCACTGAGAAGAACGCTAGACAAGAACCTGAACATGCAGGAGCACATCAGCTCAGCCACCAAAGGACCGAACTTCCAGAAGAACATCTTAAGAAAAATAAAACCCATCCTCCCCCTTGATGACTTCAAGTCAGATGTTCACGCCCTAGTGATTTCCAGGTTGGACTAAGTTAGAGCAACCCTGTGCAGCCTACCCAGATCTAAAAGAAACAATCACATCACTCCTGATTTGAAATCTCTAAACTGCTTCCCATACGAGGCAGGGAGGCATTTAAAAATTGCCCACATGACCCATAAGGCCAGACACGTCAAAACCCTGAGATACCTTGCACAAAAGCTGGTGCTATCAGGTGGTTGTAGAGCATCTAGAGGCACTAGCAGCCAACCTGCTGAAATCAAATACATTTTATAAAAAGAAAAAACATAACTAAGCCTTCTCCAGTATTGCCTTGAGAATCTGGAATCCCTGCCCCCTAAAATCAGACTGAACCCCCTCAACTGCATCATTCAAGAAAGAAGTTAAACTGCTACTGTCAAACAAATGTCTGCTTTAGAACTCAAACTCCACTCCCGGAACCCGATACGTTGCATTGTCTTCACCCATGTTTATTATTTCACATGTTATGTTCCTATTTTTTGATTTTTACGTTTTTGAACCTTGAGGTAGTTTCTCCCCTCAGCGGGAAAGCGGTTACACCTTGTTCAGTCTTCGATTAGGTTGTTTATTCTGCTTGTCTCCTTTTTCCTGAACATTTGTAAAGTGCTCCGATACCTGCAAGGGTCATGTTCGTGCTATATAAAAAATCTTTATAAATAATTACTAAACGGATGGGGTTCAGGGACGAATAAGGAGATGCTAAGGAAGGGTCAGGAAAGGGAATTAATGAGGGGCGTGCATTCATCAACAAAAGTGTAAGTCCATTCCTATTACAAATTGCACTTCTACAGTTACTACAGCCATAAAGGACCCAACATAGTAGTAAATATATTCCAGCACCAGACATGCCCAACTACTGCCACTTCAACACCCTCCACACAAAATTGAGGTAGGGAATTAAAATAAAACCCCATAGGAAATAATAAATTAATTTAATAGTTTACCAAAAGGAGATCTGTTCCATGTGGGAAAAGGATTTGTTTGCTAAATCTCAGTGTAAATTAATTTCATTTATATTTAAATATAAAAGAAAAAAATTCTACAACACTTAATTTTGAATAGTTAATTCAAATCTATAAAAGTAAAAATATTCTTCTGAACTTTAAATAAGATCTAAAGTAAAATATAATTATGTTTTAAAAAGTATAGAATTAAAAGTAACTGAACTATATTTTAATAAACATTGTTATATTCAAATTGAAAACAATTAAACATTTTAAAAATAAATATGTATTTGATTTGTTTTTTTTAATTAAATAAAATTTATATACAGTTTTAAAGTCCAAATAAATTTTAATTTAACATTATTTCCTATGGGGTTTTACTTTAAGTTGTTGCCTCCTATTTTCTGTGGGAGGGTGTACCAGTATTAGTGGTTGGCCATGTGTGGTGCTGGACATATTACTGCTAATTTTTGCAGAAGTAACTTTACACTCCTAAATTTGGCTCCGCGTCCTGTTTAAGGGGGTGGAGACATTCAAGTCAACAATTTGGAGTAACTTTACTAAATATGAGTTAGGTTACTCAAAAGTGTAAGAGTAAACTTACGTGTAAAGTACCTCAAGTTACCTTTGTGAATAGCCCTGTTAGTTACATTTTTTGAGGTGCCATGGATGAAAAAGGGACTGCCAGCAAAAAAGTGATATGTATATAAAGCACGTGTAAGCCCACATGGACTATAAAAGTGATATATAGAAAAATCTTGTATGCTTGAGAAAGTCAGGGAAGGAATAACTGTAGTGGCCAATGTAGGTTGCAGCACTAATGTAGTGGGACTATATTTGCTCAGGGGAATGCATGGTTCTCAGCAATGAAAAGGAATGTGATGTTTGTACATTTTGTTGCAGCATCATAAACAGAAAACTGCTTTGCAAGAGAGACTTTGAATGCCTGTATGGTGGGGGTGACCCAGAGGTCACTCAGAAGGGCATTCTAGAAAGAGATGAATGATGGATAGGAAAGTCTGAGCACGGGAGGGTTTGGGACAACTTGGCAGTTACAATTTGTGATCATGGTGACCACACTGCAGAGTAGAAAGCAAGAGTTAGCAAGATTAGAGGGGTATGAGGGGGTAAGCAACAAGGTGTCCTGAAAACTTAGGTGAGGAGGTTGAATAGGTCTTTGTAGCCAGTAGAGTATTTCGGAAGGCCCACAAGCACGCTTTAGCTCATGTCAAATGCATCAATGAGTGACTTGGCACTGCTGAATGGGAGCAGAGGGTGTGCGTTTCTTATGGTGAGCAGCTGGAAGCTCGCTGCTATGGTATTGACCATGGTGGTTCAAAAGGAATCATAAAGTAACTAAGTCAACCACCACTCCAAGGTTTCTAGGTGAAGGAGTAACGACGATGGGAAATGGTGCGATTGTTAGTCGTGTAAATGTGTTTGAAGAAGCTGGAAATTAGAGTCTGTTATAGCAGAACTGAGCATGGGGAAGTGTACAGAGCCAGGCAGTGGTGGATGGCATTTAGACAGTTGGTGGTCTGAGTGTTGGCTGAGCAATGGAAACGACAAGGTCTTCGCATTGAGGTGAGGAGAAGCAAAAGGTGAAAATAGCACAGAGAAAGGTGTTACAGAGTGAGAAAAGCAGATAGTACATGATGCGAGGATTTAGATTAGGGTGGAGTGGTCGACTGAGCAGAAAACAGCAGACAAATCAAGGAAAAGGAGTTATGTAACAAAATGCATTCCCAAGAGAGAATTCAGTCAGCGTTATGCATTTTAGAAAAGGCTAAATTTTTAACACATGAATTGGACTGGTGATATCAAACAAAAATTATATTTCTCAGAATGCAATTAGCATCCTGGTAACACCAATATATGACAGACTATGAATCTCTCAACTCACAGCACATTCAAACAGCTCAGCCAATGAGCAGATTAAAAACTGCCGGGGAGAGAGAATAACTGGAAGGAGTGTAAAGGGCGACAGGGTTTGTATATTCATGTGTTAATATTAATCACCCTTGACCCAGTCAAATAACGTACCTTAAGTAGGGAAGTGCTGGAGTCAATATTGCTTTATTGGCATATGAATTGGTATACTGATCTGCCAGATGTTAATAAATTGGTCAATAAATGATTATGAAAGATAGCTCGAAAAAGAGGCACCAATTATCTTGCCCAATTGAGTAGTCAAAAAGGTATTTTCATAAGGCTGTATAAGTGATGGATTGTAGCCAGCCAACACGTGCTTCAAGATGTGGTCTCTTCCTCAGTGTAAAGTGTAGCACGGTTGTTTGATCAGTGAATGAGTGTTCAAACAGATTCATTATGCCTTAACCACTGTTTATAGCACTTTTTTTCCTGTTTATATGGAGTGATATTTCATAAAGCTGAAAAGCCCATGGTGTGGCTCCGGAAAACAGACACCAATTCTCCTGGCTACAACCAATGCTGTTGAACCACGCGCAGAGGCAATCAGCCCTCATCTCTCCACTAACCCAGTTCATTCATAGTCCCTCACCCACCCACCCCATACATTAAATCTCAATCCATGCTCTTAATTCCTCGCTCAAACTCTCAATCCTTTCCTCCACCAGTTTAGATCATAAACTGGGCATCTGTCATCTGCTCTGTTCTCAACTAACTCCTCCCACACCATGGTCTTTCCTTCCACATGGTCTCATTTCCAAGCAATCTAGATATAATGCACTGACAGGCAGGGGAGGCTCCTCCATGTGGGTGGAGGAGCGTCGCCCCACTGCTTTCTCGCAGTGCGAGAACCAGAAATATAAAATGGTATTATAAATACTATTTTATGTTTCGGCTTCTCGCACTGCGAGAAAGCAGAAGGGTTTGGTTGGTTGGGGGCGGGTCTGCTCGAGGGCAGGGGAGGAGTGGCTAGCCCAATGCTGCGGGCCCTGACTGTTTGGTTGGCCCTCTGGGGCCAACCAAACCAGTCATGCGCATGCAGCCTACATGGAGAAAATGGCCTTCCCATAGAAACCTGTGTGGTCGGCGTCCCAACCAATCACAACGCTGCCATTGCAGTTTTGTGATTGGCTTAGGGGAGGGGAGGGAGTCTGCCTGCATGCTTCCAGTTCCGAGGGACCCGGCCAGGAGCTGAGATGGCGCGGGACCCGGGAAGTTAAGTTTATTATTATTTTTTTTTAATTAACATCCCCCCCCCCGTGAACACGCGCCCCCCACCCGCGAGTCATGCCGGCCACGACTGCTGACGGCAATGAATTAGGTCCATATAGTCCTGTGGATGGAAGACAGTGGGTAGTGTTTCATTAGGTAACTAATCTCTTGGTACAGCAGTATTGACTGGCACTTTGCGTCATATTTCAGATTGTCGTCTATTGCTTACACCAGATCTAGTTGGAATGGAACTGAACTGGCGCACAAGAACCCGGAGAAGACTGATAAACAATGCAAGTAGAGACCACAGGCTCAAATTGCGGAATGGGTTGTTTGAGCCGTCCTTAATTAACAGCATTCTGCAAACAACTGCATCTGAAATGCGTAGTCTCTGACCCTCTTCACTTCGACAATCAAAAGCACTCAAGATGTTTTGAGGTGCTAGGTTTTCCTTGCCTGACCTAGTATCACTGATAACACCCTCATATTAATATATCTGTATTATTCCTGCTGAAGAAAAGCAGCAACTAGTGTTGAAGGTGGTCACTTTAATATTGAGGTAAATTTTCCCCTTCTAGCATACCAACTCTTCTTCAAACATCCAGTGGTGGAGGAAGGGGGGTGCGGTGGGTGCAGGCCGCCCCGGGTGTCATCACTGAGGGGGGTGACAAAATGGCAAAAATGTGTTAACACATTTTTGCCATTTTGTCAAGCCAGGGGTGGCCAGATATTTTCCGAACCGGGTACCACCTGACCTTGCTACGCCACTGCAAACATCTGCAATGACCTCCTGTAGAATGAGAAATCTAGGTTTGATGAAATACTGCATAATATTGGGCCTGCCTCTTTGAGGTAGTTTAACATTCCAAAAATATCTATTTTCTGCTATCTTCGAAATTGTCATAGCTGTTTAAAATAAGGATCTTATTCGAGACTATGAAGGATTCTTTTTACTAGGATTCTAGAATTTGAAACCTTAACTCCTGGCTGTTCGGGGAGGACAAAATCGGAATTTCCATTGCCTTTGTGTGAAGGTCTTCTTTCAGCATTCCTTAGAATACCCTAGATAGGGTTATGCAATTTCCTCCTCGTTTCTGCACAGGGTCCATCTAGCCTTTAGTCGTGACTAGGTCCGGTTTTTTTTTCTAAATAAATACTACAAGTCTCATAGGTGTTCTATTCATGCAGCCCTGCCACTTCAATATTGCTGATCCATGGAATGGCACAGAGTTGATAGATAGTCGTGTATGTACTATGAAATGCAGGAACATACTTTTCTTTCCACAATCTACTCGTGGTCTTTTAACGCAAGCCAGTGGACAAAAGGATCGGGCTGGGCACCAAACGAGGAGAGTTGACCAAGGAAGAAGACCTAAGTCTAGGCATAATGACTAGGCCGAGCCAGACTGATCAATGGAGAATTCAGCCCAACAACTTGGCGAAACACAAGCCGTAACAAAATGAGTCCAGAATATCAGCTTACAGCGGATGGATGTTTTGGGTGGCTCAGACATCAAAACTGGAAAAAAATATAGTTACTACTTAATTTGAATAAAAATAACGGAGGCAACATAAGTTCTTAAAGCAGTAAAACCTTTACTGTAGCTACTTCACTAAGCAACAAGCTTAGAGGACAACTTGGATTAGAATCCGTATTTAAATAAACATCATTCTAGCAGAAAAGTGCAGCAAATTGTAAAAATGCAACAATCACACGCCAAAACGAAAACGTGTATTGAATGTTGCCATTACGTGGTAAACGGTGGTTTGCGCCATCAGCACAACGAACACCGAGGTAACTGATCTTTCTAGCAGATGTTTTACGGAGATAAAATATCATCTCCCAACACATTTCAAATCAGCAAGGTGCAGAGACACAACCATGTCTTGCGTGAACACGACCAAGCCAGGATCCGGTCCCACCCAAGGGCTGAGCTAGATACAGCAGGGCTACCTTTTACAACAGCAGGCAGTCGTGCACTACAAACTGAAAATAGAGCGGACAAGCCTCCTCTAATACAAGCACGTATTATTCTCTCAAACGGGTATAGTGCCAAAGTAACAGTTGTTTGGTTTCAATTTAGAAAATAATAAAAATATATATCAGTGCCACAGAGGGCAATTATGCAGGAACCAAACATTGGCAAACAGAGTTCTGAACACAGTAAAGTTACCCATTAGTTTCCACACCACCTTTTAGGCTAGATTTCTACGGTGGCAAGGTAAGGCTCTCTGAAGTAAAAGAAGCAGCTCAGAGTTAGATTGGGGACAAAGATAAATCAGTTCGCCAACACATTGGTGATGGCGTGTATTTAACAAACCGATCGCAAGGTAAACTAAGGCGGTAGGCACAACCAACACTGTAAACAAGCACTGGCAATGACAACAGGTTTGACATAGAACTGAAAATCTTTCGTCAGTAACTGGTGCATTCAGGCACTCAAAAACTCAAAATACATGCACGGTCAATAATCTTTGTTCCCATGCAGCCATTCATCCACCCAATGACTCCAAGTTGCATTCATCCACTCACCCATCCATAACAGAATACACAAACTCAAATAGCATAAGATTTATCTTTTCTTTTGTATAGTACAAGTCTAATGGGAGGGTCAAATAGACATACAAAAATTAAAATAAAAGCAGGGGGGAAAAAAGGAAGATGCTGCCGCCTAAATAGGACATATCAAACAAATCACAAGGGAAACCCTACTCACAAAGAACCAGGGTATGTACTGTATGCCAAAAAACAAAGGTTCTTGTGGGAACAATAGTGTACTATATTGGTATTACAATGCACAATGGCAATAACAATGGGTCACGTGGATTTCAGACAGAAAGGAGGCAGAGTACAGTGTGATTGAGTATTTACAGTTTATATCAAAATTTCAAAAACAATTTTCAGTTATTTACAACCAATAGTGCTTAGTGTCCCCAGTGTACAATGGAACCAAAAAACAGACTAGTGACATTTGTGACATTTACAGCTTGGTTTCCATCATTCAAAAAACGACCATTTACAACTCTACCAATATTTCCAGACACTGTACTCCGTAATCAGTGCTGACACAATGGTTCGTTTTATATATATGTCGACGGCGTTTTCGACCCTTCCGAGGATGCAGGGTCTCTTCAGGACCTAATAATATAGGGACATCTGAAATGATAACAGTCAGTACGCGCAGCCACGTGTAGGAAGTGAAAGACACGGGTCAAGTGAGAAGAAGGTGGGAATATACTCACACTGGACCCAGCCGGGTACTCAGTGTGAAGGGTGAGGGAGAGGCTGGCGGTTAAGGATGGGACAGGGCAGATGCCAATGCCTGTAGTTCAAGACTTCTTGGGGAGTATAGTCCGTGTTTGGCCTCCGATCAGTGTGGGCCAAACCTGAAGCTGAAGTGATGACGGGGGCGTCTGTCATCGCACCAAGACAGACGCTTGGGAGGATACGCGTAGCGGCTGCACGTGTCTTTTACTGATTAAATCAGGAGAAATCCACGGACGGGACACATCCTGTTCCCGCGCCCCCGCCAGCCTCTCCCTCACCCTTCACACCGAGTAAAAATGATACACTATGCAACATTAGCCTTCCAAGATGGTGATTCGGTAAACGTCAATGGGTGGAGGATAGGGTGCCACTTTTGTGCCGATGCCTGTGAAGCTGCCAGGATACACTAAAAAAAAATATATATAAATGAAACAAAATAGGGCAAAGCAAAGAAATGGGACCTACAAAAGGAGAAAACGTCAAACTAAAGGACTGGTACAATAGCCCTGGCCCTGAAGCACACTCATTTTCAGGCAGATAGGACAGGTGCTCAGGCAAAATACCATCTCTTAGAGGGCAACAGAGCCAATGGCAGATTATCCCCATGAATAACTTTCAACACCCAACGTTTATCAAAGGGGAAAAATAAACACAAAATCGCTTGCCTGCTATGGTAATGTGAGCTTCCATAAAGCGAAATACCAGGCTAGAGGCTTTAACACATTATAATAAAAACCTATCCTTTTCCCAATAAATCAGGCATGCTGCTTTTTCATAACTTTTTATAATAAACACTTCAGAACAATGGAACCAGACAACTTTTCCCCAATGAACCGATCAGCCTATAGTCTTGATCATTAGCTTGTCACAACCAACTCAAGTCTGAGTTGAACATATGCTTTTCCACAGGGCAAACTGTCACAAAATTACAAGTCGGTACAAAATTCCATTTTGCAAAACCATACGCAGCCAATTTAAGAAGATAGAACAAGGATCTCCCAGTGCAAATCCTCTCCCAGGGTTTGTTAGAGGGGGCAACCAGTGTCCACAACAGTATTATGCGAGATTGCATTTAATGGATTACCTGTATACAAATATCAGTGCAAGAACACTCATTCTTAAAGGACTACTGGCTATGAAATAGGATTTTCATATTAAGACAGTCCTATAGCCTCAGTCATAACGTTTCATAATATAGCCTTAGAGCCCGACGTAGAGGGCTCTACCGGCCATTAAAGGCCTGCTCAGCGTTAAAGGCCAGAGCTGAAGGCGAGGGCCTTTAATAGGAGGGTGGGCCTTATAAGGCCAGTAGAGCTAGCAACAGGGGGCTCCAAGGCCAGGGCTTTAAGTGGGGGGTCTGTGGGGGTCTGAGCACCCCCCGTTTTTTTGGGGGGCCTCGAAAGGGGTCTCTAGGGGGCTCTATTTTCGGGCCTCAAAGGTCAAAGGTAGGGTGACCAGACGTCCCGGTTTTTGTTTGGTGTTTCGGGTGAGCATGCGCGCGCACTGCTTAAGGCGTGACGTCATTGTAGCAGGAAGGGAAGTCCTTTGAAGAGAGACACTTTCTCGCGGGATTTCCCTTCTCTTTGAACACGCAGCGCCACCTTCGTCATCGTGCCAGCCATCGGCACAACAACAGCTGGTTAGAACCGGCACGACCCTGCTTTTACGGCCTGCAGCAAGATTTCTCCAGCAACCAGTGTGACCCTGCTCTGCCTTAAAGCAAGCGAGGGACGAGGGTCTACAACAGAATCCAGCAGCAGTGACACTACCACTACCAGTGCAGCCCTGTCGGCCCGTCATCTCTATGCCTCAAAAACCTGTCTGATTTCTCTAGATACATACCTGCCCGCGTTTTTCTCAATCATATGTCTATTTCTAACCAACCGACCGTCCACCCATCAGCCATGGGTCGTTTCATTTACATTATATTCCCTTCTGTGTGTTAGTCCGTCCAGGTGTCTGCTTCTGTTCACTGATCGCCTAATAAACAACGTTTACAATAACACATATGTGATAACGTGGAACCACACTTGTCAAATCACACATAGGATGAACAATAACACATGAAATACATACCGACGTTGGCATACACTCTAGCGCCGGTGCTTGCACACACAGAAATTTGCCACGCCCCTTTTAGAGCACCCCCAGTTTTATTTCCCCACTTAAAGCCCTGTCTAAGGCTATTACAACATTCCGCCCCTAGAGGGCAACATTTTCTAATTTGTAAAACCAAGGCCTCATGGAGCCCGAGGGGGTTGAAATCCCCTCGTGCTTCGCGAGGCCTATGTTCACAGCACCAGCTGATGTTAATGCTCCAGGCTTCTACCAGCCATTAGAAGCCCGGAGCACTCCATTGTCTTCAATGGAACGCTCAACATTCCAATGTTCTAATAAACACGTCGGACCTATGGCATCTGACATGCCTTCTTCCAATGTTCCAACCATACCTACAGTCTTGATCACTGGCTTCTCACCATAACCAATTCAGCCTACTGTAGAGAACTGCCGTTCGTAACATTTCAACTTTTGTGGACCACTACTGGAAGCCAGGGACCCAGATTCAAGCAATTTCTATGGCTTGCATCAAAAAGCAGCAATACATAAAAATAAAGTAACCAAATACACAAATTATGAAACATTTTAACTCAAGCAAAAAAATACACAAAAACAGAAATTTTAATTGGTGGGTTGGAGCTCTCCAAAATCCGGTTTTATTTCTAAAATATGAAGCAATATAGTAGGCTCTAGTATGTCACTGTCTTTTTTACTCATCATACATGCTCTTCACCTGCGCATGCCAATGCTTCAGTTGAGGCCACCAATCGCCCATACTAGACTCAGTTTGCTGCACTTGCGCTGCTACAATGACAAGCTAAGGATAACACCTTCATTTTTAGCCACCAATTAAAAATTCCCCAGAAATTACAAAGCATTACAAATGTCAATTTTACAATTTGCTTTTTTTATGCATTTGCACTTTATTACTTTGCTAGTACAATTTAATTTTCTAAGCAGTCAGACACCTACCCTCAAATGCCCCTCTCCAATCCTCCATCCCCCCCCCCCCGACCAAGCACTGTGTGCCCCAGGTTAAGGAACTTCTGGAATAGAGCGTAATCGCCCCCAGAAGAAAAAAAGAAGCACTCAGTAAAAGCACACACTTGCTCAATCAAATGCTTGTAAAGAGAAAGCACAATATATGGGTGGAGTCTAATCCTCTAAGCACTGCTTCTCTTAAGGCTCTTTTTTTCTGGACAGTATTGCTGTCATGACAACATTTTTAAAAACGCATCACATAAGACAGTCCCATATCCAGTGACCATACGAGCCAGGAGTATATGCTTGTTACCGATAGAAAAGAGGACCAGAGCAGAGTAGTAAAGTGGTGGAAGGGTGGACCATAAACAGAGAAATACCATCTTCAAGAAGCAAAAATAAATGTATAAATATTTTTTGTTTTTTTGTTTTTTATACACCAGAGTACAAAAATGATTTGATAATCTGAAATGGATAATGGATTCCAAAAGCACGCTTTAAGAGAAAACGGGTCCTTGAAAAACAAAGGGAAGCTCAAATCAGATGCAAGGTGTCAGATACGTTAGCGGCGAACTTCACGCAACTTCACTCAGTTAGAAAATCGAAAAACGGCCCACCTGCTGGAAAACAGGAATGGGCAAGGCTGACCAAGCATCCGTTGAGAACATAAGCTGAATGAAGCAGACTTCAGGAAGTCCAAAAAACAAACAGGAAAGCAAAGTCAGAGATATATATATATATATCTACATATATATATATATATATATATATATATATATCTACACACACACACACACATATATATACATACATACACATATATACACACATACACCAGTCATAACAGATGCAAGTAAGCTGCTAAGAGTAAGGAGTAACCCCAGAGCCGCAACATTGTGGCTCAAAAAAAAAAAAAAAAAAAAAAATTTGATGAATCAGAGGAGGTCAACAAGATCTCGTCTCTGCACAGGCTGCAGTTAAGGCTTAAGTTTAAATACATATCCCTTCACCTAGTTTAGTGTGCTTCAATAAATAATCATTTGTTTATTTCTTGAGTGCACCGTGTAGCAGGCTTTTAGTAACTGGAGGTAGCAATGTAAGGGATGTAATCCCGATTAATATGGCTGAAAAGGAATGACCGTTAATTCAGTCTGGCTAATGCCAGATAGGCCAGGCTGAATTACAGGCTTTGGAGCCAGTATTCGCTAGTTTAGGGCCGCTTCACTAGAGTTAATACAGAGGAATGAGAGTTCCCATAAAAGGTGGAAAAAGGTTTCTAAAGCCGCATTTAGCATAACATCCGAGCTGCAGCTCCCTCAATAACGCCCTTCATCATGTGCACAAACACTGGCACACCTGTAAAGCTTAAGTTCACAGTGTGCAAAGTTGCAATAAAGACATCTCAAAGTTTCCAAGTCCATACTAGTCAACACAAAAAATTAAATACTTAATGGACATATCTACTGCATACTTATAAAATACTAGCAAACAAGTGCAAAACAAACGTAAAGACATAATTTGAATCATTTAATTTAAGCTGCATTTGCAAGACTGCAAGAACAGAAGGAGGAAACACGAAGGGAGAAAAAAAAAAAAAAAAAACACACAAAATACTCCCTCACCATAACAGACACCAAGTTCTGCATGGCTGAACAGGATTGTTCTGTTCCAATACTGAGCCATGCCTCCAGCTCCCATGACCCCAGACCACCAATACCTTGCCTCCTCTCTCTGGTCTTCAAACTTTCTTTCAGACAGTACACCAACAGAAGTTCGTTTTTTAAATGCGCTCCACATCACTCATAAAAGGATCATTTACCTTCTAAACTAATGCAAAATGAGAGAGCTCGACACCCTTCTGCAAATTTCCACTTGCATTTAGATTTCTGTAATCGCTCTAGCCACATTTATCTTTACCTGTGGTGGTTGAAGCGCTTCAAGCATTAGTTCCCCTTCTATCTCGCTGCTGCTTCCTTTACTTGCAGGCAAGGGGGAAGTGCACATTAAGCTGCCCCTACCTCCTCCCCCCACCTCCAGGAAGTCTACCGAAGGACTAAGTGAGCATAGTGGAAGGAAAGGAGACTAGAAATAATAACTTTACAACTTACAAAGCAAGGTTTGCACATAACTTGCAGGAAAGAAAAGAGCTGCCTTTTCCACATCAGGCTGAGAACCATTTAATTCATACACTAGCATGCAGTATTTTTTTCAGCTCCACATACGCCAGACAGCCTTCACAGACTGTTCACATTCATGGTTGTGTGCTACTACAGATAAGGTGTTCATGGAACAAACTCAGTTGAGGTTATATCCACCGCCACCTCCTAACGGACCCAACCTGTGAAAGGCAGATACTTCTCAGCAAGTCAGCTGACGTACATTCATCAGTTATAGGTGTTCTTAAAGCTCTAATATACTGTTTACCAGCATGCCGGAGGCGAGGATTAGCCCACCCGTTTTGACATCCCTCCCAGAACACCTACGTACGTGGGCTGAGTAACTTATTTCAATTTCTCCGATTGTTATCTTGGCTTTGCTCTGGTTGTTGAAATCATTGTCGTTTGAGGATGTACATGTTCCCTATTCCGGAATTACAACCTCTCCTTATTTGACTTGGGTACGGACGCCAGTAAACCAGATTAATGCGAAGAATTGCTGGATGTGGTCGCACGAAGAAAGAGGAGGGTAGAGCGTCCTCAAGGGGAAGTCATCGGATGTCCCGTTTCAGGATTGGACATTGCTGTTGGACTTTCTCTTTCCATTCCCCTTGGTTTCATGGGAAATGTAGTTTGGTTATGTTTTAATTACTGATGGTGTTGCAGGGATTCTGCACAAATACAGAACTATGCACAGGAATATGGGACCTTGGTGTATACGGACTGAGTCTTCCTACCACCTTAGTACCCACGAGCCGAGGACCGACTAGCTATAGTGTCTCACTTGCTCTCCTACTCATTCCCAGAGAAACAAATGATTAGACACCCCAGAACACAACACTCCCAGATCTCTCAGGAATTGCGGTAACAAGACACACCCTTTCGCTCGCAAACGTGTACTTGTCCACAATAAGATCTGACAGACACGAAACAGTTTAAAATATTTATTTTAACTAACGTGCCCTAACATGCATAATACGTGCCACAACAAGCAGGAAAATGCATAGTACAAATTCAATCAGCATAGCTGCTAGTCCATATATCATGAAGGGAGATGTCATCATAGAAAGACAATGGAGAAAAGACTATAGTGCCTAACCTCCCTCCCCTTGCTAAGAAGTATTATTATATAACAGAAGATCTCTGGGATTTGTCAGCAGACCCCATACCTTAGCCTATAGATGGTAGATCTACATCATAGGTGCTGTCGCGCTCTTCTCCCTGGAAAGGTCCCTCTCCAAGTGTGTGCTACCTATTCGTGTATTCTAATAAAACCCAAGCACATTTGTCCAAACGGCTGCATCAGTATGTTTTGTCTAAGGGCTAAGGTCTTGCCAGAACAAAATAACAAGGGGCATTGTTGTTCGACCTTGCACATAATATTCAGTCAAAATCCCGGGAACATGCAGAGAGCGAACACACCAATGAGTTCTCATGTGAAAGCAGCCATAAAAATTTTGCAAAACAAAGACATGTAGTAACGTGCGCAAAGCAGCAGGCAGGCTGCAACGTGCTCATGCTAACTTAGTGAAGACGACAATGTCCCAATGGGCCACGTGACACCCTCCCCTTGGCCAGGTCGTTAGCTCTATGCCAATACAAAACTTGAAAGGGAAGCGGAAGCAAAACGTCTAAGATTTTTTCTTTTCCCCAAAAAATATTTGCCAATTGGGCACTCAAAAACCCATCCATTCATTTTTAGTCTTCGGAGACAAAAGTGTTGTGGGAAACGCGGAATGCCATGAACTCCAGAAGGTTGTCTGTCCTTTCCATAGTAAAAAGGTATGCCATCCAGTTCAGTATATCAAACTAGCACACATGCTCCTCACATCCAGAGGCTGTTCGGAGCATCGCAGGGCAACCTCCGTCAACTTCGATGAAACTCTGAGCTATGAGGTGCTGTGCATGGGGACAAGTACTCAAGTCTGCCGTTGGTCCAAGTAGAGGATCGCACAACAGGCGCCTACCCATGGCACATTCTTGTTCATGGGCCCTCAACGGACCCAATAACAGATCGTAATCCAGGGCAGCGTGTGTGGTATTGGAGAGGCAGACATCCAGGGCCCATTGAAAAGGGCACCGGAGGCAGTGGAACACAGGTTGCACGCAGGTGAAGTAGGCATAACGGAAGGTCAGCCAATAGTCGATGGCAAAGGACGTAATTTGGCATAGAACCAAAAAGCTGCCACATTCGATCACGGTACAGTTGCAACTGGAAAGGGGTTGGCAGCTCCACAGATTGAGCATCCATTGTGAAGCAATAATAGGAGAACCAGCACGCCGCAAATGAACAGGAGGTTCTCGTCACCTGCAATTCGAAGGTCTCTCGAGCTGATGTGAGATTGACTTCTAGTCGCAACAATAGAGCTTTGAGTCTGCTAAGCTTGTTGAAATCGGTTTTCAAAGTTGGAATGGAAGGCCAAAGCAAATTATCCACAATCCCATGTGGGGGTGGAAACAGGACATTGCTGCAACATGTAACGCGTTGAGAAACTGTTACTATATACGGGACGCCTGCCCGTAAGCCGCAGCAGTCATGATTATTTAAAATAAGATAACTGCCATTAGAAAGCAAAGTTAGTGCGGGAATAATAGCTGGGACAGGGGTACTTTTTAAAAAAACAAGCCGGATTAGGTGCCGAAATGTTACAGGCTCCGTGCAGTTTAACTTGTTTACAGACTAGGGAATGCCCTACTGTTGAATCGCAGTCCTCTCCTGAAAGCAAAACTTCCTTATCTGCGCGCTGACATCTGTAGGTGAAAGGTAACAACCATAATTCATGAATATAACTACTATTGAGGGGCTCAAACCTACCAACCGGATAGTGTTGCATGCAGGCCGTGAACTGAAAAAGTGAGATGGGCAGTGAAATAACCTCATGTATTAACCACACAGCTGAATCAGTCTCTGCTACAGAAAATGGTAACTGTTCCAATTGTTCAATATGTAACAATGTGTATGTTGCATCTTTCATGGACATTAATTTCTGCTTATCAGTCAAATTAAATAGCAAAAACAGTGCAGAAGCATTTAAATAATCCCATGGCACTTTTCCATTTCAGTGTTTGCAACGTCCAAGCAAACTGCATTACGGTGCATAACTAATTTTGACCATGATCCAAAACAGACACCTCATGTTGAACAATGTCAATGACAGATGACACAATATTATCTAAAGTATATATACGGGAAGACAGTGTATTAATGCGGTTATCTACCACTGCAAGGACTTTCTAAATTAGCTTGGTCAATTTGGCGGAGACGCACCGCAGCTTCCATCTGCGGCAGTTTCCAAAATTCATTATACGCTGAATAAATAAAACGTTTAGTGCGGGAGGACTTCGGACCTAAAAGAAAATCAGCTAAATCGATGTAACCTGACAGAAGAGAAAGGTGTTGTTTCACAGACTACAGTGTGGAATGTTCCAACCATTGCTGACACAATTTACCCACTGAATATGTGGTAACTGTATGGGAATGTGGGAAGCGTGGATCAGGTCTACTTTGTGTAAACCCGTTTGTGGTATTCAGAAAACGCAATTGGCATGCATTAGAGCTCGTTGGCCACAGTAACCATCCCAAGGGGTCAATATTTTAAGAGTTGTGTGCCATTCTGACCGATAAGTCATCAATTGTATAGTTAGTGTGTGTTTGCCATGTATCATATGTAGCCAATAATGGAATGAAGGGAATATTTCGATTTTTGGCTGGGGCTAAACCAAAACAAATAGTCTGTTGTACCGTATCATTTAAAAATCAGATTTGCGACGCTATCAGACATGCACGTTGCAAAGCTTCAGTGCCTTGCACTTGCCAATCCCCAGTTCCCCAAATGGATTTTAAATCCATTGTATCCTTCCAATGCTCATAACCCTTCACGGACAAATCATGCCTGAAGGACATGGAGTAAACTAATTTAGTGCGTGTCAACATAAATTTAGTTTGGGGCGGCATTTTGAATTTATAATAAAAATAGGACTGTGGGTCTGACAGATTGTAACCAGGAAAGTACATAAATTTACTTTGTTGGGTTTTGAACTTCCCTGTAAGGGTGTTGGGCAATGCTCCCATTGAGTATAATTAAAAAATGGTCTCTGGGTTTTGGTCTTGTGCATTATGGCCATAATGTTGATGACAGAATACATCTGTATAATTTGCTGGATTCAAATACAAATCTTCAGTGTCAAAAGCAGCATAATATTTTAAGCCAGAGAACAATGAATGAACGGTGTACATCCCAGTCATCAGAATGTATGTCGGGCAAAACCACATCTCCTAAGGAAACACGGAAGACGTACTGAATGTTAAAAATTTCGGTCGGGCCATGGATGTCGTATGAAACTATCTCAGACAATGCCAACAACAAGGATAATGGGCATTAATCAAAAAGAAAAAAAAAAAATCACGAACCCAATCCACATGAAAAGTAATATCATCGTACGCACCATCCAGATACATGTCCAGGGCGGGACCAAGTAAGTCTTTTTGAACCAGGAGATGAAGACTGGTACGTGTAGGGGGCTCTGCCATAGAAGATGATGCGGAAGATGTGTCAGAGGAAAAGCTAGTACGGTCCATATAATAACCACTGGACCCCAGCTGAAACAGGGGTTGTGCTGCATTGGATGCTTCAGGTATGGTACTCTCAGGAATGTCTATTATGACCTCAACTGGAGGAGAAGCATACTCAATATCCGCAGATGTGGACGTAGAAGGAAAAACAGGTGATAAATCAATTGAAGTTTCCATCTCCCCCTCCATTCGCTGGGGAGTAGTTGAAGAAACTGAAGCCAACGGATTCAATGAAAGATCTCGGCGTGGAATGCTTGGAGGCATACTACTCAGTATCGGCCATATGGTATAGCTTGACATGTTCGATGGAAATGTAACTATTCTCCTTACGACCAGGTAAAGGTGGCAGGATCACAGTATGGGTGCCTTTAAAACCAAGGACTCCGACGGGTGCACGGTATGATGGACCAAATTCTTTTTTGTTCTCCACTCTCTCGTACCAGGTCTCCAACTTTAGGAAGCCAGCCAGAAACAGGAATCCACACTGCTGGATCTGCGGAAAAGGGCAACTGGGCTTTCGCTTGTGAATCACAAGGTTTTTATTTTTATTTTTTTATTTTTTATTGTCCTTAATTGCCTCGTTCACACTTTTCCATTAACGTTTCCAACCTGGTGTATCCAAAACCTCAATCACTAGAGAAAGGAGCAGAGAAGAGGATTCACCTTTGTCGCCCTTGGATTGCGACATCCCTCCTCTTTACTTCCAATACACGCTCAATCTCCCTGAGCATCCCTGCTCAGTGGAAAAAGGTGCCAGCCGAGGTGGAGAGAGGCTTAATCATTGGACCCCCGGTCTAAAGTTCTTACTTATTGCTCACACCAGCGTAAGAAGGGCATCCAAAACTCATACCTCTTTTTCCCCTTTATCTGAAATGTCCAGCTTGGCCACGCTCTTAACTGAGTATAACCAGTCATCACAACTTGGGGGAGCCGGAGACACCCACCATTTGCAGATCTCTGCGCGCCAGGAGAATGGCATAAAAAAAACCAGCTTTGCACTATTCTTATTAACTGTGATTTGCGGATCCAAACCTCCAAAAATAACTAGAAAGACGCTTACCTTGATTTGTAGGTTCAAAGCGTTGGACAAGACCATACTCACGGCCTCCCAGAAAGGTTGGATCATTGGGCAGTGTACAAACATATGCAGATCGTCCTCCTTCATGCTGCCACATTTTGGACAGGCCACATCACCTCCAGACCCAAATTTGGATAACCTTTGGGGGGTCCAGTAAGCCCTATGAATGGTAAAGAGATGATTCCTCCTCAGGTATGCAGGTTTAACTATTTTGTACATCATAGACAGATACTTGCCATTGATCTTCCAGACTGGTCTCCGACAAGCATCCTCCCCAAAGATCCTCCGGCAGGGTAAAAACCCCATCTTCCATCTCTATCATCAGCCAATACCACAACACAATTTTCTTTTTCGGTATGACCCCCGACAGCAGCTTCTCCTCAAGTTCATTAGATTCTCCTAATTTGGTGTCCATGTCCTAAATCACGAGTTTTTTGTATATCCTATAACATAGCAAAATGATTATCTACGTCAAAGTTTGCGGCAGCCGCCACAACGTCTAGACCATCAAGGTCTGGCACAAACATTTTAATGCCAAAGAGCATTTCGTATGGGGTCCGCCCACCCAGAGATCGTCTAGGGAGATTTAGTGCACGTTAGACTCCATAGAGATGAGTCAGCCAACCCCCGCCAGTACCCAAGACTCTCGCTGTCAAAGATTGCTTTAAGTCACGGTTCATCCGCTCCACAACCGAACTGCCCTCAGGTAGATATGGAGATGAGAATTGCACCTGCACTCCGATACTTCATCGTATCCCGGTAAGCCTTAGAGTCAAACGCAGGACCTTGGTCAGAATGGAAAGTGCCACAGACAAATGTCCAGACAATGACATGCAAATCTTTAATAACAGTTTGAGTGTCAGCACTGCGTTGCGGCCAAACCCAAGAATCTAGTGCACGAATCCACTGCAACCAAGATGTGTTTAAAAGCAGTGTCAGAAGTCAAAGGACTGCAGTGATCAAGATAAATGCAGCCAAACAGCTGATTAGAGATGTAAAGCTGAGTGTGGGGTGGCCGTGCAACAGTAAAAGCCTTAATTTGTTGACAAATGTCACAAGACAGAACACATTTACGTGCCTGTTGCTATAAACCACTTCACCAGAAACGTTGCTGTAAAAGCGAAATTGTCGCAGTTACTCCTGAATGGGCAGAAGCCACGCCTTCATGAGCGGCAATGATCAAAGAAAGTCTGCAGTCCTCGTTTGGAATCAGCCGATCCCCCAACGGACGGAATAGCTGCAAATGGGACTTGATCGGACGACAAGTGGTATGTGTAACGTGAAGGAAAACCTTGGGGGAACTCCGTCCCCTCCATCGCAGCTATAGCCGCCAAAATATCATCAATTTTAGTCATAGACCTAGTGACTGCTGCTACTGAACAAGTGGCTACTGCAGATTTGGCTGCCTCACCAGCCAGCGAATTACCAGCAGCGTGTGCTCCCACACGTTGATGGCCCAAAGTATGAATAACATGCGCGAGTGTCAAGCGCTCCTTAAGAGCAGCCACTGTAACCCAAAGCGTTTTATGCTTAATTGCTCTACCTATAGAATCCCGAAAATCATTTTGTGTCCAGAAGAACAAGTTGTCATTGAAGGATTGTACACAGTAAAAAGAATCGCACACTGCAAGTGTAGGAACCTCAGGGTCAGCAAATTCAAGAGGCAAAACCAAAGCACGCAGCTCCGCCAATTGAGCAGTGTAGTCACCAAGAGATTGCGTGTGCACCAATGAGGATTGAAAATCCCAGTCAACAAATCGAACCTGCGACAATTGTGCAGGCTGCAGAATAAGCATATTTAGAACCAATGGCAGGCTGCGCAGATTCATCAGTGTAAAGGATACATTTGTACTGCTCAAGAGGGAGTAATGGCAAAGGAGGAGGATGAACATGTTTATACTGTAAAACCCCTGCGTCTGTAAAGAAGGATCAAAGATAAAGTTGACATCAGCCGACGTCAAAGAACTAGCCTACTGTATCCAACGTGGATGCAAGGCTTTGGAGTTCGGGACACTTCCCTTCGTAATTGCTTCTAAAGCAGGTACCGTCGAAACCATGAAAATTAGTTTACCTTTAGCCAAAGAGCGTTCGAGAATCGCCATCTGGACAGCTGTCAAAACATTTTTCTGTAGAAGAGAAACATCTCAGCAGGAGTATACAAATGCGATTTATAAGCCATGGGGACAGTGTTTCCCTCATTGATCGTCAAGTAAGTAAAGCCTAACGCGCCTGGCACAATCCTTATGACCAAATTTGTAGAGTTGTCTCGAGTTAAGAAGTTGGTCGCAAGCAGATCAGATTGCAGAGACCGAAGAATTTCTGTATGTTCCGGAAGCCAACAGGAAGCCGAAAAAGAAGGTTGTATCAAAGAGTAAAGAGGATTGACATGCTGGGCATAAAAAAGGAATGTATGTCCTCCCGAAAATCCAAAAACCCAGCAAAGTTTGCAATTTAAGTGTAGATGGAGGTTGCAATTGAGCACATTTCTCCAGAAAGTGGGGGGTCAGCCCCCTACCTTCATTATTTAGTTCGTAACCAAGAAAAAGAACCACCAAGAAGGCAATGTGAGAGACAGCAAAATGTGTGATAATGCGGTCGATCGCAAGAGATGCGACTGTAATTCATCATCCGTCAAGTATGCGTCATCGACGTACGAGAAGGCATCAGGGTCAATGTCATGCAAAAGGGACACTATGCGTGCCGCAAACACACCAGGGCTATTCTTATACCCATAGGCAATCTCGCATATTGGCGCCGATTGCCCAACGCACTGAATGCGGTCAAATCACGGCTCTCAGGAGCCAAAGAGTGACTAAAAAATCCATTGGAAATAGCCATTGTAGTTTTGTTATTCACTAACGCAGAGCTGTGTGTGCTCTGAACCACAAAGGTACAAACATGACTGTTTAAATGCCTGTAATCTAAAACTATGCGATATGAACCGTCCGGTTTCAATATCTGAAAAAGAGGATTATTCATCGACGAAACAGGGTTCGATCACACCCTGGTATTCCAATTGGGTCAAGATTTCACTGACGGACGCTTTTGCGTCTCGTTTGATTGGATACTGCAGCTGGGGCTGAGGTGTACAATGCAAAGGAATTACATGAACTGGGGAACCCTTGTCCCAACCTGCCCGATTGCGATATAATGCTGGGGGCTAAGGATAAAGCCCACTTGGAGGCATAAGCCATTATCAGGGACATATTTTGAAAAAACTTGGTAAAATAACATCTTCCCCTCTAGAGGAAGCTAGGACAAAAGGGGGAGGCCAATCAACCTCCGCCAATAAAATGTCATATGAAGAAGTGAGGTTTTCCCAAAACACTGCTTTGATTGGGCGTTTAATATCACCTTCAATTTAGAGGGTTATTTCGTAAATGGATCCGGAGGAGCGACTCTAGTATCAGCTGTCTCTACTGTAATAAAAGTGTCAGTTGCTTTCGCCTCCAGACGCTGGTGGAGTGTCTGCTGCACTATGGTAACCTCTGCAGCGCTGTCCAGGAGGGTTAACGCCCAACTCTTGTCGAGGAGCAGGGTTCTCACCGTCTGAGGCATACTTTGCAGTCAAAGCGGCAACTTTTTTCTTCTGAAATGGGGCTCGGTATTGAGGTGGTTCCCCCTGCTTGACTTTTACATCAAACTGGCACTGCGGGCCACGTCCCACTTGCGCAGACTCGCCTTCTCTGCGATCCTGTCGTTCTACCCCGCCGAACTGTCGATCCGACTACTCCTGAAAGGAATGAGGAGAACGAGGATCAGGAACCTCTCAGGTGTCTTAATTTTAGAGTGGTCAGGCAAATCATCTACGTTCAGAAGCGTCAAGTGGAGGCAAACCTGCACGAGAAACAGGCTTCTGTTGCCGCTGATTTTTATTCCAAGCCTTTTTTGGAAAGACTGGGCATCCCTCCTTCTCAGGAGGGAGTTTGTTCTGTATCCGAGTAAAAGGTTGTATTCGGAAACTATTGCGTCCCAATGAGGTATACACCCCTGCAATAATAATCGGCAACTGCCGCTGCCGGTCAACATCCGCCACAGCTGATAGGCGCTGGCGCACTTGTAAGCAAACTGCTTCATCCTTGATGTTGGCCAGAATCATATCGGCCACTATAGGGAACATTCCCACCAATTTCATCCACAATTCCAGGGTTGGACCAGCCCAGTGTTCATCCTGTACCTTCTTTAGAACGCTCGGTAGAACGCTCATGGAGGGGGTGCCAAAGCACAGTGTATACACTGAAGCAAACACCGTCCCCCAGGTGGTGCAATCAGCTAAAGCGGGAATACTACTACTCGGTAAACTCACGGTAAGGATCCTGTGTTTCTCAACAGGAGAAGTGTGTGGAAAAACAGCCTCAAGCTGCTCAAATTTTTCTGCAAGCCAATACAGTAAATCATCTCTATTCGGAGGACGTTTGCCCTTCACGTAATTCACAATCACAGGACTTATGACAAGGCCACTGCCGTGTCCAGGCGGAGAAGGCGCAGCTCCAGCCGGAGCCACTTGAATCACACGCGACAAACTGGATCACACTTCTGTGTATATGAATCAGGGTTGTATGTAACTGACGTAGCTCTGCGAGTGTAACATTAAGATAATTTGGATGCGGTGTAAAACCAGCCAAAACGGGTCAAGTGGCCCCATCGACCGATAAGGGGCCTAAACGGACCGCAGAAACAGGGTGAGGAAGGGCGCCTTGAAACCAAATGGTATGCTCGCAGGCTGTCAACGGAACTACTAGCAATGCATAAGGGCGATAAGCCCTTGGCACCGCGGCTGCTGTATATTCATGAAACAAATTCTTTCCATCCACTGCCAGAAATGTAACCCAAGAGTAAAAGACTTCAAAGCGGTGAGCCGCGTCCGCCTCGACAACAAAAATAAAGGATGCCCCCGCGTTGGGGATTCCACGTTGACTCAAGAATGCTGTAACCGCCACGCTGTTAGGTGCCGCAATAACGACTGATATATTAAAAACGAAAAAGGATAAACCAGTAGAACAGTAGCGCAAAACCAGGTTAGAAAGAAACAAAACCTTTTAAATTTCAAGCTTGAAAAACCTATAACACACAAATATAGGAGGCTAATCCCTCACACCACGGACTTCGCCGGAAACCGGTGAGAGGGTATTATGGACAAGCACAAGCGCTTCTCCGGGGTCTCGTGAATAAGTACCAGACCAAACGTTGGTGGCGCCATGTTGCAGGGAATCTGCACAAATACAGAACTATGCGCAGGAATATGGGACCTTGGTGTATAGGGACTGAGTCTTCCTACCACCTTAGTACCCACAAGCCCAGGACGGACTAGCTATAGTGTCTCACTTGCTCTCCTTCTCATTCCCAGAGAAACAAATGATTAGACACCCCAGAATACAACACTCCCAGATCTCTCAGGAATCGCGGTAACAAGAGACACCCTTTCGCTCGCACACTTGTACTTGTCCACAATAAGATCTGACAGACACGAAAGTTTAAAATATTTATTTTAACTAACGTGCCCTAACATGCAGTATACGTGCCACAACAAGCAGGAAAATGCATAGTACAAATACAGTCAGCATAGCAGCTAGTACAATAAATCATAAAGGGAGATCTCATCATAGAAAGACTATGGAGAAAAGACTATAGTGTCTAACCTCCCTCCCCTTGCTAAGAAGTATTATTATTCTATAATAGAAGATCTCTGGGCTTTGTCAGCAGACCCCATACCTTAGCCTATGGATGGTAGATCTACATCATAGGTGCTGACTCGCTCTTCTCCCTGGAAAGGTCCCTCTACAAGTGTGTGCTACCTATTCGTGTATTCTAATAAAACCAAAGTACATTTGTCCAAACAACAGCTGCATCTGTATGTTTTGTCTAAGGGCTAAGGTCTGGCCAGAACAAAACAACAAGGGGCATGGTTGTTCGACCTTGCACATAATGTTCAGTCAAAATCCCAGGAACAAGCAGAGAGCGAACACATCGAGGAGTTCCCATGTGAAAGCAGCCATAGAAAATATTGCAAAAAATAAAGACCTCTAGTAACGTGCGCAAAGCAGCAGGCAGGCAGCAACGTGCTCATGCTAACTTAGTGAAGACGACAATGTCCCTATGGGCCACGTGACAATGGCTGCAGGAATGAATAAAGTGAAGAAAGAATAAGCCTAATCCTCGCCTCCACGTCCTTAATAGAATTGAAACTTTCCTTTACAATAGCTAGGAACTTTATTCTTAACAATGAATTTGAACCCTTGAGGTAATCCACGTCATTGGTGCAGTCGGAATCAAGTTTACATTTCACTTTTTGATGTGTTTGTAGTTTTCTATGCATCACGCGAATTTTGTACAGTTCATACTATGAACCGGGTCGCCTCCAGGTGTCTGAGTAAGTTCAAGTTATGGGTGGGTGTGAAAGACTGGGCACAACTGAGAGCTCTAGAGTTGAGGCTGTAGGCAAGGAGCATGCCTGTCGGGCAGGTACATAAATTTGTTCAAACATCATGCTCATCCAATCCTTGTCCACTCTGCACATCACAAAGAGCAATGGTCACATATATGCCAATTATCATTTTTTATGACGGTGTTTAAAGAAATTATACATTTGTTGAATTATTAACAGTGCCAAATGAGGGAAAAGTATGTGTTTACAGGTGAGAGAGTGGGCGGGGATGTAATCAAGGTGTAGCACAACAAGAGTACATGCAGGAGGAATGTGAAAAAGGCAATGGCAAAGCCAATAGGTTGCGCCTATGCAGGATCTATTGGCTTTGTCAAGGTCTTTTTTTTAGCCATGTTGCACAGCAGCGCAGCCATTGTACAACATGGCTGAAAGTAAAGGGAAGAAAAGCTATGGCTGTCCACGTTAGTCTCATCATATCGCTTTTTAAAAATAGCTGTTTTTTTTTTGTTTGTTTTTTAAGCTTTTAGCTATGTTGCACAACAGCTGCTGTGCAACATGCCTGAACCGTTTCGCCGGGCTGGGTGGGAGGCGAATGAAGCACCAAGCACAAGGGGGACAAAGGGAGCAGGGGAGAAACAGTACCTCAATCACAGCTGACGGTACAGACAGCCACCAATTAATTAGAATCAATCTGTGCTTGGTGCATGCTCCACAGAAAGGAATGGAAAGGATGCTTGGCCTACGCTGCCAATTAGGAGGCTGCAAAGAAGAGTGACACGGAGGCCAACAAATCGTAAGCAATGGGCAGGCTCCAAGCCCTTTATTGTAAACAGTGTCTCGCAAGCAGGAATCCAAGCAGCGCTGACCCGCCTGACGGGTTAAAAAAAAAAAAAAAGTGGCTGCACCAGGATCACTACAAAAACAAAGCATGTTGCCACCACTTCGCTATAGGTTTGAGCACGTGACGGGGGCAGTAGTCCTGTCATCACTGAGCGCTTGCTTGGTATACCTCTTTTGGTCTAGGTCCCAAACAGGTCCAGGATCATAAAGTTCAAAGGCAGGCCTAGGCCTTCATACGCACGATAGGGAAGCACAAGGCTGGGGCCAAGAAAAGATAAATTCATAAACGGGGACACCAAATATTCACAGTTGGGCACAAACAGCGATGGGCACCCTCTCCTAACAGTAACCTTATGACAAATGTGGCAAAACTAACAATTTCCCTTGAATATCCACCCCACTCTAATAAATGGTGCAAAGGCCTTCAAACAAATAGTTGACCATCGATTTGGCCCGATCAACTGGTTTCACCAACCTAACTTCAGACTGAGCGAACAAATAAGCCACTTTTATATAACCGTTAACACGATTCAAAAGCATCCACTGCATTCAGAAGTGACAGAAAGGCAGCATGTTGGTCCTACATAAAATTTTGAAATAAATACAAAACCCATAATGGCACTGAAAATTACTAACAAGGCTAGAGCAACTTAAAATGAAATTGCATTACTATCAATTAACTTTGTGATTATATGCAAGTACCTGCTACATTTCTGCTAACTAATTGGAAGTTCTGCTACCCAGTCAGTCTAAAGTTAAAATAAAAAAAATAGTAAAAATGGTGCAATGATCAAGTTAGTTATTGGAAAATTGCTCTATCATGCATTGTTGAATTCATACTATTTTCTCATTTGTTATTCTATCAACAAAGAAATAGAAAATGCTCCTTATGAAAGGACCGAATTAGGATGGCGTCTGAGTGACTGTAACAAAACTTTATCCACCGACTCATTCTAAATGCAAGAAACCTCGTCCATACAAGCTCCAGTGTCCCTCCATCTCAAAAACAAAAGCCATGGCCACAGAGGCCTAGATGCTCAAAATTAGTCTCTCAAGGGCCAAGGCTCTAAAACCCACTGCACAAACTCAATCTCCAGTCATCAACAAAATCGGCCCCTGAAAAGAACAGACGGGACCAAATGGGAAATACGCCACACACCACCTCAGACAACTAAGGTGGCCATCACCATTACTTTACATAGGCTGCACAGGACAAGCATCAACAGCTTTGAGATATGCGATTAGAGTGTACCATTTCCAACAATGCAAGACAAAAATGATAAAGCATTAATGTCTTCACTCAGTACTGGAAAGGACTCCACGGAACTCACAGCAATCTGAAACTCAACCTCCTTGTTTATACAAAGGGAATCCCAGCATAAAGGAAATCTATTCCCTAGTCGGCATCAGAAACCAAAATAACCAAGGCAATCAAAGCTGGGAGTTAGCAATAAAAAAAATAAAAAAAATAAAAAATAAAAATAAAAAAAATTCACCAAGGTCACTTTACCATTAACAACAACGATAATAGCTTGATTAAAAATAGTTTCACTTTCTGCACAGCAAGGTGGTGACATATGGGCGGGGGGGGCGAGACACCGCTGTTAGTTCCATTTTGAAGTTAGTTGAATTGTTGGTTGCAACTGCAAATGCCCGCCTTATGTTTGTATGAGAAAATGACAAAAACGACAAACTAAAATAGATTCCGGGCAACAAAAGGGGCTTAGACGACTGACTACATGTTCCATCTCCTAGAACAGGGAAACTGGAGGGAGAATGCCTAAAGTACTCTAGTCCCTCTCTCTACGACCTATCTCCCTACACAGTAATGGCACAGGAGAAAGACCCGTTGACCCATGAAACTAGGCTAAATCAGATACTCCAATGTACCAATGCAAAAACCAAGACCAGTGCTAGTTCCTTTCCAAGCACTTATCTACTATTGACACCGCCATCCAGGGTCTTCCATTTTCTAGGACTAATGATGCAGGGAAGCAGTTTTTCCACCACAACCAAGTCATGCAATCCATCTGCCAACATCATCACTTCCACAGCCTCCATAAGAAGATCTATAAGATCTATTATGGCATCCTCAGCTAATCCTCACCTGTGGGGAAGGAGGAATAGGGACTATAAATGAAGTACGAGTGGAACAGTTAGAAAGGACGTGCAGTGGCACTTCATGTAATTTGAACGTATGATGAACCCCAGTAAAAAAGAGGCACAGCGTCAGAAAACGGACTTTTAACCCTGGTAGTAACCCGAGAGAGGTCACGGTAAGCCCACAGCTGATAAACTATCAGTTAGATGCAGCAGCGTTTTGAGCACATGGGAGGAGGGTGCAATGGAAGTATGGGAGACTCCTGGGGATAGAAGAAAACGGTTTGGGTAGGATTAATGAGTGCAATTCTCAGTATGATTTATTTATGTAGAGTTGGCCATCGCGAAATACTGTTTTACGGGTATTTGATACACGTTAAAAAAGGAATATTTAATGAGATGAATATTTTTTAAATTAAGCAGTGAAATGTGTAACAATGACGTTGATGGTGGTGTTTGTTACTTTTGTATTTTAGAGTCCCCTGACGAAGGGAAGTTTCCCGAAATGCATTGGGACATTTTTAATAAATCGTGACATGTGGATTGATTCTATGTCTCCTAGGTTTTACTTGCGCCAAGCATACCTGGATGAATAAAATGAATCGAAATAAACGAGGAGAAAGAAAGCAGTAATAATGGAGTAAAGTCAGAGGAAAACAAAGATGAAATTTGATGATTTGATGGATTGGTTTCATTTGAGTTTGGCTGTGCAGTTTGATTTGAACCTAGTTTGGTTCTTTCGTGTTTCAGTTCCTCAGCTAATCTGCCAAATACTGCAAGCTATCAGAAATAGAATGGACATAAAACTGTCATCATCCAGAGAAATCCAATGTTGTCCAGAACAATAGAATGCACCATAAACCTAGCGAACCGACCCCAGGCCAGGACCAAAGAAGGCCTAGTAAAGGTATGGTTAGTGGCAAAGCACTCACAGGAAATAGGAGACACTGACCTAACAGATGTACTGTGCTCCTATGACACTGCCACATCATTAGATGAAATCCTCCTTCATGAACAGCAAGTATAGGTCATTACAGAAAGTGTTGCAAAGGCTCAGTCCTGTGGCTATGATCCACAGGAGAGCCTAGTAGCTTCATAAATCATAAAGCTCATTTGACCATATTAATGCAAACCACTATTTCATGTGGTTCATGACGTCACATGCTGGATACAAATTCACCTTTACAATGGAGATACAAGGACTAGGCTCACCAATTTGAAGTCCAGTGTCTTTATGAAGGCAAACTTTAACATACAGAGAGGGAGGCAATCAAAACAGGACAATTACTAAAGATTATGAAGGATGGAACCACAATAAATGTGACCTGCTCTGTCGAAACCTGCTAAGGTTTGATAACAACGTTGTAGTAAGCCAGGAAGCTATAGGTCAACATGGAACTGCCACACTACTGATTCTTACTCATGTTTTCAGCCCAGGAGCCAAATTCAAGCTTTACAATTCGACTGGAGACTCAAAGACCCAGTTTCCCACTGGATCCACGACAAGCAACTTTTATTTGGAGCTACATCACATGAACAAAACATTTCCTAGAGGATCTTTTCATAGGGACTGCAAACATTCAACTAAACTCAAAGCCAAAGAGTCAATGGAAAACCTGAAGGTTCTCTCAAATTTCCGACCAGTAGCCATCCCCTCCACTGCAAAACTATAGAGAGGTGGCAAAGCAAAAGCATAGTTGTGGGATCCCAACTTCATCAGTTGTCAAGCTCCTCACCCTTCCAAACACACTGAGACCACACTGCTCAGTATCAGAGAACAGTCTCATATTCATAGACTAGGACAGTTCTGCAGTCTTGGTGCTAGCCCCCAATCTCGATTTGGGGGAATGTTCCTGAAAACCAGCATGCATGTGCCCATTATTAAATAAAACAAACCTAGACCCACATGACCCAGACAACTACAGCCAGATTACAAATGGGCCTTACCTGGGCAAAACGGATAGAAAGAGCAGCATTTGACCAGATGCCACAATTCACTGAAGAAAACCCCATACTTTGACTACCAAACAGGATTCCGCCCAGGAAGAGGCACAGAAGCTGCCCTCATCGCTATCTGGGATGACCTTAAAAACACAGTAGACCGCCACAGGAATGAGGGAAGGAGGGGGGGGTCGCTGCACTACATCGCTTGGACCTCTCAGCTGCCTTTGACACAGTTGACCAATGGCACCAATACAAAAACTCTACGAAGCCGGCATAGAGGGGACTGCCCTAGACTGTATCGCAACCTACCTTCAAAACAGGGCAAATGTCATCTATACTCCACCTTTCTCGCCCAAACCGTACTTTTAAAAAAGGAGGGGTCCCTTAAGGCTATCATCTCACCCATGATTTTCAACATCTATACGAAATATTTACCAGCAATGCTTAATGAATTTTAGCTCGCATGCTATAACTATGCAGATGATACGAATACTCCTTAAACTGGAAAGCCCCAAAGACATTGGAAACTCAAATATCTTCAGTTACCTGAAAGCCATTGATCAGTGGGTGACATAGCAGTCTCAAACTGAATGCTTCCAAACAGAAATACTCACATGTGGCAATTGGAAAAATTATGACCCACTCTGCGCCTGGCCTGACGACCTGGGAGCACCTCCTGAAGTATCTAAGGAAGTAAGAAACTTTGGGGGGGCGCTAGGTGGCGCACATCCGAAATGGCCGCACACCTGTGAGGCTCGGGAAGCTTGATGAACTAATCCGGAAATTATCCTCTTTTTTACCAACCACAATTATGCTGTGCCACTAACTACCTACTCCTTAGACCATCCGGAACCTCAGGGAGAAAAATCGCGGCTCTCGCGGCCCCGGAGAGCACTTTCCTCGGCCTTCTGCGCTGCAGGGACCTTCGGCGGTGTGTTGGCTGGAGACCCAGACGGCGGCCGCCGTCACTCGAGCCCCGAGGATTCCACGTGGCGGTAAGCCCTGCCTGTGACGGATCCGCTCTCGTTCCTGTCCTACAAGGAGCGGACTGCTTCCCACCAGAGCGCTTCCTACTGTGACTGCCGACACTCCGGTCAACGGCGCACGCAGCAGAAGACAACGGACAGACGGTGAGGTGCTTGGCGGCTGGGGTGAACAACTCTGCTGGTGGCGGCCATTTTTTTTCTCATCACCCCCTCAGCGAGCGCGCCGAGTCCCGCGCGCAATTAAATACTCACCTCAAACTGACGCTGCATACTGTGCCACCCCGAGGAGCTACCAGTCGGCGGAATGAAACGAGCGGCACTATAGGTGGGTGATTGGCGTATATATCTTCCCATCATAGTCCCTCATTGCTACAAGCCAGCTGGGGATCCCACTACATTTTGGACGCTGCTGCCCTGCCTGGTCTCTAGCCCATCGCGAACCCTTCGGCACCTCACGCCTCTACTCCACTGCGTCACTATTAATGACAGTAACTCAGTCATGCCTGTGGAGTAACTAGAGGCCGATTTTTTTTTTTTTTTTTTTTTTCCTTCTTCTTGTGGCCCCGATAAATCTTCTGGCTCTGCACTATTGACTGTGACACAATCTATTGCATTAGGCACTCACCAATAATTGCACACCGGTACCTTGACTCAGTACATGAAGTGAGGGCGAATGGAGGAGACTGCTTGGTCGCGTGCTGTTGACCGAGAAGCGAAACACTACCGCTTGAACCCAGAAGGGGGCCGGCCCCCTCCCTCTGTGTGCCTACTCTCAAATACAGAGGATGCGCAAAGAAATAAAATCCTTTCTAAAAAGACCCCTCACTCACCAACCTAGTTGGTGACATGCTTCATCATTGGGGTCCCACCCGAATAGCCAAATGCTACCCGGGTGTGCTACGACACCTGATTACAGTTGAGCGGGTTGGTTTGAACAGCAGTGGTGGTGTAAAGTGAGTGCAGGAAGGTGGTGAATATTAAAAATTGTCAAAGTTTAACTCCCTACAGGAATTTAATATGGAGTAACTCAGACAAATATTAAAAACAGTGTGAGACACTAGACAGGCTAAATTGACCTGTAGTGTCTAAGTGAAAAGAAAAGTGATGGTCTACATGTTTCAACCTGTAGTGGGATTACCAGGTTTTCTTCAGGACCGGTAATGGCCCGGGTGGTCTACACGCTCCAAGGTGTACCCAACCCAGGGACCATAGAAAATGCCATACTAGTATTACTCACTGTATTGCGTCCCCTCATCAAATCATGTAAGGAGAAATCTGCAAGAGAAAATTGTCACAGGTACGTGCTGCGCATTAATCACTTGTGTCAATGCATGATCCACAATGCTCCTCTCGCACAAGAGACAACACCGGTAGATGAATGAGCACAATGCATACTAGAGTGTAAAGTGCTGTCTCACAGGCACAACCAACACATTCATGCGGTGTAACTGTGACAGACGGTAGTGAATAAAACCAAATGATAACTAGATCTGGTTTGTTCAAAAGGTGACTTGACCGGGAAGCGAACTAAAATAAACATGCCTATTAGCAAGCGGCGGGTGCTTAAACATAAGCATGCCGGAGTGACTTTCACACTGCCAATTTGTAGGGAAAGGTATAAACATGCCTATTCGCAAACGGCGGGTGCTTAAACATAAGCATGCCGAAGTGACTGCAAAAATACATACAAGAGGGAGAGAAGGGTAAAATCTTACTAGAGGCTTGAATCGGCCGTGCCCCATGGGAACCGGGGGAAGGCGCTGGCTCTTAGTCAAACACTAGGGAAATAACGGAGGCTGTATTAAAAGGGGCGAATCATACCTGCGAATGGTGTCGCGAAGCAGCGGAGTCCCCCTGCGAATAGAATAGTCACTTACTTCATGAAACAATGCCACCTGTGTCCGCACCTACTTGGTTGTCCCGCACGGCTCCCCGAGGATAGCCGTGTGAGCAGCATGGCGGATTAAGAGCGCTTGTGTGGTGTTTCCGGATACGCCCACAACAGCGTGCGGCGCGCGGTGTCGTCAGATAGCGCTGATGTGAGGGGAAAACAGCCGCGTTTTAGCGTGTAACGATGGTGATAGTAATGTGGATGCTAGCAAAGCAAGTGATTGAAAGCGCTCCGAGGACAAAGCGCAAAGGTGAATGGCCAAATTAGATTGAAAGGGCCTGAAGCGCTCCTACTGGAACAAGAAGAAGCATCAGTAAATTAAAGAGCTATTACAGAGGAAAGTGGAGGGGGAAGAAACTAAACGTCAGAAGTGATGTAAAAAGGGGGCAAGCAACGGAAGACCTTGGTTTGATGTGGATGGTCGGAGCGAAAAAAAGTCAGGCATGGCGTTTATCTACTCAGTACAGAGTTCCATGGGATACCGTCGTTCAGTCCCTCTTTTTGTGTAGAGCGCCTATAAACCCAGCGCTGCTCTTTCTTGAATAGTCGCTGTTGCATGCTGTCACCAGGTCTTATTTGCTCTATAATAGTCCATTGCATGTCATTGGGAGTATGGCCCACCCGTAAGAAGTGTTCTGTCAGTTTTGTGGTGGTTTTTCTACATCTGATTGTGCTGCGATGTTCGCAGATTCTCTGCTTAATTTTCCTACCCATCATCCCCACATACCGAAGATTGCATGGGCATGTGATGAGGTACACTACGTTGTGGCTGTTGCAGTTGGTATGGACTCGTTGGGTCCAGACTTTACCAGGTTCTAACTCAAGGGTTTTGGTGTGGCTCGTCAGATGACAAACGCTACAGTTCCCACAGGGAAAGTGGCCCACAATGTTAGGAAGGCCCCAAGCGTTCAGGACAGTGTGTGTGTTATCCCTGGCTTGTTTTTTAGGGCGTGTGTTAACCAAGGAGTCTTTTAGGCTCCTTGCACGTTTGAATGAGAATAGAGGTTTTTCCCAGTGTAGATTCCCCGTGCCCAGGATGCCCCAGTGTTTATTGATGGAACGGGTCACCAGATTAGAGGCTGTACTATATGTGGTGACACACGTTAAGGGTATCTCCTCTTCGCGCCTGTCCTCACTTTCTAGTAGGGCCTCCCTTGGTTGATTACGGGCCCTCTTCTGGCACGTGAGGATTTTTTCTGGGTAGCCTCTCTCTGTAAGTTTGGTTGTGAGGTCCCTGGCCTGGGTGCGGTAATCGTTGATTTTACTAAAATTACGGCGCAACCTAAGATATTGGCCATAAGGTAAATTCTCTTTGAGGGGCCTCGGGTGGAAACTATCATATCTGAGTAAGTTATTCTTGGCAGTGATGTCATGAGTGATGTCACTGACCATGTCATGAGTGATGTAATATGTGACGTCATCAGCAGTGCATTGCGGGCGAGTTATAGTTAACTGAACTAACTATAACGTGGGAATTTCTATGGTTTTGTACGAGTGAAATGTCCAACTAACTATAACGCCCCTGAAACCTATGGTTTTTTCAGTGAATTTCTAAGGTTTTTTAAATGCTAATTTCTAACTATAACGTGCCTGAAACCTATGGTTTTTTCAGTGAATATATATATATTTATTACACTATGTATACATGTGAAAATGTCTCGGTGGCACGGAAAAAATGGGTGGAACGGACGTCAGCACGCCGACGAGGTCCTCTTATGGCTCTGATGACGTCATACGGTGTCGCGAGCGGAGCCGTGCTCGTTGACGTGGGAGAGCTAGGAAAGAATTTCCGTGGAATGCTGGTGCAGGGGATATTCCCCTAAGTGTTCAGGCTAGTCCTTTGGGAGCAACGGTTTGTTGCCACTCTAGAAACCGAAACCAGTGATCCGAGGGCAGAGGCCCTGCAGATGGCACACGAGGTGGGGTGCCCAGTCGTGTGCACCGGCGGGGCAGCGAAGTGACAAGCACCACATCCCACAAAAAAGGTAACGAGGGCACTGAATAACACAGGATCTTCTCTTTGTATCTGGCAGGAACAACGAAGTTAAAATGCCCTAGTACCAAAATGTAGAATTAGTGCTACAACGGTCTTCAAGAGGACCTGCGATGCCGCTTCTGCCTCCCGTACCCTGGAGGCGGCACATGAGTCACGCGGTACGGTCATACTGCGGTGGGACGCACACTCGTTGACCTCTCATGGCACTGCTCCACACTTCAGGGAGGACGCTTTCCATTGGCTATGTTTTCTGATGACATGTCGCGCCGGCCCCGTCCAACAACAGAACTCCTTTAGATCCAAACAGACTCTTCCACTCTCTCACCGGAAGTGAAACCAGGCCACGCGGACACTTTCACAATACAAACAGCCGGGAATGCACTTTTCTGTAAAAAAACCACATTCCTTCCTCCTAATTAATCAAATAAACGTCTCACTGAAGAACAGGGGCCAGCTTCGATCGGTAAACAGCCGTTACAACAACTTTTACTTTGCGATACCATTACAACGCATGCATTACCACGCATGCGTTGTACATCACGAAAGTCATTACTACGCATTTTTTTAGAACGCATGGTCATTTACCACGCATGCCTTTACAACAAATTTTGTTGTAAAGGTATGTAAGTAAATGACCATGCGTTCTAAAAACATGTAGACGATCCATGTCGTTGTAAGGAAACAGAGGCTGTTCCATTTCCTCACAACGACGTGCACCGCCCCTCAGAGATGACGTGAAGCAGGAACCACGAGGAGAGAGGAACCATGAGGAGTGAGAGGTAAGGGGGATTGGGCATGGGGTGGGGGTTTCTTTTCTAGGGTTTAGGGTAGCGCAGTGGTGTTTGGGGTCGTGCTGGGGGTAGTGTTTTAGGGTTTAGGGTAGTGCAGTGGTGTATGGGGTCGTGCTGGGGTAGTGGTTTAGGGTAGTGCAGTGGTGTTTGAGTAGTGTAGGGGGTCATGCTGGTGGTAGTGTTTTAGGGTTTAGAGTAGTGCAGTGGTGTTTGTGTAGTGTAGGGGTCATGCTGGGGGTAGTGTTTTATGGTTTAGGGGTAGTGCAGTGGTGTTTGGGTAGTGTAGGGGTTGTGCTGGGGGTGGGTTTAGGGTAGTGCAGTGGTGTTTGGGTAGTGTAGGGAGTCGTGCTGGGGGTAGTGTTTTAGGGTTTAGGGTAGTGCAGTGGTGTTTGTGTGGTGTAGGGGTCATGCTGGGGGTAGTGTTTTATGGTTTAGGGTAGTGCAGTGGTGTTTGGGTAGTGTAGGGGTCGTGCTGGGGGTAGATTTAGGGTTTAGGGTAGTGCAGTGGTGTTTGGGTAGTGTAGGGAGTCGTGCTGGGGGTAGTGTTTTAGGGTTTAGGGTAGTGCAGTGGTGTTTGTGTAGTGTAGGGGGTCATGCTGGTGGTAGTGTTTTAGGGTTTAGAGTAGTGCAGTGGTGTTTGTGTAGTGTAGGGGGTCATGCTGGGGGTAGTGTTTTATGGTTTAGGGTAGTGCAGTGGTGTTTGGGTAGTGTAGGGGTTGTGCTGGGGGTGGGTTTAGGGTAGTGCAGTGGTGTTTGGGTAGTGTAGGGAGTCGTGCTGGGGGTAGTGTTTTAGGGTTTAGGGTAGTGCAGTGGTGTTTGTGTGGTGTAGGGGGTCATGCTGGGGGTAGTGTTTTATGGTTTAGGGTAGTGCAGTGGTGTTTGGGTAGTGTAGGGGTCGTGCTGGGGGTAGATTTAGGGTTTAGGGTAGTGCAGTGGTGTTTGGGTAGTGTAGGGAGTCGTGCTGGGGTAGTGTTTTAGGGTTTAGGGTAGTGCAGTGGTGTTTGTGTAGTGTAGGGGTTGTGCTGGGGGTAGTGTTTTAGGGTTTATGTTAGTGCAGTGGTGTTTGGGTAGTGTAGGGGGTAGTGCTGGGGTAGTGTTTTAGGGTTTAGGGCAGTGCAGTGGTGTTTGTGTAGTGAAGGGGGTCATGCTGTGGGTAGTGGTTTAGGATAGTGCAGTCGTGTTTGTGTAGTGTAGGGGGTCATGTTTTAGGGTATAGGGTAGTGCAGTGGTGTTTGGGTAGTGTAGGGGGTCATGCTGGGGTTAGTGTTTTAGGTTAGTGCAGTGGTGTTTGGGTAGTGTAGGGGGTCGTGCTGGGGGTAGTGGTTTAGGGTAGTGCAGTGGTGTTGGTGTAGTGTGGGAGGTCATGCTGGGGGTATATTTAGGGTTTAGTGCAGTGGTGTTTGGGTAGTGTAGGGAGTCGTCCTGGTGGTAGTGTTTTAGGGTTTAGGGTAGTGCAGTTATGTTTGGGTAGTGTAGGGTGTCGTGCTGGGGGTAGTGTTTTAGGGTAGTGCAGTGGTGTTTGGGTAGTGGAGGGGGTAGTGTTTTAGGGTTTAGGGTAGTGCGCCCAACCAGCCACAATATCCGTGGACAAAGGGATCCTGACTCTTTGGAACGCTCCGTCAATTGAATAATTTGGGTCAAGGGCCCTACCACGTCCAATACCTATCAATTCCTTTCTTGGGATCCCTCATATACTTGGAGAAAAAGGTACATAGTTTCTCATCAATTTCAGGCGTGTGTGCCACCTTCCCCTTCAGTGAGGGCCTGGGGCATTCTCCCCTCATCCTATTCCTGACCTCCCTTTCAAGGGGTTAATGGATTTTCCCCACCACATTCTCTGCCACTTTGGCGTCAGGTGTCCACTCTGCCGACCTAGGATGGTAAATTTGGGTAGGCTCGAACATGTCCGAGTGGACCCCGTCCCCAACCGGGGACTGAAAGGAGTGGGAGTCTGGACGCCAGGGACGCCCCGAGTCCTTATCCTCATCGGAGGAGAAATCGTCCTCCGATACACCCTCTCCCTCTAAGGGAAACCCGCCGTCGGGGTCTACAATAGTGGTGACAGTGTCGCAATTTTCTCCGGGCCCCTCCTCCTCCCGGCAGGGTGCATGTTTTAGCGTCCGCGCACTCTTGAGGAAGGTCTCCGTAAGTTTATCAAATCCTTCCAAGTGCCCCGCGTTATGCTTAACGGCCCTTTTATTTCCCATCTGGGAGCTACTTGGACCCGCCACCACCAGATCTGGGTCACTGAACACCCCAGGGATGCTTTTTGCCAGCTTATCAACCTGATCCCCAAGAGGAGCCAGTGCCCTAGAAATAGCCAGAGAGAGGGCTTGGTCCACTGCTGGAGGGAGAAGTTGGGGGGCCATTCCTCCTCCACTTCCTGGTAGGAGGAGTAAAAATGGTCTTCTGGAGAAGACATGATAGCAGAGGGTGTGAGCACAGAACAAATGCCCTTAAAATCCTTAAGACAGCCCCCTCGCCGGTGCTCCAACAGCTGGGCTTTCCCCGAAGCTGTTATAAGAATAGACTGAGGCGCAATACCAATTACCACCACCAGGTGGCGCTGGTCACTAACGTGGCCGTGTGGGGAAATCACCGCGTAACGGTGTCAAAATTAGGCGAGGTTGGTCGGGAATCAAGCGGACACTAAAGGAGTGACCGGATTCCCAAACGCGCGTAAAGACCAGCGGGAGCGCTCGACGGAGCTGCCTCGCTTGGACCAGACGCGCCTGACAGGATCTCACCGCACGCAGAGCACACAGCGGGAGAAACTGCGAGGGGAGAACGCGCTCGGGCAAGAGCCTGCTGCGCAGGGAATATGAAACAATACCAAGGCAATAATGCTAATAACGTGCACAAGAAACCGCTATACAAACAGCAACAACGTCAGATTAAGCCAAGAATGTAAGGAATGCACTTAACTGACGAGCAGTGAAGAAAGAGGAAGCGGAAGGGACGTCGCAATATTATATACGATGGACTGTGATATGATTGGACTATAGTTGCCTTGGAGACTACCCCCTAATGGTTCATGGGTTGTGTAGTCTTTTGTTTAATGATTGTTGTGTTACGTTTTCTTTGAACTGCTATGCAAATAAAGTGAGGAAAGATATGCATAATCCTCGCCTCCGTCCTGCCATAGAATTCATTAAACTTTATTTGATCTGATTTAGAAACATAGATCATAAAAGTGTACATAAAAACAGTAAATCCTCTTTCCTAATACAATACAGTGAGAATTAATTAAAACCAGTAAGTAAAACGGGTGTTACAAAGCCCGGTTCAGAGCAACTTCAGGTTAACAGAATCGTAAAGTTCAATGTTTCGCAAGATCAATCTCATGTACTTCGTGCAAAATACGCAATAAGGGGTCCAAGTAAGATGTAACGCTCCAATACCTGACCTGTTTGCACTATATAAAACTGCAGAAAAAATAAAAAGTGTTTTGCACACTTCTGTCATTGGGCTATATGTGGGCTACATCTGGGTGATGTGTGCTACATTTGGGCTCTTTTTTCCTCTGGTGGCCATCTTGGGAGACTTATTTGTTATGAAGTTTCCTAATTTCGTCATTTACTGCAGTCTCAGTAGGAAATGCTTTGTTTTTTACTTTGATTCCATCAAGAAGGCATTCAGATGTGTCACACATTTGCCATAAATTCAGAATGTTAGCACTCTAGTTGTTCATTAGATCACTGTAGTAAAGCTACTGCTCACCAGGGAGTTAACTGGAAGTCTACTGCTGGTATTGAAAGTGATTGTTTCAGTCTGCATGTCAGAATTTTCTAATGAAATAGAAGAGGATTTGAGATCTCACTTAAAACATGCCCTAAATTTTCTTTCTGCAGCACTAACCATAATTTCTATGGCAAAATGAACCCCATCATTTTGTTCCTTTTTAAATTAAATGTTAAGTGTTACCAGTTTATTCCAATCAAGATGGCTTCAGGTGTGCCATACTTTTGTCATAAGTAAGGCTGTTAGCACTCTAGTTGTTCTTTAGAACACTCTGGGAAGCTGCAGTAGAACACAAAGGAATCAACTGACAGTCTCTGCCCTTGTTGGATGTACATGTTTTACTGAGAATGTCAGACTTCATTCTCACATGACTGAGAAAGATAATGTGAATTTACAGAAAATATGCTCTCATTTTAGCTTCTGGAGCACCTTCCAAAACTGTATGGGACAAGCATGTGAAAATAGTTCTCTCAAACATGATTCATGATATCCCAGCAGAAGGTTTTTCACAGGGTAAAATCACCTTAGACTTTAGTTACATTAGAATTCATTTGTTGATGGTACCATACTAATTTCAGGAATTGTGGTGTGTTCTGTTATCACCCTTTATAGTTCTCCTTTTGGTAACCCTCAAAATCTTCGATTCACTACAATGCATTTCAATGGGGTACTATCATTTATATTGGTCCCAAGATGGCTGCCAGCAATTCCAGGATGAAGTGCTGACAGCCAATCAGATCTCACGATGACATGTGTGGTTAGGCTCCGCCCAGATATATGTGTTTTCTTTTTCAAATTTCTCAGGAACTACTGAACGGATTTACACCATTTAACCAAAAGGCACGACTCTGAACCAAGGGCTACCTTTTTGCCAAATTTGGTGTAATTCCGTTCAGCAGTTCGGGCTGTAGCTGCGACTAAAGGTTCCTATGGAAAATTGCATGGGGAAAACACGTTTTGGGACCCCCCTTTTTTCTCGGCCCCCACTTGATGAATCACCCAGAGACTTTCAGGATAGGAGCGGACCGGAGCGCCCCACGAGTTTTGAAAATTTTGCGAAGATTCATCAACCGGCGCTAAAGTTATTGGAAATAGAATGTTCTGAATTTCCTATGGAAAATAGGTCCCAACTATAACTATCTACTGGCGACCGCCAGTAGATAATATACACATATATATACACATACATATATAATGCTTACCATGTATATAGGTCACTGCATAGTTTAAATTGTTTGATTGGATGCTTATGGCTCTGTTTTATCGATCACAATATGTAAATATTGCCATAACTATTTTATCTACAATTGCTTCACTATTGAAATACTGAAACTTTTCTTCAAAAAACAGTTTACAAATACACAAATTAGCTTAAAGTACAGCAATACTTGAAAGTCTGAAATAATTAAATACAACTTAAACCTGAATTTATTTTCTTCCTTATACATATATACCCTCTACGTACTTATGAATCTATATATTACTTTACTCCTGCTGTGTAAAAAAATGTAAAAAAATATATATATAAAAAACCTTAGACTCCATCGAATGCACTACCCTACGTTTCACCGTATACATCTCTCAATATATCCCCTACCTCCTCTGCGACTCATCCCAAACCTCATTCTACTACTATGATCTCCAAAATAACCTTTTCTAGACTCTTTCCTCCTCTATCCTTCCTTGGACCACCCCAAACCTCATTTTACTATGATCTCCCAAACAACCCTTTCTAAATTCTTCCCTCATGTATCCCTCTTTCTACTCATCCCAAACCTCAGCTTACTACTGTGATCTCCCAATAAACACTTTCTAGACTATTCCCCCTTCTATCCCTCCAATATCCTTTTTAATCCAACTAACACTCACATGTCCACCGCTCAAATGAACTCCTATTTCCTTATACCAACCCACCACTAATCCATTTTGGCTTCCGGAGTAGTGTACTACTCGCCGAAAAGCGATTAGACACATCGTGAGGGGTAGGTAGCGCTACAAAAATACAATTACAAATCAGCCAACCAAAATTCTCATGGACATGTTACATTTTAATCGAGATAGCAGGAGAACCTAGGTCAATAGGTCTCATACATTTAGGCCAGCAGCAGCAACAAATAAGGAATGCCACCATAGTATAGTTTAAAAAAAAATACTTATGGAATACACCAAGGCTCTGTATTATCAGTAGTCTGGTTATATAAATATGTAGCTCCTATAAGATAATATCCGAACACCAAATCCAATCAAAGTGAGCAAGCAAATCAATGACAAGATGGAGAACAGAGAAGGAAAGAATGGACAAAATACAGAGTGCCTGAAGCACAGCCAGTTTTAGATGAAATGGAGACAACTGTCTGAAAAGATCAAAAAAAGAAACCCTTGTGGGACACTGGGCCAGTAATACAAAACCATTCAATGGGCCCTAAACTCTTGGGCAGTATCTACCCCCAAGAAACAGAGTATGTGAAACCACAAAGTAATATTCCATGCACATCTCTCACCTGTTCCACAAATTAGTTAAAAACAAAGTTCCAGTAATGAAAGTTGGGAGAGTACCACCAATTATTTAAACAAATTAAAGGGCGCAAATCTATTGCTTACACTACTGCAATATCTGCAGCATCACCCTCCTTCTCAAAAATAGCATTATTCATGTAGTTCTTACAAAACTAAATCTACCACACTGGTTCCCATAAGTCTGACTGGTATCAATCTTGCTGATTGCACCATGTGCTCATTAATCACCCGGGAGTGTTTAATTGCTCCCAGAAGCTCATTTATCAATCCACAAGGTGTACATGAATTGATTTCATTACAAGATCAGCAGCTAATATTATGCATATGCCTTTTATTGCTGCCCCAACATGCAGCCCTTTAAAGAACATATCACAAAACATTTAGTCCCATAGTGGAATCTTCAGATTATATAAACCCCTGGCACACAGCCACATTCCTCTTATTGGCTGCTCCTTAAGAAAGATAAAGATGTACTTATCTGAAGACAGGTTTTTAAACTGTAATGTTTCTCTTCAGTTTGTTAGTCTTTCCAATGTATGGACTCGCCAATCTTCTTGTTAGTGCTAAGGGTGTAGCTTTGTGTTGGATTAAGCTTTCTTTCTCTTTAATGTAGCCTCCACCAGATCGCTTTAGTGATTTCATTTGTTTTCCAGGAGGGGCAGTTAGTTATCCACCAAACCTAAATATTTCACCCCAAAGATCTTAACTAAACAACCTCATTGTTTGCATCCAAAATATTTTCAATGAACAGTTAATTAGTCTTACCCAGAGGCAACCTGATACACCCAGAAACTCAGCAGTTGCCCAGTTATCACCATAAACTCAGGTGTCCCGGAAGTACTTTAGATTATGCTGGGAATTCATTACTTGTTCCACTATCACCTCTGAAGTGAATTCATTTCTTTCAGATGACTGCTATTGTGTCCCATATATTTATTGCAGAATCTCACTTTCTAGGATGAGGTGCACATGAATTCCCCATGGAAAATGCCAATTGACACATAAGCTTATAGACTGGTCAACAAAACTGGTTCTACACGCTCCTTATTCTAGAAGTTAGATAATTGGTTGCAGGGTATGAATTCTCTCCAGCACTTTATTAACTATGCGCTGTTCATAAATTGCTCAATACACTTGTTAGCGATGAACTTATTTTTATTGCCCAGAAACCAAGGCATCACCTTTAAACAGGAGTTCCAGTATTGACGGCAGTTCAAATATTTGTCCTAAATGTTCATACATGTTTCCGTCAAGCACATTTGTCTCTGGAAACTCTAACTGCCTCTAAAGCCAGAGTTACTGGTCCTGGAAGTTTATTAACTACCAAAAGCTCTACATGCGATATAAAAGCTTCACTGAGTGGCCCGGAAGAGTCATTAATTATTCACAGAAGCTAAATAACTGGACCCAAATGTTCATTGTTATCAGAAGCTCATGGCTAGATCTCATTAATCATCAGTTCTCCTTCAATGTACAAAAACGGTCCCTCACCCTCAAACATTCCGGTTATTTTACTTATTTTATTAAAACACTAAATGCATTACAATCATCTCTTAATAAGCATCACAGCGGCACAAAGCAAGAATAGCACATAAGGAATTAAACTATGGAACAAATTGTATTGCCGGTTGAAATACAAGACCGGCATTGAAATTAGCTATGTATTATTTATAGGTCTTCCAACATGGGGACAGTGTCTGATCTTCCAACTCCAAAGTGAAATTTGTCCAAGTTTAAGAGATTACTTTTCCACCAACCAAACAGACAGTTGAAGAAGCTTCCAATTTCCCCAGTAATAAGGACTTTTCTAGCATTTTTGTTTTACAAGCAGTTTCTTCTTTAACCGCGTCAGAAGGAAAAAATAAAGAGGTCATTAAAGAGAATAATGGAAGGATCTAACTCAATCATGTGATTTAAAACCAACAGGAGTCATTCAGAAACACTTTCTTAAAGTTGTGTTATATGGCAAGTCACCAACATATGGGTGAGATTAGCTTGAAATTCATTTTGACTACCTCTTAAATTACTATGTTACTTTGTATTTGCAGAATGACCTTCGGCTACTGTCTTGCCATGTTACACAGGATTTATGCGTATATAATGGTTTTCCTACATACCAGACTTGGATTTGAGTGGTGATGTGCAATTCCTAATTTCGGTCTCTCTCTATTTCTCAGTATTGGCTTATTCTTGTTCCAGTGTCTGAGTTTCACTTTTCTGTGTTTCTCTGTTGTAAGAAGCGTGTGCAAGTATATTACTGATCTCTCTGCGTCAATGCTAGTCTCTTTCGTAAGAAAATTATCTGGTCCTATTTTTTTCCCTAGTTCTTAAATTGCGAAAAAGTCTTTAATAGTCTCAGAATCACAATTACATTTAATCTGCAGTAACGTCATTACAAGTTTCCAACATCAATGTTTCACCAACTTAATTACCAGTCTAATGCACAAACAAACATGGATTACTCCCAAACACACTCATTAGGGACAGTCATTTTAAAGTCATTCATTGTATCAACTGCTAACTAGTTCTAATACTTAGACCATTAACTCCTAACTTTAAAAAAAAACCTAATGTTTAAGAACTTTAACTGTCTACTTAAGACCTCTCTGGCGCACTATTAATAAAAACACAAGTCATACCCTAGAGACCTGGTAATCTTCTTGCTGAACCAGAAAAGGCATTGGCAATGCCAATCATTTTGGCTTTTGTTCAGTGAAAATGTTTTCTCCAAGCTTAACTAACAGAGAATGTTGGTACAGGATGGGTATCTGAGAGAAGGCATTCATTCAAAAACATACCTGCCCCAGCTGTATCAGTAGAGAGGCAATCTTCAAACTTGAGCCTGTGTCCTCTTCTATGTTGGTCTGCCACTCCATACAACACAAGTCCAACTAATAATGGAAACTTGCAAGGCTTGTTCTGTACAGCTTTGGAGAGCAACAAGGGAGCTATCACAGATGACAGTCAGAAGATCAGCTGCCTTTTGGAATAACCGAATGAGTGTTTAAGACACCTTTTCATTTCCTTACTTCCGGTGAACCTAGCATGTTCACAATACAGGTGCATGTACCCACCATATGGTAGTGGAAAAGAGGTGTGCTCCTTGGTTGTTGTAGTAAAATAGTATGCATCAAGTTACTTTCGGCCAAGTAAGTCTCTGCAGCTTCATTGCAATGCTTCTTGGCATTGCCCGCCACCACTCCAAAGCGCAAAATTGGGTAGTGGACATTATTTAGGAACTGTTGCATTTGAAACAAGTGAACACAGTTTCCATCTGGTTCTGTTAATTATGTTTCAAAGGAGGGACCATCCAAGGGCATTTCTTCACTACAAGATTTCTGGCATACACAATTAGAAGAGGTATTGGCAAATTAAAGGTAGTCTTAAAAACAGAAGAGTCTTCAGTTTTTAAAGGAACAAAACAAAATGTACAGTAAGGTACAGAGACAGGGAAAAGGAAGTTCACAACGTGGAGCCTAGCAGTCTGTAGGCACCATGCTCTTCCTTGGCTTAATAAACGAGCATTGTGAAAGCCAACAGATTTTGCATATGCCAGGTATTGGCTTTGTCAATGCTTTTAGACATGCTATACAGCAGCACAGCTGAAAGTAATAAATAAATAAATGAAAGTGCTATGATGGAGTCAGCACGGACAACGGAATGAGAAGGGAGCAAAATGGACACACTGGAGGGCTGGTAGTCAGAACATGAAGATTGGGGGAAGGGAGGGGAGAGAAGTACACAAGTGACAGCTGAAAAAGACTCAATCTGGCAGAGTGCTTAAACAAAGAAAAAAAGTAGTGCCAAAAAATCTTAGCAGTGGAAGGGCAAACCTAATGCGTCAATGCTTTCGGGAGGGACAAACACACAAAGCCTAAGGTAGATGACCAATAAGAAGCAAATTAGAGCGGCAATGAAGCCAACCAATAGTACGCAGTGGATGGCCTCTACAACCACTGTTATAAAGCAATAAGTCTCAAGAGACTCAAAAATAAGGAAATAAAAGCCTACTTCACAGCCCAAAAAAAAAATAATGCTTTCACATTTGAATTGAATAGGGAACTTATAAAGCGCATACTGTCACTACGAAAGGAGCATCCTGGCGCTATCCGGTTAAGGTCAAGCATGCTGAAGAAGAAGGAACCTATATAAGAGAGTGACCGACTTCGTCTGGTATACCAAAGATCCAGGTCTTTAAAGCCTTCCTGAACTGATTTTCTGTTTCGAGGCGTCTCAGTTTGTCTGGCAGAAGGTTCCATGCTCTGGTTCCTAAGACCGTAACTGATTTTACTCCCTTGGTTTTGCATCTGTAACTGGGGGTTTTAAGAAGATGCGCTGAGGAAGATCTGAGGGTCCTAGTTGTGGTATAAGGGGTGAATTTTGCTGACAGGTAAGTTGGGCCCTGTTTGTGTGCTGCTCTAAAAGTAATTAAGAGGATTTTGAATAGAATTCTCTTATTTACGGGGAGCCAATGGAGAGCTTTTAGAGCAGCCGATGCGGAGGCCCTACGTGGATGTTTCAGGACCAGACGAGCTGCTGCGTGTTGGACCACCTGTAATCTCTTCAGTGTAGATTTATTGATCCCTGCCAGAAGGCTGTTACAGTAGTCCAAGCGTGAAAGAATCAACGCCACTGCCACTGTTTTCCTAGCCGTTAGGGGGATCAAATCGAAGAATTTTTTTTTGCGTTTTGATTAGACCAAAACAGGTTCCTGCCACTTTTAGTACATGAGGTTTAAAAGAAAGGGGAGCATCAAATAATACTCCCAGATTTTTTGCAATGTCAACCGTAGCCGGGGGAGCTATGACATCATCCGGCCACCAGGCCCTGGGTTGAAAAGGGTTCTCTTTCCCCATCAGAAGAATCTGTCTTGTCCGTATTGCACCGGAGATGATTATCTTTCATCCACTGGATGACTGCTGAGAAGCAGAGCTTGAAGTTTGCTTCCGCCGAGGAAGAATCTTTGTCCATTTGGAAGGAAAAGATCTCAACATTCCATTTAAATGATTAAACCAACAATTCAGTTAAGTGTTTCACATTTTCTTCCCAAATACCCCATTTCTCTGGATAAATGACGTTTTTCACCCAACAAGTGAGCGCTGTACTAAATAAAAACAGTGATGTATTAAAAAACAGAAAAATAAAAAAAAAGCCCACACACCACACCCACGCACTGGCAAAGCCAAAATGTTGCTTTTTTTAGGATTGATTTAATTTGCCAAGGCCTTTTGACAATGCTGTATAGCGTTGGGTAATGCTATGCAGCCCCTGCAAAAATAACCGGAAGAAAACAAAAAAAAAAAAACTGCTCGTTACCACTGCTTATGGTTGCGCCATTCCACCGTTCCAAAGCATGCACCCACCTATGGAATGATGCAGGCGCCTTTGCTTTTTTATTTTTTTTATTTACTGCTGCTTGATGGTAGACGCCATTTGGATTGGAATTTAGGAATTTCAGTAGAAGGTTACCAAAAAATTGTAAGGAGCTGGGCAACAGCAGAGCAAGTGGGAATGGGGGGGGAGGGGGCTTTAAAACAAGGGAAAAGCACAAGATGGATAGAAGAACATGGAGGGTGAGGGGAGAAGTGCATGAGGGAGAGGACAACATAGGGGTCAGCAGAGAAGCTATCAAGGGTGACAGCAACATGGAGCATGGGGGAGAAGTACACATTTGAGGGAGGACCATGGAGCGCTGGTGTGGGAGAGGGCAGTCTTTTGGGGCGAGTGCACATGAGGAAGAGAGCTAACCAAAAAGAAAAAAAAAGTTCCCTAAAATGGGAGCAGTTGATCAATCAAAGGGATAGAAAAGACTATGATTCAGGCGAGGGCCAAATAAAATAGTGAAAAATGGGCCGAGGAAAACCATTTAATAGCAAGCAATAAAATGAGATTAACAAAGCTAACCATGGTAAGCAATGGGCGGGCTGTAAGACTATGTTCTTGGTAAGCCCACAACAGGTCTTTCGCAACCAGACAGCTTCTGCTGCCTGGTAGGGGAGACCCAATTAGAGGTTGAAGTACAAGTTTTAATAAGAAACCCCCCCCCGTACTATTTCACTGGATTAGAGATAAAAATGATCTCACATCTTTCAAAAAGCGGTTACTAGAATGGCACACAGTAGAAAAAAGTTATCAGGCATTAACATTTAGGACCAAAATTGCTTAATCAAGCGTACCGGATTCGGCAAAGTTCAGGTTTTTACCATCTATTCAGGGAAATGTCATAAATGTAACATTTACAGGTGTTAAGAGGGTGGACTAAACATCTTGAAAGTCACATTTTCATATGTTCAGTGCAGAATTAGTTAGCATCCCTCTAGCAGAAAGCAATTTAGTAAGATGTGGCCTGGCGTCTGCAGATGGAAACTGGGGAAGCTATGTACGAACCCTGGCTTCAACTCAAAAACCTGTGACAGCAGGCAAATCATTAGCACCCAAAAAAAAAAAAAAATATATATATATATATATATATATATATATATATATATATTCACTGAAAAAACCATAGGTTTTAGGGACAGTTATAGTTAGTTGGACATTGCACTCGTACAAAACCCGTGAAATTCCCCGTTATAGTTAGTCCAGCTAACTATAACTCGCGCCCGCAATGCACTGCTGATGACGTAACATATTACATCACTCATGACATGGTCAGTGACATCACTGATGACATCACTGATGACATCTCAAATGACATCACTGATGACATCACTGATGACATCATCCAGTGACTGTGTGTTTCTGTAAAGTTTAAATATTTTTAATATATATAGGAAAAGACGTATTGAAGAATGAGTGGGTGTGTAAGTGTCTGTATTGTTGATTTAGTAGGTGCGTGACTGACTGTATAAGTGAGTGATTTAACGTATCTTACTGAATGCATGGGTTAGTGACAAAACTGGGTGAATGTCTGTATGGCTGCCTGAGTGTTTGTGTGGGTGGGGTGTGTGAGTCTCTGTAGATAGATGTGAGAGTGGGTCATTCACTGGGTGCATGATTACAAGAGTGCATCTGTGATGGACTGCTTGGGTGGGTGAGTGTGTGTATGGGTGTGTTAGTGAGTGAATGTATATCTCAGTGGTACATGTGCGAGTAACAACATATGTAAAAGGCAGTATATATGTGTGTTAGAGTATTTAAATGGCTATAAGTGAGAGTGTGTGATTGTGAGAGCGGCTGTATGGATGCGTGTGTGCTTGTATCAGTGATTGTATAAGAGTAAGTATGTGTTTGTTTCTGTTTGAATAAGTGATGTGGTGTGTGTATAACTGTATAGGTGAGTAAATGGTAGTGTGTTTAATTATTTGCATGACTGACTAGGTGTGTGAGTACCTCTATGGATGAGTGGCGGTGCTTGAGTGTCTATATAGGAGTATGAGTGCATATGATAGTCCTGTACTGAGTGACCGTAAGTATGAGTGACTGTACGGGTGAGTGAGTGGATGTGTGCGTAGACCTAAGAATCAGTGAGTGGGTATGTAGTTATTGGTGTTGGAGTGTCTATGATTTTTCGAATGACAGTCTGTAATTTAGAGTGGGTGTATGAAAGGTTATATTAGGGTGTGAGAAGATGCATGAAATTATCACATGGATGATGTCATCAGTGATGTCATCAGTGATGTCATTTGAGATGTCATCAGTGATGTCATCAGTGATGTCACTGACCATGTCATGAGTGATGTAATATGTGACGTCATCAGCAGTGCATTGCGGGCGCGAGTTATAGTTAGCTGGACTAACTATAACGGGGGAATTTCACGGGTTTTGTACGAGTGCAATGTCCAACTAACTATAACTGTCCCTAAAACCTATGGTTTTTTCAGTGAATTTCAAAGGTTTTTTAAATGCTAATTTGTAACTATAACGTCCCTGAAACCTATGGTTTTTTCAGTGAATTTCAAAGGTTTTTAAATGCTAATTTGTAACTATAACATGTCTGAAACCTACGGTTTTTCAGTGAATTTCAAAGGTTTTGTAAATGACAATTTTTAAATGTATTAATTGTTATATAAATTTTTTAATACTGATTTACTACATTTTTAGAAACAATTTTTTTTACATATTTTATTTTTAAATTACATTGTAATTACATTATACATTACATTACAAAAAATACTTTCTCAGAATGAATTACTTTAGTTTAAATACTTTGCACATAGGCAATAGACTTTTAAGTACAGTAGTTACAGTTGTTGCAATGGGCAACACATTTTCAAACACAATGCAACATTCAGCTCAATGTGAATTTCTAGTTAAATGCAATTAGTTACTTTATGGATTACTTTTCTAACCAAAGGACTGGATCCTAGATTCAGTCCTGGTACATCTCCTGTAAACAGTTGAGTAAAAGCGTTTTGGTTACAGTCGTGATTTTTAAGGAATATTATTGTATTTTAAAAGTTGACACTTAGAAACTTTTTCTCATAGAATCACCAATGTTATCCTATGGAAGGAAATTCACTTAGCAGGTAAAAACTGTTATCGTTACTTTTTCTTACTCAGTGTTGGATCCTGGATTAAGCACTGGTGCATCTCCTGTAAACAGTTGAAAGAATGCGTTTAAGTCATACAGGCGATTTTTTAGGAATATTTGTAGTTTGTGAAAATCGACACTTTGAAACTTTTCTGCTGAAAAGCAGACAATGGATTCCTATGGAAGAAAATATAAGTTACTGGTAAGTACGGTTAAAATTACTTTTCAGGGTCAGTGCTGGGCTAAAAGATGCAGCACTGGGTTCTCTCCTGATAACAGGTGAGTAAATTGGTATTCGTACTTTGGTTGATTTTAGAGGAATATTATAAAGTTCCAAAACTCCACACTTAGAAGAATTTCCAAGTGAAACCAGTCAATGTTAGCCTATGTAGGAAATTCAAGTTACTGGTAAGTACGGTTAAAATTACTTTTCAGGACCAGTACTGGGCTGAAAGATGCAGCACTGAGGTCTCTCCTGATAACAGGTGAGTAAATCGGAATTCGTACTTTGGTTGATTTTAGAGGAATATTATAAAGTTCCAAAACTCCACACTTAGAAGAATTTCCAAGTGAAACCAGTCAATGTTCGCCTATGTAGGAAATTCAAGTTACTGGTAAGTACGGTTAAAATTACTTTTCAGGATTAGTACTGGGCTGAAAGATGCAGCACTGAGGTCTCTCCTGATAACAGGTGAGTAAATCGGAATTTGTATTTCGGCTGATTTTAGAGGAATATTTGTATGTTTCAAAAATCAAGACTTAGAAACTTTTTCAGCAAAAAGCAGGCAATGATATCCTATGGAAGGAAATTCAAGTTACTGGTAAGTACGGTTAAAATTACTTTTCAGGACCAGTACTGGGCTGAAAGATGCAGCACTGAGGTCTCTCCTTATAACAGGTGAGTAAATCGGAATTCGTATTTCGGATGATTTTTGAAGAATATTTGCACAATGGTGAAGGGAGGGGCGGGGCCTGAGGTGACATCTGTGCAAACGTGCCCCGTGGCGCGTTTTAAGTTGGGGGATTAAGTCCCCTTGAATCCTGAGGGTCCCTAGGGGCCAACTAGCCCACCAGGAACCTCCAATATGCGCCAGAGGCTGCGTTGCAGAGATGTGTAGAGAGGCCACACCCTTTTACACCTCTCTGCAACGCAACTCTGTGGCGCTTTCTGGATGTACCTGTTGGGCTAGTTGGCCTCAGGGACCCTCAGGATTGAAGGGGATTTAATTCCCCATCTTAAAACGCGCCACTGGGCCTGTTTGCACACATGTCACCTGAAGCCCCGCCCCTCCCTTCACCACTGTGCAAACGCGCCCGTGGCGCGTTTTAAGTTGGGGGATTAAGTCCCCTTGAATCCTGAGGGTCCCCGGAGTCCAACTAGCCCACCATATGCCTCCAAAAGCGCCACAGAGCTGCGTTGCAGAGAGGTGTAAAAGGGCGTGGCCTCTGTACACCTCTCTGCAAGGCAGCCCCCTGGCGCATACTGGAGGTTCCTGGTGGGCTAGTTGGCCCCAGGGACCCCCAGTATTCAAGGGGATCGTTCCCCTCTGCAAACAGCGCCAGGAGGCGCGTTTGCAGAGTGGTGAAGGAAGGAGGCGGGGCCTGCGGGCCCGATCGTTTTTTTGTTGTTTTTTTGTCCCTGAAGGGGGCTGTGTAGCCCCCTTCCTTTTTCTGTTTTTGGGCCCTGGGGACCCCATCCCCCAGGGCCTTACCCCTTTTTAAATTTCAAAATTAAAAAAAAACGGGAAGGGGGCCGCGTGGCCCCCCTTCCCCGGGCCTGTATTGGCCCCGGGGACCCCATCCCCCGGGGCCTGGCCTCTCGTTGGGGACTGTGGGGGGGGCACCAAGCCCCCCACAGTCCCGCCGGCTCCCCGTGTCCTACGGGAGCCGGCATTGCTTACACATGGGGAGCAGCTAACATGCTGCTCCCCATGTGGAAAGCTATCGGCTTTGGATATTGGAAGAGAGAGCAGGTTTCCTGCTCTCTCTTCCAATATCCAAAGCAAGTTTGCAATGACAGGACGGGAGCCGCGAGGCTCCCGTCCTGTCATTGCAAACAGCAGTGTCCCGGGGTAGGCACCCCGGGACACTGCAGGAGCCGGCCCTGGGGGTGGCGGTCCCCAGGGCCACCACAGGCTCCAGGAGGGGGCCGCGCGGCCCCCTCCCATCGTGTGCACAGCCCCGGGGAGGTGGTGGTCCTCGGGCTCTGGGGTCCGTAACGGACCCCCATATTTAAATGTTTAGTGCCCCGGGAGGTGGCGGTCCCGGGCGTGTGGGGGCTGGAGCCCCCACACAGGTTTTTCATTTAAAAAAGAAGCCCCGGGAGGTGGTGGTTTCCGGGGCTGCGGGAGGGCTCAGAGCCCTCCCGCACCATTATGCATAAAGCCCCGGGGGTGGCGGTCCCCGGGCTTGGGGGCCCTTAGAGGCCCCCACACATAAAATTAACCCCCCAGCATGCCCCCGGGACTTGGCCCACTCGGGGCCAATTAGCATCGAAGCGCGGAGACCGCGCTTCGATTTTTTTTCGGCAGGGTTTGCGCTCCCTGAGCGCATCATGCCGATTTAAAAAAAAAAAAAAAATGTTTTGCCCAGGGGTCCTTGTGGGACCCCTGAGCAGACCTAGGGGGTCAGGGTGTTTCTACCCTGCCCCTTTGTGCGCTTTGCGCACTTGTTTCTGTCCCTCGGTTCTACCGAGGGACAAAATGGCTGCCAACACTTCCTGATTTGGAGTGTTGACAGCCAATTAGCATGCAGCTCGTGATCGGGAGGGTACGCGGATCCGACGCGCCCATAGATATATATGTGATTTTAATTGTGAATTTCTCAGGAACTACTGAACGGATTTACACCATTTTAGCAAAAGGCACCAGTCTGAACCAAGGGCTACCTCTTTGCCAAATTTGGGGTAATTCCGTTCAGCAGTTCAGGCTGTAGCCGCGACTAAAGGTTCCTATGGAAAAATGAATGGGGAAAACGCGTTTTGGGACCCCCTTTTTCTCGGCCCCCGCTTGACGTATCACCCCGAGACTTTCAGGGTAGGAGCGGACCGGAGCGCCCCAACAAGTTGGAAGCTTTCGCGAAGATTCGTCAACCGGCGCCAACGTTATTGCAAATAGAATGTCGCGGATTTCCTATGGATAATAGGTTGTAACTATAACTATCTACTGGCGACCGCCAGTAGATAATATATATATATATATATATTAAAAAGTTATGTACTCTTGTTTTATAAAGCTTTCCAATGCCCTCAGGCCAAGTTCACGCCATGGAAAACTGCACACAAAACTGATGATACTGTGTGCAAAATTTGCATTTTATTTCCTTAGTGCTTCATTGTGCGTCAGTACCGTCAATTAAATCATGCTGTGCCCCCTCAGAAGTAGAACAATTCTGCATCAACTAAGCGAAATGTCTCGGTTAAGCTTTTAAGATCTGTTCACCCTAGGCTAAAATAAAGAGGCTTCTTGAAAACTTGCCATTCTGAAAGTGCTATGTTCTTTACATAACTGAAACATTAAGAGGAATACAATTGCAGAAAAGTATTTTTAGGAATGTCATAATGATTACCAACTGGTACGTTGAACGTTGAAACGTGTAGGTCGGTATCTGATTCAGTTGGAGAGTTGCTTGAGAAGAGAGGCCATCCAGAGGCAAAGCTATATACTCTGTAGCCGATGACGCACGATTTGAATACCAGATTCCCTGGTTCAACAAATTGTTAAACACAGAGGGCCATATGCATGAACACATTTTCCCATAGACACAGAATGGGCAAAACCCTTTGATGCATCTGGCCCAGAGTCATTAAATGATATGCCTACAATAGAAGTCCTTTTGTCTACCAGATGTTTGGGAGTGTCTACAGGCAATACAACTTGCAGTGTAAAGCGGGTGCCTTACAAGAACGCATTTATTTCTACACAATCTACAATGCCAAACACCACTATGTGAGGGTGCCTATCTCCCTCATAATGAACACACTCCTCCCAAATCTGAGAGAAGAGTCTCAGCATATCAAAAGACTGCCAGTCGTAGTGGCCTTTTGTTGAACTGCATTAGACCAGGATGAAAGAACTTTGTCAGGTCTAAACATAACTGATTTCAGATCATCTGATCCAATCTTAGAGGTAGATACTCAATGTTACAGACAGGCTATGGGCACAAAATTATTCAGTTCCTCCCACAACACACAATTTGGAGGATCCCCATCACTACAAGCATGCTACTATATCCCACTAAAAAAACGCTAGGTTCGAAAGAAAGTGCCATTCTGGACTTTTGTCAGAGTCTGGTGCCTTCCTTTTTAATGGCAGTGAAGTTTTGGTCTCCTGCCAGTGTTATGGAGAATGGAATTCTTGCCAGTTGTCAGTGTAAGGATCGCCCCTCACCTTCAATGACAGCAACATTCAGAGCAGGTAGACAATAACTTGGGCCCTGGGGATTAATAACTATGACCCACTCTTAGTCCCATGGTCTAGGAACTCCTCTTTAACAATGTTATACTGGTACGCTGTTTACTGAACAATGGGGATTTAGGCTGCTGCTAGTATGACAAGTACTCTCTAGTTCAAGGACACTGGCGTTCGAGAGACCACAAAGTTTGTGCCCTTCAAGGAGAACGTTTTCATAAAACAGTGCAGTCAGCCTCCTTCAATTTTCAACATAGCACTTAGTACTTTATGTTGGAGTCGCCAGAGAAGAGGGTATGTGTGTTGGGGGGGGGGGGTCACAGGAGAGTAGCATTGGAAGGTGGTGGCAGGCTGGAGCATCCACCACACTCCTTTACCCTAGTCATACAAAAACATGTCAGTCTTCACTGATCAAAATACTATGGAGCAGAAGGTGTCAGTGCAGAAATCCGTGTGAATTAGTCCTATTGTCAAATTAATTTTCTCCACGACTGGGCTGGCTGCAACATGTTTAATTAGGTGTAGCCAGTCAGCCAAGTATTTAAGCTTCAGGTACAAGTACATTCCTACTACAATTGAGAAAAAACTACACAATTTGTGGTGCCTGCCGGTAGATGACAACTAGAAAACAGGTAGGGAAGCCATTTCTTCAAACGCATAAATGAAAGAAACATTTTGATGATCAAGCTCAAACTTGAGGAACCAGCCAGAACTTAGCATCCAATTTCACATCGTGATTTTTTACTTTCATAGCTAAGAGGCAGTTGCCAACATCCAAGTACCATTAGAAGGCCCCTGAAAGGAACTAATACATAACTTAATGGCAATGTAAACCCATTACGTACATCCAGCTGTTCCACAGACTGGATTTCAGCGTTCTGTTACTTCATATAGTTCCAAAAATCTACATCATATTATAAAAACAAAATTACCAACAGTTGGAATCTCAGTTCCCACAAAAACAAAACCACAACCCCAAAAAAGACATATGCAGAGCCAAATAAAAAACAAAAAAACCACACAACCCCCCAACAAAAACCACCACAAAAAAAACACCCAAAGAAAACAAAAACCAAAAAAAAAAAAAACACGCAACCCAATAAAACACAGGAACAGGTGTCAAATATTTTACCCAAGGGATCAATTTACAAAAAAAAAAAACAATATAGTACACCTTTAAACTAGATATTCAATCTTTAGTTCAACCACTAAGCTGCTGCGTGAATGGAAGTGCATTTATTTATTTTATTTCTAAACTTTTATATAGCACAAAAAGGACCCTTGCAAGTATCAGAGCGATTTCAAGATGTTTATGAAAGAGACCAGTAGAATGAACAATATAATTGAGGATGGTATCAGATTTAAGTATCTGAAAAACGTGTCCAAAATTCTTTACAAAAAATTAAAACGCATGCTTAAAGTTCAGAAAATAAAACTGTCTGAAATCCTTACTCATAAGGACAAACTTTTCCGCCAACTTTTTGCGTTGGAACTTAACCCCTCAAAAGACCCGTGGCTCAGGACTAATGACCATGTATTTTTTTAATATGCAGTTCGCCCGTATACATACCATTCACATGAATTTTTTCTTACAATTTTGCATTTTCAGTTTTAAGCTATTTTAATTACTTTCGCACCATTATCTTTTAAGCTTACTTTCAGAATGCCTTCTTAAAATAGTTAAAAAAAAAAAAAAAAATCCCACAAAAGCTCATGAATAAACTTTCTCCCAAGTATTCAATGAAGGAAGTACTTACTACCTCTTCAAGCGCCAACCACCAAATAGGGCTTTTAGAGATTATCTTCTTGGGGAAAAAGTATGGGGCACAGCCTTCAAACACTATAGGTGTCTAGGCCTTTTTTCATGTTCTTTCCCCTGGAATCAAACAAAAGCAACAGACTGCTAAAAATTCAAAACCTGGCCTGACTCGGATCCAACAAACAGAAACCACTGACAACAAAACAAAACGGTTTCGGCGGTGCGTTTTCTACAATCGCCCAAAAAAAGTCCGTGAATACAGATTGCCGCTTCATTTCCCTTATTGTAACAAACGGAAACTGTCACAAATAACTAAAAAAAAAAACTCTGTGATAGGCACTTATTTCTGTGCACAAATGAAACGTGTTTCTCAACATCTGTAACACTACATTATCCCTTGAAACAAAATTATAAAATGTGTGCTGCCCTAGGCGTGCTGTATATTTAGTTATTTAATATAATAATGTGCATCGTACAGTGCTCACTAATGCAAAACATTTTAATTGTGTTTGGCAGCCAACACTAGGCCTAGTCTGCCGTGTATTAACGTTCCTAAGTCGCAAGAGTCCAGGCTTAGTTGAGGAGAAACCTCTAGAAGAAAAGCCTGGTCGCCAACCCATCACCCCTTTTGCACTTTCACAACAATAGGCATTCCATCCCCCACACACACACCACAATAATAGAATAAAATAAACGTGGGGATTATGCAAAATTGACCCCATGCTTTGTTCCGCCTGCCAAGCGGAGGCAGCAGAAGGGTCTAAAAACACATCTGATTTGACAAGCATTCAGGTTCACAAAGAGTGTGGGGAAAGTGAAATCATACCTAGAGCATTCATTGGTTCCCGTCTCAAAGGTCATCCTGCCGGCTCGTAGGCTTTTGCCTACGAAAGTTGTACTTAACAAACAAGTGCCCTAGCAATCAAGTATGCGACAGAGGTGCATATACCGACGCACAAACTATCACCGGATTAAAAACGAAAGGTATCCTATTAATGGACTTGAAAATCATCCATATGATAGTCATCGGTAAACTTAAGGATTTTGCTATATTTGGCAGCAAAAATAAAATACAATACCGGAGATTTATTGAAATGTTTTGATAAGCAAGTGTATTAATCCAACCCATGTTTAACGTACATTTTGTTTCTCATGATTTTAGCGTTACGTTTTTCCAAATTCTATGGAATGTGTAATGGCCCGTTGCAATATTTAAAAAAGCATGTAACCGCAATGTTTTTGTAGAAGTGGTCGTAACTGTGTAACATGCGTCAGTTTAAAGAAGTTATTGCTTCATCACTTTCGATCGCCAACTCCTGCTTTTAACAATATGGAAAATTCAGGAAACCACATTATGGAAGAGACCAATGGAAACAACAACGAAAAAAACCAAACAATTAGGTGGTGACAGGGACGACAAGGAAACTAGCCGGTGACCCCCTCCCCCAAGGGGCTAAAAGGGTACGGCGCAAGGCCAACAAAATGCATTCATGTACGAGTCTTTGTAAAGTGCGCATTTCCCCGCTGCCTGAGCAACGGAGGGCCCCAGATGTCAATCCGACGCACAGTAGTGACCACGTGTACAGCTGGAGCCTTCTGGAAGCCTAGAGCCAGCGAAGTGTGTTCGGTGTTAAAATTAACAGGTTTAAAGTTCTGCCATTGCTTCGAAATTCTATTTCGACTCGGGTTCAACTTCCTTCGACAAATTGTGCGCAGTCATTTTTTCAGGACTAAAGAGTTAACAGATTGAAAACTCACGTGAAACTAGATTTTTAAATTACTGTTAACTTCAGCAATATAAAATTAACATATATATACACAAATTGCATCGAGGGCACTCCTGACTTCCACATTTACAGCTGTTTTGAAGTCAGTAAGGCATGCAAAATATATAATTCTCTTAGAAATCCTAATCAAAATAAACGTACCAATCCACAACACATTTCAAAGAGTGGCCGCTCACATGGTGTGATGTGGTTCTTAAGCAGCATCTAAAAAGACGAGCAGTTTCCTGGACAAAAAAAATAATATTTAGGTGTCGGTTTTAAGACATTTTCAAGGTGTTGCTTGCCCTTTTGAAGTCAATGGTCACACTATAGTTTTATTATCCCAATTCAAAGGAACGCCCCCCAAAAAAGGATCCACATTTACTTTGTGCCAATGCAAGTAATATCTTAAAGTCATTTTATTCAAAATGAAAGCATTTACTTAATTCATCCAAAACGAAGACTCATCTTTATCAGGCCTGTAGCCTTTATGGTCACTCATTTTGCTCTAGCAGATCATATATCTGGGATTAACATTTAGATCCTCACCTTCAAGACACCATTCATGTCTCAACCATGGCTTACTCTTAGCCATTTGTTTAAACTAGCCAATATAGATCCCTAAAAATCTTATTCCTACGTATATTATGAATGTGTCTGCTTGCCCTTCAGAGATAGGCATACTCAGATTTAGCCTAATTGACTTCCCATCCCACAATGCTACGAAACTAATTTAATCAGCTTCATAATTGCTGCAACAGAAATTTGGATAGGATACTATCAATATCTTATCAGGAAAAAATATTAATCTCCAATAGTCTCAGATTCATCTTCTTGGAAAGTATGACTAATACCTCTATAAAATTCTGCTAAAAAACCCACATCAGACCAGGCTTCCATTAGGGACACTTGTTATTGCTCTAAAAACTTTGCATGCCATTCTTCTTGGTAAACTGCTTTGCACCACCTAGTGAGAACCATGTTAATGTCCAATAGCAAATAATTTTTTCATTAATTTCCCTTAAAGTTTCTGATTTTATACTAGCCAACACTAGCGCATAGCCTAGACCTAAAGGCTTTGCCAGTGCTTTTTTCCTGGTGGGAGAGGATTGGGCACGCAACAAAGCGGGAGGGGGAATGGTAAACAAAAAACAGGAGAGAGAGCAAGGGGGGTGGGGGTAAGCAAGAAAGCAGGACACTGCAGTCAACAGCGCAGGAGGAAGGGAAGGCATGATAAAAACAACGACAACAGGGCAAGAGTGGGACTAGCAACAACGACAAGGCAAGCAACAAACGCAAAGCGGGAAGGCCGGCGGGGGGAGAGGGGGGGGGGAGAGACACCCTGCAAACAAGCACTTCTGGAGTACTACAACAAAAATAAAGAGAAAAAGTACTTCAGAAAGCATACAAGCAGTGGAAGGGCACTGGGTGCCAAAAGGAATAAATACTTGCGCCATGCTCCAAGGGAGGAACAAACCCACAAAGAGGAAGTGAAGCCAGTACACACTGGTACAGGGGATATGAGAGGCAACATATATAGACAGTAAGTTACAAGGTCTCTGTATTTGAAAAATGAGTCCACGTCGCTATTTGTAGCCTTGGTGTGTCTTTATTGCAGAAATGCTGGGTTTTCATAAATGCACAGCCAACGCGTTTCGCCCAAACATGGGCTTCTTCAGGGCGAATGGAGGGGAATGTAATCTTGCCAAGGTAAAGATGTGGTATCCGCAAAAGGTAGATCCGTGTTGGGTCGTAGAATCTCGCCAAGGTAAGGAGATCCGCAAGATTCAGGTCCGTGTCAGGACGTGGAATGAAGATAGGTACCCTTAAAGGTAGAGGTGCATATCGGATTCCTTGGTCAAGTGATTCGGTCTCTGCAGCGAAGGTCCGTGTCAGAGGCAGGGGGTGGTTCTTTAAGCAAGCGAGGCGTGATCCGTGTTCAGATGGCGTCAGGTCCCGTCGGTAGAGACAGAATCACTTGACCAAGGAATCCGATATGCACCTCTACCTTTAAGGGTACCTATCTTCATTCCACGTCCTGACACGGACCTGAATCTTGCGGATCTCCTTACCTTGGCGAGATTCTACGACCCAACACGGATCTACCTTTTGCGGATACCACATCTTTACCTTGGCAAGATTACATTACCCTCCATTCGCCCTGAAGAAGCCCATGTTTGGGCGAAACGCGTTGGCTGTGCATTTATGAAAACCCAGCATTCCTGCAATAAAGACACACCAAGGCTACAAATAGCGACGTGGACTCATTTTTCAAATACAGAGACCTTGTAACTTACTGTCTATATATGTTGCCTCTCATACCCCCTGTATGAATGTTTAACTTTATGGTCAAGTGGTAGCTGGCCATTTGAGGTGGGCAATATCCCAGAAGGATAGTGACTAGACTGGGCAGTGCAATCCTCTCGAAAACCCGGCTGCCTCTTCCAATTGTACCAGTACACATTGGCCAAAGCGAAAATGAGAGAGACGAAGTCAACGAATGGTAAGCAAAGGATAGCCTCTAAGGCCCCTGCAAGCTAACATTGTCTCACTAGCAACAGTGCCTGCGCTCTCCAAGTGGAAACCTAAAAGTCGCATTAAAAAAAGTGCATCTATAAACTTCAACTAAATTCTTATCAGAGACATGTAAAACTCCATCCTGGCGTGGTCCCTCCTCCCCAGTTTCTTCACGTCTAACATCCAATTCACTGCAGAGTGGTCAGAATAGGACATTGACACAAATGAGACAGCAAAACCAAGCCGTTTTGTAGCTTACCAAGGGAATAAAGCAATCCTTGAATGGCAGCTTTGCAAGGAAGAAAAATAGTAATCTCTAGCAGTAAAGTGGGTACCTGCCAAATATCAACCCATCAGTGTTATTTAATCATACTCAAGTCCAAGACATTTTAAGTGGCATCCGCTTCTATATTTCTATCTGAAATTAAGTCCAGCAGCTCCTAAAACTATATTACAATCTCAAAACTTTATACAACTGAACTGCTAAAAGTTAAGATAAAATACTCCGCAATCTAATGCCAATTGAAAACACAATCCATATAAGCACTTGTAGATCTTTATATCTAACAGATGTAAGCAAAATGTGACAAGCCGTATCTCAATCCACATACACAATTTTTAGGTTTCGTATGATATAAACAAAGGACATGCCAAGTTTTAAACTTAAATAAATGGTTAGGTGGAATTCCTGTACCTACCCAATCATGCTAAAGCTTCTAAACTACTTCTACCAAATGATTGTCCTGCAGAACAGTTTTACCAGCCTCTTCTTTAAACACACTAGGATTAATCATATTAAAATTGGACCATACGTACCTTCAACATTTTATGTATTCACTTATTTTCTGCATCCCACACAAAACAGCGATGTCTAACGTGCTCAACATATTAAAACAAAAAACGAATATATAAAGCAGAACATTTGTTCAATTATCCCTAGACACTGACTTTTCAGCTAAGAACCAACTCAATGTTATGAATGAAATAGACACACATAGAATTATAGATAGGTAGCAGAGCCACTCTGTGAAAAAGTGATTATTCAATCAGTGACTTGAAACGAGAGCAAAGTTTGGAGTTGTCTGCCACTCAGAAACCCGAGGTAAAAAACATCCCTGTAATTCACTTTTTACAAATCTATAATTTTATTTTATAAGGGTGCCCCCCCCCCCCCATCCCCCATAATCTACCCTTGCTTTCAACTGCTACGCAGCGGCAAAGGAGTAACGAGGGAGCCATACATAACATGGCCTCTTCGCCCGGTCCCAAATTAAAAAAAACACAGCAGACCTGCCAACCACCCCCACCACCACTATGCTTTCCCTTCTTGCTCCTTCCAAAGCTGTACACCCCACATTCCAGCTCTGCTCAGACAGGCTCCCACAGAGTCCAGTTAGAGCAGCCTGGAATTAGTTTAGGATGTAGCAACTGAGTTATGCGATCTGTAACCCACAATTGCTATGTCACAACAGTGAACTCTCACATTTAAAATGTGACATTGACACCAATGGCTCTCAGTTAGAGCCATGCATAACAATGTGTGATATGGCTGCATTGAACATATAGGTTTATACAGAATCACCTTAAAAACAAAGTAAATAAAGGGATATAGGTGTGCAGTCCAATGATATTAAATACAGATCTATGCCATATGTATAATAAATTAGACTTCTATGAAAGACAACAGATTAAATAAACCCAACTCCAGACCAATACGTTTATAAACATCAAATGAAGTTAAACGCCTTCTATCACAGTAAATCTTAAAATACATATTCTCTACACTTAATTCAAAGATAACATTAATACAATCAAATGTATATTATAAATCTAGCCACAACCCTGTTGAAGAGGATTTCTCAAATTGGCTCAAGTCAGTGAGCAACACACGAGGAACAAAAACAAAAAAAGGAATGGAAAGAGCTACACTTGAGAGCAAAGTTAAAGTGAATAAATATACTCAAAAGTAAGGCCCTTAAATGCCAACAGAGAAGGATCCAGGCAAGTAGTTGTGTTAACACTGAATAAAAACCGGCTAATGTGGAACTCCCTGGTAAAGCAACAGTTTATTTCTAGGGAATTAACTGACACACTGCTGCTGGTGTTGGAAGTACATAGTCTCTGCATACCAGAATGTTTTATTGAAATGGAGGAGAAAGATATTTAAGAACTCATAGAAAAGGTGTTCTCAATTTAGCTTTCTAGATCCCCAACCATAAATCCTATGACAAAAAGAACCCCCTCATTTTCTTCTTTTCTAAAGGAAATGCTTTAGATTTTACAGCTTCGATTCCTTGACAATGGCTCCAATTATGCCATGCTTTCATCATAAGCACAATGTTAGCACGCTAGTTCATCCGAAGATCGTGGGAGCTTGCAGAAGAACACTGGAGAAACAACTGCCCAGCTGCTGCTGAAACCACATGTTTCACCCAGAATCAGACATTCCCACATGGCTGAGGAAGATAGAGTCAATTTATAGAAACTGTGCTTTTATTTTAGCTTCTGGAACACCTTCCATAACCTCTATCACGAGATAGAAGTTTTCTTTCAAGCATGGTTCATCAAGTCCCAGCATAGGGTCTGTATTTTTCACAGGGTTAAAAAAAAAAAAAAAAAAAGACTGAGCACACCTCAACCCCTAAAATTAGTATGCTACCACAAACATATGATTTATACAGTGTCTAAAATCTGTTATCACCCTTTACATGTGCTCATGCTTGTGACATTCAAAACCTGGCTTCATTACAATGCATTTCAGTGAGGACCATGTGGGGTGGGGGGGTGGGGGGGGGGAAGAGTCTTGAAATGATTGCCAAAACACATGATCAGTGTTATATCAAGCCAATCAAGGAGGTGGTCTCTTTGACCACCCCCCACACACACAAATGCTCCTTGGGGGTCAGCCAGTGTGTCCACATTTCGCCCATATATGTTTTTGTATTCATTTTCAGGATGCAGGGAGCATGTTCCAGAGTCCTTTAATGCCTCCCACTATATATTGTTCAGGTTGTGGCCAGACAATCAGGATTGACTAGCCGTCTTTAAAGTGGCCAATCAGGGAATATATGGACACCAACAGTCCAGATGGCACTATTGTTTTAACCTCTTAATTACCACCTCAAGCAACTCTTTAAAACACATTTTCTTTTTTTTTTTTAAACAAGTGAACTGATATACAACAAATAATGACAAGTACGCTTTGAGTAAAGTTCTAACTTTTTTCCAAATTTGCCAGTTTAGTTCAAGCCGATTTTTCTGCATCACTTCCCAACATTTCCTGTGGGAATTAACAGGGGAAACCAGTGATTTGGACCCGTTGTCTTGCCCCCCCCCCCCGCTTGATGGATCACCCCAATACTTTCCGAGAAAGCTGTAAAGGTCGAACTTTTTTGGGAACGTTTCGTGAGAATTCGTCGAAATTTCACCAAAGTTAGTGAAACAAATGCTCTTATGGAAATTCTGGGCAATTTATAACTACACAGTGATTTTTTATACAAACAAATATATACATATATACACACACACACACACACATATATACATACACACACACACACACACATTTATATACACACTCACAAATTTAGAGCAAATATGCTAAAACATACATTGACATTTATTATGACAGACCAAAAAGGTTGCATTCCAGTTTATTACCGTAGTAGAGCAAAGCTGCTCTGATGAAGAAAAAAAAAAAAGTTTACTTCCTCATAGTATTGTATGCTACAGTTACTTGACACAAACAACTCAAATAGTCATGGGGATGTCTTCAACATTATTGTACCCTTCTACACATTTAACCCCATGCAGATACTAATTACCAGAGGGTTTCGCCTCTCATGAGGTCATGGCCCCTCCCAACACAATGGTAATCAATGGCATATTACATGAGATTATATATATATATATATATATATATATATATATATATATATATATATATAATACACACACACACACGTATACATACACACTTTAATAAAAATAAACCAAATGTGCTGTCAGATGATGGCAGTAAGTGAGATCTTCTAGTAATTTAAGTGCTTTGATAGAAAGGACTAACTATGGCCCCGAAAAGGAAAAAAAGTCTCTTCAATTGGACAAACTCATGTGTCTGCAAAGGAGAAGGTTATACCCTCTCCTACAAAAACAGGCACTATGGACCAGCTTGGATTGCTGAGAACTGTTTTTTCTAACGTCATTGGAATTCATTCTCCTCCCCAGGGAAACAGATTTATATTTGGATGTGTAGCACATTTACTAAGGCCTTAATATACAAGGATGAATTAAAAATTACATAAACAGTGCAAGAGTTTCAAGTATCCAAGACAAATTTCAAAATACACAAGATCGCGGATGTTCACCAAAGTAAACAGAGCAGTAGGATACAATGTTTCAAAAGGCATTTATAAATAGGAGTTCATCACACAGTATCAATGATACACAAGGAGCTGGACAAAGAAAGTCGAAAACAAACCTCTATACATTAAGAAATAGGAAAATATACTAGAAACCAAGATTGTGGCAGGACTAAAAGAACACCGCTTCCTCTCACTGTACACTGAGAACACATATAAAAAACGGTATTAAGCAAACTGGGTCATCTGTCCTCATCCAATATATGCATGGGATAGCACAAAGAGACCCTCAATATGGTGCACATCAGATGGAACTGCCCAACAAGCACTAGCAAAACCAACAAGTATCACAGAAGAGACAAGAGCTATTGGCTTTGTCAATGTTTATACTTGTTGTACGGCAGCATGGCTAAAAGGTTAAAAAAGATATTATGCCACCAACATTGGCAGCGCAACAGCTCCTTTTTTTAATTGCGCAGGGAGAGGGGGGCAGGTGGGAGAGGGAGGGCGCATGGGGGGGCAACAAGAACAAAGGGTGTGAGGGTAAAAGAGGTATGGCATGGCCAGGGAGTGAGTAACAAAACATATCGAGGGAGGGGGCAAGCAAAATGGAGGGCGGAGATCGGTGCACAAAGCAGCAGGTAAGACAAGTACACAAGGGAGACTGCTGGAAGAAACACGCTAGTTGACTGCTTAGACAAAATTAAAAAAGTAGCTCCCGATTTAGGGAGCAGTGGAAGGACACAAGTACTTGGGACCATGCTCCATGAGAGAGGCGAACACAAGTAGTGGAAGTAAACGTTGCACACACCAACTTATGAATAGCAAGCAAATGAACGTGGCAATGAAGTCAACCAATGGTATGCAATGGGCAGCCACTATAACTGCTGTAAGTAAACAAAATGTCTTGCAAAGGACAGCGCAAACGCTTGTCTCAGAGCCTACTAGAATTCTATTCTCAAAACAATCAATAGAGTCACACTAATTACCGAGAGATGTACTGAGGGCGTGCTAGGAGATACAAGTGTTGCTAAACTTTACACACTGAACATGAAACTGAATGCACATTATACATTTACGACCAGCTGATCATTTGAGGAAACACGCTGAAGCCCCTCCCCTATGTATAATCAAGTCGTGCAGGTTAAGCATGGAGAAAATAACTTCGACCCTTACAAAATAAATTCATCGTAGACCTTCACGAACATCTGGGAGAAAACACAAAAGGAAAGTTTTATTGCAGTTTGTAAATATTTTCACTCACCGGCCTTTGGTTATCGACTTAACACTTGATAAAAAGAAAATACCCACAAACAAGAAGGAGCAGAAAGTAAAAATATTTATACCCAAGTTGGGCCCAATAGGTCCAAGGAAAACTGACAGTAGGCCGTGAGGGGGGGCTTGCAAGTCAATCTCTTCACGCACAGCTCTAACATCGGCACACGAGGGGAAATAATTTGCAATATCAAAAGAAGAAACTGTTGTGACAAGTCAAATGTTCCAAATACTTTAATAAAACCGGATTCTAGAAAACACATTCAAATAGGGACTGGGCATGCATGACTTCATAAGTGCCAAACAGTAGGATACATGCCGTTTCAGGAGATGAACACTCATTATGGCAGTAAGGGTTACTTTAAAAAAAAAAAAAAAAAAAATTATAAAGGAAAATCAGTCTTCCTATGAAGTCCAAGATTCACCAAATCGTTAAAAAAAAAAAATGCATACTTTTACACTCACTGTTGTAGACTGTTAATTTGTTGTTGTTTGTTTAATAACAAAACACTTGCTGCCGACTTCACATTACATAGAGTTGTAAACACATGCCCTTACGCCCTCATTCAGCAGTACTCACTTTTAACAAGCTTTGAAAAACGAAAGGCTCAGGCGACCTTGTTGGGATTGGATTATAGAACCAGCCTGCTCACAGTGCATCATACCTCTCCCGCTACTCCTCTCCTAGGTGCGTCATCCACTGCCTGCTCCTCCTTCAGCCATTTGTGTGCCAGCCCTCCCCCACCTGTGCATGCCAGTTCCCCTCCCCCCCCAAAGTCCCTCCTCCTCTTACCCCTTGTCCGCAACACAGCCTTCCCTCAGACCCTCCACATCTTCCTTCCACCTCTCATGCGCAACACAGCTTTTCCCCAGCTACTCCATCCTTATATGCACCAGCCCTCCTCAACTTTGACCACTCACATGTGCCAGTGCTCTCCAGCACACTCACCCAGACCCCCAAACCCAATTGCGTATGCATCAGGCCTAATGAGCTCCCTAACTTTGCCCTCCAAAGCTCATCACTGGCTTGCCCAAGACTCCCCCCGCATGCCCAACACTGCCCCCTCTTTCCCACCACTCGACTGCCACTCAGCCAAACCCACTCACTCCAAATCAGTCTTCTCCAGCTTCTTCCACCATGCATGCACACACGTCCTCCTTCATGACCATGCCTGCCCTCTACAGCTCCTTCCTCCCACCCTCACAACAGAGGGCACTCCAGCCCTCCTCCCACCACACTAGCACTCTGTATTTCCACCTCTCACTGACGCACCAGCCCTCCCACCTCCATGCTAGGCGAAGCACAAACCGTCTCTTGCTCCCATCTTGTGCCAGCCTTTTGCTCCCCAATCATGCATGCCTAGTTTGCCCCCACGTGTTCCACACTTCACCTGCATCTCCTTCTGGCGAGACCTATTTCCGTTCCAGGAATCCCACTCCAATAGACCAGACCTCCACTGCTTTCCTCCCCCAACCTCTGCACCTTTCATCCAAGCTCATACTTCCTTCACTTGCTCCCCAGCGATCCCTTCTGACCTCAACTAAACTATCCTCTCCATGACCCTACTCTTCGCCTTTCCTACCAGATACTACTACTCCTTTACCCCCGCCTGTGATCCTTCTCTCCGATTTGTTTCCCCCCCCCTTGTCCATGATGATGCTACCCCATCCCCTCTATAATCTTTCCGAGGGGGGGGGGAGGGTGTACGACTGTGGACATACAACCAAGCTAACACCCTTTTTTCCCCCCTTTGTCCCCCTAGGACCAGTCTCCTCAATTATTGTTCTCCCAATGATCCTTCTTTTCAGGATGATCTGTTATCATTCTGTGATTTTTTTCCCTATGTTCTCCCCTTCCTAGCACTACAGAAGATGATGCGAAGACAGTAGCTTTGTGGACAGGGAACCAAGTTAACACTAGCAAGTGATTCTGCACGAACACTCTCCTTCACTTCCCCTACCCCCACTTCCAATCTCCACCCCAAACAAGAAATAGCAAGCTCTGCACATAGGTTATAACTACTGGACACCAAGTCTAGTATGTTCATAGAATTGTTTTCTGAACTCAGTACAATGGGCAAGGTGATCAGTCTCTCCAACACCCCCCTCGCCCACCCCCCCTTATCAACCGGATCAGAGGCAACTGCAAAAGGTCTTTAATCACTGGCTACAACAAAATATGAATTACAGCCATTAGAATAAGCAGTGCAAACTCTCCCCACAGTAAAAACATTCAAACACAGGTGTGACCTTACTTGACTGAAGGCCCATTAGGATTTTAGCCACAATGTAGCATTTGCTTCTTAAATTCTAGCATTTCCAGGAAAAATACAACAGGTAAAATGTTCACGATAAAAGGAACTCTCAGGTAACGGCTACTTCAATAGGATTTTGGAGAGAATTAAAATTAAGACTACTGTTCACCAAAAACTGAATTCGAACTAAACAGCACAAGAGTGATTTATGAAGCAGGCTCTTCAAGCTGTAAATTAACTTTCAAATCACACTCTGAACTTGCATCTTCACACAAACACAAGGCAGAGACCGTAATGAAATGACAGAATTTTCTTATTCACGAGCACAGTCCCCCCCCAGACGCCAAACCCCCCAAAACCACAGATCTGCTCCTAAATCTCCCCACATAAATAGGAATAAAGGTTTATTGACATGTAAAAATTATAGAAAATATCTGTACGTAGGTTTCACAAGTCCAACTTACAACCGAACAAGTTGCATTAGTGAACAAAGACTCCTCGTCAACACCACCTCCACCCATTTGCAATGCCAATGACACAGGACTAGATTAGAAAAGAGTGACTGAAGGAAAGAAAAGACACAGCAAACAGAAGGAAGGAGCGTAACAATGGGAGCCGTGGTGATGTTAACATAGTCCAACTCTTCACAACACCGTTCATTTATGCCAATTCTCCCCCCTATCCCACTTCAGGCTCCCTTTTCCCAAACCACTGTCCAGGTCGTCTGGGCACAACCAAAGGGACTCTGATGCCAATTAAATAACTTTAGACTGGCAGCCTCAGGTTGCTTCCCAGCAACAGAAGCAAACAAGCATTGGCATAGCCAATAGGTCTCGCCTTTGGGACCTTACAAGTGTTTAGCCATGCAACAGTTGATGTTGTTGCACCAAGGATATTGTGCTGCATAACTAAACACTTATAAGGTCCCAAAGGCGAGACCTATTGGCTATGCCAATGCTGGTCTCTCTTTCTCTCTCCCCTTCTTCCTCCCTTTTAAGCCTTCCTCGCTTGCTCTGGTTCAATGCAGTGCTTGGAATTTTCAAGCACAGTCATGCACTGAGTACCCGCACTTAGTTCATTTTAAAGTGCGAGCACCCACCTGCACTTTTCAGCAGAGGTCCAACACTTTTTATATGAGAGCATTGGCACTTATCTAGGCAGGAAACAGGTGAGTACCTACACTTCTATATTTCCATTTCCAGCCCCGGGGCAAAGTCTGATGATAAAAAACCCGCCTCGTTCTCCTGAATAGCTGGTCCCCACCGCCCGGACCCACCAGCATACATTAAACACTACTCTTGGGGCGCCTCGTCAGGGGCAGTAAGCGCTATAAAAATGCAATTACAATTCAAAGTGGAATATCAGTCAGACGTGTGAAAGGGTAATGGCGGACTGCCTCAAGCGAAAAGGAGGTTATTTCACAGCTGCCACGTGCCTTTTTAAGACTGCTGTGTGGAGTCCGACTTGCGACTGACACTGCCCCAGCCCTGTCAGCGCCTCTGCTAGCATACGGCCCCACTTCACAGTGGGCTGGTCACTGGTCAGTGTCTATGGAAGGGCTTCAGCGCCTGTCATCAGTGCCCCACAGCTGTGGGCAGACTGAATGAGGTCTGGCACTGGAAGTGACCCTGTGAGGGAGGGGGCGGTGGGACGAGCGCAGACAGGGAGCTGGTAGCCCGCACTCTGCTTCCGGGAAGCAGACGGCTGCCATCGAGGCATGGGTCCTGGGAGCTGAGGGGCGCCGTGCCAACATGGAGAGGCGGCTGGAGGCAGCGCCTCAGCAACTTTCCCCTGGGCTTCTGGCTGCTTCCCTTCTACCTGGCAGGTAAACTGTAGGCGCCGCGTGCATGAGGTGACACGATAGAAGAAAAAAATGTCCATGCTGTAATAATCCCATTTCCCACTATAGAATCCCTAGATTTAAGTTTTAAAATACACTATTTTGCATCCACAGAAACGAAAAAACACCTCTCTCCATGTTGAAAGAATTACAAGCAGTTTGTCATAGAAAGCCCCCCCCCCCCCAGTCTGTGAACGTACAGAAAGTGTTACAAAGAAAACGATTTAAGGGCCTTTTCATGACTGATTATGCAGCCTAACACAAAGGTTGTATGGGGATTCTCCAGGACCCCCAAGTCCAGTGCTCCGGGCCCCAGACGGCTGTGTTTCTTTTACGTGTGGTTGAGGAGGATTCAAGTTGGAGAGGCAGCCTCTAAATTGAAATGAACTAGAAAATTAAATTGAAAGTGAACATATCTTTGACGAATATGTGAAATACCAATGGACCCCGGTTTGATAACTTTTATGGTTTAGGGGTGGAGCAGAAGGTGGGTTGTGAGATCAGGTAAAAAAAAGCAAAATGCCCCCTTACAGCTTCATGGATTTCGAGGCGAGAAGAGAATGTGCTTAGAGCCCTTCCTACGCCTATTTATATTTCGTAGCTGTTCCTCTTTCGCAAATCAACTCCTTTCCAGCCTTATCCAATCAATAACAAAGACACGCCCCTTGAAGTAGGAAGTGGAGAGGCGTCTAGGAAACTGTGTAGATGTCCCATACCCGTACTTAGTCAAGAGAGCAAAAGGGAGTACAAAAGAACGGGTGATGCCGCTGTCACTAGCAGAAAGGGACGGAGCTCTGTCGGGGGTCGAAAATGAGACTCTAATGTCTCCAGCTATCAAGCATTGGCAGGATGAATCAGTGCGGCAGGAGCAAGGAACGGGTAGCAGTTATAATTGCACTCCCAACCTTTAACGCTCTTCAGTTATATTAGAACATGAAACTAGTTGCAACAGTTAAAAAGCATGTCCATCTAGTCAAAGGAAAAGTACAGCTTCTGTATAACAAGGGATATTCGTTAGTTTCGCATTTGATAGACTCCAACCCATTATTTAAATTAACAAGCCACGGCATCGCTCTGGTTGATGTTTGGGAGGTGGGAACGAGCCCGCGAGTGGTGCGCGCGCGAGAGAGCGATAATGAAAAACAGATGCGGCTGCTGCCCGTGAGTGGTGCGAGAGCGATAATGACGCTGGACAGCAGAGACGTCGGCAGCGTCAGAGAGGAGCGGGGGCGAGCGCGGCAGCCTGCTGAGCTGACCACACGCTCGTGCACAATGGCCATGTGTTTTCAATTATCGCGCCCGCGTCTGGGCACGATAATTGCAAACAGATGGCGGCCGTGCGGGTAACTGCACGGAAAAGGCCATTGTGCACGAGCGTGTGGTCAGCTTTTTGAAGCCCCTTACATAAAGTCTCGTAGAGCAGCGCTTGCGCGCTACTCTAGGCTCGACCTAAAAAGATGTTTTAGAGTTGGTCTTGTTTGGGTCACTCACATACCGCGAGTTTGGGAGGGGGGTTGGTTTGTTTTAAAATCACAAGACTAATAAATATAGGGGTAGGTTATAGCACCTTGACACTATAGCGAGGTACTCGCAGACCACTCACTTAGAGGGGCGGGTGAGGTTGCGAGGGGGGGCACCCATCATGACACCGACCCAAGCATTCGCCTTGTTAACTTGGAATGTTAATGGACCAGGCAGCAGAATAAAGAGACGCTTGGTCATTAAGGCCCTAGGCAGACACAAACCAGACTTCAAATTCTTCCATGAAACACCTCATCGATAAACAACACTGTAGCATGGGGAGGGGCAAGTGCAAATTGGCAGACTATACCTCTGGATCGGGAGGCGTGTTGATCCTCGTTAGAAAGTCATAGTTATATCAACACAGTTCCTATATGGCGATCCTGGGAGAACATGAGGTCGAAATAGTATTACAGATCAATGTATATGCACCCCCGGCGCTTCAATCTGCAACACTTCAGCAAATAGGGAACATTCTGTTGGAAGCTCCCCCGGCAGTGATGGTAATTGGTGGGGATTTTAATCTCGCACTAGATACGGATCTAGACAGAATGAGCATGAGAATGGAGGGGGAGACAACTAGAGGCAAATTGGAGAGTTTCGAACAGGTACTTGGGCTATGAGATATCTGGAGATCTCTCCATGGCACATAGAGAGGATACTCATTTTATTCGGGTGAACATGATATGCAATTACATCTGGACTATTTCCTCACGCCAGGTAGCTCGCTTCATGGGTTCAGCGAGGCAGAATGTTTGGCTCGGGAGAGTAGTGATCACTTGCCCCTTCGAGTGACACGGTCCATTAATATGCGGAAGCCACGTGGGGAAATGAAGTGCGCCTCTCGAATACACAGAAGTTAAACTATTGGATAGTGCAACTAAGCTCTATTTTGAGGAAAACAAAAAAGGTACCGTGCGGAGCCCTATTGTATTGTATTGTGGGAAGCATACAAAGCAACAATCAGGGGTGTCATCACTTCAGGAGAAGTTGGGGACAGAAGAGAGGGGCGTAATAGGTTGACCACACTAGAAAGGATCTATTACAACTGGAAAGTGGGCATGCGGAATCTCCCAAGCCCAGTATTAAACCGAACATGGACCTAAAAAGGGCCGTGTACCAGACAGCAGCTAATCATGAAGTCAAAATGTCTTACCTGGCGAAATGGGAAACAAAGCAGGCAAATTGTTGGTGTGGATTGGAAGAAAGGGAAGGCATGTCAGATAGAGAACTGAAGTAGAATCAGGGAATATGATGAGGGGCAGTCTGAGGATAGTAGAGGAATTGGCCAGGTACTTGAAGGCGTTCTATGACGCGCACCTACAGGCCACCCGAGGAAGAGGTGCCAGCTTTTATAGACGATTGCCCAGTGAGACAGCTAGGGACACAACCAATAAGGGACTTGGAGGCAGAGATCTCAGTAGAGGAGGTTTCATAGCTATGGGACAGATGCAGTCAGGTAAGGCCCCGGGCCAGAATGGGTTCCCGGTTGAACTGTTTTGCAGATGGACGGCGGCCCGCTGCATACAGCCTTTAGAGAGGGTGGGCTCCCGGAAGACAAGAGGTTGGCAACACTTGTTCTCATACTGAAGGCTGGCAAACCCAGAGAAAAGTGCGACTTACCGGCCAATATCACTGTGATGCAGATGTAAAAGTCCTGGCCAAGGTTCTAGTGACCAGACTACAGCCGATGGGGACTGACCTGGTGCATCCAGACCAGAATGAGTTCATGCCAGGTCAGTCGACTAGGCTGAATCTGAGAAGGCTCCATAACTTGGCGGTGGCATCGCCTGCAGGTCAAATGATCACTTCGCTTTATGCCAATAAGACATTTGACTCTGTGGAATGGCATTGCCTCTTTGGGGTGCTGACCAAGATAAGTTTTGGTCCGAAATACATTGGTGCAGAGGGGTACGAGGCAGGGTGTCTGCTCTCGCCTATGCTGTTCGCTTTAGCGATAGAGGTACTGGCGGAGTGGGTACGGATTGACTCACAGATCTGGGTATGGCTGGGGAGGGGCGCCAATGATATTTTGCTATATCTGACAAACATGGCCCAGACACTGGTCTGACTGCAAGATGTTTTTCGCGGTTTCGGAATACACTCCCGCTTTGCTTTAAACTGGGACAAATCCCTTCTGTTCCAGATAGGTGCCTGGGAGCAGAAGGTTGTCCCAGAGATGCTGCCGAGAGTGGAGACCAGAAGGTTTAAATATCTTGGGATCTGGATCACCACGACTCCAGACTCGCGCTAGGAGGCTAATCTCAAGCCTATGCTCAAAGGGCTGGAACAAGACTTGAAGCATTGTCCATCATTACCGCTTTTGCCGCTGGGAAAAGCAACGATGTTTAAGATGGTGGCACTCCCTAGGTTGCTGTATATTCTCCAGAATAGCCCCCTACAGAATCTCAGACTGTTTCACAGGGTGGAAGCACTTGTGCAGACATTGCTTTGGGCGGGGTGGCAGCCCCATATAGCTAGGAGCGTTCTTCAGAGAACCAAATAAGGAGGCATCGCTATGCCATGCTTCCAGAAATACTAAGAGGCTGCACAGGTGAGTAGTTAATAACTTGGCATACGCGGATTGGGAGGACCAGCATTTCACCAGAACAGGCAGAGAATGGACGAGAGAAGCTACATGCACAAAGGTGGGGTTCTGGGGTTGTTATTCATGTATATGCTGTTATGTATAAAATATTTAAAAAAAATAAAAATAAAAAAAATAATAATAAAAAAAATTAAAAAAAAATTTACAAAAAAGACTGTGCCTAGATTCACCACCAACAACTCCATCTGGAGCTAAGTTTGTACTCTACCACCCATCAAGAAAGTTTGAGCAGCTTCTACTTATTTAAGCACAGTCACTGGCCCCCACAAAAGGCTACGTTTGAGGGCCCCACAGAGGCACCCACCTCCGAAAAAAACGTTTTGCGCAGCACCTATGGCTTTATCTTATATTGTGTAAGGGACACCAAAATAAGGAGACTGTAATATGCATTTCCCATCAATTTGAATCAAATGTTTCATTGAAGCTGCATTCGGAGGATAGATCATCAGAAATAAGAATCTCCCAACACCACTATGACTGTGCCCCGCCTCTATTCTGTCTATGTCTCATAGACAGACAGGTGCCCCTACCTCCATTCTACCCAGTCTGTACGCCCCTCTTAAACAGAGCCTCAGCCTTGCAAACCTGCTGATTCAAATGCTTGTAGAAAAATAATCTCCTCTCCATCAAAGACTGTCCACCAGGCACCAAAGGAGAGCCAAGAATCCCGACTTGTGCTGCTCTTTTCACATTGGTAAAAGCACCTGTTGTAACTCCTAAGTCAATAACGCCACTGCACAGTCCACCTGCCTCATCACCCGAGCCTTGAAATCCATATTCACTTGGTCAGCTTCAGCCTTCTCCATCCCAATTTCCTGAGGTTTCCCCTCCCCTCCAGAATTTACCAGTCTTCTTCATCCGTTACAGCCGATTTGCACTGAAGCTAATCACTTCTCCATCTAAAATGTTCACCTCTGAAAACAGTTATGAACGAATACAACTTTGAAAACAGTTATGAACATACTAGTGTCAGTTATGTATATACCAGTGTCAATGGAGGCTCCTTCTGTTCCTTCGCAAGGCCTATTGTAAAACAAACCCTTGTCCTTCGGTCTGCTGCAGGACGCCTTCCTCACACATGTGGAGAGTAAAGAAGTACTCTCTCTCGATGCGTTTGCCCACAATTTTAAGTGCATCCTCGGCCAGTGGGGCCTAGTTCACCCTTCGGTAACACCCATGGCCCAGCCCAAACTGCCAAGGGTCTGTGCACTCTGGACCAAAGCGTGCACTGGCTCTGGTTATTCAGCAGCCATGTGTCAAGGTGAGTCGCTGCATCACCAGTCCTATATCCCTGGAGACAAGAGCGCACCCTGCTCTTAAAATTAGCACTGCAGCCCTGAAGGCATTATCAGGTTGGCTGCTGCCACTGCGACTACACCCGCTCAAAGTCAGTGGCATGGGATCATTAACAAGTATGTCAGTCTCTGCTATCACTCCACATGCAGCGATTTCCTGCACCCACAGGATCCCAGAAATCTTCCAGTCCGCAAATCCAGGCCTTACACAGACCTCAGCAAACAGGCCTGCATCTTGACCACCACCATCCTCCGAAATTTAAAACTGGTCCCCACTATTTCCTATATGACGCATCAGGTCCACAGTGCAGTCAACACCACAATCTCACCCTACCCAAGATGATTGCTTTACAAGCAAGAACTGAAGAAAAAGAAAAAAAAAAAGTATATCCCAAAACAGCAGTATGGACGTTAGTTTATCCCTCCACTTTGGTAAATCTCATATGGCATAAAAATTACCACCTCCTACCACAGCTACTTGCAAATCTCATGCAAGTCACATCTTGAAAGATGCAGATTGGTATTGACAACCGTAAACCTACAGGTATTTTGGCATGCAGAAATGGGCCAAAAGAAAATGGAGAAATGTAATCGCACCCCACAGTCTGAGGGAGGGATTCAATTTCAGGGCAACAGTATGCAGGCACTCATGCTTGTCTAGATTATTCCAACAGATCTCTACAGGAGGAAAATATCCTAAACTGCAAAGAATATGTAAAGGAACAGCACATTTAAAAAAAAAAAAGTAGACCAAATACCCCTGAACAAATGTGTGCATGTAAAACCAGATGAAAGGACCTGAAGAAGCAGCACTGACGACACAGGGGTAAAGCGAACATCTTTGTTTACTCTCAGGTGTGGGGGATTCCAGCATATTGATTTATTACAAAACGATTAACGTTTGCCTGACACCTCATCAACCCTTCTGAAAGCATGCCAGCAACATTTTCAAATAATCTAGTAACTACTGCAAAGTTTCTTTAAACAAGGACAGATAAAAATGGTTTTATTGCACGTTTGTTTTTTGTCACCACTTCTTTTCACCTGAGCACCAACTCAGCCGCCCCACCTCATCTGTGCATCACCACTGGCGCAGCCCCATCTCAGCATGTTTGGTCATTTTGTTGGTACCAACATTTAAGAAAAGTAACTATTGCAAAAGTCCTTTTCTAATAGTCCAGAAAGGTTTAGAGGCAAATGCACAGATGTGCAAATATTTCTTGGGCACAACGGCTACACCAGACAGCTCTCAAAAGACTAACACACAGGTGGCTTATTGACTCGTGTTTTTAATATTAAGAACGTTTTCCTATTCCATGCGTTATACTTTTTTTTATTGCATAGAAAAGCTTTTGATCCTGAGAACATAACAGTATCCTCCCAAAATACTAGTTTGTTGTATGTTTTATGATTTGCCATTACTTCAGTTTGTGTTGACAGTTATGAAAAAATTGAAGCAAGTAGAGTTTAATAACATAGCAGGCGCCATACTATACCATAGGCATACTTTCAACTAGCCTTATTTATCAAGTGTCACCCCCAAATGGCTAAAACTACCCAATCAAATGCACAGATTTAGTTCTATTAAAAGTTGGAGTATGGTCAAACAGAGTTCAAGAACAGCTGAAAAATGTGGCCAATTGCCTCAGGTTCCACGGGGACCATTCCAACAGACCTTCCTAGAAACAGACAGAATTTATTGCATCAGTCACTCACATACATACATACATACATACATGCCATATTTTTCAGCGGGGGGGTTGCCTGGCCACCCCTTTCTAACTGCAAGGCAGCTAGCGTTTTATGATTTTAGGCTTTGAAATGCATCATAACCAATTTTTATATTTACTTTTATAAAAGCGCCTCATCCACTACTGTTGTAGTTTCTTTGTTCCAACATCTTACAGTGGTGAGCCGCGAAGCATGAGATTAAGGCAGGCTTCGCCAACGAGTAGCTCGCAAGCTACTGGTAGCTCTCCAACTACCTGCAAGTAGCTCTCCTGTGTGCATCCAAGACTATATTGGAACGTTTTGCTTGATTGAATTAGTGTATGTACGCCGAATTGTCTATTCAAGACAAATAATTGTGTATTTTCAGATTAAGTTGATGTTTGGAGAATAGCTGAATTCCAAAATAGATGTAAACAGGATCTGAGTGATAACTCATGTGGGGAGACTTATTACTGGTATTATTTATTTTGTGTCCGGGGCACTACGCTGTGGCTGGCATGTATTTCCTATGTAGAGGCATTCCAAACAGATAAAGCCTTTATTACATTACTACTGGCAAGCCTGACTGATGTGATCCAGCGCGATATTAGCAATCAGCATTCATACACCAAATACTCACTTGGGCCCATACACTCATACTACGCTAATACTTACGCTGGGTTTTATCAGTTGTACTCTTTTATCAAAATCCCTGCTACCAATTACCTTCTGATTGAAGAGTAATGACTTACCAATGAATCCTTTGCTAATTGGGAAGTTTAAAATGAGTGACATTCATTATAGTACATAATCCTGAAATAACCACTGAGTCAGGAAGTTTTAAAATGTTTATCTAAAGATTTAGCAGAGTAAAATACAGAACCACACGGTACTTAATCGCATACCCAAGATGAAGTATAGAATAATTGTTACTAATCAAGGACGGTCCCTCAGAAAAGGAGAGGATAGAGACAGCAGCGCAACTAAAGGTTGCATTATATTTACCTAAGTGCGAGAAACAAACCCCTTTGGCCAAGGAGTTGGAAAGAATAGGACCCAGGAAGGATGAAGAGCAAAGACCTCTTCCAGGATCAGGACAAGACCGATGACCTCTCTACAACGACGCCTGCGTCGTTCCCCTCTCTGATACTCGGCTTCTTCTCGATTCTCCCGTGCCTTCCTTCTAATGGACTCCGCCGCCCCCTCCTCAAGACCTCTCTGGACAGCGGTTCAGTCTGCAATCGATCAGCTTGGCAGTCTGGAGCTAAGAGCTAACTAATTAGCTAATTCTATATCTATTATACCCTTCTACGCCCATGTACCTCCCCTTAATGTTGCTAAAATATGGGACCACTACTTCTGATTGGACAGGGGGTGGATTCTCACACCGTATTGATTTGCCTTGTATTTCTGAAGCCTATTGTTTTTAAACTACCGCCCCTTCAATTTAATACATTTGCTTTATTTCCCACCCGTCTCATGACAAAATTTACAATTTATTCATATAAAATGTTGCTTTTCGACGAGAACATCTTGGTATGTAGTGGTGTCGGCCAGCAGGTCATGGCCTTGGGTTATGTCCAAGTTGACTTCATCTTTTTCTTTCTCGTCTGCCTCTCAGGGCGCATGTGCGGAATCTTTGTCACACGAGCTTTCAGTTCACCAAAACCCAGGCCCAAGTTTACGAACTAATAAAAGTCAAAGAAGAAAACATTAAAATCACAAATAAAATGTTTCACTGTATGCCCACTCTTTCTACTCTATTCCCATTTAATTATAAATTCTATCCCGCATTAGTAGCGTTAGAGAAACGACAGTTTAATAATGACATGAGAGCAAGCTGAAGCATGTGAAAACATCAAGCAGCCATTTTAATGCACACTGCACAGAAGCAGAAATTTCCCACCAAGCAAAGAAAGACGTCACAACACGTGATGTGGTTGGGACATGCACAGTAGTTTCCCGCGCTTTAGCGGCCATTTTGGATTACAGACAAGCGTTATTCATTAGTAAAACACATAGGCAAGCATCCTTACTATTCGTGTAGTGTATGCAACAATTAATATAGACAATACACGTTTAGTAAATTAATACTATGAGGAGGTTGCGTACGAGCAAGTCTCATTTATGAGTCCTTGCTCCATCAATTCCCTCTCTGATGGCGTTTGAGCCATCAAAATACTACCCACAATCAGATGCCAACTTCTAGCAATTAGTTTCCTTCTCATTTTTACATTTTCTATTATTACCATCCCCTTTCAATTTCTTGTACAATTCACTTCTCCATTCTTCAAGTTCTATTTCATCTAATTTTCTCTTCTTTCCTTTTCCTGTCACATTATATGTTCCCTTCTTTCTACAACATTTGCACCATATTATTATTGTCAGTGCTATTATTGCTATCCCGGCTAAGGGTACTAATATTTGACCTACAAGTCCTTTTCCTATATTAGCAAACCAGGTACCAATTGACGCAATACTACTTGTCAATCTTTCCCATACACTATCAACTTCCAGTGGTTTAAGTTCCTTCTCAAGTTTAGTTATATTCTGTATATACGTTCCAATTTCTGCACTCTTATCAGGAATATAAGCGCAAGTGTTTCGTCTTCAATAATTTACAGACTCCGCCCTCTTTTGTCAATATAATATCAAGAGCAAGTCGATTTTGCATCACCATAGATCTAATGGCAACCATCTCCGCAATAATCATTAGAAAACCTCCAGCAGTATCCGTTGATAAACAATCAACCACTGTAGACAATTTACATATTTTCCTTGAGTTCAGAATTATTCCCACTGAAGGTATCAAAACACCAAATATATCGCCTACAATTTCTGAAAAACTAGCTCTTTTACTACGTATTAATTCACTATTGTTTTCATTGCTCCCAGTGTTTCTTTTTACGTGGTATATCTTTGGAAATACTATTCCAAAATAACAACTTCCATACCACCGTGCAGGAAGCCTAAAGTAAGCCTTATTCCCACACACACAATAGATTCCAGGAAAAACTGAATCTGTTCCTCCTTTGATTCCCCAACCTCCAAGAATTAAGAAATTGTGTTCACACTCACTGGTACCGATGAAAACATTGTTATAATCAGTCTTTAACCTATGAAGACAAATTTTTCCTGTCTTTACAAAATCCAGAGCCATAGCAGCTTGAGCCTTGCCAGGAGTATAACTCCCTTCTTTTTCTGCCCAAGGTGGTAAATGAGCCTTATGCTCAGAAGCTTTCTTTTGAAAATCTTGTCTTCTATCTTCTACTAAATTCAAAAATATCTTTTCTTCTTCATGTAAAGAACATGTTAGATTGTGTCCATGTGCATGTTTTATGTCTATTGATTTCATTGTTAAGAAAAATTCTCCCATAAACTGTGCGTCTTGACTACTAAGCAGTGGGTTCATATTCTTTCGAATTGGAACCTCAGAAAATATCACATCTAGGTTTGAATAATAATACTGAAGTCTCCCTGTTCTATAAAATAAACTAGACAAAACCCTACATGATATACCATATGTCAGTGGTAAGTGATGATACGTTAATCCTTCTGCTACTGATTCAGGTAACTTCATACAGACATAACAATTACTAACTTCCATTGTGTCTACATATTCAAACAATAACTTTGTGAAAACGTTTAAACTAGTGTCGTTATCAGCTATTTCATGATGAAACTCTGGTTCATTTTCTGCCATTAGCTCTACTCGATTGCCCTTCATGTTTGCTGTCCTCTCCTTAGTTTCATTATTAATCTTTTTATCCATTATCATAAGGTAAGGAACTGCTACAATCAGGACTAACCATACTATAAGCACCATTACTAGACTACATATGCATATTGCACAGCATCTTCTACAACATTTCTGTTTTGGTCTCCCAGAAACTCTATCGTCAGGCATTTTTCGACAAGGAAGATCGCTCTTCTTATCTATTTTCCTCTTTTCTTTATATGACTTTTGCTTAATCAAGGCAGTTTTGTTTCTTTTTCGTACGTCAGTTCTGCACTTGTTCCTTCGTCACCACTGTCACTTGACTCTGAACTTTCGTAATCTTCAAGAATGATGTAAGTCCAATCAGGACCCTTGAATTTGTTATTCACAAGTTTGTCTTTTACTTCTTCTTTTCTCAGTTTTATTCTGTTGTTCAGTTTGGCTTGTCACTTCATTTACTTGATCTGGATCTTCACTTCTGGTTGTTATGTGGTATTTTACTCTTTTAATGACACTTGGCCAATGATCTCCTTTTCTTGTCTTCTTTGTTTGTACTGTTTCTTTATCTTCGTCTTCGGAAATCTTTTTATTTTCACTGCTTGCACTGTTTCTTTTTCTGCAATTTTTGTTCTTGTTTGCTCTCCTTCAGGTCTGATTGGTTTCTCTTCAGCAGCTCCATTGTTAGTTTCCAATAGGTGACCTTGTTCTTGATTTATTTCTTCATGTTCATGATTCTCATGATCTTGTTCTTCTGTGTACTTTTCTGGATCTAACTTGTTCTGATCAGGGCTTATTGCACTTTGTACTTCTGCAGCCTGACCAGATTCTTCTAAACCGGTCTGTCCCTGCTCAAAATTTATTAGTTCTTCGTTAATTTGAACCCAGTTTCCTTTCCCTATCTGACCTTGCTCAGGTTCTCTTATTGTCTCCTTTTTCCTGAGCTGCTTCTTCTTCACCTATCTGATCTTCAATTTCTTCCAATCTTGTTTGACTTCTTGTTCTGTGGTAAATTTCAGGGATTTCTACCACCGGTATCCAGTCCTGACTTGTGCTCGGTTGTCCTTCTTCAGCTTCTCTTGAATCTCGAGCCTGAGATTCCTCAGCTGGGCAACCTTCAGCTCCCTCAGTGATTGATGCGGTCTGAAGATTTTCTTCTTCAGGATCTGGTACTCTTTTGGTGTGGCTTACATGAATCCAATTAGGAAATCCTGCACACTTCACTGCTGTATTTGTAGTTAGTATGACTTGACAAGGACTGCCCCATCTAGGTGATAGACACGTTTCTCTGGTGTGATTCTTCACTCCCACCCAGTCACCAGGATTCAGATCATGTTCTTGTTCAGGCTGCCTGGAAACTGAGTCTTCTCCAACCTGGTGAGAGACAGAACGCACTAGGTCAGCCAGTCCTTTACAATAGTCCAGTACCATATCATCAGATATATTCAGCAGTTTGTTTGTAGGAACATGTGTTTGTATCATTGCTCTTCCCATCATTATCTCGTGGGGGCTCAATCCTGTATCTGTCAGGTATGCTTCTGAGTCCCATTAAAACAAGTGGCAATGCATCTGGACATAATGATGTTGATGCACACATTTTTCCCAATCTTGACTTTATAGTGCCATTCAATTGTTCAACCACTCCAGAAGCCTCTGGACGATATGCACAGTGCAGTTTGTTTAATTTGGAATGCTTCACAGATTATTTGGATCACTTCACTGTTAAAATGTTTTCCTCTATCTGATTCCAAAGTTACTGGGAAACCAAACCTAGGAATGAGCTCTCGTAGCAACAGTTTTGCGACTGTAATGCTATCATTTCTCCTGGTAGGGTAAGGCTCCACCCACTTTGAAAACAGACACACTATGACTAGTACATATTTCAGCCCTCTGCATGGTGGTAACTGTATGAAATCGAACTGGAGTCTTATAAAAGGACCCTCTGCCTTTCCAATTTTCCCAAACCCAATTATTGTCTTCCGCCCTGGATTATGCATCTGGCAAGTTAAACATCTCTGGCAAAGACTCTCTGCAACAGCCCTGAACTTCGGATTGTACCAGTTTTGTCTAAAAAGCCTAATCATTGCATCTCTCCCTATGTGTGTGTCCCCATGATACATTCTGGTCATTTGCGAGAGGAAACAGTCTGGCATAACTGGTCTGCCATCAGCACTAATCCACACTTCATTATCTCCTCTTTGGGAACAACCTACTTTGATCCACAAATTCTTTTCATTTTCATCAACATCTTGTAATCTTTTTACATCATTCCAAGTTTCAGGTGGCATATACAGCATAAGTTGGTAGCTGATTCCCATTCTTTCCACCCTCTTATTGACTGACAATCTATTTTTGGCAAAATGTTGGGCCACCAGATCTGCATATCTGTTGCCGACTACCACCCAGTCATCTCCGGACTGGTGTGCGGCACACTTCACCACAGCCAATTCTTTTGGTGATTGTATTGCTTCCAGCAATTCCCTTACAAACTGTCCATTTTTAATGGGGGATCCTGAAGAAGTCAGTAAATCCCTCTGCATCCATAGTTGGCCAAAATCATGCACAACCCCGTAACCATATTGGCTATCTGTAAATAGTTACTTTTTGATTCCTCCCAATTTTGCAGGCTATCAATGCAATCAATTCAGCTACTTGTGCAGATTTGACTCCTGGTAAATTGGATGCTTCGACTAATCCAGTTAATTCACATACCACATAGGCAGCGGTTAATTTACCATCTTCATGTCTTTGACATGAACCATCAACAAATAGCTCCCTGTCTGGCTTTCTGAGGGGCTGTTCTTCTATATCTGGGCGAGGTTTCGTACATAACTCTGTAATCTGTAAACAATCATGTTCATTTTCTTCATCATCTTTAAATTTCTCATGATATGGGTCTGGTAGTAAGGTTGCTGGATTTATTATAGTACACCTTACCATGGTCACATTTTCAGCACCCATTATTATTCTTTCATATTTAGTCAGCCGACTAGGAGTAAGATGTGTTCTGGTTCTTGTCAATAGAATCACAACAGCATGTGGAACAAACACCTTTACAGGATGTCCCATCACAATTGACTCACTTTGTTCAATGCTCAAACAAGTAGCTGCCACTGCTTTTAAGCATCCTGGCAACGCAGCTGCCACTGGGTCCAATGTAGCAGAAAAATATGCTATAGGACGGCTGTCTAAACCGTGTCTCTGGGTTAGGACAGAAAGTGCACAATTTTCTCTTTCATGACAGAGCAATGCGAATTCTCTTTTATAATCCGGCATGGCTAGTGCTGAGCACAGAGCATTTCTCAATTTTACAAAAGCTCCTGCACTCATCATCCCAATCAACTGGGTCCTTTGCTTTCTTTCTTGTCATTTGAATTAGGGGCTTCGCTAACAAGGAAAATCCTAGTATCCATTGTCGACAGTATCCTACTATTCCTAGGAACATTCTCACTTCTCATTGGGTTACAGGCATTTGCATTTTCTTAATCAATTGTACTCTTTCCGTGGTTATTCTTTTTCCCCTCTCAATTTGATGTCCCAGATATTTAACAGCTGTTGTACAAAACTGCAACTTTTCAGGTGAGACTGTGCCCTTCTTCTGCCAAAAGATTTAATAGTGCTATGGAATCAATAACACACTCCTCTCTGGTGTTCGATGCCACCAACAAGTCGTCGATATATTGCACTAGGACTGAACTTCCTGGCATCACTAGTTTCTCAAGGCACTTTTTCAGTATTTGATTGAAAATGGAAGGACTTTCAGTGTACCCCTGAGGAACACGATTCCATACATAGACTTTGTTCTCAAATTTAAATAAGAGATACTGGCTATCTGGATGCAATGGTATTGAAAAGAACGCTTGACACAGATCGATTACTGTGAACCATCCTGCACTCCAAGGAATTTGGTATAGAATTACTGCAGGATTTGGCACTATAGGACAACATGGTTCCACTATTTTATTTATTTTTCGCAGGTCCTGAACAATCCTATATTTTCCACTAGGTTTCTTTAGTCCCATGATTGGTGAATTACATGGGCTACTCATTACTTCTTTTAGTATGTTTTGTTCAACCATTCGATTAATTTCTTCAATGACTCCTGCCTTTACTTCTGCACTCATTTTGTACGGTCTGGTATTTGGGAAAATTGCACCTTCTTTTACAGTAATTTTAACTGGGTCTATTTTAGCCATAAGTCCTACTTCTTTTCCTGTGAAATCCCATACTATGGGGTTTACTGTACCTTTTAATTCTTCTGGCAACTCGTCTTTTGTTAATACCGAAAACATCTCATCTACTTCTGTACCCTGTTTTGCAATCATAATTTTATATACATGGTCTTCATCTGGTGTCTGAACTGCCACACCATCTGGTGTGCAAAATATTGTGCAGTTCATTTTGCACAACAAATCCCTGCCTAATAAGTTTACTGGGCTAGAATCGCATATTACAAATTGATGCATTTCTCTGAAGTTTCCGATTTTAACTTCCATTGGTTCGGTAAGAGGTGTTCTAATCCTTTGATTAGCTACTCCCACTACTTGGATATTTTCACCAGAGAGAGGAAGGTCTGGAATGTCTGCTGTTCTTGCAGTAGACCGGGTAGCACCAGTATCCAACAGAAAAGCGATATCATTACCTTTCACATTTCCTTCCACATATGGACCCGACTCATCTACCGATAAGGATGCGCCAAGTACGCACTCCTTCTCCCCCTCTCTTAGGCACCGTCATGAACTGTATTGACAGAAATAGTCCTGTAAAAGAAATTGTGAGGTTATATAATCATTCTTACCACTGCCTCCTTGATATCCGATGTTTATACCGTGCTTTGCTTTGATTACCCTGAATAGGTGCAGGTGGCAACTGACTGAGGATTTACACCCTGCTGCGAGTCATTCTGCGTCTGTGGATTTAATTTTTGATTTGGGCCATTATTATTCCGAATCTTTTTACATTCATCCTTCCAATGCCCCAATTTTCCGCATCCATGACAAGGAAATTTCTTTTTTGCTTCTTCTCTACTCATTCGTCCTCATTTTTCCACCATTCCCAGTATCACCACTCGTTCCAGAATCCTTTCCCTGATTTTCACTCGGATTTTCCAAATTAATTCCCTGTTTCTCGGCCATTTTCACCTGGGCCCACATGACCTTCTCCTGTAATTTCTTATGCCTATCCTCAATATCATCTCCACAATATTTTGCATATTTCAAAATTTCATCGATAGGTTTCCCTTGCCAACACAGCATGTGTTGTTTAATCATCTGACAAATCTCTGGCTTTAAACCGTAAACAAATCGATACACAAACTGACTCATGTTCTTGTCTCCAATGTCCTCAAATCCACTATACTGTTTAAATACCTGCAATAAACGCTCATAGTAGGAATGTACCGATTCATTAGCTTCTTGGGTAGTTCGGTCTATTTTCACCCAATCTGTTTCTTTCGGTGGTATTTTCCCTTTCAGGTAAGTTATCACCTGCTGATACTTTTTCATCACATCATTTCACGGGGTACCTGTTTTCGGATCTCTAGGATACTCGTCACTTGGCCAATCAACTGTAATTTTACAATCTGTCCACAAATCGGCAGGTACCACTATGTCAAACAAACCATCTAAGTCCTTTAACAATACCTTTGACACCTTCACAAACCTTTCAACCTGCTTGTACCATTCAATTGGTTTTTCTCTCAACTTTGGAAAATCATTCGTGAATGACAAAATATCCTGTCGGCTCCATGGGACATGTACATATCCTCCTCCCGCAACTTCTCGCATTGGGTACATTTGGTCAGCTTTCCCTGTTTCTTTCATCACATATTCCGATGCTGTTCTACTGGATCGTGCTTCTTCCTTTTTCTTGGCCCATCTAGTTCTCCATCTATCTAGGTCTCCCCATTTTTGTAGAACTATCATTAATTCCCTTACTTGTAATTTTCTTCCAGAGGCATTCATGTTTTCTAAATCTTTTTCTGAAAATTCTGCTCTATAGGGTTTCTGCAATACCTTTGATCTCCCTATTTCTATTCCCATCTGTATTGCTAAATTTGATAATTTTTCATGGAATAATCTTACATTTCTTGTGATACTCATATTTCCTGCTATTAATTCTTCTAATTCAACTTTCAATTTATGAATGTCTATTATTTTTGGAGGTGTGCACTGTTTATCCGATTCTTGTGCCCACCTTTCTAAATCTTCAGGGGTTACTATTGTGGCACTTTTCGCTCCTAATGAAGTTACTAGACTTATATCTTTTGAACACCCAGGTGTAGTTCTCTTGAGAGTAATATTGACAGAATCTCGAATGGGTAAATCCATCAATGATATTGTGGATTCGCTGTCACTAAAGTGATCTTCAACCATTACTACTGCTTCAGGTTTTGTAGCGTTTACAGGAGTAGGTGCAAGTATCGGCGGAGGACAGTTTCCCTGAGTACCATATAATGGAACTACTGGACCAATTGTTACAGGTATGGTCAATGAATCAGGATGTACTTTTATCTGTGTTATTTTCTGTATTAATTCTGCTCTGGTCTTCTCTAGGGCTTCTCTTTCTTTGTCATGAAGTATTCTACTAGGGGTGAATTCATGCATTACCTGTGGTACTAATGGGGTTTTTAACGGTGGTGCACTTGGGGTGCATCCACTTGTCCCTTCCTGATATGGTGGGGGGTTCCTTAACATTTCTTCCATAAATTAGTCTTCAGAATCGTCACCTCATTAAATGTTTTGTCTTTTCTGTACATTTACTTCCTAATTTTTCCTCTGCTGTTAACAATGGATATAGTCCTTCTGTAATCATTTCCCTTCTCCATTGTTTCATCTGACCGTCCCTAGACTCATGTTGGTATCTGGGGAAAAATCCTCGATAACCCCTATTACTCCTGGATCGGTCACGCTCAAATGCCTCGGTTTCCCATTCCTCTAAGGCTTCGTATTGAGTTAATCTAGGTCATTCATCCTCAATCTCAAATTTTGAAGAATTCTTCCATTGAAGGTACCATTCTTGGGAAATGCTAGTATTCCATCATTTTTGGTATATTCTATCCAATTCTCTATCCATACACAAGTATGATAACCTCTCTCCATCATCATAAATGAAGCGGGCGTTTTAGCTGGTGGAATGATAATTTCTTCCCTAGTTTTGATTGGTTTATCCTTTTTAAAATAGTTCTTAATCTTTTGCAGAAAGGACATTTTTCTCTTCTCTCCGTACATCTTGGGCAAATCTCGATGTATAAAATTATATTCTGCAAAACCTAGGAATCTCCTATCCGGACGAGTTCCTGTTAAAGTCGGATCGCGTTTCAACATGCAATCTCTGCCCACTAAGATTTTAGCTTCTAGAATATCAACCAATCAAGTGTCTGCTATCTTTTATTCCCGAGCCAATCCTTGCGCGGCCTTTTGGTGACGTTTGTCTGTCAACCCCTCCTTTACAATCTGCTCTTCACTGTCCCTCGCTGTTTCAACCAATCCCAGCACGGCACCTGTGACGTCAGTACTGCTCCTGACTACTGACCCCTCCTTTACAAGAGTCGTTCCACACCCGCTGATTCAACCAATCCCAGCGCGGCCTTTTCTGACGTCAGCTCCCTCTCCGGCAACTGACCCTCCCTTTACAAATTCGTACGCAAACTTATTTTCTCTACAATTCTTAATTGAATTTCAGTAACATAAAACATTCGCTATCGTGCCAGTTTCTCTAAATTCGAAAAAGATAGTTTCTCACACTTAGTAAAACCTTTCCGTTTACTAAACATACACTACGAGTAAAACCCTTCTGTTTACTCTTCACACAAGCTCCAGAAGTACCTGTTACTTCTTCAATGTTACCCTTTCTATGTGATATAACATCAAATTTTCACCAGCGTACTCCTTTGCCATTACTCACACGCATAGATTCCCTAACCAGTACTGATAGTCCTGCTTAACTTTTCAGCACTATTTCTGCCTGACAGATAACCTCACTGCAGTATGGCTTCCACTTACCAACCGCTATTCGATTTTCCCCGGGGATTCTGGACAACATAAAACAAACTTTGAATACACGGATGTTAGTTCATAAAAATAAAATTCTCATTACCCAATTAACAAAGAGTAACCATCCTCTGATTACCAGAAAACTGATCCAGCGCGATATTAGCAAACAGCATTCATACACCAAATACTCACTTGGGCCCATACACTCATACTACGCTAATACTTACGCTGGGTTTTATCAGTTGTACTCTTTTATCAAAATCCCTGCTACCAATTACCTTCTGATTGAAGAGTAATGACTTACCAATGAATCCTTTGCTAATTGGGAAGTTTAAAATGAGTGACATTCATTATAGTACATAATCCTGAAATAACCACTGAGTCAGGAAGTTTTAAAATGTTTATCTAAAGATTTAGCAGAGTAAAATACAGAACCACACGGTACTTAATCGCATACCCAAGATGAAGTATAGAATAATTGTTACTAATCAATGACGGTCCCTCAGAAAAGGAGAGGATAGAGAGAGCAGCGCAACTAAAGGTTGCATTATATTTACCTAAGTGCGAGAAACAAACCCCTTTGGCCAAGGAGTTGGAAAGAATAGGACCCAGGAAGGATGAAGAGCATAGACCTCTTCCAGGATCAGGACAGGACCGATGACCTCTCTACAACGACGCCTGCGTCGTTCCCCTCTGATACTCGGCTTCTCCTCGATTCTCCCGTGCCTTCCTTCTTATGGACTCCGCCGCCCCCTCCTCAAGACCTCTCTGGACAGCGGTTCAGTCTGCAATCGATCAGCTTGGCAGTCTGGAGCTAAGAGCTAACTAATTAGCTAATTCTATATCTATTATACCCTTCTACGCCCATGTACCTCCCCTTAATGTTGCTAAAATATGGGACCACTACTTCTGATTGGACAGGGGGTGGATTCTCACACCATATTGATTTGCCTTGTATTTCTGAAGCCTATTGTTTTTAAACTACCGCCCCTTCAATTTAATACATTTGCTTTATTTCCCACCCGTCTCATGACAAAATTTACAATTTATTCATATAAAATGTTGCTTTTCGACGAGAACATCTTGATATGTAGTGATGTCGGCCAGCAGGTCATGGCCTTGGGTGATGTCCAAGTTGACTTCATCTTTTTCTTTCTCGTCTGCCTCTCAGGGCGCATGTGCGGAATCTTTGTCACACGAGCTTTCAGTTCACCAAAACCCAGGCCCAAGTTTACGAACTAATAAAAGTCAAAGAAGAAAACATTAAAATCACAAATAAAATGTTTCACTGTATGCCCACTCTTTCTACTCTATTCCCATTTAATTATAAATTCTATCCCACATTAGTAGCGTTAGAGAAACGACAGTTTAATAATGACATGAGAGCAAGCTGAAGCATGTGAAAAACATCAAGCAGCCATTTTAATGCACACTGCACAGAAGCAGAAATTTCCCACCAAGCAGAGAAAGACGTCACAACACGTGATGTGGTTGGGACATGCGCAGTAGTTTCCCGCGCTTTAGCGGCCATTTTGGATTACAGACAAGCGTTATTCATTAGTAAAACACATAGGCAAGCATCCTTACTATTCGTGTAGTGTATGCAACGATTAATATAGACAATACAAGTTTAGTAAATTAATACTATGAGGATGTTGCGTACGAGCAAGTCTCATTTATGAGTCCTTGCTCCATCAGATGCACCAAGGTGATTTCTGCTGCTTACCTTGCATAGGATTGCCACTAATGTCATCTTATCTGATGTGGTCATTATTACAGCACTAATAATAATAGCAGTAGGTCCCAAGGATTTTAATTGAACATAAGGAGCTTTTTTTTATTTATTTATTTTTATAAACACAAAAGGTTGGAGACCCCTGGATTAAGGCATTCTTGAAAGCTAGATGTATACTGCAGAGGGGGTGGGGGGAAACTGGCAGACTCCCAGAGCTTGAGGGTTTGGATTGAGAAGCACGGACCACAACAGGATAACCTAATAAATTAGATACTTCCAAATACAAAAGAAAAAAGTCTGTCAGAAAACGGAAGCCTTCAAAACATTACCTTTGTATCAGATATGCCCACAATTTTAATCAGTGGCCAGTCTAGCCTATGCAAATTAAGACTGGAGAGTTGAGATTTAGCATAAGAGTGTCAGCATTTTGAGTATTAAGTTCCACATCCTTTGAAATCACCCATGGCACCCAGGTAAAGCAGCGATGAAGATGATGGCTTCATCATGGGACCAAATGGGAGGAAAGATCACAGATGCTATTACAATAAAAAAGAAAAAAAACACATTTGCAAAGCTCTTAGGTTTGATGCTCAAGGGCCAACAATAGCAATTAAAAAAATGCCTGATGCAGTGCAAAACAATTAAAAATGATTCCTTTGCACATACTCTTCACAGATAAAATACAGAATTAAATATGCAATAGCATGTACCTTTGAGATGTAAAAATAGTCCCGCCTGGATTCCAATGGAGGCACAAATTTATACCACACACACAAAGGGACACTAAAATGCTCCTGTGGGCAGATCCAAAAAAAGGATTGACTGAAGGGGGCTAAATCAATGCCCATTAGACCATGTCCATAATACTCCAAATTCGTCTTGATTGTACAAGGACCATTGCACGTCAGAACAAAAAATAAATATCAATTTGATGGAAGCAGCTTTGCTGAATTACCCGGGGAAAAACACTATACAGTGCAAACTTCTCAGGCACCATATATCCAAAAGAGGCAACAGTGCAAGCCTCCATCATCTGCACACTACCGGGGAAGTAGGGGCATCAGCAACAGTAATCATTTAACCATAGCGATATTACGACGGGTGTCCTTTCCAGTGGCAGCTAGCGGTAACAAAATATGGTGAGGTGCGATGGCACACAACTCAGCGGTGGCTCCAATCGTGTGCGGCACTTCTCTGCCAGCGATCCTGGGGTCCACGAGCAGGAAAGGGAAGGTCTTCCTTCCTGCTGGTGGAATGCGAATCAAAATCAATCCTGGAGCTGCTCTCATGCCGTTTTCAGCATGAGAGCAGCTCCAGGATTGGTTGGAGCAGGCTAACCCTGCGCTCATTTTGAGGCTGGGCGCCTGTGCCAGCAATTCCCCCAAGCTGTTTCACAGCCATCGGATTGCTGGGTCCACAGTGTGCATGTCGACAAGGACAGCTGTAGACAGCCGGCCAATCTGACATGTGCACGTGCAGGGGCAGCCGTCATCCTGCAATCGCAGAATTGAGCCCCACACTGCGCAAGCCGGTGGCAAAATTAAATGAGATTGACATGCCATTTTATTTGTGTTTACCTGCTGCACTCGCAGCAGGCAGGGCAACTCTCCTCTGCCATTTAGGAGGAGCCGCCCCAAACAGATACAACAAAAACAAAAAAAAAACTTCAAGCTCATTAGTGAGCACAGAGCAGAAAAGAAAACAAATTGATGCATTTTAAAAATGTAACCATGCCTCAGTTGCCCTTCTGAGTACCGTTAAAGCGAATGCCAACTCTCTTGGCTGGAGGATAGTTAGATGCCTACTAGACTGAAACGGATCTAGTCAATTATTGGACACAAACTGTAAAATGAGGAGTATTAATTTAAAAAAACAGTGTACAATACAATGCTCACGTGTTACGCAGCATAAAACAGTAAAATCCTTTTTTTTTAAAACTGTTGGCTGGAAGTAATGAAGGAAGTCTCGTGGTTCAAGAATCTGGGCAAGAGGTCCAGTTTAATGCAAATCCAGGTAGTGGCCTTTAGCTAGGATTCGGGGGGGGGTAGAGACAAACTGGGAACTACAGTAGAACATACCAATAGATAAATAAGTCTCAGCCCAATCCCCTTAATCTAGATATATGAATAGCTAATCTACGGCGGGCGGGCAATCTCCACATGCCTGTAGTCTTGTTAATCCCTTGCACTTGAATGTTGATTATAGAGGCCAAGGAAGCATTTAGTTGGATCAGTGCAAAAACAGACCACTGACATTCTGCATGCGACATTGGTGCTTGATAAAGGACAACGATCTAAGATTAACTTGAAAGCTAAGAATGACAAGGATGTAAATCAGCTTAATGCAATCCATCCTTCCACTATATTCATTAAGGCACCCTGCTGGGATACAGTGGTCAATACCGAAAAAGTGATGCAAATCAAGATAAACAGGTAGCCTAGGACTCAGGTTGCAAACCGCTCCTCCATGGCAGTTTTTGAGCTGTGGCAAAGGAGAAACCAGATGCTATCCCGACAGTTCTGGAGACTAGGAGAGGAGGTGGGGGTATTGACACTCTCTCAACATAGAGAAAAAGATCTGATCAATTTTCAGCATCAAAAATATACATCTGGAAGTAAGCTTTGCGACTCCAAGACAAAATTATTTTAATGCCTGTAGTGAATGAGTCTTATGGTCAGTGTGGTGTTGAAAATAAAATAGCACTTTATGCATTGTTTCACTGCAGAGACAGTTGAGTCATTTGCTGACATTCTGCTTTGTGGGAGTAGGATCTGAAGCATTTGGCAGGGAAGAAAACTGAAGATGGAATGGGTAGTGTATCTGCCCCTTGAACTTTGATCATAAAAATCTTCACTCTTTTAAACAACATTAGTGGGTATGAAAGATTCTAGAGTTTAGAATTCTTAACACAGATCTTCCAAACTATATAACTTAACAGCCAGTAATTAGATTTACACTGATGTGTCAATGGTCATCTAGCTGTTGAGATAGAGACACTGCATCCAATCCAAACATCTCGTAGTTGGTTTGAGAATGTATGCGATTCAGGAGTTGCTTTATTTTCCTCCTGAACGAAGTAGCTCTGGACATCCTCGATGTAGATGTGGTGGTGGGCTTCCATGCCATTTCATGAGGTTAATCAAGAGTAGGCCTTAGCAGGACTTTCCTTGTTGAACGTTTGGTTTCAGAGAAGAGTTGCCTCAAAAGACTCAATGGGTGTATTTATCTAAAGGGGTGAACAAGGCAAAAAGTATCTGTGCTCCATCCCTCCCACCCAATGCAAGGGTTGAGATGGGATCAAGCAATATTGTTAGGTTGCTAATACCAAAAGCCACAAATTGATTCAGTAGTAGCACTTACCTGCTACTGTCAGGGGACAGCCTGCTCTTCCTCACATTCAGCAACATGTTTTATGTTGTGAAAAAAGAGGAACTCAGACCTAAAGTTGCCTTATAGTGTATGGGCCTCAAACATTGTAGATCTTCGAGTAGCTAAGGATGTTTCTGGTGCCTTACCAATAGAGAGGCATATGAAGGCTTGAATTGGCCAAGATGTTGGAATCTGCATTTGATTTTTGTCTTAATTTACTCCGGGATAGACATGACAATTATTTCAGTTGGTGTGGGAGGCCCCCCAGAAGGTAACATGGCACTGATTGTTGATGAGTAGTACAGTAAAGCCCAGATTCCCTTCACACTACAGCTGCACGAGGGATGATTCACTTTAGCTCTTCATCTCGAGTCACAATGCTGAAGTAGGCTGTGTGCATTATTTTCAACTATATGAAGTCAAGGTTCTTTCTAAGGCCAGGAGGCTGCTGCAAGTTTTAAAGGAGGGGGACAGATGCAAGATCCACAGTTTAGCCAGTCAATATTTCGATGTAATTACAAAACTATCAGTTGAGTTCCCTGCAATCGAAAAGTATCATTTTTCACACACCTTGTGCAAACATACCATAATTTTAAGGGTGAATCTGAAAACAATGAGATTACTTGGGGACTGACATTTGAAGCAATCACTTTCAAGATCTCTGCCTTTACATTTCATGACTTGGTGATCACCAATGTATCCTTCCTGGTCGATTTTACTTCAGTAAAAGGTGGTGTGGAGAGAAAAATAGTCTTAGGGCTATCATGAACTCTGCAGGTCCAAAATTCCAGTCACAGCCCAGAGTAAGCAAAGTTTGTGAAGAATCCCATTGTTTATGTTCAGTCACATGTTAATTTCTCCATTAAACAGGGACAATTAATACATTTAGCAAAGTTGTTTAGACTAGTGATTAAAAATGCCATTTATATGTTAAAATAAATAACAGGAGGGGGTTGCTGCATGCTTTGTACTTCAAATAAGTGTGACAGCTTCATGACTGAATTTGGTTGGAACCAAGAATTTGTATATAAGTAACATTTGATAGCCTTCACGGTTTTGCTCCAGTTCCTTTGGATTGGGAGGATATCTGCTGTAGAGAAACATTTAATGGGGTGGTAACTGCACACTGAAGAGTTTTAAAAATGTATTGATGCTCCAGCTACTAATAATGTCCAAGTTTAGATTTTAACTTTGTCGTGTTCGGATAAGAAATTATTAAATGCAAATAAATATCCCTGAAAAACAACATTTACTGGTCTAGGACAAAAACAAATTAAATTACATCTTTCACAATCCACTTCCAAGATGACAAATACTAGTCACATCCTCGGATATGCGTATAGGATGATGTGCAACAAAAACGATACCTGCCCCCATGGAAATTCCCAGCACTCAGTCAATGTTGAATTTAGTTATGCCTCATGAAATGTTATCATTGCCATATGCACTGACCAACTGCAAAGCTTCACTCCATTCCCCAGGTAGAAATATGAACTGTAAAAAAATTGATGAAGCAGCAGGGAAAATTTTAAGGTTCATAGATACTTAAAGGCTGTAGAAATCAAGTGTACAGCTTCGAGATGAACCAAATTTCACATTCCTCTCCGGAAAGAAAGTATCTTGTACTCAAATTGAGCCCTTGTTGGCCGCCAACCACAAGACTACATACACCTTCTTGGATGAAGTCAATAACTGTCATACCTTGGTTCCACTGTACACTTGTTCATGTCAATATGCTACCGCCACAAATACAACAAATGTTGGCTCAACACTTTCTTACAGAAGCATGAAGCAGATTTTTAAATATTTACAAAAGTAAAATACGTCAAATACAAACACTTTCTGTGGCAGGAGAATATATATATCAATGGCAACTCACCTGGATCGCCGCCCGTCCCCAGGAAGCAGTGAACCTGTTGTCAATGACAGACCATAACGTATGGAGAGAACGCAGTTACTTGAACCAGCGCCTCCAGGCACACTGCCAGCGGGGAAGAGAATGGTTGGAAGTGAGGGCGGAGAAACCGTCTATTGTCCAGCACTGTGTCAAGGTTTCAGCCTGAACCACATTATTCAGCCTCTCACTTGGAGTATGCAACAACAAGGCTGACAAAGACACTCCTTAGCACCACGGACTAACTGCATGCTGGGACTTGCAGTCTCTGAACAGCATGAGTGTCCTTGATGTAATGCGAGTCAGGTGTGCCCCACACTACTTTAGGAGAATGGGCTCACACAGAGTGAATTGAAACCCCAGATCACCCAAGGCATTTGAAAAAGGCAGTCGCCGAAACGTCTCATGCCAGGTTTTTTTTTTTAAATAAACGGAGTCTACTTTTACAGAAGTGTGTGTGTGTGTGTGTGTGTGTGTGTGTGTGTGTGTGTGTGTGTGTGTGTGTGTGTGTGTGTGTGTGTGTGTGTGTGTGTGTGTGTGTGTGTGTGTGTGTGTGTGTGTGTGTGTGTGTGTGTGTGTGTGTGTGTGTGTGTGTGTGTGTGTGTGTGTGTGTGTGTGTGTGTGTGTGTGTGTGTGTGTGTGTGTGTGTGTGTGTGTGTGTGTGTGTGTGTGTGTGTGTGTGTGTGTGTGTGTGTGTGTGTGTGTGTGTGTGTGTGTGTGTGTGTGTGTGTGTGTGTGTTGTGTGGTGTTGTGTGTGTGTGTGTGTGTGTGTGTGTGTGTGTGTGTGTGTGTGTGTGTGTGTGTGTGTGTGTGTGTGTGTGTGTGTGTGTGTGTGTGTGTGTGTGTGTGTGTGTGTGTCTCAGTCGTGACGGACTGAGACGTTTCCTTTACCTACGAATTATATGAATACGGAGCCTTTTTGCCCGATGTGAATACTTTAATTCACTTCCCAGGCCCAGCAGACTAATCCTGACTAGACCTTTCCTTCCTTAAACAGCACCAATAGAGTGTTTTGCTCGCTCACACTGATTTGGAGCCTACGCGCCCTGTTTTCTCCTCAGGCCCATCGTTTGGGCTACTTATGGTAACTCGCCCCCAGTCTCCCCTCCCCACACTCCTGTCCTGAGGAAGACCCCATCGTAAGGGACATACTTACCTACCACTTTCCAGGGGTCGAAACGTCGACATCTACCACACTAGCCAGTCTGACCAACAGCGATTGATCACTGTGGCTTTATCTATAACTATGGCTATTTAAATATCTGGATGTAATGTGATGCATTTGGCTCTTGTATGAGCCCCTTCCTGAGAAATAACTAAGTTTGTGAATTGTACTGTTCCATTCACTACCTTATCCTCACTTCATCCACTACACCCTTACCCTTCCCTCCTGGTGCACTGCTTTGAATAATGTGTTAACATATGTTATAAAATACAGGCTGCTCAGTGTGATTAAATAACACTGTTCATTAAGAATACTACGATTGTGTATAACTGTGTATGATTTTCTTGGTTCTTTTAAACACAGTAATTCGTACACTGGGACCATTCTCCGTATGTACTGCTCTATACCCAGGTCCCAGTGACGTTATTTGGGTTTACCCTTCTAGGTAACTAGCTAAGGGATTGGGTCATATCTAATGCTGTTATTTGAAACTTTTATAAGTGTGCTTTTAGCCAGTCATTGTTTTTATTGTGCAAATTTGGGCTTATAGGATATGTATTATGTTAGCTTTGTAGGGAAGCTTCTATGAACAGAGATTTTAATAAGTATTTTTACTTATTCTTTTTATGTACTGTGTTTAAACACGCTCTTTTATGGCCATTGTGCCGAAATAAAGAATGAATAAAATATGTAAACATACATAATGGAAAGCTGCTGTGCAAAGGTCTCATGCTAGGGCTGCAGCTGATGGCCCGATCCCAGAAACCTTCAATCATGCAGAGAGCAAGTACACTCCTGGTAAAAATCCTGCCAAATATGATGGCAGCACTAAACTAGTCTCTTAAGCAGCATGATAGGCTGAACACAACTTGGCAGTGAAACTGTCCAGGCCTAATCGGCCATGTGAAGATTGTGGTGTATTATATGGTATGGCTGTGCGACCTTACAATGCCATACACTTGTAAAACTGTCTTTGGTCCAGTCAGGCTCATTTGTAAAACCTTTAGCTCAACACAATAGTTGTGGCTTTGAGCAGCAATGCTTAAACAAAGGAACTACTGTAAAGCATTTAGAAGTAGCAAACAACGAAAAAGTCACGCAACTAGAAAGAAATCCGACACCAATTTATAAAAATAGATTATATGTTTTAGACACCAAGATGAGAGCAAAATCCACCGGAGGGTTCTAGAGACAGATTTTTAAATAACACAAATCTCAGTTTTTTTTAGCCCAAACTGCAAACAGTCATTGGTAACTGTAAAGTTTGGAAACTTTTGAAGAGTTTGAAAATTGTGTTTGGCTACTCCGGCCCAAGTTGGGCAACCAATTCCGGCAGGGAGAAGGTCAGCAGGGACCAATAAAGAGTATTTGGACAGTTACCAGGTCACCAAACCAGTCTTAAGTCCAGTTGCATATTATATCAAGACCGCCATTGACTTTAATGGAGTGGTACTGATGCTAGGGATCCAAGATGCCGTAGGATGCTTTGGGTTCTGCACAGTCGATGGCTGTGTCCTTGCGGTTACTCCTGGGTCGACGGGTAAGGTGGGGCGACTTTGGCCACAGAGGTCGGTATCCCTCGAAATCTTCTTCTACGGACTCAAAGGCCAGCTGCGGCTGGACTACCAATCTCTGTAAGCAGCGGGTCCAGCGGTTTCTTTTGGCAAAGGCTGGTGTCTGTCTTTGGTGACCAATTTGGACTCAGCCGACACTCCCGGGTCAAGCAAACTCAGGAGCAACTTTTGGCCATAGAGGATTGGTCTCTTGGGGGGGTCAGTCGGTGGTCAGCAGTGATTCAAAGAATGAGGCCACTGACTTGCAGGAATGGGCTACTTCAGCTTTGATGGCTCTGGTGCTGGTTCCAAAAGTGTCAGCCCACTGACCTTGGGAGTCACTTCTTGGCTCAGGGGCCATTATCTAGGAGCCTGGCGCTACAGGCACAGTCCTCTCTTTACTAACCCAAGGTGCTGCAGTTGCAATCAGGTAGTTGTGCATCCTCTTGCCAGATCCATGGGTCAGCAGGGTAGTTCTTCAGTCCTTTCTCCAGTCGGATTGTAATCGATGGTTCAGGGCACCATATTTACACCCAGAAAGGGTCCAGAGGGATGTGGTCACTAGCAGATGGGCTACCAGGATCCCTCCCGCCCTGTGATGACTTTTGGCTATGTGCTGCATCTAACAATCCCACAGGGCATTATTCTGCCCATTCTCAAGAGGTCTGAACGCTTCCTTGGATGTTAGGAGCTTGGTAGCCCACCCTAGAGGTGTGGCTGCCTGTGGGTTACACGCCCATGGAAAACCGGTTTGGCCACTAGTTTCCCCTCTGTTCCTGCCGCCAGCCTTTCTACCTGAATAAAGGGGCAGCCCTACATGAGTGTGATCGCCATTTGTCCAACAAATGCGGCTTTGTCTTTAAAGCACACCTTTTGGGTCAACACCCTGCTTGGTTTACTGCGGGGGGTGGGGGGGGAGGTTGTAGCAGGCCTCTATTGTCGCAGAGCTCAGCATCCATTCACACATCTCCCCAGGAGGGGAAAAGGCTGTCTGGTGGCCAGCAACTGAGAAGGCCACCGGATAAACTGGACAACTGAGTTGCAACTTTCTAAAAGTTGCCTTTCCTTAAAAGTGACATTAAATTCGACTTGGACATCTAGTCTGGTTTAATTCCACAATTTGATACCTTGAAGTACCTATTTTAGTAGCCCTATTCAGAAGTTAGCCAGGTTGAGAGGTCAGCTGGTAACTGTACAACAACAACTTGGAAGTTTTGCTGTAAGGACATATTAAATATATATGTCCTATACAATACTACACAGCTCCCAGCCTTGGAGCTCCATAGACCTTCCTTAGGTGAATACACACACACACACACACACACACACACACACACACACTTAAGGGAATCGAGTACTTGGACATTGGTTTAAAGAGAAAAGTCAAGCTAGCAAGCAAGTCAAAACTGCTCTTACAGGCTGCAGTGGCAGGCTGGTAGACATTTTGTACTTGGTCACATATGGGGTTGCACAATCAGTGCTGCAGCTCGGGTGGGCACTCCAACTTACGTGCCCTGGGTGTCACGTACTGGGGATTTAAAAGTAACTCAGCTTATGTCAATTGGGGTAGCCAATTCAACATACATTTTGTAATGGGGTAGAACACTGGCACTGAGGCCTAGTGAGCAGGCCCCAGTGCACTCATGGCGGGGGGGGGGGGTAGACCTCCACAACACACACCACAGCAGCATTGGTCCAAAACTTAGGGGGTTAGCATGCAAAAAGAGGCATTTCCTTACATGCCACCACAAACTTAGAGTCGTGCTGTGGTCAGAAGCAGGGCCGGTGGAGAACGGGACATTTTACCAGAAAGGGGGGGGTGGTCTTCTCTTTCCAACAACCACAAGGAGTACATCCAGAGTGGAAAACACAACACTGCCAAATCAGTCCCCATCTGCAAGCAGATTCAGCAAGAAAAAGAAGAATCATTGTGGGGGGAGAGGTTCAAGTTTGCAAATAAAACCTGGAGAACAGTCAAAACACCAAGTCAAAGACCACCGAGAAACATCACCGGATGTCACACACCACCACCCAGATGGCTTCTACTGTGATTTTTCTTTTCTGGGATAGGAATTCTCAAAGGATACTCCCTTTCACAAAAAATGAAATTACCTGGTGCACCGGTTTTAGCTGGCTTAGTTTCTTCTGACAATGGTAATAGTTTTACTGGTGCTTAAAGTGGCAATTTTCTAACGGGCAAACAATTCACTGTTAATGATTGATGCTCCTATGCATCAACATAGACCTGGAAATATTAGAATTATGATGGGGCTTTCCTGCAGACTAGCCTCTAAAAAATAATGCCTTCCAAGACCAACTCGTCTAATAGGAAACAACTGTACCATTTGGTTCATTCCCTTATCAACATTCCTTGGTGAAGAGGAGATGCCATTATAAAAATGTTTCCAGGGGTGTGGAAATTAATAAATCTACTTGTCAATGGGGCAAGTTGTTTCATAAATCTACTTCTCCTGTAACAAAATCCACATGTCCCTTTTGTGCCATGTAATGAGACGACGAATTATGGCAGCAATCTTATTATATAAGAGCTCTGATATAGACTCTCTGATTATGCTAGGGCTCCTACCATTGTAGAGATTGAATACTAGTAATTCACTTATTTTGCCACATTTCTGCACATCTACATACTGGGGCTGAAGGTAGTGGTAAGTAATAGTTCCAGGGTTGGAATGCCATCTTGAGTCTATGCAAACCTTCTAAATTGCAGGATAAGGGTTTTCACCAACTGGTCTCCAATTGTTTCCCATACTGAGAAAAGTTGAAAATGTGCTCCTGACAGTGGCAGACGTAAAACTTGTTCTAGGGCTGGGAAAAAGTGGTTGGAGGGAAAAGTGAACTAGCAAACACTTAGAATATTGCAAGAGCAAATCTACACATGCATATTTGCTCATGCTTAAATGAAGTTGACAAAGATTTTCAAGGAGTACTATTTTTTGGCCTACTTCTGTAAATTCTCGAAAGCCGTAAATCTGCACTCAATGCAAGGACAAATACCATGGGTGCACTTTTGAGAGTTTCATTAATAATTGGGCCCCTAATTAGGTCTGGTGTTAATCATGACCTTTTGTGTTTATTAAAATTCTGCCTGTGTATTGGCTGGCTTCACTGCGAGTGACAGTATTCTGCTCTTTCACAAGGAGCATATCAGCACACAAAGTAGTTTTGTTCGGTGCCAGGAACTACTGTGGCAATGTGTGCTTTTTGAGACTAAAAACAAGTTTTGCTTTCGCCAATGTTTGTTATAATGATGAGGGCCCGGCAGCTCCCACACCAATAAGGTTTTACAAAAACCATGCCAAAACAAGACACTGACAGAATTTCAAACCTACTGGCTTTGCCAATGCTTGTTCATATTTGTTTCCCATAATCTTATTGAAACTGGTTATACCGATTTTCCATTATGAATACCTTTGGGAAATGCTAGCATACATCAACACATTTTACTAAATTAAGCTGCGAAGAAATGGTACCTAAAATTTTACAGTCGTTTAGCAAAATGTTTTTTTTTTTTTTCCTATTCGCATTTTTTTGTGAACATTTTATTTTGGAAAAAAAAATATCAATCTTGCTTTCAAGCTTCTGCAAATATTTGCATCTAATCAGAGATCATTACACATAGCCTCATATTGCTAAACTTTGAAAATGTGTGTACACATTTATATACTGGAACCACAGTCAGTAGTGCAGTCCGAGCTTACAACATTTACTTAGAGCGCTCACCCCAATAATAAAGGCTTTGCATTAATGAACCATAAATACAAGTTAACAGCTATAACACATGGATACAAATATTAGCTTAACTGCAGACAATGACCCTCCCTGATCCATAGTGTGGTACTGTAAACTGACAGCCAAAGGGTTTGTATTGTAGGGGGTGGGGCCTACTTGTCCCAAGGACAAATATATACATGATAGCTTGTTGCCCTTGACCCCAAATAATATGTCCTGGGCGTCGGGCTATAGGAACTCCAAATCCCCGTTTTCATTCTAACATTTAGCTCCCATCTAACCATGCTTCAAGTAGCAACAACTTAAAAGCAGCATCCATTGATACCTGATGTGAAGAAATTCAGACACACTGCAGGCTTTATGGGACATAACACCGATGGAATGGGCACACTCTGAAAGCAATGCAACTCACCAGTCTAAATGTTATCGGCGTGTCCATGCTATTAACAGAACACCCTTAAGCATCCTGCAATGAGCACTTAATGCCCATATCTACACGCACGAGCAAAGGAACACGATCCTTTGTTAATGTTCACAATACACATGCAGGTCAGTTACTTGATTATTTCTTCCTCAATTTAACTTGAATTTCCATACCATGACGGATCAGCTCATTTTAGTTTCTAAGATTCTACCTCACTAAGGAAACTAGAATTGATGGACTGCAATTAAACACCACATTTCTCCCCACACACCCTCAGATTGTGGGCAGGGGCTCATATCGATTAGAACTGTAGCTCCTCACAGGGAAAATAATTGCAGCCCTGTGAGAATGCAGTCACCTAGCCAAGTCTAACTACTGAAACGGCCATTTACCATACCATACGCAAGATCAGTACCTGCATTTCAAGCCATGAAATCACCACAGAGAAAAATAAACAGCCAATTCTGTGGTGTGTAGATTTCATATTCACATTAAGACACCTTTCAAGCCGACCGGTATACAAGTGGTGAAGGTAATGCAATGATAAAGCGATTCAGCGGTCACTCCTTCTCCAACATCAAGCTACGGTAAAGATTGTTTTAACTGAAAAGAAAAATCGGCGTGCATTTTCCAAACCAAGTGTCAGGTCAACAGAATACAAACAGACAGCTGCATCATCATTGAAGGCAACCTGAAATCAGACTCAATTACCAATTCCTAGTCACAACAGGTGCTGCTGATTTTTACTACAAAACAATGGTCTCTACGGAGACAAAGATTAAACTTTTACTAAAGTCAATATTCTATATTCAAAACAATGTTTGTAATATCACATGATGTAAATCGGGCATTATAAACACGAGACAGTGGGATGTGAGAAAACAGGAGGTGAAGAAGAACTCAGGCAAAGAAGTGATACATACGAGTTTAAGTACAGTTCTTGTATCAATACAGCAAAAATAGAGACCATCAAGTGTACTAATAAACTAATATAACTGGGTTTGTAAGAGTTGTTGATGCCTTTTCAATTCACTCACACCAAGAGCAACTAACAAACAGCCAGAGACTAGGGACGTCATGCTAGACAAGGCCAGCCATTGAGGGATAAGCGGCCTAGATGGCTCTGTAATTTGTCATTATAAATGGGGAAGGACTACACTTTATCAGATAAAAACCTTTCAGGCCATACTTTACTTTATTACCAGCGGCGGCCCCTCTATTAGGGCGGAGAAGCACTGCCCCTCCTGCAACCACCCTCAAATAAAACTGGTGGTTTTAAATCAGTTTTATCATAGTTCTATTTTAATCCCCCTGGATCCGCCCTGTGGACCTTGACAAGTCTTGGGAGGAGGCGGGGAGGACACTGCTGGTTGGGGAGTGGTGGACACTGTTACAGTGCGCATGACTGTTTGGCCAGCCGTCGGAGGCCTGCCAAACCGTCATGCACACTGAAGCTCTCTCAAGCCCCAGCTGCATTGCTGCGCTGAAGAGAGCAGGCACAGTCTGCCTGGGAGTGCAAGTTGACAGCACTCCGGCCAATCCTTTCATGCAGCATCAGGATTGGCCGCAGTGCAGTCTGGGAGCCTGCGGCCTGAAGAAGACTGGAACGTGACAGGGGCGTTCAGGTAAGTAATTTTTTTTTGTCACCGAACCCTTCCCCCACCACCACCTTTGGCCCCGCCCCAGCACTTTAGCAAGGGCCGGGCCGCTACTGTTTATTACACATTCAAAAATAAGAAAAAAAGAACACCACACAATCCTATCCATAAAATGGTCACAAAAAAGAAATCCATAAACCTGTGTAAATGAGTATCCTTTTCAGAGTCCACTAGACATACAAAATTCGTAACCACCAACTTATTTTTTGAGCTCATGGCTTGCCTCCTCTCCAGGTTATCTCTGCGCCTCAAAAATCAGTTTGGGCCCCTCTGAGACAAGGGTCCACAAGAATAGCGGATCCCAGTCACCATTTTAAAAGATGAGCCTGGGAACATGGGCCATAACTGGACCTCCCCGGAGCAGACCGCATCTCTCCCGACCCAAGGGGCAACAAGATGGAGCACCCAGTTACTCAGAAGGCCAGAAACCGCTGCTTATGCACCCACCCCAGGCCAAGCATTAAAGCTACAAAATCTCTTTGAGGTGTCAATCAATAGCAAACTGTATGAAATCTTTGATGCAAGATGGGTAGCAGAATCATTGACAACCATGAGCCCACCCCGTCCAAAGTTTACAAATACACCCAAAGACAACCCCTCCAATACCCAAAATCAGGATCAGAGTGAGTGGGAAAATCAGAGTTCAACGGCACAAGAGCCAGAACTGGCAGATAGAAGGGGGCTGTGGATCAATGGTAAAAGAGATCGCCTGACTCTTGCTCAGATCAAGCTTGGTATGGCCCCAGAAGCCCCTCACCCACGACTCCCACCAGAAGACTGATTTAACGAGCTCTGGCATCCCAGCACAAAGGCAGAGGTTACCATCCCCTTCAGCGGTCATTGCAGTACAGCCCAATCTCCTGCCATGTGGCCCCTCCCATTAACAGTGCCCCCTAGTCGGGGCATGCTGGTATTCACTTTATTCTCCCACCTGCACTGGACTCCTCCTATGGGCCAGACTAGAAATGTTTTAGGTGGGAAGGCACATCTTAAAGAAAGCACCAATCTCCATCATCCTTCTACTGTCCTCCCCCAGCTTCCAACACAACTCAATCCTAGATCCAACTATTTCCCTTTCTCGTATAGCCCATCTACTTTCCAAAGCCCTCAGTCCTTACCTTCTCCTTCAAATGTTTAACCTCACTATGATGTACCTGAAAGAAGTACACTTCTACATGCACACAGGAGTATGTATGTACATAAACCCACACACATTAATAAAAATCACAATAAAACAATTATACACATACACGTATAGCGCAACATTCAATGTGAAAACAAAAACAGGTTAGGATTTGTGTCCCTTAGAAGAATGTCAAAACTTCAAACACGATCTAAATATTGGGCAAATTATACTTCACATAACTGGATTTTAAAACTGATTTACTTGACATCTCTTATAATAAAAAAGCACAATTACGATGACCCAATTATACTGAGGTTTATTCAACCATATTGTGTTCCTTCCACGGAATTGGGTATGCTTAAGGCGTTCCACATGCTTTCGCTCGTGAAGTGCTATAAATTAGCTCAACAGACGAGACACGCTACCAACATAACCTTGCAATATGTTGTCAAAACAATGTACGAGAGACTGCAACTGCATAACCTATAAAAGCCACTGAGAACACTCCTTATGCACGAACGCCCTGGTGTGTAACGTAGAGAACTTTACTTTCACATAATTATTTGCGATGCCACAAATAGCAGATGTCTAAATCCAGTATTTATAATGTGTATGTACAGTATTTCTTGATCATTTTTCATTCAACTCCTTCATTGTTTGCTTGCATCAGATTGCCATCTTCCATGCACACGTTTCCCTGTCAAGTAAGGCATGTGCGAATCCTTACAACCACCGACTCCCTCATTCACCAGTGTGTTCTTTGGTACGTTTTATATTGAAAACAATTTACAGCGAGCCCTTCCATGAAACCAGTCTTTGCCTTTTTTACTTTTAACCCCTTATCTTCCATGAAACATGCAAAAGAGACAAAAAAATTGCACTGTACCCCCATTTAGGGCCATGCGTTTTCTAAGCAAATCGCATCATATCAATCCAACTCTGCTCCTATAGCATGATCAAATTGCTATATTTAAAAGCAAGTTATTTAAGTATTCAAGTAATATCAAGAACGCAGTTACTAGACAACAATCAATTAACACGTCAGGTAAAGTATTATAGTCTGATGAATAAAGCATAATTTATGCTCACCTGGAATAAATTAAAGTTACTCTGACCTCAGTTTCACCCTCAGCAGACAAAACTCCACTTAGTCCAGACAAACAAGGAAGGCAGCGTAAGTTACAAACAAACTGCCCAAAAGATTAGGGTGATGCATTAATTATGTAACACAAACTGAACAGTGATGGGGTCCTTTTTTTTTTTTTTTAGGTCTCACCTACACAGGGTATGCGCTGGACTGTGAGACGTTTACAATTCGGTGGGCTTACAACCTACCCACAGGATACCATTAGTTGTTATTGTCACTTTAATTTGCAATCTTTCAATTGCTTAGCTCCTGTAGGCTTCCCTTCATTTATTGCACTAGCTTCACCCTGGAGCACAGACCAAGTACATCTGTTCTTGATCGTCGTTCTGCAAAGCACTTTATTTTTTTAAATAAGTATTTTGGTAATATTCCTGGACGTGCAATGTGCTTTCCTACTTCTTTTAACACAGGGATACGGCTCCTTATTTATGTTGCTTTCAACCTATTTGCCTTCTCTATTGACTCAGTTACTTACATCCATAACTGTATTCTACACCACTTCACCCTATCCCACTCTTCTCTACGTCACACCACTAACTTTTAGCCATGCTGAATAGCAGCATACTGCTGTACAACATGGCTGAGACATTGCAAAGCCAATAGCTCTGACATAGGTGAGACCTACTGGCTTTGCCAATGCTTGTTTAGGAGTTGTACCATTTTTGGAGTATGTGGTTGGTACTTCACTGATCAAAGCTTCAGAATAATGCTCCAAAACACATTTGGGCAGGGAAAGGAAAAAATAAATAAAATAAAAACCCACAAATGCGACTAAGATTACCCAGTTAATAAAGCGCCATCTGCAATATCAGGCTAGACTTGAAGACCTTAACTCGTCATAACCAACAGTTTGGCCTTCCATAGAAAAGGTCAAAAGCAATGTACAAACACTGCAGAGACGAAGCATCAACAAAATTATCCATGTGAGTAAACAAAAAATGAAAGTTTGGCATGTCAAAGAAAGTGCAGTGGTGAACAACATAAAAGTCTAACTTTGAACTACAGCTGAAACACCACCACATGCCCTAGTCAGAAAGGAAACTGTCAGTGCCCATATGATCTTGTGATGGGCCTCAAAAGCTTCAAGTGAAGACTGCACAATCTTCCTTTGAGGTGTCCTGTCCAGTACGATAAAGGAGGTGGTATCACCATTGCATTCGTTCTGTCTGGCCTCACACGTGGCAGCCAAAAACATGGCAGGCACACATCACTGAAAATAAGTTTCATGAGTTGCACTGCTGGGGCGTCTTTCGAATTTTCTTTACACTTTCAATCACTGTTTATTAACACTTCAAGAATTGCCCAACATTTTCTTTTTCAACATCAACTCTTCCTATCTGTAACAGCACTAGGGAAACAAAAGAAAATAAGTGCCCAACCATGAGCTAAGCTCCCAAAAATCATAAGAGACTTTCACTGATTTCCCATAAAGAGGTTGCCATGTGAATTGTGATAAAGGGAGCTGGAGACTGTTCCAGTGCTTTTGGGTGGATTCTTAAGTCAACAGACTGTGTGGACAGTTATCATTGACAATTTATTGCAATCCAAGAATCAGATAAGCCCTTCATGCAAAGCCTTATGGGTAACTGTCCAAGATGGTAACTTGAGTTACCACACAACTCAAGTTAACCCACATCCTTTTTAGCAACCTAACCGGGTAATTTTTTCTTAATCCTTGCTCACAAATATTCAAATTTTACAGGTACACTTTAGTGAAAAGGGAAGTATAAACCCTTACTACGAGCTTAGTACAAGGGTCATATATAAAGACTGATCTCTGAAGCAGTCTTGCATGTACAGACTGACATTCTTAGATGCTCTATACAATTAAGTCTTAATTGAACACTATCCTTGCATCCACACATACCTTTTGAATAAGTCCCGACTTAAAGTACTGCTTCATCAAATGCCATCTTCAGCCTTGGTTTGGAAAGGAGGCACCTAATCATACTACTTGGAATCCTCCCTTAAGTGTTTAGCACCGACTAAAGTTAACTGCATTTTTTCCTTTTAATGTAGGACAGAAAGCACTGTTCTGAAGTAAGGTAGAATGTGGATCCTTTACACCATGTTTAACTTAGTCCCTCAGTTTGTTTTCTCAACATTACCGAGATAGTCATAATCTCTATATCACAGCTGTCAACTTAAAGCCAAGACAATAACAGCATGAAAGCCCATTCTTAGTTTGCATTCAAATCCCAGTGCCACAGAAAAAGCTACTGTGAAAAAAAGTATTATAAAGCATCCAACTAAGAAACAGCAGCATAGATGAAAAACATTACGTGGATCGCATGCAAAGAGTATACTACGTCAGGTTCCTTAATTACATGTCAAAGGTATGTGGGGAAGCTCCAATAGGAAAGAGACAAAAAAAAAAAAAAACTTGTCCACAATTTTTGTGACCAAGTCTATCAAAGCAGAGCAGGGGGCTGAGACCACAAGGTTTGTAGAGCCGGCGCTTTTATGGCCCAGATTACTAAGAGTTACTAATGCAGGGCTAATCAATGTTAACTGGCTGACCTCTTTGGAAACCAACTTACTGGAATACATGCAAAGAAAGTAAAGGAAACTTCAAAAGTTTGAGGTCCCTTTGCTGGTGCACATCCACGTGCTAGTGGTGGAGGTAAGGTGGCCCACGTGCCAACTTTGACCAAGTAATCTGGGTTCCAATTCTAGAGTTCTCACTACACTAAAAGTGCGCAATTCCTGGGAAATCCTTAGTCTATATGCAGCGGAATTATATTGTCTGTTCAAATTGGGACCGTTGGAAGAAGGCCTGTAACAGCACACATCCATAATGAGCATTGTGTTTTGTGTCTGGAAGCACCTTAGGAGTTCAGTTCACTGTGCCCCATGAAACGACTGCAAGTTAAAATATCAAAAAAATGATGTGCACTTTTTAGAGGCACTAAAGTTCTCTCTCTCAAACGTTTACATCATATGCTGGTCTAGAGAACACAAGTCCAAGACACGAACCACGTTGACAGTTTTTGCTAGAAAAACCATGTACAAAATTGAGAGCCAATCTTCCAAGAAAGATAAGTATTGTGTAAAGAGTACTCTCCCTAGCCCGTTAGCAAGCGTGCGGTTAAAAACAAACAAACAAATCTGCCTGTAAAACGCACGTGTAAAAAGTAGCACACAAAACGCATTTGAATTTATAAGCAGCGAAATATGAGCCAATGTCCAATTTAAAAAAAGAATCACCACTAAATCAAAGACTTAACAGCTGGCCACATCTGCCAGTTCATTCTCCGGGAATGCTAACTTGGGCTACATTCTTTAATTCCCCAACTGCAAGTTAGAATTACAGCTGGAGCGAAAACATGATACCTAGTAAAAGAAAAGAGTCGACACTGGGGAAGGCGGAGGAGGGGTGGAAGCGGTGACAAAGAATGCAGCCTTTCACGCGTCACTAACACCTGACATCCTGCCAGTTGTTAGCACCTTGAAGTTCACAGTTGGGCGCCCGCCCGGCAGCAAGGCATACCTTTACTTTTACACACCTTGGGCGTCACGCGCGCCCCCGCCCGTCAGCTGCGCTGCCCACTCAGCCGTCACAAGCAGCGCCATGTGCTCCGCCCAAGCCCTCCCTCCCCTGCTACTGTTCCATGACTGGGCGGAGGGGATTTCTACCCTCAGCCCAGCTCGGTTTGCTGCTCGTGCTGTCAGGCTCAGCTGCCACATCACTTCACGAGGTGTGGGGGAGGAACCGAGCCATGTCCCGCCACGCAGCATTCTGGTTGGAGCCCTGCTTGCCCCCATGACCACGAAGATTGTCTTTAAAGGTTCCAGGGCCACTACCTCGAAGTTTTCGCAGTGGTCTCGGGGGAGGGGGGAGAGAGGCGGTGAGGAAAGGAGGCAGACACCTGTCACTCTTGACGTCACATAACACTACCTCAGAAAGACAAATGGGTTGTGAACAGGTGGTCTCCCACCAAGACCCACTCGTCCACGCTATGCGCCAACCTCCCACGGAAACCTACGAGGGCACTGCCGAGTAAAACACTAACGGGTGGCTACCGGTGTGCCTTCTAACCCGTCAAAAATAACGTATGCTCCGACCTCATCATGGTGATCGTTGCAAAGGCATGAAGAAACTACTTCGCGAAAAGGGGGCACATGATTGGTAATCTGGTACATATTTCAGTTGCACACTCAAACCGGTTGTAATTTCAGGTTTTTTTTTGTGTTTTTTTTTTTTTTTTTTAAACAGTAGAAGATCCCTTCTCCGTTATGCTACTTTAAGCTCTTAAGACTGGGCCCGAAATCCCATTGGGCCAGTACAAATGTGTTCTACACTCAACTGGAATTTCCTCTAGCACTACTGGCGATGGTTCGATTTAGGGTGGCTAAAAGAGCATCATCCCCAAAGGACAGACCTTTACTCCCAGGTAGTGGTCGCCCAGGCAAGCATATAGCACTCTTCTTTCACAAACTACAGTGAGGCTTACGGTTGGCTAGATTTTTTTTATTTTTTTTTATTTTAAGAGTTTTATATAGCGCTGGCTGGACCCAGAGGTATCAGAGCGCTTTACAAGAGAAAATAATATAAAGCAAACATGACATACAGATAGATAAAAAGAAAGAAACAACGTATAAAATATACAAAATAAATATACAGTAGCAAGAACTATACATTTAAAGTAACTAGGTAAATGATGTTCGTGAAGTGGACAGATAATACTGAACAAAAAGTAACATGGTGATTGGAGATCAGGTGCAGGTCGCAGATTAAGACCCCCAATAATAGTTGCTAGATGCAACATCAGCACCCAAGGCAAGCTCCAGCACCCAGCGATTTACTTAATTTTAATGCCCACCATATTTCGAAATAGCAGGAGTGCAGAATTTCCGTTATTAGCAGTCACTGGTATTCCGCAGCCCATGAGTCAAGGATGTGAAACCCGCCTGAGTGTTACAGAAACTGAAGGACCGAAGGTTTGGAGACAAGATGTCCTTTCTAAAAGGGATTTCAGGGCAGCACGCGCCTTAATCATCCCCATATCTAATGGGACTCAATAGTGATGAAGGGGAAAAAGAAAAAACACACAATCGCATCTCCCAGCACAACACTCGATTAACAAATACATCCGTAAATCTGCTCAGCACTTGCCTATAAACGTCCCAACTATGGACGTAAAACAAACAGGGCACCTCCGACTGCTAAGGTGACTGACGGTCCCTGGAAATGATGTTATCACAGACACCATTTGCTTCCCCTCGACTTCCGCATGCTGCAGTAGCGGCCGTGCGCTTGACAAGCCTCGGATCCGTTATTTCTTTTATCTCTAATAATAAACACAGAGAATAGATAAGGACAGCCCGGTAGCAAGCGTGGTAAATAAACTCCTCCCCGGAGAAAGAAGGCTGAAGACGGAGGGACTGACATACAGAGAGAAGAAACTAAACACCATCTTTTTTTTCCTACCTGCAAAAGTTGCCGTATGCTGCAGCGATAAAGAAGGCCCCCCCCCTCCCCTCCTCCTCCCTCAAATGTATATATCCGCTTTCAGAGAGGGTTTTAGGCAAATCTGTTTACAGACGGGAGCACAATATTCCTAATCACTGGATTTATTCTAAAAGAGAAAAAATCATGTTTTTCTGCGCTTTGGCTCAGGTGAACATGTTTACGTGCAGGGGGAGGATCAGGCTCACATCTCATACCGTCAGCAGCAGGAAAAGTCCCCTTTGCTCCGACACTCAACATTTGGAATACAGAAGCTGACTTGTATATTAAACAACTTACCTTTCACAAAACTGAACAAAAACTCAACGCGATATCTACAGATGGCAATTCAAAACGCCTGCGCGATACCACAACTACTTGTTGTAAGATCCTTTGCAGCGCAGACAGAAGTTTCTAAATGCACAGGAGTGCGTCCCAAATGTATGTCGAAAATCTGCATTACATGTCTTAATGACTGTCCGGACGCGTCAAATCCCAGGTCAGCACAGGCGTTTACCATTACAGAGAAAGGAGAAAAAGAAAATCTTGATGCATAAGCTCCAAACCCTTCCTATCTGACCCGAGACAGGAAATCCCAGACAAAACCTAAAAAAAACCGGCAGGAAAAGCGAACACAAAACCTCCGTCCAACATCCCGAGAAGACGAGCGGACAAACAACCTATTCTCCTAATATGAATTCACAACCAGAGGGCAAAGCTTTTAATTACAAAGCACGAGAGAGCGGGGGGAGGGGGGGCATCCGACTTGTGATCTGTGAACTCATTTCAGAAATAACCCACGTACAGTCAGAGAGCGAGCGAAAGACTCCGGTCTCTGAAATGTAAATGTATTCCTTATATAGACTGCAGCAGTTGTTCCGAGAGCCGAAAGGGGCCCCCTTCTGCAAAGGCGTTCCCACCCATCCACAGAGAAGCAGGTACCTCACACAGGCGGGGGTGGAGGGAGCTCCGGCACATTTCACGCCTTCCCTCTACCCCCTCAACGCACAAAACAGCATCCCAACAATGGGCAAGGCTCCCGAAGGGGACACGTCTGCATGATCACATGCGCACGGGGGATGAGTGACGGGAGTTGAGGGGGCGCAGCTAAATGGGAGGGGGGGGTCAGTTTGGGGGGAGGCAACACGTGGGAGAAAATAAGTCTGTGGTGACGACTAACGGAAAATAATAAATCATCAGGCACTGCAGCAAAGCAACAGTCTGATTTTTTTTTACGGGGGGACTGCGGGGGGCGCACTCCCCACTCAGTTCACTTCTGTCACTCAGGTAACAAGTTAGAATGGGGCAGGAAAGGGATGGAGGAGCCCCCACAAAAGATCGGGGGTGAGGAAGGAACTGCGATGAGGCCAGTGAAGTGTAGCGAGCGGGGTCCTGGGTTTGCAGGCACTGCCCACGGTGTGACAGGTAACAAGTTTGGGGCTGTGCCCCCCGGAGGGCTGCGGGCAGGGCACGGGTGGTCCGGGGCTGCGGCGAGGCGCGCGGGGAGCGGCCGAGTCAGCGCCGCGCTAATGAGATGCATAACGGTCCAGAGGAGGCAGCCGCTAGGCGGAGAGGGAGCAGGTAACGGTACAGCAGCAGCGCTGCGGGAGGAGCGGCCACTTTACATCCACTTTCCCTCACTCTGGCCGGGCCAGGCCCTCAAACGCACCCACTGGGCCCCCCCAGCCGCCCTCGGGCCATCACCCCACTCACCGTTATTCCGCCTGGGGTTCGCCTGCTTTCTGCGCTTACACCTGGGGCCATCCGCCATGATCCTCTCGCTGGTGTCTAAATGCTGCCGGAGTCACCTCCCTCCTTCCCTCCGCCCCCTCTCCCCCTCCCACCACCGCACCTGGTTTACGACAGTCGTTTTACGACATCACCTTCCCTACACCTAGCCAGACGTGCCTGCCTGGGAAGCCTGTTGCCAGGGGAGACGCTGGTTTGCGGCGGCGGTTGCGGGAGTGGGGGCCAAGGGAGGCTGCCCAGGTGGGGCTGGCAGGGGTCGGCATTTCCACGGCGAGGCAGGGCTGCGGCAGCCACGGAGCGGCTCCTAGGGCGGACGTTCGTGTAAAGGTGCCGCCTCTCAGGCAGGCAGGACCCTTGCGGACGCCGTGGCTGCTCCCAGACGGGATGAATCTTTTAGTTAGCAATGTGGTCATGCTGTGTGGTCCACAGGATGGCTATACCTTGAGTCTGTACCAAGCACGATTACTTGTTCCCATGCAGGCTGAATTGATGCCAGTGGTCGTATTCCTTCCTCCTCAGGCAGGCTAACCCGCACTGTCAGTCAGTGCTCACTCCTACCGCAGGCTGGACGTTTTAAGCATCACTAATTTTGTGTCGGTGCTCGCGCTTCTCTTCACACCGGGATGACCGTGCATTCAGTCAGTTGTGTTTCCCCAAGAAGGCTGTGTTCCTGCTGCTGGCCAGCCAGTGTGAACTGTGCAGGCATTGCCCGCGCGCTGCTTCTGATGGAGCTCGAACTGACAGAAGTGTTTTTACTGTGTTTGGAAAGCGGAGGGTCTCCCAGCCTGTGCGTGGGATGACTGCGTCAGCGGGGGCTAATCATGTTGAATAGCAGCAGCACCATGCGTCGCGTCATGTACTGTGAGCGCTCGCACGCTACACAACAACCTGTGTGCAGTTTACACAAACCAGGACAATAGCAACACAACCTTAAAAGTAGCACAAAGCAACAACGCGCCATGATAATAATCCACGATAACACACCAAATCAACCTATCGGAATAACACAACTATATTGGCATGTTTTATTGTTATTTGTTGTATTTTCTTGTGTGTTTCTGATGCTGGGGTGTTGATGTGCTCTTTTATATTGTGTTTAACTGTCATTGTGTTGAGGTGTCTTGGAGTTGCTTGATGTGTTGCTTCAGTGTATTGTGTGTGTGTTACATTAGGTTTTTGATGTAGTTGTGTTGATTGTCTAGTATGTCATTGTAGCTTAAACGTGTTACTGTTCGTTTGTCGTGCTTAGTTATTGTAACTTGGTGAAGCGTTGTGTTATCGAGGTTGGTGTGTGGGATTGTTCCTCACCTGCAATCTGCTTAGATAAGTACAAGCACTGGTGACTCACATACTGCTACCTCAAAACCCCTTCTATGATATGTTAGTAAAACGTTACAACTAAACATTGCACTATTTACCATCCGGACTAGGTGAGAGGACTGATCGAAAATGTTTTCTGATTTGACCCCTATTTGTGTAACGAAACTGCAGTTCTGGCTTTTATGTCCCATACATACCATAGTTTAAGATGGCATATAAGAACGATCAAGGTTTCTGTCACGGATACGTGTAAGTAGTAAATCTCAGGTTTTGATACCAATACGTTAGTTCGGGTGGTAAATACACTCACTACAGAGATCAAAGTGTAATCTGATTGTTTGCACCCTTCTGAAATAACTTAATGGTTAATTGGGACTGGTGCAGGGCACTGTATTTAACCTGCAGGCCACAGGTTCATGCCCGAGTGACATTTGTGAGTAGGTTATTGCACGTATTGCAGAGAAACGTGTAACCTGAAGGTAACACCTTTCAGTCCTAGTAATATGACTGTGTTACACATTATACATATTTTCTTCCCTTTTTAGGTTTCGCCTGAACAGTGCATGCAGCGCATGCGCTGTCCGTGCAAATCTTGTTGGCAACATAAAATAGATTAAAGTGGGCTTAGAGCCCGCCACTTTCTTAACATTACTTACCATTGTTTGGCTTGCACGTCACTCTTGTTTCCTTACTTCTTATTGGTCAGCAGCTTCCTCCTTCCTCCTGGGCTTCTATTTTTGGTCCCTTAAAGAACAGTGGAGCGGTGCACTAACCAGTCAAATTCAGATCAATAAAGAAGCACAGTCAGTATCTTCGTGATCAAAAAAATATATCCGTCTTTATTTTTCCACAATCCTTAAGAGTTAAGCACAGCATCAGCCAACGCGTTTCGTTCAATATATGAACTTCGTCAGGGCTGCAGTCCTTCACTGCTACATCTCAATACATGGTCGGGTAAGTGTGCTTAACTCTTAAGGATTGTGGAAAAATAAAGACGGATATATTTTTTTGATCACGAAGATACTGACTGTGCTTCTTTATTGATCTGAATTTGACTGGTTAGTGCACCGCTCCACTGTTCTTTAAAGTACTTTATATCTGCATTGGCAGTTGGCACTCTTCAACGGCGGGTGCAGGAGCGGTTTGTGCACACCGACTCGTAACATATCAGTTAATAGCAACTATAGGGAACATAAAAAGGAGGTGCGGCCACTGGAGTCCGCCGCCGTTTCTCAAATCTCATATTTTTGGTCCCTGCTGTGGAGCATGGACCAACCACAGTTTCCTGTCTGCAGCCACTATCTTTCCACTGACTGCTGGCTCCTGCAAGTACTCTATTATTTTTTTTATTTTAAAGTTTTAGACATGCACTTTCGAAGAGCTTATATCTCTGCAGTCCGTGTCCCGCCCTTCTCCTTCAGGTAGCTCCACCCCCCACTGTGTGTGCTCCCTCTCACCCTCTCTGTCCATTGTTGCTCTCTGCATTAACATTAACAAACCCAAATAACTCTCGCAAAGCTGTTTTGGCTTTGTTGATGTTTTTTTAAAGATGTTGAACAGCGGTGCGGCTTCTGTGCAACATGGCTTAAAGTAAACAAAAAAAGAACTATGGCTCTGTCAGGGCTGGCAGGGTCATAGCGCTTTGTGTTTATTTACTTTAAGCTATGTTGCACAGCAGACCGCACTGCTGTGCAATCTGTCTTAAAAACATTGACCACGCCAATAGTCTCCCATAAGTGAAACCTATTGGCTTTTCCCAATGCTTGTTTTTGGTTACTTTCTTGTCCACCATGTGAAGCGAAACTCCAGGTTGCATATTTTTTTCCAATCTTTCTTACTTTATTGTTTCAGTTTACAAAAAGCCATGCAATTTAAAACACAGTACCCATATCCAAGAAATGTAGATGGCTTAAAATTCAAGTAATCACTCTCAATATGTGCAAATCATGCTGTATAAAAATACTACGTTCAGAGTAATATAAAACAATGGTCATAATTATTTCAGCAAAGTCTCTACAAAGCCCTAAGTTCAGGGATAGGGCTGAGACGATCAGAAACCAAGTCTAGTGGCCTTCTATGCTGCAAAGATGTATGAGCTATCCGAATCCTACTGGTAGCATAAGGAATTTGCATCCCTGCAGTGTCTGTATCTTTGATTCTCTGTTTTATAAAAAGAGAACAATCTCCTTACCTGCAGTGATTTAGTTCAGAGTAACAAAGTGCAAAACAGACCCCCACCCACCATGACGTACATTTGTAGATGCCTGTGTATAGTTTGATGTGAGACCATTTTTATGTCAAAGCCTACCAGACCGCATAGCTGTCTGGTTTTCTAATGACCTCTTTCTGAAAGCTTCCATGGGAATGCATTGCGCCCGTTGCTTACCATTGGCTTTTTTGTTTGTAACTCACATTTTCTTGCTTTCTATTTGTTGGCTTTGTTTGTTTTAGGCTGTCGAGCTCAAGTTCATCCCTTTTCTTGCCCAAACCTTATTTGCAGTATCCTTCAGAATGCTCACTTTCTGTAAACTGGCCTTTAAATCTTGTTCTTATCTTGTCACATTTGCTGTGCATTCAGAGTTAGAGGTCAAATGCCATGCTCTGTCTTCCGAGGGAGCTTGGTATTTACTTTTCTTTCTCTGACTTCAAAGTGAGAGGATTTATGTGACAATCATGCTGGCCACTGGGGGTAATTCTGAAGTGTGGTGGAAACAAATGTTTTAATATAAAAAAATCAATACACTAGGTGATGACATTTCCACATATTATTATAGTTTGTGCGCTGTATACTTTTATCAGTACGTGCAAATGTAATGGTCATTTCAATTGAAGATGTGTTGTCTGTAATGGCAGTTTGCTACCACACCATGCATACTCCAATTTACCCCATCCCACCCCACTCTATTCTGCTCCACTCCACACCCCTGTACTCTACTCTGCACCATTCCACTGTATGCCACTTTACTCTATGCCTCTCTACTCTGCTCACTCTACGCCAATGCACTTTACCCCACTCTACTCTACTATGCACCGCTGCACTCTTCGCCATTTCACTCTACACCACTCCACTCAACTCCACTCTATGCCACTGCACTCTGCAACCATGCACTCTGTGCCACTGCACTCAACGCCAATGCACTCTACTCTGTACCACTCCACGCCAGTGTGCTCTATGCCATACACTCTGACACTCTAACCTAATCTACGCCACTGCACGCTATGCCTCTGCGCTTCACCCTGCATAACTCCACTCTACTGAGCACTGTTCCACTCTACGCCACTTCACTCTACTCTGAAACAATCTACTCTGCACCACTCCACTCTACTGTATTCCACTGCAATCTGTGCTGCACCTCTCCGCGCCACTCTACTCTGTGCCACTCTATGGTACTCCACTCTACTCTAACCACTGCAATATATACCAATGCACTCTACACTGCTGCACGCTGTGCCAATCTACTCTGCACTGCTGTACTCTGCACTGCACCACTATACTCCACTGCGCTCTACGCCAATGCATTCTAAGCCACTTTGGTATACACCACTGCAGCATACGACAGTCTACGTTGTAACATTGAACTCTCTGCCACTGAACTTTACGCCACTCTACTCTATGCCACTGCAGTTTACTCTGCACCACACTAATCTTTGCCACTACACCCTATGCCACTTTATTTTGCATCATTCCATTTTATGCCACTCTACTCTACGCCAATTCACTCAAATCTACTCTGTACTACTGCACGCTATGGCACTCTACTCTATGACACTGCATTCTATGCCGCTTCACTCTACTTTGAAACAATCTACTCTATGCCACTCTATGCCAATGCTCTCTACACCAATGCACTCAAGGCCACTGCAGTCCATGCCACTCTATTCTACTCTGCACCACTGTACTCTATACCACAGCACTCTACTGCACTCCGCGCCACTATGCCATTTCACTCTATACCAGGGGTATTCAAACTGTGGGGCGCGACCCCCAGGGGGGCCGTGGAGTGATAGACAGGGGGTCGCGCATTCCCGGTCACACTTCTGCCCAGGCCCATAGGACTACAAGGGCTTCAGCCCCCCACCTCCCCCGTCGTGTGCCTCAGCCCGGGCTGCTGCAGTGCAGCTGGAGCTGCTGGGGGCTCAGCTGGGCAGTGTCTGGAGTCTTATCTCCGGCACGCCCGAGTTTTTCACAGGTCTTTAAAGACCATTTGCATATTTACATACCTTTTGTAAACTGGTTACAGAGGCTTATTTTTTTTTTACTAGTTCCAGTACCCCCTGGGCCCCCACTCTGCCTATTCCTTACATTTGTATTTTACAGTTACTGGGGTAGTGTGAGAATGCATTTCACAAAAAGAAAATATAAAGTAGGGTTGCCAAAAGATAAATGCCTGCCCTGTATTGTTTAAAGAGCCTGCAAAGACCTCGTCTTGACACTAAATAGAGTTATAAATAAAAAAAGATTATTCATTTATGTGACTTTTCTTTCTTCCCTTTAATTATCAGTCATGGATCATTGAGGCAGCCCTAGAACACCATTAAAAGTGCTTTCTATTTATATTTGCTGTTCAAAGTATGCATAGATAGGTGCTGAAAATACGGCTTTAGGTTGTACCGTCTGGGACATCAAAATAATGAGCTGGCAACCCTAATCATAGGACTGGAAGTTTGTTGCAGGATCAGCACATTATTTATTTCCTCCCCTTCGATCCCTGATTAATGTCATAATAGGAATAGTTTACCTTATATCTGAAACCCTGCGCTGCCGTCAATAACATGCTGAGTTACTTCAAGTGTCTGGGAATGCACCCTGCATTCAGACAACTCACTCCTCATTCTTGCCCTTCACTTTCACGCTCACCCTGCACTCACAGCGATCACAATGCACTCGCACTGATCACCATGCACTCACACCATTCACCCGCTCACCCTGCACTCACAGTGATCACTCTGCACTCACAATGCACTTGTGCTGTTCACCCTGTACCTCACCCTGCAGTCACATGAGCACACTATTCTCCCTGCACTCATGTGACACTTCACTCACCTATCCCACTCACTGCTCAATCTGCAACTCACTCAAACAAGCCCATCACTAATCATACATTCATTCGTCCCACTCTGCACTTACATCCGCACCCAAATTCATATGGTCACCTCACTCACCCTGCAGTCACTCTTCTTACCCTACTCTCACACTGTTGCATCGCTCACCATGCACTCACATGGGCACTCTTGTCACCCCCACAGTGCAGAGAGTTAATGTGCCTGCTACAAAGAACATGTACCATGCAGATCACAGAACTGAGTGTGAGTAAACTATGAGTAGCGCTATAAAAAAATGAAATGTTTGTCAGAAAGGTGCTATAGAGAGATGAGGTGCATTGTTGGTGAGTGGTAGTGAGGGAATTCATGGAGAAGGAGGAAACTGGGGAGGGGGCACCAAAAAAGACTGTTGCACCGTGTGCGACCTGTGCTAGGGCTGACCCTGGCTGGGAGTGTTAGCCTCCCCCCCCTCCGAAGTTTGGGTCTAGGTGGCTCCCCTGCTTCTGCCTATTATTATTATTATTATTTACATTTGTAGTGCGCTACTGTTACCAAAAGGTGTCCTGGGGCTAATAGCCATCTGCTGCCTGAAGGCAAATGAGAAACACACAGAAGGGGAAGGAGAACCAGCCAAATGGGGTAACCTACAGAGCATAGAGCCAGGTTTTTATATCTTCCTGGAGGATAATAGATTCTTGGTGGAGCAAAGCAAAGGAGGGTGCATGTTCCATAACTGTGCGGCCTGCACCAAAACAGCAAGACAGACAATTTGTGCCTTCCTGAATTAGGGAACAACAAGCAGAGTGGCACAGGCCGAGAGGAGCATACGGGTCCAACCCGTGTACTCGGTGAGGAGAGATGAGAGGATGAGAGAGGACAGCAAGGGAGTGAGAGAATTCAATTGAAGAAGTCAGGGATGAGGAGAAATGTGAAGTGCCGAAGGGAAGTGCGGACACGCAAGAAGTGAGTTTGAGTGAAAGGTGAGGGCACAGAGGGGGGCTACTGTTAAACTGTGAGAGAAGATAGCTGAGAGATGATCTGTGACCTAAAAAGATAATTTGATGCGACATGGGTGAGGGACAGCAGCGATGGGGGAAGAGAGGGAGTACCGGGGTGGGTGCTGAGCAGTGATTAATTTGTAATAAAACATGTGTCAGGGCCCTCACCAGTAGGCCACTGCAACTTTAACCACCCACCCATTGCCTTGCCTGCGCGACCAATGACAATACCTATGCAACTACCAACCATAACACTTGTGCAAGTGTGACTATTCAGACTATTTCAAGCACCCAAAGCTATACGAATGGCATGGGTGTCAGGAGATTATCGTTTTTAATGTATATTGAATTAATAAACAGCTGTTCTGCTAATCTCTAAATTACACAGACAGAGCCACCATGTGACAGACTGTCATAGTGCCAGTGTGCACAATTAGGTGCCAGTGCGGAGCACCGGAAACCACCTGCTCAAATTAAGCACTGGTGCTGAGGTAACAGGGGAGAGGGACCTTGGTTCAAGAAGGTGTGGAAGGACAAAGGAGAGATGTGAAAGATGAATGGGGGACTGGAGAGGTGTAAGATACAAATAGACAAAAATTTGAATGGAGAGACTTGAGGTGAATGAGAAGTGCTGAGGTGACGGGCCAGAGAGGCCATGAGATAAATGCGAGAGACTGTTAGAGATGAGGGCAGTGAAAAGACAGAATGGCAAGAGGTGATTAAAGGTGAAGTGAGAGGTTGAATGGGGAGAGTTCAGAAATTGTAAAAAGGGGTGAAAGAAAATGGCCTGCAGAGTGAGAGAGGGATCCGGGATTGGTAGAGGAGAGGAGAGAGGGATGGAAGGGAGGGGTTGAGAGAAAAGCGGCATAGGTAAACTGCTTAACTCTGCGCAAGACCGCCAGAGTTTTAAGGGACCCCTGCTGCTGCAGGCCAGGGCCAGGTGAGCTTCTAATGTGGCAGCACGTATTCCTGCGGAGTGGAAGGCCCATCACAAAGGTTGACTAGACATCTTTCTGATGTTAATTGCTGTATTTTGGTTATAAACTGGCACTGATGGGGTGAAATCTTTCCTCCATGTTACTGTGTGTAAAAAATGTCAAAATAATGAAGCAATGCTATCCCAAAATACGCGGCATCACATAACATTATTTACATTTTCTTCCCACACAATTTGGTCAATCCTGTCGCGTAATTTGGTCCTCACCTGCCTCATAATTCCAGTAGCCCTGCCAACAGGTTTACAAATTTTTGTCAGGAGGGGGTCCTTACACCTGAAAATGTTGACAGGGGGGTCTCGGCATCCTAAAGTTTGAAGACCTCTGCTCTATACCTATGTACTCTACACCACTGTAGTCAATTCAATAACTTTATGCAGTCATATGAATGTGAACCATAAAAGTAAAATACAGAAATATACTACAAGACACAAGTTATGATAAAACATACAAAACAACATCATTTAATATGGCGATCCTTAAAAAGAACAATAAAAATAGTTACTGTTTGCTCCCCTACATTTAAAAATTCTTAAAAACACAAATCCCAAAGTGCCCGACTACAATAAAGTTAATGTGAAGCCTACCTAAGGAATTCTGCAACATTAGGACAAGCCTCAAAGAAGTAAACACAGGCAACACTGTTTCGACGTAGGGCCTAAAATTGTAAAGGTACAGTACTTCAATACAGTGATGCAAGAAATGTTTACATAAATACACAAAAATGTGCACCATACAACGTTTCTTATACAGAATCTAGAGTGCAAAGAGGACGGATTTCCAATTCGTATGTCAATCTCTTTTTATTTAATTTCTTGTTTCGAAAGCTCAAGTTTATAATATAGCCAACGTGTTTCGTCCAACACAGTGGACTTCTTCAGGGCTGTAAGTGTAATATATAAAGACATATAAACATATATAAAATCACACCCACCTAAATGGCACAAAATAAATGACAATACAATACCTAAAATGAGGTGCATGAAACACCCTCCTCATTTGTAGAGAAACATGCTAAAATTACATAACAGTAAAAATGACACATATGAACTATTAACATTCAAAGATATAGAGAGAGGAACATTGCATAGTGATTTGTTCAGAATATCTATCTGTATCCCTTGATAAAACAACAATATTTAAACCGACACACACGTGTACAAAACATAAAATACCAACACGACAAGCACTAAACTGTGTGACGAATTATCCCTAATAATATTTTTGACTATACCGAAAATGTATACAACACAAACTCCTAATAGCATCCTAGTAAGGAGACAAGCCAATGGGATAGGACTTGTCAGGGACAGTATGCCAATATGAAGGCCCCTATATCTGTATATATCAAAATGTAGGAATCCAAGATTGAGCAGCGAGCATGTAATAGTTCTCGCAAGACATAATAAATAGTATAATGTCTAAAATCCAATGTATACTAATAGTGGGATGATCGGAGGGACTGGGCGTATTAGAAAGAAAGAAAAGAAAAAAGAAGGAAAAGTGATGATTTTAGAAATATATATGTGATGGTATACCTACCTAAATACAATGTGATCAGAGAATAGTTAAATAGCATTTATCCAAATAGTAGGTCATAATTTATGACGTGGTGAACTGTCCCGGGCTATACTTCCATCATGTCCCTGTATAGAGGAACATGTGTACAAGTGACTCAATGTCATTTTTCAAAATCAAAATAAGTAAAGCCCTAAAGGTATCACAATACCAACGAAGTAACTCGTACTTACTGGGTAGGAGTTGTTTATGCAGAAGTCATGTTGCATAGAAACATATAAATCAGAAATCCATGATTCATCTATCTTGAAGGATTCCACGTGAATAAATTAAGGGGTATAGATCAAACCCCAAACACAGCACATATTGGGAATAGATATAAAAAGGGGGAACTGTGTTAACAAGTGTGGGTCAAGTAGATGCCCACACCAACCATCAAATTATGTAAGAACCATTGTATCCATGTAAACTTATCACTAAATACCGTAAACGGATTAAATTAAATATCAGGGTCACCATGCAAGTAAAGAGAACCAAACTAAACATAATACCTATATTCGGATATCACATGATGGCCCCTATCCATAAAAAAAGAACAAAATACCCACCTTAACTAATCGGGAACCCCAGTGAAAACGGACATATTAAGATGTATAGTAAAAGCCTATGAAATCGACCAGTGACCGTATGTTAATATATACTGGTCTCAATGAAGCCAAATGGCTGCCCAAGGTATAGCCGTGCGGTCAATTGCCAGCCAACCTGCCGTAAAAGTGAGACCGGGTTGTTAATGCGGTCTCCTCAGTAGAAACCCCCCCCGGCATTAGGAGTGAAACGCCCCTGGGTGAGCATAAAAATAATAATACACTTCAATAGGTAGAAACCCCAGTTAAGTAGTAGCGTCTTATGGAAACCCCGCCCGGTATTCAGAGTAAAACCACCCGGGTAGGCATGGAAGTAATTGGACATCAGTAGGTAGAAACCCCAGTAAAAATACCATATTGGAGCACAACATCAAAATTGTAATGTCAAGTTGTATCCATGTGTCTAAGTTGGACTCATCTAATCTTAACTTACCAGAATCAGTGCCCGATGGGATAACGTGACGCAGTAGATAACAGCCAGCCGGCCGCAGAAGCGAAACTGAGTGGCTGAAACCGCCTGCTTTTATTTTCAAAGAGCCCGCCCAGCATTCAAACTAAAGCTCGCCCGAATAGAGATAGAAACAGTTTCAAATGGCTAGACCGGTGCGTGTTCAATGTGATGGAAAAAAGGAGCCGCCATGATGGCTGAGTATTAGGCGGCCACGTTATTCAAACTAAACGCCTGCGCTCGTCCATTGATTCAGTCGCAAACATAAAAAACAGTCACAGATGGGGGCCAGAGCATGTGATCCCTGGTAAGAAGCGCCGCCGCCATGTGGACAATATAATAGGCGGCTACGTCGTAAAAGCGCAGTGTCCAAAATTTGTATGCCACAAAAGCCTAAAAACACTTCAAGAGGGAAAGACCTATATATGTCTGGGTCAATGACAAAACTGAGATGCCATAAAAAAAAGTATGTTAGGCGGATCTTGTTAGAAATGGGGGTCTTTAGTTTGCAGAGGTAGGTACCTTTGTCCAAATAGGGACCCTTGCTTCTAGTCATGGTAAGCGGGATACACTTCTAAAATAACCCTTGCTCACCCCCTTGGTAGCTTGGCACTAGCAGACAGGCTTATCTCAGAGGCTGTGTGTAAAGCATTTAACACATACAGCAATACAGTGAAAACACTACAAATGAACACCACACCAATTAAGAAAAATAGGTAATCTTTATCTAAACCAAAACAAGACCAAACAACAAAAATCCACAATACAGTAATAAAAATATGACTTTCAGATGGTAGAAATAGTTCAGTTCAAAGCAAATTGCAGATGCGACACTTTTCACACAAAGTACCTTGGATGCGTCACGCAAACAAACAAAACAGGCCACAGGGAAGGTGATGCGTTGATTCCTTACACTCATGGAAGGTGAAGCGTCGGTTCCTTGCTCCGGGGGAGGTGATGCGTCGGTTTCTTACTTTGTGGGGAGGGGATGCGTCGGTTTCTTACTGAATCCCCCAACGATGCGACAGACTTGGTACCTCGATGCGATGCGACGATCCAGAACGATGGGTGAATTCTTGCAGCCGAACAGCAGGGCTTGTGTCTGAATCGGTGCGGTGATCTCGTACTTCGGAGATCGTTGCACTCGATGCGGTGTGCGGCGATTTCTCGAGCCGCGGCAGGCGCTGCGACGGTTTCTTCGGCGATGCGTCTTAAACTGGTACGGATGCGTCACGGTGTTGCATTGATTTTCCAGCTCCCAGCAGAAAACAGTAGAGGTCCAAAACAACAGCAGGCACCTCTTTGCAGGTCAGAACTCCCAGCAAGGCAGTTCAGGGGAGCTGGTGGTGAAGTCTTTGTGTCCCTGAGACTTCAGAACAGGAGGCAAGCTCAGTGTCAAGCCCTTGGAGATCTTCTTCAAGGGGACACAGCAAAGTCCTTTTCTGCTTTCCTTGAGAGCAAGTAGCCACTGCAGGCCAACCCCAGACAGCAAACAGCACAGGGGCCGTATTCCTCCTCAGCTTCTCCGGCTCTTCTCCTTGGCAAAGGTTCCTCTTGATTAGCAGAAGTGATCTAAAGTTCTGGGGTCTGGACCCCGATATTTATACTACAAACTCCTTTGTTTTCTGTGGCAGAGAAGCCCTGTGCTTGGTCAAAACCAGTTCTGTCCTCTCTGGTGCAGCTTCCTGGAAGGAGGTGGAGATAACATTGTCCTTGGCAGACCAGGCCCATTCAGGTGAAAGGAAATCTACTCCCCCTACTCTAAATGCAGCCCAGGTCTATTCAGCCCAGCCCTGACTCATCAGGCTCTCTGGAGCCACTGCACCTCCCCAGCCCCTGTCATCCAAAAGCCAGACATGCAATACACAAACCAGGCAGAGGCATACTGGATGGCTAAGCAAGAAAATACCTACTTTCTAAAAGTGGTATTTTCAAACACAGAATGTAAAAATCACCTTCACTAAAAGTTGCATTTTAACATTCTGAGTTCAGGCATATAAAACTTTATTTTCCTACCTTGTTCCCAAGGGTAGTTATGTTTATAAGATGTTATATAAAACTCCCCATTCTATCCTATGGGAACAGGTAGCCTTGCAATAGTGTAAAACGAAATTGGCAGTAATTCACTATCAGGACATGCCACACACACCAGGGCATGTCCTACCTTTCACATACTCTGCACCCTGACCACAGGGGTACCCTGGGCCTACATTAGGGGTGACTAACTTGCAAGAAAAGGGAAGGTTAGGGCCTGGCAAGTGGGTACACTTGCAAAGTCGACATGGCAGAACTAAACTGCAGACAGGCTCTGCAATGGCAGGCCAGAGTTGCATTTGCCAGCTGCTTATGTGGGTGGCACAATCAGTGCTGCAGCCCACTAGCAGCATTTGATTTACAGGCCCTGGGCACACACTGTACTAGGGACTGACTAGTAAATCAAATCAGCCAATCATGGAAACACCAATCCATAACAACGATTTACAAAGGGAGCACTTGCACTTTGGCACTGAACAGCAGTGGCAAAGTGCCCAAAGCATCTAGACCAGCAAAACGGAGTCCAACACACAGCAAAAACACAGGCGGCAAGGGCAAAAAATGCAGGGGAGACCCACGCCAATGGTGCCAGGTCCAACAGACCTGTAATAGGCATGACTATGCTGTTAAATGGGTGCAGACAAAAATAAATAAGCGAACACATCAAAATTATATCAAATGTAACACCAGCATAACACACGTAAAAGAAAAGGCAGTATGACAGCAACATTTTAGGAGAAAAGGCAACAAAGACGAGAAACGCTCAAGAACTTATCCACAGTGTAATCAAAGTCGTCCTATTAATTTCTAGATAAGAAAGTGCAGCACTATATTCGACAGATTATGTGTGCATTGTCATCAGCACCGGCTAAGTGCCATAAATAATTATGAGACATTATGGCATCACACACCTCAAGGTATATAAATGCCTCCTGTAGCCCACTTAGTGGGGGAATGTATGGATAAGAGCTTCATGATCTCAAATTCACAAAGCATGTACTATAGACTGTATGAGGGTGCTGAAAGGGTTTTCTAATTCTCAGTAATCAAACCTAATCAGAGACATGATGTATAAGAAACCAACATGTATATGTACAATAATTGTTCTATTCCCACACCGAAAGTGTGGGAATATAGGCAGATTGTGAATGTTATGCAGAAATATTACAAAGCAACAATACATAACAGGAGTTTAGAAAATAAAGTCAGATTGTAAGTGCTAGGTAGGGCTACTTGATGGCGGTAGGACATTAGAAAAGTACACATATAGATTCAGAGAAAGAAATGTAGTTCATCATCCAAATTGAGACCCAATTCAACGCTTCTCAGCTTGCATATCCAGCCCGCTTCATTTTTTTCTAAGAACATGTTCCCTGTCTCCACCTCTAGGGTTAGTTGGTATATGGTTTATGCCATGAAACCAAATATCAGTCGAATTGCTATTACATTCCTGCATATGGTAAGTCAGGGGATAACTCACGTCCCCATTTTTTATAGCCAAATGTGCTCCTGGATCCGTAATTTTAATGGTCTTATGGTACTGCCCACATAAATCTTATTACATGGGCACCCAATGACATATATAACGAATCTGGTCTTACAATTCATAAACTGCCTGATTTCATATGTTCTGTTCGTGTTGTAAGTAAAAGTTTTTATCCTATCTTTCCCAAAAGCGCAAACATTGCGTTCCCTGTATGTGTAGAATCCTAATGTGGGAACCGAAAGCCAAGTGGTAGGTTTTTGTGTGACCACATAACTAGGGCAAAGCCAGTCTCTGATTGACCTCTCCCTACAATAGGTGACTTTAGGTTTGTCAGGGATGATGTCTCTGAGGCCTGGTATGTTTGTTAATAGCTTCCAATGTCTTCTCAAAATGCCATATACACTGTGGCTACGTCTACTGAACTGAGTAACAAAGGATATTTTATTAGATCTATCTCATGTGTGTAGAAGTCTTCTTTTTAAGGACATCCATCCTGGTAGTGTTTGATATTCTTTTTTCAGCCTTATCCAGGATTTTTAAATCATATCCCCAATTTTGGAAACAAGGGGCCAGATGTACGACCAAGCAATTTGCGACTCGCAAATTGGGATGTACAACAGTGTCTGAGACACTGTTTGCGATTCCCAATGGGGTCGCAAATTGCATGCCTCATGCATATTAATGAGGCTGTCGCAATTTGCGACCCCACTGGGAATGGCTGGCACTCCCAGGGATGGTGGCCTGCTGGGGTCAGCAGACCACCATGTCTGGGACTGCTTTTAAATAAAGCAGTTTTTTTTAAATGCAGCCCATTTTCCTTAAAGGAAAACGGGATACATTAAAAAATAAAAATGAAACTTTTCAGTTTCATTTTTAGAGCCACTCACAAAGAGGAAGGGGTCCCCTGGGGACCCCTTCCCGCTTGCGAGTGGTTTACCACCCTTCTATGAAGGGTGGTAAACTGCGACCGGTCGCAAAACAGTCATACATAGCTTTTGGGGTCGCTATTAGGAAGGGAACGCCCCTTCCTAATAGCGAGTCACAAAACACTATTTTGTGAATCGCAAATTTTTGCGAGTCGCAAAATAGGGTTAGTACATGGCCAACAGGATTTTTGCATGCGCAAACAGGTCTAAAACCCATTTGCGCATGCAAAAATCCGTCGTACATCTGGCCCAATGTTTTGTATTTTTAATATTAGAAGCAAAAGCAGCCTCAGTGCTACAATTGCATCTAACCCGCACCATTTCTCCATAGGGTATGTTGTTTATGGCATGCTTGGGGAGTGCACTGGAAGCATGGAGGGTGCTTTTACAAGCAGTGGCTTTTCGGAACGTTGTGCTCTGTATTGTGTCGTCACTGATGTAAAATACAATATCAAGAAACTCTACCCGTTCTTTACTGTAATTGATTGAAAGGTGTACGTTATGTGGATTATCATTCAGAAATTCATGATAGGACATAAGTTGTTCAACTGTACCATTCCAGAGCACTAGCCTCAAAAAAGTAAACACAGGCAACACAATTTCGTCTTAGGGCCAAAAATTGCAAAGGTTCAGTACTTCAATGCAGTGATGCAAGAAATGTTTATCTAATAGGAATAAACATACAGAGAAGATTTTGCATTTATCCTAAAGACCTACCCAAGCAGTTACCTTGCCTTAATCACCAGCCTCAGGAAAGTATACACAGTAAACACAATTTCCTCTGAGGCCAGGATTGCAAAAAGTGCAGTGCTTCTGTGGAATGACGGGGGGAATTTTTAATCAATAAGGGATTTAAAGTATGGGATCTGCAGTTGGAATTAAAGGCGCAAAAAAATGTTATATGTAAAATGCTCTGTACTGATTTGTGATCGCACGAACAGGGTAAAAGATCACGTGTCACAATTGTTACACCGAGGAGTAGTGGCTAGCTTATGAAATAGGCTAAGCCGAAACCTGAGTAGGATAAAGTGCTGATAGTAGTGAGCATCATGTAACAAAAATAATTGATTGTTCCTGAGTGGATTAAGCTGCATAAATGAGGTAACAGAAGGACACTCAGTTACCTTTGCCCACCTGTTATTTTCCCAATAGGTATAGCACATGGCCCTGAGCGTCTTTTCCCCAAAAGTTGAAAGTTGTAGACGGATCTTCAAACAAATCCCGCCTACCCAAGGCTACGGCCATATCCCTAATTTCCCTCAACTAGGGAATCGCTAATCCCCGAATCAAAGACAAACAGTCCTCCATTATCATTCTGTTCAGCGATACAGTCTCATTGGTCAAGACCCTATGTCACAACATTATTGGGCGTATTGTTAAAATATCCTCTAGGTATAGAACCCCTAACTCTCTATGACAAATAAAAGTAGCAGTAGACGGAGGAAGAGCCAGTAAGCAGTGAGTACATTTGTTTTCTGTTACCTGTAAGGACGGTGCCGCCAGTATTCCCCAGACCCCTGCCCGATAGGATGTCATGCTAATGCATTTTGCCCAATAGATGGCCAGCATGTGTGGAATCGTGTTTTTTACCCAGTTTGGTTGACTGTTGATTGTTTCTGACTTCCATCTGAGGGAATAACACATACATGGTTGTGAGATGCACACCTCTGTACTCGGTTTCTCATTATATTCCTAATTTGACTAACATTTCAACCTGAAAGGCGTGCTCGCTTGCTCCGCGCTCCGTCCAAATTGCGCTGCAATATAGTGAGAACACGAGGGGACCACATTTCGATCCCCATCAAGCTGCACAGCCAGTCTCAAAACGAGTCCAATGAATTAAATTCATGATAAACTCTTCACTTATTCCACAATTTTATCCATTAATGTTCAACCACTTTCTCCCTTTATTTTCTTCAATTCATTTTACTCTTTTTTCATCTCCATTCAATATTGTTCATGTACACACAGGAGTAATAAATATTTCCACATGTCACGCTTTATTGAAAATCACCCAATGCATTTCGGGAAAATCCCTTCTTCAGGGGTATCTATGATACAACAAAACTTACACCACCATCAATTCAATTATAATACTGTGATACAAAGAACATACTCAGCACGCTCATGTTCTACAACACTGTTCAAACTGTGAAACGCTGCTGCATTCAATCCCTACTGTGTGTCTATTCATACTGTCATCAATTTAAGCATTAACCTATATTTAGTACCCCAACTAACCAACCACCTCGCGTTTCTGAAATCCAGGCATCTATCAATTCTAACTGGTTCGAAACCCATTATTCACCCCTCCAGTCTAACATTAATCTTGGTTATCAACATCCTCTGTAACGCGCTTACCGTGACATGTGCTAATATGTCTCTAAACAAGACACTTTTAAAATCTCCACTCGTATTTCACTCTGTTACTTTCCATCTCGCGGTAAAGACCCGCGAAATGCTCCCGCACATCTTGTCACCAAAAGCTGCTTAACCGTTACAAACTTACCCTCGCCTTTATTACCCCAACTCCCCCCAGGTGAACTATCACGTGCCTACCAGCACGCACTAAGCTCAGCACCGGATTACCAAAATTGCACATCGGCTCATTCTCATGCTGCTGGTTTGTTGTACTCCATTGCCCAGAAACCCCCGAAATAATTAAATCACAACGAACTTCAACTGACGATCCCAACCCAAGAGACTCCGCAATGCTAATGTTCTAAACACGGCAGTATTCAGGACCTGAGTAATTATACTTAAAACAACGAAGTTCATGCTGACCATGGAATGTTTCACGAGTACTTTGTGATTTGCAAATAATCAATTCCACAAAATTCATAGCTGTATAAGTTCTATTTCATGGACAAAATTTTTTTGTGCATGCCAAGGAAACAACTCCTGCGTAAGCAATGTCTTTAACAGTGTGTTGATGTTGCTATCCCTTTGTTAAAACCTGTTCAACGTTTCACTTCTCCTGGGTGCAATCTCACCAGTTTAGGACGGAAAGTTCATTCAATAACACATACATGGTTGTGAGATGCACACCTCTGTACTCGGTTTCTCATTATATTCCTAATTTGACGAACATTTCAACCTGATAGGCGTGCTCGCTTGCTCCGCGCTCTGTCCAAATTGCGCTGCAATATAGTGAGAACACGAGGGGACCACATTTCGATCCCCATCAAGCTGCACAGCCAGTCTCAAAACGAGTCCAATGAATTAAATTCATGATAAACTCTTCACTTATTCCACAATTTTATCCATTAATGTTCAACCACTTTCTCCCTTTATTTTCTTCAATTCATTTTACTCTTTTTTCATCTCCGTTCAATATTGTTCATGTAGACACAGGAGTAATAAATGTTTCCACATGTCACGCTTTATTGAAAATCACCCAATGCATTTCGGGAAAATCCCTTCTTCAGGGGTACCTATGATACAAAAAAAGTTACACCACCATCAATTCAATTATAATACTGTGATACAAAGAACATACTCAGCACACTCATGTTCTACAATACTGTTCAAACTGTGAAACGCTGCTGCATTCAATCCCTACTGTGTGTCTAATCATACTGTCATCAATTTAAGCATTAACCTATATTTAGTACCCCAACTAACCAACCACCTCGCGTTTCTGAAATCCAGGCATCTATCAAGTCTAACTGGTTCGAAACCCATTATTCACCCCTCCAGTCTAACATTAATCTTGGTTATCAACATCCTCTGTGGACGGAAAGTTCATTCAATACCACATACATGGTTGTGAGATGCACACCTGGGGGGAGTTTGTAACGGTTAAGCAGCTTTTGGTGACAAGATGTGCGGGAGCGTTTCGCGGGTCTTTCCCGCGAGATGGAAAGTAACAGAGTGAAATACGAGTGGAGATTTTAAAAGTGTCTTATTTAGAGACATATTAGCACATGTCACAGTAAGCGTGTTACAGAGGATGTTGATAACCAAGATTAATGTAAGACTGGAGGGGTGAATAATGGGTTTCGAACCAGTTAGAATTGATAGATGCCTGGATTTCAGAAACGTGAGGTGGTTGGTTAGTTGGGGTACTAAATATAGGTTAATGCTTAAATTGATGACAGTATGAATAGACACACAGTAGGGATTGAATGCAGCAGCGTTTCACAGTTTGAACAGTGTTGTAGAACATGAGTGTGCTGAGTATGTTCTTTGTATCACAGTATTATAATTGAATTGATGGTGGTGTAACTTTATTTGTATCATAGATACCCCTGAAGAAGGGATTTTCCTGAAATGCATTGGGTGATTTTCAATAAAGCGTGACATGTGGAAACATTTATTACTCCTGTGTCTACATGAACAATATTGAACGGAGATGAAAAAAGAGTAAAATGAATTGAAGAAAATAAAGGGAGAAAGTGGTTGAACATTAATGGATAAAATTGTGGAATAAGTGAAGAGTTTATCATGAATTTAATTAATTGGACTCGTTTTGAGACTGGCTGTGCAGCTTGATGGGGATCGAAATGTGGTCCCCTCGTGTTCTCATTTCCATCTGAGGGAGCCACAAGCCTCTACATTTGAAGGTTACCCCTAGATAGCTAAAGTTGCCCGTGTGTTTTAAAGGGCTAGTATGTAACTTGAAGGTTGATCTCAAATTACTTTTATATCCACAGGGCATTACAAAAGACTTGGCTGTATTAATCCTCATAAGTAGCCCCACAATGAAGGAACAGAAGGCTTCAAGGAGTCGCTACAATGCTCTATGCCAATGTACTCCACTATGCACCACTGCACTCTTTGGGACTGTGCTCTATAGCACTCCATTCTAGGCCACTCCACTCTACTCTGCATCACTCCACTCTATGCCAGTGCACTCTACGCCACTACTTTATGCCACTCCACTCTACCCTGCACCACTCCACTCTACCCCACTTCACTCTACTCTTTAACAACCTACTCTACACCACTGCACTCTATGCCACTCTACTGTTTGCTCTGCCACTCTACTCCACTGCTCTACGCCACTGCGCTCCACGCGACTGTACTCTGCACTCTACCCTATGTACTCTACACCACTTTACTCAAAACCAATGCACTCTATGCCAACTACTCTGCACCACTGCACTCTACGCCATTCTATACCATTGTGCTCTATCTCACTGCACTGTACGCCACTGTATTTTACTCTGCACAACTGTACTGTATGCCACCGCTCTCTACAACACTCTACTCTGCCACTGCAGTCTACGCCAATTCACTCAACACCAATGTACTCTACACCACTGCATTTTAAGATACTCTGCAAAACTGCACTCTCTGCCACTGAACTCTATGCAATTACACGCTACGCAACTCTACACCATTGCACTCATCGACAATGCACTCTGTCCCACTCTATTGTACTCTGCACCACTGTACTGTATGCCACTGCTTTCTATAGCACTCTACTCTGCAACACTCTACTCTGTGCCACTCTACCCTGCACCACTCCACTGTATGCCACTTCAGTCTACTCTGAAACCATCTACTCTACGCCACTGCACTCTATGCCACTTTACTATATGTTGCGCCACTATGCACCACTCTACAGTACAGTTTATGATTAGCATTGTATTAATACCTGTCCCAATAGTGTTCAAGAGAGGTAAGAGGTAGCATAGTTGTAAAAAATCGAACAGTGGTTCTAAACTGTATTAGTTCCGGCTACTCTGATAAACTGACCCAAGTTGTGTGCTGCATAGGGTGCTTCTGTCTTGTGGATTGTTGCCTGCCTTGTTATGTTGGCCTGGGCCTGGCTGCCATGCTGCTTTTCTTTGCGCACGTTGCACTGGGCCAGGGCTCCCTCGCCCTTTGCTCTTGCCAAGTTCTTTTGCGCTGTCTGCATTTTCTGTCTTTCACCTTTTCTCTTGTTCGATTTGGGCTCAGACTGCACAACATGTACAAGGTCGCATAACAATGTATTTCGGTTCTTCCTGATATGGCCAGTCTCGCGCACCCAGACATAACATTAGGCGCAACTGCCATGAAACTTTGTGTGCCTTTAATACTGCAGTGTACTGGCGCTTAACACACTTGGAGGAATCCTTTCCAGTGAGAAGAGCTGTGATTGTCTGCTGATGTAGTTCTGCATCTAGAGACCGAGGTATGAGGGTTCGCTAGTCAAAGCCCAGAGGTCTTCTATTTTTATAATAAACTATCTTACTGCAAGGGGAGGGTGGTAATGTTATTTATACATTTATCCACTGAGTTATGAGATGCTTTCCCCGTTTGTATTCTATGGAATTGTAACCATGCTGCTTATATTATTCATATGCATTATGCTATTAGTACTGACACGTGTACTGTACCTTAGAGCACGTAAGTTGAAATAAACATTTTAATCTACCCAGTGTCTCTTCATACGCACCTTGTGGACAAGTACGAGTGAGTGACGAAAGAGTGTTCTTGTTTCTGCGAGTCCTGAGATAGGGATACCGTGTTCTGGGTTGTCCAATCATTGGTGCTTTGGTACTAATGGGATGCTAAGCTAGTTGGGTTGGGGTTTTGGGTGCTACGGTATATGGTAGGCAAACCACTGTATTCCGGGGTCCTATTATCCTGTGCATAGCTCTGTGTATGTGCAGAAACCTTATGACATGGCGCGGCCAACGTGGGGCTGCTTATCTGCGAGACGCTTGAGTAGTACTTGTGCTTGTCCACAAAACCCTCACGTACGCTTCCGGAGGCGTAAGTGACGGTGATACCTCCTATATTGAATGTTTTATAGGTTCTTTCAAGCTTGAAGTTATTAAAAAAGGTTAATTAGCAGACCCATTTTGTGCTCCCTGTTAGGTTGTCGAATACAATTGTTTAGTTATGGCTGGTGTGGCAATAGCTGCACATAGCCGAGGACCACTCCGAGAACACTTAGGTGTGTATGGAGTGCCCGATAATGGGGTCGAGTTGGTCTTTGTGGTTCAAGCCGATCCGGCTTATCACTTTGAAGTGTTTTACACTTGGATCACTTTTGAGGCGGTGGATGCAGGTGATAAACTGTTTCATGAATATAAACCCACCGCTATTCCTGCTGCCTATCGACCCTATACTAATCTTGAAGTGCCTCTCACGGCTTGGCAGCACCGTGTTTGGTTTAATGGCGCCCTCCCACAACCAACTACCGCAGTTCGTTTAGGCCCCTTATCCATTCAGGGGGCCACTTGGCCTGTATTGGCCGGGTATACCCCGCATCCAAATTATCTGGCATTACCGATTGCGGAACTGCGCACTATGCATACCGAACTGGTGCGAGTGCATCGAGCCTTAGTGACATACGTTACAGGTAGCCTCCATGGAGCTGCTCCTGTAGTCGCTGGCCAACCAGCTATTGCAGCTGGAGTGACCATAAGTCCTGTCATGGTAAATTCTGTGATGGGCAAACGTCCACAAAATAAGGACGATTATCCTTACTGGCTTGCAGAAAAGTTCGATCAGATAGAAGCAGTGTTTCCACATACATCCCCAGTGGACAAACACCGCATCCTTACGATAAGTTTGCCAAAAGACTTAATCCCCGATTTGACATCATGTGAAAACTGGGGTAAGGTATTCGCAGCAGTTTATTCAAAATGTTTTGGTACTCCTTCCATGACGGTTCTACCCTCTGTAATTAAAAAAGTACAGGACGAACATGGCCCTGAAGCGGCTGTGGAATTAGGGATGAGACTAGTGGGAGTGTTTGATGTAGTAGCTGAACTGATCCTTGGAAATGTCAAGGGCGATGCAATGAACTTTCAAGTAGCGAATGCTTTGGCTTTGGTCCCAGAGTTGGACAGGCCCCGCGAATTACCGAAAATTATTGCCCGGGCTTATAAAACAATTGGAAGAAATAGCCTAGGCAACAAGCCTTTTGTAAAAATGCAAACTCAATCGCAACCACAAGTTACACAAACAAAAAGTACATCTGAGAAAGATGATAGACCAGTCTTCACTAAAAAGAGTTGGAGACAGAAAAAACAGGGTAAGCAACAAAAGAAGCCGGGGTCGAGAGGCGCTTCCCCAGTTTCAGTTTCTTCTGAACGTACTTATGATTTACGTGATAGGTCGAGAATTAAATCACCAGAAAGGTTTCAGAGCTCTGATACGCGTTCTCCTCGTTCTTCACAGGCCCAGACGTCGTCACAGGCTGGTGGAGGAGGACGGCAAGATAGAGGAAGGGGCCGAGAGGCTCCCCAGGAGCGAGACCAACCTCGACAACAAGTCAGAGGGAAAGCAGAAGACTTTCACCTTTCTCGACCGCAATTTCAGAAGAAAAAAGTTGCTGCTGTAACAGCGAAATATGCCACAGACCGTGAGAACGAGACTCCTGAATTGGACGTGGGCAGTGACCCTCCTAGACAGCGCCGCGGAAGTTACCATAGTGCGGGAGGCGCTACGTCCTCATATGGAGGCGACAGCAACTGAAACATTCGTTACTGTAGAGACAGCTGACACCAGAGTGGCACCCCCTGACAGACTTTTCAACATAGTCATCCAAATCGAAGGTGATATACCGCGTGAAATAAAAGGGATTTTTTGGGAAAATCTAACCTCTTCATATGACATTTTGTTAGCAGAGGTGGATTGGCCACCCCCATTCGTTCTCGCTGCACATAAAGGAGAGGAGGTAATCCTTCCAAGCTTTTCACGGCATGTCCCAAAAGACAAAGCTGAAGCACTTGCAGCTGAGTGGGCTGTGTACCTTGCACCAGCGTTATACCGCAACCACGTGGGATGGGATGTAGAATCACCTCCCCATGCAATACCTTTGCGGTCACTACCGCAACCACAACCCCAATATCCCATCAAACGGCAGGCAAAAGGCCCCGTCTCCGAAATTCTGACACAGTTGGAATATCAGGGAGTAATTGAACCATGCGTATCACCTATGAACAATCCCCTATTCGTGGTTTCTAAACCCGATGGATCGTACCGCTTAGTTTTGGATTACCGGCATTTAAACTCTCATTGTCGGAACTTTGCGGTGCAGAATACACACAGTTCTGCGCTTGTAGACAGTCTTGTGCGTAAAAAATACAAAACGACACTTGACCTTTCAAACGGTTTCTACACGCACAACCTAGCCCCGGAGAGTGGTCAATGGACCGCATTCACATCCGGTGGTAAATTATTCCAGTTCCGGCGTTTACCCATGGGCTACAAAAATAGTCCGGGTGTATTCGCCGCCCGTGTTGTCTCTTTGCTAGACAGCATAGACCAAGATGCATGTTCGTACGTTGATGACATTTATCTGACGGACGACGAATTATTTCCGCATCTGTCCCGTGTGGACCGCATTATTCTTGAATTTGCGGAGCAGGGTTACAAATTTAACTTTGCTAAGTCACACATTGCTGAATTTACCGTTCTGTTCTTGGGCTATGAGCTCAATAACGAAGGTAAGGGCTTAGCCCCCATTTCTTGGAAAAGTGTGCACATTTGTGCCCCACAAATACTCTGAAGAAACTTCAGTCTTTGCTGGGTTTCCTGAATTTCGGGCGTACTTACATTCCCGAATATGCCCAGCGTATCAAGCCTTTGTATGCTTTGATACAACCTACTTATTCAAGGTCTTGCTGGCTGCCTGAGCATACCTCAATTCTGCAGTCTTTGCAGACAGACCTTTTGGAGTCTAAATATCTTTTGACTCGTGATAACCACACAAACCTGGTGATTAGAATAATTCCGGGGGTGGTGGGATTCACGTACTTAACCTTTAATGAAGGTGATACAGTACCCATCGCATACAAGTCGCATCTGTACACTTCCGCTGAATTGCGCTTTACATCTGTCGAAAAAGTTCTAACTGCAGTGCAAATGGCGATTCTAAAAGAACGCGCACTGGCACAGGGTAAGCGAATTCTGGTGGTAACACCCTGTCCTGCCCTAGAGGCAGTAACAAAGGCAAGTGTACCGAACTCAAAAGCAATGCATCCCCGTTGGATACAATGGGCTACATCCTTGACGTCATCGGACGTCACCTTTATTTTCGATTCTTCTCTTCAGACTCAGGAGTTCTTACAGTATGAATTCGTTCATCCTCCTCCTCTGTTTTTATTGCCGCCTGAGGATTACAAATGTGTGATCTACACAGATGGTTCGGCGCAACCGGCCACTGGGTCCAAGCACGCTTATTCAGCTGCATGTGCTATTGTTGCGGGTTCCTTTGTAGATGGAACGTTCAAATCCTCTGTAGTGCACACTCGCACACTTGGAGATAGTACCGCACAATTGGCCGAGCTGCATGCATTGCTACTTGCGCTTGAGTTCGCTTCTCAGGATGAGACCACTCTTATTGTATGTGATTCTTTTTACTGTGTACAATCTTACAATGACAATCTGTTTTTCTGGTCGAAAAACGACTACAAGGACGCAAAAGGGAGCACAATTAAGCATAAAATGCTTTGGGTTCGAGTGGCAGAATTGCAACAACGTCTGCCCCTCACACAGGTGGTTCACACCTTAGGCCATCAGCGGGTGGGCGCACACGCTATTGGTAACGATCTGGCAGATGAAGCTGCCCGTTCAGCAGTAGTCACGTGTTCAGTAGCAGCGGTTACCAGGTCCATGTCTAAAATTGACTCTGTTATTCTAGCAGCTATTGCTGCAACCAAGGAAGGTGATAATTACCCTACAGGTTTTCCTTCCAAGTATTCTTACAAGTTAAGTCCCGAACAGGTTCCTTATGTAACAATACCTGACGTTGGAGATCGGCTGATCCCCAACGCGGACCGCAGGAGTGCCTTGATATCAGCTGCACACGAAGGCATGGCTTCTGCTCATGCAGGTGTGTCAGCTACAGTTTCCATCTTGCAGCAGCGTTATTGGTGGCGTGGATTGTATAAAGACACCCGTGCTTTTGTGCTTTCTTGCGACGTTTGTCAACAGATTAAGCCTTCCACGGTAACACGCCCTCCACAGACCCCGCTCTGCATTGCTAACAGACCCTTTGGGTGTGTTTACTTGGATCACTGCGGTCCATTCTCATCAGACACTGCCTATAAATACATCTTAGTTGCAGTGGACTCGTGCACACGGTTCCTCTGGGTCTGGCCACAACGTAGTGCTGACGCTCGAAATGTAATCAGGGATTTGCGTGTCTTTGTGGGAATTTTCGCATGCGGCACCTTCCATTCGGACCAAGGTCCGGCGTTTGCCTCTAGGGCTTACAAGGATGCAATGGCTTCGCTTGGGGTGCGGGTGAAATTTTCGTCTCCGTATAGGCCTGAGGGCAACTCTATCGTTGAACGAATGAACCGTGACTTAAAGCAATCCTTAACAGCTAGAGTTATAGGTACTGGCAGGAACTGGCTGGCCCACTTGTATACCGTTCAGCGTGCACTTAATAATCTCCCTAGAAGACCTCTGGGTGGGCGGACCCCATACGAAATGCTCTTTGGCATAAGAATGTTTGTGCCTGACCTTGAGGGTCCAGACATCGCGGCGCAATCCGCCAAGTTTGATGTAGATAACCATTCTGCTATGTTACAGGACTTACAAGAAGCCCGAGACAAACTTGCAACTACACACTTGCCTTCAGCCACAGACCCTGCGTTGCAGATTCCGGTAGCCGGCTGGCTTCCAAAGGTTGGAGAACTGGTTCGAGAGAAGGTTGAAAACAAAAAAGAATTCGGCCCCTCTTTTCGTGCACCGGTTCCAGTTCTGGGCTTGAAGGGAACACGTACAGTCATTCTACCACCGCTTCCTGGTCGCAAAGAGAACAGATACATCTCAGTGGAAAATGTCAAGCTACAGCGCCTGGCCGATCCTGAATAGTGTGACACCAGCGGTCTCTTGTCCTGCCATTTATCGGACATATGTTCGTGGACCATCTGCACGAACGGTCACTGATGCTGTAATTGAGATGGTTGATTTGCCTGAATCCTCTCCTTTGCCTGAAACTATAATTGATCCCCAACTCTCCACCAACATCGACGAGGACGAGTATACCTATCCTGCATCTGAATCGGTGGCACATCAACCGACAACGCCACTTGGCCCGACTCGTTATTCCTTTGATTCGGATTCCACCTCTTCAAAAGTCCCATCCAAGTTCAGGATTTTTGTATCCTGGTTTAGAGACAATTTTTTGATTCCACCCTGGACATACATCTGGTTGGTACTTTTCTTGATTTTTTTGTTCATGTCCATTGGCTTTGTCACAGTGTTTTTTCTACTAATCAATGGTCACTATTTACCTGAACGCTCTGCTGTAGACTATGTTTCTGGAACTTTGGCTCCTCATTCCTCGTCTCACATCATGAAGCGTGACCACACATTTGTGAACATTTCAGCTTTTCCAGTTGCTGATGGCATCGTATGGGATGCAGTGAACTATCAAATCCATGGTCCGACAGAAATTATTAATGTACCTAATGTCCTTCGGGTTTCTATGGGTGATGTAGTAAAAAATAATATTCATTCTGATGATTGGGATGTGCATGCCGTTGAAGCATTGTTTGCCGATTTAAAATATTATGCATCTTTTAATGCTGAAGATTTATATATGAACTCTGCGAATTATGCCGATTTGTATTGTTACCAACATTGGGGTAATCATTTTCTCCATAAGCCAAGTGCCCTGCGTAGTTCTGTTAACTACACCCAATGGGAACATTGTCCAAACCCCTTGCCAGGTAGCTCACAAACTCTTCGAAATAAGTTTACCTATTTTACTGATTTTAATCGGTCAAACCCTGCATCCTATTATTTTAGACTTAATACCACTTCAACTCAGAAAATTATGTTAACACACACCAAATTGCTTTATTCGGGTTCCTTTTTAAGTGCCCTAGCTGTGGGTGGTTATGAGTACTGGGAGGATACAGTAGATTTGAAATCTATTTGGGGCTCCAAGCCATGGCAGGTGCAAGGAACCGAGGCATTGCATCGTGCTTGCCTCATCCCTACCCAAATTATGTTCCTAAATGATTCCATCTATCAGACTACGTGTTGGGGCTTAGCTACCACTAAACAATTAAACTCGCCCTCAATTCCATCCCTGTCGAGTTTTCCCAATGATAGCTCACGTTTTAACCTGTCCCTGACGACCCTACAGGCACTGTTACAGAATAATTCATTTAATGTTTCCGAAATCGATCAGTCACCCTGGTTGGTATGGCCAATATCATCTAATGCATGTCAAATGCGTTTTCACGACTCAGGTACTGGCTACACACAAGATAGGCCTGATCCGAGATTTACTGCTTCCCGTACAGTCACTACATATTCTGTTGGTAAATTATGCAAACAATGGCTGCAACATTCGTCCCTTGATTCTGTTAAACAACATTTGAGCCTCCTTTCAGGCAATATTGATCTGTCCGACTTTGTTTTGGGACCTCGTGGTCCCCGACCTAAGAGATTCATTTATGAAACGTACAATGAACTCTGGAAGCTGTCACAAATTGAAGCTGCTTCCCGTCTTCGGGAAATAGATCAAGCAAATTTGGAAAAGGTGCTTGCTGTTGTTGACAATAGTATTAATACCCTGTCTTCTCGCATTTACACTTTAGAGAATATTGTGTCCTCTGTTGTTGATATTGTACAAGATGATGTTTCTGTGTTATATCATGGTCAGAATCAATTGCGCTCAGTTATGCAGTTTGCATGGACTTTACAAACGCTCAAGTTAGGTAAAGTTCCTTGGCATTTTTTGAACACCTCTGCCTTGTTTCTACCTTTTAATTTAACTGACAAACAGCAATTTATGTCCATGAAAGATGCAACTTACACTCTATTACATATCGAAAAGATGGATCCTTTACCGTTCTCTGTTGCAGAACTCGATTCTGCTGTGTGGCTAGTTCATGGGGTTATCGCTTTACCTTTTTCCTTGTTTGAATTTGACTCGTGCATGAAACATTATCCTGTGGGCCGTTACCAGCCCTTGGGCAGTGCTTTCCTGCATGAACTTTGGTCCTTGCCTTTCATGTATAAATGCCTTCGGGACGGCAAGGAAGTCTTTCTCACGGGGGAGTCCTGCGACTCGACTATGGGTCATTCGCTTATTTGTAAACACATTAAATTGCATGGCTCATGTAGCGTTTCCGCTCCTAATCTTGCTTGTGTGCTGAAAGGTATTCCTGCTCCTGTTATTTCTCCTACTTTCACTCTCCTTTCCAATGGTAGTTATTTACTTTTAAATAACGAAAACTGTTGTGGCCTGCAGGCTGGCATTCCTTACATTGTAACAGTTTCGCACAGGGTTGTCTGCTGCAAAAATGTGCTTTTTCCTCCCCCTCATGGCAAGGTTGATATCTCTATTTGGCCTTCCATCCCTACCATGGAGGCAGATTTCAATAGACTGAGCAGAATAAAGGCACTATTATTGAACGAGGAAGTTATGCTCACGTCCGCCCGGGAGACATTCATTCTCCAGGTGGCGAGTACCCACAGTGAAATACAGGCCCTTTTGAACACTAATCTCCCCCAACATTTTGGGGAGTTAATTCATCGTATTTTTAACGCATCTAACACTGAGGGTCTGGTACACTTTTTAAGGTCGTGGGGTCTGGTTTGGTGTCCTCCTTCCAAACTATTTTTGGTGTCATCCCGGCATTCATTCATTCTATTTTTTCCAGCGTCTTTGGCGGTTTCCCGTTGATCCTCGCTTTGGCGGCTGGTGTCCTGCTATTAATTTGTTTTCTGCGCAATGGCTGCTCCCCGATGGGACCTGCTCAATCCAGAACGCCTCCAGCTGCTCCGTGAACGCCTTTTGGCTGGTTTTGGTGTCTTGCCATTGGCGACGCTGAGTGTATCATATACTCTTTCTTTTCGCTTTGCGTATTTCACTTGCGTGCAACCTGTAATGACTTGCATCCGCTGTCCTTTCACCTGGACCTTGGATTATTGCCTCTCCAATTCGTCATTGTCTGTTCCGGATTTTGTTCAGTTGATGGGTCCCTTAGAGGCCCATGAGCAGGACTGTTCCGTTGCCGGCTGTATGGCGCGTGCGGCTGCACTGGGGATTTTGGCGCAATGGGATATCTGGGCGGCTGCCCAGGATCTCCTACAACGAAGCTGTTTCGATTATCACGCAAGCTGTCCCGCATTGCTTTTGGATGCTCCCTCTGCTGAGGAGCATTCCTGCTCTTTTGATCTCATGGATTGGATGGCATCTATGTTTTTTGACGATTCCAATGATGCCCTCTTGGAGGGTATGGCTTTTTTCTGCACTTACACCTTCATGGACTGACCTGTCCTTCGCCGTTTGGGCGCTCCCCGTGCTCTACTGGATGTGTTTTTCTCTGTTGGAACTCTGTCCTGGTCGCCGGACTGACCAGGGGAGGGGGTCTTGTGGATTGTTGCCTGCCTTGTTATGTTGGCCTGGGCCTGGCTGCCATGCTGCTTTTCTTTGCGCACGTTGCACTGGGCCAGGGCTCCCTCGCCCTTTGCTCTTGCCAAGTTCTTTTGCGCTGTCTGCATTTTCTGTCTTTCACCTTTTCTCTTGTTCGATTTGGGCTCAGACTGCACAACATGTACAAGGTCGCATAACAATGTATTTCGGTTCTTCCTGATATGGCCAGTCTCGCGCACCCAGACATAACATTAGGCGCAACTGCCATGAAACTTTGTGTGCCTTTAATACTGCAGTGTACTGGCGCTTAACACACTTGGAGGAATCCTTTCCAGTGAGAAGAGCTGTGATTGTCTGCTGATGTAGTTCTGCATCTAGAGACCGAGGTATGAGGGTTCGCTAGTCAAAGCCCAGAGGTCTTCTATTTTTATAATAAACTATCTTACTGCAAGGGGAGGGTGGTAATGTTATTTATACATTTATCCACTGAGTTATGAGATGCTTTCCCCGTTTGTATTCTATGGAATTGTAACCATGCTGCTTATATTATTCATATGCATTATGCTATTAGTACTGACACGTGTACTGTACCTTAGAGCACGTAAGTTGAAATAAACATTTTAATCTACCCAGTGTCTCTTCATACGCACCTTGTGGACAAGTACGAGTGAGTGACGAAAGAGTGTTCTTGTTTCTGCGAGTCCTGAGATAGGGATACCGTGTTCTGGGTTGTCCAATCATTGGTGCTTTGGTACTAATGGGATGCTAAGCTAGTTGGGTTGGGGTTTTGGGTGCTACGGTATATGGTAGGCAAACCACTGTATTCCGGGGTCCTATTATCCTGTGCATAGCTCTGTGTATGTGCAGAAACCTTATGACACTTCCAGGGAGCTAGAGAACTATTCCCGCTTGCACACACTATAGACAATGTAGATTTAAGTCCAGAGAGAGAAATGTTCATCAAGAAAGCGCTCTTTGTTTATTCTTCAAAATATATTTTTAAAATTCACCCACTGTATAAACAAATATAGAGCGTACAATTGAACTATAGAACAGAGTGCAGCCGAGACGTGTTTAGAATATCCAGGACTTTTTCAAGGCTCACTCTAATATGTTGATTAGCAACTAAGGGGCCGATTCCGATTCCGGCCGGAAATCTCGCCGACCGAGCCGGACCTGGAGAGAATTCCGACCGAATCGGACCCTAGCAGTCCGACCGAACGAGTACGATGCGCACGCATGCTATCGGACTCGAGTCGGTCGGACTCCCATTGAAGTCAATGGGAGCCTGTCGTACAACGCGTACGCGGGCTCCCATTGACTCAATGGGTGCGAGGCGGACAAGGGCGCCCCCTACAGCGTGTACGCGTCCATGCGCATCGCGGCGTACATGCACAGGTAGGGGGAACCCATGGGTCCCCCCTGTGTGCGACTCGCGCGCATACGCGTACAGGGGGGTCCGACGCGGACCCCCAAAGTCCGGCTCCGACAGCCTTTTCGAGCCGGACAGCGCGAGTCGATCGGACTGCTCGCGGCGCGCATCGTACTTACCCGGCCGGGAAACGTCTCCATAGCGCGGTGCGAGTCGTGTCCCTGCGAGTCGGTCGGAGCGTGTTGAAGCCGCGTTCGAGTCGGTCGGCGATTTCGCGGGTGCTTTCATCGTACTCGCTCGGCCGGACCCGCGTACGATTCGGTCGGGAAACAGGGCTCCGAATCGGATCCGGTGAATCCGAATCCGATTCGGAGCACTACCGGCCGAGATCGGAATCGGCCCCTAAGTGTGGCAGCCAAAAGAAATATCAGAGTTATAACCTTTCTGAAAAGAAATTTTAAAACCAAGTGTCTTTTCATCTTGCATGAAAAGGAAGTATCCATCATTTTGTATTTTCGCAGAATGAACTAGTTCTAGTATTTAAGAGTAGATCCAACATAGTTATATAATACAGATTGTGGTTGAACATTGATGATTTGCTAGATTGACTCAGTAAATGGTCCCTATTCATTTCAGTAGTATTTGAGCATAAAGAGCAAGTGTACCGGACATCAACAGTTGATGTCCAGTAAAATTGCTCTTCATGCACTTATTAGTTACTAAAGTCACAAGTTTCTACAGCATAATTCTACTTTCATACTCACACATTATCTTACTAAGGGTTAAATGTCTGTCACACATTTTGTGTAGCGAATGACTGTCAGGAACTGAAAGCTAGAAAGGTCAAACTTCCCCTGGAAATATGTATGCCTTATCGCATTTTTATTTGTAGCTTGGAGGATTCGAGGTGCTGCAACTACATGCGATTTTAAGTATAAAGATTGTTAGATAGTTCCTTTTTAAAAATACATTTATACTCGATTAAGTGTTTGATATATTCATATTTATTCTATGCATTTGTTTTATGCCATGTTTCTTATTACGAAATATACAATATACTGAAAATATAAAGTCAATTTTTAAACCAGATCAGAGTTCTAAAATGATAGCGGGGCACTTGGGGAGTAAGTGGAAGAAAGGGTTTGAAAATGCTTCCACTCGCTGTCACTACTTATGTTACACAAGAGATGATGGTTGAAAATAATATTTTTCTTTTCTCACTCATTGTCATCTTTAGCGCAAGCAGAGCAAAGCTTGATAGATGCACAGACCAAAGACAGATTGACATTTCAGTCATCTGCACAATTGTTGTTAGGCGCAGAAGAAGACTTTCTACCTAGGTGCACCTTTTGTACCAGTGTGATCTGCAACAGAAGTGTAAGATCTACCGCCATCTTCTTCCTCCACAGTATGGTTTGGTTTGTCGAAACCAGCCTGATCACCTGCACCTTGTGTACGTTCCTTACACCGGTTCACAAATGCTGATTCAGATTGCGGGGCGAATACACTCCCAGAGCTGTGATCGCATCTGTCATGGCATAGGTATGCTTAAAAGGTATTTGAACATTTTACCATGCTTTAATGCATTACCGCATGTATAGTAAGCAGCACATTCCATTAGTCAAATTTCAACATTTGCATACAGCACGAAATGCAACAATCAATATCTAGGAGACATTTAGTCCTCCTATTCCTATTGTGTGAGATTAGTAACACCTGCTGCAGCCACAAGAGTGTTGCATCTATCTTCGTCAACGCGCACGTTTAAGCAGCTACTTGTCCTATGGGCTTTGTTCTAGTGCGCACAGAATCCAACACAAAACCTCCACAATGTGCCTGCAGCCTGCTCAGTGCTCTGACTAGCCAGCAAGGAATTTAACAAGTTCAGACTTTTTATAACACTCTGTGGTGGCTGGCACAGATCGGGGGTGGCACAGCGGAGGTCGGGGGGAGGGGGTAAAGAAGAAAAAAAAAAACTTACATCCTAGCCGCGTCTCTCCACCGTTGTCTCTCCTGACACAGAAACAGGGCACCCAGGCTCCCCTAAGCCAATAACAACGCTGCAATGCAGCGTTGTTATTGGTCCGAGCGCCGTTGTTCGGCGCTCAGGCAGGCACCTGGAGCCTGGGCATGCTCTCCTCCCAGGCTGTAATGCAGCCTGGGTGGAGAACATGCAAAGTGCGCATGACTATTTGGCTGGCCCAGGTCGGCCGGCCAAACATTCATACGCACTTACATAGTGCTCACCACTCCTCCCCCTGAGTAGACCAACCCCGCCCCACAAAGCTGCAGCAGCAGGAAAAAATAAAATGACAATAACAACAAGTTATTATCATTTTATTTTTCCTTTATTCACACTGCTGAAAAGCAGTGAGGCGACGCTCACTCGCCTTTGCGGAGGAGCCGCCACTGACAACACTAACCTGGTGTTTAAGTGACAACACTTTTCATTCTGCACACATGCAGATTTTAGGCAAGAAACACATTTGGAAATACTGATCACATTTCACTTTAAAAACATTCAACAACTAAAGTGTTAGAACAGCTTTCTGTAACTTGATTAGAAATGTAACACTGAAGCAAATAATCTTGCATTTTTTTGATGGGTACTGGAAACAGGACAACAGAAGTTCAACACTTTAGTAAACCTTATTATGGAAAGAAATAATTCAAGTTATTCATAAAAAATACATGCTACAAAATATAATCGTGATAGAAAGTGAAAATATATACATGAAAATATTAAAGTGAAGCAATGTTTTAAATTTTGTGAAGTAAAAATTAGTTTTGTTAAACTTTAAGAAAACACTTTTGGCAACTTGCACTTTTATAAAACACAATCCAACCAATTTCTGAACAGTGGTGCAGATCGTGAGGCAGATTGCGCCATGGCAACACGAGATGTTTGAAACCAATCTCCTTTTATTTACCCTAACCTTTTCAAGGAGAATCTTTAATATTTTCCAGAATGTTTGGTTCCTATTTCATTGCTGAACAGCAAGGCATCAGTCATACCATCTTATGAAATAAAAAACGAACTAACTTTGGTTTAGATTTAATTTCGACATCGTACAATGGGTAATGCTGGAGAAGGTGCACGTAGAAGAGGCAAATAAAAGAGCATAACAGTGCAGACTCTGGACATTTGTTATCTGAGCCCCAGAACAACAAAATACCGAAGCATGCATGCAAGAGGTAGCTCGTTACTCTGGACCTTCCAAGACTTGGGTATGTCAGTTTTGCAAACCTTTGGATGGAGCAGATTGTAGGCATTCAGAAGGCATAATCTGTTGAAAATATGGTGATGTACCTACACTGTACAACATCATCGTCAGTACAATCTAGCTACAACCACAATGATAAGGCATCTATTGACATTCCACTATGCCAGCAGTCTTCGCCAAGTATGCCTGCAGCTTACTCCAGGTTGTAGACAACAACATAAAGACAATAGTGAAGTAGTTTACTAATTTGAACAGCATCATGTAATGGATGAAACCCAGAGTGTAGAACTTTTGCACTTGGGTGAATCTACTTCACAGACAACTTTAGTATCACTATTCTCAGAGGAGCTTGTTTTACTACAATGCAAGTTGAAAACTAGTGCAAGAATTATTGGCACTTAAGTGCTGTATGTCGTTATTGATGTGGCAGCTACCTTAACTGTGGTGGACATAGCAGTCAAGAATGGCATTTTTGACAAAAATAGACCTCGCGTGGTGTATGCTCCATCTTAGTTAAAATCAGTATTGAAGAGCCATTTTTGACATTGTGCAACGCATGAAGAAAAGAACGTGTGGGGATACATGGCACGTAAAAAGACAAAATCTTCCTGCATCCCCTTTCATACCACAAAATCGAAAGCACTATAAATGAACTCCTGGACAATCCAAATCTGTTGAGAAGTGATATACAAGAGCACACTAATCTGCGAAGTATACCTACAAATCTCCTATGATACAGACCTAAGGAGAGCTGTAGTAAGCCATCCTCACAGTTCGACCAAGAAATTGAAATGATTTAATAGACATGCCCAAACAAAAAAATTACATTAAGCACTCATTAGTTTAAAGGTAATATGCCACTGATAAAATATATCAAATTAGTGAACCTGTGACTTATTTAGAAAGTAATGTTTTTTCTGTTGGATTATTATCATGATTTCTTAACAAAGAGTAAAACGAAAATGTCTTAAACAAAAACCATCATTCAGAGCCCTCTTTTAACAAGGCTTTTGAATATCATTAAAAAAATAATTCATGCCTTGGTACACCATTCACAGACTTACAAAACAAAAATACATTCTGTAAAATACCACATTTCTGGCTTTCTGAAGTAATCAATAGGGTGGGTGTTAAGTTTATCTTAGCATGGTATGCATGGCTGAATAGGTGAGTTAGTACCTTAATGTGGGACGAGAATTTTCTTAAAAGTAACTTTAAGTCTTTCAACTTTAATGTATTAGTTTTACAAGCAGATATGAAAATTAATATGGCTTTCTTGAAAGCTGTTGTTTCGACTAGAGAAATGCAGATCAAGAAGTTGTCTTTTCTCCTTCCATAGTGCATCATTCATTAGATAAAATGTCCTTTTTTTACAATGCTGATGTTTCTGACAATGGAGCTATTATAGGGACAAACCAGGTATTGAATGGATGAATCTTTTCTGTTTTTTTGCATGGGTGAAGGTTATACTTTGTTATTAAGACCCAGGGGAGTTGTTACAGCAATAAATAATTCACAGAGTAATTTAACGCAGGTGTCTATTGCATCAATAAATTGTGTTTTCAGCCCCTCTTTGCACATTATTTAACAATGGTTAGTACATCAAACTATAATCAGTACAACAACAAACATTGCACACAAAGAAACAAATTAGAGTAAAGTAATATAGTCCACATTTATGGAGACAATATTCATTGGATGTAATTCCTTGCGACATGCCATACATATTATTTCAGATCCTGTCTTTCCATTTGGCATCTCCTACTCAAGATGTCAGTCTACCTCTGCAAGAAATTCTATTACACTAGTGCAATGCTTCACAGCGAATGTACCCATGAGGAGAGGAGTATTTTCAAAATCTTAGCAGATGAGCCCTAATTCTAGATGAGGTGTTTTAGGATCTCTTAGCGTTTATCTTCCATTGTTTGCTGGGTCCTCTCCTGGAAGTCACTGTGTTGCCTGATCCATAGCTGCAACAGGAGTATCAATTTCAGGTGTCCTTTCTCTATTTTTACTATATGTCTCCGTTCTGTGACCTACCAAAATGGCTGCCGTTCCAATCATGAAAGAAAAAAAAACTGTGTTTCTAAACATTTCATAATCTAGTTTCTGTCAGTTAAAGATACATTTGAAAACATGTTTTGTTTTAAATTATCATTCACCACCCAAAAACGTATAAATACAGCCGCCCACTATTTTGTGCTCAGTGGAACGATGACTTCCCTGGTGTCCACACGCATCAAAGCAAGGAGGAAAAGAAAGAGACAGTTTGTTTTTCAACACTGCCACCTATGGATCAAGTACCTAAAACAGTTACAAAAAACATGCATACAGATGAAGTAGTAAAACCCCTAAGCATTTGTAATTAATATTTTTTTTAAAAATCCACAGACTTTTGACAAACTATCTGCAGTCTTCAAAATAGCAGTATTCATTGAACACTTACAAAAGTAAGTCTATGTTATAAAAATCGATTATCATTATAAAATACTATTTATTTAATATTTTTGAAAAATTTGGATGAACTAAATTACTGAGGTGATATTCAAAATTACTAATAGTACTTTGCCAGGGGCTGTCATTTAGAAAGTTACTGCTTATGGTTTAACTCTGGGAAGATGCTGGATAGTGGAGGGGAGCAAACTTACTAATCTAATTCCAACAGGTGTTTTCCTCAGAGAAGTTGCTGGATAGTGGTGGGGGCCAAATTACTATTCGTACTCCGTCAGGTGTTTGCCTCAGGAAAAGTGCTGGATGGTGGTGGGGGCGGGCAAAATTACTATTCCAACTCTGACAGGTGTTTGCCTCAGGAAAGGTGCTGGATGGTGGTGGGGGGGGCAAAATTTCTGTTCCAACTCAACAGGTGTTTAATTCAGAAAATTAATAGTACTCCTATGGGTGCTGTCCTCAAAGAATGTGTACAACTGTACTTAAATATAAAAAAGAACGTATGAACAATAAATAATACTCACATTACCCTTTTTTTTACAGAACTTTGAATTTCTACCATAAAAATAAAAGGTCCAATATAACAGCAGATCCGAAATCAAACATTCTAAAGTCTTTAAGAATCTTGAAAGAACTCAACAGGTAAAAATTATATTATAAACTTTTTAATTCCATAAAGTATCAAAATCTGCAGCAATATATGAAGGGAAATGTGAAATTGCTCCTATTGAAATATGCCTAAACAAAATAAAAGCATATATCTCAGTAAATGAAGTGAGTAAAAACTAACCATAGCAAAGACAATGGGGGTCATTCTGATGGCGGTCGGACTGCATCTGACGGCTCATCAGATGCGGTCTGACCGCCATCTGCTGCTGCGGTCTGACTGACGCATTTGGAGGCAGCAGACAGAGCGACAGTCCGACACTTTCCGATGGACTCAAGGAGCCCGTCGGACTATTGGAGGGTCAGTAATCCCTACCGTGGGGACGGTGCCTTCTCAGGCACTGCCGTAGGGATTACAATGTTCCTTTCTGCCTGCCCTTTCATGGTAGTTCAGCTGCCATGAAATGGCATGCAGAAAGTGACTTTGGGGGCCCCTAGCGGGGCCTCCTTCCCCCGGCCTCTATGGGGCCTACCACAGAGTGCAGGGATGTTTTTAAAGTGTATAATTTATTTTGCAGCATGTGCTGCCGCCTGCAGCACAAGCCGCAATAGAAAATATACACTTTGCGACCGCCGTGAAGGCAGTCGCATTATAATAAGGGCAGGGGGACTGCAGACTCCTTCTCCGGCAGTCCCTTTTCCACTAGGGTGCCGGTCGGGCAGGAGTTTGACCGGCATCGTAATGATGCCCATTATCTCTTTTACAGGTGTAATGCGAACCACACATCCATAAAAAGAAAAAAAATTATACATCCATTTCTCTACAGATCAACTCATAGTACACCACTTGTCTGGAGGAACGCATCCTCAAAAAAATCTAAAAAAAACATTTTATCACCTTCAGGAGTTGCTGTCCACACAACCGGAAAACCCATAAGAGGTAAAATTCAACAAAAACTCAATTATCATCAATAATAACTTTCTTTTCACAGATGTCAAGTTAAAATACATTCAAATGCAAACTTAGCATTGCCTAAGGAAAATAACCTTTGTTATCAATAAGAATTCTAGACTGCCAAATTTGTAATTTCTAAACATTTTCCCTTGCAGGATAATTAAAAAACACATCTATATACCAAATCAGTAACACATTTTTGTTTCATTTTCTATCTGTACAGTTCAACCCATGCACATCACCTGTCTGGAGGAACACATCCTCAAAAAATCAGAAAAAACAATCCATCACCTTCAGAAGTTGCTGTTCACACAACAGAAAAACCCATTTAAGTTAAAGTTAGACAAAAACTCAATTATCACCAGAAATAACTTTCTTTTCAAAGGTGTCAAGTTAAAATACATTTGAATACAAACATAGCAATGCCTATGGAATACAAACGTTGTTATCAAAAAGAATTGGAGAGTGTCAAATAAATAGTTTCTAAACATTTTACTTTGCAGGATAATTATATACCAAATCAGTAACACAGTTTTGTATCTTTTTCTTCTTTGTACATCCAAATAAAGAATGGCATCAAGAAATTAGGCGAGCTATATCAAATCAAGCAGGGGAAACAGACTACTGAGTTACGGTGGCTACTTTTATTGTAAGGAGAGATTAACTAAGCCCAGGAGTCATTGGAGGTGTGTGCAGTATTATGCATCCCATTGCACATGCAGAACGGTTACTCTTGGAGACACTGTTGAAAAAACTACTGAGCATAACTACTCTGCCTCTGCAATGGAAATTGAAGTTTGACAGAATATTGAAGAAATGAAAACCCTTGCATCCACCTCCAATGAACCTTGTGGTTCAGTTTTGAGGGAGGTTTCCCAAAACATACCTATGCATGTAGCAAGTTGTATGCCTACAGCTCCTAATCTACGTCGTATTGTACAGAGACAAAAACAGGCAAGTAACCCACAATGTGTAACACCTCAAACCCACTCAAATATTAACATCCCTGATGAATTAACTGTAACCTTTACTAATGAATCTTTCCTTTTGCATGTTAACAAAATGCTCTAAAACGAATACAAATGTTTAGCCTTTCCCATAACCTTGTTAAACTGGAGAATAATGATATTTGGATGATGGATGGTACCTTTAAGTCCACCCCCATCCCCTCAGCCAAATATACACTATTCATGCCAACATTAATAACACAACTGTTCCTTTAGTATATAGTTTACTGCCTGATTAGCAAGCTTCAACCTACACTGAATTTTTGTCAGTGACAAAATCTACATCTCTAAATAAAAGTCCTAGAAAAGTGATTATTGATTTTGAATTGTCTTTGATGAATACCATTACTAAATTATATCCAGAAACTCAAATTCGGGGATGTGTTTTCCACTTTTCACTGGCATATTGACGAAAAATACAAAAAACATCCTTAGTTGAAGATTACATATCAGACATTGAACTACAATATCAAGTGAAAAAACTAACAGCATTATGCTTCGTACCACCTAACAGTGTCGATGAATACAACACATCAATTACGGAATCTGACTACTTTACACGAAACGATGAGAAATTGGGCCCCTTACTAAATTATTTTGAGGACACATGGATTGGCCATTTAAGCAGGTCATGTCACAGGAGGAAGCCCAGGTTCTCAATTGAATGGTGGAACTGTTACTCGACCTGCTTAGAGGGTGGTGCGAAGACTAATAAGAGTCCTCACGCACAGTTACGGCGTGAGGAGGAATCCCTCATCCGGTGATCTAACATCATCAACAAAAATTTATCATTTTGTGAATCGCTCCATGCAACGTGATTAGTAAACCACCATCATGGGAGCATTGTCTTAAAGAATTCCACGTCAGCACAGATTGTCCTTGACGCAACTGCAGAATACATTTTTGTATCTGGAGTTAATTCTACTAAGTTTAAAAACTATAGCCCTAAGCAGAGATCGCGCTGCACCATCAATAGATGCAGCCTGGTCACCTCTATGATAAAAATAGGAATTCACCGTCGATTCATTGTGGCCTTTTCCTGACGAAGGCACTCTCCAGTGCCGAAACGCGCGTAGAACACAACAGTCAAATGTAATTGTGCCACATTGTTCTTCTATGGACATGAAAACCAGACATCAATCGTTACGATTAATTTTGTCATTAAATTGCTGTTTTTAATTGAGTCCAGATTGTGTGAGACGTATGACTGCAGATATGAATGGAATAGTATGATTGGGTCTTCTTAATGCTGAAATGATTATCAATAAAATATATTTTGAACTTCTTTAAGAAAAATTGTATTTGTTGGTTCTTTCTTCTAATATATTTCTTCATTCATTATCTAAATCGTAATGTGTGTGTATTATTTTTGTTGCCTTAAGTATTTACATTGAGCGAAGACTAATAATGCCATTGAGGGATGGCACAACTCCTTCAACAAATCTATTGGAAAAAGTCACCCAAACTTTTATCATTATTTGGAAACTTTGAAGAAGGAGCAAAGTTGCCAAGAAATGGGAATAGCGCAGCCTTTAACAGATAGTCTAAATCCACGTACATCCCAAAAAAGTAAAGAAATGTCAGAGCGACTATTGGCACAAATGCAATAGTTTACATTGTCAGTGGCTTCAGACTACCTGGAAAATATTGCAAGCATACTACATTTCCAATTCAATCTAACCCCTTCTTCTAACTTACTTGCCTGTTTTTCTTTAAACAATTTAATTGGCATTTTTGAAGTTATTTTTTAAAATTAATAGGAATGTCAGGAAACCTACCTGCAGATAACTTCTTTCTTCAACTTTTGGGGATGTTTCAAATCCTCTTGTCACCAAAAGTCTTATGTACTCCAATAATCCCCAGTGTTTAACCATCAATCCAAAAATTTCCAAAATTCCTGTTAAAAAAATTGAAACACAGAGTGGCGTAAACACCAGTACCAACAACGTATTAGTTGGTAAAATAACTGTGTTGTAATTAAAAAATGCAATCCCAAAACAAAATAAAAAATACCCGAAAAAGCATTTGTTTTTCCAAAAAAAAGACAATACTAATCCTTACTTCCAATCCTTGTCCCAAAGTGAAATACAGTCATCCGAATCCTCCTTGTTCTCCAGGATCTGAAATGAAGAAATCCCAAAAATCTGTGAAAAGTAAAATAATCTTCTCTGCCGTTTTGAAAGGCCTGCACCCGATCCCAGTAATCCTTTTCCTTCTTAAAGACACGTGGCATGTATCACAAAAAAACTCCAACCATTCCTAAAAAAACACGTCGGAAAATATCTTAAAAAATATATATTGCATTTACTTCAAATAAGTTTAAAAAGTATTCTACTGTTTTAAAAAAATACTTTTTAAAATGTATCTTGCAATAAAAGCAATTGTCCTGACATAGGCCTACCAAACCTACCGGCATAGGATGAAAAATGGGTTAAAATATACATAACATCGAGTTTTACACTAACTACCTTAGAACTACCTCCCTCCTCACAAAAACGTTGGCCACCTACAACTCTAAATTTAAAATAATTTAAAGTTTGTACCTGACCGCAGCTCTCCCTTGCATCCGATCTTGTCCATTACACTGCACCGACTGTAGAAACAGACAAACAACCACGTATGTCAAGGTTGAAAGTAAAAATTAAAAAACGACAATTTTTTCCATTGAATACAGTGGGAACGTATGGGGAAAATAAGTTATAAATGCAATAAAAAATATTTGTACAGTACAACATTTTTCAAACATTTTTTTTATATATTCTCCTTTATTTAAAAAAATGTTTACTGCTTTTTTAAAAGTGTGTTTTATATTTATTACTTCTATTTGTATTTAATTATTCATAAAATATATTTACAACTTTAAACTTTTAGGGGTTGTTTTTTGCTTCTTTTATTAACTTTAAATTTTCTGCATTTTAATCTAATATATAACTATTTTTTTATTTAAATATTTTTTACTGTTTTCTAGATATTGCAAAGTGAAGTATTAATTGGTATACATTAATACTCAGGTATTGCAATTAATACCTGAGTATTAATACACTTCCTCGCCCCAAACCCCTAAATCCCTCACATCCTGTGCTTAAAGAGTTATATTACTATCCATCCAAAAAATTATAAATTTAAAATCATAAATTAAACTTACTAATTACTCTTTAAAAAATAATAATCAGGCATTACAATTAATACCCGAGTACCCATAACCTCTAAAACCCTCACACCCCATGCCTAAAGGGTTGTGTTGCAATCTTTTTTTTCAAAATTTCGTTGTTTTTTAAAATTAATTAAATACTATATTTACTCTTTAAAAATGATTAGTCGGGTACTAAAATTAGTATCTGAGCATTCCCCACCCAATACCCCTAAATCCCTCACATCCCGTGCCTAAAGGGTTATGTTACAATCCATTTTTTATTATTATTAATTTAAATGACTAAATTAAACTTATTATTTACTCTTTAAAAAATTAAGTCATGTATTAAAATGAATGCCTGAGTATTAATACATTTCCCCACTTCTAAATCCCTCACATCCCATGCCTAAAGGGTTGTGTTGCAACCATGTTTTTTTAAATTTATTAGTTAATTTTTTTTTATTACATTTTGTATTATTTTTTAAATAAATACTCGGGCATTACAATTAATGCCTGAGTATTAACAAACATCCCCACCCAGTACCCCTACATCCCTCACAACCCGTGCCTAAAGAGTTATGTTACATTCCATTTTTTATAAAAGTTATTATTTTTAAATACTAAATTAAACATTATTTCTCATTAAACATTAATACACACGTATTAAGATTCATACCCGAGTATTACAACACTTCCCCACCCAATACCCCCAAAACCCTCAGATCCCCTGCTTAAAGGGTTGTGTTAAAACCCATTCATTAAAATTATTAATTCTAAATACAAAATTAACATTTTCATTTATTCTTTATAAATGAATCCTCAGATATTAAAATTAATACCTGTGTATTAATACACTTCTCCTAAATACCTGGCTTGTTTAAGATTAATTTACAACGTTTATAATAAATATTTACTTAATTGCTAAAAACCATAATTACATTTCTTTTTTTATATTAAGGGGCCGATTCCGGTTGTAAAACGTACCGACCGACACGGACCGGGAATGGAGACTGACCGACACGTACCGGCGCCTTACGACCCGCGTAGTACGATGCAATGCGTGTGAATTACAACCGACTCGTACGGGACACAAGCCGCATGACCGAACCGTATGGAAATCAGTGATTCGCCTGTAAACGGACTGGGAATCGTACCGACCGACACGCATCAGGAATGGACCTGACCGACACGTACCCGCGCTGTACGACCCGCGTAGTACGATGCAATGCGTGTGAAACGAGACCGACTTGCACGGAACACAATCCGGAATGCCGAGACGTACAGAAAACAGTGACTAGCAAACAATAGACTCCTTTGCGACCGACGCGTACGCCAACGTAGAAACACAGCAGAATGTCAGTGTGACAGACTCGGATTACCCCGCAAGAGCCACTGGCAGAGTCCGTCCCGGTCAAATGAACGTCTCCATCATGCTCAACAAAACCAAAGGAAAAAAGACAAAAAAAGGACCAAACAAGCAATGACAAAGCCAATAATTATTTTTTTTTTAAAACATGGAACAAAGACACACCCACAACTCCACCTACATAAAGGCCAGAAATCCCTACCATGATCCTTTGCAAACTACAGACATAGGACAGCAGACAACACCACCACACTGCAGAGACACACCACAACTCACACACCACACAACATCTACACCAGTTGCACCTCTCAAAAAATCAATCACACATTCACAGATAAACTCACACCCACCACACTCATTTACACCCTCACACACACATCAATCCCCACAACCACCCAGCACCATGCCCCCCAAGAAGAATCCAAAGTTCACAGATAGTGAGTTGGAAGTCATGATTGATGAAATCCTCAGAGTAGAGCCACAGTTGTTTGGCACATTGGTCCAACAGACCCCCATGTCACAGAAAACAAAGATGTGGGAGGGGATTGTCGACAAGGTCAACGCACAAGCACCTTGTTTGCGCACAAAGGACGATATTCAGAACAGGTACTATGATGTGCGCAGGAGGGTCAAGAAGCTCATCGACAGGGAGCATGCCTTGAGCAAGCAGACTGGCGGTGGCCCTCCTGCCAAACCAACACACTTCAGGTCCTGAGAGGAGAAGGTGCGGGCCATCCTACCACCGGAGAGCATCCATGGATTAACAGGAATACCAGAGCCTGGTGAGTACACAACCAATATACTCAATATTGTGCGGCAATACACATATATCACTGTCAAGGGGACAGTGAAACCAAGTACTGTTAGCAAAGCCATAGCAACAGAAAGGCAAGTATCCTGTGATGTGTATGCCAGTTACACAAACACAATACCTGCCATCCCATAGTAATATGGAACTATGTCATAACATGTACAAACCTAACAACAAATACAGCAAGGCATTGGCATAAATCACCAACAAACATTGTCATCCATTTTGCCACCACTGTCACACTACCTCACAGGGAAGCTGATTCACAGGAAGGACGGTTTGGTATCTGGGAAGGTAGGTGTATCCGATAGCATGATGGGAGTGGTTGTCACAGCCAATAGTCCACATCCCACATGGACCATCAAGCTCACACTGAACCATGCACACCTCACAGGCAGTGGAAATGTACTGATAAGATGGCTGACACTGGGCTCTGCTGTGGGGAGCACAAGGCCCAGCTGGGAACTGTGCACAAACAAACACCAGGTCACCACTGTCAGCCATCTTGCCATTGCTGTCTCACTACCTCACAGGGAAGCTGAGACAAAAGGAAGGAAGGTTGAGTCTGCTGGGAATGTGCTTGTAGCAGAGAGCACGATGGCAGTTGCAGTCACAGCCAACAGCCCCCCTCACACATGGTCCCACAAGCTCCACCCTCAAACCATGCACATCTCACAGGGAGTTGAAAAGAACTGACAAGATGGCTGAGAATGGGCTCTGCTGTGAGGAGCACAAGGCCCTGGTGAGACTTGTGCCCAAACAAACAACAGGACACCACAGCCTCACATCCTGAGTGTTAACTTCCACTCCCTGCAATGGAAGCATGCTGCATGGTGGGATATCTGGCCTGGGGGGGAGGAGGACCGCCAGCTCTGACTACATCTACCAGCAGCCCCTGTCACACACACCCCTCCCACCAACACCAAAATACACACCTGGGATCATGCTCCACAAGAGAGTGAGTGAAAAACCACTTCCAAGATGTCTGACAATGGGCTCTGTTGTGGGGAGCATAAGGCCCTGCTGAGAATTGTGCTCACACAAACAAGAGGACACCACTTGCAGTCATCTTGCCATTGCTGTCTCACTCACTCACAGGGAAGCAGAGTCAAAAGGAAGGAAGGTTGGGTATGCTGGGAAGGGGGTGTAGCCAAAAGCAAGATGGGAGTTGCAGTCACAGCCAACAGTCCCCATCCCACATGGTCCATCAAGCCCACCCTGAACCATGCTCACCTCACAGGCAGTGAAAAAGTAATGACGAGATGCCTGACACTGGGCCCTGCTGTGGGGAGCACAAGGCCCTGGTGGCACTTGGGATCAACCAAACAACAGGATACCACTGCCTGACATCCTGAACGTTAACCTTCACTCCCTGCAATGGAAGCATGCCTCATGGTGGGATATCTGGCCTAGTGGGAAAGAGTACTGCCAGCTCTGACTACATCTACCAGCAGGTTCTTGCACACACACACACCCCTTAACACAAACTCCACACAACTCACCTGGGATAATGCATTCCCTCAGCCTCAATTAAAATATCTCACAAAGATTTACCACACTGGTTTCTGCTGTGTGAAGCACATGGGCTTGTTGGGACTTGTGTTCAAACAAACACCAGGACACCACTGTCTGCCATCTTGTCAGCACAGGCACACCATCACACAGGGAAAATGAACTACAGGAAGGAAGGTTAGGTATTGTAGGAAGTTGGGTGTAGCCAAAAGCATGAGGGGAGTTGCAGTCACAGCCAATAGTCCCCATCCCACATGGTCCATCAAGCCCACCCTGAACCATGCTCACCTCACAGGGAGTGCAAAAGTACTGACAAGATGGCTGACACTAGGCCCTGCTGTGGGGAGCACAAGGCCCTGCTGGGACCTGTGCTCAAACAAACAACAGGACACCAATGCTTGACAGCTTGAAAGGTAACTTGCACTCCCTGCAATGGAAGCATGCCTCATGGTGGGATATCTGGCCTAGTGGGAAGGAGTACTGGCAGCTCTGACTACATCTACCAGCAGGTTCTTGCACACACACACCCCTTAACACAAACTCCACACAACTCACCTGGGATAATGCATTCCCTCAGACTCAATTAAAATATCTCACAAAGATTTACCACACTGGGTTCTGTTGTGTGAAGCACATATGCTTGTTGGGAATTGTGTTCAAACAAACACCAGGACACCACTGTCTGCCATCTTGTCAGCACAGGTACACCACCACACAGGGAAAATGAATCACAGGAAGGAAGGTTCGGTATTGTGGGAAGGTGGGTGTAGCCAAAAGCATGATGGGAGTTGCAGTCACAGCTAAATATCCCCCACCCACATGTCCCAGCAAGCTCACACTGAACCATGCACACCTCACAGGGAGTGGAAATGTACTGACAAGATGGCTGACACTGGGTTCTGCTGTGGGGAGCACGAGGCCCTGCTGGGACCTGTGCTCAAACAAACAACAGGACATCAATGCCTGACAGCCTGAAAGGTAACTTGCACTCCCTGCAATGGAAGCATGCTTCATGGCGGGATACCTGGCCTGGGGGGGAGGAGGAGTGCTAGCTCTGACTACATCTACCAGCAGCCCCTGTCACACACACCCCTCCCACCAACACCAAAATACACACCTGGGACCATGCTCCACAAGAGAGTGAGTGAAAAGCCACTTCCAAGATGTCTGACAATGGCGCTCTGCTGTGGGGAGCATAAGGCCCTGCTCGGACTTGTGCTCAAACAAACAACAGGACACCACTGTCAGCCATCTTGGTAGCACCGTCACAGTACCTCACAGGGAAGCAGAGTAAAAAGGAAGGAAGGTTGGATATGCTGGGAAGGGGGGTGTAGCCACAAGTATGATGGGAGTTGTAGTCACAGCCAAAAGTAATCCTCCCACATGGCCCATCAAGCCCACCCTGAACCATGCTCACCTCACAGGGAGTGCAAAAGTACTGACAAGATGGCTGAGTAGGCCCTGCTGTGGGGAGCACAAGGCCCTGCTGGGACTTGGGCTCAAACAAACAACAGGACACAACTGCCTGACATCCTGAACGTAAACTGTGACTCCCTGCAATGGAAGCATGCCACATGGGGGATTACCTGGCCTCTGTGGGTGAAGGAGGTCCTGCAATGACTCCAAATGCAATCCAGGCCGGCTCAAAACACACCGTCTCAGCCAGAACAAATAGCACCCTTGGGACCAGTCACTCCGAAAGTAAATGCCCTGGCAAGATGGCTGACACGTGGTCCTGATGTATGAATTGGCTGCAAGTCACACCTACGTACTGGCCAACTCAAACACATTTACACTCACAGCCATTGGAACTGTAGGTATCCTCTCACTGTCTGGGGATGCAGTGTCCCAGGGGTGTCCCCTGACCTGGCTGTGAAGGTGTGTCTCATAGATGACAATTGGGGAGATGCAGACATAGTACATAGCACCAAGCACACACAATGTCACCTATACATTATTGGCAGGGGACACCTGACAGTGACTAGAATGGACACACCCATATAGCTGACATTGTAGCATGGTGTCATTCCCAAAAGGTGCAGTTGTGAGCTGCATTTCAATCCCACATCGTTCTGCGTTGTATGCATCATTCACACAACACATCACTCACTGTCATAGACACTCCAAACACAATGACTAACCTGGACTGCATTGGAGGAGGCATGCAACTCACAGCAGCAGAACTGCAACACACACACCTCTGGCCATCACTGTCATGAGCATGGAAAAGCAAGAGAGCTACTGTGCTCAATCCCTCTCACCATGGAGGAAATTGACAAGATAAATGACGTTAGCACGTACAAAACTCAGCACCAACATCATTAGCTACGGTAACACCATGACTTGTATGAAATGAGATGTGAACTAGGAACACAGACAACCAAATAGTATCTCCCATTAGATCTCAGGCATACCGGACTGTGACCATGTTGTTCAGACACACCAATGTGACGCACAAAGACAAGCAAAAATTGCCACCACACATGCCCCAAGCTTGCAACATACCCTATGTGGAATAGTACGTATGTCATCGTTAAAGCACAAATGTGGACAGGGATGATACAGCTGTGTCAGGCATGTGATGGCACTTGAGTAGCAATGGCCATGTACAGACAATTGATCAATACATGAGCTGGTCATGCACACAGCTTGACGTCCACATTGAAATGCTTCAGGTTGCCATGACAAAGTGCTTCAACAATATCAACCTCTGTCTGTCACAACTTAGGGCAATGCAATGTACAGACTCTCATAATGATATCCAGTGGCAACTGTCATGTGTGTGAAACGTTGATGTGTGTAGAACCATAACATACATTGTGTGTCTCTTCCAACCACAGGGGATGCTGGGGACACAGCAGGAACTGAAGAAGAGTTCCAGTCCCAGACTCTGGCGGACCCTGAGCTCTCCGGTGTGGATCAGTCTCTGTCCTCTTCGGACGACGACCACGAACGACCTAGCACCTCCGGTGTGAGTCATCGTGCAGCACCAGCAGTAGGAACATCAGCACCCCCTGCAACCACTCCTGCCACATCTGACAACAGACAGAGTACCCCTGCCGACACGGACAGACCAAGGCCACAGACGGCACAGGTACACAGGGCACCCTGGAAGCGACGGACAACACCACCAGCGCCAACACCCAAGGGGGCCCAGTGTCACCTGTGACTGCCACGGCAGGTCCTGCCCGTGTGGGTAGGGGCGGTGGGAGGGGGGCAGGCAGAGGACACGGCCTGCAGAGGGGGCTGGACTGCATGATGAGCCACACCTGGGACGCATCATAGATGCGTACCATGAAAGCACCAGAGGTTTTGGCCAGGTAGTGGGGATCCTCAAGGACCTCAAACAACAGCAGGCTGCCCATTATGCCCGCTTGGACTCCCACATGTCCTGGGTGGAGACACACATGTCCCGCATGGAGTCCAAGTGGGACAAATTGGATGATCTAACAGCGGTGCATAGGGACATACTTACATGCCTCCGCCAGATCAGCGCCAACATGACCACACCTCCCTGTGCGCCCACGACATCTGTTGCCACAACATCCGCAACTGCCACAGGGAGGGAGGAGGACTCTGGCGGAGAGTCCTCGGCACCGCAGCAGCCTGCACTTGAGGGTCCCCCGAGAAAGAAGAGGGGTCGTCCGAAGAAGGGCAAGTGAGTCACTGATGGCCATGCACATCCCCCAGGAACTCAACACCTGTTCTTGATATCGTCCTTTGTGTGCAAACCATTTAACCTTGTTGACTGACACCCAACTCACCCACTTGACATGGAGGGTCTAAGTTGGAACAATGCATCAAATTACTGTAGACTTTACTCTGGACATTTCATCTTCCAACACTACCAACTCACCTGTGAACTTTGGATTACCATCACACTGTACAGCACTTCCAATTACGTTCACTATCCTCACATATATTGTAAATAAAATCATACAATACTTGCTTCTGTTGTGATTTAAACTTGGTTTGTGTCATGGAGATGATGATCTGCTAAAGAACACTGTGCATGCAAACTACTACAGCAATGTGAACACCGTTATGTGAGTCATGGTAATGTGACACATATGAGGGAGACACACCACTAGGGCAACACAACACATACTCACCATGGCCATCTAACTCTTCGCCTACACTGATGTTGACAGGAAATACAGTGGAATGCACATACACCACACCCATCCTGAGTCAGTGGCAATCAGCCCACAGGTACAGAATGCAAATGACTGTCGGATGTGTGGATACAGACGAAGCACATCCCAAAGTGAAGCACAGGTTTATAAAAGATTTACAACCTGAGAATTCCACAACTGATGCAAGGTAACCTCACGTGACAGTGATCAAAAAGTAACCAAGTGGTAAACAATGAAAGTCCAGGGGTGTGTGGCACATCATTGGCTGGGACAAAGACTACTTGCACTCTGGAACAGGAATCTGGGTGTCGGGGTTCAGACCTCACCATACAGCAGCCAAAGTACCCTGTGAAGGACAGACAGAAAACACAATCAAAAACACAGATTAACAGCATACAACAACAATATACATGCCCAAAGCAAATCCCAAGCTACGTAAACACAACCTAGTAATCAGGGAAACACTGTTTGGGAGTACAGACTACCTGAAAGGACACATCACTGCAAGCATCCTGTCAAGTAGCACACAGCCACACTCAAGCAGCACCAGTGCACCACCAACATATATCAGGCAAACAATACTTTGACAACACATCACTGTATACTGACATTCATGTGAAGAAGTTGTGGATCAGCTGGGTCCGAACATCACCCTCACCCTCACCATCACTGGCATCATGCCCCAGGGCAGGATCCTCCACGGCTGACGGATGTTGGTCATCATCATCTTGGATGAGAGGCAACTCCTTCCTCACTGCCAGGTTGTGTAGCATGCAGCACACTATGAAGATTTTGCACACCTTAACAGGTGCATATGGGAGGGCCCCTCCTGTCTTGTCCAGGCAGCAGAATCTGCTTTTCAGGAGACCAAATGTCCGCTCGATCACTCTCCTGGTCCGACCATGTGCCTCATTGTAGCGCATCTCCGCCGGTGTCACAGGGTTCCTGAGGGGTGTCAGCAACCACGGCATGTTGGGGTATCCAGAGTCACCTACATACAGACAATTGCACATTAGAGGAGTTTGAAAAGAGGGTGGAAAACAACATTACCAAACACACACAATGGTAAACAGTCAGTACACACCGACAAGCCAGGCACGCTGGTTCTGCATCTGTGACATCATCGTCGGGATGCAACTACTCCTCCTGATGTAAGCGTCGTGCGCTGAACCTGGGAAACGTGCACACACATGTGAAATGGTCATGTCCGCCAGACATACCACCAGAGCATTGATTGAGTGGAAATGTTTCCTGTTTTGGTATGTCTGCTCATGTGCCTGTGGTGGAACCAAAGCCACATGTGTCCCATCAATGGAGCCAATGACATGTGGCATCCTTCCCAGTGCATAGAAGTCACTCTTGATGTCAGTGAGTTGTTGTGTGGTTGGGAAATGGATGTAGTGGTTGAGGAAATGCAACATCGCCTCCAACACATCTCGAAGCACACGGCTGAACATGGTCTGTGACATCCCACCAGCAGTAGCCACAGTGTATTGGAAGGTACCAGTGGCAAAGAAGTGTAGGGCTGCCATCACCTTCACCTTGGGGGTCAGCGCTGTAGGGTATGGCCGGCCAGGTTGCAGGTGTGGGGCCAACTGCTCCACCAAATCATCAATCAGTGGCCTAGTGAAGCGGTACCGTCGATGCAGTCACGTTCAACCATGGTTGCAAGGTCAGGGAACGGTCTGTGGACAGCTGGTCTCCTGCAGTACATAGATGAGCAAAGAAAGGTTGTCAGTTCCCCTATCTATGTGCCAGTGTCCACGTTAAATAGCACATGAAACATAACAGGACACAAGTACCTGATGTGTGTGCTGTTGGGTATGGGCACATATGTCAGCTACATGCCCATCATCTGACATCTCAGCTCTACATGTCTACACAACAAGGTCCATGTTGTGCTGTGACAAATCTATGGGCTCTGTCACAGTACATCAGTACAAGTGTCACATACCAAACACACACCACAGTGACTAGTGAGGACAGATGTCTTCCCCACATCACAGGTTTTTGACAGACACACACATTTTGCCACATTTTGCCACAAGGACACTATCATGATGTAGCGTCTCATGTACACGCCACAACGCACACATGACACCCACAAGAAGTGCCACCTGATTTGTTTGCAGGTCATACATGGATGTCTGTGACACACAGACGCAACATCAACTCACATTGACAAAACACATGGATGTGGTGACCGTTTGACATTGAGCACATGAAATCAGAGTCATCTGCATTGCAAAATGCACACATACTGAGGATGAACTTCATATTTGTGGCACTGGGACACCCTGTGACACACATACCATTCCACCTAAGAGTCAGGGTGTATGTCACATGTCATACACAATGTACCCCTGGAACTGTGTTCATGCCTTGTGCTCTGAACTGTACAGTTGTCAATCACAGTGGTTATGTGCACAACACACATAGGTACCTGTCCCCATGACACCTTGCACAGCCTGGGAGTGGGTGCCACTAAGTGCCACATACTAAATCACATGTTGACCCACATACACACACAGGTAATGCAGCCTGACATGCCTTTTGATATACTGTGTCACAGGCTGTATTGTTGTAGGTGTGCACATGGGTCCCTGGCAAGCTATGGTGGATGGCATCCTTTTGCCCATTGACTGCAATGGTGACAGACGCCGGTGACTTTTTCAAAGACGCGTCGTACACCTAGGGAGCGATCCGTGCACACGCCTTGCCCATTGACTGCAATGGTGACAGACGCGGGTGACTTTTGAAAAAACGCGTCGTACACCTAGGGACCGAGCCGTGCGCACGCATTGGCTATTGACTATCATGGAGACAGGTGCGTGTGAGTTTTCAAAAGACGCGTCGGACACCTAGGGACCAAGGCGTGCGCACGCCTTGGACCCTGAATGTAATGGTGACATACGCGGGTGGGTTTTCAAAAGACGCGTCGGACACCTAGGGACCAAGGCGTGCGCACGCCTTGGACCCTGAATGTAATGGTGACATACGTGGGTGGGTTTTCAAAAGACGCGTCGGACACCTAGGGACCAAGGCGTGCGCACGCCTTGGACCCTGAATGCAATGGTGACATACGCGGGTGGGTTTTCAAAAGACGCGTCGGACACCTAGGGACCAAGGCGTGCGCATGCCTTGGACCCTGAATGTAATGGTGACATATGCGGGTGGGTTTTCAAAAGACGCGTCGGACACCTAGGGACCAAGGCGTGCGCACGCCTTGGACCCTGAATGTAATGGTGACATACGTGGGTGGGTTTTCAAAAGACGCGTCGGACACCTAGGGACCAAGGCGTGCGCATGCCTTGGACCCTGAATGTAATGGTGACATACGCGGGTGGGTTTTCAAAAGACGCGTCGGACACCTAGGGACCAAGACGTGCGCACGCCTTGTACCCTGAATGTAATGGTGACATACGTGGGTGGGTTTTCAAAAGACGCGTCGGACACCTAGGGACCAAGGCGTGCGCACGCCTTGGACCCTCAATGTAATGGTGACATACGTGGGTGGGTTTTCAAAAGACGCGTCGGACACCTAGGGACCAAGGCGTGCGCACGCCTTGGACCCTGAATGCAATGGTGACATACGCGGGTGGGTTTTCAAAAGACGCGTCGGACACCTAGGGACCAAGGCGTGCACACGCCTTGGACCCTGAATGTAATGGTGACATACGTGGGTGGGTTTTCAAAAGACGCGTCGGACACCTAGGGACCAAGGCGTGCGCACGCACTGGCTATTAACTGCCATGGATACGGACGCGGATTTGATACTTGTACGATTCGTGTGCTGAAAAATCCTTGGCTCCCTACAACAATGTATCAAACTCATTGGTGTCATGAAGTTGAAATTTTTGAACAATGTGGAAGGCATGTACGAGGCGTGCAATGCGATGGATTGGCCAGATTCATAGGATGCAAACGTGTCGGACCTATCGCTTTGGACACATGGGACAGAATCTGCCTCTGCAGCACAGATATAAGGCTGTCTGTTCCCCTGAGAGCTCACTTGCCTGCACTACATGCTCCAGATTGACATCTCTGCTACCACTGCTGCTGTCTCTGCATCCTCTGGCTTCAAGAATGGCACGTACTGTGGAGAGGGCCCCAGCCTTCACAGAGGAGGAGAACCAGGCCCTGCTGGACAGCCTCCTTCCACAGTACAGCAAGCTGTATGGGAAACTAGGGGAGCAGGTGAGTGTGCAGTCCACATCCTTTCTCATTGTGCATGTTGTCTGACTAGCACTAATGGCATTGTGTACACCAGTGGCTAGCATGCTCACTGATTAGTTATAACCCCCAAAGTGTGTAGGTACCTGTAGTAAACAGGTACTGTGCTGAAAAAGTGCATTTTCACACAGTTATAATACCCAGGCAATGTTTCCATGTTGTTAATGCAGGACAACTGTCCATTACCATAGTTGCACTACCTGTGTACATCATATGCCCTTGTGATAACGACATGTATATCCAACTGTGTGATGCACAAACATGTTGCATGTGTAGTAATGGTCTTTTAACTTTGTCATCCTCACAGGTTGATGCCCATCAGAAACAGGAGATCTGGAAGACCATCGTCCGGGCAGTTCGATCTGTGGGGGTCTACAAGCGCCACATCCGCAACTGCCAGAAGAGGTGGCAGGACCTTCGTGGCTGGACCCGGAGGATCGCAAGAGTCCAGCTGAAGCTGTCGCCTCCTCGTAGAAGGGGCGGACGACGGATCCTGACCCCCCACATGCTCCGGATTCTGACGGTGGTCTTCCCTGACCTGGATGGGCAGTTAAAGGCCAGACAGCAGCAAGGAGGGGGTAAGTGCATGCCTTTTCTGTGAACTATGTCTCACATTCTATTTGCACTCCTTCAGCCTGGTTACACTCCCACAGTTCATCTGTCTGCTTGAACAAGAGTCATGTGCCTAAATTAGGTTATGGCCCATCCTCATCTGATACACAGGTGTGGCCCTTTCAGTCTGTGACTTGTGTCACTTGGGTTGTGTGTCCCTGCTGTTGTCCAAGGTTAAGGTTGGAAACAGCATCTGCTACCGGTGCATTGTTTTGGGCTTCATGAGTGAGGCAATTGATTGACATGTGTCTGCACATTGCCAGAAATCTGACATGCACTCTGTGTGGGCCATTAATATGTGTTCTAATTGCTGCTCTGGCTCACCATATGTGTCTGGGGTATTTACCACACACCCATGCAGCAGGTGAGACAATGTTGGGGCCTCAGAAGAATGTACATCATGTGTATCACACATGCAAAGACACATGCCTAGTGTTCAGGGTAATCCCATGTTGCACATGGACCAGGACAGGTATGCCTACTCCGGACATGAAAGTACACTCTGTTCTCCTACTCCTGTGTGTCAGCCTACATTTTGTGCATTGTGAAATGTGCAATCAGGTGTCTGCCTCTGTGTCATTGTGCAGTGGCCTAGCTTTTTAGACTCCTGGGGTGTTAAACAGTTTGGGGTGGGCAGCCAGCTGAGATGTGGCTGTTGGATCAGCACAATGGGGTATGTAATCACTTGACTGTGCCTAATGGTATATTCTACATTAAAGTGCAGGCAGCTTTAATTCGTTCTCATCAGACTGTGATGTGATCATGTTTACAGATTTGTGCTTGCAGTCACTCAACTGTAGCATTTGTATAACGTGGGATCTTCAGATGCCTTAAGATGTGGGTAACAGTGGGTGAACATGTGCACTTGACAGCTGCAGAGCTTACATTCCCCACAAAAACATGATTGTGACACAGTGCAGACTGTTTGTTTTTGGATGCACTGCCCCTGTGACTGAAGCCAGTAATGACTGATTAGCCAGACTGGCCTGTAGCATGGTATACCACTTGCAAATGTGTATCCTGCAGTAATGTCAGTTGTCCTGCATGCACTCAATTGTGGCATTGACCATCAATACATGAGCACATCATGGTGTCTGGTGAAGGAAGCATATCCATATTACTGACAATGACTTTGGCCATCCCTTATCCTGACACATGTACTGAGTCAGTGGCAGGAGATGGGATATGTGTGTACTGACACATTTCAATCACAAATCCTGCAGTTCAGACAACTGTCTATGTGGTGCATGTGTGCACATATGAGTAGTAGCATACTACATGCACCAGACAGATGGGTCCATGGACGGGAAGGATATGAGGGGCATGGTTGACTGGCAGACTGACAAGTGTCTTGTTCAAATATGTGTCAGCACTTGTTGCAATATTTTGCAAATGATGCCAAGGCGTGCTCTGTAATGTGCTGTACTGATTGTGATGTGTCAGGTCAATACAGGTGACTGATGTGGATCTGTTTATCCTGATTGTTTGCAGATACATCTACGGCTACTGGAGGAGACAGCTCCACGGACCAAGAGGAGCCGCAGAGCCAGACTGGGTCTGCTGCAGAGGAGTCAGAGGGACCCAGTGGCACGGAGGGTGAGGGGAGCCACACTGAGGAGACCTCAGCTACAACCACCTCGGCTGAGGAACACAGCAGCTCGAGTGATGACTCCCTTGTGGAGGCGGGTGTCAGCAGACCCCAGACAACACCTAGCGAGTCTGTCCCCGCCACCACCACCATCTCCACCCTCCCATCTGCTCCCATCCCAGATGTCCGTGGAGGCTCCCATGTGAGGGAGCATGTCTCCTTCGTACCAGGCACCGCACCCCCTGCCTCTGTCTCCCCTGCTGCCATGAGTGTGGAATCTGTGGACTTACTTAAGCAGATCCATGTAGGGCAGACAGCGATGCTGAGTGTCCTCCATTCTCACACCAGTCACAACTGGTGTCCTTCATGGAGGGCATTTCATCAAACATGTCTGCCCTACAGCGGACCATTCAGTCCATGGCCTCCTCACAGACGGCAACAGTGTCCCTCCTCCAACAGTCCCTCACCCCTCCTACCTCTGCCCCATCCACAATCCCCACTACCCTACCTGTCCAAGGCACACACACACCGGCACGCACCACAACAGACACAAGCAGCACACAGCCACGCAAGACAAAATCCAGACGCACAAGCACGCACACTCCGGGGACTGATGGCAGATACACAGGGGATGGGTCACAGACACACAAACAGGCATCCACGAGCACTCCGCAGTCCTCAGATGCCTCTCCCTCCAAAACCCCTTCCCTTGCCTCACCTGCAACCCCCCCTTCCCAGCAGCTCTTCCTCTGTGACCTTGGCCTCTTCCCCACCGATCCATCTGATCCAACTTAAAAAGGGAAGAGGAAGTCACCACGCACAGAGGGGAGTTCCCCTGCCACACAGACACCCTCCCCCAGGCGCAGGAACACTGAGGCCCCCATCTGCAAATCCCCCCAGACCAGGAAGGGCAAGACCCCACCACAATCCCGCACTTCTACCACACAGTCTCCGTCCTCCAGCCCCCAGGCCACCACTCCACAGGTCCCCCCGCCACACCCTGCCCCAGGTTCCCCCACACACCGATACCGCATCCCCAAAATGCTTAGGCCCTCCCCCCCACCACATGCACTTCCACCCCCACCTCACATGCTCAGCCTGTTCCTGCCACTGGTGCGGAGACCGTGTCCCCCCCCTCTGTCCTGCCCACCTCATCTGAACCCCATTACACTCCTTTGGAGATTGGCACTGCAGTAGAGAGCACATCCACCCCGTCTGACTTGGGCACTGCAGTGGAGACCCCGTCCACACCATCTGACCTGCCCACTGCAGTGGTGCCGGCAACCACCCCATCTCACTTGAGCCCTGCAGTGGTGCCGGCAACCACCCCATCTGACTTGAGCCCTGCAGTGGTGACGGCACCCACCCCATCTGACTTCAGCCCTGCAGTGGTGATGGCACCCACCACATCTGACTTGAGCCCTGCAGTGGTGACGGCGCCCACTGTGTCAGACACCTCCACTGCAGTTGCCAGTGACACTCCTGCACCCACCACCCCTCCCCTGCCCCATTCTGCTATCCCCTGATCCTGTCCCTGCGGTGCATGGCCTGCCCCTATGTATGCCCCTCCAAGGGGAGATGTCCCCTGGCCGTAGCAGTGCAGGCAAGCAATGGGTGACAACTTGTCACATGTCACCCTGGTAGGACTCTTGAAATGGACTGGCCATTGGCCTTTTGACATTGTGGACTTAACAGTTACAAGGATTTATGTGCTGAATAAAGCCAATTGTTGTTATCCAGTGGTGTTGCATCTAATGTACATGATGTTGATGATGAGTATCATGAACTTGCTGTTGTAATGGTGTTTTAAAGGAATAAGAAACTGATTTGTTGATGTGATGTACTCCATGTGGTCCATGGGATATGTGTACTATTCTGGTATGTATCCATGACATCCTTTGCTGCAATTTCAGGGTGTAGTGATAGCAAGAATTTGGGACCAGGATTTTCTCCTTTTGTTTGCTACTTCACATCTTTGGCATACACTGTTGCACATATGTTGGCCTTACATTTGTGCACATTGTAAGATTCCCTGACTGGGCCCATCTCCACTGGACAGGCAGGTTTGTGCATCAATGGTACACAAGTCATCTGTGTAATCAGTGCAACTTGCTATACATGTGTATTGCGTATGTGCAGATGACTTAAGGAACACTCCCGTACACAGGCTGATGTGACCAGAGCTTTCATTGTTTTGTAATTGTTGGCTCACTGAGCAATTGTTATGCTGACATGACAGAGCCCTGCACAGGCAACGTTTTGCACAGCTGACCTTCCCCAGGAGTGGAGTCCCCTCATGGCAGTGTGTCAGTCCGTGACATTTCCTGAGCCCATGGTGTGTGTTGTGTGAGCATGTCTGTGTGTGTTCCCTTCCCTTTTTCAACACAGCCTGTGTTCCCTACAGATGTTCCTGTTTGTGGCGCTTGCTGAGTTGTCCTGTGTTCATCCAACATTTTTGCCCTGGGTTTTCTGGGATGTAGGTGCATGGCAAACTACTGGTCATTAGGGTGTCATCCCTAGGTGTTTTAGTTGTAAGGTCCGGGGATGTTGTCAAATGCACGTGGGACACATTCAGGATTCCCCTTGGCACTTCTGTGTTACCAACATCTAGTTGTTTTCCCTATGTGGTATCTGTCAGTGAGTGAGTCACTTGTATGTGTGTGTGACTACTCCCACTCATCAGGGTCAGAGCTGCCATGTTGGAAGGTGTCGACATGTGTTCTTTGTGGGTCTCCTTTGGTTCCTCATTGGTGTGGGAGTGTGGCAGGGATCCCAATGATTCTGGTAGATTTCACGTCATGCCCATGTACCGCATACTGTGCAGTGTGGCAGACATTCACAAGGGTTGTTGACTGGCCATGTGTGATGATTTTTGGGTACCTTGGATCCCCCCACCACCCCTGGGATTGTCATGGGTGCATGAGCAATGTCACCAGTCCATGTGTGCTTAGCTGATGCACATTGGTGCAGATCAAGGTGTGTGGTGTTGAGAGTGGCCAAATGTGAGTTGTCTCATGGCTAGGCCCCTACCTACATTTTGCCCATTGATTACAGGTCATGGCCAGTGATTTGTGTTTGTGTAGGTGTGATGGAAGTTTGTTGGTCAGGACACATCACCCAGTGCGCACAGGTGACTGTTCTCCACAGTATGGGCAATATCTACCTTTGTCATCACAGTGGGATTATCATACAGGCTACTGTCACCCCAATGTAGGGTCCCTGAGGGTAGTGCTGTAGTAGGTCTGTCTCTTGCTGTGTTGGTTGCTGTTCCGCCCAGCTTGTGTCACATGAATCCGTTGGGATCCCACTCATCTGACAATGCCTGCTTGCCCACAAAGGGGTGCACAGTTCATGAGTTACTTTTGTATGGCACTGTGTACACATCTGTGTCATTGGAGTTCGGCCCACCATCATGTGTTGTGTACTAGCCTGGGGACACTGAGACACACACACATGTTGTGTTTGATATGCAGTGTGGGGCTGCCTGTCTGTGTTTGTGCATCTGCACCACTGCATTGGTATGGCTTTTGCGGTCCATTGGCTGGATGTTGTTTGGAGGTTTTTCCCTAGTGTCCCTGGGTCTCCTAGCTCATCAGCCTGCACATTCATCATGTTTGGTATGTCCCATTGCTGCCATGGTATGGGACTTGGTCACTTAACATCTACAGTCTCCACAGGATTCCTTAGTTTGTGTGTCTGTTCGTAAAGATATGTGTGTATGCATCATGATGCTCACTTTTCACATAGTCTACTTGGACACTGGAGGCATTGTCAGGGATCATGGCCGATGCTTGTCTGCACATGGAAGAGGGTGTTCTTGTGATACACAGCAATCTTTGCCTCACCAAATCTATGTTTGTATGTGACACAACCACTACATTGCCACAACATTGCTTGTGGTGTTGAGACCAGGAATCATACATGCTGGTTTGAAGATGCTGCTATTTTTATGTCCACACTCACCTTTTGGTCACTGTAGTGATGGAGGGTTTAGACCCCATTACCACAATGTTCCTGATATGCTGGTGTTTTGAACCCCACAATCACCTTTTGGTCACTGTAGTGATGGGGGGTTTAGAGCCCATTACCACAATGTTCCTGATATGCTGGTGTTTTGAACCCCACAATCACCTTTTGGTCACTGTAGTGATGGGGGGTTTAGACCCCATTACCACAATGTTACTGGTATGCTGGTGTTTTGAACCCCACAATCACCTTTTGGTCACTGTAGTGATGGGGGGGTTTAGACCCCATTGCCACAATGTTCCTGATATGCTGGTGTTTTGAACCCCACAATCACCTTTTGGTCACTGTAGTGATGGGGGGTTTAGACCCCATTACCACAATGATCCAAAAATGTTGGATTTTTGAACCCCACAATAACCTTTTGGGCACACATGTGATGGGAGTCACATTGTATGTTTACTGTCAGAATCTGTGTTGTAAGCATTTGACACACAAAAAAACAATCTTGCCAAGATGGTAGGGGGGGGGGTTGCTTAGACACCCTATGTGTGTGAATGCTGGTAGTGCTAGGCATCCAGCCCCCTATCAGTAGGGGGTACTGGTAGTGATGGGCATCCAGCCCCCTATGAGTGGGGATGGTAATAGTGATGGGCATCCAGCCCCCTATGAGTAGGGGGTACTGGTAGTGATGGGCATCCAGCCCCCTATGAGTAGGGGGTACTGGTAGTGCTAGGCATCCAGCCCCCTATGAGTAGGTACTGCTGGTAGTGATAAGCCCCCCCTATGAGTGGGGACTGCTGGAAGTGATAGCCATACACCCCCCTATGAGTAGGGATTGCTGGTAGTGATGAGCACCCCCCTATGAGTGGGGACTGCTGGTAGTGATAACCATACAACCCCTATGGTTTGGCTGTTGCTGGTGGAAGGGCTATCCACCCCCTATGTGTGTGTAGTATTTCGCGGGTTCGTGACCTTTGTTTGTGTGGTGGGTGTCTGACTTACCGTCTGCGACGTACGCGTCTGTTCCTGATCCGGTCATAGATATACAGTACTGGGATGACCTGCGCGATGGGATTCATCATTGGTTCGTCTCGTACTTGCTGATTGTTGCTCCGTCTCGTACACTTTGATAGTTGGTCCGTCTCGTAGCTGTGGATCATGTTGTGGCGCGAATCAGACCTGAAATACAGCTCTCCCGGATGCTGTGACGTGCTGGAAGTGGCGACCCGTTCGGCGCGTATGAAGTACGCATTGTGCTTGTCCAGCCGGAAACTGCTGTGAAAATGCTTCCGTGCGACTTGAATCGGCGTTTACGGATCCGGCTCGTACGGGAAATGTTGTTGGAATCGGAGCATACGTGCTGATCGGGATTTTTACACATTTGCGCATCGTACTTCATCGCCCGGACGGACCGGCTCCCGCAACGAGACGGTCGCAAGGTAAGGCTACGGACAGCTCTCGGAGAGCTGTCTGAGCGAGATCGGAATCGACTCCTAAATGTTAAAAATATAAAATATATTAAAACTCACCTGCACACTTACCTTAACCATAAATGTGTTGTAAAGGCATGCGTTGTCATGGTTTTGTTGTTGTAATGGCATGCTTTGTAATGGTACCTACGTTGCAATGGTGTTGTTGTAAAGGCATTGCGTTGTAATGGCGGTTTCCCTAAGTATAGGTCTCCAGAAGTCGTGCACCAAGTCACAGATCCACAACATATGGATAACAATACCTAACCCTCCATAACCTTTTCATAATTTTGGAGATGGTGATGGCCCTAGTTTTGGTGGCATTTAAAAAATGGAGCTGTATGATTCTGTATTGCATGGCCCTATTTTAATACAATCTCCAATCTTAACCAAAAGGAAAAGTCTATGGAGGTCTACCTACTCACGAACGGTTTTTGTACACCCCATTCAGGCAATCCCATCTGTATTTAGGATAGATTATCTAACATGACCCATCATTTTACAAAAATAAACTGAGCTGATATATGGTATTGGCTGATATCAAGCACTGCCATCTCTTAAGATCTTAGAGCAGATTTGTGCGTTATGATCCATATGCATCTGTTCAGATCTGTCACAGATGTATCAGTTTAGGAATAGCCTTCATGTTAATGATATTTATCTGCCAGAGCTCAGGAGAGGAGGACTGTCCCATCTCATAAAATGTGCTGTGAGTGGTGCAGTCACTTTGAGACAATTAGCCCTGCATAGGGAAGACATGCTTTGGGATCCTGAATGCTCAGACATTTTAACGTATGTATGCTGGTGGAGTGTAAATGGCATGATCAGGGTGGGGAGCAGGGACTCGATAGCCTTTCAAAATCGGCATGCTTAATTTCCGATAATTAACTCTTTTATCCTGTTTTCCTCAGTATTACATGCTTGGATGTATGTTGTGCTCAAGTTGAATACAGCAATTAACCACACATGCAGAATACCTAATAGGACCATATCTGATCATGTCCAACCACAACCTATTAAAACTAAGCATCACTTGAGAAGCAGTGCGCTCTGCCATCCCATCATTGAGGCTATAGAGCAAAATACTGAAGATGATGTTTTTGATGAGTCTCTAAGGGAAACTATACAGAATTATTTCCAAGAGAAGGACAACACAGCCTCAAACAAAATGATAGTGTGGCAGGCTGTGGTAGGGTGCTCTGGGAGGACGGCGAGGAGTGCCCCGGGGGCACCGAAGGACGAACCTCTGTACCGTCTCCATGGATACCGGTGGACACGTGGGGGCTGAGTACAAAAGACCCGGAAGTCGCCAAGCGGAAGAAGGAGGTCGGGAACGGCGAGCGAGGGTCCGGAGACAATGAAACCGAAGGGAGGTCGGAGAAGGAGAACGGAAGAGGCAACGACGCGAAGACATCGGAAGACGGCGGAGATACCAATCACCACAGGGCGGAGGCATCCCCTGCGAAAGGCGTGCTGGACGAGGCGGTCGTGACCCCATCATCGGGTCACGGCTTCAGGCAAGTGATCGAGGGAACCGGACGCCGACTGGGCGGGTGGTTGCACACGCAAGCGTTATATACAGGGCTGTAAGGAGCAGGGGAGGAAGAGGGACAAAGAGTAGAGGTATCTATCCCACCCCCTTTTTGTTTTATGGTATTCAACATTGCTCGGTCCGGCGTTGGGCTGGAACTGTAGTCTGGGGCGTTGAGCGTCTACGTGGGTAAACGCTGGGAGGACGTCGACCGAGCCACTCTCACCATTAGTGAGTCTCCGATAGGGCAAAGGTCACCACTGAAGTAAGTGGCTCCCTGGAGACCAAAAGGCTAAAAGAAGCCCAGGGTGGGTGAGGAACTCAGAGTGGGAAGAGCAAGGAACGATAGCAGGAGAGCGCGAGAAGACAGGGGGGGGATCCGTGAGCAGGGGACCCTTACTAATCGCCTCTCTCTTCTTCCTCGAGGGGACGGCCACTGCCAGAGACGTGAGGAGGTGAAAGGAAACCGGCCAGACCACTGTGGCAACGCTGAGAACCCCGCGACGAGACAAAATAGCAGACCCACCTGAGAAAACCCACATCTTGTTCAGTAACGGAATTAATAAAAGATCCACTTCCCAGAACCCGAACAGTCATCTGTGGTCATTGGGCGGTTGACAGTGGTGTCAGAAGTGGGATACGCCCGGACCACCACACCGAGGACATGACCCAAACAATCGGACTGGACGACATGCTGAAGCAGCTGGCTGAGGGCCAGCGCCATCTCCAGTTGGTGGTAGAAGGACAGACCACTGAGGCCCAAAAGGACAGAGAACACCTACAAGAGGCGCTGCAGGCTCAGGCCGGCCTCATCGTGCAGAACCAGGCCGTCCAGGATACCGCCATCCAGAAGCTGACCAATACCATCGCCAGCAGCAGAGTCCACCCAAACGTCCCCAGCTCTGTGCTACAAAAATATCAACCGGGTGAGGACCCCGACTACTTTTTCACAAACTTCGAGAGAGTGGCAAGCACTGCCCAATGGCCCGCCGACAGATGGGGACAATATATAGCCCCCCTCTTGTCGGGCGAACTACAAACAGCATACCAGGCCGCAAACCCGGCGGGCACCACACCGTACAGGGCGATTAAACAAACGATTCTTGAACGCCTTGGGTACGACCAGGAGCATTACCGCAGCCGATTTCGGAGAGAAAAATGGCTAGCCCAGGACAGCCCGCGAGCGTTCTACTATAGACTCCAGGATTTGGGGAATCGTTGGTTACAGCCTCAAGCTTCCACCGCAGAGGAGGTGACGGAGAAGGTCCTTATGGAACAATTCATAGAGGGACTCCCCGCGGCCACTCGGGCCTGGGTAAAGCAACACCCGAACGTTACCATAACCAGTGCCGTCGAGTTAGCCTGTGCACATCAGAGGGTCCCAGAACCTAGAGGGTTCACCCCGCGTCTTCCAACACAGCTGATACACCGATGGAGGCTCACCGCGCCGGCTCCCTCTCAGCCTCCACCTAGGCCATTAATCGACCCACGGTTCCTACCAAGGCCCGTCCACAAGGAAAACCAGGGTCCCCAATGCTTCCAGTGCGCTGAATGGGGCCACATAGCCCGCAATTGTCCACAGAAGACATCCCCGGCTGAACCCATGGACATTGGGTATACAAGAGGGCGAGTGTTGTGGGCGGGAGAAGGGAAGGAAACCTATCACCTGCTCCTCACCATAAATGGAAGGGAGGCTAAGGTCCTCATAGATTCTGGTTGTCGCCACTCGGTTCTTACTCGGGAACGCATACAGGAACACCAATGGCAGATAGGAGAGAAAGTAACCATAACGTGTGTACATGGTGACCATAAAACCTACCCAGTGGCCATAGTAACCCTAGGAGAAAAGGGACAGGAAAGACCGATCAGGGTTGGAGGTATACCCTGTTTGGTGGAGGAAATGATAGTCGGGACCGATTATGACGGTTTTCCTGCCCTTCTAAACAGAGCTATTGAGGAAAAAGACAGACAGAAGTGGCTGAGAGAGGCCCCGTTATCCACGACCGAGATAGAAGGTGGCCGAGGTAAGCAGAAAAAGACCCGCAGAGAGAAGAGAGAACATAGGAGGAAGGTGGTGCTGAACGGAGCGACTGACCCTCCTTCTACCTCTACAGGAACGGAAGGAGACTCAGGACCACCGTGTAGCTTCAGGGCAGCCCAGAAGGAAGACCCCACCTTGGGCCATGCCTGGGCCCAGACGAAACCAGAAGAGGACCAACAGGTAGGCCCCTCTTTTATTGTCTCTAAGGAATTACTATATAGGAGGGTAAGGAACCCCACAGGAGCCCTTAAGCAGCTCCTTGTTCCCCTGCCCTATCGGGACCAGGTCCTCAGCTTAGCGCATAACCAAGCGGGGGGAGGACATTATGGGAGGGAGAAAACAGAGGAATACCTCTTAAGGCGATTCTACTGGCCAGGGGTGTACATGGATATCAGGAGATATTGCGCAGCATGCCCTCGGTGTCAGCGCTGTAATCCCCCGCATATCCCGAGTGCCCCCCTCTGCCCCTTACCGATTATCGATGTCCCTTTCTCTAGGGTGGGGATGGACCTCGTAGGCCCTTTAGTTACGTCTGTGAGGGGGTACAGGTACATACTGGTGCTGGTCGATTATGCCACACGCTATCCGGAAGCAATCCCCCTGTCAAGCATGACCACCAGCAGCGTAGCTCAGGCCATGATAGGCTTCTTCAGTCGAGTCGGGTTTCCACGGGAACTGCTCACCGACCAGGGAACGCCCTTCATGTCTAGGCTGATGGCCCAGGTGTGTCGCTTGTTAGGGATACGGCAGATACGCACCTCAGTGTACCACCCCCAGACAGACGGTTTGGTAGAGAGATACAACCAAACCATTAAAACTATATTGAAGAAAACGATCTGCGATACAGGAAGGGACTGGGATAGACAGCTACCATTGACCCTATTCGCGATCAGGACGCATGCCCAGTCCTCCACTGGTTACAGCCCCTTCGAACTGGTGTTCGGGAGGCAACCCAGAACCCTGATTGATATGGCGGCAGAAAGATGGGAGGAAGAGGAGGACGAAGGGAGAACCCTTCTCGACTACGCAGCCCAACTCAGGGACCGGTTGTCCACCCTATGGGAGGACGTCCAACAAAACCTAGACGTAGCTCAGAGAAGACAAAAACAGACGTACGATCGACAGACGGCCCTCAGACAGTTCCAGGTCGGGGACAAGGTGTTACTACTCCTCCCGTCCTCAGACAACAAGCTCCTAGCCCAGTGGCAGGGCCCATATGCAGTAACCGCCAGGGTCACCCCAGTCACATACAGAGTAGCGGTTCCCCACACGGGTAGAACAGGACAGATCTACCATGTTAACCTGCTTAAACTATGGGTAGACGAGAAAAGGAGGGAGGTAGAGCCCCCCGTGAATCTACTGATAACCAACAGCACCCCTCTAGACATACCGTTTCCACCGCCCAGCGGGACCACAGAGCCCCACATGATTCCCAGGGGCTCTGTGCTAACCTCGAAACAAGTGGAGACGCTCCTGTCCGTCGTAAACGACTACAGCGACGTCTTTTCCAAGACTCCAGGGAGGACACCCCTAGTACAACACGACATAGGGACAGACAGGGCTACCCCAATACGACAGAGACCTTATAGAATACCAGAGGCCAGGAGGCGGGTGGTGGAGAGTGAGGTTAAGGATATGCTACAGAGCGGGATCATAGAGCCCTCACACAGCCCTTGGTGTTCCCCAATTGTGTTGGTACCAAAACCGAACGGCACGGTACGATTTTGTGTTGATTACAGGCGTCTAAACGCCGTCTCCCGTTTTGACTCCTACCCCATGCCCCGAGTTGACGAGATGATAGAGCGGCTGGGGGCAGCCCAGTATATGACAACCCTGGACTTGACCAAGGGGTACTGGCAGATAGCACTGACATCCACCGCACGGGAAAAACCGCGTTTGCCACCCCCTCGGGCCTATACCAGTTTACGGTTCTACCCTTCGGCCTACACGGAGCCCCTGCCACCTTCCAACGACTGATGGATGTGGTACTCCGACCACACAGCTCCTATGCCTCAGCATACCTTGATGACATTGTGGTACATAGCCAAACGTGGGAACAACACCTCACCCACCTCGCAGCAGTACTGACTGGTCTGAGACAAGCAGGACTAACTGCGAACCCAGAGAAGTGTATGTTGGCCACCGACACCATCCGCTACCTAGGGTACCATATACAGAAAGGCCAGATACGACCCCAAATCGATAAAGTAGAGGCCGTTAAAACCTTGACAGTCCCCTCCACAAAAAAAGGGATCCGAGCCTTCCTCGGGCTGGTGGGTTATTACAGGCGGTTTATACCCCACTTTTCGGAGACGGCTGCCCCTCTCACTGACATGTTGAAGAAAACCTGCCCAAACACCATTAAGAACTGGTCCACAACACAGCTGCGCAGCTTCCACCACCTGAAGGGGCTACTATGTCGCAATCCCGTCCTGATCTGTCCAGACTTCAAGAAAAACTTCACCTTACAGACCGATGCCTCTGACAGGGGTCTGGGGGCAGTCCTCTCCCAGGAACATGGCTCAGGTGGGCTACACCCTGTAGTCTACCTCAGTCGCAAACTACTGCCGCAGGAGACCCGGTACTCCACAATAGAAAAAGAGTGCCTGGCGATCAAATGGGCCGTGCAAGCCCTGCAGTATTACCTGTTGGGGCGTCCTTTTCTCCTCCTGACGGACCATGCCCCTCTTGTCTGGTTGGCACGCCACAAGGACTCGAACGCTCGGGTCCTCCGTTGGTTCATGGCTCTGCAACCTTTCTCATTTCAGGTATCCCACCACCTGGGTTCCCAGCAGGTGAACGTCGACTTCCTCTCCAGGGCGGGCGCGCTCACATGGCCCGATCGGCCATGCCTGGATGGGAGGCACTGTGGTAGGGTGCTCCGGGAGGACGGCGAGGAGTGCCCCAGGGGCACCGAAGGACGAACCTCTGTACCGTCTCCATGGATACCGGTGGACACGTGGGGGCTGAGTACAAAAGACCCGGAAGTCGCCAAGCGGACAGAAGGAGGTCGGGAACGGCGAGCGAGGGTCCGGAGACATCGAAACCGAAGGGAGGTCGGAGAAGGAGAACGGAAGAGGCAACGACGCGAAGACATCGGAAGACGGCGGAGACACCAATCACCACAGGGCGGAGGCGTCCCCTGCGAAAGGCGTGCTGGACGAGGCGGTCGTGACCCCATCATCGGGTCACGGCTTCAGGCAAGTGATCGAGGGAACCGGACGCCGACTGGGCGGGTGGTTGCACAAGCAAGCGTCATATACAGGGCTGTAAGGAGCAGGGGAGGAAGAGGGACAAAGAGTAGAGGTATCTATCCCACCCCTTTTTGTTTTATGGTATTCAACATTGCTCGGTCCGGCGTTGGGCTGGAACTGTAGTCTGGGGCGTTGAGCGTCTACGTGGGTAAACGCTGGGAGGACGTCGACCGAGCCACTCTCACCATTAGTGAGTCTCCGATAGGGCAAAGGTCGCCACTGAAGTAAGTGGCTCCCGGGAGACCAAAAGGCTAAAAGAAGCCCAGGGTGGGTGAGGAACTCAGAGTGGGAAGAGCAAGGAACGATAGCAGGAGAGCGCGAGAAGACAGGGGGGGGATCCGTGAGCAGGGGACACTTACTAATCGCCTCTCTTCTTCCTCGAGGGGACGGCCACGGCCAGAGACGTGAGGAGGTGAAAGGAAATCGGCCAGACCACTGTGGCAACGCTGAGAACCCCGCGACGAGACAACATAGCAGACCCACCTGAGAAAACCCACATCTTGTTCAGTAACGGAATTAATAAAAGATCCACTTCCCAGAACCCGAACAATCGTCTGTGGTCATTGGGCGGTTGACAGTGGTGTCAGAAGTGGGATACGTCCGGACCACCACACCGAGGACATGACCCAAACAATCGGACTGGACGACATGCTGAAGCAGCTGGCTGAGGGCCAGCGCCATCTCCAGTTGGTGGTAGAAGGACAGACCACTGAGGCCCAAAAGGACAGAGAACACCTACAAGAGGCGCTGCAGGCTCAGGCCGGCCTCATCGTGCAGAACCAGGCCGTCCAGGATACCGCCATCCAGAAGCTGACCGATACCATCGCCAGCAGCAGAGTCCACCCAAACGTCCCCAGCTCTGTGCTACAAAAATATCAACCGGGTGAGGACCCCGACTACTTTTTCACAAACTTCGAGAGAGTGGCAAGCACTGCCCAATGGCCCGCCGACAGATGGGGACAATATATAGCCCCCCTCTTGTCGGGCGAACTACAAACAGCATACCAGGCCGCAAACCCGGCGGGCACCACACCGTACAGGGCGATTAAACAAACGATTCTTGAACGCCTTGGGTACGACCAGGAGCATTACCGCAGCCGATTTCGGAGAGAAAAATGGCTAGCCCAGGACAGCCCGCGAGCGTTCTACTATAGACTCCAGGATTTGGGGAATCGTTGGTGACAGCCTCAAGCTTCCACCGCAGAGGAGGTGACGGAGAAGGTCCTTATGGAACAATTCATAGAGGGACTCCCCGCGGCCACTCGGGCCTGGGTAAAGCAACACCCGAACGTTACCATAACCAGTGCCGTCGAGTTAGCCTGTGCACATCAGAGGGTCCCAGAACCTAGAGGGTTCACCCCGCGTCTTCCAACACAGCTGATACACCGATGGAGGCTCACCGCGCCGGCTCCCTCTCAGCCTCCACCTAGGCCATTAATCGACCCACGGTTCCTACCAAGGCCCGTCCACAAGGAAAACCAGGGTCCCCAATGCTTCCAGTGCGCTGAATGGGGCCACATAGCCCGCAATTGTCCACAGAAGACATCCCCGGCTGAACCCATGGACATTGGGTATACAAGAGGGCGAGTGTTGTGGGCGGGAGAAGGGAAGGAAACCTATCACCTGCTCCTCACCATAAATGGAAGGGAGGCTAAGGTCCTCATAGATTCTGGTTGTCGCCACTCGGTTCTTACTCGGGAACGCATACAGGAACACCAATGGCAGATAGGAGAGAAAGTAACCATAACGTGTGTACATGGTGACCATAAAACCTACCCAGTGGCCATAGTAACCCTAGGAGAAAAGGGACAGGAAAGACCGATCAGGGTTGGAGGTATACCCTGTTTGGTGGAGGAAATGATAGTCGGGACCGATTATGACGGTTTTCCTGTTCTTCTAAACAGAGCTATTGAGGAAAAAGACAGACAGAAGTGGCTGAGAGAGGCCCCGTTATCCACGACCGAGATAGAAGGTGGCCGAGGTAAGCAGAAAAAGACCCGCAGAGAGAAGAGAGAACATAGGAGGAAGGTGGTGCTGAACGGAGCGACTGACCCTCCTTCTACCTCTACAGGAACGGAAGGAGACTCAGGACCACCGTGTAGCTTCAGGGCAGCCCAGAAGGAAGACCCCACCTTGGGCCATGCCTGGGCCCAGACGAAACCAGAAGAGGACCAACAGGTAGGCCCCTCTTTTATTGTCTCTAAGGGATTACTATATAGGAGGGTAAGGAACCCCACAGGAGCCCTTAAGCAGCTCCTTGTTCCCCTGCCCTATCGGGACCAGGTCCTCAGCTTAGCGCATAACCAAGCGGGGGGAGGACATTATGGGAGGGAGAAAACAGAGGAATACCTCTTAAGGCGATTCTACTGGCCAGGGGTGTACATGGATATCAGGAGATATTGCGCAGCATGCCCTCGGTGTCAGCGCTGTAATCCCCCGCATATCCCGAGAGCCCCCCTCTGCCCCTTACCGATTATCGATGTCCCTTTCTCTAGGGTGGGGATGGACCTCGTAGGCCCTTTAGTTACGTCTGTGAGGGGGTACAGGTACATACTGGTGCTGGTCGATTATGCCACACGCTATCCGGAAGCAATCCCCCTGTCAAGCATGACCACCAGCAGCGTAGCTCAGGCCATGATAGGCTTCTTCAGTCGAGTCGGGTTTCCACGGGAACTGCTCACCGACCAGGGAACGCCCTTCATGTCTAGGCTGATGGCCCAGGTGTGTCGCTTGTTAGGGATACGGCAGATACGCACCTCAGTGTACCACCCCCAGACAGACGGTTTGGTAGAGAGATACAACCAAACCATTAAAACTATATTGAAGAAAACGATCTGCGATACAGGAAGGGACTGGGATAGACAGCTACCATTGACCCTATTCGCGATCAGGACGCATGCCCAGTCCTCCACTGGTTACAGCCCCTTCGAACTGGTGTTCGGGAGGCAACCCAGAACCCTGATTGATATGGCGGCAGAAAGATGGGAGGAAGAGGAGGACGAAGGGAGAACCCTTCTCGACTACGCAGCCCAACTCAGGGACCAGTTGTCCACCCTATGGGAGGACGTCCAACAAAACCTAGACGTAGCTCAGAGAAGACAAAAACAGACGTACGATCGACAGACGGCCCTCAGACAGTTCCAGGTCGGGGACAAGGTGTTACTACTCCTCCCGTCCTCAGACAACAAGCTCCTAGCCCAGTGGCAGGGCCCATATGCAGTAACCGCCAGGGTCACCCCAGTCACATACAGAGTAGCGGTTCCCCACACGGGTAGAACAGGACAGATCTACCACGTTAACCTGCTTAAACTATGGGTAGACGAGAAAAGGAGGGAGGTAGAGCCCCCCGTGAATCTACTGATAACCAACAGCACCCCTCTAGACATACTGTTTCCACCGCCCAGCGGGACCACAGAGCCCCACATGATTCCCAGGGGCTCTGTGCTAACCTCGAAACAAGTGGAGACGCTCCTGTCCGTCGTAAACGACTACAGCGACGTCTTTTCCAAGACTCCAGGGAGGACACCCCTAGTACAACACGACATAGGGACAGACAGGGCTACCCCAATACGACAGAGACCTTATAGAATACCAGAGGCCAGGAGGCGGGTGGTGGAGAGTGAGGTTAAGGATATGCTACAGAGCGGGATCATAGAGCCCTCACACAGCCCTTGGTGTTCCCCAATTGTGTTGGTACCAAAACCGAACGGCACGGTACGATTTTGTGTTGATTACAGGCGTCTAAACGCCGTCTCCCGTTTTGACTCCTACCCCATGCCCCGAGTTGACGAGATGATAGAGCGGCTGGGGGCAGCCCAGTATATGACAACCCTGGACTTGACCAAGGGGTACTGGCAGATAGCACTGACATCCACCGCACGGGAAAAAACCGCGTTTGCCACCCCCTCGGGCCTATACCAGTTTACGGTTCTACCCTTCGGCCTACACGGAGCCCCTGCCACCTTCCAACGACTGATGGATGTGGTACTCCGACCACACAGCTCCTATGCCTCAGCATACCTTGATGACATTGTGGTACATAGCCAAACGTGGGAACAACACCTCACCCACCTCGCAGCAGTACTGACTGGTCTGAGACAAGCAGGACTAACTGCGAACCCAGAGAAGTGTATGTTGGCCACCAACACCATCCGCTACCTAGGGTACCATATACAGAAAGGCCAGATACGACCCCAAGTCGATAAAGTAGAGGCCGTTAAAACCTTGACAGTCCCCTCCACAAAAAAGGGATCCGAGCCTTCCTCGGGCTGGTGGGTTATTACAGGCGGTTTATACCCCACTTTTCGGAGACGGCTGCCCCTCTCACTGACATGTTGAAGAAAACCTGCCCAAACACCATTAAGAACTGGTCCACAACACAGCTGCGCAGCTTCCACCACCTGAAGGGGCTACTATGTCGCAATCCCGTCCTGATCTGTCCAGACTTCAAGAAAAACTTCACCTTACAGACCGATGCCTCTGACAGGGGTCTGGGGGCAGTCCTCTCCCAGGAACATGGCTCAGGTGGGCTACACCCTGTAGTCTACCTCAGTCGCAAACTACTGCCGCAGGAGACCCGGTACTCCACAATAGAAAAAGAGTGCCTGGCGATCAAATGGGCCGTGCAAGCCCTGCAGTATTACCTGTTGGGGCGTCCTTTTCTCCTCCTGACGGACCATGCCCCTCTTGTCTGGTTGGCACGCCACAAGGACTCGAACGCTCGGGTCCTCCGTTGGTTCATGGCTCTGCAACCTTTCTCATTTCAGGTATCCCACCACCTGGGTTCCCAGCAGGTGAACGTCGACTTCCTCTCCAGGGCGGGCGCGCTCACATGGCCCGATCGGCCATGCCTGGATGGGAGGCACTGTGGTAGGGTGCTCTGGGAGGACGGCGAGGAGTGCCCCGGGGGCACCGAAGGACGAACCTCTGTACCGTCTCCATGGATACCGGTGGACACGTGGGGGCTGAGTACAAAAGACCCGGAAGTCGCCAAGCGGAAGAAGGAGGTCGGGAACGGCGAGCGAGGGTCCGGAGACAACGAAACCGAAGGGAGGTCGGAGAAGGAGAACGGAAGAGGCAACGACGCGAAGACATCGGAAGACGGCGGAGATACCAATCACCACAGGGCGGAGGCATCCCCAGCGAAAGGCGTGCTGGACGAGGCGGTCGTGACCCCATCATCGGGTCACGGCTTCAGGCAAGTGATCGAGGGAACCGGACGCCGACTGGGCGGGTGGTTGCACACGCAAGCGTTATATACAGGACTGTAAGGAGCAGGGGAGGAAGAGGGACAAAGAGTAGAGGTATCTATCCCACCCCCTTTTTGTTTTATGGTATTCAACATTGCTCGGTCCGGCATTGGGCTGGAACTGTAGTCTGGGGCGTTGAGCGTCTACGTGGGTAAACGCTGGGAGGACGTCGACCGAGCCACTCTCACCATTAGTGAGTCTCCGATAGGGCAAAGGTCACCACTGAAGTAAGTGGCTCCCTGGAGACCAAAAGGCTAAAAGAAGCCCAGGGTGGGTGAGGAACTCAGAGTGGGAAGAGCAAGGAACGATAGCAGGAGAGCGCGAGAAGACAGGGGGGATCCGTGAGCAGGGGACCCTTACTAATCGCCTCTCTCTTCTTCCTCGAGGGGACGGCCACTGCCAGAGACGTGAGGAGGTGAAAGGAAACCGGCCAGACCACTGTGGCAACGCTGAGAACCCCGCGACGAGACAAAATAGCAGACCCACCTGAGAAAACCCACATCTTGTTCAGTAACGGAATTAATAAAAGATCCACTTCCCAGAACCCGAACAGTCGTCTGTGGTCATTGGGCGGTTGACACAGGCCTTCAAAGTTTTTGTGCACAAGCATTGCCTTAGAACAGCAGTGTAGGTAAGGAGGAAAGTAGAAGAGGAACTGATAAAACTGGAGGATGCCACACTTAAACAACTTGAAGGAAGTTAAGATAAAAATGCAAATAGGCAAAAACTGTTACAGTCAGAGAGAGAAAAGTACGCCACCATAATTGAGAGACTTTGATGCATTGATTACAGGGAATACATATAATGCACAGACATAGCAGGAGGTACATTTGGAAGGTTGTAAACTTGGCTCACTAGACCTGAGCTGCATGGCACCCCAATACCAGAGAACTGAAAAATAATTTTTGTGACAGGGTACATCAGACATAAATAAGGAATTTATAACATATTAGAACATTGTAATGCTGAGCGCTCCATTGAAGACAGCGGAGTAGCAGTGGCATGTATGAACTGGTATAGGCCCGCTGCACTCAACATTTCAAAGTTCTAATAAACAGCCTCTGCCTTTCTCTTTCCCTGCCTCCCCAAAAAGCATGGAAATGGGCAGGGGAAAGCAGAAGGCAAAGGCTGTGCTACAGGGCACACCAGAGGCCTCCCACTCAGAGTCACTTGAGCATCGGAAGGAGGGAGAGAGAATGCTGCTCATCTCCTGGGTCCCCCTGGCTTGGCTGAACTACAAAAAGCAGTTCAGCCAAGCCGGGGAGAACAAGTCAGCCCCTTTTCACAGCTCTCGCTGTGAATGTTCAAAAGCTAATAGCCGTGGCCCTGTGCGCGGCTGCTAGCTGTAGAACATTCACAGCAACAACTGTGAACAAAGGCCTTATGGAGCCAGAGGGGATCAACCCCCTCGGGTGCCGTGAAGCCTTTGTTTTACTAATTAGAACAATCTGCCCCGATAGGGCAGAATGTTCTAATAGCTTTATAGCCCGCTGTAGCTGGGCTATACCGGCCATAAAAGACTCGCTCGCTTGTTAAAGGCCCTCGTCTTTGCCTCTGGCTTTTTACGCTGCAGCGAGCCTTTAATGGCTTGTATAGTCTGCTACGGCAGCTATAAAGCTATAGTATGCCTTACTATAGGAAGACCAAGAGATAAGTGCTGATAGCCATGGATAAATATCTATATCCTGTTCTGCTGACAAATATACCCCAAACAAAAAGACACACTAGACTTCTAGCAGAAAATGAGGTGAAAGAGGCAACTGGGGAAATAGTTACTAGAAAAACGCCTTGTGTGTCGTGTCAGAGGGGCTACCCATCAATTTTTTCAGGCACAAGCAGATATTTTGTCATCTCCTCATGCAGAAGTATACAGCAGTACTAAAAATCAATGGTCTCCCATTGTTGACCTGTGAGGCATTGTTAGTTTCCCTACCTAAACCCAGACATGGCCCAGCAGTCAGGTCCTCTTATAAACCACTGTCTAGGTTGAACACTGATTACAGGATTCTCCCCAAAAATTTTGTAGGAGACTACACCCATTTTTTTTTTTTTTAAATTGAGATTTTGTTCAGACATGTATATAATATAGGCACATTTGCACGTTAACATTACACAGCATTACTCAAAGTTACATCATTACAGTAATTGTGAAACACCAATATTGAATAAAAATCGAGTGTGTTGCTCCAGTGCGTCTTGTTCTTATATAGGGAAAAAAAAAATCCATGTAATACATTATCACAATTTACCCAGTTATGGTGACTGGAACATAGCAATTTTAGCTGTGGGCTAGATAAGTCTAGGGATTTTAGGCTCCGTGAATGGGGAAGGGGAGGTCGGCCATGATTAACCTTATCACGTGTTTCGACTTAGGCGGACCCATAGATGTAAGGGATATTTGTACAAAGTGGCAAGTGTTGAGGCAGGTATTGGGGCGACCTTGACAGGGAGACAACTGGCACTTGACTAGAGTCATCTGGGAGGTCCGCATCCTGTCCACTGAGCCAGGTAGTGAAAGGTTCCCATATGTCCCTCGGTCGACATGCTGTCGGCATTAGGTCCCAGAATACCGCCAACTGCTCTCGACAGTAGGCAATATCCCGCACCCACGCAGCCACCCGGGGGGTTCTAGGGGCACCCCAGTGTATGGCTAGTCTACGCTTTTCCATACACTGTATCAGCATCATGGCCACCAAACGACGTTTTTCAAGTGGGATTTCCCCCACATAACCCAGCAGTGCCACCAGTGGGGTACATTCCAGTAACAATCCAGTGACAGCTTGTATAGTATCATACACCCCTTTCCAAAATTCAGCGATGGGCGGGCAACTCAGCGATGGGCGTGCAGCGGCTTCACGTTTGCATTTCCAGCAACGCGAATCCGGGCGTAACCCCAGTTTGTGTAACTGCATGGGGGTGTGATATACCCTATGTATAAATTTGAAATGGATAAGTCTCAGCTTATAGTTCGGGGATAAATATCTCAGCTGTGAGCAACAAAATGACCATTGCTCATCTGTAGGCAGTTCTTCTAGGTCGGTCCTCCATTGTGTTAGTGCCCGGGGGCAACCCATGGGGTATGTGTTTGCGTGAGGTTATATAATCTAGTAATTAATCTACGAGGTGATGGTATAGTTAATAGATGCTCTAGCGGCTTCATTATATCTAGGGGGGCCGGGAATGTTGAGTGTATTGTCTTGCAAGTGGATCGGAGTTGAAAATAGAGGAATAAGTTCAGGAGTGGTATTTGAGTGTCTTCCCGTTGTTGTGGCTGCTCTAAAAATGTGTCTTGTTGGTACAGGTCCCCCAATGTGGAAATGCCCATGCTGCGTGCCCGTGCTATGGTACCCCTATCATTAAGAAAGGGAAAATGTGGATGGGGCGCAACTGAAGTGGAGGGTGCGTAGAGCAGTGGAGTCCCGACACGTTTTCTTAAACCTTCCCAGGCCCAACGCAAGGTTTCAACAGTATTTATTTCATTGGCCGATCTGTGATATGGTTTATATACAGCCACGTGTAGAGGGGTGGGGTCAGCCACATCTGCTTCAATGGCGACGTGCGGCTGGAACGGGATGGTATGTATCCAGAAATGAAGGAATTGGGCTTGTGCACATAATGCGTAGAGTTCGAAGTCAGGCGCACCCATTCCACCCCTAGATAGCGGGCGCGTTAGCAGGTCCCAGCTCACACAAGGTTGTTTACCGGCCCAAACCAATGCAATCACCAAAGAGCGCAGGGAGTTAAAAAAAGCCTTGGTTAAAGGTATGGGTATGTTAACCAATAGGTATAAAAATTTAGGAGGAACTATCATCTTGGTGATAGCGATTCTGCCAGCCAATGACAAAGGCAGAGCAGCCCTGATTTTCGATTTGCGCTCCAACCAGTCCAGTAACTTGCCAAAGTTCATTCGCCATATGTCCTGTAAATCTCTACTTAGCCACACCCCCAGGTATTTTACAGCACCATCTGCCCATTTAAGTGGGAATTCCAAGTCGGTTTCCAGCGGGGCATCAGTCAGAGGTAAAATAGAGGATTTCGACCAGTTGATCTGATTGCCAGACATTCCCCGAAAGCGAAGGACTTCTCTCAGTACAGGGTTACGGTTTTCATCTGGTTTACGAATATATAACGTTATATCGTCTGCATACATTGATATTATAAGACCTCTGTCTGTGAATCCCAGATCACGAGCGGTGTGGTGCTGACGAATTCTGGCCGCTAAATGCTCTATTGCCACTGTGAACAGCAGTGTCGAAAGTGGGCATCCTTGCCTAGTGCTACGGGTTATATAGAATCGTTCCGATATTAGATTATTTGCTCTGAGTCGGGCTGTGGGTTTAGTATGGAGTAGGCTTATTAGTTTAATAAAGTTGGGACTGAATCCCAATCTAGGTAGAATTGTAAACAAGAAAGGCCACTCCAAGGAATCAAACACCTTGGTTGCATCAAGGAACACTGCAATGGCAGGTAGTTGGGGGTCAAGCTGTTGTACAGTGGCAAAGAATTGTGCAAATTGTGAGCCGTTGACCTACCCGGGATGGATCCTGATTGGTCTGGCCTAGCGATGAGCGGTAATAGCGGCTGTAGCCTATCGGCTATTAGTTTGGCTAGGATCTTAGCATCCACATTGATTAACGACAGGGGTCTATATGAGTCACAGAGATTGGATGCCTTGTCTGGTTTCAGAAGGGAAATGATTACTGCCTCCTGCATAGTCGGTGGAAGGATTCCTACCTCTAATGACTCCTGTTAGACATCCAACAGCCAAGGCGCCAGCTCTTCCGCATAAGTCTTATAAAATGTGGTGGTCAGACCATCTAGCCCAGGCGCCTTTTCGCCAGGTAAACTGCTAATAACTTGTGTGATGTCTGCTATTGAAAAGGGTTCGTCCAGGTAAGCTCTGTGGGCGTCACTTAACCAGAGTAGTTCAATTTATTCTAGATATTCACCAAGTTCGGGGTGGGGTACATTTTGAGTTGCTGTATATAATGAGGAATAATATTTAGTAAGATATTCATGTGTAGCCTCTTGCCCTCTGATGGGGGATTCGTCCTCATCCAATAACTCGGCTATAAAGGCGGGAGAAGTGCGCTGTCTGAGTGCATTAGCAAGGGTTTTGCCAGGCCTATCGCCCTCCCCATAGCTGCGTGCTCTTGTATGTTTCCCCAAGAATCGGATCTGCCTCCTCTTCCAATTCTGAAATTTTCCCTCGTATGGTTGCCAAGTGCCTGGGTTCCCTAGTCTGAAAGAACAATTGTTCAGTGGACTTGATTTCTTGCTCAAGTTTTACTATAGTAGACCGAATAGAACTCAGCACCCCTGATTGCTTAGAAATGCAGGCCCCTCGGATCACCACCTTGAACGCTTCCCACAGCGTCGAGGGTGAGTCCACCGACCCTTCATTAGTGGAGAAATATTGTGTAATGTCAGTTCTAATCTCTTCTCTGAATGCAGTATCCAGGAGCACATGTGGTGGTAGGCGCCAGCTGAATAAGCGGGGTAATGTTTGAGGTATCTTCCAGTGCAGTACCACTGGGGCGTGGTCGGATAACGTGCGTGCGAGGTGTTAAGTGTCTATGGTCCATGACGCAATATCGCATGTGACTAGCCAGTAGTCTATCCTGGACCAGGCATTATGTTGCAAAGTGATACATGTTCCCTTCCTCGTGGTTGGGTTCCTGCTTCACCAGATATCCGTAAGACCGTGCTCAAGAATAATGTTATTGAGGTGTAGGGTTGCCTTGAGATGTGGGTTGCGAGCGGCACCGACTGTCCCAGTCATTGTTAAGAGTGACGTTGATGTCCCCGCCCGAAATTATCATGTCTCCTCCTAGTGCCATTATTTTAGCCCATACATTGAGAAAGAATTGTGGGTCATCCACATTTGGACCGTAGATTGCCACTAAGGTGACCTTAGTTGTCATGAGGGTACCAGTTAAAATAAGATAATGCCCATCAGGGTCTGTCTGTATATGTGTGGTTGACCAGCCAAGACCACGCCTGATCAATATCAAAACCCCCCTAGCGTAGTTAGAGTAGGGGGCCCAGTGGATCTCTCCCCAATATCTATTCTTTAGTTTAGGATCAGAGTCGTATTTCAGATGAGTTTCTTGGAGGAAGCACACATCTATGCGGTGCCTACTTAAGTATGTGTGTATCAACCGTGCTTTCCTAAAATCATTAAGCCCATGCACGTTCCATGTGAGGAATTAGAACATCACAAATTATAAAATAGACAGTATTTCCTTGCTTTACATTGTGTGAAGAATAAAAGCTAGACTGAACTTTAAGAGAAACAAAGGTGCTGTGCACTTCATATATATGCTGTGCAGTTAAGGACCATTCGTCTGAATATACTATGTTCCCCCCCATTCCACCCCCCACCTACATCAACCTCCCAATCAGGTTGTGACTGATGGCCACCCCCCCACCCTAGAAACACCCTTTTAACAAAACAAGGGCACATGGGAGATCTCCCTGTGGGGCTTGGGACGTCGGCTATAACCTTCCACGAGGCAGGGTGACCAGGCTTTGGCGTGTGATACGGAATCTGCCAAAGGAAAAACTTACACTTTTATATAACCATGAACAGTGGACCACATTCTACTGTGGCCGAAACAACGAACAACATTATTGTAATTAACACAATTATAAACCAGCTTGCTTGATTAGGTGCAGTTCTACTTAATAGGCATATAAATCATTGTCACTTAAGTTCTGTTCCGATACAGTTTGTTGTGAGGAATGCAAGGGCGACTTCCTTGCACATATGTGTTTGGCGTACTTAAGGGCTGATTTAGCGTCTGTGAAGAATTGCGACTTTCCATCATACGTAATTTTGAGCTTGGCTGGATATAGCATAGCATAGGAAATGGAGGCATTTTGCAGGATGCGTTTCGCCGGCGTGAACTCCCTGCGTGCTGCTTGGACAGTGGGTGTGTAGTCGGGAAAAAAGGAAAGGGAGTTTCCTTGATGAGTTATAGGGCTCTTGTCCCTAGCTGCTCTGAGAATTGCATACCTGTCCCTATAGTTCAAAAGGCGTGCGATTATTGGACGTGGCGTGGCACCTGGCGGGGGTCTAGGGCCTAATGAGCGATGCGCCCTCTCAACGATCATAACTTGCGAGAGAGCTGGCCCAAATAGATCCTGTAGTAAGTCTTCTATGTATCGTTCCATCTTCGGGATGGCAGTTGATTTCGGCAGCCCAATAATACGTAGGTTGTTGCGCCGAGAGCGCGCCTCCAAATCCTCATTTTTAGCTTTTATCACAGCCAACACTTTTTCCATGTTGAGGATTTGCATTTTGGATTCAGAATGAGAGTCTTGGGTATCCGACAACCTGTTCTCTAGAGTATCAAGCCGGCCTTCATGAACGTCTACACGTTTTTTTGACTATATCAAGACTTGAGGCGAGAGCGTCTATCTTGTTATCTACTGTTTTGATATTGGAGCGCACGTCCCAGCAAGATAGTGTGCAGGTCTTCTTCCTGTTGCTCCGTGTGTTCTTTGGACCCTTGCGCAGTGTCCAGCTCAGGGCCTGCGTCATTCGTTCTAGTTTGGCGTTTGTTTTCAAAGGGAAGCTTCACCTGTTTGGGGTCATCCTTCCCCATTGGAACAGGTGTTGTGTATTCAAAAGGAAGTAATGGGAGTACTGGATAACGAGGGACCAATGCAGGGTGACAGCACTGCTTCGGTGTTCTCCCTTACATATGTGTGACGCAGTCTGCTGTATCTGCTTTATTAGCCTAGTATCATGCAGGGATGAGTGAATGTCACAGGTTTGAGGCTCATGAGAGGGCACCCTGCACGTCTCAGTGGGGGGAGAACCGGCGACCGTGCAAGTGAGTGGATGGAGTCCAGTATTATGCGCCCATTGTCGCCCGAGCAGGCCCGGAACGAGAGGCACTCGTACTCCCAGAGCAGGCCCCCGTGCCTATCACTCAAGCATGGGAGGCATGAAGGGGAAGAGAGAGGCCTCACTCACCCGGGCGTCCAATCAAGCGCATCAGCCCAGCAGTGGGTCAGCTCGACCAGGGGTCGAAGCGGCGCGGGCCCGACCACGCCGCCCACCACAGCGCTGCCTCCATGGCTCAGGACACCGAATGGGGTCCAAGCCGGTGCAGCAGGAGCACGCGCGGCCCCGCACCACCTCAAAACCCCGGCCCACACTCACCGCAACCTTCGACAGCGCCGGGTCTCCTTTTCCTGCAGGCCAGCTCGTCTGGTGCGTTCCGCATCCGCGGTGGTCCGATGGGCTCCAGCGGCCTGATCAGCTCCCTGTCTTCAGGCCCAAAGTACGGCCCAACGACACGCTGGCATCTCCGCCCTCAAGTCCGGAGCATTTTTCCTGCCGTAGAAGCAGTCGCGGGATACGTTAGAGTGCTGGACTTTGGGTCCCGTCTGGTGCACTTATCTCTGACTCCTCCGCAGGCACGGCACGGCGCGTTTGGTGTCGCCTGGGGTCTCAGGAGCTCGCCGGTCTGATTACCCTGTCCGGTGGTGCGCGGCAGCCAGATGTCTCTCCAGCCAGGCCACAGTGAGTCGGGTCGTATATCTCGGCTTTCACTCGGTCTCCGACTTTCAAAGTTTGCACAGGCAGTGCGGTTCAGGTTAGCAGCTGGTTGCGTTGTTCGGCATTTGCAGATTCCGAGTATAAACTGCGATTGACAAGGATAATGAAGCCTGGTCTGCGGAGCCCATTCAGAAGGCGGCCATTCCACAGCACGACGTAGCCACACCCTGACTACACCCATTATTGCCTACGTTCATGCATAATGACCAAAATTGGTTTATCCCGGGCAACAGCACAGCATTAAACATCAGAAAGCTGATAAGAACAAATGGATGAAAGACCCCAGAACTAATACATGATCTCACTCGACTTGAAGAAGGCCTTTGGCACACTCTCTTGGCAGCTTTTATTAGTGGTATTACAACATATTGGGTTTGTCAAACAGATGGATTAAATTATTGTACTCCAAACCAGCGACAAGAGTTAAAACAGGGTGACTTCTATCAGATACATTGAAGATATGCAGAGGTACACGCCAAGGTTGGCCATTATGGCCAGTGCTGCTTGCATTGGGGATAAAGGCATTAGTCTCAACAATGAGAAAAGTGGGGCTCACTGAGGGAGTTGAATTATGGGATGGGATACTCATGATATCACTGTACACAGATGATTTGCTCCTGTTTGTGTGGGACTATAGTTCCTGGGAGTCCGCAACTGCTCAGAAATTATTAAAATTTGGCAAAATGTTGGGCTGTGTGTAAATTGTCCAAAACGTGTGCATTGCCGCTTAAACGGAGTCAAAGGGATGGACACAGCATATTAGTGGAAAAAGGTATTACCTGGGCATCTCATGTGACCAGGTACCTGGGGAAATGAGAGGGGCGGTAACCTAGGAAAAATTCTTGTGGCATTAAAGCAGAGTGTAGATTCAGCAAATCATTGCCGCTGTCGTGATGAGGCGCATTGCAGTAGCCGTAATTAATATGCTCCCCTGCCTTTTATGTCATTTTAATACACTCCCAAAATGGGTTCCCAAGCCCTTCTTTAAAGGCCTGGATTGTTTACTAACAGAATTGATCTGAAGCTGTAACAGGCACTGGGTAGCACTGAATGGGCTTGAACTGACAAGAGAGGAGGGAGGGCTGAGCAGATCTGACTTTGGAAAACACTATGAGGCAACAAAGCTGCAGTGGACTGTGAATAGAAGTTGCACAGTTGTCTAAAACAGGCCCAACAGCAGCCTAAGTCATAAGATGATGAGCTACGTACTTATGGGCACACACTCGCTGGCCAAGTGTAGGCCCAAGCTATTAACGGCAGCAACACAGAGCTGAGGGTGTATCTTGACTATTCGGAATAAGCTTTAAGATTTGCACCTACCCTAACCTTGGTTTGGCTCACTGAGTCCAGAGGACATCTCACAGCTGTGCATCCAAACCACTGGACAAGGGTAGGCTTTAGAAACAGTTACTATGTAGATGGCAAGCTCAAATCACTACAAGAATATGCAGAATATGATGGGTTCTCATAGGGGCAGTTTTTGAAATATAATGCACCTAAGAGCACATACCAGAAAAGGTGTGTGTGGGGGGGTTCCAAACACTGAACCACCAGTAGACCAAGTCCTACAATTAGTGCACACAATGGGGCAAGGCAGTTAAATACTAACTTGTTTTTTATTGTGCCCTTAGTAACATGACGAAAGAGACATTAAGCACTCGGAGGAGGCTTGGAAAACTGACATGAACACAGAAGTTCATGATAAAGGATGAAGTTGTATACTGGGATAGACTCATAAGGTTTCTTATAATGCATGCTTTAAATGCACTCAATCCCCTTTCCTGCATAGATCATGTATGACACCCACAAGACTTAATCAATTCTCCAACACCATACCCACAACATGTCCCAATGTCCAGAAGTAAAGGTGGGATTTTACCACATGGGTTGGAACTGGGCAACCCTTAAGCCATACTGGGAAGAATGCATCGAACAACTGGGGTGTGGCTTGTAGAGAGAAGGTCTATGCACAGCAGTAAGTTGCTTGCTGCGTCACTTCACACATTGGAAAACAATAACAGTAGGCAATAAATTGAATTATATGGTAATGGTAATGGCTGAAATGGCGATTGTCATGAGTGGAAAGTCCTCTTCGGCCCTGTCGATTGCACAATGGAAAATCTGGGTCAGAAAATGGGCCGAGATTAAGAGTTTGGCATTACATAGAGAGGAAACTAGAGCACTGCAGAAAAAGACCATTACTAGGCTGTGGTATGAAATATTAATATATTTTAGCTCTGAGGCAGATCTAACATGATAAGAATAGCACAGTGCTGATCCAGCAACTCTTGACTACCCCGGAAATGTCAGGAACCACCCACATGAAACCTCTCTGTCTTCGATTTAGCATTAGTCAAAATACCACAAAATTCACGTTCAGGTAAACCCCTAGGTGCGTAACAGGACACTAAGGGCCCGATTACGACTTTGGCGCAGTTGTGCCAGCTCTCCACCGGCGCGGCTGCACCAAAGCCGCGTGAGGACCGCCCGCCCGCCCAATAATGGCGGGCATTTCTTTTGCCGTTCCCATGGTGGTGCCTATAAAATAGGCACGGCAATGGGAAAGTAAAAGGAAGTTCCAGCACGACATGGACTGAAAAGTCCATGCTGTGCTGGAACTTCTGTGCATGCACACAGGAGTGGAACATGTTGTGCCCCCTGTTTGCAATGACGAGGCGTGTGGCATAAGGGGACCCTGCAGGACCCCCTTTCTTTCCTCATGCCACTTTTTTCATGGAGGAAAGACCCCCATGAAATCAGTGGCAGTGATGAAAGTCGTTATATGCTTGGGTGGTCTGCGGAGGTCCCGCCAAGCATATAGATACCACTGGACCGCCGCGCCACTGCCAGGGAACGGCGGTTACCTGGCGGAGACATCGGTCCCAGGGCGGCACCACCACTAGGGTCATAATGTGGCAATTGTAAGACCGCCACCACTGCACCACCACCGTAATCGGGCCCTTATAGTTAGCAATACACGCTCATTACAACGTAAACTTTCGGGCCACTAGATACAGGTATATAACAGGCAAAACCCAATGTTGTTTGCATTTCTTATGGTGAGAGGTGTAACACAAGCAAACATAAAACATGCTGTATGCGTGCGTTGATATATATTGAATATCATATTGTTTACCTAGCACTCTGTACAAGACCGATCTAAAATGTATTTCAGTTTTAGCGAACCTGCAAAGCTGAAAATGGTTGTATACACAAGTAGTGCCAATAAAAGCAGGTTTAAAACCCGGTATTCCAATTATACTCCATAGTCTCTTGTAGCAATTTAGGAGTTGTAATCTCTGGTCTGGTGCTAAAGAGCAGAATATAATCTTCCTTTTGGGATATTTTTTGACTTTTGTCTCTAATATGCACATTACTTTCTATTATGCCATTTTGCCATATTCTGTGTACAAATGATTCTGTGACTAGATCATGTAGAAGGGGGGCATGAGCCATCCCTGTCTGGCAACTGGCTTAATCTGGAATTGGCTATACACATACCCAGGTCAGTATACGTTTTTTGGGAGATTTATGTCATATCTTGGTCAGTTTCTAAAGTTGTCCCTCAAATCCAAGACCAGACAGTTCATCGAACATGAAACCCCATTGGACCTGATCAAGGGCCATCTTGGCATCAAGAGATCAGACCATGTCTCTCAGGTTGTTGGTGTCAGCTACTATATCAAGGAGTCTGCTTGAGTTGTCATTCCAGTGTCTCCCCTGAATAAAATCAGTATTATTCCAGCTAATATCTTGCCTAGTATGAATACATTCTGTATTAGTTAACAAAATCAAAAAAATAAAAGCCCTATTGTGTGACGTCTTGTCCATGTTTAAGGAATATAGGACTACAGATAGCATGGCCTCATTCATCGATGCAAATAGCAAGCCTGAGGTTTCAGTTGCACAAAACACCTGTTTAAGTGTAGTTGGCAGTATTTCTGTGAAGGTCGTGGTCTATAGGGACACTATCTGGCGCAGGTGAGTTCCCCAAATGAACGCAGCTTCTTATTACCACCACAAGTTGTTTTATGGGCGTTTGGAATGTTGCTGAAGTTTATACTGCCCAAAAATATTTCTCTTACTAAAGTATATAATGATGCACGTTCCACAGGAAGGTCCTGGTTGCACATCAGTAGTTGGTCATTTGTGGTTTTAATGCCTTTGATGGTTTGTCCCTCTGTGGTTCAAATACTACCACTGAGATTGGCCTCCTTCGCTCGCTCTTGAGAAATTACACCAGCACTAACATAGCCCCATCTTCAGAAACTGAACATTTTGTTTTTGAAAAACAACATTCCACCTTAGCTTTCCTGCCCACAGCTTTTTATTCTGATACTTTACATTTTGCCCGTTCAGTTCTGCACGACTTCTTAGTTTAGAATGTGAGCCCGCAACCCACCGCCGGGATGGTATGGCTTGGGTATCTGATTCAAAGGTAAGGAATCTGCAGCTAGAAGTCTCTATCAGATGAACAGTCACTTACCTTCGGTAACGCATTATCTGGTAGAGACTCTATCTAGCTGCAGGTTCCTTACATCCTCACCCATGCCTCCCCGCTTTGCGGACTAATTTTGTAGGGCTAGGGTTACTTCCCTTTTCAGGGCCCTAGTTCTGCACACGACTACGTCAGTTACCTCGTGGCTCTGCGCTTCTGGCGTGGAAACAACGAAAAGTACTGACGTCCGCAAGCCAGGGTGGTGCCTATATAGGCACCAGGACGTCATAACCGATGCTAACGATGCCGACGATGTCACGCGGAGCCGAATGGAGCCACCCGACGTCGCGCAAGGGGTATTGTTTAGCAAAAGTTTCCGGATCCAGCCTGACGCCTGGGAAATTCAAAGGTAAGGAATCTGCCGCTAGATAGAGTCTCTACCAGATAAAGCATTACCGAAGGTAAGTAACATGTTCTTTAATGTCCAAAGGATTCCCATAGATGGTGCAAAACTCATATAAGGATCTAAAGAATAGATGGGTACTACTGAATGGGATGCTAAAGGGGACTTAGATATTAGCCACAATATATGGTTAAATACAGGCCAGAAAGAGTTCCGTCTGGCACCCCTACAACAGATAGCGGAGAGAGCTATAGGCCTACTCATACTTGGTGGGATTTCAGTTTAGCTATGGATGCAGAAATAGATAAGAACAATCAGAGACTTAGAGGGACTTGTGTCATAACAGGACGGAAGAGGAGGCTACTGGAAGATGTGAGACTTGTAGATGACCAGGGGTCTAAACACCGCCTTTAGCAATACTACTATATTTATTACTATGCACATAAGACACATTCTTACAAAGATTATATCTTAGATAAGTGATTGTTAGGGACGATTAGAGAAGCAGAGCAAGATCCAACAACCTCGTCATATCTCTAGCCTGTTTCAGTGTTACAAGAGGGGTTAGGAGATGATCAGAAGGGCAGAACCACTGGATAGAAATTTTGTGATTACTTACTAGAGACACAATAATTATATGTTATATCAGAGACAATATATTGGGGAATATCTACATTATAAAAGGTTGGGTTAAGTATCTATTGCTGTGAGGTGGGATGCACTCAAAACAGTGATCATGGGATGTTTCATAAAAGAGACAGCAATGCTAAAAAGAGAAAGAGAGTCCAAACTAACATCCATAAATAGGAACTGCTGACAGAGGAACACCATAAAAAACCTCAATCATAACACACTGAAATGTTGCAGCCATACTCTTTCAGATTAAAATAATACAACTGGAAAAAGTAGAGTACCTGCTTAACTTCTGTCACCTCAAATATTATGAAGGTGGCAACAAAGTGGGGGCCCTATGGCTGACCAAATTCGAGCATAGTAAGCACATGTAAGGTAAGTCACACTACTTCTTACTACCTGTCGTCCATCCTTCCTCCTGCATTTATTATCCTACCAGCTATAGCGGTTTGCACCTTACCTTTGCCCGACCAACATTATTCCGCCTCCCTGACACTTATAAATGTAGATTTTCACACTAAGCATGTGTGAAATATAATATGTGACTTACTAATGCATGAGTGATTGATCTTAAGAAAGATGTGCAAAGTTTTGTAACACATTGGAACCCATTCCACATAGTCTGATGTCCTGCTGCAGGACACCAGGTTGCAGGGATTATGTTTTGTTCACTATCACACAGGGCTGCATTTAGCTTCCTCAGTAGCAGTGGGGAAACACAATGCTACCACAAATCCAAAATAAGTCACATACTTACCATTTTCCTGCTGCTAGTGGTCCTGCCCTGGGAATTACGGTTACGGGGGATGGGATTTATGCAGCTTACTTGCAGCCCTGAGTGGGAGAGGGCCTTTTTGCTACATTCATTTTAAACTTGACCAGCTCTGCAACAGTAAATCTGAAAAAGCTGGAAAATATATCTAAAGTTGAGAAGCAACTTTAAAAACTACTGTCTGGTTGGTTCTGTAGAACAGATGTACCCTCAGGAGTGGATCTGAAAAGACACCTTGTAAGCTCTTAGTGGACCACCTTCTCCTTATGAATGATGGGAGGCTGACACAAGTACATTTCAGAACAGAGCAGTTTCAGTCACAGGGCTCCTGTAAGGATGGGTTTCTCTCGATGAGAAGTTATTGAGTCAAAATAGAATGGAGAAATAGAGGGGTACAAAGTAGGGTAGAGCAAGAACAATGGGAACTCTTCTGATGAATCAAAAAGACTATGGTAGGAACTGGAGCAAGATCAGTAGAAGGTCCAACTATGCAGTCAAGCACAGGAAGGCAGGGGCAGGTCCGGGCAACAGTAAGTCTCTGCAAGGTAATTTCTCATACATCATGATGAAGTTGCTGAGATGATCCCCTTCTGTGGCTGTACTTATTTATAGGCACTTCCCTGGCTACTAATTGCTTCTAGTTGTGTGAGAGGAGGCAGGCCTATACCAGAGTTATCTGCTCTACAAAATCAGACTTTTCTTGCAGCGGCTTTCAGCTTCCTGCATGATGGTGTATCTGGGAGGCCCAAGCTGTGTGGGTCGCCACTCCTTGTACAGGTCACAATCTTTATTGTGCTGTTCCCCACTGCTTCTATGCTGCTATCTCAATATAAAGCTGCTTCCCAGTTAATTGGCTGCCTGTGAGGGGTTTGGGTGAGGGGCTGGTAATAGAACGTCTGAGGCCGTAAAAATTCCTAACAGATACCAACAATGACAGAAGTGTAGTGTAAACAAAATGGCATTATCACAAAATACATAATTAAATGAATTAATTTAATTCAATTAATTAACAATAACCATTAAGAAATATGAAACATTACTCACCATCATGCCCTGATACTTGTACCTCCACTTCCAGCCTAAAGTGATGTATGAGACCCTCTGCTAGAGCAGCGAGCAAGGCCCAATGGTATTTTGTGTGTATATATTATGGGAGCATGTACTTCCTATAATTTTGCACATGCCCCTTTGTGCTCATCGCCATTGACTGCAGACAGTTAGTGCAAGATTGGATCCCATGGAAGTTTTTACTCCATAATTCACTCACAGTGCAAAGTCCTTCGCCACCCGCTTAGACATCTCGTCAGCTTCAAGATGGCTGTCCAGGTGCTGGTGCTATCTCATCTCGATGGGGTTAATACTTTACTGACCACCACCCAAGAGACCCACCTGAATCTGCTGAAGAGTGAACTGCATGTTGCAACCTGTCCCATTAAAGGTTTCCATTAATTGGATAGAACTCCATCAACACCAGCACTCACTATGCTCTCTAATCACATTCAAGACCTGCTGCTTTATCTACAAGGCTGTCAATCTCAAACCCCGCTGTACCTAGCACCCAAGATCAAGACATCTGGTGGAAACTGAACAAAATGCAGCTTTAGTATCGCCCACCTGGAAATACGAAATTGCAAGATGGAGAAGACGAGACTCCTTGTCTTCTCTTGTTATGCACCCAGCCTGTAGAATTCCATCCCATATCCATGAGGCTCCATCCCGCCTCCTATTCTGTAAGATAAGAGGCATAAAAAATAAATGGACAGTTTATGTATTTTTCAAATATGGGTTCTCTTTGAGATCTTTTATTAATAGATGTGAGATGCCATGTTTTGTGGAAGAGTATTAGAAGGAATCCATCAAAGTCAGATCCATTAGCGTCCTTGAGTAAGCACACCAGTTACATATTATTTAATACCTAGCAACATTTTTTTGCTCACCTATAACCAGGCTGTGAATTATTTCCATACCCATAGAGCTTCTGGGGCTGACTCTGTGATATAGGAGCCGGAGGCTCTGTGGGTCCGGTAACATAGCATAAAGTGTAGGCTTAAACAGTTTGTTCAACTGGAGCATTAATGTTGTGAAGCCACACTTGTGTCGAATTCTCATTTTTGTTTTTACAGTCTCTTGGTGGCCATGATACGCTAAGGATGTGGATCATTAAGGCTCTTGGTATGACCAGCTACTTCCCTCACAGTAGAAGTTCATTGTCTGTTGTTGAGAGTTCATTCTTGAGAGTCCAGGGTGAAACACAACTTCAGATGAGTAGTCTGGTAGCTGGAGTATTCACTTCTCTATTCTTGGTGGTGATTTTGATGCTGTATCTATGAAAAGTGGCATTCAAGGTTTGTGATCTCTGCATACCTTGAAATGCCCACCATACAGGTAAATGTGAAAATAATGGTGATGTTGTCTTTCTCAATGTAAGAATACCTTAGCTTGGTCTCCGTTATAGCCCTACTTGCATAGGCTACTAGCTCCCACTGATCTGTCTTTTGTTGTTGGTGCAGGACTGCTCCTAGACCTGTCAGGCTGGCATTCAAAACTAGTTCTGTGGGTTAGCTAGGATCATAGCGTTGCATTGTGATTTCGGCCGAGAATGCGTCTGTGGTCTGTTGAAAGGCTACCTATTGTTCTTCGGCCCATGTCCATGGTGTGTCTGCTTTCAAGAGATTACTTAGAGGTTTGGTTAGATTTGTCAAATTTATAATTCTCCATGCCCAAAATACTTCGTACTTTTGAAACACTCTTTCGGGGTAGCTGCCTTCTGGGTGTCTTAAGCTTTTGTTAGGTCAGGTACCACTTCTTCTGCTGTGACCCTAGATCCAAAAAACTCAATATCATGTTTAAAGAATGTACATTTCTATTTATTAAGCATGAATTTGCTGTCTTTGATTCTAGTGAGAAGGGCTTGCGAGTGTTGTGAACTTTTGTTTTGGCAGAGTAGACTAGCAGACCTGAGCGCACTTCTTTGATGCACTGCTGAAACACTTTATGAAAACATAGTTTGTAAAAGGAAACAGTCAACACACGGACGTGGTATGAAATAAAGAGCAAAGTTTATTTGCTCAAGGCTCGAGCAAGAACACACAGTCGACCAAACTGCCAAAGTGTTCTGCCTCATTGGGTTGCGTTGTGCCTTTTATACATGAGACCATACATTGAAATATATTGCGAGGGCTGAGTTACATAGTGCCGCAACTGCAGGGTCTCCCTTATCCAAGTTGGAAAACTTCAGTTTCAGCAGTTAAGAGTCTTAAAGGGAAATCTGTGGCTTGTAACTAATTACTTTTTTTAGCTTCAAGGCCTCAGGCCTCAATCAAGCATTCCTGTGTAAGGCAGCTTTTTCATGCCTGCTCCTGCATGTCTCACAGTCCGTGATCAGAGAGTGGAAACTTACAAGATTCTGGCAACAAGCTTCTATTAAGCAAGCATATTGTAAAAACAGTCTTCAGGCAGATATAAAATGGAGGATATAAAAAAAATGGTAGATCAATGGTTCACATATATTTTATGCTTTGAAAACATCTGCTGTGCTAAATATCTCAAAGTTCAGACTCCTGTATCTCCTGAGACCAACATGTGTTGAGAATGTGTTATGTACCTGACTGACTTATGCAATTTCAGTTGGTGGTATCTTGATTTTAAGTCTATTTTAAAAAAACATTTTGCTCCATTCACTTCGGCCACTATTTCTTTTTGCAGTGGGAGTTAGATGGTTTTCCCTTTTTATATCTTTGTGGGGTAGCCTCATGTCCACACAAAACCTCCCCTGGTTGTTTCGGGGTTTTTGCTATCACACTAGGTGACATCCATGATGTGGGTCCCTTTCTCTTTTCAATGATGCTGCAGCTTTCAGGGCATTTAGTTCTGTTTTAACTTTGGCTCTTGCATAGAATGGAATCTGAGATGGACTTAGTGCTATGGGTTGTACTGAACCATCAATGTTCAACGTCCCCCTTTTTCCTTTCAAACAGCAAGTTACTTTGAAGATGTTGACAGAATCCTGTAGAATATTGGTAGAGGCAAGCTCCTGTACCCTAAAAGTGAATGCAGCAAGACGTAATGTTTCATCTACCTTGCAGCCTATTGGTGTGGAGTTGCCAGTTGCTGCCACATAGAAACGTGTTTTAAATGATCGAGCACCATAAGCTGGGTCGTTGGCTCAGTGGACTAATGCATCCACGCCAGAGATCAGTGTTTGACTTCTTGTTTACATTTTCGAATTATGGTGGGTCCACTCAGTCTTTCATCCTTCAGAGATCCATATAATGAGTAACAGTGAGTTGGAGAACAGTATACATCTGTTATTTCAGCACAAAAAGACCCAAGACTTTGGTGAACGTGCACTTCACAAATATGCATTACAAATATATATGTTATAGTATGCTATGGTGATAAAACTGTCAGCGATGTCGAAAGAGGTCCAGCTGTCGTAGGCCTAGACTTTAGTGCAGGCTGTTTAAACATTGGCTGGGATTTGAGGGTAATGTTGTCTTGGCATGACATTGCACATATGGTGCTACCAGTGTCGATGAGGCAACTTATTGGGGGTCCTTGAATAGTTCGAAGACATCAGAGTTGGTAATTAGCTGCGCCACACAAATTTGCTACACCATACAAATAGACATAACATAACAGATGTGCTCATACTAGTTGTTCACCACAGTCTCTAAGCTCTGAAATAAGGCAAACCTGTTCTTGTTTTGACTCTGATACCTCCTCAAATGCAGTTGACGGGAGTGGTTCTTTATTTGTGTTGAGTTATTTCACCACTTTCTTGACCAGGCAACTCTAGCGACTACACCTTGATGCTTTGTTGCTGTTTGCCGACAGGCGACCTTTGTGAAATGGTTTATTTTTCCATATGCCGAGCAAGTTTTTTCTTTCACTGGCCAGAGGCTGTCCTTATGTGGCAGGTTACTGAAATACCCATGAGTTTTGTTTGTTTTCCATAGGGAAAGCTTATATATGGCTCTATTTGCGTCCAACACAACTTCTGTAGGTTTGGCTTTTATTTGTTTGGCAGCTTGGGATGCCTCCATATGGGCTACTCACGCATTTGATAGTTTGTGAGATCTGCCAAGCATATGTATGGGTTCCAAAGCCATCTTGTCTTATTTCAGTATTTCCTTTTCCGTTATAGTGAATGACCTCTGTGAAATATCTGAGCCCTGATGTCTTTGACCATATTCTTAAAGCCAGACATTCTCGCAAGCCTGCGTAATCTGACATAGAAGGCATCAGTTGGTTTGTTAGGGTTCTGCTTGGCTTGTGGAAGAATGAACTGTTCATATTGTTGGTCTATGTACTGAATTGTCCATTCAGTGAAGTTAGTGTGGCATTGTAATCAAGTCCTGTTCGATGTTGGGCAACATGAGAATTATAAGACCATGTAAATGATAAAATCATTTAAGACTTTAGTACAGTCAATAAAGATAATTTTTGTGAGTTAAAGGGTTTTATTAATCAATTGTTAAGTTCATTATTTATTTAATAAGCATTACTCTCTTAAGCATCATCATTAGAAATAAATATAATCCAGTAATCGATATTTCAATATAAGAAAAAATACAATATTGGTAAGTATGACAGTTAAAATTGAAACAATACAGCAAGAGTGTTCTTGTGAGAGAATAAATGCATAAGCATAAAGCCTTTGCAAGTAAAGAAAAAATTGAACGTTTTGAGCTGGAAGGTATTCTCAGCTATAAATCAGCAGACTTCTAATAAAGTAGAGAATAGGCTCGAAATAATCTATCATAAAGAGAGATATGGTCTCAAGAATCCCAGGGTCGGATCTCAAGGAAATCCGAACGAGAGAAGCCTCTCCTACTCTAGGAAACACTCTAAAAACACAGTGAATTATGAATTGAAACAAGTATCACATTCTCCATTCACAACACCCAATAAGATTTCAGAAAAACTCCTGGGAATAGGTAAAATCCCCAACTTCTCACGTCTCAGTTCTGCCCTTGAATCATCCTTCCTGTTGTCCCCTCTCCTCTCGGTGAGAACCTAACTATCAGTTGTCTAGTACATAACAAATGCCTATTCACTAACTAACAGAAGGCGTCTGGATAGTTACAGCATCTGCAGTGGAAAGACACAAATTGCATTCACAATATGCAAGTTAATTAGCATAAACCTCTGCACTTATATTTTAAAATGTGTTCTTTTTGCAAAATGAAGAAATTCACTGCAGCAATAGGAATAACAAAATAATAACTACAATGATAGTAAAGACAATAATAAGATGAAAGATCCCGGCATTATACAAATGAATAGCATTGATCAGCTTGAATCAGTTTGAACAAAGGAAAGCGACCTAGAGATATGCAAAGAGAATAAAGCACACCCTAACAGAGCAACCAATTCCAGAATTATGTACCCTCCCCAATACCGTTACCCCAATCGAGACATAAACAAAAACAGTCAATCAGATACAATAGTGGAACTGTCCCTACTGTAACAAAAATAAAAGCCATTACAATTGTGCAGCAGTGCAGCTACAGCCCTAGGGAGGGTAACTCAGACAATAACACCACAGGCAACTGCATAATCCATGGGACCATATCCCAGAGCCTCCCTGAGCAAAATGAGTTTATGAAGTAGTCGAGTGATAGGGGCATGGGGATAAAAGGAAATGATACACACCTGTCTCTCATCTCCTATACAGACAGCCAGACATCAAGACAGACCAGCAGGATAGCAGAGAGGTGTCCCTCTACCCCAGTTGCTAGCAGTAAGCTGATGTAGCTTCCCAGAAAGACCACTGGGAGTGCATTAGCTACCAGGGATGGGGGGCGTTAATTAGACTTGTCAAAGTCCAGCTATTACCAGAGATAAACAGATGCCTGGCACATCAGGAGGGAGGTGGTGAGCAGCAGCAGGCAAATATGATCCTATACAAAGGAAGAGAAGAAAGTGACCCAGACCCCTTCATTGAGTTTGCAGCTAGTGTGTTTGTGCAGCACCACTCAATGCAATGGAGAGATAGTTTTCAAATCTTGTTGCTCAAGTTTTCCCTCTTGCTGCTACTGATGAAGGAGCAGCCAGCATGCCAAAAGGCTGCATGGCATGGGAGAAGCTGGGTCGCATGTTGATTAGTCACTCATAGGCTACTTCACTGTCTGACACATATTTCAAAGAGAGATGGCATTGTCTGCAAGATTTTCGGGTTTGTAAAACGAATCAACAGTCTTTAGTTCCTCACAGGAGCACCTAGCACGACATTGTCTTTAGGCAAAGCGATGTGATGTCAAGTCATGCTGGTGGTGTTGCATAATCACTGTGCGTATGTGCGCTAACAGTTGCTCTCATGAAACTGAGCGGTGCACCCTAGTCAGCGAAGTTCACGATGCTGACCTGCACCAACGTTATCACGGCTGTTCTGTGAGTGGGGTGTGAGGGGCCCTTGGGCCGACTGTGTGGCACCATGCCATGTATCTGCTATTGTCAGCGGGGAGATGGGACCAAAGGGACTGACCCATTCAAAGTGGCTTGGATGATGGTAGACTGTCGGCATATTTCAGTAGGAATGGCTCAACGCTAGTAGGTGGCGGAATCAAGCACATAGCAGTGGTGAGTTTGGCACCACCTTGTCGCCAATTGTTCTGTTCTCCCAGACACATGTCAATGCCCCAGGCATGAGACTCAGACCCTCGGGTTAGATTCCAACTCCACAGCGTACAAGACTAACTTGCGTGCACACCTCACCTTTATTTACACTTTTATTTATACTCCACTAACATGCCATTTGGCCTCAACCAAAAGAGGTAACTTGAAGGGAGACATCACTAGGTAACATAAGCATTTCCCCCTCTCTTATTCTATACACACACATTGGCTTGCTGAACATAGCTGTCCACAACTCCACATGAGGAGGCATTCTTTTGGTCAGCCTACATTTCTTTCGCTTTCAGTTCCTGTGCTGTGCCTGTTTCATTTTGTGCTGCTTTATGATTGGCCTGATGGTGTATGCTCATTTTGTGCTCCTGTTGAAGTCACGAAAAGTCTGCTTGCTGTATTTTTGTGGACCTGACCCAAGAGCCGCAACATTAAAAAATGGGTGCAGAGGAACTATTGCTCCCAGCTGCCCTTGCAGTTGTATGAATTTCAGCATCTTATGACACTGGTCGCCTGCAACAGAACAATAAAGGGGGTGCATAGGCACTTAACCAGATTGCTGTATGCAGTTTGTTGCATGCGCTCTGTGGTCACCCAGCCTTTCTTTCTATTTCCCTACCTATGCAGTGCTCTCATCATGTGACTGGCTCTTTTGCTGATCTTCAGGGTTGGGTGACTGCTTTTCGGAAAAAAAGGAAAATAAATTAAAACAAAAAAAAATTATATGTGGAATATTTGAAATAACATCAGCCACTAGTAATTACTCTGTGCAGTGCTTAATCAGTAAAAGAATACGTTTCTGGGACCAAACGTTTGGACTGAAGTCCGCGGCTAGCGCTATTGAAGTCAGCGTGGAGACTGCCAAGACAGTTTCGCCTCATGCCTCTTTTACCCACGCCAGACACTCCCTGCCCCTTTATCTCACTCATGTGGGTTCTTTTTTGTCCCTTCTTTCTCCCTGGGAGCGTAGCTTAGTCAATGAGATTCAGGGGGTGTGAATCTTCAATTTCCCAACTAAAAAAGCAATGGACTGCAGGGTAGACAGGTGAGATGACTAAGGTTCGGGTTGGACTGTTTCCATTAGGACCAGGCTCAGTACTGATTTGCATTAGTTGAGCCTCTGTCTAGAATGACACAGTGGGCAAAAAACATTGGGTTGGAATGCTGCCTCAAGAGATTGCCACTGATTAGACTATATGGATGTGTGATTGCCTGCAGAATGCCTGGAAACTTGAGACTAGCGCAGCTTTCAAGGCCTACTACTGCAAATGTTTGTGAATTACAAAATGTTGTAAATTTGCACTCATTCAAGCAGTAGTTTTGTGGGTGCAAACTTAGCACTTTTTTGGTAAACCGATCACTTTATATATTTAAGATCCTGACTCAGAAAATGAACAAGTTAAAACCTCTTAGTGAAATGAGAAAAACCTACAAAGACATTTTAGACCGGACTCAGGCCCTCCAAACCCAACTACTGAACCCAGAATGGATTTGAGGGTGTCGCACCCCAAACACCCCCGCTGAAACTGTGCCCCTGCCTGTTCCACCTGGGTCTGGTAGTTATCCCTGGGAACTCATGACTACAGTCATGTGCAACACAACTGCCTGGAGTCCCTTACCTGAGATCACTTATTTCAAATGTATTTTCACTGCACACACTCTTTTTCGCCTTTTCTACAAGACACCCTGATGGTAGAGTTGTCAAATTGGTTGCAAGTGGTCTGTGCTCCAAGTTTCTAGTCATCACCTTTTACAAATAATTTTCTCTAGTGACTGACGGACCTATGTACTAAGTCTGAGTCACAAATAGAGAGGGTGCGCAGGCAAATTAGTAGGGTGAACCGAGCCAAGCCATGGTTGGCTCTAAGGGTCTGTGTACGAGCCGAGCCATGAAAATGTTTGGCATGTATATCGTGCAACAAAAAGAATGTAAACATATGATACAATCTCGTCAAAATTCAAAAAGTGTATTTCTTTAACATGCGGAAGCATTTCACCTTGGTACATCAAACTATAACACTGCAGAGACAGACATTAAAAGTGGCAGTTTTTAGAAACATTCATGAGTCACCCGCAACGATAATGCCATTAGTGAACTGAGAGGCAAGTCAGTAGTCATGTAAACCCTAAGTGTGGCCTAGATTCTAGAGCAAAATTACAGTCTATCAAATCAAATATAAGAGATTCTTGAACAGCACACATCCTGAACTCAAGATTTTAAAAGTGCGCTCTTGCGATAATAAAGAAAAACGAGGTTCTGTAAAATAAAATATGTGCCTAAGATAACACAATTTGGAGAGCAGGGAAGCAGTTATTGATTCATGGTTATCTGGTTTCACATTTTGAAATTCAGCCATCAGATGGGTATCTTTGTCTCTCTTTCTTTTCCGTTGACATCAGAGTTCACTGTTTTGTCTAACCAACAAAGTGATAGCAGACCCCAACTCAGGGCCCCCAGTCCCAACTACCAAGCCAAAAATTCATTTATTTGGGGGGTATCCCACCACAAACACCTCCTCCCTTGAGGCTACACCCGTTTCTCCATTTCTCGTTTTTTCTCATTTTTTTCTCTATCTTTCCCCCTTGCGTGTTTCTCTGTCTTGCTCTGGGTCAGTCTGATGAGGAAACTAAGTGCCGGTTACCAAAAACGAGTGCTGGTGGGCCCCATCTGCAACCACCAACTCAAATGAAGTGGCTGCATTGCTGTGCTCATATTCCGCTTCTGCTTGGTTATCTGGGCACATGCTTAAACCGGTTTGACCAAAAGCAACAGATTTGATTTGTTACCTAAACCTGGCTCTCGGTTTCTAGGGTTTACACGTTTATACTTTCATTTCCTCCACGAGACAGGACTGTAAGAGTCGATTGTACCAAAAAAGTATGCAGAAGAAATAGAGACGGGAATAATATTAATGAGAAATTTTCTCTAACAGCATTTTCAAACACGTGGCAAGTGCTATGGATTTTGAGTTTTATACTGCAATAAGTGCAGTTTAGCTGAAGAAACAGAGGCTTTTTATCTTACCAGTCCAAGTCCCAATAGAATGGGCATTGAATCAGTTATTTAACCACTCGGCTGGGGCACCAATGAAGTTACCAGGTACTCTATATTGGTTGACTTAAAAATCTCTCTGGCTATATGGTGTTGACACTCAAATCCACATCCGGTCCTACTATGAAACAGCTAGCCAGAAAACTACGTAATGAAATACTGCCTATTCCACTAGATAAAAGACACCTTCCGCTGTGGGGATGATCTCGAGTGGCAGAGAATATGCAATATAGTCACAAAAGTAAAGTAACCCATAATGTCACCACTATCATGTGCCAGGAACTAGTTCCCAGTATTAAGTATCTCAGTGTGCAATTAGAAGGGCTTTTGGGGATATGATAGTGGGAGTCCTGAGGTGCAGAAGATGGGTCAGGGGAAGTAAGTTTGGACTTTTAACTGGTATCTTAATAGCAAAAGTTTTTGAAAAGAGAAGCCAGCACAGGTCCACAAGTGACAACAAACTTTAAAGGCCGGATTTTAGAAATGGCCAATCGAAATCAGGATTTTCAGTTGGTATCTGCAACTCCTGGACCTGTGGTACACACTGCATCCACCAGCTCACCGGTTGAGGCTAGGAAAGTGGCATTTACAAATAAAGTCCAACTCAGATTTCTGTGATATCTCTGAAACCATAAGGGCTAGACAGATGGATCAAATGGTTTTTGAAACACAGCTAGCAGGGCACACACTTCTTGGTGTGTATCTCAAGCAAAATAGGGTTCCAGACACATGCGCCCACATAGTTAGGGATTGTGTATGAAAGCACTAGCCTGAAATCTGGATCCAACAGGAAAGAGGACCTGTTCTATACTTCTCCATCCCCACAGTCAACCATACATAATAGAAATATGTTGGTTGGCTGTAGGCCTGGGTAAAGGGGAATTAGGTAAAAGAGAAACAGAGACACTTATAATTAGACGGTGTCCATGACCAGACATTCGTAGAATATTTGAATGGTTCATGGAAATTATACTCAACATCCTTCAAGAGATGAGGGATGTTGAGCTGTGTATAAAATATACACAGCTAAAAGATACACGGAGGGCGGCAAGGCCAGTAGATTCTTGGCAACCATGCTGGTTTCTGAGTCCGAGAAACCCAAGCTCATTGCAAGCAGAAATGACAAGGACATTATAGCCATGCACAAAACGAATTACGAATTAATGATGTCTTCCATGGTTATTACACAAACCTCTATGTTTCCGTACTGGGACCATAAAATGGAGTACCGACTGTTTGCTGATTTACAGACTGTCACAAAAATTACACAACATGTTGGTGCAACCCATAGAAATCCTTGAAATAAAATAAGCAATTTAAAACCTGGGAAGGAAAAAATCTCCGGGCTCTGATGGATTCCCTTCAGATAACGAAATGCATTGACCAATTGTACTCCTCTTTGTGGCCAGAGTCAATAGTGGATGTGTTTATTTTTCTAGTTGGCGAACAAAAAGAAGTAGGAGGCAGGGTTGTCAGGTGTCTGCGTTACTATTTGCCCTAGAGATGGAACCACTGGCATCTCACTTCAGAACATACAGTATGTCCAAAAGATTAACTACTTCAGGATATCAGCATGCTATATCCCAGGGTGCTGATGACATACTGTTGTATATTCAGAATCCTGCTTACATTTACAGGAAGTGTTAGGCATGATGAATGAATTCAGGCAACTAACCGACTTCAAGGACAACTGAGTTTCAGTCACTTCTGGTACCGTTGTATGAAACAACAGTGGAACAAATGAGCGAAGGTGATCCCTCTGCCCCTAACTAGGGCTAACACCACTTTTAAATATCTAGAAATTAGAGTATACCCCACTGACTCTGACTTTATGTTGTGATATATACATAGAGCATTGAGCTCCATCAAAGATTTTATTCAAATCTGGACAAGTTTACCACTGTCAGCGATGTGGAGAATTTCCTTGGCCTAAATGGTGGTTCTTTTTTTCACTACAGTATTTAGTGAACCTGCTAGTGAAACTAATTTATGCCTTTCAAAGATCTAGATGCACTATTGTCTGGTTTGACATGGGATTTATGATAGACATACGGTAGTCGTTGAAAAATACAACTAACACTGACCCACGGAGCAAGGCATATGTCACAGATTACAAAAGTAGTGTAAGAATTTTCATTATTATGTGGTTGACTACCCGCCTCAAGGAATAATCACAACCCTTGCAATGGTGAACCCTCAAATTCATTAAATTAACCTGAGCTCAACCCCTTAGTATCTTAGTATCTATAGCTCAAAGCAGAAAGGCTTAATTTAGGGCAATGTGTAAAGTACTTAAGGTGCTGCAGTCCACTAGTTTTGTTTACTACAGTGTGAAGCTTTAAGTGGAACACTTTGCTCAGACGTGGGTCCCGTGCTCACTGTGATACTGGAACCAAGCTGCACCCGATTGATGAGCCTCAATCAGGGCTAAACCGGTCTTGAGTTGCTTGTATTCTGTTTTATGAAAGGCCTGCCTTGGCAGTTTGGGCTGGACTGTTCCTATTGGAGGAGGACCAAGGCTGATTTGAGTATGGCTGGATCTGATCTCAGGTGACATGGTGAGCAACATAACGATGGACTGAGATGCAGCCTGAGTAACTACCAGTGCCTAAGATTAATTCAAGCATTCCACCCATCGCTTTGTTTACTGCTTTCCACTAGTCGCATTTAACTTCCAGGCCCTGGGGCACATTTTGTACTATATACTAGGAACTTATAGGCAAGTTAAATATTCCAATTAGGAGTATGCCACTTCGACCATGTTTAAACTTATTAGTGCTGGTTAGCAGACGTAAAGTGCACAGAGTTCTAAAGCGAGCAAAAGTATGGTGTTCGGCAAAAGGCAAACAATCCAGTGTGACTTTGAAGAAAAGGTGGATTTCTATACATACCAACATAGCTGCACTGTATAAGAAAATTTCTAATTGTAGATTGATGACAAGAAGTACTATTCTTGCTGATGTCCACCCAAACACCATGTGGGAGCCATTGCTGTAACCACTTTATCCTTAGATTCATGATGGTGATCAAGCACTGCTGGAACAGATATTTAATACATAGGATTGTGCAATCCCTGTATAAACCCATCTCTCTAATTTCTTTTTAATCGTGGCTTGCGACTCACCCAGTCGCCTATTATAAAGAAAAGACGTCAGACCTACCTGCAATAAATTCTTGCAGTTGAGTTCTGACATCACAATGTCTGATGTCAGAGCTAGCAGCTGAGGTGAAAGGCAGGTTAGGTCACGGCACAGCTGTTTAAAGCAATAACAATGAAAAGTTGCTTTTTCTAGCTTAAAGTGTCTAGCAGAAAGAAAATGATTCTTTTTGTATTCCTTAGATAATTATAGAAAAGTTAAAATCTTTCTGCATGCTTTTACAAATTCTGAACCACTGCAGCTTTTTTTTTAAACTGACTTGTATTGAACTGTTTCTAATGCCCTGATTACTTACTGGTAATCCTCGTCCTTGACCCAGTCATAAAAAATGAAGCAGTTTGCAATCACAGACAGGAAACAAAACAGGAAACGCATGCTAACCCCACCCACCCTCCTGCCAAGGGCTATAATACAATAGCCAACCTGTAGCACTTCCTGAATTACCAAGCAAAAAAAGGCCTGATATTGGGAGGGTGGGTGGGAAGTATGAATGGGTCGAGGACGAGTAGGACTAAGAGTAATGAGGATCACTGTTAAGTAATCAGGGCATTACCTCTAAGTCCCTCGTCCTCGACCCAGTCATAACAAATAAGGTGTACCAAAGCAGACACCAAAATAGAAGGCCTTTGAAATACCTCCAGAAAACAAAAACCACCCAGGATAAAAGCACACCACAGTAAAAAATGCCATATCCAAGGAAGAAACAAACAGGAACAGAAGGCACCACAGCCTGTAACACACCACCCCCAAAATTCAAACAAGTTGAACGGTAACTCTGAGAAACAGAAGTTCAGATGTAAAGGTCCAGCACAGCAGATCTCATCCAGAGCACGCCATAGAATGCGGCCCATGAAGCCGACACTCCCCTAGTGGACCCCGCCGGACAATGGCAGGACACGGCAAGGCAGATCCCTGATATGCCAAAAGAGATGCTGACTGCAACCCAAAGCCCCAGGGTGACCTCAGAAGCAGTGTCCCACACACTGCAAGACCAAACTCCTGCAGAAGAACGAAAAGCAGCAGACCTGTCCACGTAAGTAGACAAAGCACGCCTAACCTCAAGAGAGTGCAACAACTGCCATCTCGGAGAAGGAAAAGGACAGAAAGAAGGCAAGAACAGTTCCTGAAAGGCATGAAACCGAAACCGATTTTTTGGGAGAAAGCCAGCTCCAAAGGAAAACAACAGCATCCTTCAAGAAACGCAGAAAAGTAGGAGTACACTGCAAAACAGAAAGCTCCGCCAATCTCCTGGCGATGTAACAGCAACCAGGAAAGCCACCATGAAGGACAGGACCGTCATTTCCACTGTAGACAAAGACACAAAAGGAGAGAACTGAAGGGTGTGAAGGACCAGAGAGAGATCACATGTAGGGACAGAAGAACGGACAGCAGGGGAAGAAAGAGAGAAAAACTCAGAACAATCGGGTAATCAAAGGCCTGACACTCGAGGAAAAGGAAATAGACCACTGACCCTACAAAGGAGACAGAACATGGCCCTAAAGTAAGCCAGACAAAAAGAACTGAAGAATAGAGGAAATAGGACACGACCTATGAATAGAATAAGACAACAGAGTAGAGCCCCTACGAGAACCTGGGGCCACAGAAATAATGTGGGCAGGCAAACCTAGCCTCCCCAGGGTCCGCAGCTCAACCTCCAACGCCTAAGGGTAGAGGGACCAACTGGTAATGGAAGACCATAGAGGAGAGAGTCTCCGAGGCAAGAACCAAGGGGAACCCACAGCCAGATCCATCAACAATGGGAACCACGACCTCAGAGGCCAAAACGGAAGCACAGCCACCACAAGCGCCCACTCCCGCCAGACCCACAATAGAAATGCCTGATAGAGGGGAAAGGGGGGGAGGTATACAGCAACAGAGGAGGCCAAGGGATTGAGAAAAAATCCACACCGCAGGCTCCCACCACCAGAATGTGATAGCAAAAGGTCTGCAGAAGAGCAGCAGGCCTGGATGCAAACAAAACCACCTCCGGACAACCGAACCTCCGGCAGACCACGTGAAACACCCTGGGCGAGAGACATAGACCCAGGTAGGATGGAAATATGTGGCACAGAGCATCTGCTACCACATTGGCTGTACGCTGATGAATGAGCAGAAATGGCCAGAGAAGGAGCACTGCACAACTCGCCATCACACAAGCCACCGGAATTAACAAAGTACTTCGAGTGCTGCCCAACCGTAATCTCGCACTGCATCAGAACATCCCAACACGACAGGGGCAGCACAGAGCAGTGAAGGACCCTTTCCACAGCCGACAGCTCCCACCAGGTGGAGTAACGAAAGACCCCGATCTGTGCCAACGAGCCTGAATGGACCACAGACCCCGAGTAGCACCTCAACCCAGAGCACTGGAGTCCATCCACAGCACAGGCGAAGGAGAAGGAAGGAACAACAAGCCCCCGGTGAGATTCGACGAGACCAGCCACCACAGCAGGCCCGCGGACAACCTCCCAGACATCAAGAACTTCAAGGACAGATCCAGAAGCGGGAACCGCACAAATAGTGAAGGTACCACAGCAACAGCTGAAGGCGTAACCTGGCCCTCGGCACTGTGAAAACAGAAGCCGTCATGTGCCCCTCCAACCCCGACCCATGAGCCAGAGTAGTCAAATTCTGAGATGACAGTAACAGCACTAATGCCTGAAGGCGCAGCATCCAGAATCGGTCACGATGAAAGCCATCCTGGGCGAGGGCTGAAGAATGCATTTTGGAATTCAGGAGGAACCCGAGGCTCCCAAGAGCACGTAAGGTCAAGCCCAAACTCTTCTGCATCACCCGAACAGACGGGGCCTGAGCAGCCAGTCATCCAGGGAAGGACATACTGAGACCCCCAGGAGATGGAGTGCCACCCGGGGGGACACCACCATTGTGAAGACTCCAGGCGAGGAACAGAGTATGACTAGGAGTACAAACAACTTCCAACGACGACCCTCCAGAGAGAAAATGAAGAAAGTATTGGAACTTCAATGCCACTGCCACAAGGAGTTAGGCAGCCAACACAGACTGAATGGAAATCTTCTAATAGAACGGAGCAGGGACCAGAGGTGGAAAACCATCCAGAAGCCCCACGGAAACTGCAGGACCAGGAACACTACAGAACAAGTGCCCCAACCCCACTCTGAAGCATGAACCGGAACAAATGGCTTCTCCTGAAGGAGCAATCGTATCCCATCCAACCACGCCTTCATCCTTCGGAAGTGGAATCACCACCATCACTGATGATGGTGGGAAGGACACAAACTTGAGCAGGAAGCCCACTTCCAGAACACCCAGCCTCCAGTCTGGTGCATTGGAGTTGTAATGCCGTGTGACTCCAATGCACCAGAAAATGGCGCAGTCTTCCACCAACCTCCGGTAAAACGCCATCCGCCACCTCTGCAGAAGCAAAATCCGGTCCGCTGAACCGTATTCCTGGGTTCCGGACGGGTTTACTTCAGAATTGCGCCTAGGAAAGACTGACCCCGGAAGGCACCTCTCTGCCTATGAGAAGGCAAACAAAAGGACTTTGCAGAGGAGAGGAAAGACTGCTGCCGCCAATGTTGACCACTAAAGGAAAAATAACGCTTTCACTCCTTAAAGGCGTTAGTGCAACTGCCCCTTAAGTTCCTCACCAAAAAGCCTTGGACAAGTAAACGGCAACCCAAGCCATCGCCCATGGAGCAGAATCCATGTGCAATCCCTACATCAACAGGTCGTGCCTAGCCGCAATGGAAGCCCTAACGAAGGGCGCCCCACCGGACTGGACATAATAGAGTCCACATGCACATCTCCAGGAACCTTCTTTCCGATACCCCACAATGGATAAAGCTAGGAAATGAAACGAGGCAGAATAATATGCACTGGAACATGAGCCGGCCTCCAGGGTGCGGCCACGCAAAAAGCAGCTCGCGCAGTGCCTGCAAAATGGAGCAGACTCCGAATGCCGGGAACAAACCACCAATGCATGGTTTTAAACTCCAGTGAGCATGCATAGATTTGCACAGCCGCCAAGCCAGGGCACAAATTCGGCAGAGACAACACAACGCTGACCCAGGAGAACAACGTGGGCCAAGCAGGCAGCTCTCGTGACAGCATGAGAATACTCACGTCTTCTCACGAGGAGTCACAGGAGACCACAAAAATGCGTCCCGACTCCCAAAGCTCCCATGAATTCCACAGTTGCTCCCAAAGCCCAGCAGAGGGAGAAAGCCTGCGACAATTCTCGTTTGAGGTAAAAGTCCAGCAGTTACCTCTGCGTCCCCTGTACCCCTTCGGAGACAGGAAATAAAACAGAAAGTACTGAGGGTTGGCTATTGTATATAGCCCTTGGCAGGAGGGAGGGTGGGGTTAGCAAGCATTTCCTGTTTTGTTTCTTGTCTGTGATTGGATACTACCTCATTTGTTATGACTGGGTTGAGGACAAGGGACGTAGAGGTAATATCTTTTTGTAATAATTATCCAACAGGTTTTTGGTGTGTTCAATTTTGCACTAGAGGTTCTATTTGTATTCTTCACGTTTGCAAACATGCTCTCTCTTTCATATGAAAGAGCTGTGCACCAAGGTTTTAAGGAGTTTGTGGGAAAAGTGATGGTGTGGCCATGCATTATACAGGATAAAGTACCTCCTGCCGTGCATGATACGGATATTGCAAGTGACCTCGAAGTTCCATATCCTTTTAAAGGAACTCAGCCTTTGGCCTCATTCCTCTATATGGTTATGGAACACCTGTGTGACTTGCAATATCCTTATAATGTACAGCAGGTGGTAATTTATCCCGTAAGTAATACATGAATGACTGCAACCCCTGTATAAAAGCCAATCTCTAAGTTCCCTTTTACAGAAGACTTGTGATCTCTCTAGTCGCCTATAAAAATGAAATGACCTACCTGGTCAGCTGTAATATGTTATTAGAGTTGAGTTGTGAGGTCACAATGCAGGCTGCCTGCTGCCAAGTTGAAAGGGAGGTCATGGAGCATCATTACAGCTGCAGTTCAAAAATGAGAGCCTGCTTTTTATTCTTATAATCTGTTTTTCTGAAACAAACAATGATGAGCAGGAAAGAGATATTTATGGCAACGTGTTTATTTATTGCACACTGTAGGTCATTATACAAACAAATTAACTTCTCTGAATATTTGTACACCTTCTGAGCCTCTGTACTTTTTAAATCAGACTTACTTTAACTGATTCTAATATTATTTTTCAAAACATTACTAACTGCTTTTTGATGTGTTTAATTTCACACTAGATTCCGTTTTTATTCTTCATCTCTGCAACCATACTACCTCTTCCATATGAAAGCGCAAAACAGCAAGGATTTAAGAAGTTTGCGGGAAAAGGGATGATTTGACTATGAACTACAAGGCATAAATTAACCTCTGTCTTACATTTGAAGGATATTGCAAGTCACCTCTGAGTTCTATGACCTTATAAAGAAACTCAACCTTCGATCCCATTTCTCTTTATGGTCACAGCTCAATATACTTATAATGTATGTCTGGAGTACTCTATCCCATACATCATACATGGGAGACTGCAATCACTATATAAAAGCCCATCTCTAATGTCCATATTGCAGGTGACTTGTGACATCCTTGATCTCCAGTAATAAAGAAATGATACAACTTATTACAGTTGAATTCTGATGTCACAGCGCCTACTGCTAGACCCAGCAGATGAGGGAAAAGGCAGGTTATGGCGCATAATTCAAGTTGCAATTTAAAAAACAAAAACTAAACATGGCTTGTCCTTCTGCTCTGTTTTTATAGATGAACAGGAATAAGCAGAAAATAGATATTTATGACAACATGTTTATTTTTTCACACTTTAGGTAATTATAGGAAAGATCAGATTTCTCTGCATGTTTCTACACATTAAACTGATTCTACTACCTTTTGCAACAAATATATAGCTATCTAACTGCTTTTCGGTATGTTTAATTTCGCACTGCAGATTCAAATTCTTCTTCATGTTTAAAAAATCCTAGCTCTTTCACATGAAAGAACAACACATGAAGGATTTAAGCATTTTGAGGGAAGGAAGATGACGTGGCCATGTGTAATAAGGGACAAAGTACCCCCTGCTGTACATACAATCATGTTGCAAGTTAGCTTAGAATTCCATGACTTTATAAATGAACTCGGTCTTCTCCCTTGTTCCTCTGTATGGTCACTTATCTCCTCAGTGACTTGCAACATCCTTATAATGCACAGCCGAGGGCCTTTTATCTCATGTATAAAAAAGGCAAAGCAGCAACATTGTATGCCCCAGAGCTGCCATTGAAAGCAAAGTTTGTATAGGCAATGAACAACTTAGACATCAGTTTGTGGATGTAATGCTCATTTACAGTCATGGGAGATCTATGCAATGCAGGATCCATTCAAACCTTCAAAAAGGTGAAACAATTTTATGATATATCAGTAAAACAATGCCTATCATAACTTGCACAGCCAGGCTAACCTGTAATGTACTAGAAGAAATATGCTAACGACCCTTGATAGTTCAATGTTGGCATCCACTGGTAAGCCACTTACGAGCCTAAGAGAAAAGTTGTTCATGGGGACAAAAAGAGAAAGCTAGACTATGATGAATAGTATGCAATTTACTTTGTGACTATTTCTAGAAACAGTTGTGTTAAACTACTACAATTTAACCGTTCTCCACCAAATGTACCTGACTCGTGTCAGATTGTGCAAAATCTTTGGTGACTGTTCCAAAGTTGGATTGGAACCAAAAATAGCCAAGACATCCAAGCAAAAGTGGCCTACATTTGCATATTGTGTGAAAAATTGCTTTAGTGTTATCAGCAGGTTAAGTTTGCCGCCAGTAACCCTGATAAACATCAAACCATCATGAATACCACTGTAGTACATCTGCAGTTTTCTGCCACTCATCTTTTAGTCTTTAAATACCCTTTTAATTCTCAGGTCCCCGCATCCACTACTAACCTTTAAAGTTTCTTAGCCCATGAAAACTCTCAGATCCCTTTGTGTGTAAGCACTCAACATCCAGAAACAGGAACCTTTTAAACAATTGCTTCAAAGCAGTACTTGAGCTCAGGAGCTTCTCTTTTTCACCTCCTCATATGGTTAAAATTCTAGGATGTATTATCCAATTTAGTCCTTTCAGATGAATAAATTGAAAGGCTAAACATATATCTTTTATAAACTGAGAAAGGCTGATGAACGTTTTTCTGTTAACACTTGAGATGCAATGTATACTGTCAAAAATGGAGATTGTAGGAGTGTAGAGTTATTAGGATTTTTTTCTTTTTATCGTTACAGCCTTGAAAAAGCGACATTTGAGATGTCATCAGTGATGTCCTAAATAATGTCATAGAACATGTCATGAGTGATATAATATGTGAGGTCATAAGCAGTGCATTGCGGGGGCACAAGTTATAGTTAGCTCTGATAGCCAGAACTGGTGAATTCCTGTGTTTTTTTTAGTTCAAACGTTATGCTGGCGCTAACATATTCACCTAACTATAACATCACTTTAACCTTTATTTATTGCAGTGAATTTTTAGGTTTATTTAAATGTAAAGTAAGATATAAAAAAATCCTAACTATATTGTCACTTTAACCTTTGTTTTATTCAGTGAATTTCAAAGGTTTTAAAAAAAAACAAAATCAGATCTTATTAACACACCTAACTATAACGCCACTTTAACCTTTGCTTTTTTTGGTGAATATTTTGGTTTCTTTCAACATAAAGTAATATTTTATTACTATACGTACTGGTAACCCCCTATGGCGCACAGGTGAAGACTCTGTGGCCAACCCCTTGTATACAACAACCTGGTAGAGACTAGTAGGTATAGGTAACATGTAGTCACACAAAACATAAATAACATAAAATTCTGTTTTACTTTTAGCTAGAAAATGCGTCTCTGAATAGAGACTTTTTGTTTTTTGTAATCTTTGTAAACAAAATTAGGTGTTTTTCTTTTCTAAAGTGTAAAACAGAAGTAAAGAGGTTCCACAAAAATAAGGAATTGTCAACTGAGAGAATAAAGTATAAAAAAAAAAAACTAATGCCTAAAAGGGCATTTATGGTCCTGTGTCAACTTGCCACAGGCTGCTGCATTTTCTTGTGAAGAAATGATGATGGTTTTGCAAAGGCAGCAGAATAGGGCCTTATTTAAACAGGCCAGGCTGTTTCTGGCCTGCCTTGCCACAGCCTCAGATGGTGCTGGTTTGCCTGGATCAACAGGTTTGAAGTCATCTGAGGAAGAATCTAGCTGTGCTCTCCTCTGCATTCTCTGCACGAGCTAAACGTTGGGGATGAATAGCCCTTAAGTGGCACTACATTCTGGTTGTCCCCATGCTACAACGTTTTTGGTGCCTCTGCTAAATTCTTTATGGTACAGTTTGCCCTTCATGTGCTTTGCTGGGACTTTCTTTCCACCAGGTACCATTACAAAAAATTGCCACACAATAGATTCCTTCAGTGGCTTAGCAGGTTGGAGTAGTGGAACTTGTGACTCTTCCTCAGTGTCTGATGAAGACATCTTATCTTCTCTTTGTTGTCAACTAATTCTATAGAAGATGCTTTCTGGGCTCAATAGATGTTTGCACATCAAATACCTAATCCCAAATGATATGGGAGGGTGGTCACTCCCTTCAATAATGCATGGGATCACTGTTAATCAATTAAATCTCTTTTTATGGGTGTTTCTCTACTCTTGTTGGAGCCTCACGAGCATCTCACGAAATGCTCTCGAGATCGTAGAGTCATATATTTAGTTTAATGCTCTTCTATACACGTCATTCATGTGTTGTATGTGTTTAATACAAATGTTAAATTAAGAGTGTCATTTAAGTGTCTAGATTATAATTATTTTTATTTTATTATAATACATAACTCTGGCAAGAGTCAGGCACACAATGCCCCGCGTGCTGTTCGACAGGGCAGAACTTCCTGTTACACTCTCGTGGACCGCTCGTGAGATCGTACAATGGAAATTTATTTGATAATACTATCTTCTAGTAATTGTGAAGGAAATCTGTTCCTACAGGTTATCTGAAAAAGACACAAAAATAAGTATACATGGCATCATTACAAACCTACCATAATTTTTTTGCAATCCCGCGAACACTCGCAAACTACTTGTGAGAGGTCCACTAGAGTAAAGACACACCCATCAAAAAGATTATCATATGATAACATCAATGTAATTTCTTGCAAAAGAAAGAAACCACCCTTTTTGCATCATTTGTGTTTTGGCTTTTGGTGTTGGCAGTCCTACTCAAAATCTTCTTCTTTGCACCTTGGAAATCTTTAAAAAAAAATCCAAAAATATCTCCTTCAGACTCTGATGAGCAGGCACCAGCAGTTTCACCACCTCAAGCTGCTCAACCTGCAAATTAATCCCTTCTTTGGTAGTGTTTTGACATGAGACTAGGAGGAAAAAAGGTGGTTGCCAAGTTTGTTATTTGCAAACTTTGCAAAAAGAATTTAGCAGAGGGACAAAGGAGCAGTACAGCATGGACACCACTGGCATGCGGTGACACTTAGAATCTATGCATACACACAAACATGCCCTTGTTGACATGGATCACTTTGCTGAAATGGACAGCACCCCAGGGGCTTCTACAGCTTTTGCATCTGGGGGATACAGTACCACTTCAAGTACTGTCCAATTAGGCTGATACCAATCCAGCCTATTTAAATAAGGCTCTCTTTTGCTGCCTGTGCAAGCAAATTATTTTATTTCCAAAGTTAGTAGAGCTGCCCAGGAGAAACTTGTACAGGAAGATAAATGCCCCCCCTCCCCCAGGCATTAGTTTTTACTTTAATATTATTTTCCTTCAAGTTATTGTTTTTGGCTTTTAGAACAGCAACGTTCTTGTATTTTCCCATTTTTTGAAGAAGCATCTTGTTTTAGTTCTCTTCCCTTATAAATATAAAAATACAAAAAACTAAAAATGTTGAAAAATTCCCAATGAAAATATTTCTTTTAACAAAAAGGCTCTTTTCAGAGCTACCCTATAATGTCATTATCTACTGCATTTATATTATAAGCTCTCCTTTTGTAAAAAAAAAATGCCTTCCGTGAGTCTCTCACGGCAGCTTGAGGACCTAATCAACACAATTTTTCTGTATTTATACAAGTTTCACAACATTTGACTATTTAGTATTATCTTGCTCTAAATATAGAATAAAGTTTTCTTCAATGATACGAATAGACATTTTCGGTTACAATTTCACTTCAATGTCTGCATTATAGCGATTTAAACCTACCCTTATCTATAGAGAGTTCCCCCAGAACCACAGATGTAGATAGTAGGAGAGTATGGGGAGAGACTACATCTCTATTGAGATTCCTGCACAGGGTGAAATCTGTGAATAGTTGGATGAAGGGAGGGACTGACCATTCCACCAATATGTCTTTGTTGTATAACTGAACTACATACTAGACTGTAGTGAAACACTAGTCTCAAAGTAAGACCTTTGTCTTGTATGATGTGTGTCCATATTAGATTGTGGAGAAAGACAGATAACTCTGGTGACTCTTCTCTCAATTAAATTATGAATATGTTTATCAGGGTGAAGACATCCACTGCCATCTATGGTAAGATTAAAATAAAGGATAAGACCTCTGCATAGTAGGGTATGGTTAAAAACTGCAATCATAATTTAAGTTTCTCTTGAGAGTATTTGTGTTTCATATTAAAGTGCTAAAACAGACTTGAAATTCCATTGAGACTTCTACATAGGGTACAAAGTGTGTATAGTAGAGTATGGGGATGCACACTTCTCTCCATTTAGATTTTTTGTCTTCAATGAAGCATGTACATAATAAAATGTGAAAAAAACTCTCTTCTGAACTAAAACAAGCTCCCAGGCTGCAAAGGGACTGCTTTTGTGCTGATACCTATTCCCAGGCTAAAAAGGTTGTGTACTACAGTGTGAGGACAGTCTGTTCTGTTTGTTTACACCTCTTTCCAGTGTGTTCACTGTGCACAGCATGGTATGGTGAAGCACTGGTGTGTCTACTAAATGATTGTATAGAAGAGCTTACATGTCTACTAAGATCTCTCTTTTGTCTCAGAACCGTGTGTATTATACTCTGTACATTTAATGTTCTCTAACCTAAGACATCTCCTAAAAGTTATGGGTGTATGCAGAAGGGTATAACAACTTACTTAGCTTTCTCTTCACACTGCTTATAAGAGTAATGCCTGTTGATATTAGGGTATATGGAGAGACTAGCCTTTTTAAGTAACAGTGATACTCAGAAAAAAATTGTTTAGTGGAGTGTGTGAGGAGAATAACCTATTCAGTGAGAGACGTCACGGGAGATAGCTCAAAACAGTAGCATACACCAACACATTTGCCTCTTGTATGACTGTGCTCTTCAGGGTAATAGAAGTGTAGAATAGAATATACTGAAGAACTGAGACATACTGACTGGTCTCCCTTTTGAACAATGAGTGTTCTTAGTAGTAGATAGAGAAGAACTGCTGTGTGCTGAATACTCACCAAACAGTAATAGGTGTATGTATTTAGGTGTGGGGAGAGACTACCCTATTGAAAAATACTTTTCTCCAGGCTACTATATGTGTTTATTATAGTGTGCAAAAGTATACAGGTATAGTCAGTCATGTCTTCTCAGGATGATGGCTATTTGCACTAGAGAGTATACAGGAAGTGAAATTTATGGTAAAAGGTCTCAATAGAGTAACAATATTGTTCCGTAGGATGCATAGTGAGTGACTCTGCTCTGCAATCATATGTCTTTTTAGATCTTCCGCCTGATGAAAAAAAAGAGAATACGTTATGTTATTTATTTTCTGTAGATGATACTGCTATAATATCATTATTAAAGTTAATTACTAAACTTTAAAAAAAAATTCTCACAAATTGCAGTCACACTGAACATATCCAAGTTTCATATATGATATATTTTTCAATTAGAATACAAACAGTGTGTATACTGTGCATAGATCACTGTAATGCAGACCATCACTGAACTATGGGGAAAAATAAATCATTAACATTTTAAAATAAAACATATCTTAAAACTATGCCAGAGTACAATACTAAAGAGTACTTAATGGGCATCACTGACAGAAAGTCATTATTATAACGTTAAGTTCTAAAATAAGCCTATTAGTAAAATAAACTAAGATGTTTGTGTGCTGTACATTCATAAGTATTAAATAATTTTATAGAAACTTTCTTTATTACTATTAAACAAAGTTAATTCATTAGATGGGCGTTATCCTTGGTGGGCCACATAACTGCAATGAACATGAGCTTTCACACTTTTATGCCTGTTTATATGTGCATAAAGTCCTGTAAATATTTTTTTTCCAGAACTTTGGTTCCAAAAACATGAGATAAGAATTTAGAAGTTTCCAGGGTATCATTTGCTTTACTGTAAGACATGTGTCATTACATTCAGTCCAGCCAGATGACTTTTTAAGGTACACAGTGTAGTGAACAGATTTGATCGACTGTCCGTGGTAGAAAATAATGGCAACAGCAGTGTATGTTTTCCTGTAAATTGATATCTGGCCAGCTTGAAGTTGGTGACATCAGTGCTTATTTTACTGCCATCTGCTCTACATATCCTTAGCTTAAGAAACCAATATTTTGAAGTGTGTCTCACAACTAATGTAGACAGCAGTTCTGATCTGCAGTCTGGACAGGAGTTGTTCTGCACAGATTTAACAAAATGTTTTTCAAAAGCTACTAACTTGCAGTCTGGTACTGTAAGGTATACAAATTGCTCTGAATCATTGTGTATACTCATGATTCCATAAATAGCTTGTTCTAAAGAAGTCATTAATTGCAATTCCCTCATTTTCTAGCATGTTTAGCACTACCATTAACATTTTGTGTCCATCCTGTTGCACCTTCAAAGAAAACTATGAACCACCATTACAGTGATCAAGAATATCGCGTTTAAATGGGGTTGAGGAACACACATGTATTTCAGTCTGTAGTAAACTGAGCAGAGTTGTGAACACTTGACTTAATTGTCTTTGTTTTGTTCAATGATTTCAACCACCGGTTGTAGGTGGAATAGAACATTAACTACTACATTACAGTAACATGAAAATCCTGAATTGTTGGAAAATGCAAAACCTATTACGTTCTCAACTTAATTTGTTTTTATCTTTTTGAAGTCTTTGTAGAGACTTCACTTAGTTTTGAAACTTTTGAAGACCTCCAACCTCAGCACTTTTATGCTTCCTATAACTTCCATGTTTCTCAGCAATGGGATATAAGTTCAGATGAGGTGCATACAGCCCTCTCAAATGATTGTATTCTATCACACATGATGATTCAGCATTGCCTTGCTCTCATCAAAGTGCAGAAGATACAGTCCTGACAATGACCTAACCCATGCTAAAGCAACATAAGACGTGCTTTCTTTGAAGACTATGACCTATATTTATCATTGCTGCATCCAAACATAATCCTTGAGATTTGTGAATGGTGACAGCATAGGCCAAACACAGAGCAAACTGTTGTCTTCTCACATAGAGAACTTTTACCCACAGAAATCTAGCAGTGCACCTGCCAATTTTTTGTCCACTTCAGTATTATCAAATGTAATCAAAATATACTCGTACTCTGCTCTTTTGGGATATGTAATGAAATCAATTACATTCTCCATTGCACCATTCACTAATCCCTTTTCAACGTTGAGATTTCATCATAAAATTATTCTGCAATTTTTACATAGATTTAGATTCTTTTCTAAACCAACATTATGTGAAACTGTTTTCTCTAGTGATTCCAGTTTCTTTACTACTGATTGGCATACTGGTAAGTTTAAACATTGATGTTCCCTCTTATCTTTACCATGAAGACTCACAGTCTCTGGTGAGGTAAATTTTGGTGGTGACGGCCGCATAAACGGTCGAGTGCAAGCTCCTCTCCCTCCCGGCTGATCTAGATAAAAACAGTGAGAGAGAGTTTGTGGACCCGGGCAGGAGGTTGGGATACAGTAGGGAGATTGTGTACTGGCTACGTACCCTGCTGCAGCTAGAGAGGTGCTTTTGCAAAAGAACACCCAACTCCAAACAGAACTTTGAAGGTTTCTCTTTTTTTGCCAGGCCAAACTTCTGCCACGTGATTGTTGAAAGGCATTGGAGACTCAGACAATTTATAAAGCCTTGTCAGGAGAAAGGGGCTGATGCGTATCTGATGAATCCTGCATGCTAAAAGATTATTTTCAAAAACAAGATTTGTGTCTTCACTTCTGAAATAAAAGCTAAAGAGTATTTAGAAGGCTTAGCTTAATGAACTGAGCTGCAAGGGGAAATTGATCGGTTTAAGTCTGTTGGACTCATGTAATTTTTCAACATATCTCGTTATATTGATGTCGTATGGTTACTATTTAATTTTGGCGATTTACGGGGTGTTGTATAGATGCTGATTTGATCATTTTCTCTTCTTTTTTTCATTATTCTCTCACTTGCTTATTACTTTACTCTCACTTCTTCGGGGGAGGGAATTCGGGTTCTGTAAGTGTGCAAGCAGGGAAGGAGGGGGGCACGTCACATATCATTCAGACCAGTGGAGGTGTGATTGCTTCGAATGGTAGGAATGTGTAAAAATTCTACATGTTTGCTGGTTTCAATCAATGAGTAATATCATAAGAGACAGTGTTGAAATATATGCAGAGAAACTTTTGAAATGTCACACAAGTGGGTCAATTATGTATAGACACAATTAATATATGTGGTCTCAATGATCGGCTTAAAAGGAGGAATTCGGCAGAAGGTTTTAAATTATTGATAGCAGAAATAGTCTGCATTCAAGAGACACACATACATAGAACTAGGAAAGATCTTTTTGAAGTTTTGGGTATATCATGTTGGGTTATAATACACAGGGAACGAGTACAAGGGGGACAAGGGGGAAGCAATCTTGGCAGTTAGAAATTGTTGTGATGTGAAATGCGGACTGTCCGATAAATATGGGCGATGGGTTCTAGTTGAATGTCAATTTGCTGATGTGAGTGTTACGATCTGCTCTACTTATGGATCCAATCTAGATTATCCATCATATTGGATTACATAAATATTGAACTGGCCTCCTGGCCGATTCCTGTAATACTGTGTGGAGACCTAAATATAAATATAGTTAGTGGCCCAGTCATGTCTGCAGACAGACTTTATGTGGGTAGGAAGCCCAGGGTTTTTCTAACAGTGCAGCAACTGAAGAGGAATCATGGATTTGTGGATATTTGGAACAGGGTTAATGCCCCCGATCCAGGGAATACTTATTTTTCAGCTCCTTACAAGAAGCATGTCAGACTAGACTATTTTTTAACATCCTTAAGTTTAGTCAGTGGAATAAAGATTGAGAAGTTTCCATGAGTGCTATCGGATCATAATCCCCTGATAATTGAAGTTCCATCTTTAGGTGGTAAAGGACATGCGCAGACCTGGTCATTTTTTTGGGGCCTGCTCTCTAACAAAGATTATATTAATCATATGAATAAATGGATCCCCGCCTTCATGGAGGTTAACAGAGGTAGCACCCCTAGTAGCGTGGTATGGGATACACTGAAGGATGGAATAAGTGGGGAGACTATTAGTTTTAATTTAACTAGACAGAGGATTCAGTCTCAGTTATTAAAGGATAAATGTAAAGATTTAAGTTACATGGAGGCGCAAATTGTCAAAGCAGCTGCGGAAGAGGCGGAACTGCAGGAGACACTCCATAAGATAGCGGATATTACATCTATTATTAACAACATATCTGCAGGCAAGGCAGCTAAAACATATATAGCACACAGGGCTGAATGCTATGAGTATAGTGAAAGGGTGGGTCGACTGTTGGCTCTTTGGACAAGGCAATAAGCAGTATATGGGAATAAACTTGAGATAAGGGCGGTTAGGTGGTCACCACTCTGGAGGCAATATTGGGAGTGTTTCGGGAATTTTATAAGGAGCTGTATCAAGCAGGTGAGGCCGCTGATAAGTTGGATATAAGGCAGTACTTTGATCCTATTATTGGATGTAAGGTAAACCCAAAAGATCAGGCTTTCCTAGATGCCTGCTTTGGTCAAGAAGAAATTAGAGAGGCACTCAAAGCTTTTATTCTTTGGAAAAGCAGTTGTCCCGGATAAATTTCCGCTTGAATTTTATAAAGTTTTTCACTCTGTCTTAGAGGTGGATCTGGGTAATATTCTCAGGGAAGTGAAAGGTGGGCAGCAGGCCCCAGCTTCTTGGGTAACCACAAATAGGGTGGTATTCAAGAAGAAAGGGAAGTTTCCGCTTGAACCTGGGCCGTACGGACCTATTTCACTGTTAAAAAGCGATACTAAATCATACGCTAAAATCTTAGCTTCCCGGCTAAGTCAGATTATTGGCAAATTGATATCCCCGTGGCAACACGACTTTATACCCGATAGAGGCACCACAGACCATATTAGACGAGTAACTGCACTGTTTGACAAGGCCAGCGCAACAGGTGATTCCTTAGCTTTGATACTTCTAGATGATGAAAAGGCTTTTAATCAGGTGGCCTGTTATTACCTGTGGGCTGTACTCAGGTGGAATAAACTTGGTCAGGGCTTTGTCACCATTGTACAAGCACTCTATCGGAACCCAACTGCTAGACTGAAAATAATGGGGGGGAATCAGAGGCCTTTCAAATAACAAGAGGGACAAGGCAGGGATGTCCATGCTTGCCTCTTTTGTTTGCTTTGTAAATCAATCCGCAGATATGAAGTGTCGTGTAGTTCCTATAGTACCCCTGCAGGACCTGCGCGTTTGGATAACATAAACTGTGGGCTTGGTGTTAGACTGACTCTGTGCACCCCCACCGCCTATGTTAGCCGGATTTGCATTAGCTAGCTCACAGTGCCACTAGAATCTCCTCTTATCGGGGAGAGATTAGTTTCTGGCAACCTTAGATCATGACAACCCTAATTCCTCAGAATCGTGGAAACAATATACTACTTTTCGCTCAGTCACTCGTGCTTACTTATTTGGTTTGTCTCAGAGAGTTACACAGAATAAACAGTCTGGGCGTTTCAATAAGTATTTATTGAACAGTTGTTATTCTAGTGTAAAATATATGTGCTGCAGCAATCAGCATACAATAGCAGAGATATATTATCAGCAGTACGATAAAAGTGAAGGGATAGAACAGTTCTACCATATTGCAATAATCATGAATACATACATGAATATAAAGAGCATTATGAAAGTGCGCGTACTCCTACGATGCCTAACTAGATGTACCTGAGTGTACCTAGCATATGTGTAGGTCTAAAAGCCTAAGAGCCAAGAATCCTTCTAGGATTTAGTCGAACCCCCATACCTGAATAGAGAGAGTGTGGGACACCGTCCTGGTCTCGAGTTGGACACCCCGCAAGGGCTGTGTTAGACCGCTGTCAGCTAGAGCGACTACATGCAGGAGCCACAGCGTCTCTGGTCAGTGTGTCAGCATGGAAGTCTCGGTTCCCTCTATCTTACTGTGGCAAGATGTGGTGTATTTATACCCTAAAAGTGTCTCGTCGCTCAGTATGGTTTGTATTGGTCTTTGTTAGACATGAGGAAGACGTCAGGGGTGAACTTTGTACATACATATTATGCGGGAGATGTAGCTGGTGAATGCTCATGCATAAGTTATGAGTACATTGTAGGCCTGTGTTCTGGAAAGACCTTGCAGTGTTCTAACCACAGACTAGATAACGTTCAACCCTCAGAGCTCGTTGTGTACTGTAGGGAACTAATGTAGGTGGAAGATCATGCCTATATTAGGAGCCATGACTATAATAGGGCATGTACGAGTATGACCATAATAGGGCATTTACGAGTATGACCATAATAGGGCATATACGAGTATGACCATAATAGGGCATATACGAGTGTTTCTACATTATGGCATATATGAACGGGTCTACATTAGGGCCTATATACGAAACATAACACCCACTCCACTTCCGAATTGGCTGACAATGACCATACTTAAAATCTGGACAATTTAAAAATATTTACATAAAAACTACTAAAACATGGATTTTAAAAGGACTTTAAAAAAATGTTAAAAATGTTAATCATCAGAATTGGAAGACGCTGGGGACTACACAGAGCATGGGCCTTTAGGGGGTCCAGCATAGCATCTAGGTCCAGTGGCGTATCCAATGGAAACGTTAGACAGAGATCCAACGTGCATTCTTCTCCGCAGAACAGGCATCGAAGAACAGGTAAGATGCAGTCCACCCAGACTGGTCAAAATGATAGAAACCAAGAGGCGTTCAGTTCTCTTAGGCAAGGTATGCCCAGAAGCTGCACCATGCGTTCACGATATTTCCGTTCCATGAGCGTGTTCGCAATTTCCTCGGAAATGGGGCCGTCCATTGCGTAGCAGTAATATTACAATCAGGACTCCTGCAATTAGGAACAGGATAAGCGGGAGACCTCCAAAGACGCTTCCCAATACGGAGTGTATAAAATTTGGCATTACTCCGAGGACTGTCTGAAAGGTGCTTAATAGTCCTGACCCTATGGTCTTAAATAGGTGTACAATACCGCTCGTATCAGATATGTTAAAGATACAACCCACCATTTCTGTGAAATGAAAGGGGCAGTTTGTACGTATAAGCGCTTGTATCTCAGTCGAGGTCCTTGCAACTTGAAGTTCAAAGATTTCTCGAGCGGTGGTTAAGGGCACGGGTTGCTGTAAAAGCATGGCTTTCAGTCTGCTCAGAGTATCAAATTGTATAAAGGAAACATTCAACGAAGGCCATAACGGCGCCTCCCTGACTGTGTTCAGTGGTGGAAACAATACTTGCATACAGCAAGCAACCCTGGAGTTAACAGTGACCAGATAGGCGACGCCCGGAAGCATCCCACAGCAACCATGATCATTTAGCATTAAGTAACTCCCATTCGAGAGCAGCTGGAAAACCGGCGTGATCATGGCCACTGGGGTCCCTGACATGTGACATGATAAGTTCGCTACCGAACCACTACATGCTCCGTGTAGAGAAGTATCCTGACACATGAGAGACCCGCTTAAAGCCTTCTTGCAGTTCGTACCACTCAGATACACTTCTTGATCCCCGCTCCGGCATCGATATCTATAGGGTAACTCCCAAGTTTCCTTGATGTATCCCTTACCCATCTTTTCATATTTGCCTGCCTGCCTTTGCTCAAGGCAATATTGAAACTGAAAAGTAGTGACCGGCAGAGTGATTTGGCCATGAATTAGCCATTTGGTTGATGGTGATTCGGCTACAGCGAATGGTAACCTTTCCAGTTTCTCAATACGCAGCATTGTATATTTGGCTCCCCTCTGTGCCATTTCTGTCTGTTTATCGGTTAGATTGTATTCTGAAAACAGAGACGTGGTGTTTATAAAACGCAAGGGCACATAGCCTGCACGCAAAGATTGCAGCGTCCAGCTTAACATCATAATAGAACGTAGCTGAGATTGCCCGTGTTGTAACAAGGCCAGATCTTGTTCTAATATGTCGATTGCCGAAGACACAATGTTGCCTAAGGAGTAAATCCTGGAGGTCAAAGTTGTTAACCCATTATCCACTACAGCTAATGCCTTCTCTAAGTTAATACGGTCTATTTCCCGTAATCTTTCCGCGGCCTCCTGTTGGGATATTTTCCAGTTTTCATTATAATAGGCATAAAGGCCAGCATATATGAAACGTTTCTGATGTGCTTTCCTTGGGCCTAGTAAGAAATCCCTAAGGTCTACATCAGGTGTGAGTAAGGTCAAGTGATGTTTAACTTCTGTGAGTGTTGAGGTCTCTAGCCAATCAAGGCACAACTTCCCAACACTATAGGATGTCACTACCCCTGGGTGTTGTCTTTGTACATAGCGAGGATCTGGCCTATGGATACTAAATCCCTCGGGTGTACCTAGGAATCTCTGTTGACAAGTGTTCGTGTCAATGGGCCAAATCAGCCATTCTGTCCAATTGGGATCTGACCTGTTGTACTGGAGAATGTCATCTAATCTTACCCCATGTTTAGTTGAATTCTGCCCCCCACCCATCTGTGAAGATGTTGGAAACCCCGGTGTGTTCATTTCCTTGTTCTTGGCTAGTCCAAGACAGGATGTCTGTTGCACAGTTTCATTCAGAAATATTATCTGCTGTGGAATGAGGCATGCTCTAAAAAGCGCTTCTGTTCCCTGGACTTGCCAGTCCCTAGAACCCCAGATTGATTTTGAATCTATAGTGTCCTTCCATAGGTCGAAACCCTGTGTAGACAACTGGGCCATGAAGGAAGCAGAGTAAATCTGTTTGGTGTTTATCAACATAATTTTCTGTGCTGATGTTGTTGCCACTTTATAATAAAATGACTTCGGGTCAGATGTATTAAACCCTGAAAAGTATGTGAATTTCTGTGCAAAAGTTTGCGAACTACCTTTTGGAGGTGTTGGGCAGTGTTCCCACTGGTGGTATTCAAATACATTTCTCGGAGTTATAGATTTGTGCAAGAAATGATGACCATAGTGTTGATAACAGTACAATGTATCATAGTCTGAAGTACCTTCTAACATTTCATTGTTCGGAAATGCTGCAGTTCTTTCTAAATCAGACATTAAATTATGCACAGTTTCAGTGTCCCAATCATCAGAAAATGTACTGGTGGTAATGATATCACTCAAAGAAATTTAAAATACATGTTTAAGCTTTAAAAGTTCAGTCGGACCGAATATATCATAATCAATCTTGTCCCATACTATACCGTCCGGTATAGGAACTGCTGTGATGTTCACTGAAGACAAGTCTCTTGGTTCACGATGTGAAGACTGGTGTGGCTTTAAAATCAAATTGACTCTTTGGGCTGTCGAGCTCTGCTGGAGGTATCGTCTATTAATAAGTATACTAAAAGTTATTATTAAACCTAGCCAGAAAAGAAAAAAGAAAATCCCAGTGATATACCATAGTTCAATCCAAGGTGACACCAGGTAAGTCTTTCTAAAAAAGTTCAAAAAGTCAATCAGTTTCTGTTTGTGTGATTTTTTGGCTGGCGTCGTTTCCTGCTCACTTGGATCCAGTGAAAACGTATCAAAGTTCATGAACTAGCCAGAAGCAGTTCGATCAATTGTTGGAATTGCATCGGGATTTGTTGAAATCGGATTTTGCTCTTGAAGAGGCATGTTGACGTAGATGTCGGTAGTCGGTCTGATTGCAACTGGGGTGTTAAGTTGATTTTCTTCTTGCTGAAGTGGAACGAGTTCCATAGCATTGTTGCCTAGACCTTCATTCCGTACAGGTGGTTCTTCAAACGTGATGAGTCTTTCTGTCTGGACTTCTTGGATTGTAGCGAGAGGAGGGCGTCTGCTACTGTGGAGTCCACGAGGCCTACTGTTTAGAATTGGCCACATAATGCGGTTTGATTAAGTCAATTGAGACAAATCTTTTCTCCTTTTTCCCGGCAAGAGGCGGCAGAAGTACAGTTCTTGTGCCTTGGATTGCTAGGACCGGTACAGGCTTTCTGTATGATGGCCCAAATTCTTTCTTGTCTGCAATCTTCTCTCTGACCAGATCCCCGACTTTTGGGATCCAGACAGGTCTTGCCGTTACTGCCTTGACTTCCTCAGTGGCGGTCTGTTTTAAGTGGATGTTGCTTTGTTGTGTCCTGGATTCATTTAGATCTTGTAAAACAGCCAAACGATCATGGATATCAAATGGTTTTTCATCTGCCACTGTGCCTTCACAATCAAGATCAGGTACCCACATTCTCGTCCCAAATAGGATCTCGTAAGGAGTGACACCCCCTAGAGAGCTTCTTGGCTGATTGTTAATTGCTCGTTGGACCCCATAAAGGTGATCGACCCATCTACCGCCTTTGCCTAATACCCTAGCTGTTAAAGATTGCTTTAAGTCCCGGTTTTTCCTCTCCACAACAGAATTTCCCTCAGGATGGTACGGAGAGGAGTACCGCAATGCTACGCCCATTCCTTCAATGGCCTCTTTGTAAGCCAGAGAGCTAAACGCCGGGCCACGGTCAGAATGTAACGTGCCAACTGCGTATGTGCCGATAAAGACTCGCAAATCTTTTATAACAGTTCGAGCGTCAGCCGAGCGCTGAGGCCAAACCTTGAGGAAACACCAGTTACACAGATACATTTCCGTCTGAAAGAAGTTGTCACTATATACATGTACAAATAAACATATCACAGTGCACAGGAATTGTTTGCACCCAAGGGACGGGGTGTCGCCGTGTCAAATGACTCAGTGAATATCTTTCAATGTTCGTGCAATATTTGTCCATTTCAATCAACAATATATATATAATCATTTATCACCATACTCCAAACCAAAAGAATCCTTCTGCACGCTAACATGAAAGTAAACTTAATTAAAACAACTAAGAAAAAAATCAATAACCGCCAGGAGTCTACGTGGTTCACTGCATGAGAGGAGTTAAATGTCGACTATTTAGTGGTGGTGGTGGTGGGGGGTTTGGGGGGAGGGTCAGTCCTGTCCACCGTTCACAGCAAATAGCGCAGAGCATTCAGGGCATCCTCCATGTGCGTACCTTCTCTGCAGTCTCCGTCCCGTTTCCCTGGGGGTCCTGGTCCAATCCATGACGTGCTTCCCACGACCTGGCGATATCCCCCCATGGCTCCGCGTACGGCTTACGCCGCTTAGTAATCTTATCCTCAGAAACTAGCACCCGTTCCTCCGCACGGACCCAGCAAGCAACATCTGCTTCCCATGAGGTAACCAGAGGCGGAGTTCCTTGAGGAAACTTGAGCTGGACGTACACGAACGGACAACCTAATGCTGTCTAATAATGGTATCTGTACTGGACGTGTTGCGGTGGACCCTTCCATCTGCTTGCAGATGTCGCAGTTCCAGACATAGTCTCTAATCTGCCTTCTCATCATGGGCCACCAGTAGCGTTCTTTCAACAAACAAACAGTCTCCCTAAGTCCCTTATGTACAGAACCTTTCCCTTCGTGTGCTGCCACAATTAAGCCTTGCCTATGATCCATATTTGGTATTACTCTATCCCCCACTCCAGGAATCTGAGCATATGGAATGTTTTGTGCATCTAACTTGTAGGGGTACTTGAGTGGAAATGTTTTAGGTAGTGCTGTGCTGCCCTTGCGTGAAGCATTGACAGCTACCAAAATCTCGCCGTCTATTCTCGTTTTTGAACGAGTGATTGCAGCTACGGATGCTGTACGTACAGCCCCCTTTGCGGCTTCATCAGCCAATGAATTCCCTTCAACGTGAACGCCATCAAGCTGATGACTCAGTGTATGTATCACGTGAGCCCTTGGTAGTTCGTTTCTCAACTCCACTACCTGTTCCCATAGCATTTTATGCTTAATTGTGCCACCTTTTGCGTCTTTGAACCCGTTTTGTTCCCAATGATGTAAATATTCATTATACGACTGTACACAGTAAAAGGAATCACACACAATGAGTGTGGGGAATTCGTGTTCCGTATTTACAAGTGCCAGTATCAGTGCTTTTAATTCTGCCAACTGAGCCGTGCAGTCTCCTAGAGATTGCGTTTTAGTGCTACTGGGATGGAACTTTCCATCGCGCATGTGACCTTTAACGATTGCACACGCCGCGCTGTAAGTTTGCTTACTCCCTGTGGCCGGTTGAGCAGATCCGTCAGTGTAAATAATGTATTCATACTGATCTAGAGGCAAAATCTCATTTGGTAGAGGATATTCTTGTTCGTATTGCAGAAATGCTTGTGTTTTTAAACTTGGATCAAATCTGTATTCAACATCCGTTGCAGTAAGAGATTTAGCCCATTGTATCCATCTGGGATGTAAGGCTTTCGCATTTGGAATGCTAGCTTTTGTAACAGCTTCTAAAGCTGGTACTGGGGTCTCGACAATTATGCGTTTACCCTGAGCCAGAGCTCTTTCTCTTGCTACAGTGGTCTGCACTGCTGTCAGGATTTTTTCTGTTGAAGTGAAACGCATTTCTGCGTTTTTGTACAGGTGTGATTTGTATGCGATTGGTACCGTTTCGCCTTCATTGAAAGTTAAATAAGTGTACCCGCATTGACCCGCTATTACTCGGATCACTAAGTTGCGTACATTTACGCGTGTCTGTAAATGTTTAGACGCTATCATGTCTTCCTGTAGTGAACGTAGGATATTTGTATGTTCCTGGGTCCATTGTTTGACTGAAAAATCAGGTTTTATTAAATCGTAGAAAGGTTTTACTCTTTCTGCGTAATCCAAAATGTATGTTCGACCAAAATTTAGGAATCCCTAAATTGATTGTAAATTTTTTAATTATTTTGGAGGTTGGAGCAGTGCACATTTTTCTAAAAAGTTAGCTGGTAGGCTTTTTCCTTCACTTGACAGCTCATACCCTAAAAATAGGACATTGAGGTGGGCAATTTTTGATTTTTTGAAATTAAATTTATAGCCCTCAGCTGCGAATCCCATAATAATGCTGCTCACCCTGGTCAAGTGCCTCGGTAAGTCATCATCCGTCAGATAAATATCATCCACATAGGACAATGCTTCTTCATCCAAATTTTGGAGTAACTCTGTTACCCTTGCTTAAAACAACCCTGGGCTATTCTTATACCCTTGGGGGAGTAGACAAAATTGCCGTTGGGACCCCAGCACTGAGAATGCGGTCAGATACCTGCTTTCAGGTGCTATATTTTGGCAGAAAAATCCATTTGAGATATCAAGTGTTGTTTTGTATTTTTGTCGCACAATGTTATTCATTAATGCGGCACTGTGTGCATTTTGAACTGCAAATGTCTTTGTGCAAGTGTTTAAATGTCTGTAATCCAAAACTAAACGATATGTGTTGTCAGGTTTTGATACTGGGAACAAAGGATTGTTCATTGGTGAGGTGCAATTTTCTATCACCCCTGGTATTCAAGTTGATCTAGGATCTCCCTGACTTGTTTTTTAGATTCCTGCTTTATAGTGTATTGCCTTTGAGCATTTGGGGAAACTTTTAACGGGATCACGTGGTGGGTTGAATCCTCATCCCAACCAGCATGATTTTTGTACAATGCTGGAGCTAGTGCAACCGCCCACTCCTGCGCATATGCATGTTTAAGATGTATGGGAACGAGGTCGGAAAATGCTGGAAAAATTACCTTTTCTCCCTTTGGGCACTCCATGACGAATGCTGGCGGCCAGTCTTGCTCTGCTAATAGGATGTCATATCCAGATGACAAATTTTCCCAAAATAGACCTTTAACTTTCCTGGGCTTGTCCCCCTCCATCTGGAGTGTTATCTCATGTAGCTTATGTGGGACACTTACCCGAGTATCAGGTGTTTCCACCGTGATATACTCACTCAACTCCGCTGTCACCAGAAATTCCTTCAGGTTCTGGCGAGCTATTGTTACTTCTGCCGCGCTGTCTAGCATCATCAGAGCCCATTCCCCGTTCAGAAGCTGTGCCCTCAGAATTCTGGTCATGTCTGATCTTGAGACCTGCTACCTTTTTCTTTTTGAACTGAGGTTTTTGTTTTTGTTTATCTTCTTTTTTAGGTGCGTAGTCCGCAGCGCGTTACGTGTCTCTGGACTTTGTACGCTCCTCTTGTCTGTGTTCTGACCGTCCTTCCCTCTCGGAGTTTCTTGATGAACCCTGAAAGGAACGAGAGGAACGTGTATCAGTATCCTGATACCCGTCAGGTTTTTTAAATATTATCCCTATTCCTGAGGTTATACCTCCTTTCAGAGGACTCCTGTTGTGGAGACCTAACTCTGGATTGAGATCTGTTGTCTTTCGACTTTTGTTGTTTTTTATTTTCCCACTTCTTTTTAGAAGAAGTAGATGTCTGCTTTGTAGTGTGCTTTTCAGGACTGCCCACCAGTTGTGGTTTTAATGCCTTCCCACCTAGACTGTCTCTGCCTAATTCTGCATATGCAGTTTCATTTATTTTAGGTAGTTCGTGTTGTTGATCTACTGGACTGAACTCCCTTAGGCGTTGGTGGATCACCACTGAAGCTGCTTCCCCCTTAATGTTAGCTAGTATTATGGCTGATACCTGATCAAAGTTGTTTAGTAACTTCATCCCTAAGTTTAGGGCAGCCTCTGCTCCGTACTCATTTTGTATCTGTCTCAATACGTCAGGTACTACTGCTAAGGACGGGAGACCATGTGTTCTGGTATATATGGCAGCAAAGACTGAACCCCAAGAGGTGCAATCCTCTATTTGTTGTGTGATCCCCATGGGCAAGCAGATTGTTAGAATTCTGTGTTTTTCATAGGTGGTAGTATTCGGGAATACCGCCTCAAGCTGCTTTATTTTCTGAGCTATCCAGAATGGGATTTGTTCGCGTTTTGCGGGCATTTTGCCCATTACCGCGTGTAATGTTTGAGGAGTAATTTTATTTCCTGTACCCTGAGCTGGAGTACTATTTGCTGCACCTGGTGCAGGTTGGATTGTTAAAGTCCTCATGACGAATTGTGTCAGGTTTCTGTAGATTTTAATTAAATCTCTGTGTTGTACGAGTAATTTTGGCTGTGGCATTGTTCCAATGTCAGGGTGCGGTGTGTAAGCCGCTAGTATTGGCCATGTGGCCCCGTCTCCTCCGAGCGGGCCTAATCTTACTCTTCCTCGTACGTGGGGTAGGGCGCCATTAAACCAGTAATAATGTTCCTGGTAAGTGAGTGGAATCTCTATGTCCTCAAACGGACCATATTCCCTTGGTGCATTTCCTGCTATGTAGTAGTGAAATGTCTTTGTTATGGCATTTGCTGCTGGGAATGTAACCCATGAATAGAATACCTCTGTTTTGTTTGATTCGTGTGCCTCAATCACGAAAACTACCATGCCACCCCTAGCTTGTAAACCATTTTCTAATAGTCTTAGGGTGACTGTCATTCTGAATTTTGGTGCAATCTGTATTGCATTTACAGGATCTTCTCCTTCTTCTGAAAAATTCAGCTCCCCTCTATCATCCCCTGCCTCGGAATCAGGCATGTTTAGAGGAAGAAGTGTTCAAAGGGAACTAAGATGAGGTGTTATGCACAATTTAGGAACTAAATGTCCTTCAAGCTTGATTTACCAACAGCCGATAAATAGGATATCTCGCCTACTCAGCAGTGGCGGAGTTTGTGCCCACCCACTCCAGACGTCTCTGGGGTTTTGTGAGTAGGTTCTCTGAGAATAGCACAACTGAACTACTCAGATTCTACTGTTAAATAAGTACCCAACCAACGTTGTCGGCGCCATGTCGTGTAGTTACTATAGTACCCCTGCAGGACCTGCGCGTTTGGATAACATAAACTGTGGGTTTGGTGTTAGACTGACTCTGTGCACCCCCACCGCCTATGTTAGCCGGATTTGCATTAGCTAGCTCACAGTGCCACTAGAATCTCCTCTTATCGGGGAGAGATTAGTTTCTGGCAACCTTAGATCATGACAACCCTAATTCCTCAGAATCGTGGAACACTATACTACTTTTCGCTCAGTCACTCGTGCTTACTTATTTGGTTTGTCTCAGAGAGTTACACAGAATAAACAGTCTGGGCGTTTCAATAAGTATTTATTGAACAGTTGTTATTCTAGTGTAAAATATATGTGCTGCAGCAATCAGCAGACAATAGCAGAGATATATTATCAGCAGTACGATAAAAGTGAAGGGATAGAACAGCTCTACCATATTGCAATAATCATGAATACATACATGAATATAAAGAGCATTATGAAAGTGCGCGTTCTCCTACGATGCCTAACTAGATGTACCTGAGTGTACCTAGCATATGTGTAGGTCTAAAAGTCTAAGAGCCAAGAATCCTTCTAGGATTTAGTTGAACCCCCATACCTGAATAGAGAGAGTGTGGGACACCATCCTGGTCTCGAGTTGGACACCCCGCAAGGGCTGTGTTAGACCGCTGTCAGCTGGAGCGACTGCATGCAGGAGCCTCAGCGTCTCTGGTCAGTGTGTCAGCATGGAAGTCTCGGTTCCCTCTATCTTACCGTGGCAAGATGTGGTGTATTTATACCCTAAAAGTGTCTCGTCCCTCAGTATGGTTTGTATTGGTCTTTGTTAGACATGAGGAAGACGTCAGGGGTGAACTTTGTACATACATATTATGCGGGAGATGTAGCTGTTGAATGCTCATGCATAATTTATGAGTACATTGTAGGCCTGTGTTCTGGAAAGACCTTGCAGTGTTCTAACCACAGACTAGATAACATTCAACCCTCAGAGCTCATTGTGTACTGTAGGGAACTATTGTAGGTGAAAGATCATGCCTATATTTGGAGCCATGACTATAATAGGGCATTTACGAGTATGACCATAATAGGGCATATACGAGTATGACCATAATAGGGCATATACGAGTATGACCATAATAGGGCATATACGAGTATTTCTACATTATGGCATATATGAAGGGGTCTACATTAGGGCCTATATACGAAACATAACAGAAGATTGGAGTCTAATAAGTTGATAATTCCAATAATGTGTCATGGTATCAATACAAAGATACTCGCATACGCAGATGATATTGCTGTGGTGACACCTGATCTAAAAGGGGCTATCAGTGAGATAGAAATTAGGCCTTGAGGTTTGGTAAGGTATCCGGTTATTATTTGAATAAGAGCAAGACCCAGTTTGTTTTTAATGACCGGATCCAGCTAGTGGATGATCATAGAGTAGAATATGCAGTCTATCTGGGGGGTCAATATTATAGCTAAAGTTGAGCAGATAGTTGAATTAAATCTGTCTCCAGTTCCAAAGAAGATTAAAAGTGACTTTAGGTGAATGGACAATTTGCACCTTACAATAATAGGGTGATGTATTGTAATAATGAATTTGTTTTTGCCTAAAAGTCTATACATTTTTAGGGCTATCCCCCTAGAATTTGAGAGACGCTGGTTTAAGAAGATGGAGGAGATTTCCAGCAGCTTTATTTGGTCATATGGTAGAGCTAGGAGGGCCCTCGAATTGATGATGTTTCCTAGGGCAAGGGATGGCTGGGCAGTAAAGAACTTTAGATGCTATTATTGGGCAGTGGCACTACAATATATGACGTCTTTAATTGTAGGCAGACAAATTGATGCCCAGGCGGCAGAGGAGATGCCCCCTTTTATGAATCGTTAATGGGGGAGGAGGCAAATGCATGTTTCTTAAAGTTGGTGGAGCCAAAATATTATAAAAAAGTGAAATTTAAGACGGTCCAAGCTGCAGTTAAGATCTGTGCATTGGTCAAGAAGAAGATCCATATTGGGAGTTATAGTCATTATACTCCCCTGTGGAGAACCCCTTTGTTCCCAATCATTTTTCATGATGAATACCTCATCAGGTGGGAAATGTATGGAGTTGAGAAGCTTGGTGACTTTTTAAAGTTAAATCAGTTATAATCATTTAAGGAGCTACAAATGGAATATGGTTTAGAAAAGAGGGATTTTTTAAAAATATCTTCAGCCTAGGGATTATCTATAAAAAAGAGTTGGAGGAATAGCTGGGTTCGAGAAGGAACCCTTACTCAATCAACTATGTGGCCCTGCAGGATGTAAGATAAGCCAAATCTATGAATGTTTAAGTGGGTACATGCCCGATGACCTTGAGAGGCAATCAGATAACTGGGAGAGAAGGCTGGAGAGTACAGACTGTAGCTTTTTGGAATCACTGGAATTGGGACAATCACTGTTGCTATCAGCTGGGCTGCAGGCACAGCATCATAAGACATTATACAATCATTATTACACTTCGGCCAGAATAGCAAGCTAGGGGGGAATGCAGGGACAAGCTGCCCGTGATGTGGCAGCCAGGAGGTAATCTTGGACATTTGTTTTGTAATTGTATGGCGGTAGACTCTCTCAAGCAAGGGATGGCCTGATTTCTATGAACCGCTCTGCAAACAAAGGTAGTTCTATTTCCCCAGCTTAAGCTTTTGATGGTACATATCAACGCAGGTCATGCTGATTTTCAATGTTTTATTTTTTTGGCCATGGCGGGAGCCCAAATCTGTATTGCTACAGTCTGGCTTAACCCAGATCCCCCCACTCACCCTCAATGGTTGTCGAGGCTACTCTCAGTATTCCATCTGGAGAGCAACCTATATCAACATAAGGGCCAGAAGGCTAGGAAGAGGGGTTCTCAGATCTGGGCCCCTATGGTTGGGTGGCTGCAATTGAGGACTCTCTAGGCATTTTTAGAAACACCATACAGATAATCAGATAAAATTCTATGTTTTCTTTTACCCCAGGAAAATTGTTTATACTTGGTTTATATTTTGGTAAAAAGCGGGGAAATTAATTTATCAATAATATTTCTGTATTTAATCAATTTTGAAACCAAAGCAACATGATTAATTATTTGTAATGAATTATATGTATTGAATTTTCTTAAGGGTTTTTCTATTACTGTTTGTAATTAAATAATGCTTCTCTTGTGAAAAAATAAAAAATATATTAAAAAAAAGACTCACAGGGGCCTATGTTCAAGGAAGTGGCGGAGTGAGGCGTTAGCCGCCATGACTTAACGCCTCACTCCGCCACTTCAGAAATGCAAGGCTGCACCATATTTACAACGATATGGTGCAGCCTCGCGTTTCCCCCTGCGCTGGCGCTACACTTAGCAGTGTAGCGCCAACGCAGGCACCCTTGCACCATAGTGCAAGGGTGTCTGCGTGCAGGGGAAAGCTTGTTTATGTACAGGAAGGTCCCCCTTCCTGTACATAAACAATCTTTAAATGCCATTTTGTCACTTCTATGTGAGCTGCACACATTGGAGTCACAAAATGGCATTTTGTTAAAGATTGTTTATGTACAGGAAGGGGGACCTTCCTGTACATAAACAATTCAAGGCATTTAGCTTTTTCCATGTGTGCTGCACAAGGCAGCACACATGGAAAAAGCAAAAACGAGGATAAATAATGCATTTCTCCTCATTTCGCCAACTTAAGACCAGGTTTTACACTGCCCTTGTAAACAGGGGCCAGTGTCAAAATCAATGGGTGTTGCGGTGGAACGTCCACTGCAACACCCACTGCCCACCCCTTTCACGCTAAGCATAGCGTGAAAGGGGGCCTTATTCACAAGGCAGCGTTAAGCCACGTTAAGTGGCTTAACGCTGCCTTGTAAATAAGGCAATGCCACTATTGCCACCGCAACATCGTAAAAAGTGACGTTGTGGTGGCGATAGGGGCTTGTACACATGCCCCACAATCTCTTGCTTTTCCAAATGAAGTATTACTAAGTTAAATTGAGTGCACTCATCCAGTGCTGGCATGAGGCACAACATCTGTTTGCGACTTTTCAACAGATGCCGTATTACAGAAGAAATTAAGTCATTGAGTAGGAACAGAGAGATGTCTTGGCTGTTTCGCCTCAAAGCGCGAAAGAGGAGAACATGGCGGCTGCTAGCTGAGCGGTCGCTTGCTACCGGAGGTTCGCACGTCCCGTATTGTGATGTAGGCGAATCCGAGACCTGCAGCGCCTCCGCCTTTGCCGAGTGCCTCTCTTTTTTTAACGTCCCTGGGCTAGATATTTCCTTCTTTTTCTTTTTCTTTGTCTTTGCGCCGTGGGATGTGTGTCGGCGTGTCCCTGGATCTGCCGCGCTGGTCTGCCGCCGCCCTGGAGCTGAGGAGGGGCCGCAGAGCAGCGGCTCGCGGCCTCCTCCGGGCCGTCACTGGCAGAGGCAGCACAGGACGGCTTTCACCGGTACTACGGGGAGTTTCTTCGAGGCGGCTGTGCACACTCCTGTCTCCAGAGGAAGAAGGACTTCAGCCACTATTGCCGCAGCCACAATCACATTCGCCAGAACGGCGACTACCTCCGCAGCAGGACCAACAAAATCAGGTGCAGGGGGGCAAGCAGGGGGGGTTGCAGGGCCAGCAAGTGCCACGCTGTCCACGGAGGGAGGCAAGCTTGTACTCACGCCCATACGATCACAGCCACAGCCACAGCGGGGGTTTAAACAATTGGAACAGGAGGCACAGAGGAGGGAAGATAACTGTACCAGTTCTATCCGTTCTATTAGTAACAAAACTGCCCCCACAGTGCTTTCAACGACAGGCAGCAAAAGAGGAAAGAGGCGAGGTGGTGGGGGGACAAAGGCAAAGCCAGCTAGCAAATTTAATAAGCATATTCAAGAAGGAAAATTAGGCACAAGTAATAGCCTAAGTCAGAGGGAGGAGAAAAAAGACGGCGTGATCCCAGATATAGTGACTGCTAATAGCCATTCAACTTTTCAGTTCTGTGAGGTTAAAGGCAGGAGTATTAAGTCAGTTAGAGCTAAAAAATATTCTTTGGATTCGAGGATTAAAATTACTCCGTCTTTGCGGTCCTATTTCAAAGTGCAGCCAATAGTGTTAGACGTGGTTAAACAGGGGGAGGCTCTGAGAAAGTGCTCAAAGGGGCAGTGGGAGCTAGCCACCTCTCAAGATAGGATGGAAGCACGGAACAGTCCCCTTCTGCGTCGCAGCCTTCTCCTGAAATGGCTTTGGCAGTTTCGGGATTAGCCCAAATTAGGGCCCCGGATATAAACAACAGCGACTTGCAAGAGGTAAATCAATTCAGAGCGGACAATGACAGTACAGAGCAAGTTACAGCCTCGGACGAGCAGGGAATTGTAGGACATTCAGCAGCTTCTATGGAGGCTCTTTTCTCTTCTCTATCTGTGGACAACAGGAAGGGGTTCTCTGTCTCCGAAGCAAATCAAGGGGAGATTCAGCTGTTTTGCGAATCGTTGGAGAAGAAAATCGACCTCCTAAATTCTAGGACAGTGGCCCTAGAAAGTTCAGTGGAAGAGATAAGGGACGATCTGGGAGTCGCCAGATCAGATATTGTACAACTCAAGAAAGATGAGGTATCACTCCGGGACAGGCTTGAGATGCTAGAGAATAATTCACAGAGAAACAATCTGCGTCTCTTGAATGTCCCGGAAGGCAGAGAAGGAGACGACATCAAGTCCTTCATTGTGACTCTCTTAAAAGACTCACTAAAGATAGAAGAATCAGAGGAGGACTTGAAAAAGGATATACAGAGGATCCACAGGGACCCTTTTAGGAAACATCCGAATCGGCCCAAACCAAGGAAGATCCTCATAAACTTTCTCACGTTTTCCCTGAAGGAAAAGATCTTAAATTGTGCTCTGAAGCAAAAATCCTTGAAACCCAGGGATTTTTCTTATGAAATTCGCTCTGACTTGGCTCGTGCCACGTTGGACAGACAATGGGAGCTGGGGAGAAAAATGGACGAATTCAAGAAATTTGGTGCGGTTGCCCAGCTGAAGTTCCCTGCACTCTTGAAAGTTATGTACAACAACAAGATGTACAATTTAAAATCAGTTCAAGAGGCAGACGAACTGCTGGAAAGCCTGGGCAAGACCACTAAATAGTTTAGTTTAGAGTTTCACATTATCACTACATAAGGTTTTCTTTTTGTTTTTCCTTTTGCGGGGTAATCTCAATCTTATTTTAGGTGTATAGGCTTTTGAGAGATTAGATCTCAGAAGAATAGGTAGGATATACTGACTTATTAGCCAATCATTGTTAAGCTTAAGTCTGTGGGGCTGCATCCAGAAGCCTAATTTAAGCCTAAACTTAAAGAAAATTGGAGATAGGGTTTCTCTATGGGTGTCTCGGTTCATCGCCCCTTCTTTTGTATAGTATTTTGAGCATAGAGGGACTTCATGGGTGCCCCGGTAGCAGAATCTGGACTATCAGTCCAGGTAAATGGGGGTTGGGTTCTCCAGGGAGGAAATAGGGGTGGGGGCTCCTGTAGGGCAAGAGAGGGAGCACAGCGTGGGGAGCATAGGGGTAAAAAAAGAAAAAAAAATCCTCATCTGCCTTCTAGTCAGATTAACTCACACTCGTTATGTTGGCCATGTTTGATGTGTTTATCCTGCGATCAGCATGGTGGGAGATGCAGCATGCTAAAGGTTCTGGTACCCAAACCACCATGAGTAGTATTCAGTTCTTATCTTGGAATGTAAATGGCCTGCGGGTAAAAACCAGAAGGGCGAAGATTTTGCAATATCTCAAAGATTCCCCTGCTCAGGTCATTATTCTGCAAGAGACTCATCTTCTGAAGGAAGAACTGTCTGAAATTTTCAGAAGAGTAAAATGGGTTGAACATCTTATTAGCTCTAATCAGAGTGCTAACATCAGAGGGGTAGCTATTCTGGTTAAAAAGCAAGCTAAGGCTCGAGTATTAAATTCCATGGTAGACCCAGGTGGTAGGTGGGTCATCGTTAAAATGTCCATCTCAGGTTTTCAGATGACAGTGGTGGGCTACTATGGCCCGAACCAAGATGACCCCTCCTCGCTGAAAACAATTTTTTCAAATCTTCTGGAATTCCCAGAGCCCATTATAATGGCAGGCGATTTTAATATAGTTTTTAACCCTTTACTAGATACGTCTCCAAGCAGTAGGGTGAATACATCACCTAAGTCCCGGACATATCTCCAAACGATGATGGCACAGATGGGACTGTGCGACGTGTGGAGAGAGAGATCGGGCTCTCAATTAGGTGTTTCTTTTTATAATAATAAGTACCGACATAAGTCCAGAATTGATTACATATTGGTCAGCCATGACCTGAGGGGTAAAATCAAGGACATGGGCTACTTGACTCCACATCTGTCTGACCATGCGGCTGTATGGTTAGATCTAGCTCTGGAAAAGAAAGAACATTCCAAGACATGGACATTCGACCGCTCTCTACTATTCAATGAACCTGAAGTTAAGTACTTATCACAGGAATCAGAGTTTTTCTTTAATACGAATATAGGTTCTGCTGAGATTTCTGTAGTATGGGATGCCTGGAAGGCTTTTATAAGAGGCATAGTGATGAGCAGGGTTAGCCATAAAAACAGGAAGTACAGGGAAGAGGTAGCGCAAACAGAGTCTGAGATGAAGGCAGTGGAGATGATCTTGAATAAGGAAAGGGTCCCCGCAAACTGCCAAGAACTTCTGGCGAAATTATCGAGTTTGAAGGACCAGCTGGATACTATCGTTCAATCAAGGATCACTAAAAGATGGGAGGCTAGCAAGCTTGCCCACTTTGAATACGGGGAGGGGGCCAGTAAACTCTTGGCATGGAAGGTCAAGGCCAATAGGACACGAAACATAATAAAGCAAATAGACAGTGAGGATCACAGTACCTCGGTGTCCACTGATGAAGAGATTGGGGATGCTTTTTTCGCCTTCTTTCAAGATCTATATGAAGAAGACAATGCAGTTGATAAAACTAGCGCCAGTGAGTGGTTAATGGGAAGCAGGCTTGTCTCCTTGAATTCTTCCCAGCGAGAAAATCTGGAGTTAGATATATCCCAGCAAGAGGTCAGAAAGGCAATATCAGCCTGTAAGGGAGGAAAGGCTGCAGGGCCTGATGGGCTGCCAGCTGAACTGTATAGATTCTTGGGAGAGGCAGCAATTCCGACCATGACCACACTTTTTAATAAGATCCTATCGGAAGGGGCTAAGCTTCCCGTCTCATGGGGAGAAGCCACCATCTCACTGATTCTGAAACCTGGGAAAAATCCAGCGGAATGTGGGTCTTATAGACCCATTTCACTTTTAAATACAGACTATAAAGTCTTCGCGAGGATTTTAGCAGACAGGTTGGAAGCAAGTAGCTGGTGGACTACTCCACACTGATCAGAAGGGCTTTGTGAGGGGTAGGAATTTATCTAATCTTACCTATGATTTTATTGGCGCTATCGACCTGGCCTCAACCTTCTCACTACCTCTTGCAGCAATGACGCTTGACGCAACCAAAGCCTTTGATAGGGTCAATTGGGCATATCTAGCAGCAGTAATGGATATGTATGGTTTCGGAGCAAAATTTTGCCGAGTTATTCAGCTTATCTACCATGATCCCTCGGCTAGACTTCTAGTCAATGGCAAACTGACTAACCCTTTTAAAATCACCAGAGGAACTAGACAGGGCTGCCCTCTCTCCCCGCTTCTCTTTGACCTCTATATTGAGCCCTTTGCTCAGCGTTTGAAGGATGAGCCGGGTATTCCATCTTTCAGGTTTGGGGCATGGGAGAGGAAGGTAGCTCTCTATGCGGATGATGTTTTGATCCTTTCTTCCGACTTGGAGACATCATTCTCTCAGGTTATTAAGTTGGCACAAGATTTCGGGCAGGTCTCTGGTTATGAGGTCAATGCTGGAAAGACCGAGATCATGGCGTGGAACCTGCCAGATTGTCAGTACCAAACCAAGCGTGAAATAAGATATTTGGGGGTCAGGATTGTCCAAAATATTGATAAGATCTCAGGGACTAACCTTGCCAACGTGTCCAAAGAATGCCAGAGGCTTATGAAATCTTGGGCTCATCTCCCACTAACCATCTTGGGCAGGATTAATCTGATCAAAATGGCCATACTTCCGAAAATCACATTTCTTTTCGATACTATTCCTTTACATTTTGATAAAGGGGGATTGACAAACTTCAGCAAGCAATTAATTCATTTGTATGGGCTTATAGGGCCACGAGGATAGCTTGGAAGAAGCTCAGGCGTAGGAGGGAGAAGGGGGGCCTAACATTACCGGACTTGCAGTATTACGCTTGGGCATTTCAGTTATCGCATGCAAGAATGCTGTTAAAAACTCCAGATCATACAGGGACGGGGGCCATGTTCTCTGCCATGTTAAAAGGAGGGGACCTCCCCCAGGAGGGATTTCTGTTTAAGTATGGTGACCAGAAGTTTTTCAAAAAGATCAGGCTGAAAGTCCTGCAGGGGATGGCGCGTATGTGGGCTAGAATTAAACAATGTACTGGCCTAAATTACTTCTCGAGCATGGCCCCCCTGTGGGATTCTCCAGGGGCTCCTGACTGTCTAAAAAACAAACGAGCCACACCACTTAGGACAGCGGGATTAAAAGTGTGGAGGGATTTGGCTTCTGATGGCTCCCTAAAACCATGGTTATCACTCCATAACAGACTAGAGGGAGGTATGTCTAGGTTTAAATATCTACAGCTGCAGAGTTGGTTCCAGAATCTTAAAAAACCCATCGGCACAGGAAACATCTTGGAGGAACAACTAGTATCTAGGCCAATGGGGAGGAAGGAGGTCTCCTTCTTTTATTGGGCCATACAAGAAGCTATAGATGGAGAATTTAAACTAGCTGAAGAACAATGGGGAACCTTCATGCCAAATGAACAATTGGAAGATCTGTGGCAAACTTCCTTCAACATTTTATATGCTACTGTAAAACCAGCTTGGCTGAGAAGGAATCACTATTTTACCACCCACAGGGCTTACCTATCTCCAGCACGATTATCTAAAATAGCGAAGGGTCCCCCCGTTAGCTGTAAGAAGTGTGGTCTGGTAAATGCTTCAGATATCCATATGTTCAAGGATTGCCCTGCGATAACTGAATATTGGAGGAAAGTAGGTATAACTATATCAGATATCTTGGGGCTCCCTGTCCTCTTTTCTTTCCCCTTGGTCGTTTTCGGTATAGCTAGCGAAGTAACAGGGCCTGCTAGGGGGTTCCTTTTCTACACAATATTGCTGGCCAGGAGAGAAATTTGTAAGAAATGGGTAGAGGTTACACCCCCTACACATACAGAATGGCTGTCCTCCCTATATAAGACCTCTAAGATTGATCTGGTCAGATTGCAGAGTAGTAGGAAAAAAATAATATGGGACTGTTTAGTGAAGTGGTCTCAGTCGCATTAATTGCTTCAATAATAACTGCTTGGATCCTATGATTAAGCCTCCTGGATGCTCTTTGACTGTGTTGGGCCCTTCCCGAAGCTCCTATATTCAGCTGGCCAACATAAACAGTCTCCTGTCATAGGTTACCAGAAGAGAGCGAGACCTACCTCTATACTAAAAAACGGGGACAGTGACACTATGTGGGATAGTTCTTTACCGGTAGGCGGGTGTTGTTTCCCGGTTCCAATTTTGATGCCTACGTCTCCTTAAAACCGAGTAACGGTAATAGACATCCTACTTTTTTTGTCAACTGAGGTCTGAGGCAAATGAGGATTACAAAAAAAAAAAAGAGAGCTAACCATGCGAGAAGCAAGAGCTTTCTTAGCTTCTATTCTAATCATTCCTATTCTCATGTCTTTTAATATATTGCCATACTCCACATTTGCAAACTGTCTCATATTGTGAGTCAACGCAGCATACTGAAAATGCAACCATATGTTAACATTTCCAATACTTCTTAACAACTTTTTGGTTTCTTAATGAAGCAGTTTGTTAAAAATGGTTAACCTTTTGACAGGAGTCAACTGTAGAAGGTCACCAAAAACTATGATGCACGTACTACCAAAGAGAACATCATAGTCAGTTCTGAGGACCTCTGTGCATCCTCAGAAGAATGAAAGCTAGCATTAGGTTTGATACCATGCTGACCTCATCAATAATAAGGACATTCAATTTTTTCAGAACCCTGGAGACTTCATGACCGGCATCACCCGATAACTTCAAGTACCCTGGCTTGTTGTCATGTTCCACAGACAACATAAGTAGTCTATGCAATATGATTCCTTCCACATGAGAGATTACAACTTGTCTTCCTGTGAACAAATGCAGTTACCACTTTAATCAGAATTTTTTTGCCTCTACCTGCCTGACCACTAACATAGAGAAGAGTAGGCTTGAATGTTCTACATCAACTTTCAAACTTAACATGTAAGAGTTCATGCTCTACTGGTTTACTTATGTGTTCTAAAATTACTAGCTGTTCTTGATTCAGTTAAGATATTACATTTTCTAAATCAGTGCTCTCATTTGGCCCCACGGCATTTTACACTTCATAACTACGTTTGCCTCATTCTCAATGTCCTTCGTACCCTCTATTGCAATTGTTTACTCTTGTTGAATTTCATCATGTAACATTTTTAGATACATTGAAACACTGCACATTGAATATTATCTTTAACTGCATTGAAAGTATCTTCATAGCAGTTATAATCACCTAGCAACTCATTCTCAGAATGTCAAGGTTTAAAAAGTTGCAAAAGAGCTAAGTAAAATAATTCTCTTTTCTCAACTGTTTGACAGCTCGGTTTACAAAGATTTATGGGACTTGCCTTTAAGTGTCTCTTTAAACATCCATTACAGCCAGTTAGTCCAAACCTTCCTTGTTCAATATTTTCATCCATGTTATTTCTGTATGCATAGTGCTGAAGTACTTCATACAGACAAAGATTTTCTAAGTGAACTCTCCGATTAGGGTAATATGTGTCCATCATATTTAAGTAAGTCAGTGATCTCTGGATCAATGTGAGCAAGGTACTCTATTTCAGGAAATTATTTCAACACACGTTTTCATGCTGATGCCAGACCTAAACTTGCCCAAATTATTGATTTGGACTTCCAGTATAAGCTACAAGAACTGAGCTTATCGCAAGCTTCATAAGATTCAATTTCCCTGTGGAAAAGCATTTTAAATTGAAATTGTGAAGCTTTTTACTCAAAGACTTGTATACTGCTATCTCTTCCCATACGTCCTTCATTTCTGTCTTTTTAGACTTGAAGTGACTTGAAGTGACGTATATGAAGTGATGTATTGAGCAATTGCAATAGAATTGTCTGCTACAAACTGAAAATCAATGATGACATTCCACAAAGACAGGATTACAGGATTGTAATCATTGACAAGTTTTGCTGCCTCACTTCTCTTCAGGTTGTATGTGTTTTTAGGTGATTTACTAGTAACAGTGTGGCTGACTGCATACAAAACTCTTCACGCTTTCTTTTAAGATAACAGGCCTATGGAATCCAAAACGACATTTAGTGTAGTATTTCCCTTTTGATCTGTATCTCCGTCGACAATATTTCTCACATTTTTGGGACTGGAATCATAAAACATGTTGCCTTTGAGATCTGTTGTGAGATTCTTCTGGAATCTCACAAGTTACATACTTCTCAATGAATTATAACATTGCTTCACCAGTAACGTTACCAAACTTTGTTACATCTTTCACCCACAATACCATATGTATATGTGTTGCACCTCTAACTTGATGTTCTTTTCTCCAGAAAAAGTCCACAACCTCACTTAGAGGTGGATTCATTTTGTTACAGCTAAAATGGAGCTTAAAGTATCTACAAATATTTGCAGGATTAATTGAACATAATTCACCAGGAGTTTTAAAATGAATGCCCACAATGTTTGCATTAGCTTGCCTGAGAAAGTCATGAGGATCATCCCAAGCATACTCTGCACTGCTCAAAGTAATAAACCAGGTACGTGCACCTAGATTGCGTAACATACATTTTAGCTCACCATGACGATGAAACTAATATTCATTGGTACCACGGCAAGCCATGATGTTCATTAGATTACTCTCTAGAGCCTCATCTTTCTGTCTATTTTTCCCACAAAATCTCTGGCAGTGATATCATTAAACCATGTCCCTGTTCTCATAACACGGCCTCAGCATAAGACAGTACTGGGAGATCACTTTCAAACAAATAATGGAAAATGCATGGAATGTTTTCCCTAAACCGAGGATCTTCAGAATATAATCGACTTGATCTATTTTCAATTCAGGAATTTGTACTGGATGTTCATCATAACAACCACCTTCTCCTGTTGCAACAAAATTGGAAAACACCGTGCTTCTAAGCTCCTTCCCCACACACTCACCAGTTTTCCTTTTGCTTGTTTCATTTCGTACAATTCTAAAGCAACACCGTCATGTCTCTTGAGTGTAGAGAATGAATGCTGTAGTGTTCATATATTTCTTCTGCTTTACCTAACTTTTTCAAATTGACCACAAGCATCTGAGGTAGAGGAATCTATTGTAACACAGCTAACAACTCTCTCCGCATCAACATCTTTGTAAAACACATTTTCTACTTTAAGGTATTGTAAAGCTTTCTTATCCTTATAAATCCTTATGAGTTCCTATCAATTTTGTTTTATCTTTAGTAAGCACTTAATTTACTATAACTACTAGTGGTTTTTCTTCTTCTTGATTTACACATATAGTTTCAATATTCTCCTTCATATTCAAAGGAGGTAGTTTCTTATTTTTGTTCTGCGTTCTAACAATTGCTTGGAATGGATGCACTGTCTGGATGAGCTTACTCTCATACACATTGGGGTCTTCTAGCTCAGGAGGAATGGGAAGTGTTTCAAAATTATGATGAACACCTCTTGCAGGCATTTTATTATCATTCAGTTTTTCAATACAATGTTTGCATTCAATCTGCCTTATACACAAATAAAAACGATCTTCAACTATTAAGTAAAGAGCTAGTTTAAACCATTGCACTAGATCAGTGTCTTCTGTTTTATTGCAAATGTCAATTTTCTTTGTTTGTGCTTTGTAGTTGGTTCGCCTACAACAAACAAAAACATTTTCTGGAATTTCTGCAAATATTATAGCAAATGCATCGATTTCCTTTTTGAATCTTTCTAAAACATTCTCAGCCTTTGGTATTTCATTCTTGATCTCCACAGTCTGCTCATTCTCTTCAGTGGTCCTTTCAGGACAAAAATATGTCATCTGAATATCATCTATAACAGATGATACTTCAGAATGAGTACCTCTCAGTAAAGTGTTATTTATTTTTTGATAGTGAAGGGCTGGGGTTTGACAAAATATAATCTTCTTACTAGGTTACACATTTTAGTATGGCGCACAGACAGCATCCATATCTGATGGAAAGTACTGTTGCAAATCTGTGGTGATAAGCAAGTCAATGAATGTCCTTGAAGTTTTGTCAGCCTTCTAACTCAACAAGGATCAAGGCATTGCAGTATTTGAATTTTTTGTTTCACATTTCCTTTGTTGTACTTAGTTAAAAAAAAATTACGTTTTTAATAGACTCTTGCCTTAAGTTGCAAATTTCTCTACACTTCCACTCGGAAACTGGAAATGGGGGACGTTGACCTAACACTTCATTGGTTAAATCTTCTTCTACATTTCTAGGCACTATTTCTTTTTCTCTACGGGTGCCTCTTCATTTATTTCATATGAATGACCATCTGTATCAATTGCAAAAACGAATTCATTCTCCTTTAAGTATCATTCCTCATTAAAAAAGGCTCACTACTGGATGTGAGTTCCACTTCCCTGGAAAACAGTACAAAAGTTTATTTTTTTAACTTGCATCTTCTGACGACGTTTCTTTTTAAATTAACTATCCAGTTTATCTGAACATCTCATTCTGTTTAAAATCAGAATAAAAAGCTTTCTCTTTAACACAAATGTTTTCCCTACTACTGACTCAAAATACTGTCGATGTTGAATTGTTGCTTTTCTCCTTTTCACTGCTTTCATGGTCCTCATCATAATTTACACTACTCTAGCACGGAAGAACTTCTGCTGTAGTTCTCTGAATTTCTTTTGTCTAAATCTTGTTACTACCACAGTTTCTTTTCTACTACTTTTTTAATTGAAAAGGGATAACATCTTTTCTTATAGCTCAACCGAGCACTAATGATGCATCTTCACCTAGCACTTGATTTTATTTCCTACGCACTAGGCATCCGACCCCAGTTTGGAGGTGCCTGGCTCCCTCTCAACTGCGGGCGTCATCTTGAAGGCCCGATTTTAGCATTTGTTTATTGCTTTTGGTTATTTTCCCCACCTTTTAATTCCATTGGCCTTTGTTTCCAGGACATTCCTCCACAGGGGAGTCTGTGTGGGGTCTGCGGGGTGTCTGGACCCCAGGTTTGTCCCCTCCTACTTTGACCACTCGTTTTTAGCTTCACTCGCGCTTTGCGCTGCTGTGCTAGACACGCCCCCTTTATGGAGGGCTATTTAATTCACACAGCAGCGCATCCGCGCAGCTCACCCGAGCACTAACGCTGCATCTTAACCTACCACTTGATTTTATTTCCTTGTAGGAGTCGGTCGTACTAGGCATCCGACCCCAGTTTGGAGGTGCCTGGCTCCCTCTCAACTGCGAGCGCCATCTTGAAGGGCCTGATTTTAGCTTTTGTTTATTTCTTTTGGTTATTTTCTCACCTTTTAATTTTATTGGCCTTTGTTTCAAGGACATTCCTCCACAGGGGAGCCTGTGTGGGGTCTGCGGGGTGTCGGGAACCCAGGTTTGTCCTCTCTTACTTTCAACCACTCGTTTTTAGCTTCACTCGCGCTTTGCGCTGCTGTGCTAGACACGCCCCCTTTATGGAGGGCTATTTAATTCACACAGCAGCGCGTCTGCACAGCGGACGCGCGCAGCGGGTGTGCTGCAGGCGTGCCAAAGGTGCCCCAAAGGCAAGCCCGTCTGCGCCCGTACGCGCTCGGACCGCGGTCAGCGCCAGCCACGCTGTTGGTTTTCATCCCCAGCCCAGTAGCAGGAGGCATACTCTAGGAGCCATTTGCACGAATGGAATACCGCGGGTACGTTTTGTTCAGGCCCTCTGTTTTGCCTAGATGAAGCTCCCGATTTGACACATTGCCCCCACTGCAAACTTTGCCGCTAAAACTTAAAGTTGAAAACCCTATCAGTTAACCGAGCTCCATAATCGATGGCATGATCCTCAACAAAGTCAGTTTGCTGTACTTTAATTAATACTCGATCTTTAAGTAAGCACACGCTTGAGTTCGCTATTGATATAGCATTTGTAATGGAGACCTGGGCAGACAACTCATCGGGCCCAGATCTAGCTATAGCCATCCCGTTAGGGTATGCCATCTTCAGGCAAGATTGAGTAGGTAAAAAAGGGGGCGGCATAGCTGTGATATATCGGAGCAGTTGGAAAGGGGTCTTCCTAAGTCAAAACAACACCGCAGTTTTCGAAACCCTGTCCTTTAAGATCTTAATTAACAATCAATATTCATTTAATGGCTCACTCATCTACCGGCCTCCGGGTCCCAGGGTAGAATTTCTAGACTCCATGAGTCAGTCATTGGATGTCATCTCGCAGTCGCCTGATTTTACACTCTTAGGCAACTTCAATCAACAACTAGAGGACCCCCGAGATAGGGATACTGTCCATCTTATAGATGTAATGGAAAGCTTAGGTCTTTCACAACGGGTCACTGGTGGCACCCACTCAGCAGGTCATCTGCTGGATGGGGTATTCCCTAATAATGACTTTCTCCAGTATCTACCCTCTCGCCCGCTGACCTGGTACGATCATAAAGCAGTCATGTTTACCCTTAACCTTCAGCTGCCTTGTTCAGAGAGTGGCCCGAAAATAAATTGTAAACGGTTTCGCTCTAGGACCCTAATCTTGGTAGAAGCCCTGGAAAGATCCCTGACCCAGAGACTCCTGGAGTTCAGCAGCGACTCCAACGTAGCGGCAGCCGCCTTTGAGCAATGGGTCCATGGCTCAATAGATCTTTTAGCACTTGCAAAAAAAACATTCCAATCATAGATCCAAATCATCCAACTTCACTCTTCCTTGTGGGGTTCCCCTGGGCTCTTTCTTGTGCCCTACTCTTTTTAATATTTCCGTGGCCCCTTGGCACAATTGATACGATCTTTGGGCTTCTCAGCAATTTCCTATGCTGATGACACCCAAATTATTGTGTGTGTGTGACAAGCAACCCCTCAGACACAGCCTCGCGGTTTCATAACTGTCTCCTTCAAGTTGGACAGTGGATGGCCGCACACTGTTTAAAACTTAACTCTAATAAAACTGAGGTTCTCCTTTTCGGAAGCAATGCGTCCTTTTGGTCACCTTCCTACTGGCCTCAGGAACTGGGCTCTCTTCCCGTTCCAACAAATAAAGTAAGAATTTGGGAGTCACCTTTGACTCCAAGCTCACATTTGAAGGCCATGTTAACACCGTTACCTCAGCATCCTTCTATACATTAAAGCTACTTAGAAAAGTCTTCCCATTTATTCCCCACAATCTTCATAAACTTGTCATCTCGGCTCTGGTTCTGTCCAGAGCCGATTACTGCAATGGTCTGTTCGTCAATTTGAGGAAAAAATGCCTCACCAAAATTCAGATCGTGCAAAACGCATGCTGCTCGCATACTGTTGGATATTCCCAAGCATAAATCCGCTGTCTCCACGCTTAGACAACTACATTGGCTCCCAATAAAGAGATGTATTGACTTTAAGGCTCTATGCATCGCCTTTAAAGCGATACATGGTGTTGGACTGAGCTTTTTCAAACAAAACCTTCAATGGTACGTACCAAATCGGCTGCCGCGATCTTCCCTTGCCCACAATCTTGTGATTTCCAGGTTCAGAAAAACTGCCTGGGGTGGCAGACGTTTTCTGGTAGGCACCACCAGACTCTGGAACTCCCTCCCCTCAGAATTAAAAAGGGAAACTCAACCGCTGGCCTTTAGAAAAGCACTAAAAACCTGGCTTTTCAATCTCTGATCCTGCAGGTTACGCCTCAGTGTTTCAGCTGTTCTGTGAGCTAGCGCCTAGACACCCTTGGGTACTTGTTCGCACTCTATAAATCTATTTTTCATTTCATTTTCATTTCAATGTATCTATTTTAGAAGTTTCACCTGTATGCGAAAAGTTATATGATGTCATCAATTTTTTAACGAAACACTGGGTGCTCTCACCAGATCTTAATCTTTCTTTACCATATATTCCTTCCTCTTGCTGTATTACATCTTTGGAGATTTTTCTGTAGTTGGTTTCCTATTCTTTTTTTTCTGCTTTCATCTGCATCTTCAATCTATTGAAAACCGTACATAAAAAAGCATACACTTAGTATTCATTACTGCCTATCACAGACGTATCACTACAAAAATCAGATTATTTCACAATATTTTATACATTATAATATGTAGAACGGAGTCTTTAGTGACCATTCTGAACAAAGGAAACAGTCTCTCTAGAATATTTCACAAACACTATAACCTATGCTCCCAGATTTTCACAGGATGCAGATCGTATACTGTGCAGTTTAATTAAAGACTGGCTCCTTCTCATACAACTGTAAAAAGGGTGAATCCTTCATTTTTATGCTTGAATTTTATAAGAAGACGGTCTGTATGCTCACACATCTCTACATTGTAAAAGCTGGGTATAAAAAGTTAGGAACACACCATTCTGCAGTGTAACCATACATGTATGTCAATGCAGTGGAGGCTTGGCTTTCTTGAGACAGTTCTCCATAGTGACAGCTCTGTACATATTAAAAGTAACACTATGTCCTGTGCAATCACATTGTAACAGGGTTCAAATTCTCTATGGTAGAGTTTCATGAAATACTGCTTTCTTTTATTACACATCTATACAGACTCAATCCTGCAGTTTTATGACAACATTATCTCTTTCCTGAGACTTCCGTTCAGGGTGAAGGTCGGGTGTAAAAAACCTTACTAGTGAACTCTGATATTTTCTGTGTGTCAACAAGGTATATGTTTGACTTTAGTAAAAACAGCCTCTTTACTAACAGCTTTGTACCCAGTAGAGGCTCTGTGTAGAAAGTTTTAGAGGAGCACTAGCACCTGTGTTGTGCTATTATTACATGGTCCAGATTCTGTATGGTAGAGTTTGATGAAAGACTGGCTCCTTTTCTTAGAACTCTATACAGGGTGAATGCTTCAATTTTATGTCAACATGCCCTGTCTGCTGACAGTTCTATACAGAATGAATAAAGAGTGTGAAAGGCTTTACTGAAAAACTCACCGCTCTGCAAAGACCTTTTCTCTGTGTGAACAGGTTGTAAGATTAGATTTGGTAAGTAGTGACATCTCTACACACAGTAAAGGCTTTATGTAGAAGGCTTTGGAGGAACGCTAGGCCCTGTGTTATGTCATTAAACCAGGGTGGAGATTATCTATGGTAGAGTTTGATGAAAAATAGACTCCTTGTCTTATAACTTTACACAGAGTGAATGCTTGAGTTTCATAACAATACAGCCTCTTTGCAGAGACCCCTCTTCAGGGTAAATGGCACACTTTTATAACAACATGTCCTCTCTGCTCACAGCTCTCTACAGAGTAAAAGCTAGGCATAAAAGGCTTTACTAAGGAACTTGTCCCTCTACAAACACCTTTTCTCTGAGTGAACAGGGTATATCATTAGGTTTACATACAACAGCCTCTTCAGTGACACCGCTCAACAGAGTAAAGGCTCTGTGTGGAATATTTTAGACAAAGACTAGGGGCAGATGTACGACCCTATTTTGCATGCGCAAAACGGGTCGCAGACCCGTTTGCGCATGCAAACTGTCACAGAGCCATGTGCAATTCCTAAATAGCGAGTCGCAATTTATTTGCGACTCGCTATTTAGGAATTGCGAGTTGCTATTAGGAAGGGGCGTTCCCTTCCTAATAGCGACCCCAAAGCCCTGTATGAATGTTTTGCAACCGCGATTGCGGTCGCAAAACACTCGCAGATTACGACCCTCTTCAAGAGGGTGGTAATGCACTCCTCAGGGGACCCCTTCCCCTTTGCAAATGCAGGGGAAAATATTTTTTAGGGGCAGGCAGTGGTCCCAGGGACCACTGCCTGCCCTTAAAAAATGAAATGAAAACGTTTCATTTTTTTCTTTTGAAACGCAGCCCGTTTTCCTTGAAGGAAAACGGGCTGCATTTAAAAAAAAACCTGCTTTATTGAAAAGCAGTCCCAGACATGGTGGCCTGCTGAGCCCAGCAGGCCACCATCCCTGGGAGGGCCAGCCATTCCCAATGGGGTCGCAAATTGCGAGTGGCTCATTAATATTCATGAGCCTCGCATTTTGCGACCCCATTGGGAATCGCAATCAGTGTCTCTGACACTGTAGTACATTGTAAATTGCGGCTCGCAATTTGCGACTCGCAATCGAGCACAAATTGCGAGGCGCAGTTTACAAGGGTCGTACATCTGGCCCTAGGTCATGTTATCACATTTTAACAGTGTGCATATTCTGTGTGCCAGAGTTTGATGAAAGAGTGCTGCTTCTCTTACAAGTCTGTGCTTCAGTTTTATAACCACATGATCTCTCTGCTGAGACCTCTTTACAGTGTAAACAGTGGGTGTCAAAGGCTGTAGTGAGTAAATCACCCTTCAGCAAATACAATTTCTCTGAGCAAATGAGGTGTATGTTTGGGTTTGCTAAGAGCAGCATCTACACTGACACCTCTGTACAGATTAAAGGCTTTGTGTAGAATATTTTAAAACGTTAGACCCTGTGCAATCACATTACAACAGAGTTGTCATTCTCTATGATAGTTTCATGAAAGACTTGCTCATTTCCTTAACTTCTATACAAGCGGAATGCTTAATTATTTTGACAAAATGGCCTCTCAGCCCAGACTTCTCTACAGGGTGAAGTTTTGGTGTAAAATGCTTTCGTGTAGAACTAACCCTTCTGCAACCACATTTTCTCTGTGTCAATAAGATCAATTATTGTGTTTACTAAGTGCAGCTTCTCTACTCACACTTCTGAACAGAGGAAAGGGACTGTGTAGAAGGTTTGAGAGAACCAGTACGCATTCTGTTATCAGATTTTAACTGGTTGCACTTTCTGTATGGTAGACTTTGAAAAAAGACTGGCTCCTTCTTTTACAAGTGTAAACACGCTGACTTCATAGCATTTATGGATACATCTTTCTACAGGGTGAAAGCTGGGTGTCAAAGGATTTACTGACAAAGTCACCCCTTTATAAAGACCATTTCTCTTAGTAAACAGAATATATCATTTGCTTAACTAACAGCAGCGTCTCTACTAACACTTCTTAACAGAGTAAAGAGTCTGTGTAGAAGGATTAGGAGAAACACTAGGCCCTGACGTACCACATTTTAACAGGGTGCGCAATGTGTACGGTAAAGTTTTATGAAACACTTCTCCATAAATGTTGGCCCATATTTATCATTATGTCATGCAACGCAGCAAGCCACCTTGCTGCACTGCACTACGTGAAATGGAGAGTGCAGGAATGCGCCGTATTTAACATTATACGGTGCATTCCTGCTCTCTGCCTGCGCTGGCGCACAAACTGCTGCCTAGCACCAATGCAGGCACCCTTGCACCAGGGGTAGATTCAGTACAGTACAGTTTGATGAAAGAGTGGCTTTGTTTCTTATAACTGTATACAAAGTGAAAGCGTCATTTTTTTATAACAACATGGCATCTCTGTACATGAAAGGTTTTTTGTGTAAAACGCTTTACTGAGGAACTCATTCCTCTACAAAGACCTTTCCCTGAGTGAACAGGATGTATGACTGGTTTTACACACAGAAGCCTCTCCAGTGACAGCTCTGAACAGAGTAAAGGGTGTGTGTAGAGGGTTTCAGAGAAACACTAGGCCCTGTACTTACACTTTTTAGAACAGTGCAGATTGAGTATGGTAAAGTTCGATGTAATAGTCAATCAATCAATCAATCACAGAATTTGTAGAGCGCACTACTTACCCGCGAGGGTCTCAAGGCGCTGGGGGAAAAAAAGGGGGGGTGCCGCTACTGGTCGAACAGCCAGGTCTTGAGTAGCCTCCTGAAGGTCAGCAGGTCTTGGGTCTGTCGTAGGCTGAGTGGAAGGGTGTTCCAGGTCTTGGCGGCGAGGTGGGAGAAGGATCTGCCGCCGGTGGTTGTTCTTCGAATGCGAGGGACGGTGGCGAGGGAGAGGTCAGCGGAGCTGGCGGTTGGGGACGTAGAAGAAGAGTTGTCTGTTGAGGTAAGCTGGGCCGGTCTTGTGGAGTGCCTTGTGTGCGTGGATGAGGAGTTTGAAGGAGATTCTCCTGTCGACGGGGAGCCAGTGCAGGTTCCTCAGGTGGGGGGTGATGTGACTGTGGCGTGGTACGTCGAGGATCAGGCGTGCGGAGGCGTTTTGTATGCGTTGCAGTCGCTTGATGAGCTTGGCCGGGGCTCCTGCGTAGAGGGCGTTCCCATAGTCAAGTCTGCTACTGACGAGGGCCTGGGTGACTGTTCTTCTTGTATCTGTCGGGATCCACCTGTAGATCTTGCGAAGCATGCGGAGGGTGTTGAAGCAGGAGGAGGAGACTTCGTTGACTTGCTTGGCCATGGAGAGCGTTGAGTCGAGGATGACTCCCAGGTTGCGTGCGTGGTCGGTGGGTGTCGGGGCTGCTCCCAGTGTCGTTGGCCACCAGGAGTCGTCCCAGGATGAGGGGTTGGAGCCGAGGATGAGGACCTCTGTCTTGTCCGTGTTCAGCTTTAGTCGGCGGATCTTCATCCAATCGGCGATGGCCTTCATTCCTTCATGGAGGTTGGATTTGGTGGCGAGGGGGTCCTTGGTGAGGGAGAGGATCAGTTGAGTGTCGTCGGTGTAGGAGATTATGTTGAGGTCGTGCTGTCTGGCAATGCGTGCGAGCGGGGCCATGTAGATGTTGAACAGTGTCGGGCTGAGGGATGATCCCTGGGGTACGCCGCAGGTGATCTCGGAGGCTTCGGATCGGAATGGTGGGAGGCGGACTCTCTGGGTTCTGCCGGCGAGGAAGGAGGTGGTCCATTCCAGGGCCTTGTCTCGGATCCCTGCATCGTGGAGGCGTGCGCGTAGAGTGCGGTGGCAGACAGTGTCGAAGGCGGCGGAGAAGTCCAGCAGGATGAGGGATGCGGTCTCACCGTTGTCCAGCAGGGTCCTGATGTCGTCGGTGGCGGCGATGAGGGCAGTCTCAGTGCTGTGGTTGCTGCGGAATCCTGACTGGGATGGGTCCAGGATGCTGTTTTCTTCGAGGTATCGGGTTAGCTGTCTGTTGACGATCTTCTCGATGACCTTGGCTGGGAACGGAAGCAGGGAGATGGGCCGGAAGTTCTTGAGGTCTCTCAGGTCCGCCTTGGGTTTTTTGAGTAGGGCGTTGATGTCTGCGTGTTTCCAGCTCTCTGGGAAGTTCGCGGTCTCGAAGGAGAGATTGATAATGTTGCGCAGGTGGGGTGCGATGGAGCTGCTGGCTTTGTTGAAGATGTGGTGCGGGAAAGGGTCTGACGGGGAGCCGGAGTGTATCGTGCTCATGGTCTTGATGGTGTCATCGATGTTCACGCTGGCCCAGGCTGGCAAGGGGTCGTGGTCGATGGTGTGCGGCGGGTCTGGTGCATCGATCTCAGTTGGGGCTGTCTGGGTGTTGAAGCTGTTGTGGATGTCTGCGATCTTGCGGTGGAAGAAGGTGGCGAGGGAATCGCACAGGGTGTTGCGACGGCGGGATGTCGTTGGTGTTGGAGCTGGGGTTGGAGAGTTCCTTCACGATGTTGAAGAGCTCCTTGCTGTTGTGTGCGTTGTTGTCGAGGCGGTCTTTGAAGGAGATTCTCTTGGCGGACCTGATGAGGTGGTGGTGGTTACGGATGGCGTCTTTGTGGGCTGCGTGGCTGTCCGGTGTCTTTTCACTGTGCCATTTCTTCTCTAGTTTCCGGCAGGTACGCTTGGAAGCTAGGAGTTCCTGGGTGAACCAGCTGGCTCTTTTGGTGGTGTCACTGTAGGTGAGTTTTTTCAGCGGGGCGAGGGTGTTGGCACAGTCGTCTATCCATCGTCTGAGGTTGCAGGCAGCGTCGTCGGTGTTGGATGGGTCGGAGGGTGGGTTGAGAGCAAGGTTTGCCCGTAGTTGGTCTTCGGTGACTTTGCTCCAGCAGCGGCGTGGGATCTGTTGGGTGCGGTGGTGTGTGGTGGGTTTCTGGAAGGTGAAGTGGATGCAGCGGTGGTTGGTCCAGAGGAGTTCGGTGGTGTGGCTGAAGGAGACGTGGGAGCTTGAGGAGAAGACGGGGTCGAGCGTGTGGCCGGCGGAATGGGTCGGTGTTGTGATGAGCTGTCTCAGTCCGAGGTTGGCGAGGTTGTCGATCAGGGTGGTGGAGTTGCTGTAGTTGTTGTTCTCCAGGTGAAAGTTCAGGTCTCCGATGAGGATGTAGTCGGTAGAGGTCAGGGCGTGCATGCTGATGAAGTCGGCGATGGAGTCGCTGAACAGGGGTCGGGGTCCAGGGGGTCTGTAGACAAGGGTGCCTCTAAGGATGGTGTTGGGGTCCGTGTGGATCTGGAAGTGCATGTGTTCGGCGGTGCAGAGAATGTCGTCGGTGCTGGTCGAGACCCTGATGGTGTTCTTGTGGACGATGGCGATTCCTCCTCCTACTCCGTTGATGCGGTCTCTGCGGGTGATCTTATAGCCGTCTGGGATGGCTATGGCGATGTCGGGTGCGGAGGAGTCGTTCATCCAGGTCTCTGTCAGGAAGGCGACGTCTGGTGATGATGTGTCGAGCAGGTCCCAGAGCTCGACGGCGTGTTTGCGTGCGGAGCGGGTGTTCAGTAGGATGCATCGGAGGTGGTTGAGGTCCTTCTTGGCGGGCGCTTCGGTGGCTCTGAGGCTGGTGTAGCTGCAGTTCCGGCAGGTGAAGGGACCATGAGTGCGTTTCGGGGCGGCCTTGAAGCAGTTGTGTGTCCGTCCGGGGTTGAGAGCGTGGAGTGTGGTGGCATCGTATCGGCGTCGGTCCTCGAGGCTGGAGCGGGGGGCGCAAGGACCAGGGGTTCTGGCACTGGGCACGGTCCAGGCACGGACGGGCGCAGACGGGCTTGCCTTAGGCGCGCCTTTGGCGTGCCAGCGGCGCGGCCGCACAGCGGCCGCAATATATGGGGAGGTGGGAGGGAGGAGCAGCTGGGAGGTGGGAGGCAGGGGCAGCGAATGGACAGTCAGGGGGGTGGGGCCGCAGGGGACGCAGCGGCGGGAGCGGAGAGAGGCATTGAGGGGAACAGAAGGTCAAAATGGACACAGAAAAATGGGGGCAACGAGGGGTACAGAAGGCAAAACGGGCATAGAGAAATGGGGGCAACGAGGGGTACACAAGGCAAAACGGGCACAGAGAAATGGGGGCAGCGAGGGGTACAGAGGGCAAAACGGGCACAGAGAAATGGGGGCAACGAGGGGTACACAAGGCAAAACGGGCACAGAGAAATGGGGGCAACGAGGGGTACAGAAGGCAAAACGGGCACAGAGAAATGGGGGCAGCGAGGGGTACAGAAGGCAAAACGGGCACAGAGAAATGGGGGCAGCGAGGGGTACACAAGGCAAAACGGGCACCGAGGCAGCAAGCAGAGGGGCAAACTTACCAGCAGCAGCAGCGGGCAGGACAACACAGGCGGAGCTGTGTGTTGGGGGAGCGACCTACCTGGCAAGGTCAATAGTCAACCTTTTTAATAAAATTCTACACAGAGTGAATGGTTCAGTTTTATGACAACATATCCTCTCTAGTGACACCTCTGTACAGGGTGAAGGCTGGGTGTAAAAGGCTTTAGTGAGTAACTCACCCCTCTACAAAGACCTTTTCTCTGAGTGAACATGGTGTATCAATTGGTTTACAAACAGCAAGCTCTCTAGGCCCAGTGCTAATACATTTTAATATGGCACAGATTAAAAAAGGTACAACTTGATCAAAGACTGACTCTGTCTAATACGGTTCTATACAGCGTGAATGCTTCAGTTTAAGGACAACATACTCTCTCTACTAACACCTATGCACAGGGTAAAAACTGAGTGTTAAAGAGTTTAGTGAGGAACTCATCTCTGTGCAAATAGTTTTTCTCTGAGTTAACAGCGTCTATGATTGGATTCACTAAAAGCAGTCTCTCTGGTGTCAAAAGACTCATGGATGGGTGTAAAAACCTTTACTGAGGAAGTTAGCTCTCTACAGACACCTTTTCAGCAAACAGGGTTAATAATGCGATTTGCAAAAAACAGCCTCTACAGTAACACATCACTACAAAATAAAGACTGTATGTAGATGGTATAACAGAATCACTATGTCCCCTTTTTCACATTATAACAGGGTATACATTCTCTACAGTGCACTTTCATACATTAGCTCCTTGTCTTAGTACTCTATACTGAGTGAATACTTCAGTTTTATAACAAAATATCCTCCTAGCAGACACCTCTATACTGAGTGATACCTGGGTAGTATAAGCTTCATTGAGAAAGTCTATCCCCTTGAAACACCTTTTATGTTTGTGAACAGACTTTATGACTGTGTTTACTAGATCCACTCTCCAAAATCATATATAGTAAGCAGAACCACTCCCGAGAGACACCTGCAACTCAATATAAAAATATCTCAATAGCGGCCTAGGAACTCAACTACATATCACAGATAGACTCAGCAAAGGTTCAACAAGAAGCACTGTTAATTTATATATGGCATCTAAATTTGTAAAAATTATGAAATTTCCACAGCATCAAACACAGTAAAATAAATATAAACAACAAAGACACAAATCCATTTACCACCAAAACAACAATATCTCTCTATAATTTTCAATATTCATTTCTTATAAATTCTTTTTTTAAATTTTTCAATGGTAAAGACTTTGTCAATCACATTTTAACTAGTCAAATTATCAGTACTCTCATAAAGAGCAAACATTTTCAAACTGCTTTTTAAAAATATTATATTGTTGAAATATTTAGCCACACACTCCATACTTTAATTACAGTATGTTTTTAAGTAGCCAACACCTTCAGGAAGACCCTCAAGACCTGGCTCTTCGGCTAAACAGATCTGCGGACCCGCCCCCCTCAGCGCCTTGAGACCCTCACGAGTGAGTAGCGCGCTTACAATTCCCTGATTGATTGAAGTAGCTGCAACTAAAGCTGTATGTTGAAGGTAGTGAATACACAAATCTCCTTTACTCAAAACTCAAATGACCTCTGCTTAGAACAAGGCAAAGAGATTACACCTGCTATCCCTACAAACCACCAAGGGCAATCTCGTGTGTTTGTGGTTATGCAACAGATTTAAGTATTGGAACCTTCAAGCCTTGCAGCCAACCACATTGTAGCTTTTTTTGAATTTGGTAAAGGGAATGTCAACAATTGGTGGACCGTAATATTATTTAAGTCTTGCATTCTTCACACAGCAAATGTATCTCTTCCACAGTACATGTACTACAGGTACCATAATAATTTTAATGAGCATTCTAACCTTCTAATATAACTTTATTATTAACATTAAAAACCTGTGCTTCATTTCTGTTGTTCTGTAGTTGTTTCAACCAGTTAATGACACTTGTACTGTGCTAGTACACACTTCTAACGCTCCCTGTCCAATCCAGCTCACAAGACTCTCACAGGATCGTAAAAACAACTCATGGCAGGGCCCCTCTGTACAATTCCATGCGACTATTGCAAAGGGCTTGTGGGATCTATAAGCCCACACAGTAAGCTTCACCTGCAAAAGTTTGTAAATGACTCTCATGAGACTCTTGCAGGATCGTAGCAGAATTTCATACTCATCCAATAGTAAGACTCATACTGTTTAACCCATAACTGTGCACCACATAAACAGCAGTTTCTCACAATCGAACCTACCTTACTTTCAGAAATCTTTCAATAGCTTGTGTACTTTTGCCTCCCTCCCTTTTTTCTCTATCATGTAACTCCATGTTCTTACTGAATATTACTCATTCTGCTGAGCACTCCTTTTGTGACCGATATCCCCATACTGCATCATGGTTTGCCTCTGGATTTTGGGGCACAGCTTCATCCACTGGGGCAGAGAATATGCCATTAATTGTGGTATTGACAAAAACTTTGGATTTGCAAACTTGGACATTACTTGGATTTCCACAGAGGTATGAAGTGGCATGTTACCAACGGTGGAGAGCATTTTGGATTGTGAGCACCCAGAACTCATGTTAGTGCACTGTGGTGGCAATGACCTAGGCACAATCACAGGGGTTACTCTTGAAATCCAAATAAAGGAGACCTTTTCACAATTGATGTCTTTCTTTCCTCACACAGTCGTTGTATATTCTAATATATGTCAAAGGCAAAAATTACAATGGTCTAACTGATTTGTCCTAAGATTGAGAAGTCCCGGAAGCATGTTAATAAAACAATTTCTGCATTTCTTTGTGACCATGGCATGGGCTCTATTTATCATAACAGCTTCCGTTTTGATATGCCAGGTGTCTACAGGCAAGATGGAGTGCACTTCACTGCAGAAGGAAACAGGATCTTACTTAATAACATCAAGGAATACATCCAGTTCTAAGTGTAACTGAACACTACACATTATAAACACAAATGCTCTTTTCAGAGCCACCCTACTGCTGCATTGTATGATTGTTTCATAATGTAAATCCTTTTTTTGGAGAAAATTCACACTTGCAGGAACGTGAGCATCCAAAGAACTACATCCACCCTTACATTTATCCAGCTCCCACGAGAGTTTCGCAAGCTCGTACAGCTAATCTATATCAAGAATCTATAAATTGTACAGGTACAACTGTCTGTAGTAGGGTGTGGTAAGGAACTTGCATCTCCATGAATTCCTCTCCCCACGGTGATGGGTAAGCATAGTAGGGTGGGACTACCCTCTCCACTGCGAGCTCACCCCAGAGTGACAGTCATGCATGGTAGGGTATGGACAGGAAATACACTCTCTGCTGACACCTCTCCCCTAGGTGACACCCATATGTAGTAGAGTATGGGATCAGCCAGACCTGTCCTCGGACTCCTCTCCCCAGGGTGATGGGTGTGGATAGCAGTGAGTGCAGAGGGAGTGGCCTCTTCGCTGAGACCTCTCCCCAGGAGGACAGACGAGCGCAGTAGGGTGTGGGGGGAGACTATCTTCTCTAATAAGACCTCTCACAAGAGTAGCAGGCGTGCACAGTAGGGTGTAGATGGGGACTGGCCTCTCCACTGAGACCTCTCACCAGAGTGATGTGCATACGCACTAGGTTGTGGGGAGAGACTGGCCTCTCTGCTGACACCTCTACCCAGGGCAACAAGTGCACATAGTAGGGTGTGGGAAGGGATTGGCCTCTCTACTGTAATCTCTCTCCAGGATAACAGAAGAGCATAGTAGGGTGTAAGAAGACACTTTACTCTCCACTGAGACCTCACTCCATAATGACAGATGTGTGTTGTAGGTTGTGGATAGGGACAAGACTCTCCGCTGAGACCTTTACCCAGAGTGGCTCCTTATGGTGACAAGCATGCATAGTAGGATGTAAGGCGAAACTGGCCTCTCCCCCAAGACCTCTCCCCAAGGTGACAGGCATGCATAGTAGTATGTGGAGAGGAATTGACCTCTCCACTAAGACCTTTCCCAGTGTATCAGGTGTGCATAATAGGGTGTGGAGAGGAAATCTGCTCTCCACTGGCACCTCTCCCCAGGTGACAAGTGCAAGTGGTAGGGTGTGGGGAGAAAATGGCCTCTCTACTTACACGTCATGCTAGGGTAACAGGTGTGCATAGTAGGGGGTGAAGAAACACTGTCCTCTCCACTACCACCTCTCTCCATGGCAACTAATGTACGTAGTAGAGAGCAGTGGCGGCTGCCCCATACAAAAGGTGAAGGGACAGGGGTGTGCGGGGGAACGGGAGGGTGTACGGGGGAGGGGGGACGAGGAAGTGTTTATAATAATAATAAAAAATAAAAAATAAAATTTACCTGCTGCCGGCCGCCTCCCCATCGCGCCACGGTGCTGGGACTTTCTTGTCCCTGCAGACACTGTGACCCCGTCACAGACTCCCTGTCCAATCCCCGTGCTGCAGAGCAGCAGGGGATTGGCCTAAGTGGGCTGGAAAGGCACTGCGCTCAGGTCAGGGAGTCTTTGGGGTTTCTCTAACCTGGCTGTTCAATACAGCCGGGTTAGAGAAACCTAAGTGCGCATGTGTGGTTTGGTTGGCCTGAGACGGCTGGCCAAACACACATGAGCACTTAGGGAGTGCACGTAGCACTCCTCCTCCCCCTTCCATGCCTCGGCCCTGCCCCACCCTGCACACGCTGGCTGAGCCAGACACTTAAAAATAAAACAATGTTGAAATATCGTTTTATTTTTTTGCTGCTGGCTCTGACCCAGTGGGGCGACGCTCCTCTGCCATTGCGGAGGAGCCACCCCTGGTAGAGAGTGAGGAGAAAGAAGCCTCTCCGCTAACACCCCTCCCCATGGTAACAAACATGCACATTATGGTGTGAGGAGAGACCAACCTCTCCCCTGATACTTCTTCCCAGAGGGATAGCTGTGCATTGTAGTGGTTGAGGAGAGACTGCCTTTCTGCTTATACCTCTCTCTTAGATGACAGATGTGCAAAGTAGGGTGTGGAGAGGGAGTGGTCTCTCTGCTGACACATCTTCCCAGAGCCACAGATATACTTACAAGGGTGTGGGGATGGAGTGACCTGTCTGCTGAGACCTCTCCCTAAGGTGACCGGCATGCATAGTAGGGTGTGGAGAGAGACTGGCCTCTCTACTAACACATCTTCCCAGTGTGACCAGTGTGTGTAGTAGGGTGTGGGAGAGACTGGCCTCTCCACTAAGACCTCTCCCAAAGGTGACCGGCATGCATAGTAGGGTGTGGGGAGAGATTAGCCGCTCCACTGATCCATCTTCCCAGTGTGACTGGTTTGGATAGTAGGGTTTGGGAAGAGAGAGTGGGCTCTCCCCAAGACCTCTCCCCAGGATGACAAGCGTGTGTACTAGGGTGTGGGGAGGGACTGGCCTCTCCACTGAGACCTCTCCCAAAGGTGACCGGCATACATAGTAGGGTGTGAGGAGAGACTGGCATCTCTACTGAGACCTCTACTCAGGATAACAGGTGTGCACCGTAGGGTGTGGGGAGAGACAGACCTCTCCACTGAGACCTCTACCCAAGGTGACGGTCATGCGCAGTAGGTGTGGGGGGGAATGATCTCTCTGATGACACATCTCCCAAGGGTGACAAGTGTACATACAAATGTGTGGGTTGGGAGTGGCCTCTCTGCTGAGACCTCTCCCCAAGGTGACGGGGGTGCGTAGTAGGGTGTTAGGAGAGACTGCCCTCTGACCGCTAAGAACTCTTCCCAAGGTGATAGTAGTAAGCTCTGATAAACAGTTATCCTCTCCACTGAGGATAACTCAGTGTCCATAGTAGAGTGTATTGAGAAATCGCCTACTCATTTGTTCTTCTCACGATCCTGCAAGAGTCCTGTGGGGCCGTAAAATGTAAAAAAAAAATCATTTTGTTTCATCACAGTACCTATGTCTTACAGGCCTCCTCTCAATAACTAGGGGGACAGGATGCCTTTGTCATGCCCCCTGAAATAGCTTTTTTACTTCATTCTCAGAACACCAGCAATTTTTCACAATAAACAGTAATGGCTGACATTTCAATTCTAACCTCCAACAGCCAGCCAATCACAGCGTGCACTCCTGCGGGTTTCGCGGGAGCCTCTTGCTCCCGTTGGAGCAAGAAGATTGCCAGGAAAAACAGGCCTTTCCACTAATCAGATGCCTCAGTTTTTTAACTTGTGCTTCAGCGAGACTCTTGCAAGACTCTCGCAGACCCAACTGTCCAGATATACAAATATTTTTTAACCTTAATTTCTCAAAAACTACTGAACAGATTTACACCAAATAACAAAAAGCACAATCTGTGGCTCTAGCTTCCTATCAAATTTGGTGTCATTCAGTTCAGCAGTTTTTGCGGTAGCACTCCCTAAAGAAGCTTGGGGAAATTTGCTATTGGGACCCAGCCTTTTTCCTTGGTCTTGCTTGATGGATAACCCCAAAACTTTCCAGGAAGGAGCTGAAGTAAATTTGCTATTTTGCTTTTTTTGAAAGTTTTGTGAAGATTCGTCAATCGGTGCCAAAATTATTAGCAAACCAAAAAAACACAATGTGTCTATAGAAAAGCAATCCTATCTATAACTACCCAGTGGTGACCGCCAGTGGGTAAAAAAAATATAAACTAATTATATATATATATCTCAGAAATCTCGTTCTTCGGATAAGAGGAAACAAACACGGCACGTGAATCCCAAAGATTTTATTTTTTGGGTGAGCGCTAGTCAACGCATTTCGGTTGAAGCTTGCAACCTTGATCACGACAAAGGAGCGCCATTACACATTAGTTTATATCATGTGACAAAACTAAATCCATGGAAACTAACAAAGGTACTACTAGTACATTTCTGTTGCTAATTCAAGCGCCATCTTGTGACATTAGACGAACGCTGTGTAGCTTTTCTTATATGATAATTAATTATTGAATTAATAGTGTATCTAAGCAACTGAAAGTGAAACCATAAAAGCTTAATAGCAATGCACGCCAAAGAATAAATATGTGGAACACAGAAACAGACAATTATAAAGTGCAAGTGCAAATAGGCGGAACATCCTCATAGCATTCGGAGCTTTGCCTAAATTTCAATAATATATACGGCTAGTGCCGAAATATATTATAACTCTCCTTTAATCAATCATATAACCCAAGTGGGTAAAGAATATTCAACACTCCGCCTTACTGTGTGTTTGTCAGAATAGTGGTACCTAATTATAAAGTGCCTGTTTCAAAAGGATTTCATTCATTTATTCTTCTAGATAGTACCTAAAGTAAAATATATATATATATATTATATATAATATATATATATACACACACACACACACACACACACACATATACACCCACACGCACACACACACACACACATAGGTCTGTATTTCCATAGGTTTTTTGTTGGTTCGCTTATAACGTTGGCGCCGTTTGACGAATCTTCCCCCAAAAATTTTTAAAAAGTATTATCTACTTCAGCTGGTTCCTGGAAAGTTTCGGGGTGATAGGTCAAGCATGGTCTGGGAAAAAGGAGGGTCTAAAAATGCATTTTCCCCATTATTTTTTTCATAGGAAAACTGAACAGCCATATCGTAAAAACTGCTAAACAGAATGACACCAAAGTTGGCAGAGAGCTAGATCTTGGTCCAGAAAGAGTGCTTTTAGTTATTTGGTGGAAATCTGTTTAGCAGTTTTTCCACAGAGGATCACTGATCTGCAACTCCGAAGAAAAAAAAAATGGTCTCCCGCCTTTTACAAAAACTCCGGGGTGGGCCTGGGAACACGGGTGGGGCGGAGCATTATTATTTTTTGGGCAGGATGTGTGTGGTCTCCCTCCCTGAGCCTTCATGAGGGCCCGAGAAACCCATCCCCCCCGGGACCACTATTCATATAATGGGGAGGGCGGCGCACAACCCCCTTCCCCGTGCCACCTAGAGGCCTCGGGGGCTCTATCCCCCGGGGCTGAACATTGATGTTAAGGTAAAGAGGCAATGCCCAACTTCCCAGCCTTGGACAGGCCCCCCTCCCTGTGCCTCGTTGAGGCCCAGGGGACCACATAATTCAGGCCGATTTTTTTAATAAGGCCAGGTACCCCATCTACCTGGACACTGTAGTTTCCTGCCCGGAAAAGTGCAGGCATAAACTGCCTGCATTCTCCTGGACAGGGAACAGAAGTTTGATCCCACCCGGCCGGACCACATAAAAACATGCTGCTTGACCCAGGGCGAGTGCAAAGGAATGGTGCTGGCTGGGGACATAGGGGAGGGGACTGCCCATTTCCCTGGGCACACCTCTGAGTAGACACAAGACCCCTGGACAAGGGAGGAAGGGTTTCCTCATCTTGAATTTTAGGACTGAAGTGCGCTGTTTGATTATTTGCAGTACGGCAAACAGGAACTGCTAATAAAGTGGGTAGGGTTGTCCTGGGCAGCTTTTACCCCATTGATTTGGGAGAAGTCAGAAGTCACGACCACCTTCTAGCTGGTGCCAACCATAAATGTGGCATAACGCGAGACATAAACAAGACCTACAGAACTCCAGGCATGAGAACTGGAGAACTAAACAGAAAAGGCCAACAAACAAGAGGGGTGTGGGAGTGGGAAACTGATATGGACCTTACAGTACACTACACAGTACGAGCACTGAAAGAAGCAACATCTTCTATAATTTTGCTCAGCAACTGGCCATACTTAGAAATGGCACATTTGTGGGTGCAGCTGCTGAGGTTAGAACTTTCACCTTGCTAGGATGAGGCCTTATACCTGTCTGAGAGAAAACATGTTTGTAGAACTTCAGGCCCACCTGATTGAAATCCATCTTTGCTAGGTGTGAGTTTGGCTGCTGCTTCATCATATTCCTGTTTGGTCTTGTGAAACCCAAGGATGTCACTGCTGTAGTTTAATCATTGTAGAACACCCTGGTGGCTTTATGTATTTCTTCCTACATTACTTCAGCTATCAAAGATGTGCCTAAGTTTAGCCACCTGTGTTAAAACAGATCCTTGAATATGGCAAAAGTGGTGTTATACCTCGATGACTCTTCCAAGCTCCAGCTGATGATAACATTTGTTTTATTCCATCTTTTTTTAATTTCTTTTTATTGAAAATTTTAAAGACATTACAACCAGGCATCTAGTTGAGCAAGGTAGTGACTCAACCTGGCGAAAGCCCGCAGTCACCAGCATGTTGAATGGAGACGTCTCATTACAATCAACATCAACCAACAATAAAAGAAAAGAAAACTAATACAAGGGAGTATACTCTTCACATCGGACAGGCAAAAAGAGCAGTAGTAAATAGCAAGCAGCAGTCTCGTTGAGTACTATCAAGTCATTAGTACCGGTGCGGAAGTGCAGTCTCTAACAAAGAGCACATCATGGAATGTACAGTAACTACGGCTAGTATGTGGAGCAGACCAGATAATGGTGTACAGATGTAATTCGGTCCATCAGGGGTCAATGGTGTGGGACTGTAGATAGTTTTTCAGTGGTTGCCAAATGTTGCAAGGTCGTGACGAAGCAGGTAAAAGTGTGGCACATGTATCACACATGGTGTCACAGTAAGTAAGATCTCTGATCCATATGTTCACTGATGGGGATTGTTGCCTGCCCCACTGTAATGATACCTGGCGTTTAGCTATCAATAAGGCCATCGCAGCAAACCTTCTAATGCTCCTCTTCAATGGTTTTACATATCCCAGAAGGGCCATCAAGGGGGAGGGGTGTATAGAATGCTCCACCATTATGGACAGCTGTCGGAAAACATCTTCCCAATATTCGTACACTGACGCGCACTGCCACGCCAAATGCAGGAAGTCTGCTACAGGCGCACCGCAACGCATACAGTTGCTGGAGACTGTGGGGCCCATCTTCGCAAGCAGCTTGGGGGTAATATAGGCCCTGTGGAGATACTTAAAATGCAACAGTTTATGTCTGTAGTTTCCTGAAATATAGCGCAGTTGGGAACAACAGTATTTCCAAATGTCGTCAGTTATAATGGCACCCAGATCCCGTTCCCAAGAGGCACGCACCTTAGAGCCCACAGAGGGTCGAAGCGTAAGCGATAAATGATACAGGCGTGACACCAAATGTGTACTGTCAGGAGAGGTTATGAGAAGCGTGAGTGGAGGAAAATCAGCTGGTTCAGCTGTGGGGTCCGGGAGAGTCTGCAAGAGTGAACTACGTGTTCTGTGCAGCAAGAATCTATCCATATGTGTCGCAGGACCCCTTGTGCTCAGGGTAGTGGTCGAGCACGGTTTAGAGTTCTGGAACAGGACTCCCAATGCAGACAGCCTATGCAATGTTAACGTTCTCTTGGTGAGTGCCTCGGTCACAGGGGGAATCCATGGGTTATCTGCCAGTGGCAAGTGTGGGGAATATAATGTTGTGTACTTTAGGTATTTGCGTAGTTTCGACCATGCCCAGCATGTCGTGGGGACGGTTTAAATTCCTGTCGGGCAACGTGGCAGGCCCCGGGGCAATAATGTGGAGAGTGATTGGGGGTGTACCTGGGAGCTATCTGGTTTAAGATATTGAAGGCGGGCGTCAGGGTGAAACCAGTGGTATGTGAAGTGGACTTGGGCGACAAGGTAATATAAATAGAAGTCAGGGACACCAAATCCTCCCCGCTCAAATGGCATGGTCAGAGTGTCCCAATTCACTCGTGGCTGCTTATCCACCCACACTAGCCTTAGCAAGAGGGACCAGAGCGTGGTGAAAAAGTGCAACGTTAATGGAATTGGAATATTTAAAAAAAGATACAAAAAGCGGGGTAACACTACCATTTTAATGATAGCGATCCTGCCCGCCATGGAAAGCGGGAGCTCCGTCCATTTCTTGATTTGTGTCTCGAGCCGATTGATCGCTGGGCCGTAATTTAAGCGGCTGACCTCTGTTGCCTGGCAGTGTAGATAAACACCTAGATATTTAGGCGGATTGGAGCACCACCTCAGGGGAAATTCCATGTCATGTGGAGCAGTGTTAGGGGTCAGTGGAAATATTTCGGATTTGGTCCAAATGATGACTGGTCCTGAATATACACCGAAGCGGACCACTTCTCGCAGCAGGGGGGGTAAATTGTCAGCGGGGTGACGGACAAATAGCATCACATCGTCCGCGTAAAACGAGGCAATGAGTGGGCCAGTATGTAATTGTAAACCGCGGTGTAGATGCCGTTCCTGGATGTGCCCGGCCAGGGGGTCCATAGCTATTATAAAGAGCAATGGTGAGAGTGGGCACCCCTGTCTAGTACCCCTAGTCAAAGGAAAGGAGGGTGTGAGCATACCATTCACCTTCAGTCGTGCCGTGGGATCAGAATATAGCAACTGGACAAGCTTTAAAAAACCCACTGGTATACCCAGCTTCAGCATGACCGCATACAGGAAGGCCCATTCTAGGGAATCGAAAGCCTTCTCGGCATCCAGCATGACTGCAGTCGCCGGTAGGGTGGGTTCCATTTGGTTTATAACCGAGAATACTGTCCGAAGGTTAAGAGTGGCTGATCGACCAGGAATGAATCCCGCCTGAAAGGGGCATAAGATGGTATTGACCAGTAATGCTAATCTAGTAGCAAGGACCTTAGCCAGTATCTTGTAGTCATGGTTAAGTAGTGACAACGGCCTGTAAGATTGACATTTATTGGGGGGTTTGTCTGGTTTAAGCAGAAGTGTAATAATCGCTTCTCGCATTGTGGGGGAAAGTGAGCCACTTTACAGGGCTTCATCATAAACTTCAAGGAGGTATGGAGTAAGTTCGTGCTGGTAGGCTTTATAGAAGTCCACTGAGAGCACGTCAGATCCTGGGGCGCGACTACTTCCCAGATCCTTGTTAGCCTTCTTAAGTTCGTCCGCATCTATAGGGGAAACAAGAAAGTCCTGCTGTCCTTTATCGAGCCAGACCATGGCGATTTCGCGTAAATAGTCAGACAGGGCTTGGCCCGTAGGTGGGTGGCACGTTTGGTATAGCGTGGTATAGTAATCGAGGAAGGCTTTAGTAACGTCCGCCACGCCAGTTAGCGTATCGCCAGAGTCCGTGGTTAAATGTGTTATGTATGTCGATTGGTACTGTGGTCTAAGGAGACGGGCAAGTGTCCTTCCAGGTCATTCCCCCTCTCCGTAGACCCTGGCTCGGGCATATTTGCCCAGATATTTGACCTCCCGGGCAGCCGTGTCGGTGAATTCAGTCAGGAGTTGGGATCGATCTCTGAGCAACCCCGGAGTCGGAGAGTCCTGCATGGCAGTATCAATCTCCCTCAATCTCTTCTCTATGGTTTCCAATTCCCCCCTAATGGATTTCAGCACTCCCGCATGTTTTGAGATGCAAACACCTCGAATAAAGGCCTTAAAAGCATCCCATAGTGTTAACTGGGATTGGACCGAGCCGGTATTTAGTTGAAAATAGTCTGCGATAGCGTCCCCAACTTCCTTATGGAAGACAGCATCTAACAAGGCATTAGCCGGGAACCTCCACAGAGGCCGTTGGGCAGGAATTGAGGGGAACTCCAAGTCAAACAAGACTAGGGAATGATCGGATATGGTACGGGGTAAATATTCCAGCTTCTGTACATTCAGCAGGAGCTGAGGTGTAAGGTACCAATGGTCGATTCTTGACCAGGTGCCATGTGGAGCCGAATAAAAAGAATAATTGCGAGAGCCAGGGTAATTAATACACCAGGAATCAGCGAGCAGCGAAGTTTGCAGAAGAGAGAGAAGGTCTTTAGTAGCCTGTGGTTTCGTTATCCGGCCAGGACCGGTAGTCCTGGCCGGATTACGATCTAGTGTAAGATTGAAATCCCACCCACGTATTATGGTGTCAGCCTGCAAACGGTCTATGTGTGAAGTGATCGAGGAAAAAAAGTCAGACGTGTCAATATTCGGTGCGTAGACATTGACCAATAGCACCTGTGTCACTCCCAGAGTTCCCTGTACTAATAGAAATCTACCTCCTGGGTCAGTTATAACCGATATAACCTTGAAGGGGAGAGAGCGGTGTATTAATATGCATACTCCACGGGAGTAGGTGCTGTAGCTAGAAAAAAAGCGGTTCTGACCCCATGATGCCGCAAAACCATGGGATGGTAAAGGTGCGTAATGGGTTTCTTGCAAGAAGGCTAGTTGGACGGAATGGCGTGTTAAATAAGCCAGCACTTGTCTACCCTTTTTGGGGCAAGATAACCCCCGTACATTCCAGGATAAACATCGAAGACGCATGTTCATCTTATGAGTCGATCCGGCACTCATCTATACCTGTGGGTATCTGTGAAAGACTTGTATGTAAAGTGGGTCACACCCTGGTATACTCCTAAAAAAAATGCAACTGTTATCGAACCATAAACAAAAACAAATATCGCTGACAAATCCCCCCACCACCCCCATCGGATACACAAATAAGCGGCACCCGGTGAATCCCCACAAAGGTAGAATAAACTTCTGGGAGAAAGAGAGGGAGAGGAAAGGGAAAAAGGGGGGGGAAAGAAGGCAGGAACTCATCCTGGGGGGAAGGCAACACTCCAGGGAGCCATCGTTAGAACAGGTAGTTAATCGCAAGAAAGTGTGGTCGCCCGACCTGACAGTTATGATGGGTTACAGTTCAACATCTCCGGTGTAGGATTTTGTCCCAGGGTTCCGGGACCCCATGTTGATCTACTGCTTCAAGAAGAGAAAAAAAAAAAAAAAAAAGTCACAGCACGATTCCATTGTGCCTCAGAATATCGGAAGTCAGTGTTCCACAAGCGATCGCGTTAGATCATCACACACAGTTTAGGTGATTATTTCCAACAAGGAAAATCCCCGGCGGGGCCATCAGTCCTCTTCCTGCCGCAATGTCGGTTGTTGATGACTTTTCCAAAATTTGACTACTGCATCCGGAGTATCAAAAATGTGCGACTTATTTCCAATTTGTACCTTAAGACGTGCCGGATACAGCATGGCGTACTTAATGTTCGCTTTTTGAAGCATACGTTTCACATCAGTGTATTTGCGTCTGGCATCCTGCACTAGTGGGGTGAAATCAGGGAACAGGGAGATGGTTGAACCCTGATAAGAGAGTGATCCCTTCTCTCTCGAGAGCCGGAGTGCCGTGTCCTTGTCAGCGTAATTTAGGAGCCTGGCAACAATAATTCTAGGGGTCGCCCCAGGAGGGGGAAGGGGTCCCAATGAACGGTGCGCCCGCTGGACGGCAAATGAAGTTGAAAATGATTCCCTGCCAAATAGTTCAGTAAGGGGAGATTCGATGAATTTGGGCATCGGGCCAGTATTGGAGGATTCCGCTATGCCGGCGATACGTAGATTATTTCTGCGCGAACGCGCTTCCAAATCCTCAGCTTTTGTCGCCAGCTGCTTCAGGATGCCCTCAGCCCTGTCCAATCGCTTGTGGACCATTGGTTGACTGTCTTCAAGTTCTGAAATCTGATGCTCTGCCCCATCAAGTCTGGTGCCCTGAGCGTCCAAGCGGCCAGTGATGTCATCAAGGCAGCTATTAAGGGTGTCCAAGCGGGCATCAATGGACTGAAAGCCTGCTTTCAGTTCTGCCATAATAGCTGCAGCGCCCTCCATCTGGGTTTGGTCCAGGTCGGCGGCCCCCTCACTATCCTCCCTGCACGGGGTCTTACCCGCCTCAAAATTCAGCTGGCGCTGCTTGGGGTCAGAGCGACCCACTTTTTCTATTTAGCACTTGTCAAGGTAGCAGATCAGGTGAAGTAACACTCAGCAGGTTTGCAGGCAATGCGTAATTAATGCAGGCAGCGAGATAGTGTGTCAATCCAAAGGGCTGGGGCAAACAAGTATCGTGGCAAAATCCTCGCTGGAGGGAAATGGTTACAGCTGGACCCCTTCCGTGGGACGGAGATTATAAAGGAAGGAGCAATGAGTGCACAGCAGGCCAGGGGATCAGTTTTATATGGCAGGCAAAGGCACGTATGCGTGTGCAAATGTATCAGAGCAAGCAGGGAAAGGGGACCCGGGAGGGCCGATTTCAATTGCCCCGGTGTGCAGTTGTCACAATAACGGACGTCTGGAGCAAGTTAGCAGGTCTTCGTCATGTGTAATTTGCAGATCACCGGAGCCGGCTCAGATGATTAGCCCGTACGTGGCATGCAAGCTTACCGCATTACTGGTGTGTCACGGCGTCATTACTCCGCTGCAGGGGATCGGCGGGCATGGGGAGGTGCAGGCAGAGCCTCCGGAGCCAGCATTAGGTAAGCCAAGGGTGTGATTAAATCCGCTGTCCGGGCTGGAGGGGCCGCCAGGATATGCGCTGTGCCGCGCTAGTGCACCCCGGGCCCCGCCCTCAGGCTCACCCAAGTCCCCTATCGACTCGGGGCCTCCGAGGGTCGCGTCGGGCCCAGAGGAGCAGCGCGCAGATCTCCGCTTCTCGGGCACATCCAGCCGCCGTTGTTGGGGGCTCCGCTGCACGCTGGGTTCAAGTCATCTGCCGTGGGGATTAAAGTGCCATATCTCGCGTTGGAGAGCGGTCGGGCGAATTAAACGCTGCAACGGTTCCGGAGCTCTCGAGTTAGGCGGCCATCTCGGTCGCCCGCTCGGCCACGGCCCCTGTTTTATTCCATCTTTGAGACGAACTGCACTCCATTGAGCTGAAGTATCATGTTTCGGACCCTTGGAGCCTGATGACTTTTTATTTATATGGTGGAATTAGGTTTTCTTATGTCTACACAGATATGGATCTAATTGTCAGCCTGTCTCTTGGGCACTGGAACTACTGAGGAGACACAAGGCTTGAATCCTGCCACTGGTTCAATTACTGCATATCCTGCTGCAATAGGCTTTTTAAGTTCAGTGTCTTCCTGTTTTTGAATTTTTAGAAAATTGAACAGAGTGACCCTGAAATGCTATACCACTAGCTTCACACCTTTGTCAGTATGTGCTTTATAAACCTTTCAGCTTACCAAGCCATGGAAAGGATTCCAGGAAGTATGTGAGTACATCTGTGTTTTCAGTTTAGATCTGCTCAATGACCCTACATCGGCCAAGTTTCACCACTGTGATACATGTCAACGTTGCCCGGTCAGCCTCCATGGAACACAGATGCACTGAAGTAACCTTTCCAGGGGAATGACTTGTGAGAGCCATTAGTGTAGATCTTTACATTAGCTGGCAAAAGCACAATGCAGTCTGGGAGCTAAACAACATCAGCACCAGTAATCACATTTATGATTGCTTCTGTGTTCACCAAAAAATATATATTCTTACAGCAAATAGAAATGTCCAGGACAAGTTCAGTGATCTCATCTCTTTCAGTCATTATATTTATGTGGATTGAGTATATTCTGGGGGAGACCGCGTCTGTTTGGAAACTTGCTGGTAACTTGCTGCTATCCCCTGCCCTTGGTCCCTCGAACTTTGCACTTTGCACACAGCCCCTGGAGGGGCTGCAACACGCTAAAGAGCCGCCCCGCGGTCCCGGTGAGCGGGAGACCGCGTCTGTTTGGAAACTTGCTGGTAACTTGCTGCTATCCCCTGCCCTTGGTCCCTCGAACTTTGCACTTTGCACACAGCCCCTGGAGGGGCTGCAACACGCTAAAGAGCCGCCCCGCGGTCCCGGTGAGCGGGAAACCGCGTCTGTTTGGAAACTTGCTGGTAACTTGCTGCTATCCCCTGCCCTTGGTCCCTCGAACTTTGCACTTTGCACACAGCCCCTGGAGGGGCTGCAACACGCTAAAGAGCCGCCCCGCGGTTCCGGTGAGCGGGAGACCGCGTCTGTTTGGAAACTTGCTGGTAACTTGCTGCTATCCCCTGCCCTTGGTCCCTCGAACTTTGCACTTTGCACACAGCCCCTGGAGGGGCTGCAACACGCTAAAGAGCCGCCCCACGGTCCCACGGCGCGGGACGTGCCCGGGCGCGGCCCGGGCGAAGACGGGCCCGTCTTAGCCCGTCATAGACAGACAGAGACTGGACTGGGCCACAGCCCTAACATTTGAAGGGAAAGGTACGGAGGACGTAATATCTGTTTGTACTAGTTGGGTGGACTCATAGTCCTCTCTACAAGAATACTTTGGACTAACCGTCTATAAGCTGTATCCTGTATATTGGCCCGAGTGGGATTGATGGCAAGTGATTCACGAGTTAGCAGGAGTTAAAGATCATATATTTTGCTCATATTTGGCGAGACAATAGTAGCGCACAGTGGTGATAATCCTAATAAACAAGATGGGGAAGAGAAAGGCCGCAAGCATGCAGTCCACTAAACAACAAAATGCTACTACTCATCCCCAACATACTTTGCTAAGTTATTTAACAGGGGCGATGGGGGCTATTGAGCGTCAGATTGTAACAGTCGAAGAGGCGCTCAAACCGGGTCATTCGGACTGTATAGAACGAGAGGGTAACACTTCAACTATTCAACTAATGAGGGAAGGGCCTGAGTCACCTTTACCGATAGTTATTAATTCTCCAGGCTCAAATGGCTGTATTGTGAATTTACAGGATAATATCTCGGAAAGTGAACAGGAGCAGGATATTCAACCACCGATCAAGCGAGCTAGAAACCCGGATAGTTCTATAGGTGATAGAGGAGAGTTTCGCGATATGTCTAGTGACTTTAACCCTAAATCAAGAAAAAAGATCAATAAGAAGGATAAATTACCTGCAGTTAGAAATAAAACGGGTAAACTAAAACCTACTACTAATTTATGCATCCAGAACAAGGTCATAAACATAAAAGTAAAGCTGGATAACTTGGACAAATTCCTCCGAGAAAGCCTAAGTGGACTAATACATAAAGTTGGTATTATAGATGAGGTCCTGGCAAGTAAGCTGGAGAAAACGCAGCCTTCAGGTCAGGTGTGCCCCGACGCCCCAGTAAGCCGGGATCACCTTAAAACATTAGGGAAAGAGGTGGTACAACACAGTAACGCAATATGCAGGGCTGCTTCACCTTCTATTTGCCCTATTGTACGTAATATGTACGTCAACCCAGGAAATGAGGGTCCCAACAGTTTAAATATACAAAACAAGGAGGTAGAAGCAGTAACACGCTTGGATCTACCGCCAGAAGCCACACCATACGTGGTGGTATTAACCAATGTACCCAAACAACAAACCGAGGGGGAAGAACCTTGGGAGACCTTGAGGAACAAGTCACTGCATTGGTTAGGAGTGAGGTCTGGTTTAAGTGAAAGGCTGTTTGACGAATTTAAAATGGTTAGGAGAGTGAGCTGGGTGGGAAAGAGGAGAAAGACTTTGCCGGGGGACTGTATGGTATTAACATTTAAGACACCACAATTAGTGGAATTGATTTTGAGTAGAGTTGGCATACAGCGTATTATGGGACAAAGTGTTAATGCAGTCCCACTGGGCTTTTTTTATCAGTCTTTTTTACATGCCGCCCCAAGTGTTGTGAGACCCCTAACTCAGCATTTTCAGAGTGGGTTTAATCTTCCAACCCAGAACCGTTTTGAGGCTCTGGTAACTCTTGATTCTGTGGATTGACTTCAACTGGCAATATCCCAACAGCTTGATACTTCAGCCGTAGTATGTGAAATCCTGACCTGTCTATAATTAAGTCGTCAAATAGCCTCATGAATATTCTTCCTTTAGATACCGGTATAACGGTAGCTAACAAGTGCAACCCCGTTATGGAATGTAACTCCATTGCTGAAGTACTCCTCCCTCACATCAGTCACCTGGAAAAAACATCACTAAAGAGGTTAGAGATGGTACATAGAAAAGAGGATACAGGATCGAGGGAAAGTTGCCATATCTTATTTTGGAATGTTGCGGGTTTAAATAGCAAGGTGGATAATATGGTTTGGGTCGATTTTGTGACTAGGTTTGATATTTTTAGCCTGCAGGAGACCTGGGTGATAGAGCCTGTACATATAAATGGATATAAAACTTATTTTACACCAGCTGTGCCCTCATCCCATGGCAGAGCTAAAGGTGGCCTTAGTACTTTTATTTCAAACTATTTGAACATAGAGAAAATTGTTTTTAAAAATTCAAATCAGTACTACCACATCATCAGTTTTTACATAGACCAAACTTCCGGTATAGCGTTAGTAAATTTCTATAATAATATTCCATCAGACCAAATTCAGGGAGTGATGAGAAATTTGAGTAGTGATCTATATAATTTACAAACCGGCACATCAAAAGAGATTTGTGTGATTTGGGGCGGCGATTTTAATCTACCCTTGTGTCAGTATGTTAATAATGGGTTATGTGGGTTATCTTATGAACTAGGTTATTGTAGTCCCCACTTTCCCCATACACTTTTTGGCGATTTGTTGAATGATATTATGTTTACAATCGACCTTGGGTTTGTTAATGATTTATGCGCTCCTGTGATTTCTTTTTATCCTACTTTTAATGGAAGAGGCATGTTTTCTACAATTGACTATGTATTAGCCTCACAAAGATTTAATTCATATTTTAGAGATTTTATTACTCATGATATCGCATTGAGCGACCATTTCCCCATTAGTATTGAACTAAAGTTACAGAATAAGTTAGTGAATAATAGAGGCACTTCAGACCATGCAGTGAAAAACATCTCACTGGGTAGACAAAATGGTTATGCTCTAAAATGGGAAAAAGTGGATCATGAGGTTTTTACTAGTAGGGTGGCTATAAATTGTAAAGATATGTTTTTAACGTGTCTGGATGATAGATCTTCGCACCAGGAAATTTTAGAGAATTTTTATGTAATTACAAATTTTATTAAAGAATCACTGTTTGTGTGTTTAAAGGGAAACAGTAAACAAAACAAGGGCTGGTTCGATACAAGTTGCACTAAAGCATATTCCAATTTGAAAAAGGCCCTCCAAGCTAAGGTGAAAAACCAGGCTGATATAAGAGTAGCGAGAAGTGAATATAAGAGCGCACAGAAAATAAGAAAGACCGCTCTAAAAGAGGAAGCATGGCAAGCTCTACAAGATGCCTCGGTCAATAAGGATCCCTCTGCATTTTGGAAGGCAGTTAATGCTCCCTTTCTGGCAGATAAGGACAATGCCGCCATCGAAATTGCCATTTCCGAATCCGAGTGGATTCAACACTACTCCAGCTTATATAATAACCCAATGATGGAGGATAATGTAACTTTAATGACCGGGGCTGATAACATGGAATTCATAACCCCCACTGATCAATTATTGCACTTTATGCTTACTGAGGTTAATTCGGCCATTAACGCAAGCAGGGGAGGGAAAGCGGCAGGTCCGGACGGGGTCCCCGTCGATATTTTTAAATCCAACTTAGCACTTTGGGGTCCACTTTTAACTCAGGTTTTTAATGCATGCGGCTCAAAGGGTTTTTTACGTACTTGGTGCGAATCGATAATAGTTCCAATTTTTAAAAAAGGGGATAGGGATAACCCCGCATGCTATCGTCCAATTTCACTTTTGGATTCCACAGTGAAGATTGTAGGGCGGGTTCTATTAAATAGGCTGCAAACTTGGGCTGAGGAACATTCAATTTTAAGCGACTTGCAATATGGGTTTCGTAAAGGTATGGGCACAATCGAACAGGGCCTAAATTTACACATTATCTTAGAAAAATATATTAAAGCAAAAGGAGAAAGACTATATTTGACATTTGTCGATCTAACGGCGGCATTCGATTGTGTCATACATGAGAAGCTCTGGGTGATTTTAGAAGGGATGGGCATAGATGCTGCAATTATAACATTTTTAAAACAACTGTATTCAGGGGAGAAGGCACGAGTTCGTTATGGGAGAAGCGGCGAATGCACTGGACACTTCAGGGTAGGAAGAGGAGTTAGACAGGGATGTATCCTTGCCCCATTCCTCTTCTCGCTTTATATAAATAATTTAGAAGCAGTTCTAGTGCAAGAGTGTAAGGACTTACCAATGGCAGCTAATCGACCCATACCGGCACTCCTGTATGCGGACGACGTGATATTGATGGCCCGTACACCCCGAAGTTTGCAAAGGATGGTGGATGTCTTTTCAAATTTTATGACAAACCTGGGTTTGGCTGTTAATTGTTCAAAAACTTTTACTATGTTCTGTGGGGTAGGTTCTAAAAAGAAGATAAGGACTTTATTCATTGACTCAAAAGCAATTGAAGTCACTAAGACTTTTTCTTATTTGGGGATCCTATTCGATCAGATTGGTACCTGGGCCTCGGCAATTAAAATTAGAAGGTTATTATTTGTTAAATCATTGATGGCCCTCTTTAATTTCAGCAAAAAATTAGGTAGACGTGCCCCAGTAGAAATTTTACAGATATACAGGGCTAAATGCTTGTCGATCGCGACTTATGGAGCCGGTATCTGGGGTCATGCTGGGGTCCATTCTCTGCAGCTTGCAGAAAACAAGTTTCTGAGGTCTCTTTTATCTGTTCCGGCCAGTACTTCTGCTTATATATGCCATCGGGAATTAGGCATCCTATTCTTAGAAGATGTCATTAAAATACAGCCAGTATTATTATGGCATAGAATTTGGACCACCGAGGAAACTTCCTTGAATCGACTAATATTGAAGGATATCCTACTATGTGATGATATTAGAAATATAAAATGGCTGGCATACATTAAAACCTTTATGTCTAAAATAGGGCACCCAGAATACTATATGGACCCAGATAATTTGTTAAACGTGTCCAGGAAAGAACTTAAAACTATATGTTTACAATAGCTGGATGAGTCTAGAACTTCCACAGAACTGAAAAAATCAACGGTGCACGCACATTTTATGACATTAGCGACCCCATCTATACAGTTTTATCTTGTTTTAACTACTAGTGATTGTGATAGATTCCTGTTGTGTCGTTTTAGACTAAATGTTTTACATTGTTTATTAAGTTTCCCCTTGGTAAATGATTGGGCACGGGAATTAATTAATTGCCCGTGTGATGATATTTCGGTGCAATCTTCGATACATATCTTATTCTTCTGTAAATTTTATTCTGCCCCTAGGAGGAGATGGATTGTCCCGTTACTTAAAAAACTTCGTCTTAAAAAATGTAAACCTGCATACCTGACCTTGCAACTGTTAGATGATGTGTTTATAATCGCTTCTGTGACTGCTTATTTAAAGAAAGTTTTTAAGATGCGTAAAACGATCTCGTTGGGAGTAGGTAAACTATCATGAAATTGCATTTTTAATTTTTTTGATCTTTTCTTAGTAATTTAATACAAGTACTGTGCTTTTATGGTTACTATGATAGTTACCGAATAAAGAATTTTGACTGACTGAGTATATTCTGAAGGTTCTCAGTTCTCTGTGCTCACAAGAGGTAGAGGGGTTGTTGCTCATGTCTCTTTGTAGTGACTTCCCTTGCTCTACGAGCACTCTGTACACTATCTCTTGGTCGTGTTGAGCGATTTGGAGTAGCAGACTTCGAGAGGCAAGGATGTTTCATTTTGGCCACTCTATTTCTTCTGATTTTCTTAAACTGGCTTCTCAACCTACAAAGCCACCGACAAATGTGAGGTGAAAGATACATGGGAATAATTCTTAGATTGACATGTGCCTAAACAGTTATTTAAATCTAGCGCATCACCTAAATCACAGTCTTTGATTGCGATTTCAGTTGCGTAATGACAACATCCATGGATTGCCTAGTTAGCTGGCCCATGCGATGAACGGAACATTCATAGTTGGCATTCTTTTTGGGGTTGAAGTACTTCATTGGAATGTCCTTAAACAGTTATACATTTCATGTCTTCTCCAAGGACTTCACACACAATGTCCTAAGTGTCAGGATCTGCACAGTCAAGCAGAAAACCTTTGTTGTGTTTGGCATCCTTTACGCCCATGGCGGCCACGTAGATGTTATATCACTTGATCCACCTTGCACATCTAGGTCCAAGACTTCATGATTTAGCCATATTAAAAGATGGCGGCAAAAGCAGCATCATGGTATTGGTCACAGAATCATGTTATTGATGTCTTCCATGTCTCTAATCCACATATTAGCAGCGGTGCTAAATCAGTGATGCGGGTTGCCCCTTCAGTCCACATCCAGTTGGGCCACCATCCAACGACTTCACAAGCAAATGCACCAGGCACTTCTTTCTGGAATTTAACCTGCATCGCAGAGGCACTCTCAGCAACATGTGCAGTGCACTGCTACCTTGCCAACAGTGTACTGTCCAGGAAACACTGACAAACTAGCAAGCTGCACAACTTGGCTTTTCTATCACTATTGTGAATAATAATAATAATAACCCGGTATTTGTAAAGTACAAACTAATCACCCCTAAGGGCCTGAAGGCGCTGGGGGCCGTCGGGAAGATTAAGCGAGTTATTGCCCAGAGTCACATGGTGCTGGGCTAACCTGCCGCCGACGATCGAACCGTGAGCCCTGTGTTCCGGAGTCAGCCGCCCTGGCCACTGCGCCACACCTCTTTCCATACTGAACAGTTCAGTATCAGCGGAGTCTGTATAATCATGAACAACGAAAGTTAAAACGGGGCTCCTTGTCATTGTATCTCTTCAGAAAGGCTGTCTATTCATATCTGCTAGGTCCTGCTCCCACATTTCTGACCCAAACTCTAAGTGCCAACTCCCGTAACCCATGTTGGCATCAGCACATTAGTGACACATTTTCTGTGATGACATTTTAACTGTCTGCGCTCAACTTACTTTGTTTTTTTATCTTCTTGGGTGGACATCAACCAAGTGTACTAACCTTTGTCAATATTAGTGAATGTGTTTTTGTTCATGGTGTGTTTTCCTGCACCATTGTTCTTTTGTCGAAATGATTTACTTTCTGTTTTTGAAGAGTATGACTGGTGTTCACCACTGCCACAATGTTCATATTTGAAGCTGCTCTCCTTACGCTCATTTTTAAATCTGGGTTTTGACAGCACTGCTGGCAAGCAGATCTATTGCTAAAAATATGAAATGACATAGATTTATAAGAGCGCAACAAATACCACAAGGACCCAAGGCGCTAAAGATAAAGAGGGGCGAGCTTTATGGGCGAGTATGATCAAGAAAAGGAAGAGTTATAAGATCAGAAAAGGAAACAAGCTGCCTATTAATTAAAGGGTGAAAAGCCAGGCCTTCAAGGCTTTCAAAAAGCATCGTGGGCCTGCAGGTTACTGATAGAAGGTCGAAGAGAATGCCATAGATTTGCTGTGGCCACAGAGAAGGCTCTGCCTCCCCACCTGGGCTTCCGGATTTTAGGAACAGCTACAAGATTATGACTAGCGGACCGGAGATGCCTAGAGGGGGTGTATCACTGGAACATGGTTCTTAGTCCTCTGGACCCTTTATTCTGCAAAGCCCAATGAACAATGCATAATGCTTTAAAGGTGATACGTTTGTTTACTGGTAGCCAATGCAATTTGGAGATCCCTGCCGAGACTGATTGGTATTTAGGGATTTCTAGTATCAGTCTTGCAGCCGCATTCTGTGCAAGTTGTAGCTTGTCTATTTATTGAACTCAAGATAAAGTGAATTGCAATAGTCTAGCCTAGAAGAGATCAAAATTTGAGCTAATAGCTTGCGCACCAGCAGAGGAATAAAAGGGAACACCTTCCTCAAGGTCCTGATGATCCAGAAACAGGTTGATACAGTACGGTTAACCTGAAGTCAAACGGCAGCTTTGTGTCTACCAACACTCCCAGATTTTTAGTGCAGTCTGCCTGAGTGGGCAGTGCCCCTAGTATGTCACCAGGAGTTGTTCCAGATGGATGTTTGTTTACCAAAGATCATAACCTCTGTCTTGTCTTCATTGATTCTAAGGTTGTTGCTACCCATCCAGGTGGCTACTGCCTGCATGCATTTCTTAAAGTTGGCAGCAGAAGCCACCGTATCCTTGGTGATAGATACAATATACATAGAGAGGTCTTTGGGCCTGCCCCTTTTAACCGCTGGCTTTCTTTGACCAGCCTCTTTTTGCCATTGGCTGAAGACTTTGCCAATCATGTATTGGCTACGCTCAGTGGAGTATTCATCTCTCACATAATGTCATTGGCTGTTTGGGTGTATCCTGAGCGCTTGCTTTGAACTGCTTAAGGGACCACTTTAAAACTAAAGCCCTCTCTATCTGCTCTTGCTGGCTCTCGTTCATGTGTCTCACTCTAATGTGCTAATGCTGTCTGCATTAGCACATTAACCAAAACCTATTGACTTTGTCATCGCTTGTTAGACAGTGTATTCCAGTAAGTTTGCACATCACAGGCACTTAGCATGATGCATATGCCACAGATACCGTTTTATGAGGGTCGTGTATTGGCATTTGCAAGAGGCTGCTCTTGTCTGTCTTCAGCCTTATACCCTAAATGTGAAAAACATAAACAAATGGGTGTGTGATGTGAGGTTATGGTGGAGACATGAGCCAGCACATTTGTCCTGTGTTTCTATTTTTGGCCTACTTTTTAATTCCTGAGCAATTTTTCTATTTTGGACATGTTCCTCTTTGCTTAGTGCAATGTCTCTTAATTCTCTATGGGAACTGTTAGTAGGTAAACGACTTTCGGATAGCAGTTTTCTAGACTTCTACTGCTTGGCCTCACTGCTTTGGTGCAGCGCTTTGTGTATGGCTATGTTCTTTTTCAAATTGTTATTTTACAAAGTTTGCTTGCTGAGTACATTCACCCTCTCATCATATATGCACAGATTTTCGCCCAGTGTTTCAAATTATAATATAATATATTAGGCCTTGCAGAAACACTTCCTGCTCCCAGTAGGAAATCGGAATGTACTTTCTGGCCATCCTACTCCTCTCAACACACACACACATCCTCATGGCAGCTGGTTAGCTGTGCTAATTGCTTCAAAGAGAATGTTTTCCTGTCAGCCGTTATAGTGAGTCCACTGGGTTTGTATTATCAGCCTGAAGAGCAGGAAAGTGCATGAAGCCTAGAAATATAAGGTGATACATGTACATGAACATGGCCTATGTAACAAAAGTATGGTTATAATTCTATTCTCTACAGGGGAGAAACAGCGTTTGGGGACTACGTGTCCCAAGAGGCTCTGGGAATATGTGACGTTACAACGCGTTCCATTACAACGCGGTACGTTACATCGCATTTATTACAACGCAAGTCGTTACAACGACTTGCGTTGGAGGGCGCTGGACTTAGGAATAGTATGATTTACTATTCCAACTCCAGTCTACGTACAGTAGGGAAGGTGTTGGAATAGTAAATCTTACTATTCCTTAGTCTAGAGCGCCATCCAGCGCAAGTCGTTGTAATGACTTGCGTTGTAATGGCTGCAATGTAAAAGCATCGCGTTGTAATGACCGCGTTGTAAAGGTCGTTTCCCGGCTCTGGAGACTGCATTTTTCAACACCAGCACCTGTGTGGCCAGGAGCGCTATAAAGCACTATCAGCTGTCCCGCTGCGCGGGAGAAACAGCATTTGGGAACTGGTGCCCCAAGACACTCTGACGCTCTAGAGGCGTCCCTTTTCATCACAAGCACCTGTGTGGCCAGGGCCGCGCCCAGGCAAAGCCCAAGCCAAGGGGACCCCTTCCTGCGCCCGTCAGCGACTGGCAGAGGCTGGACTGAAACACCCCTCTTTCATTTGTCATCTGGCTTCTACCATGGGTAAGCGTCAATCAACTAGACACCCCCAAGGTCCCACGAAAATGTGCCTCAATCATCTCATATCTCACGTCAGCAGTCGGAGCCTTGAATGAAGAGATTCAGAGTGCGGAGGAGAAGCTGGGCTTAAAGTGGGGAAAAGCCTTGCTTAGCCCTGACAAACAGACTGTGAGGGGGGTATTGGGAGTTGGGGGGTGGTACCTGAAGCCTCGCAGCCTGTTGTGCAGAGGGACTTGGTGATCGGTCAGACCTCCACAAGGAGAGCCACCCCAGCAGAAGACAATCTTACAGTGGGCTCTCCATCCTCTGAGAGCACTTCATCTACAAATAAAGGAAGACAACGGCCCTCAAGGCTAGACCCAAACCTGGGGGATCGTTTCCAGTAATCAATAAGGAGATTAATTCCCCCCTTGGTATGGGAGTTCCCCCAACTAACGATAAATTGCTTGACTCTACCTCTGTAACTCTACTGGGCAGCTACATTCAAGCATTAGTGGGGCCCATGTTAAAAGCTTTATATGAGAATGTTGTGAAGTCATTACAGAGTACATTGGAGGGGCTGAAGGTGAAGTTGGGGGCTATAGAAACTTCTGTCGCTGACCTGAATGTCTTGATAACAGAGAATCTGAGTAGAGCTTCGGCCCAATTCCTCACTGGCCCCCAAGGAGGCCATAACACTCTCACTGTTATTCCAGGGCCCGTGCCAGGTACTTCTTCTTGTTGGACCCCCGTTGAGGCTATGGGGGTTTCTCACACTGTCAGGACTCTGCCCAAGGTTCACCCTCATGCATTAGCCCATTATTCTATATTGGGTGGGACAGTGCCTCCTCCCTCCCAGATTTTGCTGCCTTGTAGGGCTGCCTCTCCCTCAATCAATAGGAGCTCACAGAGGCCTGGGACATGTCCCCTTCCTGAGACGAAAGTGCCAGTGGGCAACACCTTTAGACTACAGCTCCCCCCTGAATTTACCCCACTGGTAGCTGTATTGGTTGGGGGGGGCCCTTTTATGAGCAGGGGTAGTTTAATCCACTCCCAAGCTCATTGGCAAAGCCCAATTCTGGTGTAATAACTTGTTGGGGGATGGATCTCAGGTTTCCTCACATATCATCATGACCAGATGAGTGGGCTGGTTGGGTACAAAGAGGTAAGCAGAAGAGGAGGATTGCATTTTCTTTAACTTCGACCAACCTGATATTGCAGGGGGACTGTTTCATCACAGGCCTAGTACATATACCGGGGGTATCAGAGCATTGCCGCTTGGTTTCTTATATCCCCCTATGAGAGTCGTTGTCTGTGGGAAGTTAGATTCCCACTGAGAGGGCCAACAGCTCAGGAGAGAGACGTTCAGGGTGCACCCATTAAGATATCTAATAGATTTCAACCGTTGAGCCACTTAGAAATTAACAACTGACTGAGCCCTGTGCCTACAACTCTACCACAGTCTAGGGACAGTAAGGAGCTTTAGAGGCCCTCCCCTTCGATCAAGATAGTGTAGTATGGATTGTGGGTCCATTGTTGACATCTGCTAAGTTAGCATGAGCTTCGCTGCCATGAGGCTGCTTTTGCGCACGACACTGCATGCATAGATTTCGCAAGACTCTGTTTGTGCTCTTTCACATGAGAACTGTCTGCTTTTTGCGTTCTCTGCTGTGCTCTGAGGTTTAGTCTGCACACGATGTACAAGGTCGATCAACAATTCCCCTTGTTATTCTGTTCTGGTCAGTCCCTCGCACCTAGACATAACATGACACACAGCTGCACTACTGAAAATCGTATGCTTTAATATTGCAAGCAACACATGTGGTGCAGGCACTTGGAGAGATTCCTTTCCGGAGAGAAGAGCTGTGCTTGTCCTGAGATGTAAACCTTTCATCTAGGCTTTGAGGTATGGGGTCTGCTGACAAAGCCCAGAGGTATTCTTTTATATAATAAACTATTTCTTACCACGGGGAGGGTGGTTAGGTATTGTAGCCCTTTTCCACTGTCTTTACAAAATGATATCCCCGTTTATATTCTATGGAATTGTGACAATGCTGACTATATTGTGTTCATGCATTTTGCTGCTAGTAATGGCACGTGTACTGTACCATAGAGTGCGTTAGTTGAAATAAACATTTTAAACTATACCGTGACTCTGATTACTCGCATTGTGGACAAGTATGAGTGAGTGAGCTAAATAATTGTCTGGCTCCCGCAATTCCCGAAAGAGTCGGGAGTGTCGTGTTCTGGGTTGTCTAATCATTGGTAGCTTCGCTGTTAGTCGGAGAACGAATGAGACACTATAGCTAGTTGGTTTGGGATTTTGGGAACTAATGTGGTAGGTTGGTACACCCCTATTCACTGAAGTCCCGTTTTCCTGCGCATAGTTCTGTATATGTGCAGAATCCCTGCAACAATAGTACCTAAGTTAGGATCGCAGCTGAATGTGCTCAGCTAGAATATCGCAGGATTAAGTAGTAAAAGAGAGGATGAGAGATGGCTTAACGCCTTAATAGATCAGCACATAGTGGGCCTACAAGAAACTTGGGACATAGATAATACTTTTTTGTGCATGGGTATACCTCCTATTTTGAGCCCGCCCTACCTTCACAGTCCGGCAGGGCCAATGGTGGTTTACTCACCCTAATTTCCCTTAAAATCCTGTGCACCCCACAGAAGCTTGACACAGGCTCCAGGACAGGCTCCAGGAATCTCCTGGTGGTTCACCGAGTTTTTAATAATGCGCCAAATTTACTCATTGTGAATTTTTATAAATCGGTTGCTAGGGTTAATCCCACTGATCACTTCTATGTTTAAAATCCTTTTAGCATTGTTCAGAGTAGAGCAGAACTCTCCTTGTTCGGTTATCATTTTAAGTGCTTTTAATTTACATTTATGTTGGAGGGGGTGCCATGTTATTGATGATTCTGGTTTAGGGAAGCGCTCAAGTGTCTATTTTGAGCACACACACCAAGGGGGCCTGCTTGAGGAAATTATTACTGACTTTGATTTACAATACATTGGGTAGAGGGTGGAGGGTGTGAGTGTTCCATCATTCACTGGCAGAGACTTGAACTCTGTCATTGATTACATTTTTATGTCTCCCTTTCTGGTCCAGTTTGTCCTACTTTTTGTGGTCATGTGAAACCAGTTTAGTGACCATAACCCTCTATTTCTGTCCCTGGAATGGGGTTGGGGGGAAGTAGCTGGCCCCTTGTTGGGCTCTAAGAATACTAACATTATTCCCCAGGATCAGGCTCGCGCATTGAAATGGAGCAAAGTTGTCCCAGACCACTTCACAAATGACCTGTTTACTGTTTGTGGGGAAGATATAAACCTGCGTTTAGATGGTGCCACAAAGATATCTTATTAAGTGCCTTTCACAGAATATGCCAACAGGTAGCACACAACCTCATGAGGCCTCTAGGTATATCTAAATCTGGTGGAGAGCGGTGGTTTGACCACAAGTGCATGGAGGTGCGCCAAAAGTTGCTAAAAGCTCTAAAACAAAGTTCCCAGGACAAGAACAAGATATCCAGGAGAAGGAAAACAGACAAGCAAAACCCTGGCAGCCAGTAAAAAAGAAATTAAAGCGGAAGCGTGAGATGATTTACTGCAAGTAGATGTTTTAAAAAATAGTGCCATGTTTTGGGGGGTTGTTATTAGTTTCTTTATGGGTGCCGTTAATAGTATGATTGATTGCACCATATCCGCCGATACATGGGTAACTCACTTTCAAGGCATATACGGAAACCCCTCAGAGGAACCTAGGAAACTGTACCGGCGTCGACCAGAGGCAATTATGTCTTGGTTTTTACAGAGGAGGAAGTGTCGGAGGCCATTTTAACTATCTCAAAGGACAGAGCACCTGGCCCAGACGTGGGCCCCCACTGATTTATACAAGTTAAACCTTCCAACTTGGGCTACAATTTTAACACATGTTTTTAATGCTTCTTGCAAGACAGGCCAACAATCTTCCTAGTCAAGGTCCATTATCATACCAGAATTCAAGAAATGGGTACGAGCAGATCCACAATGCTACACACCGGTTTCACTTATTAACTCAGTATTCAAGGTTCTGGGGAGAGTGATCCTCTCTAGACTGACTGACTGACTGGCTAGAGCAATATAATGTTATTTCCAACTTAAATTTGGGTTCAGGCCAGGGAAAAGCACTATAGATCAGTGCCTTCATTTACAGCTGATTATCAGGAAATATATTGTGGCTGAGAGAGCCACACTGCACTTGGCCTTTATGGACTTAACATACACTTTTGATTGAGTGAATAGATCCAAATTGTGGCTTCTGTTGATTAATTTGGGGGTGGATCGCAACATCGTCAATTTCTTACATGAGTTCCACATGGACCTTTCCGCTGCTGTGAGATATAATCAGACTGGGAGCCTCGTCTCATCCATAAACGTACACAGGGGAGTCAGACAGTGCTGCATGTTAGCTCCACTTTTACTTACCTTATATATTAACAAATTGGGGCCAACCCTATGTACATCATGTAGAAATTTCCCCTGATGGGCACCCAACTGATTTCTGCGCTCCTCTATGCGGATAACGCAGTGCTGTTAGCCAGTATGGCAGTTGGGCTCCAGTGCTTGCTAATTTTTTTTTATAGAATTTATGAATTTGAGCACCAACTTTTCTAAGTCCCACACAATGGTAATGGGCCGGAGAAATAGAAACCAGAGAAGCCTGTACGGGGACGATGTTGAAATCATCAGGGCATCTACCTTTTTCTACCTGGGAGTCCTGTTGGATGATAGGGGTTTCTGGGTCCTGCTAAGAAAAGCGAAAATAAATCCTATGTCAAGAGCTGCAGGTGCAGTTTTTGACTTTGCTAAAAGATTGGGTGCCGAACCAGTGCAGGCCCTGCTAAAAGTTTAAAAGCCGAAATGCATCTCCATCGCCCGCTATGGGAGTGATATCTGGGGATACAAGGATTCTGTGGACCTACAAATAGTAGAGAACAATTTTTTGAGAAACTTGCTATTTGTCCCGCAATCCAAAGCCTCCTTTATCGTCCATGAAGAGTTAGTGATGGGGTACATTTCTAACCTGGTGGCCCTCTCTCCACTGTAGCATTGGATTAGGATTTGGATTAACCCTGACCTTGATCTGAACCAGAAAATTGTGAAAGATTGTCTGTCCCTGGCGCGGGGAAATAGTTTACCCTGGCTTCACCACATTAAGTAAGATCTTAGAGGAGAAACTGGGTCACTCCGAATTGTTTGTGTTTCCCAATGGGCTCACAAGGAGTGATTTGAACTGGGTCAAGAGACATTTTTTATCTATTATGTGCGTGCAGAGAGAAGCAAGGGAGCTCACTAAACCCAGTGGTGACTGCCTCTGTAAGGGGCAGGTGGGTGGGGGGAGGCATGAAAAAAAACATCCCATCTTCGCCGCCGCACATCTCTCCTCCGTCCTCGCTCTCTGCCACCGGAAGCACCCAGGCTCCTGGACTCTCTCAGCCAATCACAACACTGCAGGAGCAGCGTTGTGATTCATCTGAGCGGCCGGTTTACCCGCTTAGGCAGTATCTGGGAGGCTGCGCATGTTCTCCACTGGGTTGTGCAACACAGCCCATTGTAGAACATAACAAGTGCGCATGACTGCTTGGCCGCCCCAAGAGGGAGAGAGTGCAAACCACTCCTGCTCCTTCTGAGGGCGTTGAGCCCAGCCCCGTCCTGCCCGACCTGGCTGGAGTCCCGCAAAGAAAAATAAAATGATAATAACTTCTTGTGATGATCATTTTATTTTTATTTTGCACTGCTCAACGACCAGTGGGGCGATGCTCCTCCGCCTTAGTGGAGTAGCCACCACTGACTAAACCCACTGTAAGGGCCTATATTTTATTAAAAACCTGTCCCTCAGTACAGTCCTATTTAGTAAAGACCACAATACCCTATCACCATTTCCTTTTAACGAGGTTTAGACTTAATCTCCTACATTGGTTACTTGCTGTACCTCAGGGGCGGCATACGGTGGAAGAATTAGGTCCCTACACTTGTGATAACTATTTGCTGCAGGATACAATGCATTTCATGATGTTTTGTGATCATTATTGCTCACTGAGACACAATTTTATAGTGCCATTATTAAAAGACAAAGGTTTTCTGCAAGTAAGACCGGCCCTAACTTACCTCCAGATGTTACCCAGTCCTCTGGAGTATTTTAATGTTGCAAGTTTTTAGTAGCTACGGTTAGAAATAGGTAAAGACGTGGTGTGTAAGTTCGAGTTAATGGTTTTTATGTATGATCTGTTCCTAGGTGAGATGTACTAATTACTCACATGTTGTGACATTTTATTATGTATGTATTTGTGTTGATTTTTAACTGTTTTTATGTGCATGTATTTGTATTACCTGTGTGTGCTTTTATGGTTTTAATTACCCGAATATAACATAAAGTATATTCTGACTGACTGACTATTCTCTACAGGGCGAGAACCAAAGCTAAAATGGACTCGGCCGTCGAGATTGGCACTCCCCCTTGTTTGGTTGAGCTCATACTGCAGGTGCGAGAGCTGGACGCCAAGCGTCACTCTCATAGCCCAGAACATTGTTTTTAACGTGCCAGGAACAAAGATGGCAGATTTATTACTTCATAAGTGTTCTGAGAGTATTTTAAACTGAGGCCTTTGCGGTGCGCGGGAGGGTGTGGTAGAGTTGCATGTTTACATTGAATGCATGTCTTTCCTTCTGTAGAGAGTTTAACGATTTCTGGAAGTGTCCAATGTTTTTTCAAATGTATATCGTATGTAATGCTCTCATATGACTATGCCATTGTCACATACATAGTTAACATGAGTACAAATAACAAAATAATGAATTAATACTATCACAAAATGTGCCGCGTTACCCCATTATTATATGCCTTTTTTTTGCCTCATAATATAGTCAATACTGTCGCATATTTTGGTCCTCTCCAGTGGCCCTAGTGATAAAATTGTGGGACAGTGGTGGGAGGACGACCTTAATGGTCTCTGGGGGGAATAAAGTGATTAATTTGGAAAGGTAGGGGCTGTGCGGACAACTGGTACAAAATGTACTTTTTCCACTGGTTAGTCAGTGCAAATGCCACAGGTAAGTTGCTGGCACCCATGCATGATTGCCCCGATGCAGTTCAAAATTATCTAGCACTGGGGTCAGTTTGTGTGTTATAGCCGGTTCTGTCCCCAAAGCTGTTGTATGGCAACAAGGTATGTTGTGGGCCTGGAATATTAGGGGACATTTCGACTGTGCTGGTTGGGTCCAGAAATGAACACAACTCTATATCACGTTGAGTACACAGAGATGACAGCTGAATATGCCAACACGTGTTGTTGCGAAATCTCGGTTTACAAATTGAAAATAAAACAAAAGCCATGTTCCAACTTTGCCGCAGCTCTGCTGACACCATGCATATTCATTCAGTTAATTTATGCATGCTAACAGGGAGCTTTGCCTGTCACCTGACAAATCTGTTAACTCTATGCTGCACTTGTTATTTCTATTTTGCAATTTGTTTCCAATTTGGCGGCGGGCCTTGGCACAAACGTGTCAGCCTTGCTGTGCTAAAAACACCTGTACTGTAAAACGAATGTAATGCGGTGAGTAGTTTGTTGGCGGTAAGATTTTGCAGCTGACGGCAATTTTTTCTTTTCTTTCTGGGATCGTATGACTGTAGCACATAAAACTGAGGTGAAGCGATGTTACTGGACAAAAAAGAACAGCCAGCAACCATGAGACATTACTAGTGACGTGTGTCTGTGAAACTGGGTTGATTTAGGGACAGTCAAATTCTACCCTGAAGATTTGTTTTTGTAGAAAATGGACATTTCTTTGCTACCTGCCAATTTTGGACATTTAGCATATTTTGTGTAGTTTTTTCTAACTTTTGGAAATTAACTCAGTAACCACTGGGGCAAAGGAGACCTAGCCGCAGTGGCAGTCAGACTAGGAATACTACTCACTAATTAGCTTTGACTTCACAGCGCAGCTATCTGCAAGACCTATTGTGACCAATGTTTTAAAATAACGATAAAGTTTAATATTCATCGTTTAAAAAAACCAAAAAAACGATAACACGGGATTTGGCTCTACTCGGAGGAATGGAATAACTCCGCCTCCTCTTGCGTGCTTGCTTTACCGTGCACAAGGGCCTATTCTATACATCTAAAGCACACTAAATCGCCTCACAATAAATTATCTAGTTCATGGATGCACTCTATACAGAAAACAATATTTGTTGTTTTGTGCAGCAGGCCTTTAGATTAATATTACTCAAAATGCAAGCCAGCCCAATTGGATTTGCCATTGCATGCCTTTATAGCAGCAGTGAATGGCAGTCTGGCCTGAGCACTGTCTCCTGCACAGTGAGTCTTTGCATGAAGTAACTCCTATATCTTAAAATAGAATCTGAATAAACATGAATAGGAGAGAAGCTTTCAAAAATGTGACTGGTCCAGTCTGTTCATCCAACATAATTACAATGTGTAACTAGTGTGTCAGTGATGATCATAAGGTGTCCCACATTCAGTCCATTACTGTATCAAAGAAGACAAATTCATTATATAGTCTGTTTTATTCTTCATTTTTCTTCACAACCTATTCTAAATGCATTGTCAGCTCAGGCAGCGCGTTTCTTTCCTTGAAGAGGACTTCATCATGGATCCAGTGTAATGAAATTCCAAGTAAAAAACAGCTGTACAGTTCCTCTCTTCTCCAGTGTCCCCTTATTAACATTTCCTCCAGTCCTGTGGTGTCTTGGAACCACTCCTTATTTTGACCAACAGCATCCATGCGAAAATCTGTGCCATCGGTTCAAATGGCCTATCCTAGACGTCTTGTGAATCAAGCAAAAAAAGAGCTCTGAATACTCCTAGAGCTGAACTTATGGAGCTACATCCTAAACCCATGTCCTATTGTATCATGGTGGCAGTGACTTATAATCCTCTGGGTACTGAAGTCTGAAATATTATCAGAAAAATTTGGCATATTCTAAATGTGGGTTGTAAGTCGGTCCCTCGACCATGGTTAGCTTTTCAGCGGTCAGCGAATGTCACAGACAAACTGGTACATACTATGGCCAGGACAGTAGTAAGAAAAATGGATAACCATCTAACTTACCTTCAGCAAAAGGGCCCTTCCCATGTGGTGGATGTGGTGTGTGTAAATTGACAAGACCCACAAAAAAGTGCCCCTGTGTGGAGGAAGAGTATGGTTTCAGAATAAAGTGGCAAATTGCAACTGCTGTTTTGTCATCTATAGGTCAAGGTGTCACTGTGGCCTCTTCTACATTGGTTTAACCACTAGAAAGGTTAAGATACGCATGCAGTACTTGGAAAGCTGGGAAACTTTTCACCCAGTTGAGCCAAAACTTTAAAGATGCCAGACATGGACCAATGGAATTTCAATGGACAGTACTGGAGAAACTGGACCGGGGGCTGAATGGAGCAGAGATGGCTCTAGCGAACAAGGAAGCTCTCAGGATTTTTTCTGAACAGACTGATACATAAGATATGAATGATTTAATCGAATGGCATAAATTTAGATCCTAATTTTGCAGGGTTCATTTGAACTCGCCATATGAGGGTGTTTCTTCCCAATCCTTGAGTCCTTCAGTTTCTTTATGGCATTTGATGGGGTCACTTGCTATAACAGGGTTAAAGAGCTTACAGTTTTTGAAAGTCTGTTTGACTATGGTGGTATTTAGGAATTTCAGCTAGATCCGGGGAATAGCATGGGCTGGTTTCAAGAACAATACTTTTTCCCCTTCCCTTTCATTCTTTCATAGTTGATGGATTACGAGCCTTTTCTTCTCCTTGCTGCGCTGAACTTACAAAATATGATTTTGTCTTAGGTGGCAAAGACAAAATTTGAATATACACAGCAATTGAAGCCATTGTCCATTGTCCACTGATATGTACTCACCTGGTGGACTCTCGGTAACAATCATAATTGATTTTATGAGTATGATATTTTGTCAACCAAGAATTGTTTCTTTTTAAATTTTGACCTATACTTATGTTGCCATTTTCCTTCTCTGTTCTTGGTGTGGTGCATGAACTGGTGATCTAATGGCCCTCAAACCCTGATAAATTTTCCAAAATATTTACAGGCAATGAAACTTGTTGGCCAAACATGATTACTGGTCAGAACATGTGATTTTGTTTTAATCAGGCTCCAAGTTCTAAATTACTAAATCTTTTTCAACAGTTTCCTCTACACCTCTTTAGTTGATAGATTGAGTGTCATTCAGTATTCTTTGTTTTGTGGGCCTGACACAATTGGTTGCCATGTGATTTATAAGGGTTGTATATTTATTTGTCCCCCTTCCCCTGTGTTTGGAAAAGTTTATCCCAGGAGCTGTTTCTTCCTTGTTTATTCCCTGCAATGAGGCGATCCGCTTATAATGAAAGCAACAGCCAGTTGGGACATCAAGCCTCATGGTGGTAGCTCGCGTGAAGTGACTCTTATTTTTATGTCTCAATGGCTTAGCACCTAGGTCACATTTTTTTTTAGATTCTGAACAAAAACAGATAAACCCAGCATGAACCAGATTATTAACCTGGTCTTCTCCCTCATAAAAGGTTTTTGGAGGGCGTTAAATATTTTGAATAATCCTTCGGGTGCAGGAAATAGGGGCTTTCTTGTCATTGGAATCTGAGTCAACAGCTCCCCTTTTTAGGTCTCGCGCCTAGCTTTGCAGTGCGCAGCACTGCTCACGCAGCGAGAGACCTCATGTAGGGGTTTAGAAGGTGACTTAGGAATCGCACACGCTCGTGCGTGTGCTTTTGTTTTCCCCTGGCTATTGGGCTTTGCGTGCGTCTTTATAAGAAAGACAGCACGCAATTGGGCAAAGGCGGGCGCATGTCCCGCCTTTGCCGCGCCCATTCCCACTGGTGTCTAGCACGCGCAGCAGCCGCGCGTTCGCCTCGCTGCTGCGCTCCCTTCCCCCTCCGCTCCTCTGTGGTGCGCGCGACCACTGGTTTAGAGTTACGTCTGATTTACACGCTCTGTGAATTAAAAGGGATTTTCGCTTTGCGTTTCCTTACAAACCAGCTTGAGATATTCAGAGCAAAATATGTTCATATTATCTATCTGAATGGTGTTGCTTAGTGAGGCGTTGCTTTATTTCATTCTGGGCTTTTGTATTTTGACGATGTGTGCTGTTGGCATCTGCTGTGTAGAAACTCATAAGCAAGAATCGTGCTGAAGTAGGCAACAAATGGTCCTGGGTTGAGCCCAGCTTTAGTGACATGTACAGGACAAGTTCTTGGTCAAGTTGGGATTCTCTCGCGGTGTGCTTTCATTTTCGTGTCCCTCGGTGTGTTTTTGTGGAATTTGTTTGGAATATATAAAATTGTTTGCAAGTGTGGCCTTTCCTTATATATGGCAGTGGATGCGCTTACACAAGGGGGAAGACATGCTCTTAAGATAAATACTATTTCTAGACGCTTTCATTTCTCAGCTCAGTTTTCCATTAAGAAGTTTAAAAGCCACATATGATCACTGTGAGCAGTTACGTTCAGACAAACTAGCTCAGCCGACTACTGCAGTCACTCACTGTACTAAGGGTGATACAAGGAGTACATTAAGAGCAGGGCACAAGTCCTAAACAAGCATTTGCAATGCAATAGGTCGTGGATTTACGCAAGTTTGAGCTATTTACATTGCAAATAATGCCTTTTATTTTTGTTTTCGTTTTTAAAACATAAATAAAAGGCATTGTGATTTACAATGCCAATAGCTTAAACTCACGTAAATGCGAGACCTATTGCATTGCAAATGCTTGTTTCCTTTATGTCCCTCTAAGTTCCTTCATTGTGGTGAGTTACTCAGTTCCAAACAATTTTTAAAGTAGATAGACTAAACACAGGGTGTGTGTTAAATCAATCCTTTCACCCAAAACCTGCAAGTATTCTCTTGCTGAATCCAATGGTGCCTTTTGCTGCTCACTTGTTTGTTGTCGGCATTAGCAGCACGGTTGTTGATCATGAGTGTCAGCAGAGCTGCTCTTTTGCCACCTGGTACTATCATAAACCTTTTGCACAACAGCGATCTGTGCACCTGTTCCTCCCCCGTGCGCATTCCTCGCATTCCCTGCCCTGGGTGTCCAGACAGTGATCTTTGGAGGAGGAGGCCGCGAGCCGCCCCCTGAGCTTAACGTGGTTTCTCCCGTGACTATTCTTAGTGCTGCCGTTTTGAAACATACATAATGAATTTCCAAGCAATGACACCTGCTATTAAGGTCAGCGTCAGTAAAGGCAGACACAAATGGGCGGGAGTTACAGGGTGAACCAATCGCACATTCGGAAATAATGTGACGTTATAGCGTTTCTTAAAATGAATTTTACTAAACATATACTCGTTCTGCCCATTTCCACAGCTGAACGGCAACCTCTTCTTCAACCTTTTTTTTTATAGGCTTCAGGTTTTAACTGACTGAGTTTTATTGTAGTGATATTTTGTATTTTGTTTTCAGATCGGCATTTTGTGAAGGTATTTCTATTGTTTGTGAGGTACATTGGTGCGATTTTCTTCCTAGGATATCCCTACTATGGCAATATTTATGCGTTTCTTTTAGTATGTATGCCTTATGCACAGATTCATAAAAAGTTCGGAAATAAAGAAATGCATAGTTTACAGCAATATATGCTCATTCTAGTGTAGTGTGTAGTTAATTTGCGGACATTTCCATTTTACAGGTCCGTAATTTATTTGTGTTCTACTTTTCACAATTGCACGTTGTAAAATTCACTAGGAAGGCTGAGTGACTCGTGTTTTTATAAGACTCTAGGACTTTTTAGAATTAGGTGGTAATGGAAAATCCTTTCCTATGTGGCGGAAGAGCCAAAACGGGAGGATACTCCAATGCTGCACTTTACTTCTCCATCGGGATAGGATTTCAGATAAATTCCGCCATCACAATCTCCTCCAGATTTAGAATTTCCTCCACAGATCAGCTGATTTTCAATTTCAACCACCTCTTCTCAGATCCTATGAGCCTAATTCACAAAGGTAACTTAAAATTTTGAGTAAGTTTACAGCTTTTCAGTTTTCACAAACTCTGAGTAAGTTACTACTAAAAAAAACAGTAGTAAGGGCAGCTCTACACATGGCCAACCACTGGTACTGCAACACCCTCCCAAGAAAATAATGGAGTTAGGGACATAAAATAAAACCCCATAGGAAATAATGTTAAATTAAATTATTTAACATAGTTAAACATATAAGTAAATATAAATTATTAATTAAACAAATAATAATACATATTTATAATTTCATTATAAAATATCTTAACCTATTGTGAACTTAAAAAATAATTTATTGTATGACAAAATAATTAAATACAGTTTAATTACTTCTATACATTCCTTTGAATAATTATTCATGCCAATTTTTTTTTCTTTGGGTGGGAATTTATTTTTTAATCTAAATTTCACAAAAGTAATTTTAATTTAATTTATTTCCATTAATTAAAGTTTAAATTCAAAATTAACTTAAAAGTGTTGGAGCATTTTTTATTTTGTACTATATTTAAAGTAAATTTATAAAATGAATTTACATTAATATTTAACGTAAAAATATTTTAAATTATTTTTTGTGAGTTTTATAAACTTTTTTCTTTTCTCTATACTTTACCATGCAGCGATTTCAGCCCCGACTACAGATTCTCCCTATGGTAAGGCATAGGAAACATTTAAAAAATGTATTTTAATTGAAAAATAAATATTAAAAATATTTTCATGTTAAATATTAATGAGCATTTTTTAATATATATATTTCTATAATTATTTTAAATAAAATTTGTGACATTACATTTTAAATTCAAAATAGATTAATAAAATGTTTTATAATAACATAATTTAATTTGATTTAATATTATATCCTAGGGGTTATATTTTAAAACTCTACCTCCATTATGTTCTATAGGAGGGTATTACAGTACAAATGGTTGGCCCTGTGTAGTACTGGAGTTACTATTTCTTTTTTTAGATGTAACTTACAAACAGAGGGCCTGATTCACAAAGGTAAACTTACACTTGTGTAAGTTTACATTTTTTGGGTATTCACAAACTGCAAGGTTAATTTTACTAATAGTAATTGTACATGTGTGGAGATGCTGCAGTTGGGTCGGAGAAATTTTCACATAAAAAGATTCTGCTTTTGACCAACCCAGGCTTAGTTTGATAGCAATATATGGTTTCTTTAGCATGTTGCTGTTAAACTACACTAGTTTGATGAGGCGGGACACAGCGAGGCAATGGGTACTGAAGGGAAGTAGTGCTGGTGTACTGCCTCTGCATAGAGCCCATCCCTGAGACAAACGACACAAGGCATTCATGAAATCAATCAATCATTCAATCAGGGGTTTGTTAAAGCGCGACTACTCACCCGTAAGGGTCTCAAGCCGCTAGAGGTGGGGGATGGGGGGGTGCAGGTTCCATCCATCAAGGAGGGGGTCTGTCGAAGAGCCAGGTTTTGAGGTTTCTTGCGAAGATGGGGAGCGATGTTGTCTGTCTGAGGTGGAGGGCAAGGGCGTTCCATGCTTTGGCCGTGAGGAAGGAGAAGGAGCGGCCTCCCGATCTGGTCTTTCTGGTGCGGGGGACCACGGCGTAGGAGAGCTGGGCTGATCGTAGGGTCCTTTGGGGTGCGTGGAATTTGAGTCGGCTGTTCAGGTATGCTGGTCCGGTGCCGTGGAGGGCCTTGTGTGCGTGGGTGAGCATCTTGAAGGTGATTCTCGCCTCGACAGGGAGCCAGTGGAGGGTGCGCAGGTGCTGGGAGATGTGGCAGTGTTTTGGCAGGTTGAGGACCAGTCTTGCGGCGGCGTTCTGGATGTTCTGTAGCTTGCGGGTGAGGTTTTTGTTTATTCTGGCGTAGAGTGCGTTGCCGTAGTCGAGTCTGCTGGTGACCAGGGCGTGAGTGACGGTCTTTCGGTGTTCGAGGGGGATCCATTTGAAGGTCTTACGAAGGAGGCGGAGGGTGTTGGTGTTTAGTTGTAGGCAGCTGTTTTTCATCCATTTGGCGACGGCTTCCATGCCTTCTCGAAAGTTGCGTCTGGCGGTGTTGGGCTCGTTGGATAGGGAGAGGATGAGCTGGGTGTCGTCTGCGTATGACACGATGTTGAGTCCGTAGGTTCTGGCGATGGGGGCGAGTGGAGCCATGTAGACGTTGAAGAGCGTTGGGCTGATGGAGGAGCCCTGGGGGACTCCGCAGGTGGTAGGTGTGGGGTCCGAGAGGAAAGGGGGGAGTCTGACCCGCTGCGTCCTGCTGGAGAGGAAGGAGCGGATCCAGTCGAGGGCCTTGTCCTGGATTCCTGCGTCGTAGAGTCTGCGTATTAGGGTGCGGTGGGAGACTGTGTCGAACGCCGCTGATAGGTCGAGGAGGATGAGGGCTACTGTTTCTCCTTTGTCCAGTAGGGTGCGGATGTCGTCTGTTGCGGCGAGGAGGGCGGTTTCCGTACTGTGGTTTTTCTGAAGCCGGATTGGGAGGAGTCGAGGATGTTGTGTTCTTCAATGAATGTGGCGAGTTGGCTGTTGATGGCTTTCTCAATGACTTTCGCTGGGAACGGGAGCAGGGAGATGGGTCTGTAGTTTTTGAGGTCGGTGGGGTCCGCTGAGGGTTTCTTTAGGAGGGGTTGACCTCGGCGTGTTTCCAGTCGTCAGGGAACGAGGCGGTCGCCAGGGAGCGGTTGATGGTGTGGCGGAGCATGGGTGCGATGGTGTCGGCGGCTCTGTTGAAGATGTGGTGGGGGCAGGGGTCCGTGGGGGCCCCTGAGTGGATTGACTTCATTGTCTTCAGTGTGTCTTCAGTGGTGAGGGCTGTCCAGTCGTCAATCGCTGGTTTCCGGGTGTCGGGGGTGGTTGGTGAGGGTTCAGTGTGTTTGTTGTCTTCGTCGAAGTTGTCGTAGATGCTCTTGATTTTGTGGTGGAAAAAGGTGCTGAGTTTGTCGCAGAGGTCTTGTGAGGGAGGGATGTCGGTAGACTCGCTAGTGGGTTGGGCGAACTCCTTGATGATGCTGAAGAGTTCCTTGCTGTTGTGCGCGTGGGTGGAGATTCTGTCTTCAATCGCTTTTTCCTCGTTTCTCTGATGAGTTGATGGTGGGCGTTGGTGGCGGCTCTGAAGTTGTCGTGGGCTTCTGTGGATTTGGTGTTCCTCCAGGCCTTTTCGAGGCGGCGGCATGTGCTTCTGGACTCTCGAAGTTCGGTGGTAAACCATCTGGCTTTCTTGGCGCGGGTATTGTTGTTTTTCTTGAGGGGGCTATGGTGTTGGTGCTGTCCGAGATCCATCTATGCAGGGTTCGGGCTGCGGTGTTGGGGTCGTCGTTTTCCGCGATGGTTGGGGTGGAGTTGTTGAGTGAGGAGGTGAGCTGGTCGTCGGTGATTTTGGTCCAGTTTCTTCGTGGAAGCAGGTGCTGGTGTCTGTGGATGGTGGGTGTTCTGAAGGTGAAGTGGACGCAACAATGGTCGGTCCATGGGAGTTTGGTGGTGTGGCTGAAGGTGATGGAGTTTCCTGTAGTGAAGAGGGGGTCGAGGGTGTGTCCTGCTGAGTGCGTGGGCTCGGTCACGATCTGGCGCAGTCCAATGTTGTAGAGGTTGTCCAGGAGGGATGTGGTGTTGGGGTCCAGTTGGTTGTCGAGGTGGAAGTTGAGGTCTCCCAGCAGGGTGTAGTTGGTGGATGCGATGGCCTGCGGGGAGATAATGTCCGTGATGGAGTTGGCGAAGGGTCCGCGGGGTCCAGGGGGTCGGTAGATGAGGGTTCCTCGGAGGGTGGCGGTGGGCTGGCCAGTATCTTGAAGTAAAGGTGTTCCATCAGTTCTGTGGGCTCGTCAGGGAGTGTTCTCAGGCGGAGGCTGGATTTGTGGACGATGGCGATTCCTCCTCCTGGGTGGGTGGGGCGGTCCTTCCTGGAGATCTTGTATCCTTGGGGGATGGCAATGGCGATGTCCGGTCCCGAGGTGGTGTTGGTCCAGGTTTCGGTGAAGAACGCTACGTCCGGGGTGGTGCTGTCGAGGAGGTCCCAGATTTCTGTGGCGTGTTTGTGGAGGGATCGGACGTTGAGGAGGATGCATTGCAGGGTCTTCGGTTCGGTTGTGTTCTTGTGGGCGGGTTGTGCTGGATCCGTGTTCTTGGCGGTGCTGCAGGTGTGCCGGCAGCGGTGACAGCTGAAGGGTCCGTGGGAGTCGGCTGGTGATGCTAGCTTGCAGTTGTTGTTGCGGCCTGGGTTGAGTACGTGGAGTGCTGCTGGGTCGTAGCGTTGGCGGGGCGGAGGTCCAGGGTTCCTGGCGCTGGTCGCGGTCGGGTCGCGGACGGGCGCAGACGGGCTTGCCTTTGACGCGCCTTCGGCCTGCGGGTGGAGGAGGGCCTCGATCACCAACACTAGAGGGGCAGGGGCAGGCCTCACTTAATGGTGGAGCTGCGAGGGTGGGAGAGCAATTTCACTGACAATGAGTCAGTGGTCTTGCTCGCCTGTCCCCGCAGTGGCCGACATTAAGTATGGGTCGGGGAGGGCTGGACAGCTGGGAGACTGGAGCGGGGAGGGGAGCTGGATTGGGCCGGTCGCGCTGGGGGGGAGGGGCCACGGCGGCAGCAGCGGCGGGGAAAGGTAAAGGGAGGAAATAAGGGATAAAGAAAAAGGGAAAATAGGCAGAAATAAGGCACAAAAGAGCAGAGATGCAGAAAGGTGAAAGATAAAAGAGGGTAGAAAAACGAGTGAAAACTAGTGAAAGGGCAGAGCGAGAGGAAGGGAAAATGAGCAGAAATAAGGCACAAAAGAGCAGAGATGCAGAAAAGTGCAGAAAGGTGAAAGATAAAAAAGGGTAGAAAAACGAGTGAAAGAGCAGAGTTAGAGGAAGGAGACAGAGGTCCACTGGACCACCAGGGATGAGGCGCAGGAAACCTGCGGGTGGAGGAGGGCCTCGATCACTAACACTCGAGAGTGCAGGGGCAGGGGCAGGCCTCACTTAATGGTGGAGCTGCGAGGGTGGGAGAGCAATTTCACTGACAATGAGTCAGTGGTCTTGCTCGCCTGTCCCCGCAGTGGCCGCCATTAAGTAGGGGTCGAGGAGGGCTGGACAGCTGGGAGGCGGGAGCAGGGAGGGGAGCTGGATTGGGCCGGTCGCGCTGGGGGAGGGGCCGCGGGGCAGCAGCGGCGGGGAAAGGTAAAGGGAGGAAATAAGGGATAAAGAAAAAAGGGAAAATAGGCAGAAATAAGGCACAAAAGAGCAGAGATGCAGAAAGGTGAAAGATAAAAGAGGGTAGAAAACTAGTGAAAGGGCAGAGCGAGAGGAAGGGAAAATGAGCAGAAATAAGGCACAAAAGAGCAGAGATGCAGAAAAGTGCAGAAAGGTGAAAGATAAAAGAGGGTAGAAAAACGAGTGAAAACAAGTGAAAGGGCAGAGCGAGAAGAAGGGAAAATGAGCAGAAATAAGGCACAAAAGAGCAGAGATGCAGAAAAGTGCAGAAAGGTGAAAGATAAAAAAGGGTAGAAAAACGAGTGAAAGAGCAGAGTTAGAGGAAGGAGACAGAGGTCCACTGGACCACCAGGGATGAGGCGCAGGGAAACCTGTGGGTGGAGGAGGGCCTCGATCACCAACACTCAAGAGTGCAGGGGCAGGGGCAGGCCTCACTTAATGGTGGAGCTGCGAGGGTGGAGAGCAATTTCACTGACAAAGCAAGTTCACCATCTGTCTTTATCAATCCTGGTCAATCGTGAGACTTTATCTGGAAGCCCCATGTGGGATATGCTCAAGATCTGAATCCAGCAGGTTGAAGAGTGAGTTCACCTGTCGCAAAGGTCTTGCAAACTATAAGTCAGCGTCTTCTGATAATGTGCAGCACAGTAGACACAGCTTCCTGACTGAAAACAAACACTCTCAGAGGTTCAAAGTATCCAGATCAGGTTTAATTAGAGCATCACTGGCTGTATAGCAAGTAGTAAATCCTCCCATCTGTGCCACACAACAGCTTTATATAATGTGAAGGACAACCCCTTAGCACTCCCCAACCTCCTTATAAGTCTGTCTCTATTTGCTGGCAATGTGGAGCAGAAGCTGCACCTTATTACCAAATACAACAAATCTGCAAAAGTTGCAGGAATTTTTTATAGGAGTTCCATAACTGTATCTGTTTTGTTCTTCCGTGTCCGAGAGACATTGCTATTCAGGAGAATGCCAGGAGAATGCGTTCTAGGTGACTCTGTGATCTTGCCAGATTTTCAGCATCAGTTTGGGGAGGTGAAGTGTATTTATAAACTGATTACATTTTGACCAGGCACAACTGGCAATTGACAGCTGGTGGGCCAATTCCCTTGTCTTGGAATGAGGCGGTAATCTCACTAATTTTGAAGCCAGGCAAAAATCTGGTACACTGCCAATCATATCGCCCAATATCTTTACTCAACAGCGATTATAAGATCTTTTCTGACGTTCTTGTGGCCCGGTTGAATAAGGTGTTGGGGCAGGTGATTCATCAAGATCAAAAGGGTTTTCTTCCTGGGAGGTATATGAATAAGCTTAATTACACCTTGATAGGCTCTATAGATCTAGCTATAACACAGGATGTCCCCCTCGCGATTGTCACGCTGGATGCAGCAAAAGCATTTGATCGCGTTAATTGAAGGTATTTAAAGATGACATTAGAACATTTCGGTCTAGGTAAGAACATGATAGACACAATCTTCACACTCTATAGAGATCCAATAGCGAGGGTCCTAGTTAATGACAGCCTGTCTCCACCAGTGAGAATTGAGAGAGGGGCAAGACAGTGCTGTCCTTTATCTCCAATTATATTCAATCTTTACATAGAGCCTTTTGCTCAAAGTTTGAGGCTAAATGAGGAGATTGAACCTTTTAAAAGCAGGGCATATGCAAGGAAGATTTCGCTCGCCGCTGACGACCTTATGGTTTACACCTCAGACGTAGTGTCCACCTTACCACATCTTATGGCGGAAGTGAGGGAATTTGGGAAGCTGGCTGGATATGCGGCAAATGATGAAAAAACAGAGGTGATGATCTGGAACCAAGACGGTGGAGAAATAAACTGTGTTGAGGAACTGAGATATCTGGGGATTAAATTAACTAAAGACCTTGGGAAGATAGCTGCAGTAAATCTGGAAAGAGTAGGAAAAGAGATAGATGTGTTATTTAAAAGATGGCAGAACCTTCCACTTACGATTTATGGCCGGATTAATCTGGTGAAAATGTCCATATTGCCTAAACTTACTTTTCTTTTCGATAATATACTGTTACATTTTGAAAAGAAAACACTTCTGAAACTGCAAGGGAAGATATCATCCTTTATTTGGGCTAGTAGAGGAATATGCCTCTCATGGAAAAAGCTGAGACGGAAAGCGGGAGTGGGAGGTCTGGGTCTCCCAGACCTACAGCTCTATTGTTGGGCGTTCCAACTAAAAAACAATTGAATGCTTCTTCAACGACCCAATGAAACTCTAATAGGAGTTATGTTTAAATCCATGCTGGTGGGCTTACCCGAGGAGAGCTTTTCTTATAAATATGGGGCTCCAAATTTAAAAACAAATGTTAGACTAAAATGTCTTCAGTCAGTGGGAAGGACTTGGTATGAGATAAGATCGATCCTAGGTGTACCTTATTACAGCAGGCTGTCCCCCATATGGGACTCGCCAGGAACCCCAGAATGTCTATCTGATAGCTTGGCAAAACCATTGAATCAGCGAGATGTTAGGCAGTGGGGTCAGTTGGTAGATGGTGGACAAAAGTTAACATGGAGCTTTTGGCACAACAAGACGAAAGGGGCAATCTCCAGATTTGAAATCTATCAGGTCAATGTCTGGCTCAAGAGCCATAATGGGCTGGATGCAGATTCAGAACAAATGGAGTTGGATCTTCAAGATACAGCGGCAAGGAAAAAAGAGGTGGCACTTTGGTATCAACATCTCCTGGCAGCAGAATTGGCTGAAATGAAAACACCATAAAGCACATGGGATGGAAGCTTGCCGGAGGCGGAGCTGGCAGATTTATGGCAAGTATCTTGTGCTACACTTTATTCGGTGGTTCAACCTGCTGCTTTAAAGAAAAATCACTTTTTCACCTTGCAAAGAATCTACTGGACCCCAAAAAAGCTGGGAAAGATAAAGGGACGTGCTGACACAAAGTGTAAACGATGCGGCAATGGTGATGCTGACGACGTGCACAAGTTTGCCACTTGCTCAAAACTTGAAGAATTCTGGTCAGCAGTGGGTAAGACTATCTCGCTCTCTGTGGGTGTCAACATAGAGGTAAGCCCTGACTTAATTATGTTTGGGATATCCCAGCCGGTTAAAGATATGTATGATTTGCAGGCAAACTGCAGCTATTTGATATTCTACTTAATATTATTAGCAAGGAGCGAGATTTGCAAACTTTGGACTCACATTGAGGCACCCTCGTGGCAGGGTGGAAGAGTTCGGTGGGTTTCTTCAAGGAGATGGATAGAAGTAGGCTCAGGTTTTGGGACTTGCTAAAGTTTTGAAGATCTTTCTGTCCAATGATTACACCCTCTCAATTCAGCAAACCGGCAGGGCTGGGCAAACTTAGATTTAACCCAGTAAATCTGATTGATTTGTAGCCGATCTTGGGCACTTACAAAGGGGGCGTCGATTGGTGCCAATCAGTGGTGACATGAGGACAAAAAAAAAAACACAACTGGCAATTGATTTGGTGACCTTTTCAGTATCAGGAAAAGCAAGAATACATTTGCTTGAGCTACTGCTCGGTCAGAGGTACATCATGTGAATTTCCTTTTACAGCAGTTGACATTCAGAATAGACATACGAACTACAGTGAAAATAGAAAATGAGAAACATGGAAGTGGTGCCAGCTGGTTTGTTTGTAGGGCACCTTCACATATTGCCTTAGCACACGCTGGAGTGCATTGTCTAATTCCATCCACAATCTTTACAATACGCTGTGATCATAGATGTGTTACCTTTAGACAGAGGATGTATACATCTGGTTAGACATACATTTAATGTTAGGCTTCATATAGATGAGCTATCTCTCAGTCTACCCATAGGTTAGGTGCCAGACACATAAGTTATCCCTCAGGTGACAGTGCTCTACCACTAAAGGACAAGAGCCACAAACCATAATTTCTTTGATTTCTTCTCAAACTACTCCAGGCCCTATGTTTAGTGCCGGAGGACACCCACAAAATATATTGAAAGCCTATACGAGCGAGATATGAGCTGAGTTGTGTTGTTACTTACAAAGTGCAACAAACACCTTAAAGCATCTTGGCCCTGAACTAACAACATCATAAAAGATATGAAGATAATCAAGACAATAGATGATTTCAAGAGCTTTCCTAAACACTAGAATAATCCTCTATTTTGCTCACGCCAGGGTAAAGTGCATTCCATATAGAGGAAGCAACAAAAGAGAAGAAACACTCCTTCTTGACTTCTCTGCTGAGCCTTCTAAATCAGGGGACTGATAGCAGTGATGAACAGCCAAAGTGAAGAGATCATGTAGACTTAGAAGCAGACAAATAAACATCATGGGGCTGTGTAATAATAGCCTGCTTGGGCAAAGCAGATCATGTTATTGTGGAGCATTCTAGAAACTAGAAACCAGTGCAGCTTACGGCGAGCCTTGTAAGGCAGGGCATTTTACATATCAGGAGGGTTCAGTAGCCTTTGTGTATCATCAATATCTATGTATGATCTTCATTATTTATGTATCTTCTATGATGTTATAATGCAAAAGCAAAGACAGAGCTGGTGACTACAGAAAATGGACAGAATAGATGGACCCATCACTCTCCCCACACACACCCACACTTACATCCCACACCTTGCACCTCACACCCACTTCACCCTCCTCTGTTTATTGTATTGTATTGTGAGGACAAAAACCGAGATGGAGATTTATTAGAAGCTATGAGATTACAGCAAGTAGAACAATGGGCAAACTAAGTGGGCTTTGTGACCCCCAAATTGAGACTAATATACTGTAAGGTATGTGTCTGTATGGCTATCTCAAGCTAGAAGCATGAAGACATATTTGGAGGCTAAGTCCATAGTTCCAAGTTATGAAGAATTTGGGTGATAATTAGTCCACATGGTAATTACTGCTACACTTGTGTTACATATTTATTGGGTAGCATAATTCAAATCTCCTTCTCTTTTTGCAGTAACATAATTATTTTCCCACCTCAAAATGAAGCCTTCCATGTGGAATCAGTATTTACCACACCGATAACTACATGGTTTGCATTTATGTCTTAACATTTTATCCTGATAGATTTCTTCAGTTTTTTTTATGACATCTATCAGGAGAAAATTGGTGAGTTTGGAAATTGATGCACATCTTAGAATTTTAGTTTGTATACAAACATCTTTTTGTGCATGGATCGGAAATTAAAAATACAACCTTGAATATGGGTCTAACTAAAGTCGGTACGTTTATAGGAAGGTAGAACAGATTAAGTTAATGGAGATTTGCCTAGCTCTGTATTGCCATTATTATGGCTTTACAGTGCTGTAGGGTTGGAGTATGTTGTACTGTGTTGCAATTACACTTGCACAGTGCTTCTTGCTCCTAACAATGTGCCAAAGTGCATTTGCGGAGGTGCAGCACGTTACTTAAGGGAGTGTCATAGATGGAACAGAGTGTATTTGCCTTAAGTCCTAGATGCAGAGTTTTTGATGTTGTGCATCAGGACCAGAGTTATGCCTTTAATACGTTTTGTTGCAACACCTATGTGTGAATTTGAAGAGAAAATGAGTCAGAGATAGGTTTCTTAGGCATTGATTGATAGACAGAAGTGTGTGAGTAGAGTCTGGCCTATGTCTAAAGTATTGTGGTGTCTGGATATGACTGAAACTGCTGAAATTGTTACATAGACAAGCATGTAACTGAACTTACTCATGGGTGTAGGAGAGACATGTGAGGATGGATGCGGATGCACAAGCCAATACCTGCTATGGAGTGGTTTGTGTATATAAAGCTCAAACCACAAGGAATACTGGGCTAACAAAGCGAACAGAAAGGAAGGGAGCTACCCCTGGGAGGTGCAAACTCAGGGATTCAGGCAGTTACGAAGCCTGAGAGTGCATATAATAAATCCCAAAACAGCCTTTGTGCAAGGAAAATGCCATATGCACTTCACTTTAAAAAAAAAAAACCCTACAGCACCCACAATACACTTTACTTAAGGCAGCAATTACCTGGTATCAGGAAAGAGGGCAGGCTTTGGAGGACTGGGAAATTAATTAGAATCATTGCTAAAACCTGACGATCGAATATATCAATTTGTAATTCAGATTCTGTTTAAACAGTGCCTGATGTTATGAATGGGTACAAAACATCAAGAAAATAAAACAAACTAACATTTCTGCTATATATTTGCTTTAGGGTTCTCAAGGTTCAGGAAAGTGCTATACAAATGACAACAAAATACAATATCAATGCTTCTCTGTATTACATTCTAATGGAATCTTGCATTTTCTGTCTTTTGAGATGTGATAACTAGGTCTTTTATCCCTATTGCTCTATTCAAAGGCACATTAATTAGTACACCATGGCCTCGGTTAGACGGTGAATGCTACTGGCATGGTGCAACCTCCGCACCAGTAATTGCCAGTACCGTGCAGTAACAACCCACCTGTACTGTTCAATTATGAGTTAAAGCCCATGAAATGGGGAATTAGTGTGCAGACTTGGGCTGACCAGGTGGTATTCCACATGGTATTCCCTTTTCCGTGGGGTTCAAAGCACACATTTACCGTTTGCTCTGAGTAGGCAGTAAAAGTGTTGTGGAGAGCTTGTGGGAAGGGGTTGTGATGTGGGAGGGAGGAGGTGTGGAGGGTGAAGGAGGAATAGAGAATGTTGGCTGGCAGAGAAAAGCATGTAATGTTCCCCCCAAGCCTTGTCTGAGGTTTAGGAAGGAGTTAGGGAAGGGGTCAAGGCTAAAATACAGCCTTTCTCATAGTGATTTTTCCTGCTGAGATAAAATTGGGGTTGTTGTTCCTGCATCCAGTAAATCTAGGTGCAAGAACACTAGATCTCTTATAATTGTGCAGAACAGTCTCAGCCTGGAATTCCTCTCTGCACAGTTCCTGAATGGGTCCAGGTCTTTTATGGGCACATTGCAAATGGGAAGGCAGAGCGATTGAGACACCCCTGAGGCATGAAAAGCAACGAAAAAACAAAGCCTCCTCTACCTGTTAACAGCTTTTTGATTACCTGAGAGGTTGGAGTGGGCAGAATTCATTGGGAACAACATTCCTGATCTTTTTTAATTATACAATAAAAGTTTCCATACTTTTTGAAAAAAAAAAAACAAGTGCTTCAGATAATGCTGACCTTCAGGTGCCTTTGGTTGAAAGTGAAGGAAGGAGTCTCCTAAACTCTTATGCCAAGGGAGAGGCAGACAGAACATGATTTTGAACTATTTTACGCTAAAAATATTTCTTCTGCTTTTTTTTCTCGTCTTGTCCGGTTGCTGTTTTTGTTTATGATATATATAACAACGATATGTTTTGTATACATCTCACGTAATTTACATGGATCAGAACAAAAATTCGGAAAAGACAAAAGATATTGGTGTACTCAGTGTTATTTAATTACACTGGACATAGGTCAATTAGTATCATCATTTAAACACTATTGCAAGTAAAGTGCCCCTAGAAAGGAAAGGGAGAGGAGGGAAGTGGGGTGATTGTGGTTCAAGTGACGGTAAGGAAGTGAATGCAGAATCAAGTGTAAATCACAACAGTCCATTACTTAGAAAACACGTGGCTCATTTCTCGAGCCTATTGTTCACAATGTATCAAAACAATAATTAGCTATGGTTTTAAACAATAACACAGTGTTGAATCTCTGTTGTTCAAGCTGGCTAACAAAATAGATGTCGACGTTTATGGGTTTGTTATCCTGATACTGCACCTTAACTTTTCAGGTGCCGGTTCTCGCTCTCGCGATCTGGGAGCCTACGCGCCCTTCTCCGTCCTCAGCCTTCATTGAAAGGCTTTACATGGTAATAACCGTTTTGGGCATAGGCCCCCCTTTTTTACATTTGGATCCTTTGGGATGACCCAAGTCTTAAGGTGTTTTATGCTTTATCCCTAGGTTACCCCCCCTCCCTTCCCTCCCACCTCTGTCCTGAGGAAGACCCCGGCGTAAGGGATATAACAGCCTACATTGCTCTTGGGGTCGAAACGTCGACATCTATTTTGTTAGCCAGCTTGAACAACAGAGATTCAACACTGTGTTATTGTTTAAAACCATGGCTATTTATTGTTTTGATACATTGTGAACAATAGGCTCGAGAAATGAGCCACGTGTTTTCTAAGTAACGGACTGTTGTGATTTACACTTGATTCTGCATTCACTTCCTTACCCTCACTTGAACCACAATCACCCCACTTCCCTCCTCTCCCTTCCCTTCCTAGGGGCACTTTACTTGCAATAGTGTTTAAATGATGATACTAATTGACCTATGTCCAGTGTGATTAAATAACACTGAGTACAACAAATATCTTTTGTCTTTTCCGAATTTTTGTTCTGATCCATGTAAATTACGTGTGTTGTATAATTGCTTTCTGGGACCATTGTTCCTACGTACTGTTCTGCACCCAGGTCCCAGAGACTACATTTGGGTTTACCCTTTTTAGGTAACTATGTTTTGTATACAGCATTTAAAACAACAAAATAAAAGTCTCATTTGGCTTTGCTGAGAATCAGTCTTATAACCTGCAGAACACCAGTGGTGGCTCCTCCGCTGAGGCGGAGGAGCATCGCCCCACTGCGATGCAGCAGTGAAATAAAGGATACATAAAATGATAATACCTCAATGTATTATCATTTTATGTTCTCAAGCTGCGGCAGCTTTGCGGGCAGGGTGGGTCTGGGCTGCTCACACAGGAGCAGGGGGAGGAGTGGTTTGCCCACTCCAAGTGCACATGAATGTTTGGCCGGCCGTCTCGGGCTGGCCAAACATTCATGCGCACCTTGCATGTTCTCCACCCACGCTGCATTACAGCCTGCGTGGAGAGCATGCCCAGGCTTCCACTGCCTGTCTGAGCACCGAACCACGGCGCTCTGACCAATCACAGCACTGTATTGCCGCATAGTGATTGGCTATGGGGAGCCTGGTGCTTCCTCCTTCCTGTTCTGGCCGGGAGAAACAACAAGGGACGCGGAGGAGAGACACGGCAAGCAGGTACGTTTCTTTTTATTTATTTTTTACAACCCCTCATCCTCCACACCCGTCCCGACCAGTGCCGGCCGCCACTGAGGAACACACAGTTGTCAGCAGTGAATGCTTAACTCCCTGAACCACCTATAAGGGATTTGTTGTTTATTAATTTCACTGCAAGCTCCTACTATATCATTATATTCAGTTTCTCATACTGGCTGTTTTTCCACCTATGTTCCTTATTATGTCAATTTAGTTTGTCAATAATTTGTGAGTCTGGCTTGAGAGAACCGTAGCTATTTCTGCCAGCATGATGTATGTACAGCAAAAGTGGTTCTATGTAAATATCTATGCAAATGGATGCATGAGAGAGTTGTTCTGGGGTTCTGATTAGTGCTCAGGCTTGACTTAAAAACACTAGGTCTGACAAAGTTAGACTGAGTGTGCACCACTAGAATATATATTCCTTCGTGGCCCAACCCTCCTGTGGAGGCGATAAGTTAGACTTCTTAGCAGGTATTTAGACGTTTCATGCACCGTACCAAAACGTTTTAAAGGTCCTGACATATTTTTACGGGACAGTACTAATGCAATAAAACAGGATTGTAATATTTTAATGACAGTAAAATACTTAATGGGCTGTACAAAAACTTCTCAGTAGGTCTGGCATGCGTTAATGGGGCACTTCAACATTTCTTAGCAGGGCTACCATACCTTTACTGGGACATGATCAACAATTATTAGCTATCATCTACACAAAGGCAGCTGTTGAAGCGTAGACGTCTTGAGGTAGGTGTTCCATCAGCTTCCTGATTTGGCCTACTTCACAACACCATGAGGTTATGTAGATTGGGGTGGAAAGTTGTGTAGCCTGATATGTATTTTTGGTGAATCCATTATCCTTCATTCCATAGAGGCTGTATCAATCTGTGATCCTGAGCAGGTTGTTTTCCCTTTTTTGGCTGGTACTTTTGAGTTGGATGGTTGAAGTGGTTGGCTCCCCATCTCTATATTAGTTCTTGGAGCAAAATGAAATTGTACGTACCATTGCTTCGAGGACTTCGGTTATTCTGGCTGCTATATATCACCGTAGGGTAGGCTGCTGTTCCCCTGCTTCACCTGACGTCACCTCCCTCTCCTCTATCTACCATGGGAAATAGTGGTGGGCTTTGTGGCTGATATCAGGGTCTGGTGTTTGACTTCATTGGTCCTGGACTATTTTGGTTCCCTTTATGGATTCTTTGGTGTGGCACATCTGTGGAACTTTAGAAACCATATATGGACCCCTTGAAACTTGATTATCTGCCCGCCCAACGATTAACTGAACATGATGTTTGTCAGCTATTTAGTAATTTTTTCAAAAGCTTGATCATTTACTCCAGAGTCTCTCATGCCAAAGCTTCATCCATATCTGTGTTCCCCTTGGTCTCCTAAGCGTGCAGGTACTAAATGTGTATGGTTTTGGGGGTGTACACAGACAATAAGCTGGTAACAGTGCCTTTGGGAAACTTCAAAAGGAAATGAAAGTGAAAAGCCAGTTTAGGGTACCTGTGTTTTGGCCACAGGCATCCTCCTGGGGCTGTATGGAAACCTAACAGCCCCAGGAGGATGACCGCTCAGCCCTCCACAGGGCTTGGTCGCCCCACTCACTGCTGCCGCTCCTGCCTGCCTTGCCGCCTCCTGCCTGGAGATTCCTTCGCTCGCTGCCCGCTGCTCCTGGGACTTTCCCGCTGCCCGCTGCTCCTGGGACTTTCCCGCTGCTCCTGGGACTTTCCCGCTGCCCGCTGCTCCTGGGACTTTCCCGCTGCTCCTGGGACTTTCCCGCTGCCCGCTGCTCCTGGGACTTCCCGCCACTGCCTCCCTGCGGCCCCGCCCCCTGTGATTCCATTCGCCGCCCCGCTCCCGCCACCCAGCTGCTCCTCCCTCCCGGCTCCTTACTTAAGGGGACCGTAGGGGACCACAGAGTGTGACCGCTCAGCCCTCCACAGGGCTTGGTCGCCCCACTCACTGCTGCCGCTCCTGCCTGCCTTGCCGCCTCCTGCCTGGAGATTCCTTCGCTCGCTGCCCGCTGCTCCTGGGACTTTCCCGCTGCCCGCTGCTCCTGGGACTTTCCCGCTGCTCCTGGGACTTTCCCGCTGCCCGCTGCTCCTGGGACTTTCCCGCTGCTCCTGGGACTTTCCAGCTGCCCGCTGCTCCTGGGACTTCCCGCCACTGCCTCCCTGCGGCCCCGCCCCCCGTGATTCCATTCGCCGCCCCGCTCCCGCCACCCAGCTGCTCCTCCCTCCAGGCTCCTTACTTATGACGCCCCTGAGCGACCGCGCAGCGGCCGCGCGCAGCGGGAGCACCGACGGAGCGCCGAAGGTGCGCCAAAGGTAAGCCCGTCTGCGCCCGTCCGCGCCTGGCCCGCGCCCAGCGCCAGGACCCCTGGATCCCACCGATGCAACACTACTCGACGGACCTACGACGCCGCCACCCTCACCGCACTCAATGCCGGCCGGAACCCTGCCTGCTACCGAGCCTCACCGAGACGCACCCACGGACCCTTCACCTGCCAAGCCTGCCGATTCACCTGCCCCCGGACGTGCACCACCTCCGCCAAGTCGAGCACCAGCAGCAACCACCTGAAATGCATCCTGTTGAACACCCGCTCCGTCCACAGGCACGCCGTGGAACTCTGGGACCTGCTCGACGCAACAGCACCGGACGTCGCCTTCCTCACCGAAACCTGGATGAACGCCTCCTCAGCGCCCGACATCGCCATAGCCATCCCGGACGGATACAAGATCACCCGGAAGGACCGCGTCAACCAGACGGGAGGAGGCATCGCCATCGTACACAAGAACACCATCCGCATCTCGACTAACTCCGACGAGACCTTCACCGCCGCCGAACACCTACACTTCCAGATACACACTGACCCCAAGACCACCCTCCGAGGCACCCTCATCTACAGACCCCCGGGACCACGCACACTATTCAGCGAAGACATCGCAGACTTCATCAGCCCGCACGCCATGCCCTCCGCCGACTACATCCTCCTAGGGGACCTCAACTTCCACCTGGAGAACAACAACGACAGAAACACCACCGCCCTGCTGGACAACCTCGCCAACCTCGGACTCAAGCAACTGGTGAACACGCCCACCCACTACGCCGGCCACACGCTTGACCCCGTCTTCTCTTCCAGCAAGCACATCTCCTTCAGCCACGCCACCGGACTCCACTGGACCGACCACAGCTGCGTCCACTTCAGCTTCAGAAAGACTGCGACCCACCACCACCCGCAACAGGCTCCCCGCCGGAGCTGGAGCAAGATCACCGCCGAGCAGCTCACCGCCTCCCTCAGCCAGAACACACCCACCAACACAACGGACCCAAACGAAGCAGCCAGCAACCTCGCCAAGTGGCTGACCGCCTGCGCCGACGACCTCGCACCACTAAAAACCCTCCCAGCAGACCCGGAAGCAAGAAAACCCCTTGGTTCACCAACGAACTCAAGGAATCCAAGAAGAACTGCCGCACTCTCGAGAAAGCCTGGCGACTCGACCAGACCACAGACAACAGGACCGCCCTCAAGCACGCCACCCGCAAACACCACCAGCTGATCCGTGCCACCAAGAAGTCGGCACTCAAAGAACGACTGGACAACAACGCCCACGACAGCAAGGAACTTTTTCAGCATCGTCAAAGAGTTCTCCAACCCCAGCGCCGGAAACAACGACATCACCCCCTCGCAAGACCTCTGCAACTCACTCGCCGCGTTCTTCCACCGCAAGATCACCGACATACATAACAGCTTCGACGCACAGACCACGCACCCTACCGCCGAACCAACGCCCGCCACCACCACCCTCTGCAACTGGACCCCGATCAGCACCGAAGACACCACCCGCACGATGAACTCCATCCACTCCGGATCACCAACCGACCCCTGCCCACACCACGTCTTCAACAAAGCCGACGCCACCATCGCACCCCATCTCCGGGACATCATCAACTCCTCCTTCCACACCGCCACCTTCCCGGAGAGCTGGAAGCACGCCGAGCTTACCGCCCTCCTGAAGAAACCAACGGCGGACCCCACCGACCTCAAGAACTACCGTCCCATCTCGCTCCTTCCGTTTCCGGCCAAAGTCATCGAGAAGACCGTCAACAGACAGCTTGCCGCCTTCCTCGAGACGAATGGATCCCTCGACCCCTCGCAGTCCGGGTTTCGGGCCAACCACAGCACCGAGACCGCCCTTATCGCAGCCACCGACGACATCAGAACCCTAACCGACAACGGGGAAACAGCAGCCCTCATCCTCTTGGACCTCTCCGCGGCGTTCGACACCATCTGCCACCGCACCCTAGTGAAGCGCCTCAGCAACATCGGAATCCGAGAGAAAGCACTGGAATGGATCATCTCGTTCCTCGCCGGAAGAACCCAGAGAGTCCGCCTCCCCCGTTCAGATCCGAGGCCACCGAAGTCATCTGCGGCGTTCCACAAGGATCTTCACTCAGTCCAACCCTCTTCAACGTCTACATGAGCCCCCTCGCAGCCATCGCACGCCAACACAACCTCAACATCATCTCCTACGCCGACGACACCCAGCTGATCCTCTCCCTCACCAACGACCCCACCACCGCCAGAGCCAACCTACACGACGGGATGAGAGACGTCGCCGACTGGATGAGGAACAGCCACCTTAAACTGAACTCAGACAAGACGGAAGTCCTCATCCTGGGCTCATCACCCTCCGCCTGGGACGACTCTTGGTGGCCCCCGGCCCTGGGCACCGCGCCCAAGCCAACGGACCACGCACGCAACCTGGGCTTCATCCTGGACTCCTCCCTGTCGATGACCAGACAAGTCAACGCCGTCTCATCTTCGTGCTTCAACACCCTGCGCATGCTCCGCAAGATCTTCAGATGGATCCCCACTGAAACCAGGAAGACCGTCACCCAGGCACTCGTCACCAGCCGACTGGACTATGGGAACACCCTCTACGCCGGAACCACAGCCAAACTTCAAAAAGACTCCAGCGCATCCAGAACGCCTCCGCACGACTCATCCTGGACATCCCCGACACAGCCACATCACCGGACACCTGAAAGACCTGCACTGGCTCCCCGTCAGCAAGAGAATCACGTTCAGACTCCTCACCCACGCACACAAGGCCCTCCACGACCTGGGCCCCAAGTACCTCAACGACCGCATGACCTTCTACACGCCCACCCGCCAGCTACGATCAACCAGCCACGCCCTCGCCACCGTACCACGCATCCGCAGAGCCACCGCCGGAGGAAGATCCTTCTCCTACCTGGCAGCCAAGACCTGGAACTCCCTCCCCACTCACCTTCGGCGAACCCAGGACCATCTCTCCTTCAGGAAGCAGCTCAAGACCTGGCTGTTCGAGCAGTAACTTACCCCCTCCCCCAGCGCCTTGAGACCCTCCCGGGTGAGTAGCGCGCTCTATAAATGCCGTGATTGATTGATTGATTAACACAATCATGTATTGTTAGAAATGGGATAAGCCTGACTGCTCGTGCCAAGCTACCAAGGGGGTGAGCAGGGGTTATCTTCGGCGTGTAACTCCCTTGCCCTGACTAGAGTGGTGGTCTCTGCCTGGCTTTGGCGCAAGCCTTAGCCAACCAGAGATCCCATTTCTAACATGTATTATCAACATCTACACTTCCTAAGGTTTCTACCGCTCAGTGTCAGACCTCCCTCACCCTGATTGGGTGGCCAGAAGAATGTGCTGAATGTGACTTTTGCCAGAAGTTTACAAAATAGGCATGGCTGTTCCCTCCAGTCTACTCTGCACAGGAGCATATACTTGCCAAGGCTGACTGACATCTGTGTTTCCTGGGTCTCCTGAGCATGGGGCTACCAAACATGTCTGGAATTTCTATGGACTTGTGGTGCCCACATGTGATAAACTGGGAGCAGTGCATTCGGGAAAGTTGAAAGCAGCTGAAAGCAAAATACTGGTTTAGGGCAGATGTCTTTTGGTTGCAGATATCATCACTCTTAGACAGCATGGAAACCTACAATCATGTTTTGTCAGCATCCAGACATCTAAAGGTTTTCTATTGATGGGTGCCAATCCTCCCTCACCCTGATTGAATGGCTGGCCAGAGGAACAACCAGAACATGAATAAAGTCTTTATTGCTTGATTAACAAAAATCATTGCAATTAAAATATCTTAGTAATCTGACAGTTTATAAAAAAAAGATTATCACATCTAGTTATAGACCATACCATAACAATAAAACTATTTGTGAACATCTTTTTAAAACAGGGACAAAAATATCCTTGACAATTTATAATTACATTCATATTTATGCATTAAAACTGATTAATGTCACCAATGATTATACAGATCAACTATTAAATCTAGTCAGACATGGGCCGTATCATTGCGTATTAAAGTGCAAACATGCGGAAAACAGCAATTTCATTGTGCAAACAGGCTATAGAAGTGCATCAGTCATTTCTATTGCAAACAAAATAACTTCATTATTTACTCTTCTAATTGTTTACCCTAGCAGCATAGACATTAAGTTCCCCAAGAGGCCGAAGAGTGCAAATAAGCAAAAAAAGTGCATTCAAGATTTCTCTGGAAGCCATGTGATTTGATTATGGTACATCTTGAACAGTCAATACCAAGCATTTTTCGGCAGCAACAAAAAAACGTTATCAATTGACACAGCAGAGGAATCGACTCGTCCGATAAACAAAGAATAAGGGCCTGGCGAGCCGATCTGACCCCAATCTTCAGAAATAGTGGTTTTAAAAATATGCGCCGTATTTTAAGCAATTTAGGACACATACTATATGCAATAGAGATTCACGTGGCCATCCACAGAGTCTACAATTAGTGTTAGGCCACTGCTGAATCTAAAACGGTGTACCCTCCTTAGTTGGGTTTATTCCCAATCTTATTTTTAAAAATGTTTTTTTTATTTTTGCCAAAAAGTAGGCATTAAGGTATGGCTGAATACACAAGGACTGGTTTGAATTAATCAAATACCATGCATGATTTGTTGCGGCTAAAACAGTTTTATCCTAATTAAAGGATTTAGCCTTGATTTGTTTTTTAGGATTAATTTATAATTGGGCATTTTCAATTCATGAAACCCAATCTGCAGGCCAATATCATGTAAGCATGTTATAATATGAGATCTCCAGGTAGCAGCATAAGCAGATTTTGTTATTTCAAGCCAGCAGTTATTCGCTAGGAAAGCAGGAACGGAAGAGAACATAGAGTACATACATTTCAGAAAAGCCCCTTGCAACACCAAACACTGTCTTTGGAGACCAAATTCCAATTTTATTTCAGCTTGACCCACTGACCTGGGAATCCCAAAAGTTGCTTTATAAGCCTTGATTACTAATAGATCCAGTAGCTTCGCATCTTTTCCCCTGGTGATGGGTGAGCCATATGAGATAGTTGGCTGTAGCTTTGCTCTCATGACTTTGAGAATACTTTCATAGGATTGGCAGCTCAATGATTTTGCAGACATTTAAAAGCATGAATTAAAGTCACAGTTTTTCCCTCAACTGGAACATAATGTTTTCAGATTTTCAGCAATTTTTTCCCAAAACATGGTAGTTCTGTTCAATCTCCCTCACACAGGAACATCTCCCTGCCAAAGTTTAACTCGCATCTCTATTCTCCTGGATCCTCTGAGTGCACGGGAATTAGTGTGGCTTATTGATATGTTTCAGCATGGATCCATATACCAGACACCAGGGAATGTTTTGATTTCCATGGGGGATGTCTGAAGTATTTGGGCTTATAGAGGCCAGCACCCAGAGAAACCTACCAACCCTGGACATTTTTGGAAACTAAAAACCCCAGGGAATCCATTTGTATGTGGCTTGTATGAATACTAACACTTTTATAACCCAGATGTCCCTCCAAATGTCAAAATTTGACTAAATGATCACAGTTTCTTCCTTTTCTGTGACATAAAACTCCAGAGAGTCCAGTAAACAGCTAATGTACTACTAACCAATGTTGCCACACTTCTCTTAATAAAAATCATACCCACATGTGTATATAAGCCTTTTGCCAGGGACAAGAATAGACCAAAACCTTGACCATGTAAAGACCACATTGCACAGTATTGATTTCACACTATAACAGTTTTGGACTATTCCTGTCCATTACAATAGTTCCACCCACACATATGAGGTACTCTTGTTATCCATAGAGGTGTGGGAACTCTAAGTGGTTGGATTTTTGCTGTTCTTTACAAATTCTGAAATTTTCATTCACAGAAAAGTTTGACGTTTGAAGGGTATTCTGGGTAAGAAAAAGTGGTGGCCTCCATGCAAACCACACCACTCATAATCACCCTGGGCATCTAATTTTCAGAAATGTCTGAGGTTGGTAGGTTTCCCTAGGTGCCAGTCAACCCTGCACCCAAATTCTGGAGTTACCCACAGCTACAAAATCAATCTGATTCCAAGCTTCTTCCTTGTGCTTTCCATGGTCACAGTCTTGACCCTTTCCTTTCCAGGCGATAGGCATACCCACGCTTGTGAAGTACCACTTTGATTAGGAGAAGAGTGAGAATGAAGGACGGTAAGACATTTGCTAATATCAATTGAATTTCTGTATATTTTTGGCTTAGCACTTGACTGTCTCAGAGTAGCGAAGCAGAGCAGTCCAAGGCCTAATCAGGGGTGGTGGTATGGGCTAGCAAACCCAATTAGCTGGCATAACAACACTCAATAAATTATTGCCCAGTCAGTGCTTTTTCTTTTGAAAAGGAAAAGTATTTTTTATTACACACACACTACTAAATACTACGCTTTAAGTTACAAATATGTACATTCAGGTAGATGGAAGTACATTTGATGACACTCAGATTCACATTACACCCTGAGTGGGTCCTGAACCCCATATTCATAATGCCCCTTACTTATACCAGATGCAACATCACAATAGAATAGCTGGTCACTTTAAATAAGGCAGGCCTACTGGCTATGTCAAGGGGCCACCACATTAATGACCACATGTTATACAGTGTCAGGGTAACACATTGAAATAGGTGTCATTATATATAGGGCAGGCGTACTGGAATAGTGTCACCATATTAATAATAATAACCATGTTTCGTTTAAACCTTACAACACCATTAAAATCAAAGAAAACATTACTAATAGGGATAAGCATTCATTATAATTGTAACCTTTCATTGTTCAGTATTCAGATTGTCAATAAAACATTTGAACTCAAATCCACATGCGTCTGAATCTTTCTTCACTAACTACAGGCCACATAATGTAGCCACAGGACCAACCACTAGGAGTCCAAACACTTAAGTGGGGGTTATGGGCATAAGGCCTCAGGAGCCGTGGTGGAGGATACATTAAATGCCTTCGGGGGAGCTGCTGCCCTCCTGCAGCCCTCCGAACACCCTTGTTAAACTCATGGTGGTGGCCCTGTCCCTCAAAGGATATAGTCCATCTAGGCACCTGAAGGGCATTATGGGGTGCACCTCGCTGGGAACAATTAATATTTTATTAGTAGGAAAGCTGCATTATTTCTTTTAATTTTGGGTGCCCTGGTCTGTCCGGGGTACCCTAGCGTTCATTCTGTGCTTAATTTCTTTTTTTATGGCAGCACAGGGATCCTCACTCCACCCTGTATCAACACAGAATTCTGGTACAATCCAAAATGGCAACTTCAAGCTGTCTCTGGAAAGAACTACTTTGAGGGCTTCACCTCTGCCCCTAGCTGACACCACTGCCTAGTCTGTTCCTACCAAAACTTCAAAGGCGAACTCCTCCTGTGTTGGCTCCAGATGTCAGAACTCCCTCCTGTGTTTTAGTGGACCAAGGCTGTCCCAGCCCAGGTGTAGTGTGACAAGCAAATTATAACATGCACATTTCCTTCCCACCCCTTCCTTTACCAGGAGCCGAGTCAATCACTATTAATTTCTCTTTTTGTATGAGGAGGCCTTTGTTCCCTCTCCTGCAGAGCAGGGTAAATTAAGTTGACCCAGTAGAGGGGGAAAAAGAACTGATTATGGGTAGACCCAGAGAAATACTACAACTCTTGAAGTCCGATAGGGTGTGGATGCAGATGTAGTGTTTTGGGAATTGCAAATTCAAACTCAGTGTGCATGTTTTACCCCAGTTTTGTACCTTGCTGTACATGGTAGGGCTAAGTGGAGCAAATCTGTACATTTGGGCGGATATCACCTATACCTATAATACAGTAAAAGTACTGCAGATTTCCCAGTAAGCCCTAAAGACTTAAAGTATGCATGCCCACTCATATTATAAGGCCTACCCCAGGTCAGCACCAATCTTTGCAGAGTATTTTCTCCACCAGGCTACGTGCGCACAGTTACCGGGCCATGCATAATGGCAGTCTCACACTTGCAGCCCGCACACATTGCACATGCGTGTGCACACATGTTCATGTGTAACCAGCCAAGTGCTCCTCACCCTAGTTGCACAGGAGTGGCGTTATCTTAAAAGGTGGAACTATTTGCTATTCACAGAAGCCACACCACCCACAACAACTCCAGTAGTAATATTGGCCAAACAGGGTGAAATCTACTCCAGGCAAGCTTTCAAATAAGTCACACAGCAGACATGGACAGTCACTGGTATTGCAAGGCACTCTTATAGAAATCAAGAGACACAAGGAATAACACTAGCATCACATGTATGAAAAAAAAAAATTGGTAATTTTTTTTATTTATCTATATTTTACAATGGAACATTGTCGCACAATAGTAGATATGGCTACAATTAAGAAAGCAAATAATGAGTCCCTGCACACCGTTTTATCAATTTTCAACGTGATCAATACTCCAAACAAGTTGTGCGCGCGTGCTTGTTGTATGCTCTGTCCCAGTGAGCACCTTTGCTAAAGTTCCAAAATGGGCTGGGGCAGTATTTTTATCTTTAAGTAATTCATGTTTATTCCATGTTCTTCAAACTTTCACAATTCAAAACGGAGGCAACATGATTCCAAGCTTCACATGCTGCATACATGCCCTCACTGGGACAGAGCATACAACAAGCGCGCGCGCACAACTTGTTTGGAGTATTGATCACGTTGAAAATGGATAAAACGGTGTGCAAGGACTCATTATTTGCAATTCAGTCAATTTTTGTCCAGCCGGCTATTGCACCCAGATGTAACATGAGAACATTACAAGAAATGTCATCTAATCACGGAGGCTCCCTGGGGACCTGGAGCTTTATTTAACATCAAAAAGATTCATTTTTCAGCATTCAAACAGGAAATTAACAAATGGAGGGGATCGTTCTAATAATTAGTTGCACTTTATGTATGTTAGTAAACAAGCGGAATCTTAGGTCACTGTTGTGTATTACATCTCCGGTTATTTTAGTAATGCACCAGTAGGATTGTGGTTCATGTAGTTTTTATGTTTCTTTAGCTAACTCTGGGATTGAGGAGGTCTGTCACATGCTGGGGTTTAATTGAATGGGCTGCACCTGTGGGGTTATAAAACGGGCATAGCATCCTTGGCTGCTTTCATTTGAAGAACTATGTTGATGCTGCACGAATGTGTACCAAGCAGCCGGTTTTGGAGCAGAAAAAGTGAAGCTAATGTCTTTATACTTGAGGCAAAGTAAGTTGAAAGGAAGTTTAAAAGACTTTTGAATTTTCTTTGGAGTTGGCAGGTGACACTGTTCTTGATTAGATCACAGAGTAGCAGCACGTACATTTTTGTGCACGTATAATTTGGGGGTAGTTTCATAGATGATGGTGGGTTACAGTAGTGATTTTGGCTAAGTTTGCATGCAATTCACAGTACATTTTGATAAAGGGTGGTATGCTTTTGCATACTCTGGTATCACATTGTATATTTTTAAGTTTTATGTTGGATCTCGTCCCTAAATGCTAATGGACCTTTTTTTAATTTGCAGTTACCCCTGAAGAAGGGCTTTCAGCCCGAAATGGATTGGGTTTATAGTTGCACAAGTAACCAGGATACATTGTTGATTCCATCATGCTGCATGATATAGCCTGGATGGGCATGTATGCAGCATTTGAAGCCTGGAATCATGTGGCCTCCGTTTTGAATTGTGAAAGTTTGAAGAACATAGAATAAACATGAATTACTTAAAGAAAAAGCAAATTACAGTTTTCATTAAGTCATTTACGCTGGGCAGCTTGTGACTGGAGCGAAATACTGCCCCAGCCCATTTTGGAACAATAAAGAAAGAACACCTATTGCAGCCAGGCTTCAGTCACAATTTGACGCAATCCAGGGACTTTTTACCTCACCAGATAGATAATGGTACCCTAGGGCATGTTATTTATTGGTTGCAATAAATGGCACCTAATACGAGTTTCTGGGAAATAACATGCTGATTCTGGTGCTTACCACAGCAAAATCAGCATGGTATGGTAAATACTGCACACTACCCCTGTTAAATTTCAGCAGGTTTGACCTGCTGAAATGTAATGAAGGACGAGATAGTTAAAGCACCCGTTAATTACCAGATCGGTAAATACCACCCAAATCATAATTCTGACCCCAATTATTTTATAAGTGACCATAATCCAAAAATGTAACTAATCTTAATAACCCTAAAGCATTTTGGGACTTACATTTCCCTATATCACCGGACTAATTCAAGAGGCATGTACACCATCTCTACAAATCGAGGAAATAAAAACATAAATAATTCACAAGTATTAAACTGTATTTACAGGAATTTGAACTTTACAATTAGCAGCTGCAATCTGATAAAAACAAAAAAAAAGTTAAATGAAAAAAAATATTACATTTCTGCCTCCTTTGGTGTAAAGAGTACATCATTATAACAAACCACTATTACTCCCTTGAAGGAGTAACAATAGTGTAGTGAATAATCAATGTCAATTAAAAAAAATCATCTCAAGTTTAAACAGTGATCTAAAGTCAAACGTTTCAACTGACCAGTGGTATAATATAATAAATACAATAGTGGTTCCATTCGGAATTTAAATGATCAGAGTAAAGAGAATATTACCACGCTGAATGACCTAAGAGTAAAGAGCATGTTACCAAATTGAGACTTAAAAATCTTGTTAAGATCTTTGCAAACCTAAAAACATTTCTGCCCCGGCATATGTGTAATTCCACATGTATGGAGAGCTCCACACGTAGATGTACCTTTGTGAATAGGCCCCTGTTTGAACTGGAATGTCCCCTGCATGGTAAACAGGTGTGTACCTCTGCCATTAGTGCACACTGCTTGTGAAACTGGTATCCTGATTTTTAGTTTGGCTCTTTCATCACGCTAATGCATATCTGCAGAGGCCCAGACTTGTTCTGTTACCTGGATGGACGCAAACAGTGGGCCCTCATAGTGGGCATAGGACTTCTGTCTATGCTCTGGGAAAGTCAAATAAATTGGTGGTGGTAGCATAACAAGTTTTTGGGAATCTTTAGTGTGATCTGACCTCTTTCTCTGTGTCAGGAGAGAGCACAGTCTGACCCCTCACTGTAAAGCTTTAATGTGAAGTGCAGTCAATAATGACATCCCATGTGTGTGCAGAGTGCATGTATGTGTGTATGGAAGAAGTACTCTGTGTGGTGAGGGCCTGAGTACTGGAACCTGTGAGATCCATTTTGGATGGCACCAGTTTTAGCCTGGGTGAATACCTCTTCTCAAATTAGCTGAAATGTGTTGACTGCATTCCAGTAGCTGGGTAGCTGCATGGTAAAGGCCCGTTCACTGACATGAGGGAGGGCAGAGACAGTGATACCTTTTGAAACAAATTGAGGTCCTTGGTAAGAGAGGGCTGCTTATGAGTTCTTCCTGAGCACTGCCATTTAGTGGCTGATGGGGTTGCTAGGTGGAACTGAAAATTCTGTTGTTCAATGTAGGAAGGTTTCTAGGCAGGGCCCTGCTGTTTTGCCTGTCCCTGATTACTGCTTGAGAAAGGCTGATGACAAACAAGTGCAGAGATCTCACACTTCATTGTGCCCCTGTTTTAGATACTCTAGCTTGGAACCAGCACCATTGCTACCTGCTGTTAGAGCCATTACCTTACACAAATGCTTGCACAAATAAAATGACATTTGAAAGAAAACCAACCTAAACTGTTCTGAAACCCTAAACAGTGGATATACTTCCCCATTCATGAAAATGAGAATAAAAGTGGGATCCAAATAATCTCACTGTGTACCAGGTCTAATTTCTTTTTGACCAAGGAAGAGAGTGCTCTGCAGAGAACTGCTGTATGACCAAGGCTGGTGTTTGCTTGACTGCCCATCTCCCAGAGTGAGGGGATATCGCATGAAGTCTGCACATTCTGCTGGAGAAGGTAATGGTCTGTATAGAGCCTAGAAGCCTGCCTAACTGCTGAGAGAAAGAAGGAGAGTTTCTAGCCCTGCAGGGGGAGAGGCTATCCAGGAGGAGAACACCCACAGGAAGTGGACTTCCAAAAGGAAGTGAAACCAGGAGTGACACAGTTTGTGTGTGGGTGTCCCTTCCTCTCTGATCAGTTTCCGTTATGAAAAACAAGAAAACTGTGAACTGCCAAGCATTGCCGTGGTGTTTGGTTTCTTGCTGTGTGCCCAAGACACAGGTGCTGCCACTTCTGATGTCAGAGTAGAAAATCCCACAGCGGTGCCTATGCAGGAGATCTGATCCACACAGAAGCTGCCCCACTGTATAGAGACACCCATCTGCACTTGGCCTTAGAGGATGCTTCTGTCAAAGGTGAGTGTCACTGAGGGAGCCTGCTGAGCTGATTCCACCCAGTAGCTGAGTTCTAAGTGAGGGTGCTGACGTGGCCCCTGCAGATACAAGAGTGGCTGCCACAGGAACAGGAATGCTGAACGCTCCTGCCGGCACTATGCAAACTGCACCTACACTAAGCAGGAGAATGCAGCGACTAACTGTATGTAGAATGAGAGAATTAATATGCAACAGAATGCTGCCATAAATACTTAAGACTTTTCCTGAGGGAATCTGAATAGGTAAAAGCTGTTTTAACTAATTTGCATATTCACGTATTTAGACTTTGGACTATTTTGAGTGAACTGTACCTGTGGCTGTTCAGTGCTTAATCCCATATTATAAATCAGGGGCTGTAGAAATTATGACGCTCTGACAGTGCAGAACGAGTACCATGAGGGGTACATCGCCTCACTTGAAGATCACAAATAAAATGACTACCCTGTAACTGAGAACCCTATTGAGCTGTGTAGTTACATTTTCCTGTGGGATTAAAGAACTTTTTTAACTAATACAGTTCACTGGGCTAAAGAATACGTTATTATGTCTGTTGGCTGACTGTTGAGCTGTGAGCTCTTGCCACCCACACTACCCGCTGAGAAGCTTTGACTACTCACCCTAGCTACCCTGAGAGTCAAGTGCAGAAAGGTTATACTTGGTTGAGTTGCAGATCATTAGTACGATATACCCCAGGATACCAATGGCAAATGACCTCAATGAGCGTGGTTAGGGACAACTAGCCCTTGTCTGCCATGTGCCTACCCCTCCCCCGAACGAGACCTGACATCCCCTATGTGTCTGTGCCCCAGCAAGGATACAGATGCTGGTCGCACTTTTTTTTAGCCTATCACAACATTTAGACACTGTCTGGATTTCTTCTTGGGCTAAAAAAATGCAAATAGTGATTGGCTTCTTGATGTAGAACACAAGAAGTGATGGATGGAATGCTCGAGAGAATCTCAGCCACTGGTAATTACTCTGATCCGCATCCCAATCCTAATTTGTTTGCCCACCATGCCACCTCAGATTAGACCAAAGCATTTGCAAATCATCCTTGGTCCTGCTCCAGTTGGAACAGTCCAGCCCAAACTGCCAAACCAGGTCTTCTCTGAAGTGGAACACAAGCATCCCAAGACCATTTTCAGCATATTTGGACCTCTTTACTCAGGTGTAGCTCAGCTCCAGTGACACAGTGAGCATTGGTCCCACATCTAGGCATACCTGTCACACTTGGGGCGCCACAATGAAGAATACAAAACAGTGATGGATGGAATGCTTGAAATAACTTCAGCCACTGATAATTACTTGGGGCCACCTCAGATTAGACGCAACCATATGCAAATCTGCCTTGGTCCTGCTCCAGGAGGAAGTCTAGCTAGACCTGCCAAGCCATGTCCTCTCTGAACTGAACCACAAGCTACCCAAGACCGGCTTTAGCCTATTCCGTCCCCTTCAGTCACATGCAGCTTGATTCCAGTGGCACAATGGTCCCATGCTCACTGTGCCACTGTAACCAGGCTACAGTCTTGGTTTCCCACTGGAGAGGGACAGGCTTGTCAGTTCAGACTGGACTATTTCTACTGGTGCAGGACCAAGACTGATTTGCATATGGCTGGTTCCCTACTTTTCAACGATGTGGGGAAATCAAATTACAATACAGAGTTTTCCTTAACAAAGTCTCTGTGTGCTTGACACTGCCTTTTGTTAATCCCTACCCAATTCATTCCTTTGTTCTCTCCCCATTCCTGATTCTACAAAGAACAGTCTTAGAGGTGGAAAGTTTGCTCCTCCTCTGCCATGAGTGAATGCTACAGAATCTTTGTTATCCTTTTGTTTCTGATGTGATTAGTTTAATTCAGTGTTCGCTGCAGTGTTATATTAAAATCAAGGAGCTGAGAAAAGTGCTTGTTATTCAGAAAGCGATCTCCTTAACCTTTTTCTTAAAATTTAAAACAACGCTGGAAAGAATGCAAACTGTGTAACACAGCATCTTTTACTATTGAACTCTCTCCTTCACTGCCAACACAGCAAATTTAGTGGAGCAGAAATTACCAAGTACTAACCAGAAATGACTTCCTGTCCAAGGCTTTCTGAGGTGATGGATAATTCTGAAACACAGAGGGCTGCGTTATTCTTTGCATAGCAGAAAGCTACATGAGGTGAAATTTCCTTGTTCCGACTTCCTACTCTGCATGGGGTGCACTGTCTGAAATGATCTAAAAAATACATCGGAATACTTTGCTTACAAGGCAGAGAATTTGTGATATAACATCTTCCCTTACTTACTTTTCTTTGTGTTTAAAGGAAATTGAAATTCAGTGCAAGGGGTCAGGCTATGTACAGATAGAGTGGGTGGGTGAGATAAACACCTCTAAGGCAGAGGGGAGAGTGCAAGCTAGAGAGGTGAATCAAGCATTTTCTTATCAAAATCCTTGTCACAATAATTCACTTTGGTTTTAATTTCTATATGACTCGACAAATACAGTTCATCGACATACATTATACATAACAAGCATTTTCTTTTGTCCCAGTATATTACTCTTGCCACCTTTATTTTGATCGGTGACAAGCCACACAGGAATGGTTTTTATGCGCCTATAGTCATGTTCAAAGAAATTAAAAGTTGAAAGTCCTGGAAATGTTTGTTTTACATTCCAGATCCAGGCAGGATCCGCCAACAACGATCTGTGTCATATGCATTTGGTTGCTGTTAGAAACTGGACTATTGGTTGAGGGGTGTGAAACCCTTCTCAAGCAATCAACACAATTCTTGTCAGGGTGTACCACCGAAGTGACTAAATTAACCTGTGCTTAACTATCTGGTAGCTTGGCACAAAAGCAGTCAGGCTTAACTTAGAGGCACTATGTTAAGTATTTATGCAGCACACAAACAGTAATAAAGCGAAAATACAACAGAAGAAAAATCCCAACATATTTTAGAAAAACAGGCTACATTTCAATATATAAAATGGGACCAAAACAACAAAAGTTCAATCAGTAGAACCAGAGATATTAAATCTCAAAAATTTAGGTAAGTATAGTGCCTAAAAGCACAAAGCAACACTTGCAGTTATCTGGTCATGCTAGACCGGGTGAAAGTCACAAGTTCAGGCTGACCGTGATGGAGTGCAGACTGGATACAGGGACCAAGTTAGTCCCTCTGAAAAAGTTACCTTCTCAGAATCTGGTGCGAAGAGTACAGTTTGTGGTGGGAAGGTAGCGAGGAGCTAGGAGAGTGTTGTTTATGGTTGTCACTGTAGCGCAAAGAGCAGGCCAGGTTTTGCGGGCGGTTGTCGCTGTAATGTAAAGATTCAGTTGGGGGTCACGGACGGTCGTTGCTGGAGCTGTGCTTTGCCAGTCACCATGGGCTGTTGTTGCTGTAGCGTGAAGTGCAGATCCTGCTTTGCCGACCGTCGCTGGCAGTCGCTGTAGTGCGAAGAGTCAAGCTCACCATAGCATTGTGTTAGCAGTCGTAGAGGGTGGCAGAGTCTGAGTGCAAACGGGCACGTTCGCGGTTGTGAAGAGCCCAAAACGTCAGGATTTCTCCTTTCCTTGAAGAGGAGTGCACTCTGATGCCAGTCAAGGGTTCAGGACCTGGGGAGGCACCTCTTGGGGATCAGAGACTCATCCTAGCAGAGGCCATCAGGGCTCATATAGGTGCAGCTGCAGGTCCAGGCAGGTCCAGTTGAAGCTGGTCAGTTGGGCAGTTAGAAGCGAGGCCTTTGGAACTTATTGTGACTGTAGCTCATAGCAAGAACATCAGCCAACTTACCCTTGGAGTCAACCTGATAGTCCTGGGCTCAAGGAGATGGTCCTCTCTCCTTCAAGCAGCAAGGCAGAAGGCAGGCCTCAAGCAGCAGAGCAGTCATCTGGTAGCGCAGGGCAGACCTATGAAAAACAAGGCAGGCCTCAAGCATCAGGGCAGTCCTCTTAAGTACAAGGCAGTCCTTCTGAAGTCTTCCACAAGTCCAGTAGTGTAACAAAGAGTTGGTCCAATATTATACCTGGTGCCAGCCTTTGAAGAGGGGGGGGGGACTTCTAGACTACCCCCACATCTAGTTCTGGAAATGTACTTCCTTCCCCTGACCAGGCTCCATGTGGTCCATGGTGACAATAGACTGGTGTTAAGTTCCTTATGTGAGTGTGCTGGAGGCAACCCTTTGAAATGTAAGTGGGGCAGGGTACAGCTCTGACCCGCCCATCCTGGCAGGATGGCCCATCTAATTCCCCTTTGTCTCACTGTCTGGGAGGAATACACAAGAGCCATCTGCCATCTGCCATCTATTCATAGTCATAGCCAGGGCACAGGCTGCAGGCACCAAATGGTTAGTACAAAAAAATGGCAACTTTCTAAAAGTGTAATTTTCGGAATTGTGACTTAAAAACCGACTTTGTAATTAATGAGGGTTATAAATTACAATTCTTTTGAGACCAAAAATACATTTCTACCTGACCCAATCAAAAGTTAGCACTTAATAAAAGTAATAAGGTAATCTAATGTTATGCTATGACAGAGGTAGACCTCACAGTAGTGAAAAAATTAATTTTGGGAGTTTTTCACGACCAGACATGTAAAACTTAAAAAAACACATGTTCTACCTTTTAAATATATTGCATCCTGCCATATGGCCTGTTTAGGTCCTACTTGAGGGGTGACTAATATGTATTAAAGAGGGAGGTTTACAACTGGCAAAAGATTTATATTGTCGGGCCCAATTGGTAGTTTGAAATTACATATATGCTCAGTGCTTAATTTTTAAAAAACGAAGTGCCAGGGCCCTCGTCAGGAGGTCACTGCAGCTTGAAATACTCATTGCCCCTGCCAGCACCGCCAGTGATAGAGCCAACACAACTACTAACCATCAAGCCCTACAAGTGTAACAATCTAGACAGAAAAGCTATAAGAATGGATTGAGCAGCAAGTATTACTCAATTTTAATGTATATTGAATCAGTAAACAACTGTGGCTGTGTTCATCTCTAATTTAGACAAACAGTGCCACTACATGGCAGACTGTCATAAGGGCATGAGTTGACAATTAAGTGCTGGTGAAACTTAAGTGGGTGGAACAATAAGTGCTTCAGGCCCACTAGTAGCACTTAATGTACAGGCCCTACGTACATGTAGTAGCACTTTACTTATAAGTAAATTAAATGTGCCAATTGGGTGTAAGCCAATTCTACTATGTTTCAAGAAGTGAACACAAGCACTTTTGCACTGGTTAGCAGTGGTATAGTTCACAGAGTCCTAAAGCCAACAGAATGATTTTCAGCAAACAGGAGGGGAGAAGGCAAAAGGTTTGGGGAAAGACCCCACCAAATTCTGTCAGGTCTAACAATGGCCAAACATCAAGATATTCTGAGTGTGCCCATCAAGCGTCCCAGACTTCAGTGTCATCTGAAAGATATATTTTGTGCACATGAAAGAACTTGCCTAGGTAAGCTAACTGCCAGTACTTAAAACCACACATCCGGCACCCACTTCCAGTTGAAAGGTAGTTGGCAGTAACCAGTAACACTCTTTCTGTGAACCAGGATATGGTTACCTCAACCTTGGCACATTTCAGAACTACCTTAATCGTGCTAACCATTGGAGAAGGCCTACTTTTCATGTAACACTTCAAGTTTTCAAAGCCCTGAGGAAGTCTACGTGATGAAACACGTGTTAGCTAGATGTTGTGAAGAAGTATGGAAAATAAAGAACCTTATTTCGTGTACACCGGACAAGACCCTACATTTGTTCTTTCATGTGCTTACAAGGACTTAACTGTAATATTTTGGGTTAATCCCGAATTTTAGGGTATTGGTGTGGCTGGTCTTCCCTATGTGAGCACCTTGAGAACATCTAATAGTTAAGTAGAAAGAATTTTGGGGATGGATGCACCAGTACAAACACTGGCCACCAATGCTATAATATATGACATATTTTGTGACCCACCTATTCTTAACAACTTTCAATTTTATGACCTAATTTCTGCTAATTCAAACCTGTGTGATGTCAAACAATATTTAATTATACTTTCACAGAAAAGTAGCTGGAATATTTATTGCCCAGCTGCCCACCCATCCTCAAAATGACACAAGTCAGATAGAAGAAGAGTAAGAGGTAGAGGTAGGCACAGAAGGGGAGAGAGACCCTGATAGAGAAATCGAAAACGGTGTGATGGAGTCAAAGAAAGATCACTTTACTGGGGGTGGGCGAAGGGTAGCCATAGAAGGTGGGGACCCTGGGAAATTGCCCATATTGCCCATGCCTCAAAACATCTCTGCTTTAGCTATGCCCTGCCTCCAACCCCACGTGCTGTTGCTGCTTGTGGGTCATCTTCCTCATTCTGCCCTATTTGCCAGTACTGCAAATGGCCCCTTCTATTTTAGTTTTTCTAGTTGACTCACTCTCAGTATTGTGGCTGTATGCAAGTTGTGAGGACAAGAAACTCCCAAAGCGAAGGGTGGGGGCAGCTAAAGAAAGATTCTTTGATCTGTGTCTGCTTCCTTTAGCAGGTGGAGATGAGTCAGCTCATGATTCAAATCCCTACCTCTAATACCATCATGAGTTACCGCCTGAATGATTTGAGTTTTATGCCTGAGTCTCTTACGCAGTTGAACAAACCAACAAGGTGTGACAGATAAAACCATTCAGCTCAGGACAACTTTATTTATTTATTTTTTATTTTTATTGAGCAGCTTGTGAATATTACAATCATATTGCCCTGGTAACAAGGGCAGCAGATCTTTCTGTGACAGTACATCGTGAACAAGCTTTTTTATCAATAAGAAACAACATCCTGAACAGAAGAGAGCAACTAAAAGAAAACAAACCGTTCCCCCCGCAACCCCCTTCCCCCGGCACTTGTATGTACATTCATGGTTTTGGTGGCAATAATTATGGTTTATAACGTTCTAAATGGCAGTCCCGTAACTTGCGGCTGGCATGCACTGTTCACCTGTGTAGCTGGTCATGCCAGATCCGGATTGGCGAGGAGATATCCAGTAAGAGGAGCCCAGAAGTCCTTTGGACGAGATGCCTCAGGCAGCTCATCTGCGTATAGTGTCAATTGATCCCTGCAATATAGTAGATCCTGGAGCCACCTCCCGACCGTAGGTACAGCCCGTGCCCCCCAGCATCTTGCCACGGCCCTCTTTGCAAATAGGGTTGCTATGGCCACTAGTCGCCTATTGCAAGGCTTAAGGTTCTGTACCCATCCCAGCAGACACACCTCAGGTACACATCCAACATGCTCCAGAATGATAGCAGATAATACCTGTGTGACACGTGTCCAAAATTGTAAAACGTTCGCGCAAAACCAAGCTACGTGTATAAAATCCGCGTCAGCCCGGCCACACCGCACACAGCATGCATTTTCACGCAACCCAAAACTGTGCAACTGAATCGGTGTGTAGTAGAGTTGGTGCAAATATTTAAAATGAATGATACGGAGGTTACAATTTGCCGTTAGGCGCCCCGTTAAGGCACAGCAAGTCTTCCAAGCCTCCAACGACAGTGGAGAGGACAGGACGCCATTCCACCTCAAATAGGAGGGGGAATCACTCATCTCACGTTCCCGGAGAGATGCATTGTATATTTTGGTAATGAGGCCTCGTCTGTTTTCTCCTCCTAACACTGCGCGTAAGGCTAGTAGAGTTCGTGGTTCGGTGGGGAACTCTGGATAGACATCCCGTATTGCCTGTCGCACCCGCACATATGTGAAGCCCAACATCAGTCCAGTGGTCTGACCCGCCTGCAGGTCAGCCAAGGTGCGGAACCGACCTTGTGAATATAAATCGCCGATATTTGTGATTCCCACCTTACTCAATGTTTTCAGGGCTGCCGGATCCCTAGCGACCGATATATCAGGGTGTGCAGCAAGCGGTAGATTTGGTGCGTATAAATAATCTATCTGTGCCCTATTTGCGAGAGACTTCCACGCCCAGGCAGTACAGTGAACCGGGCTAATTTCCGAGCGAGGACCCCCACTCCCACCCATCAGTGCCGCTGCCCTCAGAGGCATAGGTAGAATAGAGTCCGCCTCAATTGCAACATGTGGTTGAAATTTCTGCGGAAAGAACCAGAAGTGTGCGAACTGCGCCTGGGCGCATAAATAGTACAGGCGCAGGTCTGGGGCCTCGAAGCCTCCACGGTCAAAGGGCTGAGTCAGGACATTCCAGCTGCAGCGGGGCTTCCCGCCCCCCCCAGACGAACGCTAATAGGGTCGACTGCAGAACAGCAAACAGAGCTTTATTCAGTCGAAGAGGAATGTTGACGAATAAGTAAAGTAGCTTAGGTAAGAAGGACATTTTTATGACAGCAATGCGGTCCGCAAGCGAGAGCGGGAGTCTGGTCCAGCGCGCTGCCTGGTCTGTGATCTTATCAATGGCTCGGCCATAGTTAGTCGATATAACTACGCCAGGGTCTCTATGCAGCCATATGCCTAAATATTTTACTGGGTCAACCGACCATGTCAGGGGATAGTCCAACTCAAATTCCGTGGTGCCCGCCGTCAGCGGAAATACAGTGGACTTCGTCCAGTTGATGCCTAATCCCGAGTACCGCTCAAATTTGACATATTCACGGAGGAGCGCAGGCAAGTGGGTGGCTGGCTCTCAGACATATAGCATCATGTCATCGGCATATAATGACATTATCAAAGGCCTCTGTCGAAACTGCAGCGCTGCCTGGGCATGAAGTTGCCGCAGCTTGCACGCCAAGGGCTCCAGTGCCAGTGCAAATAGCATAGGGGACAGGGGGCAACCCTGTCTCGTGCCGCGCTTGATAGCGAAGGAGTCGGAGATCCTACCATTCACGCGGACCCGCGCTACTGGTGCGGTGTACAATAGCTGTATCCAGTTTAAAAAGAATGGTGGTAGGCCCATCCGCAGCAAAACGGTAAACATAAACTCCCATTTAAGGGAGTTAAAGGCCTTCGCCGCATCGAGCAACACGGCTACGGCTTGGAAGTCCTGTTCGAAGTAATGGAGGGTCGAGAAGATTGTGCGGAGATTGTGCATTGTGGAGCGCGAGGGCACGAACCCCGATTGGTCCGGCAGGACCAGCTTGGGGACCAGCGGTTGAAGCCTGGTTGCGATCATCCTGGCCAGTATCTTGGCGTCAATGTTCAAAATGGAAAGGGGCCTGTAGGAATCGCAGACATCAGCCGCCTTATCAGGTTTCAGAAGCATGACGAGTAGAGCCTCCCGCATAGAAAGGGGAAGGTCACCCGATTCATACACCTCAGCAAAGACTGCTAATAGGCGTGGCGCCAAAGCATCCGCATATGCCTTGTAAAATTCGCTAGGAAGCCCGTCCAGTCCACCCGCCTTGCAGGTCGGAAGGGACACTATGGCCTGCTTCACATCTTCCACTCCAAACGGTTGCGTAAGATAGTCTCTATAGTTAGGGGGAAGCCAGCCTAGTGCCACATCCTCCAAGTAGGTGTTAATTTCACCTGCCTCCGTCTGTTCCCGCTCTCCATAAAGCTCCGAATAATAGTCCCGCACCACGTTGCTAATTTCAGTTGTGCCAAAGTGCTTTACGCCCTCCTCGTCTAAAATTTCGGTAATTTGAGTCTGGCTGCGTGGTGCCGCCAATTTTTGTGCCAGAGAGCGACTTGGTCGTCCTCCCTCTCCATAATAACGAGCGATGCACCTACGAGATCTGTGCGCCATTTCCTGATCCACTGTTTCATTGTGCTCCGACACGAGGTCTCGTATTGCAGCCAGCTTCTCAGGGGCAGGAGCAGACTCATATGCGCGCTCCAGTATTACAATTTCACCCGCCAGCCTGTGGATCCGGCGGCGTAGGTCCTTAAGAACTCCTGCCTGGGCGCCAATACACACTCCCGAATGGTAACCTTAAAGGCCTCCCACAAAACCTCATGTTTGTCGACAGTCCCCTCATTTTCCCGGAAAAATTATGTATGGCCTCATCGACTGTATGTCTGAAAACCTGGTCCGTCAGGGCTGACGACTGCAGTCTCCAAGTGAATGGGGGCCGTTCGTATCCCGGGACCTTCAGTTCCAGGAGCACAGGGAGTGGTCGGACAGTGTTTTCGCTAGGTGGTTCACATCCACAACCCAGGTACACGCTTCCTCAGATAGCAGCCAATAGTCCAGCCGGGACCAAGTACCATACACCGCAGAAACAAACGTGCTCTCCCTCGCCTCCGGATGCCTCATACGCCACACATCTTGCAATCCCCCTGCCTCCAGTATACCCAAAAGCGAGGTAGTGGATAGTCTATGTCGCGTTGCCCCCACTCCCACTCTGTCTGCGGCAACATCCAAGCAGGTATTAAAATCCCCTCCCCAGACAATTTCAGCCATGGGGAGAGCAGTGATTCGCCGCCATACATCCGCAAAAAAGGGGTGATCATCCACATTGGGACCATATACATTCGCCAAGATCACACTTGTGCCCCCAAGCGTCCCATGCACTATGGCCAGCCGACCCTGATCATCTGTATCTGTACCATGCACCTGAAATGGAACCCCTTTTTTGACCAGAATCATCACCCCCCGGGAGTAGGAGGAGTAGGAGGAGGTGATCCGCACTCCCGCCCACCTCAACCCCACGTTACGTTCAGAGAGGTGAGTGAGATGAGTCTCTTGTAACATGGCCACGTGTACATTCAGCCTGTCTAGGCACGCCATCACTGCGCGTATCTTTTTGGGCTGTTGAGACCCCGCACATGCCATGTTACAAATCTAAAGCTACCGCTCATAGGGCCTGTACACAGTGAGATTATTGATATACATTTGAAACACAGAGGCGAACAGTGCAGTAGAGATCGACAGTGCCAAAACCGCTGGAAACATTGGGAGCCACATGAATACCAAATCTAGAAATCTAAGAACCACAGCACATGCCTGCATCAATCCACAAACCACTACGCTCAATATTTCGTGCCAGATTGTAAACTCGTGCCCTTCAGGTCCATACCCCTCTTTCCCCCCACAGACCCCCCACCCACTTCGGCCGCCCTCAACTTGCCAAAGCCATCCCTATCAAAACTTTTCAAGCCCAAATAAACACAACAACCAAATAGCAATATGTGGGGAATTCCCATGTAGAGGGCGTCAGAGGGCTACTAGCCTCCCACAAAGTAGGAGGTGGCTGATCAGGTAATTGACCTGTGTTACAATCAATAGACAAATACATAACAGAGAACATCCAAACTGTCATGTTCGTGACATAGCATCATCCGACTTGTGCTCATTAATAAGAGTCAGGGAGCACAGCCATACAAGGGCCCTTGCAGAACCCCCCCACCGCACATTCCTTGAGCATTGTCAGTCCTCCTCTCCCCGATCAGATTCAGTCTCTCGCCGTTGCCTCTTTAGGTGCTTTGCGTGCTCCATCGCTGCCTTAGGGGTAGAGCAGATTTTAAAGTTCCCCTCCGCTCCCACGCGGAGGCGCGCGGGGTACAGCATGGCGTAAGGTATATTTTCGGACTGGAGGAATTTTTTGACTGCCCCAAACTCACGTCGCGCAGCCTGGACTGTGACTGTAAAGTCGGGGAAGAAGGCCAATGTGTTTCCCTGATGACATATGGTGCCCTTCTCCCTGGCCAGCCGCAAGATGGCATCCTGGTCCCGGTAATTCAGCAGCCGGGCTATGATTGGTCGAGGAGGAGCACCTGGGACCGGTCGCGCCGCCAGGGAGCGGTGGGCTCGTTCCACCACAAACATCGAGGACAGCTGCTCAGAACCAAATATTTCCTGAATAAGGGATTCAATATAATGCTCCATTTTGCAAGTATTCGTAGATTCTGGAAGGCCCGTAAGGCGGATGTTGTTCCTTCTGGACCTGGCCTCCAAATCCTCGTTCTTGGCCTGTATGAGAGCCAATACCTTCTCCATATTGAGGGTTTTGCTGGTGACGTCGTTTAGGCCATCCTCGGTATTAGAGACCCTCTGCTCAACCTCCCCCATTCTTGTAGTTTGCTTTTCGAGCTGCGAAGACATGTGATCCAGTCTATGATTTATAGTTGACATGCTGCCCTCAATGGCCTGGAGGCTCTTCTGCATCGCCATCAGTGTCGACTCTAGGCTAGGCGGGTCTTCCCCCTGTCCATCTACCTCTGAGTCGGAAGCCGCCTTCTGGGGACCCCTGCTTGATTTTCGCGCCTCAAACGTGAGGCGGGGCTGTGTTTTGTCCGGTTTCCCCATGATTAGCGACGGAGGCGGCAAGCGCTTGGCAGCCCTCACAGCTATAGCACAGCTTCCGCAGACCCAACACCCAGTAATGTGGGTGATGCAAATATCAAGAAAAACAATACAGCAATCGTTCCTTGTAAAGCAGGGAGCAATGTCCTCCAGATACGTGTCTCGCAGGACCAAACTAGTGCCAACAGTGGATATAGCAAATGAGGGTCACATCGCCGGGACCCCAGCGGCTTAAGTCACCAGACGATAAGGGCGTTGGTAGCGTGGGGCTAGTTAGAACAGATGGGCCCTGCCCCTGGTGCTTACAACAGCATGCTGGCAGTTCCACCCCAAAGATTAAGCCAGGCCTAAACCAATCTTCAGGCTATGAGCGCTGGGGTATCAAAGCAGGCCCCAGAGCCTTATGTCCCGTACCCCACTAAGGGCCGCCACTACTGGACTGTTCCCTCCTCCGGCAGCCGCAGCAACGTAAGCCTCCGTAGCTCCGGGCGATCCTGAGGCCCCAATATGAAATGCTCTAGAGTGAGCCCCACTCAGCTCCGTCACGATGCAGGGGAGCGACCCAGGGGGCAGAGGGCCAATCCGCACCACCGGGAGTCAGCGAGTTGTAGTGCCCTGCCACTCACTCATACAGCGCCCGCAGTGTGGACCGGGCCGCCAATGCTGCACGCGCCACGCACACAAACCACAGCAGGCGAGCCACGACCCGCGGCCCAGACCCGCTCCCACCTCCGTAGTCGCGGGCCAAAGCCTGGACCGTCCCCACCTACCGCAGCCCGCGGCGGGCGTTGCTGGAGTTCCACCGCTGTCAGCCAGATCCACCGGTTCGTCCCGCAGTCACCATCCGATTCCCTGCAATGCTCCGCCTCACTGTCACCGGTCCGCCGGCCGCCGGCGTGCAGGAGATGTGCACCAAGCCGGACGATCCCCGGGGGCCCGCAGGGGAGGTAAGTGCCCGCAGCCGCCGGCCCCGTCAGGAGCAGGAAGGTAGAGGCTGCCACTCGTCGCACGCTAGCCGTCGCAGTGCCCCTGCCTGCGTTCAATTCTCGCTCGCCGCATCTGCGTCCGCCATCTTGTCCCCGAGGCGATCAGAACAGCCTCCGCCAATGCACCACTATATGGAGCCCCCCCAGCCGTTTCGACGGCCCCCGCAACTGCAGGGGATATCCCACAAGGCAGGGCAACGATGTAGGTGCTTGGATGCCTCAATTTGCAGCGGATTCTGGGCGGATCGTTAATCAGCCGGGCCGAGCTGCACTAAAGTGCGGCCATCTTGCTGGTGCTCTCTAGCGCCCCCAGCAGCTCAGGACAACTTTGATGCCACATAATCAGTCTCTAGTGCAGGATAAACGTGGATGGAGAAGCCCAAAAGACAGTCCTGATTTTCCTGAAGAGAATGTCTGCATGTTGGCCCAAAAAAGGAGACAAATCCCTGATGAACTGTTCTAGTTAAATCACTCCATACAAGCAAACAGTACTGAAGGTGGTCATGGAAGGATTAAGGATTGCTAACTGTGCTCACACAGGCCCTGGAGAACTGGCCTGACAGCTCTTTATGGTGGGAGCTCAACAAAGAAGAAATCTCAGTTTCTCCAGGCATCTGACAGAGGTGATGACAATCAGTAAAACATATTAAGGCTGGCAGTACACTGCTCCACCTACGTCAGCCCATTCATGGTTTATGAAAGGCCCTATTAGCTGCTAGCTGAAATTTTGCAGTAAACTCTGACAAACCCAGATTGAAGCCTTCCTGTAGAAATGGAAGGATCTGCAGAGCCTTGCAGTCCCCAAAACTAATAACCACAGGGTAACAGGTTTAGGGCAGATCACATGGTCATGATGGGGACTTCAAAGAGGAAAACATGTTTCAGAGATAAGAAGTTGATGCCTACCCTATCAAACACCAACCCAAAAAATAAGCTGGCAGCATGACTGGCCTTACCAGAAGCTGTGACAAAGTACTGATATTTAGAAAGTGTATTAGAGGTCCACCTCTCCTGGTACCCATTGGAAGTAGAGACACAATTGGGGCTAGGAAGATTATAAATGATCTCCCTTGTTTAGTCATAGGCCTTTAATTGGGGAGTAAAGAATGTGTGTGATGCTAATTTGGTTGCATTGGACTTTGGTGGAGCACAAGTATGGTTCCCTAAAAAAAAATGGATACGATTGAAAATGCATTTTTTTTGTCGCCTGTTAGCAATGCCTAGGAGCACGGCCAGCCTTACTACCCATTTGGAATCCAGCCTCCGTTTTCTAGAGGATATAGTTCAGGCTGCTCAGCTGCTACTTTGGCTTAAGATTTGGCTCTCACCTTACACCTCATTTACACGATTGGTTATTGAAGACTGCTTAAGACAAGATCACACGGCCTCTATCCCATGGCTAGCCTACGTCAAAAAGATTCTCTTGGACCTTGTCCTGCCAACCCTCATTTATTCTCCAAATGAAATCGACAGTAGTTCGAAAAGAATGGTGAAATCCCCTTTTTTGCAAAATAGAAATAAAGCTAGATTTGCCAAATGTCAATATATGACCACAGTTTCTCGCTATCTAGACTTAAAGCAAGCAGACGCAATAGAACCATATCTTTTGTGGGTTACGAACTCTGAACACAGACTTAGACTGTACTTGATTAGTTTTATACTAAGCACTTTGCACTTTCTGGCCCCTGGTTTCATACTTTACCATCCTGCCTTTGTGATTGCACTTCTAAACAAACACTTACATATTTTATGTTTTTTTTTTGTGGTTTCTATGTTCGGCCAAGGTCGCATTTCCTACACCTCTTGTTGCACTCTTTTCGCTCCAGTTCTTTTAATGTTTGTTTGCATTGCCTTCAACTTTTAGATTCAGACCTCTGTTGCCCAGCTCTTTTATGCTACATTCGACAAGCTCTTAGCATTAGAAAATCTATGAACTATAGTAATTCCTGAAAATTCTTGAAACTTAATTTTAACCTCACACTTGAGTCTATGCTTATCAATGGGTCACTGATTAATGGTTTTTAACCTTGCTCAAAGTTGAGTAATATTGAATGTGAAATTACAGCTGCATGATTGTACTGTGAATTGTATTTACAATTGTAATTTTATCATGTTTTAATCTTTTGATATTTTAACTTTTTATGGCTATTGCAGAATAAAAGCATTTGACTGATTGATTGACTGACGGATGGGTGCGACTCACACTAAAATGTGGAAATCTGCTCCAGCTTATTTATAGCCTTGCATGAGAGCAGATTTTTAAAGTTTTATGAATTCACAAACATGTCTTGGAATATGCCTGGAAACCTAACACCATGGCAAATTTCCAGCTGTACTCCTGGAAAACTTTTCTGAATTTGATCTTCTAACTTTGTTGAAGCGTTCCTGCATGCACAACTGTACATAGCACAAATGAAAATGACTAAAAGTCATCTCATTTGTACAATTTTCATTCCTTCACTTTTTGTCACCATTGAGACATTTTTTCTGGTAAGACACCTCTTCTGTTACACCCCTACCAACTTGAGGGTGTTCAAAGCCCATTCCTACCCTGAAAAAGGATTTACTTCTTATCTTGGCAGGAGTAACTCTGCAACCAATTCCAGGAAGAAAAATATATTTGTGAATATCTACAAGCTCTTAAACTTGTAGGCAAGGGAGTAGTCAGAAAACTAAAATACCCCCCCCCCACTTTGAACCAAAACTCTTCTGAAACCAAGCAAGCAAAGCAAGTCATAGCGACCCTCCCTAGAAGAGCTTGTTTGTCTCTTCCATCCAAGCATATATCCATTCATCTTTTCATCCTTCCATCCCCCGCTGATAAACACCATTTCATCTTTACATTCTGTCATTCATTCAGTCTTTCATCCAACATTCAGTCCGCCACCGCCACCATTCTGTCCATCCATCTGCCCATCCATACCCCAAACTATCCATCTATCTTCTAACCTATCCATCACACATATCCAACCTTTCACTCAGTCATCCACTCATTCCCTTATCAATCCCCCTTTCATCCATCATTTCATTCATTCATCCATCGATCCACCCTTTCACTCAGCCATCCATCCTTTCACTCATCTATCCACCCTTTGACCTATCCATCCACTCAGACATCCAACCATCCATTTACTCTTTAACTCATCCATCCATCTTTTCACTCACTAACTCACTCATCCATCCATCATTTCACTCATTCATCCATATATTCACCCTTTCACTCATCCATTAGTCCACCCTTTTATCCAGCCATCCATCTACCCTCCCTTTCACTCATCCATGCATTCTTTCACTCATCCATACTTACATCGATCCTTGCACTCATTCATACATCCACTTATCCATCCATCCACCCTTTCACTCAATCCATCCTTCCATTCACTCATCGATCCTTCCATTTACCCTTTCACTCATCGATCCATCCTTTCACTCACTCACTCATCCATCTTTTTTCTCATCATCCATCAGCCATGCACCCTTTCACTTATCCATCCATCCATCCTTCTTCTCTTTCACTCATCCTTCCTTACATGCACCCTTTCACTCATAAATACATGCATCTATCCAACTACCTTTTTACTCAGCCATCCATCCATCCATTTACCCTTTCACTCATTGATCCATCCTTTCACTTGCTCATCCATCCATCGTTTCTCTTATATCCATCCAGCCATCCACCCTTTCACTCATCTATCCATCTATTCACCCTATCACGTATCCATCCATCCTTCTTCCTTTTCACTCATCTATCCTTACATCCATCCTTTCATTCATTCATCCAAGCATCTATCCATCCATCCCTTTCACTCATCCATCCATCCTTTCACTGACTCACTCATCCATCCATTCACCCTTTCACTCATCCATCCGTCCACCCACCCTTTCACTCATCCATCCATCCACACTTACATACAGCCATCCATCTATCCTCCCTTTCACTCATTCATCCATTCTTTCATTCATCAGTCCTTACATCCAGACTTTCAATCATCCATCAACCCATCCATCCTTTCACTCATCCTTCCAAAAACCCTTTCAACCAAGCCATCCATCCAGCCATTCACTCCATGCATCCATCCATATACCCTTTCACTCATCATCCATCTTTTCACTCATCATCCATCCATCCACCCTTTCACACATCTGTCCATCCATTCATCCATCCTTCCTCCCTTTCACTCATCCATCCTTACATCCATTCTTACACTCATTCATCCATGCATCTATCCATCCACCCCTTCACTCACCCACACATCCACCATTTCACTCACTCAAACATCTATCTATCCACCTATCCATCCATCCATCCTTCACTCACTCACCTTCCCACCCTTTTGCGTAAATTATGAGCCTTTGTCTGCCGAATTGCAGACAGAAGAGGCCCATCAAAAACCCCACCCCGCTGTATTGTTAAAGCGGGGTTGACAATGCCCCTGCCATTTCACCTTTACATTCTGTCATCCATTCAGGTTTTCACCATTCTGTCCATCCATCCACCCATCCATATCCAAACCTATCCAATCAAACATACCCATCCTTTAACTCAGTCATCCATCCTTTCACTTATCCATCCCCCTTTCATCCATTCATCCATTCAGCCATCCATCCATCCTTTCACTCATCCATCCACCCTGTCACACATCCATCCATCCATCCTTTCACTCCATACATCATCCATTCTCCCTTTCATTCATCCACCGATCCACCCTTTCACTCAGACATCCATCCTTTCAGTCATCCACCCACCCTTTGACCCATCCATCCACTCATCATCCATCCATTTACCCTTTTACTCATCCATCCATCCTTTCACTTACTTATCCATCCATCCTTTCTCTTATCATCCATCCAGCCATCCACCCTTTCACTCATCTATCCATCTATTCACCCTTTCACTTATCCATCCATACATCCTTCTTCCCTTTCACTCATCCATCCTTACATCCATCCTTTCAATCATTCATCCAAACATCTATCCATCCATCTTTTCACTCATCCATCCATCCTTTTCACTCATTCATCCATCCTTTCACTCACTCACTCACTCACTCACTCATCCATCCATCCATTCACCCTTTCACTTATCCATCCTTCCACCCTTACATACAGCCATCCATCTATCCTCCCTTTCACTGATTCATCCATTCTTTCAGTCATCAGTCCTTACATCCAGACTTTCAATCATCCATCAACTCATCCATCCTTTCACTCATCCATCCATCAACCCTTTCAACCAAGCCATCCATCCAGCCATTCACTCCATGCATCCATCCATCCATATACCCTTTTTAAAACTCTCAGTACAGTGTTCAAGGCACTCCACGGGATTGGCCCATATTTCCTAAAACGGAAATTGCAATGGTATACACCCGGTAGAACCCTGTGTTCCGGAGGAGCCAAGTTGGTGACTGTGCCACTCGTCAAAAAATTCACATGGGGAGGGAGAAGTTTTATGGTATGCGCAGCTAAAGCGTGGAATGAGCTTCCCCCCATTTTGAGAAATGCCACGGACCTACTCACCTTTCGGAGAGGACTGAAAACCTGGCTCTTTACTCGCTAACCCTGGTCGCTTGATTTGTTCTCAGAGAATTAGTGGTTTCAGCGCCAGGACACCTTCGGGTAATTGCCGCGCTTTATAAATAGTGATAACATAACATAACATAACTCATCATCCATCTTTGCACACACTCATCGAGCCATCCTTTCTCTCATCATCCATCCATCCACCCTTTCACACATCCGTCCATCCATTCATCCATCCTTCCTCCCTTTCACTCACCCATCCTTACATCCATCCTTACACTTATTCATCCAGGCATCTATCCATCCTCCCCTTCACTCACCCACACATCCACCATTTCATTCACTCAAACATCTATCTATCCACCTATCTATCCATCCTTCACTCACTCACCTTCCCACCCTTTTGAGTAAATTATGAGCCTTTGTCTGCCGAATTGCAGACAGAAGAGGCCCATCAAAACCCCACCCCTGCTGTATCTGCTAAAGCGGGGGTTGACAACGCCCCTGCCATTTCACCTTTACATTCTGTCATCCATTCAGGTTTTCACCATTCTGTCCATCCGTCCGCCCATCCATATCCAAACCTATCCAATCATCTTAAAACCTATCCATCAAACATATCCATTCTTTAACTCAGTCATCCATCCTTTCACTTATCCATCCCCCTTTCATCCATTCATCCATCCATACAATCAGCCATCCATCCATTCACTATCCATCCACCCTGTTATACATCCATCCATTCTTTCACTAAATACATCATCCATTCTCCCTTTCACTCATCCACCGATCCACCCTTTCACTCAGCCTTCCATCCTTTCACTCATCCACCCACCCTTTGACCCATCCATTCACTTATCATCTGTATATTTACCCTTTTACTCATCCATCCATCCTTTCACTTATCCATCTATCCTCTTATCATCCATCCAGCCATCCACCCTTTCACTCATCTATCCATCTATTCACCCTTTCACTTATCCATCCATCCATCCTTCTTCCCTTTCACTCATCCACCCTTACATCCATCCTTTCATTCATTCATCCAAGCATCTATCCTTACATCTTTTCACTCATCCATCCATCCCCTTCACTCATCCATCCATCCTTTCACACACTCACTCATCCATCCATGCCTTCACCCTTTCACTCATCCATCCGTCCACACTTACATACAGCCATCCATCTATCATCCCTTTCACTCATTCATCCATTCTTTCATTCATCAGTCCTTACATCCAGACTTTCAATCATCCATCAACCCATCCATCCTTTCACTCATCCATCCAACAACCCTTTCAACCAAGCCATCCATCCAGCCATTCACTCCATGCATCCATCCATCCATATACCCTTTCACTCATCATCCATCTTTTCACTCATCCATCCATCCACCCTTTCACACATCTGTCCATCCATTCATCCATCCTTCCTCCCTTTCACTCATCCATCCTTACATCCATCCTTACACTCATTCATCCATGCATCTATCCATCCACCCCTTCACTCACCCACACATCCACCATTTCACTTACTCAAACATCTATCTATCCACCTATCCATCCATCCTTCACTCACTCACCTTCCCACCCTTTTGCGTAAATTATGAGCCTTTGTCTGCCGAATTGCAGACAGAAGAGGCCCATCAAAAAACCCCACCCCGCTGTATTGTTAAAGCGGGGGTTGACAATGCCCCTGCCATTTCACCTTTACATTCTGTCATCCATTCAGGTTTTCACCATTCTGTCCATCCATCCACCCATCCATATCCAAACCTATCCAATCAAACATACCCATCCTTTAACTCAGTCATCCATCCTTTCACTTATCCATCCCCCTTTCATCCATTCATCCATTCAGCCATCCATCCATCCTTTCACTCATCCATGCACCCTGTCACACATCCATCCATCCTTTCACTCCATACATCATCCATTCTCCCTTTCATTCATCCACCGATCCACCCTTTCACTCAGACATCCATCCTTTCACTCATCCACCCACCCTTTGACCCATCCATCCACTCATCATCCATCCATTTACCCGTTTACTCATCCATCCATCCTTTCACTTACTTATCCATCCATCCTTTCTCTTATCATCCATCCAGCCATCCACCCTTTCACTCATCTATCCATCTATTCACCCTTTCACTTATCCATCCATCCTTCTTCCCTTTCACTCATACATCCTTACATCCATCCTTTCAATCATTCATCCAAACATCTATCCATCCATCTTTTCACTCATCCATCCATCCTTTTCACTCATTCATCCATCCTTTCACTCACTCACTCATCCATCCATCCATTCACCCTTTCACTTATCCATCCATCCACCCTTACATACAGCCATCCATCTATCCTCCCTTTCACTGATTTATCCATTCTTTCAGTCATCAGTCCTTACATCCAGACTTTCAATCATCCATCAACTCATCCATCCTTTCACTCATCCATCCATCAACCCTTTCAACCAAGCCATCCATCCAGCCATTCACTCCATGCATCCATCCATCCATATACCCGTTATAAAACTCTCAGTACAGTGTTCAAGGCAATTCACGGGATTGGCCCAGATTTCATAAAACGGAAATTGCAATGGTATACACCCGGTAGAACCCTGTGTTCCGGAGGAGCCAAGTTGGTGACTGTGCCACTCGTCAAAAAATCCACATGGGGAGGGAGAAGTTTTATGGTATGCGCAGCTAAAGCGTGGAATGAGCTTCCCCCCATTTTGAGAAATGCCACGGACCTACTCACCTTTCGGAGAGGACTGAAAACCTGGCTCTTTACTCGCTAACCCTGGTCGCTTGTTTTGTTCTCAGAGAATTAGTGGTTTCAGCGCCAGGACACCTTCGGGTAATTGCCGCGCTTTATAAATAGTGATAACATAACATAACTCATCATCCATCTTTGCACACACTCATCGATCCATCCTTTCTCTCATCATCCATCCATCCACCCTTTCACACATCCGTCCATCAATTCATCCATCCTTCCTCCCTTTCACTCACCCATCCTTACATCCATTCTTACACTCATTCATCCATGCATCTATCCATCCACCCCTTCACTCACCCACACATCCACCATTTCACTCACTCAAACATCTATCTATCCACCTATCCATCCATCCATCCTTCACTCACTCACCTTCCCACCCTTTTGCGTAAATAATGAGCCTTTGTCTGCCGAATTGCAGACAGAAGAGGCCCATCAAAAAACCCCACCCCCGCTGTATTGTTAAAGCGGGGGTTGACAATGCCCCTGCCATTTCACCTTTACATTCTGTCATCCATTCAGGTTTTCACCATTCTGTCCATCCGTCCGCACATCCATATCCAAACCTATCCAATCAAACATACCCATCCTTTAACTCAGTCATCCATCCTTTCACTTATCCATCCCCCTTTCATCATCCATTCAGCCATCCATCCTTTCACTCATCCATCCACCCTGTCACACATCCATCCATCCATTCACTCCATACATCATCCATTCTCCCTTTCACTCCTCCACCGAGCCACCATTTCACTCAGACATCCATCCTTTCACTCATCCACCCACCCTTTGATCCATCCATCCACTCATCATCCCTCCATTTACCCTTTTACTCATCCATCCATCCTTTCACTTACTTATCCATCCATCCTTTCTCTTATCATCCATCCAGCCATCCACCCTTTCACTCATCTATCCATCTATTCACCCTTTTACTTATCCATCCATCCTTCTTCCCTTTCACTCATACATCCTTACATCCATCCTTTCATTCATTCATCCAAGCATCTATCCATCCATCTTTTCACTCATCCATCCATCCTTTTCACTCATTCATCCATCTTTTCACTCACTCACTCATACATCCATCCATTCACCCTTTCACTTATCCATCCATCCACCCTTACATACAGCCATCCATCTATCCTCCCTTTCACTGATTCATCCATTCTTTCATTCATCAGTCCTTACATCCAGACTTTCAATCATCCATCAACCCATCCATCCTTTCACTCATCCATCCAACAACCCTTTCAACCAAGCCATCCATCCAGCCATTCACTCCATGCAGCCATCCATCCATATACCCTTTCACTCATCATCCATCTTTTTACTTATCATCCATCCATCCATCCACCCTTTCACACATCTGTCCATCCATTCATCCATCCTTCCTCCCTTTCACTCATCCATCCTTTCACTTATCCATCCCCCTTTCATCATCCATTCAGCCATCCATCCTTTCACTCATCCATCCACCCTGTCACACATCCATCCATCCATTCACTCCATACATCATCCATTCTCCCTTTCACTCCTCCACCGAGCCACCATTTCACTCAGACATCCATCCTTTCACTCATCCACCCACCCTTTGATCCATCCATCCACTCATCATCCCTCCATTTACCCTTTTACTCATCCATCCATCCTTTCACTTACTTATCCATCCATCCTTTCTCTTATCATCCATCCAGCCATCCACCCTTTCACTCATCTATCCATCTATTCACCCTTTTACTTATCCATCCATCCTTCTTCCCTTTCACTCATACATCCTTACATCCATCCTTTCATTCATTCATCCAAGCATCTATCCATCCATCTTTTCACTCATCCATCCATCCTTTTCACTCATTCATCCATCTTTTCACTCACTCACTCATACATCCATCCATTCACCCTTTCACTTATCCATCCATCCACCCTTACATACAGCCATCCATCTATCCTCCCTTTCACTGATTCATCCATTCTTTCATTCATCAGTCCTTACATCCAGACTTTCAATCATCCATCAACCCATCCATCCTTTCACTCATCCATCCAACAACCCTTTCAACCAAGCCATCCATCCAGCCATTCACTCCATGCAGCCATCCATCCATATACCCTTTCACTCATCATCCATCTTTTTACTTATCATCCATCCATCCATCCACCCTTTCACACATCTGTCCATCCATTCATCCATCCTTCCTCCCTTTCACTCATCCATCCTTACACTCATTCATCCATGCATCTATCCATCCACCCCTTCACTCACCCACACATCCACCATTTCACTCACTCAAACATCTATCTATCCACCTATCCATCACTCACTTACCTTCCCACCCTTTTGCGTAAATTATGAGCCTTTGTCTGCCGAATTGCAGACAGAAGAGGCCCATCAAAAAACCCCACCCCCTCTGTATTGTTAAAGCGGGGGTTGACAATGCCCCTGCCATTTCACCTTTGCATTCTGTCATCCATTCAGGTTTTCACCATTCTGTCCATCCGTCCGCCCATCCATATCCAAACCTATCCAATCAAACATACCCATCTTTTAACTCAGTCATCCATCCTTTCACTTATCAGTCCCCCTTTCATCCATTCATCCATCCATCCATTCAGCCATCCATCCAGCCATCCCTTCACTCATCCATCCACCCTGTCACACATCCATCCATCCTTTCACTCCATACATCATCCATTCTCCCTTTCACTCATCCACCGATCCACCCTTTCACTCAGACATCCATCCTTTCACTAATCCACCCACCCTTTGACCCATCCATCCACTCATCATCCATCCATTTACCCTTTTACTCATCCATCCATCCTTTCACTTAGTTATCCATCCATCCTTTCTCTTATCATCCATCCAGCCATCCACCCTTTCACTCATCTATCCGTCTATTCACCCTTTCACTCATCCATCCATCCATCCTTCTTCCCTTTCACTCATACATCCATCCTTTCATTCATTCATCCAAGCATCTATCCATCCATCTTTTCACTCAGCCATCCATCCTTTTCACTCATTCATCCATCCTTTCACTCACTCACTCATCCATCCATCCATTCACCCTTTCACTTATCCATCCATCCACCCTTACATACAGCCATCCATCTATCCTCCCTTACATACAGCCATCCATCTATCCTCCCTTTCACTGATTCATCCATTCTTTCAGTCATCAGTCCTTACATCCAGACTTTCAATCATCCATCAACTCATCCATCCTTTCACTCATCCATCCATCAACCCTTTCAACCAAGCCATCCATCCAGCCATTCACTCCATGCATCCATCCATCCATATACCCTTTCACTCATCATCCATCTTTGCACTCACTCATCGATCCATCCTTTCTCTCATCATCCATCCATACACCCTTTCACACATCTGTCCATCCATTCATCCATCCTTCCTCCCTTTCACTCACCCATCCTTACATCCATCCTTACACTTATTCATCCATGCATCTATCCATCCTCCCCTTCACTCACCCACACATCCACCATTTCATTCACTCAAACATCTATCTATCCACCTATCCATCCATCCTTCACTCACTCACCTTCCCACCCTTTTGAGTAAATTATGAGCCTTTGTCTGCCGAATTGCAGACAGAAGAGGCCCATCAAAACCCCACCCCTGCTGTATCTGCTAAAGCGGGAGTTGACAACGCCCTGCCATTTCACCTTTACATTCTGTCATCCATTCAGGTTTTCACCATTCTGTCCATCCGTCCGCCCATCCATATCCAAACCTATCCAATCATCTTAAAACCTATCCATCAAACATATCCATTCTTTAACTCAGTCATCCATCCTTTCACTTATCCATCCCCTTTCATCCATTCATCCATCCATACAATCAGCCATCCATCCATTCACTCATCCATCCACCCTGTTACACATCCATCCATTCTTTCACTAAATACATCATCCATTCTCCCTTTCACTCATCCACCGATCCACCCTTTCACTCAGCCTTCCATCCTTTCACTCATCCACCCACCCTTTGACCCATCCATTCACTTATCATCTGTACATTTACCCTTTTACTCATCCATCCATCCTTTCACTTATCCATCTATCCTCTTATCATCCATCCAGCCATCCACCCTTTCACTCATCTATCCATCTATTCACCCTTTCACTTATCCATCCATCCATCCATCCTTCTCCCCTTTCACTCATCCACCCTTACATCCATCCTTTCATTCATTCATCCAAGCATCTATCCTTACATCTTTTCACTCATCCATCCATCCCCTTCACTCATCCATCCATCCTTTCACACACTCACTCATCCATCCATGCCTTCACCCTTTCACTCATCCATCCGTCCACACTTACATACAGCCATCCATCTATCCTCCCTTTCACTCATTCATCCATTCTTTCATTCATCAGTCCTTACATCCAGACTTTCACTCATCCATCAACCCATCCATCCTTTCACTCATCCATCCAACAACCCTTTCAACCAAGCCATCCATCCAGCCATTCACTCCATGCATCCATCCATCCATATACCCTTTCACTCATCATCCATCTTTTCACTCATCCATCCATCCATCCATCCACCCTTTCACACATCTGTCCATCCATTCATCCATCCTTCCTCCCTTTCACTCATCCATCCTTACATCCATCCTTACACTCATTCACCCATGCATCTATCCATCCACCCCTTTACTCACCCACACATCCACCATTTCACTCACTCAAACATCTATCTATCCACCTATCCATCCATCCTTCACTCACTCACCTTCCCACCCTTTTGCGTAAATTATGAGCCTTTGTCTGCCGAATTGCAGACAGAAGAGGCCCATCAAAAAACCCCACCCCCGCTGTATTGTTAAAGCGGGGGTTGACAATGCCCCTGCCATTTCACCTTTACATTCTGTCATCCATTCAGGTTTTCACCATTCTGTCCATCCGTCCGCCCATCCATATCCAAACCTATCCAATCAAACATACCCATCCTTTAACTCAGTCATCCATCCTTTCACTTATCCATCCCCCTTTCATCATCCATTCAGCCATCCATCCTTTCACTCATCCATCCACCCTGTCACACATCCATCCATCCTTTCACTCCATACATCATCCATTCTCCCTTTCACTCATCCACCGATCCACCATTTCACTCAGACATCCATCCTTTCACTCATCCACCCACCCTTTGATCCATCCATCCACTCATCATCCCTCCATTTACCCTTTTACTCATCCATCCATCCTTTCACTTACTTATCCATCCATCCTTTCTCTTATCATCCATCCAGCCATCCACCCTTTCACTCATCTACCCATCTATTCACCCTTTTACTTATCCATCCATCCTTCTTCCCTTTCACTCATACATCCTTACATCCATCCTTTCATTCATTCATCCAAGCATCTATCCATCTATCTTTTCACTCATCCATCCATCCTTTTCACTCATTCATCCATCCTTTCACTCACTCACTCACTCATACATCCATCCATTCACCCTTTCACTTATCCATCCATCCACCCTTACATACAGCCATCCATCTATCCTCCCTTTCACTGATTCATCCATTCTTTCATTCATCAGTCCTTATATCCAGACTTTCAATCATCCATCAACCCATCCATCCTTTCACTCATCCATCCAACAACCCTTTCAACCAAGCCATCCATCCAGCCATTCACTCCATGCAGCCATCCATCCATATACCCTTTCACTCATCATCCATCTTTTTACTCATCATCCATCCATCCATCCATCCATCCATCCATCCATCCACCCTTTCACACATCTGTCCATCCATTCATCCATCCTTCCTCCCTTTCACTCATCCATCCTTACATCCATCCTTACACTCATTCATCCATGCATCTATTCATCCACCCCTTCACTCACCCACACATCCACCATTTCACTCACTCAAACATCTATCTATCCACCTATCCATCCATCCTTCACTCACTTACCTTCCCACCCTTTTGCGTACATTATGAGCCTTTGTCTGCCGAATTGCAGACAGAAGAGGCCCATCAAAAAACCCCACCCCCTCTGTATTGTTAAAGCGGGGGTTGACAATGCCCCTGCCATTTCACCTTTACATTCTGTCATCCATTCAGGTTTTCACCATTCTGTCCATCCGTCCGCCCATCCATATCCAAACCTATCCAATCAAACATACCCATCCTTTAACTCAGTCATCCATCCTTTCACTTATCCATCCCCCTTTCATCCATTCATCCATTCATCCATCCATTCAGCCGTCCATCCAGCCATCCTTTCACTCATCCATCCACCCTGTCACACATCCATCCATCCTTTCACTCCTTACATCATCCATTCTCCCTTTCACTCATCCACCGATCCACCCTTTCACTCAGACATCCATCCTTTCACTCATCCACCCACCCTTTGACCCATCCATCCACTCATCATCCATCCATTTACCCTTTTACTCATCCATCCATCCTTTCACTTAGTTATCCATCCATCCTTTCTCTTATCATCCATCCAGCCATCCACCCTTTCACTCATCTATCCGTCTATTCACCCTTTCACTCATCCATCCATCCTTCTTCCCTTTCACTCATACATACATCCTTTCATTCATTCATCCAAGCATCTATCCATCCATCTTTTCACTCATCCATCCATCCTTTTCACTCATTCATCCATCCATCTTTTCACTCACTCACTCACTCATCCATCCATCCATTCACCCTTTCACTTATCCATCCATCCACCCTTACATACAGCCATCCATCTATCCTCCCTTTCACTGATTCATCCATTCTTTCAGTCATCAGTCCTTACATCCAGACTTTCAATCATCCATCAACTCATCCATCCTTTCACTCATCCATCCATCAACCATTTCAACCAAGCCATCCATCCAGCCATTCACTCCATGCATCCATCCATCCATATACCCTTTCACTCATCATCCATCTTTGCACTCACTCATCGATCCATCCTTTCTCTCATCATCCATCCATACACCCTTTCACACATCCGTCCATCCATTCATCCTTCCTTCCTCCCTTTCACTCACCCATCCTTACATCCATCCTTACACTTATTCATCCATGCATCTATCCATCCTCCCCTTCACTCACCCACACATCCACCATTTCATTCACTCAAACATCTATCTATCCACCTATCCATCCATCCTTCACTCACTCACCTTCCCACCCTTTTGAGTAAATTATGAGCCTTTGTCTGCCGAATTGCAGACAGAAGAGGCCCATCAAAAACCCCACCCCTGCTGTATCTGCTAAAGCGGGAGTTGACAACGCCCCTGCCATTTCACCTTTACATTCTGTCATCCATTCAGGTTTTCACCATTCTGTCCATCCGTCCGCCCATCCATATCCAAACCTATCCAATCATCTTAAAACCTATCCATCAAACATATCCATTCTTTAACTCAGTCATCCATCCTTTCACTTATCCATCCCCCTTTCATTCATTCATCCATCCATACAATCAGCCATCCATCCATTCACTCATCCATCCACCCTGTCACACATACATCCATTCTTTCACTAAATACATCATCCATTCTCCCTTTCACTCATCCACCGATCCACCCTTTCACTCAGCCTTCCATCTTTTCACTCACCCACCCACCCTTTGACCCATCCATCCACTTATCATCTGTACATTTACCCTTTTACTCATCCATCCATCCTTTCACTTATCCATCTATCCTTTCTCTTATCATCCATCCAGCCATCCACCCTTTCACTCATCTATCCATCTATTCACCCTTTCACTCATCCATCCTTACATCCATCCTTTCATTTATTCATCCAAGCATCTATCCATCCATCTTTTCACTCATCCATCCATCCCCTTCACTCATCCATCCATCCTTTCACACACTCACTCATCCATCCATGCCTTCACCCTTTCACTCATCCATCCATCCACACTTACATACAGCCATCCATCTATCCTTCCTTTCACTCACTCATTCATCCATTCTTTCATTCATCAGTCCTTACATCCAGACTTTCAATCATCCATCAACCCATCCATCCTTTCACTCATCCATCCATCAACCCTTTCAACCAAGCCACCCATCCAGCCATTCACTCCATGCATCCATCCATCCATATACCCTTTTACTCATCATCCATCTTTGCACTCACTCATCCATCCAACCTTTCTCTCATCATCCATCCATCCACCCTTTCACACATCTGTCCATCCATTCATCCATCCTTCCTCCCTTTCACTCATTGATCCTTACATCCATCCTTTCACTCATTCACACATCCACTCATCCATCAAACCACCCTTTTCAGTGTACATGCCTATAATGTACACTGAAAAGGGTCTTCAATTCTGTATTCAAACAAGGTATTTATATTTTAACTTTCATGCTATAAGTCTAAAAATGGGATACATAATTTGTAGGTATGTGAACTTACAATTTCTTCGATTTGGAAGGAAGTTAGCACTGTGGTATCTCAGCATTTTGCCTTCCGCTCTCAGACCGTGTTGTGTGGTGCAGAGAGTAAGAACCTGACACCCTGCATTTTCAGTCCAAATTGTGTTATTCATAGTCCAATTTAACTGCGCACCTCCTGCCAGTGTCAGACCTGTTCCAGTACCTTTTGTAGTCACAAGCCCCCAGCGTGATATTATGTGCCTCTTTATTGACTTGGTGGCCACGTGCTGGCTGCGTCTTGGGCCGTAGAGGACTGTTGGACCGTTTCTAAACCGCCTGGCGCGAGGCCACTGTCTATAAAACTGCATGCAGGTGAGCGCGAGACGCAAACAAGGTTTATTTTGCAGTTATGAGAGGTTTGAGAATACCCAGTGTCTTTTCAAACGGCTGTTGATGGCCCATTGATTATTACGCAACTGGTAAAATGGCTTTCCAAGAAGTGAAGGGATTCTTTTTAGCTAGAGATTAGTGGCCATATGTACGAAAGCATTTTTGCAGTCGGAAACGGTCCGATTTTCAGAAACGGGCCGTTTCCGACTGGTAAAATGCTTTTTCATATGTAGAAAACATAAATTGTGATTTGGGGCCAGATGTACAAAAGATTTGTGACACGCAAATCGGTCGCAAACTGGTTTGTGAATGGAAAAAGAGCTGTATGCCATGTACGAAAGCCATTCGCAAACCAAAAATAGTGATGTGACCGATTTGCGACTCGCAAATTTTAGCAAGCGGAAATAGCAAGTCGGTATTATGGAATTACTAATACCGACTCACAAACGGGACGTGGGAGTGAGTCGCAAATAGCGAATAGTCGCTATTTGGCCCGTTTGCAATGCAATTTGCCACCAATTCTAACCAGGTGGTAAATGGGTGCAAACTATAAAAGCAAGCCCAGAATGTGCCATGGCTGTACACAATGGCTGCCCTGTCTGTGATAGCAAGGAGGATGGGTATATTGGCTGCTCAGCAGAGGAGGAAGCGGAGACAAAAGAGGATATTCAGGCTGACCATTTTTGACCAAACAGAGAAAGAGATATATGATAAATACAGGCAAAGTAGCACTGTCGTTTTGGACTTAATTGCCTTCTTAAAGCCACACCTAGAAAGCAGTACTCTGCACAGCAATTCCATCCCCACCCATGTCCAGGTTTTGTGCTCGTTACACCTATTAGCCACTGGTAGTTACCAGGATGTGATAGCTGTTGCAGGTGGGGTGCCTCAAAGTGTGCTTTTGTGTTTCTTCCTCTCTTTCCTTGATGCCATGCTTCTCTACATTCACCGCCAAATATACATGCCCAGGAATGAGCAGGAAATGCGGACTACCAAATTGCAATTTTACTGCATTGCTAAATTTCCCCAGGTCATAGGGTGTATAGATGGGAAACTTGCCCATATTTCCTCCATCCCATCCCGAATACCTTGTTAGGAACCGGAAAAACATGCATTTCCTTAATATACAAGCGGTTTGCAATGCCCACAACATGAACTGACATTGTATCACAATATCCAGGGAGTATCCATGACTCCTACATGTTCAGGCAGGGCAGGATATACAGACGACTGGAAAGTAGGGAGTTTGATGGCGGATACTTATTAGGTACTGACAAATAATGTAAATGCTGATATGTAAGTGCCCAATCTGCACAAAATGTATGTTGACTCGCATTTGTGTATGTTTCAGGTGACAGTGTGATTGCCCTGTGTCCCTGGATCCTCACACCGTACCTCTCTTTCTCCACCCAAAATGAACAGTCATACAATACTGCACATCTATGCACCAGGACTGTGATCGAGTAGACCTTTGGACTTCTGAAATCTCATTTTCGCTGCCTCCACGAGAGTGGTGAGGCTTTCCAATAAGACTAGAAACTGCTTGTAAGATTGTAGCAATGTGTGCCATCCTACACAATATTGCCTGCAGGAGAGGCCTTCACATTGGGGTGTCCGAATTGGAATCAGAGGAGGAGGATCTTGGTCCACCTGTTCATCAGCCACCAGAGAACAGAGCAGCGGAGGGGAGAAGGCGCAGGGACCACATTGCTACATATTACTTCGCAAGGTAAGACATTCTCAAATCCACAATACTGTTAAATAATGACACCACAGAGATTGAATGCTCAAAGTAAAGCTACCTTTAATGGCAGGTGTCACTAAACAGTTGACAGACAAGCGGTCACTCTCAATAATTCTGACACCATGTAGTCAACATGTAGGTCAGTTCCAGCACCGACAACATAAGGAAAACAAATATTTCCACTCCCTGAATGGCGCACCTCATTTATTTTCTGGGAATGCATCTGGTTTGTGAAGTACCACCATGGTGAGGTGCAGGAGTGTGACTGATACTGCGTCGCAGCACACGTGCCTCTGTGGAAGAGATGCTGCTGACAGTGGACACCTCACTGTCAGGTGCCTCTCCACCCACACCAGTGGCAATATGTGCTGTCTGGATTGCCTCCACTGCAGCTGTGATCTGGACAAGGCCCCTCGAGACATCCCAACTGAAGTGGCCCATCTTCACCTGTAGCGTCACAGTATGCTTGGATAGTGTAGTGGTGGCCTGTGCGAGTCTCCCAATGGCCCTGGTCATGGCATCCATTCGCGCAACACTGCTCCTCTCCCTGCGCCTTTGTGTGCTCCTGTCCTCCGACATCTTAGTGCAGAGTTTCTCTGTTGCACCTGTTAGTTGGTCCATTTTTATGTCCATGTGGGCCTGATTGTCTATTAACTGATTGGTCACTATGTTGAACCTCACTGTTATGGACTGTTGCATTACCTGCAATTTGCGGTTAACCATCCTAATTTCTTAGTGTTGCAGGCGCTGAACCTGCATTATCGATGCCTCAAGCCCACCATACACCGCCTGTTGTTCGGCAGTCACTTGAGACCCAGAAGCCTGCGATGTGTGACGATGCCTACAGCCATGCAGAGTGGAGCACTGCTGTCAGGACCTGTTGACTGTCTGCAGGGTTGGAGTGGGTGGCTGTGTGGCATCCTCACCCTCTGCTGATGGTGGCCGTGGGTAGAAGGACACACTACTGGAGTGAGCATGAGATGTAGTGGGACCACTTTCAAGCACTACATTTTCTTATTCCTCCATCTGTGCCTGTTCTTTATCCTCCTCTGTTGGGCCTTCAATGTCTTTCCCAGGTGCATCTAATTGTTTAACAGAGACACCATTAAAAATGTTACGTGTGAAACACATTCTCATTAGTCGCTCAATACTTATTCTGCAAATTTCTGACATTGACTACACTGTTTCTGTCTATAACTATAATTCCCAAAATGCACCATTTGGAATATTTTGGACATGGAATAATCCCATCCAGATATGTCTGTTAAAGTTTGTTTTACATGCATGTGGACACCAGGTTCATGCCCAAAAATTTTGCCATAGTTAAAGTGGCCTCCACTGTTACCTTCAGTGTCGTAGGTCGTGGTGCAGTGGAGGGTCTGCCTCCTGTCTCATGGGACTCGCTCAGGTGTGTTGCGACCTTTTTCTTTGTGTGGGAACGGAGGTCGTACCACCTCTTGCAAATATCTTCGACAGAGCGCTGTGCCACCCCCAAAGCATTAATCTTCTGCTGCATCCCCTTCCTTATCTTGCGCTTCTGTGACTCAGGAACGTTCATGGAACCCCAGTCAAACAGGACGTTGTGGTTGTTGCAACACTCCTCAGTGAGAATCTCCAGTTCCTGCTCAGTTTTCTCTTCCTACCCCCTGCCTCCTTCCCCTGCTCCTGGCTGGCCATTCCTGGTGTTGGGTGACAGGTGTTTGGGGTCCTCAATTCACTGCCTGTGCTCTGCAGCTCTCCTGTCTCTCTCTGTCTCCCTTCCTGGCTGCTGATATCCTGATCTTCCTGTTCCAGGGGTCGTCTCCCTGATGCAGGAAGCAAAATTGCTCTTTTATGCAGTTGCTATTTGTGATCGCACTCGCTATTTGCAACCGCGTTTGTAATTTGAGACCAAATAGGTAATCGCAAATTGCGATTTCCTATTTAGCGATGCAACTCATTTTCAAGTCGCAAAATCCAGCTGACCTGCGACCATACATGCCATTTAGAGATTTCCTAATTGCGAATTGCTAAAATTTGCAATTAGGGAATCGCTAAATAGATTTTTCGTACATCAGGCCCTTGGTAACATTTTACCGAATCACAACATGTGTTTAGCGATTCCGTATTTGGACGCGGTGTGTTTAGAGAGTTCCTTCGAAATACCGAAAAGCAGTGGTATGTATGAATGCATTGCAACTGAATTATGATTGCAAAACATTAATTTTTTACAGACACCTCAAGGGTGGTGGCAACCATTGGCAAATGGGAAGCGGTCCCCACGGGACTCCTTCACCTTTGTTAATGCTGAAACAAATATTTTTGAAGAGCAGGCAGTGGTCCAAGGGACCACTGCCTACTCTCAAAAAATCAAACTTACTTGTTTAATTTTTTGAAACACTGCCCGTTTTCCTTTAAGGAAAATAGGCTGCATTAAAAAAAAAAAAGTAGCTTTATTAAAATGCAATCACAGTGGTCTGCTGACCCCAGCAGGCCACCATCCCTGTAATGACAGCAATATCTAATGGGTTGCAAACTGCGACCTACTTATTAATATTCATGAGGTAGGTCTGTTTGCAACCCCATTAGGAATTGTTAAATGAAACCAATGTGTTTCTTACAATAGGAATAGCAATTTCCTAATTGTCATTTGCTGAAAATCGCAATTAGGTAATTGCTATTCCTAAAATGTGTACATACGGCCCTTAGTTTGCACAGTAACGGATTAGGTTTTAATGATTTGAATCCATTTAACAATTTAGAAAATAGAGTGTATATGTGCACTATATGTGTAAAAAATATATATATTATAGCGATCAGTGCTGCAAATAAAAAAACTACTTTGACATCTCATAAATTGGGGGTTCATGACTTGTTGCAAAAAGGTGTGAGGTCTTAAGGGGCAGTCACGAGGAACGGACTCTGACAGTCAACGTATTCATTTATTTAAAAAAAAAAAAAAATCTTGCCCAAATAAATTGATGAGGACAAATGCCACTGTAAATGTCCCCAGGCTTACTTAAATTCTCACAAATAGGTTGCATTCTAAAATACCTTGTGATGTTAAGGCACCTGCCACAGAAATCTTTGTGTATCCAGGAATTTACAAGGTATAATAAGGGCAATATGACTCTGCTGTTAATGCAGTTGCTGGAGAGATCAGGGTGCAGTCTAGTCAAAGGTTTGACTCATCTTAAGGCAGCATAGAGGATTAATGTACCTGCTGCAAAGCACAATGTGTAATATGCATGTCATTTTGAACATCATTTTATTTGCATCACAACCGTAACTTCATTAACCATGCAGCCTTGAAAACGTCCATAACACAATATACGTGTTGGCTTGATGCGTTGATGTCACATTTGCTTTCTAGCCATAATTGACCAACTTACTGAAAGAACCACAAAATAATGGACTGTTTTTTATTGATACCAAAGAACTCACCAGTTATATCACTTACCTTCAGTGCTCCAATAGCTATTGTTATTGGACAACTGCTACCTTTTCTTGTGTTTCTATAAATGTTTATTAATGTAATTACTCACACTAACAGGTATCTCTGACTCTCTCATAGTGCATGGATATCTCTCACATAGATGGGTTGGAAAAGTCAAAAACCTGCCTCCAAATCATAGTTTGTCTTTAAAGTACTTGTGAAGTGGTAATGTACTGAGGGCCCACTTTATATATTTGCTGTAAGCATACTCCGTCGCAACCGATTATGCCTACCGCCAGGATAATGGCCCAGCAGGATTTAAATGCAGGCGGACCATAGGTTTGGCTATGTCGATGACTACTCCATCACCGACCTAGCCAAACCTCTCCGACAACCCGCCGGAGAAAGGGCCATCGGAGAAATGGCTATATGTCCGCCCACCCAATTAGGAGGGGAGACATATAAGCCATTTTCTATTGGCTGTTACCTCCAGGAAAACCCTGGCGGTAAGGGTCAGTGAAAAAGGAACAATACACCCCTCACCATGGGAGGTTACTCTGATGGCGAGGGGGCATTTAATTTTTTATTTTCAAAAAGAAAATCTTGTTATGGGATTTTCTTGTAGATAAATAAAACAGAAAAGTGTTTAGTGCAGGGCTCTGACTTGTAGTTGGAGCCCTGCAACAAAAAGTGAAGAGCATTGACTGGAACTGCCATGACAGCGGTTCCTGACAATTCTTTATAAATGGCAGCCAGCTTAGCGGTCGTTTATAAATTCTGATGATAGTCCCTCCACCAGGGTGAAGGAGTAATCTAGTCTGTCCCTCTGGTGGAACAACGGGCAGTCCTCCAAAATATAAATCGTGCCCTGAGTGTCTTTGTTTCCCTCCAAAGCATTGGTGCTAAGATGTTATGTTCCAGTTAGCGCCCAGCCTGGATAAACAAAAAGAGAGCTGATGGCCCTTTATTTGAGGCATTTGAGTTGGGCCCAGTTTGAAGCAAAAATAAGAAACCTTTCTCAACCACTGCAGGTTGCTGCTCTGAATGAGACAAAGTGTGGGTGCCCCTGATGTGTCCAATTTTCGGCAAATGACACCAGGACATATTCGTGGTTACATATTCAACATATTTCACAAGGGCCAGCCCAGATTCAGTTCAATAAATAGCTGCCAGATCTGGGATCCGACTGGATCCTCCTAAATTCTTGCACTGGTAGAGGTTCAATTGAATATTCAGATTAGTGCTATATGCTTTGAGCTACAAGAATCTAAATCCAGAATGCCATTGCATATGACCTGACAGGGCATGGGAGACTACACACTCATGAACCACAGCCTATGGAGAAAGTGTCAAGGTGCACCCTCAAATTAAACGTTTAATTGATGGTATATGTATAGTGACTTGCAAGGCACAAAGGTACATAGATTCTGAAGTTGTGACCCTGGAAGTGTCTACGCTCATGCAGATAAAGTGGTCTGAAGGCTAAATTGTCAGAGATAGAACAAGGCAATATGACTACTTCTATTTTTTTAATGTTTTTATTTGACTTTTACAACATAAAACAAAAGACGTCCATGTTAAGACAGCAATTGACTCTTTTACATCATATTTGCTATAACACACAATCCCTTTAGTATAATATATATTCAATGAGGTGATGCATCTCAACTTACTATCCTGGCTATGCCCACCTTCACTACTTTTACCTCTTATGAGCCCGGCAAACTGTGGGGTCCATCCATCCCAGAATGGTGTAGCAAGACTGAGCTTTAGGTTGGCACATCTAAACCTTCCCATCCTAAACCATAGTGCTCTCTCCATCTTCCCCTATGACGTCTTATATGAGCTTCCATACTGAAGCAAAGCAACTTAGGGGCACATGCATGAAGCATTTTTGTATTCGCAAAAGGGGCGATTCGCAGAATTGGCCCGTTTGCGAATACAAAAAAGGCTTTTTACATGCATCAAACCCAAATTGCGATTCAGTAACCTGTTACCGAAGCGCAAATTGGGTTTTGCGATTCGGTATTTGGAAGGGGCGTGTTAAGGGCGTCCCTTCCAAATACCGAATCCTAACAGTATGCATGAATGTTTTGTGACCGTGAATACGGTTGCAAAACATTCGCATATTACCACCTACTTCAAGTAGGTGGTAACCCATTCGCAAACGAGAAGGGGTCCCCGAGGGACCCCTTCCCCTTTATGAATGGCTGTAAAAGCATTTTTAAGAGCAGGCAGTGGGCTCACGGACCACTGCCTGCTCTTAAAAAATGAAAAGAAAACTTTTCATTTTACTATTTGTAAAGTATCCCGTTTTCCTTTAAGGAAAACGGCTGCTATACTAAAAAAAGATTGCTTTATTTAAAAACAATCACGGATATGGTGGTCTCCTCAGCAGGCCACCATCCCTGTGATTTTTGAGATTCCTAGGGGGTTTCAAAGTGCGATCTACCTCATTAATATTAATGAGGTAGAGTGATTTGCGACCCCCTAGGAATCGCAATCTGAAACTCTTTGAGTTTCATGCATTGTAAATTGCGATTACCTAATTGCGAGTCTCAGGAATTCGCAATTAGGTATTTGCAATTTACAATGTTGATGCATGTGCCCCTTAGTCCCCTTATTTGCCAGGTTTTGGTGGTTCAGAAAAAATCTAAGTGCTGTAATATAAAAATGTTTGCGCACCATGGATACTTTTTCTTGCTGAAGTGAAACTAAAAATGTGTTTTCTAGACATGAAGTGGGTGAAACAAGGATCTCTTTGTCTTTCTGAACAATTTTTCAAAAATTGTTTATAAATACTTTACTTTTTGTGTTACTTTTCAGGTCTTTATTCTAGATAGATCTTGAGTTAAAAGCCAGATTTTCATAAAAACCCTTCATAAAGTTTTGATCTTTTTTTCTTTTGTGTAAAACAATGTCATAACAGTGTGGTGTTTTTTAGAGTATTGGATTGGTATTAATCTACCTTTACAACTATTTATTTTTATGTTATGTGTATTAGTAAAGCGAACTATTACCTGTGTTGGTATCCTGGTGCTGAGCAGGCGTGAGTGCTTAGACATGCCTATAGTAGGTTGGTTAATTGAAAAGCCAGGTATTCTGCTTCTTGTGGAATTCAAGAAGGGAGGAGGAAGCTCTGATGTGGAGTGGGAGACTGTTCCACACTTTAGGAGTGATGTAAGAAAACGCCAGTCCTACTGATCTGGTTCTTTGTATGCGTGGGGTGTGTGAGTAGGAGTCCTGTGAAGCGGAGGGGTCTGGGTGTTGGTGGAAGTAGATGCAACTGGTAGGTGGGGCCTAAGTTGTGTAGTGACGTGAATGTGTGTGTATCAGGAGTTTCAAATGAGAGCGTTTGTGTATCCGGAGCCAGTGGAACTTCCTGAGGTGTGGTGTGTGGAAGGTTGAGGATTAGTCAGGCTGCCAAGTTCTGGATGGTTTGCAGTCTTCTAGTGAGTTCCTAGGTGATCCCAGTGTCAAGGGTGTTCCCATAGTCCAACTTGCTAGTGACTAGGGTATGAGTGATAGACTTTCTAGCATTGCTTGGGAGCTATTTGAAGATCTTCCTCAGCATCTTCAGGGTGTGGAAGCAGGGTGCAGAAACAGCGTTGACTTGTGCGTTCATGTCCAGTTTGCTCTAGATGATAATTATGAGGTTCCTGACATGGGTGCTAGGTGTAGGTATGGGTCCGAGTTCGGCTGACCACCAGTTGGAGTTCCATGGTGAGGTGTTCTTGCCGAAGATCACTACTTCTGTCTTGTTGGTGACTAGGAGATAGCTGGCTTTCATCCAGTTAGCCACTTCGGTCATGCAGGTGGTGAACTTGTTTCCTGTGTTGGGGGTGTAGTCCAAGAGGGAGAGTATGAGTTGAGTGCCCTCAGCGTAGAACAGGATATTGTGTGTGCAGAAGGCGTTGGCCTGAGGGATCATGTATGTGTTGAAGAGGGTGGGGCTGAGTAATGAACCTTGAGGTGCTGGTACTCCTGTCAGTGTCTTTGTATCAGTGACCCGTGTCAATGTTCCATTGTCACTGTCTCCAAATCAAAATCCCTATGCTAGTGTTGGTGCCCCTGTATCAGCGTACTAGTGTCTGTGTACAAGGAAGTCTCAGTGTCTCCAAGCCAGTTTTTTTGTGTCATCACCCTCCTGTCTGTGTCTACATGTCATTACATTAGTTTCCTATTTTGTGTCATTGTTCTGTTATTGTGTCTGTGAGGATCTGGGTGTACTATATGATATGGCTGTGGTGCCTTATCATGGAGTACAATCACAGATACCATCTTGGGTCCAGTCAGTATCGTTTATTTAACCTTAGCTCAAACTTGGGTAGCTGTGACTGCGAGCAGTAAGGCTTGACAAAGGAACGTAGTGTGAAGCATTTAACAGCACCAAACAATAGAAGAAGAAAATCATACACCAATGAAAAAACACAACAATTTATAATAAAAGAGCATATTTTTATGAATTTTCAGAGACCTTGATCACTAAAATCCACCGGAGGGTTCCGAAGATAAAAATTAATGAACATTTCATCACTTTTAAATGCAAACACAAACAAGCATTGGCAAACGTAAAGTTTGAAAACGTTTGAAAAGTTTGAAAGAGTTAGTGCGAGTACTCCAGCCCGACTTGGGCGACCAAATCCAGCAGGGATAAGGTCTAGGGGGCTAGAAAGGATACTTTGGACAGTTACCTGGCCACCAGAGCGTTTTAACAGCAAGTTCCAAACTTTACAGGACAACTACCATAGAAGTCAATGGAGTGGTCCTGATGCTGAGGATGCAGGCACAGATGCTCAAAAGGATGCTCGGTCCACAAGTGATGTGGGGTGACTTTGGCCATGGAGATCGGTGTCTCTCAAAGTCCTCTGTGTTACAGTAGTTGAACAGCTGATGCTGCACTACTGATCATGCTGCACCGCGGTTGGATGCAAACTTTTTGTTGGGGGCTGGCGCCTTTGTGTGTAACGAATCCAAACTTTGACAGCACTCCTTGGTCCACCGGATATGGATGCAGTTTTTGGCTATTTCTGATTGGTCCTTTATTGTGCCTGGTGACTGGTAGCGGCAAAACTTCTGCAGTGGCTGCCAACTTGTCCGTTTGGGCTCTTTCAGCTCTTGTTGTCCTGAAGCTGGTACCAAGAGACCAGCAGACTGATCCTCAGAGTCACTGGTCTTGGAGAAGCTAGGAAATTGACTTTTCCTGGGGTCAGGAGCCACAGGCACAGTCCCACTCCCAGTCTCAGTAGTCCAAAAGTGCAGCAGTTGCAGTCCTCTTGATCGTGCAGCCTTTCTTTGCACGGTTCAAGGTCAGCAGGGCAGTCCTTCTTCGGTCCTCTCTTCTTCTCCAACATGAACTGAGGGGCAGGGTACCAAGGGTGTCCTACTTTTCCCAGGAAAGTGCCCCGAGGGGACCATGCGGTCACTAGCCAATGGGCTGCTGGGTCGCCTCATCTCTAGTGATGAAGATTCTGTGATGTGTGGCATCTGGCTATCCCAGAGTGCCCCATTCTTGCCCCCTTCAAGATGGCATGACCCTTCCTTGGTCGTCAGGAGCAGGGTAGCCCACCCTAGGAGCGTGGCTACCAGTGGGCTACACGCCCATAGGAAAACCGGTTTGGACACAGGTTTCCTTCCCTTAACTCTGTCTCCCAATTGTCTGTAAAAACAAAAGACATACTTCTTAGGGATGTTGTCACAAGTGGCCCTTAAAAGGCGGCTTCACCTTTGAAGCCTGCCTTTTGGGCTAACACTTTGAGTGGCCATCTTGGGAGAGAAGGTGACACCTCGCTGTGCGGCAACTGCCTTTGTTCCAGGGCCTGGAAGTCGTTCATATGTCTGCCCAGGTGGTCAGAAATCCGTCTGTGTCAGTGCCTTTGTGAGGCTACTGGACTAGATGGAGTGCAGAGTGGCAAATTTCTAAAAGTTGCTAACTTCAATAGTGACTTTAAATCTGGCATGGGCATCAGGCTGGGTTTAATGTCACAATTAATTTGATACCTTACTCGACTTTGTTAGGTGGTCCCATTCAGAACTTAGCCGAGTTGGGGTGCCAGTCGGTAACCCTTGATCCAGCGCTACACTTTATCAGGGATCGATACTCATCAATATTTCATACAAATGGCCCATACACATTCACCCAACTCACAAATCCCTGTTGCACTGGATAGTCAAGTTTGAATGTCGTGAAAATATTTCCTTCACAGATTCACGTTTAACAATTTAAATACATAACTAGACCTATATATCAACTCTCTTTCCTCTCGGTCGACGGACCAATTAGTTGAGTAGTTGATGGTAATAATAGAACTTCACTAACTATCTAACCAGCTAAATAATCACAGACTCTCGGTAAGATTAATAAAGTTTATCTCAGATAATTTCAATTGATAAATGCTCATCGCATACAGGTTGCAATGCAAACAATGAATCCCACAAAAGGAGAGAAAATCAATTAACAAATTGTAATCAGTGTCATACTCATCATCCATGTACGATATGCATATGAAGGAGTGGATAGAAGGAGAGACATAAGTTTCAGCGAATAATGTGAAACAATATACTTATGACGGAGTGGATAGATGAAGAGACAGAAGTTTCAGCAAATAATGCGAAACAATATACTTATGACGGAGTGGATAGATGAAGAGACATAAGTTTCAGCAAATAATGCGAAACAATATACTTATGACGGAGTGGATAGATGAAGAGACATAAGTTTCAGCAAATAATGCGAAACAATATACTTATGACGGAGTGGATATATGAAGAGACAGAAGTTTCAGCAAATAATGCGAAACAATATACTTATGACGGAGTGGATAGATGAAGAGACATAAGTTTCAGCAAATAATGCGAAACAATATACTTATGACGGAGTGGATATATGAAGAGACATAAGTTTCAGCAAATAATGCGAAACAATATACTTATGACGGAGTGGATAGATGAAGAGACATATGTTTCTGAGACAAAATTACATTTGCAAATAATTATGCAAATTACGAGTCAGAAGATAATACAAACCTAAAGATCAATGAAATACCACCCCCCTGGCCAAGGGAGTAGTGGGGGTCTCCTGAAACAGAATCAGGAAACAAAGATTTCAGGAACGGGACAGGACAAGGACAGGAACAGCTAGGCCTCTCTGCCAACCGACGGACAGCGACGCATCTCCCCTCTCAATCTCCTACCGCTGCAGCCCAAACCACACCCCCAAAGGCACCCCAGTTATACCCTAAAACCTACATGTTCAACCCACATTAATTGAAACATTGCACAGAATTTGACTGCTCATTGGATGCTTGGGGAGGTGGTGTATCACACCACCGTGATTTCATTCAAAATTCTTCATGCCCATTGTTCTACCGCCATTTCCCATTACATGTTGGTTGACCAGTCTATACAATTTTGTTCTTGCTACATTTCATTAATTTCTCAGCCACGTCTGCGGAAGAAGTCTTGAATCCCACGGCCAGTCTCATCTTTTTGGCAGGCAAACAATGTTCTCTGAGCTGATCAACCTTGAACTTATATTCATCATCCGCAGCGCTCAGCACTTCGGTCGGTTTTGTCAGGTCATTCTTGCTCATTTTTCAGCCCCTCATCTATCCGGTTAATTTAAGACAATACGGGCCCATTCGGCTCACTATGACGAAATAAACACATACTTTCATTAATTACATGGAAATGCATCCTTCACTGTTTACCACCCACCTTTACACTATTCCCTGTTACTATATTCTTAGCATAAGCTTCATGCAAAGCGGCCTTATTTATTATCGTTTTCAAAGCAAGATGCAAGATGCGAAATGCGGCCTAAACGTGCATTAATCTCGTTTCTTTTGAAACGCAATGTAAAATGCGGCCTAGTTCTTTCATGTATTAGTTCACATTAGTGCACGCATGCGCAAAGCGGTTTTCCATGTAGCTCATGTGATTTGCGTTTTAGTTTTCATTGCACACTGTTAATAAGTATTATGGGGGAGTTAATTCGAGCAGGTTTCTTTTTGCGAAACCCTGCTCCATCAATCCCCCCTCTGATGGCTTCCTGGAGCCATCATAAAATACCCACCATACCAAGTGCCATCTTTATCTATCTAAAGATCAGTATTCTTTTCTCTTTTCATCATCTTTTCATCTAACTCCTTCATTTCGTCATTGTAATCTCCTTTCATATCTTCTAGTTCTATCTCATCTCTTTTTCTCTTCCTTGCTTTTCGTTTGTTGTTTGATTCTGTCATCTCTTTTCTTCCACATTGACACTTACAACATTTATATATCGTTATTATCACTAAGGCTACTCCAGCTACTGAAATCATTGGCATTATTATTTTTCCTAATAAACTACTTCCAAAGGTAGTAAACCGTTTACCTACAGAAGAGAAACTTTTACCAAGTCTCTCCCAGACACCGTCAACCTCCAGTTGGGTCAAGTCTTCATGTAATTTCGTAATATTCTTAATATATCCCTCAATACCTTTACTTTTGTCAGGGATATAAGTACAGCAGTGTTGAATTTTCAACATGTCACAGACTCTACCCTCTTTTGCCAATAAGATATCAAGGGCAAGTCGATTTTGCAAAACCATTGATCTGATTGCAACCATTTCGGTGTCAATCATCAAGAAGCCACCAGCAGTATCTGTCGATAAACGATCAACCACTGTGGACAATTTTCAAATTTTATGCGAATTCAGAACGACTCCAACTGATGGTATCAGTGCACCAAAAATATCACCTACTATTTCTGAGAAACTAGCTCTCTTCTTACGTGTTAGTCCTTGTTTTATTTAATTGATTCTGTTATTACTTTTGTCTACATGGTAGACCTTTGGGAAAACAATTGCAAAATAACAACTACCATACCAATGTGCAGGTAACCTGTAATAGGCTTTCTTACCACACACATAATAGACTCCTGGGAAAACAGGATCAGTTCCACCCTTCAATCCCCAACCTCCAGTAATTTGGTAAGTATGCTCACATTCACTAGAACCAATGAAATAATTATTATAGTTAGTTTTCATTCTAAGCAAGCAGATTTTCCCCTTTTTATACCAGTCCAGGGACATTGCAGCATATGTCTCGCCTTTCTCATAATTTCCTTCTCTAAACGCCCATGGTGGTACCTGTGACTTCTGTTCAGCAGCTTTCCTTTGGAAACTTTCTCTTCTATATTCTACCATATCTATAAATACTTTTTCTTCAACCCGCAAACTACATGTTAGATTGTTTTTGAAAGCATATCCTATATCTAGTGTCTTAGTAATATGGAAGAATTCTCCCATATAACGTGCATTTTTACTACTTAAAACCTTGTTTAGTTCCTTTATAATAGGTATCTCTGAAAATACTAAATCTATATTGGAATAATGATACTCCAGCTTCCCCGTCACGTAGAATAGGCTGGTTAAAACACTGCAAGACACACCATATGTTAAAGGTAGGTGATGATAGGTCACCCCCTCTGAGACAGACGAAGGTAATTGCATGCACACATAACAATCACTCACATTCATCGTATTAACATACTCGTACAATAATTTTGTAAAAACATTTAACGAGAAATCACTAATTGATTTATCATGATGGAAAATACTTCCATCTATCTGTTTTATGTTAGTATTAGGGGTTTCTTTAGTAACATCACTCACTCTTTCGCTTATTACATCATTAGTATTGTTTCCATTATTAGTTACCATTAGAATAGGTACAATGACAGTTAATAATATCCACATAAATGTCAGTAAAAAGACACTACATAAGCAAGCTTTAATACATCTACGTTTTAGGCTAGATTTTGGATGTTCAGTCACTTTTGCTTCGGCCATTTTTGTATTTCTACTAAAAATAAAAATCTAAATCTATAAAAACTCTAAATTTACTAAAAAAAATTTTCTGAAAAATAGTGTAATCCTACACTTCAAGGCTTTCTTCTTTTACCCCTTTCTTTTATTTCTTTTTCTTTAAATCTTCTGAGTCTTTCCATTCATTTCGTCTGGCAAGGTTTCACCTTAATTTTTCACAGTTCTTTTAAGGTGGTTTTAATTTGCTTTCATCCACTTGCTCAGTGCCTGTACCGTCTTTTTCTTCACTTGGATCTGAGCTTTCAATTTCTTCCAAGATCACGTACGTCCATTCCGGTGCTGTGTATTTCTTGCTTGGAATTCTTACTCTCCTTGTTTTTCGTACTAAATCTTCTCCTGACTCTTCTTGTTCTGCTTGACTTGAGACCTCATTAATTTGCTCTGGTCTTCTTTTTGTCTTTCTCCTCACAAGAGTGTATTTCAGTCTTTTCACTCCACTTGGCCAATTGTCACCTTTTCTCGGTCTTTTAGTTTGAACTACTTTTTCACCTTCTTCATCTGGTTCATATGTTCTTTTATTTGGCCTTTCTTCTGTCTGTTCTTCTTCTTGACTTTCAATAACTTCCCTTTCTTCTGGTTCTACAGCAGTCTCATGAGACCCAGTAACTGGTGCCCACTCTACTTGACTTGTGCTTGGCTGTTTGTCATCTGTTTGTTCTTCAGAATCTGTTACTCTAGATTCTTCAGCTTCACACACTTCAGCCTTTGGTCTTTGGCTTTGGTTTACCAGTTGCTGCTCTTCTTGTCTTTCAAGTGGACTTGGGACTCGCCTGGTATGGCTCGCATGGATCCAATTTGGCAAACCACCACACTTCACTGCTGTCGTCGTCACCAGAATCACCTGGTAAGGTCCGTTCCACGATTTCCTCACGTGTTTCTTCACGAGAACCCACTCTTCAGGACTCAGATCGTGAGCTTCATTCGGCTGTGTCGTAGTGGCATTTTCTCCAACCTGGTGAGACACAGAACGCACCAGATCAGCCAATCCTCTGCAATAGTCAAGCACTAGATCATCAGATATATTCATCAGTTTGTTCGCTGGAATAAATGCTTGTCTCATAGCTCTTCCCATTAGAATCTCGTGAGGACTTAAACCCGTCTTTTTGTCAGGAATGCTTCTAAGACTCATCAATACAAGGGGTAAAGCATCAGGCCATCTCAGTGTTGTGGATGCACGCACCTTTCCTAACCTAGATTTTATTGTGCCATTTATCTTCTCAACCACTCCAGATGCTTCGGGTCGATAGGCACAATGCAGCTTCTGCTCAATCTGTAATGCTGCACAAATCATCCGAATTATCTCATTGTTAAAATGGGTTCCTCTATCTGTTTCTAAAGTGACTGGAAATCCGAATCTAGGTATCAGTTCTCTTAGAAGTAGCTTCGCGACTGTTAAACTGTCATTCCTTCTCGTTGGATAGGCTTCCACCCAGCGAGAAAACAAACAGACAACAACCAACACATATTTCAGCCCATTGCACGGGGGAGCTCAATAAAATCCAACTGGAGTCGGGTGAATGGTCCTGCTGCCTTTCCAATTCGTCCCCAACTAACAACTGTCTTTCTGCCTGGATTTTGCTGCTGACAGGTGACACACCTCTGGCAGAGACTCTCTGCAATGGCCCTGAACTTTGGGTTATACCATGATTGCTTGAAGAGCCTGATCATAGCATCTCTTCCAACATGTGCAATTCCATGGTATACCCTTGCCATTTGGGATAGTAAACTGTCTGGCATGACTGGTCTTTCGTCTATATAGACCCACACTTCGTCCTCTGCTCTCTTTCTGCAGCCTGAATTTATCCAAATTCCCTTTTCCTCATCACTTGCTTCTTCCTGTAGCTGTCTAATTTCGTCCCAAGTTTCAAATGAAGAAGAAAACATAAGATGGCAATTGGTATTTTCTTTTTCCATCCCTCTGTTTAGAGCAATTAAATTTCGTGCACAGAAACGCGCTACTTGATCCGCGTATCTGTTGCCCTTCGTCACATAATCATCTCCTGATTTATGTGCGGAACATTTGACCACTGCAATCCTTTTGGGCAATTGTAAAGCATCCAATAAATCTTTTACAATTTTGCTGTTTCTTATAGGAGAACCTGAAGAAGTCAGAAATCCCCTTTGCATCCATAGCTGTCCGAAATCGTGGACAACCCCAAAACCATATTGACTATCAGTAAATATGGTTACCCTCAGGCTTTTGGAAATTTTGCACGCTCTAATCAGAGCTATCAATTCAGCAATTTGGGCGGAGTTTACCCCTTTTAAACAGGATGCTTCTAGAACTCCCGCTATGGTGCAAACAGCATAGGCAGAACACAATTCACCTTTCTAATTTCTTAAACATGATCCATCAACAAACATCTCACAATCTGGTTCTTCTAATGGTACGTCCTCAATATCGGGCCTGGGTTTCGTGCACAACTCTGTCACATCCAAACAATCATGATCCGCCTCTTCTCTTACTTCCTCACAATATGAATTCGGCAACAGGGTTGCCGGATTTACGGTTGTGCATCTTACCACAGTCACATTTTCAGCACCTAAGATCACTCTTTCGTACTTAGTCAGCCGACTAGAGGTCATATACTGTGTCCTTGTACGTGTCAAAAGGATCTCAACTGAATGTGGCACATACACCTTGACTGGATGTCCCATCACAATTGCTTCACTCTGTTCCAGACTCACACAAGTAGCTGCTACTGCTTTTAAACAGCCTGGCAACGCTGCGGCCACTGAATCCAAAGTAGCAGAAAAATATGCTACTGGACGTCGTGCCATTCCATGTTTTTGAGTTAAAACTGAAAGTGCACACCCATCTCTTTCACAACAATACAATGCAAAATCCTTTGCATAATCTGGCATTCCCAATGCAGGTGCTCGACAAAGACTGTTTCGCAATTTAGCAAAAGCTTCCATACTTTCATCATCCAACACAATCGGATCTTTCACATCTTTTCGTGTCAACCTCTGTAGAGGTTTTGCAATCAGTGAGAACCCACTGATCCACTGCCTGCAGTATCCAACCATTCCCAAAAACATTCGAACTTCTCTCTGAGTTTTTGGTGGACTCATTTGTTTAATTACACTAATTCTTTCTGGTGTCACCTTTCTGACTCCTTTTTCTATTTTGTGTCCTAGGTACTGGACTTCCTGTTTACAAAATTGTAATTTTGCTGGTGACACTTTGTGTCCTCCTTCTGCTAAATGGTTCAGTAAGGCAATGGTATCTGTCACACATGCCTCTCGTGTCTTTGATGCCACCAGTAGGTCATCATACTGAACCAAAACTGAATTTCCTGGCATGACTAAAGTCTCCAAACATCTTTTCAGGATCTGATTAAAAATTGAAGGACTCTCTGTGTACCCTTGAGGAACTCGGCACCATGCCAAAACACGGTCTCCGAACCGGAATGCAAACAAATACTGGCTTTCCGGGTGTAAAGGAATCGAGAAAAATGCTTGGCACAGATCAATCACTGTGTACCATTCAGAATCACATGGGATTTGGTAAAGGATTACTGCTGGATTCGGCACTACTGGACAACAGGGTACTACAATTTTATTAATTTTTCTTAAATCCTGCACTATTCTATATTTTCCACTGGGCTTTTTAATTCCTATAATAGGCGAATTACAAGGACTACTCATTATTTCTTTCAGAATTCCCTGTTCAACCATTTGGTCAATCACAGAAATGACTCCTGCAATTACTTCCGGACTCATTTTGTACTGAGGAGTGTTTGGATATATGGCACCCTCTTTCACCGTAATCTGAATCGGATCTACATTTGACATTAGGCCAATCTCCTTTCCTGTAAAATCCCATACATCCGTCCTTACTGCACTTTTTAATTCTTCAGGCAAACTCTCTTCTGTGAGAAGTGAAAACAACTCATCCACTTCTGTCCCTTGCTTCGCTAACATCATCTTGAATTCGACATCCTCATCAGGTGTCTGAAACGCAATACCATCTGGCGTACAATAGATGGTACAATTCATTTTACACAATAAATCTCTTCCCAAGAGATTTACTGGACTCGAATCACATACCACGAAACGATGCATGTCTCTGAAACTTCCAATATGAACTTCTATTGGATTTGTGACTGGCGTTCTAATATGCTTGTTTGAGACTCCTACAACTTGGATAGTTTCTCCCGAGAGGGGTAGGTTCGGAATTTCTGCTGCTCTCACAGTAGAACGGGTAGCACCAGTGTCCACCAGGAATGTAATATCATTACCTTCCACCTTTCCGTCAACAAATGGACCTGACTGATCTACCGCCAAGGATGCGCCAAGTATGCACTCTTCCTCCCACCTCAGGCACCGTCATTGAGATGAGTCTGAATCACTCTCATTGCACTGCAACCAGTATTGCGGAATCATTTGCACACTTTGATTCTTACCAATTTGATCACCTCCGTGAAATCCAGTGTTCGCACTGCACCTCTGTACTCGAGCATTCACATTATTGGGCATAGGAGCTTGTGGCACCTGTAACTGTGGAGCAACTACCTGCTGCTGCTGCTGTTGATTCACACCCACCTCATTCTGCATCTGTGGATTTAAATTTTGATTTACCCCATTATTCTTTTGAACAGATCTACACTCGTTCTTCCAATGTCCATACTTTCCGCACGCATGACAAGGAAATTTCTTCTTAGCTTCTTCTTTGCTCAATTTACCTCTACCTCTACCTTCACTGTATACCTGACCAATTTGATTCTGACCATTCATTTGATTACCTGTTTGAGAACCATTGTTTACTTCTTGCTGCTCTGCTACTTTCACTTGTGTCCACATCATTTTCTCCTTTAATTTTTTATGTCTTGATTCAATGTCATCACTACAATACTTCGCATACCTCAAAATTTCATCAATGGTTTTGCTCTGCCAACAAATCAAGTGTTGCTGAATCATATTGCTAATCTCCGGTTTCAAACCAAACACAAAACGGTACACAAAATGTCCCATATCTTTGTCTCCAATATTCTCGAATCCGCTGTACTGTTTAAATACCTGCAACAACCTTTCATAATAGGCATGTACTGACTCTTTCGGTTCTTGGGTCGTCCTGTCTATCTTAACCCAATCTGTTTCCTTTGGAGAAATTTTCCCTTTCATAAAGGTGATTACCTGTTTATACTTTCTCATCACCTCATCAGATGGTGCACCTGTTTTAGGGTCTCTAGGATATTCTTCTTTTGGCCAATCGACAGTAATTTTACATTCTGTCCACAAATCAGCTGGTACAACAATCTCAAACAAACCATCTAAATCTTTTAACAAAACCTTTGAAATGTTCACAAACCTCTCTACCTGTTTGTACCACTCAACTGGTTTCTCTCTTAATCTGGGAAAATCATTCGTAAAGGACAATATATCCTGTCTTGTCCAGGGAACGTGCACATATCCACCACCTGGGACTTCTCTCATCGGACACGCCCTTTCAACTTGTTCTGTCTCTCTTAACGGAAACATTGACTTTCCTTTGCCAGCTGCCTCTTCTTTCTTTTTCGTCCATCTACCTTTCCACCGTTCTACATCTCCCCATTTTTTCAGAATATTCATCAACTCTTTCATCTGTAATCTTTTCCCAGACGCATTCAAACTCTCCAAATCCTTTTCGGTAAAGGCCAATCTGTACAATTTCTGTAGCACCTTTAACTTCTCTATATCTATTCCATATTCACTAGCAGCCTCTGCTATTTTCTCATGAAGATTCCTCGCTCTCCAAGTGATACTTTTACACAAAAACAACAGCTCTTCATCTCGGTAAGTCCCTAATCTATCTGGACTTATCGTACCAATAATCATCTCTTCCAAATCCACTTTCAATTGGCTCACATTTATACTCTGTGGTTGAGGTTTTTGCTTTTCCATTCCCTTTATCTAATCATTCAATTCCTCTGGTGAAGGACCTGCTGAACTCCCTGTCGTTGGAATGACGTTTGTCCCTATTCTCCTTGGATCTATTTGTATACCTCTTCTAGGGGTTTCTGTTATCATCTCACAAACCGGAAGATCTAACAATGTAGTATTCATGTCAGCCTGTCCATCCTCATCTACTACCGTCACCATTCCACTCCTGTCGCTACTCCTTGGAACTGCCAATGTATGTACTTTTGATATATTCTATTTTTCTCCATACAATGGAACTACGGGACCAATTGTTACCGGTACCGTCAAGGCTTCTGTATTTAGACTCAACTGATTTATTTTCTGGATCTGCTCTACTCTTGCCTTATTTAATATGTCCAATTCTTTTTCTCGCACTATTCTAGCCATGTCCGCAATCTGTGGAGTTAATGGAGTTCCCATTAATGGTGCACTCGGAGTCACCTCAACTGAATTTTCTTGATATGGCGGAGGTCTTTTGGTCATAATGTCTTCTAACAACTCATCATCAGATTCGTTCGGGTCCTGTCTTAAACTTGAAGTTTCTATATTTTTCTTTTTCTCTTTACACTTGCCTCCTGTCTGATCTTCAGCAACTAAAACTGGGTACAAACCCTCAGTTACCACAGCTCTCCTCCATCTTTTCATTGTATCTTCTCTTCTCTCAAAAGGATATCTAGTCATTAAATTTCTATATCTCCTACCACCTCGATATTTCTCTCTTTCGAATGCTTCTACTTCCCATTCCTCTAGCGCTTCATACTGGCTAGGTCTGGGAATTGGCTCTAATGAATTCAATCGATTTCTCAAATTTTGTAGAATCCTTACATTAAACGAACCATACTGTGGGAAAGCTATAACACCATCATCCTTTGTGTATTCCACCCAATTCTCTAACCAAGTACACGTGTGGTATCCTCGCTCTAACATCATATAGGAAGCAGGCGTTCTCGGCGGTGGAATAGGAATTCCCTCTCTAGTCACTACTGGTTTGTCCTTTTTAAAGAAATTCTTTATTTTCATAAGCAGCTTCATTTTTCTGACCCTTTACGCTAATGTCTCTCAGTAAAACAACAAAGAAACCTTTCCGTAATTCTACTTATTCTATTTGTCAGTTCTTGTCCCAATACCAGCGCGACTCACACCAACCGTCCAATCACAGCTCTCTATGTATCGGCTATCTCAACCAATACTAGCGCGGCTCACACCAACCGGCCAATCAGAGCTTACTTCACGTTCGCCGCCTGACCAATGCCAGCGCGGCCTTTTTTTGACGTCAGTATTACTACTTCTTCTGACCCTCCCTTTACAAAATAATACGGCGATGTATTTCTAAGTTTTCTTAATCTAAATTCTTGTTAGTAACAACACAAAACAATGCTACCTTGTCTGTTCCTCTAAATAAAGAGATAGTTCTTCACTTCATGACGAGAAATTCTTTCACTTCCAGTAAAACAACGTCCAGCGTTATTTTACACCCAAACAAGCTACAGGTGGACTTGGTACTCCTCTAGGGATAAGGCCAAAGTTTTGCAAGAGGACTTTTTGGTGTAAAAGAAGTCTTGGTACTCCTCTGGGGATAAGGCCAGAGTTTCGGAAGTGGACCCTTCGCTATTTTCAGACACTCTACTCATATACAAAATTTTCCCTAAATATAACACCTACAGCCTTCCGCCGTACAGTATTATAACAACAGACAAAGTACTTCTGCAGTGTGATATCTTATCCACACTCTTCTTCTGCCTACTTCAGGCTAAATTTCCATCCCGGGATTCGTCAGGTACCTCCGTACCTGTACTTCTAGACAACATAGAACAGGACACTAACTTTTCTTGTTAAAAACATATAATCAATAATCAATAATTATTACCAAACTAATCAATAATTAAACCGTCCTCTGCCACCAGAGAACCTGATCCAGCGCTACACTTTATCAGGGATCGATACTCATCAATATTTCATACAAATGGCCCATACACATTCACCCAACTCACAAATCCCTGTTGCGCTGGATAGTCAAGTTTGAAATGTCGTGGAAAATTATTTCCTTCACAGATTCACGTTTAACATTTCTAAATACATAACTAGACCTATATATCAACTCTCTTTCCTCTCCGTCGACGGACCAATTAGTTGAGTAGTTGATGGTAATAATAGAACTTAACTAACTATCTAACCAGCTAAATAATCACAGACTCTCGGTAAGATTAATAAAGTTTATCTCAGATAAATGTAATTGATAAATGCTCATCGCATACAGGTTGCAATGCAAACAATGAATCCCACAAAAGGAGAGAAAATCAATTAACAAATTGCAAACAGTGTCATACTCATCATCCATGTACGATATGCATATGAAGGAGTGGATAGAAGGAGAGACATAAGTTTCAGCGAATAATGCGAAACAATATACTTATGACGGAGTGGATAGATGAAGAGACATAAGTTTCAGAGACAAAATTACATTTGCAAATAATTATGCAAATTACGAGTCAGAAGATAATACAAACCCAAAGATCAATGAAATACCACCCCCTGGCCAAGGGAGTAGTGGGGGTCTCCTGAAATAGAATCAGGAAACAAAGATTTCAGGAACGGGACAGGACAAGGACAGGAACAGCTAGGCCTCTCTGCAAACCGACGGACAGCGACGCATCTCCCCTCTCAATCTCCTACCGCTGCAGCTCGCACTAACCACACCCCCAAAGGCACCCCAGTTATACCCTAAAACCTACATGTCCAACCCACATTAATTGAAACATTGCACAGAATTCGACTGCTCATTGGATGCTTGGGGAGGTGGTGTATCACACCACCGTGATTTCATTCAAAATTCTTCATGCCCATTGTTCTACCCCCTTTCCCATTACATGTTGGTTGACAAGTCTATACAATTTTGTTCTTGCTACATTTCATTAATTTCTCAGCCACGTCTGCGGAAGAAGTCTTGAATCCCACGGCCAGTCTCATCTTTTGGCAGGCAAACAATGTTCTCTGAGCTGATCAACCTTGAACTTATATTCATCATCCGCAGTGCTCATCACTTCTGTCGGTTTTGTCAGGTCATTCTTGCTCATTTTTCAGCCCCTCATCTATCCGGTTAATTTAAGACAATACGGGCCCATTCGGCTCACTATGACGAAATAAACACATACTTTCATTAATTACATGGAAATGCATCCTTCACTGTTTATCACTCACCTTTACACTATTCCCTGTTAATATATTCTTAGCATAAGCTTCATGCAAAGCGGCATTATTTATTATCGTTTTCAAAGCAAGATGCAAGATGCGAAATGCGGCCTAAACGTGCATTAATCTCGTTTCTTTTGAAACGCAATGTAAAATGCGGCCTAGTTCTTTCATGTATTAGTTCACATTAGTGCACGCATGCGCAAAGCGGTTTCCCATGTAGCTCATGTGATTTGTGTGTTAGTTTTCACAGCACACTGTTAATAAGTATTATGGGGGAGTTAATTCGAGCAGGTTTCTTTTTGCGAAACCCTGCTCCATCACCCTGTATTAGCTGATGGGGCTCTTAACCTTTACACAGCAAAGCGACAGCCTGGAAGGGTTGCTGCTAAGACATATAGAAAATCATATGTCTTACTTAGTAATTAGCAGCTCACTGCCATAGGACTCTATAGGCTTTCCTTAGGGGAGACTTACATATATTACTTAAGGGAAATGGTAGCATTAGGTGTAATGGCAAAGCCAAACTGGCAGTGTCACACACTGCCCTGTCAGTCTGCAGTGGCAGGCTGGGATCCATTTTGTCTCTTTCACAGGCAGGGTGACACAAACAGTGCTGCAGCCCTCGGTGAGCACTCTGTCTTACACACCCTGGGTACCTGTGATACCATATATTAGAGGCTTATAAGTAATCCAGTACTTGCCAGATGGGTGTATCCAGTTCAACATAACTTAGTATAGGGTCAGAACACTGGCATTGGGGTCTAGTTAGCAGGCTTCAGTGCACTCTCAGAGTTGAAAAACCAACCGCTTCAGTCCAAAAATGTGGGGGTGAACATACAAAAAAAGGCATTTCCTTACAGTATCCTTTTGTCCTATTGTATCTGTGTCAATGTTCCTGCAAAACTAACCTGTGGCAGTGTCCCAATGTTAGTGTTTGTGCTCCATTTCAGTGTTCCAGTGTTACTGTTCCTATGTCAGTATTGGTACTCCTGTTTCAGTGTGCCTAGTATCAGTGGTGATTTGTTTGTCTCAGTTTCCTAGTGATAGTATCCATTTGCCAGTGGCCCTTATTAGTGTCCCCTTGTTAGTATCCTAGTGTCAGTGCCCCTTTGTCACAGTATCATTGTTAATGTTCTCATATCACTGTTGGTTCTCCCTTAGCAATGTGCCAGTGACAATGTTGGTGCCCCTATATCTGTAGCCCTGTGTCATTGTTGGTGCCCCTATGTCAGTTTCCTAGTGTCAGTGAGGGCCCCCATGTCAGTGTACTGGTCTTATTGTCCACCATGATGCTATTGTTTGATTATAAACTACTTATACCATCCTAAGTTCACTCTGAATCAATAAGGGTAAAGATGGATGAGGGATCTGATGATTTAAAAAACAAGCATGTTTTCGCTTTTGGGACTACCTACTGGGGAGCCCTGGACCACATACAATTATGCACTCATGTAACTCCAACACTGTTATGCCAGTTTGAATGCCCGGTAGAGAGCCCCTAAGGGCGCACCATCATCTAACATCATTTGAACAGGTTTGAACAGTGCTGAGTATAAACTATGGCAGACAAACGTCCCCGCCGCTGCTGCGGTGCTGTGTCCTTCTTATTCAATTATCATTCCTAATTCCGAGATTGTAAATTTGAACCATCTGTTATTATGCATAATGATATGTGGAATGGCTTAATATCTCAGGTTCGCCCACAATGCGAAATGTATGTATTACAGCGCTGACAAGTGGCTGAAAATGAATGTTTGTTTAAAAAAAAATATGTTTTTGCCTTTGGGATATATTAACTTTGACACTGCTGTTTGGCAATGCTCTACAGCATCGGTAAGATGGTGTACAGCGTGGCAATTTTTTTTTAAAAAGGCATGATGTACAGCATCGGCAAGATGGTGTACAGCATGGCCAAATTTTTTTTAAAAGGCATGCTGACATGACCGCAGTGGGCACATTATTTTGCAGGTGTGTGTGTGGTTGATGATATGTGCGCGCATGTATCATTACGCATGCTGCATGCATGTGTCTACAAAATACTCCAGGTGGCATTTTTTATATTTAGTTTTCTGTGATGGATTGTTAAATGAAAACAAAAATGAATAGAAGTAGTTTGAAAGCGCTTTTTTTTAAAAAAAGCAGAGGGGCAGGCCGAAATCTGGTGCCTTGGCCTCCGAAAACAATATATTGCGCAAGGGTGGGGGCAACTGAAGAGCAGGTGGTGGGGGAGCATTGGAAAGTGAGCGGGTGCAGGGGAAAAGCAGCCCATGAGGGAGAGCAACTGAGCGAGACGGGGAGAAGAACATGTTGTAGCGTGACTGTGCCCATTTACTTTTTGTCTCACCTTGTCTCCTTTCACTACACCTCAGGTTTCATTTACTTGGTCCACCGATGGATCTTGAATCGTGTCAAGAGGGGTCGGATATAGGGGATCCAATCCAGTTATCCAATGAGGACCAGGAATTGAATAACTGACCTACAAACTAGTAATTAGATTCATATATATAACCCTCAACACTACACTATACAAATACAGAATTATCACAGCTAGACCAAATCTCCTGAAGAAATTCAGTCGGACTAAAATCATACAAACCATTAACTCAGTTAAAGCTATGCAGAACAGTAATCTTAGAATCTGTTGTCCAGAGATCTCTCTATTTAGATTCCCGTCCCTCATTAATACTCAATTGGAATGCACAATCAATAATTGAAGACGAGACATAGAGAGACAGAAACAGGATTTAAGGACGGTTTCGTTTGACAGAAAATTTAAGGAGAGTAAGTACATCAGTATCAGGCATTTAAATTTAAGAGTGCAGAATAATCACATGTATTCTTTCGTGGACCATCAATTACCAAAGTCCTAGAATAGTTCAGGAAAGCGCATGAACCATCCTAGCTCAAAGATTCTCTCCCAGGAGGTGAAGAAGTCCAGGAATAGCGCACATAACCAATGTGCCAGCCAATAGAGTCTGCAAGGAACGAATAATGTCTCTCAGTCTGCAAAAAAGCAAGATCTCCAAATAAAGAAGAAAAGGGTCTTCTCCCCTGTCACTCCATCACAGTGTATATTAATCCACAAGTTCAGGGGTGACACCTCCTGGGTCACCTGATCTTGTCAGACCACTTAGTCCATTGGTCAGTTTGTATAGGGTGATTGTCATGCAGCATAAAGAAGACACGTATTATAGCAAAAAGGTGGTGATCATCACGTAAGCTATCGAACCATCCAGTGTATATGATTTTACTAATGGTCCTTTAAAGAAGCACATGAGTGAGTTCAAGTTGACAGTTTCCCACGGCAGATGTTCCCAAAGTAGCAAAAAAGGTTGCAAGTAGTCCTAGTATGCGCATGGGATCTCTCTCTATGGAACATAGTTTCATTCCACCTTGTAAGTCTACGAAGCCTCTCCATGAGAAGAGAATTCAAGAAAGTCAGGAAAATGCAGGCCTAAATTGAATTTGGTTCATGGAATATAGAATATAAAATAATGGAAATATACATTTCATTCTAGAATCTTGGGATCCCTATATATTTCTTTAAACTCATTTGTACTCATAAAGCATTCTAGTTTCATCAAAATTAGCACGTATAACTATGACATATTACTACATTTTCAAAGTACCAACATACAAAATGATTTCAAAACATAAAATATTAATATAATTTCTAATAATTCTCATTAGTACATATATGAAGATTATTCTCTGGAAGTTTCAAACATTTAATCTCATTATTTATGAGCAGCATCCTTTTCTCTTTTGCCACTAAGTGCACATTTTCACATATGCAAAACATGGAGTTTTAAAATGAGACTCTTAAAATACACATATAATGTCATCTAAATTACATGAGTTTCATTAATTCTTCACACACATTGTCATTATAATGAAGATGGTTAATGAATCTTTTATAATACTTGAGTCATCACTTTCACTTTTCTACTACACGTTAAATATCCAACGCAATTTAGTCAATCATTAACCTATGTTATTCAAATGAATGGCTTTATCTAGCCTACTCTCTTCTGCATGCTTTTAGGATGCAGTAACTAAGTCTTTTCATGATCTGTTTCTAATAAGTTTCCAAAGTATTTTTAGCACAGTTTGTGGATCTTTGTCATTTTTCTCTCAAAGGTGTCGAAATCAGTTTTATGCGTCAGCTAGAAGGATTCAGCAGTTTATCTGCTTCATCAAACACGAGTGACAAAGCTTTACTGAGAGTGTGGGGCAGATATGGGGCTTTAGAAGCCCACAAGATAGAGAGTTCCATGCATACTCATAAAGTGCTTAAGCAAAAAGAAATGTAGTTCCTTAAAAGTGAGCAGTTGAAGGATACAAATCAGTCAAGCCAAGTAAGGCAAAAAGGCTATGATCTAGGGGGGCAAACACAAGATGGACATAGAAAACCATGGAATAAGAAGCATGCAAAAAAGAGTGACAATAAAGCCAACCAATGTTAAGCAATGGGTGGGCTGTAAAAGCCTACTGTAGGTTCTTGGTAAGGCCACTATAGGTCTTTTCATGCCAGAGAGCTTGTGCTGTCTGGTAGGCTTGACCTAAAAATGGAACGGGGCAATGAGTGTCTTACGAAGAATAACTTCAAAAAAGGGAGCTTTGACAAGTAAAATATGCACTTCACTAATTCATACATTGCTGTCACTCATGCAACATTAAGCTTATGCCCCACATCATGCTACGTTTTATAAATGACGGTGCAGGAGTCGTTTCACTGTTTATTTGACTATTAAATAAATGGTTTGAAGTTTGTTTCAAAATGTTCAGTGTGGGCCTTTAATTTTAGCTTGCATGCTGAATGCATTCGGTGATCAAGGAAGTGATAAACTGAGCTAAACTTTTTTGTTTTGAAAGCAATCTCTAGACTGCTGCCACTTGCATTTAAGGTCCCAAGCATTATTCTGGGGGTGTTTGGCCCTGCCAGTACCCCCGCCCACCCATGGCTTTGGCTCAGACAACATAGAGAGCTCTTCGTCTAGAACTCTGAAATTCTCCCCAAATGCCATATATGCCTACTAGCTCATCATTCTCAGGTTTTATTTTTATGAGCCACTTTGTACACGCGGAATGAGCAGAGGGTGCACCTCCTTATGTATCCTTGCCTTTACGGTATCTCAGAGCTGACCTCTTCCTAGGTACACGTCTCATAGTCATTCAAGGCATTAACTCACTTGCCTGGCGTCTTTTCTCTTTTGAATTGCTTCACTTTCCATGCAACCATGGTGGTTGCCGTGACAACCGCTCGATAGGCAAGACACCTCCATTTCAGATGGTTTCATGTTTTTATTCTTATATTTTTTATCACTCTAATACTCTCCAATCCCTCTGGGTGGACATAGGACAATTGTTACATCGATTCGGGTGCCTTTCCCCATTTTGAATCGCGCCCGTGTTCGGGCTACTCCGAGTAATTAGCTTCTCTTTCTATGACAACGCTGGGGTTGCCCTGACAACCTCTCTACGTTTAGCACTCTGCATTCCTGACGTGCCTGACGTGCATGCGGACGCAGATCCCGGGGCTCTACTTAACAGTGAACTCCCCGGCAGTGCCCAAGGATGTTCTGCCATTTATCCCAGAGCGCAAGACGCTGGAGGTAAGTTATGTGACATAATGTGTGTTAGATTATGAATTACGCCTTCTCGTAGGGAGAACCTATTTTGATGGGACCTTCCTATTTATATCCCATTATAGTTTTCAAGGAAGCACAGGTTGCTCCTTGTACACGGAAATCGAGATTATTGAATACGCCTTTATAATAAGAAAGCCGTGTGTGGCTCCTATTTACCTCCATGTGGCTCTTGGCTCTCCAGATTGTGAGGTAAGAACTGAGGTTCTTTCAATGGAATATTCCATGATTACTTATCCAGACGTGTAGACATCACGTTCTACCACTGATGTTGTTCTTTTCCATGGTAGGAAGGAGGATTGTTGCCTACCATGTCACTACACTTAGGAATGCCCATTATTGGCCTCCTATCTACATATACCTGGGTACAACGCACATTGGAATTGAGGTATCGATAGGAATGATACAGAGGTCTGGTGATTCTCTTCATCACCCTCGAGAGTATAATTCTCCATAAGGTGAGCAAATGCCACAGTAAATCACCTCCTTATGATATATTCCACACACTGACATCAAAACCAACACCCGTCTTTTTTTACACACAGACTGTACACAATTGGTTCATAGTCCTGATGAAGACCCCACGGTGATGCCTATCAGATACACACGTTTTCAAAGGGGTCGAAACATTGACGTTCACCATACAAGCGTTGTTGCCCAAACAGACCAATTAAATGTTAAAGATGATATATCATAGGTCTTTTTAGGGTTTTTTCCTTTGTTAAACCAACGCTGCACAATCAATTCATGCTTTGTGTTATATATGCATTATATTTTGTCAATTTTGTATTGTTGATATATGTATCATATTTTTTTCAGTCCCTGTTTATGTCACCAGTGTTGTACATATTGTTTGGTATATGTGTACATTGTGTATTAGTCTTGTTGTTTATTATTAATTTCACTGGATATATGCCTTTTTATAATTTATCGAAAAACACTTTTCAATTTAGTTGTGTTTTTGTGTTTATACATGTAGTCAGTGTTGTGTTTTGATAAATCATTGATTTACTGTCCTACCTCTGTGAGGACACAGTAATACATATGAAAAACTTATTTTTCGTGGCAGAACCACTGTTCACATAACGTATCTATCCCCAGGTTCTGCACGTGACTGGGTTACCCCATTGTTAATATTGGTTTGGCCAAGTTCTAACAAGCATGCAGCGCAGAAAGAGTTACACTGGGGACTGTTGATTTTTGCACTTATTGATTTAGTGATCTAAAAATGAATTGAATGGAGCATCAAATATTATAGCTGCTTAGTTTTCCTGAGGTGGTGAAGATGATAAAAAATACACTACACTGGCTTGAGATTGCAAAGAAAATTATGTCATCAGTAATCTATACCAGGCATTTGCCTCTATAATTTCACCCACTCTAATATGCTTGTATGATGAGAAGGGTTATGATCTCAATGGTTCATCTACCGTCTTTGAAGTCATGTTCGCAATACTCAATTCTCAGTGGTTTTAATTTAATTGAGAATTGGCCATCCAATCAGCGTATTGAGCCTTTGGCCAATTATTGATTCTCCGAAAGCAAAGAAGACTGTATATGTAGTTCTGCTTTGTCCGCACTCTAAAACAATGCACAACTTGTATCTGCTCCGGGTCTTCCAATGGCTTATATACATGTTGAAGAAGAGTGAGGATACAAGGAAACTGTACTGCAGACTAAGGGTAAAGGTTAGGAGCAAGGATCCAATGCCCATCTATAGTCCTGTTCACATCCTTCAGCCTCTTCAACAACTTGTGGTGGTCTTCAGACAGGGGTCACAATGACAGACAGTGTGTGCCACTGATATTTTCTATGGGTCTGAACTAACTGGATATATTCAGAAATCTATCTGAAGCCTTTGACTTATGCCCGGGTGGACAGAAGCATTTGAAGGAGGCAGAGAATGTTCTGTTCATTTAAATATATTTATGCTTGGTCTTCTCCCATATGTCAACTGGGTGATTGAGAAAGTGAAGAGTACAAATGAGAGGACAGCTCTGAAATGCAGCAGCATGTCTTGTACCATGTACCACTCTCCTGCAGCGAACACATCAGTGCAGTCTTGGATCTTTGAACTCATTTCCAGCAGCAGAGCACACTCAATTTAGCATACTTTGTGTGTTACACAGTACTATTTCCAATTATGGTTCAGTTTTCCGTGCAAAGGTGAAAAAATGAACCATGTACCATCAGGAAATCTACATTCTACTGCACATTTTCTGATTAAGGTCCTGAGAACCCAAAATGTCTGTGCAACAGGCTGCACATTTACAGCTATGACCACCTGACAAGCAAATCAGATAAAGCGATTCCGAAAATATCCCTAAATAACACTCCAGTTACATTTGTTTTGCCCTTCTTGTGGCTATGTAGCGCCGAGAAGCCTGCAGGTATCCGAACACCCAATCAAATACAGTTAAAGTAACAAAGGTCATTCTTGCGAACAGTTAATGGATTAAAATGGAAGGTGAAAGCCAAGCTGTGATTTTGACATTAACAAAAGCAAGATTTATTGCTGTTCTGAGCTAACTCTTTAGTTTACATTTCAATCTTTGGCAAACAATATGCAGAAAAATATGATACCTCTTTGAATTAAATGTTTAAAATCATTAGTCTATAACATGCTTAAACAGCCTAGAAACGTAATTAAAGTGCCGCTAGGTACTGAAGGGTGTTAATAATGTATAGAGAGGAGCTTTTTAAAAGGGCCTCAGAGAAGGGACTATTCTTCGTGTAATATTGCGGACCCTTTGAAGTCATCTCTTTCTGCAGGTATGGAGCCAAGTAGGGCCATCTCCCTCCCTGCCAATTAAGCACGCGAGGCCATTAAGGTAAGAGGCCCTTGCATAAATGCATACTGCGTCATCTACTTTCAAACTGTAAATGAAATTTACAACATCGGTCCCCCGCCGGCATTTTGCCTGTTTCCCTGGAAGCAACACTAAAAACGGTTTAATTTCGAACATTGCAGCATATTTCACCCTAAAGAATTGCGTTGGAATATATAATATATCGTAAAATTATTAGAATGCTGAGTGTAAAGTCCAATTATCCTAACATTTGCCTATGATTTCAGAAAAAGGGAAAGAAATGAAAGTACAACAATCTTCAACAAACAACAGACCCAATTATTTAAAGATGGCATTCCTAGGGCCGCACAAAGGCGTCTAGTTTGAGAATGCACAATGACGGCCTTTACACTGGTAGTAAGTGCCATACAAATGTTGTTAACGTCATATAACTTACCAAACACTTTCTAACAGGGAATGTTTAGCAAATTGCTTAATAGAGATAAAAAACAAAACATAATTCACAAAAGCCTTTATGAGTATGGGAAGTAGTAGTGCAGGAGTACTCTTATAGGTACTCCTACACACCTTTGTGAATCAGGTCCAAAACACCCGAGTCCTTATTTTTAAAATTGCAAACAGGGCTCTGTTCTTTCTATTTGTACTCATTACAAATGAAAATTCCCTGAATATTCCCATTGTATCACCATTTTACATGTTTTCAGGCCAAGTCAGAAAGGCTTAGTGTGGGTGAAAGAATACTAAAGCAGTACTATTTCATGTACTTCAAAGTGCCTTTTTGAATAGGCCACAAAAAGTTGTTCTCGGTGGACCCGAGTCACAACGTTTTTCAATGAGGAGATATGACTTACACCTCCTCGCTGAAAAAAGGCAGTGGCGGCTGGCATCTGCTGGGAGGGGTAGGGTGGGGGCACGCGCATGCAAAATATTATTTAAAAAACGTACCTAGTGCCATGTCCATGCTCCAGACCTCTTCTTCATCCAGGAACTGGAACCGGATAGTGGAACACCCGTGCCCAACCCTGGCGCTGCTCACATGCAGCATGTGAGCAGCGCCCTGATTGGAGGCAGCGGCCTCACTCGGTGCGCCACAGCACACTGGAGGCCTGCACTTACTCTCAACCCAGCTGTCTTAAGACAGCTGGGTTGAGAGGTTTAAAGTGTGCATGTGTGGCTGGCCGTCGCAAGATGACCGGCTAAAAAGACAAGCGCACTTTAAATAGTGCAATATCAGCCCACCTTCCTCCTTGGTGCTGTTAGTCAGCAGCGTTCCCACCCCGGTCCTGACTCACGCCTCGGGGGATGAAAAATAAAATGGAAATAAATTACTATTTTATTTTTCACCATGGGGGTTTGGGGGGGGGGGATTTAAGTTGGGCGATGTTTCTCCACTCCAACGGAGGAGCCGACCCCTGAAAAAAGGATAGGTAACGTTCATTTTGCCAGCACTCTTCTTTCTTCCAATACTAAACCTCTTTTCTACTGATACACCAACAGTAACCTAATCTCTTACTTTCACCCTGGATCCCATTCACTTACCCTAACCATCTTCACAGACAGCTTCAAGCACAATCACGGACGTGTTCAGCACTGTCGACAGTGAAGGAGACGAGGGGTTCCATGTTGTTCTGCAGTTTCATTCAAATCTACAGGTTAGTGATAACTTGCCTCTGACAAGCACTTCCACCACCACAGTAGTAACAACGGCTTAGCAATCGTTTCAAGCACATTAGGGAACAAAGCAGTGCAACATATTCCACTGCAGCTATAACAACAGCAGACCACAGCAGTAACGACCATAATAGGGACAACAGCAGTGACCACACTTGTAACTAAAGCAGGGAAAATAATAGTGACACAGCTTTCACAACAGCAGCAACATTAGGTGCCACGACAGCATGAGCCACAGCAACAAGCTTAGTAACCACATCTACTACCACAGCTGGGACGGCTGTAGAAAGAACTATTAAAATAGTGGCAACCACAGCTGGTGCAAGTACAGTGACCAGAGCAGGGATGCAAGGGGCACCACAGTTCCCACAATGACAGGGCCAAGAGCAGCAAAACTAGCTTTTAGAAAGGCAGGGATACCAGTCTGACATCTGTAGCCACAGTAAGGTCAATATCAACAGCAACAGCTGCCACAAGAACAGGAACTATAGCAGCGACAATTATTGCCATTACAACAGGAACAGCAATCAAAATGACGACTATAAGATAGGGACATCAGCAGCATCCATATTTTTACCCACTGAGAAAATGAATAAGCACTGACATATCCAATAGTCTGACTTTCGTGTGCTAAAACTTATAAACACAGACATGCAAAACACATTTTGCTTGTGTTAGCACATGAAATCCAAACTCTATATTTTAGGGTTTCTTTTTTACTTTTGTGCTTTGTGTCTGTTGTCCATGTGTATGTATGTGTGAGGCACGCTGCTATTTTAGTGCTGGCAATGCTTTGCTTTCACATGTGATGAAGCTGTCAGAGGTCTGCAGAGTTGTTCATATAGGCCTGCCTTATCAGGACATGATACAGTAACAGTTCTCGGTGATGTGTAGTCAGGCTCTTTTGTAGTTCTATTTATAGTTTTCTTCTCAAAGTGGTGTTCATGTGAATCTTGGTTGTGATAATGTAGCATGTTGGTGTTCAGTGCCACATGTGGTTTCCAGTGCATATTGACTCTTGGTTGCATGGCCACAACACAAAAATCCTTGAAAAACCAGTGATGGGTTCTCCATATTCCTTTCTGGGGTGGGAAGCTACCTAAGAGGCTTGTCCTATTAATTTGGAGTGGCAGGGTTGATTTAATTTTTAAAAAAACAGTAAGATCTAGCTTTTAGACATCTGGGGCATAGCTAGCGGCACCTCATGCAGTACGAGGGGGAACAGAAATGTGTAGCCCCATGAGGAACCACCACTGCATTAATTAATGTGTTAGCAGACTTTTGAGTAGTCTGCATACATATAGTTCTTGAACGGATCAGCAGGTGGATGCAGCTACACATTGAAAACCCGAGGTGACCGGACTGAGTATTTAGGAATTTAAAATGAGATAAGTGAGTGCTCAGAGGTGAAACTTTGAATCTATTGAGCTTGATGTTTATCTTTGAGGAACAATCATCACCACTGCAGGGACAGTTTTCACACCGTGGCTAAGGAAGAGTGTCAATGTTTTTTGTGATGTGCAATTTCGTGTGAAAATTATTTGCGCGAAATAATGATTTTAATGATGCATAGAGTTGTAACCGATGAATTTATGATGTTGCACATGAAACACGTTGATTATCTTGCTTAGAAACGTGATTAATGAAGTAAAGTAGTTATGCCATATTTTTTGTGTGAGACACCATTTATTTCAAACTGGATTCAGTTTCTGGTGTTCTGCTTATCTTGCTCCTGCTCATTTCCCCTTCCAATCAGTGACCCACTGGAAGCCATTGCTCTCCTACTTCTGTGGAGCACAAAAAGATACAACGTCACTGGGGACGACCGTATTAGAAAGCAGGTTTTGTGAATAAAGCTTTCCAACATATGCTTCATATTATGTTGCACATCTCCGGAGTGCAGTTGCTGAGGAAGCAAGCAGAATATTTCTCTTACCTTAAGGAATGGGTTAGTGCTGAGAACTTCATTATTGTGTAGCAGCTGTTTTTGATTTGTCAATGCGACTTAACCATGATCATACCATGCTCAATTTACAGTGTTTTTTTTTATTAGTTATTAAGCATGAATTGTGTATAAAAACCCCTGGTTTTGAGGGTTCGTGAGTGACTTATAATTTTCCTCCCGAAACTCTGTCCGTTTGTTTTGAGACTTTTCCTCTCATGGGTTGCTGTCAGTACTCTTTATAAGTTTGAAACTTAGAATGTTCCCAGACTTGCTTAAATAGGGATTTTGCTATGATTTATGATTATGTATTTCAGTACCTGAGCCTTTATGGCAGGTTTATGCATTACTCTGTATCGTTCTTATTAACAATTCCGTAATAAATTTATTTTCCCCTATTTTCGATCGAAAACTTAGTTATTAATGGTTCTCAATTTTATTCTGTTTTTTTACTCTGCTAAATTGATGTGTTATTGATGAGGAGTGTAGTCTCTTACCACAATATCAACAAGAGATCTTGGAGCTGAACTGCCTAGGATAAAATCGGGGTGTCAAATTACTGGGGTTCAGATGATTATTGGGGTTCAGCTCCCACAATTTTGGTAGCAGAGTATGGTTTGCATCAGAGCATCAGAGTGTTGGGAAATTTGCCAAGTTTCCGGTATCAGAGCTTACTGTGGGGTGGCTAGCTGTAACGCAGTGTGCTCCAGAATGAACTTGGAGTGTAAGTATGAATAGGGAAAACTTGAGTTTGTGACAGTATTTTGGAGTATGAGTCTGTGATGATGGATCTCTGTTAAAGTGCTGAGTTGCTTGGATATATGATGATGATCGTGAGTTCCGTTTGTGGACTGATTACTGTTATGTTGATTTATTATTCATATTTGTAAACCAATTTGAAGTCTATTTTATTATTGGAATAGGACTGAGTTGGTTATTGGATTCCTCGAACATCCAAGATCTGTAGATATTGATTATTTTGTCTGTATTGTGGTGTGTAGAAAGAGGCGCGGCTTACACATCTGTAGGGACTCTGCATTAACAGTTTTCCTTTTCAGGATTGAAAGTTTAACTTGGGTTATTGTGCTTACCGTGAGAGCCTGGGGTGGAGAACATTGACTTCGAAGTAGATTTCTTCTGGTCAGAATTTGCCTAGTGAGAGAACTTTTGAAGGCTGTGTGTTATTCTTTGTCGTTTCTGATACTGTTTTCCTCATATTTTCTTGAATGTAAATTTCCACAGTTGCGAATTAGTTGTTTTCCTTAATATGCTGACTTTATTGCCTTTCCACTGTAAACAGACAAAGGGTTTAATGATTTAATTAGTTTAATGTGGTTCCGTTATTGTTTTTCTTTTCACAGAGACAACCATGCTGTGATTGGTTCTTCAGCTAGGGAGCCACACTGGAATTGGTAAGATATCACTACAAAGCTGTGCTCTGATTGGTTGCTTGCCAGCATAGTCACGTTGTGATAGATTGACCTTTGACAGAGCCGCTCTGCTATTGGTTGTTGTTCGCTAAGTTTGTTTATAGTGATTTATTGTGATTTTAGAATTGTTTTGAGTTTGTTTAATTGTAAAACATGGGTGGTATATTCACAAAACCCAAACCTATGGATGCTATACCTAGAATGGGCTAGAAATTGCAGAGCCAGGGAACACCAGCATATGAAATGATGGTAGAGGTCAGGTCTTATAATTGCGCCCAGATTTCTGAATGGAATATGTACACAGAACATGATTAGGCTTTACAATTTCCAATGGAGGGAACTTTTAACATTAAAAAGCTAGATTTCCTAAGACAAACCATGTACGATATGAGATCAATGCCTAGAACTACACAGTTTGAGGTGCTTAATAAATGGGGCAGCATGGCAGCTGAGAAGGAGAGGGACAAAAAAGATAGAACCATAAAGAAATAATTTAGGAGTTGGCTGGAAGGTAAATTAGATCGCCAAGAGAAAGGTTGGAGGAAAAACCTGCTGAAATGTGTTAAAACATTTCCTGCTATGGTTAATGGAAAGGAGTAGGATAAAGAGAAAAACAAAGAAGAGAAAGAAGAGTCACATGATGATGACGACAAATTAATAAATGAGCAGGTGAGTTCAAATCCTTCTCCATATACAGGTAGACCACTGGAAACAACCCGGACTGCTGTCAGGTTTAATAGGCTGTGCTTAATTTGAGCTGGTGGTTTCCGGTGCTTGGCACCATCACTTAATTGTCAAAATCGGCACTTATGACAGTCTGCCACATGGTGATACTGTTTGTCTAATTTAGAAACAAGCACAACAACAGTTGTTTATTTATTCAATATACAATAAAATGAGTAATACCTGCCACCAAAGCCATTCTTGTAGCTTTGGGGGACAGGAATAGTCAGAATTACCACACTTGTAGGAGAGTGATGGTTAGTAGTTGTGCTATCACTGTCATTTGCAGCACTGACAGCAGCAATGGGTGGTGCAAGTGGAAATGGCATCCTGATGAGGGCTCTGGCACTTATTTATTTATTTTACAAATTAAGCACTGTTGATAGGGATGGAGGGGGAGATACAGCTACAGTACAAGCTCCTACTTGAGTTGTACCAAGTGCCTCGACAGGAGTTTCAGTCACAATGGCGATACCAAGTACTAGCGGGGTACAATAGGATCAGGCTCAGGTTATCCTTGAAAGAAGAGTGGTAGCAGAGTCACCACCTAAAGAAGTCTGTATAAGGAATATTAAAAATTGAATTTGGAGAAATGCTTCAAGGAAATGTGGATCTGAAGAGACCATTTACATGTAGTGCTGATGAAATGATGTGTTTGATAAAAAAAGCAGCTGGATGAGCTAAAGAAGCACATGACAAATTGAAAGAATTGGCTGATGAATTAGAAACTGACATTAGTAAAATGAAAAATGTAAAACAAAATTATAAAATGGACTTAACACATGATGAGATCAAGGAGATGGCCTTCATTACTTTGAGGACTCATATTAAAGATTTAATTGAGAAAACACGAGATTGAAATGACTTGAAGAAAAAGGGAGAGCGAATAAAAAGTGAAGGACAGGCAATGAGGGCAAGGAATATTGAGAGTGATTTGGTAGGGGGGACAAATTCAGTGATAGATTTCTGTTTAAGGGAAGTACATGGAGGGAATATTGTGCAAGTCCCATGGACAAGGTCTGATTTGTATGCTTTTATGCATAACTTTACAAAATTGTGAGATGATCCAGCAAAGTAGTATGATGAGATCCATTTTCCCAATGTTGGGGACAAATTTAAACACATTGTATGAGATTGTTGTCCCTGGAAATCTGTGTTTGGAGTGTAAGAGATTTGTTGCATGGCCAGCACAAGAACCAGCTTTACTTGGTACTAATAACGCTCCAGCAGCAGTTAGCAGACTAAAGCAAGGCTGTGATTGAGTATTTGAAAAAATTAATTTCAGAAAGGGATATAAATTGTGAAAAGATTTTAAGACTGACGCAGGAACCCAAAGAGCAATGCACTCTCATTATGAGAGGTAATGTACGTTCTTAAGAAACACAGTGCAGTCGAAAACCCAGAGAAAGATGGTTTTGCTTCTGCTTTCATGAATGGACTGAAATCAGAGATTAGCAATCATATTCAACAGAGTGAGCTGTGCTGGTTGGCAAAGGGCATTGATAAAGCGACAAGGAATCAAATGGGTTTAAATATGAATTTTGTGCAGAATCAAATAAATGGAATGAATCATGTGTTACAAGGGGGTAAAAGAGATGGAATGGTTGTAAATGTTGAAATGTTGAAACTGAACATAGACTGTTATTTTTGTGGGAGAATCGAGCACTGGAAAATAGAATGTAGACAGAATCCGAACAGGATTCAGGAGAATTCGGAGCATATTCAGTGCACACAATGCAAGGTAAAGTGATGTTAAACATGCAAAATACAGGGCAGAACATGCAGATCAGAAAACATTTCAAATGTCAATACCAACAGCCCCAGTAATGCAATAGAACATGAGAAATAAAATGCCATGTAAAGCAGGATACCATCAGAATACTATGATTCTAATAATGAGATGGCAGGAAGCAGTTCTCAATGATGGGGCCTGACGGGGAGGAGGATTGCTTGCTTGGAACAGTCCTAAAGGTAGACCAAAGTGGTCCATAAGTTGAAGGAAAAGCCAATGGCCAATTTGTTTTATTTCTGATTGATACAGGGGCTAGTCGTTCTACAGTTCGTTCTGTGGAAGTCCCAAAACTACCCCTCTCAGGAAGTGAAATCCAAGATGTAGGGTTCAACAATTAACAAATTGTTAACCAGGTTACGGTAGCTGTTCTAGTCAAAATAGGACAGATGAAGAATAAAGATCAGTTTATATTGTGCAATACATGCCCAGTGAACTTGCTTGGAAGGGACCTTCTCTGCAAGAGGAACTGCGTTATATACTGCACACCGGATGGTGTTGCAGTTGAAATGCAAGATTAGGGTCAGTTTTTAAATTATGTTCAGAAGACACAAGAGTTGAGATGTACCCAGTTTTGACAAAAGAAGGGTTACCTCTGGATTTAAGACATACAGTCTATGAAGGTGTATGGGATTTTACCGGAACGGATTTTCAATTGATTAAAAGAGCACAACCAGTAAAAATAAAGGGGCTTATTTATAAGTCCCTTGCACCGCTGGCGCGTCACTTTTTGAGTCGCTCCGGTGGCGCAGGAGCCTGCTCCATATTTACCAGGCAGCACTATGCCACTTTTTTTGTCTTAATGCTGCCTTGTAAATATCGTTCCCTTTAACGTAGTTTTCTGGATTAAAGGGGCATGCAATGGGTGTTGCTGGGGGCGTTCCCCGCAACATCCCTGTCTTTTTGACACTGCCCCAGATTTACAAGAAATCGTACCTCTGAGGCAGCTCCAAAAACGTACGCCTCCCCAGGGGAGGCGTAAGGGAGGCACAACGAGGAGAAATATCTTTATTTCTCCAAATGTTCCCTTTTTCTATGTGTACTGCATTCAAGCCACTTGTGATTATTTTTGTGCAGGAAGGTTTCCCTTCCTGCCCGAAAATAATCTTCCCCGCAACACAGGCACCCTTGCACCATGGTGCCACGATGCCTGCATTGGTGCACGGCAGCCCATTTTGTCCCAGCGCAGGGGAAAAGGACAGGTATGCACCGTATCTGATAGATACAGCACATTCCTGCCCTTTTCTTTTGCTGTAGGGCAGCGCAGCAGGAAGGCCTGCGGCGCTGACCTACGGCAAAAACTCATAAATGAGGCCCTCAGATTAAATCAGATGCAATATTTCTCAGAACTAGACAGTACAGGCTCAGAAAAGAGGCAGAAGAGGGAATGAAACCAGTGATTGACAAAAAGATTGAGCAGGGAATTCTCTCACACGTGCTTGGTAGTCCTTGCAGTTCTCTGGTGTTGGGAATTAAAAAGCCGAGTGGCAGATGGAGAATCGTGCAAGATCTCCAAAAGATAAACACAATTGTGGTCCCTTGTTGTCCAGTGGTACTGAATCCAGCAGTAATTTTGTTTCAAATTCCATCAGAAGCCGAATAGTATACAGTCATAGACTTGTGCCAAGCATTCTTTTCAATTATAATTGCATGAGGATTCATAGTTCTTCTTTGCATTCAAATTTTTATATAAAGTTCTTGTGTGGTGCAGAATTCCACAAGGCTATACAGAGAGTCCTTCAACTTTCTCCCAAATACTGAAGAAGGAGTTAGAGACTCTAAAACTGCCAGGTAATTCAGTCCTATACCAATACATTGACGATTTGCTAATAGCATCTAAAACAAAAGAGGACTGCAAATTAGATACGACTGCATTGCTGAATCATTTGGCCAAAAACTGGCATAAAGTCTCCCTTACAAAAATGGAGTATTGTGAAAAAGAAGTTGTTTATCTCTGACACCATATTGAAAAAGATGTGAGGAAAGTCTCTAAAGAACGTGTTTTTGCAATTCTGAAATTGAGCCCCTTGACCTCCTAGAGGGAGGTTCAGATGTTTCTTGGAATTGTTGGGTAGTGTGGAAGTGGATGCCAAACTTTTTCCTGATTGCGAAGCCTTTGGTAAGGCTAACATGTAATGACGTACAAGATCCAGTACCATTTGATGATGAGTGTCTTGATGTATTTAAGAAATTGAAAGAGAGTTTGTGTTATGCACCCACACTCAGCCTGATTACATTATGATGTTTTACCTATTTTGCCATGAAAAATATGGATGTGCACTTTCAATTCTCACCCAAAAATATGGAGGACTTATGTGTCCAGTGGCATATCTCTCAGGTGAGTTGGATCCAATAGCTATAAGTCTTCCAGGCAGTTTGAAATCAGTTACAGCTGCTTGTCTGGCAATTAAACAAAATGAAGGAATTGTGATGGGCCATACTTATTTTAATTGTTTATGTCCCACATTCTGTTGAGATTCTTTTGACAAGAGCAAGAACACAGCACATACCAAACAGCAGGTTGACACGGTATGAGTAAACTGTTCTTGCAGCAGAGAATATTTCCATTCGAAGGTGTAATGTCCTGAATCTAACAACACTGCTTCTAATTTCAGACAAATGTGAAGACAATGAGAATGAAATTGATGATGAATTGGAGTACAATTGTATAGAAGTGACCGAATTATGCACAAAACCAAGAGCAGACATAAAAGAAGTCCCTTTGGAACTGGCAGATTTAACAGTATTTGTGATGGCTCTTGTTTGAGAGAGCAGTACGGGGATTAAAACCTGCCTATGCAGTGTGCTCCATTCCAGAGACACTTGAAACATCTTCCTTACCAAATGTGACATCAGCGCAAGTGGCAGAACGGCTGGCATTAACAAGAGCTATCTATAAGGATAGTCATTATGTTTTTTGTTGTTGTTCATGATTACGGGCAACTATGGTCACAGAGGGTATTCATAACATCTTCAGGTGCTCAAATCAAAAATAGCATGTACATATTGGATTTGCTGAAGGCAATTTAAAAGCCAAAGGGAGTGGCAGTTGAGAAATGCATAGCCCATAATGCTGGCAAAAAAATGGTTACATTGGGATTCAAATACCCAGATCTGATGGCGAGTTATTGTGCTTTGCAAGAAGAGTCAATTGTTCAAAAGAATGGAAATTAAAGCCTTGCTATTGAAACTACATAGGGTTCAAGTAATGTGAATTGATTCTTTATGGATTCAATGCAGACACCTAAAACTAAGAGACTTACAGGAAGGTGCTCCTGAAATGAGTAAAGGAAATGGGAAAAATTGGGCTATAAAAGATTTATCAAGATGTTTATGTAAAAGCAGAACAGAAATTTGTCCCGCCAGACTCAATGTTCAGCCCATGTGTAAATATTTGCATAATTAAACACATGCAGGAAGGCATAGTCTGGATATGATATTCAAGAAATACTGGGAGAACACAGGATTTCAACATATTGCTCAGGATATATGTAGTTGTTGCTTGATATGTCATTATCATTATCAAATAATCAGGGCAAAAAAACTGTAACGATCATGAATCACATTGGCAAATAAGAAGGCTCACTTACAAGACTAAAGGCAGACTTTATTGAGATTCTACACTGTAATGGTTTGAAATATATCTTAGTAGGTGTCTGCCTTTTCCCTAAATGGGTGGAAGCATTTCCCACCAGGAGAACAGATAGCCTTACAGTTGCCAAATTGTTGTTGAGGGAGTTGATTCCAAAATTTGGCCTCCCAACTTCTATTGAGACTGTGGTGGTGCATACTTTAAGAATGAAGTGTTACAGATAATCTGCACAGCTTTTGCGATCAGGTAGAGGTTTCATTGTAGCTATCAGCATCAATCCTCGGGTGTAGTAGAGCGAGCAAATGGCACCCTCAAGGATAAACTGGCGAACATTTGTGCTTTGACTGGTCTGGAGTGGCCTGATGTACTTTCAATGTTTTGATGAATATGAGAAGTACCCCAGACAGAAAGACAAGTTTATCACCCCACAAAGTGGTGATGGGCAGAACAATGAGACTTGCACATGTACCTTTAGCTGCATTAGTTTCAATAATGGATGACAACTTTTTGGATGATTGCAAAGGTATAGCTGATGTGGTGAAATCTGTCTCTCATCAGGTGAATGTGGCAACAGAAGCCTACAAGGATAGACCCTGCCATGGATTGAATGCTGGAGATTGGGTGGTTATACAGAAGCATGCATGCAAGGGTTGCCTTGACGAACACTGGAGAGAGCCATTCCAAGTCCTCCTAATGACAAACAGTGCTGTCAAATGTGTTGGAGTGCCTCAGTGGATCTACGCTGCTCACACAAAGAGAGTGAGAGTAGCTGAAGCAGTCGATGAGGCGAATGCCCAAAATAAACAATCTGCTGACCAAGCTCAGAGCCAAACCTAAGTTTGCAGTGTGAATCCAGAGAGAGGTGAAGAGGAAGATTTTCTGAAACTGGTGAATATAAAGTACAAAGACAAGAGTAAAGGTTTCAGGTGAGCAAAAGTTTGAATGAAGAACTTGACATTCCTGGGGTCCAGTTACAGAGTGATCAGATTGAAGATCTGTTGCAATGCGAAAGAGCAAATCATGAGTGGCAGCAAGAAGATGGAGTCTCTGATCAAGGCGGTGGCAAGTCGCAGTTGAAAATCAGAGTAGAAAAGACCTCTTTCGGAAGAAAGGAATTTACTGTGGAAAAAGAAGACAGAAGAGCATCTGATCAAAAGTGGAAGTTCAAGTTTGAGTCAAGGACTTGAAAAAGACAACAATCAAAAGACTGTTTCTGTGGAAGAGAAAGTTGAAGACATTTCCTGAAATAGAACATGCAAAAGGAAGCGTTGTGAACCAGAGAAAGACTTTGAGTGACATTTGAACTCAGAAACTGGAGAGAATGAATCGCAGTTGCTAAAAGACCATCAGATGGAAGTTCCAAATTGGAAATATGCCTTGCCAGCGTGGTTGTATCTATCTACAGTATCAGAAGAAGATACAGATGAAAGTGAGGAGGATTAATTCCAAATAAGCAAGTACCATAATAATTTTGAGAGCGATTCAGATCTAGAGACTGACACTGAAGAAGAACCACCCTGAAAAGTGAAATAGAGACTTTGAAATAATGAGTTCTGATGAGACACACGAAGAGAGTCAAAAGGGTTTTTGCTTAAAGACTGAGATAACTAAGATGACACCTGAAGACTAGTCCAATTTTGATCAAGTTGTTTTGAAGCTTTCACAAAGACTGAAAGCAGATGCTGATTTACTTTTGTTTATATTATTCTTTTAATGCAATAAGAAGAAAAAAAACTATTGTTTTAAAGAAATGTTTGGTTAAATTTTTGATTTTTGCCACATAAATATTGTTGGTCTCTAACAAGAAGATGGGAAACAGCAGATTCTATAAAATTGTTGGGATGATCCTATTAACAATAACACTACTGGTATTAATTGCATGTTGGTATGCTTATTGGCTCCTGTGGGAAATATTCCATATCATATAACTAATAATGTTGGAGTTAGACCTAATCGTGAAGAAATTAGGCATAATGATACCAGTACATGAAGTGTGTGTGATAAACCCTATGAAGGTAGTGGAGATATTTGTCTGGAAGAGAACCTATTATGAGGGGAATTTATTATATTTGTGGAAAGGCTGCTTGTTTTAATCTGCTGAGAAAGTGGGTGGGTTCATGTTACCTGTTAGTTTTCCCTAGAATTTATCATGTGGAAGGGTTGATTGTGGAACATAGTTTGAGGAGAGACAAGAGAAGCTTTGGACAAGTGGTTTAAGATATTTTAAGAGGTATTTATTATTCCTCCAATGGGAGTAGCAGCGAATGATGTCTAATGATGTAGATAGACTTGCTGTAGATACAGCAGTCTTTTAAGTTAGTGAATGTAGAGATGGTAGCATTTAGAGCAATGGTGATTCAGAAGCCTCTTGCCTTTGATATTCTTTTAGCAAAAGAGGGCGGAGTTTGTAAGGTAATTAAGGCTAAGAACTGTTGTACGTACATCCCAGATTATAGTGCAACAATTGATTCTTACATACTTATCGACTCCCTGCAGAAGATCTTTTGTAAGCAAATATTAGGTCGGATACAGGACTGGATTTTAGAGTCCAGTATCCTGAGTGATCTCCAAGCAGGTGTTCGAGCTAAAACAAGCACCTTGGATCAAACCTTTTGTCTATTGTGTATCTACTGGAAGGAAGTGCAAGTCAAGGGAGGTAAGCTCTATGTGGCCTTCGTTGAGTTACGGTCTGCATTTGACCATGTTCCGCATGCAAGTCTTTGGAGGGTTTTAAAGGAGCAGGGCATACCAAGGAATCTTTTAGACATTTTAATTAGACTACATTCATCAAACACAGCACAGGTGAGGTGGGGCGAGAACAACCAAGTCACAGATCCCCTCCCAGTCCAGTGTGGAGTAAGGCAGGGCTGTGTTCTAGCCCCCACACTTTTTATTCTTTTTATTAACAATGTTGTTAATTTTCTAGACAGAGATGGGTGTGATGCCCCAAAAATTGGCAAAAAAAAAGTGCCAGCTCTTCCTTTTGCCGATGATACACTTTTAATTTCAAAATCGCCGCAGGGATTGCAGCAGCTTTTAAATGATTTTATTATGTTCTGTGACGGGCGAGGGCTGGTGCTAAATGAATCCAAAACCAAATATATGATTTTTGGAAAAGGAATGGCTAATCCCACTAAAAGACTTGTGCTAGCTGGTAATACCAATCTGGAGCGAGTTAATGCCTTTGATTATTTAGGCATTCACCTGACACCATCAATTAATTGGGCAGCACACATTGAGAAAGTTAAAATGCAACTCATACATCAGACTGCCAACATCACTAAAATACACAGGAAAACACTGTCAAGACAACTTGCACCCGCTCTGGAAATCTATAATACAAAGGTATTAGGTGGGGCACTCTATGGAGCCGAATTGTGGGGCATTGGAATGACAAATTGTTTATCCACAATTGAGAATCGCTTCCTTAGATCCTTGGTAGATTTACCTGCTAGTACCCCGTTGGTGCCCCTATACCTGGATCTTGCGCAAAGGCAGCTAGCGCACAAATTAAACTATAAACTCCTTATGTTTTGGCACAGGCTGTGGACGAACTCTTGCCATATAGGGAGCCACTTTTTGAGTTATTGAAGTCTCCATCAATAATCTCGATCCCTTGGTTTAGAACATTAAAGGAGTTACTGAGGAGACTTGGGATGGAGGGTTTTTGGACTTACCCAGACAGCCTGGTAACTATATCTCGAACGAGCTTGAAAGAAAAGTTCTGGGTAGTAAAATCATTGCAAGTTTTGGCAAAAGCAGAGGGCCGCTTGACTACTGAATTTTTAAACTTTAAATCGGTTCCCTGTTTTGAGGACACACTAGATGAAATTGTCCCCCCTTTGGCTCGCACATTATTTTTTCAGTTTCGCTATAAGACTATACCTACGAAACCTTTTAGTAAAAAGTGGTGCAATGATGTCCCTGTTGATGATTTCTGTCCAGCTTGTAATGTTAGTCCTGAATCTATTGTGCATTTGCTATTCTTCTTCCCTAATTACAAACTTCTCAGGAAAAAATGGATAATACCACTCTGTAAACTAGTCGGGCCTGGCCACTACCTAGAAGTGTTAAGAATTCTGAGTACTGATACACGCAGAGTTGTGGTCTTTGGCCTGTCTAGATATTGGCAGGCACTGTGGATAAAGCGTTTTAAATGCATTCTATGACGCACTGCACTTCTTGAATTTATGTGATTTAAATATATTACTATGGAGACGACATTTGATTTGTCTAAAAATCTTGACATGTACTGTGGATTTAGCGCACGGAAAGCACTTTATGATTTATCTTGTTTTTTTAATTCATGTGATTTCATATTAATTTTTATATAAGATGACCTTACTTATTTATGTCCACCCATTTGCTTCTTTCTACTGTATAATGTATGTGCTGTGTACTTTTATGATCCCTTGTGATCGAAATAAAGTAATGATGATGATGATTCTTACATACTAACATAACTAATTTGACCTCCTGGTCAGAGACCTTGCTCTCTGCCCCTGCAGCTCCGCTGTTGTGCCGCTGCCGCTACCCCTTTCACCTCTCTGCAAGGTAGGTGTTCAAGGCTCTCCTCCACCCGCAGGCTCCTGCCTGCGCCTTATCCCTGGTGGTCCAGTGGGAGAGCCTTGCTCTTCTACTGGCCCGCTGTTGTCTGTCTTTGTGTTGTGCCCGTTTTCTGTCTTTGTCTGTCTTTTTGTCTTTTTTTGTGCTTTTAATTCTGCTTTTTTGTGCTTTTAATTCTGCTTTTAATTTTATTCTGCCCTCTTTCTTTATTTCCTGTCTCTGTTCCTGTTTGTGTCCTCCGTGCCCGTTCTCGCCGCCCTTTTCCTGCTGCTGCCCCCGCGGCCCCTCCCCCTGCCAGTTCTCGTTCCTGCCTCCCAGCTGCACTTCCCTCCCCCTTCCCCTATTTAATGGCGGCCGCGCCGCTGGCGTGACAAATGCACACCAAAGGCAAGCCCGTCTGCATCCGTCCGTGACCCGACCGCGATCAGCGCCAGGGACCCTTGTTCTCCGACCACCCCCGCTACAACTCAGCTGACCTCCTCGCACTCAACCCCGGAAGGAACAACAACTGCCAGCTGTCTATGCCGAACACCACTCACGGCCAGTTCTCCTGCCGACACTGCAGGCAATCCTTCACCACCCTCCGCACCCCCACAGGTTGCCGCCCCAATGCCAGACACCACCACCCGAAGCCCTGAGGTGCATCCTCCTCAACGTGCGCTCCCTGCACAGACATGCTGTGGAGATCTGACACCTCCTCGACACCCTCTCGCCAGACGTCGCCTTCCTCACAAAACCTGGACCAACCCCACCTCCGCCCCCGACATTGCCACCGCCATCCCCGACGGATACAAGATACAGAGGAAGGACCACCCCAACCGCCCAGGAGGAGGACTCACCATCGCACACACGAGCTCCCTCTGACTCACGACCTCCAGCACGAGTGACTCACTGCCCACCACCGAACACCTCCATTTCCAGATCCAGACCAGCCCCAGAATGACCCTATGTGGCACCCTCACCTAAAGACCCCCCAGACCTCGAACCGCGTTCACCACCACCATTGCTGACCTGATCGTGCCCCACGCCATCGCCTCCATGGACTACACACTCATAGGAGACCTCAACTTCCACCTCGACAACCTCAGTGACCCCAACTCTGCCACCGTCCTGGACAACCTCGCCAACCTCAGACTGAAACAACTCATCACCACCCCCACCCACAAGGCAGGACACACTCTCGACCCCAGCTTCGCAGGAGGTAACAACATCCACCTCAGCCACACCACGCACCCTCCCTGGACGGACCACTACTGCGTACACTTCCACGTCGACAAACCCACCACCCCCAAACCTGCACCCCGCCCTCCACGAAGGAACTGGAGCAAGGTCACCGAGGAGCACCTCAACTCCACCCTCAACAGCGATGCCCCCCACCTTGACCAACGCCAACTCAGCAGCCATAGAACTTCACAGATGGATCACCAACTGTGCAGACAAGCTCGCCCCCTTCCGCAACCCTGACAGACAGCGCCCCAGGAAGGCCATCGGGTTCACCGTCAACCTCCATGAATTCAGACGCACCTGCAGACGTCTCAAGAAGAACTGGAGAAACAGCAAAACTTCGTAAGATCGCACCACTTACAAGAACGCCATAACAGAATACCACCAACTCATCAGATCCACCAAAAGGACCTTCACCCGAAACAAAATCCACGCCAACACCAGCAACTCCAAGGAACTCTTCAGCATCATTCAGGAATTCACCAAGCCCCCCAGCGAAGCCACGGACATCACACCCTCACAGGACCTCTGCAACAAACTCGGCTCCTACTTCCACCTGAAAATAAGATCCCTCTACGACAACTTCAACGAACAGACTGCGGACACCAAACCCACTCCTCCCTCCAGCAACGACAACCAGCCCACCATCCTCTCCTGAACTCCAGTCACCACCGAAGACACTGCATCGACCATGAAAGGCGTCCACTCAGGAGCCCCAACGGACCCCTGCCCTCCACACATCTTCCACAGAGCCATCGCCTCCATTGCACCTGAACTACGAGGCACCATCAACGCTACCTTCAAAGCCGGCACCTTCCCCGACGACTGGAAACACGCAGAAGTCAAGCCCCTCCTGAAGACGCCCTCAGCAGATCCAACGGACCTAAAGAACTACCGACCCATCTCTCTCCTCCCTTTCGCGGCCAAAGTCACCGAGAAGATCGTCAACATCCAACTAACGAAATTCATCGAAGAAAACTCCATCCTCGACCCCTCCCAATCAGGATTTCGCAGCGGCCACAGCACCGAGACCGCCCTACTCGCCACCACAGACGACATCCGCACCCTCCTCGACCAAGGCCACACAGCGGCCCTGATCCTACTTGACCACTCTGCAGCCTTCAACACCATCTCCCACCGCACTCTCACTGCCAGACTCCACGACGCAGGCATTCAGGAAACCGCCCTCGACTGGATCTGCTCCTTCCTCACTGGAGGAACCCAAAGAGTCAGACTTCCACCCTTCCTCTTCGAACCCACATAGATCAACTGTGGAGTACCCCAGGGATCGTCGCTCAGCCCCACGCTATTCAACAACTACATGGCCCCCCTCGCCGCCATCGTCAGACAGCACGTACTCAGCCTAGTATCCTACGCTGATGACACCCAGCTCATCCTCTCCCTCACTAAGACCCCCTCACCACCAGACTCAGCTTCCAGGAAGGAATGAAGGACGTTGCATCCTGGATGAGCAGCAGCTGCCTAAAGCTTGACTCGGAGAAGACAGAAGTCCTCGTACTCGGACCCTCCCCCTCTTCATGGGACAACACCTGGTGGCCCACCGCCCTCGGCAACACCCCCACGGACCACACCCAGAACCTCGACATCGTACTTGACTCCTCACTCACCATGACCTGACACATCAACGTCATCGCCTCCACCTGCTTCAACACACTCCGCATCCTTCGCAAGACCTTCAAATGGATCCCCCCCGAATCAAGAAAGACCGTCACCCACGCACTCATAACCAGCAGATTGAACTACGGAAATGCCCTCTACGCCGAAAATCAACAGATTTCTACTCCGCAAGCTCTATACCATACAGAATACCACAGCCAGCCTTCTCCTATCTCGCGGCAAAGACCTGGAACGAGCTCCTAATCAACATCAGACGCGCCCCCACTCTTCACATCTTCAGGAAGACCCTCAAGACCTGGCTCTTCGACTGACCGGAGCTGCACCCCCCCCCCCAGCGCCTTGAGACCCTTACGGGTGAGTAGCGCGCTTCACAATTCCCTGATTGATTGATTGATTGACACATGAGATTAGATTGTTGGAGGAACCAAGTTTATAGGAGATTGTAGGATCCTGGATGAGGGAGTTAGAAAGTAGTTTTGGTAAAAGTAGGTGAATGGCTGGGTAATATTGGCAGAGGTGTTCTTCAATCAGTTTTAACCTCTATAATAATTATTATGATTTGTGCAGTTTCTCTATTTCTTTTAATAAAATTGCAAGATTGTATGATTAGTATGTATGTTAGTAGGAATAAGAGCAATAATAATCTGAGAAAAAAGAAAAGATCAATAGACTTTGAATTATATAACTACAGGGATCGAGTGTATCAGCATTTGAAGTGGTTTGAAGAGAATGTTCAATTATCCAAGAAGATGAAGACTTCAACGGACTAATGGCTGATTAATAAAATGTACTCACGGGGTTTTAAGGGATTATTTAAAAATATTCTGAGGGGGAAAGTTGGCAAAGTTTTTTCTGATGTGCAATTTTGTGTGAATATTATTTGTGGGAATTAATGATTTTAATAATGCATAGAGTCGTAACCAATGAATTGATAAAATGAGATGACTATCTTGCTTACAAATGTGATCAATAATGTAAAGTAGTTTATTTTAAAATGAAATGGATACAGTTTCTAATAACCTGCTCATCTTGCTCCTGCTCTTTCCCACTCCAAATTAGTGACCTGCTGCAAGCCATCTCTCCCATACTTTCAGCAAAGCAAAAAATTATATGACATCAAACTGGACAACTGTATTAGAAAGTATGTCTTTTGAATTAAGCTTTCTGTCGTGTGCCTAATGTATCAGTCTCAAGGACTTCCGCTGGAAGTTCCAATGCAGGTGTGTCAGAGAACATAATTCTATGAGCTATTGTTTGAGAAATGTTTCATATTATGTTGTACATCTCCAGAGTACAGTTGCTGGGGAAGCAAGCTGCAGATATCTCTTACCTTAAGAAATGGGTTAGTGCTAAGAACTTTATAAATTGCGTAGTTGTTTTTGATTTGCCAATGCGACAAAACCATGATCATACCATGCTGAATTTGCAGTTTTTTTTATTATAATGCATGAATTTTGTAAATAAAATCCCTGGTTTTGAGGGTTTGTGGATGACTTACAGCTTTACTCCAGAAACTCTGTCCGTTTGTTTTGAGACTTTTCATCTCATGTGATGCTGTCAGTACTTTTTACGAGTTTGAGACTTGCTTAAATATGGATTTTGCTATGCTTTATGATTCTGTATTTTTGCGCCCGAGCCTTCATGGCAGGTTTATGCATTACTCTGTATGGGTTGGGAGAGGTTCGGCCACCCCATTTATATGTTATCGATAGTCTGGCAGAGCATGGCTAGAATTGCCATCAGTGTGGTTCAAGCCAATGCAATGGTAGCTTGACTCAAGGCTCCATCAAACATAACTGAGCCTTGTGTCAAATGTTGATGATGTGTTTTTCTACAAAAATATATACCCAAACTGGATTTTATTTTTGTTCAAAACAAATCCAATACCCCCCTTGCCATGTGAGTTACCTCTTGCTCCAAGGGGGGAATAATAAAAATTTGTATGCCAATTCCAGACAGCGTTTTTCTGGCTGGTACGGACATAGAAAAAATGGCTGTTACCGCCGACATCTAAATTCGGCAGGCAGAGACACAGCAGTCTATATGGTGTCCTTGCTCCATCGGCCCGATGGAAGAAACCATACGCGACTGAGACAGCAGGAGTTTGTCGGAATTTGTCTGTGATACTGCCAACGTATAAATCAGGCGGGCGGACCATCTCGATGGCGGCTCTGTTAAAATGACAGCCCACATCCATCAAGATATATATTCAGGCCCTCAGTTATTAATAATTCAAAATTTTATTCAGATTTTTTTACTCTGCTAAATTGATGTGTTATTGATGAGTAGTGTAGTCTCTTACCTCAAAAGCAACAAGGGTGTTAAAGAGACAGAATTTATTTGGGAAAAGTTGAGGAGTGATGACAGAATGTAAGTAATGGCAAGTTTTAATTTCCAACTTAGGACTATGGAATAAACTGTTGTGTAGTATTTAAATAAAAACAAAATGAAGCTAGATATAGGGTTGAACGCGCCGACAGGAACCTCATTTTGAAAGAGAGGGAAAGGGTTAACAGATGCTAACCATTCACAAGTGGAGATGCAGTAGTCTAAAATGAAAGACATGATTTCATTTGCTGCCTTTCTCATGATGATAGGGTGGAAAGTTGAAGAGGTTGCCATTTTAGACTTGCTTTGTATGAGAGTGGTGTACCATTCTTGTACTTAGTTTTTACAAATCTTAACAGTGTCCAAACTATGCAGAAAGAGCTAAAACAACAGTATAATCTACAAACTAAATTCAGTGGTATGTATATAACTTTGTAATTATTTTAAAAATGTACATTAGAAATGAAGATGTATATGAGAGTTTGATTAAAAGTAGTATCAAAGTGATGATAAAAAATATATGAGTTGAACTGTATTTATTAGAGGGTATGTGTTTAAGAGGTTAGTGGTGAATGTTTTGGGAAGTAAGAGAAAAAAGAATTAGTGGCTCCTGTTTATTACATTGTGTATTTTATTGAAAAATAACAGCATAGTTTTGTGGAAAGTTGCAATGAGGAACTAAGAATGTTTTAAATGTCTAAACATCATGTGCAGAATAGATACATCTGTCATTTGCATTCTGGGAGTTGAAGTACTTTCAGTAACATTATTAAACAGGAATAGTGTAGTGAGAAATAAAAGATGAGAGCAGGTTGTTTGCGTGTATATGAATTAGAAAGAATTAATACTTGTTAGGTATATATTTGGAAGTGTTTGGCAATGTGTTTTTAACTTATATGACCACTTTGCATATGCTTAGATGGTGAGATATAGTTTTTATGCCTGCACATAGCAATATATATAGTGGGACTTTTGAGTTTGCTTAAAGATGTAGGGAGGTATATATTTTGGGAATGATGGCTTGAAGGTGTACATCTATTAAGAAATCACATATATGTTTAAATGGTGATCTATGCTCAGTAAGGCTGATGAAAATTTCATGTATATGGTGAGGGTTGTGTTTTTCTTTAAACATGCTTTGTTTAAAATTGAGAAGGATTAATAGTGCAGAATGCCTTGCAAGTTCTTGTGCTAGCTACATTTCGAGTGTAACTTTTGTTTGAGATATGCCGAATATATGTTTTAGAAGTAGAAGTATTTGAAAAATGATGTAGGTATGCCATTCACAAAAGGTTTTGTGCTATGAAAAATTTCAAAATGTTGTTTTCCGTTTTAGAAACTTACTGATGCAAATGCACGCTCAGTAGCAAAGCAATGTATGTTTCTAGAGGGCCATGTATGCAATTATATATCAAGTTTGATACCCAGATTTCTCTCACACATAGCTCAGAGAAAAGCATGTATACAGTAAAACAGGTAGTTTGATACTGCCAGAAGGATATAACCAATGATTCTGAGATATAGTGACCATTGTTATGTATCTAACAGGAATGAAGGTACTTTCTCAGTCACTCAGGCAGTATTCAGGCACTCATGAAATCACCCAGCCACTATTCAGGGAGTTATCAAATCAGTGATTCACTATCCATGGAGTTATTCAATTATCCAGAAACTAAACATGTACTCTTGCAATCAGGCAGGCAGAAATTATGTAGTTTTTGAAGTATGCAGGCACCACGTATACATTCATCTAATCACCTAGGTACTATCTATTGACTTATGCAATTAACAAGGCTGTAACTATGCAATCATTATAACATTTGTGCAGAGCCTATGCAGCCATCTAAACATCTACTTACAACCCATGCAGTCATTGAATTATTGAGACATACGTGTGCACTGATGAAACACTCAGGGTCTACTCATGCACTCATGTAATTGCGTAGCGAGTACCATTGTAGTAAACCTATCGCCCATCCAGTACCTATGCAGTTATTTAATTACTGAGCCAATAGTCTTGCACTAATAACATCACCCCAGCAGCATACTTACTTTCATCTAATCTCTCAAGCTTTAACAATGGAATTATGCAGTCACTCAGACACTAGTCATGCACTCATCTAATTAGGTAGGCACTACTGATGCACTTATTTAATTCTGCCCATGTAGTTATGTAAGTATCCAGGCACTACCTGTTCAGTCAACCAAAAAGACATGGGCTGCATCCATTCGCTGAAACACTATTCATCCACTCATCCAGTAGGCTAGGTGCTATGCATGGGCTTAAACAATCATGTATGCACTATCCATTCACTGCATAAATCAACTATATCCTATGTATGCACTCTTGCAATCATTCAGCCACTAGAGTTGCACTCATTTAATCATCCTACCAGTATCTATGCATGTATTGAATTATTGAAGCATTAGTCATGCACTTGTCGAATCATTCAGGCTATACTCATGCACTCATCCAAACACCCAGATACTAGGGGTATACTCATGCAAACACACAGGCTGAAAGTATGCAGATATGGAATGACCCATGGAGTTATGACATAGTCAGGGAATCATGTAGGCACTACTTGTATCTTCAGGGAATCAAGTCAAGTCAAGTCAAAAACTTTATTTCGGCTATACAGCCATAAAAGCAGAGTTAATTAAGACATTCATAATATACAAAAAGTTATGATAAGAAGGAATTTATACAATCAGGAAGAAATGCAGTGTCTCCTTGCAACATATATGTAGCAATGTACTACAAGTTTATACAATGTATTCTGACCCCAGCAGCCACTCGTCGCTCGATATTTGAGAACCTACAATTTTTATCACATCACATTTTTAAAAACAATAAAAAACGTTTAAAAAACAGTACAATAAATACATTTTGTGTTAAAAAATATTAAATAAAACTATTATAATAGCTGGCAAGTTATCAAATAGGAAGATATACAGTTTTAAGTTGGCAGCATAGACAATGGATAAGCACACTTAAATACTTCCTGAGCTCTTTTTTTTAATGATGCCTCTACGTATACACCACATCGCTAGCAAAAATTTAGAAGTGGCAAAAACGAATAGTGGGTGTGTCTCGTATTTAAGTAGCCTGTAGGCCTCTGTGTGGTCTCTAATTCCCACATTTCTACACAACTGGAGAACCCACTTAGATCTTGACCTTCTATAAGCAGGACAGAAGAGAAGAACATGGAGTTCTGTCTCTTCAGTTAACATACACCCTGGACAATCCAGTCTGGTGGCGCCCTTCCATTGGTTTGTAAATGCTCGGAGCGGGAGCACACCATATCTGAATTGAAAATATAATTTCTTTGCAAGGAATGGCTGAATGTTATCCAGGGCTGGCTCAAGTTTGTATTGCTGTTTGACATCCAGAAACCTGTAGGTCAAACTGCAAGAATTAATGCTCTGGGTTAATTGTACAAATTTAAGTTCTTTGAGAGCAATAGATAGAGACTTTTTAGAAGTACTAAGGCAGGACTCTTCAGGAGTTAGCCATATATCTGCCCTCCCCAGAGCATGGCCTGTGCTTCTAATATAGGATAGCCATGGAATGTTCCCTTCTCCCAAGATGGACATAACATCCTTCAGTTCCTCCCTATAATTTAGTAGCTCGGGGGTACTCCATAATCGACACCAAAATAAAATCGGTCGGGAGGCAATCAAATCAGCAATCGGGCCAATACCAAGATCCATCCTTAGCGGAGTTAGAGGAGTGCTTTTGGGAAGGGCCAAGAGCTGTCTAAGGAAGGAATTCTCTGTAATAGATAGCATATTAGATGGGCAATGGCCCCAAAGTTCTGCTCCATATATTGACGCGGCCCTTGCCTGGACTTTGTAGATTTCAGCAGGCGATCCTACCACTTTATGGGTACAATTTTTATATACTTTTAGGATGCCCCCGATAGACTGTGTCAATTTTAGGCTAGCTTTTTTTACTTGGGTCCCCCAATCCATCTTATTATTAAGTGTAAGACCCAGATAATCAAAAATAGACACCCTTTCTAGGGGCCTGCCTTCCATTAAGGGATGTGGGCAATTGCTAGTGTTAGCGTGGAACACCATATATTTTGTTTTTTGGAGATTTATCTCCAAATCCCTATTCCTACAGAATTTGCAAAACTCCTCCAAAACCCGCTGCATCCCCATAGGACTCTTAGACAATAGTAGCGTGTCATCCGCGAACATTAACGCAGGTAATTTGCGGTTTGCTAACCGCGGGGAATCTATATCTTTAACCTCCAGTAGAGTTTCGATTAGGCCATTCAAGAAGAGGGAGAATAGGGTCGGGGCCAACACACAACCCTGTCTCACCCCTTTCTCTACAGGGAAGGGAGCTGTCAGTTCCCCTTTCTTGCCATATCTTACTCTCGCATACGTATCCTGATGCAGACGCATCAGCTGAAGGCATAGATAGGCTGGTACTCCCATATCATATAGGAGACCCCATAGCTGATCACGCTGGACCATATCGAATGCGGATTTAAGATCCACGAAGGTTAGATAAAGGCTACCACCCTCCAAGATTACTGTTTTCCAGTGGATCAGTTGCAATCTGAAAAGCTGGTCGATAGTTGAGATTTTAGTCCTAAAGCCAGCTTGCATAGGTGTTAGTGCGTTATTATCATCTATCCATGATTGCAATCGAACTAGGAGAACACGGGCAAATATCTTTGAGTCACATCAATTAAACTTATAGGACGATAATTTTCCGGATTAAGCGGGAGCCTTTTTATAAATAGGGATAATTTCCGCACCTGCCCAGGTCGAGGGCAACGCCATCCCTTGCAGGATAGCGTTGAATAGTGTCCGTAGGTAGGGTGCCCACACTAATTGTTCATTTCTAAATAGGTCACCAGGGATTCTATCCAACCCCGGTGCCTTAGCTGGAAGCAATTTCCTAATGCTGCAGTTACCTCTTTTATTGAGCAAGGGGGTGCAATGTTATCTAGGGGGATTTTATCCATTATTGATTCCCTCTCAACTACATCTCCGTCCAGAGCCCTTGAATATAAATTTTAAAATGGGATCTCCAGACTTCCTCCCCCAAGTTTGGTTCAATTGCGGAGTTGCCTTCAGATTTTCCAGTTTTCACTAGATTCCAAAGCCTCTCATATCTCTATTATCTAAGGCTTTTTTATTGGCTCCCATTTGTCTATCTCCCAATTTGTTTTAGCCTCAGCTAAGATTTTTTTATATTGTGCCCTGGATTCTTTGATACGTAGGTTGTCCTTATCTTTGACCCCCAGTAGTAGTGCGCGCTGGCCACCCTGCACGTTCTATTATACCAGGGATGTTTAGTTTTGGGGTCAGTACCATTATAAACTTGATCATTATAAAAAAAACTCTGCCAATGTTAAAAACAAATCCTGGTTGTTCTTACTTAATTCCAACAAGGAATCGGGACCTTCACTATTTAGTGCTACTCTAAATGCAACTTCTAAAAAAGGGATAATTTGTTTATAGAGTATGGCCACTTTTTCAGCTGACTGTACAAAAGTTCCCCAGCGTACTCTTCTACCTCCTTCGGTTGCTATTAAATTTGGGGCAGGCTGACTAGGTGGATTCGGATAGCAGGTGGAGTGCGGGAGTATTATTTCTAGCACCAATGGGTTGTGGTCGCTTTCACATCGGAACTTGACCGTAAAATGAATAATTCGGTTCCAAAACTCGACATCTACTAGAATATAATCAATGATAGATGTCTGCCCGATCTTATTGTAGGTAAAGTTGCCCGGGCTATCGGAGGGCAACCGACCATTACATGCCCTAAGTGAATGGCTAAGAATAAGAGAGTTCATCTGCAGGACTAGGGAGGTCCATCCCCTTACCTGATAGGTGTTGCATTCAGGAATTAACCGGGCCGAATCTTCCTCACTAGTAATGCTGGTGGAGATGCCATTTAATGGCTCAAAATGACAATTAAAGTCCCCACCAATAATTACATGAATGTACTCAGACAAAGTGTACAAAAAAGTAGCCAAACAATCTAAAGTCTGTGAGGTTTGCCCATACCTCACTGGGCGAGAATAAACATTAATAATGGCAATTTTCAGGGTATTATGAAAAGAAAGGAGGATACACAAAATATCAGGGGAAATGGTATCTATTGTTTTAATCTTGCAACCCAAATGTGTACCCACCCAAATGCAAAGGCCTCCCGAGGGTCTCCCTCTAGGCCCCTGAACTGCTGGAGTACAATATGCCACATAGCCCACTCTATGTAAATGCGTCGTTGACCAGGTCTCCTGAAAGAGACACAGCTCATGGCTGTCTATAAAGTCTCCCCAATCTGGGTGGTCCATTTTTGAGCTGAGACCGGCTATATTCCATGATAAGATCTTAGTGTTCTGTAAAGGACGCCCATCCTGATAAATTACCTGTTGGAGAATTTTAGCCTGATCATTGGACCCTAGCTCATTCTGCATAATACAGTCTGGGTCGCCTAACGCCCTGGCGGGTGCACTAAAAGTACCAACCGATGCGCTAGCTTCATGAATATTCTCGGCAGGTTGATCACCATTCTCTAGTCCTTCCGGAAGTTGAAGCTCCGTGGATGGTTAATAATAGGGTTCAAGTTTTTGCCAACGGGAGATAGTCAATCGACCAGGTCTAGGGAGCTAAATCTATTACTAACAGGAATGTTAAATGTCATATTATTTTCCAATCCCTGTCCTAGTTTTAGCAAACTTACCTCTCTGGGCTCTCAATTCCCAGTTTTTGTACACGCTCCCTACTCTGTCTATCAGGGGGCATGGAGGGTAAAAGTAGCCCAGGGGAAGTGACTGGATACCTCCTGTCTCCCTGCGTGGCCCCCAGTCAAGGATGTGTTGGACCGCCCTTCTATCTCTAAAATTAATTAGAACACAGTCCCCTGGAATGTCTTTTTGTCTCTGCCCCATCCAACTAACCCTACGAGTAAGTAGGATTTCACTATGTGTTGTATGGGGCAGCGGCCTATATTTGTTTAGCCAATAAATGGTTTTATTTTTCAATTCCAAATATGATTCCCCTCGGCCATTTTCCAGCTCAGTTACTCCAGCTAAAATGACAACATAAGGTGTTGATGCTGGGGGCAGATCTATACGGGGAGAGTGATGTTTGTTTCCCTTTGCTTAGAATAAGATGGATTTCTGGTAACTGCTTCACGAATTCTTTGAGCCTGATGTTCAGTTGGAAAGTCATGAGTGTTTGTCACAGCCCTACAATCTTGGGAATTATCAGTGGGGTGGGGCGCCCTATGATGCAAGGTAACTATAGGTTGAATATGTTGGGCTAAGTGGATTGTCTCTACGGGCAAATTCGTTTGCTCATCAGATTTTTCCCCTACAGAAGAGGGTTGCTGAGGGCAAGCCGACCGAGTGGTCTGGACTCCATGGGTTGCAGTTGCCCTATTTGGTGATTTAATGGATTGGATAGTATGCAATACAGCATCAATTTTAGTTCCCCACGAGTCCATAAGTGTGTTTAACTTGTCGATACGTCTCATTGCATCCTCAAGTTCAGATTTTATGAGGTGTTTGCGGTATGCTTTTAGCTCGACTGACAGGTGCGATACCCATACTGGGGGCTCAGAGGTTTTATTACCACTTTCATCAGGAATATAACCCCCTAGCGGTTGATTTAACTCCACCCCTGGATTACGTTTCGCAGATTTACCTCCCTTACGATCAATTGGCTTCCGAGGGGCTCCTTTCCTTTTTAGCCCCCCACCTGTCCCGGTCCTACTGGTAGTTTTTAAGACTGGGGTGTTTTGGACAGGTGAAAGTTCTATAATAGTGGGGACAACTGGTGGTGGGGGTGAGTGAGAGGCTTCTAACTCCATAGTCTGTGAAATGCTTGGGAGTATTGGTGTTAAAGAAAGACGTCTTTCAGTGCGTTCTATTTCACTGGAGACAACTCCTATTGCTTGTTGCAACATTCTATCAATAACAGTTGGTTGGGCAACAGAGTGAATAATAGGGGTTCGAATAGAGGCTTTCTGCCTAGTGGGTGGCCTTGTGCGCCGGGGGGTACTTTTCCCCATAGTTGTTTACTATCTGGGCCTCCTCAGTCCTAGGACAAAACCAACTAATATAAATCAGTGCACTGGAGGTAGCATTCACCCCTCAGACCTTAAAGTAGCATGCAATCTAGAGGTTTACTCTATAGAACCCCCCAAGTCTCGGCCCTATTCAGCAAAGCTCAATAGGAGCTAATGTACAAACAGTGGGACTCACAGAAAAATGATAAGAGGTGGTGATAAGGGGGATGGCCCAGCCCAGCCTCAGTTGGTCTCGGACGGGCTCAGACGGGCCCGCCCTTGGTCCGGGCTTCGTCCGGGCTACGTCCCGCGCCGCGGTGGGAGAGGCTGCGCTGTAAGCGCGTTGGTGAAGCCTCCCTCCTCACTCGCGGCAGCTGGGCAAAGCGGTGGTGCACTCTGGGGTCTGTAGTCCCCCCGGAGTGTGCACGAGTGGCACGACTCTGCTCCTGGGACCCGGTTCCCACCAGGAGTATCAAGGGCTGTAGCAGTACGTGGCTGCAAGTCAGCAGACAAGCAGAAGACAGCAGCAGAAAGGCGAAGAGACTCCGCGCCGCGGTGGGAGAGGGGCTGCGCTGTAAGCGCGTTGGTGACGCCTCCCCTCCTCACTCGCGGCAGCTGGGCAAAGCGGTGGTGCACTCTGGGGTCTGTAGTCCCCCCCGGAGTGTGCACAAGTGGCACGACTCTGCTCCTGGGACCCGGTTCCCACCAGGAGTATCAAGGGCTGTAGCAGTACGTGGCTGCAAGTCAGCAGACAAGCAGAAGACAGCAGCAGAAAGGCGAAGAGACTCCCGCGCCGCGGTGGGAGAGGCTGCGCTGTAAGCGCGTAGGTGACGCCTCCCCCTCCTCACTCGCGGCAGCTGGGCAAAGCGGTGGTAAACTCTGGGGTCTGTAGTCCCCCCCCCCCGGAGTGTGCACGAGTGGCACGACTCTGCTCCTCGGACCCGGTTCCCACCAGGAGTATCATGGGCTGGAGCAGTACGTGGCTGCAAGTCAGCAGACAAGCAGAAGACAGCAGCAGAAAGGCGAAGAGACTCCCGCGCCGCGGTGGGAGAGGCTTCGCTGTAAGCGCGTTGGTGACGCCTCCCCTCCTCACTCGCGGCAGCTGGGCAAAGCGGTGGTGCACTCTGGGGTCTGTAGTCCCCCCCCGGAGTGTGCACGAGTGGCACGACTCTGCTCCTGGGACCCGGTTCCCACCAGGAGTATCAAGGGCTGTAGCAGTACATGGCTGCAAGTCAGCAGACAAGCAGAAGACAGCAGCAGAAAGGCGAAGAGCCTCCCACGCGCGGTGGGAGAGGCTGCGCTGTAAGCGCGTTGGTGACGCCTCCCCCTCCTCACTCGCGGCAGCTGGGCAAAGCGGTGGTGCACTCTGGGGTCTGTAGTCCCCCGGAGTGTGCACGAGTGGCACGACTCTGCTCCTGGGACCCGGTTCCCACCAGGAGTATCAAGGGCTGTAGCAGTACGTGGCTGCAAGTCAGCAGACAAGCAGAAGACAGCAGCAGAAAGGCGAAGAGACTCAGTAAGGCTGATGAAAATTTCATGTATATGGTGAGGGTTGTGTTTTTCTTTAAACATGCTTTGTTTAAAATTGAGAAGGATTAATAGTGCAGAATGCCTTGCAAGTTCTTGTGCTAGCTACATTTCGAGTGTAACTTTTGTTTGAGATATGCCAAATATATGTTTTAGAAGCAGAAGTATTTGAAAAATGATATAGGTATGCCATTCACAAAAGGTTTTGTGCTATGAAAAATTTCAAAATGTTGTTTTCCGTTTTAGAAACTTACTGATGCATGTGCACGCTCAGTAGCAAAGCAATGTATGTTTCTAGAGGGCCATGTATGCAATTATATATCAAGTTTGATACCCAGATTTCCCTCACACATAGCTCAGAGAAAAGCATGTATACAGTAAAACAGGTAGTTTGATACTGCCAGAAGGATATAACCAATGATTCTGAGATATAGTGACCATTGTTATGTATCTAACAGGAATGAAGGTACTTTCTCAGTCACTCAGGCAGTATTCAGGCACTCATGAAATCACCCAGCCACTATTCAGGGAGTTATCAAATCAGTGATTCACTATCCATGGAGTTATTCAATTATCCAGAAACTAAACATGTACTCTTGCAATCAGGCAGGCAGAAATTATGTAGTTTTTGAAGTATGCAGGCACCACGTATACATTCATCTAATCACCTAGGTACTATCTATTGACTTATGCAATTAACAAGGCTGTAACTATGCAATCATTATAACATTCGTGCAGAGGCTATGCAGCCATCTAAACACCTACTTACAACCCATGCAGTCATTGAATTATTGAGACATACGTGTGCACTGATGAAACACTCAGGGTCTACTCATGCACTCATGTAATTGCGTAGCGAGTACCATTGTAGTAAACCTATCGCCCATCCAGTACCTATGCAGTTATTTAATTACTGAGCCAATAGTCTTGCACTAATAAAATCACCCCAGCACCATACTTACTTTCATCTAATCTCTCAAGCTTTAACAATGGAATTATGCAGTCACTCAGACACTAGTCATGCACTCATCTAATTAGGTAGGCACTACTGATGCACTTATTTAATTCTGCCCATGTAGTTATGTAAGTATCCAGGCACTACCTGTTCAGTCAACCAAAAAGACATGGGCTGCATCCAATCGCTGAAACACTATTCATCCACTCATCCAGTAGGCTAGGTGCTATGCATGGGCTTAAACAATCATGTATGCACTATCCATTCACTGCATAAATCAACTATTTCCTATGTATGCACTCTTGCAATCATTCAGCCACTAGAGTTGCACTCATTTAATCATCCTACCAGTATCTATGCATGTATTGAATTATTGAAGCATTAGTCATGCACTTGTCGAATCATTCAGGCTATACTCATGCACTCATCCAAACACCCAGATACTAGGGGTATACTCATGCAAACACACAGGCTGAAAGTATGCAGATATGGAATGACCCATGGAGTTATGACATAGTCAGGGAATCATGTAGGCACTACTTGTATCTTCAGGGAATCACCTAGGCCTTACCTATGCACTCATTCAATCTTCCAGGGAGTATTGATGTATTTAACCACAAACCCATGTATTTACAACTTTTACTGAGGAATATGTAGTCTTTAAACAATATGGGTGATAGGTTTACTACAATGGTACTCTCTACGTAATTACATGAGTGCATGAGTAGAGCCTGAGTTTTTGATTAATGCATGCGTGTGCCTCAGTATTTCAATGACTGCATGGGTTGTAAGGGGGTTTTTAGATGGGTGCATAGGTTCTGCGCCAATGTTATAATGATTGCAGAGTTACAGCCTTGTAAATTTGGTGTTAAATTTAAAACAAAGTGTAGAAGAAGGAGAGATGCAGTGAAACAGAAAGAACAAGTTGAGAGAGTAGTTGATAAGGCCTTTGCTTTGAAGAGAAGCTTTTCATTTTAATTCTAAATAGAATGAAGACTCTTGAAGAATAGTGTTTTGCATGAGGAGACAAAACCAGAAGAAAAGATTAGTGAATAGAAGTAACTGTTGTACAGTTTTTAGTGGACAGTGGATACATTCTTCTTGTACAGAGGCTTTCTTTAATGCTATCCAGGATAACAAATTAGTTCATGTTGTTGATTAAAGAGGACAATGTCATGAAATGAAGCATGGTAGTCCTATAACAAAAGAGGTGATGGTAACTAGAAATGTAGAAAAAGATATTGGAGAAGAGGTACAAGGATGGCGTAGTCAGGGTGCTGTATACAAATGGAATTGTAGTAGTGTTTCTAGTATTAGACAGCAATCCATTGATATATTAAGAAAAGTCCTACGTATGTTTCCAAGGTGAAGTTTAAAACGCAAAATAAGTTATACCACTCAACAATGTGAACTTTAGCTAGGTAGCTGTATCATGTGAAAACTCCTGCTTTATGTTTAGGAGAAATAAGTAGAGCACTTTTGCATGGTAGTGTGGCACATGTAGAAAAGGTTTGTGGTGATGTGCAGTTTTGCTTCTTCGGTCCTGAGTAGGATTCTAGGGAGAATGAAGAGTTGTTAAGAGGAGGAGTTGTAGAACAAGACACATATATTACAGTTGATCATTTTAAAAAAGAGATTACAACATTTAACACAGTTTTCTGTAAAAAGACAGAGTATGTTTGTATATGTTGTTGATGCACTTACAGAAGATTTAAACACAGACTGTTGACTTATATTTAAAAAATGAAAAAGTAAATCATGATAACTGGCAAACGTTACCTGTGTATTTATTTGTAGAGGGATGGTTTGACTTGTCTATACGGCAAGTTATATGTAAGTAGTATTACAAAAAAATGGAAGATAATAAAATTAACAACACATAGATAATAGATACCCATTTTGTAAGATAATAAAATGCCTGCTAATGTAGAAAAACTATGAAGGGAAAAAAATAAAAAAAACATGAACATTTATTATTCTTTCCAGCATTGCGAAGGGCCGTTATGGACTGCTCTCCAGCACTAACTACAACTCCACAATCCATGCAGTATGATGCCATCGGGGAAAACTGTGGAGTTCATTCTTTTTTTTAAAACACTTTTTATTTCGAACAAATATCAGTCTTACAGCAGGTTAGATGGTAGAGCTCAGGTTGTACATACAGCATACTTTACATTCGGTATCGCATTGAGTCCCGGACCTCCAATTACCTTAAGCAAGTATCACAATTCACAAGTGCATTGGATCGATTCCTTCCCTCCCACCTCGCAATGTGGAGTCAGTTCTTGAAGTTGTGAGTGGACTTTTGAATGGACTATCTGCTTTGGTGTTGTTGTGCTTCTATTGAAGTTGAGGGACCTTCAGCTTTGCCTTGCATTCTTGCTGCTCACTATGAACACCTCTTATGAAATGTGCAAAAAATATAAAAGGGGGAAAAAATACCATGTATAATTTTGGCAGCATTGTGAATAGCTGTAGCACACTGCTCACCAGCTGTTATAACAACACTACAGTCCATGCAATACGTGGCCATTCTTGAAAACTTTGGAGCCATATCTCATGTAGTAGTCTGTACCTCTAAAGGGACTTTCTGGCCGGGTATTGTTGCTGCTGCCACTGATGTAGATGGTCCTTCAGCTTCCCTCTTGTAGATCGCCAGTTGGAGACGTTTTCTATGATAGGTTTTAAGATAATATGAGATGGACGTCGTCCCACATGAATATTTTTTGTTCATCCCTCTAGAGGGTCCTGACACTTATTGTGGATTGCAGTAGTTTTGCAGCAGTTTTTGATTCCCTATGAGTTTGGGTAACAATGGATATTTTGATGTTTGTTTGAAAGATATGTTGTGTTCATGAGTTCAGATGCTGAAAGTAATTTTTTGAAACTGTTGTTTTTTTTACAAATATGTTGTTAAAATAAATTTAAATCAATATGTTACTAAATAGCTAGACTGAAACTTTGTGTAAAATATGTCTATATATCTGTTTTACATGTCTTCATTTGTCTTCGTGACTACTGATGTCATTGCGACCTCCGGTGTTGCTGTGAAGAAGGAAATTGCATTTTTGATGTAGTTATTTCAACAAATGAATACAAAGGGGAAAGTTAAATTAGTATCTTACTAAATAGCTACACTGAAACCTTATGTAAAATATGTCTATATATGTGTTTTACACTTTGTTAAAAACACCCGGTATTCGCAGTCTGTCCTTGGCAATGGCAGTCATTGAATCATACAGGCACAACCTGTGCAATCATCAAGGACGTCCTTTCTCCATCACTCTGTAAACGTGCCTCCTGGCATAATACTAGTTGGGGGATGAAGTCTTCTTGGCTATCGAGGGTATTTGGGGGCCAAGTATCCCTCTTGTTAACTCCAGCAAGTTTCACACAGTCAGTTTGCTAAGAGGTCTTCGGAGGCCACACACCTTTTCTGCACCACTCTGCAAACACATCTCCTGGCATACTACTGGTTGGGAAATAAAGTTGTCTTGGATGCTAAAGGACCTTGGGGACCAAGAAGCCCTCCTGGTACTTTCTATAAGTCCTACTCAGCGGGATTTCTGACAGATGGTCAGAGGCCCTGCCCCCTTTCCACACCATTCTGCAAAGACCATTGCTACATAAAAAAACATGGAAATTCACTGAACAAATGAAAGGTTACAGGTAAGTTATAGTTAGGAATTAGCATTTAAAAAACCTTAGAAATTCACTGAAAAAACCAAAGGTTACATGGCTGTCATAGTTAGGAAATAGGACTAAAATAACCTTAGATATTCACTGAAAAAAACAAAGGTTACAGGGACGTTATAGTTAGGCTGATATTTCACTCTTACAAAACCAGAGAAATTCAGCAGTTATAGTTACCTGAGCTAACTATAACTCTCGCCCCGCAATGCACTGCTTATGACCTCACACATTACATCACTTTTGATAGATCATCAGTGATGTCACTGGCCATGTCATGAGTGATGTAATATGTGAGGTCATAAGCAGTGCATTGCGGGTGCGCGAGTTATAATTAGCTCAGCTAACAATAACTGTTGGTTTCAGTGATATATATATATATATCCATATATATAGCGTTTATACTTACCTGTAAAATACTTATATTTTCAAACTTAACTTTAATCATTCATTTGCCTTTACCAATCATGCTATTACAACAAAATTCAGTGTAAAGGCATATGCGTGGTAAAAGTTTGCGATGTAATGGTAAAGCTTTGTAACAGCCCTTTTGTTGTTACAACCACGTTGTAATGGCATGTGTTCTGATGGCATGCGTTCTGCTGTCATATATTCCCAGCAGGATGATCGCTCAATAGCCGCTACTGCCAATAACACTTGGTGGGGCGGAGGGGTAATAATAAAAATACATAAAATAACTTACCTGCTGCTGCTTCTGCTGGACACCGCCTCGGTGCTTCTCTGCTCCAGCCGCCTCAATGCTTCTCTTCTCCCATCCCCACCCAATCATGACGCTGCTCTCATCTGACAGCAGCGTCGTGATTGGAATGACCGGGCAGAAATGCCGCTCAGTTAGGGCCTCAGAGCCTGATCTGGTTCTCCACCCGGCTGTGCAACACAGCCAGGTGGAGAAATGCTAAGTGCGCTTGTCTGTTTGGCCGGCCTAAGACGGCCGGCAAGACAGAAATGCGCACTTAAAGTGCGCCTACCACTCCTCCTCCCTAGCTGATGACACTGGGATAGAGAGGATGGCCCCACTCCACACTCAACTCGGCGGACTGGTTAATTATCATTTTATTTTTAATCTGCTGCCTGTTGGCAGTGGGGCGATGCTCCTCCACCAAAGCTGAGGAGCCACCCCTGTGTTCGCTATTAAGTAACTGGAAGACAGCTTAATTTGCTTTTGAACCACAGTTTCATGCTTCAGGGGTTGTACCTTAGTTAACACTTTTCTGGGGCATCCCTCAGATTACAGATACCCTGTCTGAGGAAGAAAATGGACCTCTTGCAGCTTCCTGTGGGATTCAGCAATACTTTAAATGAAGAGATGGTGCTCTTGCCCGGGAATCTGTTATAGCTATAGTTCATGTACTGGCGACAGTATGTATAGGTTCAACATCTGCAAAACAGTGGACACTAATGGCATATTTGAATATCATGCATCAATACATTGGACTCCTGTGCTGTGCCAACTATCCGATTACTCTGCTAATCTTCCTTAAAAGAGTTATCCATAAAGAGACACAAATCAAGAGAGCAGCAAAGACAAGTGATTTAAGCCAACCGTGTATTACCAGAATATTGAGTTCTAAATACTGTAACCAGAATATTGACTACCAAATTATTTTGAAGATAAGTACATAAAGGTAAGTATAGATGTACCATACTTAACACTACATACATAATAGATATGTATCTTCAAGGTACAGAGATGTGGAGCTAATCTCATTAATACCAGTGGCAAAACTCAACTTTCTTTCGGTCCTTTAAAAGTATTCACTGTTCCCTTCCTATGGATTTATTGGCTAAAGCTCCCATTTACCCACTCTGGGCATGATTACAACTGGCCCTTTTAACTGCAATCACTGTGAAAACACCTGTTTGGGCAGGGATGAAGTTATAAGTGGTGCGCCGTCTGTTTATCAGGTACAATAAAAATTGCAACCTTCGTTAAATTTCGGCTGGTCAAACCTCCCAGATTTTAACAAGGAGAAAAGGCCCAGTATTTACTGGGATATACAGATTTTGGTATGGTAAGCAGCAAAATCTGCATGTTATTTCCCCCCCAAGTTAGTATAGTCATTAATTATTGCATTTGATAACTTCCAAATGTAGTGCTGTCATATTTTCTTTGAATGCGATAATTATCACCATACTCATAATCAGGTCCTAAATATTACATGAGAATAGCCAAAACTGGGGTCTTTTTACCTGGGGTTAATTGTGTTGTTTTATTCCCTGTCTCCTGGTTTTTCTCCCCTTGCATTTGGGCTTTCCATAGGTTTGAACCTTTTGTACTGCAGAGACTTCCTTCTGGTGCAATGTCCTACTCTTGTTCTGGGCACACAGCCTTCCTTCTTAAAGGAAAATTCCTGTCGTTCACCGCTTTGCAGTTGCAGTTTTTTAAAGTTGTTCCTGAGATTCCCAACCATTAAAGGCACCGTGCACCTTAACTACTGCTTCAGGTTCATTGAAGACTGGATGACCAGGTAGTTTCCCAAAGAGAACTTACATTCAGTTATAGAACGTCTAGTTTTTGATGGATGGATTCATTCCTGAAATGCTATTCTATCTAAGCCTTCATCAATTATAATGCTGAGGGTAGAGTATTAACACGTTTGTATTATGGCATTATGTGAGGCAATAGTTATTATTTATTTAGTTATTACTCAAAGGAGCTCTGGGTGGACATTCCGGAAGGAAACAGGATATGATTAGACCTTCACCTGAGACATCTCAGTCTTCAGCATTTTATGAAAGGTGAGATGTGATGGCGAGAATCAAGTATTCACAGGCAGAGTGTTCCATAGTTTTGTGGATACCATGAAGATACATGATTCGTCACTTTTTTTCAATGACTTTTGAGATTTTGAGTATAAAGATCAATTGACTTCTACTAAATTAAGTAAATCTCACTAAATATGTAGCGTGTTTGTGAAGGTATGCAGTTTGAATGAGGTGTGTGGAGGATTTTGGAAATTAATTCTTTCCAATGCCAATAAATCAGCAGAGAGGGATGTGTTTATTTTTGCACTAGTTAACACCTGAACTACAGACTAGAGGACTCCTTCAATAAATCAAGGGTAGGTTTGAGAAGATAACAAAGCCAACATTTCCACTGTCAAGATACAAGAAGACTAGAGCAGAGATGACATTGCAAAAAATTTCAGGGATTAATGTTTTGATTGTCTCAATAAATGTAACTAGTATAAGGTTATGCAATCTGAAAGCATGATATTGCATGGTCGAGTTTGAGAGAATGACATAACCTAGGAATTTGGTAATTGATGTCAAATAGCTAACCCGTAACAAAGGCAAATCTTGAGACAAAAGAATCTGTAACATTCAGTTGAAGAGAACAATCTCAGAAATACATGCCCGTTTTGCAAGCACATTTGTGTTGATTTGATCTACTGAATACATATCAACAACAATTCAATTGCAACTATTGGACTCAAATGACACTGGTGGAATAGGATGTTAACAAAGATTGTGTATTTCAACAAAGTTCAGTAATCATCCTGAAGAGAGTTCTCTCACGACACTCGGATGATCTTTTGCATCTGCTACTCACGGCTACTTAAGGCTTTTCTGGGGAACGTCTGTAGAATTCCCCACTGCTCAGTACAAATCTGATTCTGCTGCCAAATTATTTGAAAAACAAGAAACTTGAAATTCTTAAACATATAGCTCAAACACAGCTTTGCATTATTGCAAGCAAAGGGAAATGTTTGGACTTTAAATTAGAATATAAAATCTTCTGCCATTCCCAAATGGATGTAGAATTGTGCCGCATTCTAACGCTGAAAAAGATATTAAAATTGATTATATCTTAAAGCAGATGTATCCTGATCATAGTCTCTAAAACTACATTTTGACTGTGGGAATTTCGTCTATTTGGGTTTACACAGCAAATAAAAAATAAACACAATGCAGCAATAAATGGAAAAAGACTTTGCTCATGCCACTTGGTTCTCCTTTCCCTACCAGCCTGTCATTAAGTTTAATTGAGAAACAGAATTACATCATTAATGAGAAAGTTAGCTTGTAATGAGCTGGTAACACATGTGAAGGTTCAGCTCTCAAACCATTATGACTAAACCAGTTCACATATGATCCCATGTACAAACCTAAAGAAGTAGGTAATCAGCTGTGATGAGATTGACACCTTACCTTATTGAGAGGTACAATTTTGTTGTAAGCGCTAGGCAGTCTATAGCATTGTCAAGCACCTACAGCAAACTTGTACTAATGAAATTGGCTAAGTCTATAACGGCAAACCTAGAGACTGCTGAACCAGCAGTGTGACATCATGTAATTGTGTCACTCATTCACTTCAGGGCAGGGTTAGGCGAGAGGAGCGCATTACCACTGACCTGAAAGGTTCTGACATATCATTCTCTCTTTAATAATCTAACAACAGGCTATGTAGCCAGCTATTGTCAGGTGGTCATCCAGACTCAAAATCCTGGTGCATATTACTTTTGCAGCCTAGGCTACCTGCTTGACTGCTCAATCAACTATTTCTGCCACTTGCAACTTGGCATTGATTCTTCCAAGAAATTCACACATGGCATAGAACCTGCAAGCCTAGCCATATAATTGTCAAACCGAGGAATAATAGCTCTCCCAACCAATGTAATTCTGTAATGCCGAGGCAGATCTACATTGGACCTTTATCAGGGAAAGTGAAACCAAATGGCATTTTGTCTAAAATCCCAAACATCTTTGCCTCCACTGAGTATAATAGAGAAAGCATCTTTGGCTTATATAAATTTCTAGATCAATCGTATACGTTAAACTAATATTGTTTACTTTTTGAATGAACATCCATGAGTAAATATATTACGTCATTCATATGACTGCTTACATTCCCGTGTTCCTTAACATCTGGATCCTCCCTTTCCTGCCAAAAAACCTGCTCTCCAGCTGCTTCCTGTCTAACAACCTCCTCACATACTTGCTTCCTCCCTTTTATCCATTTTCTCCCATTACTTCGCGAATGTCCTGCCACTCCCCGTTTACGAAATTCCCTTTGCTAGACTTTGTTTAACACACTTTCTGAAAATACACCTCCTTGACCAGATCACCACTTTTCAACAATCCTTTCACATTCCAGTGGCATAACATAGCCCCCGGTGGCACGGGACAGAGGGGCAACTTTTCAGGGTGCCCAAAAACCTCCAGTGGCACCCCATTGAGTCCAATGGCATTTAGTATCTGTGAGATATGGGAGACTCCAGGGCCCTTCATCACATTCTGCAAGGGGGCCCATTATTTTGTGTTTACCACTGCACCTTCCATGACACCAATTTTCATAGCCAGCTCTCTCTTACCCTCTGTAATCATTTCTTTAGTTTACATATTATTACTATGGTTTGTACTGAGCTTATGCTGGGCTTTACCCATTGTAATGACTGTAGCATTACATATTCTAGTGTTTGTAAACGGGTTACATTTCAGTTATGGTGTCTCTGTTTCTTTAACCAAGGCATACAGAATGGCCACTGTAGCACTAAGCATCCTAAGCAACCTGGAGTCCAGGTTGGTCCATGAGAATCCTCTCATTAAGGAGGAATTACCCATGGAGGTCAGTAATTTTGGGTCCATCTCCCCAGGCAATTTCCCATTCTTCCCTGCAGTTTTCCCTGGAGATGCAAGCAGCTGAAATCTCCAGAAGAAATATGCAGTAACTCAGCAGGCCTCATAATTCCCAGTGGGGCCAGTTACGGGATTAATGGCTGCATTAGGAATTATAGACCACTTATAATTAAGGCCTGAGTGCTCCTTCTTAAGTGTTTACTGCTCCATCCCACTCACGTGCCCTGGACGTCAGCCTACACCCTTCATGTTGGCTGCGTTTTCACAACCACACTGACATACTCTGTGTGTGACGGTGTAAAACTGATCCTTAGTGGAACATCTGCGATAAAACGACCAGGTCTTCACTTAAGTACCTGGAAACACCAATCGCTAGTGTCCTTGCAACACAGTCGCACAATAGCAAGTGCTACAAATCTATGTATTTCCTATTGTTTCCAAATGTACACAAAGGCATTAGTTACTTTTACAAGGAGCCATTAGGAGAAAATGTGCTCTTCTACAAACCCTCAGATTCATAATAAATTAAGAAGGGTGCACAACTTTTTCCTTAAGTTGTATACGGCATTTCCACACTGTAGATTTATTTAGAACATGTTTCCTTTTCAATGTACACATGCTTTTCTCCCACAGAGCTTTGCCGTAGGTTCTGGTTATGGATATATTACATGGAACAGGCGACTGCCTTTAGTGTCTTCAGCAGTGCTTAATTTGTAAAATATTAAGTGCAGGTGCTCAGATTTATTTTTAGGAGGCCACCACCACCGCCCACTTCCTCCAATGGCTCCACCCACTTTCTTTATTGGCTCCACCCACATCCACAAGCCTCAAAACATCAGAGCCTCCTCCTCACTCTTTGAGTCTCTCAAGATGCTGAGTACCTATTTCTACACATATGCACCACGGGGACCTCACACTTACACACCTGCCCAAGCGCCTGGATACCCTCTCAGGTGATTAGTGCACTATATAAATCAATATAACATAACATAACATATGGAAAGCCTATAAAAACAACTCAGAAGTGAAATCAAATTAGAGACTGTGTGTACATCTCAAAATGCAGCTTCAGGAAAGGTAATTTGAGGACTTGAGGCAACTTGGCAAATTGAAGAGAATGCGCTTGTACAGTGCTGTTTAAAAGAAAGGAAAAGATGAAGGAAGGAATACATTAAAGAAGGCAGCAACAAATGCAGGCAGGAAGGGGAGTAAAGGAGTGAGGAAATAAATAAGTAACGGAAGAAAGATGGAGGAAATAAGAAAAGAATGTGAAAGGAAGAAATGAAGGGATAGATGGAGAAAGGAAGTGAACGATGTGTGATGGAAGAATAGAAAGAAGAAAGGATTGCAGGAAGACAAGCACAAGGATAGGTTGAGGATAAGAGAGGCAGAAGTTAAAGAAGGGATGAAGGAAGGATCAAGAAAAAAAGTAAGGAATGAATGGAGGAAGAAAGAAGATATTCACCAAAGGAGGAAGGGTGGGGAATGATTGATGATGTAAGGAAGTCAGAATGAAAAGAAGAAAGGAGGCATGGCTTGAGGTGCTGAGGAAGAGAAAAAGGAAAGAAAGGAGGTCAGGGGAATGGATACAAGCATGAAAGGTACTGGGTCAAGGAGGAACAGAGGAAATAATGAGTAATATTGCAAATACATTGAAAGAAAAAAAATGATTAAAATACATTTCTGTGCCCTTAACACACCTTGTATGTTTGTAAATCACATATTCACCAGAGGAGGCCTTGCAACCGAATTCAAAATGCTGGTATCCAACTCAAAGGCACTAATTTTATCCACCTCAGAAAGATGAAAGGCTGAGTGGCCACACCAAGATTTAAATTTATGACCCTGAGATCAAACATTTCACAAAGAATTGTTACATACACGCAGACAAAAACGCACACACACTCTCTCCCTCTCTCTGTTTTGAAACTCTTCAAAAATATTTTACAAATTATTGTAATTTATCTCACTTAGTACCCCTACCAATCCGTATTCCTTTTCTTCTCCACTGCCCCTTAGACCCTCTCATGCGACCTGCTTTCCGTATTTTGTGTCTTAACATTATAGGCCAGTGTGATGGTTGGGAAACCTGAAGCTCACCCCGCCAATCTTACTGACCAACTACGCCCCTGTTCATGGGTACCATGAGCTGCACGTCCAAAAGACGATGGCTTTCAAGCCAGTGGACAAATGAATGTATGCGAGGTAGAAGAATGAGAAGGGAAATAAGGGAGTAAAACAGGGGAAAAGGGGGTCCACTGCTGCAAAAGTGAAAAATTTTTTTTTAACAATTGGTAGATATTTTGATGGTCGGTAACATTTGATGGAATCGTTCAGCTTTGGTGTGATCTAAAACTCTTGGACCTAAATCTTTTATATCAATAGAGCAGCATGCCTTCTTCACCTGTGACTTTCAGCACTCTGTCGTTTTAAGGCTTGGTCATCTTTTGAGACATACTCTTTTGGGACCCCAGGGGCGTGGGCTGTCATTTGTGCAGCAAATGCAGTGGCTGTGAGGGCCCCTCTGAACTCCAATTATTGATGTTTTTACTGCCCAACAGGAACGTTTAGGCCCCATTTTCTTTGCTAGCATTAGGGCCCATGGGAGCCTTGCTATGCCACTGCCCACCACCTCTTCGTTTCTGTACCCTTTCCTCTGTACTGTAAATTTGAGCCTGTGTGATGTACTCCCTGTCTGTACACCGGTCACTGTACAGCGCCTTGTTCATTTCTGTTCACTTTGTGCTAGATAAATACCCCCACAGACATGCATGTGCGTAGAATATAAATCTGAAATGTACATGTCCACTGTGTTTTAATGTATGGGATTGGAGAGTGACGTTTTTCAGCTTCCCTCGGGTCGGACCTACAGCACACTGAGTGTCAAAGTCAAAGAGCAGCCTCTCCCTCCACAATCCGAGGAAAGAAGAAAATGTGACCAGATCAAAAGCACTCAGCACTCGCACATTCCAGAAGCCAAAACGGTGGCCCAACAATATAGTGGGATGTGAGAAATAGAAAACAGACCATAAAAACACAGTGTAATTCGGCGCAGTGGTGGTGTTAAATAATGTTCCCAAATTGAGAGAGCGAAGCAAGGTAAATATCTGAGAATAGAGCAGAATGATGTTTTTATAGAATAATTTGAGAAAACAATAGGTTGGTGATATATATTTTAAAAGCAATTCCGATTGTACTTCTTGAGTGTGTCTTTATATTTTTTCCATTGGTGAAAATTATCTCATGCAGTAAATAATTTGTCAAATTTGTACAGTGACCAAAGTAGTACTTTTCCTTTCTGCACACATGGTTACCTGCCTCACTGGCTTAGTATGTAAATAATGAGAGGTGAAATAGTTGAGCTGCAACCAGACACATAAAATATGTAAGAAAACCAAAATAAGCTTTCGCTTAAATATGCATTCAATCATTTGTCAGATGATGGTTTCGATGCCGGAATAGACATACAAAATTAAATGAAAAGATTTGTGACCACCTGGAAGAAAAGCCATGTGACACTTCTATATAGGGAAATGGAAACACATAGTGCCGCCATCCAGATAAACCGTGCATGTGCCTCTCCATCCTGGTTAAAATTGAAATAAGTAAGTCTACTTTCATAATGACCTGGTACATACTTTCCTCTACAGCCCGTCCTCTAAATTTACACTTGACTACTTCATGCACCACTTTATTTCCCCAGCACCTTTCTACATCCACTAGCTAAGCGCCCCACAGAATGATGCTTCAATATTTTTAGATGCCAAATGCCTTAGTAAAGAAAGTAATCAGTATGGTTCAAAAAATAAAAGTGCATGTCGACTCTAGGTCAAAAAATGACATGAGCGATCAGCGTGCATGTCTTCCATACAATATATTCATTTACCTGTTGCTGCAAGTTTCCTTTTCCCTCGGTATGATGACTTTATTTCAGGTCAAGGAAAGGTGAGCCTTCGCCTGTGTTCACAAGTCAGAGACGACACCATTGACGACACCTTTGCATCATCTTTTGGCTTTAAAGCTAACAGGTGTCCGAGCGCACACGCATTTGCAAACAATTTCGAGTGGAGGAAGAAGCATTAAAGCTGAATATGAACCAGAAAAACATATCCAATCACTATGTGCATTCAAAATGAAGCTGCGCTGTGATTGGTGAGACTGTGGGTGCTTCCACCTTCGCGCTGCCTGTAATTTCCTTATTGTGCACATGTCTACAGAGTTTGATTTGCACCGAGGCAGGCCTGCCTCCCATCCAATCCTGAAGCCACTCTCCTATTTACTACAAAGAACAAGCATTTGCAATGCAATAGGTCTCGCAATTGCGAAATTTGGACCTATTGGCATTGTAAATGACAATGCCTTTTATTTATGTGTTTAAAAAACCTGCAATAATAAAAGGCATTGTCATTTACAATACCAATAGGTCATCGTTTCTAAAATGCGAGACCTATTGCATTTCAAATGCTTGTTGTTTACAAGCGCCCCATGCTGCGTGTTCACGTTAATTGAGGCAATGCCCCTTTTTTTAGACGAGCCCGGTCTAAAGAAAGGCCTGCGGCCGCTATTAAAGTGAAATCGCGGTATTGGGCGCTTTTACCAAAAAAGAATTTGTTTATCAAGTTGACAAACAAATGCTTTTTTTTGTGAAAGTGCCCCGTGAAAGCGCGCATGGCGCGCTGAATGTTGCAGGAACGCATGTCGTGCCTGCAGTAAGAGAAATTCATTAAAGAAAATAGTGCTTACAGAGTAAATAAGACAGCAATATCACCAGCCTGAAGTGCTTTGAATTGACATCTGCAGAAGCTACTTTTTACTTGTCAGTTCACGCATTGCCCTTTTTAAAGATTTTTGTCAGTAGCCTATCAACATTGTCAATCCCTGAAAACATGTTTGCTGTAATGTTATCAGCAGCATTCAGTGTGTTTAAAATGCTGAATTTATCACTCTATTTTCTGGTATTGGCTCTAAGGATAGCTCCACCCCATAGTTTGAATTCATAGCGCCACCTCCATTAGTTTGACTGAGCCCCCTCCTTAAAAAGTTCCGGCCTACTTGCCGACTTGCAATAACCCCCCCCCTCGCCCCGCCACACACACAATACCCACCAGGAATAATTCGCAGACTCAGGGAAATGGTCTGATAGAGAAGCTGAGACGGAGAGAGGCGCAGAGGGTGAAAGGGGGAGCCATGAAAGGAGGTGACAATCAACTAGGAGAAGGAAATAGGTGAGATGTGAGTGGGCTGAGAGGAAAGGAGGTGGAATTATAATGCAGATACATTTAAATGCGAGAGATGAGGGGGCTAGAGGAAAGAGGGATGTGTGAGCGAAGGGATGGAAAGAGAAACAACGCGGAATAGAGAGACGAGTCAGGAGGGGAAGATGAAGATCAGATGATACAGTAAAGGAGGGAGGCGCCCATGGCAGAGATACAGGAGGTGAGAAAAAAGAAGAGAGGGGTCGAAAGAGAAAGCAGCAAAACAGAGAAGATGTGAGTCTAGAAGAGGGAGAGTATGAGGCGAAGAGAAGACGTGAGAGGAAAGAAAGGGCAAAGGAGACACCGCCCCCCACGCAATGTGGTGAGGGGCCCCTGAGCCTACCCTAGCTCACATGTATGCATTGGACTAGGGCTGAACGTGGGGCCTCTATTGCTCCGGGGAGTGCCAATGAATGACTGCAGAGAGATGGTAGAGAAGCGCTACATAGAGAGAAGGGTGGCAGGGTGGGGGCTCGGTGCCTTATTGGGCTAAACCTGGGCATGCAGCGGATTCCAGGCCTACCAGGGAGAGAAGGGGTCTCCCCAACAGGGGCTTCCCAGCGGCATCGCCCCCTCATTCTCATATATGACATCCCCGTGGGGGCGGGAACTTCATTCGTCTATACCCAAGTGGGGCCGCTGCGAGCTTAGACAGCTACTCACAAGCCAGGATTGCGGGGCGCCTCTCGACGCATCCCAAAGGCTCCCAAGCTTCGCGCCGAACCACTGGAGGATCGCAGCTCACTGGAGATGCAGGCAAAGTGACGGCAGAAACACCGCACAGCACCAGCGCAGCCACCGTGCCCGGAGCAGGCACGTTCAAAGTGTGTGGGAAGAGAGGGCTCTGAACATGCTGGTCTGAAGGAGGCGGCGATCTGTGCTCCACACGGGGGGAACAGGCGCTATTTACCACTGCTGCGCCGCTCTCGGACTGATGGAAGAAAAAACCCCACGTGCTTTGGTATAGAAAGGAGAGGCTGTCTGTCTGCCGCATCATATGAAACTGTTCAGCGTGGGAAGGGGGTGCCGCACGCTCGGGGGAAGCACCCCGGTAAAAATTCAAAAAATGCTCATGTTCTGGATTTATCCCGGGCTCGAAGAAAACAGTACAGGGGAAGGAGGTGCCGCACGCTCAGGGGAAGCCGCACCGGAGCCAAACGAGTGAAAACAAGCAAGACATGCCCTTGGGACAGCGAGTCTACAGCCAGCGTGTCTTGCTCACGCTGCCTGCACGTGCCAGTTGGCTCTCTAATTGGTTTACAAGGTCCACCAATCACAGTGCTTATTTGGTAGTTGCCAACGAATCAGAGAGCCGACTGGCGCATGCAGGAAGCGTGAGTAAGACACGCCGTAGACTCCCTGTCCCAAGGGTGTGTCAAAAAAAATATAGGGCGGTAACAAAAACCCGCTGCACACCAATCACAACAGAAAGTTTTACATAAATACCAACATTGCCCAATTGAAAGCATGGGCGGTAACAGAAGTCCCTCTACACAAAATACTTTTACCCCAATAAATCTCTCGCTGCGCGAGCAAGTGCTGCGCACTGCAACACTAGGCGCGAGACCTAAAAACTTGAAAGGGGCATCTAGATTGGCTGGGACAGGTAATCAAGCACTCGATCTAAGAACTGGGAGCTCCTTTCTCTCTTTCTTTCGACTCTCAGACAGTGCAGCTGGGAGTCCTCAAAGTGTGCATAACTGGATGAACGAGCCAGAGAAAAGGTCAATCCGTCATGCGCTGCTGCGCAGTTTAATCCAGGGCAGCAGCAGCCTTGTCACTCATGACTAGCAGTAGAACAGGGAACGTGCACCACAGGCAAGCAATAATTACTGGGCCCACTGCCGAGGGGAGGAAAATTCAATAGACCCGGCCCTGGGAAATAAGTGCGGGTGCCAGGGCTTTAAGTGGAATGAAAAAACTGGGGGGTCTCTCAAAGGGGCGTGGCCAATGTAATTAAGGGCATGACTTAAAACACTTAAGCTAAAAATCTGTGCTTAGCATAGTGTGACGCCCGACTTGTATTTTGCTGTTTCTGTCATTGCATCCAGATATATGATACAACAAGTAACATCATACCTACAACAAGTCAGGACTATTGGCTTTGTCAATGGTTGTTAGTTGCATAAGATAAATAAGCAGCAACTATGGCTTGTATAGAATATTGAAAAAGCTTCGACTTAAAGCCCTGGTGACACCACGACAATGTTGCTGCTCCTGAGTTTCAAAAAGAGAAGGGAAATCCAGAGAGAAAATGACTCTTTAAAGGATTTTCCTTCCCCTACAACGCTCACCTGGCATGACGTCATGCCGTAACTTCTCCACTAGTGAGAAGTGAGCAGTGTGAGCACGCGCACATCGATGGGCCTGCTGTCACTGCAGTCCGGAAAAAAACGGACCGCCTGTGCCAGGGCACAAAACAGAGCCCGATAGAGACCCGTTTCGAGGCCCCCTTTAAAAAACTGCTGGTGCTCAGCACCGGTGAGACCCGGCCCACTTAAAGCCCTGGCCGGTGCTAAGTACCGTAAAGCACCGGCACAAATTAAGCACTGGTCTTCAGTTGTACAAAGGTTTAGACACCAATCCCACGATGTGGGCAGACTCCTTCCCTATTTACTTCACTGCCAAAATCACCACTTTTCAGTGCAAATAACGGCCGGTCCTAGTTTGCACATACTCTCGAATACGATTCCTGCCAAACAACACAACAGCACAACAGCTCCTTCACAACGTTCCAGCTTAGACTTTTTTTGACCTAGCCAACGTCGTAGCCAACGTCGTAGCCAACGTCGTGTTTAAAGAACTAATCACCAAAGGCATGTGCAGAATCATAGCATATCTCTGCTACCATTACCAAAATGTCTAACCTCATCTGGTTGAAACCGAGGAGGCCATAGTACAAATAACAACAATATCAGTTTAAATACCCTCGGAAGGCTTCCACATTTGACCATGGCCAAGTAAGAGTAACAAAGGACCCTACATTTCTGCACATGCATCAAATACTCTGAGCAAATTATGAGTACACTTATATACCATTTAAAATGTATTCAAATAAATTAGCATATCATCCTCAAACTACCTTTACAACCACTGTTCTCGTACAACAACGTGTTATTTCTGGAAAGAGACCTAACAATTGTTTCTATAGTCACCTTTGCCAAATCACTTCAAGTACCAGGCTACACAAAGTTCTTCATTCTTCTTTAACAATTCCTGAAAAGCAGTATAACGTTTTCACCCACAGCTTCCACCATCCCATTCTTGCCAGTGGTGCTATTCTTGCCACACTAGTAAATGATTGCAGAAATCTATTCACCACACCGATGACCAACATCACCAATACTTCAATCAGATTATACACTGTCCCGAGAACTTTCAAGAAGCTTGGCTATGCAAATGCCACTACTCCAGCCTCTCATATTGCCACCTCAGTGGGTTACAGAAAGCTCAGATATTGGTTGAAGGGCAATGTCTAGTGTACGGAAAAGAGCTCCATTGCCTCCTGTGCATAGACAACTGGGATGATGCACCGTGAAGTCGAAAATAAACTTCAGAATCTTCTGGTATGCTTCCAAACACCTTACATCCTTACAGTCATCTTCCCTTCTCACCTGTTGAACAAAATCTCCTCTTCCTACAGGCCCCTTTGACTTTCCAGTGCCAATCTCCAAAATCCAATGTGTGGGCAGTACATGCCATACATGTCACCAAGCACAAAATAAACTGCCTAAGGGCAGAATTTCCAATGTGGCACTCATGTTCTTCAGAAAAGCAATTGAAATATTTCTGTTTCAATTCTCAAACTGATGACAACTTCCCAGATGAGATAATTATTTATTTGTAAGATTGCGCTTTACATTACATCGAGATAGGAGTTAATCTTATGTTAGTACCGTATGCAGTAAGAAATCTAAATTAAAAACAGGACCGCCAGACTCATAATAAGGCCCTTAATCAGGCCCAAAGTATAATGTACAATAACTTTGGAGCTGTGCAGGAGAAATAATTTATAGGAATTTCATGCTTTGAGACAACAGAATTGAAGCTTTTGTGAGGTTTTTCCACTGTGAATGTTTTGAATACTTTGAATTAGCCCCCACCCCCCACAGCTCCTGTTCCTGAAGAATAAACCTCACTAACCAAAACAGATGGGTCTTTACTGACTAATTATTGGTACGGCCTAGTTTTTTTTAGCAATGCGTTTAATTTCTTTACAATTAAATGAGATAACTTGATTAAATCGCTGGTGGCCAGAAAAACAACAACATTCCTATTACAAATTATTACACAAAATAGTTTTTTTTAATTAATGGCTTACTGATATAGTACTATTGTAGTAAGTCAGAAATTCCCCTTGAAACGGTCACTTTCACTTGTGTGCTTGTGTTACACCTATCTACAGCCAGTGTTCACAGACATACCTCTTTTGCACATACATTAAAATCCTTTCATGTATGCGGAGACCACTAATCTCTACTAAAGTCATCCATAGTTTGAAGGAGACTTACAATTGATAATTCTACCTTGTAAGAAGCCAGAATAAGCCTTTTTCCATCTGAGATTTTTTTTACGAAAAACATTCTGAGATTATTAACAGAGATGGCCTCACATTTAAAAAAAGATATCTTTCTTATAACAGTCCTATTTCCTACTACAATCAAACTGTACGGTGACTTTTTTGCTTGTCGGTCTTTTTTACACAACCAAATCTCCACTGTCAAAACTTACTGCAGTTATTTCACATCTTTTCATAGTGGACAAGTTTTTAAGATGATGCTACAGGGATCGAATGAAATATGCATTTCCGGGTGGAACGGTTAAGATTAATGAACAAGACAAGGAATGCAGTCAAAATTGTTGGTGATCAGCAGAGTGGAGGATAAGGGAGGCAAGCCAGGATCGTGGTCGATCTACAAGCAGATCTACAGCCACCAACTCTGTGCAGCAAGACCAAAGCTTGCACAACAATCCTGAAGTTGCTGGTTGGGATAAATGCTTGTACAGTGTTATAGAATGTAGCAATGTGGTTCTGCAGAGGCAAGAGGTAGCCCAGCTGAAACCAAGTGATCTAACATGAGGAATCAAGGCATGGGCAAATTCTAGTGCAGAGATTTGTCTCTGGCTAAAGTGTGTTGAATGGGGAGGAGAAGTCAACAATGTAGAGAAGAAACCATACAACCAAGAATAAACATGAACACAATAGAATGTGCAGGCAGTGTCGTGACTCATGAATCAGTTACGTTTCTGGTCTGCACAATATAAATGAAAAAATATAAGTAAAATGTAACAAACACATTACCTTAGAATTATTTTCTTAATGCAAAGCTTTTTTCCAAAGTAGGCTATATTACCTAAAATGGAGGGTGGCTTTTTATACATGTGTAGTGTCTGTCTCACTTCCTTGACCTGCCACTCACGGCCAACATGACAGCATCCACAATCAGATGTCAAAACAACCATTCAGACATCCTCATGCCTACAATCGCAGGTACATAGACCTAATCAGTTGCCCACTAAACAAGATATAGTTAAATACTGATGGTTACCTATGTCCCCTCTCAGGAACGGTTGAGAGGAATGGACAGATGCTCGCTGTTTGAAGAAGCTATTTTTATGGGTAAAGTATGCTCTAAGGAGCATGCAAAGATTTAGGGGCAGTAGTCGGAGTATTTCCAGATTTCCATAGAAGTAAACACAAAACGCATTTTTAAATATACTCACATTACCATCCTGATCTATCACGTAGTCATGTTTTGTGCATTAATTTTATGATGCATTTGTTTTGTGATTTAACTGATGCTACTTATATTGTCTGAGCTCCTGCTAGAAATATATAAATACCAGAAAGTGTATCTTTAAAAAAAAAAGGGCCAACAAAAGGTCATTTAGAGGAAAAGGTCCTGGATGGCTCGAGACAGCTGACGCATCAGCGCCTTTTTAGGTCGAAGCCTACCAGACAGCGTGTCTGTCGGGTTTGCTAAAGACATCTTGGGAACATTCAGAAAGATGACCTAGGAATGCATTTCACCCATTGCTTACCATTGGCTTTGTGGTTTATAACTCACATTTTCTGGCTTTCTATATACTGGCTTTATTTGCTTTAGAATGTCCAACTTGAATTCCTCCTTTCCTTTGCCCAGACCGTGTTTACTGTATTCTTCCACAAACTTGCTTTCTGTAAACAGGCCTTTAAATCTTGTTCTTATCTTGTCACATTTGCTGTGCATTCAAAGATGGGGGTCAAATGTCAAGCTCTCTCTTCTGAGTCTTTCTCTGACTTCAAAGTGACAGAATTTAATTAACAATCCTGCTGAGTATCCCTGTAAGAGGAGAGCATGTAGGATGTTTGATTTTTTTCTATCAAACAAAAAAGGAACAGTGCTGATGTTTCAGAATATATCAGAATTAGTACAAATGAAGCACTTTCTTTTGTAATTCTAAAGTGTGGTGAAAACACATTTTTGAATACGATAAAAACACATCAATACACTAGGTGATGGCATTTTGTTTTTGTGTTGTTTGATTGCAGTAAAACCGTATTATGGTGCAAATGTAATTGTAATTTCAATTGAAAATGGTTAATCTGTAATGGCAGTGCACTACCACACCATGCATACTCCACACTACGCCACTCTACTCTATGCATTTCCACTCTATACCATGCCACTCCATTCTTCAACACTCCTCTCTACTCTACGATAGGCCACTCCACACTACACCCCTCCATTCTAAGACACTCTACGATACGCTTCACAACTCCACACCACTCCAATCTAAGCCACTTACTCCACAACATGGCACACCACTCCACTCTATGCCATTCCACAGCACTTACCCGCTCCACTCTACCCCACTCCAATTGATCTCACTCCACTACAATGTAGCCCTATCTACCCCACCCCATTCCACTCCAATCTACCCCACTCCACACAATCTACCCCACCCAACTCCATTTTACCGCACTCCAATTTACCCACCCCACCCTACCCCAATCTACCCCACTCCACTTCAATCTACCCCACTCTAACCCAATCTACTCCATTCCACTCTATCCCAACCCACTTCACTATGATCCAATTAGCCCCACTCCACTCCAATATACCCCACTCCACTCTCCCCCAGTCACCCGCACTCTACTTTACTCCACTCCCCTACACTCCAATCTACTCCACTCCACTCCACTCAATCTAATCCAATTAACCCCACCCATTCCAATCTACCCCACTCCACCACAATCTACCTGACTCCAATCTACCGCACTCCACTCCAATCTACCCCAGTCTACCACACACCACTCCAATCTACCCCAATCGACTCCACTCCAATCTACCCCACTCCACTCCACACAATCTACCCCACTCAACTCCATTCTACCCCACTCCAATCTACCCCACTCCAATTTACCAATCCCACCCTACCCCAATCTACCCCACTCCACTCCAATCTACCCCACTCTACCCCAACCCACTTCACTATGATCCAATCAGCCCCACTTCACTCCAATCTACCCCACTCCACTCTACCCCAGTCACCCACACTCCACTCTACTCCACTCCCCTACACTCCAATCTACACCACTCCACTCAATCTAATCCAATTAACCCCACCCATTCTAATCTACCCCACTCCACCACAATCTAGCTCACTCCAATCTACCCCACTCCGCTCCAACCTACCCCAGTCTACCACACACCACTCCAATCTACCCCATTCCACTCATTTTAACCCAATCAACCCCACCCCAATCTACTGCACTCCACTCAAATCTACCCCACTCTGCTCCAATCTACCCAAGTCAACCTCACTCCACCCCACTCCAATGTACCCCAATCCAACCCACTCCAATCTACCCGACTCCACTCCGCTCCGCTCCACTCCTCTCCACTCCAATCTACCCCAGTCCAATTTACCCCACTCCACTCCAAACTCCACTGCAATCTATCCAACTCCTCTCCACTCCAATCTACCCCACTCCACCATAATCTACTTCACTCCACTCTACCACAATCTACCCCACTCCAATCCACCCCGCTGTACTTTACCACACTCCCCTCCACTCTATCCAAATCAACCCCACTCCACTTTGCTCCAATCTACCACACTCCACTCAATTCTACCCCACTCCAATCTAACCAACTCCACCGCAATCCACCCATTCCAATCTACCCCACCCCACTCCACTCCCCACAATCTACCCAACTCCAATCTAACTCTCCCCAATCTTTCCCACCTCAATCTACCCTCCTCCTCTGCAATCTACTCCTGTCCAATCTACCCTACTGTACCACAATCTACCCCAATCTATCCCCCTCGACCCCAATCTACCCCACCTCACTCTACCCCACTCCAATCCAACCCACTCCAATCAGCCCAACTCCACTCCAATCTTCCCCACACTAAACAAACCCACTCCAAGCATCCCTCTTCAATCTACCCCACGCCAATCTCCCCCACTACAATCCACCCTACTCTAATTCACCCAATCTACTCCACTCCACTCCGCCCTAATCTACCCCACTACACTACACTTCACTCCAAACTACCCCACTATGCTCCACTCTTCACCAACCTATCTCACTCCAGTCTCACCTCCACTCCAATCTATCCAACTCCACCCTAATTTACCACACTCCATTCCACTCTACCCAGTCCATCCCACTCCACTTCATCCCCCTCTACCCCACTCCAGTCCATTCTAACCCACTCCACCCCAATCCAGCTGCCTCCATCCCACTCCAATCTATCCTACTCCACTCCACTCCACTCCAAACTACTCTACTCCAACCTACCCCATCCAATCTGCCCCACTCCAATCTACCCCCTCTAATCTACCCCAATCTACTCCACTCCAACCTACCCCACCTTAACCCAATCTAGCCCACTCCAAACTACCCCACCTCTATCTATCTCACTCCAATCGACCCCACTCCACTCCACTCGACCCCACTTCACTCAAATCTACCCTACCATAATCCACACAATCTACCCCACTCATTTCCAATTTACCCCACTCCACTCCAATCTACCCCATTCCACTTCACTACACTCGCCCCCAGTCTACCCTACTCCACGCCAGCCTACCCTAATATATCCCACTCCACTCTACCCTGATCTAGCCCCACTCCACTCCACTCTCCCTCACTCCACTCCAATCTACCCAACTCCAATCTACTCCACTCCAATCCAGTCTTCCCAACTCTACCCTAATCTATCCCACTCCACTTCAATCTTCCCCACTCCACTCCAATCTTCCCCACTCCAATCTATTCCCACTCCACCCCAATCTACTCCGCTGCACCCGAATCTACCCCAATTCAATCTACCCCACTCCAAAAAACACCACCCCATTCCAATCTACAACCCCACACCACTCCAATCTGCCCCATTCCCCCAATCTACCCCACTCCATTCCACCCCAATCTACCCCACTCCAAACTACCCCAATCTATCCCCACTCCATTCCATTACCCTATTATCATCCATCCAATCTACCCCACCCCAAACTACCCCACCACGATCTACCCCACTCCAATCTACCCCACTCCACTCCAGTCTACCCCACTCCAGTCTACCCCAATCCACCCCACTCCTCTCTTCCCCATCTACCCCACTCCACTCCAGTCTACCCAATATATACCACTCCACTTTACCCCAATCTACCCCGATCTACCCTAATCCTATCCATCCCACTTCACCCCAATTTACCCCACCCCAATCTACCCCAATTCAATTTACCTCACTCCAATCTTCCATGCTAATCTACCCAACTCCCCCACTCCCATCTAACCTACTCCTACCCGCTCCAATCTACCCCAATCCACACCACTCTATTCTACTCCATTCTACCCCTACTCCACTCTACCCCAACTTACCCCATTCCACTCTACCCCAACTACCCCATTCCACTGCACTCCACCCCACGCCACTAACTTTTAGCCATGCTGAACAGCAGACAATCTGGTGTACATAAGGCTAAAACACATTGCCAAAGCCAATAGCGCTTGCCTAGGCAAGACCTATTCGCTTTGCCAACGCTTGTTACAATAGTGAACAAGGCTGAGGAGCAGACATCAGCTGGCTCCTCCCCCTTCACCAGTAAGGTGGACTGATGCAGTTGACAGATGACCAACAGGGCAACAGCGCAGCTGTCAGCTGACTCAGGCCTCCTTTGTTCTCAAAACCATGAAGATGAAGGAGACCTTGGGCAGCTGACAGCTGACCTGTCACCAAATTCACAATAATGAACAGGGAACCGGGGAAGGTATAAGCTACCCCTGTACACTTTGCCCAGCATCATTTTACAGCCCAAGGAGTCCTTGGACAAGTGACAGCTGGCCTGGAAGCCTGTTCGCAGTTGCAAATAGGGTAGGTACCATTCCAACTGTCAGCTTCCCCAGCCCATCTTCATTCTTCAAAACAGACAGATGAAAAAAGGCCCGAGACATCCAACAACTAGCCCAGCACACTGTTCACTATAGGGAATAGCCGGCTAGGGATATTCGTAGCTGATAATACCTGCGAAACCATTATTCAACCTGTGCATCAAAATCTATGAAAACAATAAAATTCTGTGAAAAACAAAAGTTTAAGGGATGGTGAAGTTCACGGTGTCTGTAGAGACTACACAACAAAATGGTAAAGGAACAGAAATTCACAAGTTATGTTACTATAATCTCCCAATTTCCCACCCGTCTGTAGCAATTTAACTTTAACTCCCACACCCACCATACACTTTTATTTTCACACACAATAACATAGAAATAACATAGAATACAATGTAGAAACGTCACTTATTACATCTATGAGGAGGGAATTTAATAAAATACCACAATACAGTACCCTAAGTGGTATCACACACTGGCATCTAAGCACTATGCCAAACCAGCCGATAATTCCCACCCCACCTGTACTCTCTTGATGAAGTCAAACGTGTCCTCACTGATAAAATAACACATTACAACATCTATAATCTACAATCACAAGAGTGTCATATAAACTAATGGTTAATGGATGGACACAAAGCTTTGAACTACTAAAGCAACTAATGCCAACATGTAATTTTCTATTACTAACAAACACTGGAGTATGTTATAACATATGGTACAATCTCATGACCAAATAACATAACAACCAATTATATGCTCAATGGTACACAGTTTATCAAAATACCAATACATTCCTACCCCCAAAAACTGTGGTGCAATTACTATTTCTATTCAGTCTCTTTGCAGCTACTTGATCATAAAATCATACACTCGTTTACCAGCTCATAAATATACTCACTCACTCTCTCATTCATATCTCATATCAACTTTCACAAGTGGAGGCAGGATGCGAATTAAGGTTCCGTTAAAATGGTAGGGGAGAGAGATTAGGTAATGGTAGTAACTTAACTCAAGAATTTCTGATCTTTTTAGATTTTGTCCTGCAGTTTCCATTGACACATATCAACCCTTTCCTCTCTTGATTTTGTTTTGTTTTCAAAGAATATACATGAATATTGATTCCTACATTATGGTGATCAAAAAATACAAACGTGATTCAAAAGTATCTCTCATCCTTTTCACCACCTATTATGAAGTAGTGAATGCAAGGTTGCACAAGACAAAGTGCAATGCTTTAAATAAGACTGCTTGACCAGAAAATAATAGTAAGTCTTTCCTCAAACTGAGGTGTCAAGAGACGTGATGTGTGAGAATTGCCATCAGCCTGAGGTGAACATTAACCTGATGTGAGAATTGGCACAAGTGTCTTCTTTACATGGCAGATGAGTTTTTTTTAGCATGTTAGGAATATTAATAAAATATCACGAGTGAGAAATATTTATTCTGATCTCATTATGGACGTGAAACTAGCAGTTTTTTCACAAAGTAGAGGGTGTATCAATCTTAGAAACTAGACAATTCCAATTTGCTGATCACACACTAATAAAGCATTATTGTCTTTTTCTCATGGCACTAACACCAGTTAGTACTCTGTGCTGAAGGCCTCAACTACAGTTTTTTGCCTGCCCACCAACTATTGGAAAGTGATAGAGGTGAGGGTATTTAATGAGTGCAAGGCTAATTAACAGCAGTTTATTCCGGACAGTATTTGGAAATAAAGCTATTTGAAACCGTTCCCCTATATTCACCCAACACAACCTACTATTACCGGGTGTTTCATGTCCCTGCTTCCCAATCTCAATGAACTTAAATACAGGCAAATAAACAGTTTTCGCGGCAGCATTTATACGTTCTTATTGGCTGGGCGAATCCCAGCATTCCATGCGGGAGACCAATAGAAGATCCTGACCTGCTCATGGGCATGGAATGTATCCTGTCGACTGCCAAAAGGTACACGGCACATTTTGGCCATAAATTAGTCTATTTTTGAGCAATTTAACATCAGGTGGGGGAAAACAGAGCGAGCACATGTATATTTCGCGCCAGAAAAGTTTGTGATAGTCGTAAAAAATAGTAAAACAATATGTTCTGCTTAAAGAACAGTTTTTCTCTACAAGATAAAAGTACTATAAGACACTGGTGGGTGATTGAACTTGCCAAGAAGAGGCCTTTGTTCTGTTTGGTATTTTATGCCCTCGGGTTGTTTTGCAATTTTTGGATGGCCTTTTTCACATGTTTTTGCTCAGAAATTGTAAGTAACCTAACCTGTAAACATAATAAACTGTTTCGTGAATACAGACTCCATTAAGCAAAATAAAAAAATGTATACATACATCAAACGTATCACTTGCAGAAATGTGTATGTGCGTTTATAATGAGAATATTATAAATAATTCTGAAATGAGGAAAATATGCATTTTTGCCCTAAAAAGGTACAAATCTAGTTCTCTAATCCGTAACTTGCCTGTACAATAGTTATTTAAAACTGTACTTCTTTTTCCTTCTGACCTGAAAGAACACGCTTTCTCTTGTTTATTTTTGAACAACTACTTAGAGGTTCACAGACATACAATGTCAAATACCTTTGCTGTCCTGTCGAGGGGGTAATCTCGAGAACAACCGATGGTCCATTTTGTCTTACAGGACTAACAGAATTTTTGGAGAATGTGCCAGGGCCATTGACTAATTAATTAAAGGCTCTATTGGCGTGAATTAAATTCGTGACTCTGATACTGCAGTATACACACATGTATAAATGAAGCTCTTAGAACTTGCCCAGAAAACATCAGGCACTTTAACATGCATTCAATTGCTGACTTGTGCCAACATACCTTAATATATACCAATTTATAATTCATAAGTTAATACAAATATTAAACTTCCTATTAAGTTTCTAAACTTGACTGTAAATTAAACGAAAGCATAAAGTGCTCATCATAATAAAAATGACAACAATGTATACTAGGAGTGCATGTTTTGTGTCCGGTAATGTAATTCAATCAATTAAAATATTGATGCCGGAAAACAAAATTACCTCAAGACTTTCACAATGCATTAATGCATTCATAATTTAACTTAGAACCAAGGTGCCAAAACAGCGATGAGATTACAACAGAATTACCTTTTAAAATATGGGGGCCTGCAATTCTGAATTCCTTATTACAGGCGACTTCTGATGTCTCTGGTCACCTGTAATAAAGAATTAGGTAGCTGCTCCACTGTAATAAGTTATTACAGTTGAGCTTTGACAACACAATGCCTGCTACGAGATCCAGAAGACAAGCTGAAAGGCAGGCCACGGAGCAAAATTACAGCTGTAGTTTAAGCAATGAAAATGGGAACTGGCTTTTACTTTTTCTGATATATTCCTCTTAAAATAAAAAGTGATCGGCAAAAATTAGATATTTATGGCAACATATTTATTTTTTTATTCCACTTTAGGTCATTGAAAAAAAGACAGAATCTCTGCATGGTTCTGCACAATCTGAGCCACACGAAAAATTACTAACTGCTTTTTTGTGTGTTTCATTTCTCCATTCAGCTTTTTTTCTTCCTGTCTGCAGTGAACACAAAAGACGCTAAGGATTTAAGCGGTTTCTGGGAAGGGTTACGGTGTGATTATAAGGAATAAAATTCCCTCTGTTGTACATTAAAATGATATTGAAAGTGATCTTGAGGTTCCATGCCCTTATAAAGGGGCTCAGCCTTTGACCTCATACTTCTATATGTCACTGACCTCCTCTGTGACTTGCAATATCCTTATAATGGATGTTAATGTTATCAGGACTTGTAAAGCGCACTGTGACCCTACGGGTATCCTGGCGCTGAGATACGTGTGCCCTGCTGAACATAAATGCTATAGGAGAAGCAGTTTCCAACGGAGAAGAGGACTAAAATTATGCTCTGGGATAGAGCCAGGTCTTTATTTTATTCCTAAACGGCAGCAGGCCTTCCATCTGTCTAAGGTCCGTTGGAAGTTTATTCCAGAGCTGCGCCTCTGCAATGCTAAAGGCTCTTCCTCCCGATTTTGTTTTTCTAAACCTGGGCACTCTCACCAATTTAGCTGAGGAAGAGCGAAGACTACGGGTGGGGACATACCATTCGAATTTATTCTGCAACGGTTTAGGCCCAAGACCATGCAGAGCTTTGAAAGCAATACAGAGCGACTTAAATTGTATCCTCTGTAGCACTGGAAGCCAATGGAGCTCCGTGAGAGCCTGCGAGGCTGATGAGCGTCGAGGTCTCATTAGGGCTAACTTAGCCGCCGTTGTCTGGATTCTTTGGAGTCTCCCAATCAGATACATTGGGGAATCCAGTAGCAAAGCATTGCAGTAGTCCAGCCGGCTCAAGATGACACTCCTTACTATCGGCGCTCTGGCCTGTGTTGGTAACAACGGAAGAATCTTCCGAAGCACTCTAATGAGGGAGACGCTACTCCCGACTGTTTTGTTTACTTGAGTTTCCAAACTCAACTTGTCATTAAAAGTAACTTCCAGGTTACGCACTGTCTCGGAAGGTATCAGTGGTGTGACCGAAGGAATAGGCCAAAACCCAGTTGGGAGTAAAAGTGGAACTTTTCTGACTGCACAACATAGGATCTCCGTCTTGTCGCCATTAAATTGCAAAGAATTATTTTTTAACCACTGTGCCGTATCTTGCATACAAGCATGGAATTTTTCCAGGGATATGGATCGATTTCCCTCCAGTGACAGAATAAGTTGAGTATCGTCTGCATAATTTACAAGCTTTACGTTATGCGACTTAATAACAGAAACCAAAGGGCTCATATAAACATTAAACAGTATCGGACTGATTGCGGACCCCTGAGGGACGCCATGCTGGATGTTAGTAAACTCTGATCGGTAGGGGGGGAGAGGTACTGCCTGTCGTCTATTGTCCAGATATGATTGAAACCACTTCAATGCCATGCCCCCCACCCCAACTCCTTCCAGCCTCGCCAGAAGGACCTCACGGTTGACCGTATCAAATGTGGCAGACAGGTCCAGCAAAATCAATATAGCTGATTGTCCCCTGTCTGCGCGCATTCGAAGATCGTCCAGAACGGTCACCAGAGCAGTCTCCGTCCCATGTCCTGGTCGGAAGCCGAATTGCACATCCTCTAGCTTGTTACTGACCTCTAAGAACTGGGAGAGTGTCTTGCTGACCAGACGCTCTATAATCTTCACCGGATAGGGTAGAAGAGAGATTGGTCTGTAGCTTTTTGGACATGCTGGATCAAGCATAGCTTTTTTCAAAAGTGGTGTAATTATTGCTTGTTTTCAGCAAGTAGGTACCAGCCCACTACTCAAAGATTGATTACAAATCAACCGGAGTACCGGGAAGAGCTCTACACCTAGTTTTCTCCATATTTTATGAGGTAGTGGATCCATAGGAGAGCCTGAGGAGACACCTGCAGCTACTTTCTTAAAATCCTCCTCAGAAGGTATCTCAAAGTGATCTAGAAGGCCCAGATTGGCCTCATCTACCCGCCTCTCCTTCTGATTTGGTGGTGTCCTCCTGGCTATTTCGTTATGATCTTCTGCATTAACCGTGTGGCCTCTTTTCAGCCCATCAATGATTTTGCTAATTTTATCCACAAAGAAAGTTGCTAGGCTGTCTCAAAGATTTTGTGTGGGAAGAATAATATTTTTTGTACAGTCTGGATTAGCAATATCATTCACGATTTTAAAAATACTCCTAGTACTATTAGGTGCCTTCAGAATAATATCCGCAAAGTATTCCGCTTTAGCAGTGAAGATTTCTTTCTTATAGTTAGCTATTGTCACCTTCCAGACAGTTTTATCCTCCTCTGCATACAGCTTTCTCCACTTCCATTCTGCCCGCTTACAGTCCTTTTACAATTTTCTCAATATTTCATTATACCATGGGGCTGACGGTCTACCTACTTTTTTAAAAAAAATTTAAGGGGGCTATCTGATCAAGCCTTTTGCTTATCTGTTCGCCAAAAGGCCACATAATTCTCTTCCACCTGTTTATCAGCATCAAAAAACCTGTTGATGAGGAATACAGGGGAAAGTGTTGCCTTTTTCAGAAGTCCATTCCAGTCCCTACCTTGAAAATTCTTTGCCGCACTGGTATTTAAGATATTTGTCCTGGGATTATATACCCGGAATTTGATCAAGTAATGGTCAGACCAACCCACGGGCAGGATGTTTTCTACTCTTATAACATTTTTTTCCGAGAAAATAAGGTCCAAAACATGCCCTTCCCTATGTGTTGGCTCAGTGACCCATTGTTGCAGGTTCAAGTTCTCACAGGATTGGAGGAGGTTTTTATAGCCTGAGTCCAGGCTCCCATTGGACCATAGGTTAAAATCCCTCAAAATAAGCAGTATAGTATGGGTAAGCGCCATATTGCTACAAACATCGATTAGACCCTGCTGTTGTTGAGGACTGGCTGCCCCCGGAGGCCTATAGCAAACTATACCCGTCAGTGCATGTCCTTTGTGGTCTTTTAGCGCAAAACCTAAAAGTTCAATTCCTTCCACCTCATCAATTTCCATTGAGGTGATATCCCATTCCTCTTTAAAGATAATCCCAACCCCACCTCCTCTGCCACTGACTCGTGGTTTGTGAAAAGCTTTATATCCTGGAGGACAGGTCAATCCCAGCTCCAGATCTGAACCAGGTTGCATCCATGTCTCTGTCATGAACAATGCATCCAGAACATGTGTTTCCAACAACATTTGAATCTCCAAATAATGCTTTGGCAGTGACCTGACATTAAGCAGGCCACACCTAAGGGTATCCCCTCTTGCAAAGTCTGATTCCATTCCCGCAGTCTCAGCCGGTTTATACTCACCGGCCCCACCTCCCAACAGGTGGGTGTTCTTCGTCCTTTATGTTACTTTCAGAATAGGAGCAGAAAAAGTCAATAATGATTGTTTGAACATGGAAATGGTACGTGAAAAAGGATTGTAACTAGTTTCTACAATTTATGCAGCAGTTAGTAAATAATGACACCCAGCTAAATGCACTTATAAACTGGTTACTGGTAATTACTTCTACAACTGTGAGGCATGTTCCTTTAGGAATAATGTACCTATCCTTAGAAAATCGCTATGCATGTGCTGCTTGAATGATACGTCTATTGTAGTGACTGCTGGTAGAGGAACTAGAAATGTGTGACTATGTAGAAATATAAATAATCACAAATGTGAAGGAAGATGGAAGAATTTATGGCCTACAGAAAAAGATTGTTATGTAAGAAAACTAAATTTGAAGCAATAAGTGAATCTATATCTTTGGTTTGAAGAAAAGAGTTGGAAACCTAGCAAATATTACAATTACATTATGCCCCAGCTCATGATATGGTCAACCAATACCATACTTTCTATGCTACATTCTCGCATTAAAATCAATTTAAGGCTCACAAAGTGAAAATGTGATTACTGGATTTCCTCTTCTGCAAGGTAATGAATGCATGTTTGTATGAGTAAGCCTGTAAATGACAGTGTAACTTACTAATTAGTGCTAAGAAATGTGTCTGTGTGCAGGACTTTTCTGCTTACTTATTTCTTATGCGACAACATCCGAATACCTAGAGCCTCTCTGTTTGTCTCTTGCTGCCTACCTCTCCCACTGAAGAGCACAAGAAGGGTGACAGAAGCCTCTGTAGAAGCCAACCAGCAGGAATCAGCACTAATTGGGGTGTGGGTCTTGTAAGTCCATAGTTGAAGTTTGTGTATTTTCTGTCAGTGTGGGTACAGACATATATTCTCCTTAAACTACTCATTTTCAAGGACGATACTTGTCCATTTGGTGGTGGCCAAGGTAAATGCAGGTTAGTGATACAGGAAATTCACATCCCTTTAGCTCATTTACAGTTCCCACTTTTGCATGCTCACATTTGATTATGGAGGTACCCAGAGATTCTCTAACCTCCAAAGAATTCATGTATATAAATACACATGCACAGTCTAGACACATACACCACACACCAAATTGTAAATACTAAACTCATAACTTAACTTCCCTGAATCCCACACAAATATCTCATTCTATTTGGAAAATCTGGTCATTTTAACCAATGAACGTCTGAAAAACCCAAGACTCATTTGACATTGTGGATCAGTCCATGACTACTATACTAAAATGGGTAATACTTGCACAATCCCCAAAACACTTTTTATAAAGGATAGATTTTATATTCTGGTGTGCCTTTAGGCTACATAGATCACCGTGCTCATATTGATTAACTTAAGCACTTGGACATTCAGTGGACTGAACCAATCCTGTAATTGTTGGTTAACTAAGGACAGTGTAAAGTCACACTGGGTTTTTACGCACCCTCAGAGGAATGTCCTATGTCAAATTAAATATATGTTCTTTTCAGCCTCAACGGGTGAGATTCACTATTCAAGGAATAGAAAATATCTTGTTCTTCATCCAAACCAGGCCCCTGATAGAAGTCTTTGTTTATGAATGGGGAGAGGATGTGGCGTTACAACCAGAGCTGCCAACTTTGGAAATGGGGAACCAGGTTCGAGTCTCAGCATCTGCTCAATATCCTGTGATTCTGGGCAAATCACTTAATCTCCCCGTGCCTAAAGGTGCTCATGTAAAGTGCTCTAATATCTTTGGGTCGAGTCCTTGCTATATAAAACTGCAAAACAAAAAAGGATTTTGGGCCCTTAGGAAGGTGGTTGCTTCAAGTTATAAATCATACTATTACCCCCTTCCTTTTGAAGTCCACTTCACTTTTAATACCTGTAATAGGGCAATGTTGGCCCCACAAAATCACAGCATCATACCTGATTGATGGATAAAAGAAACACTACTCGCCATTGCAATGGCAACATATGGCTATACGCCCACACTACTTAAGACCACATCTTTCCCACTAAGGATCAATATAATTTCACCATGTCCCCCCAGTTCTGAAGTAAACACTTTGTCATTTGCAGTGAATGATATATTTATCAGTCAGGTCGCTTCTACTGGCATGGCAGAGAACACTAAATTCCAGACTGACAGTAAATTCATAATGCTGACTCATCTATTGGTCTGGTAGGAAGACAGCAGATGGCCATTTTGTAAGTACTTTTATTTTTACCATTAAAAAGCAATTGTGCCAATAATTGAAGGCATATTTGTCTCTGGGTGAAAAGTGGAACAGGAAAGCATGGGGGCATATGTCCCACCTGACGAAGTAGTTTTCTTTTATTATTACCAGATGCAGATGTATGCATTTTGATCATGGACGTGTATACTTGGCTTAAATGTTCAGCATTGGCATGTGAATTGTGTTATTGTGGGCAAAGCACAATATCTTGCTGTACCTCAAATTGTAAATATACATAAAGTGAGCTGTGTTTAATTTACAAACTGATGAGGGACTAATTACAATGTCGGGCAGAATACGCCCGCCCAACACCGTTACGGTCTTGGGACCGACCGACTTCCAGTCGGCGGTCCTTACACCGCAATTACAATGCGACTGCACATGGTGCGGTCGCATACTCCCATTTGTCTATGGGAACTTGTGCTGAGGCCGTAAACTGGCCGTAGCACAAGTCCCCATAGACAAATGGGAGAATCTGTTCATCCCTTCACCGCGTGGCAGGCACCTCAGGGTGCCTGCCACACGATGCAGGGATTAACAGGGGGGCACCATAGGTGCCCCCTCGGCGCCCAACCAGAAGCCGGAGGGTGAAGGGGGCCCTACTAGGGGCCCCCAATGTCGCTTTCCGACAGGCTTTCCATGTCGGAAAGCTTGACATGGAAAGCCTGTCGGAAACCAACATCGTAATGCCTACGGTGGAAACGCCGTCCATAGGGATTACGGGCAGGCCTCCAACTGGCGGACAGGCTCCTTGAGCCCGTTGGAATCCAGCCGCAATGACCGGCTGGTTTCACTTTCGACCGCCTGCATCGTAATATGGCGGTCGAAACTGAAACCGTGATGAGACTCGGAAAGCCTGCGATCTGAGGTCGGAGGCTTTCTGACTCTCATCGTAATTAGGCCCTAAGTGTTCCGTGTGCTCTCTAGTGCTTTCTGCAGTCGGTGTTGCTATTGCCCTTCCTAGCCGTGCTCTGGTTTTGTAATATGGTTTCAACCAGGCCCAACACGCACACAATAGTCTTCTATATGTTGCAGTTCATGTATGAGTTGCTCTTGCTGACATGTTTTGCAGTTTGTTGACAGAAGCGGGACTGAGTTTCTCGTCATCAGAATTCGACATTTGTGTTACCATATAATTTATAAAAAACAAAATGTCTGTGGAAAATCTTCCACATTAACATTTTTCCCAGTGGTGACTTGTTTGAGGGGCAGGGTTTTTTAAACGTAATCTAATGTACTGACAGAGTACTGGCAGAGTGTCACTAGCGCCATCTCGCCAGACACCACCCTCCTGCTACTGAAATAGACTTTTCCATTTCAAGCACTGTTTAGAAATGTGTATGTGTAAATATATACTGTATCACTCATCTAAGGCCTTCCGGAACTTAGATTTATAGATATTTTTTAATTTACACCCCTGCCACATTATATAACTTGTTAACCAGGACGCCATGGAATGCCTTATTTTTGTAACTCCTGAGAATCAGCATGACTGACACCTCTAAATTCGAATGTCTTTTGGTCAAGTGGATCATATGAGAGAAATGTCCTCTTGAATACCTATTAAATCTACGACTAGCTTATATGTAGGTCTGCACATTTGTCATACTGTTGCCTCTCTTAGATGACAAGTAGGACCTGGTAGATACTTGTTAGCGCTGGGTAGATACTTGATAACAAATAAATCATTTTAGAAGTTGCAATCTCATGATTTTGGCTCTAAAAGCATTGCGGTCCCATTGCCTACAAATGAAATATGGGAAAATCACAGCTTTCCATTTTTTTTAAAAGCAGGCCAAGAGTCAGAGTTATAACTGTTTTCCTTTTTCCTCCACGTGTAAGACATTTTCCATCTGTGAAAGGGCCAGATGTACGACCCTATTTTGCATGCGCAAACGGGTTTGCGACCCGTTTGCGCATGCAAAATGTGAAAGGGCCATGTACAATTCCTAAATAGCGAGTCGCAATTTATTTGCGACTCGCTATTTAGGAATTGCGAGTCGCTATTAGGAAGGGGCGTTCCCTTCCTAATAGCGACCGCAACCCCATGTATGAATGTTTTGCAACCGCAATTGCGGTCGCAAAACACTCGCAAATTACCACCCTCTTCAAGAGGGTGGTAATGGAGTCGCAAATGGGAAGGGGCCCCCAGGGGACCACTTCCCCTTTGTGACTGGCCCCCAAAATATTTTTTAAGGGCAGGCAGTGGTCCCAGGGACCACTACCTGCCCTTAAAAAATTAAACGAAAATGTTTCATTTTTTTTTTTTCAAATTCATCCTGTTTTCCATTTTCCCATTTTTTCCAAATTCAGGGTGATGTGGGCAATGGGGGAGGAGGGTACAATTTCTAAATGAAAAAATGTAGATGCCCATTAGGTTAAATTTTCATTAGAATGCTTTATCCAGATTTTCTGTTAACGTAGCAAGAATTACTTTGGGAATCATCATTCTTTAAAAAACATACAGGCATATTCTGCTCATCACAGGCGTATAACGTTCCTGTACAAAGATACATTTAAAATAACATGCACAATGACAATGTGAGAAAGAAAAAAAAATGGGTGAAGATTTGTAATTCTGTTAGACTGTGTATCACCTCGATTAAGGAGTTTTGTATTTCTTGAGTTCCTTAAAAGGTCTAGCTCCCCCACGGTCATGCTGGGATTTGTAGGTCCATACTTGTAATGGAAAAAGCAAAACTACAAGTCCCAGCATGCTTAGTGTTGTTGGCTGAACATCATCCTGATGACATGGGGCCAGTTGCCAGCTATCATAGGGGATGTGTTGCTGTAACAACAACCATGAGAAAGGTTTTGAAATGTCTAGTTTGGGTAAGGGAGGTAGGAGCCTCGGAGGAAAGAAGGGCCCAAAAATCAGCAACAGATGTCCTAGACGAACCATGAGGTCAGTGCCCCCATTTTTTAATTTCACTTAAAAAAAATATATATTTTAGCTTTAGATTTTTAATTTGGTGCCCCGCTTAACTTGGGGCGCTAAGCGGCCACCTAGTCTGCCTCTTTGGCCAGGTTGCCCCTGTACATTAAAAGTGGAATGTGTGGAAGAACCCTGTTTTTTTTTGTTTATTATGGCTGGGAATAGAAGGGTCATGCTGCTGTACTCCATACTTTCTACCTATTCTTCTCTGTTCCTCGTTAATTCTGATTCGTGAAATTCATAATAGTGCATTCATTAATTTCAGAGTGCAATGTGATTCCCCCCCTTCCCCACCCACAGTATCACTTTCGACCAGTCCGGTCATCATTATCCAATAGCACTCTAGATTCTGAAGCTTGTTTTTCTTTATTACAGACAGACATCAACAGGTGCCGGCGTGCAGAGGGCTGAGTAATACAAATTCTGAAGAGGCCAAAGGTGTTCGTGAGTACATGATGCCGGTTGGCAAGTATACTTTTTATTTTATGTAATTTAGCTACATTAAAGAATGATTTAAATGCCAATAGCAATCATAAACAACATGGGCTTACGTCATTTGCTTGGGCTTTGCTAATTTGCTCCCAAGTAGTGTTTGGTACTATATTTCATGTCATGTAAATCTGTGTTACTTTTGCTGCATTTCTTCTTGCAGAATTAAAAGTTAACACGAACTCTTTCTGTAATCCAGCCCCTGATGAGGTACTTCCTCTTTCCATTTTAATATGTGCCTGCTTAAGTTCTTAAGTGTTTTTTCCTGTCTGACAGAGACCTGCAGGGAAAAGCTGCACAATTCCATTAACGGATTCGTGTTCCGGAGTAATTACTGTTTTACCACAACTTCTGGATTCTTCCTGTCTTACTAATACATTTTTTCCATTTATGTCTTTTTTCTTGACCTTCAGAAGAAAAATAAAAGCAAAAGACACACACACTTTAAAACAAATAATATGCCATGACTGGTTAATGAGTCTGAATTTCATCTAACGTATGTATTAAATATCCATGCAGAAGTAGGTTGCCACGGTATATAAAGGGGCAGCAATCAGGTCGACTTGTGTGGTGTGTTTAAGATAAATCCATTGACTTTATGACCACCGAATAAATGAACTATTTGACCTACTGGAGGGAGGGGAGTTTGTTCGTTAAACCTACCATTTTGTACACTTGCAGTCCTTACCCCGCATCAGAAGCTGGTGATCGCCTTTCAATGTGTACTTCTATTTCTTTCCATAGAACAAATGAAATCACTGCTGGAGTATCTCAGTTCAGGGCCCTCTAACAGGCCATGGATGCCATACTTGTGTGTATACAAACCCATAGCATCGTGTCCCACTCACGAAGCATGACACCGGATGCCCCTCCCATGGCGGATATAGTTGTTCAATATTGCCTGATTTCTGCAGTCACTGCTGTGCTATATTGCACCCACATGGCCGCACAGCCGCCTGTGGCATCAAAGCATCTGTACCACAAAAGAAGACATTGTATGTTTGTATGCAAAGGTTCTTGCATAGCATAAACCTACCTGGAGAGCAAGATCACAGTGGCTAGAGCAGTGGTTCTTAAACTTTTGACTTCTGTGGACCTCCACTTAATCATTACTGAAATATGGGGACACCCACTAGATCATTATTGGAATCTCGGGGCCCCACTGAGTCATTACTGGAAGCGGGGAAGCCCAGCTTAAGCAATTTAGTTGATTTGCACCTCAAAACAATGCACAAAAATGCACAAATGAAGTATTTTGTTTAATTCAAAACAAATATTTTTTAAAAAAAACACAATTTTCATTTTAATGGGAAGTTCGGGTCTTTTCTAAATTCAACTGAGGCTACCCATTGTCCATACTGTATTCTGTTTCATGCATTTGCGCTGCTCCCACGAATAAATCGGAGGACACCAACCTAATTCTTAGCCTTCAGGTTCAAATTCCTTAACATTTATGGAACGCTTAAAAATTTTCTGTCATACATTTTGCATCTTCATCTCTATAAACTTTATTATTCTGTTGCTATTATTATTTAATTTTCTAATCAGTCAAGGACCCCCTGATTAGGCATTGCGGACCCCCAGGGGTCCCTGGACCATAGGTTAAGAACCGCTGGGCTAGAACATTGGCATTCACTAAATGAACAAATATTTTGTGTTTCCATTACTATTATAAAAACAACACATGACACCTACCCTTGTGCTATTCATGACATAGAGGTTTGGACGATATTGGTCATACACTTCACACTCCACTTGTGTGCCACAGCTGTATTGTACAGCATTGCATTTCATAGGAGCCTATATATGTACAGCAGGCAGTATATATGCAACAAACAACAAGATGGTGGAAGGAATGCCTGAATTAATCTCAGCCACTGGTGGTCACACGAGCCACATTCCAGGCCACTATGCCATACTAGACATGGAGTGTGTTGCAGCCCAGAATAATTATCAGTGGCTGATAATAATTATAGAAATCCCCCATCCCTTCTTTGTATATCTCAGTGTGACGCCCTAAGTGCGACAAGTAGGCCCAGATGAGAGTCCCGTGCTCCCTGCAGCATAGGACTCAAGCTGCACCCTACAGATAAGGTCCAAATAGGCAGAAACTGGTCTGAGGTTGCTTGTGTTTCTGATAAGAGGGAGCCTAGCCTGCAGTGGCGGCTGGTGATGTTTGAGCATGGTGCAGCGTAAAGGTTTGGGATAAGTGCCCTGTGGCGAGCGAGCGTATTGAGCGAGCCCGATGATCATATGGAGGGTTCGGGCGGGTGGGGGAGCTCTGAGATTGGGAGATCATTAGGGCACAAAAGAATTTAAGCCTGTAATGTGTGATACAGGCTGATAATACTTTGCATTTTATGGAGCCTCTGGTGCTATTTTAATAAAAACACCTCTGTATTACGAGAGCGTCCATGGTTTTATTGTAAGGCACAATACAAAACCCATGTAACTAAGTATTACAATAACTCACCAGGACAGCTATGACTTTATAACTGTTGAAACGTTCTTCCTGACGTCCAGCCATCAGCTCACTGAGCCATCATTTCAGTCATAACACCAATGTATATTTTTTTCTCTATACTTAGGCAACATTGATAATTGGATTCGGCTCACATCAAAATTCAGAAACAAAATATTATAACATTAACAAAAATAAACATTAAAGCCTCATCAAGATGATTGGTGTGTCGATAAGGCGCGCAGATGCAGACAGAAAGTGTTGCTTCATGAGCGATCTTTCAGCTTCTCTTCTGCACTCTTTGAAACGTTGACTTTGTAAATGTTCATTCACTGCATTCAATAAAAGCGGAAATGCCAAGCACTGTAAAATCCACAGGTAGGCTATGCGAATAAGATTTTCTCCTCCAGTATTGAGAATAAGACCCAGGCCTCACAACTTTATTGAATGTTCATTACCTGGCATTACTAAAGACGTGGCCTTTCTCTCCAAGTAAGCCGGAATGGGTGCAAATTTAAAGAAGCGTGTTCCTGCCCCCGTAAAATAGCATGCTCGGCACTAAAAACAAAAGAACTACTTTTGCTGTCATCAGATTAGCCAGCTGGTAATTTCAGATCAACAGTTGTGCTCATCTCTCTCTCTCTACCTTCGCTTTTGGGGCCTGCCTGCATTAAGATTTTGAACTCACAGAAACACGCGGATAACATAATTTGTGATGCACACAAAATTGTAATACACGTGTTCTGCTTTTCTCTCTAATAGAAGAACTCTTGTTAACCGCCTAAACTATCCCCTAATGTCAGTCAAATTAAGCCCTCAACCTGTTATTTTTCATCAATTATCACACCTGTTACACCGCACATGCAACATAATATATGGTCACACACACACACAAAATACCTATGTTTATTTATATGACGAATACACCTAGAAGCTATTTATGTACACCTACTTTATGTATGTATTTATGTATCTACTGACTTCCCCCAATAGTCGTGTAGGTTTGCTAGGATTTCTCTTGGTGTTTAGAATAGTGCGTCGTACATGTTTGTAGTCAATCGTCCGTCATCTTTCGTTTGGGGTGTGTTTTAGCTCCTAGTGCCTTAGCTTGGCGTTGTGCAAATAGATGTCAAGAATATGCACGTAGGAAACAAAAGACTAAAATAAATGTCATTTTGGGAACATGTGACCATATGACCTTGCAGAATAGGGCCTCCAGGCGAGGCTGCAGACGGGAGGTTTAACTTCGGAAGTAGGCCGGGGGCAACTCGATATATGCACCGACACCACACCTTCCTCATAGCAGGCCAGAATGTGCCTGGGACTGGGCACGTGGGAGGGACAGTGAGCAGGAGAGGAGATATCAGTGACAGAGGTGCTAGGACAGGCATCATTCTCTGGCACGGGCACACAACCTCCAAGCGGCAGGGCACTTGTTGTATTCCTCTTAGGGTGTCCATAAACGGGCTTTCCAGTATCATGTCCTTATATAGGCACAATTCGCCCTGCCCTTATATAGGCATAAAATCCCAGCCCTTATTTAGGCATTAAACCGTGCACTCCAAATACAGGCATGGTCTCTGACATCCGTCCACCCTAACGTCACAACGAGTTCTTGAAGAACAGACCCTTAGGCTGCGGGAGTTTCCCTAGTCCAGGACTATTAATTTCTTCAAGGACTCATATATTCTGCATGAACCATTATTCCTTAGGGGTTCATTCATGACGTCTTCCGCTGTCCGACTCACGTCAATACTAACATTCTTAGGTGCCTCTCAGGTATAAATATACCTTCCCTAGCCCCTGTAAACCAGAGGAGACCTCGACTTCAGAGGAGCCTGTTTCCCGGCCTGACGCACTGAGAAGACGCTGTCATTCCTGCACGCAGAGTCCAGCTTCCAGTGATCTGACTTCCCTTGCGGGGTGTTGGAGTTCGAGTCTGGCAAAGAGATTCCTACCTCTCTCATTCTTCAGGTATGGAGCAGACTAGAACCTAGAGGGACTCTTGGCATACTAGGCATACTGGGCTTACCATACTCTTAGTATACCATAGTAAGGAATACTTCACCTACTTCATACCTCGTCCTATACCTAGGTTAGGTTAGGTACATTGGGGTAGAACTAGATTAGAAACACATCGTATGAGTACTCGCATTTTTAGCCTGTGTTATTTATGTAAAAGCATATATACTAAAAGATAATGCTCTCGCAGTATTATTTATTTCTACTGCTCACACTGTACATTATTTATCTCGCATACTGTCTTGTGATCGTAACAGCACATTTTACTTACACCAGAAACAAGACTGTTCAATAAATCTTTTATTGAAACGCCCGTCTATTTCTTTCTGTGTAACTTGGAGAAAACTAAGCATGCACGACTGAGCTGAGTGAAATAGTTATCTATTGTTTCCACGACTCTGGGACATGTTCTGATTCTAAAGGGAAACACAGTGGTCATGTTTTGCGGCTGCCAGAAACTACTCCCTTCTTGTTGTCAAGGAGTTTCTAGTGGCCTCTGAGCTAGCTGGCACAAGTAATTAAGTTTAATATACTCGATAGGGACATACTGACCTTAGTCCTATGTCAAACCTATAGGATATATTATTCCAATGCGCAGAGCCTATTAGGGAAATAGGAGCTACACTACATGGCGCCCAACGGTTTGGTAAGGCAGTAATTCAACGTTAGATACTGAGTAACTCAGCCGTGCTTTTTCTCTCAAGAGACCTGTTAGATTTGGGGGTCTCTAGTTGGCAGAGGTAGGTACCTTTGTCCAAATAGGGACCCTTGAGACTAGTCAGGGAAAGTAGGTACACACCCGAAATAACCCCTGCTCACCCTCTTGGTAGCTTGGCACGAGCAGACAGGCTTAGTTCAGAGGCAGCGTGTAAAGCATTTGTGAACACATACAGTAATCAAGTGACAACACTACAAAGGGACACCACACAGGTTATATATTTATAAAAATAGGTATACTTTATATAGATTTATCACAAGACCATAAACGACAAAAATAATCCACAATACTGTCAAGAGTACTTAGTTCTGATCAAAAAGGCTTAATTCAAGGTTCTGTGCGAGTCGGTAGCCTCCTCCGGCTACGGCGATGTCGAGAACAAACAGAGTCTAACAAATCCAGCTGACCGCGTCGAGGCGGGCCAACACAGCGTAGACAGACTCGGTCACAGTACCTTTTACTTGAAGCGGCAGGCACGGGCGTGCGAGCCGGATGGCTGTTCGTCGCGGTCGCGATGCAAAAATGGAAGCGTTGCAGGACGCGTTGTCCCTCGATGCGGTGCAGGCAGCGGCTCGTTGACGTCGTCGAGACGGAGTCGGTGAGACCAGGGCCGTGCGTTGCAGGGCGAGACGGTGCTGCGGTGCGGTGCTGGCAGGTTGCGGTGCGGTGACGGAGCCGGATTCAGGAGCTGGCGTCGAACAGTCCGGACAGCGGTGCGAGTCGGGCGGTGCGTCGCAAAGCGTGCGAGCGGTGCCCAACTCCGGTGCGGTCACAGGACACGAACTCAGCAGACGTGTCCGTGTCGGTCGGACCAGTTCGATTCGGCGTAGCGAAGCGTTGCAGGACGCGTTGTCCCTCGATGCGGTGCAGGCAGCGGCTCGTTGACGGAGTCGGTGAGACCAGGGCCGTGCGTTGCAGGGCGAGACGGTGCTTCGATGCGGTGCTTACAGGACACCGAGTCGGTCGTGAGAGTCGGTCACAGCTCCCTCCTCTGTAGCCACTGAAACAGAGTTTCCAGCAGCAATTCACAAAGGGGGTGAAGTCCAATGGTCCTGGGACTTCGGTCAGGGGGCAAGCTCTCTTCCAAGCCCTTGGAGATCCTTCACAAGTTGATGAAAGTCACAGCAAAGCAAAAGTTCCTTTCTCCTTTCTTTGGCAGTCAGGCAAACCACTGCAGGCCAATCCCCCAAGCAGCACTTCAGGCTTAGGGATAGTCTCTCCTCAGTTTCTTCTTGGTTCCGCTCCTCAGCAAAGGTTTCTTCTTGTTCCCAAAAGTGATCTAATTTCCTAGGTGTCTGGGTCCCCTTTTTATACACAGTTTCTCTTTGTTCTCTGAAGGCAGAGAGGCCTCTGCCTAGCCCAAAACCAGTTCTGGTCAGTCCTGGAGCACTTTGTTTTTCTGACTCCTTCTTTCCTTTCAGAATGTGGGGCAGAGTGCTCAGCCACCCGGCAGGAGGTGGAGCCAGCATTGTGGAAGGCAAGCACAGCCCTATTCAGACCCAGGTGCAACTCCTCCCTCCACTCTGGATGCAGATCTTTCTATTCAGCCCTGTGCCGACTCACCCTGTCTCCTGTAGCCACCCCCAGCCCCTGTCACTCAATCTCCAGACAAGGAATACACAACCTAGCAGAGGCAGGCTTGGATAGTTAGGCAAGAAAATACCCACTTTCTAAAAGTGGTATTTTCAAACACAGAATGTTAAAACCAACTTCACTAAAAGATGTATTTTATCATCCTGAGTTCAGGCATACTAAATTCGTTTTTCTACCATGTTCCCTGGGTCAGTTCTGACTATAAGGTGTAATAGTCAGTCTGCCCATTCTGGCCTACGGGGAGCAGGTAGCCTTGCAATAGTGAAAAACGAAAATGGCTGTAATTCACTATTAGGACATGCCACACACACCAGGGCATGTCCTACCTTATACTTACAATGCACCCTGCCCTAGGGCCTACTTTAGGGGTGACCAACATACAGTAAAGGGAAGGTTTAGGGACTGGTAAGTGGGTGCACTCACCAAGTCGACATGGCAGCCCTAGGCTGCACACAGGCTCTGCAATGGCAGGCCTGATACACACTTTACAAGCTGCTTCTGTGGGTGGCACAACCCGTGCTGCAAGCCCACCAGCAGCATTGGATTTACAAGCCCTGGGCACACTCAGTGCACGGTACTAGGGACTGACAAGTAAACCAATCATCCAATCATGGACTCACTAATACATACATCAATTCATGATAGGGAGCACTTGCACTTTGGCACTGATTAGCAGCGGCAAAGTGCCCATGAGCATCTAGTCCAGCAAAAACATATCGGCAACAGTGGAGGCATTACGAAAAAATGGAAGGGAGACCCACGCCAAGGATGCCAGGTCTAACACGTGTCCCCTCCAGCTGAAATGTGGGGAGAACTATCCTACCCCTAGGGAGTTCTCATCGCTAAGGCGGAAAAATCTGGACAGTCCACCAGCATTGGCGTGTTCTGTACCAGGGCGGTGTTCCACCGTAAAGTCCATCCCCTGTAGGGAAATGGACCACCTCAACAGCTTTGGATTCTCACCCCTCATCTGCATCAACCATCTGAGGGGCCTGTGGTCTGTCTGAACCCGGAAGTGAGTCCCAAACAGGTATGGTCTCCGCTTCTTCAGAGCCCAGACCACAGCAAATGCCTCACGCTCAATAGCACTCCATCTCTGTTCCCGGGAAGTAACCTCCTACTGATGAAGGCTACAGGTTGGTCTAGGCCCTCCTCATTGATCTGTGATAGAACAGCCCCTACACCATGCTCTGAAGCGTCGGTCTGAACAATGAACTCATTGGAGAAGTTGGGTGCCTGGAGCACAGGCGCCGTGCACATGGCAGTCTTCAAGGTGTCAAAAGCTTTCTGACAGGCGTCAGTCCAAATCACTTTCCTGGGCTGCTTCTTGGAAGTCAGCTCTGTCAAGGGGGCAACAATGCTGCCATACCCCTTGACGAATCTCCGGTAATACCCGGTGAGTCCTAGGAAGGCTCTCACCTTTGTCTGGGTCTTGGGGGGCTCCCAAGCCAGAATGGTATCAATCTTCGGTTGGAGGGGCGCCACCTGGCCGCTCCCAACCTGGTGTCCCAAGTACACCACAGAACCCTGCCCAATCTGGCACTTACTCGCCTTGATTGTGAGGCCTGCCCTCCGCAGCGCCATCAACACTTCCCAGAGGTGACGCAGATGTTCTTCCCAATTGGCACTGAACACTGCGATGTCATCCAGGTAGGCGGCACTGAAATCCTCCAGTCCAACCAACACCTGGTTGACCAACCTCTGAAAGGTGGCAGGGGCATTCTTCATCCCAAAGGGCATCACCCGGAACTGGTAGTGCCCATCTGGTGTGGAGAATGCTGACCTCTCTTTGCCCCATCAGTCAAGGCGATCTGCCAGTACCCAGACGTTAAGTCAAACGTGCTGAGGTACCGCGCAGCCCCTAACCGATCTATGAGCTCATCAGCTCTGGGGATGGGGTGGGCGTCAGTCCTGGTGACGGAATTGAGTCCCCTGTAGTCCACACAGAACCGGAGTTCTGGTGTGGCACCAGGCGCGGCAGCCTTTGGAACCAAGACCACTGGGCTGGCCCAAGGGCTGTTAGAGGGACTCAATCACCCCTAGCGCAAACATCTTGGAGACCTCCTCCTTGATGCAGGCTCTGACCCTGTCAGTCACCCTGTAAGCCTTGTGCTTCACAGGAAGACTGTCCCCAGTGTCCACATCATGGACGCACCAATGAGTGACACTGGGAACCAGGGACAACAGGTCAGGGAACTGTCCCAACAGTTGGTGACAGTCACCCTGCTGCTCAGGTGTCAGGGAGGTAGAGAGGTTTACTCCCTCCACTGATCCATCTTGCTCTCGGGCTGACAGGAGGTCAGGAAGAGGCTCGGTCTCCTCCTCCATTCCATCATCTGTAGCTAAGAGCATGCCCACTTGGGACCTCTCCAAGTGGGGCTTCAGGCGGTTCACATGCAGGACCCGCAAGGGGTTCCTGGGAGACTGCAAGTCCACCAAATAGGTAACTGGACTCTTGCGCTCCACCACCGTAAAAGGGCCGGTCCACCTGTCCTGGAGCGCACAAGGCTCCACAGGGGCCATGACCCACACTTTCTGACCAGGCTGAAGCTCTACCAGAGTGGCATTCTGGTCGTACCACCGCTTCATCTCCTCCTGGCTGGCTTCCAGATTTGCCTCAGCAAGTTCTCTGAAACGCCTAGTCTGGTTCCTGAAGGCCAGCATGTAACTGTATACATCCTGGGGAGGTTTCCTGGGAGATTGCTCCCAACCTTCCTTGACCAAACTCAGAGGTCCTCGCACCGGGTGTCCATAGAGGAGCTCAAAGGGACTGAACCCTAGAGACTTCTGTGGCACCTCCCGGTATGCAAACAACAGGCATGGTAAAAGGACGTCCCATTTACGCCTCATGGGTTCTTCCAGACCCATAATCATGCCCTTGAGGGTCCGGTTGAATCTCTCAACCAGCCCATTTCCTTGAGGGTGGTAAGGAGTGGTGAACTTGTAAGTTACACCGCACTCCTGCCATAGGGACTTCATGTACTTGGACACGAAGTTGGTACCTCTGTCAGACACCACCTCTTGAGGGAATCCCACACGTGAGAAAATTCCCATCAGTGCCCGTCCCACCACGGGGGCCGTCACTGTCCTCAGAGGGATGGCTTCAGGGTACCGGGTGGCATGGTCCACCAAGACCAGGATAAACCTGTTGCCCATGGCTGTCTTGGGGTCCAGTGGCCCCACAATGTCAATACCCACCCGTTCAAAGGGGTGCTGACCACAGGGAATGGCTGGAGAGGAGCCTTGTGCTTCCTCCCACTCTTTCCACTTGCCTGGCAAGTCTGGCATGTCCTGCAGTGAGTGGCGGCACTCCTGCGCATCTGGGGCCAATAGAAATGGGTAACAAGCCGGTCAAAGGTCTTGTCCTGCCCCAGATGTCCTGCTAACGGTACATCATGAGCCAACCCCAGTAGGAAGGCTCTGAAGCGCTGGGGTACCACCAGCACACGGGCTGACCCAGGCTCAGCAACCTTAGGCTCTGAATACAGGAGACCATTCTCCCAGTAAATCCAATGTGATCCAGACTGATCACCTGCTGCCTGGTCTGTGGCCTGTTGCCTCAGACCCACGAGAGAGGGGCATGCGTTCTGCTCCTCGCAGAACTCTTCCCTGGAGGGTCCTCCTTCTTGCTGCCAATGGGTCAGCTCAGGTAGGTCCCCCAGTTCAGCTACCTGTTCCCCTGTAGGCTCCAGGGCATCCCCCTGAGGGTCTGCCTCCTCCTGGACCGTGGGAACTTTGGGGGCCAGTTTCCCGCGCCCCCTGCCTCCTCTCTCTCCGGCAGGCACCTGGGCCTCCCTCTCAGGCTCCAGGTCCTCTTGAACACCTTTAGCTGCCATTGACCGGGGGTCACACATGCCCAATCAGGCAAGCCCAACATTTCTAAATGCGCACTCCGCTCCACCTTAGCCCAAGGTGAGCTCTCCAAATCGTTCCCTAACAAACAGTCAACAGGCATGGCTGGCCTCACAGCTACTTGAAGAGTACCCTAGACCCCCCACTCAAAGGGAACCTGAGCCACCTTGCAGTGACTCTCTGTGTTGTCAGCGGCAACAACCGGATAGAATGCATCAGGGACAACCTGCTCCTTAGACACCAGGTGACACTTGACAGCTGTCACACTGGCTCCTGTGTCTCTCAGAGCCTCCACCCTATGGCCATTGATGGTCACCCACTGCCTGTATTTTTAGTGTTATCAGGCAGCTGGGTCCTAGGGACCATCTCAGAGTCTCCTAATGAGACAAGGGAAAACACTGTGGGATCCCCCCACCTTGGGCACCCAACTCCTCCCCCAGGGCTACACTAGCCAACTGCCGGGGGACTGCACTAGTGGGTGCTGGTTTTCCATGCAAAGGGCAACGAGGATCGTTTGCCTTGTGGCCAGGGGCGCCACACTTGTAACACACCAGTGGTCCCTGGTGAACAGGGGGCCTGTCAGGGCCACTGGCTTCTTCTCAGGGGAGGCTGGGAACCTTTCCCTTGGTTCCCTTGGGGTTTACTTTGGGGCCCTTTATGGAACTCCCTCTGTTTACCCTTGTCCCCCACTCTTCTGCTGGGGACCCTGCCCACCCTTGGCGGAGTCTCCCACGTGACCCTTGTGGACCCGGGTACTCACCCAGCGGTCCGCCTCCTCAGCAAGCTGCCTAGGGTTAGTCAGCTTACTATCAATCAGGTGCTGGCGTAGCTCAGGAAAACAATTACCGGACAAGTGCTCCCAGGCAATCAAATCAAAGAGCGCCTGAAAATCAGTCACTTTGCTACCCTTTACCCAACCATCCAAGGCTCTGCAAAAGAAGGTCACATATTCAACCCAGGTACTGCTTTCAATCTTACTACAGTTCCTGAACCTTTGCCTATAAAGCTCAGGGGTCAAACCATACCTAGTCATTAAAGCATCCTTCATGTGGCTGTACGAATTATAGACTTCAGAGGGCAAATCCAACAAGGTATCCCGCCCTTCACTGAGGAACCGTCCCCACAACCCCGCTCCCCAATCCTTCTCAGGGACCCGGTGGGAAGACATGGCTACCTCATAGGCTTTGAACCACTGCCCTATGTCATCATTTTAAAAAAATTCCTTAACCACATCTTTTGGAATATACACCCTAGCTTCAACAGGCACAGGCGGTACACTGCCACCAGAGGGAGTAATCTCTAAGCTCTTGGCATTCAATTCCAACTCCCTCAAAACTTTCTCATGTTCAAACTGCATTTTCTTTTCCATTAGGGCTAATTTCCTAGTTTGCATTTCGAATTCTAACTGCCCATTCAGCTTGAGCTTGGTCAGCTCCATTTCGTGCATCCTACTCTCTTTCCTGTCCTCCAACTCCTCTGGAGACAGTCCTCTGGCAGAAACACTGCTACCTACTGGGGAAGGTGGTCTTCTAGCCCCTAGACCCAATAGCCCCTCCAGCTGCCTTTCTGCATTCTCAGCCCCCTCCACAGGGGCACTCCTTGATTCGACCCAGGCCCTCAGCGCCTTTTGGAGGTCCTCCTTCCTGGAGAGCCCGGTCATGGACACTTTAAACTTTTGCAGAATTGCCTGAGCTGCTTGAGGGTGTAGCATTCTAGCCTCTCTTCTTCCCAATCACACTCAACAGAGGCTACTGATGCTGGTTTCTCCATAGTGATTAAACTTGGCATTTGCAAAAAATAGGAAATCCCAGAAAAAATGCTATTAAAGTATGTGGTTGTGTTTTTGGTCTGCACTCACTAAGTAGTGTTCACCAATCACTGTATATGAGTCACAAATGCAAGTCCAGAATCCTCACCGCTGACCACCAATGTTAGATTTGGGGGTCTCTAGTTGGCAGAGGTAGGTACCTTTGTCCAAATAGGGACCCTTGAGTCTAGTCAGGGAAAGTAGGTACACTCCCGAAATAACCCCTGCTCACCCTCTTGGTAGCTTGGCACGAGCAGACAGGCTTAGTTCAGAGGCAGTGTGTAAAGCATTTGTGAACACATACAGTAATCAAGTGACAACACTACAAAGGGACACCACACAGGTTATATATTTATAAAAATAGGTATACTTTATATAGATTTATCACAAGGCCATAAACGACAAAAATAATCCACAATACTGTCAAGAGTACTTAGTTCTGATCAAAAAGGCTTAATTCAAGGTTCTGTGCGAGTCGGTAGCCTCCTCCGGCTACGGCGATGTCGAGAACAAACAGAGTCTAACAAATCCAGCTGACCGCGTCGAGACGGGCCAACACAGCGTAGACAGACTCGGTCACAGTACCTTTTACTTGAAGCGGCAGGCACGGGCGTGCGAGCCGGATGGCTGTTCGTCGCGGTCGCGATGCAAAAATGGAAGCGTTGCAGGACGCGTTGTCCCTCGATGCGGTGCAGGCAGCGGCTCGTTGACGTCGTCGAGACGGAGTCGGTGAGACCAGGGCCGTGCGTTGCAGGGCGAGACGGTGCTGCGGTGCGGTGCTGGCAGGTTGCGGTGCGGCGACGGAGCCGGATTCAGGAGCTGGCGTCGATCAGTCCGGACAGCGGTGCGAGTCGGGCGTTGCGTCGCAAAGCGTGCGGCGGTGCCCAACTCCGGTGCGGTCACAGGACTCGAACTCAGCAGCAGTGACCGTGTCGGTCGGACCAGTTCGATTCGGCGTAGCGAAGCGTTGCAGGACGCGTTGTCCCTCGATGCGGTGCAGGCAGCGGCTCGTTGACGGAGTCGGTGAGACCAGGGCCGTGCGTTGCAGGGCGAGACGGTGCTTCGATGCGGTGCTTACAGGACACCGAGTCGGTCGTGAGAGTCGGTCACAGCTCCCTCCCTCTGTAGCCACTGAAACAGAGTTTCCAGCAGCAATTCACAAAGGGGTGAAGTCCAATGGTCCTGGGACTTCGGTCAGGGGGCAAGCTCTCTTCCAAGCCCTTGGAGATCCTTCACAAGTTGATGAAAGTCACAGCAAAGCAAAAGTTCCTTTCTCCTTTCTTTGGCAGTCAGGCAAACCACTGCAGGCCAATCCCCCAAGCAGCACTTCAGGCTTAGGGATAGTCTCTCCTCAGTTTCTTCTTGGTTCCGCTCCTCAGCAAAGGTTTCTTCTTGTTCCCAAAAGTGATCTAATTTCCTAGGTGTCTGGGTCCCCTTTTTATACACAGTTTCTCTTTGTTCTCTGAAGGCAGAGAGGCCTCTGCCTAGCCCAAAACCAGTTCTGGTCAGTCCTGGAGCACTTTGTTTTCTGACTCCTTCTTTCCTTTCAGAATGTGGGGCAGAGTGCTCAGCCACCCGGCAGGAGGTGGAGCCAGCATTGTGGAAGGCAAGCACAGCCCTATTCAGACCCAGGTGCAACTCCTCCCTCCACTCTGGATGCAGATCTTTCTATTCAGCCCTGTGCCGACTCACCCTGTCTCCTGTAGCCACCCCCAGCCCCTGTCACTCAATCTCCAGACAAGGAATACACAACCTAGCAGAGGCAGGCTTGGATAGTTAGGCAAGAAAATACCCACTTTCTAAAAGTGGTATTTTCAAACACAGAATGTTAAAACCAACTTCACTAAAAGATGTATTTTATCATCCTGAGTTCAGGCATACTAAATTCGTTTTTCTACCATGTTCCCTGGGTCAGTTCTGACTATAAGGTGTAATAGTCAGTCTGCCCATTCTGGGCTACGGGGAGCAGGTAGCCTTGCAATAGTGAAAAACGAAAATGGCTGTAATTCACTATTAGGACATGCCACACACACCAGGGCATGTCCTACCTTATACTCACAATGCACCCTGCCCTAGGGCCTACTTTAGGGGTGACCAACATACAGTAAAGGGAAGGTTTAGGGACTGGTAAGTGGGTGCACTCACCAAGTCGACATGGCAGCCCTAGGCTGCACACAGGCTCTGCAATGGCAGGCCTGAGACACACTTTACAAGCTGCTTCTGTGGGTGGCACAACCCGTGCTGCAAGCCCACCAGCAGCATTGGATTTACAAGCCCTGGGCACACTCAGTGCACGGTACTAGGGACTGACAAGTAAACCAATCATCCAATCATGGAGTCACTAATACATACATCAATTCACGATAGGGAGCACTTGCACTTTGGCACTGATTAGCAGCGGCAAAGTGCCCATGAGCATCTAGTCCAGCAAAAACATATCGGCAACAGTGGAGGCATTACGAAAAAATGGAAGGGAGACCCACGCCAAGGATGCCAGGTCTAACAAGACCCCTACCCATATACTCCAAAAGACGTCTGGAGTGGGCAGGGTTTAGTATCTGCCACGGCTACATAGGGCAGTACCCTATATATTAGCTGTTTGGTTTGCTCAACGTTGAAGGATACAGAGTTCCAAAATATTGTCCACCTTATCTTTGTTTCCTTGAAACTTGTTCTACATTTTTCAAAAAAGAAAATGACTGAAGACGCCGGAAACGGTGTAGCTGCGGCTGATCCAGCCCAAGCAGCAGCTCTTAACATTACAGGTTTAAATGAAACCGAGGAGGGTGTCATAAACATCGCTCCAAACTTAAGAAGAGCCATCACTCTAAAACTTATAAAACATGGCCTACCACCAAGAGGCGGTAGAGCAGTTTTCGTGATAGAGGCACACAAATCCTTTCAGACAGAGGTATTCTATTCATGGGTAATATTTCCTGAATCCAATCCAGTAACACACATGTTTCACTTCTACAAAGAAGATGAACCACCAGAGGAATACATTCCTTTCGAGGATATAGAAATCCCATTAACATACCAGGAGCATCAGCTCTGGTTTAAAGGCGCCCTAAAACATCACAGAAACATTACCAGGCTCGGTCCACTAGGTAGACCAGGAGCAACATGTCCGATTCTAGCCGGCTACACACCTCATCCTGAACTGGATATAATGTCAGATGAGGATTTACTTACTCAACTCACAGAGTTAATAAAAATCTACAGACAATTGGTCCAATATGTCATGCGGACTTTTACAGTCCAGCAACCATTAACAATTCCAAATCCAACTCCTCACCAGGGGAATACACTAAAAATTACACCACAGACTCTATACGCAGTCATGGGTAAAATGCCCACAAAACGTGAGCAAATTCCGTTCTGGATAGCTCAAAAAATTACTCAAATCGAAGCAGTATTTCCAAATACTAGCCCGTATGAGAAACACAGAATACTGACAATCAGTTTACCAATGGGGATCACACCACAACTGGAAGACTGCACCACCTGGGGCTCAGTCTTTGCTGCCATCTACACCAAAACACATAACATTCCGTCAATTGCGGTAATACCTGATGTCCTGAAACAAATTCAAAACGAATACGGGGCAGAGCCTGCTCTAAATTTAGGTATGAAATTACTGAAAAATTTCGACCAGGTCTCAACAATAATATTATCTAATATTAAAGGGGAGGCAGCAGCAGTGGCGATCCGCCAAAAATTAAGGGAATTTGATGTTACAGAACATCAAACAGAGCTACCCAGAATTATAGAACAATCTTATGCAGAATTAGGCAGAGATAGTTTGGGTGGAAGACCAGTGAAGCCGAAACTATCTGAAAGTCCTGAGAAGGACTCAATTAAACAAACTCCTACATCTTCTAAAAAGAAGTGGGATACTAATAAACAAAATTCAAACGAGAGACATTCTCAATCCCGAGGTAGGTCTCCTCAAAAGGAGCCCTCTGAAAGGAGGTATAACCTCAGGAATAGGGATAATTTGAGAAAACCTGACAGGTATCAAGATACTGATACACGTTCCTCTCGTCCCTTTCAGATCTCATCACAGACTTCGGAAAGAAGAGGACGATCAGAACATAGAGAAGAACGCGTGAAATCGAAAGACGACAAACACGCTCCAAAAACCAAAGTAAAACCTCAATTCTCCAAAAAGAAAGTAGCAGGTCTAAAGGTTAGACCTGCCGAGAATACTGAGAACACAACTCAAGAATGGAGAATGGGCTCAGACAATGCTGGACAGTGCAGCAGAAGTCACAATAGTTCGCCAGAACCTGAAGGAACTTCTGGAGATAGTGGACTTGAATGAGTACATTACAGTCGAGACTGTAGACACCAGGGTTAGTACTCCACAAAAGTTATATGAAATAACACTCCGGATGGAGGGAGACAAACCTAGACAGGTGAAAGCACTTTTTTGGGAAAGACTATCAAGGGGCTATGACATACTTCTAGCAGAAAAAGACTGTCCACCACAATTTGTCAGGGAGTGCCCACATGGCGAGGATATAATTATGCCTGCCTTCTCCAACCATATACCAATGCATCTAAGATATACATATGCCAGGAAATGGGCAGTGGCCCAGGCCCCAGCATTATATAAAAATCATGTAGGATGGGATGAGGACTCACCTCAACATAAAATACATCTGAAACATGAACCAACTGCACAACAGCAGTACCCAATAAAGCAAGAAGCTAAAAAACAGGTCAGGGAGATCTTAGATCAACTTGAATATCAAGGGGTGATTGAAACATGCACCTCCTCAATGAACAATCCTTTGTTTCCTGTCTCCAAACCAGACAATACATATCGTCTAGTTTTGGACTACAGACACCTAAACACTTGTTCTAAAACTTTTGCAGTGCAAAATGCACATAGCACAGCATTAATGAATAACATTGTGCGTAAAAAATATAAAACAACATTAGACATCTCAAATGGTTTCTTTTGTCAAAACATAGCACCTGAAAGCAGGTACTTAACAGCATTCTCCATAATGGGGACCCAGCGTCACTTTTGTCGACTCCCACAAGGGTTCAAGAACAGCCCAGGTTTATTCTCAGCGAGGGTAACGGAGTTACTACAAATTTATGACAATGAGGCATTGTCCTATGTCGAAGACATCTATCTGACAGACGATGACCTGGAAAAACACTTGAACAGGGTGAGCACCATTATACTGGGTTTCGCCTCTGAGGGCTACAAGTTCAACTTTAAAAAGTCCAGAATTGCCCATCTCAATGTCCTATTTTTAGGATATGAGCTTTCAAATGAAGGCAAGAGCTTGGCAGCTAACTTTTTAGAAAAGTGTGCGCTGCTCCAACCTCCAAAAACGCTAAAAAACTTACAATCAATCCTGGGTTTCCTAAATTTTGGAAGAACATACATTCTAAATTACGCAGAAAGGGTTAAACCTCTCTACGCATTAATCAAACCTGATTTTTCGATCAGAAACTGGACACAGGAACACACAGAAATCTTGCGTTCACTCCAGGCTAACATCTTAGCAACAAATCACATACAAACACGCGTAAGTCAACGCAATTTGGTGATCCGAATAATTTCGGGTCAATGCGGATTCACCTACTTAACTTTCAATGAGGGTGAGAAAATACCAATAGCATACAAATCTCATTTGTACACACAAGTGGAAATGCGCTTCAGTTCAACTGAAAAAATTCTAACAGCAGATCAAACCGCTGTAGCAAAAGAAAGAGCCTTAGCCCAAGGGAAACGCATTATTGTCGTAACCCCGGTACCAGCTTTAGAAGCGGTCACAAAAGCTAGCATTCCAAATGCTAAAGCATTACATCCAAGATGGATACAATGGGTTAATTCTCTTGCTGCAACAGATGTTGAATATGTTTTTGATCCAGATTTAAAAACACAAGCATTCCTGCAATATGAACATGAATGTCCTCTGCCTACTGAAATTCTGCCTCTCGATCAGTACGAATTCATAATTTACACTGACGGATCCGCACAGCCCGCAACAGGGAGTAAGCAAGCTTACAGTGCAGCATGTGCAATCGTTAAAGGTCGCATGCGAAATGGCATCTTCAGACCTATGGTCACTAAAACACAATCTCTAGGGGATTGTACAGCTCAGCGAGCTGAACTACAAGCATTCAAACTGGCACTTGAAAGTACAGATCGAGAATTCCCCACACTGATAGTGTGCGATTCCTTTTACTGTGTTCAGTCGTATAATGACTATATACAAAACTGGCTTGAAAATGGTTTCAAAGATGCGAAAGGTGGCACAATAAAGCACAAAATGCTTTGGGAACAAGTAGTTCAGTTGAAAAACGAACTACCAAAGGCTCACGTGATCCACACACTGAGTCATCAACGTGATGGCTTTCACATTGCAGGGAATTCATTGGCTGACGAAGCCGCAAAGGGGGCTGTTCAGACGGCTTCCGTAGCTGCGATCACTCGTTCAAAAACAAAAATAGATGGTGAGATAATGATGGCTGTCAATGCTTCAAGCAAAGGCAGCAGTGCAGCGTTACCAAAAAAGTTTCCACTCAAGTACTCTTATGTAATTGATGCGAACAACGTTCCTTTTGCTCGAATCCCTGGAGTGGGGGATAGGGTAATTCCAAACAAGGAACGCAGATTAGGACTAATCCTAGCAGCACATGAAGGGATAGCTTCTGCCCATGCAGGTGTTTCAGCAACAGTATCTTTACTCAAGCAAAGATATTGGTGGCCTGGCATTCGTAAACAAACTAAAAACTATGTTTTAGAATGTGATATTTGCCAACAGATGAAAGTCTCAACAGTGAAACGTCCTGCGCAGACACCCCTGTTAATTTCAGACAAACCATTAGCTTGTGTTTACCTGTACCACTGCGGTCCCTTGCAAAGGGACGGTAACTATAAATATATCATGGTTGCAGTGGATTCATGCTCTAGGTTCCTATGGTTATGGCCTCAGCGCTCGGCTGACGCTCAAACTGTTATAAAAGATTTGCGAGTCTTTATCGGCACATACGCAATAGGCACGCTACATTCTGACCAGGGTCCTGCGTTTAGCTCTAGGGCTTACAAAGAAGCCATGGCCAGTCTGGGTGTTGCATTGCGGTACTCCTCTCCATTCCATCCTGAGGGAAATTCTGTTGTGGAAAGGAAAAACCGGGACATAAAGCAGTCTATAACAGCTAGGGTATTAGGTTCGGGTGATGGGTGGGTCAAACACCTTAGTGGGGTTCAACGCTCTTTGAATAATCTGCCAAGAAGTTCTCTAGGGGGGTCACTCCGTATGAGGTCCTATTTGGGACAAGAATGTGGGTACCAGACCTTGAACACGTAGGCACAGTGGTGGAAAATAAACCGTTTGATATCAAAGATCGTTTGGCTGTTTTACAGGAACTCAATAAATTAAGAACGCAACAAAGCAACGTATTCCTACAGCCAACCACCACTGGGGAAAAATCGGCGGTCCCAGCAAGGCCTGTCTGGATTCCAAAAGTTGGGGATCTAGTCAGAGAAAAAATTGCGGACAAGAAGGAATTTGGACCTTCTTACAGACAACCAGTACCTGTCCTAGCAGTTCAAGGAACAAGAACAGTACTTCTGCCGCCCCTTGCTGGAAGAAAGGAGAAAAGATTTGTGTCCATCGACCTCATCAAACCACAGTATGTGGCCAATACTAAATAGTAGGCCTCGTGGACTCCGACCTAGTAGCAGACGCACTCCTCTCGCTACTATCCAAGAGATTCAGACTGAAAGACTGATAACAATCGAGAATTCAGCTGTAACTGATGGAGGACTAAGCAACAACGCTATGGAACTCAACCCTCTTGACAACCAAGTAACAGTTCGTCCAAATACACCTGTCTACACCAACGTGGTAAGTGATGAACTGGTTCCAGTGATTTCTACAAATCCTGATGCAATTCCAACAATTGACAGAACTGCTTCTGGCTATTTCATTAACTTTGATACGTTCTCAGAAGATCCGAGTGAACCTGAAACGACGCCAGCATCATTCAAATTCAAGCAGCAAGTACAAGACTTTCTTCATTTTGTGAAAAAAACTTATTTGGTTTCTCCATGGATTGAACTCTGGATTACATCTGGACTTTTTGTTTTCCTGCTCTGGCTAGCTTTGGTAACAACTGTGAGCGTGCTTATAAATGGCAGATACATCCATGTGAATACTGAAGGAAAAGGCGTGAACGTACTTTTGAAAACTCATAAATCTTCCCATCGTGAAGCAAGAGACTTGTCATCAGTGAACATCACAGCTGTTCCTTTACAGGATGGTATAGTGTGGGACAAAACAGATTTTGAAATCTTCGGTCCGACGGAACAATTGAACATTCCACATTTGTTTAAAATTTCACTAAGTGATCTAATTACGTCCAGTACCTATTCAGATGATTGGGACTTTGAGACTGTGAATGACATAATGTTTGACCTAGAAAAATCTGCTGCATTTTCTAAACATGAATATTTAGAGGGTTCATCAGACTATGAACAAATGTATTGTTATAACCACTATGGTCATCATTATTTGCATAAATCTGCATATCCAAGAAATGTGTTTATGTTTAACCAATGGGAACATTGTCCTACACCACCTAAAGGTAGTTCAAAAACATTTGCTAGTAAGTTTCCATATTTTTCAGGATACAATACATCTGAACCAGAAATGTTTTACTATAAAAATGTAAACAAGACAGGACTGAAAATTATGTTAACAAATACAAAACAGATTTACTCTGAATTATTTAATGCCCAACTGTCTAGACAGGGTTTCGACTTTTGGAAAGACACAATAGACACAAAAACTGTGTGGGGTACTAAACAATGGCAAGTGCAGGGGATAGAAGCTTTATTTAGAGCCTGCATCATCCCTGAACAAATAATGTTTTTGAATGAAACCATCCAACAAACATCTTGTCTTGGATTAGCCAAGATCAAAGAGATGAACACACCTTCTGTACCTACACCTGCCAGAGATAACATTACACAGGCAGTGGTGACAGTTGACAATATACTACAACTCAACAGATCTAATCCTGATTGGAGAAAATGGTTGATCTGGCCCACAGACACGAATAACTGTCAGGAAACATTCCTGAATAAAACTCAGGGCTTTACTATTAATAGGCCAGACCCAAGATACGTCCAAAGACAACATCCGGGGGTAGTAACAACATACAGTGTAGGAAAATGATGCCTCGATTGGCTGCATAAGTCTACACTACAGGATGTGAAACAACACTTAACCTTACTTAAAAAGGACGCAGACCTTAGGGAATTCTTGCTTGGACCAAGAAAACCGCGTCAAAAACGTTTCATATATGCCGGCATTTATGCTGCCTATAATGAAGCATGGAAAGTATCACAGATGGAGGCCGCAGAACGAATACGTGAACTTGATCGTATTAATTTAGAGAAAACACTCTCTGTGGTCGACAATGGGTTAACAACTTTGTCCTCCAGAATATATTCATTGGATGGCATTGTATCCTCTGCTATCGACATACTAGAACAAGATTTGGCGATGTTACAGCAAGGCCAGTCTCAATTACGTTCTATTATGTTATTAAGCTGGACGCTGCAATCTTTGCGAGCGGGCTATGTGCCTTGGCGTTTCATCAACACATCGGCTCTGTTTGCAGAATACAATCTAACTGATAAACAGATCGAACTGGCACAAAGAGGAGCAAAGTATACAGTGCTAAGCATTGAAAAACTGGAAAAGTTACCATTCACAGTGGCAGAAAAACCAGCTACAGAATGGCTCATTCATGGCAAAATAACGTTACCTGTGAGTACTTTTCAGTTTCAGTATTGCCTCAGACAAATGCAAGCAGGCAAATATGAAAGGTTGGGTAAGGAATACATTAAGACATCTTGGGATTTACCGTATACATATAGATGTTGGAGTGGGGATCGTGAAGTGTTTTTAAGCGGTACACACTGTAAACTTGCACTGAGCGGTTCACTTATATGTCAGGACATTTCTTTACATGGGGCATGCAATGGTTCTGTGGCAAATTTGTCTTGCCATCATCAGGGTACACCAGCTGCTGTGATTAATCCAACGTTTGGACAACTTTCTAATGGGAGTTACCTCATGTTGAATGATCAGAGTTGCTGCGGCATGCTGCCAGGCATCCCATATCTAGTAACGGTCAACTCCAGGGTCACTTGCTGTATGCAAGTATTGTTTGCCCCAATAGACACAGTCAGGGAGTCGCCTCTATGGCATTCGCTGAACGTCGCTTTTATAAGATTTGATACTTTGAGCAGAATGAAAGCCATGCTTTTACAGCAAACAGTGCCTTTGACCTCGGCCAAAGAAACCTATGATCTACAAGTAGCAAGGACTTCAGCTGAGATACAGACTTTAATACGTACAAACTGCCCTACATTTCGTAGAAATGATAACACGTATCTTCAACATGTCTGATACAAGTGGAATTATACATGTATTTAAGAGCATCTGTACCGGTCTGTTAGCACCTTTCCAGGCAATACTCGGAATCATCCCGAACTTTGCACATTCGGTGTTTGGTGGCATACCATTAATTCTAGCACTTGTTGCCGGAATTCTATTTCTCTTCCTGCTATTGCGCTATGGCCAGCCTATTTCGCAGACATCACTCCGAGCGAAATGGAGAAAGCTCTCCTTGAACGAAAGTGCCGTGAGCGAATAGTACAGCTATTGGGCATGACTCGTCTACGGGACCTTAATACAACTTGGTTCCTGTCATTCAGACCAATCTGGCAAGATTGCATCTTACCTGTTCTGCGATGCCTGCTATGCGGTGAAGAATGCGTGTTGGACACCTGTCTAACATTTCCATCAGCTACGCCAACGGATGTCGATACTCTGCTGGTCCCGATAAAGGCCCATGCTCTGTGTTGTCCCCAGAGGCTACCAATCCTGATGTCAGCATTCATTGAGATCACACAGACGCTTCCGGCTGCTGCTGAGGTACGAGAAAGATCTACAGGCACACAGGTAACAACGGACGCGAACATTGCTGAGGCAACCTATGCTGGAAGCGATGCTTCTCATCTCTGTGCAATTAATCTACTACACGAGGTGTTCCAACTGACACCAACTACAGTGGATGATGTTTTGTCTATGGAAATAGATGATCTCATGTTTACACCAGACCCGTAAACTGACTCTGATTCAGCATACAGTGTTCCAGAGATGCAGTAACAATTTGGCCTTCATTTTCAAAACAACTTGGAACTCTACCAAAATTGAACTTTTTTCCCATTTTTCGAACGAAAATGGAACTTCAATCTGCTTAAAGTAGAACTAGCCTTATAGTACAGACTTCGCGGTACTTCCACGGACACTTAGTCATCTTGTGTGTCTAAAACAGTTCATTAATTTTCATGACATGAAATGACTTTGATTTTTAAGAAACTTATCGATCATTTTTTTGTCACATGTAAATATTACTGCTTCTTTCATTCATATTGCATTTTATTTTAAACATATGCCTGTAATGAAAAGCAATGCTTCAAATGTACAGTACCTTTTGCATTTTTTATTATGTTTTTTAAATGCTTTTAAGAAATATTTTTTAAAATATGCAGTACTCCATTTAATGTTTAGCATTTTAAATGTTTAGCATTTTAGTATTATCGTACACACGAAAGTGGAGTGGGTGTTGTATTCCTCTTAGGGTGTCCATAAACGGGCTTTCCAGTATCATGTCCTTATATAGGCACAATTCGCCCTGCCCTTATATAGGCATAAAATCCCAGCCCTTATTTAGGCATTAAACCGTGCACTCCAAATACAGGCATGGTCTCTGACATCCGTCCACCCTAACGTCACAACGAGTTCTTGAAGAACAGACCCTTAGGCTGCGGGAGTTTCCCTAGTCCAGGACTATTGATTTCTTCAAGGACTCATATATTATGCATGAACCATTATTCCTTAGGGGTTCATTCATGACGTCTTCCGCTGTCCGACTCACGTCAATACTAACATTCTTAGGTGCCTCTCAGGTATAAATATACCTTCCCTAGCCCCTGTAAACCAGAGGAGACCTCGACTTCAGAGGAGCCCGTTTCCCGGCCTGACTCACTGAGAAGACGCTGTCATCCCTGCACGCAGAGAGTCCAGCTTCCAGTGATCTGACTTCCCTTGCGGGGTGTTGGAGTTCGAGTCTGGCAAAGAGATTCCTACCTCTCTCATTCTTCAGGTATGGAGCAGACTAGAACCTAGAGGGACTCTTGGCATACTAGGCATACTAGGCATACTGGGCTTACCATACTCTTAGTATACCATAGTAAGGAATACTTCACCTACTTCATACCTCGTCCTATACCTAGGTTAGGTTAGGTACATTGGGGTAGAACTAGATTAGAAACGCATCGTATGAGTACTCGCATTTTTAGTCTGTGTTATTTATGTAAAAGCATATGTACTAAAAGATAATGCTCTCGCAGTATTATTTATTTCTACTGCTCACACTGTACATTATTTATCTCGCATACTGTCTTGTGATCGTAACAGCACATTTTACTTACACCAGAAACAAGACTGTTCAATAAATCTTTTATTGAAACGCCCGTCTATTTCTTTCTGTGTAACTTGGAGAAAACTAAGCATGCACGACTGAGCTGAGTGAAATAGTTATCTATTGTTTCCACGACTCTGGGACACGTTCTGATTCTAAAGGGAAACACAGTGGTCATGTTTTGCGGCTGCCAGAAACTACTCCCTTCTTGTTGTCAAGGAGTTTCTAGTGGCCTCTGAGCTAGCTGGCACAAGTAATTAAGTTTAATATACTCGATAGGGACATACTGACCTTAGTCCTATGTCAAACCTATAGGATATATTATTCCAATGCGCAGAGCCTATTAGGGAAATAGGAGCTACACTACATGGCGCCCAACGGTTTGGTAAGGCAGTAATTCAACGTTAGATACTGAGTAACTCAGCCGTGCTTTTTCTCTCAAGAGACCCCTACCCATATACTCCAAAAGACGTCTGGAGTGGGCAGGGTTTAGTATCCGCCACGGCTACATAGGGCAGTACCCTATAAATTAGCTGTTTGGTTTGCTCAACGTTGAAGGATACAGAGTTCCAAAATATTGTCCACCTTATCTTTGTTTCCTTGAAACTTGTTCTACATTTTTCAAAAAAGAAAATGACTGAAGACGCCGGAAACGGTGTAGCTGCGGCTGATCCAGCCCAAGCAGCAGCTCTTAACATTACAGGTTTAAATGAAACCGAGGAGGGTGTCATAAACATCGCTCCAAACTTAAGAAGAGCCATCACTCTAAAACTTATAAAACATGGCCTACCACCAAGAGGCGGTAGAACAGTTTTCGTGATAGAGGCACACAAATCCTTTCAGACAGAGGTATTCTATTCATGGGTAATATTTCCTGAATCCAATCCAGTAACACACATGTTTCACTTCTACAAAGAAGATGAACCACCAGAGGAATACATTCCTTTCGAGGATATAGAAATTCCATTAACATACCAGGAGCATCAGCTCTGGTTTAAAGGCGCCCTAAAACATCACACAAACATTACCAGGCTCGGTCCACTAGGTAGACCAGGAGCAACATCTCCGATTCTAGCCGGCTACGCACCTCATCCTGAACTGGATATAATGTCAGATGAGGATTTACTTACTCAACTCACAGAGTTAATAAAAATCTACAGACAATTGGTCCAATATGTCATGCAGACTTTTACAGTCCAGCAACCATTAACAATTCCAAATCCAACTCCTCACCTGGGGAATACACTAAAAATTACACCACAGACTCTATACGCAGTCATGGGTAAAATGCCCACAAAACGTGAGCAAATTCCGTTCTGGATAGCTCAAAAAATTACTCAAATCGAAGCAGTATTTCCAAATACTAGCCCGTATGAGAAACACAGAATACTGACAATCAGTTTACCAATGGGGATCACACCATAACTGGAAGACTCCATCACCTGGGGCTCAGTCTTTGCTGCCATCTACACCAAAACACATGGCATTCCGTCAATTGCGGTAATACCTGATGTCCTGAAACAAATTCAAAACGAATACGGGGCGGAGCCTGCTCTAAATTTAGGTATGAAATTACTGAAAAATTTCGACCAGGTCTCAACAATAATATTATCTAATATTAAAGGGGAGGCAGCAGCAGTGGCAATCTGCCAAAAATTAAGGGAATTTGATGTTACAGAACATCAAACAGAGCTACCCAGAATTATAGAACAATCTTATGCAGAATTAGGCAGAGATAGTTTGGGTGGAAGACCACTGAAGCCGAAACTATCTGAAAGTCCTGAGAAGGACTCAATTAAACAAACTCCTACATCTTCTAAAAAGAAGTGGGATACTAATAAACAAAATTCAAACGAGAGACATTCTCAATCTCGAGGTAGGTCTCCTCAAAGGCCCTCTGAAAGGAGGTATAACCTCAGGAATAGGGATAATTTGAGAAAACCTGACAGGTATCAAGATACTGATACACGTTCCTTCGTCCCTTTCAGATCTCATCACAGACTTCGGAAAGAAGAGGACGATCAGAACATAGAGAAGAACGCGTGAAATCGAAAGACGACAAACACGCTCCAAAAACCAAAGTAAAACCTCAATTCTCCAAAAAGAAAGTAGCAGGTCTAAAGGTTAGACATGCCGAGAATACTGAGAACACAACTCAAGAATGGAGAATGGGCTCAGACAATGCTGGACAGTGCAGCAGAAGTCACAATAGTTCGCCAGAACCTGAAGGAACTTCTGGAGATAGTGGACTTGAATGAGTACATTACAGTCGAGACTTTAGACACCAGGGTTAGTACTCCACAAAAGTTATATGAAATAACACTCCGGATGGAGGGAGACAAACCTAGACAGGTGAAAGCACTTTTTGGGGAAAGACTATCAAGGGGCTATGACATACTTCTAGCAGAAAAAGACTGTCCACCACAATTTGTCAGGGAGTGCCCACATGGCGAGGACATAATTATGCCTGCCTTCTCCAACCATATACCAATGCATCTAAGATATACATATGCCAGGAAATGGGCAGTGGCCCAGGCCCCAGCATTATATAAAAATCATGTAGGATGGGATGAGGACCAATGTTCCCTCTAATTATTTTCCTCTGTGTGCGGCAGAGTAAGGTCTCTGTGCGCCGCAGCCAAGGCTATGTGCGCCAAGAACCTGACCGCGCGTGTAGACCAGGGCTTTGAGTGGGATGAAAATACTCTGGGATCTTTCAAAGGGGCGTAACCGATGCAATTAAGGGTGTGGCTTAAAAGCAATTAAGCTAAAAATATGTGCATCGCATAGTGTGCCACCCTACTGATATTTTGCTGCTTCTGTCATTGCATCCAGATATATAATACAAGTAGCATTACACCTACAAGAAGCCAAGACTATTGGCTTTGTCAATGGGTTTTTTTTGCATCAAGTTGTATATAATATTGAAAATGCTTCCGCTCTTGTGGTTGGGGTTGTGGCTTAATGCTCGAGCTGTCGATTTAGGAGATGGGTTTTTAGTCTCGGGTCAGCCTAACATCCTGTGATTCTGGGCAAATCAATTAATCTCCCCATGCATACAAAAAAATATATAATAATAAATCATGTAAAGTGCTCCAATACTTTTGGGTTGAGTTTGCACTATATAAAAACTTGCTGCATTTCTTTTCTAAATGCGGGGTAGAAACCATAACAGATGGAGAAAGAATGAGGAAAATAGAGGGAAAGAGAAAGGGAGGGCAGAAAGGAAGAATGAAATATAGGAAATATGAAAAGAAGGAAGAAACTGCGACAAGAAGGAGAGGTCAATAAAAGGATGGATACAAAGGTGAAAGGTTTGAGAGATGGAAGAGTAAAGTTATATTTGCCTGGGTGGGTGCACGTAAGAATGGATTAAAGGATGAATGTTTGGATAGATGGATGGAAACCTGGATGGAAGAGTGAAAGGATGGGTGATTGATAAAAGGTGGGTGAAATGATGGATGGATGGATGGATGGATGGGTGGATGGATAGATGGATGGATGGAATGGTAAAGGAAGGATGGATGGATTAGATGAAAAGACAGACGGATGGGAGTATGAATAGATAGGTGAAATGGACGCTGGATGAAAGGCTTAAAGGGTGGAGAGATTAATAGATAGGAGGGATGAAAGGACCTTTTCTAGGGAGGACAGACCTTACTAGCTTGACTCTCCTGATGGCATTTGAGGTACCGATCGAATTGGGGGGGTATTTTAGTTTGCTTTTTGCCTACCCCTGTGTCCACAATACGTCTTCGACAACAGCTAAAGGCTGTCTATAGGCGAGACCTGGAAAGGCCTGGCTAGGGAAAGGTTTAAAGTTAGTGGCCCCTAAGCCCAAGGGCATGAGGGGCCCACAGCCATCTCTTACTACCAGATGACGGTTTTGGGAGTAAATCATTTAAATGCAAGGGGGTATTGGTTCTAATCTTGTGGAATGATTACTTCTGGCTTTTTCTTATGAATCATATGGCTATAAAAGCACTAACTTATTATTTATGTCTTTTGAACTTTTAAACAAAACAACCGAGGGGATGAAGGAAAGGCAATGTCTTTCGGATGTACAACACATGGAGCTTTTAGAGAAATGCATAGCTGACAATTTACGCAGCTCTCTAATTCTTCTACATGCTCCGCTGTAACATGGTGTTTACTCCTACGTGTCATACTGGAACCATTTGACAAACCTTCATTTCACACATTACCCTCCGCTTCCTCTTATCTTGAATGTTGGTGCTATAACTCTATCTGGCTCTGTGAATTGAATGACGTTAATTCACTTACGAGTTTGATGAAGTGAGTGTATAGTGCTTTTTGAAGAAATTGGTTTTGAGCTTTTTCTGCATTCAGTATGGGTCATCTGGATTTACATGGACGTTGCATGTGAATTATGTGGGCATTTGTGAAAGTATTCCTGTTAATCACAGTGCCCGTCATGCGCTGCAATTAACAGGAATACTTTCACAAATGCCCACAATCAGCCCGCAGCCTCTCTCTATTGAGAAAGACATGCAGCAAGTCCAAAAGCACGACGTGTGCTTTACACGTCGTGCTTTTGGACTTGCTGCATTTTTAATGGATTCCGGCTGCGGCTGATTGTGGGCCTTTGTGAAAGGATTCCTGTTAATCACAGCGCCACGTCATGCGCTGCAATTAACAGGAATATTTTCACAATGGCCAACAGTGGCGTAACGGAGTTGAGGGGGCCCCCTGCAAGGTGCATGGAGGGGCCCCGCTCCGGATTCTATCAGGAGCTCTCGAACGAGAGTACTGCGCTGAGGGGGCCCCCCTGCAACTCAGCCACCCCCGCACCTCGAGGGCTGCGGGGGCCTGTGTTACGCCACTGCACCACCATCCTGCAGGCATGTGCCTCCAGCTGGGTGGGACTTCCAGTGCATCTCTGCCTCCCTCTTGCAGATCTCTACCTCCAGTGGGGCTTCAGCTGGGTGGGACCTCCAGGGTATCTCTGCCTCACTCTTGCAGATCTCTACCTCCAGTGGGGCTTCAGCTGGGTGGGACCTCCAGGGTATCTGGGCCTCCTTCCAGCCAGCGTTTGTTTCCACTGAGACTGTTCCCAGCTTACTCCAGGCACTGCTGCTGTGTCACACAGATGCCCTCAGAAGATGCACTCACCCCCAGGGAGTCTCACTGAAGTCCAAAGCACCTGTGCCAGTCAGTGCCAATGTCCTTCTCTCCATCACCCTCTCTGGTTCTTTCGAGATGGACTCAGTTCTATCCCTGGTAGTAGGACAGGCTTGTTGTGCTAGGGCACAGCTGGGGCTGCCATTGCTGCGAAGGAGAGCGCCCGAAGCCTGTGCCAGCACACTGGCAATAGAGGCTTGTGCATACACTGGCAATAGAGGCTTGTGCATGCCACCATCTCTTCAAGAGCGGGCAAAGGGCTACATTATGACACAATGAATTGCCAATTAAGTTTTGATAAAGAGGGTGAAGCAAGTTCAACTCCACCAATGACCGGGTGCATGACCCTAGCACGCGTAGTGAGTCCTCTGCACTGGGGTATCACGGCAGGTTCGGACTACAAGCCAAGGCTGGTTTGTGCCCTCCCTGGGCTGTTGTTTTATTTCCAGCGCTAACACTCTTGGCTCACTTCCTGGCCTTGGTTCACCTGCTCCGCCGTATGTGTAAAAAACTCATCTACACTTTATTTAGAGACGTAGTTTCCTGCTCTCCCTCCACTCACCCGGAAGTAAAGGTTAATAAGGCTTACGTGCACTTCTTAGTATTCTCCGGTGCAGGCCCTTCGTCTCACAGGGGCGTTTCTGCGAGATTATATTCATAGCTATTTTACCGACCTGCTCTCCAACCGAACATGATGCAATGCCACAAGACAAGTGAGGCGGAAGCTATACCCGTATTTCTGTTTATCAAGCTGCTGGAGAAATAACCCCCTCACCAAACAAAGCAACAATGCAAACTCTTTTATTTCTCATAGCCATGTCACTGCCCTTGGAATTTCCAATGCCTCCCCCCACCCGACCCTTGGTCTGTTTTTGATCGCAATTGGGCCACTATGTAAAAACCCCAGGTTTCTTAACCAACCCCCGTCCCCCAACTTTTTTGCACTGTTAAAATGTGTACGGATATAATAATTAACATGCCTAATCTCGGCCCAAATCTCTTAAATATTGTTAGATATTTACAACGGCTTTATGGGCGGTGGGGTGTCTTGTTCAGCCTGAGGAGGTCGGGGGTCAAGGGTCACATTGGTCAGGATGGAGAAGCAGCACGTGCGGACTTGCACCTCGCCAGGTACTCAGCCATTAGCCTCCACCCGAGCCGCCCGGCATTAGCATGAGAATGCAGCCGTTCTGGGTTTCTGGTGGCCGGGCATTCACTGGACTGTGCTGAGGGGGCCCCCTGGAACTTGGCTGCGGGGGGGGCCTGTGTTATGCCACTGCCCACAATCAGCACCCAGCTGCGCTCTATTTAGAAAAGAAATGAAGCAAGTCTGAAAGCACGACGTGTAAAGCACACGTCGATCTTTTGGACTTGTTGCATGTCTTTTCTCAATAGAGAGAGGCTGCGGGCTGATTGTGGGCATTTGTGAAAGTATTCCTGTTAATTGCAGCGCATGACGGGCGCAGTGATTAACAGGAATCCTTTCACAAAGGCCTCAGGCAACCAGTAAATTGCCGTTTTTCGCCGCTCGCGTTTTAAAAGCGGGCGGCGGCGAGAACATGTGCGCGCTTCACATGGGACACTGCACGCTCGGTGCCTTAAAGGTGCGCGGGCGCGCAGGCGCGCACGTTAGAGGGAACACTGATGAGGACTCACCTCAACATAACATGAACCAACTGCACAACGGCAGTACCCAATAAAGCAAGAAGCTAAAAAACAGGTCAGGGAGATCTTAGATCAACTTGAATACCAAGGGGTGATTGAAACATGCACCTCCTCAATGAACAATCCTTTGTTTCCTGTCTCCAAACCAGACAATACATATCGTCTAGTTTTGGACTACAGACACCTAAACACTTGTTCTAAAACTTTTGCAGTGCAAAATGCACATAGCACAGCATTAATGAATAACATTGTGGGTAAAAAATATAAAACAACATTAGACATCTCAAATGGTTTCTTTTGTCAAAACATAGCACCTGAAAGCAGGTACTTAACAGCATTCTCCATAATGGGGACCCAGCGTCACTTTTGTCGACTCCCACAAGGGTTCAAGAACAGCCCAGGTTTATTCTCAGCGAGGGTAACGGAGTTACTACAAATTTATGACAATGAGGCATTGTCCTATGTCGATGACATCTATCTGACAGACGATGACCTGGAAAAACACTTGAACAGGGTGAGCACCATTATACTGGGTTTCGCCTCTGAGGGCTACAAGTTCAACTTTAAAAAGTCCAGAATTGCCCATCTCAATGTCCTATTTCTAGGATATGAGCTTTCAAGTGAAGGCAAGAGCTTGGCAGCTAACTTTTTAGAAAAGTGTGCGCTGCTCCAACCTCCAAAAACGCAAAAAAACTTACAATCAATCCTGGGTTTCCTAAATTTTGGAAGAACGTACATTCTAAATTACGCAGAAAGGGTTAAACCTCTCTACGCTTTAATCAAACCTGATTTTTCGATCAGAAACTGGACACAGGAACACACAGAAATCTTGCGTTCACTCCAGGCTAACATGTTAGCAACAAATCACTTACAAACACGCGTAAGTCAACGCAATTTGGTGATCCGAATAATTTCGGGTCAATGCGGATTCAACTACTTAACTTTCAATGAGGGTGAGAAAATACCAATAGCATACAAATCTCATTTGTACACACAAGCGGAAATGCGCTTCAGTTCAAGTGAAAAAATTCTAACAGCAGTTCAAACCGCTGTAGCAAAAGAAAGAGCCTTAGCCCAAGGGAAACGCATTATTGTCGTAACCCCGGTACCAGCTTTAGAAGCGGTCACAAAAGCTAGCATTCCAAATGCTAAAGCATTACATCCAAGATGGATACAATGGTTTAATTCTCTTGCTGCAACAGATGTTGAATATGTTTTTGATCCAGATTTAAAAACACAAGCATTCCTGCAATATGAACATGAATGTCCTCTGCCTACTGAAATTCTGCCTCTCGATCAGTACGAATTCATAATTTACACTGACGGATCCGCACAGCCCGCAACAGGGAGTAAGCAAGCTTACAGTGCAGCGTGTGCAATCGTTAAAGGTCGCATTCGAAATGGCATCTTCAGACCTATGGTCACTAAAACACAATCTCTAGGGGATTGTACAGCTCAGCGAGCTGAACTACAAGCATTCAAACTGGCACTTGAAAGTACAGATCGAGAATTCCCCACACTGATAGTGTTCGATTCCTTTTACTGTGTTCAGTCGTATAATGAATATATACAAAACTGGCTTGAAAATGGTCTCAAAGATGCGAAAGGTGGCACAATAAAGCACAAAATGCTTTGGGAACAAGTAGTTCAGTTGAAAAACGAACTACCAAAGGCTTACGTGATCCACACACTGAGTCATCAACGTGATGGCGTTCACATTGCAGGGAATTCATTGGCTGATGAAGCCGCAAAGGGGGCTGTTCAGACAGCTTCCGTAGCTGCGATCACTCGTTCAAAAACAAAAATAGATGGTGAGATAATGATGGCTGTCAATGCTTCAAGCAAAGGCAGCAGTGCAGCGTTACCAAAAACGTTTCCACTCAAGTACTCTTATTTAATTGATGCGAACAACGTTCCTTTTGCTCGAATCCCTGGAGTGGGGGATAGGGTAATTCCAAACAAGGAACGCAGATTAGGACTAATCCTAGCAGCACATGAAGGGATAGCTTCTGCCCATGCAGGTGTTTCAGCAACAGTATCTTTACTCAAGCAAAGATATTCGTGGCCTGGCATTCGGAAACAAACTAAAAACTATGTTTTAGAATGTGATATTTGCCAACAGATGAAAGTCTCAACAGTGAAACGTCCTGCGCAGACACCCCTGTTAATTTCAGACAAACCATTAGCTTGTGTTTACCTGTACCACTGCGGTCCCTTGCAAAGGGACGGTAACTATAAATATATCATGGTTGCAGTGGATTCATGCTCTAGGTTCCTATGGTTATGGCCTCAGCGCTCGGCTGACGCTCAAACTGTTATAAAAGATTTGCGAGTCTTTATCGGCACATACGCAATAGGCACGCTACATTCTGACCAGGGTCCTGCGTTTAGCTCTAGGGCTTACAAAGAAGCCATGGCCAGTCTGGGCGTTGCATTGCGGTACTCCTCTCCATTCCATCCTGAGGGAAATTCTGTTGTGGAAAGGAAAAACCGGGACATAAAGCAGTCTATAACAGCTAGGGTATTAGGTTCGGGTGATGGGTGGGTCAAACACCTTAGTGGGGTTCAACGCTCTTTGAATAATCTGCCAAGAAGTTCTCTAGGGGGGTCACTCCGTATGAGGTCCTATTTGGGACAAGAATGTGGGTACCAGACCTTGAACACGTAGGCACAGTGGTGGAAAATAAACCGTTTGATATCAAAGATCGTTTGGCTGTTTTACAGGAACTCAATAAATTAAGAACGCAACAAAGCAACGTATTCCTACAGCCAACCACCACTGGGGAAAAATCGGCGGTCCCAGCAAGGCCTGTCTGGATTCCAAAAGTTGGGGATCTAGTCAGAGAAAAAATTGCGGACAAGAAGGAATTTGGACCTTCTTACAGACAACCAGTACCTGTTCTAGCAGTTCAAGGAACAAGAACAGTACTTCTGCCGCCCCTTGCTGGAAGAAAGGAGAAAAGATTTGTGTCCATCGACCTCATCAAACCACAGTATGTGGCCAATACTAAATAGTAGGCCTCGTGGACTCCGACCTAGTAGCAGACGCACTCCTCTCGCTACTATCCAAGAGATTCAGACTGAAAGACTGATAACAATCGAGAATTCAGCTGTAACTGATGGAGGACTAAGCAACAACGCTATGGAACTCAACCCTCTTGACAACCAAGTAACAGTTCGTCCAAATACACCTGTCTACACCAACGTGGTAAGTGATGAACTGGTTCCAGTGATTTCTACAAATCCTGATGCAATTCCAACAATTGACAGAACTGCTTCTGGCTATTTCATTAACTTTGATACGTTCTCAGAAGATCCGAGTGAACCTGAAACGACGCCAGCATCATTCAAATTCAAGCAGCAAGTACAAGACTTTCTTCATTTTGTGAAAAAAACTTATTTGGTTTCTCCATGGATTGAACTCTGGATTATATCTGGACTTTTTGTTTTCCTGCTCTGGCTAGCTTTGGTAACAACTGTGAGCGTGCTTATAAATGGCAGATACATCCATGTGAATACTGAAGGAAAAGGCATGAACGTACTTTTGAAAACTCATAAATCTTCCCATCGTGAAGCAAGAGACTTGTCATCAGTGAACATCACAGCTGTTCCTATACAGGATGGTATAGTGTGGGACAAAACAGATTTTGAAATCTTCGGTCCGACGGAACAATTGAACATTCCACATTTGTTTAAAATTTCACTAAGTGATCTAATTACGTCCAGTACCTATTCAGATGATTGGGACTTTGAGACTGTGAATGACATAATGTTTGACCTAGAAAAATCTGCTGCATTTTCTAAACATGAATATTTAGAGGGTTCATCAGACTATGAACAAATGTATTGTTATAACCACTATGGTCATCATTATTTGCATAAATCTGCATATCCAAGAAATGTGTTTATGTTTAACCAATGGGAACATTGTCCTACACCACCTAAAGGTAGTTCAAAAACATTTGCTAGTAAGTTTCCATATTTTTCAGGATACAATACATCTGAACCAGAAATGTTTTACTATAAAAATTTAAACAAGACAGGACTGAAAATTATGTTAACAAATACAAAACAGATTTACTCTGAATTATTTAATGCCCAACTGTCTAGACAGGGTTTCGACTTTTGGAAAGACACAATAGACACAAAAACTGTGTGGGGTACTAAACAATGGCAAGTGCAGGGGATAGAAGCTTTATTTAGAGCCTGCATCATCCCTGAACAAATAATGTTTTTGAATGAAACCATCCAACAAACATCTTGTCTTGGATTAGCCAAGATCAAAGAGATGAACACACCTTCTGTACCTACACCTGCCAGAGATAACGATACACAGGCAGTGGTGACAGTTGACAATATACTACAACTCAACAGATCTAATCCTGATTGGAGAAAATGGTTGATCTGGCCCACAGACACGAATAACTGTCAGGAAAGATTCCTGAATAAAACTCAGGGCTTTACTATTAATAGGCCAGACCCAAGATACGTCCAAAGACAACATCCGGGGGTAGTAACAACATACAGTGTAGGAAAATGATGCCTCGATTGGCTGCATAAGTCTACACTACAGGATGTGAAACAACACTTAACCTTACTTAAAAAGGACGCAGACCTTAGGGAATTCTTGCTTGGACCAAGAAAACCGCGTCAAAAACGTTTCATATATGCCGGCATTTATGCTGCCTATAATGAAGCATGGAAAGTATCACAGATGGAGGCCGCGGAACGAATACGTGAACTTGATCGTATTAATTTAGAGAAAACACTCTCTGTGGTCGACAATGGGTTAACAACTTTGTCCTCCAAAATATATTCATTGGATGGCATTGTATCCTCTGATATCGACATACTAGAACAAGATTTGGCGATGTTACATCAAGGCCAGTCTCAATTACGTTCTATTATGTTATTAAGCTGGAAGCTGCAATCTTTGCGAGCGGGCTATGTGCCTTGGCGTTTCATCAACACATCGGCTCTGTTTGCAGAATACAATCTAACTGATAAACAGATCGAACTGGCACAAAGAGGAGCAAAGTATACAGTGCTAAGCATTGAAAAACTGGAAAAGTTACCATTCACAGTGGCAGAAAAACCAGCTACAGCATGGCTCATTCATGGCAAAATAACGTTACCTGTGAGTACTTTTCAGTTTCAGTATTGCCTCAGACAAATGCAAGCAGGCAAATATGAAAGGTTGGGTAAGGAATACATTAAGACATCTTGGGATTTACCGTATACATATAGATGTTGGAGTGGGGATCGTGAAGTGTTTTTAAGCGGTACACACTGTAAACTTGCACTGAGCGGTTCACTTATATGTCAGGACATTTCTTTACACGGGGCATGCAATGGTTCTGTGGCAAATTTGTCTTGCCATCAGCAGGGTACACCAGCTGCTGTGATTAATCCAACGTTTGGACAACTTTCTAATGGGAGTTACCTCATGTTGAATGATCAGAGTTGCTGCGGCATGCTGCCAGGCATCCCATATCTAGTAACGGTCAACTCCAGGGTCACTTGCTGTATGCAAGTATTGTTTGCCCCAATAGACACAGTCAGGGAGTCGCCTCTATGGCATTCGCTGAACGTCTCTTTTATAAGATTTGATACTTTGAGCAGAATGAAAGCCATGCTTTTACAGCAAACAGTGCCTTTGACCTCGGCCAAAGAAACCTATGATCTACAAGTAGCAAGGACTTCGGCTGAGATACAGACTTTAATAAGTACAAACTGCCCTATACATTTCATAGAAATGATAACACGTATCTTCAACATGTCTGATACAAGTGGAATTATACATGTATTTAAGAGCATCTGTACCGGTCTGTTAGCACCTTTCCAGGCAATACTCGGAATCATCCCGAACTTTGCACATTCGGTGTTTGGTGGCATACCATTAATTCTAGCACTTGTTGCCGGAATTCTATTTCTCTTCCTGCTATTGCGCTATGGCCAGCCTATTTCCAGACATCACTCCGAGCGAAATGGAGAAAGCTCTACTTGAACGAAAGTGCCGTGAGCGAATAGTACAGCTATTGGGCATGACTCGTCTACGGGACCTTAATACAACTTGGTTCCTGTCATTCAGACCAATCTGGCAAGATTGCATCTTACCTGTTCTGCGATGCCTGCTATGCGGTGAAGAATGGGTGTTGGACACCTGTCTAACATTTCCATCAGCTACGCCAACGGATGTAGATACTCTGCTGTTCCCGATAAAGGCCCATGCTCTGTGTTGTCCCCAGAGGCTACCAATCCTGATGTCAGCATTCATTGAGATCACACAGACGCTTCCGGCTGCTGCTGAGGTACGAGAAAGATCTACAGGCACACAGGTAACAACGGACGCGAACATTGCTGAGGCAACCTATGCTGGAAGCGATGCTTCTCATCTCTGTGCAATTAATCTACTACACGAGGTGTTCCAACTGACACCAACTACAGTGGATGATGTTTTGTCTATAGAAATAGATGATCTCATGTTTACACCAGACCCGTAAACTGACTCTGATTCAGCATACAGTGTTCCAGAGATGCAGTAACAATTTGGCCTTCATTTTCAAAACAACTTGGAACTCTACAAAAATTGAACTTTTTTCCCATTTTTCGAACAAAAATGGCACTTCAATCTGCTTAAAGTAGAACTAGCCTTATAGTACAGACTTCGCGGTACTTCCACGGACACTTAGTCATCTTGTGTGTCTAAAACAGTTCATTAATTTTCATGACATGAAATGACTTTGATTTTTAAGAAACTTATCGATCATTTTTTTGTCACATGTAAATATTACTGCTTTTTTCATTCATATTGCATTTTATTTTAAACATATGCCTGTAATGAAAAGCAATCCTTCAAATGTACAGTACCTTTTGCATTTTTTATTATGTTTTTTAAATGCTTTTAAGAAATATTTTTTTAAATATGCAGTACTCCATTTAATGTTTAGCATTTTAAATGTTTAGCATTTTAGTATTATCGTACACACGAAAGTGGAGTGGGTGTTGTATTCCTCTTAGGGTGTCCATAAACGGGCTTTCCAGTATCATGTCCTTATATAGGCACAATTCGCCCTGCCCTTATATAGGCATAAAATCCCAGCCCTTATTTAGGCATTAAACCGTGCACTCCAAATACAGGCATGGTCTCTGACATCCGTCCACCCTAACGTCACAACGAGTTCTTGAAGAACAGACCCTTAGGCTGCGGGAGTTTCCCTAGTCCAGGACTATTGATTCCTTCAAGGACTCATATATTATGCATGAACCATTATTCCTTAGGGGTTCATTCATGACGTCTTCCGCTGTCCGACTCACGTCAATACTAACATTCTTAGGTGCCTCTCAGGTATAAATATACCTTCCCTAGCCCCTGTAAACCAGAGGAGACCTCGACTTCAGAGGAGCCCGTTTCCCGGCCTGACGCACTGAGAAGACGCTGTCATCCCTGCACGCAGAGAGTCCAGCTTCCAGTGATCTGACTTCCCTTGCGGGGTGTTGGAGTCCGGCAAAGAGATTCCTACCTCTCTCATTCTTCAGGTATGGAGCAGACTAGAACCTAGAGGGACTCTTGGCATACTAGGCATACTAGGCATACTGGGCTTACCATACTCTTAGTATACCATAGTAAGGAATACTTCACCTACTTCATACCTCGTCCTATACCTAGGTTAGGTTAGGTACATTGGGGTAGAACTAGATTAGAAACGCATCGTATGAGTACTCGCATTTTTAGTCTGTGTTATTTATGTAAAAGCATATGTACTAAAAGATAATGCTCTCGCAGTATTATTTATTTCTACTGCTCACACTGTACATTATTTATCTCGCATACTGTCTTGTGATCGTAACAGCACATTTTACTTACACCAGAAACAAGACTGTTCAATAAATCTTTTATTGAAACGCCCGTCTATTTCTTTCTGTGTAACTTGGAGAAAACTAAGCATGCACGACTGAGCTGAGTGAAATAGTTATCTATTGTTTCCACGACTCTGGGACACGTTCTGATTCTAAAGGGAAACACAGTGGTCATGTTTTGCGGCTGCCAGAAACTACTCCCTTCTTGTTGTCAAGGAGTTTCTAGTGGCCTCTGAGCTAGCTGGCACAAGTAATTAAGTTTAATATACTCAATAGGGACATACTGACCTTAGTCCTATGTCAAACCTATAGGATATATTATTCCAATGCGCAGAGCCTATTAGGGAAATAGGAGCTACACTACAGCTATTTATGTACACCATCAGGAATGCGTGTGTTTATCTACTGACTTCCCCCATAGTCGTGTAGGTTTGCTAGGATTTCTCTTGGTGTTTAGAATAGTGCGTCGTACATGTTTGTAGTCAATCGTCCGTCATCTTTCGTTTGGGGTGTGTTTTAGCTCCTAGTGCCTTAGCTTGGCGTTGTGCAAATAGATGTCAAGAATATGCACGTAGGAAACAAAAGACTTAAATAAATGTCATTTTGGGAACATGTGACCATATGACCTTGCAGAATAGGGCCTCCAGGCGAGGCTGCAGACGGGAGGTTTAACTTCGGAAGTAGGCCGGGGGCAGCTCGATATATGCACCGACACCACACCCTCCTCATAGCAGGCCAGAATGTGCCTGGGACTGGGCACGTGGGCGGGACAGTGAGCAGGAGAGGAGATGTCAGTGACAGAGGTGCTAGGACAGGCATCATTCTCTGGCACGGGCACACAACCTCCAAGCGGCAGGGCACTGACTGTACCCAATGAAACACCGGCACTGCATTACTAACACGGGGAGGCCCAGCTGATGGGTGTCCACCAGCACTGGTGACAGTGGTGACAAGGAGCCAGGAAACACAAAGGGTTAAGGATGTGAGGTAGGGGTGGAGGGGCTCTGGGATATCGATTAATAGATGCCGGAGTCAGGCTCACAACGATATTTGTCCGCTGCAGTTATGGAGCCTTTCATGATGCTGCTGCTAACCTTGCACTTGTTTTCAATGAACCCAGCGCCTGCAGGTAAATTCTGAACAGGGGTGCCTGGTGTTTCATTAAACACAGATGCTGCCCACCGCCCTCCCTGCGTGCCCCTTCGCTGTCTGGCATCTTTGCTCTCTCTGCTCCAGTCTTCCAGCCTGTTGATCGATTCTTCCAGCCTGTCCTCTAGATCTTTCCCCAATCTCGTAGCCTGCCCCATGATGCTGCTTTAGTCTCTCACTCTGCTGCTGCCTCAGCCTTCCAGCCTGCCCCATGTCGACTCATGCCTTCTGTCGGTCCGATGACATCTGTCAGCCTGCTCTTCTTTGAGCCTGTCCTCTGGTGGTTTCTCGGCCTTCACTCTGATTAGCTCCCCCCCCCCTCGATCTCATTCCTCCGACCTAGGTGTCTCGAAGTGTGATTTGTGCCTGGTGTCTCCTCAATCCTAGAGGCATTCAGCCTACATAGAGAAAATCCAGAGTGCGCATGACTGGTTTGGTCGGCCCCAGAAGGCCGACCAATCAGTCAAAGCCCACAGCATTGGGCAAGCCACTCCTCCCTGACCCGCCCACCCGCCCCCAACCAGGCATACCCTTCTGCTTTCTCTATACCATTTTATGTTTCTGCTTCTCACACTGCGAGAAAGCAGTGGGGGGACGCTCCTCCGCCCTAATGGAGGAGCCGCCCCTGCTAGCCTAGCAGTTCAGGCAAGACTGTTCTTTTGCAGCAGGACCAAGGCGGATTTGCATATGGCTAGCTTTTGTCTGCTGTAACATGGTGGGCAAAACACATAATGAACTGGATTGCTGCCCAGAGTAATTACCAGTAGCTGAGATTAATTTAAGCAATCCACCAAGCACTTTTTTGTTTTTCTCAGGCAATATATATGGCCAGATGCTGCTGTAGTCAGACTGAAACATGTGAAAGTGGATAAAAACAATAAACATATTGACTGCTCCTTCACACACACACACCATGCCATACTTATATATACACGAGGACCTGCCATTGACCTTAATGGAGTGTGTATTTAATATTCTAAATCCACATGCACCTTGATATTGGGCTAGGTTATACAGAGGACCAAAGCAAATATAACTGCACTTTTAGGTCTTTTGAAGCATTGACTTGAAAGTATCCAACACACTACAGGGACTAGTACTAATATTGCAATAGTCCTCACGGAGATCACGTATATCTGGTCTTCTCAGCGTTTAGCAACACTGTGAGGACCAGTCTGGTGTATACACACAAACGCGCAAACACACACGCACACACACACACACACACACACAGACACACACACACAAACGCACACACATACATCCCTTTTGCCACAACTTGGTTTCAAGAAAAATATGTATCACATGTTGATGTCACACCATCTGTCCCAAATACCAGAAAGGAAAAATGATTGGCAACAAATTAGCACTATATTTTGTTGAATTGAGATACCAAACACTCGATTCATGCCTGTGGTTTCTGCTATTGCACAGTGGCTATTCCCTTGGCACCGCTCTGAAATGTGATTTAAAGTGAGAAAGCCTGTAATATGGCAACAATTGAACATGGCCCAGGCATCCTTGTGTTGTTACATTTTTGATGCCATGTTTCACTTGCCATTTGGCACGAAATGCAGCATGCTTGAAAAAGGTCAATATGCACACCATTCAAATCTTTCCTAATGGCTAATGGATAACTGCATAATGGCTAATGGAGTAAGCTAACTGGGAGTATGTATTCAGCTGATGCACACATGACTTTCTCCCCCTGCCCCTATTAAGAAGGCCAACGATAAGATGATGGCATCTGAGAGTTTGAGTGGAAGACGAAATAGATGGACAGATTCCACCAGCTCCATACCCTTATCCTCTTCTTCTGGATTCCTGTTAGTGTCTGCAGAAATGATCCATAGGGTTATAAGGAGTGGTGTTGAATTTATCTAAAACTCTTTCTCCTGTGGGACCATTGGTGTTTTAACTAGAGTGGCAATATAATTGATGGGATGAGGTCCGTCTGATCATTTTCCTATGAAGGCAAAACCCTATTGCCTTCCTCTTCCTGTGTGCTGGAAGAACGCGCTCTGTGAATGTTGATGCTTTGGTGGGTATGAACGTCTGCAGGTCGGCATCTCAGACTGCCATTGTTCAGCAGAGAGCAGCATACTACAGGTTTGGAGTGTGATGGCCCATTGTCCAAAAGTGTTTGATACTTGTGTATTGGAGTGGTATTTATGTGTGATGCATTTTTCCACTGTCCCTAGATTTTGCTGTGTCAAGTCCTCTCCTACCAGGTGGGTTAGTGCTGCCACTGTCTCTTCTGAGTATGTGAGTGGCTTCTCACTTGAGTTTCAGGTGTTATCTGATTGTTACCTAGCACCCAACATTGGCTTTTACCTCACTCTTTACCCCTGCTCAATGTTTCGTAGTATCAGACATTATTGTGTGAATATACCTAGAGAATTTACGTCCTAGGTGAGATATTCTGCCAAGTGGTCTGCCTTTTGGCAGATATTGTCCTTACCATTTTATGGTTCAACATTTATTTCTCAGGACCCCATGTCCACTGCGCCATGAGTAATATCTCTGCTTCAGATACATTTGCCTTTTCCTGTTAATATCTGCTTTGCTTCTGTAGTCATTAGCACCTCTACCACAATGCACAGTCAAAGCTACAAAGCCCTCATAGTACTGCAGTGATTTTATCCTTCTTCGGAAGGCTGAAGATCATGGCGAGAAGTGGTAGCTACCCACAGCCTCTGTAGCACTGCACAAGGCTCTGATGGACCTCTGATTGTCCGCATGGTTATCAATTGGGATTCCATGAGCACGAAACTCTACGTGTCCACCACCTCGCAATGATGTTAATTGCATACTAACTAGATGATGTTTCAATAAAGTAGGTCCGAATGAAGATTGAAGTCTGTGCTGTGGGTGGCTACTGTGCTTGGGCCCCGCCTGCCTATTTACTGCTGCCTGGGGAGAGCAGCAAGCACTTCCTCCAAATGTAAATTAATCTATTATGTAATCCCGCTGCCCCCACACCACAGCCCTAAAAATAGCTTCCATACAGAATTATCATTTGCTCCAAGCAGAAAGTAAATGTGTGCAGATTTGAGGAGAAAGGGAAAACTTGTGGATTTAGATCCAGTATTTCGTAGGTCCATTTGTTATTCCCCATTCTGGGGAAATAACTTGTATATCATTCCTGGAGTTGGGTGCGGGGAAGCCAGCCTGAATTGGAGATTCCAGACTTCTGGTGTCACTGCACCTAAATCTGGGGCATTCATAATGCAGGCCTATGTGTTTCCACTGAGACAATTTCTAACAATTATCTTAAGCAATGCAACAGCCACATTGCACTGAAATGAGGCTCCCTGAGTGGATCAAATGTTGTTTAACCACCATATGTAAATGCTGCCAGTAACTGTAACGGTGCTATATTCACATAAAACCTAATAAAAAGATTACTTAAAAAAAAGCAAATGCACTAGGCCCTTGGAGGCCTACAGGTGGGTGTATAATCATGTTGAGTCACAAGACGTAAAGAGTCTATCTTAGTGACTCTTGTGGTTTTAAGCATCTGGAAGAGAAATAGGAATAAAGAAATCTGCATCTACCCTAACATATATTTAGTTCATAGTTAAGCCTGACAGTGCTACACTTTCACCCTTACCAATTTCTTACTCCTTGTTAGTTCTCTTTAGGGCAGTATAGGAATAGTGATAGGGAGAAATGGGCAATCTTTATTTTGCTCAATGCAGGATACACAACTAAAGGGTGACACATGATGAAGACATATATTTCACAGGATATATTCCCCACTGCTAAATGGGAAAATTTCATGATGAATACCATTCTTACCCTCAAGGAACACAATGCCAAAAAAACAAAGACAGCCTGGTTCCATCGCTCTCTTCTAGAGAAAGTCAAACCATCTCTTCCAGAAAGCGACTTAAGAACTCCTGTTCAGTCTCTTGTGCTCTTGCATCTGGTTTATAGTAATGTCTTAAAGCATGACCTACAAGACTCCACACTGGCACTCCATAGGGGTATCCTACATGCCACAGCACGCCTCATCCAATGCCTGAAGAAATATGAATAAATTACTTCCATACTGATGAAACTCCATTTGTTCCCCTTGCCGGCATCCACCATCTACAAAATCAGCTCCATCATTTACAAAGCCATCATGACCAGATCACTCATATCTTGTAGAAAAGCTGCACCACCTCAGCCAGACACCTTCAGACTGCAGAATAAGAAGAAGCAAAAAAGAAAAAAACAAGAAAGCAGTCCTTTTCCATCTGTGCACCCAGGAAATGGAACAACATCCCTGTTCGCATCAGGATCGCCCCAACGCTACTGCTATTTAGGAAAGAGACGAAGACTCACATCTTTAAAAAAACACTATATTACAATGCATTAAATGACCACAATCCAGCTTCGTCCCCTATTACTCATTGACTTTATGCTTGTCTTTGACCATTTACTGTGCTCTGCTGCCTTTTGGCTAGGTTGACACTATAGAAATACCATATACATACATACATACATACATACATGAATCACACCACATTATGTGGTTGGTAGATGTATTACCCTGTCCTACAGGATGCTCTTGTTGACATAGAAGTTGTATTACCATACTAGGGTTGACAATTTTCTGTAGACTGTCACACTTTGTTTATACACAGAGGGGCCGATTACGATGTGGTTTGGAAGGCCTCCTAACGGCATTTGCTCCGTCCGAATCGGATCGGGAACGTGTCTTTCCGACCGAATCGGAAAGGTTTCAGACCGACCGATTACGATGTGAGTTAGGCGTTAGGAATATCCTAATCCGAACCCGACGGCATTCGTAATGACCGATCCGTACGGAGCAGACTCGTACGTCTCTACAGGCCACATTTCCGAACGATCGATTACGATGCTGGATTCGAACAGCCTTTCCGAATCGTGCCGTCTGACTCGAATCGGCAGTCGGAATCAGACTTTGGGGGCTCGTAGCAGGCCTCCCTGCACCTGGAGCCTTCAGAATCGGGTCCGTGGGGGTACCCATGGGTACACCCTAACCAGCCATGCACAGTGTGGCAGGCACCAGGGGGTGCCCGCCACAGGGTGCCCGATTTTCCCCAGCCACCACTTTCTTCAATGGGAGCCTATGCATTCAGTCGGAACATAGGCTCCCACTGAAGTCAATGGGAGTCCAACCGAATCGTATCTGGAAGCATCCGGATGCATCGTAATTGGTCGGTCAGACTCTCCCGATACGAGTCGGTCGGAAACCATTCCCAAACCGATTCGGTCGGAATGATTTCCGAACCGCATTGTAATCTGGCCCAGAGTCTTGTTTAGGGAGGGAGTGTGATGGTCTGATCTTAATCTTTCTTTCCGCTGAGTACATTGACGTGGTTTATGAATACACATGGACAGGTGGTCTGCACATGCACATCTTGCACACATTGGGAATAAGGTTTTTTTTTTCAAACATATTTTTATTGGCATTTGGTTTAACATCAGCCAGGAATATTAGTGTATGGGAATGAGCTGCAAGTCATGCACACACTAAGGCAAATTTTTCTTTTCAAATTTGTGTGGTTGGCGGGAAAGAAGCACATGTGCATTTGGCATACATTTAGCCCCTTCTCTGAAGTACTGCTTTCATTATATGCAACCTGGATCAATATGTGCAATTTCAAAAGATGCATATTGACTTTTTGCAGCTTTAAATTCTGCCAAATAATACGCCAAATGCTATCATTTCATTTATTTTTCGGATCATTTCAAAACATTTGGTGAATTTTGCAGGACACATATTTTGTTCAAAATTTAAAATAAATATATTACATTAATTTACAAAAATATTTAACATAAAAATATTTGTACTTTTTGTTGAAATTATACACACTTTGTTCTACCGCAGGAAAATTCCACAGATGGGATGGAGCTCTCCGTATGGTAAAGTATATGGAATAAAATATATATATTACATTTTTGTAATACGTTAGTAAAGCTAGTTTTATTTTAAATAATAATATAAATTAATTCTATATATTTATTTAAAATGTCGAATCAAATAAAAAAAATGCTGCAGCACTATTAACTTAATTCTGAATTAAATATTTAATCAATTTATATTTATCAAAGTAAATACAAGTTATTTTCCTGTAGTTTAAATTAAAAAAGTCAATTCTCACCTAAAGTAAAAAAATTATATTTTAATTATGCAGTAATAATTATTAAAAGTGATGTATAAAATTAATTGTCATTTAATTATATTTTAATAAAAATTAATTTTACATTAATTTGTAAAACCAAAAAAGGTTGATACATTTTTTTTATAATTAAATAATGAAAATGTTTTATGTTTAGATTTCACTTTGCATCCTTTCTGGGATTAGTGAAAATAGCTTTCAATCGAGTTCCTTGCATCCATTTTTCTCCACGTTTAAAGATTTTCTCCAGAAGTTGTGCAGTCAAATCAGTGCAATAGTGATAGTAATGTGCACAAAATAAGTTGCAAAAATAATTTTTGCCTGTTATTCAGAATTATTCACCATAAAAATAAAAAACGCTTACAAAAAACAACCAGTTGCCATGCACAATTGATAGTTGAACTGATTTGTTTGTGTCTTTGATCCCATATTGGGACTATGGCTGTCAGTGTCAAGAGTAGAGATAAGACAGAAAAGCAGTGGTTTGCAATCATATTTCTTTGCATTGTCGGATTGGGAAAGCAGGCACTTGGGCAGCAAAGGGCCTGTGCTTGAGGACCAGCTGTGGGTCGATTTTTTATGTAGTTAGTTTGATCTCTTATATATTTTTTATTAGTAATGAATTGGAAGGCTGCTTATGCTGAACTCTGAAGGCTGTAGCTAGCCCTCACCCCACCACCTCCCCCAGCATGCACACTCAAATGGCTCACGGCCACCCTCTACAGATGACAGTGGTCCTTGGTGGTCAGAGCATGTGATGTGCTTCCTAATATCCTGGCCTCAGTGCATTACAGGGAGTCCCTGCCAGGTGACATTCTGCTTTGAAGTAGCAGAGTTCACACTCCCCTGACAAGTGAGTAGTTCAAGTTTCAAGTTTCTTTATTTTGCATAGTTACTTAAAACCATTGCCAAGGGAGTAGGAGGCAGTGTGGAGGGTGAGAGGATTCGAGGGTGTTATGCTTTTGTCTGCCACAGCACACTTAGTGCCTCAGGATGGATACCACTCAACTCACGATGGCCAGGTAGGAAGGTGAGATGGCATCAGAGAATCAAGTCTACAAAAATAAACATGTAACTATGATCCTGAGTGCAATGTGGGGGGGGATCAGTAGGTGTAGGGATGAGGCAGATATGCGGCTAAAATGCACAAAGTGCCTTGTAACTATTTTGATGGCTTTCACCTACAAGTAACTGCATATAAAATATAACACACACACCTTAAATGAGAAATGGGAAACAACCTTTACAACACAGCATTTACCACATAATACTTTTACCACACTTCCTTTACCACGCATATATTTGCTACCCATGCCTTTACAACAAAATGGTAAGTATCTATCAGGTAAATGTAGATATATATATCCAAAAACCGCCCCAAACTCGTTAGTGGGAAAGGTAGCCGGCACGCAAAGTCAGGGGATTACATCCTGTTCATTCAGTCAGACCACTTCGGGCACTAGACCACCAGAGAGACGCGTTTCGGTTGAAACGCTGCCTTTTTCAATCTGAAGTGTGATATATTGGTGCTCTATTTAAACATTAAAATCAATTGACATAAATGATGCACTATTTTTGGCAGCAGAGCATCAAACATGTGTAAACACTGTGAGGGACTACTCCTACTTCAAAGCAATAAAACACCACTATAGCTCCCAGTATTTAGTAAAAACAAAATTAATACTCTTCATGAGTTTACCTACGAAATATATAACTTGCAACCAGTCGTACTGGGATCTATTCATGTGATTAAAACAATTCATCGTACTTCAAAGTCCCATCATGCATCTTATTGGTACATGTCAAGAACCAAACTGGAATGTAGTTCGAGTCCTCAGCTGCAAGAAAGGCATTTACGTGTATTTAACTAAACCAAACAGCATGCACCAAAATCAACTATTAAAACAATAATAATCACAATAATGCCGCCTTACAGGCTCCTCTCAAGACCTTCTATAATGTAAATCATGCCTTTATACTCGAGGGACATCCAGCCCTTGTAATTTAAATAAAACTCTGCTCTAACAGTCTTATAGATTGCACACAAAGGTGGCAGTGAAAAATGTAACTTCAAGTGGCTCAGTCCGACACTCAGTATTGAAGTCCCATGACTCCACCGCTCGGCCATTGCCATCCACAGTGCCATGCTCCCCCCCAAAAAAAATATATATAAATAGATATATATATTTAAATCATGTTCTTACCCAAAATAAGATGTTTTAGCATGATGAAATGATATGTTATTATGTTCTGATTCATCAATTACCATGTACTTGATATGATTTTCCATGCTACCTTTTAATTGTATATACCCTATTTTAAGAGGCTTGTTCGATGCTTTTATGATATTTGTTATCGAAATAAAGCAATTTGACTGACTGACAATATATATATACATATATAAATATATATATTTTCCATAGGAAAAGCATTTTTTGTTTTATTAATAACTGTGGAGCCGTTTGATGAATCTTCACGAAACTTTCAAAACTAGTTTGCCAGTCACTTTAGCTGCTGTATTGAAAGTTTTGGGGTGATCCATTAAGCGGAGGCCGAGAAAAAGGGGGGTCCAAAGACACATTTTCCCATGCAATTTCCCATAGGGACTTTAGACACGACTACAGCCCGAAGCGCTGAAAGGAGTTACACCAAATTTGGCAGAAAGCTCAGTCTTGGTCCAGAAAAATTTGGTGTAAATCTGTTCAGTAGTTTTGCAGTTATTAAAGTAAAAAGATTTATGTATATCTAGAGAGGCAGATCCGCCATGGGTCATCGCACCCCCGCCATGCACAGTTTTCTCATCAATAATTTTGCAGCAAATGTTGCAGTAACATTATCAATGATGTCATGGAAGATGTCATGAGTGATGTAATATGTGGAGTAATTAGCAGTGCATGACGAGGGTGCGAGTTATAGTTACCATAGGGCACGAATTATAGTTACTTGAGATAATTTTAACTCAATATGCTGAATTTCTATGGTTTTGTGTGTGTAAAATCTGATCGTAACAATAACATCCCTGTAACCTTTGGTTTTTTAGTGAATTTCTAATGTTTTTTTAATTCTATATCCTAACTATAACGTTCCTGTAATCTTTGTTTTCAGTGAATTTCTACCTTTTTTAATGTTATTTCCTAACTATAACGTCCCTGTAACCTTTAGTTTTTTCAGTGAATTTCTAGGGTTTTTTGACGTAAAGTAATATTTAATTACCATACGTTAATCCAACTGCCGCCCCACACAGCCTTCAGCTATGCGCCAGGATCTGTGGCCAACCCTCACAAAGGCAGCCAGCCCAGGAAGGGGACCCCATCCCATGGGCCCAGCACATTTTGTGGGGTAGAGGGGCACGTGACCCCTCCCCGGGCCAATTTCAGCCCATGAGATCCCAACTCCCGGGGCTCGGCCATATTCTAAAGGAGGAGGGGTGTACGCAGCCCCCCTTCCCAGGCTGTTTTCGGACCCAGCACCTTTTCAAACAGGGGAGGGGGCATGCAGTCCCCCTCCCTGAGCTGATGAGGGGTGTTACTCCAAAACCGGTCCCAGGATGCTTGTTTCCGGTCCAGGGAAGACCTGGCTTGGCAGTTCGGGCTGGACTGTTCCCATGAGGCACAGGGTCAAGACAGATTTGCATGTAGCTGGGTCTGAACTGGGGTGGCGAAGTGAGCTAAAGAACGATGATGGATTCAACTCAGATCCGTGACCGGGGGTGAGTGTCTGAAAAGTTTCAGTGCTCTGTCAATCATCTCCTTGTGTTTGCTTTGTTCGCCCCAAGTTGGCCGGGTATGCCCAGATGTGGGTCCCTTGCTCACTTTGCCACTGGATTCAAGCTAGCCTGGCTGATGAGGGGTGTTACCCCGAAACCGGTCCCAGGATGCTTGTTTCAGGTCCAGGGAAGACCTGGCTTGGCAGTTCAGACTGGACTGTTCACATGAGGCACAGGGTCAAGACTGATTTGCATATAGCTGGGTCTTAACTGGGGTGGCGAAGTGAGCTAAAGAACGATGATGGATTCAACCCAGATCTGTGACTGTGGGTGAGTGTCTGAAAAGTTTCAGTGCTCCGTCCATCATCTCCTTGTGTTTGCTTCAAGTTATAGTTACCATAGGGCACGAGTTATAGTTACTTGAGATAACTCTAACTCAAAATGCTGAATTTCTATGGTTTTGTGTGTGTAAAATCTGATCGTAACAATAACGTCCCTGTAACCTTTGGTTTTTTAGTGAATTTCTAATGTTTTATTAATTCTATATCCTAACTATAACGTTCCTGTAACCTTTGTTTTCAGTGAATTTCTACCTTTTTTTAATGTTATTTCCTAACTATAACGTCCCTGTAACCTTTAGTTTTTTCAGTGAATTTCTAGGGTTTTTTAACATAAAGTAATATTTAATTACCATACGTTAATCCAACTGCTGCCCCACACGACCTTCAGCCATGCGGAGAGGGGGTTGGTCACAGGCTCTGTGGCCAACCCTCCCAAAGGCAGCCAGACCAGGAAGGGGACCCCATCCCATGGGCCCAGCACATTTTGTGGGGGAGAGGGGCACGTGCCCCCCTCCCCAGACCAATTTTAGCCCCTGTGATCCCATCCTCCAGGGCTCGGCCATATTCTAAAGGAGGAGGGGTGTACGCAGACCCCCTTCCCGGGCTGTTTTTGGCCCCAGGGCCCAGCACCTTTTTAAACAGGGGAGGGGGCATGCAGTCCCCCTCCCAGAGCTGATTTCGACCCCTGGGGACCCATCGCCTGGGGCCGGCAAACAAAGGGTGGGTGCACTGGTGCCCACCCACCATATCCTGGTTGGGGGCCGCGGGGGGAGCTCCAAGGCCCCCAAGGCTCCAGCCAGCTCCCCGCATCCAGCAGGAGCCGGCATTGCTCCTGCCCACAGGGAGTAGATAAAAATGCTGCACCCTGCATGCAGGAGCAATATTCAGATCTATTTCCTTGCTGCATCACTGTGGGCAGGGAAACAGTTCTGAAGTCTGCTCCCATCTGGCGGGAACGTTTTTAAAGCTCCTGCCATCTGGATGTAGACTTTGTGTTTGCTGTCGCTCAGTGGGAGTTTTGAAATTGCTCCCACCAAGCAAGAGCAAACACAGGTTTCCCTGCCCGTGCCAGTGTGGGTAGGGAAATCGCTATGTCCTGGAGGTAGGCACTCCAGGACATAGCAAAAGCCGGCCCTGTGGGATGGGTCCTGCAGGTCCCTTTTTTATTGCGGCCGGGCCCTGGGAGATTTGTTCCCCGGGGTCAAAATCTGCCCAGGGAGGAGGGCTGCATGCTCCCACCCTCGTTTCACCTACAGCTGGGCCCCAGGGTATGGGGTCCCCAGGGCAGAAATCGGCCTGTGGAGGGGAGCCACGTGCACCCCCTCACCTATATCAATATAAACAATTCCCCCAAGGATCTGGCCCACTTGGGGAGGGGAGTTTAAGAAAACAAGCACAGGAGACCGCGCTTGTTTTTTTCCTTAAATTTTGCCATAGATTGTCCGCGAATTCGTGACAAAATTTTTAAAAATAACATTTTTGGTACCAGGAGGGGTCCCTGTGGGACCCCACCACCAGGCCTAGGGGGTCAGGGTATTCCTCTCTTGCGCCCTTGTGTTTATTTTTGCATTTTTCTTGGGACTCATGCAGAGTCCCAATATGGCTGCCACCACTTCCTGGTTTAAGTGGTGGCAGCCAATTAGATCTCAGCATGAGATCTGTCAGATCTGTGGACCCACCGCATCCCTAGATATACATACATCTTTTTTATTTAATTACTTAAAAACTACTGAATGAATTTACACTAAATTACAAAAAGAGATCTTTCTGGCCCAAGATCTAGCTCTCTGCCAAATTTTGTGTAATTCCATTCAGCGGTTTGGGCTGAATGAGCAAAAAACATGAAAAGACTGCCTGAGGTGTTCAGTTGGTGGAGTATCTCACCATTCTTCAAGGATGCTTACCAAGTCATCTCGGAGTCATGGTATATATGTATATATTTTCCACAATAATGTGAATCAGACATATAGAGAATCATCAATGTCATCATCCAAAGTTATATCAAAAATATAAATTGTTTATTGTGGTTGTTACCATTTTTTTTGGGATAATCAAATTTATTTGCATTTGAAAAACCAAACATACAGAGGACAGCATGTGATTGCATAGTAAATCAAAGTCCATCTTCGGCAGACAACAAAAATCCCAGCCATGATTTAGTACCCTCGAGCAAACCACCCAACCTGAGAAGCAATGTAACGAGGTAGGAGAGAAATCAAGCACACAGCTCAAGACAATAGGTTTAGCCATTTGCCCCATACCCTAATAAATTTCTCAGGACATCCCCGGGCCTCAAAGAGGGATTCCTCCTGGGCCGCGCACCAATCCACCCCCCGTCGCCACTTTCGTATGGTAGGGGGTTTGGCCTGAGCCCAGACCACAGCGATGTCTCGCTTGGCCACCGCCACCGCAGTGCCCAGAAAGCGTTTGTCGGCTCTAGAGCCGTCCAGTCCATCAAATACTCCCAAAAGAAGGTGTAGAGGATCATGAGGGACCTGCCACCCCAGAGTTTGTGTGAGTTCAGACTCCACACCCGACCAAAATGGAGCAAGACCAGGGCATAACCAGACCATGTGGTAGAAATCAGCCGGAGCTTGGCCACACCGTGTACAATCTGGGGAGGGGCGCAGTCCTGCCCTGTGTAGGCGCGCAGGGGTGAGATAAGCCATGTGTAGGTAGTATAGTTGAATGAGACGTAATTTAGAGGAGGTCGTCAAAGTTTTGGGAGCCATAAGGGCATCGCGTCAGTCTGCCTCTTCTAGGGGGCCCAGCCATCCCTCCCAGCGGGTTCGCAGCGAGTCTAGGGTGGTGGGACCATTATTCATGAGGGAGCGATATATCCGTGACACCCCTCCTCTGCCTAAGTTTCCCATCATGACCTGGGCTTCTAGCGGGCTAAACTCAGGAAGCGAGGTGCCTGGTGGAATATGCGTATTAAGGGCGTGGCGGAGCTGTAGATACTTATAAAATTGGGTAGTGTGAAGGGAGTGACGCTGTTGCAGATTGGAGAAGGCCCTGACGTGGTCCCCCACCCAGACGTCTCCAAGGAACGAGATCCCGGCCCGATCCCACTGCCAGAAACCCTCAAGGGTCGATGTTTCATGCAACCATGTGCCGTGCAACAGAGGTGTATGTTGGGTAAGTCTCTTATCCCATCTCGTATAGCGCAGGGCAGAGCGCCAGGCCACTAGGGCCGCTCTGGTGATAGGAGGGATCGCTTGTGGAATGGGAACCCCGTACAAGTAGGCTTGGATTTGTGGGAAGTCCATGGTGCGAAGCTCAATCTGGTAGGCCGGGTCAGACCAGCCTCCAGTGAACCAATCGTGGACAACTATAAGTTTGGTGGCCAAATAGTAAAGATGAAGATTCATCATGCCCATGCCCCATCAAAGGGAGGGATCCGGCATCGAGCCAGGGCTATACGTGGTCTCCCACCCTCCCACAGGAACCTGGTAATTACCCCGTCAAAGTCTCGGAACCAACTACCCGGAAGGTGAAAGGTGGTATTTTGCAGAATGTAGAGGAAACGGGGGAGGATCATCATTTTAAAGAGCGCCCCTCTTCCAAGAGGGTTGAGGGGAAGGGATTGCCAGCGTTTAAGGTCGGTTTTGGCTTTCGTGACCAGGGGTGTAATGTTAAGGGCCCATTCCAGCTCCAGGAGCAGAGCCACCCAGATCCCCAGGTACTTAAACGATTGTCTCCATAAAGGGATATTAGACTGCCAATCAAAGCAAGCCCTCGAGGGATGGAGGGGGATCAGAGTGGACTTCGTCGGGTTGAGTCGCAGACCCGATACGTTCTCGAAGGCCTGGAGCACCTCCAAACAGCGCGGACCGGAGCTCTCCAGATCAGCTAAGAAAAGAAGGACGTCATCCTCGTATAAGGCAATTTTATCCACCTGGTGGGGGTCCCAGGACCACCCTCGGATTTGGGAGTCATTACGTATGAGGCAGGCCAGGGGCTCCATCGCGAGCGCGAATAAGAGTGGTGAGAGAGGACACCCCTGGCGCGTGCCTCTTCGGATTGGAAACGCTTCCGAGATGGCACCATTGGTCAGAACTCTTGCTTTGGGGTTGGAGTACAGGATACGGATGAGGCGTCTGAAGTGGGGGCCGAAGCCCATCATGATGAGAACGTCCTCCAAGTAGCTCCAATCAACCGTGTCAAAGGCCTTCTCAAAATCAACGAGTAGCAGGGCTAGGTACGGTGTGAGGAGGTGGCGGTGGGCCAGGGCAAGGTGGAGACGTCGTATGTAATGCCGAGTGCCACGCGCTGGCATGAAGCCACATTGGTCTGGATGGATCAATTTGTGTAGCAGGGGACGGAGGCGTTGGGCCAGGGCTGTGGCAAAGATTTTCATCTCTGTATTAATTAAAGAAATCGGACGGTAGTCCGCACAGGAGAGAGAAGGTGGCTGGGTCTTTGGGATGACCACTATGGTGGCCACATCAGTCTCAGAGGGAAAAGAGCCCTTCTCGGCCACATGCCGGAAGAGGTCGACCAAGTGGGGCACCAATAAATCTCGATATGTCGCATAATACTCTTGCGGGAAATCATCTGGTCCCGGTGTCTTCCCAGAGTGTAATAGGGAAATCGCCCCGTGTACCTCTTCTGGGGTAAAGGGAAGGTCAAGGTCTGTCGATTTGGCCTGAGCAAGGCAGGGTAGCCGGACCTCCGCTCGGTCTGTGGTTGTTACCATTTAAATATATCTATACATATCACAACACAAGACATTTCAGTGGACCATAAATAAGGAAACTGTGTACCATACATCTAGGCACCATAGAGCTACCCCCACTGATACTCAGAATCATCACCCATGCAACTCATACCACATTCATTCAACAGACATCCTTACACATATCAAATTATCAAAAACCCACAGACCAACAAGACAACAACAGTACAAAGACCAATAATACCAGAACACAATGATGTAAAACATATATAGAAAGGAGAGAGAAATATTTCAATATTCAATTATTTTGCGTACACATATGTAATAAATTGTTTCTTAAAAATCATTGCTTGAAATCTCATACATTAAATGTCCTTACAATCAAGTCTTGTTGTCTAGAAATGCGCCGACACGCGTTTGAGTGGAGACCCACAATTTTGGGTCTTGGTTGAACCAAGTCACAGAAAAAAGATTTAAAAAAAGCAAAGGGGGCAGGGTAGAAACACCCTGACCCCCTAGGTCTCTTGGGGGGGGGGGGGGGTCCCCTAGGGCCAAAAAAGCATTAAAAAAAAAATTGGTGGGAGTCGCGCTGGATCAGCGAATCCCGGCGAAATAATTTTTTTAAATGAAGTGTGTGCTCCGACGTTTCATTAATTATAGGCCCCCGGGGCCTTTTACACATATAGGAGGGGGGAGCGCACGAGCCCCCCCTCCTGAGGCTTACTAATGCCCCAGGGACCACCACCTCCCCGGGACTACTTTATAAAAATTCCACTTTACTCCTGAGGGCCTCAGGACTAAAGTGGACTTCTTCCCCCAACCAGTAGTGCGCTAGGAGGTGTGTTTGCAGAGTGGGTGAGAAAGGGGGTGTGGCCACTGAAATCCTCTCAGCAAACCCACTGTGTGGGACTTACTGGAGGTAACAGGAGGGTAGTTGGCCCCCAAGGACCCTCAATAGCCAAGGGGACTTGATCCCCCTACTAGTAGTGCACCAGGAGGCGCGTATGCAGATTGGTCGAGAAAGGGGGACATGGCCTCCGACAACCTCTCAGCAATCCTGCTGTGTGGGAGTTACTGGCGGTAACAGGAGGGGTGGGCCAACTACCTCTCCTGTTACCTCCAGTAAGTCCCACACAACGGGATTGCTAAGAGGTCTTAAGAGTGAAGGAAGTGACACGCTTAGGGCCACCCGGGTCACCACTGACCACCTCTCAGCCTTCCATCCTAAATGAAGAATCGGAGAGACAGTGGAGAATATAAACCAATAACTGTTTATTTGTATACACTCAGAGCGGAGCCCCGCCTGCACAGTCTCTGGGAGTGCTACAGAGGAAACTAAAAACCAACAATCATAGTGATACATTATGTACATTTCATAGTCGGCTTAGAACACGCCCATAGTGGAATTTTCCAGGCAGATGCAGCTGGACCGTAAAATACAAAAAAAAGGTTTCTGCTCTCGTATCTACACAACTCAGCACAGTCCAAGGCCGTTGCACCCTGAGCTGCGATCAAACTACCAGACAGGTGCGAGAGGCCTTTATCTAGTGGGAAAGCTATGCGCTGGCCTTAACTGTTCTTCGTTGCAGAAATGAAACTCAGCAAAGGGCATTTCTCAGAAATAGAAAAAGATTGATTTCGATCATCTTTCAAAATGGAGTCTGAACAGAAAATGGTGCAGCGAATGCTAACTTATACAGGGCACTGTGAAAGCATTAACGGGTCTAATCTAACAGACCCTCCTTTTAGCATGAGCTAAAAACTTTTCTAATATGCAAAAATAGGAACAAAGCAGACAACATCATTATAACAGCATCAATACGTAAAAAGTTAGTAGAGCATCAGGAGAAATGCAATTGGGGTAAGACTATGGGCACTCTTTACAATCAACATCAGAAAGTGGAATAGTAAGGAGGGAGGAATCCTCAAATATTCCCTCATCAATATTCATAAGGTCATCAATGTCCTTCTGGAGCATCATAGCGGCATTAGTAACATGGGCAGATACTTTTTCTTTGGGCATAAAAACAGTGGCACAATTAGAACAACAAAAAGGAAGACATTGAATGAGGACACAACAGAGCACTAATACCATAATAAGGCAAATCAGTTGTTGAAGAATCCAACCCCAACTTCCGAAAAGAGACCAACTCCAATTCCCACTTTTCATTCCTTGAACATTGTCAATAATATCCATGATATGTTGTGTTATATTCTTTTCCATATTTTTTATACCAACCACGCACTGGTCGCCGACCACTGTGCATACTCCACCACTCTTCGCTAAAATGAAAACCACTCCATATCTAGTCTGTTCTGAATACACTTGCATACTTTCTAACTGGGTAGTGATATTGAGCAAAGCTGCCACTGTAGTATTGGATAGTATTTGTAGCTTACATCCAAAATATTCCCTATTTTTCGCTCCCTGGCCATGGCAGTACCACACAGGTGTAAAGATGGAGAGTATGTATCCAAATGTAATTCGATTACTATAGCAATTTACTTCCAAATCTGTTACTCCTTCGCAGAATTCTTTTGTTAAGGTCCTTTTTACTCATCTCGTTTTGGGTCGAGCATATTTACATGGAACTCCCAATGGCAACACCATCCCAGGAGCTACATCATCGGTGCCTTTGTGGACATTAGAATAAGACCCATTAGACAGAAAGAAGAACCCTGGGTGTGCATATATCAGCCCCTGATAGTCCACCGCAGCGTATCAAGAGTTCATTCCCCAAGTGCTCGGATAATTTTTATTCACCAAGGGGACTGTATTTCTAAACAATATTATTCCTGAACATTTAATACATATTATTAGTGAAGTGTCCGTACTATTCACTATGGGGCAACAAGCAGGATAATAACCAGCCTCCCGGCGTACTGTCAACTCTTTGTAATGCCAACCCACCCATGTTATATTCTGCGCTTCCATATAAAAGTTATCACAATATGTATTGTTATCACAACTTGGGTAACCCATTCCTTGTGGCTTTTTATGATACAGACATGGCCCAGGATCACCAAATCCAAACACTCCCCTTACTTCTGCAAACTGAGATGGTCAGGTGTATGTATAATTCACAAGTGACAAAGGGTATGCCATCCAAAGGCTAGTGACAGATCGGGTGGGATAGCAGGCTGTTCCTTTCCCAAAGAACCTCTTATGGGTCTCCACAAATACATTACTTGGGACGGGCCTTTTATTGCGTCTCGGGAAAATTGTTTTACCCTAACTACGTGTGGGTACACTGTATGCATCCTCCAAAAACCACGATACCCCACATAGTATTATTATCACCATTATCAGAAAAGCAACACATGTAATTTTACTCTGCTTTGATCAAGTCACACTACGTTGTACAGTGACAATTGGCTGCTCCTCCTCGTTAACTTTCCTGCCAAAAGGATGCATAGTGAATTTAGAAAGAAAGAAATGCAAAGAAAATATGAATGTTCCCAGTGTCCGTCAGAGCCTCACTGGCACAGGCTCCTATTGTCCATCAATCAGTTGGCGCTCTTGAGCACCGGCAGTGAAGCTTGCTTCATCCTAAGCTCTTCTCCTAATCTATCCCACGTTGATAAAGGTGGTATACTCTCAGAGTATACTTTTCCCCTACCTAATGTTCAAACAACAAAAGCAAAGCAAATGCAGTATTTTCACTTGTTCCAATCCTTCTTTGGTACTGCTACTCAGTACTGCCCTATCTTGTACAGTCCATCCCTAATCTTTTTTCTCCTTAGGTTCAGTAGCCCTCGGCCGAGGACGCAAATTGTATCTGGTAGCCCAGGCACTGTGCGATCACTGAACAGAGGCTCCTGGATAGCTCGTATTTCTGGTGGGACAGCCTCGTTCAGAATGTCGTCGTTCTCCTTCTCTGTTTGTGTCCAAATTAACTGTGCGTCACTAAAAGGGACAAATCTGGGCACTTGCTCAAGGCAGCGGCAAAGGTATCCTTTTACAATGGGTCGCATGGACCCAGTTCTTTAGACCAGCAACCTTTACAGCCGTCTGCGTCACCACCAGAACTTGCTTAGGACCTTTCCATCGGGGCTCCAAACTTTTCTTCCTCTGAAAGTTGTGCACAAGCACGAATTCCCCAGGCTGGATGTTGTGGCCAGGTCCCTCTGGTTTAGGAGGTAGGAAATCACGCACCTGTTGGTGGATAGAACGCAAACTTTCTGTCAATTATCCAAGATAATCAAGCAATACAGGATATTCAATATCGGAAAACTTCTTGGGCCGGGGGACGCCCCAGACATTCGCTGGGCATCCAAACACTACCTCAAAGGGGTATAAACCAGTTCTAGAATGTGCTGTTGTTCTAGTTGACAAACGAGCTAACGGGAGAGCATCTGGCCATTTCAACCCTGTCGTCTCTTGGATTTTTGCCAATTTCAGTTTGAGCGTACCGTTGTACTTCTCAACAAGACCCGCTGACTGCGGGTGATTGGCGGCATAAAATTTCTGTTCGATGTGCAAACCTTCACACACTAGCCTAATCACTTTCCCATTAAAATAAGATCCGTTATCACTTCAGATAATTCGGGGCATTCCAAAACGAGGAAAGTACAGTTTAAGGAGTACTTTCGCAGTTGTGGTGGCTGTATTGTCTTTAGTGGGGTAAGCCTCAACCCATTTACTGAACGTGCATATAGCCACTAGGACATACTTAATATTATTACAACGTTCCAGCTCAATAAAGTCCATTTGGAGGACTTCGAATGGGAATGTAGGTGGTGCAAAATTGCCAGATGGTGTAGGGGTACCCTTCCCTGGATTGTTCCTCATGCAAATCATACAACCTTTCACTAAATGTGTAGCCGTTCTGGAAATATTATCATTGCACCAGACCAGGGCCAATAGTTTACAAATGCCTTTTGCACTAATATGAGCTGGACCATGAGCCATAGTAACCACAGGGAGCACATATGCATCAGGTAGCATCCATTTCTATTCTCCAGACTTGTCAATCCAACACCCCTCTTCATTTAATTGTGCTGTACTTTCCTGCCATACCGCTAATTCTTCCACCGTTGCCTCACTTTGTATTTTTTCACACTCTCAACCGTATTTTCAAACATGGCGTTCTCAGGAACCCACCTAGCTGGACCTTCAACAAACATTCTCTTCATCTTACTTCGAGCAGTTTCCTTGGCTGTCTGATCTCCAAACACATTCCCTCTACCAACATCATCCGTCACCTTTCTATGGGCGCTGCACTTCACAATCGCCAGTCTCTTGGGAGTGTTAATGCAGATATAAGATGTTCATGTTGTATCTTAGTGCCATGGGAAGTAAAGAACCCTCTCTCTGCCCACAAACGTCCGAAATTATGTGCGATCCCAAATGCATATTGGCTGTCTGTGTAGATATTAACAACCAAGCCCTCGCTCAATTCACAAGCTCATATAAGAGCAACAAGCTCTGCTGCCTGGGCGGACTGATAAGGGACTCGTGATGTCTCCACCACCGTGTGTCGGAAACTCAATACCTGAACTTGTGCCTCCACAGGAGCAGAAGGGCTGAATAAACTGTAATGATGATCTTTTCCCAACTCCCCTACTCCAATGCGCACCAGATGTCAATCTGCCCGCAGTGGGGAGGGGGAAAGGGGAATGGGAAGAAAGAGAGACTGCCACTGCGGTGCCAACCCAGGAGCTCTTCCTCAATCTGGTCTCCTAGCACCTGTAATTACAAAACACAAATTACTCTGTACACTACTTTTACTAGTACATCCTTTATATATACAATGTGATTCTCTGATTCTCTAATACCTGTATTACAATGTGGACTTGCTTCTCTCTTTGGTATTAGTAAATAGCCATATAGTAATGTTCATACTTTGCCAGTTCTATGCCACTAAGAAGTCTTTTTTCTCCTCTCGTTCTAGACGATGCAGATGGTACAACAGCGCCGGTTAGAGATGGTAAGTAGAAATATATATATATATATTTATATTTACTTGTAGACACAAGGTAGAGCGCAGCACAGTTAGTGGTTGATAGAGTTATAGAGTGGCAAAAGGTAATGAGAGTCTTTGCGCTTTACTTGAAGTACTGACTGGTAGAAAGAGTATCTGCGCAATTAGTTCTGCAACTAGTGTCAGTCTTGTAAAGCTCAAATATATTGTGTTAGTCGCTTATGCCTAAACTTGAAGTATTCAAAGATAAAACTGTTAAAGTTCTTGTCTTCTCTGAAAATTAGTTCGAGGAATTCACTCTGAAGTCCTGAAAGAAGATTCTGTTCCTGGAATCTTGTCTAGTTCCTGACTGATCGTAAACTTTCTTTTTAGTGAAAAGGTAAACAAAGGTGGCGAACAGCTGAGAGAACCTCAGACGTGAGGCACTCTAAATGTCCAAGGAAATACCTGACAACTCCCTCGACGGCGGCTATGGGAACCGCTAACGAACCTCAGTAGTCTCTGGAAGATTGACGAAATACAGAAAAATGCGAGCGGAATTGCCTCGCAACAAATTATTGTCAGGAAGTGAAGCGCACACTAAAATCACTGCTTCACTCGTATGAATGACGGTCGAAGTGCGAAGCGCTACAGGTGCGCGAGCACGATAACCGGCAAGTCAGGAATATGAGCGGAAACACTAGAAAGCTAACTCCAGTTCAGAGTTAGTCCGCCACATTGAATTTCCGCTGCGGCAACTTCTGCAATCTATAAGCTGCGGAATGAAACCTCCTGGCTACCAACTGACTCCAACCAATTGAACCTTGTCTGTAGTGTGAAACCCACTTCAATCTAGAAACAGGTAAGGAACGTTTCTGCCTAGAGTGGAATCGCTCAGACCTGACACCGTGTGCAAAGTAGTAATAGCATAAGCTGCAGTAGTTGTGCCATCTGGTAATTTAAAACAAGAACCATCGACATATACTTCCCCTTGTGGGTCAGCTAAGGGAACATCAGTCAAGTCTACCTGTCCTTTCGTCTCTTCCTCTGTTCGTAAAATACAGTCATGCTTGTCGACTGCACCGTTTTCAGAAGGGAGGGGTAGTAAAGTGGCTGGATTCAGAGTGGCACATCTTTTAATCGTAATATGCTTAGCAAACAATGTCAATTCATAACCAGTAAGATGTGCACTGGTGAGGTGCTGTGTCCTTGTTTTATTCAAAAGTGTATCCACAGCATGGGGTACCATAACTGTGAGGTCAATATCAAGTACGAGTCCAGCCGATTGTCTGATTGAAGTAGCCACAGCCGCGACCGCTTGCAGACAGCTCGGGAGGGCTCTTGCGACAGGGCCAAGCACAGCAGAAAAATAAGCGCAAGGTCTCTGTCTATAACCAAATCTTTGAGTCAAGACAGAAAGGGCACAACCAGCCATCTCGTGGACGTAGAGCACAAAAGGTTTCTTATAATTAGGTGTGCCGAGCACTGGAGCAGAGCAAAGCGCAGTTTTTAGTTGTTCAAAAGAATGCTGACAATCAGGCGTCCAAGGCAAAGGCTCATGCACTTCTTTCATTGTTAATGCAAGCAAAGGTTTGATTAATAGGGAGTAATTAGGAATCCACTGGGGACAGTGGGAAGTGATGCCTATGAAAGCGCGCACATCTTTCTGAGTTTGCGGAAAGGGGCATTTTAATGATGGTACTAATGCATTCTGGCGTTAACCTTCTACCCTCCTTCGACAATAGGTGACCTAAATAGGTGACCTCCTGTCGACAGTACTGAAACTTCGAAAGGGATACCTTGTGTCCATGATGTGCCAGATGTAACAATAATTTCACTGTACTATCCTTGCAACCTTGTTCCGTGTCAGAAGCAATTAACAAATCATCTACATATTGCACCAATACATTACATGGAGAAAGTGAGAGTGAATCCAACTGACCTTTCAATGCTTGGCTATAAATACTAGGACTTTCAGTATAGCCTTGAGGAGCGCGACAGAAGCAAAAGCTAGTGTAAATCCGAACAAATACCTGCTATCTGGGTGTATGGGAATGCTAAAGAATGCATTTTTCAAATCAATCACAGAGAAAAACTTAGCCGTAGATGGAATCATCGTTAAAAGTGTAGTGATATCAGGAACCACTGGGAATTGCGGGACTACTATTTTATTGACTTCTCGCAAATCAATCACAAAACGATATACATCATCAGCTGTATCAGAGGAATCTGAAAGTGTCCTTTTTAGGACAGGAAGAATAGGGCTATTACATACATTACCTGTAGTCTCCTCGACAACTCCTTTACGTATTAGGTCCTGAACTATTTGAAGAAGGGCTCGTTCTCCTGCCTGTGGTATTTTATACTGAGGAATGCGGGGCAATATAGCATTGTCCTTAACCTGTATAGAAACCGGGGAGATATGCAATAGACTTACATTGGTATCACCAGTGGCCCATAACGTAGGGGGTAATTGATCATATTCAGGTGGAAGGGGAGCATCTTTAGATAAACACTGTCTAGTACCTGCGTCCGGGCCCATTGTAATATAAACACCATCTGGGGAACAATAGATAGTAGCATGCAGTTTCTTTAATAAGTCCAAACCCATCAAATTCTCACCACAATTAGATGTTAAAAGAAATGGAGAGTCCACAGTAAAAGGACCAATAGTAAAAGCAAGGGGGCGTGAAATGGGGCTTACAACTGGTACTCCTGAAAATCCCACCGAAACATTGACTTGCAAAGTAGTAAGCCAGCTTCTAATGTGTCCAAAGTTATCCCTATTCTGTCAACTGAGGCAGTCTGTATGAGGACTACATATAGAGGAAGAGCTTCATGATTTCTCGTAGAAGCTGTTATTCAGACCCAGAGATTTGAATAGTCCCATTTAGAGTTTAGGCTCTAGCCCTTCTCACCAGGTGTGACATTTTGCTTGTTGTGAGAGCTCAACCCAACCTCCAAATGTGTGAGTGTCTTTTGCAAAGAATGAGACTTGATGTCTCTACTTGACAGCTTTCTGTGACTAAAAAGAGCTAAGCTTTTTCAGGTTTTCAGTTAGCATAACGATTTGATCACAGTAAATAAATCACGCGGGGGCCTAATCATAACATAAAATCACATCATATGACATTAGACCGAGACTGTGCCCTTCTGAGAGGTCCACAACCAATGTGTAAAGTTGTTCGCGTAGTGAGGCTGTTTCATGGTGCAGAAACATTGTGCTCCAAAACGTACGTCTTACAGTGTATAATGAGTATGTATAATGCAAAGATGTGAGGCTGCACTTAGTGTTTTTTTATTTAAATTTTTGTTTTGATATGCTTGGGATACAGCAAAAGTATTTTCCATTTCATACATTTCACGTAGTAATTAAGATCTGACATTATGCAGTGCTAAATAAACAAGTAAAACCGACTATGCATAGGGCCTTTCATCTTTTCCCAAAGTGCTGTATATACGTATATTCAAAGTTATCTGAAAGATCGCATACATTCCAACCAAATAAAAGGTGTATCTTCATTAAAGTCCAAGTACAATAGAAAAAAGTGCATAATCTATTCCGAATAGTGCTCTATAGCCTTACCTTGTTTGATTCCAATCATTCACACACAAATATTATTGTCTGTATCAGTATAGAGCAACCACTGCATACAAAATCACCAGCAAAGACAAGTAAAGCACAATTCATAGGATCCAACCTTTCTCCTAAAGTGCATAGCCAGAACTAACTGAGCCAACCCATATACTCTAACCAGATAATAACATGTTTATGTTCTCTAAAGTGCAGATGCAATAGAAAGTGCATAATCTTGTTCTAAGAAGTGTCTTACAATCTTGTAAAATTTAATTACAACCATTCATTCACCATTATAGTTTTATGTATCTTTGTAAAACAGCCAGGGGATATAAAATTATCAAAAACCTCAATTGATCCTAATACTATTAAAGTGCATTTTTGTCCATCCATAATTCAGTTGCTTGATATATAGCTGATAGACACAGACTGTTAAGAACAGAGACCATTTGCCTATAGGGGAAGCTAAAAGAAATACCATACTAGGGTTTTCTTGAGCTTATCTCTACCTCAGATTTTAATTCTATTCTTATCCAGAAGATCCCAAACCTTACAAATATTAATATTTTTCCATTTCTGAATGGCAGTGCAACGAAGATAAGAAGATCGGTGCATAGAGCATTCCAAGGACTCCTCAATGTGAATGTCCGGGATTTCATATTTTCGAAAAAATTGTTGTCTATCATCCCAAATGGCCTGCCGGGTCTTGTATCTGTCATGTACCTTGTTTTCCACGGAAGCAGAATGATGCAATTTCCCAGTGCCCTCCTACCGGTGCCTCACGTCCGGATCACTCGACGGGCTACACCAGCAAGGGAGCAAGGGGGAAAGGGGATGGGGATAAGAAGAGACAACTCCAAGACTGCTGGCACCCTCACTCGCTATTGAACCTTCAATGGACGTTCTGTCCTTAGAAAACGATTCTGGTTCCAGGAGGGAGAGTTCCTAATGCACACAGGGAAAGAAAGAAACACAGTATTGATCATTCCCTAATTAAGTACTCTCTCTAGACTTATACCTTTTAAATAATTAGCTCTCTTCCCTACCAGAGTTTTTGCAGGAGTATGCCTCTCTTCTATACAATGGAACTGCTTCACTATATACAATATACTGTGTAAGATTACAGTTCCAGAAGATCCCAAACCTTACAAATATTAATATTTTTCCATTTCTGAATGGCAGTGCAATGAAGATAAGAAGATCGGTGCATACAGCATTCCAAGGACTCCTCAATGTGAATGTCCGGGATTTCAGATTTTCGAAAAAATTGTTGTCTATCATCCCAAATGGCCTGCCGGGTCTTGTATCTGTCATGTACCTTGTTTTCCACGGAAGCAGAATGATGCAATTTCCCAGTGCCCTCCTACCGGTGCCTCATGTCCGGATCACTCGACGGGCTACACCAGCAAGGGGGAAAGGGGATGGGGATAAGAAGAGACAACTCCAAGACTGCTGGCACCCTCACTCGCTATTGAACCTTCAATGGACATTCTGTCCTTAGAAAACGATTCTGGTTCCAGGAGGGAGAGTTCCTAATGCACACAGGGAAAGAAAGAAACACAGTATTGATCATTCCCTAATTAATTACTCTCTCTAGACTTATACCTTTTAAATAATTAGCTCTCTTCCCTACCAGAGTTTTTGCAGGAGTATGCCTCTCTTCTATACAATGGAACTGCTTCACTATATAAAATATACTGTGTAAGATTACAGTTCCTACAATGTCCTTGGAAGACTAATTCTTTGAGTATTTTTCAATCAAAGTCTCTCTTGACCAATTAAGTACTTGCTCTCTGCGAAGGAAATTTCTAATTCAGTATTCTCTCCTGAGACAATTCCAAGAAGAGCGCGCAAAAAGGAACAGGGAAGGTAAGGAAGGAAGGAAAGGAATAGGAAGGAACGCTCAGGGAGGCAGAGGCAAGAGAAGTCGATAAGTTGAAGCAGCGCCCTTACTAAATAGTTGATGGAGTTCACTAGGCAGCTGCTTAAACTGAAATGTGGAATGAAGAATCTTACTTCTTGCTGAGTCAGAACCCACTTCGGACTTCTGACTGGTTCTCACAAGAAATACTGTGGGAACTCACGGGGCGGAATCCGTGATGACGCTGCACAGAAAACTCTGGTAGAAACTGCTGGAAGCTTTTCGTGCTTCAGAAACTCACAGGACGAATACTGTAGAGAAGCTCGCCAGAACTTGTGTCGAATCTGCTGGAGACATTTTTTCTTCAACACTACTCTTGTCAGGAAAACTGCAGATTGGCTGCCGTTCGGAATGTCGAGAATGTACTTCCGAATAAACTGACAGCCCTCTGAGCTCCGAAACCTCCCTCAAAAAGATTAGGGAGGAACGGAGAAAACAGCTTGCTCTGAACAGTTCCAAATGAAGTGCGCAGAGGAACGCACGAGCAACCCTCATCAAGACTAAAATATTGCGAGATTCTCTCGCGAAATATCTTAACAAAGAGCACTAAATGCAGCAGCCATCTTGGAACAACCTTGTGTCTACTCTAATCCTGTAAGTCTCTCCAAACATTTATCATTGTGGGTTTCACTAACACTTTGCCCCTTCTCCTTATGCCCTTATTCTCACTACTCTGCATAAGGGAAATGACATAGACCTGATTCCTGACAGTATCTCACTTTTTTGTGTATTTTTGGTTCCTTTATAGCCCTCATCTGGCTCGCTATCCCATAGCAACGAAGCATATACAGTATAATGAGAGACTGCTATTCGTGTGATACTTGCTGTTAGTGAGAGATACTAAGCTCCCTTGGTGGGGCTGTACCACAACCAAGGAATTACTTTTGATATGTCTGAAACAGAAGTGTGTATGTGTGGAGGCACTGGAGGCTGCATCCTGTGTCAGGGCCTCAGTTAGGCCTCCAATCATGCCCTTCAGGGTCTTGTTGAATCTCTCAACACACCCATTTGTTTGTGGGTGGTAAGGAGTGAAGAACTTATAGGTTACTCCCACACTCCTTCAACATTGACTGCATGTATGCAGACATGAAGTTTGTGCCCCTGTCAAACACAGCTTCCTTGGGGAAACACACTTGGGGAGAAATTCCCATCAAGGCCTTTGCCACCGCAGTTGCAGTCATGGCCCTCAGAGGGATTGCCTCTGGGTATCTAGTTGCATGATCCACCAGAACTGGCATAAACCTCTTGCATAATGCAGTCTGGGGATCCATAGGCCCAACAATGTAGATGCCTACCCGCTCAAAGGGTGTGCCAACCACAGGCAAGGGATTAAGGGGGAGGGGCTTTGGGCTTCTGCCCTGTCTTCCCACTGCCTGGCAGGTAACACTAGTCATACAGAATGCATTTGAGGAATTCTTGATCGTAGGCCAATAAAAGTGGGGGACAAGCCTTGCAAAAGACTTGTCTTGGCCCAGGTGTCCTGCCAGGGGAATCTCGGAAGCCAGCTGCAGTAGGAAGGCCCTGTAGCATTGGGGGACAACCAAGGCCCAAATTGTCCCATGCACAGGAAACTTAGGCTCACTGTAAAGGAGGTTGTCCTCACAGTAAATGTGATAACTCCCAGAGACATCATAAGCTGCTTGGTCTTTAGCCTGTTGCCTCATGCCCTACAGATGTCCTCATTGGTGGGTCCTTCTTCTACAAGCCATCCAGCAAGTGTAGGCAGGTCACCAAGGGAAACAGTGCTCTCCTCAGTGGGCTTCTGGGCGGCCAGTGCAGGTGCCCCATCTATCTCACTGGGAAGACACTCAGGTGCTGGTTTTCCACGCCCTCTACATTTCCCCTTCTTAGCAGCTGGCTGGGCCATTGTTCCAGGCTCCAGCCCTTTTTGACTCCCATCCTGGACAGCCATGGACCTTGTTGCACATATCCAATCAGGTAACCTCCACATGTGCCTCTAGCTCCACTTCCTTCCAGATAGTGTGCTCAAGGTCATTACCAAGCAAACAGTCCACAGGCATGGCACGGCTAACAGCAGCCTTCAAAAGACCTGAACCCCCCCCACCTCCAACTAAAAATTCAGCAAGGGCCACTGGGTACTGACCCTATCTGTTGTTAGCCACTACAACTTGGTTGATTGCATTGGGAATCACCTGCTGTGGTGACACCAGCTGACTCCTTACTATAGTCATGCTGGCTCCTGCTTCCCTCAAAGCCTCAACATCTTGCCCATTGATGGTGACCCGTTGCCCATACTTAGTAGTATTTGAGGGCACATGTATCTTAGTAACCATCTCACCGTCACCCAGGAACACTAGGGCAATCCCACTAAACTCCTCCCTCCCCCCATTAACTGAGGCAAACAACTCTCCCAGCACTACACTAGACACACCTGGATTCTTTACTCCAGTGGGAGGTCGTGCTCTTTTTGTAAACTTGGGATCCCCTTGTAGTGTCCATACTCGTAGCACTCATAGCACTTGATGGGCTTGGGCAGCTGACTCTTGTGAGGGTAGTTTTTAGGTTGAGCCTAGACAGCACTTGCATGGTCTGAAAGATCTGTTGTGTGTACTTGGTGGGATGTGGAGCATAGCCCCAGGACTTGTCTGCTTCCGCCTTTGCTTAGGGACTTTTTTTCTACCAACTGCCTCTTTTTAACTTTCTTGATAGAAAACGGCCAGCAGAGGTCGGTAAAATACCAGAATCGCTTTAGCATTCTCTAGATTCCAGGCCATAGAAACTTGTCTTCCGCAAGCACCCGTAGACAATAATATTTTTTTTATTAGTGTGTTTTCAGTGATACGACCACCGAAGGCCCTGATTTAATATTGAAAACAGGTTTGGACAATACCATCTCCGCTGATAGGCAGTATTTCTCTCGATGTGTTCCCATGCCCGGCGTGTTCTGTAGTTTTGTGCTTACTTTCTCTCCACCCCGTATCTAATTCTCATACTCAGCCTCTGTGTGCCACCTTCTGCCATCTTCGTCGTATTTAGAGCTGTGGCTTAATGCAAAATGATGCCCCCCCACTCGCTGAATGTGTTGAGAGGAGTCTTCTGTATCACAGATATATGTTGCCCTTGGATTATTGGGGCCCCCTGAAGAGTTGGGGGAACCCCTGTGCCACAGAGGATGCAGGGGCCTGTGTTATGCCTCTAGTTAGAGCTCAGCATCTTGCTCTTGTGCACAGCAAGTCTCTGCCACCTGCTGTCACATTCAACATCCTAACAGCTTCACATGGGCTGCCCTAAGGCCACGCAGCCTGATATCGTCTTTCATCCCACCCTCTCATACACTTTTTACGCCTGCTTATGGCGAGAGACCTTGGCAGTTTCCTAAAATTATAAATCCTCAAATCACCTCCTGAAAATGTGTAACCTCAAACCATGTTACATGCAACTTTCACTTACCCTAACACAAGTTGTGCCTGTGTACAACTGTAAATCATCTGACAGGGTGTTCCTACAAGCTCCAGACTACTTAGAATTGCAAGGAATATTGAATATCAGATATGAACGCTCGCCGCTGACACATGTAGTGTTCTGGATATCATGGGGTTCAATTCCCACCAAGGCTGATGCAGCCTTGCACTCTTCCAAGTTTCAGGTTTGAGTGGTGATAAAGCCTTTAGCCTTCTGAATTCCCTAAAGAAAGTACAGTTGTGTTGGGTTATTGTGCTACCTCATGTTTACAGGACTAATAAATGGTAAATCAACAGTAGAAATCACTACATAAAACGAGCATTGGCAGTGCCAACAAGCTTCGCTTTTTTGAGCCTTTTTTTACCAATGTTGTTTAGAAACGGAAAACTCAACAGGCCACAAAGTGTCATGTTCTGGAACCATCCCAAAATGATCGAGTTGGACTCTTCACTTCTATGTTTACTAAAAAAAAACACGGCGATATGACCATCTGTGTAATTTCGAAGAGAGAGGAAATATTCAGGCCTTTTTCTACAGGCAAATCGCCATGGCATAACGGGTTAAAAAAATGCATTCCAGTGCATGTTCCCGCATCACTGCACTGAAAGGCAAGTAGAGATCCTCAGTGCCCGCTTTTACTCGTGCTTCTGTGAGTAAAAAAACCATATATAATAATCACCGGAAGTCTTTGGGTCTTCCCTGTGTTGTGGTGATTACTGTGAGCTGGAGATCTCATTGAGCTGAAGATAATGTGAGCGATGCTACGCTGCAGTAATGTGCAATAATGTGTAGTGTGATAATGTGCATATTAATGTCAAAGCCCCCATGTTAAAGAACAGTATATGTTTCAGCACCCACGATTGTGTTGCATGGCTAAATACTTATAAGGTCCCAAAGGCGAGGCCGATTGCATTGCAATGCTTGTTGTCTTTCTCTTCATTATCTCTATGATCATAATACTGGGCCATATTTAAGATCACGGAGGGAGAAGACGTAGACCAAGTGCTCTCAGACGACTGGAGTCTGGACATTATTTCGGGGAGGAGATTAGTGACAAACCTATCAACAAATAAACAAACTCCTCCTTCTGTAGACGTATCCTGCCCACTGTAATCCAGGAACGTTTCTTCAAACGTAGTGAAGAAATCAGACACACTTTCGTCTTTCTTCTGCCCACAGGCAGTCAATCTGTCCCAACTAACTTTCTTGGGTGGAATAAGACTATGCATGTATGCTATTATACGGCCGGGCAAGGCAAAAAACTCGGCGCATGGTTTATCTCCTGGCTTACTATCTCCGTCCCAACCCTTAATCACGTCCCACATTCCGCCTAACTCGGTGACATGGTCTTGGGTATGTACTTGCCGCCAAATATCAACTGGAACTAGTAAATCAAAGAACAACTCAATGTCAGCAAGGGTCATCACAGTAGAGGAGGCAGCCTCCGTCAATTCTTTATAGTAGGCAGAAGGATTTTTCCTAGGGTCGGGCAGCGTGGCCTTAAGGGCCAAGACCTCACTCCTTTTCCATGGACTATAAACTCATTGTTCCTGAAAACGGGCAGCCACAGCCGGTCTGGTAACCGCCCCATGCTGATCCATTATTGCAGGAATTTCCGGGTGGTAAATTGGGTGAACTTCTCGCATTGGGAATTGAGTTATTTTGGTGGGACTCCTATCATGTAACCTATCTCTATAAGTCAACAGTGTAGAAACGTTTCTATACAAAGAGGTCGGCTCCAAACTATGTACATAAGCGCCTTCATTAATATCAAATAATATTTGGGGTGCTTCTGTTTCAATGTGTGCGCACCAAAGGTCAATTAGGGTGGAGGACAAGTGTTTAAGGGCATGGTGCTGCAGAAAGGGTTCAAAGTCTCGCATTACCTGCCAAATATCCTCAAGACTGTAAATCAGGTTGCGAGCCCACCTTAGTGCCTGGTCCTCTATTTCTTTCTTCTCTCTATCCCCCACTCCGTATCGCATTAACGGACTTGACCGTTCTCTAAATCCAGTGTGATCTCTGTCTCCCGAGCCATGCACTGGTGTGTCAGTAATTAAAGACGATGGAGGATGAATTACTGGAACAAGAGTAACAGATATTGCAGTGCTCAAAGATTGTAACGGAAGGGGAGGAGTAGAGGGTATATTAACTGGAGCGGTGGGTGTGACAACTGTAGGGGCGGATGCACCTTGTGCCTGTTGTTGCTGATGGGGAATAACAGGATATACCCTTTCTGGGACATATGGTGGCGGTGGTCGAGTATCTAACAAGGCGTCCATGAAAGTATCCCCATCCTCCTTAGCCACATAAGACTTATCAATGTGCAACCGAAATCTCCTCATCTTCACGTTCTATTCATGTCTCCTGTTTTTCTTTATCATAAGCTACGGCTTTTTGTGTAAGGGTTTGCATCTTTCCTTTTCTGACATCTCTCTCCATTTTCAATTGTCTCTGTTTGGCCTCTTTCTGCCAAGCACAAAGAGAGTCAAACATAGATTGTCTACTACGTCTTTTAAACAACTGTTCCTGTAGAAATCCCATCTTTTGTTCATCATAAGAGCCCGTCAAAGGCCACTGTAACTCTGCATTATCCCTCGTATATTTGTGCCATAGTGTACTAAACATAATAGGGCCAAGGCCATGTTTCACATACATATCATAATTAGGTCTGCCCTCAGGAGGTGCAGGTTGGGATTCGGCCAACCGTGCATCAGTAGAACAACAACCACAAAACAAACTCTGAATCTTACTAAAACCAGGCATTGCAAAGAAATAATAAAAGAAAAACAAATCGTTATTTTACCTGGCAAAGTATTTGCAAACACTTTTCACCAAAACAGTCCAAGTACTGAAACAGAACCAAATCACAGTGGTACCACATCCACATAGAAGCAAAACAGACTCACCTGATATCAGAGGGACAGAGAAACCAATTCTCCACTGCCGACTCTTCAGACCAAACAGCCAGATCAAGGGTTTGCGGTTCAGGACTCCAGTCAGGATGACCGCTTGGCGAGGCACCCTCCGGTGGGACAGAGGCAGCAGCTGTGAGTAACAGAGCTCTTCATGCAGGGATGCCTGAGCCGTCAGTCTGACCTGATGATGTCCTAGTCCTCCCCTCCGTCTGCGGAAAAGGGAAGGGTCATAACCCGAAGGAGTCCCTGTTCGGGCGCCAATTGAAGGAAGTGACCTGCTCAGGGCCACCCGGGTCACCACTGACCACCTCTCAGCCTTCCATACCAAATGAAGAGTCGGAGAGACAGTGGAGAATATAAACCAATAACTGTTTATTTGTATACACTCAGAGCGGAGCCCCGTCTGCCCAGTCTCTGGGAGTGCTACAGAGGGAACTATAAACCAACAAGCAAAGGGATACATTATGTACATTTCATAGTCGGCTTAGAACACGCCCATAGTGGAATTTTCCAGGCAGATGCAGCTGGACCGTAAAATACAAAAAAAGGCTTCTGCTCTCGTATCTACACAACTCAGCACAGACCAAGGCCGTTGCACCCTGAGCTGCGATCAAACTACCAGACAGGTAGGAGAGGCCTTTATCTAGTGGGAAAGCTATGCGCTGGCCTTAACAGTTCTTTGTTGCAGAAACGAAACTCAGCAAAGGGCATTTATTAGAAATAGAAAAAGATTAGTTTCGATCATCTTTCAAAATGGAGTCTGAACAGAAAATGGTGCTGCGAATGCTAACTTATACAGGCCACTGCGTCAGCATTAACGGGTCCAATCTAACAGGAGTCATCATATCAGTGATGTCAGCAGTGATGCCATTTGAGATATCATCAGTGATATCACTGACCATGTCATGAGTGATGTAATGGTAAGTAGTCTAAATATCGAGTTTTAAATATCGATATACAGAAATATCGAGTTTAATATATCGATTGTATTAAATATCGATGTTCTGTATATCAATGCTAAAAATATCGTTTTTAAGTCTTGTCAAAAATATCTAAGGGGCTCATTACGATGGCGGGCGGAAGCACCACCGCCGTGCTGGCGGATGCAAAAAGCACCAGTTACCGCCGGCACGCAGCAGTCCACACGCCCGTCCAATTACGATGCGAAAAGTAGGCCAAACACCGCCGGCAAGCCAGCAACACCGTCCGCCATCAAAGTGCGCCCGTACAAGTAGCGGCGCAGCCCAACTGACACACACCGTCCGACGAAACACGTCCCGCCCGGCGCATAAATTACGATGCCGCAAACAAACGGCTCCCACGGCCAAGAGATACCGTACGACAAACCGAAGCGGTAACACGGATGCCGAGCACGGACAACGAAGAAGCGGCTCCCCGAGCATGAATCCAGCACTGCAGGCCCTCCCCATGCTCCTGCTGATGCACCACCAAGGACGCAACGTACCGCGGAGACGCAGGTAGGCACACACACAACAAGTGCACGCAAACAGCGCACACAGTGCAAGGGCGGAAAAAGCAGACAACCCCCCACCAGCGCGTGTACACAACACATCCACCATTGCATCCACATATGACACACAGGCCAAATCGTAACATCGCGGAACACATGTGTACACACCACCTGGGACTAGGAACCAACCACCCCGTCACGGCCCCAAAGCGCCGATGACGCCGCCACACATGCGCACAACGCAGAGGCCAACCGCAGCGCCATGCATGCGTCGCACACAGACACAGGGACACAACCAAGCAGCACACACATCAGCCCCACCCCGAACGCACATGACACGTGACAGGCCTGCCACAGACATGTCCCCAACGCCCAATTCACGGACAACACCCAACGCCACACAACCGACGCACACATGTCAGTGAAGACACGCAACAGCAGGACACACCCCAGTGTAACAAACATGGCGAAGCACACAGCGGCGTCAACACCAACTAGGAGAAGCAGGGCCCCTTCGGGAAGAGGAACGCCAGTACCACACTGAAACACCCATACCACCCTGCACATATGAACAAGACATATAAAACGGAACACCAAAGAGCCCGGGGACCGACAACAGGTGGCCCAAGAATAACATTCACACACAAGGCCCAACGCAGAGCGGAAAGGCAGCCTGCCGCCCACACAAGGGAGAGCAGACAGCACTGAATGACCTTCCATTCCAACTCCGAAACCACAGCCCTACGACAGAAGCCGGTGAATACAGCCATTGTCCAAGAATAGACCAACACAGGCATGCCGAGGAGACCGACCACAGGGCAGATAGCGCATATCACAGAAGCACACAACGGACGGGGAAGAAAGAAGAAAACACTCCCCCATGTCGGCCACATGCAAGTTAATTGGAAGGAGTCACACATCACTGACCTTGAACTGTCTGAGAAGCATGTGGGAAGAGGGCCCGTGTCCTCCAAACAAGCAAACAGAACACAAGTCCTGTCTCCCTACGACTAAACAGAGCTCACAGCAACCTCGGAGCGTGCACATTGCAGACTGCACACACAGCCGGAGCACGCCACCACAACGCACCGCTGGGAAATGGCAACCGCAACACACCTACCCAACTACGCCGAACAGCTCAAGCTGTACAAAACCAACCTGTTCCATACATTGGGATGCGATCTCCTGTCCCTGCTGAACGTAAGTTACCGACTGACTTACCGCATCACATTGTTCAGCTGCGTCATGCCCGTCTTCTACTGTCGGAGGTGTCCATACCAGCATCCCGTCGAGATATGCCTCTCCAACCCGGCATGTCTGAAGGCGGACCTGCTACCACTACTCCTCCCTCTGGACGCACACGACAGGGCCTGCTCTGCCTATGGGGGCATGGCGTATGTGGCCAACATCGCACCCGCACTGAAATGGGACCACTGTGCCTCCACACGACGGATCATCGAGAACAGCTACATCGAATGTCACCCAGCATGCCCCATCATGGTCCTCCAAGGGACAACTTACGAACAACACCTTGACAGCCACCATCCGCTACATTGGCTGGCAAACATGTACACCACCAATGACATGGAAGCCCTGCTGGACGGCATCGCATACCTGACAACCTGTCAATTCGTCGGACCACAACGCAGGTTCCCCGAGTGACCTATGATGTCCAACCCCGCACCCATGCTTAGCTTCCGCACGGACTGGCCAGTCACCACCACAACAGCCATACCAAACGACCGGCAACTGTCACCACACCATCAACGACATCGCCATGACATCGGATATGACCGGGACATGCACACTGTTCCCCATCACATCCAGGAACACCGCATGCATCGTGGGAGGCAGTGGCATGGGCTCTGTGTATCGCACCCACATGGACGGAACTGCACGAACAACCAGGACACGACATGGATCCAGCGCCCATGGACACACACACCGCTCAGTGGACATGAATAGGTCGCCTGGAGTCTGTGGGTGCTGCACCCCTCCCACCCCCGCCCCGGGAATCCCATACCAGGACCTTTGCATGGACGACAAGTGCATACAACAACAACACGACCCCAGTGACTGTGACATGTCCAGTAACCACCACAGTGCAACAACAAGTGGCACGCCGCTGCATGCACGCAAGCACATGCCCTGATGTCATCTCACATGCACGCGTGCATGAGGTACAACCGCAGCAAACCTGTCACATGGAACTGAGATGGACTGTGCCCATGATGCCAAGCGGTCTGGTAGGCTACATGTATACCGTCTGTGTCAAAGTCCGCAGCTCCGCAGCTATACGTAAATGTACATTAGCACAGCCTTGGCCAAGCAGATGTCACTCTGAAGCCCACATCCCACATGCAACAGCCAATCACATGTAACCCCACACCCTATCCCATTTGCAATCATGCTCAGTATATCCTCAACATGTATTCCGCTGCCAGTAGTGTCCACTATACTGCATCACAGAGGACAGAAGACTCAATATAATGTTTGAAACCAAAACTGTCTCCGCTGACTCATTTCACAAGTACGAATGAGAGAGGATGAGAGTATGTGAAGTACACGGCAGTCGTGACATGACCATGTAGTCCACTGGTATTGGATGTCAACGCAAATGAGTAGCACTACTGTGGAAGACACACATGTGTCGTGTGAAGTCGTATGGACGCAGTGCTCAGGTGGGTGGGTGCGACGGGTAGATGCGCACATGCCAAGTTGGAGCACGCCGTGTTGGGAGGGGTCATGAACAGTACACCACCGCTTCCCTGGGCATTGTGAGAGGACACCTGTCGGGGGGAGTGAACACGTGTGTGCACAGCAGCCGGGCACACGTACAAAGCGGTACCAGGCGCACCTCAGCCCACCCTCTGTGGACAAGCTGGATCCTGTTGTGCGCCCGCCATGCCCCTTGACAAGGCACACACAGCCCCAGTCGACCAGGTGTAACCCCAAACATAGTCAATCCGCACAGGCGATACAGGGCACGGGATGGCAGTGGAGCATGGTGTGTGAGAGGTCTCCTCGCGCTCCTCCTGGTCATATCACGCAGGCAATAGAACCTCAACGTCTAGCATGGCACAAGTCAGATGGAAGTGTAGGGGGACGCACCACAGCACGAGCAGCACTGACGTCACGGGAAGTGGCTCGCACCATCCCATCCATTGCCCATCATACCAACCACGCCACATGCCATTGCGACTAAGTGCAAGCGCGTGCGCCACCACCCCCGAGCTCTCCCCAGAGAGGCCAAAGAGTGAATGTGTGGGCCATCAGCCACAGACGGACGCGGCCTGGCCGCAAGGGCAGCCACAGCCACTGGGTGTCGCAGGTGGCGGATCCGGAAGGCGAAGACTGTGATGCATAGTCCATGCAGGCCGGGTCTCCATTTGGGGCACCACGCAGGTGGACGGCGTCCCGCAACACATCATACCCTGAGACAGCCCACTCGTGCAACTGGACCCACACATACACTCCTTGCCCTCTCTGGTGCGAGCTTGGGGCTGCCTGTGCAAGCGCTAGCCTCGCAGGTGAGCATGCATATTGGGGGAGCGAGGGGAGGACATGAGGGCTGGGGCGAAGATGACTGTATCACTGTCAGTTAGTACAAGGGATGACCCAGATGTGGAAAGGAAGAGACGTGTCCCGTGTGTACTGCAACTAGTCGCCAATCCAACTACCCCCCATGTCCGGAATGTAAGCCCGCACCTAGGCCCGCCCATCCGCCACATCGAACATACCACCAGCACGACAACCTTCCCATTCGAAACACTGACTGGGGGTGGCGACCAGTGTACAATCATGTGTAGCCTACCCACGCGTACATGTGGGCCCTCCATGATCCATGTCACCTGCGGCAAAGTCATGACATGCGCAATGAGGGAAGTGAGGAGAGCTGTCCGCCCCACGCGCAGAAGGTGCATCAGCTCCACAGACCCAGCAGCGAGTCCAGCAGGGGTCACATGTGCAGGGGCAGCTGTGCCTGGTGTGAAGGCACATGCATATAGACAGCACATCGACCAATGTGTAGTCTGCCCACATCTACAGTCCATCATCATGCGGACATAGGAATTGAACACAGGGCAACACATCTTAGTTGGTGCACCCACCGTGACCAACAATGCGCAATCATCGACGTACCCGCCCTGTGCATGGCCCCCCACCCAACGGAGGCACATCCAGTGCCACCATCCCACACACACAAGCCTTCCACGGAACATGCTGTGTCCAATGGTCAGTACAGAGTCAGCGCCCATCTGGTGGATCCTGAACAGGAGACACATGCACACACATGCCAGCTCCCACTATGTACGTCTGCCACCTGGCACGTGCAATGTAACCTCTCACCTGTGACGTGTGACTGCAAGCACACAGCCGTCTTGGCATGGGGCTGTCAATGTGGACACCTGTCAATGTTTCGGGAGGTGTGATCCGTACAGTGCTGTACATAGGGTGCAGTGCTGACACCTACTACTGTCTCATATCCCCTCGTGCCACAGGTCCCACTTGTTTTGGCCGCTCAGCCTGTGCCCACATCGTCGTCGTCGTGTGCCATACTCATCCAGCCGCGGAAGCAGTTCCATGCTCAGCAGACATTCATGTTGCCGTGGCGTTGCCGCTTGACGGATATGCAGTCAGTCCCCATCAGCTCGCCCCGCAAGTCATTGGGGCCTAGATCCCCATGTGCATGCACATGGCAGTGGTTTGTATCACTAGCCATTGCCATTGTTGGGAGACCTGTGTAAGTGTATTGTGGCCGTGCCGTCCCAGCTTGACAGCTGGGCTGTGGCTCATGTGCTTGCTCAGTCATGTCAGTGATGTGTATGCGAAATTGCTATGTGTCGTGTTGCTTTGACATGTGTCCTCTGCCATTGTCCCTAGGCGGAGACCGAACATTGACCGCCCATACCAATTGCTGGCAGACATGGACGATACAGAGGTTATTAGGAAGTTTCGGCTGGACAGGCCAAGCCTGCATCGACTGTGTGCCATGTTAGAACCCCATCTCCGTCCCCGCAGGGTGTATCCGACTGCTGTCACCCCCACGGCTAAGGTGATGGCCGCCATGCATTTCTTCGCCACTGGGTCATTCCAGCACACAGTGGGCATTGGAGGAGGGATGTCCCAGCCCATGTTCAGCAAGGTGCTGAGGGATGTACTGGCAGCCATGATGCTGTACCGAAACAGGTACATCCGCTTCCCCAGGGCTCGTGAATTGGCGGCAGTGAAGGGTGCATTCTATGCCCTTGGCAGAATCCCACACGTCGTTGGAGCCATTGACTGCACACATGTCGGCCTTGTTCCACCACAGGCCACTGAGCACCTGTACCGCAACAGGAAGCACACGCACTCCTGAATGTGCAAGTGGTGTGCCTTGCGGACATGGTGATCACCCACGTGTGTGCAAAGTTCCCAGGCTCGGCCCATGACGCACACATAATGCGCAACAGCATCTTGCCACGACTGATGTCCAATATGCAACAGGATCGTGCCTGTATTGTCGGTGAGTATGTGGAGTGGTGTAGCGTGCTGGTTGTGCGATGCTGTCCCCTGTCCAGTTGGAATTGCAACGGTTCTCTGTGTCCCTCACACCCAGGTGACTCTGCGTACCCGAATGGGGCATGGCTGCTCAGTCCATTGAGGAATCCTCGCACCCCAGCAGACGATCGCTACAATGAGGCACATGGGAGGACCAGACGTGTGGTCGAGCGTACCTTTGGCCTCCTCAAGTCCAGGTTCAGGTGCCTGGACCGCACCGGGGGTGCGCTGGCGTACTCCCCACAGAAGGTGTGCCAGATAGTGGTGGCGTGCTGCATGCTGCACAATCTGGCCATTCGGAAGCAGATCCCCCTCATCGTGGATGACGGAGATCAACCAGGGCCCCAGCCCGCAGACCAGGACAGCTTGAGTGAGGAGGACAGCGGAGAGGAGGAAGCTGGTAATGTGCGGCAGCAGCTCATCGCCCGCTACTTCACTTGACGGTGAGTGTCCATGTACGACGGCTGATGTGGCTGTATCTGTGCAGGTGTGTGTGTGCTGTGTCAGGGTGGCCGTTTGTTCACTGCGTGCTGTGTGTCAACGCTCCATGGCCAGGGTAGTATGCCACTGTTGGTGGCTGTGGCATTGTGCCCTATTGCTCTGTGCGATGTGTGTACATTGCTTGTAGTTGTTGACATGTACTGTGTGATGGGTGTGTGACACACTCATTGAATGTGCTCCTGTTCTGTCTCCCACCCCTAGGTCCCTACAGGCCCTCCGGATTCAATTGCCATGCCACGCATCAGGTGCCTTTCCGCCCAAGGTGGCCGTAGTATTCCGTACAAATAAAACACAGGGCACAAACAGCAGTTAGTGAAAAAGGTGCATTTATTACAAACTGTGACATGTGATTGTGTGTAAGGTGATGACAAAAGTGGTGCGTGCAGTGACAATGAGCTGTCGGTCATGGCTGCGTGATGATCAGGGTGTACCCACTGGTTCTATGTCCATAGTCTAACACACACATGCCATCCAGATGGCTGTGTGGAGTGGGATCGTAGTCCAAGTCAATGCAGTGGCTGGTCAAGGAAGGCTGGCGGAAGGCTGGCTGGCTGCCTCACTTGCGTTTGGAGCGTGCGAAGTCCTCCCGGGAGATCTGTTTCCACTTCGGACGGCCCCTTCCACGTTTGCGAGGGGGGGTGCCTGCTTGCGACATGCTGGTGGTTGAGGTGTGCTCACTGGCTGTGGACTGCTGCTCCACCCTGCGCCCCGGCAGGTTGTGGCGGAGGGGGAGCTGCTGTCCCTGGCAGTGACCTCACCGCCACCACCAGCTGGCCCATGAGGTCCACGAGTTGGCCCATACGGGCGTCCATGGACCTCAGCACCCCCAGCACCTCACGCGTGTCTGAAGCAGACCGGACCCATTGTCCTTGGGCCTCTTCATAGGCCCCAAGGACTCTGGCCATTTGAGGCAGGGCATGGCTCCCAGGGGAGGCTGGCGTTTCCCTGACCCTGCTCCTCCTACCAGTCCTGCTGCCACCGGCCTGCCCACTAGCCACATTGCTCACCACGGTCCTCGCTGTGGCTCCCAGGGTGGATCCAGTCGGCCGGGCCACCACCTGCGCTGGGGCTGGTGCCAGCGAAGACGTGGTGGTGGTGGCGGCGGTGGTGGTCGGTGCGGCGATGGTGGCGGTTGTGGCAATGGTAGTGGCCGCAATGACCGTGGGTGTGGCCGCAATGACCGTGGGTGTGGCCGCAACGACAGTGGCAGCAGGGGGCTGGGAATGTTCAGCAGCCCTGGATGATGGGTTGGTGGGTAGGAGGGGTCCTGGGGAGCGGCTGGGCCCTGCCACACCAGATGGGCCTGCTTGGTGGTCCGTGTCCGAAGAGGAGGACAGATCCTCCAGATCCGTGTGTCCTCGTTGGGGGCTTGTAGGCTGGCTGTGCTGGCTGCTGGCTCCATCCCCAGCATCCAGCAGTTCGTCACCTGTGGAGAGAATGAGATTTGTTATTGTGTTGCACCTGGCGAAGTATGTAGTTGTCGTCTGACATTAACAGTTCGTGCAATCTCGTACATGGGTTTCCCGGAGGCGTGTGTGTGGCTGTAGCATTTGTAGTTGTGTGTGCTTGGCAATGGGACTGTGTGCTGTGCACATGTGGCATGGGACGGATTGGCCATGCTGATGGGTGTGTTGCTGTGCCCCTACTTATTGTGACTCTGGTGTATGCGGGCTCCTGGCCCATCCTGGGTCTGGTTTGTACTTTGCTTTTGGTGTTCAGATGGGACGCTTAGGAACGCATATGGCAACATGGGGGCCATGCCCCAGATTCGCATTTGGGAGGGGATATGCTTTTGGGGTTCAAATGGAACGCTTAGGAACGCATATGGCAACATGGGGGCCATGCCCCAGATTCGCATTTGGGTGGGAATATGCTTTTGGGGTTCAAATGGAACGCTTAGGAACGCATATGGCAACATGGGGGCCATGCCCCAGATTCGCATTTGGGAGGGGATATGCTTTTGGGGTTCAAATGGAACGCTTAGGAACGCATATGGCAACATGGGGGCCATGCCCCAGATTCGCATTTGGGAGGGAATATGCTTTTGGGGTTCAAATGGAACGCTTAGGAACGCATATGGCAACATGGGGGCCATGCCCCAGATTCGCATTTGGGAGGGGATATGCTTTTGGGGTACATGCTGTGAGCCATGGGTGCCGAACGTGACATGTGTTGTGGCAGCATGACAGTGCATGGTTTGAGGTGTGTGCATGCTTGACATGGCCTGCATATTTGCTGTCTGTTGTGATTACTGGACATGGCATTGGACGCATCGTTATGAGTGAGTGATGGTTGTGTGCCAGCCAACGTATTGCAGTTGTCCCATCTCCTTGGTGTGCGTGCTGCCCTGTGCCATGTGCATCACTGCAGTGCTCGGGGGGTGTGGCCCATGTTGTGTGTTGTTGCTCACAGTGTGTCGTGCGCTTCATTGACTTCTGGCACATGGTTGGTCATGGGCATGTATCTTAGCGTGACTGCTGTATGTGTGGCAGCTGTGCGGATGACATGCCTTTCATGAGACTGGGGCTGACGGATGGATGGTATGTTGTATGTGCATGGTGTGTCTGTGTGTTTGATGGGTTCAGTGGTGTTCGTGTGCATATATGTTGTTCCGCTCTGTTGCGTCTAGTGTTGTTTGTCTTACATAGGCGTAGTTGTGGGGTGTGTGGTTGACAGGCAGTAGGGGCTACATGGACAGGACTTCAATGGTGTTTCGGTTGTGTGTGATGAGTTGCACAGTGGCTGCCGTGTGGTACTATATTCAGTGTGGCTTGTGCATGCAGACGTGGCTCCTTGGGTGTTGCTATGTATGTGATGGGTCATGTGGGGTGTGAGTCTGTTGTTCATGTCCGTGTGCACATTGTTCACTTGTTCGTGACGGTGGGCGGTGCTGCGTGTTCGTCTGCTACGTGACATGTCCCATGTGTTGGTCGTGTTATGGTCCTCATGCCTCCAGTAATCCAGCCCTGTCCAGTTTCCCACCTGCAAGTTGTTCGTGCGTGCACTGTACTGGATGCCACATGGCTCTAAGCGGGGGTGCTCCATGTTGCAGGTCTGTGGGGGTGGGGGGGTGTTGTGGGTCGTGGGGGTGGCTGGACACCCACTGACACCGATTGCTGTGGACCGTGATGTCTGCCTTTCGGCTGTCGTTGTGCACTGCGGTGGCTGACACGTGGCTGTGGGGTGTGGGGGATGCTCCTCCTTGCTGTGCTGTGGGAGTGGGGCCTGGTGTGTGTTGTACTTGGGCTGTCCACCCTCCCACCCACTGCACTTTGTGTTCCTGCCACTTACCTGTTACTTGTCGGTTAGTGCAGCTGTGGCGGACACATGGGTGTGGTGGGTGCTCGTTGTGGCGCTTCTGGCATATTTGGGGACCTGTTGGTGGTTACGTGGCTGGCTGAGTGTACACATGTCCCCACGTATGTTACAGTTGTTCGGTTTGGGCTGTGTGTGGTGGTGTCTGTTGCTTGTGTGTGTGATGTGTTGTGTATTGTGTGCTGGACATGGGGGTGTTTGTCCCTGGGAGCTGTGGCATGGTGGTTGCGCATGTGAGTACATAGCGGTGTGCTGGTATACATTAGTTTGTACTTACCAGCCTCCACTCCCCCTGCTAATCCGGCGAGGATCTCCGGATGTATTACGACTCACACCTTCTCCTCCCACGCTTTGAAGGTCTTAAAGAGCGCGGGATTCCCTCCGCCAGTGACGGCAGCCAGCTCTCTGTTTTTGCCCTCCTTCTTCTTGACCAGGCTCTTTACGTCATTCCAACGTTTGTTTATTTCACCTCTGTTCCTGGGCAGGGTCCCGACTGCATTGACCTGGTCTACGATCCGGTTCCACATTCTGTTTCTGGTGGCTAGTGGTGTGTGCTGGACCATGTTCCCATAGATTTGTGGGTACACCTTGATGATCTCGTCGACCATGACCGTCAGCTCAATGGGCGTGTACTTGGGCATTCTTTGTGGTGCCATGGTGTTTGTGGTGCTGGTGCGGTGTGTGTTGTGTAATGTGCAGGGGGTTTGTGGTGCCGGTGTTTGGTGGTGGTGGTGGTGGTGGTGGTGTTTGGTGGTGGTGGTGGTGGTGGTGGTGGTTGTGATGTGTGCGTTTCTGTGGTGTGCTGCTGTCCTTGCTGTGTCACTGTGTCCTCTCCTCTCCTCTCTGGTTTGCAATGTAGCAAGGGGTTGTGGTCTGTGGGAGTGCTGCTTTTGTACTCACCTATGTGGGTGTGTCCTCATGGTCTGTTGTTTTCAGGTGTGTTGTGTCTGGGGTTCTGGCCTTTGTATTTTTTGTTTGTCCGGGGGGTGTTTTCGGGATGTGTACTGTGCTTGTGTATTTGTGCGTGCCTTGCTGTGTGGACTTGTTGGCCATGTTGTGTGCTATTGGTTTTGTGTGCGGATGGTTTCTGTGCAGGTACGTGGGCGCCATGGCTTCGGGCGGTATATTTGTGGTTTTTCCGCGCTCATGTCGGTGCGATCGTAATTTCACGTGCGGTGTGTCGGCCGTGAGGGCGGGCGGTTTTGTGTTGTCGTGCGTGTTTCCGTCCGTGGCGGGCGGTTTGACTCCGACTCGGACGTTGGCGGGCGGTATTTTGTGTGATTTTTCCGCCGATGGCGGTTTTCGGTTTGTGTAATCGTAATGGCGTGGTCGGTGTTCAGGCGGTGTGTGCGGGCGGATTTTTGCCGCTTCCATGCCTGGCGGATTTTTTTACGCCGGGTATCGTAATGGGCCCCTTAGAAACATATTATAATGTTAAAAAAATCTAAAAATTACATAGAAAGATTAATTTTTGAAAATGTTAAAATAATTTACAAATACAAATTTTGTAATAGAAATTATTTTAAATAAAAAACATTAATTATTAGATAAATGTAATATTTTATTTCCTACCCTATAACACCACACAATTTACAACACACATCTACATTCAAACAAAAAGTGTACCTCCATAATTAACACAATTAATTATCAATTAAACAAATATTATTAATGTAAAAAAACATTAAAACAGATAATAATTAATGTACTAACCAAACGTAATCCCTATGGAACCAAAATATACAAACAAAATAAATAAAAACAATTATCAAAAATATTTATCAAGAAATAAATTAATATTAATGAACAAGTATTGATTAATTAATTTAAACTAAATTACTTTCCACCCTCTACCCCAATAAACACCACAACACACACCTAAAAATAATTACACAATTTCCATAACTAATTTTACATTAATAAATTATTATCAATTAACCACAAATCATTAATTAATTTAAAAAAAATTACTTCCCACCATTTACCACTATAAACCCCACAACTCACACATCAAAATATTTACACAATTGCCATATTTAAATATTAATTAATTAATTACCATTAATTAACAAATCAATTAATTAAAAATAAATTACCTCCCACCCTATTCACCTATAAACCCCACCACCCATTTCTAAAACCATGACACAATTAACATAAATTAACAATTAATTAATTAATTAATTAATTAATAGCAATTAACAAGAAAATTATAAATAATTATTAATAAATTAATTCCCACAATTAACACTATAAAATAAAATTAAATAAATATTATATAAAAAATATTAATAAATGTATTAAAATTAAATTACTTCCCACCCTACTCCCCTATCAACCCACAACCCGCTACTAAAAAAATGACACAATTAACATAATTACCAATTAATTATAATAATTAACAACCAATTAAAAATAATTAATAATAAATTAATTTCCACAATTAACAGTATAAAATATTAAATACATAAATATTAATTAATAATAAAAAATAATAATTTAATTATAATTAAATTACTTCCCACCCTATTCCCCTATACACCCACAACCCGCTCCTAAAAAAATGACACAATTAACATATTTACCAATTCATTAATTAATAAAAATTAACAGCCAATTATTAATTAATTAATACTAAATTAATTCCCACAATAAACACTATAAAATCTAAATTAAATAAATACTAATAAATTTAAATTAATATTTAATTTATTATAATTCAATTACTTCCCACCCTATTCCCCTATAAACCCACAACCCGCTACGGAACTAAAACGCAAAATGTAATAAAAATAAAATTAATAACTACTAAAAATTTAACACATATATTAAAAAACAAAAGCAATACTTAGACAAAAAAATAGAGCCCATACATTTAAAATACATACTAAAATACATAACACTAACTAAAAAATGATATTTTTAACAACTATATTTTTGCAAACGATATTAATGACCTCGATATTTTTGAAAACGATATTTCTTACCTTAAACTCGATATTCTTGACCATGATATTCTTGCTGTCGATATTTCTGTGTCTCGATATTTCAAACTCGATATTAGTGCAAGTCGACATTTCCAACTCGATATTCTGTCTCTATACCCTTCTGAGTCCGGCGTGAAGGGTTCAGTTCTCAGTGAAGGTGGCAGCAAGGAGCAGGGAGAGTGGTGTGGGTGGTCGCCGCTGTAACATGAAGAGAAGGACAGATGTCACAAGCTTTCACTGCTGTAGCATGAAGAGCTAGTCAGGTGTCACAATGGTCATTGCTGAAGCTTTGCGTTCATGGTCACCACGGACTGTCGTTGCTGTAGGATGGAGTGCTGATCTTGCATTGCTGTCGTCACTGGTGATCTCTGGTACCCAAAGAGCAGGTCCCACAGGAGCTACACCTTGGCAGTAATTGTGAGCTGCAGAGTCTCTATATGAAGAAACTTGCTGGCAGTTGTGAAGAGCCCAAACTTTGGGATTTCACCTCTTTTTCTTTGAAGGAGCTCAAACTGAAGCCAGTCAAGGGTCCATTACTTGGAGGCATCTCCCGGGGATCAGGAACCCACTCCAGGGAGCCCAGCAGTGCTCAGGCAGGCCCAGTTACATGTCCAGTAAGGCCCAGTTCATCAGGTCAGATAGGCAGATGCAGGCAGGCCTCTGGGGTTTGTTCTATCCCTGTAGCTCACACAGGAAGTCAGTCAACTGACCCTTGGAGTCACTCAGGTTAGCCTGTAATGAAGGAAAGCAGGTCCTGTCTTCCTTTTCAGACAGCAAGGCGGTCCTCAGCAGCAGAGCAGTACTTTGGCAGCTGAGCAGTCCTTCGGTAATGCCACTTTCGGCAGTACACAAAGAAGGAGCAAAACGCCATTAAGGATTGCTCAGGAGCACCTTCCTGCACAACAACAATCATTCCTGAATTGCAGGCACCCTTGCACCATGGCGCAAGGGTGTCTGTGTTGGCACACTATTGCTGTTTGTGCACTGGTGCAGAGGAGAAGGACAGGAATGCGCCGTATCTTGTAGATATGATTTATTCCTGCCCTTTTATTTTGATGTACATCGGCACAGCAGGAAGGCTTGATGAGCTGCCATGTGTCAAAATATAGTAAATGAGGCCCAAAGTCCATTCTCAAGGAGAGCACTCTAAGTGAACCCTTTGACAGTCGAACCCCTAATTCTTCCATATTTGCCATCCTCCCACACAAGGTGCACAGACTGAATTGGAGCTCACTGAACCATGAAGGTAGATATTACCACTCCCAGGTCAAACCTGTCCTAGAGAAACAGTAGTACAGAAAGTGGCTCATATGTTCAGGGTCTATGGAAGGATCTTGCCTTCAAGATGCCAAGAGAGCCAGTGATGGTTATATGACCTTTCAGTAGAACTCTTGCATAATTCCTGAACTGAGGATGCTAGAGAGGAAGCAGGACAGAGGGCTGGATTCACAAAGGTAAAGTTACACTTTTGGGTAAGTTTACAATTGTTTGTTATTCACAAAGATATTTTACGAGTAGCAACTTTATGACTGCGGAATCTTTGCACGTAAAAAGATAGGACTGTACAGAGACTCCGCAGTCGTAAAGATATTACCCATAAGCTGGCTTTGTGAATAGCAAACAATCCTAAACTTACACAAAAGTGTCAATTTACCTTTGTGAATCAGGCCCGCAATCTCTGAAGACCTCGCTATTCAGCTTCCAACCAGACAGTTAACCCCTCAGGTGTGACAGAGGAAATAGAGCCTGAAAGATCAGTGGACATAGGTGAATGAAATCTCAATCCTGAACTCTCAGCTTCTCGTGGGGACCCAATGAAAAACCTGATCAAATCATCTAATTCCCAAGAATTTGCCATTTTGGACTCCAGAAGTATTGGGCATTACCACTCCCTTGGGACTGCTGCTTGTGATACACTGAGGTGAATTCCAAATGGACATGTGAGACTTTGCCCTTGCCCAGACATGGTTGTTTCCAGGGGAAAAGAAGTAAATGTATAAAGAAGAACAGGGGCTGTATTACAGAACGTGCCCCAGGGGCACAACAGGCATGTGCACCCACTTTGCGTGCCCCCGGGGTACGTTGGTATTACAGAAGGACGCTTGTGTATCCCTATCTGTAATACTGAAAGCACTGGCGCACATGTAGCGAAAGCGCTTTCTCAAGAGGGCATTCAATAATTTGCATGGGGGCATGGCCCCATGCAAATGAGGGAATACCTTTTCCTGTGCACCCGGATGTATTATAGACAAGGGAGTAGAGGCAAAGAAGCTGTCAGGAGGTGCACTGACAATGTGCGACCTAAAAGGTGGGGCACTGATGGCAGCCCTCTGGAGGGTGGAAAGTGGGTCCTATGGAGCCCCCTGATATCCCCTTGCAGATGGGGGCAGTCACTCACTGCACCCACCTGCAAGAGGATCTCAAATCCCTCTATAAAGTGCAGGCGGGTTGCAACATGCACAGAGAAACACAGAGCAGCTTTTAAACAGCACATTCTAGATGATAGGGCACACTTTTCCTGTTTGCACCCGGTGCACCTGCTTAAAGGTGTGCCGTGGTGCAAACAGGAAAAGTGTGCCCTATCTATAATGGGGCCTCAGGATGTTAAGGAGCAGTCAGGACATCTACACCAAACCTCCCTCTCTCTGGAAATTGGAAGGGAGAACATGGAAGCAGTGTTGTTAGTATGCAAAAAAAGATCCACATGGATTCCCAGTGTCAGCTTGTGAAGGTTTAGACCCTCTGAAAGCCCGTGCCATACCTGAACACTTATGCAGGTGGGCTTGATGTATTTGCCACCTATAAAAGCAACATTAAGGAAAACAGGGAAGGGTAGTGGGAGAGGGAGAAAAGGGACTGAATCTCACTCTTTGAAATGGAATCATGTCCATCAAGAGATGGAAAATTACTGCTCCAATGTTAAAGGTATGTGAGCTCATGAAACTGGCTGTAGGAGAGATAGAAGACAACAGATAAGTAGGGAATTTGGCCATGGTGATCGCATACTGTATATTAGCATTTTGAGAGGCTTACCAGTTTAAAGGTGGTTTTTGCTATGTTGAGCCTTAAGCAGATCTGGAATCCAACTGAGGAGCCAAAGACCCACCACAAACCCACTGGTTGGAGCTAAGAGGTAAACAAGGAGGGATTGAGCAATAAAAGTACCAGGGAAGCTCCTCACATATCATTCTGCTCCACTCTTATAAGAGAGTTTATGGAGTTTATGGAGCTCCATGATTGCGAACAACAAAACATACTACGGGCTTGATTTAGATCTTGGCGGGAGTCCCGTCATTCCTCCGTGGCGGCGTTTACAAGTACTCCATGAAGTTGATGGATTCCCGCCTGCTGTATTTAGATGTGTGCTGGCTGATCCTCCATCCGCATGGGTAGAGTGTTTTCCATCGTGTAAGCGACTCACCGCTGTCTACGTGGCAGAATCCTTTGCTGGCAAACATTACTCCGTCACCATCAGGGTAGCGGGATTGTGCCGAACCGATTTAGATTTCACAGTTGTGCTGGCATTGTCCTAGCTCCGGATTGCCGACGGAGGGATTCCATTGTGGGACATTCAACATTTTACTATTCCTGTGGCTTTTGGATGGATGACGTGGAACGACCTGCGGTGGAGATTGTGTTCCCTGGCCTCCAAGCATCACCTGGAGGCCCAGAGGATTGGTGGTGTTTCTCCCAGCCCTCCCTTACTACTTTATCCCTGGGAGGAGAAAGTCTTGCAGATTCTACATCCTGAAGGCTTGATGGGAATCCCTGGTGGAGTGGAGACTGGTAAGTTATACTTGTGAATGTGTCACTAAACCAAAATGTTGTTTTTGCTTTTAATTTAGCTGTTGCTAATGTGTTGTGCACATTTTTTAAACACAAACCTATATATAATGCCTTTTTTCCTTAGGAAATTTGTAGCATTATTGCTGTGTCACTTGTTTTTCTAATTGTTGTTATGTTTAGTCAATATGTGTGGTTTTCTCCATGATAAATATCGCTAAGCGCACTTAGCGCTAGGATATTTATTGCCGGCGATCGATGAATTTTATCGCTGAGATAGCGTGCTATTAGCAAAGCTTATCTCAGAATCGATAAAATTCCTGGCGCAAGCCGCCAAATGTCCGATTATCGCTGGAAATCCAGCGATAATCGCATCGACATTTGGCGATAGCTTGTTGATAGGGCTGGGCATACTTAACCATGATATCCACCTTCCATTGGATATCATGGCTAAGTCAAACTAAAAGCATGCGTAAGGAAAGTAGCGTTAACCAAGGTTAGCGCTACTTTTCTCATCGCTATGCTTGTTGGGGATTCCCTTGATAATTGGAGAAATGTCGGTTAACGACATTTCTCCAGTTATTTTGGGACGGAACGCCCACTTTGCATCTCATTAGAGATGCAAAGGTGGCGTTATGGAAAAGGGCGATAGGGCAAGGATTCACGCGATAGCGTGGCCTTGCTAATACAGCGATAAAATTATCGCCGCTTTTCGTCTGAAAACAGACGCTAAAGCGGCGATAATTTCTTATCGCCGGCTTGATAATATGCCCCATTGTTCTTTATTTTTTCTTTTGCCTTGTTTGTTTGAATGTATTTTGTTAAAGTTAAGATTACGTTTCAATCTCCATTAAATTTCACATTATGTGCCCACCCACAAGCACCACAATCATCACCACAACCACCACCACACCCACAACCACCACTACACCCACAACTACCACCACACCCACAACCACCACAATCACCAGCACACCCACAAGCACAACAACCACACCAACCACCACAACAACACACTCATGAAAACCAACACACTCACACAAAAGCACACCTACACACAAAACAACACCAACCAAAAGCAAACACACACTAGAATATCAAGCACCTGCCAAAAACACATATCCAAACATATACAACAAACACCTCACCCATATGCAACTGCCAAACATACAGACACAAACACATCGCCCACTCCAGCTCCCTCTTACCTCCAAAAGCCAATCCAAAGAAAAATCCTTGCACCAAAGTTTTTTAATGTCCATTACAATTTGTTTGTCACTAATGTTTGGACTGCACAAATATGTCATTTAAAACAACTTTAATTTTTCATTATTATTCATTTACAATTCATTGATTATTATGGCAGAAAATACTGAAGTTCTTTTAAATGACATATTTGTGCAGTCCAAACATTAGAAATAAAAACAATTGCAATGGGCATTAAAATGCTGGTGTAAGCATTCATCATGATAATGGATACTTACAACAAAAATAAAATTGAAGTTTTTTTGTTTTTTATACGTGTTACTACAGGTGTGTTTATTTTAACATAAAAAGTGAAAAAATAAACACCTAAAAAGTAGAAAATGTAATTTTAATAAAATACAGAAAATCAACTAGACAATGGGATATGTTATATGAATTAAAATATAAAATGATTTAAGTTTAGAACTAACATATATTTTACATTAATGTTTTATCTCATCTAATCCAATTACTGAATAATATTAAATTTAAATTATTCAAAATGTATGCGATGCATATGTTTATAATTTGATAGTTTATGATAAATGATTAAACACACCTGTATGAACACATTAGGAATTTTGATTAATGTCAATTTTTGTTTAAGTGTCCATTATCGAAGAAATCTAATCCCGTCACCCTTCGCACTGGCAAACAGTGGAAAAAAATCACCCCGGAGAGCTTTCAAGCCTCCTTTTCTATGCCTTGGAACATTGAGTCTGACAATATAGAAGAAGTCTTGGCAAAATATAAATCCGCTGTCTCCACGACTATCAACCATCTCGCACCACTAAAACCCCTCCCAAAACTCCCTGAACGCCCACAGAATGCCTGGTACTCCCATCAATTGCGAGTACAGAAACAACTATGCAGGAAAAAAAGAGAGATGTTGGCGCATCTCTCATGACGAAAAGGACAAAGATTCATTCCTCGCCACTCTGTCCAGCTACCATAAAAACTTAAAAGCTGCGCGAAAAACCTACATAGCTTCACAACTAGCCTAGGCTGGAAACGCCCCCAAATTCTTACATCCCATTCTCTAGTCCTTTATCAACCCTAAGGCCTGTGAAAATTCCGAGGCACCCACACAAACGCTATGTGACAACATTGCTATATATTTCTCTAAAAAAAATAGAGCTTATTTATGAAAAAATCATCTTCCCAGGACCTCAGCCTCTGACCCCACTAATATCTGACCAACCTCAACAGACAACCCCGCAGCTGTTAGAATGTTTCCCTATGCTGACATCAACAGAGGTCAAGTCACTGATTTCTAAGGTGAAATCAGGATCCCCTTTAGACCTTATTCCGGCTAAAGTGGTCACCTCTCTCGCTGATCAACTGTCCCCCTCGATCGAATCTCTCCTTAATCTCTCTCTGAGAGAGGGCCAAGTGCCACTAGAATGGAAAGCAGCACAGGTTAGGCCTATCCGTAAGAACCCAAAAGTCCCCTTGACGGATCTTACCAACCTCCGCCCTATCTTGCTTCTTCCGTTTCTGAGCAAACTCCTGGAGAAACATGTTAACACCCATCTCTTCAACCATGTCGAACTCACTGGGTGCTTAGATTCCTCCCAGTCCGGCTTTAGACCCAAATACAGCACTGAATCTGCCCTGCTAGCGGTCACAGATAACATCAGGATGACCCTAGACAAGGGATACTCCACGATACTGGTGCTGCTGGATCTATCCGCCGCGTTCGACACGGTGTCACACCGGATATTGCTCAGAAGACTAAAGAAGAGTGGATTAAGGGACTCTGCCTTACAATAGATGACGAGCTTTCTATCTGCTCGCTCCCAAACTGTCAACTTAGGTCCGTATCGCTCTGCACCTATGGAACTGTCCAAGGGAGTACCTCAGGGCTCCTGTTTGAGCCCTACACTGTTCAACATATATGTTGCTCCCTTGGCCAATCTCCTACGGACACATGGGTTTATTCCCATATCCTATGCGGACGATACGCAGCTACTTTTCCCATTTGACAAATTTGATCCATCTGTACAGTTGGCCTTCTCTTCTGGGATGAGAGCCATCTCGCACTGGATGAAGAGTAATTTCCTCCAGTGTAATGTGGGGAAAACAGAGATTCTGCTCTTTGGAGAGGCCCCCTCCTTGTGGACACCAGAGTGGTGGCCGACCGATTTGGGTGCCTATCCTGCCCCCAAATCTACTGTGAAGAACTTGGGCGTTCGATTGGACCAAGCCCTTACAATGAAGAAACACACTGCTCAGACAGTGGGTTCCTGCTTCCATACAATGAGCCTGCTCCGTCGAGTCTTTCCTTTGCTCCCTGACTCAACTCGGAAAACTATAACACAGGCTCTTGTACTAAGCCGCTTGGACTACTGTAACGGGCTGTTGATCTCTGCCAATGAGGCCTCGCTCAGCAGACTACAGGTAGTCCAGAATACGGCAGCGCGATTGGTCCTCAATGCCCCCCCCAGGACTCACTCCCGCCCTCTGCTTCTGCAACTTCACTGGCTTCCTATCCGTCAACGGATAAGATTTAAAGTCTGTTGCATAATACACAAGGCACTGTTCGACCTGGGCCCTTCTTACCTCTCAGAGAAATTCACTCCGTATTTACCTTCCAGATCTCTGCGCTCAGGTTCCAAACATCTTCTGGTGGTACCTCGAGTCAGGAAGGCTAGATTGGGAGGAAAGGCCCTCTCACATCTTGGTCCTCGTTACTGGAACGAACTCGCACTACTCCTGAGACAATGCATAGATTATTTGCATTTCAGGAAGCTGCTTAAGACCACCCTCTTCTGTCTTTGATTCTCCTGTCTTTGTCTCTGATTTAATTAAAGCCGCATTCCACCCATGCTGCCCACCCAAAGCGCAGAGATACCCCTTCGGGGGTCGATTCAGGCGCTATACAAATAAATAAATAAATAAATAAATAAATTATCATGAATGCAGCTTGCGCCAAATTTAAAAATAAAAACAAAAGTTATACAGACGTGTTTCTTTACATTTCTTAAACAACAACATTACACACATATGCATTTCACATGAGAAAAATATTGCTTGTAGAGAGATTGAAAAATGCACGAGTCCAGAGCTAATGTAAACAGACATTTCAAAAGGAAACAAGTAAAAAAGTAGCTTACTTTGATTCCGGCGACAACAGGGTTGATTTAATTTGTGGTCAAGTAGCAGCAGCACAGGAAGGACTTGGACGATCGGGTTCACACAGGGCTGGACTGGGAACCGAAACAGGCCCTGGCAAACTGCTCGGACCACCCCCCGGGGGAGTAGGGTGGGTACGGCCGAGCTGTTTGCTATGGCCGGTTTCGGCTGATTTTGTTACAGAGGGCCGGTATTGCCGGCCCCCGGTAACAAAATCGGCTCCCCAGGGGCTCAAAACCGGCCACCACCCTGGCGGCCCACTGGGGAAATGCCTGGTGCCCGCTATGGCCAGTCCGGCCCTGGGTTCACGATGGAAACGGAAGTGGAAAAAGGAAAAAGGTAAGTTTCTACCTTATATTCCTTCCAAACCGCCAACTCAGGTGTGGAAGTTTACCCGCCACAGTTACATCAGCGGTAAGGCATATATAAGGCTATTGTGATAGTCCCAGTGGAAATATTGGTTGAACTCCCTCCAACAGCCACTTTTGCCTATGAGCCGACGATGTTGGAGGAAAATCTTGGAGAGAGCTTGTGGTACTCGAATTGACTATCATCCATAGACCAGTCAGCATCATAAACAAACCAGCTTTTGAAAGCTTCTTCTAATCAAAATAGAAAGATTGCATGAAAGTGGGATGATATCAAAATAATAAGTACTATCAGTAAGGGGTGTGGAGGGTGACTAGCCTGACATAATATATTCATCTGGAGAGCTGTCCATGGCCTTTGATGATTAGGTTTCAGGATACATTGACCATGTGCCAATATCAATAATTCTCTTCGCTGCTTTAAAGAAAAAAAAGGGCTAAGCAGATCTCTTCGGTGTGCAATTATTATGTTGTTTTTGCTGGACAAGTGATTTTCTAAAGCTGGAAATGGTTTTTGCTTCGTAGTCGTCGCAGGTAGGTTTGTTCCTGTTCACAGCCAATGCACAAGGTTTCTATGAACAGTCTTTCAATAGGTAATTCAATTTGGTGTTACAAGGTGATTCAACGTTTTGTGATTTTAGTACTATTAAATTCTCTGAGGCTACTGGCTGTTGGTTTGCTGTGCTTTACAAAAAAAAAACAAATGAACTAAAATAAATACATGACGTTTGATGTTACTTCTGCGTTTCTTAATATTTTGGTGAAATGTACAACACTGGGATGGGGTGGGGCGCACGTGATTGATGAATGTGATATCTATTATTCGTTTCCCTCAACTTCCCATTCATTTCCATTGACAGCCAGCCTAGCTAGCTGTGTTTGGTGAGAGTAGAGTTGTGTGGGCTGTGGGATGTCCTAAATGTTAAGTTTTACGGACAGGGACTCGAAATAAAAAGGGCTTGCTTGGAAAGCAAATTACAAGCAAATGTAACTGATTGGTTTTAAAGAGATCCTCAAGTGTTTCTACGGAAGACGGTTGAACCGATACTGCTCCCGCCTCCCACTATTGAAGGACCACTTCCGGGTGGGCAACACCGAAGAACTATGTGATGGAAAGAAGCTCGATTCAGGGCTTGTGAAAGATGCCTGTTAAACACGCTGCTGTAACTAAGCCCTACTATCACGGCCTCTGCGCCTCCCTTTCGCCAGCCGGTCCTCCCTAAATAGATTTCGCTTTATTGATCTTGGACTCCACCACCACCCAGGCTCCCAGATGGAGTGCCAGAAATAATAAAAATAAGCGGAGCCCGGAGGACAGCAGCCCAGGAATTAGCTGTCCTGTTATATTATTTTGATGAAATATTGTGAAACCTGTTTTAGTCGTGATGCCCACTGTGGGAGTGAGGATGCGAGGCCTCGGGGATGGCAGGGGGTTGGGGAAATTTAAAAACAAAAGTTGGAAGAAGCAGTGAAGTTCAAAGCTGCTTGAAGTGCACAATGTATGATTAGGAAACCAAATGGAAGCTGCTTGCTAGGAGGGCGCCAATGCTCTCTTACGCTGCTCATCAGAGCATCCTTCACAGCATAAAGTTCCAGAATGTGCTATACATATCCCACCAGGTAATGGCAGAACACATAGAAAGCATCAGTGCTCTTCATTTTAAGAGAAGGGCCGGCACAACAATATATATCTAGTGCAGGTGACGGTTGTGATGGACGGATGTAGGACTTAACAACGCATGCTTTTACCACACATGCCTTTACCACATAGTCTTTACCACGCATATACTGCTACCAGGGCTTTCAGTGGGCCGGGTCCTAAAAGCAGGTGCCGAGACGGGCCCCTCTCGGGATCTTCATTTTTACCTTCAGGGTGGAGGGAAAAAAAGCTGAACTCTGCAATAGTACCATCCATCACGGCTTTTGATGAAACTTCAAAGAGGCTCATTTTTCATTTTTATATAGCGCAAACAAGAGCACCAGTTACATTGCACACAAGGACATATTCATGTTTTGAATCACAGGCTGTTGAGCCAACGTGAGGCTCGAACCTGCTCTCTCAGTTCAAAAGTCAGCAGCCACAACCTCGCCCACAAGAACAGAAGCATTTTCAATATTATATACAATGAAGTCATAGTTGATGCTTATTTATCTTATGTAATTTACAACCATTGACAAAGCCAATAGCCCTGGCTTGTTGTAGGTGTGATGTTACTTTTTGTGTTATATGTCTGGATGAATGGACTGACGCAGCAAAATAAGAGGGGGGCAGCACACTATGCTAAGTACAGATTTTTAGCCTAAGTGTTTTCAGCCATGCCCTTAATTACATCGGCCATGCCCCTACGAGAGACCCCCCCAGTTTTTTCATCCCACTAAAAGCCCTGACTGTTACCATGCATGTCTTTACCACGAACATACATGTGGGTACATTGAAAGTACCATTAAAATGCATAGTGTTACCACGCAAACTATTACCACACAAACCTTTACAATGCAATTTTTTTTTAATAGGATAATGATGGTAAATATGGATTAAATAAATGGTAATAGGTACAGATATTAAAATACAAAAAATAAATGCATATGAAACAGTATAATTATGATGCAACATATATTATCAAAATATTTCTAAGAATAAAACGATTTTGCGTGGCACATCTCCATGCAACATAACACAACATAACAAAATATATCGCAAAACTAGACACTCCATTACAGTCCTACACAAATATTTCCAACAGAATGCTGCCACGCAACTCAAGCCAAAACAATGAAACACTACACAAATTTCAAAAATACGAATATAAATCGACAAAATACAATGCAAAATATGGCAAGGCTTTACAGATTTTTTTTCCACATTTCCCAAAAACAAATGAACAGAAAAAACACATCTCAACATAGAAGAAACCTGTTATACATCAGTTTAACAGTTTTAACATGTATACATTCGTCTTTCTTTAACTTCAAAATAAGTAATGACCATTGTCCCCGACCAAGATGGCTGTCGGGTACTGTGAAGAAGGTCAAAACGCGTTCTTTTTCACAAACAAAATAAATATACATTTGGTCACGATTAAGGGGCAAATTACGACTGCTGTATTACGAGTTGGGCAGTCTGACAGCCATAGGACCCTTGCAGCTGTCTGAGGCCTGCAATATGCTGGCAGTGCCGCTGTGGCACCGCCAAGCAAGTTACGAGTTTCCTCACCGCCACAGGTTTCATGGTGTTATGCCCGCCATGAAAAGTGCGGTGGTGAGGTAACTCATGGGGGTCCTACAGGGCCCCCTGTTGCCTCAGGGCCAGGGAATGCATGCAGGGGGCACGACACCAGGGGGCACATGTCGTGCCCCCCTGTATGCATGCACCCTCAGTTCCTGCATCCATGGACTTAACAGTCCATGCTATGCAGGAACGTGCTGTGGTGCTCCCATTCTGGTGCCTTTCTAAGGCTCAGATATGAGCCTTTGAATGGCACCGCCGTGGGATGGCCACACAATACCACCCACCAGGATTACACAATTAATCCGGCGGGTGGTCTGATTATGGTTTTGGCAGTGTGGCAGCGTGGCACTGGTGTGGGGGCCCGCTGCCACACTGCCAAACTCTTAATCAGACCCTCACTCCACAAAAAAATCCTTTCCAATGGACATTTTATTGTGAATTAGCGAATATCCCCTAAAATTGTAATAAAGCAGTCATCCACCATTTTGTATTCAGTGGTACACTGCTTTCTGACATGACCAGATGCACCACTGAGACCAGAAGAAGAATACTGCGCACCCATTTTCAAATACTGGCATCTATCTACATAAGTACGTATAACCTTGACTTTAATTGCCCAATTAAAATGCTAATGATATAATCAGAAAAAATATTTATACTAAATTATTTTTAATTTTTCAGACTTTGTCAAAGTAATATACAGACCACGGTTTGAATATATTTACTATTGTGTCAACAATGTAAGTTAACATTCAACTATTTTTTCCTAAAAAAGATAGCAAAATCATAATTTAAATAGAACCTATAACCTACTCAGGGAAGGTGCTGGACAGCCACTGGGGAGCAAAATTACTTTTCAAACTCCGCCAAGTACTTAACTCAGAGAAGGTGTTGGAGAGTGACTTGGGGGAAGGGGGTAATTAACACTCTAACTCCACTGAGTACTTACCTCAAGCAATGTGCTGGACAATGACTGGGGGCAAAATTACTATTCTAACTCTGCCAAGTATTTACCTTAGGTACGGTGCTGGACAGTGACTCGGAGTAAAATTACTATTCTAACTCTGCTGAGAACTTACCAAAGGAAGGGTGCTGGACAGGGACTGGGGGGCAAAGTTACTACACTAACTTCGCAGGGTACTTACATCAGGAAAGGTGCTGGACAGTGACTGGGGACAAAAATACTATTCTAACTCTGCTAAGTACTTACCTTAGGGAAGGTGCTGGACAGTGACTGGGGTGCAAAATTGCTCTTCTAACATCTCTGAGTGCTTACCTATGTGAAGGCGCTGGACAGTGGCTGGGGAGGCAAAATTACTATTCTACATCCTTCGACTACTTACCTCTTTTTCTTTACCTTGAAAAAACAAAACACACATTGAATTAGGGAAAAATTTCTATTTACAAGAAACACATACAGTGAAAAATCAAGACCCATTAGTGAAAGAAAACCAACAATACATAAGTAAGTAATTCCAAAAGAAACATACCACATTCAACAAAAACAGAAAGGAAAAAAAGAAGCAATCATTTCACCATTTATTTCTAACCTTAATTAGATATCCAGGAAAGAAGAAGTCCAATCCACCTGAAAACTTGTGCAACTCAACTCTGAATTTTTGGGAACACATAGGAACAGAAAAAAACCTCACTGGGTAATCGTTTTTTCCAAAAATATAAACAACCAATCCTAACAACTTTCTTTCCACAGAATACAACCCTAAATCTTAATTGTCTCTCTTTTTCAACAGGATTACTATTTCCCCCCCCTCAACAGATTGGATCAATTAATCATACAATTGTTTTCTTTAACAGACAGAATTTCCTTAACGAAAATAACTCACACTTTCAGTAGATTCCACTCATAATTTTTTTTCTTTTTCCAGCAGTTCAGTGAAACATAGAGAATCCAAAACAAGCAAACTGCATTCAATCAAAATGTGGTAACAGGCTGTTAAAGTATGGTGGCTACATTTATTGTAAGGAGAGATTAGTCCAAGACTCATTTAGGTGTGGTGAATATTTTTCATAGATTGCAAAGGCAGAGCTGATACTCTGGGTGACACTGTGGAAAAGACCACAGAGCATAACCACTCTGCTTCTGCAATGGAGATTGAAGTTAGGGAGAATATAAAAAAAGTATACTAACAGCTACCTCCAATGAACCCTGTGGCACAGTTTTGAGGGAGGTAACCCAAAACATCCCCATGCATGTTGCTAGTAGTATGCCCACAATACCTAAGGTAAGGAGACTGGTTCAGAGACAAAAACAGGCAAGTTACCTCCAAAGAATAACACCAAGGGGCATATCAGCAAGGCGAGGCGATAAAATTATCGCCGCTTTAGCGTCCGTTTTCGGACGAAAAGCGGCGATAATTTTATCGCCCTATCAGCATGGACACGCTAACGCGTGAATCCATGCCTTAGCGCCTGTTTACTGAACGCCCAGCTTTGCATCTCTAATGAGATGCAAAGTGGGCGTTCCTTCCCGAAATAACTGGAGAAATGTCGCTAACCGACATTTCTCCAATTATCAAGGAATCGCTAACAAGCATAGCGATAAGAAAAGTAGCGCTAACCACGGTTATCGCTACTTTCCTTACGAATGCTTTAATTCTGACTTAGCCATGTAATCCAATGGGAGGTGGATTACATGGCTAAGACGATTCCTGCCCTATCAGCAAGGTATCGCCGGTCACAGTGCAATTATCACTGGTTTCCCTGCGATAATCACACTGTTTTCCAGCTATCGCTTGCATTTCTATCGCTTTGGAGATAAGCGTTGCTGATAGCACGCTATCTCCGCGATAGAAAGCAGCGATAGCCGGCGATAATTATCCTAGCGCTAAGTGCGCTTAGCGATAATTATCGCCGGCCCTTGCTGATATGCCCCCACAATCCTACTTTGACATTAACACCCCCCTGAACTTACAGTTTCTTTTACTAATGAGCCTTTCCTACTGTATGACAACAACAACAACCCTCTCAAATGAGTACTATTTTTTAGTACAATCCATAACTTAGTATCCCCGGAGAACACTGAAATTTGGATAATGGATGGAAATTTTATTTTAACTCCCCATCCATTCACCCAAATTTACACTAATCATGCCAACAATAACAACGCTAACACCCTGTTAGTGTACAGCTTACTCCCTGCAAGCAATTCTCATATTGCACAGAATATTTCAGTAATAAAATCCAAAACAGTGAATAAAAGTCGTAGGAAATAATAATTGACTTCAAATTACAGATGATACAATTACTAAAATGTACCCTGACACACAAATTCAAGGTTTTTTTTACACTTCCCCCAGGCATATAAATGAAAATTAAAAAAAAAAACTTATTTGAGGATTACATGTCAAATAGTAAACTGTAAAATGAATTAAAAAAATAACTGCTTTGTGTTTTCTACCTCCTGAGTGTGTGGATGGTTTGTACAGATCAATTATGCAATCAAACTACTTGACTCAAATTGAAGAAAAATTGGCTCCACTCCTTAATTATTTTGAGGACACTTGGATTGGCCATCTAAACAGGCTGGGTCTCAGGCGGAAGTCAAGGTTTCTCATTGACTGGTGAACCTGTTACTCCAACTGCTTTGAGGGAGGTGCAAAAACAAAAAATGTCATTGAAGGATGGCATCATTTGTTCAGTAGTTCCATAGGAAAACCTTACCTTAACCTATATAATTTCCTGGAAATTTTGAAAAGAGAACACAGTTTCCAGGAAATAAAAATGGCACAATCATTGTCAGGTAGTCTCAATCCTCGTAAATCCAAACAAAGTAAACAGATGATGGAGAGCCTATTGGCAAAAATCCATCAATTTCCATTGATGGGAGCTTCAGACTACCTAGACAATATTGCATATATCTCTAAAATTACTCTCCTGTTTTAACAACATTTTCAAATAAAATTAGCATTTTTTATTTTTTTTAACAAAATTAAGGAATAGTTTGCGTTCCTACCTGTAGTTGTCTTCTTTCTTTGACTTTTTGTGATATTTCATAAAATTTTCTCCTGAGTTTCATTTTTCGTCATGCCACAAAAAAGCAAAAAATAATCCCAAGAACAAATTTCTGAAAAAAATCCAGTTTTTAAAAAGCTGTAAAAAAGCATCCAATTCCCAAAACAATTTCCTCCAAACAAATCCATCAGCAATCCATCAAGGAATCCCCAGTTTTTCCCAAAAAGGCCCTGATCTTTTTTCTTCTGAAGTGGCAAAATGATTAAAAAACACACAATGCAAACAAAAATTTAAAACAGAGTTTCTATTTCAAATAGGTCTAAAAAGTTGGACCCATGTATTTTTTCCAACCTTTTTAAGCCTTAGCTGGAAAAAAGGAGCAACCGTCCCAATGTGCGCAAACGAACACAACCTGCATGGAGGTGTAAAAGTGGTTAAACCAGCAATAAAATACATTTCTTTACTATATACAAGTGGTTCCCAAACTTTTTTGACCCGTGGCTCCCTTGACCCACTGGCCATTGCCCTTGGCTCCCCACTGTTACTTTTTTTGGAGGGTGGGGTGGATGTAAAAGCCCGGCATTGGGAGTACTTGCATTTTTCTCCCTGAAAATAATTCGAATGAAGCTGATGAATGTATTCTACTCATATACGCAGGGTGTTTTGTATTACTAAGGCAGCACATCTAATACAAATATTTCTAGTTACACGTCTTTGCCCACGCCTTTTTTAGAGTACCCTCTCAAACTTTTTTTATCCCACTTACAGTGCTAGATAGCACCCCTATGCATGCAGGCTCCATTGCCAAAGTGTTTCTGCGCTTGAAGAATATTTGCATGCACTTCCATTTCTACCCATGTGATACGTGCCAACTCACCTGTCTCAGCAGGGTGACTCATGATTTTTTAAACGACATACAGTTTATTTTTGCTGTCTCCTCCCTAAAATTGCCTCCAAATCAATGCAAGTAAAATAAATTCCTCTAATTTTTTTTTTTAAACGTCCCTCTTTCTTGCTTCGAAATGTTGGCATTATGCCGCATATGGTGTTTTATTTCCCTGTGCCCAAGGAGAGAGCAGGCCTGACTGGAAATGTGTGTGTACTGAAAGAAATGTGTACTGGAAGTACCTATGATTCAAGTACAAATGTCAATACTTAATAATACTTAGGGGCCGATTACGATGTCAGTCGGAAAGGCTCCGAACGGGATTCGGATTCTCCAAATCCGATTCGGAACCTATGTTTCCGACCGAATTGGATACATTTCTGACCGACCGATTACGATGCAAGGAAACTGATCGGGCTGTCCGATTAGGTTCCGATCAGCATTCGGACAGCCCTAGTCGTTCGGAGGCGAATCGTACAGCTCTATGGGTACTGTTTCCGACCGAGGGATTATGATGTCCGATTCTGACAGCCGTTCCGAATCGGTCTGCCCGACATGAAACGGCTGTCGGAATCTGACTTTTGGGGATGCCCGTAGCAAGCCTACCATTAGGTGCCTGCCACAGGGTGCAAGGTTTTCCCCAACCACCCATTTTTTCAATGGGCGTTCGGAACACTGGCTCCCATTGAAGTCAAAGCGAGTCTGACCGAACGATGTTCAGAAGCATCGTAATTGGTTGGTCGGAGTCGCAGAACCCGATTCGGTCAGAAACGATTCCGGAACCGATTTGGTCGGAAGAGTTTCCGACCGACATCGTAATCGGCCCCTTAGTATGTTTGATAGCCAGGACAACTGTACTTTCCTGATAACTTGCATTGGTGAAAAATGCATTTGGAAAAAAACAAAACTATTACAAGTATTAACAAGTCTAACAAAAGAAATCAGGCATCTTCCGCTTAATTTGGGAGTGCTGGAACGGGGGGATCCAGTGAAATATGGAGGTCATCTCCCTCGACATGCCATCAGTTAAGCACTACATTTACATCTTTATGCATGTCACTTATCAATCATCGACATCATTCATTTAAGTCTAATTTGTTTAACTGAAGCCAGCAGACCCTTCAACATTAAATGCATTAAAGTGCTTGGCGCGCGGTTCCCCTGGCTAGGTTTGACAGCTCCCCAGGGAGCCACGGCACACAGTTTGGGAACCACTGCTATATACCATCTATCTACCTCCCCCCATCTCCCCTTGCCACAAACTTAGGGGCCCATTACGATGGCGGGCGGAAGCACAACCGCCGTGCTGGCGGATGCAAAAACCACCAGTTACCGCCGGCACGCAGCAGTCCACACGCCCGCCCAATTACGATGCGAAAAGCATGCCAAACACCGCCGGCAAGCCAGCAACACCGTCCGCCATCAAAGTGCGCCCGCACACGTAGCGGCGCAGCTCAACTGACACACACCGTCCGACGAAACACGTCCCGCCCGAGCGCATAAATTACGATGCCGCAAACAAACGGCTCCCACGGCAAAGAGACACCGCACGTGAAAGAGAGGCAGAAACACGGACGCAGAGCACGGACAACGAAGAAGCGGCACCCCGGGCATGAATCCAGCACTGCAGGCCCTTCCCATGCTTCTGCTGATGCACCACCAAGGACGCAACGTACCGCGGAGACGCAGGTAGGCACACACACAACAAGTGCACGCAAACAGCGCACACAGTGCAAGGGCGGAAAAAGCGGACAACCCCCACCAGCGCGTGCACACTACACATCCACCATTGCATCCACATATGACACACAGGCCAAATCCTAACATCGCAGAACACATGTGTACACACCACCTGGGACTAGGAACCAACCACCCCGTCACGGCCCCAAAGCGCCGATGACGCCGCCACACATGCGCACAACGCAGAGGCCAACCGCAGCGCCATGCATGCGTCGCACACAGACACAGGGACACAACCAAGCAGCACACACATCAGCCCCACCCCGAACGCACATGACACGTGACAGGCCGGCCACAGACATGTCCCCAACGCCCAATTCACGGACAACACCCAACGCCACACAACCGACGCACACATGTCAGTGAAGTCACGCAACAGCAGGACACACCCCAGTGTAACAAACATGGCGAAGCACACAGCGGCGGCAACACCAACTAGGAGAAGCAGGGCCCCTTCGGGAAGAGGAACGCCAGTACCACACTGAAAAACCCATACCACCCTGCACATATGAACAAGACACATGAAACGGAACACCAAAGAGCCCGGGGACCGACAACAGGTGGCCCAAGAATTACATCCACACACAAGGCCCAACGCAGAGCGGAAAGGCAGCCTGCCGCCCACACAAGGGAGAGCAGACAGCACTGAATGACCTTCCATTCCAACACCGAAACCACAGCCCTACGACAGAAGCCGGTGAATACAGCCATTGTCCAAGAATAGACCAACACAGGCATGCCGAGGAGACCGACCACAGGGCAGATAGCGCATATCACAGAAGCACACAACGGACGGGGAAGAAAGAAGAAAACACTCCCCCATGTCGGCCACATGCAAGTTAATTGGAAGGAGTCACACAGCACTGACCTTGAACTGTCTGAGAAGCATGTGGGAAGAGGGCCCGTGTCCTCCAAACAAGCCAACAGAACACAAGTCCTGTCTCCCCACGACTACACAGAGCTCACAGCAACCCCGGAGCGTGCACATTGCAGACTGCACACACAGCCGGAGCACGCCACCTCTACGAACCGCTGCGAAATGGCAACCGCAACACACCTACCCAACTACGCCGAACAGCTCAAGCTGTACCAAACCAACACGATACATACATTGGGATGCGATCTCCTGTCCCTGCTGAACGTAAGTTACCGACTGACTTACCGCATCACATTGTTCAGCTGCGTCATGCCCGTATTCTACTGTCGGAGGTGTCCCTACCAGCATCCCGTCGAGATATGCCTCTCCAACCCGGCATGTCTGAAGGCGGACCTGCTACCACTACTCCTCCCTCTGGACGCACACGACAGGGCCTGCTCTGCCTATGGGGGCATGGCGTATGTGGCCAACATCGCACGCGCACTGAAATGGAACCACTGTGCCTCCACACGACGGATCATCGAGAACAGCTACATCGAATGTCACCCAGCATGCCCCATCATGGTCCTCCAAGGGACAACCTACGAACAACACCTTGACAGCCACCATCCGCTTCATTGGCTGGCAAACATGTACACCACCAATGACATGGAAGCCCTGCTGGACGGCATCGCATACCTGACAACCTGTAAATACGTCGGACCACAACGCAGGTTCCCGAGTGACCTATGAAGTCCAACCCCGCACCCATGCTCAGCTTCCGCACGGACTGGCCAGTCACCACCACAACAGCCATACCAAACGACCGGCAACTGTAACCACACCATCAACGACATCGCCATGACATCGGATATGACCGGGACATGCACACTGTTCCCCATCACATCCAGGAACACCGCATGCATCGTGGGAGGCAGTGGCATGGGCTCTGTGCATCGCACCCACATGGACGGAACTGCACGAACAACCAGGACACGACATGGATCCAGCGCACATGGACACACACACCGCTCAGTGGACATGAATAGGTCGCCTGGAGTCTGTGGGTGCTGCACCCCTCCCACCCCCGCCCGGGAATCCCATACCAGGACCTTTGCATGGACGACAAGTGCATAGAACAACAACACGACCCCAGTGACTGTGACATGTCCAGTAACCACCACAGTGCAACAACAAGTGGCACGCCGCTGCATGCACGCAAGCACATGCCCTGATGTCATCTCACATGCACGCGTGCATGAGGAACAACCGCAGCAAACCTGTCACATGGAACTGAGATGGACTGTGCCCATGATGCCGAGCGGTCTGGTAGGCTACATGTATACCGTCTGTGTCAAAGTCCGCAGCTCTGCAGCTATACGTAAATGTACATTAGCACAGCCTTGGCCAAGCAGATGTAACCCCACACCCTATCCCATTTGTAATCATGCTCAGTATATCCTCAACATGTATTCCGCTGCCAGTAGTGTCCACTATACTGCATCACAGAGGACAGAAGACTCAATATAATGTTTGAAACCAAAACTGTCTCCGCTGACTCATTTCACAAGTACGAATGAGAGAGGATGAGAGTATGTGAAGTACACGGCAGTCGTGACATGACCATGGTATTGGATGTCAACGCAAATGAGTAGCACTACTGTGGAAGACACACATGTGTCGTGTGAAGTCGTATGGACGCAGTGCTCAGGTGGGTGGGTGCGACGGGTAGATGCGCACATGCCAAGTTGGAGCACGCCGTGTTGGGAGGGGTCATGAACAGTACACCACCGCTTCCCTGGGCATTGTGAGAGGACACCTGTCGGGGGAGGTGAACACGTGTGTGCACAGCAGCCGGGCACACGTACAAGGCGGTACCAGGCGCACCTCAGCCCACCCTCTGTGGACAAGCTGGATCCTGTTGTGCGCCCGCCATGCCCCTTGACAAGGCACACACAGCCCCAGTCGACCAGGTGTAACCCCAACATAGTCAATCCGCACAGGCGATACAGGGCACGGGATGGCAGTGGAGCATGGTGTGTGAGAGGTCTCCTCGCGCTCCTCCTGGTCATATCACGCAGGCAATAGAACCTCAACGTCTAGCATGGCACAAGTCACATGGAAGTGTAGGGGGACGCACCACAGCACGAGCAGCACTGACGTCACGGGAGGTGGCTCGCACCATCCCATCCATTGCCCATCATACCAACCACGACACATGCCATTGCGACTAAGTGCAAGCGCGTGCGCCACCACCCCCGAGCCCTCCCCAGAGAGGCCAAAGAGTGAATGTGTGGGCCAACAGCCACAGACGGACGCGGCCTGGCCGCAAGGGCAGCCACAGCCACTGGGTGTCGCAGGTGGCGGATCCGGAAGGCGAAGACTGTGATGCATAGTCCATGCAGGCCGGGTCTCCATTTGGGGCACCACGCAGGTGGACGGCGTCCCGCCACACATCATACCCTGAGACAGCCCACTCGTGCAACTGGACCCACACATTCACTCCTTGCCCTCTCTGGTGCGAGCTTGGGGCTGCCTGTGCAAGCGCTAGCCTCGCAGGTGAGCATGCATATTGGGGGCGAGGGGAGGACATGAGGGCTGGGGCGAAGATGACTGTATCACTGTCAGTTAGTACAAGGGATGACCCAGATGTGGAAAGGAAGAGACGTGTCCCGTGTGTACTGCAACTAGTCACCAATCCAACTACCCCCCATGTCCGGAATGTAAGCCCGCACCTAGGCCCGCCCATCCGCCACATCGAACATACCACCAGCACGACAACCTTCCCATTCAAAACACTGACTGGGGGTGGCGACCAGTGAACAATCATGTGTAGCCTACCCACGCGTACATGTGGGCCCTCCATGATCCATGTCACCTGCGGCAAAGACATGACATGCGCAATGAGGGAAGTGAGGAGAGCTGTCCGCCCCACGCGCAGAAGGTGCATCAGCTCCACAGACCCAGCAGCGAGTCCAGCAGGGGTCACATGTGCAGGGGCAGCTGTGCCTGGTGTGAAGGCACATGCATATAGACAGCACATCGACCAATGTGTAGTCTGCCCACATCCACAGTCCATCATCATGCGGACATAGGAATTGAACACAGGGCAACACATCTTAGTTGGTGCACCCACCGTGACCAACAATGCGCAATCATCGACGTACCCGCCCTGTGCATGGCCCCCCACCCAACGGAGGCACATCCAGTGCCACCATCCCACACACACAAGCCTTCCATGGAACATGCTGTGTCCAATGGTCAGTACAGAGTCAGCGCCCATCTGGTGGATCCTGAACAGGAGACACATGCACACACATGCCAGCTCCCACTATGTACGTCTGCCACCTGGCACGTGCAATGTAACCTCTCACCTGTGACGTGTGACTGCAAGCACACAGCCGTCTTGGCATGGGGCTGTCAATGTGGACACCAGTCAATGTTTCGGGAGCTGTGATCCGTACAGTGCTGTACATAGGGTGCAGTGCTGACACCTACTACTGTCTCATATCCCCTCGTGCCACAGGTCCCACTTGTATTGGCCGCTCAGCCCGTGCCCACATCGTCGTCGTCGTGTGCCATACTCATCCAGCCTTGGAAGCAGTTCCATGCTCAGCAGACACTCATGTTGCCGTGGCGTTGCCGCTTGACGAATATGCAGTCAGTCCCCATCAGCACGCCCGCAAGTCATTGGGGCCTAGATCCCCATGTGCATGCACATGGCAGTGGTATGTCTCACTTGCCATTGCCATTGTTGGGAGACCTGTGTAAGTGTATTGTGGCCGTGCCGTCCCAGCTTGACAGCTGGGCTGTGGCTCATGTGCTTGCTCAGTCATGTCAGTGATGTGTATGCGAAATTGCTATGTGCCGTGTTGCTTTGACATGTGTCCTCTGCCATTTAACCCAGGCGGAGACCGAACATTGACCGCCCATACCAATTGCTGGCGGACATGGACGATACAGAGGTAATCAGGAAGTTTCGGCTGGACAGGCCAACTCTGCATCGACTGTGTGCCATGTTAGAGCCCCATCTCCGTCCCCGCAGGGTGTATCCAACTGCTGTCACCCCCACGGCTAAGGTGATGGCCGCCATGCATTTCTTCGCCACTGGGTCATTCCAGCACACAGTGGGCAGTGGAGGAGGGATGTCCCAGCCCATGTTCAGCAAGGTGCTGAGGGATGTACTGGCAGCCATGATGCTGTACCGGAACAGGCACACCCGCTTCCCCAGGGCTCGTGAATTGGCGGCAGTGAAGGGTGCATTGTATGCCCTTGGCAGAATCCCACACGTCGTGGGAGCCATTGACTGCACTCATGTTGGCCTTGTTCCACCACAGGCCACTGAGCACCTGTACCGCAACAGGAAGCACACGCACTCCCTGAATGTGCAAGTGGTGTGCCTTGCGGACATGGTGATCACCCACGTGTGTGCAAAGTTTCCAGGCTCGGCCCATGACGCACACATAATGCGCAACAGCATCTTGCCACGACTGATGGCCAATCTGCAACAGGATCGTGCCTGTATTGTCGGTGAGTATGTGGAGTGGTGTAGCGTGCTGGTTGTGCGATGCTGTCCCCTGTCCAGTTGGAATAGCTACGGTTCTCTGTGTCCCTCACACCCAGGTGACTCTGCGTACCCGAATGGGCCATGGCTGCTCAGTCCATTGAGGAATCCTCGCACCCCAGCAGACGATCGATACAATGAGGCACATGGGAGGACCAGACGTGTGGTCGAGCGTACCTTTGGCCTCCTCAAGTCCAGGTTCAGGTGCCTGGACCGCACCGGGAGTGCACTGGCGTACTCCCCACAGAAGGTGTGCCAGATAGTGGTGGCGTGCTGCATGCTGCACAATCTGGCCATTCGGAAGCAGATCCCCTCATTGTGGATGACGGAGATCAACCAGGGCCCCAGCCCGCAGACCAGGACAGCTCGAGTGAGGTGGACAGCGGAGAGGAGGAAGCTGGGAATGTGCGCCAGCAGCTCATCGCCCGCTACTTCACTTGACGGTGAGTGTCCATGTACGACGGATGATGTGTCTGTATCTATGCAGGTGTGTGTGTGCTGTGTCAGGGTGGCCGTATGTTCACTGCGTGCAGTGTGTCAACGCTCCATGGCCAGGGTAGTATGCCACTGTTGGTGACTGTGGCATTGTGCCCTATTGCTCTGTGCGATGTGTGTACATTGCTTGTAGTTGTTGACATGTACTGTGTGATGGGTGTGTGACACACTCATTGAATGTGCTCCTGTTCTGTCTCCCACCCCTAGGTCCCTACAGGTCCTCCGGATTCCATTGCCATGCCACGCATCAGGTGCCCTTCCGCCCAAGGTGGCCGTTGTATTCCGTACAAATAAAACACAGGGCACAAACAGCAGTTAGTGAAAAAGGTGCATTTATTACAAACTGTGACATGTGATTGTGTGTAAGGTGATGACAAAAGTGGTGCGTGCAGTGACAATGAGCTGTCGGTCATGGCTGCGTGATGATCAGGGTGTACCCACTGGTTCTATGTCCATAGTCCAACACACACATGCCATCCAGCTGGCTGTGTGGAGTGGGATCGTAGAGCAAGTCAATGCAGTGGCTGGTCAAGGAAGGCTGGCGGAAGGCTGGCTGGCTGCCTCACTTGCGACTGGAGCGTGCGAAGTCCTCCCGGGAGATCTGTTTCCTCTTCGGACGGCCCCTTCCACGTTTGGGAGGGGGGTGTGTGGTGGCGACCTGCTGGTGGTGGGTGAGGTGTGCTCACTGGCTGTGGACGCAGGGGAAGTGGACACTGCTGGCCGACCCTGCGCCCTAGCAGGTGGTGGCGGAGGTGGTGTTGCTGGCCTTGCCTGTGACCCCACCGCCACCACCAGCTGGCCCATGAGGTCCACGAGTTGGTCCATACGGGACACGAATTGGCCCATATGGGCGTCCATGGACCTCAGCACCCCCAGCACCTCCCGCGTGTCAGTAGCAGACCTGGCCCATTGTCCTTGGGCCTCTTCATAGGCCCCAAGGACTCTGGCCATTTGAGGCAGGGCATGGCTCCCAGGGAGGCTGGCGTTTCCCTGACCCTGCTCCTCCTACCAGTCCTGCTGCCACCGGCCTGCCCACTAGCCACATTGCTCACCACGGTCCTCGCTGTGGCTCCCAGGGTGGATCCAGTCGGCCGGGCCACCACCTGCGCTGGGGCTGGTGCCAGCGAAGACGTGGTGGTGGTGGAGGCGGTGGTGGTCGGTGCGGCGATGGTGGCGGTTGCGGCAGTGGTAGTGGCCGCAATGACCGTGGGTGTGGCTGCAACGACAGTGGCAGCAGGGGACTGGGACTGTTCAGCATCCCTGGATGATGGGTTGGTGGGTAGGAGGGGTCCTGGGGAGCGGCTGGGCCCTGCCACGCCAGATGGGCCAGCTTGGTGGTCCGTGTCCGAAGAGGTGGACAGATCCTCCAGATCCGTGTGTCCTCGTTGGGGGCTTGTAGGCTGGCTGTGCTGGCTGCTGTCTCCATCCCCAGCGTCCAGCAGTTCGTCACCTGTGGAGAAAATGAGATTTGTTATTGTGTTGCACCTGGCGAAGTATGTATTAGTCGTCTGACATTGGCAGTTCGTGCAATCTCGTACATGGGTTTCCCGGAGGCGAGTGTGTGGCTGTGGCATCTGTAGTTGTGTGTGCTTGGCAATGGGACTGTGTGCTGTGCACATGTGGCATGGGACGGTTTGGCCATGCCGATGGGTGTGTTGCTGTGCCCCTACTCATTGTGACTCTGGTGTATGCGGGCTCCTGGCCCATCCTGGGTCTGGTTTGTACTTTGCTTTTGGGGTTCAAATGGAACGCTTAGGTACGCATATGGCAACATGGGGGCCATGCCCCAGATTCGCATTTGGGATGGAATATGCTTTTGGGGTTCAAATGGAACGCTTAGGAACGCATATGGCAACATGGGGGCCATGCCCCAGATTCGCATTTGGGATGGAATATGCTTTTGGGGTTCAAATGGAACGCTTAGGAACGCATATGGCAACATGGGGGCCATGCCCCAGATTCGCATTTGGGAGGGGATATGCTTTTGGGGTTCAAATGGAACGCTTAGGAACGCATATGGCAACATGGGGGCCATGCCCCAGATTCGCATTTGGGATGGAATATGCTTTTGGGGTTCAAATGGAACGCTTAGGAACGCATATGGCAACATGGGGGCCATGCCCCAGATTCGCATTTGGGATGGAATATGCTTTTGGGGTTCAAATGGAACGCTTAGGAACGCATATGGCAACATGGGGGCCATGCCCCAGATTCGCATTTGGGAGGGGATATGCTTTTGGGGTTCAAATGGAACGCTTAGGAACGCATATGGCAACATGGGGGCCATGCCCCAGATTCGCATTTGGGATGGAATATGCTTTTGGGGTTCAAATGGAACGCTTAGGAACGCATATGGCAACATGGGGGCCATGCCCCAGATTCGCATTTGGGAGGGGATATGCTTTTGGGGTTCAAATGGAACGCTTAGGAACGCATATGGCAACATGGGGGCCATGCCCCAGATTCGCATTTGGGAGGGGATATGCTTTTGGGGTACATGCTGTGAGCCATGGGTGCCGAACGTGACATGTGTTGTGGCAGCATGACAGTGCATGGTCTGAGGTGTGTGCATGCCTGACATGCCCTGCATATTTGCTGTCTGTTGTGGTTACTGGACATGGCATTGGACGCATCGTTATGAGTGAGTGATAGTTGTGTGCCAGCCAACGTATTGCAGTTGTCCCATCTCCTTGGTGTGCGTGCTGCCCTGTGCCATGTGCATCACTGCAGTGCTCGAGGGGGTGTGGCCCATGTTGTGTGTTGTTGCTCACAGTGTGTCGTGCGCTTAATTGACTTCTGGCACATGGTTGGTCATGGGCATGTGTCTTAGCGTGACTGCTGTATGTGTGGCAGCTGTGCGGATGACATGCCTTTCATGTGACTGGGGCTGACGGATGGGATGGATGGTATGTTGTATGTGCATGGTGTGTCTGTGAGTTTGATGGGTTCAGTGGTGTTCGTGTGCATTTCTGTTGTTCCGCTCTGTTGCGTCTAGTGTTGTTTGTCTTACATAGGCGTAGTTGTGGGGTGTGGGGTTGACAGGCAGTGGGGGCTACATGGACAGGACTTCAATGGTGTTTCGGTTGTGTGTGATGAGTTGCACAGTGGCTGCCGTGTGGGACTATATTCAGTGTGGCTTGTGCATGCAGACGTGGCTCTTTGGGTGTTGCTATGTCTGTGATGGGTCATGTGGGGTGTGAGTCTGCTGTTCATGTCCGTGTGCACATTGTTCACTTGTTCGTGACGGTGGGCGGTGCTGCGTGTCCGTGTGCTACGTGACATGTCCCATGTGTTGGTGGTGTTATGGTCCTCATGCCTCCAGTAATCCAGCCCTGTCCAGTTTCCCACCTGCAAGTTGTTCGTGCGTGCACTGTACTGGATGCCACATGGCTCTAAGCGGGGGTGCTCCATGTTGCAGGTCTGTGGGGGTGGGGGGTGTAGTGGGTCGTGGGGGTGGCTGTACACCCACTGACACCGATTGCTGTGGACCGTGATGTCTGCCTTTCGGCTGTCGTTGTGCACTGCGGTGGCTGACACGTGGCTGTGGGGTGTGGGGGATGCTCCTCCTTGCTGTGCTGTGGGACTGGGGCCTGGTGTGTGTTGTACTTGGGCTGTCCACCGTCCCACCCACTGCACTTTGTGTTCCTGCCACTTACCTGTTACTTGTCGGTTAGTGCAGCTGTGGCGGACACATGGGTGTGGTGGGTGCTCGTTGTGGCGCTTCTGGCATATTTGGGGACCTGTTGGTGGTTACGTGGCTGGCTTAGTGTACACATGTCCCCACGCATCTTACAGTTGTTCGGTTTGGCCTGTGTGTGGTAGTGTCTGTTGCATGTGCGTGTGATGTGTTGTGTATTGTGTGCTGGACATGGGGGTGTTTGTCCCTGGGAGCTGTGGCATGGTGGTTGCGCATGTGAGTACATAGCGGTGTGCTAGTATACATTAGTTTGTACTTACCAGCCTCCACTCCCCTGCTAATCCGGCGAGGATCTCCGGATGGATTACGACTCGCACCTTCTCCTCCCACGCTTTGAAGGTCTTAAAGAGCGCGGGATTCCCTCCGCCAGTGACGGCAGCCAGCTCTCTGTTTTTGCCCTCCTTCTTCTTGACCAGGCTCTTTACGTCATTCCAACGTTTGTTTATCTCGACTCTGTTCCTGGGCAGGGTCCCGACTGCATTGACCTGGTCTACGATCCGGGTCCACATTCTGTTTCTGGTGGCTAGTGGTGTGTGCTGGACCATGTTCCCATAGATTTGTGGGTACACCTTGATGATCTCGTCGACCATGACCGTCAGCTCCATGGGCGTGAACTTGGGCATCCTTTGTGGTGCCATGGTGTTTGTGGTGCTGGTGCGGTGTGTGTTGTGTAATGTGCAGGGGGTTTGTGGTGCCGGGGTGTGGTGGTGGTGGTGGTGGTGGTGGTGGTGTTTGGTGGTGGTGGTGGTGGTGGTGGTGGTGGTGGTAGTGATGTGTGCGTTTCTGTGGTGTGCTGCTGTCCTTGCTGTGTCACTGTGTCCTCTCCTCTCCTCTCTGGTTTGCAATGTAGCAAGGGGTTGTGGTCTGTGGGAGTGCTGCTTTTGTACTCACCTATGTGGGTGTGTCCTCATGGTCTGTTGTTTTCAGGTGTGTTGTGTCTGGGGTTCTGGCCTTTGTATTTTTGTTTGTCCGGGGGGTGTTTTCGGGATGTGTACTGTGCTTGTGTATTTGTGTGTGCCTTGCTGTGTGGACTTGTTGGCCATGTTGTGTGCTATTGGTTTTGTGTGCGGATGGTTTCTGTGCAGGTACGTGGGCGCCATGGCTTCTGCCGTGTCGATTCTCATCGGCGTTGTTTGCGCTGGCGGGCGGTATATTTGTTGTTTTTCCGCGCTCATGGCGGTGCGATCGTAATTTCACGTGCGGTGTGTCGGCCGTGTGGGCGGGCGGTTTTGTGTTGTCGTGCGTGTTTCCGTCCGTGGCGGGCGGTTTGACTCCGACTCGGACGATGGCGGGCGGTATTTTGTGTGATTTTTCCGCCGATGGCGGTTTTCGGTTTGTGTACTCATAATGGCGTGGTCGGTGTTCAGGCGGTGTGTGCGGGCGGATTTTTGCCGCTTCCATGCCTGGCGGATTTTTTTACGCCGGGTATCGTAATGAGCCCCTTAGCCACCAATATGTCTAAAAATGGAAAGTCAATTTTTCTTACTCGACACAGATCTTCCTTGCATCCGATCATGACCGCAATGGTCCACCGACTGTAGAAACAGACTCAAAACTGTTTACCTCAAGCCTGAAAGTAAAAAGAAAAATAGGGCAATTATTCCTATTTATGTCAATTGGACCCCTTAGGAAAATGTTTTTAAAATTATTTAAAAATATGGTATGGACTACCTAAAATATATGTTGTTTTTAAAAAATAATTTATGTTTATTACTATGTATAAAAATTGTCTCAGATTTTTAGAAATTATTTTAATAAATATTTTATTTAATGACCTTGGTGTAGGCATTTATCTCTAATAATAAAATTAGTACAAATGTTTTTATAGTTTTAATAAAGATTGTTAATGGTGTTTGATTTTTAAAAAATGTTTAACATTTTGTGCATGTGCCTTCTACTTTCAGTTTTAATATGTATGAAGAAAGTTGTGCAATATTTTTGGTTTAAAATGAACACTCAGGTATTACAGTTAATACCGGAGTATTTATACACTTCTCCACCCAATACCCCTATATCTCTTACATCCCATCCCTAAAGGTTTGTATTCTAGTTTCTAAAATATTTAAAAAAACATTTTTGCATTCAAAAACCTATCTTTATATTTTTTACAAATGAATACTTGGCTATTAAAGTAAATACACGAGTATTAATACACTTCCCCTCCCAATACCTCTAGATCCCTTACATTCCATCATTAAAGGTTTATTTTCTAGTTTTTAAAATATTTTATAAAAATAACTTTAGCATTAAAAAAAACTATCAATTCATGTTTCTAAAATTAAAATGTAAAACTCAGGTACTAAAGGTAATAACTGAGTATTAAGACAGTTCCCCATCCTTTGCCCCTATATCCCTTGCATCCTTCCCCTTAAACTTTATTTTGTTAATTTTATATTTTTTATCTGAACATATTGTAAGATTTTTAATTCCAATAATTTAAAGAATTATAAATGAAAACTCAGGTATTACAATTAACACCTCAGTATTAATACACTTTCCCACCCATTAACCCTATATCCCTTACATCCTGCCCCTAACACTTTATTTGGTTAAAGTTAAATTTATTTGTAAAATTATACTTTTCTATAAATATGTAACATTTATAAAAATAGTATATTATATATAACTATTTATACGGACACCTGTTCATACTTACATATGCTTTCCTATATACTAACCTAACAATGCGTGGTAAAGGCATGCGTGTAAAGGTAGTCATGGTAAAGGTATATGTGTTGTAATGGCATACGTGGCAAAGGCACATGCGTTATAAAGACTGTGTGGTATTGTATTGTGCGGTAAAGAGTGAGCTGTAAAGGTTGTTTCCGTGATGGACTGTGAGGAAAAACCCATGCATGCAAAAAGTTGTAGTAAATAAGGAAAGTGCAGGAGTGACGGTCAGTGGGGACAGCGCAGGTTATAGTAATGATTGGCTGTGAGTTACCCTTTATGCAAGGACCTTAAGAACCTGGAGAAAAGTTGGCATAACAGCTGGTATAGTGCAGGTGCTGGTTGTTTGTTAGGATGCTCTTGCTACACTCGTCCCATCACTACCTCCACCTTTGCAGGTGTATCAGGAAACGTGTGTGTGTGCATGCACCGGCGGCCCTCACGATGCAGTACCTGCAGCATGTGCTGCCCCTGTTCAAGGCGGGGCATCACTGTGGTACTCCGGATGCTCCACCTAAGGCTCAACAAACATTCCTCAGGAAGAGTAGTGGCAGCAGGCTGTTTTTCCTTTCTTAAAGTCTCTTAAAACATGCCCAGTCAATGCTACTGGCATTGTCCTGGCAAAAAACATCTTTTTTAGAGTGCTAGTTTTCTAAGGAGTATTAATGTTAGCTCATTAACAGCAATTTGCATTTGAACTGCTGTCTCTGCCCTCTCAACCACTTGACTGTTTAACAATGATTACCTGCAAGAAAAGCCAGGAACTACATTTTATTTTACATTTCATACACCTATGAAATAGGATACTGTCAGCAATTTCTGGCTTTTAAGCCAACAACATCTTGCATTGGGGGGCATGTAGTTTTGCTTTTAGCACTTATTATGGCCTAGAATTGGCTGAAGCGACACATGGAGTAATTTTTCAACTATGTTTAAGAAATGTAAGTCATTTAGTCAGTTTCAAAAACTGCTTGCTTCACACTCACAACCAAAAGTTAACTCTGCTCACGTGTTTTTATCAATCAATCAATCAATCAACACTTTATTGTTTAAGTTAATTAAAACCATAACAATGTCATGAGGGATCAACAGTTTACAAACATATAAATGATTTAAAATATAAAAAAAAGCATGTTACTTATTTTATCCTAAAAGCGAGCGACAATATCCTTATCATGATTCTATATCGTAAAATTGTTTACGGAATCGCAATTTCATCAGATTAAAAAAAAAAAAAAAAAACGTTTAACATTTTAAAATTTCAATAGGGTTGCTAGACATTACTGGATTGGAAGTGTCTGATTCTGTCAGCCATTTGTTTTTTTCATAAAGTAATACAAATGTCATCATTTTACATGTCAACTGAGGGTCTGTTGTACCGAGTCCTCTGATGATGGCCGATCTGCAAGTTCGAATGCCTCTGTCATTAAAAATCTTTTTTAGAAGCAATACGCGGTTCGATTCTAAGATGGGGCAGACACAAATGAGGTGGATAAAATCTTGCCATGCTGCACCACATAAGCTACATGTTTTCACGCCTTTATACTTCCATGCTGGTTGATCGGCCAAACTTGGTAATACCCCAAATCTAATCGCCATTAGCTTTCGTTTCAAGTAGGGCGAATATGTTGTACTGAGGTATTCCGCTGGTCGAAGTGATGTATAGGATTGGAGAACCATCCAAGCATGGGATCTTTTGACTAAGGTGCGTTTATCTTCTAATGATGATTGTAGCTTAGCCGCTTTGTTTGTTATTCTACGTAAGACTTGGAAGGAGGGGTTCTGCGCCCAAAGTTCAATTGTCTTAGTTTCCTTTAGTGCCATTTTCAGGAATTTGCCGTAATTTGAGCTTGGATCATCTTCCTGGGCACGCCACAGAGCATCATTTAAGATATTGGATCGGTTCTGCCAAAGTTTGTACCAGGTTTTAATAGCGGCATATTTTCTCCCTATCTCCTGTTGGATAAGGCCGAATTCCAGTCGGACCTGGGCCGGAGATGCATTCTGAGGTAGACTAAAGACTTTTTATAGGTCTTTGTTTGCAGCGAGTCTAGGAGTTTTGCGTCCTTGCCGTTTAACACTATGCTTGCATAGGATACTGTAGGTAGTAGTTTCGCGGCCATCACTGCTATTAGTGGCTTAAAGGAAGGACCCTGTAGTTTTTTTGCAAGGGCACAGAATGCATAAATAAGGCCGTTTCCTTTTTTTTCCAGGTATTGTTTCTGAAATTGGAAAATTAATTGATTATCTATATATACCCCCAAGTATTTATAAGTGCTAACTATTCCAAGGCTCGTTTCTCCCAGCTTGAATTGATACTGATGTCGCGGACAATTCGCGATTGACATAGTTTTTGTTTTTGTGATGTTAATTTCCAAGGCTCACGTGTTATGTGAGGGATCACTCTTTCACTCACATCATGCATTAAAACAAGCTTTGGCAATACAAATAATTTTTTATTTGCATAGTGTAAGATTTTAAACAGAGTTTCACCACACAATATAAGTACAACATGGACAGCAGCAGCCCAACCATCCCTAACATAAAGAATAAGTAAAGGACAGGTGGTAGTAGCAGAAGGAACATCACACCTTTCTCTAACACATACAGAACAGGTACAACACTGGCAGCTAACACAGGTATTAAAGTACTGTTGTACGATTTCCGTAAACAGATATAAACATACAAGAAGTACAAAACTCCTAAAGGGAAAACTCAAATCTCTTATGGAATTAACATACATCCATGTACTTATATAGAATGATGAACCCACACCTACCAAGTGTGGTATGCTTCATCAGTGGGTTCTTACATCTAGCACTGGGAAGCATCCGAGAGGACTACTGTTCACTGGTTAGACAGCCTCCTAGTTGTGGATGCCGTAGATTTGGGTTATATCAATATGTCAACATTTATGTTCTCCAAACTATCAGACATATATTGAAATTGTATGTGAGTGAGCTAAAAATGTTTTTGTTAACTGGAGGGCAGCCGAGAAATGTACACTACTTTTTTTTCCAGTGACACATTTTGGTGCTGGAATATGCCCCTATGTGGTCAGGCGCTTGCCGAGGACTACAGGGATCTCACTCCAAATATTGTGGATTCCTGGTTCATAGGGCGCGTTCACCAGTGTCAAAAGGGGGCAGATGTGACAGATTTTCCAAGGCCCACTCATTGAAGAAGCCTATGATGTGCTATTGGCGAGGCTGTTGACATGTGCGGAATGTTTATCAAAGCAAGTCACTGTAATCATAGCCTTCACTATGAAACAGCCATACCCATGTTGCCAAGCCACACTCACAGCTGTCTTGGTGTGGGCAGCATCATGCCTAGGCCGTGAGATTTTGAGCCTTATGCTCAACACCCAAGCATCTCCTGCCTTGTTACCAGCATTAACAGGGCAGCTATGGTGAGGTAGTGATGGATCGGTCCCATAATTTACTATAGCCCATGCCTGTGTTGCATCCTGTCTCAAAAAAGTAGCACCTTGGAGTCTTAGGACAGCTCTTGGCTCAACCTGGACCTCCTGCTCTTTTGCAAGTGTCGCTGTCTGGCACTTTATATATTGTTGAGGTATGAACTTTTAAATAAAAAATGTGTATTAGATTGTTTCATTTTATCACGTTAGTTTATCACTGCACTAGTTAGCATTTATTACAATTAGTGAACCACACCCTTTCTTCTGTGACAATTGTGTTAAGAGACCAATCAGTTGTCTTGTTTTTCCTTCATAAGCCTTTTGTTTTTGTAGATGGAGCAACAATATGGTCTACACCACCTACAAGAGAGGTTTTTGCATGGTGCACATCCTGAACGGAATTAAATCAAGGAGCTCCTAAAGGCAGAGATTATGGAAAAGGAGGCAGACCGTGGAAATGTAAGTGCCTAGGGTCACACAATTTGGACAAGCTGGGAAGCCGAAATTGGAACCAGGTTTCCTAATTAGACATTGTGCAATTCCGATCCTGAGTGGGTTTCACACTCTTTCTCGCTTCTTCCATGATGACAATTGTAGTAGTGACCTAATAGTCAAGTCATTTGCCTTCTTTCTCCTATACAAGTCTTTTGTTTTTATTATAAATGGTGCAAGATTATGGTATGCTAAACCATATATAAGAGTCTTTTTGTACTGTGAGGGTCCTGAAGTGAATTATTTTAGAATGCTCTCAAATGTAATGATCACAGAAAAGAAGGCACAACAAAGAAAATTGCCCAGAGTTACACAGATTGGACAAGCTGGGAAGCCAGAATTGAAACCAGGGTCTCTAGGTCAGGGCCCCCACCTAATTTTTGCATTAGTACCCACAAACGCTTCTCAATGACCTGGGGATGTTATTCAAGTGCATTCAAAATGTATTTTGTTTTTTTCATAAGATGGGGGGACAACAGTGGAAACGCTCCTTCTTTATAAAACAGGTACTCATTGGGCAGAAACAATGCAAGTTTCTCTCCTTCAGAGAAGAGGTTCAGCTAGGGTAGCAGCAGAGCAAGCTTTTCCTATCACAGGAAAGGTGCAATTCGGGCAGCCGCTGGGGGCAAGCTTTACTTTATCATAGAGTAGGAACATCATGTCAGTAGCAAAGCAAGCTTCACTCTCTCACACATCACAAGTGCAATCTTCCATTCTTCGCAGAACAGATGCAGCAGGTCAGACTAGTACAAGCTTTCATCAGTTACAGAACATGTACAATTAAGGCATGAGTGACAAGTAAGTTAAAGTAAGATCTCTGTAGTGTGTGCTTTGGTCACTGACAGGTATGTATAGGTGGATGAGGGAGTGAATATGCATGTTCTGACACAATTTTCACTTAAGTGAAATTCCAATAGGAGACCTGTCTGCATTGGTTCTTTGGTTTTGCATGTATTGGTAAGCAGCTGTTACCTAGTAGGTCATTCGGACTGATGTACCAAAGGATTTGTTCCCAATCTGAGCAGTGATGTTTGGTAATTAAAACATAGGGAGGGTCATAGGGCCACACATGGACACATGCACTCACACTCACACCCATGCATTAACATGCCCACACACACCAATTCACATTATGCACTTACTTATACACAAACATTATAACATATATGCATGGACACTCCAAACATTACATAACATTTACCTGCTGTGAAGGGAAGCCTCAGCTAACCATAGGTCAGCAAGTGAGAGGAGACAGCAGTCACTCACTCATCAAAGAGTGGGATGGAGTCAGTGAGACTGCATACCCTACCCTACTTTGTGATGAGGTGTCAGTGATAAACACTAAGCCCTGGGTACTTCAGGGCTTAAAACTGAAAGGCCAAGGTCCAAGGATAAAAATTGCTTCCCCTCGTCACAAGGAGGAAGGCCTCAAGGTGCTTTACCAGGCTGAAGGAGCTGTGACATATTACCTGTGACCACAGGAGCTGTGACATATTAAGCCCGGCAAAGCTCACCTCAGGCAGCTAGGTGCCTGCACATTTAGCACATGTATAGCACCTGGCTTCCTAACCTGAACCTAAAGAATGTCTGTCTGGCTGAACTTTCCTCAGCCTGACAGACATTCTTTATTTCAGGGAAAGATAGTGGGCGTGCCCCCTCTGTCCTTAAAGACGAGCCACTGCTGATTCCGAGTCAATGGGGAAATGCTTAGATACATAAGGAACACTGTTGGAGCAGCCAAATCGCAGCCCAGGGAATTATCCTTTAAGCACACCAAACACTTCCAACAGACTTAAACGAGCGCATACCATACTCTGTGCAATAGGAGCTTCGGTGCTGCACCTGTTCAAAATGTTGAGGGCCACTGTTGTGTGTTTGTGTGTGTTTGTGTGTGTGTAAAAGAACCTGCCGGCTGACTTATGCTGCTGAAGTTCTTGCCTTCTGCTACCTTATTTGCAGTCACCCGTGCTGTCTTTGCCCTTGCATTATGATTACATAATATATATATATATAGGGTTACCTGCATTGATATTCATGGACACATAAGGACTGACTAACCCAATTCAATTAGCATCTTCCTTGCTGCTGCAACCTGATAGACCCTTTTTAGTCCAAGTACTTTAGAGCTACCATTGTGTTGTATTTCATGACAAAAAATCCAATAAAAATAATTGGAAAAAAAAAAGCAAAGTAGGGTTCTGTAGATTATGGGGCATGCTGAGGGCAGGTTAGGCACATCAGGTTGAGGCGAGAGGAAGGGAGAGAAGACAATGGCCCCTTCAAACTAGTATATAAAACACATGCAATATTGCATTTAGCAAGGCAAAAACGTGTATATACATACATCAAGTGAATTACAGGACAATACAAATAATACATGTACTCTATACATATGTTTGTAACATAGCACACATCTCTCAATAAAAAGTGTCACTTTTTATTCTCACTAACCCACTAATGTAGAGCTGCTGTTAATTTCTTTCTCATAGGAAACAACCCTTCACAGTTGTGACATGGAAATAATTATTGTGATTATTTTGCTAGGAAGCACTATATTATTAACCATGATGGCTAGGTGAGCAAAACACTAGTTGTTGACAAATGTGAGTTAAGCGTTTGAATCCCAAGTAGGCAATCTCCGACTTCGAATGTCAGTGAACTGAAAACTGAAAATAGGTAATACTAGAATCTGTTATTTTTCAGTTGGAATGTGTTATGAAGCACTATGTACATGTGGTACTATTATCAATAAAAATGCACTAAACCTTAAGAGGTGCAAAACACTTGGCCTTCTTAAGTATCCTCGTTGCTTTGAAAACTTTTAATTTGATACCCAAGGGATGCACAATGATTTTACTTCAAAAGAGAAATAATTTAAAAACAAATGGCCTAATTCACTTTTGTGTAAGTTTACAATTGTTTGCTATTCACAAAGGTATTCTATGAGTTGTATCTTTACGCCTGCAGTGTCTCCGCATATAAAAAGATAGGATACGTGGAGCCCACCCCAAGGATATAGTGGTTCCCTGCTCTGTATTAAATTAAAAAAACAGTAGATCTCCTGGGTCATTAAATCCATGACCCCGGGAGAACTTACCATATTTTGTAAAGCGCTCCTAGCTGGAGCTCTGTACTCTTCAGCTGGAGTGTAACGCCCTCTTGTGGTTGTTTTTGTGATTGCATTTTCTGGGCTGAAATTTTTTAAAAGAAAGACTCAGGGGCATGGTGTTTTAAAGAAAAAAACAAAAATAAACAATATGTCTCGTACTATTTATTTTGACATTTTTCAGATACAAAATGTAATAATAAAAACCATGTAAAAAGAAAGAGTCACTGACGTGTTTTTGTGATAAAGCTTCATTGAACATTTTTATAATAAAAAATATTAAAACACATTGCATTGTGTTAATGATTGAACTATAATTTTGATTACAAACATTAGTGATTTTTGGAGAAAGATAGACCTGCTTTATATATATTGATATTCTTACCGCTTCATAAATCCAATAAGCTAATTTTTTTATATTTTGGTGTTGTAAAAGGCAATGCATGGTGGTGGGTTGGCTGCTCACAGGTCAGGCCCTGCAGCTAACCACAGGGGATGGACTGGCCGCTGTAGGGGCTGGCTGCAGGGCCTTGCAGCATCAGGTATGCACGCCAGTTTTGGCTGCCCTTGCCACGCACTGCTAATTGCTCACATACTACATTGCTCATGACATATTCTATGACAACATTGATAACATCACTGCTGACAAGATTGTGCTGTGAGGGGGCATGAGTTTTAGTTTAAAATCCAACTTTCCGATTAAAAAGGGCTTAAATTACAATTCTTTAGACACCAAACTTGACTTTCCTACCTCCTCCCATTTGAAAGTTATCACTTATTAAATGCAATAAGTTTACCCAATATTATCCTATGGGAAAGGTAGGCCTTGCAGTAGTGAAAAACAGTATAAGTGTTTTTCACTACCAGGACATATAAAACTTAAGAACACAGGCCCAACTTTTAAAAACACTGCACCCTGTTTATGGGCTGTTTAAAGCCTAACCAGGGGTGATTTATATGTATTAAAAGGACGATTTAGACCTGGCAAAAGGTTTATTTTCCCATGTTGAAATGGCAGTTTAAAACTGCACACACAGGCTGCAATGGGAGGTCCCGAGACATGTTTAAAGGGCTCCTTAAGTGGGTGACACAAAAAGTGCTGCAGGCCCACTAGTAGCATTTAATTTACAAGGCCTGGGAACATGTAGTACCATGTTACTAGGGACTTATAAGTAAATTAAATGTACCAATTGAGTGTAAGCCAAATTTACTGTATTTAGAGGAGAGAGCACACACACTTTAGCACGGGTTAGCAATGTAACGTGCACAGAGTCCTAAGGCCAACAAAAACAACATCAGTAAAAATGGAGGATAAAGCAAAATGTTTGGGGGAAGACCACACCAAGGCTGACAGGTCTAACATATGTCCCCCTCCCCCAGTTGAACGTGGGGAGAGCTATCCAGTCTCATGGGAGTTCTCATCACTAAGGCAGAAGAACCTGGAGAGACCATCAGCATTGGCATGTTCAGACCCAGCACAGTATTCCACCACAAAGTTCATTCCCTGTAGGGAGATGGACCATCTCAACAGATTGGGATTCTCACCCTTCTTTTGCATGAGCCATCTGAAGGGCATGTGGTCTCTCTAAATCCAGAAGTGAGTCCCAATCAGGTTGGGTCGCAGCTTCTTCAGTGCCCATACTATAGCAAAGGCCTTCCTCTCAATATCACTCCACCTCTGGCCCCGGGGAAGTAACCTCCTGCTAATGAAGGCTAAAGGTTGTTCTGGGCCCTCCTCATTTAACTGTGCTAAGACAGCCCCTATGCAATGCTCTGAAGTGTCCTCTGTACAATGAACTCCTTAGAGAAGTCAGGAACCTTGAGCACAGGTGCTGTACACATAGATTTATTGAAGGAGTCAAAGGATTTCTGACAGTCTTCGGCCCAGATCACCTTTTTTGGGCTGCTTCTTAGAAGTCAGCCCTGTTAAGGGGGCAGCAATGGTGCCATATCCCTTAACAAACCTCCTGTAATATCCTGGAGGCCCATGATGTCTCTCACCTTAGTCTGACTTTTAGGGGGTTGCCAGGCCAGGATAGTTTTGATCTTGACCTGGAGGAGCTGCACCTTGCCCCCATCCACCATGTGGGCCAAATACACCACAGTACCCAGCTCCATCTGGCACTTACCTGCCTTGAAAGCCAGGCTTGAAGCACCTCTTGGAGGTGGCAAAGGTGTTCCTCCCAGCTGGAGCTGAAGACAGCTATGTCGTCCAGGTAGGTGGCACAGAAGGCCTCCTTCCCAGTCAGGACACGGTTCAGCAACCTCTGGAAAGTGGCTGGGGCATTCTTTAAGACAGAAGGCATCACCCTTTACTGGAAGTGGCCCTCTGGTGTTGAGAATGCAGACCTCTCTTTCATCCCCCAGTCAGAGCAATCCGCCAGTACCCTGAGGTGAGATCAAAAGTAATGCGGAATTTGGCAGCGCCCTGACAGTCTCTCAGCTCAACAGCTCGGGGGATGGGGTGAGCATGTGTCTTGGTGACTGAAATGCATCCCCAGCAGTCCACACGCAACCTAAGTTCTGGAGTAGTGCCCAGTGGGGCAGTCTTGGGTACCAGCATCATTGGGCTGGGCCAAGGACTTCTGGAGGGCTCAGTCACCCCCTAGGATTTTGGAGACCTCCTCTTTGATGCTAGCTCTCACCTTGTTCGACAAGATGTAAATCTTGTTCTTCACAGGCATACTGCCTCCAGTATCTATGTCGTGGGTACATCAATTTGTAAGCCCAGAGGTGAGGGAGAACAGAGAGGAAAACTGTCACAGTAACATGCGACAGTCATTCTGCCATTCTGAGCTCAGAGTAGGGGTGAGGTTCACACCCCCTACTGAGCCTTCGAGTTCCCGGGTAGACAGGAGGTCAGGGAGAGATTCACTCTCCTCTTTCACTCTGTCATCTGTCACCAAGAGCATGGTGACTTCACTTTAGGCTTCTCAAAGTCAGGCTTGAGGCGGTTTATGTCGAGTACCCTTCAGAGGTCCTAGGGGTCTTGAGATCCACCAGATAGGTGGCACCCCCCTTCCGCTCCTTCACCTCATATGGGATTGTCCAACAGGGCCGGACTGGGAACAGAAACCGGCCCTGGAAAACTGCTCAGCCGGCCCCCCCTGGGGTGAGGGGGAGTGCAGCCGAGCAGTTTGCGAGGGCTGTTCATGGCCGATTTTGTTACAGGAGGCCGATAATACCGACCCCCGATAACAAAAACGGCCCCCCAGGGGCCCAAAACCGGCCCCCACCCTAGCGGCCCACCGGGGAAACGCCCGGTGCCCGCTATGGCCAGTCCGGCCCTGTTGTCCAATTATCCTGGTGAGATCCTGGCTGTACAGGCTCCTTGATCCACACTTTATGGTCAGGTTGAAACTCCACCAGAGTAGTCTTCTGTTATACCAAAGTTTCATGACCCCTTGGCTGGCCTCAAGATTGTCTTTCACCTTTTTCCAGAAGTGCTGTATCTGGCTACGAAGAGCCAGCATGTAATTGACTACATCCTGAGGAGGTTTCCTGGGAGCTTGCTCCCACCCCTCTCTCACAAGGCTGGGAGGGTCCCTAACAGGGTGTCGATAGGGAAGCTCAAATGGGCTAAACCCAACCCCCTTCTGTGGCACCTCCTTGTAGGCGAACAGTAGACATTCCAATTCCGCCTCATGGGCCCAGGTAGGCCCATTCTCATACTCTTCAGGGTCTTTCACAGTTACTTTGCACAAAATGCACATCATAAAAGTGTGTTATTTTTTGTGTTTGTCCCTTTGTTTATAAATTGTTAGATTACTTAATTTTGAACATTATTTATGTGTAGTTTCGAGGTTACAAAAAACGCACAGTTATAGCTGGTATAGCGACCTGCCTGGAGTGAAACTATTATTTGGTTAAACTAAAGCCAGGGCTTGTACAGACATCTTTAGTTTCCAATGTCAACCATACCAAGTGGAGAGGTGTGGTGCAGCGGCCAGGGCAGCTGACTTCGGAGCACAGGGTTCACGGTTTGATCCCCGGCTCCGGTGGCAGCTCAGCTCAGCACCATGTGACTCTGGGCAATAGCTCACTTAATTTCCACTATGGCCCCCAGCGCCTTGAGACCCGTAAGGGTGAGTAGCTGTGCTATATAAAAACAGACTTACTTACTAACCAGAAACTAACCATTGTGCCTTTCTGGAATTTTCCCGATGAACTGCAGGCTGCTTTGAGAGCAGGACGGACTGCTATGACCCAACAATTCAACCATGATCCCCATTCTAGTTGCAGTGTTTTACAGTGTGGGGCAGGTTTGTACATTTCTCTGGTGCTGATTTTGGTTCCCAGCTAAGCCTTAAGGTAAACAGTTCAGGGCAGATGTGCAAAGCCATCTAGCAAACACTGAAATTCACTGAATCACAGAATTTGTGATAGCCTAATGGTTTTTGGAATGTACTAAACCTATTTTGCAATTTGGTAACAGGGTACTTAATAGTAAAATGAGTTTAATGAATCGCGATTAGGCACATTCTTAGTGCATCCCTTCCAAAGAGTTATTCGGTATGGTAAGTATTAATATTTTGCAACTGAAATCCGGTCGTGAAACATTGACATTTTACTGGGTCCCAACATGAGGAAGGAAAGTCATTCACAAAAGATAATGAAAAAAAGTTTGTTGGGGAGACCTCTTTCTACGCTCAGACCAACTTTTATTTTGAATGCAGCCACTTTTCCTTTAATGAAAACAGACTGCATTAAAAAAAATATTAAAGTAATCAAGGACATGGTCTGCTCTACCCAGCAGGTCACCATCCATGTGATTGCCACCAATCATAGTGAGTCACAACTGGCTTCCTAACTCATGAATATTGATGAGGCAGGTCGGACTGCAACCCACTATGATTTGGAATCAAACTTTTTTATTGGTATTAATACTTCTAAACACAATTTTCACCGATAATCATTCAGTTACCATGTAGACCTCAAAGCACCTATTAGTACATAAGATAGTTTGCAAAATTTCACTGCGGTTGCAAAAATACTGGTCATAAATTGAGACCAAGGTTTTGCGACCAGTGTTTCGTACAACTGGCCCTTGGTTCTGCTTCCACTTTAATTCTGAACTTCTTTCATTCTGTAAACAATCTTATTCAGCTCCTACAACAAAGAGTGCTGCGTTCATAGCTTGGCTCGTCACAAGGGTTTCCACCAATTGGCCAGCAATAGCAGATGCATTTAGGATGCACCTTAGACTTTTGCATTAACATCTGTCAAGTGGCAACATTCTTTCCAGAGCACAATTGTAGGCAAAACCTAACTTCATAGCTACCACCTATGCATGCTGCTGTGTGGCTTGTAACTTGGTTTGGGCAGTCCATTGGTGTAGACCATGTAAGCACTAGTTTGTGCTTTGTGTTAGTGCAGATCACAAACTTTGTGGCAGATTTACAAGGCCCTTGCGACACTTTTGTGCCGCCGTTGGGTCACTTTTGTGACGCAGCGGCGGCGTAAATTATGCGGCCAATTTACAACGTGACGCCTCTAGGGAGATGCGTCACGTTGTAAAGCCCTGCGTCACATTATACCTGCGTCAGGTATATTGTATGCAGGGTGGGCGTTCCCACGCAGGAAAGCCTCGTAAAAGTGACACAGTGAAATCTACAAGATTTTACTGCGCCACTTTTAGGGCGGCCCTGCTTCAAAACCTTACGTTTGCTTGAAGCAGGCGTAAGGAGTGACGCAGTACAATAAGTATAGGCCTCAACATGCATTGCTGGAGTTGTGTCGTGCTTGCCACACGACTCCAGCAATACGTGACTTTTGGGCCAACAGATGCGTCAGAATTTCTTGCGCACCTGTCAATCCTTGCGAAATGGTGCGCCCTATTGTAAATACGGCTCATCCATGGTTGCACAAGGGTATCGCAGGCTGGCGCAGGGAAACTGGCGCATCTCTACAGATGCGTCAGTTTCTTGTAAATCTGCCTCTCAGTGTTTAGTGGTGGCAGTTTGCACACTATACATCAAACACTATATAGGCAAGCATTCAAAATTAACAATGATCAAGGTATTGCCATGGGTAAAAGTATCTTATTGCACAATACAATTTTAACAGTTAACCAAGTCATAGGGGTATATTTAGTAAGATTTTGGACAGTGTTTGCATCACAAAAGTGGCACAAATGGACGAAAATCATTTTCCCCAATTTGGAAAATCACTTAAAGGTAACGCATAGCAGTGCATACAGGTGGCTTCGCATTCTGCTAGATCCAGAAGATTAGAACTCTCTCTGTACACCTTTAATGTGAAAACACGTTTAGAAGATTGGAGCCCTATCCGACTGTCACCAAATAAGCTTTGCTTGCAGACTTTGCATCCCGCTAGATTTCTCATTCCCACCCCGCAGGAGTGCAATAGCGTCAAATGCCACCGTGAAGCTGAGCGATGGCCCGGATCATGCAATATCTCTGGCCGCCCTTTAATTTATTTCCTCCGTGTGCAGGGGTGCTGCGCAGAGACGCGGAGGCATCGATTCTACGATAATACATTACTCCACGACGTCAGATTAGTTAATAAACTGTCAAGATCCGGTAAAGTGCTTCTTTGTCATGGATACTAAATATTCTTCTGTTTCTCCGGAGATATATGGTTGTGTTTCCGATTGTAACCGAAGGTACAACTCAACAGGATGTTCTGTGCAGCCTGGTCTTTAAATCAGGGCTCGAGCGCTGGGAAATTCTCGAGAAAAGGAAAGAGATGAAGAGTGAAAAAAGAGAGAGGGGAAAGGAGCAGTGGTAGGGAAATATGGGGAAAACATGATTTGTAGTGGTGTGGGAGAGGTGTTAAGATGAGGGAGTGGAGAGTTGGTGTTAATAAAAATGGGTGGCATTAGAGAGCAAAACCGAACGAGCACTAAAGGGAACTGGCCAGAAGGCAAGGGTGGGTGGCAGAAAACGGAAGTATGAAGCCATCTTTGTTAAATTCAGTGGGTAAAAGGTCAGTCCACGTGTCCTGCCTTATGAAGTGTTTGGGTGTTCGTGAATGGGGAAACAATGGGGCATATTATCAAGGCGGCGGTATGAAATTATCGCCGCTTTTGCGTCCGTTTTCGGGCGAAAAGCGGCGATAATTTCATCGCCTTATCAGCAAAGACACGCTATCGCGTGTTTTGCTGATTTAGCGCCTCTCTACAACAACGCCCAGCTTTGCATCTCTAATGAGATGCAAAGTGGGCGTCTGCGTGCCAAAATAACTGGAGAAATGTCGCTAACCGACATTTCTCCAATTATCAAGTTGCACGCAGAACAAGCAGAGCGATAGAGAAGTAGCGATAACCACAGTTATCGCTACTTTCCTTACGCCTGCTTGTAATCTGATTTAGCCATGTAATCCAATGGGAGGTGGATTACATGGCTAAGGTATCGCTGGTCGCAGTGCGATTATCGCTGGATTTCCAGCGATAATCACACTGTTTCCCAGCTAACGCATGGATTCCTATCGCTTGGGAGATAAGCGTTGCTGATAGCACGCTATCTCCACGATAGAATCCAGCGTTAGCCTGCGATAATTATCCTTGCGCTAAAAGCGCTGAGCGATAATTATAGCAGGCCCTTGCTGATATGCTCCAATGAAACTAGAAGCGCCATGTAATGTTGTTACCTATTTGGAACATTGGTGGGTCTTTCTGATGAGGAAAATAGAGACACCCTACTAGTAAACCCTAGAGGAGAAAACAGTCCCTCACTTTATGCATGTTACAATGTTTTTTCTGTACAAAAGTAAAATACTTTCAACTGTCACTCCAAGTGCAGATCAAGACACATTTATTTCTCACAGATATTCGGCAATTGTATTAAATGTTAATACCACTTGTTGAATTTTACAGTCTGAGTCCCTTTTTTATTTTATCCTTTTTATTGGTATTAATACTTCTAAACAATTAGTGCACAGATAATCAATCATTCAGTCGCCAAGTAGTTCTTTAATTTTGACACTTTTCCTTATTGGTTTTTGCAAGTCATCGGGAACATGTACAGTATAAGGTCCACAGACACGTTAATAAATCATTGGAAACAGTAGAATCCAGCTGCAAAGGCTAAGTAAGACATTTTGTTTAAATAAAACATATATTCTATATACGTAGAGAAGAGCACTGTAGGTTTGGCAGTCGGCGTCTGCATCAGAAATTAGAAGTCCCCCATAGATAGTTCACACATGTCCTGGCAGAACTGAATCCAGCCCCCAGATCACCTATATCAATAGTAACCCTGGGCGGTGAACTCCGCTCTGCTCGCAGAGTTTGCAGAGTATTTCGCACTCCGCGTTACGCGGTGCTCGCGGAGTTCCGAAAAACTCCGCTTCGCGCAGCGGAGTGGAGTTTTTTTCCTCGCTCGCGTTCACCAACGTCAAGTTGGCGAGTGCGAGCAAGGAAAATCCACCTCCCGGCAAGATTTTTCCTCATTCGCGATCGTCAACATCAAGTTGGCGAGCGTGGAAAATAAACCTCCCGGCGAGATTTCTCAACGCAGGGGGGTCGGGTTTCTCATTGCGAGTGATCGCATATGCTCACGACCGCTCGCGTTGAGAAACTGCCCGTTCGCGTTTAGAAAGCTGCTGCTCAAGTAAAAATCTACTCGAGCGGCAGAAAGGAAAGCAGCGCTCGCTTGCGCTGTGCATGGTGCCGTTCGCGATGATTGCACAGTGCGGACAAGCATCCGGCACTGAAAATCACAGCGAACTGCATTTTTCTATCGCACTCTGCCGTTTGCGGAGCTCCGCGTAGCGTGGCAGAGTTTTTTTTCCACTTCGCAGAGTTTCGCGTTGCGCAACTCCGCGAACTCCGCCCAGGGTTAATCAGTAGGAGAAATGAACGGCTAACAAGTCCCTTGTCGTATATGAACACTCTGTCAACAAATGTTTGTCATCCCAGCCCAATTGCACTACATGCATATGCATATGAACTTAGAGGCACATAAGGATGCCCACGCACTCTCTCCATCACAAGAGGGGCACAGAGGATAGACACCTTCACAGTTCCAACATTCTAGTGTTCCTGAAGGCCTATGAAGGGGCCCCATACATTGTCAAACAAGTGCATTTGATCCTGGAGCTTGTAAATGAACCGTTCATAAGTGGCTGAGCGGGAGAGTTCAGTAAACCACTCGTTATCCAGCTGCGCCAGTGTGAGGTCACATCATCAATGTCTAGGAAGCCATGTAGTAGGGCAAGTTTGGCAAAGTCTACGAAAGGGACAGTGCTAGTGGTATAGAGTGTCTGCCAGATATCTCTCCAGTGGCAAAAGTCCCAGCCCTCTGCTACGCATCTCCAGCAGGTATCATAATGTATTAGCTTAGTCTTGTGCAACTTGGACGGGGACCAGTACTAATTATTCAGGGCCTTAAAGTACATGTATTTGAGCTGCGCTACCCAGAGGTCATGCTGGGTCATAAGCTTGGTCCAACTCTCATCAGTGTAAGCGACCGTGAGCTGGTCCTGCCAGCATGTCTTAAGCCCTAATCATGTATTTGATTGGTTGATCGACCATGGGTATCAAAAGATAAACCAATTGCGACAAGTGGTGTGCAAGATGGTATAAGTACATGCCAGGGTGCGGCAGCCGCCCGTCCCATGTGACTGCATGTAGGCAGGGGTTCCTCCCTGCCCAGATACATGTCTTAATATGTTTGTCCAAAGCGTGCAGCAGTAAACCGGATGTGATAGCATACTAAAAACATAATTAAACCTTGGCACTGTCACCATTTTCATCATCTGTGTTCTACCCCAGAACGAAATCTGTAAAGCAGACCATCATGAAAAGTCATCTTCCATTTTTTTCGTTAGGTGTGTAAGTTATCAGTCACTATATTTTTGAGACCTTTGTTAACCAGGACCCTTAAGTAATTCAGCCTGGAGGATTTCCACACGAAGCTGAATCAATTATATTGGGGGCTACAACAGTGTGCCGTCATCGGAAGTGCCCCGCTTTTTGACCAGTTGATCTTGTAAGCAGAGAAAACAGAGAAGGCATCAATTAGGGCAGAGGTCTGCACACTTTTTGATGCCGAGACCCACTGTCAACATATTTTAGGCATAGGGACCACCTCCTGACAAAAATTCTAGAACCTGGTACTCCTCATCATCGACAACCATAAACACCCCCAATTCCTATGGCAAACCATTTTTACGGTGGGGAAATAATATCAAATGGAGTATAGCAAACCAAAGGGTGTCAGAAGCTAACCACACAGTTAAAAAAAAGTCTCCAGAAAGAATTACCTAAAAATGCACAATGGTACTTTATTTTTCACAAACAAAACATAATTTGACAAAATGTTTTCAGATGATAACACCTTCCTGAACTAATGTGATGGGTGTGCCTGTTGTTCTCCAGAGAAACTGTCAGTCTATGGTTGCACCTCATTAGTACCAGTTTAACACCCAAATATAGCAATAAGCAATGAAACGGTGACCAGTCCAGCTTTGCAAAGGGCCTTTTACTGCGTGGCAACAGGTGTCGCTGCTTTTTCGTAACTTTTGAACCTATTTGAGTACTGATAAAAATGTTTTTTGTTAAAATCAGCAGATTATGCGGCAGATGATGGATTATGTGGCAAATCTATAACTATGCTACAATCGCAGCGGTCAAACAATCACATATTTCCTGTAGACCTGGGTATAACAGTTGTAATGCATGGGCTGCAACTTTAGTGCAACACATCCAAGGAGAACCATACTATATTTCATGGAATACTGACGGCTTGGCTTTTACAGCTGAATGGAACTGGAGATTGCTAAACATCATTCATCATAATTAAAACATACCATTTAAAATCATTAATGATGAACTGCAAGGTTCAAGTAGGATGCTTTCTTTAATTCTAGGAGAGGAAGTGGTCCCTTAATCTTCTTTCATACTGTTTTTCTAAAAAGGTTTTTATTTTTAAGATTATGAAAACAGACACTTCCATTTAAGCAAAAACTGACTCCTGGTTATGTTAGTTTGCTGCTGTTGTTAACTTCAGTCATGCTTGGGGGGGCTAGAGGTCCTTCAGAGTCTAATCATGGGGTGTGGTCAAAGATGTGGCTAAAAACAAAATATTCTGTATGTTTCTTAGGTCTTTCTCTGTCAGGTAGCTACATACAAAATAACGGGCAGCTTAAATGAAAAATAAATAAATATAAAAAGTTATTACTCAGTGGGAATTGCACTATAGTACATTATGAAACCTCTATAAGTTAAGGCACTACTGAGGTCTGTGTGTAACCAGAAAGCCACATAATTAAATCTTGGTTGGTGCAGTGGGGAATAGTGACTTGTGAATCTTTAGTGCTATGAGGTCACAGCCTGTGACAGAAAGCACTGTGACTATGTAAGTCATTATTTTATACTTGCATTACACACAGTATAAGATAGACTGCTACAAAATGCACAAAACGTTTTACGATAAAATGGTGCTTCCAAAAAATACATTTTAGTAATACCCAGACCCCAAGTAATGCTCTCTATTTTACATAACTGTTCTCAACTCCACTTAATTTATAGTAAGTGCTATGTAAATACAATGACAATTAAAAGCACAAACTTCACGGCTCAGTTGTTAACTCTTTGCACTACCACTCAAAAAGAAGCTGCAAGTGATTCCATCAATTAAAGCCAGTACCTGCTGCCAAGCATCCTTTACATTTGCAGATTTCCTTTCATAATTGCAGATTAAGTTGTTGTGCACATTTGCGTTTCTTTCAGGCAAGCAGCACTTCAGCTGAAGATGCTGAGGAATGCGCGCCCCCCTTCCTATGACTCCATGGCCCCCCTTGGGGTCGCACCCCACAGATTGTAGACCTCTGAATTAGGGTCATGAGGTGCAGGCCTATGGCTCACTAAGTTGCAGAAAAATATCATCTGTGTAGAGCATTGTTTTGTTGTAGCTGGTCAGTTTATCAATGCCCTGAATACAATCAGATCGATGAATAACTGCTGCCAAGGGCTCCAAGGCCAGTTAGAAAAGAAAGGGAGATAGTGGGCAACCCTGCCTCATCCCTCTGTTGATAGGGCATGTCTGTGACATGTGGCATCCACAGTCAACCTGCACTGTAGGGGTAGTATAGAGCCATTGAACCTTTGGCAAAAAATAGGGACCTATCTCTACTCTGTTCATCATGCAGAACAGGTATCTCGATTTAACCTGGTTGAAAGCCTTTTCCACATCCAGTGACAACAGCAGTTTGTCATCAGGATCAATATGTACTTGCCAAAGGATGTTCGAGAGAAGGCGCATATGGTTTTGAGATGACCGAACTGGCAGAAATCCTACCCGTGATGCATGGATGAGACTCGGAATAAAATGTTTTCATGGTGGTCGGCAGTACATTTGCAAGCACTTCAATGTCTGTGTTGATAAGAGAAATCAGATGGTAGCTAGCACACTGGGTGGGGTCTTTTGCCCGGCTTCAGTTCGAGGTTAATAAGCACTTTGTTAAAATCCGGACTCAAGGGGGGCATGGTGTGGCCACGAATGGAGATGACCACTTAACTCAGGAGCTCCATGCTGAGGTGGGCCCCGGACAGCGGCAGCGGCGTATCCGGCATTGCGGGGGTCTCTTAGCATGCCTCAATGTCTTGCTGATGAGCTGCGCAGCTTGTTTGCCATCACCCTGAGCCTGGTGGGAGACTCCTTCCAGGTCCGCTCTGACTAAAGCGGGTCGGGCCTGCAAGGGGAAAAGCCGTGGCGGTCCACAGTGAGACGAGATGCCCGGCCAGGCCGTCCGGAAGCGGGGCGCTCCACCCTGACGGATTTCCCTTCTCCAGCCACTTCTCCTTTGGCCCAATGGAGGCCATCGCGCTCCCTCCCAACCCCTTCCAGCGGGCTCAGGCAGAACTCGAGAGGCTCCCGTCACAGAGGCAGGGACCCTGACAGGGCAGCCCGCTCCCTGGGTGACAGGACCCAGGATCTCCAGGCAGTAGCCGCACTCACACAGAAGCAAGACAGGGACAAGTCACGCTCCCCCCCTGAAACCCGCATCTGCCTTGCGGCTAGAAATGGCCATACGTTACCCCCTGCCCCCAGCATCATTGCCCCCGCAGCCCCGTGCCTCCTGTAACTCGGCAGTGACCGAGGCCCCAAGCAAGGCTGCTGACACACTCCCTAGGCTCTGAGGGACTATGCTGTACATCTCTCATTTATGTCCCGCTCTACTCATGTCCACTCAAGGCGTAGATGTGCTCCCCTCCCCTTCTTCTTTCTCGTGACCTGGGCCTACCCCCTGTCACTGGCATGCCCACTCCCTCGCTCTGACCCATCCCGGGGATCCTCCCAAGGTGTGGGCTGTCTGCTCTCATGCTCTTCAGCCTCTGATGAGGCTCCAACCCTCACCCCTCCCTTCCACATTGACCCTTACTTGCCATGTTCACTACACCGGTATGGGCGCCAACCACTCTGAGGTGAGACCGGCGGGCCCCCGGCCCCGCAGGCGGTCACCGCGATCCCCAGTCATTCATTCGCTCGGTCTCTTCTTCCCCCCCATTGATGTATATCCGGAGGTGCCCCACCACCCCTCCTCCCTCCGACGGACTCCGACGCTTGCCCTCTGCCCAGTGGCGGCTCCTCGAGGGAGTGCTGTGGGGTGGTGGGGCGGGGGAGGGGCAGGGTGGGGGGTAGTAAACTCCGGCATACGGCCGGACGGAGTAAAGTACATAAATAAAACAAATTACATTGCGCGCTGCACCGCCAAATCGGCAATGCGGCGCGCGCAATGTCATTTGTTTTATTTATTTATTTATGTACTTTACTCCGTCCGGCCGTATGCCTGAGTTTACTACCCCTCACCCTGCCCCTCCCCCGCCCCACCGCCCCCCAGCACTCCCTCGAGGAGCCGCCACTGCCTCTGTCCCTCACACGATTGTGACATCAGCCCTGGTCATAGTTGCAACTGTGCACTAGTGCACCTCTTAGCCTGCCCTGCCCCCAAGGGGCCGCCTCGGCACGTCATAGCCCACAAGACTAGACCCACATCACACAGCTCAGAGCCCCTAGCACTGCGGTCCTTGTTCACAGTCTACCCCACCTGCCTCAGTATGTTACCCTCCCCCCACCCCCTTCCGATACGTCTCTTGGTGCTCCCTGCTAACTCGTGCTCAGCACTGACTGGTGCCTACCGGTAGCCACTTTTCCTGCGTGCCCGGTCCCCTTGTCTGTTCGCTCCTCATCCCCCCTTGCCTTCTCCCTCTTTTCCTCTGTCCCTTTCCTTTCCCCACCTTCTCCTCTCCCCGCTTGACACCTAACGACACTCGGTCTGGCCCCATACCCATCCTCATCCCCCTCTTCCCACCCATCTCCCCTGCCTGCCCCCACCCCAGACTCCCCTGCCTGCCCACATCACCCTCCTGTCTGTACAGTTTCTGCACCTCGACACCCCCCCACCTCACCCTCTGCATAGCCTGATTCTCCCTCCATACTCCCCCTTTGTGAGTAGCTAGTTGCCCCCAGAGACTCCCGGCCCACACATGGCCGCACCCGCCCCCACACCCTCCATCCCCTATGCATCTTCTCATGGAACGTCAATGGCCTCACGCATTATATTAAACGGAAGAAGGTGCTCTCCTACCTCCAGCAAAGAAAGCAGATGTGACCCTCCTGCTGAAGACACATCTGGACTCCCTAGAATCCAAAGAGCTACGCCGTGACTGGGTGGGCAGAGTGATCCACAGCAACGTCTCGGCACCAGCCGTTGCTGAGGGAGACCAACCCGTGAAAATGCGCAGTGGAGATACTTCTACGTAAATCGCTACCCGTCACAGTTGTGACAACGTGGTCCGACCAGGATGGCAGATACACATTTGCAAGTTGAGAGTGGGAGACAGATTCCTATGTGTGGGCTCAGTGAAAGCCCCTATGGGGGCTAAACGTTCCTTCTTCCCTCCTGAACCGCCTCCTTGTCGAAATTGGAGCATCTCGGTACATCATTAGAGGAGACTGGAATCTCACCTGAGATGCGGTGCTAGACAGGACAGGATCCTTAGACAGGGGAATGATGCGGACAGAGCCCTGCTAGGAGATATTGCCTCGGACCATGGCCTCGTGGATCACTGGCGCCTCTGCCACCTGACAGACAGGGAATACACATTCCTGTCCTCGGTCCATGGTACCCAATCCAGACTGGGTTACTTCCTCATCTCCCACTCCGCAGTGGCGCTCGTCGGCGACTCCCGCATCTTGGAGACTGCACTCTCTGACCACTCACCGGTTCTGCTGTCCCTCGATGTGGGCTTGGCCTCCCCGGGTCACGAACCATGGTGCCTGAATTTTTAGAGATACCGTTCACCCCAGGGCAAGACCCAGCTACGGGCCCACCTATTCGCTTACCTAGCAGACAATAAGAAACCTGTGGATTCCCGTCGGAAACTGTGGGCAGCCGCAAAGGCAACCATTCGTGGACAGCTGATGAGAGATTAGTGCTTACTTGCCAGTCTTGCCGCTTTTTGCATTGTTGAGCCGCTTTCCACCGCAGCTGGTGCTGTTTGAGTGGAGAAAGCATTTGGCCCACTTCCGCCCTAGGCAGGTTAGTGTTTCAGTTTCCTGCACACCTACGCCTTTAAAACCAATGCTGCGACGGACGCGCAGCGGGCGCGCCGCTGGCACGCCGAAGGCACGCCTAAGGCAAGCCCGTCTGCACCCGTCCGCGCCCGACTGCTGCCAGAGGCCAGGACCCCTGGTCCAAAATTGGTTTATACTAGGGAAGAACTCAGCATAATTAAGAGTACACCCCATATGCCGCCCCTCCTGGATTCAGTTGCTGAGCGGCTTTGGTCAGAAAAATTGCTAGTAGGCAATAGGAATCCTCCGACGACCCGTGTGCCGGCTCCGATGGCTAGAGAGACGGGCTCAGAGGTACCCTCTAGCTTAAAGGTTGCCCTGCTAAACACTCGGTCCCTTACAAAGCACAGTCTAGAAGTATTTACGCTGCTTCAGGAGAAGGAGCTTGATTTCCTCGCATTATCAGAGACATGGTTAGAGGACATTTCAGGACCTGATATAGTGGCCTCCCTTCCTCTTGAGTACAGCGCCTTGACTTGTAATTGGCAGGGAAATAAAAGGGGAGGCGGAGTAGCAATTTTTACACGCAGGATATTTGCCACTGAGAAAGTAGTAGAGGAGAGTCTGGATGGGGCTGAGGTTCTGGGGATTAAGTTGGGACTTACATCCTCATGTCTGGTAGTGGTAGTGGTATACCGCCCTCCCCGGCCAACTCCACTGTTCAACGACTTGTTCCATGAAGTTATGAGTGATCTGTGTTCGAGATATCAACAGATCCTGGTTCTTGGGGATTTTAATTACCATTGGGATCGGACACCAAGAGATTGTACGTCTAGCAGGTTTGATGAGGCCATGACCATGCTGGGGTTGCACCAAATCGTGGGGCTCCCCACGCATGAGAAGGGCCACACTTTGGACCTTATCTGGACCACTTCATCAGCTATATTACATGCTGACTGCAGACCATGTAGCTGGTCTGATCACTTCTTGGTCAGTCTCCTACTCCCTGTAGACAGCCGCCCCAAACATTTATCCGTTGGATGGAGGGGGGTACGGAACTGGCGTAAGATAGAAGACGCCAAGCTGAGGGAAGTACTGAACCGGACAATACATCTTGGATCTCAGTCCGGGGACCCGGATTTGAAGTATGAAGAATTCTTACATCAGCTGAGGCTAGCCATTGATGAGGTAGCTCCTGCCCGCAGGGAAAGAATAGCGAATATTATGAAGGGGACCCCATGGTATACGCAAGAACTGAGAGGGGAAAAACAAGCTCTCCATCAATGTGAGCGACTATGGCGGAAATTTTCTGATCCTGAGTCGAAGGACGCTTACAAAGCAAAATTGGCCCTTTATAAAGCTTCAATTATCAGAAGTAAATCTGCGCACTATGAAGCCAGGATTAGTGAGGCGACAGATACTCAGAAAGAGACCTTTAATGTACTCAGGGAGCTGAGTCGTCTGAGCCAAGGACAGTCGCCAGTCACATTGATTGTGACAAGATGCAGGATTTCTTTTTAACTAAGGTCGAAGACATTATTACAGATATAGGTAATACGTGTATTACCCCCTGCCCCCTGTCAGTGGAGGACCTGCCTGACTTCCAGGGTATTCCTCTCTCGGTGTTCCCCGTGCTCGAACCACATGATTTAGCTCACATTGTGGCTAAAGTAAAATCGGGGTCTCCTGAGGACCCTTGTCCGCCGAAGTTGTTCAAAACCATCATTCCAGTGATAGAGGCTGAGGTGTTGTCCCTATTAAATCTGTCTTTGGCTACCTGAAGGGTACCACAGAAGTTTAAAGAGGCCTTGGTGATCCCGTTGCTGAAAAAGGCTGGGGTGGACACCAAGATTCTCAAAAACTTCAGACCGATTTCCAGACTCCCCTTCCTAGCTAAAGTTCTTCAACAACACGTACTCAGAGTCCTCTCGTCTTTTGTTGAACAACATCAGCTGCTACACACTCGGCAAGCCGGTTTCAGGGCGCATAACAACACTGAGTTGGTGATGCTCTCAGTGCTGGATGACCTGCGGCTTGCAGCCGACAAGAAGACCCCCTCAGCTCTAATCTTATTGGACCTCTCAGCCGCATTTGACACAGTGAATCACGTGCAGTTGCTAGCCCGTGTCCGGCGGCTGGGAGTCACTGGGATGGTCCTCCAATGGATTACCTCCTTTTTGGAGGACCGGTCTCAAAGAGTCTGTTAGAAATGGGATCTCTAGTTGGCAAGGGCTTGCACCTTTGTCCAAGTAGGGACCCTTCTTCCTAGTCAGGGTAAGGGTGTTACACTCGTGAAGTAACCCCTGCTCACCCCTCGTGGTAGCTTGGCACGAGCAGTCAGGCTTAATTCAGAGGCAGTGTGTAAAGCATTTGCACATAACCAACAGTAATACAGTGTAAGCACTACAAACGGACACCACACCAGTTTAGAAAAATAACCAATATTTTATATACTCAAGACAAGACCAATTACGACGAAAAATCCACAATACTATACTTTAAAAATGAATGCTTGATACGGTAACTTCTTCTTTGCAGGAATAGCACAAAAGCAAAGTTCGTACGAGTCGGTAGCTCCGTCCGAGCCTACCGCGATGCTGAAAACTACAGAGTCTAACAGTTCCAGCCGACCGCGTCGATACGGGCCAGCAGAGTCGTGAACAGACTCGGTTACAGGACCTTTCTCGTTGTGGCTGGTACGGAGTGTACGAGCCGGTCGGCGTTCGTCGCGGTTGCGGTGCAAGACGGAGCGGTGCAAGGTGCGGTGTCCCTCGATGCAGTGCAGGCAGCGGCTCGATGAGCGTCGTGCAGACGGAGTCGGTGAGTCCAAGGCGTGCGATGCAGGGTGAGACGATGCTCGATGCAGTGCTGACAGGTTGCGATGCAGGCAACCTAGCCGGAGTGCGAGAGCTGCCGTCGGACAGCGGTGCGAGTCGGAGCGGTGCGTCGCAGACGTGCGAGCGGTGCCCCAAATGCGGTGCGGTCACGACTCTTGAGCCAGTTGCAGCGACCGCGTCGGTCGGGTCCGGTTGGTTCAGTGAAGCGATGCGATGCGAACTGCGGTGCCCACAGGTCACGGTGCAAGCAGCGGCTCGATGTTGGCGGCGTCGGACGTCGCCCACGGTGAGACCAGGGTTGCGATGCGAAGTGGGGCGATGCGGTCTGCGGTGCAAACAGGTCACCGGCCAGGGATGGATTCGGTTGACGGAGTCGGTTGCAGTTCCCTTCCTCTGTGGCAACTGAAACAGCGTTCCAGAAGCGGTACCCAGAGGCTTGTGAAGTCTTTGTAGTCCCTGAGACTTCTTAACAGGAGGCCAGCTCGGTTCCAGGCCCTTGGAGATACTCAGCACAAGTTTGTAGAAAGTTCAGTCCTTTCACTGCCCAAGGCAGAAGCAGCGGCTGCAGGCCAACCCAACAAAGCAACAACACAGCAAAGGGGCAGTACTCCTCCTGGCAGCTCTTCCAGCTCTTCGTCTTGGCAGGTTCCTTGATTCCAGCGAGATCTAAATTCATGGGGTCAGGGCCCCAATATTTATATCCCAAATTCCTTTGTTCTTTGAAGGCAGAGAGGCCTTTGCCTAGTCCAAACCAGTTCTGGAGCACTTTGTTGACAAGTCTCCGTCCCTTCTTTCAGTGAGTAGGCCAGGGACATCAGACGCACCACAGGAGGTGTAGCCAGCATTATGGAGGGAAGGCACTGTCCTATTCAGGGCCCAGGTGCGACCCCTCCCACCCATCTACATGTAGATCTTGCTATTCAGCCCTGTGCTGACTCACCCTGTCTCCTGGCATCCCCCAGCCCCTGTCACTCACATTCCAGACAAGGAATACACAACCTCGCGGAGGCAGGCTTGGATGGTTAGACAAGAAAATACCCACTTTCTAAAAGTGGTATTTTCAAACACAGAATGTTAAAACCAACTTCACTAAAAGATGCATTTTATCATTCTGAGTCCAGGCGTACTAAACTCGAATTTCCACCATGTTCCCGGGGTCAGTTAGGATTATAAGATGTAATAATCAAAACTGCCCGTTCTGGCCTAGGGGGAACAGGTAGCCTTGCAATAGTGAAAAACGAACTAGGCTGTAATTCACTATTAGGACATGCCACACACACCCGGGCATGTCCTACCTTTCGCATACAATGCACCCTGCCAACAGGGGTACATTGGGCCTACCTTAGGGGTGACTAACATGTAGCAAAGGGAAGGTTTAGGGACTTGCAAGTGTGTGCACTTGCCAAGTCGACATGGCAGCCCCAGGCTGCGCACAGGCTCTGCAATGGCAGGCCCGAGTTACACTTTACGGGCTGTTTGCGTGGGTGGCACAATCCAGTGCTGCAGCCCACCAACAGCATTTGGTCTATAGGCCCTGGCACTCGCAGTGCACTTTACAAGGGACTGACACATAAACCAAATAGGTCAATCATGGAAACACCAATCCATAACACATTTTATACAGGAGCACTTGCGCTTTCCCACTGGACCTCAGTGAGGAAAGTGCGCAGAATCATTACACCAGCAAAAACAGAGTCAAAACCGGGAGGTCAGAAAGCAAAAAGTCAGGGGAAACACGCCAAAAGATGCCAAGTCTAACACATGTCCCCTCCAGCTGAAAGTAGGGAGAACTACCCAACCCCATTGGAGTTCTCTTCACTAAGGCGGAAGAACCTGGACAGACCATCTGCGTTGGCGTGTTCTGTACCAGGACGGTGTTCCACCGTAAAGTCCATTCCCTGTAGGGAGATGGACCACCTCAGCAGTTTTGGATTCTCACCCCTCATTTGCATCAACCATCTGAGGGGCCTGTGGTCTGTCTGAACCCGGAAGTGAGTCCCAAACAGGTATGGTCTCAACTTCTTCAGTGCCCAGACCACAGCAAAAGCTTCCCTTTCTATGGCACTCCACCTCTGTTCCCTGGGAAGTAGTCTCCTGCTAAGGAAGACTACAGGCTGATCCAGGCCCTCTTCATTCAGTTGTGAGAGCACCGCTCCCACACCATGCTCTGAAGCGTCAGTCTGCACGACGAATTCCTTGGAGAAGTCAGGTGCCTTGAGCACGGGCGCCGTGCACATGGCTGCCTTCAGGGCATCAAAAGCTTTCTGGCAGGACTCAGTCCAGATCACTTTCCTGGGCTGCCTCTTAGAGGTCAGCTCTGTTAAGGGGGCAACGATGGTGCCATAGCCCTTAACAAATCTCCTATAGTAACCGGTGAGACCTAAGAAGGCTCTCACCTCTGTCTGGGTCTTGGGGGTTCCCAAGCCAGAATGGTGTCAATCTTGGGTTGTAGGGGCGCCACCTGGCCGCTTCCTACCTGGTGTCCCAAGTACACCACAGACCCCTGCCCGATCTGGCACTTACTGGCCTTGATCGTGAGGCCTGCACCTTGCAGAGCCCTCAACACTTTCTCAAGGTGCTGTAAATGTTCTTCCCAGCTGGAACTGAACACAGCAATGTCATCCAGGTAGGCGGCACTGAAATCCTCCAGTCCAGCCAACACCTGATTGACCAACCTCTGAAAGGTGGCAGGGGCATTCTTCAACCCAAAGGGCATCACCCGGAATTGGTAATGACCTTCTGGGGTTGAGAATGCTGATCTCTCCTTGGCCCCATCGGTTAAGGCAATCTGCCAGTACCCAGACGTCAAATCAAACGTGCTGAGGAACCGGGCAGCTCCCAACTGATCAATGAGCTCATCAGCTCTGGGGATGGGGTGCGCGTCAGTCCTGGTGACGGCATTGAGCCCACGGTAGTCCACACAAAACCGGAGTTCTGGAGTGGCACCGGGCGCAGCAGCCTTTGGGACCAAGACCACTGGGCTGGCCCAAGGACTGTGGGAGGGCTCAATCACCCCTATCGCCAACATCTTAGAGACCGCCTCCTTGATGCTGGCTCTGACCCGGTCAGTCAACCTGTAAATCTTGTGCTTCACAGGAGGGCTGTCACCAGTGTCCACGTCATGGGTACACCAGTGAGTAACACCGGAAGTCAGAGAGAACAGTGGGGCGAACTGTCCCAACAACTGGCGACAGTCCCCCTGCTGCTCCTGAGTCAGAGTAGGGGAGAGGATCACACCCTCTACTGACCCATCATGCTCCTTGGTAGACAGGAGGTCAGGGAGAGGCTCACTCTCCTCTTCCACCCCATCATCTGTCGCCAAGAGCATACTCACTTCGGACCTCTCGAAGTGGGGCTTGAGGCGGTTCACGTGAAGGACCCTCAAAGGGTTCCTTGGAGCCTGCAATTCCACCAGGTAGGTGACGTCACTTTTGCGCTCCTTTACCTCATATGGCCCAGTCCACTTGTCCTGCAAGGCACAAGGTGCCACTGGGGCCATGACCCACACTTTTTGCCCAGGTTGAAATTCGACCAGAGTGGCATTCTGGTCATACCATCTCTTCATTTCTTCCTGGCTTGCTTCTAGGTTCGCCTGAGCGAGTTTCCTGAAGCGGGCAGTTTGGTTTCTAAAGGCCAGCATGTAGCTAAATACATCCTGGGGAGTTTTCCTGGGAGCCGCCTCCCAGCCTTCCTTTACCAAACTCAGAGGTCCTCTGACAGGGTGGCCATACAGGAGCTCAAAGGGGCTGTACCCAAGAGACTTCTGGAGGCACCTCCCTGTATGCAAAGAGTAGGCATGGCAAGAGGACGTCCCACTTACGCCTCATGGGTTCTGTTAGACACTTGATCATGCCTTTCAAGGTCTGGTTGAATCTCTCCACCAGACCGTTTCCTTGTGGGTGGTAAGGAGTGGTGAACTTGTAGGTTACACCACACTCCTTCCACAGGGATGTCATATACTTCGATATGAAATTGGTCCCCCTATCAGAAACCACCTCTCTGGGGAATCCCACACGGGAAAAGATCCCCATTAACGCCCGGCCCACCACGGGCGCCGTCGTTGTCCTGAGAGGGATTGCCTCTGGGTACCGGGTGGCATGGTCCACCAAGACCAGGATGTACCTGTTGCCCATGGCTGTCTTGGGGTCCAGTGGCCCCACAATATCCATCCCTACCCTTTCAAAGGGTGTTCCAACAACAGGAAAAGGTTGGAGAGGAGCTTTGACCTTCCTCCCACTCTTACCACTTGCCTGGCAAGTTTGGCAAGACCTACAGTGTGCATCTGACTGCCTTCGCATTTGGGGCCAAAAGAAGTGGGTGACAAGCCTGTCAAAGGTCTTGTCCTGCCCCAAATGTCCTGCCAAAGGCACGTCATGAGCCAGACCCAGTAGGAAGGTCCTGAAGCGCTGGGGTACCACCAGCACACGGGCTGACCCAGGCTCAGCAACCTTAGGCTCACTGTATAGGAGACCACTCTCCCAGTAGATCAGATGTGACGCGGACTGATTACCAGCTGCCTGGTCTGCAGCCTGCCGCCGCAGACACTCCAGAGTAGGGCACTCGTTCTGCTCCCTGCAGAACTCCTCCCTGGTGGGACCCCCTTCTTGCTGCCAATGGGTCAGCTCAGAGATGTCTCCCAGTTCGGCTACCTGCTCCCCTGTAGGCACCGGGGCAGGGACTCGGGCCACTGTTTCAGGCTCCAAGTCCTCTTGATCACCCTTTCTGGCTGCCATTGACCGAGTAGACACGCATGCCCACTCTGGCAACCCAAGCAACTCCAAGTGAGACCTGAGCTCAACCTCCTTCCATAAGGACTGCTCCAGGTCGTTACCTAGCAGACAATCTACAGGCATGGTAGGGCTCACAACCACCCTCAAGGGACCTGAGACCCCCCCATTCAAAGGGAACCTGCGCCACCATACATTGGCGCTCTGAGTTGTCTACAGCAACTACTTGGTGGAATGCCCCGGGGACTACTTGCTTCTCAGACACCAGGTGACACCGGACTGAGGTCACACTGGCTCCAGTGTCTCTGAGAGCCTATACCCTGTTCCCATTGATGGTCACCCAGGTGCTATATTTCTTTGTGTTAGGGGGCACCTGGTTTCCTGGGACCATCTCACTGTCCCCTAGTGAGACAAGGGTCATTTCTGCGGGATCCCCACCCTCCTGGGGGCACCCCTCCTCCCCAAGCGCTACACTAGCCAACACTTTGGACTGTCCACCGGTGGGTGGCGGTGTCCCCTTTGGGCACTTGGGGTCCCCCTTAAAGTGACCTACCTGGTCACATGCATAACACTTGCGGGGGCCGGTCTCAACAGGCTTCCCTGTAGAGACCCCTTTCTTCTTATCACCGGGGGCTGGGAACCTTTACCCTGGGTACTAGTTTGGGGCCCTTTAGAGAACTCCTGTGCTTTACCCTTGTCCCCCCCCACCTTTCTTCTGGGGACCCTGCCCACCTTTGGCTGAGTCTCCCCCAAACGCTTTCTTGTGGACCCTGGTACTCACCCAGCGGTCCGCTTCCATAGCAAGCTTCCTGGGGTCAGTTAGCTTACTATCAACTAGGTGCTGGCGCAGATCTGCAAAACATAGACTAGACAAGTGCTCCCATGCAATCAAGTTGTAGAGCCCCTGAAAATCTGTTACGCTACTGCCCTTCACCCCACCATCCAGAGACCTGCAGAACACATCCACACATTCCAATCAAGTATTGGCATCAGACTTCTTACTGGACCTGAACTGATCCCTGTACTTTTCAGGAGTAAGACCATACTTCGTGAGAAGGGCATCCTTCATGTCAGCATAGGTGAGGTGATACCCCTTACCCAAAGCTATCAGAGCATCCCTTGCTTCTTCAGGGAAAAGTGGCCACAATCCTGCTCCCCAATTCTCCTCAGGGACCCCATTCATGTGTATGGCTGCCTCATAACCCTGAAACCACCTTTGTATGTCATCCCCCTTCTTGAACTCCTTGCCTACGTTCTTGGGAATGTGCACAATCCTGTCTGCCTTTCTGGACGAATTGCTGCCACCATCTGAGCCTGACTTACTCCTAAGTTCTAGCTCCTTCAGTTCTCTCTCGTGCTCTAAGAGCATCTTCCTCTCCTCTATGGCCAATCTCTTCTCCTCCCGTTCACTCTCCAGCCTGAGCTTCTGCAGCTCAAACTGCCTTGCCTCCCGCCTGTCCTCCAGCTCCTCTGGGGACAGACTGCTGCTGCCAGACCTGGCGGGTTCCCCCCTACCCAAAAGCACATCCACCCTGGAAATAGGCTCCTCCACCTCCTCACTGAGATTACCAGGCTGCCCACTGGCATGTCTGGCTGCTACCCAGGCCCTCAGCGCATTCTGTAGCTCCTCCTTCCTTGTGAGGCCTTTAATTTGGACTTTCAGGTTTTTACAAATCGCTCGTAGTTCCTTTACGGCGTAGGTTTCCAACCTATCCTCCTCAAAGATAATTTCCAGAGATGCAACGGATGATGCAGGTGTGTCAGGCATGACAAAAGTAGTGAGTTGAAAACTGGCAAGATCAAAAATAGGCCAAAAGAAAAAGAACCAGTATGTGGTACGTAATGGTCTGCGATATGGTAGTAGTGCACACCAATCACTGTAAGTCAAGTGCAAACACAAGTCCTATCCTCACCGCTGACAACCAATGTTAGAAATGGGATCTCTAGTTGGCAAGGGCTTGCACCTTTGTCCAAGTAGGGACCCTTCTTCCTAGTCAGGGTAAGGGTGTTACACTCGTGAAGTAACCCCTGCTCACCCTCGTGGTAGCTTGGCACGAGCAGTCAGGCTTAATTCAGAGGCAGTGTGTAAAGCATTTGCACATAACCAACAGTAATACAGTGTAAGCACTACAAACGGACACCACACCAGTTTAGAAAAATAACCAATATTTTATATACTCAAGACAAGACCAATTACGACGAAAAATCCACAATACTATACTTTAAAAATGAATGCTTGATACGGTAACTTCTTCTTTGCAGGAATAGCACAAAAGCAAAGTTCGTACGAGTCGGTAGCTCCGTCCGAGCCTACCGCGATGCTGAAAACCACAGAGTCTAACAGTTCCAGCCGACCGCGTCGATACGGGCCAGCAGAGTCGTGAACAGACTCGGTTACAGTACCTTTCTCGTTGTGGCTGGTACGGAGTGTACGAGCCGGTCGGCGTTCGTCGCGGTTGCGGTGCAAGACGGAGCGGTGCAAGGTGCGGTGTCCCTCGATGAGGTGCAGGCAGCGGCTCGATGAGCGTCGTGCAGACGGAGTCGGTGAGTCCAAGGCGTGCGATGCAGGGTGAGACGATGCTCGATGCGGTGCTGATAGGTTGCGATGCAGGCGACCTAGCCGGAGTGCGGGAGCTGGCGTCGGACAGCGGTGCGAGTTGGAGCGGTGCGTCGCAGACGTACGTGCGAGCGGTGCCCCAAATGCGGTGCGGTCACGACTCTTGAGCCAGTTGCAGCGACCGCGTCGGTCGGGTCCGGTTGGTTCAGTGAAGCGATGCGATGCGAACTGCGGTGCCCACAGGTCACGGTGCAAGCAGTGGCTCGATGTTGGCGGCGTCGGACGTCGCCCACGGTGAGACCAGGGTTGCGATGCGAAGCGGGGCGATGCGGTCTGCGGTGCAAACAGGTCACCGGCCAGGGATGGATTCGGTTGACGGAGTCGGTTGCAGTTCCCTTCCTCTGTGGCAACTGAAACAGCGTTCCAGAAGCGGTACCCAGAGGCTTGTGAAGTCTTTGTAGTCCCTGAGACTTCTTAACAGGAGGCCAGCTCGGTTCCAGGCCCTTGGAGATACTCAGCACAAGTTTGTAGAAAGTTCAGTCCTTTCACTGCCCAAGGCAGAAGCAGCGGCTGCAGGCCAACCCAACAAAGCAACAACACAGCAAAGGGGCAGTACTCCTCCTGGCAGCTCTTCCAGCTCTTCGTCTTGGCAGGTTCCTTGATTCCAGCGAGATCTAAATTCATGGGGTCAGGGCCCCAATATTTATATCCCAAATTCCTTTGTTCTCTGAAGGCAGAGAGGCCTTTGCCTAGTCCAAACCAGTTCTGGAGTACTTTGTTGACAAGTCTCCGTCCCTTCTTTCAGTGAGTAGGCCAGGGACATCAGACGCACCACAGGAGGTGGAGCCAGCATTGTGGAGGGAAGGCACTGTCCTATTCAGGGCCCAGGTGCGACCCCTCCCACCCATCTACATGTAGATCTTGCTATTCAGCCCTGTGCTGACTCACCCTGTCTCCTGGCATCCCCAGCCCCTGTCACTCACATTCCAGACAAGGAATACACAACCTCGCGCAGGCAGGCTTGGATGGTTAGACAAGAAAATACCCACTTTCTAAAAGTGGTATTTTCAAACACAGAATGTTAAAACCAACTTCACTAAAAGATGCATTTTATCATTCTGAGTCCAGGCGTACTAAACTCGAATTTCTACCATGTTCCCGGGGTCAGTTAGGATTATAAGCTGTAATAATCAAAACTGCCCGTTCTGGCCTAGGGGGAACAGGTAGCCTTGCAATAGTGAAAAACGAACTAGGCTGTAATTCACTATTAGGACATGCCACACACACCCGGGCATGTCCTACCTTTCGCATACAACGCACCCTGCCCACAGGGGTACCTTGGGCCTACCTTAGGGGTGACTAACATGTAGCAAAGGGAAGGTTTAGGGACTTGCAAGTCGACATGGCAGCCCCAGGCTGCGCACAGGCTCTGCAATGGCAGGCCCGAGTTACACTTTACGGGCTGTTTGCGTGGGTGGCACAATCCAGTGCTGCAGCCCACCAACAGCATTTGGTCTATAGGCCCTGGCACTCGCAGTGCACTTTACAAGGGACTGACACATAAACCAAATAGGTCAATCATGGAAACACCAATCCATAACACATTTTATACAGGAGCACTTGCGCTTTCCCACTGGACCGCAGTGAGGAAAGTGCGCAGAATCATTACACCAGCAAAAACAGAGTCAAAACCGGGAGGTCAGAAAGCAAAAAGTCAGGGGAAACACGCCAAAAGATGCCAAGTCTAACAGAGTCCAATTAGGAGATTGCACTTCCAGGCGGGGCAACTTGCAATGGGGGGTCCCACAGGCTACGCGCTGTCCCCTCTGCTTTTAAATATTTACCTTCAGCCCTTGATAGATGCACTAGCCAAAACAGATTGTCAGGTGTTTAATTACGCTGATGATACCCAGTTAATTGTACGAATTGACAACTTCCCCGACTCACTGCGTAATGTCCAGAACATCCTCCGGTTCACTATGAACTGGATGACCTCTAATTCACTGAAGGTAAATCCAGATAAAACAGAAGTGCTTGCTCTTACTTCAGGGGTTTCGCCCTGGTCCAGTCTCTTTTGGCCTCAAGAGCTGGGCACCAACCCCACACCGGTGCCAGCAGTGAAGAGCCTGGGTATAAAGTTGGACACTGGATTAACGCTAAACAGCCAGGTATCTGCTGTTGTGGGGTGTTGTACTGGCCTGATGCGGCAACTTCGGAAACTGGTGACCTTGCTGTCTTTTTCCACCATGCAGACGGTCGTGACGGCATTAATCCTGTCACGCTTACACTATGGCAATGCAGTCTACACTGGGCTTCCCGAAAAACTTCTGGGGAAGCTCCAAGTGGTTATGAATGACGCGGCAAGGTTGATTTATAAGTTGCCAAGAAGAGCCCATGCCACCCCTCTGCTGCAGCAGTTACACTGCCTCCCCATCAAGCATAGGGTTAAATTTAAGGGGTTGTGCATTGCACACAAGTCTCAGTTTGGAGAGGCACCCAAATACATCAAAGACCGCCTGAGGCCTTATGTGCCCGGATGCTATCTTCGTTCAGCAGAGTCTTGCTTGTTAGTCTGCCCACGTTTTAATAGAATGACCCTAGGGGGCCGGGCATTCTCAGTCACCATCCCCCAGATGTGGAACAAACTTTCGGACGGTATGCGTAAGGAAGCCAGGTTACTACCGTTCCGGAGGAGACTTAAAACCCTTCTGTTTACAGAGGCGTTTGGATAAGTTTACTCCGCTGTGTGTTGAGTATGGTTGCGCAAAAGGATTCTGGACCTCTGATCTATGTTACAGCGCTTAGAGACCTTCTGGTGATTGGCGCTCTATAAATATAATTTAAAATAAAATAAAAAAAAGATGCCGTCATGGCCAACAAACAGGTGTTCCTTTACGGATTGAGTTAGAGGGTCAGTTTGCCTCCCTCACCCACCTTTACTCATCCTACCCCTCCGTACCCAACCGTCACTGTTCAGAACAAGCCCGTATGGCCCTTAATGGCCTCTTCACCTCCAAAGCTGAATACGCCCTCCAGCGTCTGAAAGGGAGGCACTATGAGCAGGGGGAAAAGGCATGCTGTTTGCTAGCTGCACAACTGAGACAATGGGAGGCTGCAATGGCCATCCCCACTATCTGATCAGTGGATGGAGAGATCCTCACTCGACCCCAAGACATCGTCAACAAATTTGCATTATTTTGCAAACAGCTTTATACCCCGGACCGCCGGCCAGCTTGAAACACGTATCCACGTTCCTCGAGGGGGTTGATCTCCCACGCTTGATGGACAAGGACAGGGAGCTCTTAGCGGGGGACATCAGCAAGGAGGAGATTGCAGAGGCCATCTCTAAGCTGCCCTACAACAAGGCCCCGGATTAGGATAGATTCCCAGCGGAATTCTACAAATGGTCCGGGGAGGAGGCAATCAATACCCTCCATACCGCCTTACAGGAGGCGGAACGGATGGCCTAATTGGGACCTCTCTCTAACAGAGTGGTGATCGCAGTCCTGCCCAAAGCAGGGAGAGACCCGTTATTGTTTGGCAGCTGTTGCCCCATATCCTTCCTAAATGGAGATATTAAAATCATTGCCAGGGTCTTGGCAGCACGCCTGAGCAAGGTCAAACCCTCTCTCATTCACCACACAGGTCGGCTTTGTTCTGAACCACCTCCACACTCCGGCTCATACTTTATGGGCCACTAAGGACCTAACAGAGGATGTGGTGGCCCTCTCCCTAGATGCCAAAAAGGCATTCGACCGCATCGAGGGGGGGTACCTCTTTGCTTCTATGAAACACTTCTACCTGGGAGATCAGTTTAAGTCTAAGGTGCGCCTACTTTACGATTGCCCTGTGGCCCAGGTCAACTGGAGACGGTTACTCTTGTATACATTTCAGATCTGGAGAGGCACCCGTCAGGGTTGCCCGCACTCCCCCCTCTTGTTCCTCTTGGCCATGGAGCCCCTGGCCTTTGCCATCCGCCACTCGCCGCTCTTAGCGGGCATACCCATCGTGGGAGGCCTTTCCAAAGTGTACTCATAAGCCAACGACATTCTGCTTATCCTCAAGGATCTCCAACACTCCTTGCCGGCATTACTGGAAGTCATCAACGACTTTGTGGCCCTGTCAGGGTACAAGGTGAACTGGGATAAAAGCGAGGCCCTCCCACTCTCCTTAGGCACCATGAAAGCGGCAATCCATGGCCACCCCTTCCGATGGAAACTCTCATGGTTCAAATACTTGAGGGTCCTGGTTAACAGAGGCCTGGAAGGGATGGTCATGGACAACCTGACACTCCTGATTGCGCAGATGAAAACAGACTTTGACAAATGGTCCCTTCTGGGATTTTCCATGTGGGGCAGAGTACAGGCGGTAAGGATGGTCACACTGCCGCACTTTACCTACGTATTGGGAATGCTACCCGTTATAGCGCCCCTAACCACTCTCTGCCTCATTGACACCCGGATACGGGCTTTTGTGCGGGGCTCCAATCACCCCAGCTTGGCCGCGTCCAAACTTATGGCTTGTCACTCCTGTGGTGGTCTGGGCCTCTCATCTGTGGAGCACTACTCTTTAGCCCTCATCTCTCCCAGCTCGCTTACCTGCTCCAGGGTACACCGGGCCCCCCGCAGTGGGTTGCAATGGAACACTCGCTCCTCGTATGTGGTGACTTTCTTGGCCCCCTTCACGGGGGCCACACCCCCTAACTATCTCTTTTGCATCCTGTGATACAGCCTAGGCATAAAGCCTGGCGCCGTGCACACCACCTATTATGCATGGACCACCTACTACACATCAAGGTGTCAATATGGGGCAACAACAGCATCCACATATATGGCCAGACACTCCGCTGGCCATGATGGAAAGAAGCGGGCATATGGACCCTGGATCAGGTGTTACTGGACGGCTATTTGAAGCCTTTCGTCCACCTATGAGAGGAATTTGGGTAACATCCATGGTAGGCCTGGCAGTACCTGCAGTTGCAGCACTGCCTGCGGCGATGTCTTGGTCCTCGTACTTGGGACCTGCAGTAGTCGCCGATAGTGGAATATCTGTCCGTGTGGGGCTGACACAGGGGAATGATATCGGGAATCTACAGCACACTCACGAACCACCTCTTCTCCCGGCACGGCCTCTGCGCTAAGTGGCAGGCCCCCCTACAGATCACCGTCGAAGAGTAGGATTGGGCAGAGGTTATGTAGGCCCTGGACAGGGGAACCCAGAAGCCCGGTTGAAATTCTGCCTTTTTAATACGCTCCATGAGTGGCACTGGATCCCGACAAAGCTGCAGAGGGCCGGCCTCCTGCCCCACTTGAGGTGTTGGAGATGCCCAGACAACCGATGTGACATCCCCCACATTCTCTGCAACAGCCCCTCTATTCAGCCCTTCTGGTCCTATATTGGAGACACTTTAGGAGCATCCATGCCTCTCCGCCTCCCCTTCACCCCGTTATCCTTCTGCAAGACACCAGAGACTCCCTGGACATCTTTCGCCTGCAACACCGCCTCCTGCACACAGCGCTATCCACGGGCAAGCAATGCATCCTTCGGCAATGGAGGTCTCCCACACCCCCTCACAGGAAGGCTGGATGGTGGCGATGATTCAAACAGCATCCCACGAACACGTTATCTATGGCATGAGGTGTTTGCACAGACATGGCCCCCCTTTCTGAGTGGGTCAGTTCGGCCTCCTCCCCCCACCTTTCCACCCCTTGCAGAAATTCCCGGCCACCTTCACCCCCTCCCCTTCCTTCTCACCCCCTCCCTCCCCCACCCCAAACTCACCCCTCCCTCCCCCACCCCAAACTCACCTCTTCCTTCCCCACCACCCTGCTTTCACCCCCTCCCCTCCACCCACCCACCCTTCCCCCCTCACCTCGTCCCCTTGTCCCGTCACCCCCAACTCCCTCCAATGATATTCTTTCACTTTCCCCCGCCACCCCCTCTGGGGGTTCCGGGTATCCTTGATCCGCGGCCCCTACCTTCACTGCTGGCAGGGGACTGATCGCTGCACCCTATCTTGCACCTATAGTATTGGGTCCGGTGGCCAGCATCAAGTTGTTTTGAACTACCTAACTGTTTTTGCTGCTGATATGTCTTTCTTCATTGTTGCACCCACCCTTCCTTTCCCACCTACCTCTTCCCGACCCCTCCCATTTCTTCCCCAGACCCCTCCCCATTGATGCAGTGAATATGTTGTATTTCCCATTTTCTGCCATATTGTGCGTATGTTGCACTACTGTGTTTTGATAACCAATAAAGAATGACAACACACAAAAAAAAAATTCAGACTCAAGGAGCCAGGCTCTTCGGCCTCCTTGAAAACCTTGTAAAGGAGGGGCACTATTAGATGCTTATTGATTTTAAAGACTTGAACTGGGAAGCCGTCATCACCCGGTGCTTTGTTAGAGGACAAGTCTGCAATGGCGTCTGCAATCTTGTCCTCCTTAAACTCTCCATCCAGGAGCAGTCCGCCAGCCTCTGACAGAGTAGGCAACCTGAGGCCATCAAAAAAAGCCTGCTCTCAGAATAGATTGACTGGTTCCTTCGAACAGTAGATGAAGCCAAGGAAGTGAGCTAAAAAGTCCGCTATCTTCACCTGATGCGTCACCAACCTCCCCCTTCATCTCGTATTGCGGTGATGGTCTGACGTGTTTCCCTCTGTCTTAGCTGTGGCGCCAAAGCCTGCCTGCCTGCCTGCCTTCACCCCCTGTTTGTAGTGTTGCAACTTCAGGTGCTGCAACGCACAATCTGCTTGTGATATGAAATAAGTGTTCAGGTCATATTTAGTAGTCTCGAGTTGGGGAAGAAGGTGTTGTGTGGGGTGGTGCATGTATTGTCCGGTAGGGATATGCACCTTATCTTCTAACTGCACCTGTGTGCCTCCCACTTATACATCGTGGAGTCCCTCATATGGTTCCTCTCAAACTGGCTTTCCCAGCAGCCCATAGAACAAAGGTCTAAGTAATAGTAGGTTCATTGCCCTCCAACTACTGGCGAAGGCGAGCTGTGAGTGTCCGCTTGTCCTCGGGCATTCTATAATTAAACAGATTCAACCTCCAGCATTTAGAGGTGTGTGAGACATGTCCTAGATTCAGTTCCAGCAACACAGGGGGCTGATCAGAGATCCCCCTGCTTCTATGTTGCAGTCCCACAGGAGGGCTAAAAAGGTATGTTTCCTGAAAAAGAAGTCTAAACTGGAGCATGTCGCAATGGCACATGAGAGAAAAGTAAACTCCCTATCCCGTTCATGCGTCAGGTTCCAAGAGTCAGCCAGGCCATGACCCTTTTGAAGATCACCCAGGAGCACCCGGTCTCAAGTGTTGGATCTATTGAGGGGTCCAGATCTATCTAGGTAATGGTTGAGTGCTAAGTTCTAGTCCCTGCCTATTATCACCTTGGCTGTACCAAATTACAACAGTATTCTGGAAAGGGAAGAGAGGAAAGAAGATCTATTCTGATTGGGAGCATAGATGGATTCCACCACAAAAGTCCGGTTTAGAGTCCTCAGCTTCACGAAGACATTGCCTCCCTGTGGGTCCGTCAATGTCTTCTGGATGGTAATGGAAATTAATTTATATATGAGAATAGCCACTCTGCATCTATTTATAGATGAGGAGGACTCCAAAGAGTCGGGGCTGTGCTGGGAGTTCTTAGAGCACTATGATCAGGGGTCTGTGGCAGCAGCGGCCCATACTTAAGGGCTGAGGAGCCATGCCTGCACCTTTTGGACATAAAGAATGTCTGTCAAGCTGAAAAGATTTCAGCCTGACAGACACTCTTTATTTTCATGTCAGGCAGCCAAGAGCTAGACATACACTAAATGTGTGGGCTCCTTGATCCATGAGCTGAACTTTGCTGGGTTGAGGAGCACAGCTCCTGTGGGCATGACCGTCTCACTCAGCAAAGGTCCTTGAGGCCCTACTCCTCATGACAAAGGAGGGCGTCAGTAATAGTCTCGTATGAGGGCACTTCAGTTTTAAGCTCTGAAGTGCCCAGGGCTGGGTAACTATCACTGACATCTCATCACAGAGTGGTGGTGGGGGGGTTCAGCAGTCTCTCTGACCATGTCCTACTCTGTGATGAGGTAGGGACTACTGCCTCCCCTTCATTGGCTGACCTAAGGGGAGGAAGCAGTCCCAACCCTCCTGGCACGTCCGAAGCTTCCCTTCCTGAGATCTGCAGCAGGTACGTTTTTTATTGACTGTTGGGGGATGCGGGAATGTAGGAATGTATGTATATTTGCGAGTGAGTGTTGTGAATGGGTGTATATGCGCATGTCTGCATGTGAATGACTGGGTGTAAGTGAGTGTGTGTGTGTTTGCACTCCCCCACCACTCTCTCAATTGTACTCACTGGCCGCCACTGGACTGGGGGCAATGTCATGAGACTAGTGAGATTTTAAGTATGCAACAGGTGGGTTAGTGTGGGAGTCCGACTGTGCAGAGATGGGCAAAGTGAGGACAGTGATTGAGCCAAGAGTAGTGGGGTAGTCTAAGCAAAAACAACAGTGCATTACATTAGCAAGCTAACAACTTGGTGCAGAAAAACGATATGTAATGCTTCTTCTTACAAGTAACAAGAACTGAGAAGAAATCAACTTTAAGTGGGTGAGTATACCTGCCAACCCTTTCCAGCCCAGCACCTCCAAATGGCAGAATAGTCAATTGTCAATCCACGCCCATTACATGAACATCAGAACCATAACAGAGTGGTAGGGGCATGTCTGAAAAATGATGTTCAATAAAATGGCAAGCAATAGCTATAGAGGTGACTATGAAATTGAATTATGTGGGCCAGTAGACATCCCAGGGTGAGAAGCAGCTGCCATCAAGAACTTACACCCGGAGACTGCAGGTGTTCTTACTAGCTTAGGTGTCCAGAGAGACTACAGTATCTCCTGCAGGTTTCTCTGAGGAGCATAAGAGTCAGGGCTTGATGGGGGTGCGCAATTTGTCCTGGCCACTAGTCATTGAAGCCGCATCATCACGGGCAGCTCTGTCTCCTCATCTTTTCAGGACAGTGTCCAGTCATTGTCGCCTCGATGTAGCATCCTTAGTGTTGGGTTCCAGAGTCTGAGGCAGGGGGGCTCCCATCCCCCAGTGTCCCATGTTCCTTCCGTCAATGTTGAGATTTCCATGGCTGCTGTGTTCGATGAGGTAAAAAATCTTCCAAGTCGTCTGGGTCCTCAAAATCTCTGCGCTTACCATCGAAGGTGAGCAGCATGGTGGCAGGTTCCAGTACAACATATCGAATTCCAGTATCCAAGGAGCAGTCTTTTCAGTAGGAATCTCTTCCGTCACAGCAGAGTGTCATGGAAAAAGTCTGTTACAATGTGAATCCTCACCTCTTAGCACAGAAAGGGGTCTTCATGTTTTTTGGCTGCTGAGATGAACATTCAGGCTTGTTGGTGGCAGAGGAGGTAGGCTATGCTCACCCTAGGAGTGTTCTGTCAAGTATCTACCCTGGGTCACACTCTGTGGGCCCTTTGGAATTCCAACTGAGGTGAGAATAACAGGCCTGTAGGATCCGGGAGAAAGGTGGATAAGAAACTGTCATAGCTTTCCCCTCTGCTTCCTCCTGCACCCCTAGGAAGCAAACATGGTTCCACCGACTGCGATCCTCAAGCTCCACCAGTTCCCTACGAAGGTGCTGAATCTCGCTACCTACTTCAGGGTCAGTTCCCAGGACAGTCAGGTTATCCTCCTTGGTTTCAACCTTACGGTCCATAGAGTTAAGCTTCATATTGAAGGTGACAAGGTTACTCCGCAATGATTTTAGTTCCGTAGCCGTGGATTTAGTGTCCTCTCGCATCAAATCTGTAGTCGATTTGATGCCCGTTTGCGCCCTCATTAGTGTCTCCACAGTAATGTTCGATATGGTGGATGGGGTTTGTTTCGGTTTGCCAGCCACCTCATCCGTGAATAGAAGCTGACTTGCTGCTTTCCCCCTTGGCTTTGGGGTAATGCTTAAGAGAACCTAGCCAGGCTCAGCAGTTGGGGAGAATGGAACCACGCAGTACCCAACCTGCAGAAGTATCCAGGAAGGAGCAGAGTTGTGGGTTGTAGATCCCGTGGACCAGACAGAATAACAGGAAGTTATTGTTGGAGCCACAGACAGTCTAGAAGCACTTTAGGGCAGTGGAGTAGGGATCAGGGTCCCCACAAACAGTTTTCAAATGTCCCCACCAGTTCACCTCATGCAAGCAATGCAATCTAGGACCCAAAAGACCCCCACAGTTGATTTCACTCATTGGTGGGTCCAGAGCATAGTGCATTGTGGGGTGTGCAAGTCCCTTCACACTCTCTGTCTGTTAGTTACCTGGATCAGAAGGTATCAATGCCCCTGAGGGCCCAACCTCCCGATGTGTTGTGGGGCAGCCAATGCAAGTGAGGAGGAAAAGAGTCAGGACAGCATGTCAGCCCGGGAGGAAACAAGGCTTCTCCTCGCCCCCCCCAATTTAGGTATTGCACTTGGCTATTGGTGAAGAATCACCTGGCCAAAGAAACAGGGTATCAGAGTGACCCCAAGCCCACTGTGTGGTTGAGGTGCAGGCGTCATCTGACAGCGCTGGAGTAGTAGGGAGGTGCCGTGGGCCTGGGCTGCTGCAGACAGAAGTCACTGAGGAGGGGCTGGGTGCAATGGGTGCACCAGTGTCACAGTTGGGTCTTCCGTCCTCCAAGGCCGCGCCTGATTGGGTGGCTCCACACGGGCCCAGGCACTCAGCCAGGGGGACACAGATTGATGCTCGCCTACTCTAACAATGACTCCACCAGTCTGCTGGCTGCAAGGAGCCCGGGCAGGCTGCAAAAGGTAGGAAGGCACAAGGCAGGATTAGCACTTTACCCTGAGCCGGCCATCTTGAACATGGCCAGACGCCGCCCCTCCTACCATGTAATTCTCAAAGACACCTAATCACTTTGTACTGTGTTTTTGTATAACTGAATAATCTTCAAAGCCCCCACCAGGAGCTGAATGCAACTATCTTTAGAAAATAAGAACCCATTGTTATATTCATGTGGTAACAAACCTCTATGTGCTCTTCTCTCCATTAATTTTGCAGGGCACTCAGGAAGAAATGGACAACAGCAGAACTTGCATTGCATTCATTGTCCATCACTTCAATTAATGATACCAGTAGAGATTGTTAATGGGGTTTTAGACCGGAACAGATGATAGGAACTATTTTCTAGGTGATGGAGCAGTAGTTTCCTAATGCGTGAATATCTTTATGCATTTATTGTCCAACCTCTTCTGGACCAATCAACAGTTGTTGGTAAGCTGGGTTTTTCCCGTTTTGTTTCTATTTCCTGCTTCACAACTAGTAAGGTATAGGTTGCAAATGCCAAACAATTTTTTGTCACAACTTTGAGTGCAAGTGGTTGAAAAACTAATATCATAGGACTGGGATCCGAGCACCGTCTTAAAATGGCTTAGTATTTCCTTGCAGAACAGCTGTCATTTTGCGCATGACCACCATATGTGCATTTTGTCTCGACTCATTCAGCAATGTCCCTAGCTTTTCTCATTTAAACCAGGCTATATTAGTTTTAGTTACTTAGGGGTTGAATACAATTGTACATCAGTTTTCAATTGTGTTCCTGATTTTTTACTCTACGTATTATCTTGGGAATAGTCTGCCATCATTTTTGCCATTTTTATTGTGTGAAGATGCTGCTCAGCAATGTTTATCATGTGGTCATACTGGACCATTGTGCCAACACACTAGCATTTTCCAGCACAGTATGTAAGTTACTAATACAGGCAGATTCATATGCAGTGAATAGTGTTTGATAAAGGGTTAAATCCTTCAAACAAACCTCCCTATTTGCTAGATATAGAGTCCAATGATGTAATTGAAAGTAGTGGAAATGTTCACACTTGTCAACATAAAAATCCTTTAAACATGCTTTAAAGACCTCCGAAAACATCTACTGCTTGCTGATCAACGCATGCTCACTCCGAAAACACCCTAGGGAAATCTGGGACACCATTACAACCCTCCCCCCATTCGGATACCTTCTTTATTAGAGACCTGGCTGAACCTCACATATGCTCCAGACATCGCCACAGCCACCCCAATGGATACAAGATCGCAATCCGGGACCAATCCAACAGAAACGGCAGCCATTGCCATAATCTACAAAGAGAACCTTGAATGCTCTAACCAGTGGCGTAACAAACACCCCCGCAGTGTGGGGGGCCCCTGTACTCCAGGGGTCCCCTCAGCACAGTATCCTAGCCTGAGAGCTCCTGAGTGAGTCCAGAGGGGGGCCCCTCCATGTACTTTGCAGGGGGGTCCCTCAAGTTTCGTTGCACCACTGCCTCTAACTCCACAGATGACTCCACCTCCTTCATGGAGCACCTCAACTTCCAACGCCAAACTAACAGCAAAGCCATCATCAGAGGCCTGCAGACCTCCAGGACCCGCCCTGCCTTCTGCAATGCCGTCCCTGACTTCATCGCCCCTATCGCCATCGACTCAAATATGTACATCTTCAGACCTCAACTTCCACCTTGAGCACCTTGAGAACACCGACGATGTCAACATGGCTGACCTCCTAGAAAGTATGGCCAACCTCGGACTCAAACAGCTGGTCACCAGGTTGGTGACACCGCAGGACACACGCTTGACCCCATCTTCTCAGCCAGCAACAGAGTATAATACACCCATTCCGAGGAGCTCACCTGGACCGACGACCACTGCACCCACTTTGTCATCTCAGAACCCCCCAACACCACCGCCTCCACTACCAGCGAGATGCGGTGCAGCTGGTCAAAGGAATCAGAGCAACGATGAACCAACACCCTAAACTGCCGCCTACCCACCGTCATTGAAGACACAGAACAAGTGGCGGACAACTTTGTGAGCTGGATCACAGCAAGCACTGAGAAAGTTGTACCAAAGAAACCCACCAACCCCTAGAAACAAACAGCGACACCCCAACTGGTTCAGGGCAGAACTGAAAACCCAGAAAGGCAACTGCAGACAGAAGGAAAGAAGATGGTGCACCAGTAAGACCCTTGAGGACCGAAAACACGTCAAAGGCGCCCTCAACCGATACTACCACCTCCTGAAGAACACCAAGAAGACCGCCCTAGTCACCTGCATAAAGGACAGCTCCAACAACAGCAAGGAACTCTTCAACATAGTCAAGGAGTTCACCAACCCTTCGGCAACCGAAAACAACATCACAAAAAAATGAACACTATCTACCAAAACTTTGCACCCAACCCCCCGCCGAGGACAGCATCAATCGCATCACACCGACCAATGCATACCCACACTAGCTCACCTCGTAGAACACCCTCACCAAGAAGGGAATGGCATCCATTATGAGATCCATCTACACCAGAGCCCGAGCAGACCCCTGCCCCCACCACACATTCAATGTCGGCAATCAACCCACCAGCAGAGAACTCACCATGGTCCTCAACTCCTCAATCACCATGACCCACTTCCCCCAAAAGTGGAAGCATTCCAACGTGAAGCCGTTGCTGAAGAAGCCTTCCATGGACCCAGGAAAGCTTAAGAACTACTGACCCATCTCCCTGCTCCCATTCCCAGCCAAGGTCATCAAGAAAGCCATCAACATCCAGCTCACCAGACATCTGGAGAACCGCAACCTTCTGGACACCTCCCAATCTGACTTCAGAGCAAACTACAGCACAGAGACAGCTCTAGCTGCAGACAGGAACAACATCAGAATGCTGCCAGACCGCGGAGAAACAGCAGCCCTCATCCTCCTCGACCACTCAGCAGCTTTCGACAGATCAGAATCCAAGGAGCAGCCCTCAAGTGGATCGCATCCTACCTCACAGGAAGAGCGCAGAAGGTCATCCTCCCTCCCTAAGAACATCACCTGTTGTGTACAACCAGGCTCATCCCTCAGCCCAACCCTCTTCAACATTTACATGACACCCCTGGCCAACATCGTCAAGAGCCACAGACTCAACATTGTCTCCTACGCCGATGACATCCAACTCATCCTCTCCGTGACAAACAACCACTAAGGACAAGTTCCAAAGATGCATGAAAGACGTGCCAGCCTGGATGAATAACAACTGTCTCAAACTCAAGACTGACAAAACAGAAGTACTAATCTTCAGGAGAGGTAAGAACACCCCCTGGAGCAACAAATGATGGCCACTTGAGCTGGGTCCAACCCCAAAACCCACAGAACACGCTCGCAACCTCAGCATCATCCTTGACAGCCGGCTATCCATGAAGAAGCAGGTCAGCAACGTCTCCTCCGCTTGCTTCTTCACCCTCTGAATGCTCAGGCAGGTCTTCAGATTGCTCCCGCCCAACACCAGGCGAAGAGATGCGCATGCTCACGTCACCAGCAGACTCAACTACGGCAACTCCCTCTACGTAGAAATCACTGCCCAACTCATGATGAAACACCAGACTATCCAAAACACAGCAGCCAGACTCATCCTGGACCTCCCAAGATGGACACGCATCACCCCTCACCTCAGGAAACTCCATTGGATACCAGTTGTGAAGAGATGCCAGTTCAAGCTGTTCACCCACGCTTACAAGGCACTACACAACGTAGGACCGGCGTACCTCAACAAACAAGTGAATTGCCACCAACCCACAAGGAAACTCCATTCTGAATCCCTCTCCCTAGCAGCCACCTGACACATTTACCAGACAAACAGCAGAGGCCACCCCTTCTCCCACCTGGCAGCTAAGGCCTGGAATGACCTCCTCCTGCAACTCAGAACCTCACCATCACTGCAGCAGTTCAGGAAGGACTTCAAGACCTGGATGTTCAACCAATAGGAGACAGGCAGCATGATCTCCCAGCGACTCAAGACTCTCACAGGCGATGCAGCCGTGCTTTACAAATCCTGATTGATTGATTGATTGGTTGATTGCAAGATTGAATTTTCCCATGACAGAAGAGGTATGTTGACATTTTACAATCCCCTTCCTTCCATTTTAGAAAACTATCTCCTCTTAGCATGATCTTGGGTATTTAGTGAATTGGTGCGGTAAGCAGATTATTGAAGCCTTTCTCAACACTTCATTCCCCACCTCCATGAGTTGGTGTATATCTGACAAGCACATAATGGCCTGATCTATTCTATTTAGGGAGCCTCAAAAGATCCTACAGAAGTCTGCCCACTAAATTATATTCCAGCTAGGGCCAACATTTTCAGATTCTCTCAGTAACCTCTCAAATGTTTTTCTGAGTTCAGCTCTCTGTAGTATAATTCTAAAGACCCTTGGATGCCTGTAAAAAGATTCCTATACAGTCTAGGCTACTTACCACACCTGTAAAGGAATCACATTCATTTCATAATTTTGATAGGCGTTGTTCAACTATGTATACTGGTAAAGCTTGGAATAAATACAACAACCTATACACACACTCATTTTTAGTGCTGCTATACTCCCCATCCAGGATATATATAGTGAGTAACTTTTGTTGATGATATTCTTAATATTTGAGATCAGAGAGGAGGAGTTAGCTCTGTGTTAGTTTTGTATCATTGGTTATATAAAGCTTGGGTATGTGACTGGGAGAAAATAGCAAAAACTCCCACAGAAGTAGTGATAGGGCCAGTGGCATGCATCCCCCAGATGTGTCTCCTTGGCCTCGTCAAACCTTAGCAACTCATCAATCGCAAATTGGTGGTGGTGGCCCTACTATTGGCGAAAAGGATGGAGGCTATACATTGGGGCAAAAACTCAGTCACAAAAACCAAGCAGTGGCTCCGCGATATGGCATACTGTAGAGATCAGCTGGAGCTATATGCCGAAGAAGTTCCACGGCCCCTGCAGTCAAAGACATTTGGAGCCCGGTAACTGCCTATTTTTTTATCAATCCCTGATGAGTCCTAGTGGGTTGGGTTTGCTTGAATATTCCAGGAAATGATGACCTAGCTAAATCTTTATGTATTTGCATCTATGTCATGGTACAACACCTGTGATCTGTAACATAATATGTCAATTGTTGATGCAATGTTATATCTGTTGTATAAGATGAAAAAAAATGCAACAAAAAGATTTTTAACAAAATAAATAAGAATAACATCTTCATCGCATGCGAGTCCCTTTTATTACATCATCCCAAATTTCAAATGGATAAGCCAAATAGAAAAAGACATGATAAAATAATAGCACATCAAAATCATAAATCCATGATAGTTAATCCTTCAACTTGGAAAAGTAAAGCCATTTTCGCTTCAAAGACAACGGATCCCTTTCACAGCCGGTATAAAATATTGTATAAGTTTCTTAAGGCATCTATGCAATGCAATTCTTTGGAAAAAAAAAGATTTTGTCTCTATATTTGACTTAATCTTTACCCTACCTTCTTGCTTTCTTCTGGATCTTTCCCCTTGCAACTCAGAAGCAAGCACAGGAAGTGTATCAGGTGCTGTTGGCCAGGATGCACCAAAGGTACAGTAGTGCTACACGGTTTTAAGGCCAACATGGCCAAGTGGTTGCCAGATTTTGCCAAAGAACTAACAAATGTCACTCAGTCGCCAGGGCAGGAGAGGAAAAATGCAATTTTGCTTTGGATGAAAATATTCCTGGCACCAACATTGACACTGTGATGGTTAGAGAAAAAAACAAATAATCTTAGGTTAAGAAGTCCAGCAAAAACTCCTTTAGATCACAGATTGTAAGACATGTTTACAGAGAGTGTCACACACTGACTTGATGCTACATTAAGTAGATTTTGCATGGTGATAAGATGGATTGTATGGCAGTAGGAGCGTAATGTGGCAGTGCGATTTCACTAACGCTGTGCAACTTTTTTTTATACCAGTAAAGTTTCCGATATTTGCTCTTAGCAAAGTTTCCCAGTTAAAGTTTTCTCCATCTCAGCGAAGTTTTTCTGTGGATTGTGACATCCTTTTCACTTTAATCAAATGCAGCCAAGATGGAAAATGTATGCAGATTTTTTCTCTGCAAGCTTAAATTTGACATCCTAAATTGCAAGTTCTTCCAAATGCTAATTTCAATCGCATTTACTACTAGCATTATATTTTCATCTATATGTTGAGTTCGGAATATTCCCACTTTTAATTTCTAGATGAAGTGGTACTGCTTCTTTCATCTACACTAGAACCATTGATTTACTTGGCCTGTACTTTCAATATTATCAGATTCTGTCATTAGGGCTCTTACCAATCTCCCAATGCTGACTTTTGAGTGCTGTTAGAAATGAGGATCTCTAGTTGGCAGAGGTAGGTACCTTTGTCCTAATAAGGACCCTTGCTTCTAGTCAGAATAAGGGGGATACACACTTTAGATAACCCCTGCTCCCCCCCTTGGTAGCTTGGCATGAGCAGATAGGCTTATCCCAAAAGCAATGTGTAAAGTATTTGTACCAACAATCACAGTAACACAGTGATAACGCCACAAATGAACACCACACCGGTTTAGAAAAATAAAGTATCTTTAGCTAAACTTAACAAGACCAAAACAACAAAAATCCAACATACAAGTATTAAGAAAAATGACTTTCAAAAGGTTTTAGCAACTGAGTCCATAGAAAACTATGGATGCTTGATTTCTTGCAAAGTACCTGTTGTTGCGACAAAATTCGCCAAGCCAAACAGCCACAGCGATGGGATGCGTCGAAAAACAAAGAGATGCGTCGTTCCTGAGACCTTCGTTGATGCAATGCGACAGTTCCGCTGTACACAGGGGAGCGGTGCGTCGGATCCGGTCTGTAGCGGGAAGCGATGCGTTGATTCTGAGACGACTCCGATCCGCGGGTGATGCGTCGAGGAAAACTTGCCACACAGGGACGATGCGTGAAACTCTGGGATGCGTCGGCGAATGATGCGGCGGCGTCGACCCGCGCTGCGTCGATTTCTTCAGCCGTGATCCCTCGATGCGTCAATTCTTGCAGCAGCGCCAGGCGCTACATCGGTTTCAGCAGCGGCACAGCGGTGCAGGGATATTCTTCTTGCACCACGGCGTTGCGTCGGAAAAACTGTCTCAAGAAGATCGATGCATCGATTTTCTTGTTGTTGCGTCGCTTTCCAGCTTCCAGCAGCAGAAACAACCTCCAGAGGCCCCACACAGTCAAAGGCACTTCTTGGCGGGTCAGAACTCCCAACGAGGAAGTTCAGGGGAGCTGGGGGTGAAGTCTTTGTGCTCCTGAGACTTCAAAACAGGAGGCAAGCTCTACTCAAGCCCTTGGAGACTTTCCTCAAGCAGGGGACACAGCATACAGCAAAGTCCTTCTCCTTACCTTGGCAGAAACAGCAACTGCAGGCCAACCCCAGACACACAGCAAGGGCAGTACTTCTCCTCAGTTTCTCCAGCTCTTCTCCTTGGCAAAGGTTCCTCTTGATTCCAGTAGTAGTCTAAAGTTCAGGGGTTTTAGGTCTAGTACTTATACCCCAAAATGTCTTTGTTCTCTTTGTGCAAGGGTCTCTGAGCCCAGTCCAAACCAGTTCTGTCCTCTCTTGTGCAGCTACCTGGCAGGAGGTGGAGACAGCATTGTGTAAGGCAGACAGACACTATTCAGGTGCAAGGGAAATCTCCTCCCACCACTCTACATGCAGACCGGGCCTATTCAGGTGCTAGTGAGAACTCCTCCCCCTACTCTGAATGCAGCCCAGGTCTATTCATCCCAGCCCTGACTCATTCAGGAAAGGCAGGACACACATCAACCCCCCCCCCGTTGGCTGTCTGAGAGAATGCACCTCCCCAGGCCCTGTCACTCCAAAACCAGACAGTCAATACACAAACAGGCAGAGGCACACAGAATGGTTAAAGAAGAAAATGCCTACTTTCTAAAAGTGGCAGTTTCAAACACACAATTTAAAAACCATCTTTAGTAAAAGATGTGTTATTAAATTCTAAGTTCAGAGAGCCTAAACTTTATTTTTCAATCTTATACCTATGGGAAGATATGCTTGTAAAATGTTACAAAGCATTCCCCATTCTGTCCTATGGGGCAAGATAGCCTTTCAATAGTGAAAAACGAAATTGGAAGTATTTCACTAACAGGACATGCTGCACACATCAGTACATGTACTACCTTTCACGTACACAGCACCCTGCCCAGGGGGTACCTTGGCCTACCACAGGGGTGTCCTATATGTACGAAAAGGAAAGGTTAGGGCCTGGCAAGTGGGTGCACTTTCCAAGTCGACATGGCAGTTAGCAAACTGCGCACAGGCACTGCAGTGGCAGGCCTGAGACATCTTTTCAGGGCTACTCATGTGGGTGGCACAATCAGTGCTGCAGGTCCACTAGTAGCATTTGGTTTACCAGCCCTGGCACACTTAATGCACTTTACTAGGGACCTACTAGTAAATCAAATATGCCAATCAGGGAGAACCAATCATAATAACAATTTACACAGAGAGCATATGCACTTTAGCACTGATTAGCAGTGGTAAAGTGCCCAGAGTCCTAAAACCAACAAACACAGGTCAGGGAAAAATAGGAGGAAGAAGCAACAAGTTTGGGGATAACCCTGCCAAAAGGGCCAAGTTCAACAGGTGCCGTCAAAGGATAGTGATTTATGCAGATGCTGGCCGGAAGCCTTAGTGTCTCAGCACATGGTTACCAGTTGTTCTGGTTTTGGTGATATGGTCACAGGTTGTGTGATTGTGATGGCTTCATTGTACCAGCTAAGGCATTGCAAATATGAAAGAGGCAATGAGTGTGCAAGACAACAGTCATGAGTCACCCATTTTGAATCTTCTGGGCACCCGCTCCAACTGCAGGAAGGACTTGAGGATTCAGTCCCCAGAGGCCTTTCTTACAGTCATGCATTCAAACATTTCGAAATAGGATGACAGGAGGCCATCAGCTCCAGCTCCACTTTATACCACTACCTGCTGTTAAGTGAATCACTGCAGGGGAAATGCAGATCTGTGCGCCCAAGCAACACCCACTTCTTCCTGGGATATCCAGCAGAGGATGTATGTCTGTAGCCCTCCCAGGGGTCTGTGCGGGCTGTCAGGTTTAATAAAGAACTCTCAATCAATCAATCAATCAATCAATCAGGAGTTTATATAGCGCGGCTACTCACCCATGAGGGTCTCAAGGCACTGAGGGGTGGGGGAGGCTGCTGATCCTTTTGGGTGTGGAGGTTTTGTCAATGAGGCAGGTCTTGAGGTCCTTCCTGAATTGGGTCAACAATGCAAATTGCCTGAGGTGGAGAGGCATGGTGTTTCAGGTCTTGGCGGTGAGGCGGGAGAATGATCTTCCTCCGGTTCTGGTCTTGTGGATCCGTGGGACGAAGGCCTGGGCGAGTTGGGCGGAGACAAAAGAGAAAACTTGTTTTCTGGGTTGTTAAGTAGATAAGATTGCTTTGATCCTGTCTTGAGAGTTGTTCGGTAGAAAAATGCATCTTCTGTATTCAAGAACTCTTAGCATATATGAACCCTGGGTGCAAGATTAAGTCAGTATGACAGCTCATTGGGCTGAGAGCCTCCTGTGCTCCATTGGGTATAATTTGCAGATCACAGAACAGTAATTTGCAGATTGCAGAACACTGAGCTGAATCTGCGCTTCATCATTCTGAGGTTGGAAAATATGCTCTATTGAGTTTAGCAATGGCACCAACTGCCACTAACCTGGAAGAAGTATACAAAAAAGCGATGGGTGGATCCAGGGCTGTGTGGGATGAAAAAACTGGGGTCTCTCTCAAAGGGGCGTGGCTGATGTGATTAAGGGCGTGGCTTAAAACATTTAGGATAACAATTTGTGCTTAGCATAGTGTGCTGCTGAACTGGTAATTTGCTGCTTCTGTCATTACATACAGACATATAATACAACAAGGAACATTACACCTAAAAAAGCCAGGACTATTGGCTTTGTCTATGGTTGTTAGTTGCATAAGGTAAATAAGCAACAGCTATGGCTTCGTCGTATATAAAATTGAAAATGCTTCAGTTCTGAAATGATGAGACTGTGAAAGAACTATACCGAGTCTCGTTGAAGTAACATCAGAGGCAGTGAAGGGTGGTACTGCTGCAGATTTAAGATTTTTTGTTTCACCCTGAGGGTGAAAATGAAGAGCCCGATAGGCACCCGTTTCAGCACCTGCTTTTTAGAACTGCCTGCTGGGCACCGGCAGGACCAGGCCCACTTAAAGCCCCAGGGTGAGTCCAAACTGAAGTGGCATGGAGGGGAAAAAAACGATGGGTTGGAATTCTAATTGGAGCAGCTGCCAGTCATTAGACTTATTCCTAGCATTCCTCCCACCACCTTTTGTGTGTTGGATTAACCTCGAAGAAACAACAACAATATGATCTATGTTATATAAACGATAAACATAGGAATATATTTCAATTTTATAAGCACTAATGCATCCTGTCTCAGCCTCTCAGTGACCTATTTCAAAAAGAACGAAAGACTAGTCCATAAGTATGAAACCATTAGTGCCCAGAACAGAAACCCTGTCTTCTTTATCTGCTTCATAATAGCAGTTTCCTATCATTTTCCTGCGCTTTACGGCAACCACAATGAGCGTCAATTTGACTGTTTTAAAAGCACTCAAACAATATTTATAAAGTGCTGGCAAAGTAATAAATGGCGCAGCAAGAAGTGGGTCGCGCGCCGCGTCTGTCACCGAGAACATCCAATCTGTCAGGTTGAACCTCGAGTGACTGAGGCGCCGCGAGCTGCTCCTGTTCAGATGACGCACTGTCGTTTTATGTTCCCAGCCACCAAATGTGTTGAAACTGCCTCGCACTAGCGAAGGTGAGATTGTATGTGTTGCTTACTAATCACGGTGTTCTGTACTTGGTCCACGAAAGAAAGTTGACCTTCAATAGCTCCTTGACTCGTGTAGCAAAGTCCTAGCTCCTGGGAAGGGGTGGGATGGTTGATACTGATACAATATTCATAGGTAAAGTACCCCAACCAAGCATTATAAGGATATTATAAGACGCAAAGAAGCCATGTGACCATATGGAAAACTAAATTGACTTGAAATACCTTTTCTGCCTGTGATGGGGATATTTTATTCCTTAAAATACATGGTCACACCGTGACTCTCACCTTCAATCCACATTAACTGCTTGTACTCTTGCGCCTAAGAACAAATAAGATTGCCTTGTAGCAGATAAAGTTAAATAAATGCGGAATCTGCAGAGCAACAATAAATGCATAATCAATAAACACCATTAACAAACCTGACAACCTAGATTTTCCTTTAATTGTTTGCACTTCTTTACACTCTGTTGGCTAGCTCTAACAGCAGGCTCTTATGGCATACCTAAAATAAGTTATTACAGTATAGTATCCGTGTAATTTTCTAACCAGGTGTAACCAGTGAAGTAACAACTAACCCATATAAGAAAATTAGAAACAGTTCTTAATATATATGGACTACTGAATTACACATTGCAGCAAAATGACTACGGAAACAATACATTTTCATTTCCTGTCATAGCATTTTACATAAAAAAGAAATCTCATTAAATTATTCGGGGCAATTGGAATGTCCCTATAAAGCCTTGTGCTTTATTCTCTTATTACATTAGTGTGCCGTTGTTAGAAATTTATTGAAGGCAACTAGGGACATGACTGTGCAGTTGTCCTTCCTAAGGGCTGTTTTAACAGCGTCTGCCTATCAATGGTGCAGGAGATGCAGTTGCACATTTCCCAGGAATCTGAGAGCGATATTTACTCTCTCATCTGCTCTCTCCTAACTCTGACACTCTTATGACTGCCTAGCACCAAGGCAGGCACCGGTGCGTCAGGTCACAAGGGTTCCTGAGTTGTGGTCAGAATAGTTTTTGTGCAGGAAGTGATACCTCCTGTCCCAAAAACTATTGTTAGAGGCTTATTCCTCTTGATATGTGTGCTGCAGAATACAGCACACATGCAAGGGGAAGGTGGCAAGGAGAATTAAAGATATTTTTCATCGTTACGCCCAGGCTTGGCTGGTACAGGTAAGAGCTGTGGGGGGGGAGATGGGGCCCCAACCCACCGCTCTTACCTGTACCGGCCATGCCTGGTTACGCCTGCCTCGGGTAGGTGCACCTTTCTGGTGCAAACCCATGTTTACTGACTTTAGTAAATATGGTTTGCATCACAATAGATGGGTGGATGTATGGGAACACCGATGCTCAACCCATGTAACCTCCACAAAATGTAATGCGAGACAGCACTGTGCGCTGTCTTGAGTTACTTTTTTTTACAAAGCCACATAAAGTCATGCAAATTGGGCTTTATGTGGCTTAGTAAATCCCAAAATAGATTTTACATCATGGCTGCTTCATAAAAGTGACGCAAGCACGACCAGGATGTTAATAAATCTGAGCCCAAATATACACCTTAAACTGATGCAATTAACACAAAAAAGATCTATATGAGTCTCACATTCTGCATGTCTAATCTACTCCTTTTAGGAAATTATTCAAAATCAAATCCCAATTAATCTACTCTAAATATAAATCCGCTGTCCCATCTACTGGAACTGGTGACATTGTATTGTTTGTTTCATACAAGGCCAGTGGCGGCTCTCATAGGGCGTGCTGTGGGGCGGTGAGCCGGGGCGGGGGAGGGGCAGGGTGGGGGGGTAGTAAACTCGGACATACGACGGAACGGAGGAAAGTAATTATTCCCTTCCTCCGTTCCGTCGTATGTCCGAGGTTACTAACCCCCACCCTGCCCCTCCCCCGCCCCACCGCCCCGCAACACGCCCTATGCGAGTCACCACTGTACAAGGCGCCCCCAGTGCTTCAGAGACTGACGACTAAATTAGTGAGAGAGTGAAAGAACGAGTGAGTGAGTGAGCAAGGAACAGCAAAGACATGTTTCCAATCATTCGGTAGATAAGATTTTTAGATAAAAAATTAGGGGCCATATTATCAAGAACGGCGATAAGAGGCTTGATAATATGCCCTATAGAATTCCAATAGAAGCCCAGGTTCTGGTGTGAAGGACATCAAACCTGGGCTTCTATTGGAATTCTATAGGGCATATTATCAAGCCCCTTATCGCCGCTTTAGTAGCAGTTTCATGCCGCTAAAGCGGCGATAATGTTATCGCCGTTCTTGATAATATGGCCCTAGGTTTTTTTCCAATAAAAGAGACTTGGAGTAAATTCCCTTTCTCAAAATGTATGTGATTACTCATAACAGATATAGGGCAACTAGAGATTATTCAGAGTTCAACCCAACCACCGCCATTGAGCCACATCTCAGAATGATTTTGCACAAATTTAATATCAGAAGATTTCAACATAGTGTGAAGAAAAGACTCCTAGCGCAGCCGTTGTCCTGGACATTTATTTTCTGGGTGTTATTCAATAGCCACCTGTATTTTTTCACCAAAACAGATTATTTGCTAGGAAAAAAGCTGAAAAATCCTGAGCAAGCTTTGTCTTTTCAATCAGGTTGCTGAATAAACGCTACGCCACCGAGCACAGAGCCCGGGTCCCACGGGGGCAGGCTTGTATGCTTCTGTAGGGCTGGCACAATCTATTTGCCACGTATAAGACCAATTTCCTTGCCTTCAGCTCCTTTGATGGTAATTGAAAGGTCGGCATTGTGTCTCTGAATAGAGGGGGAATTTAATGTAGTAATCAATAGCCCCAGTTAATGCACCCCCTCCTCTTTCTCCCTCTCTTTCTATAGCTCCCTCCTGCCTGTGATTGGGTGCTGCGGCACGCGCCATATAGGATGGCTTGCTTAGCAATTCGCGGCTCCCTGCCACTTTTTCCAATTCCAAGAGAGCGGGAGATGGCCTTTCATATATCCGAAATATGTCGAATAGGAATGAACTGTTACTTGGTAGAGAATTATGAATGGGCCTTATTACTCTTTTCCACTTTGTTTATTCATCAGAGCAGGTTGTGAGATGCTGCTAAAACAGCGAGCAATGTGAAGATGATGGCGGGGGTTTGTTGATTAAATCTAAAGCCTTAAACCACATATCCTCCTTCACTAAATTCCTTGCTCGAGGTTGTTCCTGGTTTAGTATCTTTCCTTGCGACACATGCCTCTATTAGGCTTTTAGTATCTAACGCGCATAGGCCCATGTTATATAAGTTCCCATTGGAGAATTTCATTTCTGGTACAAGCCAAGGCCCATAGTTACAAAGGGCTTGCGTTGCTCTTGCATCCCGAAAGGTGATGAAAGTCAAAGCAAGCCCTTTAGTGGGATTTATTAAGCCATGCAAAGCCACCTTGCATGGCTCTGCATGGCTTAGTAAATCCACAGTAACGCAAAGCAGCACAAATCGCTGCCTTGCGGTACTCTGCGTTGAGAAGGCGTTCTATGAATGGAGAGTGGGTGTCCCCATGCATTCAACCATGGATTTTGATGCAATCCCAGATTTACTAAGGTCAGTAAGCCTGAGATTGCGTAGAAATGGTATGCCTTCCCAAGTGAGGCATAATGAGGAGACATATCTTTATTTCTCCTGACTATTTCCTCTTTCCAGGTTTGTTGCATTCTGCAGCCCACATAGAAAGAGGAAAATGCCTAAAAGGATTGTTTTTGTGCAGGAAGATATCCCTTCCTGCACTAAAACAATACTCCCTGTAAAGTGGCACTCTTGCACCATGGTGCAAGGGTGCCTGCATTGGCGCTAGACAGCACACAGTGCAATATCACTGGGAGAGAGCAGAAATGTGTTATATTTTAGTAGGAATGACACGTTTGTGCTCTCTTCCTGTCATGCAATGCAGTGCAGCAAGTTGTCTTGCAGCTTTGCATGACTTTTTAGCAGATCTGCCCCTAAGTGTTTAATGGTGAGTTCACTGAAACAAAAACACTGCCTAAAAACTTTACTTACAAAGAAAGTGTGGAAGTCCAACATACAAAGTCCAATCTCGACTAAAAAGAATGTTCTAAAATCATAAGCCACCAAAATATTTCTGAAAGCAGATCCTTTTATTGTGCTCTTTTTATCTTTATGATTTGCAAATGGAGAAATAGGGAGGTGCATCTGCTGGCACTATCTAGAAATGTGGGCCTTGTGCATTGAGAGTAATCTGTTACGGTACTACAGCAAGAGTCGTAGATAATGCAGAACTTCGGCTGAACTATGTGTAGGCAGCGGCAGCTGGAACAGGTAAACGCGGTGGGGCGGTGGGGCAGGGCAGGGGCGGGGTGGGGTGGGAGGGTAAGTCGACAGACTACGGAATAGGTATAATTAAATAAATAAATAATACCTATTCCGTCGTCTGCCGGCTTCTCCCCTGCAGCACCCTGCCCCGCTCACCGTGTTTACCTGTGCAAGCTGCCACTGTGTGTAGGCAGAGTCACCCTTTAATGCTGTGGTCATGCACCCACCTAAAAGTGGACTTGTGATTGTCCTCTTCTATCGTCCTCATTCAAAGCTACCTGCAATGATGGGTGCAAATTGTGTACTCAGAAAATACAGATACTGTGGAATATGCTTTATACTGGGAACTTTCTGGGCCGATCCTTCCATTTCGACTCTGGTCAATAGACCTTTTTAGTAGCCTGAGAGGAAAGGGGCTTAACACAAATTTAAATCTTAAGGTACAGTGTGACTATTAGGACCACACAATAAAAGTCTGAGTCAGAAACTTGAAGTCAAAATGTTTATTACAAACTCAAAGCCAGACTAATATAAATCAATCTCAAGAACATAATATAAAAATACAAGATTATCAAAGGAAGACCAAAGAGGAGTACAATGTTGGTTCTCAACAGCAAAGAGTGCATAAGAATTTCTGTGGCAGCTAGTCAGAAGATAAGGAAAAGGATTTGATGGCTAGATGAATGTTTTTGATACTTCTCCCCATACATGTAAAAGATTCGCAACATCTACTAAATCCTACACTAAACTAAGGATATGGGAAACTGTTAGGCCTGACACGCTTGAAGTAGTGTTTCCCTAAACTTTCTGCCTTCTATCAATGGGTTTGGCTGATTCTCTTGTAGTGGCCTTAGGGCTCTGGGCTCTTTCCCACTGTAAATGCAATGTAAAAGTGCTCAAGCCCTTCCTACACGTGTTAGGAAGGGGTGCTTACCTGATGTCTTTAAACATGTCTCAAGTCTGCCAATGCAGGCCTTGGTTTGTACACTTGCGATTTTTTAAAATATGTCATTGCAGGCCTGTGGGTGCACAATTTCACTTATGCTCAGGCTAGCCTTTTTAAATCATTGGCCAAGGCTGAGGGTGCCTTTCACTAACACTAGAGCACCCCTAGGGTAAGTCTCAAGGGGCAAAGTGAGTGGTAAGTGAAAGGCAGGGCAGGTACACATGTGTGTTCCCTGCCCAGGTGGTGAAGAATACCCATGTGTGTTTTCACTACCTATGAGTTTTGTTCTTCCCATAGGTTAACATGGGGGAATGGTTGAAATGGTTGAAATGGTTGAAATGACTTCAAGCTGCATTTGTGGGCTACAGTGGAGCAGCCTCATAATGTTTCCTATCATTGGATTCACATTTACAAACCCTCCCTGCCAGGGAGGTATGGAATTGGTAACTCTTTGGTGTGTGTGACCGGAATTGTCTGGTTCGACTCAGATCAACAAGCACCAGACATTGTGCCACATTTCCAGGGAGGTGCTGAATTTGCGACGCTGCATCGTGTGTGACCAGAACTGTCTGGTGCGACTCGTACCAACATTCACCAGACGTTGTGCCTCATTTTCAGGGAGGCACGGAGCAGCAGATTCATGTTCCGGAGTTCCTGAAATGCCTGGGCGCTACTTTGATCAACGCATGTTCTACGGAGGGCCTCCTTCTTCTCTCGAGAGGCTTCTCTGCTTCATCCCCCGTTCATCTATTGTTCCTTTTTGTGCCTTCAGTGTGGCTGACCAACTTCCCTCTCTTCACCCGGCCCGGCGAATTACTATTGCCAGGTAGTGCTGCCCGGATCAGGCATGGGTGGTGAGAGTAATTGACTGGGCTAAAGAATGTTTCTGAAAGCAAGAGTGACCCACCCGTGTTTTGCAGAACTAGGCTGGTGCCTGAAGGCACCGTGTGAAATTCTTTGATTGAACTTCCCAAGTAGGGGCCAAATCTCTATTTATTGACTACTGCCTGATTAGCCCCGTTACCTTCCCACTAATTTTTCCCCGGACCCTGACTAAGTGTGACCCACTACGATCGGCCTAGGATCGGGTGGCAGGTTTCCCTTATCTCCAGTCCATGGGTGTAGAGTAGTCAGGGTTAGCTGAAGGGTGGAGGAGGGTTTGGGCCGCGGGATCTGCATATGCATTATCAACTGACCTGCCGAATATCAGTGCACCGCATTAGGGTGCTGTGTGCATGTGTGTGCGAGTGCACGCTATATGGACCTGCCTGATATCTGTGGCATGGCGTATCGGTGCTGAGTGAGTGTGTGAAAGTGACTGCCTGTGATTAATTACGTAGCACAGCAGTGTTGCCTTACACGTTGATTCCGTGCCAAAAAAATATTACGTTTGACATTGATTTTTTTTGTTTTGTATTTCTTTATTATTTCTTGTATGATCGTACAATTTAACATAGAGAATAAAGTAGGATTGTACATACATCGTTCTGGACAACATATACATAAACGATACAAACTTGTGATGTGTCCCCACAGATTCTTGACACATTAATCCTACAAAGAACCATCATCCACTATAATCTATAGGTAGGGATAATAACGGGGGGAAGGGAGGGTAGGGGGGGTGTATGTACGTGCCTGCACCTTTCCGCCTTCATGTCTCCTCCCCTGCTGGACTGTATGGGCTGTATGGAGAGGACCTCCATACCTCAGCTCGCATTCTGGCCCCTCTTGATCCCCCGGAGTTGTTGTAGGAGAATATGCGGTGCCTTGTTAAGGCCACGTTTTCTCCTGAGGGCTAAAGCATAAGGGTTGTGCAGGAAGAGAGTGGGGGGATGGGAAAGCATCAGCTGGACATGGCGAAGGAACCAGGACAACGTGTAAGTTCCTTGAAGTTTGACAGTACGTCAGTTGAGCCCCATAGTCATGCGGCAGCGCGGTAGTGATTGTGCGGGTATGAGTGGGTGTGAGTGTGTGTGCCAGAGGGGGGAAGAGGTATGGGAGAGGTGGGGGGGGAGGGATAGGGAAAAGGGAAAAAGGAAACCGGGATCAGGGGACAGTGCCCGGCATCGGCAGTAATGACAGAATCGGAATGCTTATTTCGACGCAATTTAAAAACCTGGCTGTTTACCAACCCCTAGTCGCACAGAGACACTCACTACTGCTTACTGTTCGCAGCGCCGGGAAACCCCCGTTGGGGGTAGCTGCGCGCTATATAAGTTTCTTAATAATTATTATAATAATAATGATAGTGAATATGACAGTGTTAGGAATGATAATAATAATAGTAAAAACAGTGACAGTGAGAACGGTAGTAGTGTTGAGGATGAAGTGGCGAGTGCCAAAACCAAGCTAAGCAGGGGGAGTTATTGGAATGTGTAGCTATCGCAAGTGGGGGAGGAAGAAAGGAAAGAGAAGCGAGGAAAGAATGCATCAAAAAGTAAAAATGAGGATAAGGGGCATATGACGGTATCTCGAGCCGCTGTGGCACGCTATGCATTCAATCACCAGAACTCGCCGCAGGCACGTCTCCATCTATGTCCGACTCCTCTATGCGCAGAAAGGGTGTCCATACCTCTAGAAAAGCCTCTGATTGGTCCTGTAGATTATATATGATCCTCTTGTGTGAAGCCGTTTGTATCATAGCTGTCAGCCAGGACTCTTGGGTCAGGGGGTCACAGCCCTCCATTGGCGCAACATACAGAGTTTGGCCGTGGCCAAAGCTGTATGAAAGAGGCGGCGTTGCAGTCTGGATAGGTCCGGAGACCTCTGCAAGTCATGTAGTAAAACCTCAGGGGGGGTAAGCGGTAGGTGAATTGGCATGGTGGTGCCCAGGGTCCTTCCCATGTACTCCCAAAAAGCGTGCACTGAGGGGCATTCGCAGATGATATGTGCTATGTCACATCGGGAGTTGGGACATCTCCAGCAGTTGGCATGGGGGAGGAGACCCGCTCTGTGCAGTTTCGTGGGCGTCCAGTACCAGTCCTGCAGAACTTTAAAGAGGCAGAATTTCATCCTTGCCTCTCTAGCGCCTTTGTCCAGAGCTTCTAATATATCCGCACATTCGTCATCTTCATATGTGATCGCCAGCCGTTCCTGCCATCTGGCACGTAGCGTCTGCCCCACGGGGGTCGAGAAGCGGTAGGACGATAGCACCATATACAGGCCAGACATTACCCCTTTGGACTTTCCCCAGATGAGAAGAAATGACAGCACCGGAGATGAGGGCAGAATCCAAGGGGTGGGCCCTAAACACTGCCGCAAACAGTGTTGTAGCTGGATATATCTCCAGGACTGCGTTGTGGGGAGACCGTACTCCTCTCCTAGTTGTGCCAGCGGTTTCAGGGAACCGTTGCAGACAATCTGGTCAATGGTATGTATGCCCGCTGCCTGCCACACCTGCCACCTTACGTCCCTCCCCCCTATACGGATAGTTTCATTTCCCCATAACGGGGCCTTCTCATGCAGGCGTGGATGTACCCCCAGCAGCTTGTGTGCCCGGAGCCAAGCCATGCGCATGGCGGATATGATCGGGTGCGCTATATCACCGCTCCCGGGCTTCGTCAAATATAGGACGGATAGTCCACCCTCGGCCGAGAGTAGATGGCATTCCAAAGGGACCCATTGTGGCGGGTCCTGGAAGTCTGGCAAGAAGCACGCCATTTGGGAGAGATGTAACGCTAATGCATAAAGTTCCACCGATGGGAGGCCAAGTCCCCCGTGAGTGTGGCGGGTTTGTAGCTTGGACACAGCTATTCGCGGTTTTGCAGAGCCCCACACAAACCTCTTTATCCTGGAGTCTATCTGCCTCAAGGTTGCGAGGGGCACTTGCATCGGCAGCATCCCCAGGGTGTAGTTGAAGCGCGGTAGCGTTACCATACGGACTGCCTGAACCCTTCCCCACAGTGAAAGTCCCAAGGCCTTCCATTTTTCGAAGTCTCGCTGCATCTGGGTAATAAGCGGGTTGAGGTTGTCCTGGATCATGTTTGCAAGTCCTTTATTAACAAGAACACCCAGGTACTTAAGGCGCGAGTGCTGACACCTGAAGGGGAACCCCTGTATAGCCACTCTCGTGGTCCCATCCGAAAGGGGAAGTGCTTCACTTTTGCTCCAGTTGATCTTATACCCAGAGAGGAAGGAAAAGTTGTCAATGATCTGGAGGAGGGATGGCAGGGAGCGGGGTAGGTCTGTGAGGGTTAACAAGATGTCATCCGCATAGAGATACAGTTTGGATTCGCCTAGCGGAAGTGGAACTCCTGTGATAGCGGCCGAATTGCACATGGTGGCGGCCATGAGAGGTGGTGAGAGGGGGCATCCCTGGTGCATCCCCCGACGTATGGGGAAAGGGTCAGATAGGAATCCGCCACAGTTCACTTGCTCTGTGGGGTTCCCGTACAGAAGGCGCACTTTAGCTATAAATTGAGCCCCAAGTCCATAGTGTTCCATCACTCGGAAGAGGTAGTCCCACTCGATCCGGTCAAATGCCTTCTCCGCATCGAGGGAGGGGGCAATGGCGTCCGCAGGAAGGCCCTTGGATGCCCACAGAGCGTGGGCGAGAGTACGCAGGTGATTCCTGGAGGATTGGCCTGGTACGAAGCCCACCTGTGAGGCGTGGACTAGGGATGGCATGACTTTGCGGAGGTGTGGGGCAATATACTCGCCAGTATCTTTATATCGCAATTTAACAGCGAGATAGGCCAGTAGCTTCCGCACTCCAGGGAATTCTTCCCAGGTTTGGGTATAATGGCTATGACAGCATTATTGGAAATAAGGCCCAGGGAAGCATTGTTCTGCTTCACGAAACGCTGTCTGCAGTGTAGTAACCACCTCTTCCCCCGCACATCGGTAGAACTCCGCCGGGTATCCATCCTCGCCAGGGGCTTTATGATAGGGCAGTTTTGCTATCACTGAGGAGATTTCCTCGTTGCTGATTTCCCCTTCCAATAGCTCCCTTCCTTTGTCCGAGAGGCAGGGGAGTTTCGCTTTCCGCAGAAATGATGTCAATCTGTCCGCCTCTATCAGCGGGCGTGGGGGTATACAGGGCCTTATAAAAGGAGGTGAATTTGTTCGTTATATCCTGTGGTCGGGTAAGAGTGTCCCCCGTCGTTGATCTGATGGCCGGGATAGCCATGGACGCCTCCCGTTGGCGGAGTTGAGCTGCCAAGAGCCTCCCTGCTTTTTTCCCCGTGCTCATAGTGCCTTCCCTTCATTCTCTGCAAAGCAAATTCCGCTTAAGTAGTGAAAAGGCTATTTAAAGCCATCTTTGCCTGTTCTAAGGATTTGCGATGTTGTGGCGTGTGACGTACAGAATAGAGGCGAGTATACTTCCTGATGTCGACTTCCAGCGCTCTTTGTTTGTCTCTATTTTGCTTGTTAGCCTGAGCCGAATCCCTCATGAGTCTGCCGCGTACAGTGGCCATCGCTGCCGCCCACAGGGTTTGGCTGGAGTCGACTGATCCCTGATTGTCCGTTAAGAACACCGTGACGTGTGTCTGTAAGAGGGATTTACCAGTGGGGGTCCGGTAGCGCTGGATGTTCAGTCGCCAGGGCTTGCGTCCAGGACTGGAGAGTCCTAGCTCCAGTGAGAGGAGGACAGGGGAATGGTCCAAGAGGGCCGCCTCTAGAATTTGGGATTCCTGTGTGAGCTGTACTACCCTGTGGGAGGTGAGAAAATAATCCAGGCGGGATAACGTGCCATGCACCTGTGAGGCAAAGGTGTATTCCGTATCTGTGGGATGACTCAAGCGCCAATGATGTATCAGGCCGTTATCTTGCATCACGTCCTCCAGCAATGCTCTGTCAGCTGCATTACTCCTGTCCAACGGTCCGGTCCTATCCAGGACCGGATCTCTAGCTAGGTTCCAGTCCCCGCCTATAAGGAGTTGGGAAGCGCCTATTTCTGACAAAACCCTGTTTACCTGCAAAAAGAACGATTTTTTCTCCCCTGTAGGAGCGTAGACCGACCCCACACATATATGATGATCACCTAACTTGAGCTGCGCAAAAACGTACCATCCGTCAGTATCCGTCCAAGTCTTTGTCACTGTCGCCGAAGGGATTTCTAGGGAGGATTGCTACCCCGCACTTGCTGGTTGGACCCTCAGTACCAGGGACCTCAGCCTGCACACTACTGTGTATCACCTTCCCTACCCAGTCACGCCGCAACTTGTCCGATTCTACTGCATCCAGGTGCGTTTCCTGCAGCAGAGCTACATCTGCACGTTTAGATTGCAGGTACGCTAAGATCTTCTTCCTTTTTATGTAGTGTGTGAGACCGTGTACGTTCCATGTGACCGCTCTCAATGGTCGTCGGGAGGTCATAATGTTTAGTGTAACAAATGCAGATCGGGGGGGTCCGGCACTGTGCAGTGAACGGTGAACCCTGCGGAAATCGGGTGCAATGTGTAGGTGGAGCCAAGTAGGAGTGGAGGGAGGGGAAGCTTCGGTCTACCCGAGTGAGTACGAAGTTTGCTGGGTAGAATTGCGGACAGGGGTGTGTTTTAAAGAGGAAGGGAGAGAGACGGCCTGGTTAGAGGGACTCGGGGATCCTCTGGCACACCCTTGGTCGTTTGGGTCTGTTATGTCACTAGAGCAGACGCTGGGCTATAAGGGGTCTTGTTAGGCCAAGTGTGCTGTAGGGGCACCTCCGTAAGCGGGGAGGCGCAGTAGAGAGGTGCTTAGCTTATCGCAGTGAGGGTGTGCGATTTCCAACTGGGATGTGTCGCACGAAAAAAAAAAAAAAGAAGGCCCTCGCTCACCGTGAGCGCTATCTGTCTACCGCGGGTCTACACTCGGCAGAGCGCCGCTCCGAGGGGCACCATTCTCCTGCAGCGGGGCGAGCCACTGCTGTGGGGGGTATCATCAATATATATATATATATAGTGGAAGGGTCCAAGAAAAGGAAAGTGATGGGCGGCCCAGAATGAGGGGTGGGGGTGCATGACATTCATTTTAGCAGAGGGACATTACGCGGCTTCTGCACATAATGGTATCACTGGGGCCTAGAGGCTCGCCATCCTCACGAAGTCCAGCCGGGCACGAGTATGTAAGTTGAGATGTACATTGCCGTGCCCCCCTAAGGAAGCATCTTTATCAGGTATGGAGCCGCAATCGCCCGCGGTGTGCATAGAAGGGGAGAGGAGGTGAAGCAGGCGTAATCGGCCGGGGCAGAGGGAAAAGCCGACATCTGTGGATGTGGGCGGCCCTATGTAACAGCGCTATTATACAAACAGTGGAAATTACATTCTTTGAGGTGTAGTACAAAGACACATCTATAAAACTTCTGTAATTCAGGTATACAATATGAGTAAATGAGGTGGAACAGTGTGGTCTTCCAGGGCCTAAGACGCCCTGCAATACAGTACAGTGGATATAATACTCAGCTGTCCGTTGCTCAGCCATCTTCCCACTGCGCCGTCAGCCGCATAGCCCACTGTAATCGGGCTCATCAACCTGGGCCCTCCAGCACGGGACCTCCAAGCCCCTGGTCCTGCTCGGTTGTTGGTTTCAGAGGTGATTGAGACGTGTCCCTCTGAGGCTCATTGGCAAAGGTGGCAGCTGCATGTAGCGCTGAGGCTCTGTCCTCGTGCATACTTGTCATTCTGACCAGGTCTCTACCACTGTGCCATACACCACTGTAGGTCTGTCTTCTGTTCTCCGTTGACTGGGATGGGCCAGGCGATTGTGAGAGTTCTAAGTCACCTGCCTGAGCGTCCATATTCTGACTTGTTGCATTGTCCAGAAACATGCGGACGTCCTCTAGGTCATAAAAGTCTTTGGAGTGGCCGTCCTTGGTTATGCGGAGTCTAGCCGGTTCGAAGAGGCCGTACTCAATGTTTAGTTGCCGGAGCCGGGGCCTGAAAGATAGAAAGGTTTTGCGGCGGTCATTCGTTTCTTTAGAGAAGTCAGCGGCCATCCGGATGCTGTAGCCATCCTGGGTGAATGACCCCTGTGCACGCGCTGCTGCTAGGATTTGCCTCATCTGGTCGTGGCATAAAAAGCAGGCAATAAGCGGCCGTGGGCGTACGTCGGAATCCTTGCGAAGCGGTCCTATGCGGTGGGCCCTCTGTATCTCCAGGGGAGGATCAAAGGTCACTCCAAGGAGTTTCGGGATGGTATCCTTCAAGAACGCGGCGGCATTAGGTCCCTCGACGGATTCCGGAAATCCAAAGAAGCGGACATTATCCCTGCGGCTGTGGTCCTCCAAGTCGACAAGCTTGCTGCGGAGGAAGAGGATTTCTTGATCTCTGTCCGGTATAGTGTTCTGCCGGCCCTCCACAGCTGTCAGCCTCTGGAGTGGACAAGTGCCTCCGCACGGGAGTGGAACCCGGCCAGGTCTGCCCATATAGATTTGGCTTCATCTGCGAGTTTGGAGAAATTAGAGTCCATCCCCTCCTATCTGCGACTGACTGAGGAGATCTCCTGTAAAATGCGGTCCATAGTGACTCCCTCTGCTGGGGTCGTCGAGGGGGCCGGTGGGACGCTCGCCTGTGTGTTGCCGGCTTTTACGGCCATTGTGCGCGGTTGATGCTTTACCGCCTCCGTGAATAAGAGTTGCCTGGAGGTCTTGCTCCCTCGTTTCATCGTAGTCATTTGTGCCCCCGGTACTGCGTATCGCTGTCACCAGCCAGAGGGGGAGGGGTGAGGCGGGTGTATCTACTCCCACAGGGATATGCAGATGTTCCTTTGAAGGTCTCCCTGTCTAGTATGGAGAGCTTTGGTTCTCTCTCCGTGGACTCGCAAATGCACCCAAGGACGTCAGGACCACTTTGCAATAGTGAGGAGTGAGGCTGGGCAGTCACGCGCTGCAGGGGGGTCCCTTCTGCTAGGGCTGTCGAGGTGCGTCTCTCTTCAGAGAGGCAGTCCTGTCCCTCTGGTAGGCGGTTCACCGCCGATCTTCCACCTCCTCTGCACCCCTTTGCGAAGAGGGGATCTCCGTGTCCGTGCCAGAGGGAGACAGGTGACTATGATTCGCTCACTGTCGCTGGTGGAGCAGACGCCTAGATGTGCAGGTGGCGCCTATCACTCACGTCGGGGGGGAAGACAGTCCATGCTGTAGTATATGGAAGGTCCTCCTGTACCTCAGTTAGCTGTTCGCCACCATTCTCCCTCTTCATCTGCCCCACACCGCAAGGTGAAAGGGTTCATGTGGGAGTGCGCCTAAGAGTGCGGTGCCTGTCCCTTGCCGGGTAGTGAGGGGTTAACCGTGTAGTAGTGTGGCATATGGTGCCACCGGTCTCCAGAACCAGCCCCTGCTCTGCCCGATCCCGGTACTGTGATGAGAGGTGGGGCCGGGCGGCCACTCGAGGTCAAGGCTGAAGGCAGGCAGCAGGCCCAGGAATCGCTCGGAGCTCCGCCGCCCCCTCCGAACGCTCTTCAGACCCTGCGATAGTGCCGAAGCGGGGAGGTGTTTGGGGGGGAGAGAGCAGCCCTCGTGTCCACGGAGAGCGTCTCAGGGAGCAGCCCCGGTCCCTCAGGAGCTCACCTCCCAGGCAAAAGGCGGGGCTGGACGATCGCTCGGGACCGAGGCTGAGAGCAAGCCTCTAGATCCGCGGTTCGTCCACAAGATTGCTGCCCCCACTATCCGTTCCGCAGATGTGGCGATGCAGCCGGAGCGGGGGGGAGGCAGTAGTTGCACCAACGAAGGGCGCTTCCGGGCTCGAGGGGTAGCCCCGGCTCCGCTGAGTCCGACAGCAAACACAGGAGGCGGGGTTAATTACACAAGGCTGAGGCTGCTAACACGCATCCAGGCACGAGAATCTTCCGATGGTGTGCCGCCTCGGCTGCGCCTTCTTCAGCCGTGACACCGGAGCATCTGGGAGGGCCCCCACATCTAAAGTCGGCGGGATGTTATTACAGGGCCACCTCCAGAACACCACATTCCCCGCCTGGAGGCTCCCTCGGAGCGGAGGTCGTCTCCTAGGCGGCCATCTTACTTCGTGGCCAGACCACGCCCCCTGACATTGATTTTTACCCATGCGACCTTGGCCCACGGGGATATTTAAAAGTGTTGTACTTATCTGTGTGTACACATTTCTGATATTGTTGTGAACGGAGGCGCACCCTATAACTGTGTGGTATTTAATTAGAATAAGATGCTAGGATGGGCCTCGTTCTGACAACGTTTTGCACCACATAAGGGAGCTGGGGAGTAAAGTAGGATTTTTCCCAAGTGTGCATATTACTGATATCATTTTTAACACAGTTGGGCCTAGTGCTGCTAGTGATATTTCCGAATGTGATTTAGGCCCTGAAATGCATGATGTTGATGTTGTGTTAGTTAATGTGTGTGTTGAATAAAAATTTTATTTACATGCACCACGTGTAAAGTCTCTTTTTTGACGCTCAGTGTATTTATTCTGTGAGAGTGCTGTGCCAATGCTTTACACATTTCCTCTGTGATAAGCCTAACTGCTCAGTGCCAAGCTACCCAAGGATAAGTGCAGGTTATACAGTGAGTGTAATCACCCGCTTCTGATGGGAGTGGTAGGTTCTGCCTGGCAAGGGATTTGGCTCAGTCAACCAAAACATGTCAGTTCCAACCGAAACCCTATTAAATCAAGAAAGCCAGAAAGGTGTCAGCATCAGAACCTCTGTAGACGTTCTATAGTTAAGGAGTCATGAATAGCATGAAGCCACACAATAAGAGATGACAAGAGAGGTCTGTACCTCTCCAAGTCTAAAGGGACTCTGACTAAACCCAAGGTAGGGTCACTAATTAAAATACACAAAGAACATTTGAGAAATATGACCTCATTCACATCACAGTACTTTTCCAGTTACCAAGAAAGAACTTACAGGCACATGCATCAAGGAAGGCTTTTGCGATTCCTTAATTGCGATTAATAAGGAATCGCAATTAAGGAATCGCAAAAGCCTATGCATGTAGGAATCGCTATAAAAATAGCGATTCCTAAACATTCCTTAATTGCGACTCGCAAATTGCGAGTCGCAATTAAGGAATGCCTTCCTATTCATTCCTATGGGCCTACAGGCCCATAGAAATGAATGGGAGATTGCATGCGCAATTTGCGAGTACCAGTAGGTACTCGCAAATTGCTCATGCAATTTCAAGGGTGCAAGGGTGTCAAAATGACACCCTGTTGCACCCCTGAAATTGTGATGTGCACCCATGTTGCGCACACACATGCCCCAAGGGCATGTGTGTGTGTAACCTAAAACTTAAAAAAATGCATTTTAGAGCATTTTTCGAAGTTTTTGCACATTACAGATAAGTTTTATTTGTCTGTAATTTGCGGTCCCAAATAGCGAAATCGCTATTTGAAAGTGCTTCTAGCATTGCATTTAAGGAATCGCAAATTGCGATTCCTTAAATGCAATCATAATTAGGAATTCGCAATTAATTGCGAATTCTTAAATTGCGCATAGGAAACACTTTCATGCATCTCCAAAGGCCAATTTGCGATCGCAAACGGCCGATTTTTGCGAATCGCACCGTTTGCGATCGCAAAAACCTTTGATGCATGTGCCCCTTAGCGCCTTGAACACTACTTCCCTATTCCAGTCTCCACTTCCAAGGTGTTCTTGAATTCCTACCTTATTCTGATAGTATCAACTGGTAACACTCCCTTTGTTCTTCATTAAAACTAATTGACCTTGCCGGTTCTTCCTCGACTCACTATCTCTGAAATACAAGGGTCCCGATTCACAAAAGTAATCTGAGACAAAATCCTAACTTTACGACTTTCGGTATTCACAGAAGGCATTTAGGAGTACTAAAGTTAGGATTTTGTCTCAGTCAATCTTAAATTTTGGTCTTAAGTTAAACTTAAGACAAACTTAAGTTTAACTGAGACAAAATCCTAACTTTATGACTAGGATTTTGTCTCAGTTAAACTTAAGTTTGTCTTAAGTTTAACTTAAGACTAAAACTTAAGTTTAACTGAGACAAAATCCTAACTTTAGTACTCCTAAATGCTTTCTGTGAATACCGAAAGTCGTAAAGTTAGGATTTTGTCTCAGATTACTTTTATGAATCGGGCCCAATGTGTTTTTACTAACTAATGCATGCCTTTGGTCTGCACCTGCAGAGGAGAAAACATGCAGAAAAACAACTTTCACATTAGTAATAAATGTCCCGACTGTAAGCTTAAGGCCCACAATCATGCTAACTTAACAGTTTTCTTTAAATGCATATTAATTCGACAACCTACATATAATCCAATAAATGATACTATACTCATATGTGGCACAATAAACTATTACATATATTTTTAAACAGAAACGACAACTTGTCACAATTTATAAAGAAAGCATTAATTTTTCATTTTCACTAATCCCTGGCGGAAGGCACTACATTAAATGCATTTTAGCGCACCATCTTACAATCTAAACCTATAAAAGATAAATATCAGCAATCCAGATGTATCTGGAAAGGAAAAACTTTAATATGCACACACATATGTATCAAAACACACAATAGATGACTTTTCTTTACCTTTGGTGCACCATATCTCATTGGTATTGCTGCATCACATGAGTACATAAGGCCAAAGATAAACATATATGTGGCCTAACCAAGCGTAAAAAGATGGAGCTAAAATTATGCTACTCCAATACTTAGGGCCGGATAAGTAAAGTGTCACCTAACACAGGGCAGCAGCCAAAAATGCTGTGCTGCAATACAGGGAAAGAGCAGGAGAGCACCATATCCACAGAGATATGGCACTCTCCCCCCCTCTCCCTAGCGCCGGCACAGACATTTTGCTGCTGGGTGCCACCCACACACCTTTGTGCCATAGTGCAAGTGTGTGTGTATTTGTGTAGCATAGCTTTTGTACACCTTACTATGTTCAGTGCACATTACTATGCCTAGATAACGTTCAAAACTGTTCCTACTTTGTAATTGTTCTGTACAGGGTAGCACACATGCAAAGTCAGAAAAGAAAGAATTGAAAATGTTCTCCTTTTAACACCTGTTTCAAGTGGCATTAGTGTTTGACGCAAACCCCTGACTACTATTGTTAGTAGATAGGGTTTTACAGCAAAAATCATGGGTGGTTCCATGGCAACGCCCATGCACCACCCACTAAACGCTCCCTTGACAATAAGTAACGCAAAGCAGTGCTTCGCGCTAGATTCTGTTACATGGAAACTACTTTCCAGTGCAAAACACAAGTTTTGCACTGGAAAGTATAAAAAACATTTTGTGCTGGCTTGCATTACTTTTGTGATGCATACCCAGCGCAAACTATTAGTAAAACTGGCCCATAGAGTACAATCTGAGCATCACTCTGAGTTTTAGATATTGCAATGAGAATTAATATGCTAATTATACGCTTTCTGTCATTCTTAGATGTGCACATCTGAAATGTGTGCTTTGCCCAAACAACATTTGGCATGTTTTCTCTGACAAAAATTATGGGGGAAACAAGGCTTGGGAAGTGCAATTAGCTCCTGAACACAATTGCTGATTCAGGTGCAAATTTCAGTTTGCTTGTAAATCGGAATTTGCTACCCACTCGAAAATTTGAGTTTATATGCATGCATGTGCAAGGGTTCATATAGCATAAACTAAGCTATAGTGCAGCAAAGCTCTGTACAGAATTGTAGATAAAGGTGATGGGTAGAGGGGAGGGGTATTGGTGAGGAGATACAGGCAGAACAAGGAGGATCACCAGCTAGAGTGCATGAATTGGAGGATTACACTTGTATGGGATGTTACTGACTATTCACTTGTACACTTTCCGCACCTACTTGAGGGCAGAGACTGGCAGCTTCTCAGAGTGAGAATCATAAGTATTGTTTTTAATTAACATGATTATATACAAGAGCATGGACTGAACCCATTTCCGGGTACCAGATAGATCAGGTGATTTATTTTTGCTCTAAAAAGTTCCAAAGTTCGCAAATTTCCTAAAATGTTACATGACACCATTTTGACGTTTTTTTGCTTCCTGGATACTGCTTCGATAAAATGTTGTGCCGAGAAACATTCTCTTCTCAACCTAGTCTCCTGTCTATATCTTGAATAATTGTTTCACACCTGGTACAACCTCACCTAAAAGTTACGCGAAACCAGAAAACCTCATTCCATGACATTCACATAAGTCTTCATAATTTTGTACAGTTATGTAATTTCTCAGAAAAAAATGAAATGTCGCACATCCCAAGTACCAGAGAGCTCTACGGTTTCATGGGCAGGATGTAAGGACAGAAGACTTCTTTTACTCATGGACAAGAAATTGCAGGAACAGATTTCAAGATTTTCTGGTCAATATCCTGATATTCGTGGTTCACATAGCTTACTCTGTAGTACTTCCTGTGAGATAACTAGTAGGTGTCTTTCAGTGTAGGGTTGGCTGAAGGTACCTCGGGTCGGTTGCACATGGTGGGTTGGTGGCAGAGCCTGGTCGAACCACCTCTGGCATGGCCGAAGGAACTTTGCAGTGACGGTTGATCTCTCTCGACAGTCTGTAGTCCGGACCACCTCTGGAGAGCTAGTGGCATGGAACTATTTTGTGAGGTACACAATCAATACATCTCAAACATTCACTGTAAAAAATACAGGTTAAAGTGGGGTTATGGATAGTTTGGTAATAACACCTTAAAGTAAACTTAAAACACTTAGAAATGCTCTTCGAAAAACACACTTAACCCCTTCGATGCTCATGACGGAGCGGTTCCGTCATGAGCATCGGTTGGGCTGTGCTCATGACGGAACCGCTCCGTCATGAGCACAGCCCATGGGGGAAGCGCTGGCGCTCCCCCCCTGGTTTACCGATCTTGCCCCAACAGAGGGGGATGGCAGCGGAAACCCTCGACCCCCCCCACGCAATCCCATGACGTCAGCGCACACAGCGCGCGCCGACGGCATCAGGAAGAGCTGGACGCGCTGGAAACCATTTGCTTCCAGAGCGTCCAGGAGGAGCAGGCAAGTTTGTGTGCTCCGGTGGGCCGGGGGGGGGGGGATTTTTTAATGTATTGAGGCATCGGGGGAGAGGAAAGAGTATTTCCTCTCCCCTGATGTCTCAATACAGGGCATTCCTGCAGCACGATCGCGCACAGCATCGCGATCGTGCTGCAGGAATGCCCCCACTAGGCATCAGGGATGTTTTTTTCAGTAAAAGGAAGCGACCCCTTGGGCAAGGGTCGCTTCCTACAGGGGGAAAATAAATTAAAGACTTTTCTGCCCCCCCTGGGGCCAGATCGCCTTGGTTTTTTGGCGCCTTGGCCCCAGGGGGGGCAGAAAAGCCCACTAGAGCCAGGGATCTTTTTTTTTTTTTTTAAATGGAAGCGACACCTTGGGGAAGGGTCGCTTCCAGGGTCCTCATTTTTTTAAAATGTGTATTCTGCCCCCCCTGGGGGCAGATTGACCCGTGTATTTGGCCTTTCTGCAGAATACCCCACTAGACACCAGGGAGTCCTTTTATTATGTAAAGGAAGTGACCCCTTGGGCAAGGGTCGCTTCCTTAGGGGGCACATTTTTAAAAGACTTTTCTGCCCCCCCTGGGGACTGTTTGCCTTGGTTTTTTGGCGTTTCTGGCCCCAGGGGGGGCAGAAAAGCCCACTAGAGCCAGGGATCTTTTTTTAAAAAAAATGGAAGCGACCCCTTGGGGAAGGGTCGCTTCCAGGGGCCTCATTTTAAAAAAATTTGTATTCTGCCCTCCCTGGGGGCAGATCGGTCCGTGTATTTGGCCTTTCTGCCCCCAGGGGGGGCAGAATACCCCACTAGACACCAGGGAGTCCTTTAATTATGTAAAGGAAGCGACCCCTTGGGCAAGGGACGCTTCCTTTGGGGGCACATTTTTTTAAAGACTTTTCTGCCCCCCTGGGGACTGTTTGCCTTGGTTTTTTGGCGTTTCTGGCCCCAGGGGGGGCAGAAAAGCCCACTAGAGCCAGGGATTGTTTTAAAAAAAAAATGGAAGTGACCCCTTGGGGAAGGGTCGCTTCCAGGGGCCTCATTTTTTTAAAATGTGTATTCTGCCCCCCCTGGGGGCAGATCGGTCCGTGTATTTGGCCTTTCTGGAATACCCCACTAGACACCAGGGACTTATTTGAAATTAAAATGGAAGCGACCCCTTGGGCAAGGGTCGCTTCCAGGGGGCAGATTTTTTTTATAAATTTGGTTAATGTTTTTTCTGCCCCTCCTGGGGACAGATCTGCCCTTTTTTTTGGTCTTTTTGCCCTAGGCGGGTGGGGGGAGGCAGTAACCCTACTAGGCACCAGGGATTTATTTCTTTTGCAAGGGGGGCACATTTCTGTCTGCTGTTTTCTGCCCCACCCTCAGACAAGCTCACCCGATCCCTTGGGCTAGTTCACCCCCCATTTTTGCACAGCCCTATTTGAAGGCCCATCTGGCAGATTGACCAATTGGGTAGTGACATAGTGTGTTATAATGTTAATTCTTTTATTTCTTGTGAATTGCAATTGTAATGCTTTATTTCTCCCTTTTTGTTCTAGTTGAAAGCTTTTGCTCTTTAGACTGTTCCAGGTTGCGGTTTCGTTACTTTTGGTTCTGCTGTTTGTGTAGTTGCTTGTGTTTGGTAAGAGACCTTTTTTTGTACAATGTAAATGTTTTTCATTTCTCTGCATGAATGTGTTTTTGCAAATGGTGTAATAATTGCAGTATGTTTGGCTTCTGTTTTTTGAGTGTCAAAAACTTTTTGCATTTGTGCTCGATGTGTTTTTTGTTGTTTTGTGAGTAATTGGTTTTGTTTTTTTTCTTTCTAGTGGGATATCGTTTTTGCTGTCTCTCTGCAGAGTAGGTGCTGGTGAGTGTAGCGGTCTCTTGCAAGTGAATCGTATCGTTTTTGAGTATATAGATCTTTGTGATAAAGGCACACATTTTTTTTACTTCCTTATTTTGCACAGTGCTGGTTGTTGTTGACTTGTTTGTGCAGTCTCCTTTCTTAGTAAGGATAATGGCTAGCCGCAGGATTACTGCTCAGCAGGTTGTTGGTATGCTTTTTGAGTCTTCCTCTGACCATGGTTCAGAGACTGACTCTGCATCTGAGGCAGAGGAGGCAGGGGAAGATTCAGGCAGTGAGTTTTCTCTCCACATGGCATCATCGGATGATGAAGCTACTCTCAGTGCGGATGAAGCTACTCTTAGTGCAGATGAAGTGCCTGTGTTGGAGGAGGACATTGATGTGCCGATAGTGTGCCAAGAGGCATCTGGGCTGCAGCCTGGGGCTGCAAGGCTTCCCGTTGGTATAGTGCAGCAAGAGGCATCTGGGTTGCAGCCTGGGGCTGCAAGGCTTCCAGTTGGAAGTGATGACCTCTGGGTTGCCCCAGGCATGGTGCAGCCGGCATTGCCAGACTTTACTGTGTTCCAGGGTGTAGAATGAATACAGAAAACATTTTGCTGATAAATTTTTTTCAGTTGTTTATGGACGATGTGTTTTTGGCAGAGATTGTTGAGCAGACTAATTTGTATGCTGAACAGTTTTTGAGGGACAACAGTGCCAGCCTTAAGCCCCATTCTAGAGCTATCCGGTGGACTCCCACAAATCTGGAAGAGATGAAGAAGTTCTTGGGTTTAACTTTTTTGATGGGCTTGCTAAGGAAGCCATCAATGTCTTCATATTGGTCTACTAGTCCCTTGATGGCAACGGCTATATTTCTGTCAGTCATGAGTCGTGATAGGTATTTGCTTCTGCTTCGGATGCTGCATTTTGTCGATAATGGTTTAGCGTTGCCATGTGATCACCCTGAGTGTGACCGTCCTTGATCACTTTGTAGATCGATTTTCTGAGATCTATGCTCCAGGGAAAGAAATAGCAGTGGATGAGTCTTTGGTCTTGTTCAAGGGCTGCTTGGTTTTTAGGCAATACATTCCTAGTAAGAGGGCACGCTATGGAATTAAGCTGTATATGCTGTGTGACAGTAGGACTGGATATGTCTCTAATTTCAGGGTGTACACTGGTAAGGAATCCAGGATTAACCCCCCTGGTTGTCCGTCCACTTTTGGAGTGACTGAGAAAATTGTGTGGGAACTTGGTAGAGGACTTTTTAACAAAGGTCACCATTTATATGTAGATAACTTCTACACTGGTGTGCGTTTGTTCAGGGAATTAGCCAAAGTGGACACTGTTGCTTGTGGCACAATCCGCTCTAACCGTAAAGGTTTTCCAAAAGAACTTGTTTGTCAAAAGCTTGTGCGGGGACAGTGCAGTGCGTTGCGTTGTGAGGAACTTCTAGCTGTGAAGTTTTCAGACAGGAGAGATGTCTACATGCTGACTACCATCCATGATGAAAGCACTTCACCTGTGACTGTTTGGGATCAGGTTGCTGAAGCGCGCAAACCTGTGTGCATTTTAGACTATAATAGGCACATGGGTGGTGTTGACAGAGTGGATCAGAGGTTGGAACCTTAAGCTGCTCTTCGTAAGGCTTACATTTGGTATAAGAAGTTGGCTATCCATCTTTTCCACTTGGCAACCTTTAATGCTTTTGTTGTTTTCAAGGATTCTTGTCCTGAGTCAAAGATGACTTTTGCTAAGTTTCAGGAATCTGTAATAGGCAGCCTTGTTTTAGTGGAACAGGCAAGTGTTCCTAGAGTTGGAGTGGTGGAGGATGTGGCTAGATTGAAAGATCGCCACTTTCCTGATCACATTCCTCCCACACCCTCAAAAGACTTTCCCAGTAGGAGATGTAGAGTCTGTTGGCGAAGAGGTACGCGGACGGAGACTCGTATGTACTGCCCCGAGTGTCCTTCTAACCCTGGGCTGTGTGTGCCTGCTTGTTTTAGAATGTACCACACGCAAAAGAATTTTTGGGAGCATCCATGAGTGGTAAAGTGAACTGCCTGGTCTCTATTGTTTAATATTTTTTGTTCAGTTTCAAGGTTGGCATTTGTGTAGTGTATTTCGTTTCAGATTTTGTGTTAGTAGATTTGTATCTATTTGCAATTTGTTTGTGTTTTCTTATTTGTATAAAAAAATCCTAAATGTGATGGCGGTGTGCGTGGAGTGGCGCTTGGCTGGCGGTGTGCGTGGACTGGCGCTTGGCTGGTGGTGTGTTTGGACTGGCGCTTGGCTGGCGGTGTGTTTGGACTGGAGCTTGGCTGGTGGCGTGCATGGACTGGCGCTTGGCTGGCGGTATGCGTGGACTGGCGCTTGGCTGGCGGTGTGTTTGGACTGGCGCTTGGCTGGCGGTGTGTTTGGACTGGCGCTTGGCTGGTCGTGTGCGTGGATTGGCGCTTGGCTGTCGGTGTGTTTGGACTGGTGCTTGGCTGGTGGTGTGTTTGGACTGGCGCTTGGCTGGTGGTGTATTGTAAAGATAGAGGCCCCCTGCTAATAGAGTACAGTTCCTTAAGGCAGGGTTAGTAAATTTAATGTAAAAGACTTAAGGCAACAATAATATAAAATCACAGCAATAACCTAATGAATTGAAACACATATATAGACAAAGAGAGAACCACAATATCTGATAGTTATATATAAAATATAAAAAATGTTTTATTAATGAACAATGAGATAATGGCAGAAATTTATAATATTAAAACAATACCCCAATTATACTAATTCAATCATACTATCATTCATACATTAAAAAGTCACAATTGATTTTGACAGTATAATAAAAACACTTAATATCTAATAGTCTTGATCAATAAAGTACAATGTGGCAAAATGAACTATTATGTTCGTTCTACGCGCGTTTCGGCACAAACCAGTGCCTTCGTCAGGAAAAGGGGCCACAAGGGATCAAGGTGATTTCTTAATTCACTCCTATAAGATGGTAAAAGAGTGACGAAGACTGCTACAGGTATTGAAACATGTCCAAAATCTTTAAGCAATGGATGTCCAATTTGAAAATGGGTTTAACCTAACATCACAACCCAAGGGTTTAAAAGACTGACGTCCACCTCAATTTGGATCGTCTAAATGATTTTAATTCCGATAGTTAACAACTAGATAAAAATTATATTGTTTGGACGTTTTAAAGATGCCGGATAAGGGTTGCCTCCACACGCTACGATATCCACGCGGGTTGGCATTTGTGTAGTGTATTTCGTTTCAGATTTTGTGTTAGTAGATTTGTATCTATTTGCAATTTGTTTGTGTTTTCTTATTTGTATAAAAAAATCCTAAATGTGATGGCGGTGTGCGTGGAGTGGCGCTTGGCTGGCGGTGTGCGTGGACTGGCGCTTGGCTGGTGGTGTGTTTGGACTGGCGCTTGGCTGGCGGTGTGTTTGGACTGGAGCTTGGCTGGTGGTGTGCATGGACTGGCGCTTGGCTGGCGGTATGCGTGGACTGGCGCTTGGCTGGCGGTGTGTTTGGACTGGCGCTTGGCTGGCTGTGTGTTTGGACTGGCGCTTGGCTGGTCGTGTGCGTGGATTGGCGCTTGGCTGTCGGTGTGTTTGGACTGGTGCTTGGCTGGTGGTGTGTTTGGACTGGCGCTTGGCTGGTGGTGTGCATGGACTGGTGCTTGGCTGTCGGTGTGTGTGGACTGGCGCTTGGCTGGCGGTATGCGTGGACTGGCGCTCGGCTGGCGGTGTACGTGGACTGGCGCTTGGCTGGCGGTGTGTGAGTAGTGACTAGCTGCTGGTCACTACACACACTGCTAGCCAAACGCCACTCCACGCAATCCGTGAGCTGGTGTGGTTGCTGTGTCAAGAATGTGGGCGTGTGAAAGTGATGGGCCCTTGAATGGCGCTGTCTGCTGGTGTGAGTGTTGTAATGTGCTGGGCCCGCGGCTGGCGGTGTGAATGGTTTTGTATGTGTCACACGTATGAAAGGTGTATGAATGGCCTGTAAAGAGGTTGGTGCCTTGTCGTGGCTTTACAGCTCACGAGCTGTGAGTCAATGGTTCAGTTTCTCGTCCTTTCAATTATTAACAGTGCATTTCTTTTTTGTGAAATCTCTGGTTAATACAACTATATATACTGAACCATCACTCACCCTTGTGCCAAATCCAACCAGTATGTATGTGTGCTTTAGGAATAGGTGGTTGTGCAGAAAATATTTTCTTTTCTGTTTTTGTCAAGCAGGGTGTACCTTGTCCCTTTTTGTGAATGTTGTAATGTGTTGGTTTTGTGCCTGGTGGTGTGAATGGTCTTGTGTGTATCATGTATGAAAGGTGTGTGAATGGCCTGTATAGCGGTTGGTGCCCTGACATGGCTTTACAGCTCATGAGCTGCGAGTCATTGGTTCAGTTTTTTGTCCTTTCAATTATTGACAGTGCATTTCATTTTTGTGAAATCTCTTGTTAATAAAATTTTATATACTGAACCATCACTCGCCCTCGTGCCAAATCCAACCAGTATGTGTGTGTGCTTGAGGGATAGATGCCTGTGCAGTAATCTTTGTCTTTTTTGTCTCTCTGCCAAGGTGTACATTTCATCTAAGAATAACCTACCAACTGTAGATTTTGTCGTAAACTAAACACCCATGGGAGTACATGGTGATGTCTCTCTTGTGGATCCCAACAAGTTATCTTACCCACAATGTCCTGCAAACCTCAAAATGTGACTGTGATATTTTCCTTGCATTATTGTGCTCAAATTTTCACGCTACAGAAAGTAACACCAAATTTCCAACCCCCCAGCATTTCTCCAAGTATCCCAATAGAAATGGTACCTCACTTGTACGGTGGGCCAAGTACCCGCGGCAGGGAAGGGCCCAAAACCTATTGATGCGACATCAAAATTACCTATCACAAACCAACCTGGTTTTGCAAGGGGGGTCCCATGAGTTTTTGGCCCTGGGCTCGGCGGCCATCTAGGGAAACCTACCGAACCCACACATTTCTGGAAACTAGACACCTGGGGGAGTCCAGCGAGGTATGGCTTGTGTGGGTCTCCCAACATTCTCCTACCCAGAATCCCCTGCAAACCTCAAATTCCGCTGAAAAAATCACCTTTTTCTCAAATTTATGTGCGGGAAAGTTGTGGAATCTGCGTGGATCCACAAATTTCCTCCCACCCAGCGTTCCCCCAGGTCTCCCGATAAAAATGGTACCTCACTTGCGTGGGTGGGTCAAGGACCCGCGACAGGCAAGGGCCCAAAATCTATTGAGGCGACATCAAAATTACCTATCACAAACCAACCTGATTTTGCAAGGGGGGTCCCATGAGTTTTTGGCCCTGGGCTCGGCGGCCATCTAGGGAAACATACCAAACCCACACCTTTCTGGAAACTAGACTCCCGGGGGAGTCCAGCGAGGTATGGCTTGCATGGGTCCCCCAACATTCTCCTACCCAGAATCCCGTGCAAACCTCAAATTTTGCTGAAAAAAAATCACTTTTTTCTCAAATTTCTGTGTGGGAAAGTTCTGGAATCTGCGTGGATCCAGAAATTTCCTCCCACCCAGCGTTCCCCCTGGTCTCCCGATAAAAATGGTACCTCACTTGCGTGGGTGGGTCAAGGACCCGCGACAGGCAAGGGCCCAAAACCTATTGAGGCGACATCAAAATTACCTATCACAAACCAACCTGGTTTTGCAAGGGGGTCCCATGAGTTTTGGCCCTGGGCTCGGCGGCCATGTGGGAAACCTACCAAACCCACATTTCTGAAACTAGACACCGGGGAGTCCAGCGAGGTATGGCTTGCGTGGGTCCCCCAACATTCTCCTACCCAGAATCCCCTGCACACCTCAAATTTCGCTGAAAAAATCAATTTTTTCTCAAATTTCTGTGTGGGAAAGTTTGGGAATCTGCGTGGATCCACAAATTTCCTCCCACCCAGCGTTCCCCCAGGTCTCCCGATAAAAATGGTACCTCACTTGTGTGGGTAGGCATAGTGGCTGCAACAGGAAATGGCCAAGATCGTACTGTGGAGACTTCAAAATTACCTATAAGAAAACTACCTGGTTTTGGGGGGGGCACCTGAGATTTAGGCCCCGGGATTGGCGGCCATCTTGGGAAAGTACCAAACCCAAACATTTCTGAAAGCTAGACACCCGGGGGAGTCCAATGAGGTATGACTTGCATAGATCCCCCAATGTTTTCCTACCCAGAATGCCATGCAAACCTCAAATTTAGCTGAAAAAATCACATTTTCCACATATTTTTGTGTGGAATCACCGTGCCGGCACAAATGTCCTACCCCACAGCATTCCCCTGAGTCTCCCGAGTAAAATGATACCTCACTTGTGTGGGTGGGGCAAGGGCCTGTGACTGGGCAGAGTCCAAAACATAGGGAATAAGGGTATAGCACTGAGAATTCTAGGTGCTACATTTAAAAAAAAAAATGTTTTTAGCCAATTCTGCATTGGACAGCCACACAAGTGAGGTATCATTTTACTCGGGATACTAAGGAGAACGCTGTGGGGTAGGACATTTGTGCCGGCACAGTGATTTCACACAAAAATATGTGGAAAATGTGGTTTTTTCAGCTAAATTTGAGGTTTGCATGGCATTCTGGGTAGGAAAACGTTGGGGGATCCACGCAAGCCATACCTCATTGGACTCCCCCGGGTGTCTAGCTTTCAGAAATGTTTGGGTTTGGTACTTTCCCAAGATGGCCGCCAATCCCGGGGCCAAAATCTCAGGTGCCCCCCCCCCCAAAACCAGGTAGTTTTCTTATAGGTAATTTTGAAGTCTCCACAGTACGATTTGGGCCATTTCCTGTTGCAGCCACTATGCCTACCCACACAAGTGAGGTACCATTTTTATCGGGAGACCTGGGGGAACGCTGGGTGGGAGGAAATTTGTGGATCCACGCAGATTCCAGAACTTTCCCACACAGAAATTTGAGAAAAAAGTGATTTTTTTCAGCGAAATTTGAGGTTTGCAGGGGATTCTGGGTATGAGAATGTTGGGGGATCCATGCAAGCCATACCTCGCTGGACTCCCCCGGGTGTCTAGTTTCCAGAAATGTGTGGGTTTGGTAGGTTTCCCTAGAGGGCCGCCGAGCCCAGGGCCAAAAACTCATGGGACCCCCCTTGCAAAACCAGGTTGGTTTGTGATAGGTAATTTTGATGTCGCCTCACTAGGTTTTGGGCCCTTGCCTATCGCGGGTCCTTGACCCACCCACGCAAGTGAGGTACCAATTTTATTGGGAGACCTGGAGGAACGCTGGGTGGGAGGAAATTTGTGGATCCACGCAGATTCCAGAACTTTCCCACACAAAAATTTGAGAAAAAAGTGATTTTTTTCAGCAAAATTTGAGGTTTGCAGGGGATTCTGGGTAGGAGAATGTTGGGGGACCCATGCAAGCCATACCTCGCTGGACTCCTCCGGGTGTCTAGTTTCCAGAAATGTGTGGGTTTGGTAGCTTTCCCTAGATGGCCGCCGAGCCCCGGGCCAAAAACTCATGGGACCCCCTTGCAAAACCAGGTTGGTTTGTGATAGGTCATTTTGATGTTGCCTCAATAGGTTTAGGGCCCTTGCCTGTCGCGGGTCCTTGACCCACCCACGCAAGTGAGGTACAATTTTTATCGGGAGACCTGGGGGAACGCTGGGTGGGAGGAAATTTGTGGATCCACACAGATCCCAGAACTTTCCCACACAGAAATTTGAGAAAAAAGTGATTTTTTCATCAAAATTTGAGGTTTGCAGGGGATTCTGGGTAGGAGAATGTTGGGGGACCCACGCAAGCCATACCTCGGTGGACTCCCCCACGTGTCTAGTTTCCAGAAATGTGTGGGTTTGGTAGGTTTCCCTAGATGGCCGCCGAGCCCCGGGCCAAAAACTCATGGGACCCCCCTTGCAAAACCAGGTTGGTTTGTGATAGGTAATTTTGATGTTGCCTCAACAGGTTTAGGGCCATTGCCTGTCGCGGGTCCTTGACCCACCCACGCAAGTTAGGTACCATTTTTCTTGGAAGAGTTTGGAGAACGCTGGGTGGGTGGACATTTGTGGATCCACGCAGATTCCAGAACTTTCCACCACAGAAATGTGAGGAAAATGTGTTTTTTTGGACAATTTTTTAGGTTTGCAAGGGATTCTGGGTAACAGAACCTGGTGAGAGTCAGACAAGTCACCCCATCCTGGATTCCCCTGGGTGTCTAGTTTTCAAAAATGTATAGGTTTGCTAGGTTTCCCTAGGTGCCGGCAGAGCTAGTGTTCAAAAACTACAGCTAGGCACTTTGCCAAAAAAGGGTCATTTTTCACTGTGAAATTGTGGTGTCGCCACGTTGCGTTTCGCGCCGTTTCCTGTTGCGGGCACTAGGCCTACCCACACAAGTGAGGTACCATTTTTCTCGGAAGACTTTGGGAAACACAGGGTGGGTGGAAATTTGTGCATCCGCGCAGATTCCAGAACTTTCCACCACGGAAATGTGAGGAAAATGTGTTTTTTTGGACAATTTTTTAGGTTTGCAAGGGATTCTGGTTAACAGAACCTGGTAGGAGCCATTCAAGTCACCCCATCCTGGATTCCCCTGGGTGTCTAATTTTCAAAAATGTATAGGTTTGCTAGGTTTCCCTAGGTGCTGGCAGAGCTAGGGTTCAAAAACTACAGCTAGGCACTTTGCCAAAAAAGGGTCATTTTTCACTGCGAAATTGTGTTGTCGCCACATTGCGTTTCGTGCCGTTTCCTGTCACGGGCACTAGGCCTACCCACACAAGTGAGGTACCATTTTTCTCGGAAGACTTTGGGGAACACGGGGTGCGTGGAAATTTGTGGATCCGCGCAGATTCCATAACTTTCCACCACGGAAATGTGAGGAAAATGTGTTTTTTTGGACAATTTTTTAGGTTTTCAAGGGATTCTGGGTAACAGAACCTGGTGGGAGCCAGTCAAGTCACCCCATCCTGGATTCCCCTCGGTGTCTAGTTTTCAAAAATGTATAGGTTTGCTAGGTTTCCCTAGGTGCCGGCAGAGCTAGGGTTCAAAAACTACAGCTAGGCACTTTGCCAAAAAAGGGTCATTTTTCACTGTGAAATTGTGGTGTGTCCACGTTGCGTTTTGCGCCGCTTCATGTCGTGTGCACTAGGCCTACCCACGCAAGTGAGGTACCATTTTTCTCGGAAGACTTTGGGGAACGTGGGGTGGGTGGAAATTTGTGGATCCACGCAGATTGCAGAACTTTCCACCACAGAAATGCGAGGAAAATGTGTTTTTTCGGACAATTTTTTAGGTTTGCAAGGGATTCTGGGTAACAGAACCTGGTGGGAGCCAGTCAAGTCACCCCATCCTGGATTCCCCTGGGTGTCTAGTTTTCAAAAATGTATATGTTTGCTAGGTTTTCCTAGGTGCCGGCAGAGCTAGGGTTCAAAAACTACAGCTAGGCACTTTGCCAAAAAAGGGTCATTTTTCACTGTGAAATTGTGGTGTCGCCACGTTGCGTTTCGCGCCGTTTCCTGTCGCGGGCACTAGGCCTACCCGCACAAGTGAGGTACCATTTTTCTCGGAAGACTTTGGGGAACACGGGGTGGGTGGAAATTTGTGGATCCGCGCAGATTCCAGAACTTTCCACCATGGAAATGTGAGGAAAATGTGTTTTGTTTGACAATTTTTTAGGTTTGCAAGGGATTCTGGGTAACAGAACCTGGTGGGAGCCAGTCAAGTCACCCCATCCTGGATTCCCCTGTATGTCTAGTTTTCAAAAATGTATAGGTTTGCTAGGTTTCCCTAGGTGCCGGCAGAGCTAGGGTTCAAAAACTACAGCTAGGCACTTTGCCAAAAAAGGGTCATTTTTCACTGTGAAATTGTGGTGTGTCCACGTTGCGTTTTGCGCCGTTTCATGTCGTGGGCACTAGGCCTACCCACGCAAGTGAGGTACCATTTTTCTCGGAAGACTTTGGGGAACGTGGGGTGGGTGGAAATTTGTGGATCCACGCAGATTGCAGAACTTTCCACCACAGAAATGCGAGGAAAATGTGTTTTTTTGGACAATTTTTTAGGTTTGCAAGGGATTCTGGGTAACAGAACCTGGTGGGAGCCAGTCAAGTCACCCCATCCTGGATTCCCCTGGGTGTCTAGTTTTCAAAAATTTATATGTTTGCTAGGTTTTCCTTGGTGCCGGCAGAGCTAGGGTTCAAAAACTTCAGCTAGGCACTTTGCCAAAAAAGGGTCATTTTTCTCTGTGAAATTGTGGTGTGTCCACGTTGTGTTTTGCGCCGTTTCATGTCGCGGGCACTAGGCCTACCCACGCAAGTGAGGTACCATTTTTCTCAGAACACTTTGGGGAACACGGGGTGGGTGGAAATTTGTGGATCCACGCAGATTACAGAACTTTCCACCACAGAAATGTGAGAAAAATGTGGGTTTTTTTTACAATTTTTTAGGTTTGCAAGGTATTCTGGGTAACGGAACCTGGTGGGAGCCAGTCAAGTCACCCCATCCTGGATTTCCCTGGGTGTCTAGTTTTCAAAAATGTATAGGTTTGCTAGGTTTCCTAGGTACCGGCAGAGCTAGGGTTCAAAAACAACAGCTAGGCACTTTGCAAAAAAAGGGAAATTTTTCATTGTGAAAATGTGGTGTGTTCACGTTGCGTTTTGTGCCGTTTTCTGTCGTGGGCACTATGCCTACCCACACAAGTGAGGTACCATTTTTATCGGGAGACTTAGGGTAATTCAGATTTGTAAAGCAACTGTTATTACCTATTGACTTTCAATGCATTTCTGCCTTCTAAATGAAAGACAATGTGTAAAAAAGAAGTCATTTTGAAAAATGACCGATAATTCTCATGCTAGTATGAGTATTCTCAATTTCGGAAATGTGCAAAAATCTACTGTTTCTAAACTCTATATTTTGTTCCCATTTCAGAAATACATAGGTGTCTTTCATACCGATTTTTCCATGTATACATTTTCCCAGAATAATTGCTATATACCGGGTACATAATAAAAAACCATTGCAAGTCGCTGCTCAGTTTTTGGCTCTGAGTTCGTCGTGTTCTGGTTGAACCTACAAGTCCTATATATCCCCACAACCAGTAAGGTCCCGCGGATGTAACGGTATATTGCTTTCAAAGAACTGTCATAATTAGAAGAAGTTACATGTGAAAACGTTGACACAAAAGGCAGTTTTTTTCAACTAATTTTCAATTTTTCCTATATTTAACTGTTAGTTTCTATAAAGAAACCTTGAAGGATCTAAACAAATGACCCCTTGATAACTTCAGAATTTTGTCTACTTTACTAAAATGTATAGCTTTCCAGGATCCATTATTGCTTTCATACCCATTTCTACCATTAACTGGAAGGAGGTTGAAAGCACAAAAAATAGCAAAAATAGGCTATGTCGCAGAAAAATGCCAAAACTGTGTAAAAAATGTTGGTTTTCTGACAAAAGTCTGTCATTCCCTAAAATCTGAGAAAATGGTGATTTCAGCCCCACAAACCCTTTTTTGATACCATTTGCAGGGAAAAACTCAGACGCTTTTATTTGCAGCACTTTTTTCCCATTTTTCCCCCAAAAAACAAAATGTTGCTGTATTTTGTCTAATTTCTGGGTCCCTTCCAGGGGAATACACAAACCCTGGATACCTTTAGAATCCCTATGATGTTGGAAGAAAAGGACGCAAATTTGGCGTGGATACCTTATGTGGTCAAAAAGTTACAGGGGCCTAAGCGCGAACTACCCCAAATAGCCAAAAAAGGGCTTAGCACAAGGGGGGAAAAGGCCTAGCAGCGAAAGGGTTAAAGTGCAGTTATGCCTATGAATTAAAACTGAAAAAACACTGAAATTCTCAAGTTATAGTTAGGATCGCAATATGGAACCCGTGCAACAGCCATGCAAGCCACTTTCTGCATACCAAATGCAATTAGTATGTCTTTAAAATATGTATACCAATAAATAACAACACCTGAAAGGGAAAATATAATTAAATAACAAAACATACTCAAATCAATAAATACTATTACATTCATAATCATCTCTTTCAAAGTGTTAAGAGTAATGTGATATGTAATCTCATCTGTAAGATTATTTACAACATATGTAGTTGCTTTAGTTGCACTAAGGCTGAAGTCATGAGCAGTGCATTGGGTGTTAAAATTATGTTTTTTATGGCTGTTGTGCGATTTTGGATTGTGGTCCTAACCATAACCTGTGAAGAATTTCAGTGGTTTTTCAGTTTTAATTAACTGTCTTTTAACTATCTTTTTTAGGTGTATATAAGGAAAGAAAAAAACAAGAGTGCAACTCTATGGCCATTTCATAATATTGAAACATTTTACTATTTCTGCTGTGTATGTACATGAGTCCCACTCAGATGATTGCATGTAAATTCTACTCAGATACATCCTGATGTGTGGGGTGACTTCGAAGACCCTGTTTTGACAAATCCTGCTTGTTGCTGACAGATTTGGTGATTAGCAACAGTCGTTGGGGTGCCATCAGCAGCAGAAGTGAGGAGCAGGCCAAAACTGCCATATTTTCTGCATCACCGTGGCATTCTTTTTGGCCAAAGCATCACTCTTTCAAAACTATGGGGCTCATTACGATGGCGGAACGATCGCCACCGCCGTGGTGGCGATCGTTCCGCCATCATATTGAGATTTACCCACCACCATATTAGGATGGCGGTGGGTATCGCGGCGGACACAAAGTCCGTCTGCCGCTTTTCCGCCGGTGGCAATTGCACCGATTGCCTGGTGGGCGGAGCAGGGCCACTAATATGGTGGCGGTGCCTAGCAGGCACCGTCCGCCATATTAGGATGTGTGTGGCCAGGCGCCTTTTCATGGGGGCGATGCCGCCATGGAAAGGCTGGCGGGTATTGGGTTTGGGGGGGAATGCCGCTGCACTGGGGGGTACCCATGGTACCCCCCTGCATTTCCATGCACCAAGTGGCAGGCACCGCGTGGTGCCTGCCAAATAGTGCAGGGAAATGCAGTGCAGGCACTTTTAACATTGCGTACGGTGCTGCCCGCAATGTTAAAAGCCCTGGATGCGCCCACCAGTATGGCGGGCACATCCTAATCGCAGAGGCGGGACCGCCGCATGTCTGGCGGGTGGTCCTAATCACCGCTACGGTGGCGGGCGGACCAAGTCCGCCCGCCATCGTAATCAGCCCCTTTGTTATCTGGTAGAAGCAGCTTAACACGTTCTCACCACTTTGAACCTACAATTCTCCTAGCGAGGCCGAAGGCAGCCCTGTCCCCTGGTGCACTGGTCCTTCTGTTGCAGATGTCAGAAGTCAGTCCGTCAAATACTTTATTTCGATCACACAGATCAACAAAGTAAGAATTATATAAAACAATATACATAATACAATAAGAGATAAAAAAAGAACAGACCAGCTGTTGTCATAAAAGAAGAAGCAGTGTTAAAGCAGAACAATCTATTGTAAGAGCAGGGCACAATTACAATAATACAACAAAGAGGGTCGGAACATTAGTACCACTAATCACATCCCTGCATTATTTGCAGATGTCAGAAGGGGCGGTGGAGCCTGCGGCTCAGGGCCTCCTGCAGAGCTTTTAGCAAACGAGAGAAAGATGCAAAACCTCAAGGGCAATGGATCCTGGTATGCAGCAATCTTTGGGGAACCTTTTCTTCCCTGGGAGGGAGGTGGAGATAGGCAGAAGGAGGTTGACATGGACGTGCTCCTGACAGGCACAGCAGGGAGGAGAAAGGCTACTGACAGAGCTGACTAGCCACTGTTCCATAGCTGGGAGTTTGTTTTTGACATTAGAGTCTTTTTAGAGTCTATTAGAAAGAACAACAGGTTTTAATCAGAAATTTACTTTCCAGCTATTGCAGTGTCTGTTAATGCAGCACCCCTTTCTCAGCAGCACCTCCTGCTTTCCAACCATCTGAGCAGCACACCAAGAAAATCGTCATTCTCAACACTCTTTCACCCACCATTATCACCAGAGTCAAGAAATAATAAAGTTTGGCTCTCACCATGTGCTACAATAATAAGAAATAATAATAATTAGCACTGCAGGTTCCTTCTTCTCATTGGTAACAGACTCATCTGCAGGTCTATGCGTGTTACTTTACTCAAAGCAAGATAGTTATTCTAAAGAATGCCTCCTGTTCCACTAAGGCCCCTCACACAGTGACAATTTCCCATCTTAGCACATCTGAGGAGAGGCAGTCCTTTCTGAGATACTGAATAATGGACTGGGATTGTACTTTAGTCAATTGATAATCTGTCTTTCCTTTCCATGACATTGCTTCCATTTAGAAATGAGTACACAGCCAAATTGAATATGTGCATTTCTGATGAATAATTGTCTACAAGGACTGTGGAACACAGTACAGTTGTTTTTTAAGGTAATAATATTCAGTATTTTTTTTTTTTTTACATTATTTGTATGAATATAAGGACTTCTTTGTAACCCTGGGCATCCAATTCCGCTCCGCTCGCGGAATTTGCGGAATTTAGGCAATTTCGCGTTCCGCGGAGAACGCGGAATTGCCAACAATTCCGCGATCCGCGGCGTAGCGGAATTATTTTCTTGTCGCGCTTTAAAAATGCGTTCTAGCGCGCGCGATAGCGACTTACCGGGATTCCTGCGTTCGCCGACGGGTTTTCCTATCCGTTCGCGTGCGCCACGAGATTTCGGTAGCTGGCCGCGTTATCCCGCGAGAGTTTGCGATCGCGAACACGTCTTTCGCCGCGCCATCGGACAACGCGAGAGTGTGCGATCGCGAACACGTCATTCGCCGCGCCATCGTGCACCGCGAGAGAGATTGCGACCGCGAACACGTCATTCGTGCGCGCCATCGGACATCCGGCGATATTTTTGTACAGCTCGCGATCCCGAACACGCAAAATTTTCAATCTGGAGAACAATAACATCGCAAGCAGCATCAAACCTTCTATAAATTGATGATTTGGCTGAAAAAAAAACCTCAGATTGATATTTGGCTGTCCTTTTTGGTCAAATTTTTGGGGGGGGAGAGGGAGGAAGTGTCACAGAGTCTCCTACTTCCTGTTCCTGTCCAGCAGGCTCCTCCCAGTGCTTTGTCCATCTCCTGTTCATTTTTCACTTGGATTTGAGCTGGAAGGATCACTCTTTGTGTCTGCTGCATCATTATCATTGGATTTGAGGATTTTGGAATTTGAGATTTTACAAGTAAGTTGGTGTTGTTTTATTGGGGCATTGCAGTTGCTGCAACTTCATTTTTGGTACTTTTCATCATTTTTTAAAATAAATTGTTGTGGGTAGCCAGTAGGTCCAGAGCTAGTCATGGGTCATGGATTGCTGTGTGATGTATTTATTAATTTCAAACATCATTTAGGGGGCATGGATGGCATTGGATTGAATTGGAAAATGTGTTTTTTTGGGGTGTATTTCAGTTTTTTGGGCTGTGTGTTAAATACATGCCTTAGTTGTGTGTGGTGTGCTGCAGGCCTTGTTTAGCCCTGTGTATTTTCGTTTTTGCATTTTATTGCATTACAGGCAAAGCAAAAGCAGGGTGGTTTACCATGCAGCCTTTGCCTGGCTATTATAGGCCTGTTTTCAGTACATTGTTTTCCAGGCCTCCTGCTTGTTGCTTGTGATTTGTGAGTGTCTATGTGGCTGGTAGCCATTTCTGGTGGGAGTTACAAGTGTGCTGCTTTAGCCATATACTAAGGCCTGCATGTGTTTCCCTTTGTGGCCTAGGCTTCTTGTTGTGGGCCTGGCCAAGAGGCTGGCGGCCGTTTTGAAGCCAGGCAGTGTGCTTTTTGCCATAGGCCTGCATTGTCTGTCTTCAGTTTCTTGTTGTTGTGGGCCTGGCCATGAGGCTGGCGGCCGTTTTGAAGCCAGGCAGTGTGCTTTTTGCCATAGGCCTGCATTGTCTGTCTTCAGTTTCTTGTTGTTGTGGGCCTGGCCATGAGGCTGGCGGCTATTTTGAAGCCAGGCAGTGTGCTTTTGCCATAGGCCTGCATTGTCTGTCTTTAGTTTCTTGTTGTTGTGGGCCTGGCCATGAGGCTGGTGGCCATTTTGAAGCCAGGCAGTGTGCTTTTTGCCATAGGCCTGCATTGTCTGTCTTCAGTTTCTTGTTGTTGTGGGCCTGGCCATGAGGCTGGTGGCCATTTTGAAGCCAGGCAGTGTGCTTTTTGAAATAGGCCTGCATTGTCTGTCTTTAGTTTCTTGTTGTTGTGGGCCTGGCCATGAGGCTGGCGGCCATTTTGAAGCCAGGCAGTGTGCTTTTTGCCATAGGCCTGCATTGTCTGTCTTTAGTTTCTTGTTGTTGTGGGCCTGGCCATGAGGCTGGTGGCCATTTTGAAGCCAGGCAGTGTGCTTTTTGCCATAGGCCTGCATTGTCTGTCTTTAGTTTCTTGTTGCTGTGGGCCTGGCCATGAGGCTGGCGGCCATTTTGAAGCCAGGCAGTGTGCTTTTTGCCATAGGCCTGCATTGTCTGTCTTCAGTTTCTTGTTGTTGTGGGCCTGGCCATGAGGCTGGCGGCCATTTTGAAGCCAGGCAGTGTGCTTTTTGCCATAGGCCTGCATTGTCTGTCTTCAGTTTCTTGTTGTTGTGAGCCTGGCCATGAGGCTGGCGGCCATTTTGAAGGCCGGTAGTGTGCTTTTATCCATAGGCCTGCAAGCTTGTAGCCTAGTCTGCCAACAGGCCTTTCATCCAGTGGGCCCAGAGGTAGTCAGGGGTGCATGAAACAACTGTTTCAGTGTGTTCTGTTCAATTTAAACATCTTTTAGGGCACATGGATGGCATCGGATTGAATTGCAAAATGTGGATTTTTGGGTGTATTTCAGTTTTTTGGGGTGTGTTAAATACATGCCTTAGTTGTGTGTGGTGTGTTGCAGGCCTTGTTTAGCCCTGTGTATTTTCGTTTTTGCATTTTATTGCATTACAGGCAAAGCAGTGTGGTTTACCATGCAGCCTTTGCCTGGCTATCGTAGGCCTGTTTTCAGTACATTGTTTTCCAGGCCTCATGCTTGTTGCTTGTGATTTGTGAGTGTCCATGTGGCTGGTGGCCATTTCTGGTGGGAGTTAACTAAGTGTGCTGCTTTTGCCATTTAGGCCTGCATGGTTTTCCTTTTGGCTTACTGCTTGCATCCATCCCCTTTGCCAGCTGCAGCTCCCTGAATGATGTGATGACTGAGCAAATAATTTAATGCCAAACAGGGTCCACTTCTATTACATTTGTATTTTGGTTGTTGTTCCTCTTCTTTCCTATCCTTCCTGACAGTGTACACAGTATACCATGAAAGCCCTTGTTGACAGTCTCACAAATGGCTACACTAATTTATATCTTTTATTTGTTTGTTTGTACTGCTAGTAATTGAACCACAACAACAAATGCAACATTTCACTGATGTTTTTCTCCTGGCTTCTTTGCTTTTAAGTGCACAAAAAGACAGAGGAGGAGGTGTCATCATCACCCGTTGTACTGCCAGGCAGAAGTCCTGCTGCGCGTCACGTGTGACCACAGACATCTCTGCAACTTGTGCACCTGCGTCCTGCTGACATCTGAAGAAGATGGCCCCAAAGAAAGGTACCAGGTCCTCCAGTACCAAGAAAGTTGCCAGTGAGAAGAAGGGACAGAAGAAGGAAGTGGCACTTGCCAAGACTGGTGCGCCGGCCGATGTGTTTTTTGGTAAAAAAACTTACGCCTGCAGCAGCGGTGTCCAGCGGGGACCAAGCTGGGAGCAGCACCTCTGCATCAGTGGGCCCACCCCAGCAACCTAGGCCCAAGCCCATGACTGTGGCAGAGGTAGCCAGTCTACTAACGACCAGTGATGTTGAAATGTCTTAATCGCAAAGTAGTACCCAATCCACGAACTCGCAGGCGGAAACTCAGCAGATAAGTGGGCAACCCCAGCCGCAACCCCAGCCGCATCCCCAGCCGCAACCCCAGCCGCAACCCCAGCCGCAGCCAGAGCCGCAGCCGGAACCGCAACCACAGCCGGAACCACAGCCGCAACCACAGCTGCAGCCGGAACCACAGCCGGAACCACAGCCCACAATAGTAGTTGTTCCACCTGAAGTAGGGGCAGTTCAGGAAATCGAGCTTTTTGCAGATGAAGAGGAGCAAGCCACTGTTCCAGAAGATCCATTGTCTTCCATACCCCCAGCAAGGAAAAGGAGGGTTAGTCCATCAACTTCTTCTTCAAGCCCCGCTTCTGATGATCTAGATGCCACTTGGAAGCCACCAGCTCAGCCTGAGAGTGATGCACGCCACAAGACAAGGCTAGTGAAAAGGAAGGTTCCAGAGAGCCTTACAGTTATGGAGGTAGATGTAGACGAGGGGGTTGATGATGATGATGATGAAGAGCCAGTCATCACGAACATCACTCCTGGGCCTGCGGAGATGGAGACCAACATTATTAGACTATCCCAAATCGCAGCGAGGGATGTAGCACGGATACCACCAACACAGGTAACGCCAACACGACCTCCAGCTTCCATATTTGCCTTTGCAAAGGCCCGGCAGGGACCTACATCCAGCTCAACCACCACCTCAGTAGGTGGTGGTAATGTAAGTGCACAGAGTCAAATTCCATGCACACCCTCCATTTCATCTGGTATTGAAAGTGGCACCTTCAGCAGCGCCAGAAAGTTCTCCTCCCCAGTTTGGGACTTCTTTTCGGTTAGCAGTAAGGAGGAGAACATTGCTATATGCTCAATTTGTCGGCAGGCTGTTAGGCGGGGTAAGCTTGGTACAAACTATGGTACCGGAGGACAAACAAGTCATCTCAAAAAACACCACACTATCAAGTGGGAGGCTCACCTACTTCACTTAGAAAAAAGGAAAACTGGACCCATTGCTGTTGTTGGGGATGAAGAAGTAGGGGAAGATATGATCGCGGTGGAAGGTCAACAAGAGGGAGACATTTCTAGCCCTACCCCCAGCAGTGTACGGGTATCGCCCACATCCTCAGCAACATCTGAGTGGCACCGTAGTAAGAGTCAACATGAGACACAAAGGCAACCGGGCACTGCAATGAGCAAAAGTGCAGCGTCGTTGACCCTAGCTGGGTTCAAGAAGAAAGGTGCACCACAAAGGAAAATATTCCAGCCTACCATTGACAGCATGCTTAGGTCGGAGGGGCAGTACCAACGCAACCACCCAACAGCACAGTTGTACAATGCGAAGCTGGCTAAAATGTTAGCGCTGGACCTTCTCCCTTTTTCATTTGTGGAAGGGGTGGGTTTCCTTGAATTTGTGTCAGCCATCTGCCCTAAATGGAAGGTTCCCAGCCGGTCCTATTTCGCCCGAGTTGCTGTTCCAGCACTACATCACGATGTGCTGGAATTGGTTGGACAAGCTTTGCAGCAGAGTGCTGTTCACAAAATCCACCTGACAACAGACATGTGGACCAGTTGCCAAGCCACTGATTACATGTGCATCACTGCACACTGGGTCTCTTTTGTGGGGGTTAGAGACAAGCTATCTGAAGTAGGTGCTGTTGACACAGCTGCAATTTTTAATGCTTCTCGGAAACATGCAACTGTAGCCATGTTCGCCATGGAGAAATCTCATACTGCTGAAAACATTTTGGAAGAGTTTAACAGCAAGGTCTTTGAATGGCTGCGCCCCAGAGGGCTTCACATTGGTTTTGTTGCCACGGATAATGGCAGTAATATACTTAAGGCCATGACGCTTGGTGAGTATTTCAGGGTCCCGTGTTTGGCGCACTGCATTAACATTATAGTTCAAGACTTTCTGAAAAAAGAACCCATAGTCAGCAACTTACTGACCACCTGCCGCAGAATATGCATGCATTTCAGCCATTCTTTTAAAGCCCAGAAGCAGCTGAGGATCATTCAACGTGACTATAGAATGACAGTCAAAGCACTCATCCAGGAGGTGGCAACACGTTGGAACTCAACGTATTACATGCTTGACCGTCTGTTTGAGCAGTACAGACCAATCAATGAATATGTCATGCGAAGGGCGGATGCTACTGTGAAAGGCATGACCCTTCAGATGGACCAATGGTGCCTAGTTAAATCTCTTACAGAGATGCTTCTTCCTTTCGAGGTCTTCACACGTGAAGTCAGCAAGGAGGACTGTACTATGGGCCAAGCTATCCCATTGTTGCACATGCTAGAGCAACAGCTGAAGGGGGTGTGTGAAGCGTACAAAGGTGTGGAGGGAAAAAAAGAAGCGTATGAGTTGGTGGAGAGCTTATCATGTCGCTTAAGTAAAAATGCAAGGGTGCAAAATAAGATTGTGTCACAACAACATTACATTTGTGCCACAATTCTGGATCCACGGTACAAATCGGCACTGCACAGTAAGACATTACTCCCTTTTTCAGAAGTGGATGTTGCCCGGTACAAAACTTGGATAGCTGAGGCAGCCAGTACATTGGAAAATGAACGGCTGGTAATTAAAGGCCTCAAACCCACGTCAAGTACTGCAACAGAGCATCCGGCGTCAAGTTCAACTTCAGAGCCTGTGGGCAGTGCATTTGGTTCACAGCTGTCACCAACACTATCGACAACAGCAATAACCGGATCATCAGCCCCAGTACAAACGGCACAGGATTGGTATTTACAGCAAGGACTTGCTAGGTCCAGTGCTGATGCAAAGACAAAAGAGGCCGCACTAAGTTTAGCACCCCTGAACATTGAACGAATGGTCCGGGCCTACCTGGATGACCCAACAGAGGTCTACATTGATCAAAACCCATTGCGGTATTGGTATGGCAAAAGGGGCCAATGGCCAGTGCTCAGCAGGCTGGCGATAAACTATCTGGCTTGCCCTGTCGCAAGTGTCTCTTCTGAACGTGTTTTCAGTGCTGCTGGTTCCATTGTAACAGTGAAAAGGACCAGTCTCTCACCCAAAAACGTTGAGAGGTTAACCATGATCAAAATGAATCAGCAATTTATACCATCGAATTACACAATACATGAATCAACGCAGGAAGATGAGGACAGCGGCTCAGGTGACGGAAGTAGCGTGTTGGATGCTGATTACCTACTTCTGGTTGAACCTCCAGAGTTTGAGGACGAGCTATACTTCCCTGACAACTAGGCTTCCACTTCTTACTGTGGTTCTCCCTTATTTACTTCTATTTGTGTGTCTGTCTTTCTGTTTGGAAACTTCAAATCACAACAAATCCATCACCACCGTCTTCGTATTTTATTGCCTTATATGAGTTTCAGCTCTCTGCATTTCAGTCCACTCCTCCGAGTCCTGCTCCTCCTGAATCGACCTAAATCTATTGCCCTCAAGCCAGATGATAATTGGATGTAGCATAATCGAAGAAAAACTAAAATCTTGCCTCGTTGAGTCTCTCCAAAAGAAGTGGAACATGATGATGACTACTATAGCTATCCTCCTTTCCGAGCCGATACAGACTGCCCATTAACTGAAGATGAGAAGGAACAGGTAATGAATGATGACATGCATTGAACGCTGACTGAGTGATTTGTGTTGTTGTTGTTTGTAGTGCATGAAGGTAATTCATTGTGTACTATTATCTAATCTACACACTAAAAGTAACTCAATGCAATGTTTGTTTCCATTCTTGTTTTTCAATAACAATTTTCTACTTCTACTGCAGGCCGATCCATTGCATTTTGAATATGGAAAGGGGACTCAATCTGTACACTACTGCACACTGAGTTGTACAACACACCATGATGATGACCACAGTGACATTATCTCTTCGCAGTCACTCAGTACGATCAGAGATGATTGATGGAATAACTCAGTGCTTTTCATGAGTGCATTAAAAGGTAACCAAGTCAACAACAACCACTGCAGACCTACATGTCTGTGTAGTGGTGGAGTCGAGTGTGGTGGTATGACTGACAGCGGGGCATTGATTTAGTCACTTAATTTGTAAAATGCTATGTTGCTGTATATCTGCTTTGTCTGCCTCTGTCAAAAAATGTACGCTAAATGGAGGATGTGTCACGGGTGCCGTGGGCCTGCTCTGTCCTGTTGTTGTTGGAGGTTAATGCTGGAAACAGACTAGAGTAGACATGATGTATCCAAATCCATGCCGCCTCTGAAAGTGTTCTTGTTGCACTCCACCGTAATTTAGGCATTTTTTTTCTACTTGATTTTTCAATATCCCTTTTGTTTTCCCATCTGCAATTACAGGCCGGCCCTTACCCTGTGCTACACTGGGAAAAACAACTCTCACTTACCTTACCAATGAATCTACATCTGCCAGGCAGGCAGTGGCATCACCCAAGATTGATGGCCGGAGCGTCCATGGAAGGGAGGACCAAGACGAATGCCGAGATGCAACTCCACATTTTAACCAGGATAACATACAGTAACAGTATCAACTTTCATCATCTTTTAAATTTGATTCATTTTTTGTCTTCAATCATTACTACTGTGTGTTGTTGTTGTTATGTTTGCTCTCTGCTTATAATTCAATTAATCCCTACAGCAATTTTTGCCTTTTCTTTGCTATCTTTAAGCCCGGGCCAGTACAACACAACAGAAACTGAATGTAATTCGGGTCTCTCTGAGGGCAGACAGGCAAGGCAAATTGCATAATATACTTCTGCCCTGTACTGTCTAATTGTCTAGTAGTAGTAGTTAGTAAGTACTATCATTAACCATCAAGTTATCATCATCATGCATGCATTTCCTTTTTCTCCCTTAACTGATTTATGGATATGGTTGTCTGCCAAGATTGTGTTTTGTTGTTGTCCATGCGTACTGTTTTTCTTTGTCAAACCTTTCCCAAAACCCCCCTTCCCAACCATTCATCAAACCCTAACCCTCTTCCCCCGGGCTGTGTGACTTATTGAAGTGTGACTAAATTAAATGTACACCAATAATTTATCACACGCTTGCTGGGGCGGATGTGGCTAAAGCAACAAAAATGCATTTTCAAGGCAGGGCGCGGATCTTCTGCTTGCCCACCCTCCTATGAGCAGTATATTTGCAATTTTTTTTTTTAACAAAGGAACCTAATCCATCAACATTACTTGCCGGCATAGATTGGATTTGTTGTCATCCTCCAAAATAGCTCTAAGGGTTACGCTTGTGTCGAGTCACGGTGTACTGTAGGCCTAGTCGAGTGACTCGACACAGCTAGAGTTTGTAACTCTATGTACTAGGCTATCCCCGCAACCATTATGTTTCCTTGTATTTTGGCATATTATTGTTTGGCAGTAAGTTCCGTACTGTACTTCGTTCTACTACTCCTCCCACAGTCTCTCTCAGGCGACTGACTGTCTCATTTTCTTTTATTTGCAAGTGAAACTGCCAGGGTCTACTACTACTACCACCACAACCATGGCATGTTGGGAAAGAAAACCATCATCACCATGCAGCCATCGCCGTGCCCAAGTTAAACATCAAGCACAGGTAAGAGAAGAAGTTTGGGGGAGGCATAATTAATAACAGAATTTTTTTCACTAATTCTATTTCACACACCCCTTTGAGTCCAGTTGCAGAATGCATAGATTAGGAGGAGAGACTGACAGTACTAGTAGGACAAGTCCCTCAGTGAGGGGTACCGCATCTGTCTGTTTGTGTCTTAGTAACTCAGCCAATTATTTAAATCAAACACTGGCTGTGGCACTGCACCAGCAAGGAAACCGTGTGACGTAAAACAGTAACCCCACCCACAAAACATTAACCACATCGTATAAAGTCTAAATATGTAATTTAATACCCTAACATAAATAAACTATGTAAAAAAATCCCACAACACCTGACCCACCCCTCTCCCTAACCCCAACCAATGTTCATGTCCCGGAACGAAAAAGTCCAACAAATGTCCAAAAGTCCAAAACCCAACGCCCGATTCCCACCCACCAAAAGAAGCTATAAAAATGGGGCAATAAATAAACGGGGTCTCAGCGGGCTCGCCTCTCCAGGACACGGATGCGCTCCTCTAGGCGGGCCACGCGGTGCTTCAGCGCGCGGCAGTTGCATCCACAGGGGGGGGGCAGCAGTGCTTCTTGCTGTGTGGCGGCAGGCGGCTGACAGGCGGTAGTGCCGTAACACTGTAGGGGGGTGCCTGGGGCCCGGGGCATTGGAGGAGGCTGCAGCTGCTGCCGCCTCCTCCTCCTCCAGAAGAAGAACCAGCCGCTGGTATTCGGCCTGTATGGCCTCCAGCTTCCGGCGCCGGGCCTTGGCTGCCAACTCCTTCCTGTCGACTTTACCTTTGGAAGGAGCCGCTATATCAAGAAGAAAAAACAAGACTATTGTAAAATATACTCTTAGCAAAGCAGTCAGACAAATTCATTCTACACATAGTGGCACAGTAGCACTAGCAAGCACAGTACGTAACATTTGTGGTATGTATCTATCCTCCCACTACCTCGGCCTCGAACATTTGTGGGAGTTTCAGGCATTCCACCACCCATGCATCTGATTCATATCACACACCTATGCATGCATCCCACGTATCCTTCTCTGCCAGTCATAAATATAAAATCTCGCCCGTCCTTCCTCCTTCCACCCTTCTTTCCCTTTTCGTTCAACCCATCCATCAAGGTCATCTGATCAGACTTTGTCTTCTCCATAAAAATTTCACAGCTGAGTTGAAGTCCGATAGAAGAGGCCATTGGTTACTCTCAGTACACTCCCGTCGCTAATGCTATTGCTAATGCTAAGTAAAGGGTGTCTTCTTCAACCGTTCACAACAACTTCTTACTTAAGTCTCAACAGTACAGTATACATTACACCCTTGCAGCGAGTGTAATGTCAATAAGTAAGGATTAGGAATATAACTTACCACCGCCCGCCACTGCTGCTGGCTCACCCCCTGCAGCTCCTCCTGCAACTGCCGCATCTCCTGCACCCTCAGCGGCCGCGTCACCTTCGCCGCTGGCCCCGGTACTGGTGGTCGGTAGTACGCCTAGAAAAAACATTACACATTTTTCAGATGCCATATACACCTCCCCCTATTTTTGACTGGCAAGAATGAAAAAAAGTTAATACATACATAATACATATACAACATACATCACTAGTATAAATCAGGTAGTAGAGTAGACACTGGTAGTGTTATATGGTCCCTAGGGTCATTCTAGTCTTTGCTAAGTTACCCCGAGCCATGCAACCATTTTAGCTCTGTCTTTTATTTTTGCGCAAGTTACCTCGCAGCTTGTTGTGAAAGACGCCTTTGAGCCCACATGAGCTCATACTGCTACTGTCTGAGCGCTGCGTACAAGGTCGAAAAACAACCGACTTTGTTAAGGAGTTCTGGTGTTAGTCCATATTGCTTATCCATAAAAAAACTGCACTTTTGGGCACGACTGATAAATGCTTGCACTATACTAACGCGCACCATTTTTCTCATTACAGACGGAAGATTCCCTTATACGAAGAACCAGAGCTTTGCAGACCTTATGATGTAACCAGTACTAGGTTCTTCTAAGGTGAGGGCTCCCCAGAATTCTCACATCTCCATTTATAATTTTATATAAACTAGATTCCTACCAAGGGGAGGGTGGTTCTTCCACCACTGTTCAGTTATCATGATCTCGCCTTTTGGCTTCTATGGACTTGTAGTTGTAAGTAACTCGTAAGTCTAACTAAGTGTAACAATGTTTATTGTTTTAATCTTATGCATTTTGCTGTTGCTGCTGCATTATACAACGTACAGAGCTTGTCAGTTGGAAATAAAAATAAACCTTTTGAACTTACATAGACTCGGTGGTATTTGGTGTGGACTTACACGAGAGAGTGAGCAAAGGGTGTGCATTGCTTCCGCGACAGAGGTTGGGAGTGTTATGTTGTCTGGGTTGTCTACTCATTGGGTATTTTTGGGGGGGGCGTTTCGGAGTAATGAGACACTATAACTAGTTGGTCAGGGGATTGTGGTGGCTTCTGATTGAGGTATGAGGAAGGTCCAACCTCCCATCACCAACGTCCTATTTTCTTGTGCAAAGTTCTGTATGTGCAGAATCCCTACAACAGTAGTAGTATGTCCTATCCTATCTAAAATTCTAAAATGTGGTTGGGCATTTTCTTGGTGGGAATTGTCGAAAAGCCTCAAGAATAAGAAGACTAGAAGTAGTAGAAGAGGACAACCCAAAGGACTGGACTCAATGGCTATAGCTATTGGTGAATATGAGTTTTATTTAAAATATTTTAAATAAAGAGTGGGCAACTGGGCAAGCTTAGCTACAGACAGACTAATAGTAGTAGTACAGAGAGTCATAGCAGACGCAGTTAGAGGCAAGGATAACAAGAATTTAGAAACAGATAGTATAGAGCAAAGAAGATTTTGTCAAAATTCGAATTAGGAGGATACCTAAATAATAGTTCGGAAAAAATAAGGTGCAGGAAAAGTTTGGGAAATATAATTAATAATATTAACCACTGGAGGACTTACTGGGGCCAGCAGCAGAGCCCTCGATAGAGGAGCGGTCCTGTCCCTGGGAGGCATCTTGTTGATCTTCGTGGCCCACCGCCTGCGACCCCGTCTTCTTGCCCCTGGGTGCTGCTGATCATGTAAGATTTCATAAAGAAAGAGACAAAAATTAAAGTTTGGTGTGAAATAAATAAAATATTTTAAAATACGCACCAAAAACTTTTTGGTAACAACAATTGCAATAAAATTGACCTATCTGATCGACTGGTAGTATTGCGAGATTCACGGACCGTCTAGCAAGCCTAACTACCACCTGACCTAGCCCACCTATTCCAATCCAGATGGGCCAATTGTTCAGTAAGTCTGCATTTCCATTTATTTTAGTCCTCAAAAATGCATAGATGGAGGACACATGCATACATTTTTGCATACACCAAATTGTTGGCTGGTTGCTGCTGATGTTCTGCTAGTGATGATATAAGCCTATTAACACTCAGAAAACAAACTACAAAAGGTTCTGCGAAGGACTGGGGTAAGCAGCACTCAGCAGCACGTGACATGACAGAGGATGCGTCACGCACACCACTTACAAATTACCAACTAATAAGTAACTAAACCTATCAATCCACCACTATCCCTTCTTAGTGGCAGGAGGACAAAGGAAGGACTACTCTCTCTAGCATTACATCACTTAAGTTCTCTAAAGTAAACTCTTACATAATCATCAGGCCAAGCGAGCGCAAAGTTGCAAACAAGTAAGATTAGTAGCGCCGAGCGCCTGTGTCATAACAATCACAGATTTGTAAACGTAATTTACCTGCAATGTAAGCAGCAGCATTCTTGCTGGTCGGAAAAAAATATATATTCGCAATATATAACACAGAGCAGAACACAAAGTAGTAATATTAAATAGCTACTCACCAAGCCCCGGGACCTCCACTCCTAGCAGGTCCAGCAGGTCCTGCTCCCGGTCCAGAATATCAGACCACCGGTGCGTCAGCTGATTATTGGTGCGCCGGACACCAGAGCAGCAAAACACTGCCCGACGCACCTTGCCCCACCGCTGCCGTCGCTCCCGGAGCCCGTACCCAGACCCAGGCCTGCCGCCTGCTGCCAGGGTTAAGGGGAGGTGGCGCTGAACAAAAAAAACCAGAGCGGCCACCTCCGACTCATTAAATAAGGCCCGTGCCTGCACCCCTCTTTGGTGCCGCCTTCCGCAAGGAAGGCGGTCGCGGCTCTGGCTCCGACTTCGAGCCCTGTGGCTGTGGCCCTTTGCCATGGTTCTGGGTAGGCGGGGGACGGAAAAGAAAAGGTAGGAATTACAAAAAAGTAAGTAAAAGAAATGAAAAAGCAGGTAATAGAAAAAGTGTGAAAAAGTAGTTAAAAACACACAAAAAGTAGAAAAAAACTCAAAATATAGAATCAGGAAAATAGAGAGATAGATAATAAATAAAAAGACCCAAAAAAAGTTTACAGAAACAAAGGATTGAAAAGATAGAGGAAGGATTGAAAAGCAGGCCCAGAACCATAGCAATAGACTGAAAAACAAGATGGCCGCGCCCATTGCGACCGCATGGGCAAGTTCTCGCGATATTTCCACCCCGAGCACGCAAAAGCGTCGCGAACACGTAATGCGCGTTCCCGAACAGGAAACCCTTATCGCGAACGGGCGGGAGCATGCAATACGCGACCCGGAACTGGAAATAAGCATCGCGAGCGGGCGGGAGCATGCAATACGCGACCCGGAACAGGAAATACCATCGCGAGCGGGCGGGACAAGTGAAAACAAGATGGCCGCGCCCGTTAGCGACCTCATGGGCAAGTTAGCGATATATTTCCCCGCGAGCACGCAAAAACACATCGCGAACGGACGGGACCAGCAATTCCGCGATTTCGCGGAATCTCCGCGTGCTCGCGGAAATGTTTAGCAATTTCACGGAGATTTGCGTAACGCGACTACGCAAATTCCGCCCACCCTTACTTCTTTGCAAGTTCAGACGGCAATTAGTGACAGAGTACCCTGTCCACCTAACCCTGAGTCTGCTCCGTTAGTTATGAGTGGGATGAACCATCAGTTTTTCGATGGTTGGGCCTCTGCTGGCTCTGTTGTCAGAAAACGTACTCTGCCAGCAAGATAAAGTAGAGGCCATCAGAGTAAGGGCATCAGAGACAACCCACCTTTTTAGACGGTCTGATGGCCTTTTTTTCTGTCCATCACTGCCAGGCAAAAAATGACGATCCCAAAGAGAAAAAAAATATTTACCCACACACTATGGGAAAAAACTCACATGATATGGGGGCCATTAGTTTTTTGCCTTTCAGAAAAAAGTCCCACTTTGGGAGTTTGTTTCTGATAAACAAAATAAAACAGTGCACGGCTTCCCAAAATACGGTTGCCACACACCCAACTTTCAGTGCCTTACCAGGAGCAGCTCTGGCAGAGGTTCCTGGGAAACCACAGAGATCAATGCTGTGCTGAAGTGTCTCTTAATTTGGGTGGCGAAGGGGATGACTTCCGATTCCCTGACGGACAGTGGGTCGCCCGCCATAGTCTAGATCCGGCCCTTTGTTTGTGAATAATAACATAAGAGCAATGATTTAAAAGGAATTATTGTGTATTTATCCCCAGTGGAGAATGTATTTTAAATAATTTTAATACCCCTATGAGCTACCTAGTTATGATCTTGGCAATCACTATGTAGATTGGTCAATCAGGACAATTTTGGTGTGTCCCTAAATTTCCAGTTCTCAGCCAGTTTTCAAGGAAAACAAAAAGCAAACATTACATCCTACCAGGGCCGGACTGGCTGTAGTGGTCATCAGGCGTTTCCTCGGGGGGCCGCCAGGGTGGGGGCCGTTTTTGTTACCGGGGGTTGGTTTTGCAGCATAGCTGCAATTTCGGCCCCCTGTTCAAAAGCGGCAGAAGTGTGATGGGAGTGGTGCTTTCCACTATAACCGCCCTGTCCTCCCGGGGGCCAGCTGAGCCATTTGCCATGGCCGTTTTGGGTTCCCAGTCTGGCCATGCATCCTACAGGCCATTATCAGCAGGTACTGTAATCTTCACTTACAGGCCCGCCATGAGTTGGGAGCACTGTGCGCATGAAAATTGGCCATGTACTTTAGGCTTTGGTACTGAACATAAGGCACGTCTGAAGACCCACTGAAGCAAGGACACAAGGCATACAGGGCATGGCTTGCAACAACGCCCTGTAAATAGCATGTGCAGGGCATGGGCTTTTGTCATGTCATTTGTCCACTAAATACAGTGGAAAAGGCCTTAAACAACATGGATTGTAGGTAATACTTTGCACACATAAACTATACACATCACCAGCACATAGGGATATAGGATGTGTTAGAAATGGGGGTTTCTAGTAGGCAGAGGTAGGTACCTTTATACAAATAGGGACCCTTGCTTCTAGTCAGGGCAAGGGAGTTACACGCTGAAGATAACCCCTGCTCACCGCCTTGGTAGCTTGGCACGAGCAGTCAGGCTTATCCCAGAGGCAATGTGTAAAGTATTTGTACCAACACACACACAGTAACACAGTTAAAACACCACAAAAGGACACCACACCAGTTTAAAAAAATAAAATATCTTTATCTAAACAAAACAAGACCAAAACGACAAAAATCCAACATACACAGTTAAAAATATGACTTTCAAAAGGTTTCAAGAACTTGTACCATAGAAAAATATGGAGCCTGACTTTTCACCAAAGTACCTGTAGATGCGTCAAAGTTCCAAAGCCAAACAGCCGCAGAGTCGGAAAACAAAGAGATGCAACACTCCTGAGACCTTGGGGAGGCGATGCAACAGTTCTGCAAAACGCAGAGGACGAGTTGCGTCGAATCCGGTCTGTATGGGGAGTGATGAGTCGATTCTTCGTGACGGTTCCAGTTCCCAGGTGATGCGTCAGGAAAATGTGCCGCACAGGTGTGATGCGTGGAAATCCGGGATGCGCCGGCGATCGATGCGGCATAGGCTGGACTTGTGCCTGGCAATCTAGGACTTCCGAGGGAGTACACCAACCCCCCGAAGGGAAACACACTCCTCATGAGTTGTACGAGTGTCTGCCTGGCGCAGGTCTCCAGCCTCCTGTCCACTTGACAGAGCATGAAGACCCCCCAGGCCAGAAGTATCCTCACCAGTTGTGTTATTAAATTCTGAGTTCAGGGATACCAAACTCCATTTTTCCATCTTATCCCTATGGGAAGATATGCTTGTAAAATGTTACTCAGCATTCCCAATTCTGTACTATGGGGCAAGATAGCCTTTCAATAGTGAAAAACTAAATTGGCAGTATTTCACTATCAGGACATGTTACACAGTCCAGTACATGTCCTACCTTTCACATACACTGCACCCTGCCCAGGGGGCTATCTTGGGCCTACTATAGGGGTGCCCTATATGTAAGAAAAGGGAAGGTTAGGGCCTGGCAAGTGGGTGCACTTGCCAAGTCGACATGGCAGTTAGCAAACTGCGCACAGGCACTGCAGTGGCAGGCCTGAGACATCTTTTCAGGGCTACTCATGTGGGTGGCACAATCAGTGCTGCAAGCCCACTAATAGCATTTGATTTACCAGCCCTGGCACACTCAGTGCACTTTACTAGCGACCTACTGGTAAATCAAATATGCCAATCATGGATAACCAATCACAATAACAATTTACTCAGAGAGCATATGCACTAAAGCACTGATCAGCAGTGGTAATGTGCCCAGAGTCCTATAGCCAACAAACACAGGTCAGGAAAAAATAGGAGGAAAAAGCAAAAAGTTTGGGGGTAACCCTGCAAAAAGGGCCATTTCTAACACAACCCCCTTCCAGCCTAAAGCCAGGGTAGACCAATCAATACCTCGATGGGCTTCCTGGCTTGGGGCGACAGAACATGGAACCTGGCCCGAACAGCAGGGGTCTATTCCTGTTCTACGTCTTCCTGAACCCAGTTGGATCCCTCTATCCATACTCTCAGGGCCCACTAAGCTAAACCATGGGGGACCCTTCTCCTCACCTGGGGACCCCATCTGTGCTGGGCCTAAACTTACTTTGCTCACAGAGGTGTCCCAACAGGTATACAGTACCCACATGGCCAACACAGTGGTGTGGCCCAGTCCACCCCCAGGGTGTGACTACTGCCCCCCTCCCAGGGGCAACTCTGTCCACCAGGACAACCAGCCACAGTGGCCACTGACAGCTGTCAGTGATGAAAGCCAGGCCTCATGCCTTTCAGGCCTCTCTAACCTCTGTGGTGTCAGAAAGTGGGGGGCGGTAGCCCCAGGTGCCTGGCACCTTTTTTCCACTCTCCCTCCTGCCAAGTCAGGTATGGCATCCTGACACTGGCCCACCAGCCAGGGTCTGTACCCTGCGGCTGGACAAGAGACTGGGGTGGGTTCTCCCACACCCTGTCTTCCTCCCTGGGGCTCTGCACCGTCACACCTGGAGCGGTACCCCCAGAAGACAACTTTGTAGGTGCACTGTTAGCAGTCACCCCTTCCTCCAGGTCAGGGGGGACACTCTGAACCTGGTCCTCCAACCCTGGTTCTGTATCCGTAGGCTGGACCTGTGCCTGGCAACACAGGACTTCAGGCGGAGTACACCAACCCCCCCAGGGAAACACACTCCTCATGAGTTGTACGAGTGTCTGCCAGGTGCAGGTCTCCAGCCTCCTGTCCACTTGACAGAGCATGAAGACCCCCCAGACTAGAAGTGGCTTCACCAGGGTCAGTCCTGGGGTGCTCTGACCTCAGAGTGGGTAACCCCTGACCTCCCACTGGGGACTGTCTCCCCATCTTACCCCTTTCTCTGGACTCAGGCACCCTCCCAACTGGAGCGGTGTTGCCAGACACCAGCCTGGTGGAACGCTAATTCCAGCAGTCTCCCGCAGTTCACCTAATACCTTGGGATCCCCCTCAGGAAATGGCCTCCTGGTACAGACTAGGCTCCCCTCCTGGTGTTCACTCATAGAACCAACCAGGCCCTGGAACTGGGCTTCTGACACCTTGGGACTCAGCCCACCCCCACTCCCTCTACTCAGAGACAGGACATGGGGCTCCTCACCAATTCCACTACACTGGGACCTATCTGGGTTACTCCAAACCTCCCCTACCTCACCTGGTTGGGAAAAACCTGAGCCACCTCCTTCAGGATCACTCCCAAAAGCTTCTTCAGTCCCTCTGGAATCCACCAAATGATCTGCCTCCAGCGCAAGCTCTCTGGAATCAGAGAACTCACACTCCATCGGGTGTTGGCATAGCTCTGGAAAACAGGGACTTAAAATATGCTCTCCAACAATTGAATCACACAGCCCCCCACAGTTGTTAACCAAGCTACCCTTTGCCCCACCATCCAGTGCCTCACACAAGTATCCCACACCACTCTCCTGAGATTGGCAAGACAGTGTCTGACTGTCTCTGTCACTCAACCCATACTCTTCTGGGCAGACTCCACACTCACACACCAGGACTCCTACCATGGGGGAACCCCTCTCCTTGCACCTCTCATCTAGAGTCAGTAGAGTGTCCCTCCCACCACTAGGAATATGATCCCTGGTGTCAGTTCCCCAATCCACTTCAGGGACACTGCACGCCACTGGAGCTACCTCATAAACCTGAACCCCCTGGTGTATGTTAACCCCTCCTTCAAGTCAGGCGCCACATCTCTGGGTGTGTGTACTTCTCCCTCAGCACTAGACACTACATTTTTGCTGCCACCATCTGAGCTGGACTCCACCTCCAACCCAGCCAAGCTCACTTCATGAGCTGCACACATTTGCTTTTCAGCTAAGACACTCATGGCCTCAAGCCTCTCAAGCTCCACATCAAGCTCCCTCATTCTTAATTCATGTGCCAAGGTCAATTTAATTTCTTCCAAGGCATAAATCTTCTTGCTTTCCTCTGCCATCTTTTCTCTCTCTATGGCAGCATTTAGGTTTTCCATTTCCAATAGTTTCATCGTGAGCCTCATGCCTTCTAACTCATGATCTTCGACCCTTTGGTTTTCCTTCAACTCCTCTGGGGAAAAACTTCTAGCGGAATGGTCGCTGCCAGCCCTGGAGGCTGCTCTTGACACCGGCAGATCCTATGACCTGAAACCATCCCCTTGTGCATCCTTCTCCACCTCTGCACCATCTGTCTCCCCAGCCTCTTTGGCCTCCCACCAGGCCCATAAGGCCTTCTGTAGCTTCTCCCTCCTGGAGCTGCTCTTCATGGGACATCCAAAGCTCCTGCAGAACTGCTTGAGTTGACCTGCTTTGTAACCACTTAACATTTCAATATCAAACTCCAGTTCTGCAACATCACTTGCTGGTTTACCCTTCTGAGACATGATGCGTGGATACTTTAAGGGTCTCTCAAAAATAGAACCAAAAACAAAAAACAGTATGCGGTTGCGTAGTGGTCTGCACTAAACTAGTGATGTACACCAATCACTGTGGGTCAAGTACAAATACAGGTTCAAATCCTCACTGCTGACCACCAATGTTAGAAATGGGGGTCTCTAGTTGGCAGAGGTAGGTTCCTTTGTCCAAATAGGGACCCTTGATTCTAGTCAGGGCAAGGGAGTTACATGCTGAAGATAACCCCTGCTCTCCCCCTTGGTAGCTTGGCATGAGCAGTCAGGCTTATCCCAGAGGCAATGTGTAAAGTGTTTGTACCAAAACACACAGTAACACAGTGAAAACACCACAAAAGGACACCACACCAATTTAGAAAAATTAAATATCTTTATCTAAACTAAACAAGACCAAAATGACAAAAATCCAACATACACAGTTAAAAATATGACTTTCAAAAGGTTTCAAGAACTTGTACCATAGAAAACTATGGATGTGTGACTTTTCACCAAAGTACCTGTAGATGTGTCAAAGTTCCAAAGCCAAACAGCCGCAGAGTCAGAAAACAAAGAGATGCGACACTCCTGAGACCTTGGGGAGGCGATGCGACAGTTCTGCGACACGCAGAGGACGAGTTGCGTCGAATCTGGTCTGTATGGGGAGTGATGCGTCGATTCTTAGTGACGGTTCCGGTTCGCAGGTGATGCGTCGGGAAAACTTGACGCACAGGTGCGATGCATGGAAATCTGGGATGCGTCGGCGATCGACGCGTCGGCCTTGAGCGGCGCTGCGTCCGTCCTCTTCAGCCGTGATCTCTCAATGCATCAATTCTTGCAGCGGCGACAGGCGCTGCGTCGGTTGTCGCAGCGGCACGGCGATGCATGGAAATTCTTTCCGCGCCGAAGGAGATGCGTCGAGAAAACTGCCGCAAGAAGAGCGATGCGTGGAAATCTGGGATGCATCGGCGATCGATGCATCGGCGATCGATGCGTCGGCGTCGAGCGGCGCTGCGTCGGTCCGGTTCAGCCGCGATCCCTCGATGCGTCGATCTGCAACGGTTTTCGCAGCAGCACAGCGATGCGTGGAAATTCTTCTTGCGCTGTGGAGATGCGTCGAGAAAACAGCTGCAAGAAGAGCGATGCGTCGATTTCTGTAGTCCTTTGAGTTTCTTCTTTCTTCCAGCACCCAAACAGCAGCAACAACCTCCAGAGGCCCAAGACTGGCACAGGCACCTCTTGGCAGGTCAGAACTCTCAACAGCAGAATTCAGGGGAGCTGGGGGTGAAGTGTTTGTGTGTCTGAGACTTCTGAACAGGAGCCCAGCTCACTTCAGGCCCTTGGAGATCTCCTTCAAGCAGGGGACACAGCACACAGCAACGGCCTTCTCCTTTCCTTGGCAGAAACAGCAACTGCAGGCCAACCCCAGACACACAGCAAGGGCAGTACTTCTCCTCAGTCTCTCCAGCTCTTCTCCTTGGCAAAGGTTCCTTTTGAATTCCAGGAATGATCTAAAGTTCTGGGGTTTTAGGTCTAATACCTATACCCCTAAATGTCTTTGTTCTCTTTGTGCAAGGGGCTCTGAGCCCAGTTCAAACCAGTTCTGGGGGGCACTCTGCAAGTGCACAACAACATCCATTGTCAGTGTGAGCCTTGGCTCCAGACACAGCACAGGGGTGCGGAGCCAGCATTGTGGAAGGCAGGCACAGCTCTATTCAGGTACAGGTGCTACTTCTCCCACCACTCCAAATGCAGATCAGGCCTATTCAGCCTAGTGCTGACTCATCCAGACTCCTGGAACCACTGCTCCTCGCCAGCCCATGGCACTGCAAAGCCAGACAGTCAATCCACAAACAGGCAGAGGCACACAGGATGGTTGAACAAGAAAATACCCACTTTCTAAAAGTGGTATTTTCTAACACTCAGTTTAAAAAGCATCTTTACTAAAAGATGTGTTATTAAATACTGAGTTCAGGGATATCAAACTCCATTTTTCCATCTTATCCCTATGGGAAGATATGCTTGTAAAATGTTACAAAGTATTCCCCATTCTGTCCTATGGGGCAAGATAGCCTTTCAACAGTGAAAAACTAAATTGGCAGTATTTCACTATCAGGTCATGTTACACACTCCAGTACATGTCCTACCTTTCACATACACTGCACCCTGCACTGCACCACACCATGGGTGTGCCCTATATGTAAGAAAAGGGAAGGTTAGGGCCTGGCAAGTGGGTGCACTTGCCAAGTCGACATGGCAATAACAAACTGCGCGCAGGCACCGCGGTGGCAGGCCTGAGACATCTTTTCAGGGCTACTCATGTGGGTGGCACAATCAGTGCTGCAAGCCCACTAATAGCATTTGATTTACCAGCCCTGGCGCACTCAGTGCACTTTACCAGGGACCTACTGGTAAATCAAATATGCCAATCATGGAAAACCAATCACAATAACAATTTACACAGAGAGCATATGCACTTTAGCGCTGATCAGCAGTGGTAAAGTGCCCAGAGTCCTATAGCCAACAAACACAGGTCAGGAAAAAATTGGAGGAAGAAGCAAAAAGTTTGGGGATAACCCTGCAAAAAGGGTCATTTCCAACAGGATGTATATAGGATGCAGAAGGAAATTCGTTTGGCAACATATAGGGCTATTGGAGATGTGGGGAATGACCTGAAGATAGTGACATATTTTGCATGCAGGGCGGCTAATGTACATCTAAATGTTGCAAGGACAGGACCTGGTCACTACATATGTAAACACAGAAGTCAGAGGGAATAAACTGCACTGTTAATGCTTCTAACAGTGATGGTATTAGTGATGTCATAAAATATGTCATATGTTGGGTTACATGTGGGCTAAAACATTGTTCTGGTTGGAATAATGCTTGCATAGTCAACTATAACTGGTGAAATCAGTGGATCCATCCATCCACAGATCGATCCATCCATACCTGCTCTTTTTGGAAAGTTTATTAAAATATAACATATCAAATCAGTGTTAAAGTTGGGATTCTACCTGAAGGTGATTATGTGTGTTAGATTACAGATCCATTAGGTTGAAATTGTAAGCATTTTTTACAATTCTGTCAGTTTTCTATCGAAACTTAAAATAACCTTGCTTTGGAAAATTCTTAATGAGCTGATCATGACAGGATCATAGCCACAGGGAGGAGTTTTTGTTTTTATCTTGGTACATTTGCTGCCTGTTCGCAAACAGGTTAAATGTCAGTCTGTGTCTACTGACGAATTGCTGCTTATTCTTTTAACGTGGAAATGTTGTTTACTTTTCTTTCTTTTCTTTGACTGCAAAGTGAGAGGATTTTGTAAAGTGAACTATGTGACAATCTGGCTGGGGTACAACCAGGACCACTGGAATTATGCAGCTGTGGGGGCTGGGGGAGGCTTTTTCTTCATTGGTACCAGTTCTACATCACATACAGCTATCAGTAACTGAAAGGTGACCAGTCAACCATTGTGAAGGAGCTTTGAACTGTGTGGCAGCAGGTGTAGCATTATTTTTAGTAATTTTTTTATCTGTCTAAGTTGGAAACAAAACTTCTTTTAATGTTAAAATGTGCAGATTATGCAGCAGATGTTGTATTATGTGGCAAATGCTGCAAACGTGCAATTATGCATAAAGCACCACAGAATCACATCATTTAAGTGGCCTTGCATATACGGACTGTGAAAAGAAATACTGTAAGATGTCAATTTGTTTCTAATTCACAAAAAACTTAAATACCTATATATGAAACGTACAAATATTTCCACATATACCAATAGTTATGAAAGCACAAATGAAGCACAAATGAATAATATTTTGCTTTATAATTATGAAGTGTGATGGAAGCAAAGATTTTAATAGGCTAAAACAAATCTTGTTGCTGCACAAATGATAAATATTGTATTGCTTTGTATTCACATTTGTATAGAGCTTACTATCCCTATGTGTGGCACTGAAGTGATTATATGGGCAGCAGCCTACGCCATATAGGGTGGTGTGTGGTTGGAAAGGTGTTGTCTTTGTTTTGTGAACCTATGTGGGAAGTGTTTCCATGTCATGCGTGATGACCACCGAGGTACGGTTATCGTGTTATGGGATGCAGTGTGATGGATGATGAGGTGTGAGAGACACAGACATGCAGTTCATGCATTTTATGGTACGCTGGCAGCTTTGAACAGCCCCAGGTTACTTTATGGTATTTATAAGCATTATAGACTGCTAAGCTGGTTACAGTCCTAGGTTGTTCGATCAGACAATTTGGGCCCGATTTACATACATTTCACGCAAGACAATGCAACACAGCAAAGCAACTTGGTGAACTGTATTGCGTGAAAGAGAGACAACAGAAATTTGGCATATTTACAAAGATATGAAACATTTTTGCTGTCTCCTAGTGCTGGTGCACTGTGTGCTGCCTAGTGCCAACGTAGGCATCCTTGCCACATGATGCAAGGGTGACTGCATTATGGGTAAGATTGCTTTTGTGAAGGAAGGGATACCTTCCTGCACAAAAACAATCCTTAGAAGAAGTTCCTCTTTCTACGTGTGCTGCAAAATGCAGCTTACGTAGAAAGAGGAAATAACAAGATATTTCTCATTGTTATGCGTCGCTGGAGAAGGGGCATCATTTTGACACATTCCCAGGTTTACTAGCTTTAGGAAATCTGGGAATACGTCAAAATCCTTTAGTGGATGCATGGGATCACCCATGCTCCACCCATGGAACACTGTCCAAACGCAAGGTAGAGCAAGGCAGTGCTATGTGTTGCCTTGCATTACTTTATATTTACTAAAGCACGCAAACTGGCTTTGCATAGCTTACTAAATAGCAAAAATGATTTTACGTCGGGGCTAAGCAACTCTGAAAGAAATTCTTAGTAAATGTGCATCCTAGTGTTTAGTTCTGGGCCTGTGCTGGCATTGTTGGAGGGAGAGAGAAATGGAGAGATCTGCTGAGATGTGCATTGTTACTAGCATCTCATGTCTGAAAGTCATTGTGAAATAAAAGAAGAGGCCAGAGTGTATACTTGTTTGGGACCTGCAGTCATGGACTAGATTAAAGTCCTCCGATTGACTCGCTGTATGTTACAGATCTCTTCGGTTGGTCCATGTCTATTCATTTAGTGAGGGCTGGTTTATTGGCTGCACAGTACTTGTGATAGACAACCCCTGTTGCAAATATGACCTAATCGAACATAAGAGGTGTAAGTTACAGTTGGCTGCTGAGTGTTATAGTATTAGTATTAGTGTAGGCTAGAAATGTTATATATAAACGTACATAATTGCATAATATCCTGGCGAAGAATAGGTCATCCCTTCTTAACTTACCTACTTATCGAAAGTAGTTTGCTGGTTGTATTATTTCCAATCTATCGATTGTAAGTTTAAGATTGAGCATGAGGATGCAACTGTCTATCCAGATTCTGTGGCCAGGATATGGGTTGTGTAGTTGTCTTGGAAATAGCCATGTTTTCAACTGTTGTCTGAAGTGTACATGCTCATGAATGCTTCGAATAATGGCAGGTAGGTAGTTCCAGAGCTTGACAGGTTGTACAGAGAAAGCAGTGCCTCCAACGGATTTCTTATGGTAAGGTGGTATGTGGTGTAAGACTAGAGTGCATTGCCCTGTTTTGTTAGTATTACTTGAGTTTAACTTGTAGGTATAGCGGTCCTTTTCCTTGGGAGGCTCTGACAACAATGCAGAGTGCAGTGAAAGTTGTCCTTCTTACTATCGATAGCCAGTGGAGCAATTGCAGGACAGGAGTCATGTGTTCTCTTGGGTGAAGGCAGAGAAGGAGTCTTGCAGCAGCATCTTGGATGAGTTGTATTTTGCATATGCAGGTGCACAAAGGTATAGGCTCTTGGCACAGTCAAGCTTGGAGATTATGAATGTAAAGATGGCTTGCAGTTTAAGTTGATATCCAAGGTAGGGGAATATGCAACATAGTGTTGTGTTTTCATTGTGTAGAAGGTTAACTGTTTTACATTGTTAACATGTGGTATTAAATATAGGTTTGAATCCATGGTTACTCCAAGATTTCTGACTTCTCTTGATATTGTTGGAGGGGCCTTATGTTTCTGTTTTTTTTGGTCATTGTCTGCAGGTGATAAGCTCTGTCTTTAGCTTTAGATGGTTATTCATCATCCATGTGTTTATGGACTGAAGGCTGTCATCACGTTGTAGAGGTCTTCTAGACCCTCCATTTTTTAAAATGATCGAGTGCCTTCTATTATATAGTTGTAATAGGGAATGCTGAATGATTTAATCAGGGTTAGTAAGTGGGTTAGGTAGATGTTGAATAATAGAGGGGATAAGATGGACCCCTCGAGATGGCACAGTGTTGTGTGTGAGGAGCTGACACGAAAGGTAGCACTAACACTAGTTCACTGTCACAGCTGAGAGGCCAATAATTAAATGGGAATTAGCTGTATTCCCTTCTCAACTTTCACATATGGTATGGCAAATACATATTTGCTGTGTGAAGAGATTGCACAACTGTCCAGGACATTGAATCATGTTGTTCTTCAGCCAGCAACTTTTATGACATTTCCTATTCCTGAAAAATATGTGGCTGTCACTACCTGAACCTACAAGTCATTCAAAAGTAATGTGCAATCAGGAAACTCAAGATTCTAATATGGCATAGTGCTTTGATCAGCCTATTGTGCTGGGTCAGACTATCAAAAGTCAGGTACAACTTAGCTTTTGACTAATGTTGCTCTAGCTACACTGGCCTGTTGTGAAATATAGCCTGGTGAGATAATGTTTCTGCTCTAGAGATCATTATTTTGTTTGCAGGAACAACATAGTTTGTTAGAATAATGTGCCTGTTGCCGAAGGCAGCAAATACCCTAACTAGTAGCAGTGTGTGGTATCTGGGCTGTAGATAGTGAGGTCATTCCGTAGTGGCAATAGAATGTAGTCACTGGAATGGCATCTATGTCATTACAGGGATTGGAATGTTGTGGTTCAAAGGAAATCAACAGTTGCCCAGGGATGCTGTTGGGATGTGGATGGGATTCTCTTTCTATGGAATAAACCCCACTTATGGTCACAGCATGTCTCCTGTAATTATTGATGACCCTTTGGCCATGGATATCACACAGTGCTAATCCGAAATGACCCAATATAGCCTGCCATGTCACAAAAGGCCTCTATAACAGACTATCTGTCAAAAAAGGTTTAACATCTGCAAAACCCTGCCAGGCTCAACACAGTGAGGATTCATCTCCTTAAACCAAATACTGTGGGAACCATAATCAGGGCTTCTGAGGCATTTGTATTATAGTTGACCTCTCTACACATGTCCGCATTACATCGACAAACATTTTCTGATTTTTGTAAATTGTAATTTAAGATCTGTGTAGTATGAATCTGCTTTTTGAAATTTATAGACTCCTTTGAAATTCTGCTTTACCTTTATCTATTTTATGGTCGTGGTGTCCTATGTACTAAACACATAATATTTGATGAACATTTGAGGTAGCGTTTTTATTTTGAGAAGTATGGGAACGCCCGGTGATAGTAATTTTATGGATCCTCATATATTCCAGGCTTTTCCTTCCCAGAAATATACGAAATATCTATGATTATCCAGAGTTTCATGTTTGTAAGGCATTCTGCATAAGAAAAGAAATTGGGATTAATGCAAGCTACACCACCCTAGACTGCCCTAGGTACCCTGTTTCCAGAAATGTCGGAAGCTGGCAGGTTTCCCTGGGTACCGACCGAACCTTGGCCTAAATACCACAGCTACTAACATCTCAAGAATTGGTCAATATGTAAGGCTAAATCTTTATGTTTCCTTGTGTCTTAGGGGCTTTATGGAGCCTTTCCTTTCACTCGATAGCTCAGTCACACAAGTGGGGTACTGTTGTAATCAGGAGAAGTGTAGGAACACTGTGTGGTAGGAGATTTGTTGAGCCCCGCAGATTTCATTAGCTCAGTCTGTATTCACTTTTGTTTTGCTGTGTAACGTCAGTGAGCACAGCATGCTGTGCAATACAGAAACCATTAACACAAATGGGGTAACCCAGTATCCTGCAGAACCTGGGAAATCTAGTGGTATGTAACAACAATCGGTTCTGTAGGAGGTGCACTATTTCTTTTACAGAAATTATTTAGTATCCTGTTTCACTATGAGTTGACAAATAAATTGTGCAAAGCAGCACATTAACGAATAGAGAACAAACTGACACCAACAGGAAATTAAATTAAGCACAGTATATTGTCAATCATATATTGTGAAGTGATGCAAATAATAACATATCAAGGGAACACACAGGATACTAAATAATTTCTGTAAAAGAAATAGTGCACGCCTTACAGAACAGATTGTTGTTACAAACCATGCAATACAGAAAAGCAAAAAATCTAACTCAGGACTTGTGGGAAGTATTTCCCTCGCATGTGGACTTTGATTTTGGAAAAGAAAATGTTTCTACTGTTTTTACCTGAAACATTTTCTTTTCCAGTACTGTGGATGATCCATTGAAGTCCACCAGACTGTGAAGTTAAAGTACTGGACGTCAATGGGTCATCGCCTGCCCTAAAGCAGTTAAAACCCACCAAATCCATGCAGCCTGATTCCCTGTCCAACAAGAATTGACAACAAGCTGCAGGGATATGATGGCCACAATGCAATAACTTCTTTGCTCCATGATCGTAGGGGACTTCTCCAGTTCCAGGAGGCCCCCAGATTGTTAGGGCTTTGAGACTGGGGAACAGAGAAAGGCACAGTGGTCAAAGAAAGATTGCAAGTGCTGCTAATGGCCATGCTCAGCCAAGAGAAAGTTTCAGTTGCCATACATGGCCTATGGAGAAGAGGGCTAGAGAGAGAATAGCAAATATTGAGAAGTGCAAAGAAGATAGAAGAGAAGAAAGTGAGAAGAGGTTCTAGAAAAGGAGTAAAGATTGAGCAAAAGAAAGAAGAGTAAATAGAAAAATCAAGAGAGAGTGATAGAAATAGAGGCAGGAATGGGAAAATTGATGCAGCAGCATACAGAAAAGGATAGTGGGGAAAAGGTTTAGAGAGGCAGTGGGGACAACGATTGGAAGATTGGGAGAGAAAAGAGAAAGTAAGAGAAAGCCTAGAGGAGCGAAATGAGAGCTAGGTACACTCAAAGAAATGGTGATTGGAGATGTTAGTGGAATTTATAGCTCATCATGTTTTGGCCAATACACCTGGCCCAATCTGTTTTCAAAACACAATTTTACATTTTATTTTCTAAGAGGGATCTCAGTGTAAGATCCAAAAATCACCTTGCATAGTGGTTGTTACAATTCTAATGGGTTTAACCATTGTTATTTGATTCACATTGATTGTTGTAGATTGATTTACAATGGCACCCCCCTCTTATGCATTACTTCATGCTCTTGGTGAGAAGTGTTGACACGTTCTCTTTTAATGCATATCAGCTATGTCTACATTTGCTGGTGTATTTGCCTGAAAGTGCAACCTACTTGCTGAGAAGTTCAAGTTTCATTTGGAGGTGATTTGGCTTTCTAGTGTACATTTAAATGTGGAAGTCTCTTAACTGTTTCATAACACGAAGCTTTTATCTGCATATGCATGAATGCCAAACAATACTTTTGCAAGTAAATAATTTCCATTTCTACCTCACATGGCATGCTTCCATTCTTTCTACATTCATCACTCAGAAAAGTGCATGCTCTTCCAAGTGATGTTAGTCAACCAAAGGTTGCCACCTTGAGAATTCTATGCAAGAAGTCTACTGTATGTGAAAGAGAAGAGCATGTCCAAAACTCTGGAAGTGGCAACTCTGTGCTTCCAAATGAGAGGTAGCATGCGAGCAGCATCAAACAGAGATGTTATCACAGAGCAGGATCCTAGATACAAACTGTGAAACTACCACTCATAGCTTTAGAAGCAGTGCTGCTCTCCTGCCAATATATGGCTCTTCTGATTGGAGATGAAACTAGTGTCCTGAGACAGGCCGCAGGACTCAAATGTACCCATCCCGGGCTAACATAATCACCTATTCTTTAGCATGCCCACCTGTCCTGCTGATCGATGTCTAACGAAGGTCTCCTTTTGTACAACACCTTTTGCACAATCTGCCTGTAACTATGAGGGAAATATGCCAATGTCGGAGCCTGCTTCAAGTCCATGCAGTTTTGACTGGTGCTTTTGATCAAATATAATTGAAATATAAATCTCTTGGCACAATCTTATAGAAAAAATTCAATTTGGGACCTTCCCAACTTCTCCTGTAAAATAACAGTTAAATTCTACTTCGTTTTCACAATTGTTTCAGCCCTAAAAATTTTAAAATACACTATTCGCCACTAATTTCCCCCAAATGTTTTTCATAACTATGATCCAAGCTCTCTGTAAAGTTATTTTAAATTAGTGGCAAGTTAAACTAAAACTTCACTTGTGAAGTTGGTTGGAATTACGCAACTCCACACTTTATTCAGCAGTTGAAATTTCCTAGACTTACGTGAGGTAAGGTTTATCCTTTCAGGCCTTTTAGGTGTAACGATTTCCAGATGTAGAATATACCATGTATGGCATCCTCCAGCAAAATGATTTTGAATGTGGAGGCTGGAAATCCATCACTTGAGGTAAGAGGTATGGGAGGAAGGGTATCAATGGCACAGAATACCGAGGACAGAATATCAAATCCAAAATATCGACAGGTAAGTAAGTATCATTTTTCTCTACCTTACTCCACATATGTGTACCTACGCAATATATATATATATATATCTTCAAGGTATGCAGATGTGGAGTTAAGAATAGTACATCAATACTTCGCTGTGTGCACTTACCTTTTAATAGTCCGTCCTCAATATTCTTTCACCCTGATATTCTGGGGGTTGATATTTAGCTGTATAACCTGCATTTGGGAACAAATGCACCAGTAGAGCACAGCTTTAATGTTTGGGCATAGCTGTGGTCCATGCCTCCCTAAATATGTACTTCTGGCTACGGGCCTGGCTCGTGATTCATTTGGCAATGCTGTTTACCTCAAACCTCTCCTGAATAAAAACAGTTCCTTTACTGAGAAATGAATATCACACATAGCTGCCAAGGTTTCAGATTGCTATTGTGTGACATTTTCATAATTTCAGTGTAATTATGAGTGACATTCAGCGACTATGAGTGACACTATCTCGCAAGCAAAATCAAGCAATGAAGACAAGGGAAACATATAAATATCAAACATTTTACCCATTTGGGCAACGAGAACTGTAAGAAGATTTTAAAACTGCTGCAAAGCACCAGAAATGGAAGGGCACCTCAGTGCCTGCTCTCTCGAGCCATGAGATACTGCAGGTCACTGTGGGGCAAGCGTTTTGCCGGTAAATAACAACAGCAAGGTGTCACCATCAGGATGCACAAGAGGGCACTGTCTCTGCCTGTGCCGCGGGTCCAGATAAATGTTTATATTTATCAAACATTTCACTGAGGGAAACAAAGAGGGCATGTGATTCGCTCACTCTGAGGTGGACGGGGTGACTCTGGTTCATTGAGCAACTTAAAAATTCACGGTACAATATATTCCAGCGGCGAATCAGGTTGCACTGCACTGCAGCAGCTGCTAAAATTAATCAACTTTATAACGGACGTTCTCTGCACACAACAGCAGGCACACAGAGTTGAGCACAGCTGAGCAACACAGTCATAGATACCAAGTTTTCAGATGGTTTATGTGTGACATTTTCACAGTTTCAGTATACTTATGAGTGGCATTCAGCGACCAAATATGTGACACTTAGAGTGACACTTTCTCACAAGTAAAACCAAGCAATGAAGTAAATGGGAAAAGTTGTTGTGAGAAGTTGGCCTGGTATATGATGTCCACTAATTAAATTCAAAAACAACAGTTGATGGACAGAATGCAGAACAATGTCATACATTCACCCCAGTACAGAGATCTGGGCCTAAATCCATCGTTTTTTTGCTCACCATGCCATTCCAGTTTGAACCCAGCCATATGCAAATCAGTCTTGACCCTGTGCCTCATGGGAACAGTCCAGCCCAAACTGCCAAGCCAGGTCCTCCCTGGACTGGAAACAAGCATCCTAGGACCGGTTTCGGGGTTTCACCCCTCATCAGCCAGGATAGCTTGATTCCAGTGGCATGGAGAGCACGGGACCCACGTCTGGGCATACCCGTCCCACTCGGGGTGACAAATGCAAAAACAACAGTTGATGGACAGAATGCAGAACAATGTCATACATTCACCCCAGTACAGAGATCTGGGCCTAAATCCATCGTTTTTTTGCTCACCATGCCATTCCATGATGATGGATTAAACCCAGATCAGTTGACTGGGGGTGAGTGCTTGCAATGTTCAACACTCCGTCCATCATCCCCTTTGGTTTTGCTATGTTCGCCCTAAGTTGGCAGGGTATGCCCAGACGTGGGTCCCTTGCTCACTTTGCCACTGGATTCAAGATAGCCTGGCTGATGACGGCTGTAAGCCAGAAACCGGTCCCAGGATGCTTGTTTCCGGTCCAGGGAAGACATGGCTTGGCAGTTCGGGCTGGACTGTTCCCATGAGGCACAGCGTCAGACTGATTTGCATATGGCCATGTCTGAACTGGGGTAGCGGAGTGAGCTAAAGAATGATGATGGATTAAACCCAGATCAGTTGACTGGGGGTGAGTGCTTGCAATGTTCAACACTCCGTCCATCATCCCCTTTGGTTTTGCTATGTTCGCCCTAAGTTGGCAGGGTATGCCCAGACGTGGGTCCTTTGCTCACTTTGCCACTGGATTCAAGATAGCCTGGCTGATGACGGCTGTAAGCCAGAAACCAGTCCCAGGATGCTTGTTTCCGGTCCAGGGAAGACATGGCTTGGCAGTTCGGGCTGGACTGTTCCCATGAGGCACAGGGTCAGACTGATTTGCATATGGCCATGTCTGAACTGGGGTGGCGGAGTGAGCTAAAGAATGATGATGGATTAAACCCAGATCAGTTGACTGGGGGTGAGTGCTTGCAATGTTCAACACTCCGTCCATCATCACCTTTGGTTTTGCTATGTTCCACCTAAGTTGGCAGGGTAGGCCCAGACGTGGGTCCCTTGCTCACTTTGCCACTGGATTCAAGATAGCCTGGCTGATGACGGCTGTAAGCCAGAAACCGGTCCCAGGATGCTTGTTTCCGGTCCAGGGAAGACATGGCTTGGCAGTTCGGGCTGGACTGTTCCCATGAGGCACAGGGTCAGACTGATTTGCATATGGCCATGTCTGAACTGGGGTGGCGGAGTGAGCTAAAGAATGATGATGGATTAAACCCAGATCAGTTGACTGGGGGTGAGTGCTTGCAATGTTCAACACTCCGTCCATCATCCCCTTTGGTTTTGCTATGTTCGCCCTAAGTTGGCAGGGTATGCCCAGAGGTGGGTCCCTTGCTCACTTTGCCACTGGATTCAAGATAGCCTGGCTGATGACGGCTGTAAGCCAGAAACCGGTCCCAGGATGCTTGTTTCCGGTCCAGGGAAGACATGGCTTGGCAGTTCGGGCTGGACTGTTCCCATGAGGCACAGGGTCAGACTGATTTGCATATGGCCATGTCTGAACTGGGGTGGTGGAGTGAGCTAAAGAATGATGATGGATTAAACCCAGATCAGTTGACTGGGGGTGAGTGCTTGCAATGTTCAACACTCCGTCCATCATCCCCTTTGGTTTTGCTATGTTCGCCCTAAGTTGGCAGGGTATGCCCAGACGTGGGTCCCTTGCTCACTTTGCCACTGGATTCAAGATAGCCTGGCTGATGACGGCTGTAAGCCAGAAACCGGTCCCAGGATGCTTGTTTCCGGTCCAGGGAAGACATGGCTTGGCAGTTCGGGCTGGACTGTTCCCATGAGGCACAGGGTCAGACTGATTTGCATATGACCATGTCTGAACTGGGGTGGCGGAGTGAGCTAAAGAATGATGATGGATTAAACCCAGATCAGTTGACTGGGGGTGAGTGCTTGCAATGTTCAACACTCCGTCCATCATCCCCTTTGGTTTTGCTACACTAATTAAATTGGGCACCTTGCACCAGCCCAAACAACCCTTATGGTGATTTAAGAGGTCAAAGATAACCTTTAGGAAGCTACCCAAGTGGTAGCTGTGGAGAGCAGCCTTCAGGCTTAGTCTTGAAGGAATGTTAAGCAGCTTGTTTTACCAGAATGCAATCATATTGTATTGGTTAAATGAAAGGAGAACCACACAGTAGTTATAAGAATATATGTTTATTATTATAACACACCTTAAATAGCTCACAGTATCTGCTACATGCAGATAAACACAAAGCACACAATACTGTAGCACAGAAACAATCGTAAGTAGCACTAATACACAGTGGGCTCCCGGGGGAGACCAAACCATATACTAAAATAGTGGTATAAGAACCACGACTCGAGTCAGGACAGAGTCTAGAGGATCTAGAATCGCTGGGACCCCAAGGACCCACCCAAGGTGAGTAAGTAGGGACCCCACGGAGGACGGGTGCAGTGTGAGAACACAACCGCATGCTACGTACAATTCAATGGGAGAGTCGCGGTTGCAATTTTGAAGTTTAAGGACCCTTCCTAGTGGATTACGAGGAAACCCTTTGGAACATAGAAGGTTGGAGAGCCACCCCACCTGTGGATACCAAAGTACCAGAGTTACCTATCCCAGGGAAGCCAGGTGCATTGGGCTGAAGTGGCGTCGGAAACCGCCGTCGTTCTCAATGGGAGTCTTCAAAGAAATGCCACTGCTGGAAAGAAGAAAAGTGTCCGGTGGAACCCACAGGTGGATTCTTGATGGAAGGAACCTGAAAGCAGAGGGGACAGAGTCTGGGTCACTCAGGAGTGACCAGGGGCTCGGTAGATGAATGCCCACCGATGTCCAGTGCTTCAGGTGTGAAGAAGGAGACCTTGACTCTACAGCTGCAGGGACCAGGAGACGTCGAGGACAACCAGGAGCCGGATACAAGCAGTCCCACAAAGTATGTCAAGTGCTGAGGGGTCGGTGTCCGGCGGGAGCACCAACAAGCCTTGGCAGCGGCAACCCACGAAACAGGTCAAAGAAGGTTATGGTCTGGCCCAGCTAGGACCAGAGGACTCACCACAGCAAGGGGAGTCAGGGCAGGCCTGGAGCAACCAGGGGAGCCCAAGAAAAGCAATGTTGTCTCTCAAATGGACCCACAGGCTGAAGGCACAGGAGTCATGAGGGGACCTCTAGCAGTTTCACAAAGACACAGCTTACAAGGCACAGAGTGCAAGGAGGCCAGAGTCCTTTGTACAAACTGCGCGCAGAGGTTGGGGCTATCGATAGCCCAATGCACAAAGTTGAGGAACACCAACAAGTGTATGTACTTGCAAAAGTACGCTGTGCACAGGGGTTTGGGTTATGCGGTCCTCACGAGGGATACTGGCCTCAAACTCAGTGAGAAGGCAGCTCGGCCTCAAGGAACATAGGAACCCACCTCCTGTGTTGCTGGAGCCTTCGGAGTCCACATGGGCTCAGTATCAGCAGACCGGTTAGTTGCATTACGGTGCCTGCAAACGCAGGGGAGTGACTCCTTCACCCCAAGGGAGATACTTCAGTTGTCCTTGATGCTCCACAGTTCCTGCACAGAGCCTGTATGGTGCACGGGCACAGACGATGCTTTGGACGGAGAGGGAGATGAAGTCGGGCCCAGTCGAAGTCCAGCAAAGTCCAGAGTGTCCAGACGGTCGAAGGTCAGTGGTTTCTTGTTCAAAATCTTGTCCACGTTGAATCTAGGGTCCTACAGCCAGGTAAGCCCTTTTTTACCCACGAGAGAGGGTTGGACAGATTCCGGGGGACCCTCCCAGGGGAGGGTCAGGACAGTGGGGAGGTTACTCCCATGTCCTTTGTCCAGTTTCGCGCCAGAGCAGGAACCAACGGCTCCCAGAACTGTTTTGAGCTGGACTATGCACAGGGACACCAAATGTGCCCCTCGTGCAGACTCTCAGGCACTTTGGAAGTGCACCCACCCAGTTCCAATACACTAAATCCTGTCTGGGAGGTGGTCACACCTCCCTGTGACAGGATGCCTATTGTGCTGCCTTCCTCTACTCGAGCTTGGCTCAGCAGCAGGAGGGCAGAAATGTGTCTGTGGTCGTCAGCAACCATTTTGTGCTGTCCGGGTCGAGAGGGCAGATACCAGGAAGACCAGGGACCCCACGAAGCTTGCTTCTGAAGGGTGGAATCATACCTATGTACCTAGGTATGATTCCAAGGTGTTTGATACCAAACACAACATGGTTTGTTGCAGCCATTTTCAAGATAGCATTTTATGCGAGCATATAATGCACCTCTACCTATATGTCTGGCTGCGTCACCGACAACCCGGGAGAATGGTCTCCGAAGGCTGTAGGGGTGCCCTGCTCATGCATGGGCACCCTCTCACGTAAAACCCAGCACCCTGTCTTCAGGATTGTCAAGGCCTGCTATAGGGATGACTTATAGGTTTTAAGTGTAGTGACCTATAGATATAGTTAATCTATATCTAAAGTAAGTGGTGCATGCACCATCTTACACAGGCTGCAATGGCAGGCCTGTAGTTCCATTTTGCATGGCATCTCATGGGTGGCATAATACACGCTTAAGCCCATGGGAGGCCTCTGGGGTACCTATGCCCTGGGTACATGTGTACAATATACTAGGGACTGATAAAGGTACCCCAGTATCCAATCTGGAGTGTACCTAAGTACATGACATAAATATTTTAGGGCAAAAGCAGATAGACTGGGGTCCTGATTAGCTGGATCCCAGTCAGACTAGTAAAAAACAGTGTAACATCAAGCAAAAAGTGGGGGTAACCATAAGAAACAGATCCTACTTTCCTACAGTTGTATATCAGAAATTACTTCCTTTCCAGCAAAAAGAAGCTCTTAAAAGATATTGAAACTGCTGAAAAAGCACCTGAAATGGAAGGTCTTTAAACTACTGCCTCTTTGTAAGCTGATTTTATTGTAAATCAGTTGAGTAACCATGCTATTAAACAATAAACAAGTCTTCCAGAGGCAGTACTTTTTATTAAAGAACAGATCACATTAAGATCAATGATGGCCCCCATCTTTCCCCGTTACATCATAAGTGCAGGAACTGCTCTGTATGTCAAATGACCATAGAGGGTTCTGAAATAGTCCACAATCAGCAAAGAATGTAACATTGTGGGGCATATTCACAAGGAGTTATCGCCGAGTTATCGGCACTTTAGTGCATCAAAAGTGGAGATAGATTTATCGCCCCATTCACAAGCGGGTGCAAACTGCAGACATCGCCAGTATTCCCGCGATAACTGCCGCAAAATTTATCTCCACGGGTGACACCACCAACTAACCCTAATGAGATGCAGACTAGGCGTTCCCGTGCAAAAACTCACGAAAACACCACTACACCACTTTCACAACGAACTGCCAGATCTGCGATGCAAACCAAAAACAGGCGCTAAGCAGCGGTAGCAGCAGGGATTTAACACCTGCCTTCTGCTGGTGTTAAGCAGGACGACTACCTGCAGTATGAAAGGAAGCCCAGCCCAGAGCCACATCTGAAGACCCACAGATGCCATGGAGACAATGATCATGCAGCTCGGAGACCCAAGAGGGCCACAACACCCACCGCCACCACTCCCAGCCCCCCCCGGATCCCCCCGATCAAACACATACCGTGCACGACACAAGAGCCACAAAAAGCGAATGATGTCGCACAATGACAACAAGAAACACACATGTGTGGTCAGAAGAATGAGAAACAGTCACTCATCATTGAAGTAACAACCAAAAACTTTATTGAAATACAACACAAAACACCAATGCGGATGACTCCTGTCGGGTCCGTCCGGGACAATCTTGATGTCACAGCCTGGAAAATAAAGCACAAAATCAGACTGTGTGTCATGCGCACATCAAAGGAGCGAGACACAGAGAAAGAGAGAAGGAAAGAAAGGCAGAGAGAGAAAAAGAGAGAGAAAGAAAGAAAGGGAGAGGGAGAAGGAGAGAGAGAAAGGAAGAGAGAGAGAGAGAGAGAAGGAAAGGAAGGCAGAGAGAGAGAGAGAGAAGGAAAGGAAGGGAAAGAGAGAGAGAGAGAGAGAGAGAAGAAAAGGAAGGCAGAGAGAGAGAGAGAGAGAGAAGGAAAGGAAGGGAGAGAGAGAGAGAGAGAGAGAGAGAGAATGAAAGGAAGGGAGAGAGAGAGAGAGAGAGAGGGAGGGACACTGCCGCCCCCGCGCACCCAGGCACCACTGCTCACCTGCTGCCACCGGTGTGTCTCTAACCACGTGCCGGCATACACTGCAAGCCACCAGGTCTGCAATCTGTAATCAAGGCCAGAGTCAATCATGGCAGAGTACATCTCACTGCACACGGCAACAACGCCTGTCCGCCCCTGCGCACACATGCAACCGCACCCTAGCCCCTCCCGCCGGCCAGTGCTGGCTGTCCACCCTAGCGCACCCAGGCCCCACTGCTCACCTGCCACCAACGGTGTGTCCCCCAGTGGGCACACCACGTGCCCGTGCAAGCTCCAGGCCCCGGCCCCGCGACCATGGCATGCTCCACATCATGCGGACCCGCACTGCGGCCCAGCAGGTCCCACACATGACGCTGAGTCCTGAGGCATCAATGGCAGAGACCACATCAGTGCACACGTCATCATCGCAGGCTGCACACCCGCTCAGCAATTTCGGTGCCACTAACCCTGTGCAACCCCAGTCTGCGCCACGTGGTGGTAGGCCCGTGACGGCCGCATGGCTTCGGGTGCCACTAACCCTGTGCAACCCCAGTCAGCGCCACGTGGTGGTAGGCATGTGACGGGCGCATGGCTTCGGGTGCCACTAACCCTGTGCGCAACAACTCATGGGCCCTTTATGATTGAGAATCGTGGGACGTCCGTCATCCAGTCTCCTCCGACAGTGGGGAATGTGATGTGGTCGGCCCCTTATATTCGCGGGGTCACATGGTCTGTGACGCCTGTGCCGGATGAGTGTGGTGTGTGTGCAAACCTGCCCTCAGGGAGTGGCCGTGACATGCTGACAACTAGACCAGTGACCTGCAGACCACTAGCGTGTAAACCTGCGACATGTGGCTATGTGGCCCCCCCCCTCGGAGCATAAGTGGAGTGGTCTGGCCTGGCGTACGCCGGACCAGCGCAGGGCTTGCAACAATGACTCGGGGGCTCTGGGCGTGGTTCAGTCCATGTCCGGACAAGGAAGTAACTAATGCGTGTGTCCCTGTTGTAGTGTCTACGGCACCCGGAACGCAATCGGCAATGTAGCACACTGTGACTGGAATCCCACTAGATGAGCATCATTGACGTTAGAGGGAATCACTGACCCTACATTCATCCACACATTCATACATGAATGATGAAAGACATGACACAGGAGTGCGTTTCTGAATGTTTAATGCACATCCAGTGGAGTTTTGAAGCTGGAGCAGTACAGGGCAATGCCAACCCCACTTCACAATATTGGCCCGTGGAGGGCCAGCCAGAGTCCTTCAGGGAATGACAAGTACAGCGGAAGAGGAAGAGTACAGTCCGCAGTCTGGTCGCCGTGTCATTGGTCACCAAACAGGATATGGCAGTCCATGTTGCGGTCCAAGGTGAGTGCAGCAGAGTGTATCGGGGGTCAGTGGAAGGTCATGGGGCCATGTGCGGCACCAAGCAGCAACAGGCCAGGTGGCAGAAATGAATGCTTGTGCCTCCTTCTGATCTCAAACCCATCCACGTCCTCATCCTCGGATGTGTGCTCTGCCTCACCTGTGGGTGGTGCAGTTCCGGCTGCAGCACTGTGTGCCACTGACACATCAGGGGCCGGAGGTGGATTGTCAGCTGCACTGTGTGGCAGTGACACATCAGGTGCCGGAGTGGAAATGTCTGCCGCACTGTGAGGCACTGACACACCAGGGGGCGGAGATGTGGATGGTGTAGGAGCAGCAGCATTCATCTACGCCACGCCTTGTGGCAGCAATGCCATGATGAGGATCTGCAGGGCATGGTAGATCCCAGCTACATTTTGCTGATGTGCAGCGGTGGCTGCCATCCTTTCCACCTCCATCCGCACCATGTCCTCCATGAGCCTCCGCATGTGTGCCAGCTCACGGCTGAGATCGCTGGGGCCACTCTGAGCGGACAGGTGTTCTTGTCTCCGAGTCATGACTCCAGCGATGTTAGCCAGGGCTCGTTGGAGACCATGGAGCGGCCTGTCGGTGTCTGTTAGGGACTGGAGGTGGTCCCTGATGGGACTTAGACACCCATGGATGGCGTCAAGTTTGGTAGCCATGAGGTCGAACCCCACCCACACCTGCTCAGCCATCTCCCTCTGGCCCTCCAACACACAGCGTTGGAAGGCCATGTGTTGTTCGTGGGGGTCCTGGGAGACAGCCGGGGTTGTGGGTGCCTCCTGCTGGGTGGTTTGTGGAGTGGGTGGGGTCTCCTCGATGCAACTGGGCTGCCCTGATCCAGGAGGTGAGTTGCGGATGATGTCAATGATGTCTTGGAGGGCTTCTGTGTCGATGCTGGGGGTGTCCTCCTCGTCATCAGTGAAGAGTGGCTGGGACTGCTCTGCAGGAGGTGTTGACGGTGCCTCTGCAATGTGAAGGGGAGATGCTGTGTTACAATGTGTCCACATGTATGTAGCCGCATGGTACATGTTCACATTCAGACAGCATGGCAATGTACATTGTGACTGTCTGTAGATCAGGGCCATGATCCAGAGTCATTGTGGGTGTGCACTGTGCTCTGCTTGATTGTGCAGGTGTGCCATTGTGGCCATCTACCCCAGTCCCCCCAGTACCTGGTGGTTACTCACCCTGTTGCTGTTGTGTTGTGTCATGTCGAGCAGTGTCCGCTCCCCCAACTCCTGCCACGGTCTCCACACTGATGACTGTCGACACCAGCTCCTCCATGTCATCCAGCTCCAGCTGTGGCGCTGTACTCCCACCTCCAGTCTGCATTGCTGCCTTCTGGTTGCCTGCGAGTTTCTCCTTGGTTTTGCGCTTTATGTCAATCCATTGCCTCTTGACCTCGTCCATTGACCTCTTGTGCTCTCCGACGGCATTCACCTTGTCCACGATGGACCGCCATATTCCATTTTTGGTGCCCAATGACACGTTGGAGGTGACGAACAGTTCTTGATGGTGTTCCATCACCTCCGTGACCAGGATCCTATTCTCCTGCGGACCGAACCGCGTCTTCCTCTTCTTCTTGTCCTTGCCCTTCCCTGTCCCCGAGGTCCCAGGCTGGTCGTCCGGGGTGCTTGTGGGGTTCCGCTCGTCCTCTGCGCCTGCTCCGGCTGCCTCCATGGTGCTTCGGTGTTGGTTATTTTGTGTTTGTGGGTTTTTTCTACTTTTGTAGTGATTTTACCGCCTGCCGTGTGTGTATTGCAGGCCTGGCGCTGCTTATCGCTGATTTCCTCATCGCGGTTTGGGCCATCGCATGTTTTTTCGCGTTGGGGTTTGTGTTTTTATCGCTGTCGCGGTGGTTGTATCGCAGACATTGTCCGCGTTTTTGGGAAGCTATCGCATGGTACCGCCGTGTTGTGAATTCCACGTTAAGACGGGGTTATTTTCCCGCGATAGACTGCGATGTGTAAGGTTGCGTTAACCTTTTTTGGCGATGTTTAGCGCACGTTCTTGTGAATATACCCCAGTGAGTTCACAAATTGCAATAAAACAACTGTACTGTACTTTATCAACTGCCTGTACATCAAGGCGTATGTGGGAAGCACAATGCAAGAAGTACGAAAACAAATAATTCAACACAAGTTTAGGACCCAAAATAAAATCTTGAATGTTCTGCTAGTTTCACATTTTGCCAATTATAATTGCACATAAAACGGTTTGGCATGGAGAGTCTTAAAGCATGTGCTATCTGGACATACAGATATTGAAAGAGCACTACTGCAAGCCGAAGCACAGCTTATTTTAAAGTTGCAAACATCAAGGACTGTATTAAATGAGATGTCATAAATTAGTAACACTTAATGATAACATTCCTCTAAAATGACTTGCACTCATTTTAATGACATGAATGTCAGGATTCAAGGGAGTTGAACACAATTTCCATTGATTGGCATGGAGAGAGTGCGGCTGAGGTAGGACGTAGTGTCGCTTATCATGCCCCGGCCCTTCAGGGAGGTTTAAATTCTGCCATTCTCTCAGCACGCACACCGACAGAGTTACTACCCACACACACAGAAGTGCAGCGGAGTGAGTGGCACAGGCACTGCAGACTGTAAAGAACGCCTTCTATGGAAGCCAATGAGAGATCATCATGCCTCATCTCTGCCCCCTGCAGCTCTTCTGCTAATCCCTAGGCTATTTCCCCACCACACCACTCTATGGCTGGCAGCTGGTGGTGGCTGTGCGAGGAGTGGGTCAGCAGTGGGTTTGAAGGCTGGAAGATGACTGTGGCGTGATGACAGAGCAGGCCGGGGGACGACTGTAGGGCTCACAATCATGCTCCTGTCATCCCTTTAGAGGGGCAGCCCTGCCCACGGCGGCCTCAGCCCTCATTGAGGACTCGGATGCTGCGCTGCTGTAAATGCAGCTCTGACAGTCTCCATCGCTCTACCTGCTTCACCCTTCCAGCGCGCAGGTGGTCAAGGTGTTAAAATGAGTGGTTAATGCATGTTAATGTAGTGATGCAGACCACTACATTAAAATGCGTTCATCTAACGCTTGATGCATAGCAATTGGCAGGGATGATCACCTTGCATACACAATGTTTTGGTTAAATGGTTTGGCTATATATTTTCAAACAAATGTATTGCTCTTTATTTCTCTGTTTGCCTGATATACCATCCTAAATTTGAGGTTCAACAATGAGAGCATGGAAAGCTGAATGCGTATAGCATATAATAAACAACCCAGAGAGCAAGAGCAAAGCTACTAAAGACCTGTGGACATAATTCAAATAGACTGCACTGTCCTTATTTGTGCCACACCTTCAATTTGGTGCGCCGGGTTCAACCTGGGCCAGTGCACCTTATTACTGATAATGCAGTGGTCCCACAGCAGAATGAATGAATGAATGAAGGACCATTTTGTATAGTGGTATTTGTTATACCCGAAGGCTTCAAGGCGCTGCAAACAGTTCTACTATCTGATCGGAGCAAAGAGTCTTCATGGGTCAATTTTTACAAGGCAAAGAGCCAGGTCTTCAAGGTCTTTCTAAAAGGAAGATGTAGTTCCACACAGTAGATAGAAGGAGGAAGAGTATTCCAAAGCTTAGCCGCTGCGACTGAAAAGGCCCTTCCTCCCCATCGTGACCTCCTGTACCTGGGAACAACAAGCCGGCATTTATTAGCCGACCACAGTAGTCTAGTGGGGACATATCGTTGGAAGATATCCCTGATTCCCTCTGGTCCTGAATTATGTAATGCCTTGTGCACAATGCACCGGGCTTTAAACAGAATTCTTTTTTCTGCTGGGAGCCAGTGTAATTTCTTGATGGCAGCCAATATTGAATGATATTTAGGAATATCTAAGACCAGTATTGCCGTCGCATTATACACCAGTTGTAGTTTATTGATGGAGGCCTTATTTATGTCTAAGTAAAAGGCATTACAATAGTCCATCTTAGATAGGATCAATGCTACCGCAGCTTGCTTATGTGAGGCCAGTGAAAGAAACGGAAATATCTTTCTCAGGGTTCTTATGACCCAAAAGCAGGATGACGCAATTTTATTAACCTGGGGATTAAAAGATAGATTGATGTCAACTATGACACCAAGATTCCTTGCTGAGCCAACTGGGCAGGGACATGATCCCCACATTTCAGGCCACCATGAATGTGTCCATGTGGGATGCTGATTTCCAAACATTAGAACCTCCGTTTTGTCCCCGTTTAATTGAAGATAGTTGTTTTCCATCCATAATGCCACCGACTTCATGCATATTACCTCCAACCCAAAGGATCTGACCAGTTTTGCCAATGGGGAGACATATATATTCAAGAGGGTGGGGCTCAAAGAGGACCCCTGTGGAACTCCACAACAATTAAGAATGGGATCCGAATAAAATTGGTCCATCTTGACTCTTTCTGCTCTGCCAGGTACGAAGGAAGCTTGCAACTTCAGGGCAGAGTCTGTTACCCCAAATTCCTGAAGCCGGTCAATCAGCTTGTTTGGAGAGATGGTATCAAATGCTGAGGACAAATCCAATAAGATCAACAGCACTGTTTGCCCCGCATCTACCAAGGTGCGAGTATTATTTGCTGCAGTTATTAATGCAGTTTCCGACCCATGGCAACTTCTAAATCCGTACTGAGAGGGATCCAGTAGCTGCTGTTGTTCCAACTACATACTGAGTTGAGCATTAAGATGTTTCTCCAAGATCTTAGTAGGAACTGGGTTGATAATTTTTAAATTCTGTAGAATCTAGGTTGTCATTTTTTAATCGAGGCTTGATGTCCGCTGTTTTCCAATTAAGTGGATAACATCCCGAAGTGATGGCCAAACTGAGCGTCGCTGTAAAATAAGGGACAATAATCTCCCTACCTAACCTCATCACTTTTGGGGACCAAGGTTCCAACGGGAAACCTGATTTGATCCCTTCTAAAAACTGGTCGGTCTGTTCATTTGAAAGAGGGAGAAAGGCAGATAGAGAGTGTTCCCTTTCCATGTTAGGAGAAGAGCTGAGAAAGGAGAGATTAATATTATGATCAGAGTTAAGAAGCTTGGAATTAAGATTCTCCAGGGAGGAATACATTTTGGCACTCTTGGAGTGAAAATAGTTAGCCATTCCATCACAAAAGACCTGTGAGCTCTCGTGATGGATGGATTTGGGAGGGTTTGATAATGAGCTAATTAGACTAAAAAGATCTCTAGGAGACTTGAGGGATGATGTCATTTGAGTAAAAAATGATGATTTTTCTGATTGAACAGCTAGTTTATATTCCAACGGCCTAGCTTTGAGCTTTATTTTCTCCGATAGATCATAATGTTTACGCCAGATGCGTTCTTGGCGGCGACAGGATTGCTTAAGTAACTTAAGCTTTTCTGAGAACCAAGGGGATGTAGGCTTTTTCCTACCTATGTAAACTTCTTTAACAGGAGCAAGAGAGTCAACTGCGGCCCTAATCCAATTTAAATATTCTATGGCTGCCAAGTTAGGGTCACTATATTCCGTCCATCGCGTTTCCTTAAGGGCTCGAGGGAAGGCTTCCTCGTTAATGCTTTTGAAGTTCCTTTTAAGCACCTTACTGTTCCCCTTCATGGAAACCTCTTTAGTTACCGGAAGCACGAGAGAAAAAGGTATTGCATGATGGTCTGACCAAGAAAGAGGGAGGGATTTCCCCACCCCAATACGATGGTCATTAGAGAAAAGGCAGTCAAGAATATGTCCTGCATCGTGAGTGGCAGCATCCACTAATTGCGTGTAACCACAACTCAACATTGTTTCTTTAAAGGTTTGCGAGATCTTGCAGGATACATTATCCATATGGTAATTAAAGTCTCCCAAAAGAGTAAAGTTATGTTTTCCAAGGTGCAGCTCTATAAGGTTGACAAATTCCATAATAAAGGAGGACCTAGGTCCCGTTGGTCGATAAGTCAGGATTCCAGCTAACGAATATGTAGAGGACATTTTTTTTTTGATAATCAATTTTATTGATTTTGTGAAGAACAAGGTGAATACATGGTACGAACATCACAGCATGAGTCTCAGCACCACAACATGTGACATCTTGTAAGCAAACATAGTGTGAAGGTCAGAGCTTCACAAGAATCTGAAGCAGTGGTCAGTGAATTTATATGGCAGGAAAAAGAATCCTTATAGATAATTGCTAGCCCACTTCCACATTTGCCTATTGTATTCAGTTTGGAGAGGGTATAATTCTAAGGAACTGCGTCTGGCCCTGAAGATTCCTTTGCCCAAGTTTCTGTAATAAATACCCAATCTGTTTTTTTTGGTAAACAAAGTTTGAAAATTCATTTTTGTTTTTGATTAAAGATCTAGCATTGATCAAAAACCCTGTAAAGGTGATCCCGCATTGACCATGAGGAGGGGGTGGGGTCAGAGCTAAAATACAATCTGATTTAGGTGAAGTAAATTGCCAATGACATCCAGCTCAAATAAACATACCCTCCTTAATAGGTGCTTCCAAATTTAAAGGGAGCTTACACCTATTATTCCCATCCTCCCACAAGGCAAGAAGTTGTTCTTTAGAATACCTACATGACTGTTGGTTTCCTCGAGGAAAAGAACCAGGGGTTCTGGTGCTGGGCGCGATCCAGGCACGGATGGGCACAGACGGGCTTGCCTTTGGCGTGCCAGCGGCGCTCCCGCAGGACGCGTCCGGCCCATAGAATGGAATTAATGGGCGGTACCTTGTTGTGCACTAGGCTGCTAAGCCAGGCGGAAGTGCACTATGTGCAACAAAGGGTTACGCTTCCCTCTGCTCAAATGGCAAGCCTCGGTGGACCAAGGAGGCATAGGGCCAGATGTACGACGCGCAAAATAGCGCCTTGCAAATTGCGAGTTTTTTGCAACTCGCAATTCGGGAGGCGCTATTTTGGATGTACAACAGTGTGTATCACACTGTTTGCGATTCCCAATGGGTCGCAAATTGAGAGGCTCATGAATATTAATTCCTTAAAGGAAAACGGGATGCATTTAAAAAAGAAAAAAATGAAACGTTTTCGTTTAATTTTTAAGGGCAGGTATTGGTCCCTAGGACCACTGCCTGCCCTTAAAAAATATTTTCCCCTGCATTTGCAAAGGGGAAGGGGTCCCTAAATAGACTCGCTAAATAGGCTTTGTACATGGCCCATGCTGTTTTTGCATGCGCAAACGGGTTCGCAAACCCGTTTGCGCATGCAAAAACGGTCTTACATCTGGCCCATAAACTCCAGAAACAACAATCTTCAACAACAAACAAACTTGTGACTGCCGTAGAGCCAGTGCATTAGTGAAATACGGAGCAAATGTTTGAAGCAGCCACTTGGGCTTTCACTGTGGTGGCGGCAACCTCCTGACTTCAAAGGAGTTCATGGGACCACCTTTCCCCCACCAGAGAGCAACCCTCAGGGGGCGCACTGACTGTGCACCACCAATTGGTGGCACAGGATTAGTACGCCACTAGAAAGCATCTTTGACTGTGCACCTGAATCCACAATGAGGTGCGAGCTCAGGCAAAATGTGTACCTCATTTGGATGTGGCCATGTTCCCATGCAAATGTGGGGTCATCTTAAGGTAGCACTGGTGTCATATATGCGTCAGTGCTGCTATTTTTATTACAGAAGGGGCTGTACAAGGGATGTGGTTCCTTCTATGATACTATAGTGCCCTGGGGCCCTAAAACGAACACACATGCCTGTTGAACATCGGGATACTGTACTTAATATGACCCCTGGATACAGCTGCAGTTCAGGACCCTTAGCAGACAATGAACCACCAAAGTCAAATTGAATAAATAAATAATCGGTTCGTATTGTTAAGTGATATTTCATAGTTAGTTACTGTTACATCCTAATGAAAATACTGCATCAAGAATTTATCACGTGCAGCTTACAATGAACTCCAGGTTACACAAAATGACCCGAACCACCCATGCTCCCCCTTATTCTGCAAGATTTAACATCATAGTGCCTTATTTGCTTACTCATTGTGTTTTCACTAACACTATTGTAAGTATTCTTTGCTGTGTAAATTTTTTTTGTATTTTGTTACATATTTTCCCCCCACAAGTACCACTGGAAAACATTCCCAAGTATATTTTCTGTGTAGGTTTTCCTTACCCTAATTCTTGGTCTCCGACAGAGAAGTCTTGATTTACTAACCCTTTTTCTAAAACCACACCTTCAGGGAAGGTTGTTCACCTCTTTTGGTTTTATATCCTTGAATCTTTCTTCGTTTGATCCTCCTTATGGCAGCTCCAAATAATCTTGTGCTGCACAGCAGAGCTCCTACTTGACTCTAGTTACCAAGGGGCCGATTACGATGGCGGGCGGACTTTAGTCCGCCCGCCATCGTAGCGGCGGCGGTCCCGCACCCCTAATTACGATGCCACCGCCACCGTGGCGGTCGCATCCAGCAATTTAACATTGCGGCGGGTGCTGCTGGCTGCAGCACATGCTGCAATGTCAAATGGCCATGTTGTGCATTTCCCTGCACAACGTGGCAAGCACCACGCGGTGCCTGCCACCTTGTGCATGGAAATGTAGGGGGGTACCATGGGTACCCCCCAGTGCACAACTGGCACCCCCAACACAGAGGGGGCCTGCAACGGGCCCCCAAATCCAGCCTCCGCCAGCCTTTCCATGGCGGTTCCACCGCCATGGAAAGGCTGGCTGACGCCGGCATTGTAATCAGGCGGGCGGTGCCTGCTAGGCACCGCCACCATATCTCCGGTCTTATCCGCTCCGCCAGGCAATCGTAACGATTGCCTGTGGCGGAAGCATGGTGGGCGGTCTTTGCGCCCGCCACGCTTGTGGAACGATTCCCCCCACCATCCTAATGTGGCGGGGGGTAATAGGCATTCAGATGGCGGAGGGACCGCCACTGCACGGCTGGCGGTGGCGGTCCCTCCGCTATCGTAATCAGCCCCTAAGATCTTATCATGACCCTTCAGTGGCTGCTCCTAAAGGACTAATCAGAGATTATTTCCCTATCCTTGGAGGACATGTATCTGAATGGCGGCCCTCTGTCTCTCTGTCTAAGTTTATATTGCCTTGCAATCATTTCTACCTTAAAGACCTGCCACACTGATACTACTTCCTTCTGCCTAGACATATTTCAAAATCAGAGAATACATACCTTTGCATCGCATGCGTTACATCGCATGGCTTCACAACGCGGTCATTACAACGACTGCGTTGTTACAACGCAAACTATTACATCGCAAGTCATTTCAACGACTTGATGTAGGGGGCGCGCTGAACTTAGGAATAGTATAATTTACTATTCATACTCCAGTTTGTGCAACAGCAGGGAAGGTGTTGGATTGTAAACAACTTGCGATGTAATGGCTCGCGTTGTAACAACGCGGTCGTTGCAACGACCGTGTTGTAAAAGCATGCGATGTAACGCATGCGATGTTATGGCTGTTTCCCAAATCAGACATATCTGTTCACAGCCAGAATATGTCTTGGACACCTTTCTTGCACTACCAAGAATCTTTTATGACTTTCTAAACTTTTACAGATGCCTTTAATCCATCTCTCAAACTTTTCCTCTGGGTCCTCCTGTTTTCAAGCAGCACACACTTGTTGATACCTACCACCAAATTCCCTTAAATCCGAATGGTCTCACGTTTTCCAATCACACATTAACTTTCATAAATAAATCAGCTCTTATATTGTTTGAACAAAGACCCTTCTAGTTGGCCTCAAAGAAATATCAGAACAACATCATCTCTGACCGTAATATGACACCTCCAGGGAACCTTCCCTGTCTCTGTATCATATTAGGGTTAGAGGTGATGCTCTGCAAATAATCCCCCAGCCCCCCCCCCCGCCAAAAGAGCAATCTTGGGTTTTCTTAACTTTAAAAAAAAAATACATGTAAAAAAATTTCTGTTTGAAGACCATGTGTGTCCGGTCTTTATGGCAACTCAATTGCTCAAGTGATTTGAAGCCTGCTGAAGGCAAGCTGAACCTTTGCTTCTCCGGATATCTATGCGGATGTCTGAGGAGTGGTGATAGCTTTGTGGTCACCCAAGAACAGACAGATCTTAAACTGCTCTAAAAGCCTAAATCTGTTCAATCAAAAGTGCCCCTTACAGAAATGTGTGCTTCAAACAACGCAGCTACACCCACCATCATGCCGCAGTTCTGGGCAACTTGACTGAGAGAGTTGAAAGTCTTCGTGACATTTAGAGTCAGTAATCTTCTTCTTTTTTTCTTTTCTTGAATTGTAGCTCTCCGAACAGAGCCTGAAAACAGCCTTTTTCTAAGCGATGACATTTCTCAGATTGCAGTAGTCAAAAGTGTTCTGTGCACTCCTCTCAGATGGAGAAACGTTTACCTTGTGAATCTGACCTGAAGTCCACAGTTGTTGGGGAATGTGACTTTTCCTCTAGCTGTGCATAAGAGCAGAAGTCGCAATGATAGATAGGCTTGTCGGTCTTATGTCACTGTGCATTAACAGGCAGGCGGTTAGTTGAGGGCAATATGAACAAGTCACCTTGATACTGATCACCGGACAATTTGGTGAAATGGCAGATCCACCCTGAATTGGCAGTTCAGCGATATCCCGCTAACCCATGGCTCCCCCGCTTCACCTAGACATAGGTTGCTGTTGTCAAGGCCTCCGCTGGCTCTGCAGTTGGAAACCTTTGAACGGCATGCCATCTACCAACAGGATGATAGCAACAATGCATCGAAGTGTCTCCCCTATTTAAGATGGACCTTCCGACACATATTTGTATTACCTGGGACCACTATTAAAAGGGAGAAATATTCAATTGCCCCAAGCTAGGAATAAGGTTTTTTTTTTATTTCAGATTCAAACCCATGCTTTGTGGCTTGACATTAAATTTTAGCAAAAAAGGGGTCCCCGCAGCTTCACCGGGAACACTCCTAGCTAAGTGATCCTTGCCAAGCCGACCAAGTCCGAAATGCAGTGGACTGCCCGGCAAACAATAAGGGGCATATTTACTAGCGGTTTCTGTCATGCTTGCACCACGCAACGTGGTACATGCATGACGCAAACCTGCACAAGAGAGGCATTCCATGGGCATTGCGTGGGTACTCCCACGCAACTCCCATGGTTTTTGACACATTCCCAGATTTACTACACCTAGTAAACCTGGGAATGTGCCAAAAACATACGCCTCCCCAGTAGAGGTATAACGAGGAGAAATATCTTTATTTCTCCTCCTTACTTCCTCTTTTTATGTGTGCTGCATTTTGCACCACACATAGATAGAGGGATATGCCTCTCAGGATTGTTTTTGTGCAGGAAGGTGTCCCTTACTGCACAAAAACAATCCTGCATGCAACGCATGTACTCCTGCACCATGGTACGAGGGTACCTGCATTGGCGCTAGGCAGCCTATTTCGCACCAGCACAGGGGGAAAGGACATAAATGTGTTGTATGCTTTAAATATGGTACATTCCTGCCCTTTCCCAGTGATGCAGTGCAGCGCAGCAAGGTGGCTTGCTGCCCTACACTGCACCACTTTGCCATAAATATGGCCCTAAAAGTGCCCCCTATTTATCTCCTAGAGTACCACACTGCAAACTAAGTTTACCTGTAGTCACTGCATTGATACAGTCTATAATTCTGACCATAAAATCTATATTCAGGCATACTAAATTTAGAATTAGCTCCTGGATAAGTCATATACTTATGACAAATACTATATTTGCCTTGTACCTCAATTTGCAAATACCTGCAATGTAAATATGTAAAAAAAGATATTGGGGCATATTAGCAAGACCGGCGATAAAATTATCGCCGGTTTAGCGGCAGGAAACTGCCGCTAAAACGGCGATAATGGGCTTGCTAATATGCGTTATGGAATTCCAATAGAAGCCCAGGTTAGATGTCCTGCACATCTAACCTGGGCTTCTATTGGAATTCTATAACGCCTATTAGCAAGCCCATTATCGCCGTTTTAGCGGCAGTTTCCTGCCGCTAAAACGGCGATAATTTTAACGCCGGTCTTGCTAATATGCCCCATTGTGCTTTGTACTGCATAATCAGGGCCTCATTTGTGAGGCCCTTACGCCGTTGTTGTGTCACTTCTCTGTGATGCTGCGGCGACGTAAACACTGCACCACATTGCGCCCTATTAACAAAATGAGGTATTAGGCAGATGTGTCATTTTGTAAACACCTGCGCTACATTATACCTGCAACAGGTATAATGTATGCAGGGCAGGGGTTCTGATGCAGAAAAGTCTCGTAGAAGTGGTGCAGTGAAATCTATGAGATTTCACTGCGACACTTCTAGGGCGTCACTGCATCAAATCCTTATGCCTGCTTCAAGCAGACGTGAGGGGGATGCAGGGCTTTTCAGATGGTGCTTGCGCCATGTGAAATGACACATTGCTGGAGTTGCGTCGGTTTTCAGACACACTCCAGCAATGCGCCATTTTTGCACCAACAGATTCGTCAGGATTACTGACGCACCTGTAAATCCTTGCAACATGGAGCACTATATTACATCCATGGTGTCCCAAGGATAGCGCACTGAAAAGTGTTGCATCATCGTTTTACCCCAGCCATGCAACACTTTTCATTAATTAGGCCCTGAAACTTTAGCACAACCCTTCCATTCACTTTTGGCTTTCTGTAATCCAGGTAAGAGCCAGGTTCAGGGCGGTGCAACCGGTGCAGCCACACCTAGGGGCCGATTCACAGAACTAATCTGAGACAAAATCCTAAACTTACTAATTTTGGTATTCACAGAAGCCATTTATTAGTAGTAAAGTTAGGATTTTGTCTTAAGTTTGACTTAAGACAGACTTAAGACAGATTTAAGACTAGGCCTGGGCGGAAAACTACGCTACGCTCGCGGAGTGTGCGGAGTTTGCGCAACTACGCGCTACGCGAATCGCACGTAGCACAGTGCAAAAATGCGTAGTGTAGCGTAGCAGGCATTTTTTCCTCGCTCGCGGTCCTCAACGTCAAGTTGGCGACTGCGAGCGAGCAAAATGAACATCCCGGCAAGACTTTTTCCTCGTTCGCGATCGGCAAGATCAAGTTGCCGATCGCGAGCGTGGAAAATAAACCTCCCGGCAAGATTCTCAACGCGGGGAGGTCAGGTTTCTCATTGTGAGTGGTCGCGTATGCTCGCGACCGCTCGCGATGAGAAACTACCAGTCCGGGTTGAGAAAGCTGCCGCTCGAGTACAAATCTACTCAAGCGGCAGAAAACGACTGCTTGCACTGTGCATGATGCCGTTCGCAATGATTGCACAGTGCGGACAAGCATCCGGCACTGTGCAATCATTGCGAACAGCATTTCCCTACCGCACTACGCAGTTCGCGTAGCTATGCGTAGCGCGAGTAGTGCAAAGTACACTTCGCGTAGCTACGCGTAGCGCGACTACGCGAACTATGCCCAGGGTTACTTAAGACAGACTTAAGACAAACTTAAGACAAACTTAGGACAGACTTAAGACAGACTTAAGACAGACTTAAGACAGACTTAAGACAAAATCCTAACTTTACTACTACTAAATGCCTTCTGTGAATACCAAAAGTAGTAAGTTTAGGATTTTGTCTCAGATTACTTCTGTGAATCGGGCCCCTAGTGCTGAGTTCGGGGGTGGGCACAAAGATTGATGTTCCTGCTGGAGAGAGATCAGAGTTTTGTCTAGTGGCATTTTTGACTCATCATAAAGTAGCGTAGAGGGTGAATATGCCTGCTGCATAGAAAGTGTACCATGCAGATCACAGAACTGTATTTATGTGGATAGCTCAGTGGGTTACTGTTTTTGTCATAATGAACCTTTTGTCACCTGCAGTTCAAAAATCACATACTGCATCCATAAACTGTCATTAAAGAGCAGCATGCAAACTGCATGGTATAGGTTAGAAAGTTATGTTTTTCCCTAGTCTTTCCTTATCCTAATGTTGTTCAAAAAGGGTTGATTCGGATAGAAATACATTCTTATTAGTAAGGCTACAGTCCCATGGGCCACTGCCTACTCTTAAAAAGTTAAACTCAAACATTTCATATTTTTCTTTTTAAATGCAACCTGTTTTCCTCTAAGGAAAACGGGATGCATTTAAAATAAAAAAAGATTGCTTTATTTACAAGCAATCACAGACATGGTGGTCTTCTGACCCCAGCAGGCCACAATCCCTGGGATAGCAGTGAATCCTAGTGGCTCACAAATTGCGACCTATCTCATGAGTGCACGAATTAGGTAAATTTGCGACCCGTTAGGAATTGCTAATGGAACTGAAATGAGTTTCATACAACAGAAATAGCAATTTCCCAATGGCAATTCGCAGGAAATCGCAATTAGGAAATCGATATTTCTAATTTACGTACATCTGGCCCTTAGAGACTTGGGGGCACATTTATCAAGAAATCATGCAGCGCAGCAAGCCACCTTGCTGCGTTGCATAATAGGGAAAGTGCAGGAACTCCCTGTCTTTAACGTTATACATCCTGTCTTTTCATTGTGCTGGCACACAATGCGCTGCCTAGTGCCAGCTCACGCACCTTTGCACCATTGTGCAAAGGTGCCTGCATTGTAAGCAGGATTGTTTTTGTGCAGAAAAGCAATCCCTTGAAGCATTTTCATCTTTCTATGTGTGCTCTATCCTCCATGGGGCAGAGTAACACAACGCATCAATTTGCACTGCGTTGCATCACTCTTGATTTATCAAGCCACTCAGGGCCATGCAAAGTATCCTTGCATGATTTGATAAATCTAACTTAGTAGTTGTGTCGCTCTTGTGCCTCATTGTGTGGCGCACGGGCAACACAACTCTTTGATAAATCTGCCCCTTGTAGCATAAAATGTTCACAGGAAGGAAAATGGTAAACACACTTTCTATAGACTTGCACTTTTAACAGAACTATGCTGCAACAGTTTGGATGTGTCAACCATGCATGTTTATATTGTACTTCCAAGGGAAGGTGCCAAATATGACAGAAACATTAAGGGGCATATTTATCAAACAGTTGCATCGCCCTTGCGCCATTCAACGGGTCACAAGGGCGACACAATTACTAAGTAAGATTTATCAAGCCAAGGAAGGGCACCTTGGATGGCCCTGAGTGGCTTGATAAATCTGGAGTAATGCAATGCAGCGCAAATCGATGCGCTGCATTACTCTGCACCAGGGCGGTGTTCAATGGGTGGAGTGTGGACGTTCCCACGCATCCACCCATGGATTTTAGTGCATTCCCAGATTTATCATTACTGGTAGACCTGGGAATGCATCAAAATGCTACGCCTTCCCAGGTGAAGTGTAATGAGGTGAAATATATTTATTTCTCATCGTTACTTCCTCTTTCTACTTTCTTTCTTGCTGAAATCTGCAGCACACGTAGAAAGAGGAAAATGCCTCACAGGATTGTTTTTGTGCCGTAAGGTGCCCTTTCCTGCACAAAAACAATCCTGCGTACAATGCAGACAGCCTTGCACCATGGTGATAGGGTGCCTGCACTGGAGCAATGCAGCACATTGTACGCCAGCTCAAGAAAAAGACAGGAATGCGGTGTATAATGATAAAAGCATTGCATTCCTGCCCTTTCCCTACCACGCAATGCAGCAAGGTGGCTTGAAGCACTGCTGCACTGACCTGTATGATCATTTTATAAATATGCCCCTAAGAGCTCAGTGTTTGTGTTCTAGATTTACCAATGGCTTGCCAGTAATTCTCAAATAGGGGGATAGCAGGATTTCAGGATAATGGCAGGACGCTTACCTAATTATTCATCTCTTGGCAGTGGAGTCTGAAAACAAATCAGGTAAGTGCAATTTTTTTTTAACATGATTTTATCTTATAAAGCATGGGCCTTATTTACAACAAAGTAACGTAGTGCGGTGCCGCAAGCCATTTGCAAAGGAATGCGTCATATCTACAACAATATGATGGATCCCTTGGCTCTCCCCTGGTCTGGCGCATAATTGGCTGGCAGGCGCTGACACAGGCACCCTTGCACCAATTGTGCAAAGGGGCCTGCATTGCCGGGATGATTGTTTTTGTGCAGGAAGGTACACCTTCCTGCACAAAAACAATCACAAGAGGTTTTTTCCTCTTTCTATGCATTCTGCAGACTGCAGCACGCATAGAAAGAGGAACAAATGAGGAGAAACTAAAACATTTCTCCTCGTTGCGCCTCCCTAGCTCCCCTGGGAGGCGTAGCATTCTGACGCATTCCCAGGTGTACGAAAGGTTCTAAATCTGGGAATGCAGGAGAAGCCACGGGTGTTGCGTGGGAACACCCACAGCAACACCCATGGCACCCCCCTTTCACCTAAAGTGCTGCGTGAAAGGGGCCTTATTTACAAGAACACGAAAAGCCACGCAGGGTGGCTTTGCATGTCCTTGTAAATATGGGGCAGCACACTGCGCCGCCGGTGCATCACAAAAAGTGATGCACCGGCGGCGCAAGGGGCTTGTAAATATGCCCCCATATTCTCACAGGGGGCCAAAAAATACTGGAGTTTTAGTCTTGTCTGCAGCCTTTTTCAAAGTGTTTGCCATTACGGAGCCTCACTTATTCTCTGAATACCCACAACACTTCCACCTGTGCTCAGTTCTTCAATGCATCAAATACAATGGCCCAAAGTGAATCAGCAAGATATTGCACCCAATCACAAGCGCCGGTTAAATTATTTAATAGTTAAAAGTTGTTTGGTATTTCAAGAGAATAATGTTATCATGAAATGGGTTATTTGTCATTTTCTGTCCTCACAAGTCCATTAGTCCTAACTTCTGTTATGTTGCTGGGGCAACATGTACTTAGTTGCAGTGTCCAAAGAGTGCAATTTACATAAAGTGCTAGGGAGAGAATTTGATGCAAAACACAGAAAGAGGAAAACCACTCAAATTCTTCACATAATGGGTAAACACAAAAATGCATCAAGTGTATCTTTTCGTGGGTAATGTCTATCTCTCTGAGTAACATTCATTCATTTGTTGAGCATTCGAAAGTGGCATTTGTGGGAGAATACTGACAAATTAAAGTGTGTCTGACTCATAACTGAGCAGCATCAGTGACTCAGGCTGTAATGTACATATTAGTTTTCGCTATTAGAGATGAAGTCTTCTATGCCTTTTACAGACACAAGCGTAATCCTCCTACTAGATCAATCCCCCACTTACTCTCGTCATTAAATATATAATAACCTTGCTTTTCTGCTGCCTGAGAAGCCACTAGTCACATTCAGCAAGCCTGCTACTTTCAAGTCAGCTCCATTATTATAATAATAATGGCTCTTATATGTTCAATTATGCCAATGTTCAGGGGCCTAAATGTACTGCCAATGTAGGCTAGCACACTAAAACATTTTAAAGCATAGGGCACATAAGGCTAAAAAAGTTGATAAAATGTTTCATCTTATTTTCCTCATTGTTTATTCTCTATTCATTAACATTTATTCAAATCACATTGGCAGATCTTGCATTTGTTGCGGACATTGGACTTTCTCCCCTGAATGCAAGCCAGCTAGCCTTTTCTTGTGTAAAAACGACTTCTTGTGATACTGTATGAAAGAGATCAAGGTTTTCTGTATGTAATCAGGCAATTTTGACCCAAACCATCTAATAAGTCTATTTATGTTTAGTACTTTTGTAATGTTTGCAATATCACCCCAACCCCTGGTGAGGGGCCCCAGAGCTGGAAGATTCACAGACAGTGAAGGAAAAGTGAATGTTTTAGTGAAACTGATATGTTCTGACACTGTGCCAAAATTGATTTAGGTGCTAATTTTTCTTGGAGTCATAGGCAGATTGCACAATCACAAACAGCATATCTGACACATTTGGTCTGGTTGCATTTTGAGATAAAAAAAGAAAGGTTCCTCATCTCTTTTCAGATGCCTTAACATTTGGTGTGGTTTGAAGAGCTAGCTCAAAAAAACAGGCCTTCCGTACTGATTAATGCCTTCAGTCATACGAGGTATTTAGGCAGATTGTGTTCAACAGGGAGCAACTCCTTGCTAAAGACAAATGATAATCCCAGAATAGATATTTCAGTGCCTTCGTTGCTGCATTTTGTAATTGTTGCATCTTGGGCAGGTTGTGCTTATTCGCATCAAGATTTGCAGTACTGTCAGCCCTTGGATGCAATAACCAAGGCTAAATAGTACCTTGATGTAGAAGCCAAAAAAGGTGTTTTTTTCAAAACTCAATGTGGTAAAAGCCTGAGATCGATGGTTTCCTTATCTAATCTTCCATTGTGACTTCTTCATCCGTCCTGATTGTCACCATTTACACCTTTTCCCCTTGAACTGGATAGGAGCAAAAGATAGTTGGTCATGATTACTTTGACTAATTTGTTGGTGGTGCTCCTACACGCATGATTACTGCCTTGTTCGGGTCATTTAAATTCAAGTAAGGAGCGTCGATCCACTGGACAATGTCGACTCAGAGAGCTCCAAACCTACTACTGCTGAGCATTGTAGGCACTATTTTTAATAGTGACTGCTAGGGTTTTACCCCGTACTGAGCCCATCATTGAATGTTTGGTACAGTTTGCCTTAAGCCTTTGTCACTATTTTTCTGCACAATGTATCCAGGCCAAATCTGCATGCACTTTTCCACCATCTTGGGTATCCTAAAGGCATACATGGTGTTTGTGGATTCCCCTGGAGAAAACCGAGAAATTAGCCAAACTCTAGCTACATTTTGGCTTTTCTTTGGAAAAATGGGAAAAAGTGCTCTGTGTTTTGTGAGTGTATGTTTTTTCTTTTCTAAAAATGGTATCTATGAAAGTTATTGCTGTGCTAGGATCACCACGTTCTCAGGTTTCAGGAACAAGTAGAGTTGTAAAATATTTTTTTACAACAGTTTTTACATTTTTCTAAATCCTAGTCCATTTATTTCTATTTTTGGAGTTTCTGTATAGGAGCTGTTTGTGGTGAAATGGATGAGCCCAAAAAGCTATACATTTCAGAAAATTAGACAAAATGGAAAATTCAGAAATGGTTTATGTAGATTGCTCATGGTTTTCCCACAAAATCAAATCGTTGAAATTAAAAAATAATGAAAACTAGTTAGAAAAAAATAGCAGTTGGTGTCAACGTTTTCATCTATGATTTTTTTACTTCTATGGCCAAATTACAAATGTGGCTTACCATTATGTTTGTCAGACCCATCTGGTCACAGTGATATAGGTATAGGGCTCCTTCAGGGAACACACCGAGGCAGCTTTCACTAATTTTAAACAATGCCTGATTAACATCTCAGCCTGGATGACTGACAACTGTTTAAGACTTAACACGGATAAAACTGAGGTTCTATTTTTTAACCAGCCATCCCCACCACCATCGGATCTATGGTAGCCATCTGAGCTCAACCCTCCCCCTCAGCCGGTGTCCTCTGCTAGAAATTTGGGTTTTAAGTTTGATTCTGCCCTTTCATGCAAGACTCAGGTAAATCAGGTCTCGTCCTCATGTTTCTGGAAAATGAAGTCCATACGAAGATTTCTCCACCTGTTGCCCATGGAATGTAGAAAAACAGTGGTCCATGCACTCATTACCTCACAGCTAGACTATGCAAATAGTTTGTACTTGGGTCAGCCAGATTACCTGATCAGGAAGTTGCAGACTATACAAAATGCAGCCGCTAGGCTCATTAGAAATATCCCGATACGACACCATATTTCCCCCCATCTGAGGAGCCTGCACTGGCTACCAGTAAAGAGGAGGATAGAATTCAAGGCTTTGACTCTAGCATACAGAGCAACAAGAGAAACGGGCCCACAATACCTCAGGAAAAGACTCCGCAAATATCTCCAGACAAGAAGCTTGAGATCCAATCATCAAGGCCTCCTAGTAATTCCCCGCTTTGCAAAAGCGAGGCTTGGTGGCCGGTCGTTCACAGTCAGAACCACTCGGCTGTGGAATTCCTTACTGGAACATCTTAGGAAGGCTAATTTTGAATCTGTCTTTCGTAAATTTCTAAAAACCTGGCTTTTTGACCTTCCCTAAGCTTCTGTAGCCTGTGGCAACTTGCTTTTATTTTTTGTATCCGTTAGCGCCGTGACACCTCCGTTGGAGGTAGCTGTGCGCTCTACAAGCTCCAAATTAATTAAATTAAATTAAATTACGATCCCATAAGGAAGGCCCTCCCAGAGCCATCCGTAGCCTTATCTTCCGACCAACTCCTCTGGGAGCCGGTCCATCCAAACGATGAAGTACGATGTGCAAAACCCTTCAATATCCGAACGACGCGTACGCTCCGATTCCGGCTCCATTTTCCAAACGAGAAGCCTCCGTAAACGCTGAATGGAGTTGTCCGGAGGCATTTCCCAGTCAGATTCCGACCAGCCAATTATGAAGCGTACTTCCTATGCGCCGAATAGGTCGCCACTTCCAGCACGTCAGAGCATCCGGAAGGGGAGTATTACAGCTCCTATTCGCGCCACAACACGATCCCTGCGAATGAGACGGTGCAGCCATGTATCCTATTGCGCATGTCATCCCTATACTCTATGCCTACGGCCGATACTACAATCCCAACCAACGCGAACGTTACAGAGGGTAAGTCAGACACCTACCCCACACAAAAACGCCACTACCCCGCGAAAGGCAACATAATACACAGCTTGTGAGAAACCACAGTCAATATTGGGGGGGGGGGAATTCTTGCAGCAATGTAGAGGCAAGGGGGGTGGAGGATGCCTAACACTACCAGTGTTGCCCACCCCATAGGGGGGTGGATGCATAACACTACCAACAATCTAATGCCCATAGGGGGGTGGATGCCTAACACTACCAGCGTTGCCCACCACATAGGGGGGTAGATGCCTATCACTCCCACCATTGTCCACCCTATAGGGGGGTGGATGCCTAACACTACCAGCAATCTAATGCCCATAGGGGGGTGGATGCATAACACTCTCACCATTGTCTACCCTGCAGGGGAGTGGATGCCTAACACCACCAGCAATCTAATGCCCATTAGGGGGTGGATGCCTAACACTCCCACCATTGTCTACCCTCCACGGGGTGGATGCCTAACACTCCCAACATTGTCCACCCTGTAGGGGGGTGGATGCCTATTACTCCCACCATTGGCCACCCCATAGGGGGGTGGATGCCTAACACTACCAGCAATCTAATGCCCATAGGGGGGCAGATGCCTAACACTCCCACCGTTGTCCACCCTATAGGGGGGTGGATGCCTAACACTCCCACCATTGTCCATCCTACAGGGAGGTGGATGCCTATCACTCCCACCATTGTCTACCCTATAGGGGGGTGGATGCCCATCACTACCAGCATTGTCCACCCCATAGGGTGGTGGATGCCTATCACTCCCACCATTGTCCACCCCATAGGGGGGTGGATGCCTAACACTACCAGCAATCTAATGCCCATAGGGGGGTGGATGCCTAACACTCCCACCATTGTCCACCCATAGGGGGGGTGGATGCCTAACACCACCAGCAATCTAATGCCCATTAGGGGGTGGATGCCTAACATTCCCACCATTGTCTACCCTCCACGGGGTGGATGCCTAACACTCCCAACATTGTCCACCCTGTAGGGGGGTGGATGCCTATTACTCCCACCATTGGCCACCCCATAGGGGGGTGGATGCCTAACACTACCAGCAATCTAATGCCCATAGGGGGCAGATGCCTAACACTCCCACCGTTGTCCACCCTATAGGGGGTGGATGCCTAACACTCCCACCATTGTCCATCCTACAGGGAGGTGGATGCCTATCACTCCCACCATTGTCTACCCTATAGGGGGTGGATGCCCATCACTACCAGCATTGTCCACCCCATAGGGTGGTGGATGCCTATCACTCCCACCATTGTCCACCCCATAGGGGGGTGGATGCCTAACACTACCAGCAATCTAATGCCCATAGGGGGGTGGATGCCTAACACTCCCACCATTGTCCACCCATAGGGGGGGTGGATGCCTAACACTACCAGCAATCTAATGCCCACAGGGGGGGTTGTTATATTCCATATAGGTACCCTATATAGGCGCAGGTAACATTGCAACCTTTCACCTATATTCTTCCTTCCATTACATACATAACGGTTCTTAGGGACTGACCTTTTACCCAGATATGACACTGCATTCATAAAGCGGGTTTCCCCCTAGTTCGAATCTCATACATTATGCATGAGGCTTCTTGGAAGAACAGCAGGACTAACATCTCCTGTATAATATCTCTGTATAAAGTTCAGGCCCGACGTCATCCTTTAGGCCGACACAGTAACACAGCAAGGTAGGACCCCTGGGGAGACCTATGTGTATATATACATCACATCTTTCTTAGAAAGACAGAGGAGACCGAGATTTCCCGGCTGACATACTGACCAGAGACACTGAGGTTCCTGCATGCAGACGCTCCAGCTCGCAGTGGTCTAACATCCCTCGCGGGGAGACCAGGACGGGATCCCATATTCTCTCATTCTCAGGTAATGGGGTTGACTAGATCCTAGAGGGATTCTTGGCATAACACCTACACAGATGCTAGGTACATTTAGGTACATCTAGTTAGGGAGGCATTGTAGGAGTACGCACTTTTTATCATGTGTTTTAGGTACTTGTATATATTCATGATTTCTGCAAGATGGTAGAACTATACCATCCCTTTACTTTCACAATATTGCTAACCATATATCTCTGCTACTGTCTAATGGTTGTTGCAGCTCATCTATTCTACACTAGAATAACAACTGTTCAATAAATTCTTATTGAAAATGCCCAGCCTGTTTATTCTGTGTAACTCTCTGAGACAAACTAAGTAAGTACAAGTGACTGAGCAAAAGGTAGTATATTGTTTCCAAGATTCAGAGGGATCAGGGTTGTCATGTTCTGAGGTTGCCAGAATCTATTCTCTCCTTGGTAAGAGGAGATTATAGTGGCACTGTGAGCTAGCTAATACAGACAGGCTAACGTATCCGATGGGGGTGCACGGAATCAGTCCGCCACCAATCCCACAGTTCATGTATTCCAAACGTGCAGATCCTGTATAGGATATATAGGAACTACACGACAGGGTGGATGCCTAACACTCTCACCACTGTCTACCCTGCAGGGGGGTGGATGCCTAACACTACCAGCAATCTAACGCCCATAGGGGGGTGGATGCCTAACACTCCCACCGTTGTCTACACTACAGGGGGGTGGATGCCTAACACTCCCACCATTGTCCACCCCATAGGGGGGTGGATGTCTATCACTCCCACCACTGTCCACCCCATAGGGGGGTGGATGCCTAACACTACCAGCAATCTAATGCCCATAGGGGGGTGGATGCCTAACACTCCCACCGTTGTCCACCCTCTAGGGGGTGGATGCCTAACACTCCCACCATTGTCCACCCTACAGGGGGGTGGATGCCTATCACTCCCACCATTGTCTACCCTATAGGGGGGTGGATGCCCATTACTACCAGCATTGTCCACCCCATAGGGGGGTGGATGCCTATCACTCCACCATTGTCCACCCCATAGGGGGTGGATGCCTAACACTACCAGCAATCTAAGGCCCATAGGGGGTGGATGCCTAACACTCCCACCATTGTCCACCCTATAGGGGGTGGATGCCTATCACTCCCACCATTGTCCACCCCATAGGGGGGTGTATGCCTAACACTCCCACCGTTGTCCACCCTATAGGAGGATGGATGCCTAACACTACCAGCAATCTAATGCCCATAGGGGGTGGATGTCTAACACTCCCACCATTGTCCACCCTATAGGGGGGTGGATGCCTAACACTACCAGCATTGTCATGGCAAATTTGTGTTTCGTGTGCAAACCCCCAGCAATGTGTACACAAAATGTGGTATGGGGGCTGACCCCACCAGCACTTTAGTGTCAAATTGTAGCTTGTGGGGCTCAACACCCCAGCATGGTCCAGCATTAGGGGGATGGGGGGCTAACCCCACCAGCACTGATGTGTCAAATTGGGGCTTGTGGGGCTCAACCCCCCAGCATGGTCCAGCAATTAGGGGGTTGGGGGCTAAACCCCCAGCACTGTTGTGACAAATTGGGGCTTGCGGGGCTCAACTCCCCAGCATGGTCCAGCAATTAGGGGGTTGGGGGCTAACCCCCCCCAGCACTGTCGTGACAAATTGGGGGATGGGGCCAAACACATGTAGCACAACATTTTTGGTGGGGGTTACATACCCTCAGCCATGTGCAGCCAATCAGTGCTTTAGGGGATAACTCCCCCAGCAATGTGTAATTGGACAATGTAGTAAATATCAAAAGGAGAGGGAGGAAAGATACTGGAGCCAGTTCACTTCCCCTGGTATATATGTTTTATCAAAGAGAACTAACTCTGGAGTGGGTGCTCCTAGCGTATGTTTGTTTTGGAAAGGAAACACATTATGTTTATAGTAAGGCCCTCACTCACCAACCTAGTTGGTGACATGCTTCATCATTGGGCCCCATCCAAGGCACAGAGTGCACCTTGGGTGTGCTACGACGCCTGGATACAGCGGAGCTGGTATTGTGCCGTGAGAGTGCAGTGAAAGGAAGTGAGTGAATGTTAAAAAAGCTGTCCTAAGGGTCCCTGGGATAAAAAATGACTATTTTAATTGGTGAGCCCTTGGCAGTTAATAAAAACGAGAGTCGGATATTTAAGGAGATCTTATGGTAACTCCAATATCCTAGTCGGTCAACATGTTTCAGCCATGCTCTCTTAGTGGTATGGCTTTCTTCAGGACATATGTGTAGTGCAAAGTGAGTGGTCTAAAAACGTGTTTATTAGAAGACCATATATGTGACACACGCGCTAAGGTGTGATATGTGGTAGAGGAGAATTTCCTCTAGCGGCGCTTTCTCAGACAATATCCGGAAAGTGCCCCATGAGTTCCATGTGGGGGCCCGACCTGTAGTCACACTTTCATCAAGGTCTAGGACCCTTCTCGGTACCTGCTTCAGCCGCCATGCTTCAAAACCAACAAAAGGCCATGGGCCAGTCCATTTTTGCAGAGTCCTTGAGGGGGTCAGGGCTAATCAACCTCCATTGCTTGCCTGCACTTCAACTGCAAGGGGGCACCTCCCCTGGGAGGGGCATCTATGGGGGCATGCCAGGCACCGCAGGGACAGGACTAGGGGGGACTTTTTTGGGTTTCGGGAGGGATGGGATCCGGTGTTGTGTGTGTCCACTGCAGTGGACTGGCCAGATTGAGGGGGGTCCACAGCAGTGGCAGGAATAGGCTGAGGGGGGGCTGTTGGAGGGGAAGTGATTGTGGGAGGGGGAGGGCTTGACCTTCTTTGGGATGGTGTAACGGTGGGTGGGGAAAACAGGGATGGGGTCTGAGGTGTGCCCTTTGTGAGGGGGGCCTGGGACCGGGAGGAAGTGGATTTTGCGGGGAAGTGTTGGTTGGTGATGGGCTTTTGGATTTTGAAGATCGGGGGATGTATGGGGGATGTACGGGGGCTCTGTGGTCTTCCTCTTAGGGGAGGGCGTGTGGGTAGGTGTGGATCTCAGCTCTGGGTTGCAGGTTTCCTCTTCCCCTTGCGAGGGTGATCAGATGGCTCAGTGGGGAAGAGGCCAAGGTCTCAGAGTAAGACCCGCTGGGAAGAGGGGGTTGCAGGACAGTCAAGGGTATGGGTTGTGAAGGCAGAGGGAGCTGTGGAATGCGGAGTGGCTGTGGATGTATGTTTGTCTTTTTTTGCCCTCTCCCCGGTGTGTGATGTCAGTCCCCTGAGTGTGCGTGCGTGTGTGTTTTGACTTTTGTTTGGGTGTTTGTGTGCTGCATGTGTCTGTTGCTGTGTGTGCACATGCCTGTTTGAGTGTGCTTGGGTTAGGTAGGGTAGTGGGGACTGTGGATGGGGCAGAGTAAGGAGGGGTGAGAGACTGCTGGATGAGGGACACTGCTGCTGTCAGTGAGGAGGCCAGGGCCTGATTAGATCTCTGAAGGGCAGACATGTCTGATGAGATGCCCTCCACATATGACACCAAGTGTGTCAAAAGACTGGTATGTGCATGGAAGACATTCAGCATGGATGTCTGCCCCACATGGATCTGCTTCAGCAAATCCACAGCCTCCACACTCAGGGCAGCAGTGGAGACTGATGCAGGGGTTGCGGTGCCTGGCCCAAAGGAGACATGCTCCCTAACACGGGAGTTTCCACGGACACTGTGATTGGGAGCAGCTGTGAGGGTGGAGATGTCAGTGATGGTGGTGGGGCGGACTCCGATGTTGTGTGATCCAATCCGGGCTCAGCCACCACCACAAGGGAGTCATCACTGGAGCTGGAGTGGTCTTCCAATGTTGTAGAAGTCTCTGACCTGCCCTCAGTGTGGCTCCCCTCACCCTCCGTGCCACTGGGTCCCTCCTCCTCCTCCGCACTGGACCCAGTCTGGCTAGCCACTTCCCCTTGGTCCGTGGAACTGCCTCCTCCAGTAGCCGGTGCTGATGCTGTGAACAAGGATGACAAAGAGTTTCACATGAGTCATCTGCATAGACTTGACACATGAGTATCATTACAACACATCACAGAGCAAGCATATACATCATTTTGATGGCAGGTTTCTAATCATTACACATATGTGAACATGGCACTTACCAATCTGTCTGTAAACTATGCTTCCAAGACACATGATGTCATGTGCAACATCGGTTAGATCAATGTCAAATACCACAACCACTATGTCAACTACAACACTATGTAGCAGGTGGTCTGATCTGTAATGCTCCTGACGGTCTTGTGTCAATACCTGTCTCATCTCTTGCAAGGGAATCTTGAACTGACACTGCAAATGGGATGCACACATTTGAAATGTGACATGGTAAACATTCTTCCATCCCCAGTCATCATGATGTGCACCTATGTCTCTGACGTAATTGGTCAAATGGTCTGCATGCAGTACACCAAACTTCCATAGTCATAACATGACTCATTTCACACAGATAACAGTGATTGTGTGCATCTGTCCAGTGTCTTAGGTCCACTGCTGTCAGGTCAGACATCTGAATCTTACTTTGGATACCCCAAGGTTGTAGGCCTAGCCAGGGTGAGACTTGAATGGCCCACTGCCTTGTCTCATCTATGGAGGGTGATAGGGTGATTACTGTGGATGTCATGCACATTGTATCCAGCTCACCAGTTACAAATGTGATACATTTTCAACACACTTCCAAGTACATAGACTGCATCCTCACAAAGCTTCATGTGGAATACTATGCCACTGGCCTGTCTGGCTGCACTGTCTGTATGGACTCTTGGTACAGGACCTGTACATCTCAAGGTTACAGTCAGCACCGTGTCCCAATCCTGTCTATACTGCTTCAAGCCACATCTGTAGGTGTCAAGTATGCATGCCCCTTACGTGCTAGACACAATTTGAACACTTTGACAGGCTCACATTGCTCTAGATAGCTATCAGAGTATGTGAACTAAGAGATGTGTTTACTTGCACATTTTACATCTCTCAAGCTGAAAGTAATGCAGAATACACATGGATGTTCAAGCCACCAGTATGCACAGTCAAGGGATGATACACACATGTCAACTGTTGTGTATGTGAGACAAAAGATATACATTTGATGTTTGGCCAGGTTTCCAACAGTGACCACCTGGGTCTTTCAAAGATTGGCACGTGTACTCACTGTCACAGAGTCTGACCCATGGATTCTCACATTTGAATGGGGAAAGTGTTGCCTCACACACAAAGATGTGATAGGCCAGTGTCTCAGATGGCCTGAGTTGGCATACCTGTCCTTGAACCATGGGATACATGTGATTACACTGAGGACTATGTCTGGGACAAAACATTTGGCACAATGATCAAGATGAATTCTCTGAGGCATCCACATTGATCTCACCTGCGGCCGGATGAATAGCATTGTTTACGCACACCTGTGTGCTCCAATTGCAACATACTGCACATATATGTTTGTACCACACTGAGTACAGGTCATACATCAGTCAATGTGCTGACACATGTCAGCCAATTACATCCCTCATGATGGTCAACTCCATGCACCTGTTGTCTATTGTGCTGATCCCATGAACATTGGACTACAGCCACTACACAGGACCTAAGTGACACACATGTCACAGATGGAAAGGGACACACCTGGGCATCTACTGATCATGGGGCATAGTTAACTTTTGAGAAAGAAGTGTTGTTTTGGCAGACTGACGACCTGTGAGAGGGGCAGCAGGCTGATGGAGTGTAACATGCATGTTATACATAGTTGTGCGAAATGGCACATATTCACCCCCTCCTTGCTGCTGTCTGGCCTTCAACTGCCCATCCAGGTCAGGGAAGACCACCACCAGGATCCTTAGCATGTGGGGGTCAGGGTCCAGCGTCCGCCCCTTTTGCGAGGAGGTGACAGCTTCAGCTGGACCCTTGCAATCCTCCGTGTCCAGCCACAGAGGTCCTGCCACCTCTTCTGGCAGTGGCGGGCGCGGCGTTTGAAGACCCCATGGAGCGGACTGCCAGGGCGATGGTCTGCCAGATCTTGGCCTTCTGATGGGAGTTGACCTGTAAGGATGACTTGGTGACACACCATTATTCCACATGCTACATGTGTCTGAGTCACACACTTATACACAGAGGTCATGGTCAGAATGGCAAGGATGTCTAAGGGGTAGGCAAATGGCATCATGGGCAGTTGTCCTGTGTGCAATTATCCCTCCAAACCATTAGAACAGTGCTGAGAAGTCAACCCCAGTACACACACTTCTACAGCACTGTACCTGGCCAGAACCCAAATCTACACACTATAAAACTTACATGAACTCTGTTTGCATGCTTGCCCTTGGGAATCCCAATGCTAGTAGTGCATGGTTTTACACATGGCCAATGAAAAGGCAGTGTAATCACCACTCACCTGCTCCCCTGGTTTGCCGTACAGCTGGCTGTACTGTGGAAGGAGGCTGTCCAGTAGGGCCTGGTTCTCCTCGTCGGTGAATGCGGGGGCCCTCTCCACAGTACGTGCCATGGTAGCCCCCAGAGGATGTAGAGACAGCAGCAGAGAGATGTGAGGTGCATGAAAGATGCAAGTAGTGCAGGCAAGTGAGGACTGTAGAGAACAGACAGACTTATATCTCTGCAGCAGAGGCAGACTCAGTTCCATGCGTCCAAAGCGATAGGTCCGAGTCGTTCGCATTTTCCGAATTGGTCCAATCCATTACATTGCTAGCATCCAACATGCCTACCGCGATGTTCAAAATATCCGCATCGGCCCCCTATTGAGTTTGACACATTGGTGACGGAAGGTTACGGAGTGGGATTGCACGCGATTTGGACACGAAACAAAACGCGCGTCTGTAACCATGACAACCAACAGCTAATGGGTGCGTCCGGCTCAGTTCAGATGCGGCTAACGCGTCTTTGGAATACTCACTCGCGTCGTTCAGCATTACAAGCAACAGCCAAGGTGTGCGTCCGGCTCGGTTCGGATGCGGCTAATGCATCCTTTGAATACTCACCTGCGTCGTTCACCATTACAAGCAACAGCCAAAGGTGGCATCCGGCTCGGTTCGCATGCGGGTACCGCGTCCTTTCACTAATCGGTCAGCAGGGCAGACAGTAGTGAAACACATTATGTTCTGGTGCATTACATGTGTGGGGACAGTGATTGACATGACATATTGGACATTTGACTTGATAGCTCACACTCCCATGAGGAGCCAAGCTTGAGGTGCACACAACACACTGTTTGTGAGGGCCATCACAACATTAAGAGTACACTTCAAAGATCACACTCCTGAGCTTGGACACAGTACCAGGGGATCATTGGGGAAGACATGTTATGTCCACACATATACACTGCTTTAGTGGACTATGTGTCAGAATGTGCATTGTGTTAATTTTTTGTCTGTAAATCTACTGTGTCTGAGTCTTGTACAACGCAGACACTTCATAATTTTGGTGCCATGATATTTAGCTGCCACATCAGCTTGTGTTTGTCATGTGAGTAGTTGTTGCACCCGTGTGTCACAGGCATACGTGGATGCTTGCCAAATAAATGCTTGCCTCACATTGTCAATGTTCTGTGTATGTGATTGTACATGTTTGTCAGACATGACATCATGAAAATGTCCACCGTGTGACAGTGGTGTGCATGGTTCGCATGGTGGCCAGCTGTCTGTATCATGTGTCCCACATATCTGGCATTACCTGATGCAGTTCTGTGTACCTTTCAACCATGTGATAGTTGTCACAGACATATATCTTGGATAGTTTGTTTGGTGGTTGTGGAGTATGTGATGCTTGCCCACGTGTACAGTGATGGACACCAGTGAGTAGGTACAGTACAGCACTGTAATTGGTGCCTAACCATAGCTTGGTGACATGTCTGTTAAGGATCACATCGCTGTGCTTTTTATCTAGGCTCAACCTTTGACCTCTAACTTCATTGTGTCCAGATTGAATGTTGTGTGTGTGTAATTGCATGTTGCTTTGCACATTGAAAAGTGACCTCAACTGTGTTTTCACTTGTAACATACCGCAGGAGACTGGCAGTCCACAGGCCCTTCCCCAACCTTCAGAGCATGGAAGAACGGGATTGCATCAGACGATACCACTTCACCAGGCCACTCATTGTGGAGTTGGCAGACCAGTTGGCCCCACATTTGCAGGCTGCACGCACATATGCCTTTGCGCTGACCCCCAAGGTGAAGGTGATGGCGGCCCTACATTTCTTTGCCACAGGTTCATTACAGTATACTGTGGCAACTGCTGGTGGGCTGCCCCAGACAATGTTCAGCTTTGTGCTTCTGGATGTGTTGGAGGCATTGTTACATTTTTTGGACCTCTACATCAAGTTCCAAACACCAGGACAGTTGACAGACATCAAGGGGGAGTTTTATGCATTGGGGCGGATGCCACATGTCATTGGCTCCATTTATGGAACACATGTGGCTTTGATCCCACCACAAGCCAATGAAAAAACCTACAGGAATCGGAAGCATTACCACTCCATAAATGTCCTGCCTGAATGTCTGACTGTCATGATGAGCTTACATGTCTGTGCACGTTTCCCGGGATCAGCACACGACGCATACATAATGAGAAATAGTGACATCCCCCATTTGATGTCTCAGCTGTGACATGAGCGTGCCTGGCTTGTTGGTAGGTCATGTTGTGTGTCTATGTTGTGTGTTGCTTGTATGTCGGGTTGTACCCTGTTTTCAGACAACTGAAGTATTTTCTGTGTTCAATTTAGGAGACTCTGGATACCACAACCTGCCGAGGTTGCTGACACCACTCCGGAACCCTGTCACCCCTGCTGAGGTTCGTTTCAATGAGGGACATGGTAGGACCAGGCGAGTGGTTGAGCGGACATTCGGCCTTCTGAAAACAAGATTCTGCTGCCTGGACCGTACAGGAGGAGCCCTCCAATATGCACCATTGAAGGTGTGTAAGATCGTCACTGCGTGTTGCATGCTCCAGAACCTGGCAGTGAGGAATGAGCTACAGCTCATACAAGATGACGGAGACCAGCAGCCGCCACCAAGGGAGGATCCAGGACTGGGACATGTTGCCAGTGATGAGGAGGAGGAGGATTTTCGGAGACAGCTCATCAACAACTTTTTCACATGAGTTTAAGTATGCAATGAGGCGATGACAAAGCACTTTTGTAGCATTATGTGTGGCTGGTGTACAATATGTTTGTATGCGTGTGAGTGTATGCTACTTAACATGCTCATCTTAGTTTTTTAGGGTCTAGTAAGTTTGTAGTGTCACAGGTACAGTGCTAACATGAATCCTAGCTAGTGTTCACAGTGACAAATTTGTGGTTCTGATCAGTTTCTTGAAGATGTGGGCAAATGATTCATGAGTTCCTGACTGTTCTATGTATCTCCTTTCCAGGGTCCTTTTGCTGTTGTCTGGAGACTTGTGAACTCACAGACCCATGATGCAGTTACACACTGCAAGTTCAATTTGGATCAGGTTTGCGTGCCACAAACTCACTTCAGAACTGATGCTCAATGTTTGTTCATTTGTGCTTTTTGTCACAGTGTGATGTGATCTCATTTTGTGTGAGGGCACCAGGTTGTGCCTGTGGAATAAACCTGTTCTCCACATTGAGGTGTGCCTTGTCTGTTTACACACATCCAGCGTTCATTTACATACTGTACATATACCCTGATGATCTGTTTATCTGACAATGATTGTTGTTTGTGCATTGAAATGTTGTTTTATTTTACAACAGTAGATTCAATGAGGATCAATACCATGTACTATGGGGGTTGTGATGACCTGGTTGTGTGTATCTCTCATGCTGTGTCAGGTTACATTTACTTACAAGTCATTAGGTGAATTCCTGAACTTGTTTCTCAGCCAATGTCATTAACATTCCATTATTTGCATTTTTGGGCCTCATTTCAATCTGTACAATTGTGTTTCAGTTACGACATAAGCAAGTATTCTGTGAAAAGTGATTTATTTCAGTGCATGAGTTGATGTACACACAAAGGGATAGTGCTGTACAAATTATGATGGACAAAGTGCTGAAAGGAGTTGGTAGTGCCAGTAGATGGATTTTTCAGAGGCAAGTCCACAGTCATTTGAGTCCAAGGGCCAACTTAAACCCTCCATCCAATGTGGGACAGTTCAGTATCAGTCAACAAAGTGATCGCTTGGCACCCAATGGAGGATATCAGGAGCAGGTTGTCACTTCCTGGGGGTGATGCATAGCCATCTGTCTCTTTCATGTGTCCTTCTTCTGACGACACCTCTTACGTTTTTCTGGGAGACCCTCAGGTGCAGGCTACGGCGGTGCAGGGGACTCTCCGCCAGAGTCCACATCCCTCCCTGTAGCAGTTGCGGATGTAGAAGCACCAGATGTAGTGGGCACACAGGGAGGTGTGGTCACGTTGGTGGCAATTTGGCAGAGGCAGATGAGTATGTCCCTGTGCACAGCGGTCAGATCATCTATTTTGGACATGTGTGAGTCCATTTTTGCATAATGTGCAGCCTGCTGCTGTTGCATGCTCCTAAGGATCCCGACCACCTGGCCAAAGTCTCCGGTGCAATCCTGCTATGCATTAAGAATGCGGGATAGATGTGGGTCAACTTCATCAGCAGCACCAGCTGCATGACGGCACCTGTCCCCACGCCCCCTCCCACCACCCCTACCCACACAAGCAGGACCAGTTGTTGCAGGCACAGACGACACTGAGCCTCCTTCATCGGTGACAGTGGTGTCGTCTGCCAACTCCAGAGTGCCCTGTGTTGCAGTGCTCTCATTGTTTCCTTGGCTTTGTGTGTCCATGGGGGTAGTGGTCATCTTGGTGTTCTCAGCTGTTGTGGGAGTGGTCGCAGGGGACGCAGATGGTACAGCTGCTGGTGCTGCAGGCTGACCCACACCCAAGGTGCCAGGTAGTTCCTTGTCATCCGAAGAAGGGTGAGAGACCTCAATGCCGGAGAGCTCAGGGTCGGCCAGAGTCTGGGGCTGGGTGTCCTGTTCTGTTCCAGCAGTGTTCCCAGCACGCCCTGTGGGTAGATGAGAGACACAATGTTTGTTGTTTTTTTCCACAGCTCATCGGATCATACACATTACATTTGCTATTGTACATTAGGATGAGCGTATGTACATAGATGGTCCTCCATCGCCACATATGCTGGCCTATGTTTTCTGAGGACATTGTAATTTTTTAACAGATGGGGTTTGCTGAACATGTCCAGCTCTATGCATACATGGGCATGATGGGTTAATTTGAATTTACATGTACATAGACATTGACTGTTTAGTGACACCCTGTGCATGACGCAGGTTTATTGGTATTTCCCACATCTGTGCTTTGTCAATGACATTTTCTACGAGGGGCATTCTTTTTAAAAATTCATTTTGCACATTGCATTGCACTTAATTTTAGACTCCTGACGCTTCTCCTTCTGACCTGCGGTGCCCGTATGTAAGAGCGGGCCCACCCATTGCAAGGTCGGCGTGCTAGTTGTTACAGCACGAAGGGGATTTAACGAGCATGCTGACGCGACCGCGCAGCCTGGTAACGTTGTTTTAAATTGTATTACTGCTGTGAGAGGCTTTCTATGTGCTTTTCTATGATGGGCATTCTTTTTAAAAATGTATTTTGCACATTGCATTGCACTTAATTTTAGATTCCTGACGCTTCTCCTTCCGACCTGCGGTGCCTGTATGTAAGAGCGGGCCCGCCCATTGCAAGGTCAGCGTGCTATTGTTGCAGCACGAAGGGGATTTAACAAGCATGCTGAAGCGACCGCGCAGCGGATGCAAGCAGCGGGCGTGCCGCCGGAGCACCAAAGGCACCCCAAAGGCAAGCCTGTCTGCGCCCGTCAGCACCAGGAAAGCGCCATGCGCCAGGACTCCTGGCCGTTTTTCACCTCAGGCATACACGAGGGCACAGCTATTGGTATATAATAATGGTAAGTGCTGCAACCCCACTACTTGGGTTGGGAAAAGGGACTATCTTCCATTTCAGTGTACTTCCTGCAACTTTACATTTAAGATCACTAACACTGCCTCTACCACTCTCGCCCTTAGACCTTGTAAGAGGGATAACAATTCACCAAACTTAGCTATTGAAGCCTGCAATGCCACTTCTTTATCTGCTCCTCCACACAACTCCTTAGGGGGGAATAATACATTTGTGGAACCTGTGGGGAGCGCATTAAATGCCATTTTGCTGAACACTAGATCAGTGATTAAACACAAATACAAGTTTGAATGCCTGCTGCAAACGTCAAACCCGAATCTTGTTTTCCTAACGGAAACTTGGGCAAATTAAACGTCCGAGCCCGATTGGGTTATAGGGCTACCGGCAGGATATGCACTGTCCAGTGTAGACAGAAAAGGGCAAAAGGGTGGTGGCATAGCAATCATTTATAAGTCTAGTCTTAAAGTCACCTCTGAGACCACTCAGCAACTAGGGGCAGAAGCGATGACCTTTAACATCAAGATCACTAACACATTGTCCTTCCCTGGTCTACTCCTATACCGGCCACCAGGGCCGAAATCAATGTTCATACAAGGTCTACAGACATTAATGGAATCCTGCCTGGACTCCCCTACTTTTACGATAATGGGGGATATTAATTTTCACCTCGAATCCGATAACAATGTAGACACCTCCACTCTACTAGATAATATGGCATGTTTCGGGCTGAGCCAGATAATCTCAGAGCCCACGCATAAGGCCTTACATACTCTTGGTGGTATTTTTACCAACAACTCCAATATTACAGTGGAAAAAGTAATACCACTAACATGGACAGACCACAAAGCCATTTTCTTTAAACTTTCTTATTTCGAAAGTAACAGGCCTCAGTCAAAGAGGCTGCCCCCTGCCAAATTTAGATCTTGGCATAAAATTAACAAAGAGGATCTAATAGAGAAGCTTGATAAAAGTCCACCCTTGCTAGTGCCAGATAATAACATGGCAGCCGACAACTTTGATGGATGGATCAGATCCGCTATGGATCAGCTTGCCCCAGAAAAAATAAACAGACAGAGGAGAAATAAAGCTTCAGCCCCCTGGTACAATTCAGATCTTAAACTTATAAAATCTAAGTGTATGCGCCTGGAGCGCGCATGGAGGGTAGATTATAGTGAGCAGGGTAAATTTACCTACACACTAGCATTAGCTACAAGGAAGCTATTAAAAGCATTAAGATGAATTATTTCACAAACAAAATCGAGGCGGCTAAAAACTCTTCAAGAGAGCTCTTTAAGACCGTTACTGCGCTGTCCAAATTGCAACAGGCGAATCAATTTGCACCAGATCAAACCATCTGTGATAAAGTGGGTAATTTCTTTCAGACCAAAGTTCAAAAGGTCTATGATGAACTTGCAGGAAGGATCCCTTCCCCTACCGGGGCCCTTATACCACTCTCTGAGGAATTTATCTTGGAGAACATTTCTTGCCAATTGACCAGTTTTTCAAACAGTGGGCAAAGTAAACAATCTATTACTATCCACGAAATCAGGGTCCCCGACTGACCCCTGTCCCCCCGCTATAATGCATCTGGCCTCAGACAAGATAAGTATTCAATTAACTCCAATTTTGAATAATGTTATTAGGTCAGGGACTTTTCCCGCTTCCTGGAAGAAAGCGTGCATTAGACCCATTCTAAAGAAAGCGTCTCTTGACCCTTCCGAGGTGAATAATTATCGGCCCATATCCCGCTTACCGCTTGTGGCCAAAATTTTAGAAAAATCAATCAATCAAGACCTAACTTGTTACCTAGACGCCAATGACCTCCTAGATCTCACCCAACATGGCTTCAGACCACGACACTCCACTGAATCAGCTGTAATTATGGCCAAAGAGGAAATGCGCAGACAGCTAGATAAGGGAGCAAGAGCCGTCCTTATTCTGCTTGACCTATCAGCAGTGTTTGATACTGTTAATCATCTGGTATTAACGCAGCGGCTGAAGGCAATAGGAATTAAGGAGGCGGCCCTAACATTACTCACCTCGTTCCTCACTGCAAGGGAACAGAGGGTGTTTTGGGACAATTTTAGATCAGAGAAGTTTTCCCTCCCTTGTGGAGTTCCTCAAGGTTCAGCACTGTCGCCAACCCTGTTTAACATCTATGTCACTCCTCTGGCCAAGCTGACTAAGGCTCACAGTTTCTCGCTGGTATCATATGCCGACGACACTCAGATTGTGATCTCGATTTCCTCGAGTGTGGAAACCGTGGCTGGGAGATTTCATAACAGTCTGAAGCACATTATGGGGTGGATGCATCAGAGCTACCTTAAACTGAATACAGACAAAACGGAGGTCATGGAGTTTGGGAATGGGCCACCACTCTGGAACCAATCTTGGTGGCCAGCAGAAGCAGGTCTCTGCCTGAACCCCTCGGTAAAAGCAAGGAACCTCGGATTCTTGTTTGATGACCAACTAAACTTTGCAGGACAAATTAATCTTTTAACATCTTCTTGGTTTTTTCTACTAAAGACCTTGCGCAAAATTTTGCCTTTTATTCCCTTCGATCTCAGGAAATCTGTTGTAGTCGCACTAATTTTCTCACGAATTGACTACTGCAATGCACTTTTCCTGGGCATAGATAAACGGCAACAGATAAAATTGCAATCCCTTAAAAATGCTGCAGCACGAGTGCTGCTCAATATCCCCAAATACCACCATATTTCTAGCAGTATTAGAGAGCTTCATTGGCTTCCGGTCAAGCAGCGCATCGAGTTCAAGGTGCTATGCCTGGTGCATAAAGCATTATATAGTGGTGGGCCGTCGGACCTTCAGAATATTTTTTAATGGCACTCCCCATGGCAGAATCTTGGATCGACCAATAAAGGACTAGTCCAGGTCCCTAAAATCCAGAAGGCTAGATGGGGAGGTAAATGCCCTTCCTATCAGGCATCCAGGCTTTGGAATGAATTGCAGATCAACATTAGGCTACAACCCACTAGACCATGGTTTAGGAAAATGCTTAAGACCTGGCTATTCCCTCAATAGGATAGAAGCTCTCTCACCCAATTCTTTACACGTTTCCTTGCTCATCTAGCTCCAAGACGGCTCGGCATTCGTGCGCTCTATAAATCCTTTACTTACTTACTTACTTACTTACATACGCACTCTTCCTCTTACGATGTGTTGCGAAATGTGTGCATGCTTGCTGGGCTTTGTGCACGTCTTTTGCAGTCACATTGGTGTGGCTACCTACACACTCACAGTCTGGTATTTATGTTAGCATTGTTTTTATAGTATTTTGAGGGATGTGCTCCTAGTTCTCATCTCATTGGGCACCTGGGAATAGCTGTGAGTAGCAGATTGTGTTACTGCTTTGCGTTGTGCCTGAACACATCATGTATATTGGCCTTGTCCTCCATGGACAGATGAGTTAACCAAGTCTGCCTTCTTGATTTTTAGTGGCTCGGAGCTTTGAGGTACAGAGGTTTGTGTGCTTGTGTTCTGCTGCTGGGACTTGCACCCCTCCTCCCACCCAGGCCAGCTTACTCCTCATAGACAAAGTCTCACTGGCAGTGAGGGGAGTGTAGTGGCAAGAAGGCTGACACTGTCGCATGATGTAGGACTTGTATGCAACTCCCAACAATGCCTTGTGCACATGACACCATGCAACAGATTCAGCCATCTTACTGGGGCACTTCTATTCACTGTCTGGTAGCCATTGGCCCTGATGAACGGGTTGCTTTGGGTGTGTGTAGGGATCTGTGCTATGACTCCAACTCCCATCATGACCTGTCCTCCATACACCTTCCCAGCCAGACCAAGCAGCACACCTGTGACTATGCATTCCCTGAGAGTGAATGGAATGGAGTACCAGCAAGTTGGGTGAAATTGATGACTGGTATGAGGAGCACAAGGCCATGATGTCAGTTTGGCTCACAGCAAAGACAAGTCCCCAGTGTCAGCCATCTTGCCAGTACTTTTCCAATCACTGTGAGGTGAGCACAATTCCTGGTGGTCTTGTTAGGCTATGTTGGAAGAAGAGTACTTGCACTGACGTCAACTCCCATCATGCCCTGCCCTCCACAAACCTTCACAGCCAGACCAACTAGCACATAGAGAAATATGGAGTCCCTGAGAGTGAATGGAATGAAGTACCAACAAGATGGTTGACTCTGAAGACTGGTGCGATGAGCATAAGGCCTTGATGGGAGTTGTGGGCTGATCTGACACCAGTTCCCAGTGTCAGCCATCTTGCCAGTACATATGCAATCAATCCCAGGGACTGCATATTTCTAGGTGTGCTGTTTGGTCTGGCTGGGAAGGTGTGTGGAGGCAGGGCATGATGGGAGTTGAAGTCAGTGCAAGTACTCTTCCTCACATATGGCCCAACAGGGACTACCAGGAACTGTGTTCACCTCAAAGTGAGTGAAAAAGCACTGGCAAGATGGCTGACACTGGGTACAGGTTTTGTGAGCATGTGGCCTTGGTGGAAGTTTGTGTCCCAGAAGGTACAAGCCCCCTGTGTCATCCATCTTGTCCGCACACTTTCTCTCCATCCCAGGTAAGGTAAGTCACAGGAAGTGTGTTTGGGATGGCTGCAAGGTTTGTGTGGGCACAGGCCTTATGGGAGTCGTAGTCACACCGGACACTCATCCTCACACATCTCCCAAATTGTTCATCTGGGCCAATGGCTACATCACAGGTTGGGGAGGTGTACGCACAAGATGACTAGCACTGCTACAAGGTGTTGATCCTGAAGCACAATACCATCATAGCCATGTGCTACAAACAGCAGGCCCCTGTGTCAGCCATCTTGCCAGTACTTTTCCACTCACTGTGAGGTAAGCATGGTACCTGGTGGGCTTGTTGGGCTATGTGGGAGGAGGAGTATTTGCACTGACTTCAACTTCCATCTTGCCCTGTCCTCCACACACCTTCCCAGCCAGCCCAGGGAGCACACCTGGCATTATGCTTTCCTCACAGTGAATGGAAATGTACTGCCAAAATGGCTGACCCAGGGGCCTGCAGTTTGATTTGCCCACAACTCCCATCACGGCCTTGTGCTCCTCACACCAGTCCCCAGTGTCAGCCATCTTGCCAGTACTTTTCCACTCACTCCCAGGGAATGCATAGTTCCTGCTGGCCTTGTTGGGCTATGTGGGAGGAGGAGTATTTACACTGACTTCAACTCCCATCATGCCCTGTCCTCCACACACCTTCCCAGCCAGCCTAGGGATCACACCTGGGACTATGCATTCCCTGGGAGTGAGTGGAAAAGTACTGGCAAGATGGCTGACACTGGGGACTGGTGTGAGGAGCACAAGGCCTTGATGGGAGTTGTGGACAAATCAAACATCAGGCCCCAGTGTCAGCCATCTGGACAGTACATTTCCATTCACTCTAAGGGACTGCATAGTCCCAGGTGTGCTGTTTGGGCTGGCTGGGAAGGTGTGTGGATGACAGGGCATGATGGGAGTTGAAGTCACAGCTGACACTCCTCCTCCCACATAGCCCAACAAGTCCACCAGGTACTATGCTTACCTCACAGTCAGTTGAAAAGTACTGGCTAGATGGCTGACACTGGGTCCTGGTGTTTGTAGTATATGGCTATGATGGTATTGTGCTTCAGGATCAACACCTTGTAGCAGTGCTAGTCATCTTGTGAGTACACCTCCCCACGCTGTGATGTAGCCATAGGCCCAGATGAACAATTTGGGATGTGTGTGAGGAGGAGTGTTAGGTGTGACTACGACTCCCATCAGGCTTGTACCCACACACACCTTCCCAGCCATCCCAAACACCCTTCCTGTGACTCAGCTTTCCTGGGAGTGAATGTGTGCAGACAAGATGGCTGATGCAGGTGACTGGTGTTTGGATCCCAAAGCCTTGCAGCGAGTTAGCAATAAGTATGTACATGTTTGGAAATGGTGAGATTTCCAGTTACATTGCAGGTATATTGTTAGTCAAATTGGCTTACACATTACATGCTCTTTTGCTCTGTTTTTTTTAGCTTTGTTAACAGTGTTTAGTATCACTGTCTCCTTGACAGTGATGTCTGTGGCTGTGTATTTATTAACATTATTGGCTATTTGAGTATGTACTCACCAGGCTCTGGTGCTCCTGGTATTCCATAGACGCCCTCCGGCAGAAGGATGGCCCGCACCTTCTCCTCCCAGGAAGTGAAGTGCACGGGTGGTGCAGGAGGGCCACCGCCGGTCCGCTGACTCAGGGCATGGTCTCTGGCAAGCAGCTTCTTGACCCTCCTTCGCACATCATAGTACCTGTTCCTGATATCATCCATTGTGCGCAGGCAAGGTGCTTGAGCGTTCACCTTGTTGACTGTCCTGTTACACATCTTATTTCTCTGGGACAGGGGGGTCTGTTGGACTAAGTTCCCAAATAACTGTGGCTCTACTCTGAGAATTTAATCTACCATCACTTCCAACTCCTTCACTGTGAACTTGGGATTCTTCTTTGGGGGCATGGTGAGGGGTGGTGGTGGAGATGGAGGTGTGGGTAAGTGTGTATGAGTAAATGAGTGTGTGTTTGAGAGTGTAGTTGATCAAAGGTGCCAGATGTGTGCAGGTTGTGTGGTGGGTGAAGTGTGAGTGCATGTGGCAGAGAGCAGTGAATCAGTGGCTATGTCCTGTCAGTTGTTGAAATTTAGCAAAGGATCAAGATAATTTTTTTGGCCCTTTATATGCGTGGAGTTGTGGGTGTGGTTGATGCTTAGATTTTTTTTTTTGCTTTGTTAATGCTTGTTTGGCTATTTTCTGTCTGTTTCTGTTGTACTTTATTGAGCAACACCGACACGTTCCGTAGACCGCACCGGATGCTGATTTGTGTATTTGCAGGGTGGTCCGAGTGTGTCCCATACACGCTAAGCTATCTTGCAGTGTTCACGTACGAGTTGCTCGCATCAGCATTGTTTCAGAGGGATTCTCTTGGACGGATTGTGTTCCGTACGAGTCGTTCGTCCAGATTGTGCTCTGTGCGAGTCGTTTGGAGTTGACACGCATTGCATCGTACTCCGTCGTGCGGACTGCGCGCGTACGTGTCGTTTGGAAAGCATTACGATCCGAGTCGTTGGGAAGGCTTTCCCAACGCGATCGTAATCGGCCCCTTAGTGTTTGTTGATTGTCCGAATTTACATGATACCTAGAGTCAACAACGAGCTGCGACCTATAAAATGTTTTCTTTTTTTCCCTTTTTTTTGTGAGAGTGCAAGCAGTAGAAAAATTACAGCATACTAAATATTGACCTTATAAATATTAAATTTGGAAAATGTAATATTAAATATTAAATAGACCAGGAACACATACATTCATTGTATACATCATAGACAATGAACAGTATTCAAATAAATCATTAAACAGCAAGCAATCAGCATAAACAGAGTAAACAACAATCTGTAGTCTGATGCTAAGTAATCTCTCAAATTCCTCCAAATACAATAATAATTCACCATAGACCCTCTAGCCTTTAGTATCTGGTATCCAATTAGTACACTTCCATTACCTCTTTCCACCACTCCTCATATCCTGGCGGAATAGCAGATTTACAATTCCTCGCAATATTTAACCTAGCAAGAGAGAGGACATATGAGACCCAGTCAGTAGTACCTAAGCTCAGCAGCATTCTTTTTGGAGTATCTGTCCCTCAAGAAGGTTGCACAAGAAGTATTTGCTGCTTGACCGAGAACACAAATGATTTAAGTTTGGACAAGTGACGAACATGTGAACATTATCGGCCACTCCGGCTGAGCAAGGTGGACAACTGTATGATCTATTATACCATTTCCTCAGTTTGGGGCGGCTGATATAGAAATCGTACAATATACACTAGATCTGGCATCTCAATCTAGTAGGAGTAATAACTATGCAGCATCGCCCTAGAATACAAGTGAGTTCTTGCCCTATGACCTCCTTACCTAGACTATGATCCATTTATCAGCCCATATTCCCAAATCAGTAAAAAGAGACTGAATAAGACAGCTATACGTTTCCAAAATACTATATAGATGTTTACCAAAAAAATCAGTTGTGTTATATCAGACTGGGCCAGTGGAAATGTGATGTTGGTGTCCCTGCTCAATAGGAAGGTCCGGATCTGTAGATATTTAAGAAAATCACTGTGAGGTATGTCGAATTCTGCCTGTAGATCCGAGAATGTTTTTACCCCAAACTCATCCATCAAATCACCTAACAGCTTAATTCCCGAGTTCCCCCAGGTACCAAAGTAGGAGGAGGCAAAGCTGTTGGGTATGTCCGGATTATCTAACAGTAGTGTAAAGTCATTAAAAGATGGAATTTTCAGAGTCCTCCTCATATTACGCCAGATGTTTCCCAGAGGTAACGTGGTCTTAAGTCTAACTTTTTTGAGAATTCTCTGATTTTTAATTTAGTACGACTAGTATTAGGATCCTCTAAAAATGAAATGGCATGGAGCCAGTTCTCAGGATCAGATTCATACATTTTATTTATTTTATTTTTTATTTTATGGGATTTATAGCGCGCACAGCTACTCAATAGAGTGTCCCGGCGCGAAGCCAAAGCATCAGAGGGAACCAAAGCAGAGTAAGAGAGGGACAGTTTAGTTGAACAGGAAGGTTTACGACTAGTCATGCTTGTCCAGTAATAGAGCGCCAATCGGGCAGTATCCATCTACCTTAAATTACTGGGAGTTTTAATTTTTTTAAATATCTCTGCTCTTTCTCACCCTTCCAAATAAATCTTGTGACTATGGAATCTAGAATTTTGAAGTACCTATGGGGAACGTAAAGAGGTAGTGAATGAAAAAGATACAGAATTTTGGGAATAATCTTAATTTGAATTAGGTTAATTCACCCAATTAGGGAGATAGGTAAATGCATCCATTTATCTAGTAGCAGCCTAATCTGCCGTAGCTGTGCAGTATAATTATATTCGTAACATTGCTTAGAGGTGGGTGCCAAAATAATGCCCTGATACCTAGCTCGAAGTGTCACCCGCTGATCAGAACTACTTGCTCTTCCTACTAGAATAAGTTGTGTTTTATGGACATTTAATCTGTACCCTGAAACTTGGCCAAAATCATACACTGAGCTTTCAAAACATTGAATAGTTGACTCCGAGCAGTGTGAGAATATGAATACATCATCTGTATACCCTGCCATGGGGAAGCAAGCAACAAGTCCGGATTACTGCGGATGCTTCTACATAACAGCCTAATATATGGCTTCATATATAGAGAGCAGGAGAGAGCGAACAGCCTTGTTGAGTGCCTCATGAGATAGGAATAAAAGGTGTTAATTCCTGATTTATGCTGATCTGAGCTCTCTGAACCTTGTAGATAACCTTAGCCATAATAATAAATCTGTAGCTAAAGTTGAATTGGGCAAGTGGTTCCCAGAAAAACTTCCAGGAAACACAATCAAATGCTTTCTCAGCATCAGTAATATAATGTTAAGCGGTTCCTGGCGAGTCTCAGCACGTTCTAATAGTGCAGTAATTAGGTTTGTAGGAGAGGATGTATCCTTTCCTGGAAAGAAGCCATGTTGTTCGGGGAATACAAGCTGAGGAATGATCCTATTGAACTGATTAGCCAGAAGCTTGGTAAATATTTTAGAGTCGGCATTGAGAAGTGAAATCAGCCGATAAGAGCTACATTCTGTTGGGTCTTTATCTTTTTTAAGAAATATTGTAATAATATCTTTATTCCAGGAGGTTGGAACTCCACCGGTATTTTGAAACCTTTTAGCACTTCCAAGAGAAGTGGAATGATTAACGGTGCTAAGATTTTATAAACTTCCGATGGAATGCAGTCCGGCCGTGCCACTTTTCCTGATGGTAAGCTAGCGATAACCTGTCTAAGCTCATTCGCTGAGAATGCACCATTCACCATATCCTTATCACTGGTAGCTACTTTTGGTAAGTCTTAAGGGTCCAGGTAGTCCTTGATATTGGCTGTGCTGTCCTCCAGCTCCTCCTGATACAGCTTAGAATAGAAGGCCATAAAGACAGAAGAGATCTCAGAAGGATGAGTGTAAACTTTGCCTGCATCATCTTGAATTCGTTTAATCACAGTTCTTGATGTGCCAGCCCGGCACAGACAGGCCAGTAGTGTGCCTGATTACTCTCCTATTTTGCACTCATGGCTCACACTTGGAAGGCTTTTTTGTTTATGTGAGCCATTATTAAAGGAGAGATGCCGCCTCACAGGCCCATTATTTGTAGGTGTGTCACTTGAGCAGCCACTGAACGGGCTGAAACCTGTGCCATGTGTAGTTGGATTAAAGTATTCAATTGGCTCCTAATAGCTTTCCTCTCTTCACTATGTGCTCTAGAGATCAGAGTAATGAATGATAGAGAATTTCCCCTAATTTATGCTTTCAGGGTGTCCCAGAGCACAAAGGGGTGAGGTGATCCTAGATTAGTCACAAGAAATTCCTGTGTGAATAAGCGTTAATTTTTGATGTAGTCAAAGCGATCTAGCACATACTTGGGGAAGAAAAATTGACGTGGGCTAGTGTTGGCACAGGAGTTGCCTACCCATTTAGTTCAATACTAGCAGAGTGGTCCGAGTGAATCAATTGCAGAATCTCAGCCTTACAGTTTGAAGAGATTGAAGCACTGGTCAGGCAAAAATAAATAAGAGAATATTGCCTATGAGGCCTAGAAAAAAAAAGTATAATTCTGAAGGTCCGGGTTTTGCTCTCTCTATATATCAAGCAGATTCAAGTTAGCCATCATGTCTAAAATACTAGTTCTGGTCCTACCCAACCAAGCTGTGTGGGAAGTGTTGGTGGTGTCAAGCGCTGAGGTCAAAGTACAGTTAAAATTGCCAATTATAATAATGGGTAGACTAACATCACTCAATTCAATCATCATATTGGTGAAGAAATGCGGGTCCTCTTTGTTTGGTGCATATATATTTGCCAAAACAAAATGGCTTTTATGTTGTTGTTCAACTATTTTGACTCTTGCCCACCTACCCTCGCAATCTACTTTAGGTTGAAAGGCTCTAAGAGACTAATTAAAAATAATAGTATAGACTCCCTGTTGACCTGAACAGTATGTGGCATCTACTAGATCGTATATTCTAAGTGCAATACAACCTTGACATCATTTAGATATACAACGAATATCAACCTCTTTTTTGGTAACATGCATTTCTTTAAGGACCAAGATATCCGGTTTCATATGGCAAACTTCTGAAAAAATCTTAGGGGCTTACTTATGAGCCCTTGCGTCACTTTTGCGGCACCGGTGTGTCACTTTTTGTGACGCACCAGTGGCGTAAAAAATGCACCATGTTGCGTCATATTTACAAAGTGACGCCTCTAGGTAGATGCGTCACTTTGTAAACGCCTGTGCCACATTATACCTGCGCCAGGTATAATGTATGCAGGGTGGGCGTTCCGACGCAAGTAAGCCTCGCAGAATTGATGCAGTGAAATCTATGAGATTTCACTGCGCCACTTCTAGGACGCAAATGCGTCAATATCTTACGCCTGCCTCACAGCTGGCTTAAGACTGACGAGTGTTTGATTTGCTCAGGCGCTCCGTCCATCATCCCCTTTGGTATCGTTAAGACTGACGCAGGCACATTTGAAATGGGACTTGCCCATGTGAAATGACACATTGCTGGAGTTGCGTCAGTTTTGCGACACTCCACCAATGCGTCATTTTTGCGCCTACAGATACGTCAGAAATACTGATGTATCTGTAACTCATTGTGATATGATGCTGTTTTCATGCAGCGATGCGTCACTTTTCATAAATGAGGCCCTTAGACTTCTTCTTTCCCCCTTTGAAACAATTTACATTCCATGATACAATGTTAACCATCTCCCTTCTAAGACCTTCTGTTTCTCCTGTCTAACTTTTCAAATATAAGACATGCGTGTCCTCTCTTTTTTCTTTTACCCCCTAACACTCATCCTCGCACTCTACCCCCTTTTCCTGAACCCATTTTGCCCCCATACCCCTCCTCACTCTGTACACCCAATCTTCCCCAACCACCCCTCCCACCCTCCAACCCACTGGGCCTCCAGGAAACCTCAAGCTCCGCAAGCCTAGGGGATGGACACCACCCAAACCCTTGAGATGCCAGGTCTGACATCCAGGCAATATTGGAGTATCACCTCCCACTCAAAATAGAAATAACCCCAGAGAGATGGGACCACATTGTGCCCTCCTTAAATTTGAGTAAATTACTCATTTATCAAACAAGAACACCTGTGACATCGTAATCAAAGTGAAGTGCATTTAGTATCTAAGAAACACCTGGCTTGTTCAGGTTCAGAAAATATTATAAAAGAGCCATTCCAATTGATTTTAGAGAGGACCCCCCTGTAAATGAGACTGGAATGGATGCAGCCTTGAACTTAGGTAGAAGTGCCTGCATTTCTCGCATCCTAGATGCTGTCTCACAGGCCAAGTCCTGGAAAATAGAATAGCAGCAGCCATCTGGTACAGAGAATCTCCTATGTTGCCTAGCAATTGAAAAGATTTTATCTTTGACCTTATAGTCCTGAAAAAAATGATAGTAGTACGTGGCCTACTTCCGGCCTTATACGCCCTGACGGAACCCTGTGTGCTTGTGCAATTGAGAGTAGTTCATCTGAGCCATGTTCAAAGTCCCGGCAGCCAGTCAGCACATGCGTGGAAATAAGGTTAGAAATCCATTTGATCCTAGCAGTCTCTGAGCGGTCATTACTGCCTGTGTTCTCTGAGACCTCTGGTACCCCTACAATGCACAAGTTTGATCTGTGTGAGCGGTTCTCCAGGTCCTCTCATTTATGCTTGAGAGACTTCATTTGCTCATTCATCGCTTCTTCTTTGCTCTCCGCCTGGGTTGAATGTGCTTCCATCCTCTGTATCTTGGTTTCAATAGCTTTATACATGTCAGCGAATTTCCCAAGCTGTTCAATAGATGAGACTTTAAGCATCAGGCTTTCAAATCTGTCAGCTTGCACTTCTTGGCCGTTTTCACTGCATATATTTCTTTCAAGATAGTCTTCAGCATAGATTTTGTAGCTATTGAAGTTGAGGAACATGTGGAATTCGCCTCTGATTCCTTTGCCTCAGAAGTGAAAGGGGTCCGAATAGCGCGTGGGGTGTGATCTTATCTTGAGTGGCTCTCATCTTCTTCCCTCATTAGATACCTCTTGGGGAAAGGTTGGTAGTGGTTGATTAGCATCATCACTTGCCTCAGGAAACATTGATTGTAGAGCATGGGTAGCATAGCTTAGCAAAGTATTAGAGTTTGACTGAGCATCTTGTCACTGGCGCAACCGAATCACCATCTCCTGAGCTTTGGCCTTGGACAGGATATAAAGTGCTGTCTGAGTGAGTGGTTGGGAGTTCTCTACCTCTTCAAAAGTGTGACTGATAACATTCAGCATTCTGCGTCTCAAGAGGCGAGGATTAGTTATTCTGCTGACTCCCGAATCGCAAAATTTGTGCTGGGTCAATGTCTCTAAATGGCCCAGATCAGCCACCGGCAGTAGCTTCTCTTCCCCTCCAGAAATAGTCTTTAATGAGCAATGCAAAGCTCTGTTGGTCCTGTACTCATAGAGGTCATTGTAGGCGCCTCCGGAATTAGTTTTTCATCCCTGTCATTAGCAATGTTCGCTATAGGGGACTCGACTACAGCGCCTACCACTCCTGCCTCTCCTGCCATTGCCACACTAAGTTGATTGGGAGCGGTGTTAGGATGATTTAGTGGCCCTTGAGAGATGGGCTGAGAGCACATAAGCACTAGATATTCAGGCACAGTTTCATTCCTTCCACAGCCGTCGAGACCTTGGCTCAAAAATGGGGAAGATATTGAAAGATGATTGTATCCCCCAGATGCAAAAGAGATCGGCAACACTGGGTAATCAGGGGCACTTGAGTCAACTCTGTCGTTCAGAGCAGTGATATCTGCATCAAAAGCATTAGGCATTTTGGGCAGGGTTACCATGGCCCCCAAATTCACAGGCACTGCGTTGGCTGATGTATTTATAGGACTTGTTACTTCTGAGGAGCTAAACGGTTGATTAATGTCCTGCAGCTCATCCTCAAGGGGAGGAAAGTTCATAGAGGCAGTGGAGGGCATTTCCAGCTCTCCTGCACATCTGTGCCTGTCGGCTTTTGTGCCAGGACTAACTGTGCCTTTCATGCCACTCTCTGCCCCTGCCGCTACTCAATTTGTTGAGTTTACGTGACTCTATTTTGAGAGTGGCCAGATTTCTGGAATTGCCAGACATAGACTTGATGCCAGCCATTGCGCCACTCAAAGGAAAGTTTTTGTATATCGTGGTCTATCAGCACAATGATTCCACAGGAACCCAGCACCTCTCTCACTCAAGGCAGGAATTGATAAAATTGCGAACAGCTCCCACAAACAAATGTTGCTGCAAATGTTATAGCTCCTCAATTATGAAGATATGCCTCTCCAGCAGTTACAGGTTCAAATGTTACTTGGGCCCCCTTAGGACAGTCAATGGCACAACAAGTAATTAAGATGCTCAGTAAGTATAGACCTTGGCCCTTTAGCCTCTGTGAAGTGATTAGGCACTAATAAAAATGTTTTAAAAAAAGAAAGGGCCCAAAATGCAATGTAAAATGATCAAATTTTCCAAATCAGAATCGAACCTCTGTTTGCGATATGGATAGCTGTGTATTTTTTGGGTCACCCAGAGAAACCTACCAAAACCAGACAATTATAATAAATAAATACCCAGGTGAGACTACTGTGGTCTGGCTTGCATGGATCCCTCTAATCTCACTAAGCCACAATGCACTGCAAATCTCACACTTTGGCTAATTACATACATTTTCCTCACATTTCTGTGAGAGAATGTTCTGAAATTTGTGGGGATCCACAAAATTCCTCCCACCTTTCTCTAAAAAAAAACATACCCCACTTGTGTGTTAGGCCTAGCACCCACAACATGAAAGCCCCAATAAGCAACATGGAAAGATCATATTTTAAAATCAAAATCTACACCTTTTTGCAATGTAGGTAGCTGTGGATTTTGGGCCCAGTCTCAGTTGCCACCCAGGGCCCCTACAAAACCCAGACAATACTTAAAACTCCACACGCAAGTATCACATTGCCTTTTCTTACCCACAATGACATGTACACCTCAAACCTTGGATAAAAAACAAGCATTTTTCCTCACATTTCTGTGAGAGAAAGGTCTGGAATCTGAGAGATCTTCAAAATACCTGCCACCCAGCCTTCTTACATTTCTCCCAATAAACTTTGGCTTGGCATCTGCGACGGGAATGGATCAAACCAGGAAACATGTTCAGTCAATATGGTCTCTGCATGGTCCATGGTTTGATCTTCTCCTCTTGTAAGTTCTAGGTCCAGCCAGACAGGTGGAATACCGTTTTTATTCGGAGGATTGTGGGAATGCTGGGTGGGAGATATTTGGGGGAAATAATCCCCTTCTGGGGTAGGGGCATGGCCAAATGCAGGGTGGGCTGCCCCAATCTTTTTCTTGATGTACAAATTCATGATTTATAGCGGACTTTCTGCCCCCCTGGAGGGAGTACATTGGGAGAAAACCAATCTGTCCACTACGTGGGGCAGAAAAATGATATTGCCCGTCTGGGGGTAGGGGCATACCAGGATGCCATGGTTGGACTGCTGCACAACTTGCTTTTTCCACCATTCCAAAATCTCTGGTCTCTAGTGGGCTTCCTGCCCCCTGTTGGGGGTCAGATTGGGGATAAATACTTCAATCTGCCCCTGAGGGGCAGAAAGATTGTTACACCTGTTGTGGGGTGGGGGCACAGTCCGATTCCTGGATTGGCCATCCCATCACTTCTCTTTAGTAGGTGTCTAATGGTTTTTCTGCCCAGCTTGGTAAAAGACTAGGGGTAAACTTCCTCAATCCACCTCCAGTGGGAGCACCTATTCCATGATTGGATGGACTGCCAGAGGCCTGCATGGGCCATCTTCACCTGTTTGTATTTAAAAAAAAATCACCTGGTGTCTAGTGTGCTTTCTGCCCTCCTATGGGAAGATTGGAGGTAAAGTTCCCCAATCCACTATTGAGGGGGCAGAAAGATTGTTGTGCCAATTCTGGGGTGAGCACATAGCCTGATGCCTGGGCGGGCCACAATCATCCGTGTTAGACCTGGTGTCCTTAGCATGGTTTGCCCTGACTTTTTGCCTTCAGACATCCTATTTTTCCTGACTTCATTTTTGCTGGCAATAGAACCCTGGGCACTTTACCACTGCTAACCAGCTCTAAAGTGCATCCGCTCTCTGCTTAAAACATGGTAACATAGGCTTATCCACAATTGGCATATTTAATTTACTTATAAGTCCCTAGTAAAGTACACTACATGTGCCCAGGGCCTGAAAATTAAATGCCACTAGTGGGCCTGCAGCACTGATTGTGCCACTCACTTGAGTAGCCCTTCAAACTATGTCTGGGTGGGGTTCGCAGAGTTTTACTCTGCAGAACTCCGTGAAGTGCCAGAAAAACTCCACTGCGCTTCATGGAGTATCGCAAACGGCAGTGTCTGTTAAGTCACGCTGCTCGCACTGATTTTTAGCACCGGGAGATTGTCCTGCACTGTAAAATCAGTGCAAAGATACTACGCGTCGTGCCTGATGGTGCTGCTGCTTTCTGCCACTCAAGTAGACATTCGACTCAAGCAGCAGCTTCCTCAACGTGAGCGGCAGATTTCTCAATGCAAGCGCTTGTGACCTGTTGCGACGGCCTGTGTGGAGAAATCTCGCCGGGAGGAGGTCTAGCGCGCTTTTGTTTTCTCTTAAAACGTTGGCGAGGTGCTCTAGAAAAAACCTCCACTCCCCATCACTTCACATAGTTTTTCGGAACTCCATTCAGAGTGCGGCATGGGCAAAACTCCACAAACTCAGCTGGCAGAGCAGAATTCTTCTACCACCCCAACTTTAAATATGTTTCAGGCCTGCCATTGCAGAGCCTGTGTGCAGTTTTAAACTGACATTTCGACATGGTAAGTTAACCCTCTAGCCAGGTCCAAACCTTCCTTTTTAAAACATATAAGTCACCCTTGGGTAGGCTCTGGACAGCCCAATGGCAGGGTGCAGTGTATTTAAAAAGTAGTGTGTGCAAATCAATAAGAGAGAGAGGAAAAAGTCAAAAAGAGCTAGTTCGTTTGCCCTGTATGAATCTGTGTAACCAAGAAGAACTGGCTCGCAGTTAGAAGCCTCAAGTTTTTGTTTGTGAGAAACCAGTAGGTTTCTTAAGAAAGCCCTCACCCACCAACCTAGTTGGTGACATGCTTCATCATCGGGTCCCACCCAGGGTGCAGAGTGCACCCTGGGTGTGCTGCGACGCCTGAACTACAGCGGAGCAGGGTTTTTTTGTGCAGTGTGGTGCAGTGAGTGTGATATTAAAACTATCTATAGGGTCCCTTTTGTGAATTAATTTTAATGGTGGGCCCTATGACAGGGTTAAAAATAAAGAGATGCGGATATGTGTAGAGTTTTAAGTTTGGACTAAAATATCCTAAGGGTAGGTCTACATGTTTCAGCCAGTCTCTTAAGTGTGTTGGCTTTCGTCAGGACCATTGTCAAAAAAGTGTATAAAAAGTGTATAAACAGGTTTAAGTCTACCGGACCTGATTGCGTAAAAAGTGTCGCACTCGCTAAGGTGCGATTGAAAAAGAAGAGGGAAACCAGTTGTTTCCTCCTAATTGTCCTTAGATTATGCCGTAGTGATCTGCAAAGGAAATGAGACAAAACACAAGCACAGAAACATAAAACATATAATTACTTAAACATGAGAGAATCATGCACTCATATGTGCCACACGCAGTGTCAGACTCGATCCTTAGTTGATCTATGCGGTGGTGACAGTATGTTACACCCATGCATGCATCGCATTTTGTTATCGGGTTGTATGCGCTACAGTGAGAAATGTCCGCAGCGGCTAATTTGCGGTGAGGTGTACGGCTTCAAAGAATTATTAAATAATGCTTACTATGGTAGAATCACCATAGACGACATGAATCCCGCAGGGGAGCAGGGCCTGTAGTCACACGCTGGAATTTAGAAAGTGAAAGGTTACTAGGCACAGTCCCGGGTGCCCTTTTGGCCCTCCGCACTATCCGGTATGTGAGCCCGGGTGCTCCACTTACATCATCAAGGTCCACTGCCCTATGTTAAAACCTGTTGCGGCCTTGGTCCGGAATTCCGTTGGTGTTTGGCCGCTTCAGAGACCCGCATTAAATGTGCAGTCACACACAGTCCATTCCCGGTGTGCATGCGATCTCGTCATTATGCGGGGGCGTGATTGCGTCATCACAGCGGGGGCGTGGTCTCTGAGATTGGAAGACAGACTATGCCTCAAAATGCCAATATGTGCCCACAGGGCTATTTGGTATTTGAAGAACGTAAAATTTTTGGTGCAGATTATTATATAAAATAAAATAAAGGTAGTGACCACAATTTATCTAATGGGAGAGCAAGCATTTGTGAACAATAAATCGACTAGTCCAATTTATTGAAGTCGAGTGGCTGCAGTAGAGAACACTGTGTGCCTTCGGGCTAGACGACATTGGGAGCGATTGTGTGTACATGGAAGTGAGTTCATATCAGCATAGGCTGATTGTTATATGCCGCTGAATATTGTTGGTGGAATTGTGTGCTCTTTTTATGTCAGTACACTTTGGGGTGGTGTAGCTACATGGGGATTTTAAAGACCAGTTTGGTGTTGTTGCGTACTGCTTGCCCCTTTGACTAGTATGTCTAGGGGTTGAGGTACTGAGCAACAGGTGTACATTGCTAGGGTGACTCCTAACCATAAGCGGGGTATATTTCAGCTTTTAGGTAATTGGCTCTGACATCTATAGTGTCCCCTGTCCGGGTGTGGGTGGCTGCTCAGTACCTCAACCCCTAGACATACTAGTCGAACGCTTTGGGGTGGTGTAGCTACATGGGGATTTTAAAGACCAGTTTGGTGTTGTTGCGTACTGCTTGCCCCTTTGACCCCCAATCTACCCCCATGCTTTAGTTGTGTGCATAGAGATACGCACATTAATATCTTCCAAATTTCTTTTTGTGAAAAAGGTGAAGTGGTTAATTGGTTTTTATATGTTCATGTGGCTGTGGTTTCCTATGAGAACAGCTTAAGGGAGTCATTTAGATAGTGGCTGAGGTGCTCCTGTCCTGCCAGTCTTGCAGCCCTCTGTTCTGAATCAGGGGAACCATAGGTACACACCAGCAGGGCTTCAGTTATCACCGCCTGCATAATCCCTTGACGCAGCAGCCCATCCACCTCTGGTCCACCAAGACCCAGTGGCAATATGCCTACCCAACTTGTTTTCCCTCACTAGGGCCATCAAGAGAGTAATGGCAGTCCCAGGTAGGCAAAACTCACCAATGTCAAAAATTAGGTTCATTGTAGCTTTATTTTTTAAAACAAACTCGCACTTTTGGAGTTTGTTTTCAGAAAACAAAAAGCTTTGCTTAGTGGGTGCTTCTAACATTGCTCCAATACTGCTATGGATCTGTGCCTTCAAAGGAGCCACCACAGCGGGACATCCACTGAAGGTGCAGAGATCACAGCCTGCCTGGTGATAATGTCTAAATCTGGGAAGCAGTCATCCACTAAGGGTGGCAGAAGCCATATATTCGACAGACTTAGTAAGACCGGAGGGCTGGTGGCCCATTGGACTGTCCACCAAGGTCAAAAAAGCCATAACAAACTGTGCGGCTGATTTACAGTTTGACAGAGCAGGTACTCAGTTGCAACAGAGACAGAGTACCCTTGCTGACAAACCAAAAGTCTGTCTGCCTTATTGTACATCTGGGTGGGCCGGGCCTTAAGTATGTCAGCGACAGAGCCTCCTCCGGCTCATACGCTAACATGCTCATCCGACGGCCCGACAGAGTATCAGCCATTTGAGGGTCACATATAACTCTGTCTGCAGGGTTGGTGGACTGAATTTGACAGGTGGAGAGACCTCTGTATGGCAGGAGTACTTTCTGTGTGGTGGGAGTAACTCTGCCACACTCACATCGAAGGGCTTATCTCTGCCCGCCAAACTCAAAATCAGCCCCTGTGCTTTCAAATATGTTACTTTACAGACTATTTTATTGATTCCAGTCGATTTTCTGCTGCAATTTCAGAATTGTATATCACAACAGCTAGGTTTATGTTCCATGGGTACCACCTGTGCATAGGTGTGTGGTCACCTATTTCAATCTCTGGATTTTTCAGCTCTTTGTTAGCATAAATATGTTTTATCAAGTTTTGGGGGGATTCTGATACACAATCTTCTGTAAGCAAATAGACTGTCTTTAATACAAAATATGCTGTATTCAGCAGTGATAGAGTGAAGAATCGCATGGAGAAACATTAAAGGTGACATAATAAATATTATCTCGCATTTATAAAAGTTAATTGGATTTATTCACATTGGTTTTCCTTTAAAATGTTGGCAAAAGCACAGCCATCAGTTTGGCTGTAAGAAACACGTTAGATATCATGCTTCTGTTCTTGCATGAATAATTTCTTACAAATTTCAGTCCCCCGAGTTATTTTTCAAATGCAGGGAGAGCGGTGCTGCACATCCCCTAATGAATAAGTGACAAAAGTTCAAATTGGTCAGCAAGCACAACTATTCCTTTTTTGTGCAAATGGAAACCCCAGAATTTTTCATTTCTATGTCTGCAGCGTAGCAGTCATTCACAGATGCCCATAATACATGTTTACACTGTGTACTTTTCAAATACTTCAGAAGAAGGAGTGTTAAGGTTATGATCCAACGTAAAACAAATCTGAAATCCACCACCTATGACGAGGTGTGCAAGCATAACTTCTATGATTCGTTGCTCATGACCTCGCACATGATGTCACCGATTTTTTCACAATTTATAGCGTCAATGACATCACCAGTGAAATCATATAGCCATTATTATTATTCTTATAAATAAGATGAAGTATGATAGCGTTTTATCAACATAAAAGACGAAATATTTGTTTAGGTTTTTTTCATACCGTAATGTCGCTTTTTCCGTAATGTGATAGTGGTATTTCTATGTTTTTGTTCTAACACACATTACTGTTTCTTCTGTGTAAACAGCCAAAGATTACCTTTACCATAGCGTTTTGAATTGGAATTTCAACTTTGTATGAAGTACCTTGCCCCATACCAAAAAAATGAACAGAAAGCGTGACACAGACTTTGGCTTTGCCCTGCACAACGCCCCTCTGTTCTCGTGGCAATACCCAGCCAGCCCTGAGTGCAGTATGAAAACACTCGCCATCATCTGTAGCCAGTCCCCTGTCCCCAGAGCAGTGGGCAAAGGACAGGGCCTTCAGCCACATACTTTTACCATTTCCCTTGATGGGCACAGGGCCAGGCCAGTCAGGGGCGGCTCCTCCATTATAGCAGAGGAGCGTCGCCCCACTAAAAAATAAAACCAGTTTATTATCATTTAATTTTTCTTGCTGAGCCAATTGCCAGCATTAGGGTAGGGGCGGGGCCATCCTGAGGAGCGTCACTGAGCTGCAGAGTGGAGGTAAGTAAGTGCGCATGTCGGTTTAGCTGACCGTCTTAGGCCGCCCAAACCGACATGCGCAATTGCATTTCTCCACCCAGCTGTGTTGCACAGCTGGGTGGAGAAAAGGCACAGTCTCCCAGTGCCTAAGCGAGCATTAGTTCAACCCACTCAGGCAAATCACGGCGCTGCTCTCACGCTGGTATTACCAGCAAGATAGCAGTGCTGTGATTGGCCTCTGGGAGCCTGTGCAATGTGCCCAGGTCAGAAGAGGAGCATCGAGGCGGAGACCGTAGCGGCAGGTAAGTGCTTTTCATTTATTAATTCCCCCTCACCTCTGGCCCCTGCCCCCGACACCCCCCACCCCTCCCCGGCATTCTTGTGAGGATAGAGCACCCGCCACTGCCGGGCCTTTGATTAGAACCTATGCTCAGTACCCCTTCCTTTAAAACACTGACATCCTTTGGCTGCGATTGGCACACTTTGAATGCAGGTCCTCCCAGATCATGCCCAGTACTTCCTCCACAACCTGCTGGAACAGGGTTTAGTCTCTGCCATGCACTTCCCTCTTGTTGGAGCTTTCCCCGAAGAGTCCAGATAGTGCTCACATGAGACAGGCACTCACTACAGGTTGGCAAAGTTCCTAAAAAGCTTTTTATTTGCTCTCACTAGTCAGGTTTATTTATCTTTGTAATCAGTCATGTTCCCAGTCAAGTAGTCCTATGATACAATAAATCAGTCTGAAAACTGCTGTTTAGTGAATAGGTCCCTTACCTACGGGAGATCAGGAAATGTATTTTCATAGTTCACAGGTTGATATACAGCAATTCTCTGAAAGGTTTTCCTCAAAGAAAGACTGATCAGGCAGATCATTAAAATTAACCAAAATCCCCTTACTTCCACATTTTAACCAAAATGATCAAGTTAATTCAATTGGAAAGGTTTATTTAAAACTACTAAAAACGCTGAAAGACATACCAATTACGAAAATCAGCAGGAAGTTTAAGAATATTCCATTATATTTTCTGAGCTATGCTGCCTGCGTGAATTCTTCAAACAATTCTGAAGTACAAAACGAGAGAACCAATTTATGGCATTGGCCCACATACAGTAACTTCATCGAGGGATAGAGATTCAGGGTCGTATACGCTAACATTTTGCATCATGAGAGCACGACTTTTGGTGGGCATCCGTGACGCAAAATGCTAGTAGATATTTACAAAGCCATGCAAGGGGCGATTTGCGCCACCTTGCATGACTTTGGAACTAAAATGTGAGCAATCCAACAGCTTGCGATGCATTGCATTCCATTCCATTCTGGGAGGCCTTCCATGGGTTGAATATGGGTGTTCCCAAGCATTCACCCATGGATTTCACGCAATCCTAGATATACAAAGGTTTGTAAACCTAGGATTGCGTGAGACCACTATGCCTCCCAGAAGATGGCAAAATGAGGAGAAAAATATTTTTTTCTCCTCGTTATTTCCTCTTTCTATGTGTGCTGCAATGTATATCACACATAGAAATAGGAAAATCCCTCAAAACAATTTTCCTTGTAATGCAGGCACCCTTGCACCTTGGTTTAAGGGTGCCTGCATTGGCTGTAGGCTGCCTGAAGAGTGCCAGTGCTGTGAGAGACCAGACATGTGCCATATCTTATTTGATAAGGCGCATTATGGCTTTCTCCCTTCCACACAACACAACGCAGCACAGCAAGTTGCCTTGCTAAATTGCGTTGCGTGAAAGGTTAATAAATCTGACCCTAGCTCTTTGTGAGCGAAGTAGAACAGACAATCAGAACAAACGTTGGAAGACTGATTGTAGATTTTAGCGTTACAGATCCATGGGAATGCATTGCTCCTTTAAATATAATGTTATTGATGAAAGTATAGTACATCATCATCAAGGTACCTGTCAAAATCATCCAGTGTCTCAAAAATGAGGTATGCTGTACTTGAGAAAAAGGCCTCAAACGTGTTCAGATTTGTCATATCCTTGCATCACGGATTTCTCTGATGGGGTCACTTTGACAGTTCCGGTTGAGAAATCATAAGCCAAAACCAAATTAGACATGTTGAAAATGAAGGTGAATGGTGGTCGGAAGACTGTTGATCTATGCTAATTAAAGTCTGAATAGGTCAACCCAATGAAAGGTGTGGACGCACTACCTTAAGAGAGGAAGGAATTTACATGGCCAGTTTCAAAGGTCGCATCTGCTTAAGGCACATGAATAATTATCAGCAATCAATATGAGATAAATTAACATTATGGGCCTAATTACGATGTTGTTCGGAGTTGCCTCTGACCGACACCGTTTTGGGGAAGGAACCACCCAACCATAGGTCAGCAGTTCCGACAACCCCATTAAGATGCGACCGCACATGGTGCGGTCGCAAACTTCCATTTTTCAATGGGAGCTTGTGCGGTGAGCCAAAACCATCTGCAGCTCAAGCTCCCATTAAAAATTGGAAGTTTGTAAACAGCCCTGCACCGTGTGGCAGGCACCTCACGGTACCTGTCACACGGTGCAGGGATGTTTCGGGGGCACCATAGGTGCCCTCCAGGCCCAAATGTAGAGGCCTAGGGGGATAGGGGGCCCTGCTAGTGGCTCCCAAAGTCTGTTCCTGACAGCTAATCCATGTTGGAAAGGACAGCATGGATTGGCTGTCGGAAACCAACATCATAATCCAGATGGCGGAAACGCCTTCCTTAAGGGACTATGAGGCTTTCCAACTGGCCGGCGGGCTCCTTGAGCCGGTCAAAACCGCATCGGATTTACCCGCCAGTTTAAACCAGTTTTTGCCAACGAGTGAACAAGTGGTTTATTTTCCCACCCACTATATCAGGTTGACTGTCATTTGTTCTGCTGCGGCTGTCATTGAGACTGTGTTGTGAGTTGTCGGCTTTTCCCACCTGACGCAGCTCCCTGGCTATGAGAGCCTGGCCTGGAAAGGGCTGTTTGGTATGAGACGATTGATTTGAATGTTTCTGTCCAAAACATTCCTTGTATTAAATAGTCTAAACGGTTGTAAAATCATTTTCACTTCTGTTGCTTTCTTAACTGAGTCGTCAAGTTGGGGCCAAAATAATTTATCACCAGTGAAAGGTAGACATAGACTCAGAGCTCTTTGAGCCTGATCCAGTTTCCATGATTATAGCCAGAGGTGTCTCCGGGCTGCAACTGAAGCAAGCACCTGCCGAACCTGCCAAGGACCAGAGGAAATCAAATGCCACATTAGAAGATAACGACCAGTGGCTTAAAAAAGGTAATCGCAGACCCCGCGGTGCAGGGGTGGGGGCCAAGCTCAAGGGTGCCCCCTCAGCACAGTACCCTGGCCTGAGAGCTCCTGAGTGAGTCCGGAGGGTCGCCCCTCCATGTACTTTGCAGGGGGCCCCCTGAAGTTTCATACGCCACTGGGAACTACATTAAAATTTCCATATGTGTTAGAATTTCTGTTGGGTCTTTTTGTTCCTGTAGATAGTTGAAAAGGAGTTGGAAGTCTTTTAGCATTGCCTGCGCATGTATGCCGCATATATTGGTGCCCAAAGTGCAAAACTGGATGCAGCGTAAGACCTTTTAAGAGAAGCTTCCACCTTTAATCCAGTAGATCTGCCAATGATGCTTCTTCTGTCACCAGGGAGGATGGTGACGTCATGCTGGATTTGTATTTATGTTTGATATCTGATAAAAAGTCTCTTAAAAAGTTTGCAAAGGATATATTTTTGAAAACAAACGCAATCTTTCTCTATTTCCTTCCATTACTTTGAGTTCATGCCTTCAACAACCTCATGTTTCAGAAGTTTATAGTCAGAAAGAGTTTTGTATTGCAAAAAGATTTCCCCACATGAGGCTCCTTTTGTTGAAATCCCTACCTTTCGCTAGTATGTTTGAGTATATCTTGTAATTGTGGGCCTTGCACATATCATCATCAGGCAACGCTCTTAATCTCGTTGGTGTTGGTTGAGATAAAGCAGCAGCGATGCCATTCTCTAACATAGCATGGAGGTCTGCTCCAGACAAAGTAATGACTTCCTCCTCTGTTAAGGCAGCGGCTGATGTTCCAAGTAATTCCTCAATATTTACCTCATATTCGAGCTATGGCAGTGACACCTGTTTTTATAGGTTGCTTTGGCAACTAGATGAAAAACAACCCATTGCGTTAGGGGCGGCTGCCCCATTTCAGCGGAAGAGCATATAAAATGGTAATAAAGTTTATTTATTACCGTTTTATTTTTCAGCCACCCGTCCTGAACGAAGTGTCAGGACAGGGCAGGGTCAGCGTTGCCAACTGTCTTAAACAGCTGGGTTAGAGAATGCAGAGGCCTCCAGTGCACTTAGGAGGGCTGGGAGAGTCCTCTCTATCCAATCCTGGGACTGCTTTCAAACTGTGACAGCAGCACCAGGATTGGGTAGTGCAGTTTCCTGTGTCGGAGCTTCTTGTGGGAGGAGGACATCGTGCTGCAACTCACCAAGGTAAGTCTATTTAAATTAATTATTTTTATACCCCTGCCTCACCACCCTCAGTACAATCCAACCGCCACTGCAGTGCATGCCTACCAGGATGAGCATGCTTGTGTGAGCACTGTGTTGTTGTGAGACAGATCAACATGATCCTCTCTTGGCGCAGGGCTACACACCCTCATGATACCCACCCCACCCCAACGGGAGCACCTGAGTGGAGCAGCGCACAGAACTGCCAGCTAACAACTAATAATAACCACTGAAAAAAATTAACCTTGGCTTATAGAGCAGCGTGCTGCCCGGGTTAAAGTTCTTTAATGCCTCATTAAGGGTAGTAAGTGCTATATAAATGCAATCACAGTCCAATACAATATATAATCCTGCAGGTACACACTAATACTAATGCTATAACATTTAGAGGCCAGGCAGTCGATTGCAATTCATCCAGGCTGCATAATAATTCCGTTATACTGCTTGACATTCTTAAACCATTAAATCAAAATTGCTATGGGTTTTGTCCATCACCCAGTAGTGTACCAGTGCACAGCATTAAACCATCCATCACTAACTGAACAGGAATAAAATAACTGAAGAGATCTACCGCATGCTGCTGGTCAATGGAGCACTTAATTTAGTCCACCACTGCTGGTCCCGACAAGCTACACACTGTGACAATCAGATGTGTGATAATATTAACAAAGTCTATCCCAGGAGTTTTGTCCAACCTATGTATGCTCAGGACCATAAACTTTAAACAAAGTACCTCAGATGGACAATCTAGTGCAGTAACCAGCTAAGTGGACTATGATCATAAGAAATACTATAAACCGATCTGCAGAGCTGCTGATAAACTGCTAGTTTGCTGAAGACCACAAACTGCGTGCCTCTGTCTCACACCTCTTCCTTCATCAGACTGGTAAGCATTGAGTCCTAGAACATGATAACCACACATTGGTGGTCATTACGCACAACATGGAAACACTTCCCACATAGGATCAAAACGTAGATAACATACTACTAACCACACACTCTACACAATGTAGCATGCAAGCGCTTCAGGGCCCAACATTTGAGAAGAAAACTCTATGTAAATGTTACAATACAATATAATCTGACTTTTATTAACCATCTTCGTGCGGATAATATCTTCTAATGGCTTCTCCAGTGTAATTTCTTCAGCCAAAATATTCTTTTGTCAAGCTAGGCTAAATATTGACATAGTTAAAGGCATGTAAGCATCTGCAAAAGACAGATGCCATTTACATGTTACTACTGTCCCTGGATTATTAAGCGATTTGCTTTCACCAAACTGTGAATCTATTTACGAACAATAGAAGTATTGTACGTGAAATATTGCAGTTGTTTTTTTGCCTTCCCGCAGTCTGAAACTTCACCTATTCCAGTGGCGTCTCCAGCACTTAATCCCTGCTTTGTTTGCTGTAAGCTGTTTGGGCTGTCGCATTAGACATACACAAATGTTGCTGTCAGAGACATGTTAGCCCCAGGCGCTGATTACATGTCCTGGCTCCCAGGTGAAATCCTGCTTATATTTCGCTAGAAAACTTGCATCAATTAAGATTACATCGGGCACAGGGGACCCAGACTTGAGCTGCTAACCTAACATTGGCACATTCAATTAATTGCAGATAATTAGCAGAGCTCAGATGGAGAGCCGTGATATGGTGACGGGGCGTGCTTTCCACTTCTCACCACTGCTGTGGTGGTCCATCTAGGAGCCAAGGGGCCGCTAATGAGGGTATCTGAGCTTTAGAAGCTGCTGCACACTTTACAACAACCTTCTCCTCACATTCAACTGGGTTCATAACTGCCTTATTAGTGGGAGTCTTTGACAAATGCAGCTTGTGTCAGGGCTCAGACTAATGTTACATCCTATGTTTGACCCACTTCAGCAGTTATGCCTCAGTGGGCGTTAGAGTCAGTAGGTGTTCTGCAACATGCTCTGCTGGAAGAGATCTTTAAGGCAGCCGCATGAGCAATTCATTATGCTTTTGTAAACAGGAGGCATTGGAAATGGGCTTGTTTGGTCAAGCCATGCTGAAAATTATCTGCAAGTAGGTGCATGAAGTGCCAAGGTTAATAGGACTAGAATTGCTATACACAGTATTGTGAGTAACATGTGGGAAATTGGGTTAGTGGTTGAGGAGGATGAAACCCTTCTCAAGCAGCAACCACAAGTCATGCCAGTGTGAAGTCACACGCAAACCCCAAATTAACCTATGCTTAACCCTGAGGTAGCTTGGCACAAGCAGTCAGGCTTAACTTAAAGGCAATGTGTAACGTATTTATGCAGCACTTCAGACTCTAAAAGCACAAAGCGCTAACTGTGGTTATCTAGTCACGCTGGACTGGGGCAAAGTCACAAATTCAGGCCTATCACAATGAGGTGCAGGCTAGGTGCAGGCCTGCTGAATAAAGTACTTTGAATCCTGGTTACAAACCATTGCGAGTTCCCGCATTGAGGATGCATTGCACAGTGGTGGTTCAGAGGAAGCTGCTGGGCTGCGATGTGGAATCCTCCGTTGTCATTGAGAATGCGTTGATGAGGGGCTTGCAGTGCGAAGGTCTGCGTTAAGGATGTGGCACACAGTGGTGGTTCTGAGGAAGCTGTGGTCTGCGATGTGAGGTCCTGAGTCGGGGATGCATCGCGCAGTGGTGGTTTCGATGTGGCTACGAGGAGATGCACTGTGTTACATCTATTCTGCTCACAGGACTACAGCTGTGCTGGCAGAACACTTTCAGGTCCACTTCCAAGGGTCCAGGACTGGGGTGGCATCACTTGAGGGTAGGTCTCACAGCAGATAGAGTCCAGGTGCTGGGCTCAAATTGGTTGGAGCCTTTTCTGTCCTTGAGGCTCTGATCAGAAGGCCAGCCAACTAGACCTTGGAGTCAATCTGGTGGTCCTGGGTTTACGATTCAGAGGTCTAGTCCTTTTCACTCAGGCAGTGATAGAGCAGGGTTTGGAGAAAATAAACCTGCACGGATTAAGTCCTCAGTAACATTTACTAACAGTGTGCTGTAAAAATAACGTACGAGAACACGGGGAAATGGTTTTGCGCATGCGTGCACTAATGCGTGGACTAATGCATGAAAACTAGGCCGCATTTACGTTCTGCTTAAAAGTAAAATAATAATAATGCCGTTTTTGGACATTAATGCTCTTGCTAGAATTGCCACTGGAGATAGTGCAATGGTGGGTGGTGAACAGTGAGAAATTTATTTCATGAAAATAATAATATTTGTGTTTTGTTCATTGTAGTGATACACGCATGGGCCTACATCTTTGTATGTCAGTCGAGGGTTAACGAGAAATAAAATGCGAATAAATAAGCTGAAAATCGAGCTCTGAGAGAGAATGGAGAAGGCAACGGCTGATAACCTTCAAGGATTATTGTATGACTGCCAAGTAACGGAAGGATGGCCGTGGGATCAAGTGCAAATGTACAAACTCATTCCGCAGAAACTGTCGAGGCGAACAATGAAAGTGTAGAGACTTGTAACATGTTACTTGTTGGAGGAAATGTGTATTCATGAGACGTGGTTGATGCAATCAGAACATTGTAAAACAAAGAATGCTGTGAAAACATGGACGTGACTATGGTGGTATGATAGAACACCCCCTAAACTGACCAATGAGAGACTGAGGGGCTGATTATGATGGCGGGCGGACTAGGTCCGCCCGCCAACGTAGCAGTGTTTGGGACCGCCCGCCATACATGTGGCGGTCCCACCACTGCAATTAGGATGCCACCGCCATACTGGCGGGCGCATCCAGGGCTTTTAACATTGTGGGCGGTGCTGCTGGCTGCAGCACCGTAAGCAATGTCAAAATTGCTTGCACTGCATTTCCCTGCACTACGTGGCAGGCACCACGCGGTGCCTGCCACTTGGTGCATAGTAATGCAGGGGTGACCATGGGTACCCCCCCAGTGCACCCCCCCTCACAGAGGGGGCCCGCAACGGGCCCCCAAATCCAGCCTCCGCCTGTCTTTTCGCAGTGGGATGACTGCAGCAAAACGACAGGCGGAAAGGGATATTGTAATCCATACGGCGGTGCCTGCAAGGCACCGCCGCAATGCAGCCCTGTGTCCTGGTTCCGCTAGGCGGGTGGAAAGGACCGCCTTGCGGAACCGTGGCGGACGGACTTTCTGACCGCCACGGACACATTGGGATTCCCACCGCCATCCTAATGTGGCGGGGGAAATGAGGGTCAGATGGTGGAGGGACCGCCACCGCCGGCCCGGCAGTGGCAGTCTCTCCGCCATCGTAATGAGCCCATGAGTTTCTGAAAATGTTGCTACAATGATGGGTTGGAAATGTAGGTTTTAGGGTATAACTGGGGTGCCTGGGGGGTCGTTGGGCGGTGCGTCATTGGAGAAGCTAGAGAGAGGGAGATCGTCGTTGTCCGTCGGTTTGCTGTATCCAGATTGAGGCCTGCTTATTTCCTGTTCCTGTCCTACTCTTTGTTCCCTGAACCTTCTCGGGGAACCCCCATCTATTCCCAAGGCCAGGGGGTAGATTTTCCACTGAATTATTTGGGTTAGTATAGCTAAATGATCTGTACTTTGCATAATCATTTGCAAATGTATATTTGTCTCTGAATCTTTTGTCTCCTCATCTATCCACTCCCTCATTTGCATTTTTTTTGTTCATTTGATATGAGTTTGGCACTGTTTTCTCTGATTAATGTTCTCTCTCTGTGATTGAGTCTTTGTTTGCTTTGTAAACCTGTACATGATGAGTATTTTACCTTCACATTATTTTGCGATAAACACTGTTAACCTTACACTGAGTTTGTGGTTTATTTAGTGATATAGATAGATAGTTAGTACTAAATAATACCATCAACTTCTCAACTTTAGGTCCATCGACCATAGGAAAGAGAGTTGATATACAGGTTCAGTTATGTATTTAGAGTGTTGAATATGATCCTGTATATATGAATAACTGATTTAAAACAAACTTGAACAGCGCAACAGGGATTAGTTTGTTGGGTGTATGAGTCTGGGCCAGTGATTGCGTTAATATTGATTATCGATCCCTGATTGGCGCTGGATCAGTTTCTGGCAGCAGAGGATGGTTTATTATTGATTAGTTTGGTAATAATTATTGATTATTTGTTTCTTAACATGAAAAGTTAGTGTTTTGTTCTATGTTGTCTAGAAGTGCGGGTGCTGAGTTACCTGAGATCCCGGGATAATGTTTTAGCCTGAAGAGGCAGAATAATAGTGTGGATAAGGTATCACACTGCAGAAGTACTTTGTCTGTTGTCATAATACTGAATGGCGAGAGGCTGTTGGTATTATATTTAGGGATTATTCATTTGAGAGTAGATTTTGCTTGAAATGGTGAAGGGTCCACTTACGAAACTCTGGCCTTACATCCCCAAAGGAGTACCAAGTCCTCTTTCCATGTGAAAGTCCTCTTCCGAAACTTTGGCTAGTATCCCTAGAGGAGTACCTGTAGCTTGTTTGGGTGTAGAATAGCGCTGGTCGTTATTTTACTTGAAGTGAGAGAATCTTTCTTTTTGAAGTGAAGACTATCTCTTTATTTAGTGGAACAGACAAGGTAGCATTGTTTTAATGTTTGTTTTTTAACAAGTTTAGTTGAGAAAAGAATAGAAAAACATTGCCGTATTATTTTGTAAAGGGAGGGTCAGTAGTTGGAGTAATACTGACGTCACGAAAAGCAGAGCTGACATTGGTCAGCCAGCGGGCGCTTAGAGAGCTGTAATTGGTTGATTCCTGTAAGTTGCGCTGGTATTGGTTGAAGAGTTGACTATGTAGTGTGCTCAAATTGGCCTGTTGGTGTGAGTCGCGCTAGTATTGGACGAGTGCTAGCCAATAGAATAAGTACGAAGAGATTATTTGTTTGTTTACTAAATTATATTTTAGCGTGAAGAGTCGGGAAAAATGAAGATGATTAATAGAATAAAGGGTTTCTTTGAAAAGGACAAACCAATAGTTACTAGAGAGGGAATTCCTATTCCACCTCCAAGAACGGCTGCTTCTTTCATGATGTTGGAACGTGGTTATCATACGTGTACTTGGTTAGAGAATTGGGTTAGATACACGGAAGATGATGGTGTTTTAGCTTTCCCGAAACATGGTACATTTAATGTAAGGGTTTTGGAGAATTTGAGAGAACGAATGAACTCCCTAGAACCAAATCCTAGACCTACTCAGTATGAAGCGCTTGAGGAATGGGAACATGAGGCATATAAATGAGAGAAATTCAGGAATGGAAATAGATATAGGAATATGATATCGAGGTTTGCTGAGGCAAGATGGGATGATCAAATGAAAAGATGGAGGAGAGCCGTAAAGGTGGATGGTTTGTACCCAGTTATAGTGGCTGAGGAATCGACTGGAGGCAAATGTAAAGAGAAAAAGAAAAATGTAGAGACATCAGGATTAAACTTTGACCCGAGTGATTCTGATGATGAGTTGTTAGATGACATTTTGACTAAAAGCAAACAACACAAAAGTTCCCTTTTCCCAAATTTAAACACGAAAAAACTGGTGCTGTAACCAAACCAGCAGACCAGATACAATAAATCTGTGATCTAGACAAAATGTACTAAATTTCCAATATTAAAGAAATATATATATAAAAGTAAATCGTACACTCTGAAAGGGAATGCTATGTAAAAAAATTCATTTTTTTATTGTTATTTACCACTTACCACAAACAATTAACCAGATCACACTGTTTGTGCATACATTTAAAAACATTCATCAATTTATAGACATTTTAATATAATACATTGTTAAAAAAGAAAGAACAAACTGTCTTTCTTTTTTAACAATGTATTCTTCTTTCTTTTTTAACAATGTATTTCATTAAAATGTCTATAAATTGATGAATGTTTTTAAATGTAGGCACAAACAGTGTGATCTGGTTAATTGTTTGTGGTAAATTGTCCAACACTATTGTATAAAAATATTTTTTGTTAATAACAATAAAAAAATGAATTTTTTTTACATAGCATTCCCTTTCAGATTGTATGATTTACTTTTATATATATATTTCTTTAATATTGTGTTTCTCACATATAGGTTTGTAATTTAGCAACCTGGAAATTTAGTAAATTTTGTCTAGATCACGGATTTATTGTATCTGGTCTGCTAGTTTGGTTATAGCACCAGTTTTTTCGTGTTTACATTTGGGAAAAGGGAACTTTTGTGTTGTTTGCGTATCTATACCCATCCCTTTTCCGAGGATCAGGGAACCTCCCTTATATTTTGACACCATTTTGACTAAAAGACCTCCACCGTATCAGGAAAATTCAAGTTAAACAGTCCCAAATGCACCATTAATGGGAGCCCCACTAATTCCGCAGGTTCAACAAGTTCCGGGAGTTACTAGAATAGTTCAGGAGAGTGAAATGGACATGTTGAATAAGGCGAGAGAGGAGTTGACTCAGAAAATTAATCAATTGAATCTGAAATTGGAAGCATTAACAGTACCAGTAACGATTGGTCCTATTGTTCCAATGTATGGAGAAAAACAGAATATATCGAGAGTACATGCGTTGACAGTCCCAATGAATAGTGACAGGAATAAGGTGTTGACGATAGTTGATCAGGCTGGACAACCTGAAACAAGTACTTCATTAATTGATCTACCAGTTTGTGAGATGATAAATGAAACCCCTAAGAGAAGTGCGCAAATGGATCCGAGAAGAATAGTGCAGAATGTCACTCCAGTGTCAGGAAGTTCGATGGGACCATCGCCAGATGAGTTAGATGATTGGATAAGGGGAATGGAAAAGCAAAAACCTCAACCACAGAGTATAGATGTGAGTAAATTGAGAGTGGATTTGAAAGAAATGATTAGTGGTACAATAAGTCCAGACAGGTTGAGTAGTTATCGAGATGAAGAGTTGATATTTTTGTGCAAAAATATTACTTGGAGAGCAAGAAATCTTCATGAGAAATTGACAGAGGCTGCTAATGAATATGGAGTAGACAGAGAAGTCAAAGGTGGTACAGAAAACGTATAGACTGGATTTTACTGAAAAGGATTTGGAGAGTTTGAATGCATATGGCAAAAGTTTGCAAATAAAAGAATTGATGAATATCTTGAAGAAATGGGGAGATGTAGAACGGTGGAAAGGTAGATGGGCGAAAAAGAATGAAGAAATGACTGCTAACATAAATGCGTATTTATTTCCATTAAGAGAGTCAGGACAAGTTGAAATGGTGTGTCCGATGAGAGAAGTTCCAGGTGGTGGATATGTTCACGTTCCTTGGTCGAGACAGGATATATTATCCTTTACTAATGACTTTCCTAGATTGAGGGAAAAACCGGTTGAGTGGTACAAACAAGTAGAGAGGTTTGTAAAGGTTTCAAAGGTTTTGTTAAAGGATTTAGATGGATTGTTTGAGATTGTTGTCCCAGCTGATTTATGGACTGAGTGTAAGATTGCTGTTGATTGGCCTAAAGAAGAATATTCTAGAGATGTGAAAACAGGTGCCCCTTCAGATGCGGTGATGAAGAAATATAATCTGGTAATCTCTTACCTGAAAGGAAAAATTTCTCCAAAAGAAACAGACTGGGTTAAAATTGACAGAGCAACCCAAGAACCAAAGGAGTCGGTACATGCTTACTATGAAAGGTTGTTACAGGTGTTCAAACAGTACAGTGGGTTTGAGAATATTGGAGATAAAGATATGGGACATTTTGTGTATCGTTTTGTGTTTGGACTTAAACCAGAAATTAGCAACATGATTCAGCAACATTTGATTTGTTGGCAGAGTAAAACGGTTGATGAGATACTGAGGTATGCAAAATATTGCAGTGATGATATTGAGTCAAGACACAAGAAGCTAAAAGAGAAAATGATGTGGGCACAAGTGAAAGTAGCAGAACAGCAAGATGGAAACAGTGGTTCCCAAACAGATTATCAAATGAAAGGTCAGAATCAGAATGGTCAAATATCGAGTGGTGGTAGAGGTAGAGGTAAAATGAATAAAGATGAATTGAAAAGGAAAGTTCCTTGTCATGCGTGCGGAAAGTTTGGACATTGGAAGAACGAGTGTAGATCTGTTCTGAAGAATAATGGGATAAATCAAAATTTAAAGTCACAGATGCAGAATAAGGTGGTTGTGAATCAATAATAGCAACAGCAGCAGCAGGTAGTTACTCCACAGTTACAGGTACCGCAAGCTCCTATGCCAAATAAAGTGAATGCTCAAGTGCAGAGATACAGTGCGAACACTGGATTTCACGCAGGTGAAGAAATTGGTAAGAATCAAAATGTGCAAATGGTTTCGCAATACTTGTTGAAGTGCAATGAGAGTGATTCAGACTCATCTCAATGACGGTGCCTGAGGGGGGAGGAAGAGTGCGTGCTGCGCGCATCTCTAGAGGTAGATCAGTCAGGTCCATTTGTTGATGGAAAAGTGGAAGGTAATGATATTACATTCCTAGTGGACACTTGTGCTACCCATTCTACTGTTAGAGCAGCAGACATTCCAAACCTACCCCTCTCGGGAGAAACTATCCAAGTTGTAGGAGTCTCAAATAAGCATATCAAAACCCCAATAACAAAGCCAATAGAAGTTCATATCGGAAGATTCAGAGACATGCATCAGTTTGTGGTATGTGATACAAGTCCGGTGAACCTTTTAGGAAGAGACTTGCTATGTAAGATGAACTGCACCATCTACTGTACGCCAGATGGCATTGCTTTCCAAACACCAGATGAGGATGTTGCATTTAAAATGATGTTAGCGAAGCAAGTGACAGAAGTGGATGAGTTATTTTCACTTCTCACTGAAGAAGATTTGCCTGCAGAGTTGAGAAATACAGTAAGGTCTGATGTCTGGGACCTTACAGGAAAAGAAATTGGTCTGATGAAAGGTGTGGATCCTATTCAGGTCATGGTGAAACCGGGTGCAACATTTCCAAACACACCTCAGTACAAAATGAGTCCTGAGATAACAGCAGGAGTTGTTCCTGTGATTGACCAAATGATTGAGCAGGGTATTTTAAGAGAAATACTAAGCAGTCCATGCAATTCACCGATTATGGGAATTAAAAAGCCAAGTGGAAGTATAGAATAGTGCAAGATTTACATAAAATAAACAAAATAGAGGTACCCTGTTGTCCAATAGTGCCAAACCCAGCAGTGGATCTTTATCAAATTCCCTGTGACGCAGAATGGTACACAGTAATTGATCTGTGTCAAGCATTTTTCTCGATTCCTTTACATCCGGATAGTCAGTATTTATTTGCTTTCCGGTTCAGAGACCGTGTTTTGGCATGGTGCCGAGTTCCTCAAGGGTACACAGAGAGTCCTTCGATTTTCAATCAGATCTTGAAAAAGTGTTTGGAGACTTTGATACTGCCAGGAAAATCGGTCTTGGTTCAGTACATTGATGACCTACTGATGGCATCAAGAACACGAGAGGCATGTGTGACAGATACAATTGCCTTACTGAACCATTTGGCAGAAGGTGGGCATAAAGTGTCACCAGCAAAATTATAATTTTGTAAACAGGAGGTCCAATATTTGGGACACAAAATAGAGAAGGGAATCAGGAAGGTGACACCAGAACGAATCAGTGTGATTCTGCAAATGAGCCCTCCTAAAACTCAGAAGGAAGTTCGAATATTCTTGGGAGTGGTAGGATACTGCAGACAGTGGATCAGTGGATTTTCATTGATTGCAAAACCTTTACAGAGGTTGACACACAAAGATGTTACTGATCCGATTGAGTTGGACGATGAAAGCATGAAAGCCTTTATCGAGTTGCGAGACAGTCTTTGTCGAGCACCTGCATTAGGAATGCCAGATTATACAAAGGATTTTGCATTGTACTGCTGTGAGAGAGATGGGTGTGCACTTTCAGTTTTGACTCAAAGACATGGAATGGCACGACGTCCAGTGGCATATTTTTCTGCTACTTTGGATTCAGTGGCAGCAGCGTTACCAGGCTGTTTAAAGGCAGTAGCTGCTACTTGTGTGAGTTTGGAACAGAGTGAAGTGATTGTGATGGGACATCAAATTAAAGTTTATGTGCCACACTCTGTTGAAATTCTGTTGACAAGAACTCGAACACAGCACATGACCTATAGTCGGCTGAATAGGTACCAAAGAGTAATTTTGGGTGCTGAGAATATGACTGTGGTGTGATGCACGACAATAAATCCGGCAACATTGTTACCTAGTCCATTTTGTGAAGAAGTGAAAGATGAAGCAGATCACGATTGTTTGGATGTGACAGAATTGTGCACGAAACCAAGGCCAGACATTAAGGATACGACACTAGAGGAGTCAGATAGTGTGATGTTTGTTGATGGATCATGTCTGAGGAATGAAAAAGGTGTATTGGGTTCTGCCTATGCAGTATGCACAGTGGCTGCAGTTCTAGAAGTATCCTGTCTAAAAGGGGTAAACTCTGCACAAAGTGCTGAACTCATAGCTCTAATTAGAACATGTAAAATTGGCAAAAATTTGAGAATAACCATATTTACTGACAGTCAATATGATTTTGGGGTGGTTCACGATTTTGGCCAGTTATGGATGCAAAGGGGATTTCTGACTTCTTCATGTTCTCCGATCAGGAACAGTAAAAATGTGAAAGATTTATTGGATGCTTTGCAATTGCCCAAGAAGATTGCAGTGGTCAAATGTTCTACACATAAGTCAGGAAATGATTATGTGACGAGCGGTAACATATACGCTGATCAAGTAGCGCATTTCTGTGCACAAAATTCAATTGCAATCAACAGAGGGGTGGAAAAGAAAAATACTAATTGCCACTTGATGTTTTCCTCTTTGGAAACTTGGGATGAAATTAGGCAGTTGCAAGAAGAGGCAGGAGACGAAGAAAAGGAACTTTGGATAAAAATAGGCTGCAAGAAGAGAGCAGAGGATGAGGTTTGGGTGTATACAGATGACAGACCAGTTATGCCAGATTGTTTACTTTCCCAAATGGCAAGGGTGTACCATGGAATTGCACATGTTGGAAGGGATGCAATGATCAGGTTCTTCAAGCAGTCATGGTACAACCCAAAATTCAGAGTTATTGCAGAGAGTCTATGTCAAAGGTGTGTTATATGTCAGCAGCAAAATCCAGGCAGAAAGACAGTTGTTAGTTGGGAATGAATTGGAAAGGCAGCAGGACCATTTACGAGGCTCCAACTTGACTTTATTGAGCTTCCCCATGTAACGGACTAAAATATGTGTTAGTTGTTGCTTGTTTGTTTTCTCGTTGGGTAGAAGCCTACCCAACAAAAAGGAATGACAGCCTTACTGTTGCAAAATTGCTTTTGAGAGAATTAATACCAAGGTTCGGATTTCCAGTCACTTTAGAAACAGATAGGGGATCCCATTTTAATAATAAGATAATTCGAATGATCTGTGCAGCATTACAAATTGAGCAAAAGCTGCATTGTGCCTATCGACCAAAAGCATCTGGAGTGGTCGAGCAAATCAACGGCACTATAAAATCTAGACTGGGAAAAGTGTGTGCATCCACAACACTGAAATGGCCCGACGCTTTACCCCTGGTATTGATGAGTCTTAGAAGCATTCCAGATAAAAAGACTGGATTGAGTCCTCATGAAGTCCTAATGGAAAGAGCAATGAGACAAGCAATTGTACCAGCAAACAAACTGATGAATATTTCTGATGATCTAGTGCTTGATTATTGCAAAGGATTGGCTGATCTGGTGCGTTCTGTGTCTCATCAGGTTGGAGAAATTGCAACCACAACACAGCCGGATCAAGCACATGATCTGAGTCCAGGAGAGTGGGTTCTTGTCAAGAAACACGTGAGGAAGTTGTGTTTAGAACCCAGGTGGCATGGACCATACCAGATTATTTTGGTGACAATGACAGCAGTGAAGTGTGGTGGCTTACCCAACTGGATACACGCAAGTCATACAAGAAGAGTCCCAAGTCCACTTGAAAAAGAAGGTGAGCAGCAACTGGTCGATGGAAATAAGAAACCAGAAGCTGAAGGTTGTGAAATCAAAGAATCTAGAGTGACAGATTCTGACAAGTCTGTGGGTGATGAACAACCAAGCACAAGTCAAGTAAAGTGGGCACCAGCTACTGGGTCTCATAAGACTGCTGTTGGGCAAAAAGAAGAGGAAGGTACTGAAAATAAAGAGCAAGTACGTCAAAGAAAAGGGCTAAATAAAAGAACTTGTGAACCAGAAAAAGAAGGTGAAGAAGCGGTTCAAGCTAAGAGAGCGAAAAGGGGTGACAATTGGCCAAGTGGAGTGAAAAGACTGAAATACACTCTTGAGAAGAGAAAACAAGAGCAAATAAATGAAGTTTCAAGCCAAACTGAACAAGAAGAATCAGAGGAAAATCTAGTGCAAAGAACAAAAAGAATAAGAATTCCGAGCAAGAAATACAAAGCTCCAAAATGGACATATGTGATAGTGGAAGAAATTGAAAGCACAGATCCAATAAAAAGAGAGGATGGTACTGATACTGAACAAGTTGATGAAAGCAAATTGAAACCGCCTTAAAAGAACTGTGAAAGTCAAGGTGCAACAACTTCAGTCAATAACAAATTGAAAGATCCAGAAGATTTAAAAAAAAAAAAAAAAGGGTAAAGAAGAAAGCTTTGAAGTGTAGGATACACTATTTCTTCGGTGGTTTTTTGGACAAGTTTGTCAAAAAAATCTTTTGAGAATTGTTAGAAATTTAGGTTTTTTCTTAGTTTATATATTTTTATAGTATACAAAAAAATGGCAGAAGATACAGTGACTGGACATCAAAAACCTAGTTTAAAAAGTAGATGTATTAAAGCTTGCTTATGTAGTGTCTTACTACTAATGATAATGTGGCTAATATTGACTGTCATTGTACCTGTTCTAATGGTGACTAATAACAAAAATGATACTAATAATGTGATAAGTGAGAGAGTGACTACAGTTACTAAGGAAACACCTAATACTAATATAGAAGAGATAGATGAAAGTATTTATCATCATGATAAATCGATTAATGATTTCTCGTTAAATGTTTTACAAAATTATTATATGAGTATGTTGAGACAATGGATGTGAGAGATTGTTACGTGTGCATGCAATTACCTTCGTCTGTCTCAGAGTGGGTGACTTACCATCACCTTCCTTTGACATATGGTGTGTTGTGCAGTATATTAACAAGTTTGTTTTATGTGACGGGGAAGTTACAATATTTTTATTCAAACCTAGATTTAGTGTTTCCAGAAATTCCAATTAGAAAAGATATGAATCAGGTGTATAGTAATAGAAATGCGGGATACATTGGAGGATTTTTTCATATTACTCAGACACTAAATATAATATATGCTCATAGACATAATCTTACCTGTAGTTTGCGGGCTGAAGAAAAATAATTTATTAACATGGTAGAAGATAGAAGACAGGAGTTTCAAAGAAAAGCTGCTGAACAGAAGTCACGTACCACCATGGGCTTTCAGAGAGGGAAATTATAAGAGACGTACGCTGCAATGTCTCTGGATTGGTATCATAAAGGGAAACTTTGCTTACTTAGACTAAAAACTGATTATAATAATTATTTCGTTGGTACTAGTGAATGTGAACATACTTTTCTAATAATTGGTGGTTGGGGATTAAAAGGTGGAACTGATCCTGTTTTACCAGGAGTTTATTATGTGTGCGGTAAGAATGCTTACTATAGGTTGCCAGCACATTGGTATGGTAGTTATTATTTTGGAATCATATTCCCCAAGGTGTATCATGTAGATAGAAACAACAAAATAAATTAAATAAAGCATAGACTAATACGCAAAAAGAGAGCAAGTTTTTCAGAAATAATTGGTGATATTTTTGGTGCACTGATACCCTCAGTTGGAGTCGTTCTGAATTTGCCTAAATTTTGAAAATTGTCCACAGTGATTGATCGTTTATCAACAGATACTGCTGGTGGGTTCCTGATGATTGATACTGAAATGGTTGCAATTAGATCAATGGTTTTGCAAAATCGACTTGCCCTTGATATTTTATTGGCAAAGGAGGGCGGAGTCTGTGGCATTTTGAAAATACAACACTGCTGTACTTATATCCCTGATAAAAGTAAAAGTCTTGAGGGGTATATTAAGAATATTACGAAATTGCATGAAGATTTGACCCAAATGGAGGTTGATGGTGTTTGGGAGAAACTTGGTAAGGGTTTTTCCTCCGTAGGTAAATGGTTTTCTACATTTGGGAGTAGCTTGTTAGGGAAGATACTAATACCAATTATTTCAATAGCTGTAGTAACAATGTCAATAATAATGGCATATAAATGTTGCAAGTGTAAATGTGGAAGGAAGGAGATGACAGAGTCAGACAATAAACGTAGAGTAAGAAAAAGAAAAAGAGAAGAGATAGAACTAAAAGATATGAGAGGAAACTTATGAAATGATGAAAGATCAAGATGAGAAAATGGCAAAACGGGAAAGAAATACAGACCTTTAGATGAAGATAAAGGTGGCAATTGGTATGATGGTTATTTTGTGATGGCTCAAAAATGCCATCAAAGGGGGGAATTGATGAAGCAGGGTTTGGAGAAAATAAACCTGCTTGGAGTAAGTCCTCAGTAACATTTACTAACAGTGTGCTGTAAAAATAATGTACAAAACACGAGAACACGGGGAAATGCTTTTGCTCATGCGTGCACTAATGCGTGGACTAATGCATGAAAACTAGGCCGCATTTACGTTCTGCCTAAAAATAAAATAATAATAATGCCGTTTTTGGACATTAATGCTCTTGCTAGAATTACCACGGGGGATAGTGCAATGGTGGGTGGTGAACAGTGAGAATTTTATTTCATGAAAATAATGTTTGTGTTTTGTTCATCGTAGTGATACACGCATGGGCCTACATCTTTGCATGTCAGTCGAGGGTTAACGAGAAATAAAATATGAATAAATAAGCTGAAAATCGAGCTCTGAGAGCGAATGGGGAAGGCAATGGCTGATAACCTTCAAGGATTATTGTATGACTGCCAAGTAACGGAAGGATGGCCGTGGGATCAAGTGCAAATGTACAAACTCATTCCGCAGAAACTGTTGAGGTGAACAATGAAAGTGTAGAGACTTGCAACATGTTGCTTGTTGGAGGAAATGTGTATTCATGAGACGTGGTTGATGTAATGAGAAAATTGTAAAACAAAGAATGCTGTGAAAATATGGACGTGACTATGGTGGTGATGGAGCAGGGTTTGCATCATGTAAACCTGCTCGGATCAACGCCCCAAGATAACATTTATTAATCGTGTGTCTTGTACTAAATGCCAATAATACACACAAACACGGGGAGATGCTTTTTGTGATTTTGTCTGCATATTTTATGATATTTCGCTTATAATGTGTATTTTCTTTCCCTGTAACATTGTACCTGAGATTTCCTTATAATTACTGAAGATAAACAGATTAACGAGATTTTTATTGAGTTTGTGATTATTTCCTCATGACAACTGTTAAGATTTTAGTTAATTAGTCATTGTCAATAATTTACACTACTCAATCAATATGATTCATCGCCCAAGAGGAAAGTGGTTGACGATATAGGTTCAAAGGGCTACAATAGAGAAGAAATGGTTAGATAATCTGTTTTTTCCTTTAGATGAGTAAAGGACAAATCAACGACACACAAAACGCATTTTCAGCGTCATTCTCGTAGGGTCTGCTAAATGGTGAGAAAATTGTGAATTTGTATGTTTGGGGCCCGTTGTCTGCTGTGTCATTTCAGAGACCCCCGGTTTAGCGCTGGATCAGTGGTATGATAGAACACCCCCTAAACTGACCAATGAGAGACTGAGTTTCTGAAAATGTTGCTACAATGATGGGTTGGACATGTAGGTTTTAGGGTATAACTGGGGTGCCTGGGGGGTCGTTGGGCGGCGCGTCATTGGAGAAGCTAGAGAGAGGGAGATCATCGCTGTCCGTCAGTTTGCTGTATCCAGATTGAGGCCTGCTTATTTCCTGTTCCTGTCCTACTCTTTGTTCCCTGAACCTTCTCGGGGAACCCCCATCTATTTCCATGGCCAGGGGGTAGATTTTCCACTGAATTATTTGGGTTAGTATAGCTAAATGATCCGTACTTTGCATAATCATTTGCAAATGTATATTTGTCTCTGAATCTTTTGTCTCCTCAGCTATCCACTCCCTCATTTGCATTTTTTTTGTTCATTAGATATGAGTTTGGCACTGTTTACTCTGATTAATGTTCTCTCTCTGTGATTGAGTCTTTGTTTGCTTTGTAAACCTGTACATGATGAGTATTTTACCTTCACATTATTTTGCGATAAACACTGTTAACCTTACACTGAGTTTGTGGTTTATTTAGTAATATAGATAGATAGTTAGTACTAATTAATACCATCAACTTCTCACCTTTAGATCCATCGACCAGAGGAAAGAGAGTTGATATACAGGTTCAGTTATGTATTTAGAGTGTTGGATATGATCCTGTATATATGAATAACTGATTTAAAACAAACTTGAACAGCGCAACAGGGATTATTTTGATGGGTGGATGAGTATGGGCCAGTGATTGCGTTAATATTGATTATCGATCCCTGATTGGTGCTGGATCAGCAGCAAGGCAACAGAGCAGCAATCCATCTTGCAGAGTAGCACAGTAGTCCTTCTGAGTCTTCCACAGTTCCAGAGGTGGACTGAAGAGTTGGGTCTGAGGGTCCAATATTTATACTGGTGCCCACTTTGAAATAAGACACATTTCTAAAGGCTCCCACCCCCAGAGGTGCTTGGAATTTCCTGCCTCCCTTCCCTGTACACCAGCTTATCTGGGGCCACAAAAGACTAGTAGCAACCCTTTTGTACTCAGGCAGAGCCTTTATGATGTGCAAGTATGGTAGGTGACAGCACCTCCCCCTCATCATGTCAGAGATGACCCATCCTGCGAACACCTATTTCCCCTTTGTCTCACTGCCTGGGAGCAATACACAAAGACCAACTGCCAGCTACACCCGGTCATGTGACTCAGGATATAGGCTACAGGCACCAAATGGTTAGGACAAGAAACTGCCAACTTTCTAAAAGAGGCATTTATATAATTGTGACTTAAATTACGATTTTGCCATTACAGAAGGTTTTAAATTGCAATTCTTTAGACACTAAACTCGATGTTCCTATCTGCTTCCAAATGAAAGGTACCACTTATTAAATGTAATAAGGGAGCCTAATGTTATCCTATAGGAGAGATTGACCTCACAGTAGTGAAAAGCAAACTTAGGAGTTTTTCACTACCGGGACAAGTAAAACTTAAAATTACATGTCCAACTTTTAAAATACACTGCACCCTTCCCTCCGGGCTGTTTAGGGCCTACCCTAGGGGTGACATATGTATTAAAAAGGACTGTTTAGGCCTGGTAAGAAGTTTATTTTGTTGGGTTAAAATGGCAACTTAAACTGCGTGCACAGGCTGCAATGGCAGGCCTGAGACATGTTTTAAAGGCTACTTAAGTGGGTGGTACAATAGGTGCTGCAGGTTCACTAATAGCTTTTAATTTACAGTTCCTGGGTACATACAGGTGGTTGCAATTTACTAGGGACATACAAGTAAATTAAAAAGGCAAATTGGGTGTAAGACAATTTTACCATGTTTTCAAAGGAGGGAGCACAAGTATTTTAACTCTGGTTAGCATTGTAAAAGTGTGCAGGGTCTTAAGCCCAGCAAAAACGAAGTCAGCAAAAACAAGAGGATGGAAAGCAAAACGTTGTGGGAAAACCATGCCAAGGATGTCAGGTCCAACACATGTAATTTCAGCTGTTCCTTTCCCAGTTCCTACAGAATGAGTGAGGTTCCTTCCCCACAGGCATTCATTGTCTAGCCTGCCCAAAAAATATAACCCAGATGGTGACTGCCATCCCAGAAGGCCATAAGAAAGGCTTACACTGACATCACTTCATCTTTTTTATTTCTGTTATGACAGATGTTAAATACCTCTGTCACCCAAGGTGAGAGTATCTATCTTTGTTGTAGGTTTATGTTTATTGAATTTAATTTCTCTTTTTCATAACAAAGAGGCCTGTTTTAGCAGCCTTTATTTACAGGTAAAGGTCTTACTAACTGCTGGGAGGTCAGGACCGTAGTCTCTTTTTTCGTGAAGCTCGCTGGGCACTGTTTTTGAGAGTCAGCTCTGGCAGCATACTGAGCGTGCTGTGTTCAGGAGCACAAGTGGTTTTGTCATTTGGGGGTTCCTCGATCTATGCCTGATGCTTCAATTGCACCCTTGTGTGTTCTTGCACCTCATAAGAGGTGATTCTTATAGTAACAGGGAAGCTAACAGGAGGAGCTGTTCTTTATTGAACATGCATCACGATGGATAATGAAAGTTGCTCATGTGACGGCATACATACCCTACCCCAGGATAGTTCAGGTTTTTGTTTGAGGCCTGACATGGACACTTTGCACAGTGTGATAAAATTGCTGGGTAAATAACATTGAGAGCAAAGGGAGCACCACTAATGTCCTTGGGGTCCCTGATGATGAGAAAGTCAGGGGTGAGTTGTACAAGAACTGAATTGGCTGAGTTTCTCCAGCACCTCAGAGAGAATTTGGGTTTTGATCCTCCAACTCCTACTCCTGAGCAAGACTTTTTCTCATAATACCATTGTCAGGAGCCTGAGTTCTTACATCTCCACAGAATAGTTCTCAAAGTACTTGCCCACGAGTGGAAAGACTTAGAGAAATGGCCTTTCCCGCATTTTAATGCCAGGCAATATCCTCTAGAGAACGTTGGAGAAAATTTCCCAGCCATCATTAAAGTCAATAATCTGATGGCTTGACTAGCAACTCAAGGAACATTTATTTCAGAGGATGTCTTGCCTTCTGATGAGATTGTCAGAAAAATTGAGACAGCTCTGAAGAGAGCTTACATCAAATTTTGCTGTAGGTGCAAATGCATATATCACATACATCATGCAGTCCTTCCTTCAAGGCTTCCAGACTCTTGCTTATTAAATGATTAATGAAGTGGATTGTTCTTAAATTTTGGCTCCTATAGAACAACAATTCCATTTTCTTTCAGGTGTCTCTTTTGATACTCTTTGCGCATCTGCAGCGGCTTCTGGAGCACCTGTTGCAGACCAAAGGCACATCTAGATGCCTTCTTGGAGATCGGACACTGACCAAAAGGCTGCTTTGATGAAACTTCCCTTCACAGGTTCCAAAATATTTGGTCAGGAGCTTAAAGATCTAGTTAAAAAATTGGTTGAAATCAAGAAAATTATGGCTTCCTCAAGACCCTTTTCTAAAAGGAGGGGTTCTGGCTACAGAACACTGTTTGATCCAGGTGCACCAAGAGGCAGGGGCGTAACACAGGCCCTGCATCCCCCGCGGTGCGGGGGGCCCCCGAGCTGCAGGGGGCCCCCTCAGCACAGTACGCAGGCCTGAGCGTTCCGGATTAAATCCGGAGCGGGGGCCCCTCCATGTACATTGCAGGGGGGCCCCTTAAACTTTCGTTACGCCACTGCCAATAGGAGGTAGTCAGGCCTTAGGTTGCAGGGGTCACGGCTTGGGTACCCCTGTTGTTGACAAATCCTGGCACCAACAACCTCTCCCAACCCAAAATACCCCCACCCCTAGAGCCCCCAAAGGAATGACTACACACTGGTGCGGGGCAGGCTTCTAAATTTCAAAGATAAATGGCAACCCAAGGTGTTGGATGCTTGAGAATTAGAAGTAGTAACAGTTGGTTACAGGATTCCTTTTCCAGTGATCCTCCTCAGTATTTTATGAACGCCGCTGGCCCTTTGTCCATTCATTCAGGAAGCTTTTCTGAAGGGAATACAATCTCTTCTGGGAAAGTCAGTCATCAGAGAAGTGCCTCACAAAGACAAGTTCCAGTCTTTTAATTCTAGGATCTTTCTGTTGCAGAAAGCATCAGGAAACTTTCGCCCAGTCCTCAACCTCTACTAAGTTTTCAGGTCATACATAAATCACCAAGATGGAATGAGATCTCCTAGTCTGGTGCTCCTTTCCGGGGAGATTTGCCATTGAGGGAAGAAGAATCTCCAGACTCTTACAGCTATTTATTTCCCAGGGGTGGGGAATGAGCCTGCCGACCTCCTGAGTCACTTATTCCCATCTTTGGATTCCCTGTGCCTGGATCACTGATTTAATATTAATGCATATGTTAGAAATGGGGGGTCTTTATTTGGCAGTGGTATACACCCTGTCCAAGTAGGGACCCTTCCTTCTAGTCAGGATGAGTATATTACACACCCAAGTTAGCCTTTGCTCAGCCTCTGGTAGCTTGTCACTGAGCAGTCAGGCTAAACTACAGAGGCAATGTGTAAAGCATTTGTATATAACCCACAGTAACACAGAGAAAATGCTAGAAATGGACACCACACAAGTTTAGAAACATAAAGTATCTTTATCTAAACCAAACAAGACCAAAACAAAAAAAATCCAACATACAGGTATCAAAATATGATTTTTAAAAGGTAAAAAGAGTTTTGTCCTTAGAGAACTATGGATGCGTGATTTTTGCACAAAGCACTTCAAATGGGTCAAATTACAGGACTAAAACAGGTGCAGGGAAGGTGAGGTGTCTGTTCCTTACTCAAATGAAAGGTGATGCGTTGGTTCCTTGCTCCAGGAGAGGTGATGCGCCGGTTCCTTACTGCCATGCAGGGAAGGTGATGCGTCGGTTCCTTAGTGAAGAGGAGGTGATGCGTCTTTACTTACTGCGAGGGGAGGAGATGCATCAGTTTCTTACTGAAAGCCCAGCATCATCGTAGATTCGGCACACAGGTGCAATGCATGAGAAAACGTCAGGGTCTCAGATTTCGGAGACATGGTCCCCTGACTCAGCGTGAGGCGGGTTGTTGGTCTGCGGGCAGGAGCTGCGCTGGTTTCTTCGGCTGCATGGGGCTGTGCGTCTGGATTTTCTCCCCGATGGCGGTGCTGCATCAGAAAATACAGCCGCAAGAAGAGCAAAGCATTGATTTTGCCATTTTGAAAAGTCCTTTGCAGCGGGAACAACCTCCAAGGGCCCAGAACTCGATTTGGCACCACAAGGCAGGTCAGAACTCCCAGCAGTGTAGTTCAGGGATGCTGCAGGTGAAGTCTTTGTGTCCCTGAGACTTCACAACTTGAGGCAAGCACACACAAGCCCTTGGAAACTCTTCCCAAGCAGGTTTCACAGCAAAGTCCAGTCTTTGTCCTCTCCTGGGGAGAAGCAGCCACTGCAAGACAACCCAGCAAAGGAACACACAGCAAAGGGGCAGTAATCCTCCTCACAGCTCTTCAGCTCTTCTTCCTTGGCAGAGGTTCCTCTTGATTCCAGAAGTATCTAAAGTTCTAGGGTTTTAGGTCTAATTCTTATACCCCTTTTTCTTTTTGAAATCTTTGTAAGAAAGTCTCTCTTGCTCAGTAGAAAACAGTTCTGTCCTTCCTGGTCCAGCCACACTACAGGGGGTGGAGACAGCACTGTGCAAGGCAGCCACAGACTATTCAGGTGTCAGTGACAACTCCTCCCACCCCTCTAGCCCAGGAAGACCCATCAGCATATGCTTGGCACAACTCAGCTCCCTTTGTGTAAGTGTCTGGAGTGAATGAACAAACAGCCCCTGTCAGTCTAAAACCAGACAGTGATACCACAAGCAGTCAGAGGCACAGAGGATGGTTAAGCAAGAAAATGCCCAGTTTCTAAAAGAAGCATTTTCAAACACACAATTTAAAAACCACCTTAACCAAAAGGTGTGTTATTAAATTCCAAGTTCAGTTCAGAGAGCCTAAACTCCAAATCTCCAGCTGTTCTCAATTGAAAGTTACACTTGTAAAATGTTACGAAGCAGCTCCAATGATAGCCTGTGAGAGAGCCATTGTTTCAATAGTGAAAAATGAATTTGGCAGCATTTCACTGCCAGGACATGTGAAACAAAGCACTACATGTCGTACCTTTCACATACACTGCACCCTGCCCAAGGGGGTACCTTGGGCCTACCTTAGGGGTGCTTTACATGTAGAAAAAGGGAATGTTAGGGCCTCACAAGTGGGTGCACTTGCCAGGTCGACATGGCAGTTAAAAACTGTGTGTGCAGACACTGCAGTGGCAGGTCTGAGACACATTTGAAAGACTACTTGTGTTGGAGCCACAATCAGTGCTCCAGGTTCACTTGTAGCATTTGATTTACAGGCCCTGGGCACACACATTGCACTCTACTAGGGACTTACCAGTAAATCACATATGCCAATCATGGAGAACCAATCAGAATTACAATTTACACAGGATCACTTGCACTTTGGCACCAATCAGCAGTGGCAAAGTGCCCAGAGCACCTAAACCAGTAAAAAAGAAGACCAGCACAAAGCCAAAAATACAGGAGGCAGAGGCAAAAAGTCAGGGAAAACCACACCAAGGATGCCAGGTCTAACAGCATACAATATCAAAACGCAAAAATATCAGAACATAAATATTGTTAACAAATATATTCCCTTCCTATACTTAACTAATAAAACCACAAATATCGATAACAGAAATATCCTGGGTAAAAATATCGATTTCTACTTACATCAAAAACACAACTATCAGAAACAAGAATATCATCACCTTTATATAAACATATGATATGTCAAAAATATTGATTCACACAATATCGACTGCAATAATATCACCAACGTCTTACATAAACAATTATTTAAAAGAAGCATAATACATTTTATACACGTTTAAATTTTAAAAATAAATATATAGCATCAACAAAAAAATTACAAATCACCTCAATAAAATGGATGACTAAATTCATAACAATGTAACACACAAAAATTCCATTTACTACAAACATGTAAACAACTTCAAATATATATATATATACATATATGTATATAAAATCTATATATATTATATTACCTACTGGTGGTCGCCAGTAGGTAGTTATAGTTAGGACCTGTTTCTATTCAAAAAGCATTTTTTCTTTTGCCAATATCTTTGGCGCTGGTTGACGAATCTTTGCAAAATTTTCAAAACTAATGGGGCACTATGGTCAGCTCCTGTCTTGAAATTTCGGGGTGATACATCAAGGGGGGGGGCGAGAAAAAAGTGGGGTCCCAAAACGCGTTTTCTCCATGTTAATTTCCATAGGAAACTTTTGTCGCGGCTACAGCCCGAACTGCTGTACGGAATTACACCAAATTTGGCAGACAGATAGCTCTTTGTCCAGAGTGCACACTTTGCTTTAAATGGTGTAAATCCATTCAGTAGTTCCTGAGAGATTCAAAAATAAAAAAATATCGATATCTGGTAAATCCGCGAACCCTCCTGACCACGAGCTTCATTCTGATTGGCTGCCAACACTCCAAATCAAGAAGTGTTGGCAGCCATCTTGTGAGTCGGTAAAACCTAGTCACAAGCAAAAAGGGATGAAAATGATTTAAAAAAAAGAAAAGGTGGCAGGGTAGAAACACTCTGACCCCATAGGCCTGCTCAGGGCCAAAAAAAGCATTTTATTTTTATTTTTTTGACGGGATTTGCATACCGTACGCGGATCCCACTGATTTATTATTTTTTTTAAACGAAGCCAGGTCCCGGGGGCAATGTTATTTATATTTGCGGGGGCCGCACGGGCCCCTGCAGCCCCATGGGACCGCCACCTCCCGGGGGCTTAAATGATAATATAATAGCATGGGGGGTCCTGCCCCCCACACTGCCCCGGGGACCACCACCTCCCTGGGGCATTTTCAAATTTTGGGTGGGGGGGCCTCGCGGGCCCCCCAAACCCCAGGGACCGCCACCTCCCAGGGGCTGCGATATTTACATGTGGGGGGGCTCGTGCCCCCCCCACAGCCCCGGGGACCGCCACCTTCCTGGGGCAACATAAATTAACTGAAAGTGTGGGAGGGGCTCCTGGCCCCCCCCCACACTGCCCTGGGGATCACCACCTCCCCGGGGCATACAGAAACTAGAATACGGGGGTCCATTGCAGACCACGACCCCGGGGACAAACCACCTCCCCGGGGCTATGTAAATGTTGGGAGGGGGGCCGCGCGGCCCCCCTCCTGGAGCCCTAGATGCCCCTGGGGACCGCCACCCCCAGGGCCGGCTCCAGCAATGTCCCGGGGTGTCTATCCCCGGGACATTGCAGTTTGCTATGACAGGGCGGGAGCACGGCTCCCGCCCTGTCATAGCAAACTCTGCTTCGCTTCATGGAAGCGAGAGCAGGAAAACTGCTCTCACTTCCATGAAGCGAAGAAAATTGCTTTAGGGCAAAGGGAGCTGCATGTCAGCAGCTCCCTTTGCATGGGTTGGTGAGTAGCTACATGAGGCTCTATATGGGTTAATTATTGGTTGTCTGAGTACCTGTATGGGTGCCCGAGTGTCTGTGTGGATGGGTGGGGGGTGTAACTCCCTGCATGGATGTGTGAGTGGGTGATTCAGTGGGCGTATGGGTTTATGAGTGCATCTGCGAGGGGCTGTATGGGTGAGTAAGTGTGCGTATGGCTGTGTTGGTGAGTGAACGGATGTCTCAGTGGTATATGTGTGAGTAACTACATATGTGAAAGGCAGTATATGTGAGTGTTGGAGTATATAACTAACTATATGTGAGAGTGAGTGATTGAGAGAGTGGCTGTATGGATGAGTGTGTGCTTGTGTCAGTGATTGTAGAAGAGAGTACGTATGTTTTAGTATCTGTATGAATAAGGGAGGTGGTGTGTGTATAACTGTATAGGTGAGTAAAAGGCAGTGTTATTTATTCTTTGGGTGACTGACTAGGTGTGTGAGTAACTCTATGGGTGAGTGGCAGTATGTGAGTGTCTGTATGGGTGTATGAGTGCATATATCAGAGGCTGTATTGATGAGTGACTGTGTGTATCAGTGACTGTATCGGTGAGTGAGTGGATGTGTGTAGACCTATGAATCAGTGAGTGGGTATGTACTAACTGGTATTGGTGTGTCTATGGTTTCGAGAATGGTATTCTGCATTTTAGAGTGGGTGTATGAAAGGTTATATTAGGGTGTGAGGAGGTGCATCAGATATTAAGCGGATGATGTCATCAGTGATGTCATTTGAGATGTCATCAGTGATGTCACTGACCATATCATGAGTGATGTAATATGTGACGTCATCAGCAGTGCATTGCGGGCGCGAGTTATAGTTAGCTCAACTAACTATAACAGCCTAATTTCTCTGGTTTTGTACGAGTGAAATGTCCAACTAGCTATAACGTCCCTGAAACCTATGGTTTTTTCAGTGAATAAATACTCTGGGGCCGATTCCGATCTCGGCCGGTAGGGCTCCGAATCGGATTCGGCTTAACCGGATCCGATTCGGAGCCCTATTTCCCGACTGATTCGTACGTGCATCCGGACGAGCGAGTACAATGCGAAATCGCCGACCGACTCGTTCGGGCGTCCCAACCGCTCCGACCGACACGTTCCTGGGTCGAACCGCACCGACCGACTCGCTCGGACACGACTCGCACCGCGCAATGGAGACGTTCCCCGGCCGGGTAAGTACGATGCGCGCCGCGGGCAGTCCGACTGACACGCGCCGCCCGGCTCGAAAGAGCAGTCGGAGCCGTACTTCGGGGGTCCGTGTCGGACCCCCCTGTATGCGTAGCCACGCGAGTCGCACACAGGGGGGACCCATGGGTCCCCCCTACCTGTGCATGTACGGCGCGAGTCGCTTCGCCGCGTACACGCTGTAGGGGGCGCCCTTGTTCGCCTCGCACCCATTGAGGCAATGGGAGCCCGCGTACGCGTTGTACGACCGGCTCCCATTGACTTCAATGGGAGTCCGACCGACTCGAGTACGATAGCATACGGACGCATCGTACTCGTTCGGTCGGGCTGCACGGGTCCGATTCGGTCGGAAATCTCTCCGGGTCCGGCTCGGTCGGAGAGATTTACGGCCCGAATCGGAATCGGCCCCTTTGTCTGGTAACTCCGCATTTTGAGCAATTATTTTGGCGTGGCAGCATAATAATGCACTTTGCAGTTTAAATTGAACAGTATGCACCTTGAACTATGGCATGTATTTTTCGTGACATTGTTGATAAAAAAACGCTATTAAGCTAAATGGAATACTGCACCATAGTACATTGTGGAATATATATTTTGGTGCATCCTGGGGCCTGTAGTTGTTTGTTATGGGCCACGGGACCACAAGGATTATAAAAATACACTCACCTGTGATCAAGGCGGTAACGCTGAAACGCGTAAGGATGAATGAGTGTTTTCAGTGCTGCGACACAATATGACAAATAAAAGTCAGCTTGAAAAGAAGTCGGAGTTGGGCTCTACATGTTTTCTTGGCATTAATTCAACAGGATTCTCCGTTCCTGTCTACAGAGTCCGCCCTGCAGGGTCGGGGGCCCCTGGTAAAATGGAGGTTTTCAGAAACATTTGATGGAGGGGGCATGACCCGCTTTACAAACGTACCAGCCAGCGGATTTCCAAGGCTATTTGGTAACGTGAGTGAGAAAGGGAGATGAGAGAGGCGATCCTCTCTCTGGTAACTCCGCATTTTGAGCAACTATTTTGGCGTGGCAGCATAATTATGCACTTTGCAGTTTAAATTGAACAGTATGCACCTTGAACTATGGCATTTATTTTTCGTGACATTGGTGATAAAAAAACGCTATTAAGCTAAATGGAATACTGCACCATAGCACGGTGTGGAATATATATTTTGGTGCATCCTGGGGCCTGTAGTTGTTTGTTATGGGCCACGTGACCACAAGGATTATAAAAATACACTCACCTGTGATCAAGGCGGTAACGCTGAAACGCGTAAGGATGAATGAGTGTTTTCAGTGCTGCGACACAATATGACGAATAAAAGTCAGTTTGAAAAGAAGTCGGAGTTGGGCTCTACATGTTTTCTTGGCAATAATTCAACAGGATTCTCCGTTTCTGTCTACAGAGTCCGCCCTGCAGGGTCGGGGGCCCCCGATAAAATGGAGGTTTTCAGAAACACACATATATATATATATATATCCAACTTTCTCGCTGCTCCTTCCGAACCGCTTGAACCCATGGAAGGTGGCGCATACGCCAGCGGAGCGTGCTGGTGAAATAATACCAAAAGTAAATCCAAAGTAGATGCGCTCTCAGGAAATACAGCCACACAATCCGATACGGTGTAATAACCAAGTTTTAATCACAACGCGTTTCGACTGCATCCGCAGCCTTGCTCACGTGAATCGATACACCGTATCGGATTGTGTGGCTGTATTTCCTGAGAGCGCATTTACTTTGGATTTACTTTTGATATATATATATATTCACTGAAAAAACCATAGGTTTTAGGGACAGTTATAGTTAGTTGGACATTGCACTCGTACAAAACCCGTGAAATTCCCCTGTTATAGTTAGTTCAGCTAACTATAACTCGCGCCCCGCAATGCACTGCTGATGACGTCACATATTACATCACTCATGACATGGTCAGTGACATCACTGATGACATCACTGATGACATCTCAAATGACATCACTGATGACATCACTGATGACATCATCCAGTGACTGTGTGTTTCTGTAAAGTTTAAATATGTTTAATATATATAGGGAAAGGCGTATTGAAGAATGAGTGGGTGTATAAGTGTCTGAATGGATGATTTAGTACGTGAGTGACTGACTCTACAAGTGAGTGATTAAACGTATCTTACTGAATGCATGGGTTAGTGACTAAACTGTGTGAATGTCTGTATCCGTCTGTTTGTTGGTGTGTAAGTGGATGCATGGATTTGCGAATAGCTACATGAGTGTCTATATGGGTTATTGATTGGTTCTCTGAGTATCTGTATGGCTGCCTGAGTGTTTGTGTGGGTGGGGTGTGTGTGACTCTATACATAGATGTGTGAGTGGGTGATTCACTGGGTGCATGATTTCAAGAGTGCATCTGTGATGGACTGCTTGGGTGGGTGAGTGTGTGTATGGGTGTGTTAGTGAGTGAATGTATATCTCAGTGGTACATGTGCAAGTAACTACATATGTAAAAGGCAGTATATATGTGTGTTAGAGTATTTAAATGGCTATAAGTGAGAGTGTGTTATTGTGAGAGTGGCTGTATGGATGCGTGTGTGCTTGTATCAGTTATTGTATAAGAGCGTAAGAATGTGCTAGTATTTGTATGAGTAAGTGAGCTGGTGTGTGTATAACTGTATAGGTGAGTAAATGGGTGTGTGATTAATTTTTTGCATGACTGACTAGGTGTGTGAGTACCTCTATGGATGAGTGGCGGTGTGTGAGTGTTTATATAGGTGTATGAGTACATATGATAGTCCTGTACTGAGTGACTGTAAGTATGAGTGACTGTACAGGTGAGTGAGTGGATGTGTGTGTAGACCTAAGAATCAGTGAGTGGGTATGTAGTTTTTGGTGTTGGAGTGTCTATGGTTTTGAGAATGGCAGTCTGTAATTTAGAGTGGGTGTATCAAAAGTTATATTAGGGTGTGAGAAGATGCATGAAATTATCACATGGATGATGTCATCAGTGATGTCATTTGAGATGTCATCAGTGATGTCATCAGTGATGTCACTGACCATGTCATGAGTGATGTAATATGTGACGTCATCAGCAGTGCATTGCGGGGCGCGAGTTATAGTTAGCTGAACTAACTATAACAGGGGAATTTCACGGGTTTTGTACGAGTGCAATGTCCAACTAACTATAACTGTCCCTAAAACCTATGGTGAATTTCAAAGGTTTTTTAAATGCTAATTTCTAACTCTAACGTGTCTGAAACCTATGGTTTTTTCAGTGAATTTCAAAGGTTTTTTAAATGCTAATTTCTAACTATAACGTGCCTGAAACCTATGGTTTTTTCAGTGAATTTCAAAGGTTTTTTAAATGCTAATTTCTAACTATAACGTGCCTGAAACCTATGGTTTTTTCAGTGAATTTCAAAGGTTTTTTAAATGCTAATTTCTAACTATAACGTGCCTGAAACCTATGATTTTTTAAGTGAATTTCAAAGGTTTTTTAAATGCTAGTTTCTAACTATGCCAACAGAGGTAGGACATGTGAAGAAAGAAGAAAAAACGCACAGAAAGAAGCAAAAGATGTGCAGAAAGAACCAACAGAGGAGCAGAAAGAGGCCTTGTTGCAAAATCATCCTGTGCCCACAACTTTTTCAGACGGGTACTGGTGGTAACTAACTCTGACTAACCAGAGCCAGTGCGCGTTTGCACAGTGGTGAAGGGAGGGGGGGCCTGAGGTGACATGTGTGCAAACGCGCCCCATGGCGCGTTTTAAGTTGCGGGATTAAGTCCCCTTGAATCCTGAGGGTCCCTGGGGCCCAACTAGCCCCCCAGGTACCTACAGTTAGGACCACAGAGCTGAGTTGCAGAGAGGCGTTCCGAGGCCACGCACCTTTTTTCACCTCTCTGCAACGCAACTCTGTTGTGCTTACTGAAGGTACCTGGTGGGCTAGTTGGCCCCCAGGATTCAAAGGGAATTAACTCCCCAACTTAAAACGCACCACAGGGCGTGTTTGCGCACATGTCACCTGAGGCCCCGCCCCCTCCCTTCACCACTGTGCAAACGCGCCCCGTGGCGCGTTTTAAGTTGGGGGATTAGGTCACCTTGAATCCTGAGAGTCCCTGGGGCCCAACCAGCCCACCAGGTACTTCCAGTAAGCACCACAGGCCTGCGTTGCAACGCCTGTAACAAATTGTGCAGTTGTGTTTAGGTAGTGAAGAGGGTCGTGCTGGGGGTAGTGTTTTAGGGTTTAGGGTAGTGCAGTGGTGTTTGTGTAGTGTAGGGGGTCATGCTGGGGTTAGATTTAGGGTTTAGGGTAGTGCAGTGGTGTTTGTGTAGTGTAGGGGGTCATGCTGGGGGTAGATTTAGGGTTTAGGGTAGTGCAGTGGTGTTTGTGTAGTGTAGGGGGTCATGCTGGGGGTAGATTTAGGGTTTAGGGTAGTGCAGTGGTGTTTGTGTAGTGTAGGGAGTCGTCCTGGGGGGAGTGTTTTAGGGTTTAGGGTAGTACAGTGGTGTTTGGCTAGTGTAGGGGGTCGTGCTGGGGTTAGTGTTTTAGGGTTTAGGGTAGTGCAGTGGTGTTTGGGTAGTGTAGGGGGTCGTGCTGGGGGGAGTGTTTTAGGGTTTAGGGCAGTGCAGTGGTGTTCGGGTAGTGTAGGGGGTCGTGCTGGGGGGAGTGTTTTAGGGTTTAGGGCAGTGCAGTCGTGTTCGGGTAGTGTAGGGGGTCGTGCTGCGGGGAGTATTTTAGGGTTTAGGGTAGTGCAGTGGTGTTCGGGTAGTGTAGGGGGTCATGCTGGGGGTAGTGTTCTAGGGTTTAGGGCAGTGCAGTGGTGTTCGGGCAGTGTAGGGGGTCGTGCTGGGGGTGGTGTTTCAGGGTTTAGGGCAGTGCAGTGGTGTTCAGGCAGTGTAGGGGGTCGTGCAGGGGGCGGTGTTTCAGGGTTTAGGGCAGTGCAGTGGTGTTCGGGCAGTGTAGGGGGTCGTGCAGGGGTGGTGTTTTAGGGTTTAGGGCAGTGGTGTTCGGGCAGTGTAGGGGGTCATGCTGGGGGTGGTGTTTCAGGGTTTGGGGCAGTGCAGTGGTGTTCGAGCAGTAAAGGGGGTCATGCTGGGGGTGGTGTTTCAGGGTTTAGGGCAGTGCAGTGGTGTTCGGGCAGTGTAGGGGGTGGTGCAGGGGGTGGTGTTTCAGGGTTTAGGGCAGTGCAGTGGTGTTCGGGTAGTGTAGGGGGTCGTGCAGGGGGTGGTGTTTCAGGGTTTAGGGCAGTGCAGTGGTGTTCGGGCAGTGTAGGGGGCGGTGCAGGGGTGGTGTTTCAGGGTTTAGGGCAGTACAGTGGTGTTCGGGCATTGTAGGGGGTGGTGCTGGGGCTGGTGTTTCAGGGTTTAGGGCAGTGCAGTGGTGTTCGGGCAGTGTAGGGGGTGGTGCTGGGGCTGGTGTTTCAGGGTTTAGGGCAGTGCAGTGGTGTTCGGGCAGTGTAGGGGGTCGTGCTGGGGCTGGTGTTTCAGGGTTTAGGGCAGTGCAGTGGTGTTCGGGCAGTGTAGGGGGTCTTGCTGGGGCTGGTGTTTCAGAGTCTAGGGCAATGCAGTGGTGTTCGGGCAGTGTAGGGGGTCTTGCTGGGGCTGGTGTTTCAGGGTTTAGGGCAGTGCAGTGGTGTTCGGGCAGTGTAGGGGGTCGTGCTGGGGCTGGTGTTTCAAGGTTTAGGGCAGTGCAGTGGTGTTCGGGCAGTGTAGGGGGTCGTGCTGGGGCTGGTGTTTCAGGGTTTAGGGCAGAGCAATGGTGCTCAGGCAGTGTAGGGGGTTGTGCTGGGGGTGATGTTTCAGGGTTTAGGGCAGTGCAGTGGTGTTCGGGCAGTGTAGGGGGTTGTGAAGGGGTGGTGTTTCAGGGTTTAGGGCAGTGCAGTGGTGTTCGGGCAGTGTAGGGGGTCGTGCTGGGGGTAGTGTTTTAGGGTTTAGGGTAGTGCAGTGGTGCTTGTGTAGTGTAGGGGGTCGTGCTGGGGGTAGTGTTTTAGGGTTTAGGGTAGTGCAGTGGTGTTTGTGTAGTGTAGGGGGTCATGTTTTAGGGTAGTGCAGTGGTGTTTGGGTAGTGTAGGGGGTCATGCTGGGGGTAGTGTTTTAGGATTTAGGTTAGTGCAGTGGTGTTTGGGTAGTGTAGAGGGTCGTGCTGGGGGTAGTGTTTTAGGGTTTAGGGTAGTGCAGTGGTGTTTGTGTAGTGTAGGGGGTCGTGCTGGGGGTAGTGTTTTAGGGTTTAGGGTAGTGCAGTGGTGCTTGTGTAGTGTAGGGGGTCGTGCTGGGGGTAGTGTCTTAGGGTTTAGGGTAGTGCAGTGGTGTTTGTGTAGTGTAGGGGGTCATGTTTTAGGGTAGTGCAGTGGTGTTTGGGTAGTGTAGGGGTCGTGCTGGTGGTAGTGTTTTAGGATTTAGGTTAGTGCAGTGGTGTTTGGGTAGTGTAGGGGGTCGTGCTGGGGGTAGTGTTTTAGGGTTTAGGATAGTGCAGTGGTGCTTGTGTAGTGTAGGGGGTCATGCTGGGGGTAGTGTTTTAGGGTTTAAGGTAGTGCAGTGGTGTTTTTGTAGTGTAGGGGGTCATGTTTTAAGATGCAATGCTCCAATACCTGACCAGTCTGCACTACATAAAACTGCAAAAAAACTAAAAAAAAAAGTGTTTTGCACACTTTTGTCATTGGGCTATATGTGGGCTACATCTGGGTAATATTTGTGCTACATTTGGGCTCTTTTTTCACTGGTGGCCATCTTGGAAGACTTCTTTGTTATGAAGTTTCCTAATTTCTTCATTTACTGCAGTCTCCTCAGTAGGAAATGCTTTCAGTTTTTTACTTTGATTCCATCAAGAAGGCATTCAGATGTGTCTCACATCTGCCATAAATTCAGAATGTTAGCACTCTAGTTGCTCATTAGATCACTGGAGTAAAGCTACTGCTCACCAGGGAGTTAACTGGTAGTCTGCTGCTGGTATTGAAAGTGATTGTTTCAGTCTGCATGTCAGAATTTTCTAATGAAATAGAAGAGGATTTGAGATCTCACTTAAAACATGCCCTAATTTTTCTTTCTGCAGCACTAACCATAATTTCTATTTAAAAAAGAACCCCTCATTTTGTTCCTTTTTAAATTAAATGTTTTAAGTGTTACCGGTTTATTCCAATCAAGATGGCTTCAGGTGTGCCATACTTTTGTCATAAGTAAGGCTGTTAGCGCTCTAGTTGTTCTTTAGAACACTCTGGGAAGCTGCATACCCTGAAAGTCTCGGGGGGATTCGTCAAGCGAGGGCCGAGAAAAAAGGGGGGTCCCAAAACGCGTTTTCCCCATGCATTTTTCCATAGGAAACTTTAGACACGGCTACAGCCCGAACTGCTGAACGGAATTACACCAAATTTGGCAAAGAGGTAGTCCTTGGTTCAGAAAGAACCCTTTTTGTTAAATGGTGTAAATCCGTTCAGTAGTTGCTGAGAAAATCAAAAGTAAAAAGATAGTGATATCTATGGCCGAGTAGGGTCCGCGTACCCTCCCGATCACGAGCTGCATGTTAATTGGCTGTCAGCTGGCTGTCAACATTCCGATTCAGGAAATGTTGGCAGCCATTTTGTCCTCGGTAGAACCGAGGGACAGAAACAAGTGCGCAAAGCGCGCAAAGGGAGCAGGGTAGAAACACCCTGACCCCTAGGTTTGCTCCAGGGGTCCCACAAGGACCCCCTGGGCAAAAAAAAATTTTTTTTTTTTTTTAAAAATCGGCAGGATGCGCTCAGGGTGCGCGAATCCTGCCGAAAAAAAAAAAAAATCGAAGCGCGGTCTCCCGCGCTTTGATTGTATTTTGCCCCCGGGTGGCCCAAGTCCCGGGGGCATGGTGGGGGTTTAATTTTATGTGTGGGGGCCTCAAGGGCCCCCCAAGCCCCGGGGACCGCCACCCCGGGGCTTTTTTAAAAATGGTGCGGGAGGGCTCTGAGCCCTCCCGCAGCCCCGAGGACCACCACCTCCCCGGGGCTTTTTTTTATTAATTGAACAACCTGTGTGGGGGGCTCCAGCCCCCACACGCCCCGGGACCGCCACCTCCCGGGGCACTAACAAATTAAAATGGGGGTCTGTTTTGGACCCCCGAAGCCCCGGGGACCACCACCTCCCCGGGGCTGTGCTGATGTAGGGAGGGGGCCGCGCGGCCCCCTCCTGGAGCCCTTGATGGCCCTGGGGACCACCACCCCCCAGGGCCGGCTCCTGCAGTGTCCCGGGGTGCCTACCCCCGGGACACTGTAGTTTGCTATGGCAGGACGGGAGCCTCGCGGCTCCCGTCCTGTCATTGCAAACTGCTTTGGATATTGGAAGAGAGAGCAGGAAACCTGCTCTCTCTTCCAATATCCAAAGCCGATTGCTTTCCACACGGGGAGCAGCATGTTAGCTGCTCCCCATGTGTAAAGCAATGCCGGCTCCCGTAGGACACGGGGAGCCGGCGGGACTGTGGGGGTTTGGGGACCCCCCACAGTCCCCAACGAGAGGCCAGCCCCGGGGGATGGGGTCCCGGGGCAAGTAGTGGCCCGGGAGGGGGCCACGCGGCCCCCCTCCCCAAAAAAAAACAAAATTTTAAAAAAACGGAAAGGCCGGCCCCGGGGGATGGGGTCCCCGGGGCCATAAATGGCCTGAGGAGGGGGGCCACGCAGCCCCCCTCCAAAGAAAAAAAAAAAAACGAGGCCATGCCCCGGGGGATGGGGTCCCCGGGGCCAATACAGGCCCAGGGAAGGGGGGCCACGCGGCCCCCTTCCCGTTTTTTTAAAAAAAATTAAATAAAAAAAAAGGGGTAAGGCCCTGGGGGATGGGGTCCCCAGGGCCCAAAAACAGGAAAAAGGAAGGGGGGCCACACAGCCCCCCTTCAGGGGACAAAATGTTTTTTTTTTTTTTTAAACGATCGGGCCCGCAGGCCCCGCCCCCTTCTTTCACCACTCTGCAAACGCGCCCCTGGCGCGTTTGCAGAGAGAGAGCAATTCCCCTTGAATACTGGGGGTCCCTGGGGGCCAACTAGCCCACCAGGAACCTCCAATATGCGCCAGGGGCTGCGTTGCAGAGACGTGTAGAGAGGCCACACCCCTTTTACACCTCTCTGCAACGCAGCTCTGTGGCGCTTTTTGGAGGTATATGGTGGGCTAGTTGGACTCCGAGGACCCTCAGGATTCAAGGGGACTTAATCCCCAGCTTAAAACGCGCCACGGGGCGCGTTTGCACAGTGGTGAAGGGAGGGGCGGGGCTTCAGGTGACATGTGTGCAAACAGGCCCCGTGGCGCGTTTCAAGATGGGGAATTAAATCCCCTTCAATCCTGAATGTCCCTGGGGGCCAACTAGCCCAACAGGTACATCCAGAAAGCGCCACAGAGCTGCATTGCAGAGAGGTGTAAAAAGGGGTGTGGCCTCTCTACACGTCTCTGCAACGCAGCCCCCTGGCGCATATTGGAGGTTCCTGGTGGGCTAGTTGGCCCCTAGGGACCCTCAGGATTCAAGGGGACTTAATCCCCCAACTTAAAACGCGCCACGGGGCGCGTTTGCACAGATGTCACCTCAGGCCCCGCCCCCTCCCTTCACCATTGTGCAAATATTCTTCTAAAATTATCCGAAATACGAATTCCGATTTACTCACCTGTTATCAGGAGAGACCTCAGTGCTGTATCTTTCAGCCCAGTACTGGTCCTGAAAAGTAATTTTAACCGTACTTACCAGTAACTTGAATTTCCTTCCATATGCTAACATTGACTGGTTTCACTTGGAAATTCTTCTAAGTGTGGAGTTTTGGAACTTTAAAATATTCCTCTAAAATCAGCCGAAATACGAATTCCGATTTACTCACCTGTTATCAGGAGAGACCTCAGTGCTGCATCTTTCAGCCCAGTACTGGTCCTGAAAAGTAATTTTAACCGTACTTACCGGTAACTTGAATTTCCTTCATAGGCTAACATTGACTGGTTTCACTTGGAAATTCTTCTAAGTGTGGAGTTTTGGAACTTTAAAATATTCCTCTAAAATCAGCCGAAATACGAATTCCGATTTACTCACCTGTTATCAGGAGAGACCTCAGTGCTGCATCTTTCAGCCCAGTACTGATCCTCAAAAGTAATTTTAACCGTACTTACCAGTAACTTGAATTTCCTTCCATAAGATATCATTGCCTGCTTTTTGCTGAAAAAGTTTCTAAGTGTTGATTTTTGAAACATACAAATATTCCTCTAAAATCAGCCGAAATCCGAATTCTGATTTACTCACCTGTTATCAAGAGAGACCTCAGTGCTGCATCTTTCAGCCCAGTACTGGTCCTGAAAAGTAATTTTAACCGTACTTACCGGTAACTTGAATTTCCTTCATAGGCTAACATTGACTGGTTTCACTTGGAAATTCTTCTAAGTGTGGAGTTTTGGAACTTTATAATATTCCTCTAAAATCAACCAAAGTACGAATTCCAATTTACTCACCTGTTATCAGGAGAGAACCCAGTGCTGCATCTTTTAGTCCAGCACTGACCCTGAAAAGTAATTTTAACCGTACTTACCAGTAACTTGAATTTCCTTCCATAGGCTAACATTGACTGGTTTCACTTGGAAATTCTTCTAAGTGTGGAGTTTTGGAACTTTAAAATATTCCTCTAAAATCAGCCGAAATACGAATTCCGATTTACTCACCTGTTATCAGGAGAGACCTCAGTGCTGCATCTTTCAGCCCAGTACTGGTCCTGAAAAGTAATTTTAACCGTACTTACCGGTAACTTGAATTTCCTTCATAGGCTAACATTGACTGGTTTCACTTGGAAATTCTTCTAAGTGTGGAGTTTTGGAACTTTAAAATATTCCTCTAAAATCAGCCGAAATACGAATTCCGATTTACTCACCTGTTATCAGGAGAGACCTCAGTGCTGCATCTTTCAGCCCAGTACTGATCCTCAAAAGTAATTTTAACCGTACTTACCACTAACTTGAATTTCCTTCCATAGGATATCATTGCCTGGTTTTTGCTGAAAAAGTTTCTAAGTGTTGATTTTTGAAACATACAAATATTCCTCTAAAATCAGCCGAAATACGAATTCCGATTTACTCACCTGTTATAAGGAGAGACCTCAGTGCTGTATCTTTCAGCCCAGTACTGGTCCTGAAAAGTAATTTTAACCGTACTTACCAGTAACTTGAATTTCCTTCCATAGGCTAACATTGACTGGTTTCACTTGGAAATTCTTCAAAGTGTGGAGTTTTGGAACTTTAAAATATTCCTCTAAAATCAGCCGAAATACGAATTCCGATTTACTCACCTGTTATCAGGAGAGACCTCAGTGCTGCATCTTTCAGCCCAGTACTAATCCTGAAAAGTAATTTTAACCGTACTTACCAGTAACTTATATTTTCTTCCATAGGAATCCATTGTCTGGTTTTCAGCAAAAAAGTTTCAAAGTGTTGATTTTTACAAACTACAAATATTCCTTAAAAATCACCTGTATGACTTAAACGCATTCTTTCAACTGTTTACAGGAGATGCACCAGTGCTGGATCCAGGATCCAACACTGAGTAAGAAAAAGTAACGATAACAGTTTTTACCTGCTAAGTGAATTTCCTTCCATAGGATAACATTGGTGATTCTATGAGAAAAAGTTTCTGTGTCAACTTTTAAAATACAATAATATTCCTTAAAAATCACGACTGTAACTAAAACGCTTTTACTCAACTGTTTACAGGAGATGTACCAGGACTGAATCTAGGATCCAGTCCTGTGGTTAGAAAAGTAATCCATAAAGTAACTAATTGCATTTAACTAGAAATTCACATTGAGCTGAATGTTGCATTGTGTTTGAAAATGTGTTGCCCATTGCAACAACTGTAGCTACTGTACTTAAAAGTCTATTGCCTATGTGCAAAGTATTTAAACTAAAGTAATTCATTCTGAGAAAGTATTTTTGTAATGTAATGTATAATGTAATTACAATGTAATTTAAAAAATAAAATCTGTAAAAAAAATTGTTTCTAAAAATGTAGTAAATCAGTATGAAAAAAATTAATATAACAATTAATACATTTAAAAATTGTCATTTACAAAACCTTTGAAATTCACTGAAAAAACCGTAGGTTTCAGGCACGTTATAGTTAGAAATGAGCATTTAAAAAACCTTTGAAATTCACTGAAAAAACCATAGGTTTCAGACACGTTATAGTTACAAATTAGCATTTAAAAAACCTTTGAAATTCACTGAAAAAACCATAGGTTTCAGACACGTTATAGTTACAAATTAGCATTTAAAAAACCTTTGAAATTCACTGAAAAAACCATAGGTTTTAGGGACAGTTATAGTTACTTGGACATTGCACTCGTACAAAACCCGTGAAATTCCCCCGTTATAGTTAGTTCAGCTAACTATAACTCGCGCCCCGCAATGCACTGCTGATGACGTCACATATTACATCACTCATGACATGGTCAGTGACATCACTGATGACATCACTGATGACATCTCAAATGACATCACAGATGACATCATCCACGTGATAATCTGATGCACCTCCTCACACCCTAATATAATCTTTGATACACCCACTCTAAATTACAGACTGCCATTCGCAAAACCATAGACACTCCAACACCAATAACTACAAACCCACTCACTGATTCTTAGGTCTACACACACACATCCACTCACTCACCCGTACAGTCACTCATACTTACGGTCACTCAGTACAGGACTATCATATGCACTCTTACTCCTATATAGACACTCAAACAACGCCACTCATCCATAGAGATACTCAGACACCTAGTCAGTCATGCAAATAATTAAACACACTGCCATTTACTCACCTATACAGTTATACACACACCAGCTCACTTACTCATACAAATAGTAGCACATTGTTACGCTCTTATACAATCACTGATACAAGCACACACTCATCCATACAGCCACTATCACAATCACTCACTCTTGCTTATAGCTATTTATATACTCCAACACACATATATACTGCCTTTCACATATGTAGTTACTCACACATGTACCACTGGGACATACATTCACTCACTAACACACTCTTACACACACTTACCCACCCATACAGTCTATCACAGATGCACTCTTGAAACCATCCACCCAGTGAATCACCCACTCACACATCTATGCGCAGAGTTGCACACACCCCTCCCACACAAACACTCAGGCACCCATACAGATACTCAGACAAGCATTCAATAACTCATATAGACACTCATTTAGCTATTCACAAACACATGCAGCCACTTACACAGCAATAGACAGACGGATACAGACATTCACCCAGTTTAGTCACTAACCCATGCATTCAGTAAGATACGTTAAATCACTCACTTATAGAGTCAGTCACGCACCTACTAAATCATCCATACAGACACTTACACACCCACTCATTCTTCAATACGTCTTTTCCTATATATATTAAAAATATTTAAACTTTACAGAAACACACAGTCACTGGATGATGTCATTAGTGATGTCATTTGAGATGTCATCAGTGATGTCATCAGTGATGTCACTGACCATGTCATGAGTGATGTAATATGTGACGTCATCAGCAGTGCATTGCGGGGGCGCGAGTTATAGTTAGCTGAACTAACTATAACGGGGGAATTTCACGGCTTTTGTACGAGTGCAATGTCCAAGTAACTATAACTGTCCCTAAAACCTATAGTTTTTTCAGTGAATATATATATATATATATATATATTCCAACACAGTGCCGCGTAAAGTCGATCCCCTCCTTTCGACACCGGTGCCTGCTGCGGCCGCAGCAGCCGCTATTATTTGATCCACATAGCAATTTGAGAAATCCCAAAATCAGCAAAGCGGCACACCAAAGGACAACACAATTACTTTATTGTGTCTACAAACGACGCGTTTCGGCGAAGCCTTTGTCAAGTTACTGACCTGCGCCCTACTCCCCATAGAAATACAGGTCGCGGTTAATAGACAGTGAAAAAATACTTTGTTATAATGCATATTAATACAATCTATAAAACCTTAATTGGCATTTACCACTGGAGGATATAAGTGATAAAAAAGAATTCAAACTAAAACTAAACTAACCAATAGATCAAACTATAAACAACCTTAACTTATAAAATCATACAAACAATTAAATCAACAATATAACAGGCACACTAATTTATTCAACTAAATACTTCAAAAATGACAAACGCTGCAAGAAGAGGAAACTCTACCTTATTTTCTGACTAGACCCTTAAAGAAGAAATATAAACATCTAGACAACTAACTTAGCAGGTAAGTAAAACTTATATTTAAACTAAAAATTACTTGCTAATAAACCTACAAAAAAGTAAAATGGCAAATAATTATTAAAACACTTTCCAACTTGTATCTCTTTACATGTACTTCCTTAACAGAAAACACTACAACTTCGAAAACTGATAAAGCTGCCGGAACAAAACCACCTATCACAAACCAGCAAAAAGATATAGCAAAGTAAGTATATATACTTTTAAAAAAAACATTAACTCACCCCAATAGCGAGTAAAAATAAAGCTAATGAACTCACCCTTTACCAATAAGTAAACATTTAAAATGAAACTGACACCTCTTTTTTTCCATCAAACAGAAAGGAAATCATCTGCTCCACATTAGTATACCCCCATGAAAAAACTGCAATACACTGTGAAACATCAAAAAGAACATACATGTAAGTATAAAAATAGAACAAGTTGTATAATTTTATAAGTAAGTGACAAACGTTTAAACTTTGAAACATTGTATTCATTTATACTATTGCACTATTTTTCAGATACAATGACAGAGACAGCCCAATACATGACAGCCCAGATAGGAAAGCAATTACTAAGTCACATGGGTTATACATACAACCAAGAAAGTGCATCAACAGAAAATGTGTAATGGAAATGCACCAAATATTATTCTAATACATGCTATGGGAGGGCCACTACAAAAGATGATGTTGTAATTCATATAAGAGAACACAACCACTCCCCAAATGTGACAGAAATAGAAGTATGGGAGGTATTACAGGATATAAGAGAGGCAAACATTAGCTCCCAGAAACCCACAACCCAAATCCTAAAAGATATAGGGTCTGATTCACAAAGGTAAATTTACACTTTTGTTTACAATTTGTTGGTATTCCCAAAGTTTACGAATAGTATCTTCACAATTCCGGAGTCTTCGCACTTGTGGTGGAGACTCTGCACATAAAAGATAGGACAGTCGTAAAGATACTACTTGTAAATTCGCTCATGAATAGCCAACCATCATAAACTCACACAAAGACACAAAGGTGTAATTTCACCTTTGTGAATCAGGCCTAAACTCCCTAAAGTCCTAGAACACATCACAAGCCAACTATCATCTCTAATCACTTTAAAACGTTTAATTGCAAAAACTAAAAAGACCACCAGCAATAATCCTCTTGCCCCTTGAAGAAACAAAGACATAGAAATACCTCAACACTTAACAATGACACATAATGAGGAACCTTTACATTTATATGAGAATCTAAACAATGATAAATGAATCCTAATATTCTCTACAGCAGATAACTTACTAAAACTAAGACAATGTTACACTTGGATGATAGTTGGGACCTTTAAAATGTGTCCCCAACCATTCACTCAGATATACACCATACATGATGACTATCAAAGCACAACTACCCCTATTATATATGCCCTACTACCAAATAAACAAAGTAGCACTTCCTATGACCTCTTAAACTACATTAAACATAAAACAAATAACTACTACCCACAAAAAATAATTATAGACTTTGAACAAGCCATGATTCAAACCATTTTAAAGATTAAAACCTACACAGCCATACAAGCCTGTTACAATCATTTCAATAAAAGCATATGAAGACAACTCCAACAATCTGCACCAAGTGTACAATTTGCCTTTGGAATAAAAAGAATTATAGCCTAGTCTCTGTCCCTGTCAATGAAGTAGCTAATCACTACAATTTTCTATTAGAAAGCCCTTTCTACCAACAAAATGAAGACAAACCAAGACCCCTAATGGATTATTTCGAAGACACTTGGCTTGGCAGACTGCATCGCTCTGAACACAGACGCCAACCCAAATCCTAAATGCCATGGTGGAATGTCTATGACAGCACCTTGGCACACAAAGCAAACAATGCAGTGGAAGGATGGCATGATGACTTCTAATCCACACTATTATAAAGCTACAATGGGTTCTGTTGGGAAGGAACATTTATTTTGAAATACTGCTTATGTCAAATAGCTTGAACAAATCAATAAATGATTAACACAGCACACACATGTCTGTAGTTATTCAGTATATATGTATTCATGTACCGAAGTTATGCAATAGTATGAGAATATAAGTCTCAAACACAGCTCTTATATGAGTGACATAAACATAATGTGTGAACAAATGATTTGACAAAGTGTCTGTTTTCTTTTTCCACTTAAGCTCAACAGACAGCCCCTATTGTATTATTTGTGGGCACTTTAGGCTTGATGGCCAAGGATATGGAACCTTTAACATAGATATCGGTGACGCTTGAAATGTTAAATGTTACTACTCAAGGGATTCTTTTTATAATCAAACACTCTCTCATTGGTGGCAGTGGGGACTCCCTCTGTCATATTCCTTTAAGATCCCATATACATTGATGATGGTAGGGGCCTTCAAACACATTTCTTTTACACATCAGAAAAAGTGTGATATGTCTCCAGTATGAAAATAGTAGAGGACTTACTTCTTCAAGAGGTTCAGCAGGGGAACTAAATCATCCCCTTCACCCAGCTGCTCAATGCCCAAATGGAGAGCTAACATCATTAAATTGAAATAATGGAATCTGATGTCATTGACGAGCAATGCACAATGCCTACATAAGCATGCCCAATGGAAAATGTAGTCCGCTAGATGGCCGGTCACCGCCTCAGAACAAAAATGACTGTCCCTTCATATTCAGGGTTTGCAAGCTCCCAAAAGACATACAGACCCTAAAGAAACAGGGGGGGCGGGATGGTGAAAGATGGAAAATGAGTTTCATTTAAAACCATTTGTACAGTCAAAAATAAAGTATATAGGCACACTGATAACCTTGCAGCCAGCATAAGGTATAAAAAAAACGTACTGCATACAACCAGCAATTATACGTCCTCCCTCAATGTTAATACATATAAGTCACATCCAAAATTTGTATATATTATCATAAAAACATAGAGGAGGAAATTGGTATACAGACTTACATACCTCTAACTGAAAGGACCACAGGCTTGAACCTAACCTTCATATTGAGTCATATATGGGTGTTAAAGACCACTAAAACCGCAAGGACTACTGGTTCCAAAACTTCCACTACCTTATTCACATGGGGAATTTTTTTCTTATGGCCATTCAGACTTGTCCAAGAAATTTCATAATTTAGACTATGTGCGCAGCCTATAAATACCACATTATTCAAGCAGCAGTAAGGATTCAGACATGTCTTAGTGCCATGGTTTGAGCATTTTGATAACATACCACATCAGATCTTTGTCTGGGTGTCCCTTGTCGATATAGTGTTTTGTCAGTTTAGTAGCATCAAGCTTACACCTTATTGTGTTCTGATGCTCAGTAATTCTAGTCCATAAATAGATTCTTTAGGCAGAGAGCAACGTCCAACCTTTAATAATATCACTAGGGAAGAAAGAATGGCTTTAACTCAATAAGTCACAAATGATGCAATAGTGAAAAAACATGCTGATAAGGGTGGGGCAATTGTCATTTTACCAAAAATGATCTATAACAATGAATACTTACAACATTTGAATGATACACGAAACTACAAACGTCTTTCAAAGGGTCAAACTTCAGAAATACACGATGAAATTGCATTTCTGATGTGTAAGGGATTTGATAATAGGTGAATAACTAAACACCGGTCCGTATTTCTTATTTGAAAAGAACCTTGTATTCCATACTTTTACAAGCTGCCCAAAGTCCACAAAAATAAATTCCCCTGCCCACCCCCTGGATACCTAATATGTTTGGGCATTGGCTCAATTCTTGAGCCCCTATTGCAATTTTGTAACTATTTTTTGAGGCCTGTTGTTAGACAGATGCCATCCTTTTTGTAGAACACCAAGGATGTCTTAAATTCAAAGAGACATGCCCTTTGACACCGAGAAAGAGGTCATAATCAGTTTGACGTGGAGTCGTATACTAGCATCCCACAGGAAGTGACATTGCAAGTAATAGATAAGCTTCTAGCTGAGTTGTGCTGGGACCATAAAACACCACAGGTCTTTGTGTTGGACTGATCACACATGGCTTTGACACAAAATTACTTTCAATATGAATATGAAGGAGACATCTATGGACAGTACCTTCACCCCAAGTTTGGCATGTTTATATGTACATGTATTTGAGACCGAGTATATTTTTCAAACTTCTAATCCTGACAAGAAACATATATGGTGTGGAAAATATATATATAGATGATATCCTTTTGATATGGCAATGCAGTGCACAAGAGGCAATGACATTTTCCATTTGTCTGAATTCACTTTATCCCTTTTTTATATTTTCCATTACAATGGATAAAGAGAAGTTATCTTTTCTTGGCCTTGTGATTCATGCAGAGAATGAAAGCCTTAAAACAGAAGTATTCTACAAACTCACTGATCAAAATAATCTTTAGTTTGAAAGTTTAGACCCAGGTTCTCTCAAAGATAATCAACAAGTGGGTCAGTTTTTATGCTTGAGACCCAACTGTGCAAAAGTCCAAGATTAGAAGGCCCATGCCAAAAAACTTTCTCACAATCTTTTGGAAAAGAATTGTCCTCGCCATCTGATTGATAAAGCAAATAAGAGGGCTCTGAATAATGACAGAGATCAACATTCGACCACATTTAGTCAAATCAAACAGGATAAACTGATTTTAGTAACCACCTTTGGCACTAGTTCCAACTCTGTAAAGAAAATTGTAAATAAGAACTGGTGAATTTTGACATTGGGTAGCATTAGCTTGTAGAAACCAATGTTCTCCTTTAGGAGAGGTAGAAGGTTGAGTGAATTTTAGTGCCAACATGCTCTAGGAAAACAGAAAATTAAAATAGACAGCAGACTTTGTGGAATTTACCTACCCCAATAGGACACTTCCCCTGTGGTAACTGTATGTGTGCTGTCTTACATGTAAAGTAACCAAGGTAGTCCTGGGGCTAGAGGCACTGTGGAAATTGAAACAGTTCTCTAATTGTAATTCTATGAATGTAGCTATCTCATTTGGTATGCGTGTGGTCTAATGTATATAGGGATGACCTCGAGGCACATACGACTAGAATTACTGAGCATCATAGCATCAAGCGTGATGGTCCTAAACTGACAAAACACTATATCAAAAAGGGACACACGGACAAAGAACTGATATTGTATGTCATTGAAATGCTCAAACAATGGCACAAAGATATAATTGAATCCTTACTGCTGTTTGAACATCGTTGGATTTACAGGTTGCAAACAGATCTACGGGGTCTCAATGATGAAATTTCTTGGACAAGTCTGAATGCTCATAAGAAATAAATTGATGATGTGGATTAGACATTTGATGTTTAAGACCCAGTGCTCGTGTTTGTAGTGGTGTTTAACATGAGAACTTATTGCCAACATATGCCTCAATTTGACAGTTAGGGCCAATCCAGTGGTCCCTTTAGCTAGAGTCAGGTAAATCTCTATATGAATTTCGGCCTTTATATTTTTATGACAATATATACACATTTTGGATGTGAAGTGGATGATTAGTATTGAGGGAGGAAGTATAGCTGCTGATTGTATGCAGTCTGTTTTCTTTATTCCTTATGCTGGTTGCAAGGTTATCAGTGTGCATATATACTTTATTTATGACTCTACTATTAAATGAAAACTGTTTTTCATCTTCGCCCTTCCTCTCCTCCCTCCCCATGTTTCCTGAGGGTCTGTGTGCCATGTGGGAGCTCTCAGACTCAGAATACGATGGGGCAGTTGTGTTTGGTCAGAGGTGGTGACGGCCACCTACAGAACTACATTTCCCTATGGCCATGCTTATTTGGACATTCTGCACATTGCGTCAATGATGTCAGATGCCATTCTTTCAATTTAACGATGCCGGCTCTCCATTTGGGCAGCTAGGTGATAGGGATGATTTAGGTCCTCCTCTGGTATACCTCTTGAAGAAGTAAGTCCCTTACTATTTTTATATTGGGGACGTAGCACACTTTTTTTGATGTGTTAAAGGAGCATGTTTGAAGTTCCCCACTGCCCCCAATGCATGGGGGGCCTTGGAGGGATACGACAGAAAGAATACCCACTGCCGCTTAAGAGAGTGTGTTTGGTCATAAAAAAGATTCCCTTGAGTAGTAACATTTGACTTCTGCTTGAGCTGCTATATATGTGCTCGGACTAGCTGTTCAGTTGCATGTATTTTTTTCATACCTTATTTTGGATTAATTGTTAAACTCTTTTTATTTGTAATTTTCAATTATTTATTTTGGATTTATATGTGCTACATTGAGTATGATGAGATGCCTACAAAGTTGTTATAAACTACACCAGGAAGTGGTACCCTGTTGAAATCAGCACATTGAGGATATAAATATTGGAAATGTTGCATGGTTTATAAGTACGAGATAAAATGAGCAGCCCCTTCTTTTTACTATTTTACATAACTATAGTGTGTAGCTACAGAAGTTACCACCTCCTCCCAGACCATGAAGCTCTAGTTCCCTAGAGTCAGGGTATGCAGCTTCATAGGAGGTTAAAGCAGGTGTCCACCCAAAACCAGTCTGTTCCCCTAATTGCAGTGCTGTGTCACACAGTATATTGCACCATTGTTAATTGTATATTATAACTCTGCATGCAACCTATCAATTGAGTGTCATACATGTATCACTTCACGAATTAAATTGAAATGCTGATTTTGTACATTATGCCTATTTTAGGAATTCTGACTTCCAGGGTTGTCAAAATAGGACTTAGGGTTTGCCATCTCTGCACATCACACTCACTTACTTAGAGTAAGGAGTAGAGATAGGAATTGCCTTTGTCCCTTATGTATTCCTCCGACCAGTATTAACAAGATTGTGGGCAGAAACATGTTGGCTTAAAGACAGATGGTTGGGTCATTGTACTTACATACCATCCCAATTCTCGGTTTTAGTTGTAGTAAAGGTACTTATTATTAAAGGTATTATCTTGGGTTTAACACAAAACAAAAATGGCGTGACACCCTGGGACATCGCTCTATGTCTAGTTGGCTTGTGGCAAACATATATAGGATTGGTGTGAAGCAATCCCTGCTGTCAAACCGTACTACCTTATTATCTCTCTGTATTTGAGGCAATTCCAAGAATTGGACGAGGAAGGCTTACTCACATAATGTGACATGCTTCATCATTTGCCACCTCCTCCCAACCTGGTAATATGATACTACCAGGGCGGACTCGACCTCAGGAGGGGGACTGGCCTGAGGGTGTTCTTACATATTACTTATCTTTTCTGGATAATGCTAAGATCTAGTTTTTCTCATTAAAAAGACTTAGGTTAAACCACAAATTTTCCTTTATTAAGGTGGTATCCTAGGCTTATTAAAAGTTACCAAAGGGTAAACTGAGGAGGCATATAACAGTTTGATGATCTATATGCGTCACTAAGTAGAATTTATCATGCCAACATGCCAACATGTTTCTGCCTATAACTAGCCTAATGGTCTAAGGCATTCATCAGGACAAAGTCTATGTGTCCCTACACCACAAGGAGGTAGTGCAGGGGAGCCATAGTTGTAAAGAGCAGAGAGGACCTACCTCTCAAATATGATTTTTGTTGATTCTCCTAGTCATATAGGGCTAATTGCCTCATGGTCTGTTCGGGGTGGGCCTCTCCTTTTGACACACTTTTATCAAGGTAGAGAGCCCACTTTGATCCTACCATGCCCCTTGAAAACAACCGACTGGTACGATGATGATGACTTATGCCCTTGATCTTTCCCTGTGTGTGATTTAATTATCTTGGGTTTACCTTAAGGTATTTGAGTGTATCTGGATCCTGTCTTCTCCTGCAACCTTTTATTAAGAACTCCCTCTTATTAAGGTTGAGTAAGCCCTGGTAGTACCATCTTACAAAGGTGGAATGGGGTCACCGATGATGAAGCATGCCACAACTAGTGAGTGAGGCTTCCTCATCCATTGTATTTGGCACTCTAGGATCTTGTGATCCCAACTAGGACTTTCCTTTAGGATATGTTGTTTAAATACCTTGGTAGGGGCCAAAATTGTCTTTTTACAGTTGTCCAACGCACTTTCATGTGTTTGATTTGATGACTGCGGAGGGTGTGCGTTGGTGTACCTCCACCTCTCTCTTTGTGTTACATGGACACTAAATGCGTGTCATTTACTATAACCACTACAATGTATACCAAGTTGGGGAAGGAGATGGACACTAAAGGGTGATATTTACTGTTGAAAGGTGGCTTATTAGTAGGTGCAAGTAGGTACCCACAGCTAGTAATAACACCACAATCACAAATAAGGCCCAGTCAAGTCTCAATAAATTAATCCTTGCCCAACCCTTGGTAGTTTGGCTCACGATCAGTCAGACTTAACGTAGGAGACATGTGTGTAAAGCATTTAAAAACACCAATAAATTTAAATAAGTAATACACAACACACAATAAAAAGGGAACCGGAGATAATATTTTTAAATATTAAATTCTTTCTAGTACCTAAAAGCCAAAAGCGCTAACTAGGGACATCCGGGCATACTTGACCGGGACAAAGTCAAAGTTTCAGGCCAATTGCGATGGAGCGCAGGTGGGATATGATTAGCGGTATGGCCCGGTCAAGTTTTTACTCTCCGACTTAGACACTTTTTTGGAGCTTTTTCTCATGACGTCGAGCTAGGCTCCTCGGCAGGCCAAGTTGCGAGTCGACGACAGCGGCTTGCTTCAGCAGGAAGCCTCAGTGAACTCCTGGAGGTATCGTTGACAGCAAAAAACTCCAGCGCTTCAGTGGGGCAAACTTGAATCTCAGTCCGAGTCACCATTCGACATTGGTGGCTTGACTCTCGACGATGGGTCGGTCAGCTTATGGAGCTTTTTGATTAGAATTCTCCCAATGGTCTCAAACTTCTGGATTTTCTTCCAGAAGGTCCTTTTGGGGTCTTGAAGTGTCCACAACACAAATCCAAGGCTCCAGAAGCTCTGAGTTTCTCCTTGGGAAGTTGGGACTACAAGACCCACAATGCACCTGGTCAAATCCTTCAAAGTCCAGGTGAAGCTGGTCAGCTGGATTCTTCTTGATGGAGATGATGCAGGTACAGCTGTTTTAACCTGTTGCTTTTAGGGAGCCCACTCTTTAAACTTTCAAAGCAAGGCAAAGTCCTTCTTTTGGTGAAGCATAGAATTTGCAGCAGGTGCAGTCCTTAAGAGTGCAATTCTCTTGGTGCAGTCCAGGGGTTCAGCAGGGCGGTCCTTCTTCTTGCTTCTTCCAGGCAGGGATCTGAGTTTCTGGGCAGCTCTCCCATATTTATCTAGGTTTCTGGGGTGGCAAGATGGGGGATACGCCTGACCGATGGGGTGCAGGGTGCTACCCTCTGTGATGACTACTTCCCCAGAAGTGTGGGATTTTCTTGTTCCAGAAAGCACTGTTCACAAAAATCAGAAATGGAGCAAATCTCCCCTGGAGGTTTAGGTCTGGCTAACCCAACCTACAGGTGTGGCTAACTTTCCCAAACACTCCCCTTCCAGCCCCTCTGCTAATTCAATTACTATCTAGCTGGGTGTGCAGGAAGTGTTGGTGTGCCTCGTTCCTGACCTTACTATTTTTCTCCCTTTAAGAACGGTTTGGCTAACCAGCCACCTTCATGTCTTTGGTTCTGCAGCTCCAGATCTCCTCCCACAAGATGTATTTTTGTTTCCTTTCAGGCCACTTCACACCTCATCAGAGCAGGTTGACTCAGCCTGTCAAAGGCTGGCCAAGCAGTAGAGGCTGGATTCAGGCACATCAGAAAAGTAAGTTGTATAACTTCTTTTCTGTCATAGTTATAATAAATCCAGCCTTGGTAATTTATTGGATTTACTCTAACTATTATTTTAACACTTTGAATTTTTATTTTAGCTCACTCCTGTCAATAGTTAGACTTTATTAATGTTAAATAAAGCATTCTCATTTTAGCCACTGAGCTAATGCACTGCAATAGGGAAAACGAATTTGGCAGTGTTTCCCTCACCAAGGCATATAAAACATCTTTTATAATGTCCCTGCTTATTCTAACATCGCACCATATCCTTGGGGCACCTAGGGTAGACCTTAGGGGTGACTTATATGGAAAATGATGGTAGTTTAAGACTTTGTAAGTACTTTCATTCGAAAGTTGAATTTGAGTATAATTTTATTTTAAAAGCAGCCTGCAAGGCAGGGCAGGCTTATAAAATGACAGCAGGCCCCACAGCAGTGCACATGTAAGTGCATTAAATCTACTGGGCCTCTAAACCTACATGCCCTACCATATAATGGGGGATTAAAGGTAGGTTGTCCTACCAACTGTAATTACACCTAATTACCATATACTTTTTAAACAGAGCACTGGCCCTGTGCCTGGTTAGCAGGGTCCAGGTTACAATCAGAGTCAGTAACCAACAGTATCAGTCAAAAAATGGGGGTGATCAGGGCAAAAAGGATGACTTTCTCACATTTACAGTTCCCACTCCAATCTATACTAATTTGGAGAAGGTGTTGGACACTAAAGGCATGACATTTACTATGCCCACTCCAATCTACACCAATTTGGGAAGGTGTTAGATACTGAAGAGGTGATTTTTACTAATCCCACTCCAATCTATACCAAGTTGGGGAAAGTGTTGGACACTAAGGGTGACATTTACTTTTCCCACTCCAATCTTTATCAAATTGAAGAAGGTGTTGGACACTAAAAAGGGGTGACATTTACTTTTCCCACTCCAATCTTTATCAAATTGAAGAAGGTGTTGGACACTAAAAAGGGGTGACATTTACTATTCCCACTCCATTCTATTCCAATTTGGGCAAAGTGTTGGTCAATTAAAGGCTAGGTTTATTATTCCCACTCCAAACTATACCAATTTAAGGAATGTGTTGGGCACCAAAAAGGTGACATTTACTAGTCCAACTCCAATCTATTCTAATTTGGGGAAGGAGTTGGAAACTGAAGCAATGACATTTACTATTCTGACTCAAATCTATACCAATTTGGGTAAGGTGTTGGACACTAAAAGGGCGATATTTACTGTTCCCACTCCAATCCATACCAATATGGGGAAAGTGTTGGACACTGAAGGGATGGCATTTGCTATTCCCACTATAATCCATATCAATTTGAGGAAGATGTTGGACACCAACGGGTGAACATTACTATTTCCACTACAATCTAAAACATTTTATGCAAGGTGCTACAGACTAAATTTTTTATATATACAATCATCATTCATACTCACACATAACTTTTCATCTATAACATAAACTAAAATACACATATGAATGGCATTAACCAAAACTACAAACCTAAATATTCATATTGAAACATTAACATATAAAATAATATTTTTATCACTACTAACAATTAATATATTTTATTAAAAAATACTAACATTCTTAAACTTTAAATCATAAAATAAAAAATAAAACCATAGTGGGAAATTAGCAATAATAAAATACAAAAAATTAATAAAAACCAATTTTTTAAATTAAAATACATATTTTTGCAATTACATAATTTTCTAAATAAAAAAAATATTTGAATTGTGAATTTATTATACAAAAAGAATAAACATTTAAAATCATATTTTTTTAAAATTAATATTTGTTTACTTTATACAATTTCATTTATTTTTTTATGTTTTAAATATTTAAATTTGAATATGTATTTACATATTTACAACACTTTTTGTAATTGTTGTTATGATTAATATACAATCTATTTAATTATAGATTATTATTTATAAAGAATATTATTGTAACAAAGTAAATTATCAATTTTTACAATATTATTTGCATATCATTCAAATAAATAACATTAAGTATACATTCAAATATCCACTTTTTAAAAACTGTCCTTACCTAATCCCCTAATATCCCAATATTCTGCTGCTAATAATATTATAAATCCATTATTTCTATACATTAATACAACCAAAAACACAAATTTCAACAATTTCATAATCAATAAATTATCTTGCTAAAAACACAAAAAAATAATAAACATATCAATCAAGCACAGTACAATAAATTACATACAAAATAACACAAACAATATTATATAAAACAATATTTTCTAAAATGTATTGTTTACAACGATAATAAAAGCATATTTTTCCCTTCACTATTCCTGCCGATGATATTTTTGACATCCCTATATTCTGGACATGTTATTTTTACGTCACAGTATTTCTATTCAATGTTTTGTCCAAACACCCCTATGCCTACCTCTCCGGGTGTTTCCACAGATGTCTTGGATGTTCGGGCTACCGTTAAACGATCTATTTGTCATGGAACTGAACACCCTTCTTCTGTACTCTAACTCCATCTCGGAAAGCCTGGGTGAAAGATGCTTTCTCCATCCCTTGGTCGACAGGACTTCCGTACTGCTTCCCTCCATTCCGGCTAACCCTGAGAGTAGTGAGAAAGATTCATAAGGATCCAGCAGAGGTTCTCTGTTTGCCCATCTTGTCCGAGGAGATCTTGGTAAATCATATCAAAAGCACTTTATTCGGATTTCCAGGTTAAAACTATAAAAGTTCACACTTAAAAAACATAAATACATATCCATAAAAACAGGTTAAATGTCAAGACATACAGATCATCCATCAAATAAATAGCATTTCCAACATTTCATTCCTGTGCAAAATTCTCACACTGTTTACATATTATGGCATACATAGGTAGAGACACTGTTTAGGACTGCAAGATACCTCCTAATGCATGCATTTTCTGTGAGCTGTAGCCTCTCCGAGTTAACATAGCCCCACACACCAGCACCATATTGTGCCACTGAGATACATTTAGCTTTGTAGATAGTGCAAAGCTCTTTTAGCAGCCTCCCCCCAATCTTTTCAACCCAGCAATAGTTATATTCATCATCATAGCCCTAACTGTAATGAGCTGTTTCCATGAGCCTTGATCATCAAACAATTAACCCAGAAAAGAAAAAGCAGGAGCAATCATAAGCTTAGTACCACCTATCCTGAATTGGAAACCTTTGTCAACCTTACTGCCACATTTTATAATATAATATAATTTTTAGACATATTGACTCTTAAATCTAGCCCAGTCCAATCCAATAAACCACAAAAATGTTGATTAATTTCTGTAACCCTATGGGAGTGCGTGCCATCAGAACTGCACCATCTGTATGCAAAAAGATTGGTATAGCTTTTTGACCAACCCGGGGAACATCACGTCTTTTTCTTCTAAAAACCAACTAAGATTGTTAATACATAGGGTAACTGTTATGTTATTGCAATTCATACAGCCCACAAATACCCCTGGGTGTCTTGGTGCTAGCTGAACTGGAGTTTAAAGCAGTACGCTCTACTTCTTGAACAAAGATCCTAGTTATTATTAAAAAGCTATGTTTTAAGTTCTTTCCTGAACCGAAGCAAGGAAGGCGTGGCCCTGATATGAGGTGGGAGACTATTCCAGAGTTTTGTAGTACTAGTAACAAAACTTCTTCCACCCCGGTTTCCTAACTCTGGGGATTATAAGAGTATTAGATCCCAGAGAGGGAAGGGGTCTGTTGGGAACGCACCACTCGAAAATGTGTCTCAGAAATTCAGGACCCGTGTTGTGTAGGACTTTATGAGCAACACACAGAGCTTTAAATTTTACACAACTTCGCACAGGAAGCCAGTGAAGCTTCCAGATTTCAAGAGATATAGCGTGGAATTTAGGCAGTCCTAACACTAATCTGGCAGCAGGGTTTTGTAATGTTTGGTGCCTGTTGATGTGTTGTTCCTGAAGATTCAAGTAAAGGCCATTGCAATAGTCTAGCTTTGATAGAACTAACGTAGTGACCACCTTAATTAAGGAGTTGATAGGGATGTATGGTAAAAATGTTTTAATCATCCTAAGAGTGAATGAGGCAGATGATACTACTGCTGAAATGGTGATGATACTACTGCACCCTAGTTTAACTTATTGTCAACATAAAAACCGAGATTCTTGGTTTTTAATACAGGGGTGGGAAAGGAGCCAATCTGATTTGGCCACCAAAAAGGAGACCAAGCGGGGGATAGGTTGCCAAATAATACCACCTCAGTTTTCTCTGAGTTGAGCTTTAAACAGTGCCTGTTCATCCAGGAACTAACTGCTCTCATACAGTCCTGGAAGCGCATGGGCACTGCAGGGTCATTATTGAAAGCAGTCACTACCAATCGAGTGTCATCCGTGTAGGAGGTAAGTGCAAAGTTATATCTCTTGATCAAAGAAGCCAAATCGGACATATATATATTAAAAAGTGTGGGACTAAGCGAGGATCCCTAAAGGACCCCACAAGCTAAGGTAAAAGATGATCACTCCTAGCAGCCCAAGGCCACTGATTGATTCCTGTTTGAGAGAAAGGAGGGAAATTTAAAAAAAGAGCCAAAACACAGCCCTGCCGTATCTCCTGTTTGATATCAAAATCCTGTGTACATTCCCCATTAACTCCATACCTAATTCTGGCCTTGGCATTCGCATAGTTGTGCCTAATTAAATTCATTAGACAGAGGTCGACTCTCAGCTCAATCATTAAATTCCATAATTTAACATGGTTGACACAATCAAAAGCACAGGTGAGGTCCATAAATGCCAAATAAATAGGACCTCTCCTAGCTAAAACATATTTACCGATAACTGAGGTTAAATTCAAAGACTGCTCAACTGTACCTGCCCTCTTTCTAAAACCATATTGGTTTATTGCCATCACAGAATTTGTCTCAGCCCACTCTTCCAGCCTAGGGCCTCATTATGAGTTTGGCGGTGAGGGAGCTGGACAGCCCCGCTCCCGCACCGCCAAACCCATGTACATACCACCCGCCAGATCAGGAGTTTTCTCCTGACTGGTGGGCAGTTCTTTGGCATTCCCAGGGTGGTGGCTATGAAATAGGCACTGCAATGGGAACATCAGAGGCAGTACCTGCACGGCATGGACTGCTGCTGTCCATGCAGTGCAGGTACTGGTGTGCATGCACACAGGGGGGCAAATGTTGTGCCCCCCTGTGTGCATTCACATGGCACAGAGGCACTTTGTTTCCTCACTGCCACACTTTTTATGGCAGTCATACTGCCATGAAAAGTTTGCCGGTGAGGAAACTCGAATATGTTTGGCGGGGCGCAGCGGTCCCGCCAAGCCTATTACACCCTTTGAGACTGCTGCCTCTGATACCTGGCAGTTGCGGTGGTCCCAGGGCAGCCCAACTGCCCTGGTCGTAATGGGGCGGTCGGAAGACTGCCACCACTGCGTCCCCGTGAGTCTGAACCGGCAGACTCGTAATAAAGCCCCTAGTGAGGATTATTCTCCCCGTGACCTTAAGTAGGGAATTTAACAGGGAGATTGGCTGATAATATGTTGGATCTCCCCTATGCCCCTTTTTTATAGATTGGAACGATCACGGAGGTAGACCAGGATTCAAATGGGCCTGTTCTGTATATCGCTTTTAGAAGTATCCAATCCTTCTCCAGTTGTCTGTACAGCTACATTGACAGTTTCCTCTCTTTCCACCCCCTCTGAGTTGATCCCCTCCTCGCTCCATTTTACACCTATAGATAGAGGTTTGGCATTTGAAAAGTGAGCCTCATTTCTGAAGGTTGTTCACCTGAGGTGCCAGAAAGTGTACAACAATTCAGACACCCTTCAACACTCAAATTGTATGAGAGACATTGCAGGAATTTTTAATGTTGGCGTGTTTTGCAAAGCTTTTCCATATGCTCTTGTGAAACAAACAAGTAAATGGGTTTTTTGAGGGACAGCTTTTTGCAAGGCTTGGCTGTATCGACAATCCTCTCAGCCGGACTCCTACATACCTCCAACATACACAGAACCAGATATGAACGTTGCTCCTTCTCCTACCTCATTCCTAAAGCCTGGAGTAACCTGCCTCTTCACATTCCAGACACCTCCCAAGTCTTTAATTCCACAAGAAACTCAAGACTTGGGTCTTCGCCTAGCCCCGACCCTGGCTTGGCCCTTAAAGTTTGTGCTTCAGCACCAGGATACGCTCCGGGGTGAGGTGTTCTCCATACAAATGCACATAACATTACATAATATAACAATGAGCAACAATATAGGTTTTCTGTGGCACTGACATATTGCCAATATCGATTGAGGCTTCTTGCCTGCTCATAAATTTTTGTCTTTGCCTTCTATTTGTCCATTCCCCAGTCTCATGCTGGCATCTCCCTTTTGTAAATAAATCCCTTCAGGGTCCACCTTTTGATCCACATTTTTGGCAGACTTAAAATTTCTTGCTGGTAAAGTTATTTTTTTTGGTAGCCATCTATTCGGGCAGGAGAATTGGCACAATTGGAGCATTGCGCTCTTCCCCTCAGCTCTTGAATTTTTTTTCCAGATAAGGTGGTTTTAAGACTGGGTTCTAAATTTCTACTGAAGGTTCTGAGTTCTTTCCATTGTTCTGAGGATATTGTCCTACCCATTTTTTAATTTCAATTTTTTTATTGAAATGCAGTACAGAACAAGGGTACCTCGGTACATGCTGAAATATGTATACATCCAATACAATATGACATAAATATAAGCATCATTTACAGCAGCGACTGCTACCAGATGGGGTGGTGGGGCAGGGAGGGCAGGGGGGACAAAAAAAAGCACTTACCTGGGTACGGCTGCCGCCACCTCTCCTCCGTCTCTTCATCTTATTCCTGTCTCGAGTCCTGGCAGCAGAAAGCACCCGGGCTTCCAGGCTCCCCTAAGCCAATCACGATATCTGCTGTCACCATGACAGCAGCGTCGTGATTGGTCTGAAAGCCATGGTTCAGTGCTCAGACAGGGACTGGGAGCCTGTGCATGTTCTCCACTTAGGCTGTACAATAATGCTGGTAGACATGACTGAATGGCCCAAGACGGCCGGGCAAACCGTCATGCGTCCTTAGAGAGTGTCACCACTCCTCCCCCTGCTCTGGCCAGCCCCACCTGCATGAAACTGAGCCACTGCAGTAATAAAAATAAAATGATAACATTACGTTATTATCATTTTATTTTTCCTTTTCATTTTATTTTTCCTTTTGACTTGCTCGGAGAGCAGTGGGCGACGCTCCTCTGCCTTGGCGGAGGAGCCGCCGCTGATCATTTAGCATAGCTGGTACTCAGCATGGAGCATGATAAAGGTAAATAGACTGCAGCTTCATTATAATTAATTGGGTGCAATACACTGTGCAGATAAAACAAAAACATAGATGTATTGTCTTATAGATATTGTTATAATATTTTAGCCAAAAAAACATTACTATATCTTAAGCTTGACAATTTCACAGAGCTTCACAGAGTAAAATGTTTTAATAATAAAATCTAAGAAAAAAGAGGATAGAAAAGGATAGATAGAGAGAGAGGTGTTACCCCTGTAATTCTAGTTGATAGGGTCTATAAAAGAGTTAACACAGGGCTAATAAAATGCTCTGCTTAAAAAAACCTGTGAGAGCTATCTCATTTGGGATATTTATGGTGCTTTATTAGACGTCAAAAGCCCCACAGTTTCCTGGAAGATGAATGTGAGTATGAATTTTGAAATTAAGCATTGTCTGCTCTTCTGGCCAAGCATAACCAAGGTCACCTAAGAGATCAGCATCAAAGGAAAATAGAGGCTTAAAAACCTTTTATATCACATTTTGAATTTGATGCCATAAGGGCAAATGGGTTTACAGCTAAAAAATATATAAACAATATCCCCAGGCCCTAATTTACAGTTCAAGCAAAGATTTGAGTCCGATAAGGCCAGTTTATGAGTTCTTTCCAATGTTCTGAGGATTTTGTCCTACTCATTTTTTTCCAAACCCTTCCTTTGTAGAGTGTTCCCCTCTCCAAACCCTAGATGTACACAGTACACTCTCAATATGGTAGACTTGCTATTTGTAACCCATGGCCATTTAGGAAGGGGACTTAGTCCATCCTCATCAACTCTAGCCAGATGGGTCAAATTGGCAATGACATAATCCTATGAGATAGCAGGACAGTCCCTTCTTTCGTCTGTCCAGGGCGGGTCCACTAGAGGGGTTTAGACTTCATGGGCTGTGTTTAAGAGGACCTTCCATAAAGATATATGTTCCGGTGCCACTTGGTCCACCCCACGTACCTTTAAGTTACATTACAGGTTACAGCTGGGAGGTTCATTATTAGTTGATTTTGGCTCACATGTTTTAGCAGCAGTTCATAACATCTGATGCTCTATATTCTCCGTTTGTTCATGTATTAAATCATGGGTGCAACCTTTTTGTTTCCGTCTGTTTTGATTTGAATCAAATCAAAGTCTTTCGGCTTGGATTTTTACTCGTTCAGTAAGGACTTGAGAAATAGATGAAAGAGGAGGTCTCTGAGTCCATGTCATTTACGTCTCAGAGCTGGATACCATCCCTCCCATCTCCCTATTTTTGTTTTTGATTCCTATATATTTTTATATGCTTCATTATTTCAGGAAGTGATGTCAGTGAGAGCCTTACTTATGGCCCTCTGGGATGGCAGATGCCATCTTTTAAAAAAAAAAGTTTTTGTTGTTGTTGTTTTCTCCAACTGGTCCCTAATGAAGAGTAACATTGTCAATACACTCCCTCGACACCAATCCCTCCCACCCGGAGGTCACAAACCCTCATATCTGGTTCCATGGTATGTTCAAATGCACCTCGGTCTCTCCTCTCTGCCGACTGTCCTCCCCCAGTTAGTTAACTAACATCGTCCTTGTAGTTCTGCAATGCGTTCCATATAATATTGAATTTCTTTGGTCACCCCTGTGCTTCATAAATGGTCTCCTCTGCTTGATGGCACCAGTTCATATTTCTTGCCCACTCAGTTATTTTACGTGGGTTTGAGCCTCCCTAGAGACATATTATGTCTCTCCGGGCCATCACTAGGGCAACATAACAACACAATAGAGTGTTTTGGGCAGTGTCTGTTCCCCCCAGATGCCCGGAGCCACCAAAGCTGGTGTTAAGTCTATGTCCTCTCCTGATGTATCTGACATTGCCTGTCATATTCCCTACCAGAAGGATTGTCTATGTGGACAATCCCGCAAAGTGTGTCTGGTCGGTCTCATTCTCACAAACATGTATCAGTGGTAGATTTACCCATATGCCTCAGTCACATTCTTATGTAATATGCCCTGTGGTGGAGTTTGAGCTGCACCAATCTGTACCCCGCCCATCTTGCTACCTGGGGATCCCATGTGTCAAGAGTGTTCTATAGATTTGTGCAACCACATGGGCCTGCAGAGGTGATGCCAGTATCCGGAATTCTAACGGGGTTTCATCTATGACATCTTACAGTTGTGTTTGTGTTTGATGAGTGCGTGTCTCACCTGAAGGTATCTAAACCTCATGCTAAAAATCAGTTTGTATTCTGCCTGTAGTGCATCGAAAGATTTCATGCTGTCTCTTCCCCATATTTCTCCCAGCTGGGAAATGCCAATTAGGTCCCACTGTCTTCAGATGTCGAGGCTCAGCATGTCCCTCAGCATCTTAAGTGCAACAGGGTGGTCTTCAGAGTAAGCGTCGTCCCCCAACCCAATTTGTTGTGGCTTTCTCCCATAACCCCAGTACCATCTCTGTGGGTGCAGGGAGAGGTTCCCTTTTCTGTCCGTCATATAGGAAAGCGACATAACCACTGTCTCCTAGAGCTCTATGGTCTGAAAGAAGAACCGGCGTCTGTTGGGATGAAAAGGCCTATTCATTTATGGTACCTAATCAAGTGGTCTTGTCATCTTCGTCTAATTGTGGGGTGGGGATATCGACCGCAACATTGTGTAGGTTTCCGGAGGGTCTTGCACTTAGGAGCTGTACAGGTTCTCTAATAAGATCCTAAAGGTCTCTGCTATTTTTTCGACTGGATCCGCCACTCCTCTGTCCTCTTTGGAGAGCCTGTGGACCCATCGTTGAGCTTCCTCCCATCGTGAGAGCCATGTTAGCATCTTACCAGCTTTATTCCCTAGTTCATACATTCTATGTTGTTTTCCCCTGTAATGTGCCCTAGCTTAACTATTTGTCACTTCTCTATATTTGCCCGCCATCAATGGGAGTGTGTACTTAAGCTCTGGACTTGGGGAGCCAATGTATTCCTCTTCCATTTGCAAGAGGACGGGAGTTCTCCCTTCCCCCCTGAAATCCTATTGTATGGTACATTCATTGTCAAATTCAACCCCCTCCCCTCCGATGGTCAGTATGGAGGTGCGGCAGGTGTTAATGCTTCTCCCCATCTCATACAAAATCGTGAACTGTAAGCCTGGTGGGAAGTACTAGTAAGCCATTGTGAAAGTTTGGCCATTTCAGTCCCATGTTATTGCTGCACTGCAGCCCCGGGTATCAGCCCAAGTCCTGGTAACTGTCAAAGGATGCGTCTTGTGTGCCGCAGTTGCTACCCACTAAATGCATTTCCTCCATCAATATGTGTTGTGTAAGGAATGTGTACGCTAACCCCAGTTTCACTCTGTTACCCAGGCCATTTATGTTCCAGCACAGAAATGAAAGACCTAGGGGCATATTAACAACCAGGCGATAGTCAATTATCGCCGCTTTAGCGTCCGTTTTCGGACGGAAAGCGGCGATAATTATATCGCCTAATCAGCAAGGTCACGCTATCGCGTGAATCCCTGCACTATCGCCTCTTTCCCCAACGCCCATCCTTGCATCTCTAATGAGATGCAAAGTGGGCGTTACTGGGCGTATCCCAGATGGGCTACGTTGTAAATATCGCCGATGTGCACATCGCGATATTTACAAGGCAGCCCACAGGATTATAGCAGACGTTAGATTTTGGCGAAAACGGCCGTTTTCGCCAAAATCTAACGTCTGCTATAATCCCGACTTACCTATGTTAGCCATAGGAGGTGGATTCTGCTGATACGACCCTGTGGGTCGTATCAGCAGATCATCGCTTTGCAGGAACATCGCTGGAAAACCAGCGATGTTCCCTGCAAAAGGGCGATAACATCGCTATCTCTGGAATTTTTATCGCCCTGGAGTAACGCGTTGTTAATAACGCGCTACCAGGGCGATAAATGCCAGAGATAGCCAGCGATAATATAATTATCGCTAGCACGGCCAGCGATAATTATCGCTGGCCGTTGTTAATATGCCCCCTAGTCTCTGAATGTAATTCTGCCCTTCCATTCCATGTACTAAATGCCCCAACCAAGGACAATGAGGGACCCTTTGTGTCCTGTCTGGTGTGTTGTGGGTGTGCTCGTCTGTGCCATTGAACGAACTGTCCTCCCTAGCCCACCCCTATCCCCACATTCTCATCCGACGAGTGAAGAACTACTCCCCACCCCAAATTCTGAGGTGTCTGTCGTCCCCCCCCCCACATTTCAAACTCCAACTTGTGTAGTGGTGCTATGTGTGTGCCAACAAAGTGCATACATCTGTTAGATACAAGTTGTCAGCATTGTCCTAAGGTGAGTGAGCTGGTGTCGGGGCTCAGACATCAGCCAGTTTCAGGGATTGTGTATCACAATCCCCACTCCCTCTTCCTCTCTCCTATCGCACTGTGTGCCATTTCTGTCATCACCTCCATGCATTGTGTTACTCGCAGGTCGCGTTTGTGTGATGTTTCCAATGTGGATTCCATCCTCTCACCGCCGTGGTCCTCTTATCGTCTAGCAAGTTCCATGCTTCGCTTAGGTTGGCAAAGAACCATGCTTTCCCTGACAGTACTCCCAATTTGGCCAGGAACAGGATGGCACACTGTAGTTTCTGTTTGCACATTTCCCCTTTTACTTTGTCAAGGGATCTGCGTTGTGACTGTACTTCGTCTGTGAAATCCAGAAAAACCAGTATGGTATGGTTTTCGTGGTGCTAGGGGCCATGCTGCCATGCTGCTCTGAAGGTGGCATCTCTGTCCATAAAATTAAGAAGTTGTGCTATGATTGGTCGCTATGTTCGGGATGCTCCTGGAGTGCGATTAGTGTGTTTGACCACAAAATGCACCAAGAAGTTACTTGGTTTCACATATTGTAAGATAAAATGTTCCACAAATCGTTCTGCCCACCAGGCGGATATAATTTCTCCATGATCTCACTTCTGCATCCTCTGCCCAGAGGTGTAGCTTATGGGTTGTATCATGAAGCCGGCGTACCTCAGATTGCAGTGCTTCACAGTGTTTGCCCAAGGTGTCTTCTGCTGTTTTTACTCTGGTTCTGATTTTCTGTACATCCACCCTTAAGACATTTATATCGATAGCCACAATATCTATTTTAGTCATTAGGGTGTCCTTAGATTCTGAGATTGCCACCAGTACTTCTTTTAGGGAGGGTCCCCGGTCCTCTGATCTCCCCCTGTCTCTGTTTGAGGGCACTATCATCCCTTCTGGATGTCATGGGCTTTATAGTGTAGCGATCAAGTGTGTTGGCTTTAGTAATTTTTGGACCCCGTCTCGCCCCTGACGGCAGCTGTGTAGAGTCTTAATGGCTAGGGGGGCTCCTCATGCCAGCCCTCGCTCGATGCGCTTCTGCTGTTCAAACAACAATCCTGCCACACATGGGAACTAATGGTGGGTTCCCCCTGCAGCCCTGCAGGGCCCTTCTTACCACTGCTCATTTCAGCAGCTCGTATGGGTCTACTAGTGCTTGTGCAGACCCCTTGAGCCTTCCACGGCAAGCACTGCACGTTCTTTTCCATCTGCCTTCCGTGGGTGTCATCAACCTGTTCTGTGTCTCTGCTCCTGGAGGTTATCTAGTCAGGCACCCAGGAACCCTCCATAGCCCCACGCTTGTCTCCTCTCTGCAGACGAACCAGAAGTGAGCTTTACCTGGTGGGCCTAGGGTGTGTGCATGTTTCCTCTCCAAGCTCACTTTTCGGGCTCCCTGGTTGGCCAGTTCTCCCTCTCCCCAGAGGTGTTCGTGGGCGGTAGGTGTGGCATGGGGGGGTGCAGGGCTTCCTTCCTCTCTGTCGTCCTTGGCTCCATGGAGCGGTGGGGCTGGTACCCTCGTGGCCTCCCGGCCATCTGCTGAGCCAGCCGAGGCTGTAGATGGTGGCTGGTGGAGTCTGTGGCACACTGCTCTCCCCGCGTCACTGTCGCGCTCCCCGTCCACACTTCTTTAGTTCTTCTGGAGTTGTTAGGATGCTGCCCCACGTCAGAGGCCCACGGTCGCCATCTTAGACTCGGCGTTGGCAGCAGGTGCACCCAGTCTTATTGCAAGATATTTCCGTTCCTCCAGGGTTGCCGCTGGCTGCTGACCACTGAGTGGTGTTGTGTTGGCAACTGTGGGCTACAGATCCCCGCGGGAGGGGGGGCAAATAGATGCTGGCCAGTGCCTTCACTGGCCAGAGCCCACGGCAGACGGTCCATCTTCGTTCGACGTCATAGCCATGCCTCCGGGAGATGCCACCTTGGATGTGTTTTAGAAGACCTTGTCTCGGAGTAAAGAAGATTACTTGCAAGTAACCGGGACAGCAGTGACAGAAACAGCCATGTTTATCATATGATGAGTAACAAAGAAACGCTCCAATGTAATATCCAGGGCTTTAAGTTTGGTGGGTCCTGTCAGGTGTCAGGCCCAGCAGTTATTGAAAAATGCCTTGGATACAGTCCCCTACCAGTCTCTATATTAATGTCCTTAACTTTCACACAAGACTAAATCAATGTGACCTTAAAAACCCTTAATGTAATCAATGTCAGCGATGGTTAAATTTCACGTTTTACCTCATCGTGCTTTCCCTAGGATTCGTTGTTTTTTCCAGATGTTGTGTTACTGTTTTTTTGGTTTTTTTTTATGACACACCTCTTATATAGTTCATACTTTGAACCAAGTTGCCTCTAAGAATCTGTGTAAGTTCAGGTTGTGGATCAGTGTTCATGACAGGGCAAGACTGGCAGCTTTGGAGTTGAGACTGATGGTAGTGTGAGTTCTCACAGCACCTTTCTATGGGTAATGAAGTAGTTCAAACTACATGCCCATCCAACCCGTGGCTTTCCAGAAGAGCACATAGTGCAATTGACACATATGTGCCAATTGCAATTACAATTTTATGTGAAAATACGTGAGGAGGATATACACAGCTGTTGAAATATTGACATTGCTAAAGGAAAGGAAAACTCTATGTGTAAAGGTGAAGAGAGTGAATGTGCATGTGTAAGTGCAAGTGATGCACGGACGTACATGCAGAAGGGCAGAGTGAAAATACAGTGATGAAGAGGGAGGAGATGGAATGTGAGATATGCAGATGGAGGATTTCAGACAGATGTCAAGAAGGGTGCAAGTGACTAACCGAGTGAGAGAATGGAGAGGAAAATTATACAAAAGGGCGAACAGGTGCGGTTTAGACACTCTAAAGGCCATTACTACTTCCAAAGACCACAGTAATGTTTAGTTCACAGACAGATATTTTCAGAATTTAAATAATTTCAATTCCATATATTCAAAACAAAATGAAGCCAATAGGTTTGACATTTGTTCATTGCGGTATGTCTAGATGAAATGAAAGAAAACTCACGGAGAGGCAATCAAATACTGGTCAGGTGTCATGGTGCATAAAGGACAGGTTTATAGTTCACATTTTTTAGGCCACACCCTTAACTACATAATAATAATAATAATAATAATAGATATTTGTAAAGCGCATGGCTACCTCAAACGAGGGGTCCCGGCGCTAATGTAGCAGACATCAGAACAGAGGGACCAACACAGTTAATCCCGTTGCTTAAAAAGCCAGACCACACCTCTTGGAAAGGATTCCTAGTTATGCTTCGTTGGCCACACCCTTTTCAGAGACCCCCATCTCCCATCCCCCATCCCCCACCTTTTTCATCTGGCTTATAGCACTGTAATGTCTACTAACGCTGTTAAGGGTGTTTCGAGGTGTCCTAAGTGTTCATTAGAGAGAACTCCTGTACTTCCCTTAACAGGCTGGAGTAAGAACTTCAAATGTCCCGTGCTTCTCTACAGAGTCAGGAGGAAGAAATGAAAATGTGCCAAGACTTGACAACTCCTGTCAAAGAGAGAGTGTGTGTACGAGAGAGGGAGAGAGAGAAGGGGGGGAGAGCGAGAGGCAGATAGAATAGGTCATGCAAGTAAAGGCTTAAGCGCTATACACAGCTCTAGCTCCGCCCAAGGTTCTCTAGACATTCGGGCCAAATGTGAGCCAAGTTTTCTGTTAGCTTCTGCCTCCAATGATTTCCATCCCCCTCACGCACTCTCTAATCATTCTCTGACCCCTCCCCCGGCCTATCAGAGGAAACAAGTGTTCGTCCGTTTTTCATTTTCACTACCCTCTAATCAAAACGCAAAAGCACCTTGGTGCTGACCAGTCCCTTTTCACCTATACTGGCCCACACATGCCCTACCGGGCGTTCCCCAGGAGGCTGGAAAGGATTGGGCCAGTTTTGATGTTGGGGGCCAGTGTGGATGGCACCAGCAGGCCTCTAGTCTCTCTGCAGTCCATGTAGGCAGTCCTACTGCAAGCAAAGTCACAAGGAGCAGTCAAGAGAAGTGGAATTTAATAGTCAATGTTCACATTTTCAAAAAAGACAAAAAAACTCTGCTATGAGTATTAATATGCCAGGTACAACTTGTACCAGGCAGAGGCAGAGGCAGAGCACAGATTTATTTATGTAGTTAAGTTAATGGGTTACTGCTTTTGTTGTAGAAAAACTTATGTGAAAGGTAGATCGAAAGGTACATTTATAAAAATATATCTTAGTAAGTTATGAACAGGCATCAAGGAACTGCATGCAAAGTTTAAAGCATTAAGTTTAGATAGAACCTTTTTATTTTTTCTCAGTCTTTCCTTATGTTATGTTTGCTAAAAATAGGTCCTTTGGTAGCAATAAATACTTATTACTAAATGCCACATAAATGGTTCGTAGGGTAATTACACATATAAAGAGATACATCTGCCATTCTTACGGTTTGTGCATAGGCCTTGTATTCAGAGCTTAGAAAACAAAAAAAAGTCACCTAAGTCTCAGTTTATCTCCTGAGCATGTGTAAAGTGGCAAGCTACTTGCCTTTGCTTCCTGGCATCAGAGTGTCAAGCCCAACTAGCTCCCAGCCAGGAGGAGACTCGAAGAAAATAAGCGGTAATGACTCGTTAAGTAAGGCATATTTGTGTTAGGCCCAGCTGGAATTGATATTATTCGACCGCCTCATCCCCTGTGGGTTGATGAGCGGTGTTGTGAAAAGCATCACTTTCAAAATTAAAATATATATATATTTTTTAGGAGCGACCCCCGCCCACCCCCCAAAGTGCCTTGCACTGGTTGGGCTCACTCGCTATGTGCAGTAGGGGGCTAGTCTGATAAAAATTTGTCAGGACTGCTTTAAGTTCCCAGTGCCGGCATTCTGCCGCACCTGAGGTGAGGGGGGGTACTCTTCCATGGGATTTGTCCAACTCAGGAAAGGCAGCGTCTAACACAGGAGAGGTCTGCATTGCTTCTTCTGTGAGAGACACAGCCTTGCCAACTTTGCCTTGCTACTGTAGCTACCTGTTCAACTCCTGTGTTTTTAGGTCTTGCCTGGCGTTAGCAGCGCGCATGCGCTGCATCGCCATGTGAGGCTTTTTGGAATCGATACGGTTTGCAAAGTTCACTTTCGGTTCCGGCCGTAATTTTCATTGGTGTCCGTCATTTGACGTCACCAATTATGCTAAACGGGGTGTACTGATTGTTCAGGAGGCTTTTTAGTCCCTCCTGGTTACCACCCTGTCCGCGTTTGGCCCCGCCCACCGGGATTGGATCTTTTACGGGCGGATTTACACACTTCCCTTTAAAGGACAGTAAGCACTTTTTTTCTTCATTTGCAGCGCCGTCCACACGCTTGTAATGGCCGCTCGGACAGCCTCTCCTGCTTCAGCCCCCCACCCCTCGTTGTTTTATATTATTTAATCGCACAAGCGCTTCCTCGTGACATGGGGGCCACATGACTGCTGTGATTTCCTGTTTTTTTTACAGTCCACTTATTTTAAGTTTAAGCCACATGCAAAATTGGGTGATTGGCGCAGAGCGGGGCGTTTGTTGCACCAATTCCAGGCCTGAGCCCCTGGCGTACACACACTTTGCACATTTTCACTTGGTTATAACCCCTCCCCTAGACATGGTCTTTAGCTGGGTTAACGTTAATTTATTCAAGGCGCGGGTCACGTTTCGCAGGACTGCAGGCGGACTTGGTCATACACATACATGCCCGGGCAGGGAGCAGCCATGGTGGAGTCGGCGTGCTAGTGCTTCAGAGCTATCGGCAGGGCTGGGGAAGGGGCAAGCACATGTCACAGCAATGCCTGTGATCCAAGGGCAGTGCCTGTACCATGGAAGTGCCCTGGAAGAGTCCACGGGGCTGGGGAAGAATCTGGCGTGTGACAGAACAATGGCCGTTTACCAAAGGGCAGCGTCGGGAGTTCTGCTTGATCTCTAGTTAAAATGTAGCAATGCAGGACTTTTGGCCATTGGTGAACTCTTTTGTGTTGAGGATGTGACTAAGAGATCACTCCAACTGTTCGTTCGTAGATTCAGGGGGTTTTCATTTGTAGACGCTGTACTAGTTTTCTTCATACACGTGGACAGATTTGCAAGCGGAACTTAACGTGGTACAAGTGGATTTCCGGTACGACTCTGTACGATACTGGTGAGTTGCCTTTCGAATATGTTTTTAAATCGCAGCAGAGGTTTCACCTTTGTATTCTGTTGAGGATTGGTTTTAACTAGGTTTGTTATTGAACTTTAACGTACACATTTATGATTTTAGTCAAACTATTCATAGCTGTCTTCTCTGTGAATGTCCACTTAAAAATGTATTTTAAAGAGGTAATTCATTTCTCATCCTGTAGCTTAATTACTTTCACATTCGAAAAGTGTAATACAATTTGGTCAGACGCGACAGGGAACGCTTTCATTTAAAGAGCAACGCTGCATATATACTACTCTTATCGGTTGGAATATTCTCGGCTTCACACTGGTATTTTCAGCGGCCGCTGTAAATATTTTTGTCTATCTAAGGACCAGAGAGAAACAGCAGGAATAGCAGACTTTGGATTGGTAAAAAGCGCACACCCTGCCATGTTTACTTCAGAAAGTTCCCTTGATGGGTGGGGTACAGAATGCTTGTCCATTTCGGCTGCAAGGGATCCGACTGCCTGAAGATTCTCTGGCTAATAATTCATCTTTTCCACCCTGTCACAAAGCGGGCAAAATCAGCACTTGTAATACCACTCTCGCAGAGTAGTCTGTGTAATAGAAAGAAAGCAAGGGCATACAATGTAATGTAATACGTGCAACTGCCTCACGTTTAATTTGCTGCTAAAGAGAACATTTCCTACAGTTTCATTGGTTGGTAATTGTATTGTGACTAGATTAGCACAGCGACTTCACTCCGAAATCTTCCTGTAGCCATTGAGTCACGTGCTTCAATTGCTGCCTGTCAAGTCAATATATGTTATCCTTCGGAGAATATTCAGCTGTCTAATTACAATCTCTTAATACAGTATTCGGTAGTAGGAAACACATTTCACATACCATGATTTCAGAATACAGCGTGCATTACTCTGATGCATAATGATACGACAATAGCTCCAAAAACACAATAAAAATGTTCTTGTTATTAAGTGGGCATTTTGACGTGCAGCATTTCCCAATATCGTGTTGGCGACACCTTTCGGGGGCTGCGTCGATTAGGTTTTGTGTTTATACGTTGGTGTGTTTATCATTGTTTCTATTGCTCCTTGCTCGTTCCTTGTCTTTTGTGTCTTGCTGTTCATGCACTGCAGAGCTCTTCTCAGTAATAGTGCGTCTCACTGTTTCTTTCGTGTTTGTCTTTTTTGTATACTCTTAGTATCCCTTTACCTCTGTCCCAGGGTCATCTTGTGTCCTGAGTTCTTGCTTCCCTAGCCCTTTGCCTTCATCTCAAAGCCCCGTACCAGTTTCCTATGCTCTTTGTACCCTTGCCTGTATCTATGTCTCCCTATCCTAGTGAAAGTGCCCGAGGGCCATATTATCAACAACCGGCGATAAATATCGCTAAGCGCACTTAGCGCTAGGATATTTATCGCCGGCTATCGATGAATTTTATCGCTGAGATAGCGTGCTATTAGCAACGCTTATCTCAGAATCGATAAAATTCCTGGTGCAAGCTGCCAAATGTCCGATTATCGCTGGAAATCCAGCGATAATCGCACGACATTTGGCGATAGCTTGTGGATAGGGCTGGGCATACTTAACCATGATATCCACCTTCCATTGGATATCATGGCTAAGTCAAACTAAAAGCATGCGTAAGGAAAGTAGCGTTAACCAAGGTTAGCGCTTCTTTTCTTATCGCTATGCTTGTTAGCGATTCCCTTGATAATTGGAGAAATGTCGGTTAACGACATTTCTCCAGTTATTTTGGGACGGAACGCCCACTTTGCATCTCATTAGAGATGCAAAGGTGGGCGTTATGGAAAAGGGCGATAGGGCAAGGATTCACGCGATAGCGTGACCTTGCTAATACAGCGATAAAATTATCGCCTCTTTTCGTCCGAAAACAGACGCTAAAGCGGCGATAATTTTTTATCGCCGGCTTTATAATATGCCCCCAAATGCTTCCTAGTCAAGCCGCATGATTGAGATGTGCAGTCTGTGTATGGAAGTCTTCATTTTAGAATCTGATCCACTCAAACATGAAATTGGTAAAATGTGATTTGTACTATAAAACAAGGAAAATAGCGATTTCCAGGTTAATTATCTTTCAGAGGAGTTGTTTTGTGATACCGATGCCCGATTAATGGAGTCAATTGTTAGGTGGTTCGTTTTTGCATAGTTACATTTCTCAGTATAAGGCTCTCTTTATGCCCCCGGGAAATGTCAAACTGTTGAAATAAACAATATAAATTGTACTGGTGTCGATGAATCCGTGGTGGGCGCTGTGGTTTTTGGTCCAGCGCTATGTGACTTTAAATGCCTGTCAGTAATGAGCACTTCCACCTGTTTCTGTCCCCATTCCTCACATGCACTGTTTAAAAAAAAAAAGCACTGGCAAAGCCAATACATCTCGCTTTTAGGACGTATTGGCTTGTCAACCGGTATACCGATGCTGTAGAGAGAGAAAAAACAAGCATTAAAATTCAATAGGTCTCGCCTTTTATTAAGTTAAAGCCATTTGCTTTGCTATACAATACCATTAGCAAAGCAAATGGCTTTAACTTAATCAAAGGCGAGACCTATTGCATTTTCAATGCTTGTTCGCATTGCAATCAGCTCAGGCTCTGGAGCAACGTTCTGATGACTAAAATATCAGCGAGAGAGATAGAAAGGAAGAAAGTGAATAAAAAAGGAAAAGAGTCAAATAGAGAGAGAGGGGCGAGGGAAGAGAGTAAAGAAAGTAAAAGAGATACTATCAGTATTTTGGAAGTTGTGCCCTTGACTCAGTACAAGGAGTTTTTTACAGCAATTCTTTATTGAATTTTCAAATACATATAAAAAAAGATAACAGCAAGAAACTTTAAAACAACATATATGCATTACAGGAACATAAAGTGCATAAAATATACATAGCAATAATCATAAATGAATATAAGAAATAACCAAGAGACAGTTCTTACACTCAAAGAAAAAGTAAACTAGAGCCAGCATAGAATAAATCAATACAATAACTGTCAATGATGTTTCAGACAGTTTTGGTGAGCTCAGTGAAAGAGCACAGATATATCAAGTTGTCCCATGAGTTGCTCACTCAGGCCAGTTTTCTTTGCGTTCTGAAAAAGGTAATCCTGCATTTCTAAACGTAAAACAGGACTACAAGTACCAGTAAGCACAGTTTAAAAGCAGGACTGCATAGGTGATATTGTGTACTGTGCACCAGAAGGGAAGGTGGTGGAAAGAGGCCCGTGGATCTGAAAACGGGATATGCATCTGTGAGAAGTTGGCCTGGTATATGCTGTTCACTAATTAAAGTGGACACCTTGCACCAGGGCAAATCGACTCTTATGGTAGATAGGTTTAAGACAACCTTTTAAAGAAAGCTATCCTAGTGGTAGCTGTGGAGAGCAGCCTTCAGGCTAAGTCTCGGAGGAATGTAAAGCAGCTTGTTTTACCATATAATCTCTTGAATCACCAAATGAAAAGACACCACACAGGTATATATATCAAATATATATGTATTTATTTCTAAATAACTCTCTACTAATCTCTTTATGAGATTAGAAGACAAACATATGCACAAATCAACGTTTCACAATAAGTTAAGCACAAAATATGGCTGGGGCCCTAGGGGCGTACCAGACCATATACTAAGTAAGAGACTTAGGGACAACGACTTGCAGGGAGACAAGGCCTAGGGCCTTCAGAAGTGCTGGGGCCTCACAAAACCACCCAAGGCAGGTAAGTAAAGGACCCACGGGGGACGCGTGCAGTGTGGATACACAGGCGCGGATCGCCGTTGACTTCAATGGGGCAAGTCGCGGTTGGAAATAAAAGAGTTTTAGGATACTTCGGGAGAACCTACAAGCAAGTCACTTACAGGGTAAGTAGTTCTAGGGCCCACACCCACAGGAGCACCGTAGTGCTGGAGTTACCTCACCCAGGGAAGCCGGGTGCATAGGTGTCCTTTGGTGTCGGGTCGCGGCGTCGTTTTCAATGGCGAACAAAGAAGACTTGCTGCTTGCGGGAGCTGAAGAAGTGTCCGGTGGAATTCAAGCCTGGATTCTGAAGAAGGATGACCTGAAAGCAGAGGGGACAGTGTTCAAAGTCACTTGGCAGTGACTCGGGGCAAGGAAGATGGATGCCCACCGTCGTCGAGTGATTCAGGTCGGTTGTGGGTGCCTTGACTCTTCAGCCATGTGGTCCAGGAGGCGTCGATGATGACCAGAAGCTGGATTCAGTGTGTCCCTCGAAGTCTGCAGCTGACTGCGGTGTCGGCAACTCGATCGGAGCCAACAAGCCTTGGCAGCCGCAAGTCTTGGGGAGATGAAGAAAAGTCGATGGCGCAGACCAGCAAGGTCTGTGGAACTCACCCAGCGAGGGTAAGTCAGGGCAGGCCTGGAGCAACCAGGGGAGCCCTTTGGTTTCTTTAAGAAGTCTTCTGGGGACCCACAAGCCAGCGGGCAAGGGATCGCGAAGACACCTCGGGCGGAATCACTCAACAGGGGCCCACGGTCACTCGGGACGGTGTAGGCCTCTGATCTTCGGAGGGATTCCTGCTGGAGGTCGGGACCACACGTGGTCCAAAGCACAAGTTCGTAGAACGTTGTGAAGGGGTTGCACTCGACAATAGTGCACGGTACACAGGGGTCGCGGTTCCTCGTTACTCGTGGGGTCCACTTGCCTCAGCTTCGCTGGGGACTCACGATGGCCTGGGAGAGGTCAGGAAATCTACTTCTTGGGCTGCAGGGACTTCGGACTCCGGCGGGAGCAGCGTAGTTTGCGACTGTCGTTGTCGTTTTTGGTGCCTGCCAAGCAGGGGAGTCACTCCTTGACTCCAAGGGAGATTCTTCTGTCTTCCAAAGGTAGTGGAACGTCGAAGGGCCAGGATTCTTCTGTAGAGCGTCATCCAGGGGTTATCTGCTTTGCAATGGCAAGGTTCCCCCTCTTATACTAAAAAGAGGGGATGGACTAGCTCTATGACCCCACCTATGGGAGGGTCAAGGGAGGGGGTGGCTACACCCACTTCCCTTTGTCCAGTTTTGCGCCAGAGCAGGGGCAGGTAGCCCCTGAGCTGGTTTGAACTGGCATATGCACAGAGGAGCCTTCTGCTCCCCCAGTGCAGGACTTCAAAGCACTCTAAGAGTGCACCCACCCAGCCCCAATACACTAAACCCTGTCTGGGAGGTGGTTACACCTCCCTGTGACAGGATGCCTATTGTTGGGCTTCCTCCACTGTGAGTTTCGGTCATCAGCAGGAGGGCAGCCCAGTGTCTGTGACTGGTGGCATCCATTTTGTGATGCCAGGGCTCTGCAGGATGCTACCGCGTTTCCACAGCAGGTACATGTCTTATCCCTCTAGAAGGGTGGAATGCTACTCCCGCCGCCAGGATTGGCGGGGGGTAGTATTCCAAGATGTTTGACACCAAACACGACATGTTTTGATGCAGCCATTCCAAAGTTAGCATTTTACCGCGAGGATATAATGCACTTAAGAGTATATGGTTTAACCGCATCCACAAACAGCCCCAGGGAATAGACTCTGAGAGCTGCAGAGGGGCCCTGCTCAAGCAGAGGCACCCCTCACATAGAAGCCAAGCACCCTGCCCTCAGGATTGATAGGGCCTGCCTTAGGGGTGACTGATAGGTTTATATGTGTGTGCAGGAGAGATATAGGAAACCTATATCTCAGTGAGGGGTGCTAGCACCACCTCACCCAGGCTGCAGTAGCAGGCCTGTGGTGTCAGATTTAGTCTGCTTCCCAGGGGTGGCATAATACATGCTGCAGCCCCTGGTAGGCCTGTGAAGTACCTATGCCCTTGGCACCTAAGGTACCATATACTAGGGACTCATAAGGCACCACAGTAACCAATCACTAGTGCACCTAGAGTGCACTCCATGTCATTTAGAGAGAGCAGATAGACTGAGGCCCTGAATAGCAGGATCCCAGTCCAACTAAGTCATAAACCAGCAAAACACCATAAAAAAAGTGGGGGCAACCATATATTCAGATTCCACCTTCCTACATAACCCCCCCCAAAGCGAAAGGAGATAAGGCTAACCTTGGCCAGTTGAGCCTTTATTGACTAAGTGGCCATATAAGGAAGCACCTGCACTAGCATGGTTGCCCCCTGTCTGATGGTCCACTAAGCAATCCCTCACCCTAAGGGTGTGAGAGGGTCTCCACCATGGGGAATCACTACCTCTGGTGTGCTCTGGTAAAGTACAAGGCTGGTGAGGTGTCTGAGTAGGGAAGTGAGGCCCTAGGAATGTTGGCCTCAGCTTCCTCAGATCACTGGTCACCATGTATGCCTGTCTTTCCATGACTGAGTTGCATTTTGCTCTAAGGGTCAACCTTTGGCTGCCTACAGCTGGGGGTTGGGTCCCTTTGAATGGACTACTGGAGGGACATGGCAGGTTTGGAACCTTTTGGTCCCAGGTTTGCCCTTGCCTAACAGAGTCCTTCTGGGGGAGGTCCCTACATAAAGGTATGGGGGATCCCTCAGTGGGTTGAGGAATTTTCACCTGGCTAGGGCTACTAGACTGGGTGCCCCTTATCTGCTGATGGGGGGTTCCTCTGGACAGGGGGCCCTGGGGGTCCACTGACCTCCCTGACCTCTGCAGCCCTGGGCTGACTGAGGCAGGGTAGAGAGGGGCAGTTTACCTGCTCCAGACTGGGTACCACCTTGGAAGGGTCCTCTGCCATCAGGGGTGTGGCCAGGCCAGGCCTGACTACCTCTGGGGCAGTTCCTTCACTAGGGGTAGGGTCAGTTCCCTGAGGAGGCTGACCCTTACCTACTGTCTGGGGGAAGAAGACTTTTCTTCAACCCTTGTGCTCTCTTTTGGGGGAGAGTGGGCCATTCTTCCAGGCTCCATCTCTCCATAATCTTGGGCTGGGGCTGTGGCCATCACAGCCCCCTAACCTTTACAGGGACACCGAACATCTTCAGATGGGCTTGGTGTTCAATTTCAGCCCAGGCTGAAATTTCCAGATCATTGCCCATCAGGCAATCTACAGGTAAGGTTGGGGACACTGCCACTCTCTTTGGGCCTGTGACCCCTCCCAGCTGAGATTGACTATGGCCATGGGGTGATCTGTTCTGACACCATCAATGTTGGTCACCTGGTATTTAAACTCAGGTAAAAGCTGGTGAGGGGGGACTAGTTTCCTGCCACCATGGTGACACTAGCCCCTGTGTCCCTAAATGCCACAGCTTTCTGACCATTAATTATTGGCTCCAGTCTATACCTGCCCAATGCTATGGGACCCATGGTAAAGGTGGCATATCCTACACCACCATCAGAATCTGAGGAGTCTGTTGAGGGGGTCCTGTCTAAACTAGGGCCCACCTCTGTTCCTCTTGCAAACGCACCTAACTTTTTGGGTGCACTACTCCCAACTGGAGGATTACTACTGGTAGTACCAGGAGGGGTGGTAGTAGTTGTTGGAGGAACATTTTCTTTATTGCCATTCCTGGGACAACTGGGATCAGATTTCCAGTGCCCAGGCTTTTTACAGACATGGCAATAGGGTTTCTTTTCAGGAGAGGAAGGAGTTTGGGACCCACCCCCAGAAGAGGAATTTTGGGGCCCTGTAGTGGACTTATCCTTGGATTTATCCCCACCTTTCTCTTGGGACTTGGTAGAATCTTTCTTGTGGTCACCACCCTGATTCTTAGGCCTTACCCTGGTTCTGACCCATTTGTCTGCCTTCTTTCCCAATTCTTGGGGAGAGGTCAGATCAGAGTCCACCAGGTACTGGTGTAAAAGCTGGTTTTGACAATTATTAAGGATCTGTTCTCTCATCATTAGATTATAAAATCCTTTGAAATCAGTAACCCTACTGCCAACCAGCCAACCCTCCAGAGCCTTGGATGCACAATCTACAAAGTCAGTCCAGTCCTGAGTCTGTGCCTTCTGGGTATCTCTGAACTTCAACCTGTACTGCTCAGTGGTTAAGCCAAACCCATCTATCAGTGCACTCTTCAGGACTTCATAATTATCAGCATCCTCTTCTCTAACAGTGAGGAGCTTGTCTCTACCTTTATCTGAAAAGGAGAGCCACAAGATTGCTGCCCACTGCTTTTGGGGGACCTGCTGTACTCTACAGGCCCTCTCCATAGCAGTTATCCACTTGTGGATATCATCCCCACTCTGGTAGGGAGGAACAACCTTGCTCAGGTTCCTATGGTCAGGGACATATTCTCTGCCTCTAGGGACACTGTTGCTGCCACCAGGGGGTTCTAAACCCTCCCTTCTGGAAGCTCTCTGGATCTCCAGGGCTTCTCTATCCAGTGCCAACTGCTTGGTTCTGAGGGCCACTTTGGCTTCCTCATACTGGAGCAGTTTGCACCTTCTTTCAGAGGAGGTCTCTCTTAAGTTAAAGTATGAGCTCCTCTCCTGGACAAATTCTCTGCCAGAGTGATAAGAGTGCTCAGATTCCCTGGAAGGGGATCTGTGCCTCTCATCCACTCTGCCAGTTCTCTTAGGGAGAATTCCTCTGTCCTGTTCAGGCTCCTTGAAGCCTGGCCCTTCAACCACAGAGTCTTGGTCATTCGGATTGTCCTCATCTGACCCAGATACTATGATTGACCCACCCACTGATTCAGACCCCTTAGCTCCTAGAGCCAATCTAAGGTCATCTGCTGTCAGCAGATCTATCAGGTGTAGTGTTGAGGGACTCTGTCCTATCCTCAGGTGTCTGTCAACACACATGGCTCTCAAGTCAGAGAAAGCCATGTCCTTATACTGAGGCTGAGTGGATCCACTGGGTCCACCCTTCAAGGACATTCTAGTGTTGTGCAGTGTTGTACTACCTACACTAGTTTGTGGCCTACTGATCCTAGCTAAAGCTGTGAAAAGGGTGTGCTATCCCTTGGCACACAGCTCTAAGTTCAGTAGAACTTATTGATACTAAGCTTGACTTTATATGTACCTTGAGTACCTATAATGGTTTTCAGTTAGTAATTCAAATAGAGATTTTCTGGTAAAACAATGGCAAGCTGGAATCCCACACGCTGCCCACCAATGTGAGAAGTTGGCCTGGTATATGCTGTTCACTAATTAAAGTGGACACCTTGCACCAGGGCAAATCGACTCTTATGGTAGATAGGTTTAAGACAATCTTTTAAAGAAAGCTATCCTAGTGGTAGCTGTGGAGAGCAGCCTTCAGGCTAAGTCTCGGAGGAATGTAAAGCAGCTTGTTTTACCATATAATCTCTTGAATCACCAAATGAAAAGACACCACACAGGTATATATATCAAATATATATGTATTTATTTCTAAATAACTCTCTACTAATCTCTTTATGAGATTAGAAGACAAACATATGCACAAATCAACGTTTCACAATAAGTTAAGCACAAAATATGGCTGGGGCCCTAGGGGCGTACCAGACCATATACTAAGTAAGAGACTTAGGGACAACGACTTGCAGGGAGACAAGGCCTAGGGCCTTCAGAAGTGCTGGGGCCTCACAAAACCACCCAAGGCAGGTAAGTAAAGGACCCACGGGGGACGCGTGCAGTGTGGATACACAGGCGCGGATCGCCGTTGACTTCAATGGGGCAAGTCGCGGTTGGAAATAAAAGAGTTTTAGGATACTTCGGGAGAACCTACAAGCAAGTCACTTACAGGGTAAGTAGTTCTAGGGCCCACACCCACAGGAGCACCGTAGTGCTGGAGTTACCTCACCCAGGGAAGCCGGGTGCATAGGTGTCCTTTGGTGTCGGGTCGCGGCGTCGTTTTCAATGGCGAACAAAGAAGACTTGCTGCTTGCGGGAGCTGAAGAAGTGTCCGGTGGAATCCAAGCCTGGATTCTGAAGAAGGATGACCTGAAAGCAGAGGGGACAGTGTTCAAAGTCACTTGGCAGTGACTCGGGGCAAGGAAGATGGATGCCCACCGTCGTCGAGTGATTCAGGTCGGTTGCGGGTGCCTTGACTCTTCAGCCACGTGGTCCAGAAGGCGTCGACGATGACCAGGAGCTGGATTCGGTGTGTCCCTCGACGTCTGCAGCTGACTGCGGTGTTGGCAACTCGATCGGAGCCAACAAGCCTTGGCAGGCGCAAGTCTCGGGGAGATGAAGAAAAGTCGATGGCGCAGACCAGCAAGGTCTGTGGAACTCACCCAGCAAGGGTAAGTCAGGGCAGGCCTGGAGCAACCAGGGGAGTCCTTTGGTTTCTTTAAGAAGTCTTCTGGGGACCCACAAGCCAACGGGCAAGGGATCGCGAAGACACCTCGGGCGGAATCACTCAACAGGGGCCCACGGTCACTCGGGATGGTGTAGCCCTCTGATCTTCGGAGAGATTCCTGCTGGAGGTCGGGACCACACGTGGTCCAAAGCACAAGTTCGTAGAACGTTGTAAAGGGGTTGCACTTGACAATAGTGCACGGTACCCAGGGGTCGCGGTTCCTCGTTACTCGTGGGGTCCACTTGCCTCAGCTTCGCTGGGGACTCACGATGGCCTGGGAGAGGTCAGGAAATCCACTTCTTGGGCTGCAGGGACTTCGGACTCCGGCGGGAGCGGCGTAGTTTGCGACCGTCGTTGTCGTTTTTGGTGCCTGCCAAGCAGGGGAGTCACTCCTTGACTCCAAGGGAGATTCTTCTGTCTTCCAAAGGTAGTGGAACGTCGAAGGGCCAGGATTCTTCTGTAGAGCGTCGTCCAGGGGTTATCTGCTTTGCAATGGCAAGGTTCCCCCTCTTATACTAAAAAGAGGGGATGGACTAGCTCTATGACCCCACCTATGGGAGGGTCAAGGGAGGGGGTGGCTACACCCACTTCCCTTTGTCCAGTTTTGCGCCAGAGCAGGGGCAGGTAGCCCCTGAGCTGGTTTGAACTGGCATATGCACAGAGGAGCCTTCTGCTCCCCCAGTGCAGGACTTCAAAGCACTCTAAGAGTGCACCCACCCAGCCCCAATACACTAAACCCTGTCTGGGAGGTGGTTACACCTCCCTGTGACAGGATGCCTATTGTTGGGCTTCCTCCACTGTGAGTTTCGGTCATCAGCAGGAGGGCAGCCCAGTGTCTGTGACTGGTGGCATCCATTTTGTGATGCCAGGGCTCTGCAGGATGCTACCGCGTTTCCACAGCAGGTACATGTCTTATCCCTCTAGAAGGGTGGAATGCTACCCCCGCCGCCAGGATTGGCGGGGGGGTAGTATTCCAAGATGTTTGACACCAAACACGACATGTTTTGATGCAGCCATTCCAAAGTTAGCATTTTACAGCGAGGATATAATGCACTTAAGAGTATATGGTTTAACCGCATCCACAAACAGCCCCAGGGAATAGACTCTGAGAGCTGCAGAGGGGCCCTGCTCAAGCAGAGGCACCCCCTCACATAGGAGCCAAGCACCCTGCCCTCAGGATTGATAGGGCCTGCCTTAGGGGTGACTGATAGGTTTATATGTGTGTGCAGGAGAGATATAGGAAACCTATATCTCAGTGAGGGGTGCTAGCACCACCTCACCCAGGCTGCAGTAGCAGGCCTGTGGTGTCAGATTTAGTCTGCTTCCCAGGGGTGGCATAATACATGCTGCAGCCCCTGGTAGGCCTGTGAAGTACCTATGCCCTTGGCACCTAAGGTACCATATACTAGGGACTCATAAGGCACCACAGTAACCAATCACTAGTGCACCTAGAGTGCACTCCATGTCATTTAGAGAGAGCAGATAGACTGAGGCCCTGAATAGCAGGATCCCAGTCCAACTAAGTCATAAACCAGCAAAACACCATAAAAAAAGTGGGGGCAACCATATAGTCAGATTCCACCTTCCTACAGCATCCCACCACTGACAAATTGTATGTAGGCTGCTGCTCGGCCCTCCTGAGAGTTTGCTCCCGTGGGGAAGGCGAGACTGCCTGTTGCTGTTCTCCCCTGCCTGGCCTTTGTAGACTTGGTTGGTTCTGTACTCACTGGAGTTTAACAAGTACGCTTCACGCTGCAGCCATCGCATTAAAGGGGGCGCTTGCTAAAGTTCTATAGGATCAGGTGACCCTTGTTGGCCACCTCTCTGCACGGCTGCCATGGCTCAGATGGTCCAAGAATTGTGCGACATCACATGCCTGAAGCAGTGGCAACCTGCTGATATCAGGCAACTCCTGTTGCTTCCGGGCCACTATCTCCCTTTGCAGAATCCTAATAGACATTTAACGGTTGACCTGATGGACATTAGCTTACATCGTGCTCCCTCCCCCATGCTTCTACCCTAACAGATTGAGTGGCAAAATGAGCGCTAAACAGCCCAAGTTTCATTTTGAGTCGAAGAGGAGAGTGTGTTCACTCGAACCAGATATCAGCTAGGGAGTATATTGGTTGCCAATAATGCGGAGGGGGGGGGGGCTCAGATCCCAAAATGAAATCATTTTTGAAAGCCATGCAAGAGACCCTCAAATCTGTAGATGCAAAGATGGACACGCTAAATCGCAGGTTGGATTCAATATCGCTTAAACATGATAAACAAGACACCTGACTTAATGTGGTAGAACAAAGGGTATCCGAAGTGGAGAATGGTCTAGCTGCTAGGAGCGAAACATTAAACTCTATAAAAAAGGTCCTGAGGGTAAGCACAGTGAAAAATACATCTGTATCCTGGGAATTCTGGAATCATTAAGTACCTGAAAGCTCAAAGAGTATGTTGAATATCTACTACAGGAGTTGTTTGGCTAAGAGGCTTTCCTGTGTCTTTTAGTGGTGGAAGGAGCACATAGATCGCGTGGGGTGCATCCCCCACCAGGAGTCCTAGGTCGCCGCACTATAGCGAGACGCCTTAACTTCTAAGACAAAGATATGACACTCTGGCTATTGCGGGGTAAACGTTCTCTGTTTTTTTATGACTACTCTCACTGTTCCAGACTTTACCATCACAGTTCAGGAGGCAAGATGTACGTTTATGCAGATTAAAAAGAAACTTGTGAAGGAGAATGCTTTACCCCACATGTTTAAAGGTCACAAATCATGGGTAAGAAGCACATATTCAAAACCCACATCAGGCCTCAGTGTACCTAAAAGGCTGCCACAAGCGGGGTTGGCACATAGAGAATGCAGGGAACCGCCTGCCGTTTCCTCAAGCCTAAGTAACACAGACTGAAGCCACGAGCCGCGTCCCCATTCAGTCCCGCAGAGTGTCGTAATTTGGACTGGCCGATATTCTTTTCTGTGGTATACTCTCCCTGGTATTGATTTTACTGACTTTGAAACAGTTAAAATTGTACTGCTATTACAGAATGGATAGATGTGAGCCCGATCACATGCCATATGCATGCATTTTGTTATAAGTTGACTCACCTGGGTGTATATAAATGTATATTGTGGTGCTAATGTTCCCTGATCCCCCCACACCTCCCCCTGTTGGTTACTGGGGGGAACTGCCGGTCTCTTAGGCTCCTCCCTAGGGTTGCACCCAAATATCTATAATTTAGTGCACGCTTTACTGCTGCATAAGTTGTTTGTTGGGCTAACAAAGTTGAAGATATTTATTGGGATGGTCGAGGTTCATGTCCAAGTGGGACTGGGTCACTGGTTTGGGTGTGGGTGGGAATTTGTGAGCCCTGTTGCTTCTTTTTTCCATTGTTTCAGGCCATGCCATTGCACTTGCCAGCTACTGAATGCTGGCTAGCTCTTCACCTACTGCCACACTGGCTTAGACACCATCATTCACCCCAATTACAGTACATGATCACATAACAGCAGGAGAAGTAACCCTATTGGTCTTACATGGAACATTAGGGGGCTCAGGAAACCCCATAAGAAACATCATTACTGGCATAGCTCGATGGACAGCACACTGGCATAGCTCTCCTACAGGAAACATGCTTCACAAAGCTCAGGGAGGCCTCCTTTTGCATTGCAGTGGTCCTCACACTCTGTTGCTTCTTTCTAATCTCCCTATGCACACGGGGTGATAATCCTTGTCAGAAATGGGTTGCAGTTTACCCAAGTAGGCTTCCTCATAGACAACGAGGGCAGGTACATCATTATTTACACCCATTACAATAATGAACTGTTATGGACCAAACACTGATGAACTGGACTTCTTCACTTCACTCTAGGGAAAGATCTTATACACTAACACACAGACATTAATATGGAGTGTTTACTTCAATTGTGTCCCATGGGCTGGGCAGGATAGATCTGCTGCACCTTCGGGAGTTGGGAGGGTTGCAACACATCTCCTGCAGGAGCTGATGGATTTTTCCACAGGCTTGTGGAGGTCTGGCGACATTACCATCCGAACAAACAAAAGGGCACCAACTGTTCATCCACCTACAATGTACGGTCTAAGCTGGAGTATTGGATCACCACACAGGATATGTGTCCATGGGCTAGGAGGAAGTATGGAAGCTGGAGAGATCACTCTCGGACCACTCTCACTATTTCTGATGGTGACAGCATCTGACCTATTTTCATCAATGAGACAGTGACGGCTTCGCACAGAGTGCCTGCTGGACCAACCCTTTCATGACGAAATACAAGCTGATATCCCTGATTACTTCACATTAAATGTGGGATTAGTGGAGATCATGTGCTTTCAAAGCAGTGATGTGAGTATATGTATAGCTAAGCAAAATGGGGTCTTAAAGTCCTTGCGCTCACATATGGCACAGGTAAAAATGAAAATCAGTGCCCTAGAGCAATAACACACACAAAACCCTTCCTCCACCATTCTAGCACAGATAAGAAAAACACTTACAGAATACTCGAAGACTGCAGATAGGGAGTGCTTAGGGAAGCCAGATCCTATGGTAAGGGAGAACGACCCAGAAAGTCACTAGCAGACTTGATACAACACCCCAGGGCAGCATATAATCACTGCTGTTGCAGACCCACAGGGAGTGACACATCATGGGACACCGCAGATCAATTAGATCTTTACTACATACCTTGAAAGACTATACACCTCCACGGGGTCTTATCATAGCTTTTAGCAATAGTGTTGATTTTAGTAAAGATACTTGTGCACACAGAGAACATAACCCACTGATTACTTCATTTAAATAATTCCTTCTCTTCCAACATATAGGTTCTGCATTTCCTAGGAAAGAACGTGTTTTATAAGGTACATGATTAAAATGGGTAAAAACCAACCCCCACTCGAGTATGAATAAGCTTAATACTAAATATTTTAATACTCTTCTGACTTGTTTAGATTTTAAAACTAGTTGTAGTCAAATATTTCTGCCTTTTCAGCCTTGGTTCTGACTGTTTTAGTTGTTCTCTCGACAGCTTGTAACAGAAGGGTTAATTCTTGTACTCCTACAAAGTTCCCGATCCCAAAGAGTACTTGTGGATCTCTATAAGTATGATGTTGAATTTTAAGACCCTTTGTTAACCTTGGTTCTAACCTCCATTAATGACCACCCCCTATCAGCTGCATTGTGTCAATTGATTATCATCTCTGTTTTTAAACAGGTTAATAAGAGGGAGTCAAAAAATTACTGTCCTATCTTCCTATTAGCTCAACTGTTAAAGTTATAGTTTGGATTTTGATTTTGCGACATAGAGTCGTTGCTTATTATAGATTTAGCCTTATTGACATACAATAAGATTTTCAGCAAGGAGTGGGAATTATTGACCAGTGTCTTAGTCTCCATTTGATAACATCCAAGCATGTTCCAGAAGTGCTTGAAACACTTAGCCTTAATGGGCTTTAGCTCTGCCTTTGATTGTGCCAACCATAAAAAACAGTAGTCCATACACACTGATATAGGAATAAACTTAGCCATCACAGCCATATTTCAACTCATCCATAAAAGTATATCTGTTAAAGTATGGTACGGGCCAAACAGGAAGTGCACGGACGCATTTCCAACATTGATGGGTGGCTGACATGGCCGTATTTTGGTCCCTTTCTCCTTTATTTTGTACAGCACTCATTTGGATGGAATTTTGAGGAATGTGGACATGATAAACCCAGTTTTGGGAGAAAACCTATCCCGTTCCTTTTTGCCCTGCGTGGCAGCCAGAGGAGGGTGAGGAGGACTGGGAGGGGTCTGTTGACCCTCTGGCAGACCAGCTGGAAGAGCCAGACTGGAGAGAGGAGTTTGGTGAGGCCAGTGGTCTGGATACCTCCCCAGACCTTGGTATGCTTTCTCCCCCTACCGTGACCACGGAGGAGGGAGCCTCCTACGCTGTGGTGTTGCGTAGGGCGGCTGAGGCCTTGGGCCTTGAGCTTTCTATGGTGGCAGTCGGGACTAACCTCCTGACTGAAGTGCTTGATCCGGCAGCGACCTCTTCGGAGCCCCTGCTGCCGTTCAATGAGGCCCTCACAGACATCCTTCTAGGCACTTGGGCCAAGCCCAGCACAGGGGCTCCTGTGGATAGGATTATTGCCCGACGCCACCGCTCGGCCCGGGCGACCCAGTTTTCCTCTCCCAACATCCTACCCCGAGAGCTTGGTGGTCCAAGCCTCCACATCCAAAGGCGCATTCCCTACTGCTCCCCCAGGTAGGGTATCCAAGAAGCTGGACCATCTTGGGAAGAAGATGTTTTCTTCTGCCAGCTTAGGACTTCGATCGGTGAAGCCCGCATGTCTCTTGGGCCGCTACACCCACTCTGTGTGGGACACCGTTGCGCAAGTGCTGCCACAGTGCCTGGAGGAGGCCCCTTAAGGCTTTGCTGGGTGCACCCCAAATCATTCTCCTCCATCTTGTGAGTTGCAGCCTACCTGTGCCCCAGATTGCAGTGAGCAGAGTCCAGGAAGTGTTAAGGAGGCAGACTAGTGCTGTCTCTTTCCTAAAGGAGTTAAAAAACGATTTTCCCTATCTGTGATTACTGTCTTTGCCTGTGGTTGTTACAGTTTAAAATTGTAGTTTAAACCTACCCGTGATTGCATATTTAATTACCTGTTTTGTGTTCAAACTTGTGGTTTTTCCTGCCCATGATATCTTCCATTTAACGTGTTGAATTGTGGGATTTGCAGTCCTAAATCTCTGTCGTTTTTCCCACTCATTCCCGGTGACTATCAGTTTTCCTCCAAATTTCCCCTTGTCTCTTTGCAAAGACCTGTATGTTAAACAGTGCACCCCCAGCCACCATTTTGTGTTAACAAGTCAGTGAAACCAGCCCCTCCTCCCCCCCACAACAGGGATATTCTACATCAGAGTGTGCCCTGAGGCAGCAGTGATCTTCTGTGTGCTGTTTAAACTGTGTTTAATAGGGACTGTGCACTTCTGCTTTTTGTCCAGGAGAGGGAGTAAAGTTTTATACAAACACTATTTTCAGAGGACAAGTTAGGCCTTTACCTGCAGAAGTCCAAAGTGTGGATTGAGTCTGTCTGTCTCCTAGGAGATTCTGAACTAGAGAAGCAGCTCCCAACTCCCTGGCCAGCAAACCTTGTCTGAGGTTGCTGGGACCTTATATAGTCTGCTAGTGGTAGGTACATGTATACACTGATTGAAGGTTGTATCTGATGTTTCTATTGGATTAGGTTTAGTGTCCTCATTTGTTGGGTATTTGAGGGTTCTGATTGGTTTCTGGGTCTGTGATTCAATCAATGTAGGGTTGGGACTAGGGCTAGGGTTAGGATTTCTATTGGAAGTAGGGACTAGGGCTTCCTGTGTTATTGGTTGTTGGGACTAGGGTGGGACTAGGGCTAGGGTTAGGCCTTTAATTGGAAGTAGCGATTAGGGCTTTTGGTGTCATTGGTTGCTGGACTAGGTGTGGTACTGAGAGTAGGGTTAGGCTTTCTATTGGAAGTAGGGACTAGGGCTTCCTGTGCCATTGGTTGCTTGGACTTGGGTTGGGACTACTGGTAGGGCTAGGGCCTCTATTGGACGTAGAGATCAAGGTTTTTGAAAGTTATTGGGTGCTTGGACTAGGGCAGAGATTGGCTGTGAGGTCTTTGTCTCCTATTGTCTCTATATTTTAGGACTAGTGTTGTGATTGGATAGGGTTAGGGCTAGGGTTCCCATTGGCTGAAGGGGTCACTTGATTACTAGGGCTATAAAACTCAGAGGCCTTGGGCGTCTCAGCTAAGGGTGGAGAGGACAAGGGTGAGTGCCTGTTTGAGCCTGTTCAAAACTGGTCGGGCCAGGAATGCTGCCCATTTTCCCATTCATTAATACCCACCCTATGTATTTGTCCCTCTGTACATAAGCATTGATTTTCACTATAGATATGTGCCTATCTTCGTGTATTGCTTTGTATAAACATGTACAATAATTATGTTGTTATAAAAACAAAAGAAAAAAAAAATCTTCTTTGGTCTACATGTACTTGCTTCCATTGGGCATCTATGTACCTCCATGTACTTGGATCTGTGTGTCTGTTACTTTTCTCCTGAAAAAGCATATCCAATGCACTACCCTATTTCTCATCCGCTACCTCTATCAATATCTTTAATCTGCATATACTTACCTCCTTTATGCATCTATATACTCTCAATGTACTTATGGATCTATATATTTATCACTTTCTTCTAATTTAGCATTTCCAATGCACTACCCTATTTCTCAGCCTATACTTCCCTCAATATATCTTCTAGCCCAACTTTCTGACTCATCTCAAACTTCTTTCTACTACTCTTTCCAATTCACTACCCTATCTCACCCTATACATCTATCATTATATCCTCTACACCCACTCTCTCATTTATCCCAAACGCCATACCACTACTATGTTCCCCAAAATAACCCTTTCTTGACTCTCTCCTACTCTACCCCTCCTTGCATCTTCTGACACCTCCTTTACTGTACCGATCCCCCAAAACAAACCTTTCTAAACTCTTCCCTCTGACTCTTCCCCTCCAAAAACCCTTTTTACTCATCCAAAAGCCTCCTCCTACTGCTATGACCTAAAAAAGAAACCTTCACTCTTCTATCCCTCCACTATCCTTTTCAATCAAAATAACAGACTAGCATGTTCACTTCTCTAATTCCACATTCCACTATACTAATTCACCACTAATCCTTTATGGGTTCCAGAGTAGCGTGCTACTCGCCAACAAAGCGTTCCAACACCTCATCAGGGTTACAAGCGCTATATAAATGCAAACCTTTTTTCTTTTTTTACCCCTCCCTAACCCTTCTCAATCCAAATAACTGACTAACATATCCACCACTCAAATTACTTCATATTTCACCACACTAATTTTCAACACTAATGCTTTATGGGTTCCGGAGTAGCCTGCTACTCGCCAGAAAAGCGCTTCAACACCCATCAGGGGTAACAGGCGCTATATGAATGAAAACCTTTCCTTCCCTTCAATCCCTCCGCTATCCTTCTCACTCCAAATAACTGACTAATAACCACCACTCAAATTACTTTCATATTTCACCATACTAATTCACCACTAATCCTTTATGGGTTTCCGGAGTAGCGTGCTACTCGCCAAAACAAAAGCGATTCAACACCCCATCAGGGGTTAGAAGCGCTATATAAATACAAACCTTCTTTCCTCTTCTATCCTTCTGCTATCCTTCCGAATCCAAATAACTGACTAACATATCCACCACTTAAAATTTACTTGCATGTTTCACTATACTAATTCAACACTAATCCTCTATGGGTCCCAGAGTAGTGTGCTACTTGCCGAAAAAGCGCTTCGACGCCTCGTCAGGGGTAGTAAGCGCTATACAAATGCAATTACAATACAATACAATACAATATGTAGACGGTGCTGTCCTTTGAAGGACTTCAAATGGTATTCAGTCCTTGATTAAAAGTTACATATCCTGTATCGACAACTTGGATTTACACACTAATTTCTCCACATCTACTATTATAGCTCTTGTCCCAAAGAGCATGATGAGGCCTATTCACAAAGGCTATTCTGGTGTACATAAAGTAGTACTGCTTTACATACTCCAAAATACAATTCACAAACCACTAGCCAGAGATCTGCGCCCCCACCTATCTTACCTTTTTTATACTGAGATCTCTGCCCTGATGGTGAAAATCTCTGTACGTGTAAATGTAGGATTTAGTCGAAAATGCGGGGAAATGGTGAGTGGTGGGTAAATGGGTAGTATTTACTACAAAATGGTGATGAAAGAGGAACTGAAAGAGGGGTTTAAGGATGAGAACGCTAATACATAACACACACTCATATAGGAGAAAGACACAATTCACAAAATACACATTTAAATCTACTACAGTAGTACTACTAACAAAACAGCTTTTAGGAAAATGTTTTAACAGGCTGCTGAGATGTTGCTAGGACTGATGGATACAGGAAGTTTGCATGATGTCTGGTGTTTGCAGCATCCTGGGGTGCGCAAGAGTACCTTTGTCTCCTCTGTACATGGGACATGGTCCCACCTGGATTTCTGGCTTGTTACGGAGGCTGCTTGTACTTGGGCGGTCAAGGTCAGCCACATGGCTTGGACGCTTTCGGGTCATTCTCCTGTGATCCTGGAGCTGCAGGTAACCGCATGCGAGAGACCCCCGTTTACATGGCGGTTGCAGTCAACCTCATTAACTGACTCAGTTTTTAAGCACACTGTTGGGGAGGCCATTCGATTTTTTTTTAGGGAGAATGAGGGTTCGGTTGACAGCGCTGGTGTCTTGTGGGAAGCATTCAAGGTGACCATCAGGGGTGTCTGTATGGGGGGCAAGCAGGTGTACTGCGAAATCTAAGGCGTAGAATTCATAAATTAGCTGCGGAAATCTCCACCCTAGAACGCGCCTATGAGAAAGACCCTTCTCCTGCGATGTTATCCGCGATGCAGGAGTTAGTGACTGAACATAACGACACTGTCGATCAAGAGTTGGCTCATAGGTCCAGACGATGCAAGGCTAGATATTATGGTGAGGGGGGCAGGCCCAGCCGCTCGCTTGCACAGAAGTTAGCTGCTCCACGTAGTCAGGAATATATCACGGAGATGCTTGATGATGCGGGGGCAGCTCATTACACCACATCCGCGATTAGTGAGACCATACTCAATTTCTATGCCAGACTCTATGAAAACAAGGCCGTGGTATAGCCAGAGGACATACACTCCTATCTTGATAACATTGCGCTTGGCTGGCTGTCTTTGGATCACAGGGAATATCTTACACAACCATTTGACGTAGAGGACATAAAGCTTGCTATCATGTCCCTCCCCACATGTAAGGCTGCGGGTTTGGACGGGCTTCCTAGTGAGTTTTATAAGGCCTATGTGGATGATCTGGTCCCCAGGCCCCTGGAGGTTTATGCGGAGGCGTATGACACTGGACGTCTCCCGCCTTCCTTGAAGGAAGCCCTCTTGGTTATGCTGTTAAATCCTGATAAGGCTGCTAATCGTTGTGATTCCTATAGGCCTCTCTCAATTATTAATATCGATGCTAAGATTTTAGCAAAGATGATTGCTCACAGACTACAGCCCCTTGTCCCCTTACTGGTGCTCCCTGACCAATCAGGGTTTGTGCCTGCCAGGTCAACCATGCACAACCTGCGCATGCTCTTCGCCACCCTACATTATTTTGACTCTGATTTTCAGGCAGTGGCGGTGCTGCTTGACGCAGCGAAAGCATTTGATTCCCTTCAGTGGGATTATATGTTCACTGTACTCATAAGAATGGGCCTTCCCCAGTTTTTCCTTCAGTGGATCAGGGTTCTGTATACTGAGCCTGTGGCTAGAGTACGTGTCAACGGCTGGGTGTCGTCGGCATTTCCTATTGGCAGGGGCACGCGGCAGGGCTGCCCCCTGTCACCGATGCTTTTCGCGTTGGCACTGGAGCCTCTCGCTTGCAAACTTCGCCAGCGGCATGCATCGGCTGCATTGCGCTTCAGGCAGCGACCGCCCGTGGTCTCATTGTATGCCGATGACATGTTATTATATGTTCGCGAGCCTGCAACCTACCTTCCGGAGTTGCTCCGTGAGTATGTTAAATTTGAGGGCTACTCCGGATTAGGGATCAACTGGGCTAAGTCGACGGTGTTTCCGCTGATGGCTGGCACATGTGAGGTTGAGCTGGACTTCCCTCTGACTTGGACCCGGGACCCGGTGAAATACCTGGGAATATGGTTGCATAGGGATCCTGATCAGGTAATTTCTATGAACTATGGTCGTGTGATTACACAGATCACAGACAAGGCTGAACGGTGGGCCCGGTTGCCCCTGTAGCTTGCCGATCGCATTGCGGTGACAAAAATGTCTATATTACCCAAATTGTTGTATCTGTTTGTGAATATTCCCATCCGTCTGAATAGCTCTCTCTTTAAGACACTACAGTCAGCCCTACTGTCATTTGTATGGGGGGGTAAGAAGCCTAGATGCAGTTGGAATGTACTTGTACAGCCATTTGACCGTGGTGGTTTTGAGGCACCCGATATGCGCTTATATTATCTGTGCGCACAGGCGCAATTTGCGCATTATTGGTTCTTTCCGCAACGGTTTCAGCCCCATACGGCAATCGAGTCTGATGCAGTACTCCCACTGCCACTAGTGGCGGCAGCACTTTCAGGTGGGGGTGGGGGCCCCATGACAGAAATTAACCCGGTGCAGTGTACTGCATGGGCCTGGCGGGCCCTTGCTAAGAGGGCACAGCTGGATTACCTATATGCCCCGATGCTACCAATAGCTGCGCATCCAGACATCTCGGCGGCACAGGAGCGCCCCGCCCTACGTGCGTTTAAAGCTGTCGGGGTTACGCAGATGGGTGACCTGTACAAACAGGGCCAGTTCCACTCATTGCAAGACGTACAGGCGGGTCAGACTCATGGCTTGATGCTAGGATTTACATACGTGAGGGTGCGACAAGCGGTCAGAGCTAGCTACCCTAATTATCCAGCTGAACCACAGACACTGCGAGCACTGCAGGCGGTGCTGGCTGGGGAAGAGCGTAAGGGTCTGATTACTAAGTTATATGACGCGTCACTGCATGAGAGGGAGCCGGTGGAGCACCCTTCATATCGCAAATGGAATGCTACGCTGGGGTCCACCTTGTCACTAGATCATTGGAAATTCTGCTGTGAGTTAACTGGGCGCCTCACGGCGAACTATAATCTCTGCATAATTCATTTTAAATTTTTGCACCAGTTATACTATACTCCAATGCAACTGCGGAAATTTGGCCTGCGTGACACTGCTTGTTGTGTGCGGTGCGGGCAGGCTGACGCCGATTTTTTGCACCTAGCATGGCAGTGTGCAGGGATAGCTGCATTTTGGGCCAGGGTTGCGAGCGTGCTTTCGGATGCTGTGTTGGAACGTGTGCGATGTGTACCGGAGGTATGCCTGCTGGGTATCGTGAAGTATCTGAAACCTTGCAATCGTCGATTAGTTGCTGTCTCGACTCTGCTGGCCAAACGAGCTGTAGCGCAATGTTGGGGCACTAAAATTACACCCACGGTCCGGAAATGGATTCGAGACTTAATTTACTGTAGGGAACAGCTGGAGGCCTATGCGGAGGACCTGCCTGAGACATCACAGCCGAAAGACTTCTGGGCCCCACTGACAATGTATTTCTTGAGTCATCCTGATTTGTAGAGGGTATTTATTTTAGAATGGAATCTCAACTGGAATGACCTACTCATCAAAAAGAAATCATGCGTTGCATGATCATCTATTTTCTTTTTTTAATTTTGCTTCTAGGTTAAGGCACAAACTATTTGATTACATGCTGACGGTTTACAAAACTAAATGCATACCTGACATACCTTTGGTGCTAGGATTTATAGTTTTGGTACTAAAGAGCACAATCAATTTGAAAAAACCCCATGTTCTGTGTTTTGTCCATTCAACACCAATGCTCTCAGATCATGAGGATTATATTAAACACCAAATGAACATAGCTCTTGTTCTCTTCTGGATATCAGTCTAGGGTAATCCTGTCGCCATGTGGAATAGAGAGATCCTGACATATTGTTTCTCTGTGGATAAGTGGCATTGGACTCAATGGTTGAGATGCATCAGAAATTGAGCAAGGACTTGGGATGGCTAGAGCTTTTTACTATTCCAGAACGCATTTCTAAAAATATAAGTACCAGCTTTCAACTGTCTTTCCTTGTATGATATGATATTATATGATGAGCTATGATATGATATAAAGAGGAATGAAGCAGCGTTAAAAAGTTGATTAGAGCATAGCCCCCTCTGTATCAATGAGATGAATAGAGCCCTATTTGCTGTGGGTTGACAAAAGCTAAGGGCAAGCTCTTTTGACTAAAGGCCTGATTATGACTTTGGCAGTCTTCCAGCCGGACCGCCGCTGTGGTGGTCTGAGAAAGACTGCCAAGCCCACGTCATCTCGCTTGCAATTAAAATGTTGTAACTATGCCATACAGTGCACGCACGATAGTGCAATTCTAGGGGGGCACAATATGTGCCCCCGCATGAACCCCCATAGGCAGATTCGCCCAGGGGCCCTGTTTGTGCCCCCTTCCCTGCCTTTTGCCACCCTTTTCATGGCAGGTAATCTGCACTGCCACCATTTCCAGTCACTATCACTACCGCCGCCACCGCAGGATCCTGGATCGTGGCAGAGGCAGCAGTCTTGCGGCAGTCCCACTGCCACCATCATAATCTGGCAGGAGGCCCTACGCTATGGCGGCGGTCAGACCGCCATCCATGGGTACCTACTAGTAATTAGGCCCTAAATTCAAATTTGGCAGTATTACTAATATCTTATCACTCTCTAAGGGGTATATTTTTTCTAATATATAAAATGTATTTTGCTTATGTGAAAGCACATTGATCGCCATATCTTCTTTTCTGAAAATTTTATGACAGTATCCGCAAAAGGTTTATTGTTTCACTGATAAGACTAAGCAACATTAGAACCTGCAACCCAGCATTCTTATATCTTCTTCTATTATTGCCATCACCATTAGTTCGTCTTGCAGCAGGAATGTTTTCAACTCCATCTGTTAAATTAAGGAATATATTTTATAGCTATTACAGTTTTAGGTAGGATCCCAACTGTGCCAGTCAAAAAAAGGTTTGGTTTATTATATTCAGTGTTCACTGGCTGCATTTAGTTTTTTTAGTGTTTTTAATTGTAGATTGCTCGTTTTTGGAGTTTATGTTTAGATGTGTTTTTAAAATCGCTTTGATAGTACTTGTAATTAGTTTGTAATTATGAATTGTCATAGCAATTTTATTGTTGTTTTTAATGAGTGCCAGAATGAACTGAAATACACTTAATATGAATGAATGCACGCTCTGAAACAGGTAGACATTAAAAGCAGCTGAGCTTGGGGAAGAACCAGTAGAATAACATGTGACCTCCGCATGCACTATCGACCTATCAGAGAAATCAGCCTGTGACCGCTTGTCCATAATCTCCTACGGGCAAGTCCACCTTTCTTCCCCTCATACACCCTCTTCACAGCTGACTCAGTTCTTTCTTTGGTTCTTTGAGCCAAACCAGCTCCAAGGCTCAGAATAAATGCTTGCTGTGGCGACTGGTAATCTGGAGGAATACTGGTGCGGGCAAACATGCACACACTCACTTCCATCCATCTACAAGCACACACACTCACTTACATAATCACATTTGACCATTCACAAACACACACAATCATACTCACACACCCACTCTCAACCACATACATGCACACACTTGCACTCACCCATTCACAGCACGCAAGTATGAATATATATATGCATTCATACGTACAAGCACTTCAACAATTAATAAGGCACTTTCCTGGCTGTGGCAGTGATAACAGGACCAGCGGGTGGCGGGAGGCAGAAACACGACAACCCATGAAGAACTGGAGGATTCAAGATGGAAATCAAGAAACAGAAGATCCCACTGCCTCTCCTCCTGCTTGATGATCCCACACCACTCTGTGATGAGTCAGAGAAGGGTGATGTGAAGTGTCACTGATAGACTGTCAGCCCATGATACTTCAGGGTTTAAAAGTGAAGCACTCAGGTCTGACTCTATCAGTGACACTACCCCTTGTAATGAGGAGGAGAATCCTTTCAGGACTTTGCTCATGAGTCATGGAAGAGTGATGTGAGATGTCACTTATAAACTGTCAGCCCATGGCACTTCAGGGTTTAAACTTGAAGTGCTCAGATCTGACTCTATCAGTGAAACTACCCTTCTAATGAGGGGGAGAATCCTTGCAGGACTTTGCAGGATTAATGATGTCACTGCACTCAGCACTATGAGTTCTTCAGCCCAGAAACCTTAACTCAGGCTGGCAGACACTCATGATGCTTTAAAAGGGATAGGTGGAGAATCAGCACCCATAATGATGGGCCTCAACTTGCTGGATTCACCTTAAGACTATTTTTCTTCATGTAGGCCGAGGCTGTCTTGGTCGTTTTTCCAGACATAGGTTAAGTTGCAATAGTACGTTACAAAAATTGAATGTATTTGTTAGGGAAAACTTACCTTGGGGTCCTCTTCTGCCGGTCCTCCTCTGCTTCTTCCTCACAATGGCATCCCTCGATGCAGCCATACCTGGAAACAAAAAGAAAGCAAGGTAAAAAAACATCCAACACCCATAAAGGAGACTGTCTCTTTAAAATGACCCGCGAGCTCGGCCAATGCGAAGACGCCTATGACATGAAAATGGAAGCTTCGACCTTGGAGCAATAAAAGAGGAAGGAGGTCACAAGGCCAAGGGAAGACCAAACTTGGAGCCAGGAGGACAGCTCACCTGGAATACTGCCATCACAAAGAAGACGGGACTGGCCACAAAAGGAAACTGCTGCGGAGTCTGACATCGGGGAGGAGCAAAAAAGGATCCTGTCGGGAGGCAGAGGATGCCAAGCGGGAACCAGAGGAGTGGTGAATGGCCCTGGAGGTTGCTGAATAGCCGCCCAACTCTGGAGAGTTGCGACAGAGCGTGTAAGTACCCGGACCGCATTCTCTTGATACCAGGGAGAGGGCAAAGGGCAGAGGGAGGAGGGTGCGGGAAGGAAACGGGACACGGGTGTTGGTGATGGGAGTGCGAGGGAGTTTGGACTGTTTTCTTTTTCCTCCATTATATCACAGTCGGATGATATGTCCAGAGGGCCACAGACCACCTAATTTAAAAAAAAGGGAAACTGAAATCCATAAGTCCGGATCTTACCGGAAAAGTGTAAGACCCATTGCAGAGTGAGTTGCTTGTAAAGCTTCACCTTGATTCCAAAGCCAAAATATATCTATATTTTGCCATTTTGTTATGTATATTTTCACTAGTTGGAGGGCATCAAGCTAAACTGAAAGAAAAGGGGTACAACATACTTTATTTTGATATTAGAGTGAGGATTACCCTTAGAACCCTGAGGCTAATATCAGAAGGGTTCATCCTTCTATTCCATACAAAACCCCAAAGGTGTTTGTGGCGGACACTCTCAAATATTTCTTCTAAACCCAATACTTACCACTCATTTCTCTTTGCACCGAGAGCATCATCCCGGGGAAATCCAGACACCCCTGAAGAGCTAGAAGGAAAAGAAAAAGAGAAAAAAATAATTTGTGGACATTTTGTGTTGCTTGACCTCCCTGCATATCAAAATCGCAAACCTATCTAAATAAAAGACAACATTGCGAAACAAGATAAGCCTCCTCGCCATTACATCCGGCTCAGTCTCCTAAAAAGCTCACAGTATTATAAGCATAAACTCAATTATCATTGATACAATTTTGAGTAACTTTGAGAATACACTTGGCGTTACCCAGCTTGTCCTCTCTGTACGATCTGCAGTGCTCTGAGGCCAAAGAAGATGATTTACAAATGTTTTAGGAGAATAATGTATTATTTTGAGGATATGTGGAATTGCTTTTGAAGAAAAGGTATGCTAGAACTGGTCTCTCAGTAGTTAAGCTGACACCTTCATAGTAAGATTGCAGATTCCAGGGTAAACCTAGTTGAGGCTAAGTATATAAACCTCTCAATGTATTCAGGAGATAGAGTACATAAATTAGAGATGAAATAGCACATATGGCATAACATAAAATATAAAAAAAATCCTTCCAACATATACAATGCAAAATCTGAAGTAGGATGTGCAACAAATGAAATACATCATTGTCTCCGATACTGCACCATACATTCACCCAACACATTATAAAGAAAGAACCTCCAAAAAGACATCATTCACACACATCTACATATCTATCGTTCACTATAGACAATAAAATTAAAAATAAAACAGTTTGGTGAATATCTAATTGTTGATGATCAAAAAACCTACATATTAAAAACTTCTAAGGGCAGCAATGAAAAAAGACAGATCAAGAATAAGGTGAGTTGAAGAATGAAAAACAACATTTGACGACAGTCAAGTGAAGTCAAGTTTATTTTGATATGGCACTCCTATGGAGGTCTACATAATTATACACTACGGATAAAACAAGAAATGCATTTCCTTCAATAAATAGTTTTTCCTTTGTACGAAGCTGCCTCCTTAAAATCTATGATCATACATACCATACAGAATGTGGGGGAGAATAAAACAGTCATGTAGAACAGCAAAGTGCGAAGTGAAGACAGGGTAGCAAACATATTGAGAGGTTTCAGACGACCTGTGCCAAGGGCAGTGTCTCAGTCAAATGCAAGCAGTTCACAGGACCTGCTGGAAATGTGGTCAGAAAATTAATAAAAATAAAATGAGACTAGCAGTGAGAAAATGTAGCTGAGGCGACAGTGACGATCCACGGGAGCAGCATTAAATGACAAAAAAATGACAAAGTAAGGCGATCAAAGCAGGGGGGAAGCAGAGGAGGATGATGAGCAGAGACAGATAAAAGCAAAGAGGAGTGCAGTGAAGTGTTGGTTCCTGGGGCTGCTGAGGGCTGAAAAGCAATAGATCACATCCGTTAATATTTTAATGATTGGTTACGCCAGAAAAGCATAACAAACATAACTAGAAGCATCTAGCTAGTTCTTTGAAATTTGTATCCAAAACAGGTGACATCAAAGTTCTGTATTTATTTAGGTATCCACAAATGACCTCAGTCATCACAACATCTTCCATCTTTTTCTTCTCAACTCCTAACTTGGACTGAATCATAACATTCTATAGCAGTTTAAGTTACATCATTAGTTCTAGGAATGCCATACATCTCCCTTCTTTAATAAAAATACACGCTATATGCAACTAAACAAAGCTTCAGAAACATATCTTACATGAGAGACAATAATATTCATTAACAGGAAGGGGTAATATCAACCATTTAGAACCAGATTCTTTTTTTGCGAAGTCCTTCAACTATGCTGTGGTCTTACAGTTTCTCTCACTTCTCCTATCACCACCCAGAACTCCTCCCTTCGCCAAATCACCGCACACCAACCTCTCAGATCTCTGACCTAGATTCACGGATTTTAAGTTCACCACTCTGGTAAAGTATACCATTTTCTATTATCTTCTGCTGTGATGGGTGTTATAATGAAGAACGCTTGGGTAAGTTTACTATATTTTTGTTATTTACAAACTACATGCTTCATTTTACTAATATTAATTTTACAGATGTGGAGACTCCACAGTCAGGGATGAGAAGTCCACACATAAAAAGATAACATATGTCTATTTTATTTGTTAGGAGTCTCCGCCACAAGTGCAGAGTCTCCACAAACATAAAATTACTATTTGGAAAATTAAACTCGTAGTTTATGAATACAAAAAATAGTAAACTTACACAAAAGTGTGAGTTTACCTTTGTGAATCAGGCCCAGAGACTTTATTTCCATGTTTCCTGACTCCGCCCGAGGAACCAAATTTCACACAACAACATTCTGAACAAGCTTTGGAGTGCATCAACCTTGTTAAGGATAGTGCGGTAAAAGGGAGCTTTATATGGAGAGAAAGAAGGGAAACAAAGGAAGGATAAAGTTTAGGGGCATACCCAACTGTAGACTAAGGGCCTTATTATGAGTTTGGCAGTCCCGTGGACCGCCGTATCGGCGGTGGTGGTCCAAGCATGGTGAGCTCGGTGGTCCGACTGCCGTATTACAAGTTGGCCGGATCAGCTTTGCAAAGACCGCAGCTGGACCGCCGAGACCATCAGCAGGCCACCGACCGCTGGGTTTGCAGTCGGGAGGAAGGCACCACCATGCGTATTACAAGTTGCCTGTTCCACGACCGGGCCACGGCGGTCCGACCACCTACTTCACGGTGGCAGTGACAAAGGATTTGGGGTGCGTACTCACACTGCTCTTATTCTCCCATGCAGAATGCAATGTAGATCCCTCTCTCCAGGACCCCCTTCACAGGAGTATCTTCACCCCGAGGATTACAACCTTTTGTGTGGTGATCTTCAGGTGAGTCCTTTTCGTACCATGTACCCATTGCCAGTACTGCCCACATATGGGCCGATCCCCGGTAATGGGTATATGGTACTGTCCCACATATATCATGCAATTCTAACCCCACCAAAATCCAACATATTCCCTACTGTTACTTAGATTGGAGTGTGCATAGTAAATTTAACCCCTCCAAAGAAGTCTAACGCTTTCCCTGATTTTGCTCACTATAGAGTGGGAACAGTAAATCTAACTCCTCCAAAGTCCAACACTTTCCCTGCTTTTGCTTGCATTGGAATGGGCACAGTGAAACTTATCCTAACAAATTCCAACACATCCCCTACTGTTGCTTAGATTGGAGTGGGAACAGTAAATCTAATCCCTCCCAATTCCAACACTTTCCCTAATTTTGCTTCTATTGGCATGGGAATTGTAAATCTAACCCCTCAGAAGTCCAACACTTTCCCTACTGTTCTTGATATTGGAGCAGTAATAGTATTCCTAACCCCTCCAAAGACCTACACTTTCCCTACTGTTGCTTAGCTTGGAGTGGGAATAGTAAGTTTAACCCCTCCACTTTCCCTGCTTTTGCTTATTTTGGAATGGGAACATTATGTCTAACTCCTCCAAACAGAAGCACTTTCCCTGCTTTTGCTTATGTTGGAGTTAGGGTAGTAAATGTGACTCATTTAAAGGCCCACACTTTTGCTACCGTGTAATATTTTGGATTGTTGTTATTTGTTTTTTATTTGTAGGTTTTTAATGTTTATATTATATATAAAGAAGACTTGCAATTTTTTATTTAACTTTGCTTTTTTATTTATTGTATTTTTAAGTACGCGTGATTATATTTTGTTAATAAATATTTGTTTGTTTTAATTTTTGATTTATTGTTAATATTGTCATTCATATTTTCTAATTGTTTAGATATTACTTTATATTTTTGGAACACACACACATATATATATAAATATATGAACACAAACAACCAACTCCCACAGAATGAACCATGGAAGGAGACACGGACTCCAGGCAGTTAGGATACGGCATCTGTTTTATTTAATCAGATCAGCCTCAATCCCATAATTAAAAAGAGAGACGCGTTTCGCCTGCGCAGCAGGCTTTGTCAATCTAAATGGCGCCATACAATAGTGGGTATATATAGCCCTCCCCCTCCATAAAGACTGGGTAGACATAGAAGATAGACTGTACATTTTAAAGGCTTAGCTGGTAAGTCCTGCTTATCACAACATGTATTGACTGTGCAAATGCAAAAATAAATAAGTACAACTAACGGCATAGTGCGCAAATCTCCTGAAATATGAGTGCACAGAAAATGTATGTATCGTCCACCCTTGGATGAAGCATGTCCTAGTGACAACTCGAAGAGCACTGATATGTTTTTCTAATATGACGCCAAAGCTCTCAAAACATGCTGCCCTGCATGAAATGCAAACAGATGTGCATACATTTAAAAGAGTCATGCTTGTAAATATCCCCTCCAAAGTCCCTTGGCAACACATACGATAAGTTGATATGTAAAACGCCGGAAACTGCTCCGTCAGCAAATCACCTCTGACCTGTATTTTGAGAGCAAGAGTTCACATCAGCTCCGTCCCTGTGATCTCCGATCAAAACAGTTTTAAACACAAGGCATCGGGATAGGATATGAGGCAGCAGCTTCCCCGGGAATGCAATGTGGCACATAGTGTGAACATTACTTGGTAAATCAGCTTCCCAGCGCGTGCTTTGACCTCAACCAAACTGCATATCCCATAATGCAACATGTCGACAAAATGAAACAACTGAGAAACACGAGGCTGAGTCTAGAAAACTTGTAAAATAAAACCGGGTTTTAGGATTCAAATTCATGCCAAAAGTTTGTTTAATATAAATATATATATATATGTGTGTGTGTGTGAATATTGTGTATATACATATATATGTATTATATATATTATATACATATATATATATTATATTTATATTTATATATTTAGTTCACATTAATAGTACATTTGTCATATTAATTTTATTTTTCAAATTCATTTTCATACATGTTTTTGTTATATATGTATATGTGAATATTAACTTTTAGGTTAGTATAATATATAATTTCAAATAATTTTACTTGGTAATGTTAATTTATATATATACATATATATATACATATATATATATATATATATCTCAAATACGTTTCGCTACGTGACAATAATGCACTCTCAAGGTTCAACGAAAAATGATAGTTTCAGGAAGTTTATTGTGCTTCCACGCTACGCGTTTCGGCAGTTACGCCTTGCTCACACGATGGAAGTGAAAACATAGTCACCATTATATACACATAGACCACCACGTAATATGTTGCAATAGAAAAAGGACTTTATAAAACAGAATATCACCCGAAGTCGGGATCTATAGCGGCTATTTTGGAACTGGTTTCGATATAATGACAGACAGTATATTCCATGCACTCCCCACATACCAGTTACAGTTTGCATACAGCTGTAAAAACATTTATAAGCAAATAATGTCGTATTTGTGCAATCGGACATTTTAACATACACAATAATTTGTACTATAATTCTTGCGGGTGCATAACCAAGTACAACCAGTTCAGGCAGCCCCGTAAAATGCATATATAGCAATGAGTGTTACTGTTAGTTGTCTTATGGATGTAATATCCTTGCTCAGTCCTCGCTAGTGCACTTAATTAGTTCGCCTCTAAGCTATGTTTAGGTAGGTTATGTGAAATGGGCAAAAACCATCAAGTGAATTAAAATTGTGTTACACCATCCCTATACCTCCAAATATATTGAAGCTGTACTGCCATGACACAGAGTAAATTCTGTATGCACATTCATGGAAATATGATAATAGTTATTACATGTACCAGTGCTTAATACCAAAATCTCTGTTGTGGGCGAGAGAGGAGAAAACTGACGTATCATGGAAACAATTTATGTAATTGTGCCTTAATGCTGTGGCTTAATGCCCTCAGTGGTCATCATTTCAGCTGTGTAGCAGTGCTGGGCAGGTGCCCACAATTCTTAGTCATCCAACATGATACCCTAGATGGTCAATACGCCTGTGGCCTGTGCACAGGATGGTCCCCACCTCACATGTGTGTGTCTGTACTGGGCTAGTGCCCAAAGTCTCGTCTCATATTAAGCCAAAGTCCAATGTTGCTACTATGTCGGGCATGTGCCCGTGATCCCAAAAGGTCTGAAGACAGTACAGTATTTGGAGGAAAAAGAAAAGGAAAAGATCAAACCACAGGTGACCACTCTTGACTGACGTGATACCAAGTCGTCATGTGCCTTCGGAAAAAAGGTTAGGGAACCCGTGAATGTGGCACTACCAAAGTAGTGTGGGTCCCTGCCTTTCCTCCTGTAGTGAAAAGAGAGAAAAAAGAGAAAAAGAAAACGTGATCAATAAGATTAAAAACAACTTATGTTGAACAATTTGCTACTCAATGAAAATTTACAATTTCTCTAAAGATGCTCTGAAGGAATTGCAAGGAGCTAAAAGGCACAATTATGTTTCATACAAGTGTATTCTTAGCTCTTCGTCAAGGTTTAACCCCCCCGGGGATTTGGTCTGGAGGTCAATGATGTACCTAGATTCCCGTTGTCTGAGTTTCAATACCCTATTACCTCCCCTCAGAGATCTCGGGATATGTTCCATGGCAAAATAACTAAGTACAGCATTGTTGGAGAAGTGATGTTCCTGAAAATGGCGCGCCACAGGATACTGTTGATCCCGGTTGGTAATTGCCCGCATATGTTCTAACACGCGTTTCTTTGCTGGGTGGACTGTGCTGCCTATATATTTCAAATTACCCGGACACTCCAAACAGTAGATCACAAATGGAGTCCCACATGTAAGGAACTGGTTGATGGCTTTCATTTTGCCCCTCCCATCTCGGTATACTTTTTTCATGGTACTGTTTTTGCATGGACTACAGTGCCCACAGGGAAAGAAACCTTTAAGTCCCTGATTCCTCATGGTGTTATAGACTGTTATGTCGCTATGTACCATTCTGTCTCTGAAACTGTATCCCTTTCTGTATGTGATGCAGGATTTTTCGCTTATGATGGAACCTATATTGGGGTCACTTTTGAGGATGTCCCAGTGTCTGGTCAGTATGTTCCTGATGTCTCTGGCATTCCTATTGTATGTTAGTATGATTCTAGTGTTATTCTGTTGTGTAATTGTGTCAGGTTCGATGTCCGTTCTCGTCTGTAAAGTTTCTGCTCTCTGTATTTGTTCTACTTTTCTAAGAGCTTTGTTGAGAACCCAGGTTGGATACCCTCTGGTTTTGAACCTTTCTGTCATGATGGCAGATTCTTCCTTGTACCCCGCTTCTGTACTACAATTGCGTTTTGCCCTCAACAGTTCCCCAAATGGTATACTCTATTTCAGGTGATCAGGGTGACTGCTGAGGGCATGTAGTAAGGTGTTCCCTGCTGTATATTTACGAAAGAGTTTGGTTTGGACAGTATTGCCCACTACCTCCACCCTGGTGTCTAAGAATTCTACTGAAGTTCTGCTCATAGTACTGGTGAGCGTGATGTTATAGTTGTTATTATTCAGTTTATTGATGAATTCAGTAACTTCCACTTCACTGCCCGCCACACCATGAAAATATCATTGATGTAGCAGAGCCAGAGTTCCACCTTCTCTCTCTCTGGAAAGATAGATGTGTCACCTAGGGCCTCCTCCTCCCATTTACCTAGGAACAGGTTCGCGAATGACGGGGCAAAGCAAGTCCCCATCGCGGTACCGGTCACCTGCTTGTACAATGTACCGTCGAACAAGAAGATATTGTTGGTAAGGCAGAACTCCATCATTTCAAGAACCATGGTGGTATGTGCCTTGAATCTGATGTGTCTGGTCTGTAAATAGCGTTTGCACGCCTCTACACCATGCTCATGTTTGATTATGGTGTAGAGTGAGTTGACATCTAGTGTAAAAAGTAAGAGACCTTCCTCCCAATGTATGTCCTCTACTTTGCCCAGGAAATCCTTTGTGTCCTTAACATGGGACGGGAGTCTGCTGACATAGGGGCAGATGTATCAAGGATTGCATTTGCGATTCCTTAATAGCGAATTTTAGCGAATTGCTATTAAGGAATCGCAAAATGCTATGTATGTAGGAATCGCAATAATAATTGCGATTCCTTAATATTCCTTAATTGCGAATTGCAAATTGCGATTCGCAATTAAGGAATACCTTCCCATTCATTCCTATGGGCGTATTCCTGGAAGTTGGTGGTAATTTGCGATTCCTTAAGGCCAAATTGCACTTTTTTGGTGCTTCTTACATTGGATTTAAATGCAATCGCAAAATAGGGAATCGCAAATTTTGCGATTCCTTATTTTGCGAGGCAGTTTTGCCTTAATACATACCATTAAGCAAAATTTCGACGTTTGCGAACGCAATTTTGCTTGATACATCTGGGCCATAGTCTCTTAGAAAAAAATCAACATATTTGGAGATATTTTCGGTTACACTTCCCTTGGAAGAAACTATTGGTCTCCCCGGGGGATTTGTCTGGTCCTTGTGCACCTTTGGTAAAAGGTACAGTACCGGTAGAATGGGATAATCCCGTTTAAGATAACAGTACTCTTCCCACTCTAAGATCCCTAGATCTTTCCAGTTCTTTAATTTCTCCCAGACACTTTCTACACTGTTGGAATATGTCTCCCTGTTGACTACTATGTAGTACCTCTGATCTTTCAACTGACGTAATGCTTCTGCAATATATTTCTCTCTATCTAGGATCACAACATTCCCACCCTTGTCTGCAGGGCGGATCACAATATTGTTATCCTCCGATAGAGAGAGCAGGGCTTCTTTTTGGGATAGAGTAAGGTTGTGTCTTTGCTGAGTTTTGAACCATTTTCTATGTCTAAATTTCACCAGGTGTGTATTGACTACATCGTGAAATGTATCAATGTTATCATGCCCCAATGGTGGATAAAATGTGGAGCGTGGTTTGAAGTGTGTCATAGCAGTTTGGTTGTGTGTTATATCTAACTCCTCTAATAAATTGTCCACTGCATGGATGGGCATAGTATCCTCACCCTCTATATTGTATTCAAGCTGGTGCAGCATAACCAGAAAATCCACATCACTTAAATTCAAGTCCAGGGTAGGTTCTCCAATCGCCCCTCCCTGATGGTCTCGGGATCTAGTAGGCTTCAGGAAATGCAATTTTTTCAATTTTAGTTTTCGAATAAACTTGAAAAGGTCAATGCGGGTTTCTGCAAAATTGAAGGGAAGTGAGGGACAAAATGACATACCGAGGCAGAGTGTTCTTTTTTCAGTGTCATTGATGTTTCTTTTGGACAAGTTAATAATAGTTCTGTTTACCGTGGCCATGTCCATCATTCCGCTGTTGTAGAGCTTTTCGCCTGTTGTCCCATGTGCCCCCTTCCTTTGCCTCTTCTTCCACCTCTGTTGGATTTGTTTTCGTCTTTCCTTGTTAAATCCAGTAAATCCAGTACTTGTATAGCGCACGAATCACCCCCGAAGGGGTATCTCGGCGCTGGGGGCCGTTGGGAAGATTAAGCGAGCTATTGCCCAGAGTCACATGGTGCTGGGCAGACCCCTGCCGCCGGAGCCAGGGATCGAACCGTGATCCCCAGCGTCCAGCGTCAGTCGCCCTGGCCGCGGCGCCACGCCTCTTCCTCTTCCGCGACCTCTTTGCGCTTTTGGTTTCGTCACTGATGGTCCTCTCTGAGTTTTGCGACCCCTCCGAAGGTTCCTGTATTCGTCTAAAAAAGTGGCAGGACGACTGCCCATTCCTCTTTCCACTGACATGATACATGATGCAGCCGAATTATCCGTTTCATTGCCACTCATAGATGTTTCTTCTGTAGCAGAACTCTCTGAGATTCTCGTGGCCTGACTTGTGCCTGGCATTTGATTTTGGTAGATGCGATCGTACTTTCTGCTGAAAGTAAGTATACAGCTGTGCTCATAGTCCTCGCAATCTCTATGGAGCTTCCACTGCTTGCGCTCCTTGATATATGCTTCATGTTTTTTAATCCTGTCCTTGATTTCATCCATTGCTTTATTGTATGCCGTAGAGTCCATGTTTATGGTCAGTTCCTCTGTGTATTTCTTGATCTCCTCCAATATTTTTTCCCTATCTAACCAAGCGAACTTCACTAGAATTTCTAGCATCCGTTTTGAACTTAGGGCTGAATTCTGTGCCCACTCTTCAAGCATTTTGGGATTGGGATTTTCATAGGACGGAATGGTGTATATCCGCAGGACTCTGGGGACCATATCCTTGTCTATATAGTCTTGCAAGGATTTGGCCTCCCACCATTTTGATACTTCTGATTTATATAATTAATCCAATTTTCTGAGTTTATCTTCATTGGTTGTATTCCTGCTTGTTGTTGCGGTTGCCTTGACGTTCACGCCAGGTGCTCTGGCGAATAGCGATTGGGCTGCTGCCCTTCTCTCGCTTTCTTCCTCCATAATGGCTAAATTGTGGTATCATAAGAGTCTATATTACTTTCCTGACTTGTACGTGTCCTGCTGTATTGTTGAATCCACCCGAGTAATCTCAGGTTCCCTCTGCCGCTGTGATACAGTTCAAGTGTTGCCCTTTCTAAGCGTTTTGTCACTATGGTAAGGGATACGAGGTTCCCTACCCCCAGGGACCTGAACAGAGCACCCGATCCCACTAACAAAAATCGGGGATGGCACACAGTCTCTCCGTGCGTCAACCCTCTTCCCTGCCAGCCCGACCCTCGCTCCTCACCTCTGGGACGTGTTATCCTCGTATCGCTGTCAATCCTTGATACTGGAAATACTCATGGTTACAGCGGCCGGTCCATATGAAGGTCTCCCATAACATCCAATTCCAAGAGCAACTTGGAATTGGATATATATATATGCATATATATATGTATTATTTTATATGGCTAAATAAAATAATAATATATAATATAATACAATGTATGTGTTAGAAATGTGGGTCTCTTGTTGGCAGAGGTAGGTACCTTTGACCAAATAGGGACCCTTGCTTCTAGTCAGGGTAAGGGGGAAACACTGTTGATAACCCCTGCTCACCCCCTTGGTAGCTTGGCACGAGCAGACAGGCTTATCCCCAAGGCAATGTGTAAAGTATTTGCACCAACACTCACAGTAACACAGTGAAGCACCACAAATGTACACCACACAGGTTGTTATAAAAATATCTATATCTTTACATAGCTTAGGTCAGATCAAAACGGTAGAAAATTGCACATACATATAAATAAGGTTGCTCTTATCATATAACTGTTCTTACTAGGTTCTCTTGGTAAAACAAAAGTTCACTGTAGAGTTCTTGTATGGATTATCCAAAAATAGATCAGTACAGGCTGTGATGTTAAGGAAACAGTCTCTTGTCACCCTGCTCACTTGACACCATATAAGCAGTAATAACTGGTAGGCTTTCTCGTTGTTAAAACGTTCCAGTTTCTTAGTAACAAGATGTTGCCCCCTCTTTGTAACAAGCGTAATGGTGAAAGACGAGTTGGTGGATTCTTTTTATAAATATGCCTTGTTAGCGTGGAGTGGCTGGTTCACGCCGTACTCGCTGCTTTATTCACCAAGTTTCCCTTTAACCCAGCTCGGCTCCTCGCTCAATTGGCCCCGCTTCGGTGCGTGCGCGTGCTGCTCGTCAGCAGCGCGCACTCCTGATCAATTTCCCCTGGGGCCGGCTGGCGCTGCTGAATGCGGCCGCTTTACCTGGATTTCAGTCTTTTGGAGTCCGGGCGCCGGTGGGGCAACTTTCCTCTCGGTGCCGCTCCCCGGTCTTCGATTCAGCTGAGCCTTCGCTTCCGGGCAGGTCTCTCTCCCGCTGGGCCAATCCCAGCGCGGCAGAGAGGTGACGTCAAGGGCTTCCCCGGCCTGCGTTGGTGCGTCGTCACGTTGCTGGGCAACAGTCCCGGGTCCGCAGTGGTGATTCCGCAAACAGCCCTCTCGTATCTCCCGGGCGGCGGTGGTGGGCAGAGCCCTCACACAGCAGCGACGCCAGAGGGCGGGGGCTGCTGCAGAGCTCTTGGTCCCGCAACGGTGGCTGCGACGTGCTCACAATCTCCAGGACACAACGGGGGCTGGCGAGGACAAAGCGCTGGCTCCCCGAACTTGGCCCAGACGGAAGCAATTACCGTGCACGTCAGGCAGGCAGCACGAAGGACCTCCACTGTGTTCTGAGGTCACACAGGTCAGCCCAGAGTCAGCAGGGACAGCGGAGCACAATGTAGGGCGAGGTTGAGGGAAGTCCTTAAGTTAACTTTTATGGTCCTGAGTTATAACAGGAGGCCAGCTCATCTCAGGCCCTTGGAGACTCTTAGGACACAGCACACAGCAAAGTCCTTCCTTCAAGTAGGTGGGGGGAACACAGCACACAGCAAAGTCCCCTGTCCCCTTCCTCAGTAGTAACAGCAAACTGTAGGTCAGCCCCAGAACACACAGCAAGGGCAGTCTTCCTTTCCAGTCTCTTCAGCTGATCTTCTTTGGCAGGGATTCCTCTTGTTGGCAAAAAGTAGTCTAAAATTCAGGGGTTTCAGCTGTAGTATTTATACCCCAAAAGTCTTTGTTCTTCATGTGTGTGGGGTCCTGGACCCAGTCCAAACCAGTTCAGGGTGCATTCTGCCAGGGCACCTCTCCTTCCTTTGTGAGTGTGGGCCAGGGTCATCAGACACACCGCAGGAGGTGGAGCCAGCATTGTGGAAGGTAGGCACAGCCCTATTCAGACCCAGGTGCAACTCCTCCCACCACTCTACATGTAGATAGGTCTATTCAGCCTAGTGCTGACTCACCCAGCCTCCTGCAGCCACCCCCAGCCACTCACAAACCAGACAGTCAATTCACAAACAGGCAGAAGCACACAGAAAGGATGAACAAGAAAATAGCCACTTTCTAAAAGTGCTATTTCCAAACTTAGAATTTAAAAACCATCTTCACTAAAAGATGTGTAATTAAATTCTGAGTTCAGGGGTACCAGATTCCAACTTTCTATCTTGCTGCTATGGGAAGATATGCAGGTAACCATGTTACACAGCATTCCCCATGTTAACCTATGGGCAAGATAGCCTTTCAATAGTGAAAAACGAAATTGGCAGTATTTCACTATCAGGACATGTTACCCACACTAGTACATGTCCTACCTTTCACATACACTGCACCCTGCCCAGGGGGGTACCTTGGGCCTACCATAGGGGTGTCCAATGTGTAAGAAAAGGGAAGGGTTAGGCCTGGCAAGTGTGTACACTGGCTAGGACAACATGGCAGTTCACAAACTGCGCACAGGCACTGCAGTGGCAGGCCTGAGACACCATCTTAGGGCTACTTCTGTGAGTGGCACAATCAGTGCTGCAGGCCCACTAGTAGCATTTGAATCACCAGCCCTGGCACACGCAGTGCACTTTACTAGGGACCTACTAGTAAAACAAATCAGCCAATCATGGATAACCAATCACAATAAATAATTTACAGAGAGAGCATATGCACTTTAGCACTGATCAGCAGTGGTAAAGTGCCCAGAGTCCTATAGCCAACAACCACAGGTCAGGAAAAACAAAGGAGGAAGAAGCAAAAGGTTTTGGGATAACCCTGCAAAAAGGGCCATTTCCAACAGTATGATAAATAACATATAATATATAATATACAATATCTGTATTTAGTAAAAAATTGTAGATATATATTTATGTATATGCATGTAAATTAATTTATATTATTACATATAACTATATAATATAATATATTATTTTTTGTATTTTAATATTTTAAATTTATGACATATAATTTTATATTTCAAAATGCTTAACTTTTTCTGATGATATTCTATTCCACAGTATTTTTGACTCAATAGTTTGGTCATTTATATGCAAAGTATTTAAACTTAATATTTTTCTAGACAGCATTTTTGACACAATATTCTGGTGTCACAATACTATTGTTCTTGATATTCTGTCATACAACCCATAATTCACTTCTCTTACTTCTTGTTGCGTTCTGACCATTTGATGCAATGCTGTTTCTTATCCCATAACTTACAGATTGCTTTCTCATCTGGACATTCTTTATAGTTTGCCATGTGTCCATATGCACCACACCTGTAGCACTTTCTTTGGAGCTTTCCAGCATCATCAGCCTTTTCTCTTTCAGATATTTCCATCATTAATTCATGCACTTTATCACCATTATCTTTAATAGTAGAATCCCATTCTTTTTCTTTATTTCTTTATTTCCTCCACAAAATCCATGCTATGCTCATGCCTTTGTAATTGGTAATAATTCTTTCAGAAAAGGATCATCTTTTTGCCACAAATGTTTTCTTGCTTTTCAACACTGCAAACCAATTTGAACTGATCTCTCAGACATTCTTCATAACTACCTTCAAATTTAAAAGTAGAGGGAAGATGAATCAAATCGGTAACATGGTCTTCAATGGTCTCACCTACTTTTGCATTCTCTTCCCAAAATAATACAGTTTAAAAATCATTCTTATTTTGGGAAGATAGTTCATGTCAAGTTTATTCAAACATAGGGGTTGATTAGGATGGCGGGCGGATTTACCCCCCGCCATATTATAATGGCGGGGGGTATCACGGCGGACGCAAAGTGCAGCCGCCGCTTTTCCGCCGGTCGGCAATCGTTCCGATTGCCGGCCAGGCGGACTTGGGCCACAATATGGTGGCGGTGCCTAGCAGGCACCGCCATCCATATTATGATGATTGCGGTGACTGGCCTTTCCATGGCGGCGATGCCACCATGGAAAGGCTGGCGGGGATGTGATTTTGGGGCCTGTTGCGGGACCCCAGAGGGGGGTGGATGGGGTGGGGGCTGCCCTTGGGGGGGTATTTGCATGCACAAGGTGGCAGGCACCGCGCGGTGCCTGCCACGTTGTGCATGCAAATGCACACCATGGCACTTTGGCACTTTGGCATTGCGGCGGGTGCTGCTGTAAGCAGCACCCGCCGCAATGTCAAGCATGCGGAATGCGACCGCCAGGGTGGCGGTCACATCCTAATTAGCGGTGCAGGACTGCCGCACGTCTGGCGGCCGGTCCCAACACCGCGAGGATGGCGGGTGGACTCAGGTCTGCCCGCCATCCTAATAGGCCCCTTAGTTCGTATTCGCTGCTTCGACTATTGATTTTTTTTTTTCCAAATTATTTTTATTGAGTACTGCAGATAATATACATGTGTACACCGTCGATAGTAAGCATTTTGTTTACATTTCCAATGACAAGATAGCATTAATCCTGCACTTGTCCCGGATCAAAGCATATATGGAGTGAATCCACTCTACATAAAGTGTAACATTATGAGCAGTATTAATGTACAAACTGTATACTTGTATACTGAATGAAGACCCAATTATAACCGACTAGTCGCAGTATTCCGTGAAAATCCCACCCAAGAGATCCCATCCCCAACAACACCCAAACTAAACAATTAACCCATTTGCCGCCACAGAGACAATACACCGAGCTGATGTTCCTGCATCTGGTGTCTGTCAGGTCTGGTACCACCAGGGAAGGGGGTGCGGGGGGGGAGAAAAGGGGGAAAGGCCCCTGAAGGGGAAAAGCAGAGAAGGATGAAAGGGGCGGAGTAGGAGAGAAGGGAAAGGAATGGGAGGCACGAGGGAAGAGTGAGCATAGGCATTATACCATTAGCAATCAGACACCTGCACCATTTTCGTGCACTGCAATCTGTGAGTCCTCCAACTCATCCCCCACGGAAGCCTTAAATAGTTCTACTAGGTGCGCCCAATCCAGAGAAATTGGCCGTTTTCGCAGCCCCCTATACTCCTCTCGTTGTAAAGTCTCCCTCTCGGCAACCGCCCACCTGATCACCTCCTCATGCCACGTACCTACACGGGGCGCTGAATTAGACTTCCAGCGCTGCGTGATCATACGTTTGGCTAGCATCAAAGCTAAACCTGCAAATCAGCGTAGCAATTTCGCCTTCCTAGGGAGGGAGTAGAGCCCCAGGAGACAGGCCTCAACTGTGTCCCATGGTGTGCGCTCCATCAGTACTACCAAATTCTGGACAACCTCTGACCAAAACCCCCGCAGCACTGGACAATACCATATCATATGAGTAAAATTAGCTTCAGGCGCCTTACACCTTGGACATGCCAAGGACGCAGTTGGAAACATCTTTCGTATTGTTGCCGGGGCCAGGTACGCTTTATACAATATGAATAATTGAATCGTTTTTAGACGACAATTACGAGAGACTCGCCGTGGGTGTTCTAACATTTGGGCCCATTCTCTGTCATCTAGTTCCCGCCCTAATATCATGTCCCACTTCTGCCTGAGATGCAATAATGGAATATGTAAATGTTCCCTCAAGCCTCGATAGAGCCAGCGCACCAAGTGGCGGCCGTGCCCCATAACGTGTAGCGAGTTCAGCAATTGAAAAGTTGGAGGTTCTCTCTGATCTATGAGCCAATAACTCCGAATAAAGCGCACAATTGCAGCATGAGTGAGAAACAAGGTTCCAGGCACCGAATAAGTACGTACAAACTCCTCGTGGGGCATCAATTGGCCCTCCAAGTAGAGATCACCAACTGTCCCCACCCCCTCTCGCGTCCAACCACTGATTCGATTCATCGAGATTATCCCACGCCTAGTAGGCAGCCCACAGAACGGGATATTCGGGCATTTGGAAATGGCAATTTTGCCAATTTATGAGCTTGTTTCCAATAATGTAATGCAACATGCAGCAAATAAGGAGGATCGCGCAGTTTCTGTGCGCCCGGGGATAGCTGTGATTGAAGGGTTCCTCGTTTAAAAAAATCCAGGGAGTGCCCAATTTCAAATAAATTCTTACCCGCTAACCAATATGCCATCCACTGTAATTGTTCCACTATACAGTACGTTTTAAAATCAGGCGCCCCCATGCCCCCCGCAGCACTAGGAAGTTGCAACTTAGCCAACACCAATCTGTGTCTGCCCGTCCCCCATATCAATGATGTCAACAATGTGTCAATTGTTTTAAAAATCCAGGCCGGGAGGACAACCGGTAGGTTCACAAAATAATAAAGGAGGCGGGGCAACATAACCATTTTCGACACCGCCAAGCGGCCCGCCACCGTCAATGGCAACGTATTCCAGAAGGCGATCTGGGAGCGTAACGAATTAATGGTGCGCACTACATTACCATCTATGGTATCAGCGTTGGATCTATATACGTTAATTCCTAAATATTTAAAAGTAACAGGTTCGACTCTGAATTGCATCTGACCAAATTGTAAAGAGGGAGAAGTATAAGTATTATAGAAAGAGAAGGCGACTGATTTAGAGGCGTTAAGACACAAGCCAGAAATTTCTCCAAAACTAGAAAAGGCAGCGGCTATCGTGTGTTTATTGGCATCTAAATCTTGGAAATATAACAACATATCATCAGCGTATAGTGATACCGAGTGTATCACTCCACGCAAGGGGATGCCATAAGGGACCATGACCTGACGCAAATATTGCGCAAGAGGTTCGAGGGCTAACACAAAGAGCGGGGGGATAAGGGGCAACCCTGGCGCGTACCCCGGGAGATAGTATAAGAAGGAGAGATGGTCGTACCCGTCTTAGCGCACGCTGTAGGACTAGTATACAACAATTTAATCCAGTTACAATATGACTGGGGCAAGCCGAATTTAGACAATACCGCTAAATAACCGCTAGCATATATGGCCAGCTTAAGGTATCAAAGTCTTGACGCACGTCTAAAGACAAGCAACCAGCAAGAGGTGAAGTTTCTGACGCTGCGTGCATTAGGGCATGAAGTCGGCAGATATTCAGAGAGGTGCTGCGTTGGGGTATGAATCCACATTGATCCGTATGGATCAATCGGGGAAGAAGTGGAAGTAGCCGCAATGCTAAAACCTTACTGAGTATCTTGTATTCTGTATTAAGAATCGAAAGAGGTCTATAAGATAGAAGGTCAGTCGGTTCCTTATCAGGTTTCAATAAAGACGTGACTAACGCCTCCCTCGCGGTGGGGGGCAGTACACCATCATCCAAAGAGGAAGTATAAAGTTGCAATAACCTAGGGATCAGCTTATCAGCAAAGGTAGAATAAAACTCCACAGGGAGCTCGTCGGAGCCCGGCATTTTGTTACGGGCCAATGCCTTTATCACTACCCGAATCTCTGCAATAGTAATCGGAGCTGCCAGGTCTTTAGCGATCGAAACAGAAACTGTAGGAAGTTGGACCCTGGTCAGGAAGGAGAGTGTGGGAGCTGAGACATCCAAGAGGGGGGCAGTATATAAACGAGCATAATATTCCTGAAACGCAGCATTGATCTCACCCTGAGAGGTAACCAACGTGGTATGAATTGTATTCATTGCTAAAATGGGAGTAGGACTCGCCGTAGGGCGGATCAATCTTGCCAATAATGTGCCTGCCCTATCCGCCTCGGAGTGTGTACGCAGTGTGTAGGCATTAAAATCTATCATGCGTAAGCGTTCCAGCAAGTCAGCATACTGAATCCTGATGGACTGTAGTAGCTCTACACCGTCAGCGCTCCTCTGAGCCGCTATTTCCAAAGCCTGCAAGTCCCTCTCCAGGTCTGTTATGTCCCTGATCGTTTCCCTCCGAGATCCTGCCAAAGTCCCCATGGCTACCCCGCGTACAATCACTTTGAAGGCCTCCCACTCAATAGATCTGGACGAGGCTGTACCCTCATTCTCTACGAAATACGTATCAATAGCTGTAGCCAATGTGGCCCGATACACCTGGTCCTCCAATTGTATAGGTTGCATTCTCCACGTTGGAATAGGAGCAGGGGAGCAGCCCCAATTCAACAATAACTTTATGGAATTATGGTCAGATATAGTCTTGCCCAGGTACTCACATTGTGAAATGGAAGAGGATAAATCTGGGGAACAAAGAAACTAATCCAAACGCGTATGTAACTTGTGGGGGTACGAGTAAAAGGAATATTCTCTCATATTCACATGCAAAGCCCTCCATACGGCCAATAAATTCCAGCCTTGTGCCCAACGTGTTAAGGCCACGGCCTGCGCCCTCGCCGTTGTGTTAAATAAGGGAGGATGGGAACGATCTAGACATAGATCAAACACCGCATTTAAGTCTCCGCCTAATAGCCATGGGAAATGGGACCAGTCAGCAAGTGCTCGGGAGACCCGTGTTAAAAATGCTTCTTGATCTGTATTCAGAGCATATAGGGACCCCAGCACTACTTGTCTACCATCTAACGCTCCAAGTAGGAGGACAAACCGGCCCTGGTCATCAATTTTGCTCTCACTAAGGGAAAAAGGGATCCCCGCCTGAATCCACATTGAAGCCCCCCTAGAAAAGGCCGAATATGCGGTTGCATAAAATTGACCCCGCCATCTCCTGTGTAGTTTCATAGTTTCGGAGGGAACCAGGTGTGTCTTCTGAAAGCATATTATCTGTGCTTTACAACGATGCAATTGTGCAGCAATTCTATGCCGTTTAGCAATAGACCTCATACCTCGGACGTTCCATGAGACAAAAGTATAAGAATTAACAGCAGACATCATCAAAAAGTAGCGAGAAATCCCCCCGGGTCCCAACCCCACCCACCACCCCACACCCACCCACCCACAATCCCCAGACCATGCGGCACAGATACAAACAACTCAACAATGTCCCAATACTGGGTCCAACACCCAAACTTCGTTCGACCAAACTGTAAAAACAAGAGTAACATGCTTCACATTCAACAAATGCTAACTCCTACGGGGGAAGGTCGCTAACACTATCAACATCCACACTATAGCAGTGAACAATACATGAAAACGCCCAGAATGCGGGCCGGGCCAGGGGACCTACTATTCCGTACCCACCTGTCGTACAAACATGCAAGTTCCATGACATACTCCTATTTGGGTAAATGAGCATATTTAGAACAACAGCATTACGAACTGGACAGAGAGTCAACAGCAGACTGAGAGTGTCATACGAGGTTATGCGTCACATAACTAAGAACCAGCTGAGGCTAAAGGATCATTGCTAAGTTGTGTGGTCACAGAAGGAAACAGTGCAACGCTGCCATCGGAATCAGTGTCCGTATTAACTTCTTCAGACGGACTGGTACTGATAGACATGTGAGTGGTGCGGAAGGTTGAGGCAGTATGTAGTGCCCTTCGCCTGCCCTCCATCACTTGTTGACGAACCAGGGGACTGGAGGCCGAACTTTGAGTAAGAAGCCCCCTCTTACGCCTCCGAGGGTGGCGCTGTGTCTTTGGCAGCGAGGAGTCCATACGTCTCATAGGTTGGACATCGGGGAACGTCTTGTCCAGCCAGTCCCAAGCACTGTCAGGAGTATCAAAAAACAGGGAGCGTTGATTATAGAGGATTTTAAATTTTGCTGGAAACAATAAGGCAAACGACAGGCCCGCTGCCCGGGCACGCGCCTTCACCTCCATAAAGGAAAACCTTCTGCGCTGGACCGCCAGGGTGTAATCGGGGAATATTGAAATCTTCGCATTGTCAATCTGCAGTGGACCATTGTCCCTTGCCACCTGCAGCAGGTGATCCCGATCCCTAAAATTCAAAATCCTGGCCAAGATGGGACGTGGGTTGGCGCCTGGTATTGGTCGACGTGTAGGGACATGGTGTGCCCGCTCAACGGTAAAGTGTGCGGACAATCCGATCGGGCCATGCTAGTCTTTAGCCAGTTTTCTATGTACTCCGTGGGCGTAGAGCCCTCCGTTCCCTCTGGCAGTCCTACTATTCGGAGGTTATTCCGGCGTGCCCGGCCTTCCGCGTCATCAGCCCGGGCCTGGAGGGAGTCGAGCTGTTGGCGCATATGACTGAGTTGCTCTTCATGGGCTTGTACTTGAGGGAACATGCTTTCCACCTTCTGCTCAGCAGTTTTAACTTTCTCCACAAGCTTCTTATGATCATCTTTCAATAAATTGAGATCTACTGAGATCATGCCCAGTTGCGCTTCCACCACAGAGCGAGAATCTCGGATTTCCTGCAAGATCATGTCAAGTTTGTCCACTGAAGCATTGGTACCAACATGTCCTTCTGTATGATGAGACAGGGTGGAGGAATGGCCCGAAGGCGGTGAGAGAGAACCCGTTCTCCCCGACCTTGTAGACGCTCTAGGCTTTCCTTTGCCCATGGCAGGCGGCGTGGCGTAATAATACTATGAACACTTGGCAACCGCGATTAAATGTCAGAAACTCCGCTGCATCTACAGTCAGGGGGGCAGCCGGAGAGGAGCCAAGCCAGGCACCAAGTACCCACCACTAATTGGCAGTACAACTACAAGATAGTGGCAGGAATGCCTCACAACCCAGTCGCAATTGTAACATGGGGCACCCAGGCGGACGAGGGCAGCTGACACTCAGTGCAACAGTGGGTTCCTCCAACGCACTGGAAAGAGACCGGAGTAAAGGGTTTCAATAGAACAACATACGGCCCCCGCGGTGCAGAGCCCAAGCAGTCCACAGTTCAGCCTGGCGCCCCTCCAGCTTCTTCACTAAGGTGGGCCACTAGATGCAGCAGAACACCCGACCCGGTCTGTCACCAGCCCAAGCACAGCACGGATCACCACAGATCCAGCCAAGAATCCGCCACCGATATGTGGCGCGAAGGGGCCCCTTAATCAATAATGGGCCGCACCGCCTCAGCTATCAGGCTGGGGGGCAGCGGGGACACATCAGCCAGTCCCAGTATCTCGGGCCCAGCCAGTCCACATAACAGTCCGGAGATCCCAAGGCGCCCCCAGCACTCTAGGTCACAAAAGAGAAGGGGGGCTTTGCACGCAGGCCCCGTGCCCAGCAGTGGCGCTCACCTCGATGTTGAGGGGGAATCAGGGAGCACCAGACATCAGTCAGCCTCAAGCGCCTCCATCCATCCCTCAGTCCAGCAGAACAGCTCTGGCACAGCAGGGGACCCGCCACCGATGCGTGGCGCGAGGTGGTCCCGCAATCAACAGGGGCCTCCCCCTGGGGAGGCCCGCTACGGCGGGCAGCGCAGCACCATCACCCCGGTGCGCCTCACGCACTCCCCAGCGGCAGCAGCGACCCGGAGCACACCAGCACGCCCGGTCTGTGTACAGGCAGAACCAAGCAGCAGCGGCCCCGAAGAGAGGGCGTGAAGGCCCCGGGGCCGGCAGCCAGAGTCACCACCACAGCCGGGAGCAGGCGCCCGCCGCCCAGCCAGCACTCAGGGCAGGCCGAGGCTCCAACCACACAGCAGGCCTCTGGATAGGCCGGAACTCGCCGCCATCTCAAAGTCCACTCAGCAGGGGTCCCAGGATTCCGGAGAGCACCGTCGAGGCAGCCCGCCAGCGAGCACAGACCGTCGACGCTGGAGACACCGTCTGACAAGGTAGGGAATGACGGATTATTAAACGGATAAAATGCCCCGGCCCGGAGCTCGTCGCTTAAGCGACCACCATCTTGGGCTGCAGACCACGCCCCTTGCTTCGACTGTTGATAATTCAGAAATACGTTTAAAAACGTGTTGCCCTTCAACCCTAAACAGTGCATTAATAGAGATATTTCCTGCTCCACTCTTGAAGATGTACCACAATCCCTAGCATATTGACAATACTTTTTTTCCTTTTAGCCAAATGCAGAAGAGATTCCCCAGGGCTACGCAAAAAGAAAAGTGGAACATTGATGCATTTTCAGTGCTATATTAATAAGCAATGTTAATAATATACCTCTTGAATTAAAATGAATAAAATCAGACTATGGAAGTAAATGAAACAAAAAAATGGGTCACATTACAGAAATGAAAGTGGAAAGCAATACACCGGTACTCGAAATGATGACTGAATCCAAATAATCCGGCAAGTAGTTAGGTTAGGTTTTTTCTTTTCTTTGTTTTTATATTACATGTATGACCACATAACATTTAAAGTGCAAAATGTATCTTAATTATGGTTAACAATTATGACAATAATCACCTATCACAGGCTAATAGCAGTCTATATCAGTCTGATGTTCTTTAAACTAACAAATGGCTTGCCGAACTTCAGTATGCTAATATGCTGGAAATTAAAGTGGAAAATAAATCAAGCGTTTAAATAACATAAACCAGTGCATTTTCCCCATAAAAATGGCGTTCAACGATGTTACATTTTCCCAAAGAAAAATGGCACCTTCAAATTTGCACTCACTCTTCCTGATTAGCCTTCTCCACGAAAAAACAATGGGCCTTATTTATGAGCCCTTTACACCGCTGTTGCGTCACTTTTTGTGTCGCCGTGGCGGCATAAAATATGCGCCATATTTACAAAGTGACACATCTAGGCAGAAGCGTCACTTTGTAAACCCCTGCGCTACATTATACCTGTGACAGTATGCATGGTGGGCCTTCCCGCTCAGAAAAGGCTTGTCGAAGTGTTGCAGTGAAATCTATGAGATTTCACTGTGACACTTCTAGGACGACACCGCGTCAAATCCTTACACCTGCCTCACAGCAGGCGTAAGGAGTGATGCAGGCCCTTTGAAATGGGGCTTGCCCCATGTGAAAGGACACATTGCTTGAGTTGCGTCTGTTTTCAGACACACCCCAGCAATGTGCCACTTTTGCGCCTACAGATGCATCAGGAATACTGACGTAAATCCTTGCGACATGGAGCGCCGTACATTAAATATGGCACATCCATGGTGTCACAAGGAGGACACACTGAAAAGTATTGCATCGCTTTTTTCATGCTGTGATGCAACACTTTTCATAAATGAGGGCCAACGTAAGGAAACACGTCACGCTGGTGAGCATAATGGCACTGAGATGAGGGAACTTAGCCGGAGTCCATGCATGGATGCGTGACGGAGAGAACCATTCAATGACAAGACAATGTTCCTTTCTAAAAGCTGCATTCCTTTCTCCTCAAGGAGATGTTATGTTTTAATAACCAAGCAGGGAGGCATTCCAAATCCAGATAACATTGAAACATTCTCTGAATCATTGGTTTTGTAGCGGCAGGTGTCTCTTCCAGTATACAAACTATGCTTTGAAACTTTCCCCACTATGTATATGGCTGTACATTGTAGCACTCATGCAAAGTTGAAAAAGGGCGGAGAAATGACATTTTATTTTCTCCTTACGTTTCCCTCAAGGAGGTATAAAATGTTGGTGCAAATTCCTATCTACAGATGTTTGTAGATAGGAGTTTGCGTCAAAACCCATGGGTGGTTGCATGGAAATGCCCATGCACCACCCATTGAACGTCCCCTTGACGCAAAGTAACCCAAAGCAGCATATAGAGCAATTTTGCATTATTGTGGTATACTATTGAGTGCAAATCTTCATTTGGATTGGATAGTAAATCCAACCCTAACACTTTGGACCTCATTTACTTACATTGCGCTGCAGGAGCACCATTAAAAGTGACGTTCCAGCAGCGTTCAGGGCTTGTAAATGAGCCCCTTTGTGCCAGGTTGCATCACAGAAGTGATGAAAACCTGGCAGAAAGCGTTAGCAAACCTGGGCGCGATTTTCAGTAAGTATGAGCGAGTGATAATGAGTGAGATTTAGAGTGGCTGCACATGAGTGAGTTAGAATGATTAAGAATGAGTGTAAAGGGGTGTAAGATTATGATTAAGTATGACTGATTAAGAGTAAGTGAGAGAAAGAGTGTCAGTGAGTGAATGTAAGTGGGAGTGAGAATGCGATGTGGTGTTTGCTAGCTTGTCATTGCCCTGACATACCGAAGGTAATTATTGTCTTAGATGGTAATGATATTTGACATACAGGGGCACCAATAATACATTTTGAAAACAATGGGATCATCTCCTGCGGAACATCTGGTTTTATTGGCTTGGCACACCATGAACGGATTTGAATATTTAATGAGTGACCTTTTTGTGCCTATGGCATTTTAGCAAATTTATGTGAAAACTGTGTTTTAAAATGGACTATTTCACCCCATTCTTTTGAAACATTTAAGGGCCAAGGGTCATATGAAGTCATTTCCAGTGATGTCACTAAGGTCAAAGGGTATGTGACATTACTTCTGCAACTCCTGACATGTTGGGAATCGGCGCCCATGCCTTTCTAGTAGCCTTATCTTTATACCATCAAGTCAATATAGTGTGGCTCGATTTATATTCTTCTGTTTTTATTTATATTTGCATAGAAGGAATACAGCATACTGTGAAGTACTATGAAACACCTACTTCAACAGTAACACCGAAAATACTTGCGTCCTTGGTACATTAGGTGGGCTCCATGGAATGGCGGTAGGTATTTTAATAGACATTTAAGGGTATTTGGATCTTGGGAACTATATGCATCAATTTCACGGAAGTGGAATTCTTTCCAGTTTAGGGTGATGCAACAAATGTTCACCAGTGCCTTCTGCTCCTTATTGTTCACAGAATATTCTTGAAAACACCACTCTTTAACCCAAAAAGATTCCTCCACAGCAAATATAATTCTGATGAATACATCAACATGTCAAAAAATCGCGTTTTGTTTAACTCTCTTACATGTACCTAGATCTGGTAACCTTTTTACTCTCTCACACTTCTCTCACTTATTTCATTCCTCAGGGGTAGCTAAAAATGTCCCTAGAGTTATAACGATCATTAACTTGAAAATACTTAATAAATAGTGCAATATATTCAGAAGGGTGAATACTATGCTACTTGTCACTTCTGCTCTTTGGGGACTGGACAATAAGGTAACACTGTCCTTGGAATGGGAATGAGTCTATGAGGTCTGGAATAGAGCACACTGTGAACTGATTCATTTCAAAGTGCTTGCCTGATGAAAGATTCTTTTTTGATGCTGTATAGCGAGTGCGGTGTACTGGAGCCTTCCACAACAGGATGAGCTTTCTCAATATGAAAGCGAAATGCAAGGAGGTGTGTATACTTCATTGTGCTGCCACTGGGCTTGTAGACTGGCAGATATTTTAAATAAGTATACATATTTGGCTAGTCGGTGTTCAATAGCTCTTCTGTTGTCTTGAGCCCTTCCTGGGAGCTCGCATATTTGTTCCCCACGTGCTCCCTACATTCTTTTTTCTGCTTTTCCTTTATTCTTTTCTGTGGGTTCCCTTGACTCATAATTGTAAGGGGTCCTTTTGTGTTCCTTTAATCGTTCGCTGTGTCCTCTGTTTTGCTTCCCTAGCCCTTTCTTGTGGTCACCTAGGGCCTTGTTTATAGTTTAAGGATACAGTGCACTACCAAAAAGTGACAGATTTCCTCTTCACCCTGTTTAAAGAGCACAGACATCTGTTCATTCTAAATAGAGCAGACGAGACAGACGCATCTGACAAACTCTAACTCGTTCCCTTAATCCTTCATTTTCTGATCTGATGACCCTTCCTAAAGTGTTCCCTCAGTCCTCTCCTCTGTTCACCGTTGGTCCTTTCACAGTGTGCTGTATTTTGCCTTCCTTATGGTCTATTTTGCCTTTGCTTTTTTGTGCCATCGATCTTCACTTCTTTGACTCCCTTCAGACCCCCCTGACACTTCTGTGGATGCTATGATGAGCCTGTCTTGTGCTAACTAGTCTTTAACTGCGTGCTTCTGTGGTTGTATCCTGAGTGGTCTCTCAACATACTCCATTTGCTCCCAGCTCTGTTCTTTGTTTTCCCATAATTCATTGTCCTCTGCTCCTCTAGTTCTTCATGGTAAGCTCCCTTGTTCCGTCTCTGTGTGCCCCCCTTATCATTTGTTTCAGCATGTGTGCTTCCTTAGTTCTGCTCCGTAAAATTTCTTAAAATTTCCTAGTCCTTCCCTGTGCATTTCGGTGTCCTTTTATTCCATCCGTGTGCTTTCTGCACTTTTATGTGCACTCTATTTTTTTAATGTGTGCTTCCTTTGTCCGGCCTTGTGTCATTGCTTACCCCTTCCCTATGTGTTTTCTGACCTGGCTTCCATGTGCACTGTCTTTGAATTTTAATGTGTGCTTCCTTTTTCCGGACGTGTGTCCTCTCCTTGCCCTTACCTGTGTTCCTCCCTTGGGCCTCTGTTCCTTGCCCGTGCTCTCTTGCCCTCTTCTGTTGGCTCCTTTGAACCTTCACTGTATGGCACTCGGGCCCTTCATTCTGTGGTCCCCTGAAACTTCCAACCATGCTCTCCCGGTCCTTTTTGGGTGCCCACCTGACCCCACCATGTATGCTCACCTGGTCATTGTTCACTTCCTTGGATTTATTCTATGTGCTCTTTTAATCTTTCCTCATTTGCTAATGGGTCCTTTGCTGGTGGAATGCTTAATGCATGGCTGTGTGCTTTTCTCTAAGTTCACTAGATCCTTCCCTGTATCACTGTCTGGTACTTCTTAGTTTGAACTCCTGCCCACTTCTGCCCTTTCTTAATACTCTCCCATGTGCTCTCTGGCCTCTGCCTGTATGCCTTATTGATCATTCCTTGTGCATGCCCATTGTCCTTTCTTGTCTGCTCCCCTGAGCCTGACCTGTGTCTTCTCTTACTCCTTCTATGGGATTCTCTGTCCCTTCAATATGTGTTTCTGGCCCTTTCTGTGGCTGCAGAGGGTGTGCAGTTTATTTTATTTTATTTATTTTAAAAGTTTTATATAGCGCTGGCTAGACCCGGAGGTATCAGAGCGCTTTACATGAGGATCAGTGAGTTACAAGTTACATCAGTTACAAGAGCATAGTTAAACATAGGACAAAAAAGCAATGTTACGGTAATTCAGTTGATGCTAAAAGATAGACTCCCTCACTGTTCTTCGTCACCATGTGCCCCCCTTCCTCCCTTCAGCCTTTTCAGGAGAATTTTCACCAAAGTATTAAGGCTTCTACAGACGCAGGGGTTAAATAAACTTTTTGACAGAATTTTTCTTTTTTTCTTAAAAGTCATCAAACAGTCGTGGAATACTTTTGCCATTATTAGTCAAGTACACATTTTCCTGGCTTGGTGGCTATTGTTGAAGAAAGGACCTGATACTCCGTGCAAGTGCTTGATAATGGTAACATACTTGCAAGTTTTCTTCTTGATTTTTTGGATTTTTTATTGGTAAAGAAGAAAAAAGAAGGCAATATTTAGCCACCACCAAATTGTGTATCGCTGGTGGAGCTGCCGGAATACAATTAGGCAATCAACTAAGCAGGTGCAATGCTTGATTATATTTCGTTTTGCATTTTGTTTCCGAAGTTGGAGTGTGTTCTTACTGAACAAAGTAACAATGGCCTGAGACGCAGGCATCTTCTCCCTGTGGAGGGCCATTGCATGATTTTCCTATCTGGAACTGTAGTGTTTAAGGGAGAGAGACGTTCGCCCCACGATAGCTAGGGTGAGATCACCATCACTGTGACCTGAAGGGCCTGTGGAGGAAAGGCCATCAGGTCAGAGTTTTCCCTGTATTTTCCCACCTCTAAATGCGGTGGGGAAAGTGAGAGTGGGGCCGGATGGGAGCACAGCTGCTTAACAAAAGAATTGGTACTCTGCCGAACTTTAAACTGCCTAGAACTGTGTCTATATCTTTTGTGAGCTTTGTTTCATTTACCAACAATGTCACATTTATAGGGGCATCACCTCTAGATTTACATGTTGCCTTATTCTGAATCGATCCATTGAGTAATTGAGCCTTATACAGTCAGCATGTTCTTACCTGCTCTCTTTGCTCCTTTAGCTCCAAGGATTCTTCTAAAATAATTCAGTGAAGAGGGCATTTGTTCCTAAAATACTTGTGTAGACACATGTGGTGGAAGTTACAAAGACAAAAGGGACCATGTGTAATATTCTCTTAGGGCCCTATTACAAGTCTGGCGGTCTGAGGACAGCCAGATTTGTGGTGGTGCAGCTGTGGTGGTTCCAGCCATCGCTGGACCGGGGGTTGCACCGCCCCATTAGGAGTTGAGCAGTCGGACCACCCTGGGACCACTGGCTCCACCAGGGAACCATCGTTCTCTGGAGTTGGAGTGGCGGTCAGAGGCCGCAAGCATATTATGAGTTTCTTCTCCTCTAGGGTTTACATGGACGTTCTTCCTCCATGTAAACCTTGGAGGAGAGGAAACACATGTGGATGCTCACAGGGGGGCCTAACATGTGCCCCCCTGTGTGCATGCACATAGGTTCCTGCTCGGCATGGACATGCAGGAAACTTGTAGTGCGGTCCCATTGTGGTGCCTTTTTCAAAGGCACCGCAGCCATTAAAAGAGGCAACGCCATGGGACTGCCACGTTGCCCGCCTGCCAGACTACTGAAAAGTCATAATCTGGCGATTGGGCGGCGGCGGCTTTCTGCAGCGACTTTCGGCAGAGCTGTTGCGCAGCGGTTTGCACCGTCGCGCCACCACTCTGCCAAAAGTCGTAATTGGGCCCTTAGTATTTGTAGGCATCTGTTGGACTTGGCCCTTTTTGCAGGGTCATCCCTGAACTTTTTGCATTCCTCCTAGCCTTTGTTCTGATATGGTGTTGGTGGTTCTAGGACTCTGGGCGCTTTAGCACTGCTGTCCAGTGTAAAGTGCGTGTGCTCTCTGTGGTAAACATGGTAAGATTGGTCTACAACTGTTTGGCTAATTTAATTTACCTGTCAGTCCCTTGTAAAGTGGTATCTCAGATACCCGGGGCCGGTAAATTAAATGCTACTGTTGGGCTTGCAGCGCTGATTGCGCCACCCACCAAAGTAGCCTATCAAATCTGTCTCAGGCCTCTGCCATCGCAGGGCCTGTGCGCACAGTGTACTGCCGCTGTGATGTGGCTCCTAAAGTGTGTGCCACGTCTGTGACCCCCCTTTTTCTGCATGTCAGTCACCCCTAAGGTAGGCCCTAGCTAGCCCTATGGGCAGGGTGCATTGTAGGTAAAAGGTAGGACATGTACCTTAAGTTAAGTGTGTGACATGTCCTGGTAGTGACAAACAGCCATTTTGGTTTCTCACTGCTGTGAGGCTGCCCTCTCATAGGAGTGCATTGGGGATTCCCTGATAAGTGTTTCAGTGGTAATTCCTGATATGAGAGGAGCAGCGTGGTCAAGTTTGGTATGTTTGGAATAGTGATAATAAATGCTGCGCAATGGTGTGCGCGGATTTATTATCACTATTTTAGAAATGCCACTTTTACAAGTTGGCATTTCTGTGTGCTATGTGTCTGCCTGCCTGATGTGTATTGCATGTCTGGCTCTGGAGTGACAGGGGCTGGGGAGGTGTGTGTGGCTCCGGGGAGGGCAGGGTGAGTCAGCGCTAGGCTGAATAGGGGATCTGCATTTGGAGTACTGGGAGGAGTAGTCCCCTGAATAGGTCTGTGCCTGCCTAGGTGAATGCTGGCTCCGTCCCCCTGTGGTGTGTCTGAGGACCGAGCCCCCATCTGACAAAGGAGGGTGTGAGCACTGTACACAGAGTGCTTCAACACCCCCCAGAACCAGTTGAGACTGGTTCCCCCAAGCCCTGTACCAGGGCAGAACAAAGAAGAAATGTACTATAAGTACTGGGGCTGTGACCCCATGTTGGTGAGCTTCTTTTGGTGCTTATACCAGTTCTGGGGTGAAGAACTGCTGGGCAACAGGAGGAACCGCCGTGGGACCCAGCTGCTGCTTCCTGGGGGTCCCTACGTGCTGGCCTGCCTGTGCCCAGCTCTGCCCCTGATGATTTTGGACTCAGCGCCTTGTAAGGGCTACATTTCTTATTCCCAGAACAGGGAGGGTGCTGGGGTTTCGCAGCGCTGAGCTGCACATCGTTCAGAGGGAATCCACGGTGTAGGGATTCCCCCGTGTTGCTGGGAGGGAAAGGGGGAGCCCACCCCGCATTTCTGCATCTAAAAGGCAAGAGCCTACCCCGCATTGTGCGCTCCTTGGGAAGCGGGAACCCACCCCGCACTTGTAAGCCTGGAGAAGCGGGAGCCCACCCCGCAATTGTGTATCTAACGGCGGGAGCATACCCAGCACTTTTGCACCAGAGAAGAGGAGCGCAGCCGGCCCGAAAGTCAGGCAAGCTGCCTGACTTGGGCGTGACCACGAAGAGGAAGTCATCAGGCAGAAGCAGACTATGCTTCTAATCAGGACGGCCCTTGCCAGGGCCGGAAGACAGGCGGCGGAATCCTGACCATGGGCGGGAGCCTACCCCGCAGTGTTGAGCCATCCAGAAGGGAACCGGAGCCTCCCAGGCTCCATACCGAAGTCCGGAGAGGATGCCGCGGGGAACGGAAACGGGCCGGTCGAGGCACATTGTCGGTGCCTGCTCCTCAGCGCGAAGGCACCAGGAGAAGCCCCGGTGAGTGGGGCAGAGCGGAGCGGTGTGGGCGTTCCCTGAGGCACCGTGGTGCCAGAGCTGATTGGTCTTTGGGGCGATTTTGGTTCCCTGAGAGGCACAGTGGTGCCAGGCCTCATTATCACAGCTGCACAGCTGCACCGCACAACCGCGGGCAGCTGCAACGTTGGGCAATATTGTTTCAGAGTCCCAGTGGGGGCTCAGGAGGCACGGCAGTGCCAAAGGTCATTCTCTCAGCTGCACCGCTAGAGCGAGGGCAGCTGCAACGGAGGGGGTCATTTCTTTTAATGATGAGGAGGGGGTGAGTTGCACCCCACGCCCCCAGCGCATTGCGCACAGTGGTTTTTGCTGCATTGGCAGCCAAGGGGCCAGTGGAGGGCCCCAGTTACGCCCTGACATTCTGGACAAAGGGCATTTGTGCCCCAATGAAAGGCCAGTTGGCCTGGGGTCAGGTTTGGCCATTTTGCGTTCCGGTGGGGGCGCAAAGAGGATAAATGCACTGTTTAGAGTTACTGTGGTGCATTACTAATGTGGTGCCTGTTGCATAATGTGTTGATGCTTAGGAGGTTTATGCTTAATATGTTTTATGCCTAATGTGATGCAGACATAATGTGTTTATGTTGCTAATGCTGAGTACAGTATTTTACCAGTAGTTACTGGTTGTGTTATCTACTACTTGTGCTTTGTGATGGTTCTGACAGTGGCCCGATTGGCCCTGTCATATATATAATCCCCTGTGAATATTGCCTAGTGCCAGTTGGCACAGTGTATATGTGTGATTATGATTCTAATGTGTTTTGGATAATACAAAGGCTATTTTTTATATAACCTTGTGTGGAGTTTCTTTTGTGGTGTGCCTAGTGTGTTGCTGCTGTGTGTGTGTTGCACAAACACTTTACACATTGCCTCTGGGATAAGCCTGACTGCTCGTGCCAAGCTACCAAGGGGTGAGCCGGAGTTATCTTCAGCGTATAACTCCCTTGCCCTGACTAGAGTGGTGGTTTCTGCCTGGCTTAGGCGCATGCACTAGCCAACCAGAAATCCCATTTCTAACATTGGTTGTCAGCGGTGAGGATAAGACTTGCGTTTGCGCAGTACCACAGTGACAACTGGTTGCACTACAAACTCTGCATTTAGATAATCACAGGTTTGGGGATTATTTTTCCTGATTTTTGTTTTCTCCTAAAAGTGTCATTTTTTTAAATTGTGTTCTCCTGTTGCACTGTGGGTTGTGTATCTTGCCAATATGGGGTTAATCTATAATAAGGATGACCTAATGGAGTACACTAGGGAGGAGCTAGAGGATTTCTGCAGAGAAAGGGGGATACCCATAGTAGATAACATCTTCAGAAAACTGTTCCTCTATGAAGCCCTCCGCAGGGGAGAACCCTTAGAGCCCTGGGGGGACCTTTCAGATTACCCCTCCACATACCTAAGTGGTGGTTTTGAGGGAGGTCCTGAAGAGCCTGCACAGGAGAGAGAAAATGACAGGGCAGGGACGCCAGTAGGTAGAGAGGACCCCATAGATAGGGAGTCCCTTGCTGGGTCCAGAACCGGGGACAGTGCCCCATCCCTTTCCCTGTCCCCAGAGGAGTGGGTGGATAGGAGGGAAGAAAGGGAGCATCAGCTGGCTCTGGAGAAGCTCAAGTTAGAGCATGCCAAGGAGATACCGCAGCTGGGTGTGGAGGAGAAAAAGGCCTTGTTGGCCCAGGCGTTGAGTCTCAAGGCGTTGGGCCTGGAAGAGAAAAAGCTAGAGACTGAGAGGGTCTTAGCGCAGGAGAGGATGGCGGAGGCAGAGAGGGTCTTCGCCAGAGAAAAGCTAACTCATGAGGATATGTCCCCTGAGTGTAGTTTTAGTGGTCTGGATTCACCAGTGAGCGTGGGGTCCAGTGGTGGCAGCAATATGGAGTCCAGTGCAGGAAGTCCCACTCCCAGATCCCAGAGCGTGGTACCTAGTTCCCAGGAAGAGGGTGTCACACCTGAAGGGTATAGGTTGAGGTTCAGGGGCAGTAGGAAACTGTCTCACCAGTCTTGGGGGGAGTTTGTGGATGAGTGTTGTGATGCACTGGAAGGTTGGGTGATGGGTAGCACAGCAAATGATTTTGAAGGGCTGCTCAATCTGTTTGTCAGAGAGCACATGTTCAGTAATTGTTGTCCGGGGTTGCGCCAACACCTGTTGGAGTGTGAGTTCTCTGATCCAAGGGAGCTTGCACAGGAGGCAGACCTCTGGGTGAGTGCCAGGGGGTCTGAAGAGGCATTTGGGAGTGATCCTAAAAGGAGTGGCTCAGGTATCTTCCAACCCAGAGTGGTGGGAGAGGTTCAGAGCATCCCAGCTAGGTCCCGGTGTAGTGGGAGTGGTGTAGGGGCTCATGTCCTGTCTCAGCGGAGAAGGAGTGAGGGTGGGCTGTATCCCAAGGTGCCCAAAACCTAGTCTCAGGGCCTGGAGGGTTCCCTAAGAGAACACCAGGTGGGGAGCCTATGCTGTACTAGTAGGCCATTTGAGGGGGATCTCCTAGTGTCAGGAGAACCTGGAGCATCTGTAAACGGAGCTGCAGCGGTTCTGGTGTCTGGCGGTGCCGCTCCTAAGTGGAGGGTGCAGAAGTCCAGATGGAGGGGTGAGAGGGGGAGTGAGTCCCCAGTGGAAGAACCAGTGGGTTAGGGGCCAGCCAGAAGGGCTGAGTTTCATAGGAGTGACCATGGTGACACCACTTCTGTCGTGGGGGGTCTTCACGCACTGTCAGATGGACAGGGGTCGGGAGATCAGCACCAGGCAGACTATCACGCAACTCATGAGGTACGTGTTACCCTCAGGGGGAAGCTGTGTGCGCCCCCGGAAGTCCTGGTGTGCCAGGCAAGTGTTCAACCGCAGGGTTTAGTCCCTGGGTTGGGGAGCCAGGTTCTGCCTGACCTGGAGGGAAGGACATCTGTAACCAGTGTCCTGACCGGTTTGTCTTCTAGGGGTACCACTCCAGGTGGGAGGGTGCAGAACTCTGGAAGGGGGTGCAGAGGGTGGGAGTCCTCGCCTCTGACCCCGGTTCAACCGCAGGGTTTAGTCCCTGGGTTGGGAGGCCAGGTTCAGGTTCTGCCTGACCTGGAGGGGAGGACATCTGTAATCAGTGTCCCTACCATTTTGTCTTCTAGGGGTACCACTCCAGGTGGGAGGGTGCAGAACTCTGGAAGGGGGTGCAAAGGGAGGGATTCCTCGCCTATGACCCCGGTGCAACCTGAGGGTTTAGACCCTCGGTTGGGAGACCAGTTGCTGGAGAGAGGTCCTGAACTAGTGGGAGAGTTGTATTCTGAGGGTGCCTCTCCAAGGAGGAGAGTGCGGAACCGCAGAAGGAGAGGTAAGGGGAGGAGAGCCTTGCCCGAGACCTCTGGTCAGCCTGAGGGTGTGGACCCTAGGTTGGAGGATCAGTGGCAGTTTAGAACTGCACTGATGAGAGGAAGAGTGGAGAATGGGTACTATGTGCCAGCGGTTACTGCCTCCCACTCTGTGAAATGGCAAGGACCGGAGACATCTGGATGGCCTAGTGCCTGGTCCTGGCCGCAGACAACTAGGGAGTGCCAGTGGGGTAGCTTAGTTGGTCCTGGGAGCTTTGACAGAGGGAACCACATGGGTTCAGAATGGCGTAGAACTGGAGTGTGCCCCTGCAGTTGCAGGCCCGCGTCTGTGTTCTGTTGCCCAAAGCAGGGAAGTCCATCAAGGTAGTGATCGGTCTGCCCAGCGTTTTGGCTGGAAGGGGGTTGTGTTGGACTTGGCCCTTTTTGAAGGGTCAATCCCTGAACTTTTTGCCTTCCTCCTAGCCTTTTTTCTGACATGGTGTTGGTGGTTCTAGGACTCTGGGCGCTTTAGCACTGCTGTCCAGTGTAAAGTGCGTGTGCTCTCTGTGGTAAACATGGTAAGATTGGTCTACACCTGTTTGGCTAATTCAATTTACCTGTCAGTCCCTTGTAAAGTGGTATCTCAGATACCCGGGGCCGGTAAATTAAATGCTACTGGTGGGCTTGCAGCGCTGATTGCGCCACCCACCAAAGTAGCCTTTCAAATCTCTCTCAGGCCTCTGCCATTGCAGGGCCTGTGCGTGCAGTGTACTGCCGCTGTGACGTGGCACCTAAAGTGTGTGCCACATCTGTGACCCCCCTTTTTCTGCATGTCAGTCACCCCTAAGGAAGGCCCTAGCTAGCCCTATGGGCAGGGTGCATTGTAGGTAAAAGGTAGGACATGTACCTTAAGTGTGTGACATGTCCTGGTAGTGACAAACAGCCATTTTGGTTTCTCACTGCTGTGAGGCTGCCCTCTCATAGGAATACATTGGGGATTCCCTGATAAGTGTTTCAGTGGTAATTCCTGATATGAGAGGAGCAGCGTGGTCAAGTTTGGTATGTTTGGAATAGTGATAATAAATGCTGCGCAATGGTGTGCGCAGATTTATTATCACTATTTTAGAAATGCCACTTTTAGAAGTTGGCATTTCTGTGTGCTATGTCTCTGCCTGCCTGATGTGTATTGCATGTCTGGCTCTGGAGTGACAGGGGCTGGGGAGGTGTGTGTGGCTCTAGGTGAGTCAGCGCTAGGCTGAATAGGGGAGCTGCATTTGGAGTAGTGGGAGGAGTAGTCCCCTGAATAGGTCTGTGCCTGCCTAGGTGAAGGCTGGCTCCGCCCCCCTGTGGTGTGTCTGAGGACCGAGCCCCCATCTGACAATGGAGGGTGTGAGCACTGTACACAGAGTGCTTCAACACTCCCGCCCTGTGCCAGGGCAGAACAAAGAAGAAATGTACTATAAGTACTGAGGCTGTGACCCCATGTTGGTGTGCTGCTTTTGTTGCTTGTACCGGTTCTGGGGCGAAGGACTGCTGGGCAACAGGAGGAACCGCCGTGGGACCCAGCTGCTGCTTCCTGGGGTCCCTACGTGCTGGCTTGCCTGTGCCCAGCCCTGCCCCTGATGATTTTGGACTCAGCGCCTTGTGAGCGCTAAATTTCTTATCCCCAGAACAAGGAGGGTGCTGGGGCTTCACAGCGCTGAGCTGCACATTGTTCAGAGGGAATCCCCGGTGTAGGAATTCCCCCGTGTTGGTGGGAGGGAAAGCGGGAGCCCACCCCGCGTTTGTGCATCCAAAAGGTAGGAGCCTACCCCGCATTGTGCGCTCCTTGGGAAGCGGGAGCCCACCCTGCACTTGTAAGCCTGGAGAAGTGGGAGCCCACCCCGCAATTGTGTATCTAACGGCGGGAGCCTACACCGCACTTTTGCGCCAGAGAAGAGGAGCGCAGCCGGCCCAGAAGTCAGGCAAGCTGCCTGACTCGGGGCGTGACCACGAAGAGGAAGTCACCAGGTGGAAGGAGACTACGCTCCTAATCGGGACGGACCTTGCCAGGGCCGCAAGACAGGCGGCGGAAGCCTGACCGTGGGCGGGAGCCTACCCCGCAGTGTTGAGCCATCCAGAAGGGGACCGGAGCCTCTCAGGCTCCATACCGAGGTCCGGAGAGGAGGCCACGGGGAACGGAAACGGGGCCGGTCGAGGCACATTGTCGGTGCCTGCCCCTCAGCGCAAAGGCACCAGGAGAAGCCCTGGTGAGTGGGGCAGAGCAGAGCGGTGTGGGCGCTCCCTGAGGCACCGTGGTGCCGGAGCTGATTGGTCTTTGGGGCGATTTTGGTTCCCTGAGAGGCACAGTGGTGCCAATCCTCATTATCACAGCTGCACCGCACAAGCGCGGGTCGCTGCAACATTGGGCAATATTGTTTCAGAGTCCCAGTGGGAGCTCAGGAGGCACGGCAGTGCCAAAGGTCATTCTCTCAGCTGCACCGCTAGAGCGCGGGCAGCTGCAACAGAGGGGGTCATTTCTTATAATGATGAGGAGGGGGTGAGTTGCACCCCACGCCCCCAGCGCATTGGGCACAGTGGTTTTTGCTGCATTGGCAGCCAAGGGGCCAGTGGAGGGCCCCAGTTACCCCCTGACATTCTGGACAAAGGGCATTTGAGCCCCAGTGAAAGCCAGATGGCCTGGGGTCAGGTTTGGCCATTGAGTTCTGGTGGGGGTGCAAAGAGGATAAATGCACTGTGTAGAATTACTGTGGTGCATTACCAATGTGATGCCTGTTGCATAATGTGTTGATGCTTAGGAGGTTTATGCATAATATGTTTTATGCCAATGTGATGCAGACATAATGTGTTTATGTTGCTAATGCTGAGTACAGTATTTTACCAGTAGTTACTGGTTGTATTATCTACTACTTGTGCTTTGTGATGGTTCTGACAATGGCCCGATTGGCACTGTCATGTATATAATCCCCTGTGAATATTGCCTAGTGCCAGTTGGCACAGTGTATATGTGTGATTATGATTCTAATGTGTTTTGGATAATACAAAGGCTATTTTTATATAACCTTGTGTGGAGTTTCTTTTGTGGTGTGCCTAGTGTGTTGCTGCTGTGTGTGTGTGTTAGCGTAAACACTTTACACATTGCCTCTGGGATAAACCTGACTGCTCGTGCCAAGCTACAAAGGGGGTGAGCAGGGGTTATCTTCAGCGTGTAACTCCCTTGCCCTGACTAGAGTGGTGGTTTCTGCCTGGCTTAGGCGCATGCCCTAGCCAACCAGAAATCCCATTTCTAACAGCATCCTATGTCACTAGCCAACTGACAAAACCCAATTTAGAAATGTATATACAGTAGTTGCCTGACTTATGTGTTCATAAAAGTCTGCCATCTAATCACATATTATGCATATGAAAATGAGCTACAAAGATTTAAACCTGGGCAAAAGTGGGTGAATGACCCAAACATTCGGGGTAACTCTTGCACACTAGTTGCGACAAGAGGAAAATAAAGATGGGCTTTTGGAGGACATTGCAAATCCACCCACACATCTGCAAAATGGCAAATCATACTCGACTCACAAAACTTACAGAAAAATACTCAAGCAGGCCAACAAGTCTCAAAGTTACATTTTTCCAGACTTGACGCACCATACACAACCAATTATATCAACTGTACAGAAATGAGACATAAGCAATGAATGCAGTGAATAACTCAGTAGGACAAAAGAAAAAAGTTAAGCAAAAGTCAATAACACAAAGCCACCCACACTCATGAAATAATGACCACCAGAGGGCCCATATAAGATCCCGAAATGAAAATATCAAAAATATTATTGAATAACATATCAATTGCAAATATGCCACACTTCATGAATCACAGAATGAAATATGTAACTGGCATCACGAAGACACACAAAAAAAATCTCACAGCAGTGCATACCACTGGGGAACGTACAAATAGAGAACAGAAATTCAGTGCAAAATGGACATTTGAAAATCCTTGTTCATACTTGGAAATCCAGGGGAGGGGCTTAATGACACTATCTGCACAATATTGCTCACAAACCACTTCTCATCAGCCTACATCCAATGATGCAGAGGCCAGCACCATTAGTAAGCCAGCCACAGGCAAAACAGCTGTTTCACACTGTTGGTATCAGTGTTTGGTGCACTACCCTTCATCCTTGAAAACCTTGAGGAGGAGAGAGAGGATATACAGACAAAGCATCATCTTAGGTGAAGTCTGATAAAATTGTATGGGGGAGGTACTACTACCTCCCTGCAGATGGGATCCAGGACATGTTGACAGAATGGTAATAGGAGCAAATGTCACCAACACTGGATGCCATGCCATTGCTAACCATATTAAGGTACTGGCTGCTTTGCACCAACTGGCCACTATTTATTTGCAGAGAACAATTTGTGTATGGCATGTCCCAAGCAAGTCAAATATGCCTGTATAGAATTTGATATGCATCATCAGCCGAGTACAGTTGTATATGCATCATGCTGGCGTTACTGCATGACAAAGAAGTTCTATGCCATTGCACATTCCCCCTATGCCTTTGGCACACCATAAATATTCCAGCTGCCTGAAATGGCAGCAACCTTTAGACATCTATACAGTGACTTTCCAGTTACAACTTCATGGTGACTGGCACAGGCACATCTCTCAGCAGTCTTTCCTACATGATTCCCTGATGCAAGTTGTGAATGTGTGTATGAGTGAAATGTGAATAATTGTGAATGACGATTAACTGTAATCCAGTAATCCTTAGTGTTTTCTAAGAGATGCTGTTTTATGAGGTTAGTCTCAACCAACTGACCAAGACCCCGAGAGAGGTCGAAATGCGTCCTTTTTGTGCCCAATAAATCTGATTTACCAACATCCGCAACTGGAGTGGCTTGTTCCCTTACCGCTATTGAGGTAAGAACTTTGTACGTATGTATATATATATATATATATATATATATATATATATATATATATATATATGTATTATATATATATATAAATATGTATGTATTATATATATACATATATGTATCACCTACTGGCAGTCACCACTAGGTAGTTATAGTTAGGACCATGTTTCCATAGGAAAATTGGTTTTTGATTTGCCTATATCTTTGGCGCCGGTTGATGAATCTTCACAAAACTTTCCTAAAAATTGCACCACTAATTCTAGTTGTGCATGGAAAGTTTCAGGGTGATCCATCAAGCGGGGCTAAGAAAAAGGTGGTGGGGGTCCAAAAAAGTGTATTTCCCATGTTAAATTCTCATGGGGGTTTTGAACACGGCTACAGCCCGAACTGCTGGGCAGAATTACACCAAATTTGGCAGAAATCTAGCTCTTGGTCAAGAAAGAGTGTTTTTTGTTATTTGGTGTAAATTCATTCAGAAGTTTTAGAGTTATTATAAGAATTGTTTTTGCATATATAGGGATGTGACCCCTCTGTGAATCCTCCTGATCTAGGGCAGAGATCTGATTGGCTGCCAACGCTTTAACCAGGAAGTGTTGGCAGCCATCTTGGGACTTGGACTCAGCCGAGTCCCAAAACAAAAGGTTAAAAAAAAGAAAAGGGAGCAGGATAAGAATACCCTGACACCATAGCCTTGGTGCTGGGTCCCAGAGGGACCCAGCCAGGGCTTAAAAGCATTTTTTTAAAAAAAGATTCTACAAAAATAGCAACAGATTTGTGAATTTGCGGAAAAAAACCAAGTGTGGGCTCCAAACACTTGTTTTCCCGAAAGCCCCCCATTAAAAAAAATTAAGTAGGGGCGAACGAGGTCCCCCTCATGAGACTGTTATGAGCCCCGAGGACCACCACCTCTCTGAGCCTTTACCAAAATTAAGGAGGGGAGCTTCGGGCCCCTTTCCAATGGAGTCTAAGTGCCCCAGGGACCACCCCTTCCCTGAGGCTTTAATTAAAACAATGGAGGGGGCCACAAGGACCCCCTCCTGTGGTGCACATATGCCCCTAGGACCACCACATCCCCAGGGCTAAATAAATACTAATGGAGGCCCTGCGGATTCCCCCTGGGCCCCAGTGACCACCACCTCCCTGGGGCCCAATACATATTAGAGAATGGGAGGGGAGCCACACAGCCCCCCGCCCAGGCCGTACACAGTCCCTGGGACCACCACCTCCCCAGGGCCGGATCGTGCTATTTAAATGAGGGGGTTGGAGCCATTAATGGCCCTGGGGAGCGCAACCTCCCAGGGCCGGCTCCTTCTATCTCCCAAGGTGCCCACCCTCTGGAGATAGCAGTTTGCTTTTGCTTTGTGGTAGCTGTCAGTGAGAGCAAACACGAACTCTGCTCCCAGCATGTGGGAGCTGTCAAATTGCTCCGGCTTGCTGGGAGCAGAGGTTTCATCTGTTTCCCAGGGAAACAGATAAAAGAATTGCTCCGACATGCAGGGAGCTGCTTATTTAGCAGCTCCCTGCGTGCGAGGGCAATGGCAGGAAGCCGACTGGGACTGCGAGTGTGATAAGGCTCCCCCGCGGTCTCCATCAAAGCACACTGGGTGCCCTGGGTGGGGCCAGGGCACCCAGGTAAACATGGCTAGACCCGGGTGATGGGATCCCGGTACCGAAATTGGCCCAGGGAAGAGGGCAGAAAAATGAGCATGAAAGGAAAAACTAAGGGCATAAAAACAAGCTGAAAAGCCAAAACAGAGCAGGAAAGGGCAAAACAGAGGGGAGGGGAAAACGAGCAGAAAAGGCAAAACATAAGGCAGAAAAAAGAGCAGGAAAAGCAAAACAGAGGGCAGAAATACAAAACAAAGGGTAGAAAGATTAGGAGAAAAGAGAAAACAGAGCAGGAAAGGCAAAGCAGAGGGCAGAAAAACAACCAGAAGAGGACAAAACAGAGAGCAGAAAAATGAGCAGAAAGGCAAAACAGAGGGCAGAAAAACAACCAGAAGAGGGCAAAACAGAGGGCAGAAAAATGAGCAGAAAATGCAAAACAGAGGGCAGAAAAATGAGCAGGAGAGGCAAAACAAAGGGCAGAAAAACAAGCATGAAAGGCAAAACTGAGGGCAGAAAAACAAGCAGACAAGGCAAAACAGAGCAGAAGAGGACAAAACAGAGGGCAGACAAATGAGTAGAAAAGGCAAAACAGAGGGTAGAAAACGAGCAGGCAAGGCAAAACAGAGGGCAGAAAAACAGGCAGAAAAGGCAAAACAGAGGGAAGAAAAATGAGCAGAAAAGGCAAAACAAAGCAGAAGAGGGCAAAACAGAGGGCAGAAAAACGAGCAGGAAAGGCAAAACAGAGGGCAGAAAAACAAGCAGAAGAGGCAAAACAGAGAAGAAGAGGGCAAAACCGAGGGCAGAAAAGGCAAAACAGAGCAGAAGAGGGCAAAACGTAAGGCAGAAAAACAAGCAGGAAAGCAAAACAGAGGGCAGAAAAACAAGCAGAAAAAAGGCAAAACAAAGTGCAGAAAAATGGCCAGAAAAGGCAAAACAGAGAGCAGAAAAACTAGCAGAAAAGGCAAAACAGAGGGCACAAAATAAGCAGAAAAGGTAAAAGAGAGGCAAAACAGAGGGCAGAAAAGGCAAAACAGAGTAGAAAAGGGCAAACAGCTGGCAGAATAGTGAGCAGTGAAGGCAAAAAGGAGGGCATAAAAACAAGCAGAAGAGGCAAACAGAGTGCATTAATACTAGCAGGAAAAGTAAAAGAGAGGGCAGAAAAACTAGCAGAAAAGGCAAAACAGGGCAGAAATACAAGCAGAAAAGGTAAAACAGAGCAAGAAATTAGCAGAGGAGGCACAAACAGAGGGCAGCAGGTAGACAGGCAGCAGAGGATAGTGGACTGCTTACAAGCTGGACAGCAGAACTGGCACAGGGGGAGCTGACATGAGGACCTGATAAATGTTTACAGAAATTAAACCTCGATGGGAAACACTTACTTATATAAACATAGCAGGTGCCCCAATTGAAGCTCCACGTCTGTGGAGCACAAATGATCTTGACCTCCTGGGCTTCACAAAGGCAAAGCAAATGTGTTTTCTCAGCAATTCCACATTGAAAGACGATCGGAAATGCTTTATGAAGGTTAATGCATTGTTGATCTATTGGAGTTCAATGTGTAGTGACTGTGACTAGTGGGTTCTTTCTTGTCCTTACCTGGTGAAAGCAGAGTCTATGGCTCTCCCTTTAGATGACTACGACAATGCAAATGTGCAAAATCACCTGACGCTCCGCCCTTTTGGCCCCACACGTCCACCTTAGTAGTATGCAAAGGTCTTCCTGCCTTTTGCCAGGATGACAGGCAGCTTACCAAAAGGCCCCCCAGGAATTTTCTTGCCGATTTTGGTGATGCGTTCTTGATGCTGAAGACTATGAGGACATCTACACCAAACAAAGAAATACTTACCTCAAATTTTTAAGAGAAGGGCCCTTGTTTGGTGAAGATATACCTCTTTGTACTCTTGTCATCTTCTCTATAGGAAGATTCATGCTATCATGAATTTCTGGATAAAGATGCACGAGGAACAATCACAATGCCAAAAGGCATACAAGGTCACTGGTGACTTTTCCTCGTGTTCCATTACACAGCTGTGGTGTAGAATATGTTCTGGACATCTTCCCAAGGAGGTAGCCCTTAGTAATTAACAAGTAGAAAGTACACTAGTTGGGTTGATATTTTGTGCAAAACTCTGGACTCTTTTTGGATAAAGGGACGGGTGCAGTTCAGTTGTGGCCCATTCACTGACACAGCTACTGACATATCCACAAAGACACTTAGACACTCACTCACACACTCAGGCACTCAGACAGCCACTGATAGACCCACTCAGACACTGATGCACCCACTCACAGACCCACTCACACACTCCCTCACAGACCCACTCATACACCCACTCACAGACCTACTCAGACACTCTCACACACATGCATAGACCCACTCAGACACTCATGCATACATTCAAAGACACTCTAACACCCACTCTGGCACTCATGAAACTACTCACAGAAGTGCTCAGACACTATCACACCCACTCACAGACCCACTCAGACACTCATGCACCTACTTACAGACCCACTCATACTCTCTCACACCCACTCACAGGTCTACTCAGAGACTCACGTACCGACTCACAGACCCACTCAGAGATCCACTCACAGACCTTCTCAGAGACTCATGCACCCCATCACAGACCCACTCAGACACTTATGCACTCACTCACAGACTGACTCATACACTCACTCAGACACTCATTCACCCACTCAGACACTTACACACCCACTCACAGATATACTCAGACACTCCGACACCCACTCACACACCTAGTGAGACACTTATGCAGCCACTCACAGCTCCACTCAGACACTCACACACCCAGAGAGACACTCATGCACACACTCACACATCCACTGAGACACTAATGCACTCACTCACACACTCACTCTTAAAGGCTACAGGTTACAGTTATGTAATAAAATAAAAACAAACTTAGAAATTCACTTAAAAACAAAGGTTACAGGGATGTTTTAGTTAAGAAATAACATTAAAAAACCTTAGAAATTCATTAAAAAAAGTAACTTACAAGGGCTTTATAATAAACAAATAGCAATAAAAAAACTTAGAAATTCACTGAAAAAACAAAGTTTACAGGGACGTTATAGTTAGGCTCAGACATTCACACAACCTAGTCACTCACCCATACATTCACTGAGACACCTAATCACTCACTTATACAATCAGTCATGCACCCACTGCATCAAACATACAGTGATGACATCTCAAATGACATCACTGATGACATCACTGAAAACATCATCCAGTGACTGTGAGTGTTTTTAAAAAGTTTATGAGTGATAAATATATATATATACCAAGGTGTATTTGTGAATCAGTGGGTGTTTGAGTGCCTGTTTGGATGATTCAGTGGGTGCGTGACTGACTGTATAAGTGAGTGATTAGGTGTCTCAGTGAATGTATGGATGAGTGACTGGTTGTGAGAATGTCTGTAGCAGTCTGTCAGTTGGTGTGTAAGTGTCTATAAGGGTATGTGAGTGGGGAGGTGAGTTTCTGTATGAGTGAGTGATTGGTTGTCTGAATACCTCTATGGGTGTCTGAGTGTCTGTGTGGATGGGAGAGGGGGAGTGTGACTGCCTGTATGGATGAGTTAGTGGGTGACTCAGTGGTTGTGTGGGTTAGTGAATGCATGTGTGAGAGGCTATATTGGTGAGTGAGTGTGTGTATGGCTGTGTCTGTGAGTAAGTGCATGTGCCAGTGGTACATGGGTGAGTAATTGGGTATGTGAAAGTCAGCATAGGTGAGTGATGGGGTATTTGAGTGAACGTATGGGTGAATGAGTGAATGTGAGAGTGACTGTGGGTGAGTGTGTGCTTGTGTCAATGACTGTAAAGGTGAGTTAGTACGTGTTAGTATCTGTATGAGTGAGTGTGTGTAACTGTATGGGTGAGTAAGTGGCTATATGATTGACTGTATGGGTGAGTGAGCAGGTATGGGAGTAGCTCTATGGGTGACCGTCTCAGTGTGTGAGTGGCTGTATGGGTATATGAGTGGATATGTCAGTGGCTGTATTAGTGAGTGAGTGGGTGTATGAGTGGCTGTATGGGTGAGTGAGTGGATGTGTGTGTTGATCTATGAATCCGTAAGTGGCTGTGTATGTACTGGTATAGATGTGTGAATGGGTTTGGGAATGGTAGTGTGGAAGTTGGAGTGGGTGTATGAAAAGTCATATGGGGTGCGAGTGGGTGTGTCGGAGATTCTGTGGATGATGTCATCAGTGATGTCATTTGAGATGTCATCAGTGATGTCAGTGACTAAGTGATTTAATATGTGAGGTCATAAGCAGTGCATTGCAGGGGCACGAGTTATAGCTAGCTCACTAACTATAACGGCAGAATTTCACTGGTTTTGAACGAGTGAAACCTGAGTCTAACTATAACGTCCCCGTAACCTTTGTTTTTTTCTGTAAATTTCTCTGTATTTTTTAAGTAGTAGTCACGTTTGCAGAGTGGTGGAGAAAAGGGCAGGGCCTCTGACCAGCTCTCAGGAATCCCGCTATGTAGGACTTACAAGAGGTACCAGGAGAACATCTTGGCCCCCAAGGCCCCTCAGGAGTAAAGTGAACTTCATACCCCAACCAGTAGTGTGCCAGCAGCCATGTTTGTAGAGTGGTGGAGAAAGTGGGCGTGGCCTCCGAAGACCTCTTAGCATTACCTCTGTGTGGGACTTACTGGAGGTAACAGAAGGGGTAGTTGGCCCCAAGGACATCCTTGGGGTCCAACTACCCCTCCTGTTACCTCCAGAAATTACCACACAGCTGGATTGCTGAGAGATTGTTGCAGACCACGCCCCCTTTCTCCACCACTATGCAAACATGCCTCCTGGTGCACTACTAGTTGGGGAATTAAGTCCCCTTGGCTCTTGAGGGTCCTTGGTGACCAACTACCCCTCCTGTTACCTCCAGTAAGTCCCACACAGCTAAATTGCTAAGAGGTTGTCAGAGGCCAAGCCCCCTTTCTCCACCACTCTGCAAACCCACCTCCTGGTGCACTACTGATTGGGGGAAGAAATCCACTTTAGTCATGAGGCCCTTAGGAGTAAAATGGAATTAATTCCCAACCAGTAATGCACCAGGAGGCGCGCTTGCAGAGTGGTGGAGAAAGGGGACGTGGCCTCCGACAACCTCTTAGCAATCCCGCTGTGTGTTACTTACTGGAGGTAACAGGAGGGTTTGTTCCCCCCAAGAACCATCTTCTTGCCATATAATTTAGTCAATCCTACTGTACGATTTGGTCACTCCTGCTGCATAATTCCAGTGACCCTGCATATAAGAGTTGTCCCTTCATGCAGGGTATAAATATTGTTCATGTTACGTTTTCCATTTATGAAATGTTTAAACATTGTTCATTTTACTAGTTTTTGTGTCCAGGAATTTATTTTTTAAAAAATAATTTGATTTGGGAAAATTATGGTGCTGTGATTAAGATTGCGCCCTGCATGTTTTTGTATAGCGTATAGCCTTCTCCTGAGTTTTGCTAATCTATGATGGTTTTTGATATTTCATCTCTATGGATGTGCTTACCGAGGGCCTTCTGTGAAAAATGATTTGCCACCCAGAGGATAGTTCTGTGATCTGAAAGGAATACAAGTGCACCCCTCTTTTTCAGAACATGACTAAAGTCCTCTTCTCAGGATGAGAAGATCTAGAAGTGGTGGAAACAAATAATTGTAAGCAGGAGGAGCAGGCCTATTTTCTTTTTGCCTTAAGTGGAAGAGTTGCCCACAGTGCTGGACTTGCCGTTGTACCACAGTGTTATTTTCTGGTGGGCTGCAGACTATGGGGAGTGTCATCACCAAAAATGTCCCAAGGCCCTAATCTAGTTGTGGCCTCTGTCAGTGTGGGGCTCATTTGAGCATTTCTGTCAGAGGTGATTTTCGCTTCCATTCTTTTTCTGCTTTCCTACTGGCCTCTCCTGATTAAAACAGTCCAGCAGTTTCTTTCAACTGTGTCCTTCGTTCCACCCATGTGGGATATGAATGGAGAAGGCATATCAGAGATTCATGTATGAGGCATGGTGAGCGTGGAGTATGTGTTGTGCCCTACTGCTTTAAGGCAGAATCCATTTTGAAACTCCTGTGTGTGGATTGGCTTTGCCTACCAGAAAGGGAAGCGATCTAATAGATAGCCAGAGAACATTTTTTTACCTCTTTGAATGGAAAGATGTGGGCTTATGTGAATGAATTGTGGTGGGTTTCTGCGAATGGAGAATGGTGAACAGGTGCATCTTCTAAAATGCAACAAGAGCCCTTTTTCCTTTCCTGATTTATTTTTTCCCTGAGGTGGGCTGCACTTTTGTGCAGTAGTCAAGTTTGAAACACCCCTCACATATTGTGCTACGGTTAGACATGCCCTGATAGGGAACACTCAGCTCCACCTAGCTTTCCTGCCAAGTTGGCAGGTCAAGACAAGTGAAGCTGCAGTTTATTTGAAAAATGTTCACTCCTCTGAATCCAGACTTTATAGAGTGATGCTCTAGAATTCATATCTATTTTTTCCTAGCCACTGATAAATGCAACACACAAAGAAAGAGGAAAAAACGAGTAGAAATAAATATATTTCTTCACATTATGCCTCACCTGTGGAGGTACATTCTCAGGTTTACCAGGTTTGGTAAATCTGGGAATGCATAAAAAGCCATGGGAGTTGCACGGAAACATCCACCACAATGCCCAAGGAACACATACCTTGCCCAGAGTAATGCAAATCAGCGGTTTGTTCTGTGTTGTATTACTCCATATTGATGAAGCCAATCAAAGCCACGCAAAGTGGCTTTGCATGGCTTCATAAATATAACTTGGAGCTTTGCGTCATGCATGTAGCACATTGCATGGTGCAAGTATGATGCAAGGCCCTCACAAATATGCCCCTAGGTAGAAACCCCCAGTCAGTGTGACAATGTACAAAGGCATGGAAGGAGAGCTGAGGACAGGTTGGAGAAGGAAGAACTTCCAGGTGGTTACAGTAGGTTGCTCAAATTCATCCCCAACAGGAGCACTGCTGCCTGGAGCTATCTGCCCAGTTGCCTAGCGAACATGATTTGTGGGTGTGACTAAAGTCCAGTCACTGCTGGATATGCTAATTTTGCCTTGAGGGAAGAGGGCAACTCACTCTCTATGACAGGAGTGCTGGAAGTGTGCCACTGCAGAAGGATGCTATCCAGAAGAGGAACGTCTAGCTTTTCAGATAGGGCAAAGAACTAAGGTCACTGCAAAGCCCTGGGAGGATCAACAATACACAGAACCAAGTGGGGCTTCCCACACCCCTGGAACCTCCAGTGTGTGCTCCTGATTGAACTTAACAGGACCTTGATCTTGACTGGATCTCCCGACTGACCATGGAGTGTTCAGTGAGGTTCCCGGTGATGTTGGAAGCTTGAAAACTCTGACTACAAACCTCATCCAAAACTGCTTAGTGGTTGCGGAGATATTGGATTTAAACCCGGCTGTATGAAAGCCTTTTTGTGCCTGCTTTTGAGCATAATTTCAGGAAAGGAAATAGTAGCTTTTTTTACCTGGTGTGTTACATAAGCCATGTTGTCAAAACCAAGTCATTGTGAACAACCCTCTGTTAAAGGCAATAGGCTGTGACTTACTGACTGTAAAGAACCAAGCTGTAGGCAGGGAGTGACTCATGGAGAAATCCTGCTGCTAAAGCCCATAAGCAGTGGTTTATTGACTGAGAAAACCCATTGTCAAAGTTAACAAACCAAGGTCTGTTTACTGTGTAAAGCGTGTATTACATTGCTTGTTTTTTCTCCACGTTCATTGATATTTTAATGTGTAGTATTTGGACATGTGTGGAATTAAGTATGTTTTGAATTTTTGGGTAAAATCCTAGCAGGAGTCCTACTGTTACCGAGTGTTAATATTATCACTGTTGAGTTGCCAATTTGTAGCCCACACCAGGGGGCTTATTTACAAGGCCTTTGCGCCACTTTTGCGTCATTTTTAACATGGGAAAAGTGACGCAAAAGTGGCACAAGGGGCTTGTAAATCTGCCCCCAGGTCCCGAAATCTTATAAGCACTGACTGCACTTGGACATCCCACATGTTTACCACAGATGTGCGTGGTTTATTCTTGCGTGATTGAGAATGCAAAACGTAATGTACAAACAATGTACGGATCATCACTCGAACCTCTGAAAGTTACTAGAAACACTGTTGAATGTTTCAGAGAGAAACGCAGAACAGTTGTTATTTTGTGCATTACAAGGTAAAATATATCTTACATAATACCCGAGGCATGATAGCAGAATAGCTATTTAGAATGCTGAAAGTATTTGTTGTCAAATGGCAAATTGATTGTTGCGGATACTACAATAGTATTACCAAAAAAATCCACATCTTAACCTGAACTGCCTCTTGGAGATGAATAAGCATTTTTTTTGCAATGTTTATGAAGTTCTATGGAAGACTTTTCACCTTTCCAAATGTGTGGCATCCTGTCTACTGTCACTGGTGATTGATCTGTGACTGTACAATCCTGGCCTCCCGAGGATTCCAGAGCCAGCCTTGGAGGGAGCAGACAAAGTGCAGCGACAGTGAGGACCAGGCTGTGGAGGCGGTGTATGTATTAATCTCGAGTTCCAACTTCTTCCCGTATGTGCCTCGTTTGTGGAGCATTTATCTATCTCACTCTGGCGACGAGGATGTGATGAGACCCAGTGATACACCTCAACTTGTTGTAGGAAGACATTGTGAGGTTGGAGTCGTTCTCTTGAAGAGCTTGCAGAAAATACCAATTAAGGGGCATATTATCAAGCGGCAGCGATAATTATCGCTGACCGCTCTTAGCGTGGGGAATAGTATCGCCGGCTATCGCTGAAAATTATCGCCATGCAAGCGCTGTATTAACAAAGCTTAGCGCAAAGGCGATAATTTTCCAGTGATAGCGGTGTTTTCCATGGAACATCGCTGGTTTTTCAGCGATGTTCCATGGAAAAACGGCGATAATCTTGTGAATAGGGCCTGTGGTCTTAGCCACACAATCCACCCCCATGTTAGGTATGCCTTAGTCAGGAATTTAGCAGACGTTAAATTCCTGCGTTAAGGCATACTTAACACGATTTAAAATATCGCTAACCCACGTTGTTAATATGGCGATACCTGGGTTAGCGATATTTCCCCATGTTGTCTTCACAGGCACGCCTCCTTTGCATCTCATTAGCGATGCGATGGGAGGCGTGCAGAAAACGGACGCTAATTCAAGGAATCACGCGCTAGCGTATCGTTAATTAGGCGATAAAATTATCGCCGCTTTCGTCCGAAAACGGACGCTAAAGCGGCGATAATTCTTTAACGCCGCCTTGATAATATGCCCCTTGGTTACAGTATATGCACACAGCCAGGAGCATACGATGTTGAAACTGGTGTGGACTTCTTGAGCAAATTATGCTGCATTATGCCTCCTATTTTGTGATAGCATTATTTCATTATTTTGTTATTTTTTAGTCATGGTAACACTGTCTGGGCAAAGATTTCACATTGGTACTATCAATTTTACACAAAAATACAGCAATGAACACTTTCAAAGTGACCATACAACTTTTGCTCAATGCAAGGACACGTTCTGCTAAACTTTTAGGGGCAGATTTACAAGCCCCTTACGCCGCTTTTGCGTCATTTTTAACATGGGAAAAATGACGCAAAAGTGGCGCAAGGGGCTTGTAAATCTGCCCCTTGGTGACCTGTGATCCGTCTGAGCTATAAACAAAATAAAATATTTTTTTGTTTAAATCTGCAGATTATACAAGAGATGATGGATTATTTGGCAAACACGGCAAATGCATAATTATGCAAAAATCGCCATACCAAATAATGGCCCTGCTCATATGTTTCTTTCTTCACTGGGCATGATGTCTCTAAAGTATTCTCTTACATGGTAGTTTATTTCATCAACATTTCAAAAAATTGCTTTGATTGATTACTGCAAATGCTCCCATCACTAATGAACTATTTGATTTAAAAAAAAGAAAGAAAAAACAGTTTATAAACTACGGATGAGAAAATATTTTTCACATTTGAGTTCAGCGTAAAAGGAGAGAAAGGTTAAGTTTCTTTAATGTACATGTTAATATTTTTGACAATAAGACTAAAGGAACCAGATAGAATATGGAAACCACATGCCCAAAAGTAAAATTAACGATTAAAGAGAAATGTAATTTCAAATATTTTTCATCTAAGTGTCGGAAATTATCCAAAAATCTTCCTCTATTTGCGACATCTCTGCACATGTCGATACCCAAGGGAGAGAGGCTACATGTCACCTTTATAAGGTAGCTTTCTCTGCCACTAAAGCATTGTGTTTTAATAAGTTTCGGGAAATTAATTTTGAAGAAAAAAAGGCTATTCTAGGGAGAATATCTCTAAAAACTGCAGATCAAAACCTGTGAGAGAGAGATCAGTAGGCCAAATAAAGAGCACCAACCAAATAATGAGCATAAGTTACAGTCGATGTAAAAAAAGGGGAAAGTGACTCTTAGGGGCATATTCTCAAGGACTTATCACCGAGTTAGCAGCACTTTATCGCAGCCAAAGTGGCAATAGATTTATCGCCCTATTCACAAGCTGGTGCTAACAGCCGATATCACCAGTTTTCCTGCGACAGCAGCCGCAAAAAACATCGCCACGGATGACACCGGCAACTAACGCTAATGAGATGCAGAGTAGGCGTTCCTGTGCAAAAAGCCGCGATTACACCACTTCACATTATTCCCAACGACCAGCCAGATCGGCGATAAGATCCCAAAACAGGCGATAAGGCGCGTTAGCAGCAGGGATTTAACACCTGCTCTTACCTGGTGTTAAGTCGGACGACAACCTGCACCATAAAAGGGAGCCCAGACCAGATCCACACCTGAAGAACAACAGATGCCATGGAGCTACTGATCATGCAGCTCGGAGCCCCAAGAGGGCCACAACACCCACCGCCACCAGGCCCGCCACCCACCCCCGGATCCCCCCGCCCCCCCCGGACTACCACAGAGGCAGCGCAGACAAAGACAGCGGACCTTCAGAAAACACACCAGCCTCACAGACTTAACACCAGAGGATGTCATTGCCCACTATAGGCTCAAAAGGACAACCATCCTCCGCATCCTCACCCACATTGCCCACAGGCTGACGGTACCAACACAGTGGATAACCAACATCCCTCTGCAGACAAAGCTGCTGGCTGTGCTGCACCTGTTGGCCTCTGGGACCTTCCAACCAACAACTGCCAGAGTCGGAGGAGTCTCACAGCCAGCCCTATCCAAGTTCCTCACACCTGTCTTGGATGCCATCATCAGCTTGGTACACCAGCACTTTTACTTCCCACACACTGTGCAGGAACAGCTGGGGACCAAGCAAGGGAACTACGCCATAGCTAGCTTCCCGCACGTGTTGGGGGCAATCGACTGCACACATGTACTCCTCGTGCCCCCTGCCGCCACTGCACACAATTACCTTAACAGGAAGCACACGCATTCCATCAATGTGCAGGCAATAGTGGACCACCGGGGACTCTTCACCAATGCCGTCGCCAACTACCCAGGCAGTGTGCATGATTCCTTCATCTTCCAACAGTCCATCATCAACCAGCGCTTTGAGGCTGGCATCTATGCAAATGCAATGGTCGTCGGTAAGTACCAACTGAACACACCACACACCTCAACTCCACCAACATACAACTCACAACTCTGGGAATGCACACGTTACAAAATCACATACAACATGACAAACAACATGCCCACATACCAGACAAGACAACACAACTTACCGTGGTAACCTGGGCTAGCCATGTACACAAGCCAACAACGGCATGGCACCTCAGCCACACAATAGCAGAATGTGGGGAGAGGTGGGAACCAGGCATGTGCGAAGGCGGCAAGTGACCCGTGAATGAGAATGTACACAATGCCAAGTGTGGCGTGGATGTGCTGGACAGACTTGAGTATGCAGACCACAGACATTTCCATGTCGACATACACTGCTGGTGTTTGGAGTGTAGTGGACAGTGGACGCAACCATGTTACCTCAGCCATTGGGGAAGATCTCAGAAATGTAGCTTGTTACGTCCCCCCCTGTAAGCGTGAGCGGAGTGGGCTGGCCCGGCGTACGCCAGGCCAGCATAGGGGTGTGAATAAAAATCATGTTGCTCTTGGCATGGTTCTCTTCCGGAATGGCCAACGTGTCTGCCAGGGTGGCGCCTCTCACCCCGCCACGAGGCTGACATCGTGAGCGGTGGTGCCTGCGATCCTGTGCGCCTGCTGCACCCCAGGCCGCTGGTCCCCAGACCCGTCTTGGCCCCCCCTGTGCACCCAGGCCTCACTGCTCACCTGCCGACACCGGCGTGTGTCATAGAGGGCCCACCACGTGCCGGTGCAAGCTCCAAGCCCGAGGCCTGCGAACTTGGCAGCCTCCTCAGACCATCGCTGGCCTTCGCGACACAGGCCCCCAGCACTCCTTTCTCGCTGACGTACTCCACCGCTGCCTCCGGCCTACACTGCGGTGAAGTAGGTCACACATTTGGAACTGAGTCTTGATTATTCAATGGCCGAGTTCATATCATTGTACGCAAGGAGAGGAGTAAGAGGAAGATGCGGTTCAGTTCGGAGGAAAAAAAGATCTTCGTTATGGAGCTGATCGAACACTACCAACAACTGCTCTGGTGCCACTACCTCTGTGCATCGCAAGCCAACGACACGTGGCTGTGGGCCCCTGCTGACCGCTGCCTCCGGCCTACACTGCGGAAAAGTAGGTCACACATTCGGAACTGAGTCTTGATTTTTTTATGGCAGAGTTTATACCATTGTACAGGCCTCATCGCAGACTGCATCCCCTTTCAGCTCTGGTGCCACTAACTCTGTGCCCCGAAATTCATGGACACTCTCTGGTTGAACTTTGGTGGCGTCTGAGTCTATGGCCTGGGGGTTGTCTTCATCATCATGTAGCTGATACTGACTTGGTGTTTAAAATGAGTCTGTCGCATTAATCTCCTCCATATTGCCTGTTTCTGCCCTCTGCATCATGCCCTGGAAGAACACCTTCCACTGTCCCCCGAAACACTCCGCGACATTCTCCTTTGACATTGACGAGGACCCGCTCAGCTCTCGTGGCCGTACCTCAGTGCACCGCAAGTCACCGTCCTGTGGCGGTGTACCTGTGCCTGCCGCAGTGCATCCGGGGCCACTAACTCTGTGCAGCTCAAGTCATGGACCCTGTCTGATTGAATATTGGATGGCCTCTGAGTCGATGGCCTGGGGGTCATCAACGCCATGTGTCTGTGGCCCTGCGCTGACCGCTGCCTCCGGCCTCAACTGCGGTCCACCAGGACTCACACATCAAATCGAGTCCTGCCCTGCCCGGACGACGCATCACCGCTGGCTGCACACGCCTCCTCCGCCAGGACCTCCTCCAACCAACAACTGCCAGAGTCGAAAGAGGCTTACAGCCAGACTATCAGAGTTGCTCACACCTGTCTTGGATGCCATCATCAGCTTGATACCCTGCTCAGCTCTTCCGGTGCCACTAACTCAGTGCACCACAACTCATGGACCCTTTCTGATTGAGTTTTGTGCTGTGGACAGCTCACGCAACAATGTCACCTCAGGCAGTGGGGAAGACCTGGGACGATGATGAGGAAGATGAGGCAGGTGTAACACACCCCACTGCAGCTGCAGCAGGAATATCCCGAAGGGACACAATCCTAGACAATTTCTTCACATGAGCATGCTCAGCTCTGGTGCCCCTACCTCAGTGCACTGCAACTCACGGACCCTTCTGATTGAATATTGGGTGACCTCTGTTCTTGCTCCGGCTACCACCATGATGCTTCGCAGTTGTTTGTGTTATGTTGGTGTTTTCTGTTTCCACTTTAATAGTGATCACTGTTCAAGTTGTTGCCAGCACCAACCACTCCCTGAGGGCTGGCTCACACTCACCCCACACCCATCCAGCAAAGGCGTCACTTGTCAGTTGACTCTGGTGATGAAAAGTGGCCGGGCGCACGTGCCCGTAGCCAGTTCAACTAACTATCAAAGTGTGTCCATGTGCTCATTACGTATGCATGATGGCCCCGGGCCCTACCACATTACATTGTGCTGTTTACAGCGGACGCAACCATGTCACCTCAGGCAGTGGGTAAGACCTTGGACATGTAGCTTTGTCGTCATCCCCTTTATACGTAAGAGGAGTGGTCTGGGCCGGCGTACGCAAGTACAGTGTTGGGGTGTGAATGATTATCCCGGGGCTCTGGGCATGGTTCAGTACTGGAAATGTGCAAATGCGTGTGTCTCTGTCGCAGTGTGGGTGTCCGTTGGGGAGTGTAAGTGGTCCCTGATGGGAATTAGACACCCACGTATGTAATCTAGTTCGGCTGCCATGAGGTCGAAACCCACCCGCACCTGTTCAGCCACCTCCTTCTGGCAGTCTAACACCTGGCCTTGGAATGCAATGTGTGCTTTGGTGAGGTGCTGGGAGCCAGCCGTGGTGGTGGGTGCTTCCTGCTGTGTGGTCTGTGCAGGGGGTGGGGTCTCCTCGATGCAGCTGGGCTGCCCTGCTTCTGGAGGTGGGTTGCCTAAGATGTCCATGAGCTGTTGTAGGGCATCGGTGTCGAAGGTGTGGAGGTCCTCTTCATCATCACTGATGAGTAGTCTGGTCTGCTCTGCAGGAGGTGTTGATTGTCCCTCTGCAATGTGAAGGGGAGATGCATTTTAACATTGTGTTGACATGTATGTTGACGCATTGTTCTAGTTTACATACAGACTGCATGACAATGTACATTGGGACTGTTTGGGAGGAGCTGACTATTTGATGCGGGACAGTGGACATTTGAACTACATCACGGATGTGAGGTTGTACACGTACATTTTCATCTCACAGTTTCCTGCTATGCCAGATGTGATTGGCCAGTTTCTACGCACAAGCGGAACCAGTTGTGTCCTCTGTTCTGTAGTGAAAGTGTTGCACTTTGTACCACATTGTCGTTGATGTGCTGTTATTGCTATGTGTGTGTGCTGCATTGTGGGAGAGTCGCCCCTGCAGCTGTGATTTTGCTGCCCCTTATCCCTTTGAGGCGGTGTGCCTTTGACTTCTGTGCTTCTACAGTGCTGAGATGGTGCAGACTTGGCTAATTTTGGCTCTTGTTCGTATTTTGGACTCTTGGGCATGGTTTATCCGCAGATGTGTTGTTGACGTCAGGGGTTGTTTGTGCACGTGGATGTGTCAGAGTGTGACCTGCTCCTTTCCGGATGTGTTCCACACTCAGCCACCCCACTGTCGTGGCGTGCACCATGTCATGATAATTGGACTGCAGCCATGCTATTCGTCATGCAGTGTCACTTGCATTGTCATGGTGGCTCACAGACACGCAGCTTTGTTGGTTTTGACACGTGTGCATGGGTTGGTTGTGAGATTGGTGCTGTGTGGGGAGGGACCCCTTTGTGCCCATAGTGGACGGGGGCCTACTTACTGTTTGTATGTGTGCTGCAGTGTGCCAAGGGGATCAGGGACATTATCCAGAGTCATTGTGGGTGTGCAGTGTGCTCTACTTAATTGTGCATGTGTGCCATTGTGCCCATCTCCCCGTCTCCCCAGTCCCTGTTTGGTACTCACCCTGGTGCTATTGTGTCAGGTCATGTCGAGCAGTGTCCGGACCCCCAACTCCTGCCACCGTCTCCCCACTGATGACTGTGGCCACCATTTCCTCCATCTCATCCAGCTCCTGGTGTTCCGATGGACTGCCACCTCCAGTCTGCATTGCTGCCTGATGGTTGTCAGCGAGTTTCTTCTTGGTTTTGCGCTTCGCATCATTCCAGCGCCTCTTGACCTCTCCAATTGTCCTCCTCCTCACTCCGACTGCATTCACCTTGTCCAGGATGGACTGCCATATTGCATTTTTATTTGCCAATGACACGTTGGAGGTGACGAACAGTTGTTGGTGGTGTTCTATCACCTCCGTGATGATGATCCTGTTTTCCTTTGGACTGAACCTCGTCTTCCTCGTCTTCTTCTCCTTGCCCTTCCGTGACCTTGAGGTCCCAGGCTGGTCCTCCTGGGGGCTTGTGGGGTTCTGGTCGTCCCTGTACTTGCTCTGGCTTCCTCCATGGTGCTACGCAGTTTTAATTATTTTGTTTGTGTTTTTCGGTGCTTTTATAGTGCATTTTCCCGCAAGACGCGTGGGAATTGCAGGCCTGTCGCTGGTTATCGCTGATTTTTTTTTCGCGGTTGGCCACATCGCAGCTTTTTTCGCATTCGTGCTTTGCGTTTTTTTGCCGTCACAGTAATTTTATTGCGGTCATTTGACGCGTTAGCGTGAGACTATCGCATGGTACCGCCGTGTTGAGAATACAACGTTAACACGGTGTTATTTTCCTGCGATAGACTGCGATGTGCAAAGTTGCGTTAAGCTAATTTTGCGATAATTATCACACGTTCTTGAGAATATCCCCCTTAGTGTCAGGGGGAGCTCTGTTTTGCCTCAGCCAGAACGGTTTTTGATGTTTTTGTCTCAAAATGATGTATACATATGACAAAGAGAAACTTTCCACGTATTTTGAAATAGCATATTCTTCATTTCCAATTAAAATACATATGCTCGTTCAATAGCTATCGTTTTTTTGTAAACGGGGCAAAGACAGAGCAGGTGGTCAATTTTGAAACTAGTAATGAAAGATGGATCTGGACGAGGCATTTTGAGAAATAAGAGATTAGAGAATTAGATTGTTGGAGAATTGGCCACTGTACTTATTTTGGAATTTGGGTGAGGATACAAGAAAGTTTGGAAGATGGAAGGACATATACAAAGAGAGATAAGTTTGCAAAAGTTCTAAGCGTTTAATTAGTTGTATATGACACCATCAGAGCGTGGCCCATTTACTGCTGTTGAGAAAGTTACATGCATTGTACACAGACTGTATGGCAATTAGAAGATATAAAATGACTACAGACAGAAGCTTAGTAGAAAACGATTCTAATCTGAAAAGCCCTTTACTTGACAGTAATCGGCTTGTTTGGTTACACACCAAGGGAAGATGCCGGAAGCCCCTTTAATTTGTAATAACTCCGCAAGGTGAATGGCATCCATGGATTAGATGCTTGGCTGCAACCTGGTCAGAATCCGGCCTCATTTGGGAGTCGGTGGAATTCTAAGGAGAAAGCTGAGGATAACATGTTCGCTTATTGTTTCTTTTCCTTTGCTTTCCCTCCAGAGAGGACACCCCATTATCTGCAAGCAAAAAATCCCAGTCCCCAAAATTTGTACAGATATTTAGTCGTCAGCATTTTTCATACAGTGTCAGCTAGCCACTCAAATGCCATACGTCACTCCCTTTTGCAGTTATTAAACTTTCCTCCCACTAAACCCATAGGGGGATATTCTCAAGAACGTGCGATAATCATCGCCAAAATAGGTTAACGCAATTTTTCATATCGCCGTCTATCGCGGGAAAATAACGCCGTGTTAACGTCACATTCTCAACACGGCGGTAACATGCAATAGTTTCCCGATAACGCATCAAATGTCCGCGATAAAATTACCGGGACGGGGATAAAAATCCAAAGCCGAATGTGAAAAAAGTGGTGATGGGCCCAACTGCGATAAAAAAATCAGTGATAATGTGCGCCAGGCCTGCAATTCACACACGTCAGGCGGGAAAAATCACCATAAAAGCAGAAAAAAACCCACAAACAAAACCAAAACAACTGCGAAGCACAATGGAGGTAGCCGGAGCAAGTACAGAGGACAACCAGAACCCCACAAGCCCCACGGAGGACCAGCCTGGGACCTCGGGGTCAGGGAAGGGCAAGGAGAAGAAGAAGAGGAAGACACGATTCAGCTCGCAGGTAAACAGGATCCTGATAACGGAGGTGATAGAACACCATCAACAACTGTTCGTCACCTCCACTGTGTCATTGGCAACAAAAAATGCAATGTGGCAGTCCATCGTGGACAAGGTGAATGCAGTCGGAGTGCTGAGGAGGACAATGGAAGAGCTCAAGAGGCGCTGGAATGATGTGAAGCGCAAAACCAAGCAGAAATTCGGCAACAACCAGAAGGCAGCAATGCAGACTGGAGGTGGGAGTCCAGCGCCACAGGAGGAGCTGGATGAGATGGAGGAAATGGTGTCCACAGTCATCAGTTTGGAGACGGTGGCAGGATTTGGGGGCACAGACACTGCTCAACATGACCTGACACAACAGCAACAAGGTGAGTAACGACCAGGGACTGGGGGGACGGGGGGAGATGGGCACAATGGCACACATGCACAATTAAGTATAGCACAGTGCACACACACAATGACTCTGGATCATGTCTCTGATCCCCTTGGCACACTGCAGCACACCTAGAAACAGCAAGTAGGCCCCCGTCGACTATGTGCCCAGAGGGGGCCCTTCCCACACATCACCAATCTCACAACCAACCCATGCACATGTGCCAAACCCAGCAAAGCGGCGTGTCTGTGAGCCACACTGACAATGCAAGTGACACCACATGACGAATAGCATGGCTGCAGTCAATATATCATGACATGTTGCACGCCACGACACTGAGGTGGCTGAGTGTGGACCACATCCGTAAAGGAGCAGGTCACACTCTGACACATCCACGTGCACAAACAACCACTGACATCAACAACACATCTGCGGACAAACCATGCCCCAGAGTCCCAACTCCCACCAACAGCCCAATTTACCCAAGTATGCAACATCTCAGCACTGTATAAGCACAGAAGTCAAAGGCACACCACCTGAAAGGGATGAGGGGCAGCAAAATCAGAGCTGCAGGGGCGACTCTCCCAAAATGCAGCACACACACATAACATTCAGAGCACATCAACTTTGACAACAATGTGGTACAAACTGCAACACGTTCACAACAGAACAGAGGACACAACTGGTGCCGCTTGTGTGTAGAAACTGGCCAATCGCATTTGGCATAGCAGGGAAATGTGAGATGATAATGTACAAGTACAAACACACATCCGTGATGTTGTCTAAATGTCCACTGTCTCGCATCAAATAGGCAGCTCCTCCCAAACAGTCACAATGTACATTGTCATGCAGTCTGTATGTAAACTTGTACAATGCGTCAACATACATGTGAACACAATGTTAAACTGCATCTCCCCTTCACATTACAGAGGGAGAATCAACACCTCCTGCAGAGCAGACCGAACATCTCTAGACTGATGACGAAGAGGACCTCCCCACCTTCGACACCGACGCCCTCTAGGAGCTCATGGACAGCTTTGGCACCTCACCTCCAGGAGCAGGGAAGCCCAGCTGCATCGAGGAGACCCCACCCCCTGCACAGACCACACAGCAGGAAGCACCCACCACCCCTGCTATCTCCCAGGACCCCCAGGAACAACACATGGCCCTCCAACACCGTGTGTTAGGGGGCCAGGAGAAGATGGCTGATCAGGTGCGGGTGGGGTTCGACCTCATGGCAGCCAAACTAGATGCCATACGTGGGTGTCTAAGTCCCATCAGGGACCACTTACAGTCCCTAACGGACACCCACAGTCCGCTCCATGCTCTCCAACGATCCATGGCTGACATTGCTGGAGTCCTGACTCTGAGACAAGGACAACTGTCTAGTCAGAGTGGCTCCAGCGATGTCAGCCGGGAGTTGGGACACATGCGGAGGATCATGGAGAACAGGGAGCGGATGCAGGCGGAAAGAATGGCTGCCACGGCTGCACACCAGCGAGATGTAGCTGGGATCTTCCATGCCCTGCAGACCCTCATCATGGCATTGCTGCCACAAGGCCTGGCACCGATGAATGCTGCTGCTGCTTCTACATCCACATCTCCACCCCCTGATGTGTCAGCGCCTCACAGTGCGGCAGACAATCCACCTCCGGCCCCTGATGTGTCACTGCCACACAGTGCGGCAGAGATTCCACCTCCGGCCCCTGATGTGTCAGTGCCACACAGTGATGCAGGCAAAACACCACCACCCACATGTGAGGCACATGAAACATCAGAGGACGAAGATGCGGATGATTCTGCCTTAGTGGTAAGGAGGAAGCGGTAGCATTCATCTCCACCATATGGCCTGTTTCTGCTTGGTTCTGCCCTCTGCATCATCACCTTCCACTGTCCCCCGATACACTCTGCGACACTCACCTTGGACCTCGACATGTACTGCCATATTCTGTTTGGTTACCAATGACACAGCAATCAGACTGCGCACTGAACTCTTCCTCTTCCGATGAACTTGTCATTCCCTGAAGGACTCTGGCTGGCCCTCCACGGGGCAACAATGTAAAGTGGGGTTTAAATCTAAATCCGTATTTGTAAAGCGCGAACTACTCACCCTTACGGGTCTCAAGGCGCTGGGGGCTGTAGTGGAAATTAAGTGAGCTATTGCCCAGAGTCACATGGTGCTGAGCTGAGCTGCCGCCGGAGCCGGGGATCGAACCGTGAACCCTGCTGCTCCGAAGTCAGCTGCCCTGGCCGCTGCACCACACCTCTCCACTGGTTACATGGCCCTGTACTGCTCCAGCTTCAACACTCCACTGAATGTGAATAAAACATTCAAATTCACACAGATGTGTCATGTCTATGATCATTCAAGTATGAAAGTATGGATGAATGTAGGGTCAGTGATTCCCCCTTACGTCCATGTTGCTCATGTTGTGGGACTCGAGTCACAGGGTGCAACATTGCCGATTGCGGTCCGGGTGGCGCCGACACTACGACAGAGACACACGCATTAGTTACTTTCTTGTCCAGCCCAGAACTGAACCACGACCAGAGCCCCGGGCTCATTGTTCACACCCCTACGCTGGACCGGCATACGCCAGCCCAGCCCACTCCGCTTACGCTTACAGGGAAGGACGACAAAGCTACATGTCCCAGGTCTTCTCTGTAGTGATCTGCTGATCACTGGTCTAGTTGACAGCATGCCACAACCTCTCCCTGAGGGCTGGTTTACACGCACACCATACCCATCCAGCACAGGCATCACAGGACATGTGACCCTGCCAATAAAAGGGGCCTACCACATCACATTCCCCACTGCCGGAGGTGACATGATGGCGTCCGCACCACGGGACTCAATCATGAAGGGGCCATGACTTGTGGCAGACTGGTTTAGTGGCACCCGATGCACTGCGGCCGGCACGGGCCTATGCCCATGGGACGATGACTTGCGGTGCACAGAGTAGGTGGCACCCGATGCACTGCGGCCGGCACGGGCCTACTGCCACAGGACGGTGACTTGCGGTGCACTGAGGTAGGGGCACCTGAAGAGCTGAGCGGGTGTGCAGCCTGCGATGATGCGTAGACCTCGATACACCGTCCTGCCAATCAAGATTCGATTTGAATTGAGAGCCCTGCTGGACCGCAGTGTACCCGAAGGCAGCAGTCAGCACACACATGACTGCGCGGTGCGGTGCCGCAGGGTGCACTGGGGGCCTGTGGTGCGGAATCCAGCGATCGGCTGAGGAGGTTGCACCGGCACATGGTGGGCCCTCTTGGAGACACGCCGGTGGAGGCAGGTGAGCATTGAGGCCTGGGTGCGCAGGGGCGGACAGTCATCGCTGGGCGGCAGACCGGTCTGGGGACCAGGGCTGGGGTGCAGCAGGGCACAGGATCGCACAGGCACCACCGGTCACGGCGGCGGCCTCGTGGCTGGGTGGGGGGTGCCGCCCTGGCAGACACAACCCTGCATGCGATGACGAGATGTGCACGGGTTGGCTTGGGACGTAGCCACCTCGTCTCTAGTGTAAATCTGGCCATTGAGGGTGGTCGGCCACGTTTGTGTAGGCCTATGGACAGGATATGGCGGACACAGAGACACACGCAGTAGTTACTTTGGTGGCCATCCCGGAACTGTACCACGCCCAGAGCCCCCGGCTATTTATTCACGACATATGCCGGCCAAGGCCACTCCGCTCACGCTTACAGGGGGGACGACAAAGCTACATGTCCAAGGTCTTCCACACTGCCTGGGAAGTTTGCGACAACATTCGCGAACAGGCCCCGGTGGTCCACTTTTGCCTGCACATTGATGGAATGCGTGTGGTTTCTGTTGCGGTTATTGTGTGCAGTGTCGGCAGGGGGCACAAATAGTACATGTGTGCAGTAAATTGCCCCCAACACGTGCGGGAAGCCAGCTATGGCGTAGTTTTTTTTTAAAGTTTCTTTTTATTGAATTTTATCGTTCATATATCAAACATTGGTAGCATCATTGCAAGCAGTGTGTGGTACATTTTAGTCCTTACTTCATATTTTACATAACATAGGTGCTCTATTCAGAAGGTCTCAAGGCTTATCACTTTATCAGCAGAAGTGCACGAGGCATCTACAATGACTACAGTCTGACGCACATGGTCACATTCTCAGCGCACCTAGACATCACCTCTTTTCCAAGTTTTGCCATGCAAATATGATAAGATAACCCTTAAAATCATGTAGCCCACATAGCCCTCATCCGGTATCTTCTCCCCATCTGGTGTTAGATTTTACTCTGATTTCTAGTGTTCCTCAAGCATGCTAGGGCATAGGTGTTTCTGTGTTAGCCTGCGACGTGTCACGTGGATGCGCCAGTAGGTAACATGTCAGGGGGGCCCAAATGTCCCTGGGCCGAGACGCGCTCGGCAGCAATTCAGCGTATGCGGTGAGCCGCTCTTGGCAGTTCACTAGGTCATCAATCCACTCCTTAAATTTGGGCGCCCGCCCTCTTCCCCAGCGACAGGCTACCCGCCTTTTAGCCATAAGTAACGCAAGGGCTACATATCTGCGGTGTACTGCCTGTAGTGGTTTAACATAGCCAAGCAGGGCTATCAATGGGGTGGGTTCCACGCGTGTATTTATCATCAATGCCAAGGCATCAAAGACTTGCCCCCAATATTCATTCACCCTCGGGCATTCCCACGCCAGATGTAAAAAACCTGCTCCAGGAGCATGACACCTGTCACACCTGTCCGAGTCTCTTAGGTGGTACCTGTGCAGCCTGACTGGGGTGTAATACATTCTATGTAGGAACTTATAGTGTATAATGCGGAGTCTGCTACTGGCCGAAACCCGCTCTGTTTGTAGGCAGCTATACTCCCAATGATCGTCTGTCAGGTCATATCTCAGTTCCTCACCCCAGCGGGCCCTGGATGCCGTAGCTGGCAATTCCCTCTGCATGTGTACTGTGCGATAAATCAGGGAGACAAGGCGTTTAGCCGTCGTGCTCTTTAGTATCAACTGTAGTGGCGTTAAAACCTGTGGTTCAGCGGGGAAGTCCGGGGTAAGAGACCGGATCCCCTGCCTAAGACGAATATAGAGAAAAAGGTCAAGCGGGGTGTGATGCAGTCCCTGCAATATTTGTTCAGCAGTACGAAAGTGGCCATCCTGATATAAGTCCCCCCAAGTGCGGATATGGGTGCGCTCCCTAAATTTATGAAATACTGTTTCTTGCAGAAGGGGCATGCTCGGATGATGAGTTAGAGGTAATAAGGGAGAGTACAAGAAGGTGGAGTTCAGCATGCGTCCTATGCGTTGCCAAGCTGCTATCGTACATGTGAGTGTAGTCGGCATCTTGTCTCTGGGGCTGGTCAGTTCGTATAGAGCACCGTCAATGGGAATGGGGTGTGCTAGCCAGTGCTCCGCCGCGACCTGCAGCATATATCGGGGCTGTGCCACCCAGAACCAAGCATAATGGCCCTGCGTGCTAATATAATAGAGTTCAAAATTTGGTATCCCAAACCCTCCTTGTGAATACGGCCTGATAAGGACGTCCCATTGCAGTTTCGGCTGTTTACCTCCCCACACAAGCAGTGTCAGCTCTGACCGTAGTGTCTTAAAGAAGAAAGTCCCTGGGTAATACGGAATATTTAAAAAGAGATAAAGTAATTGGGGAAGTACTATCATTTTAATTAACGATGCTCTTCCCGCCATGGATAGGGGCAAAGCAATCCAGCGGGTAACACCTTCCGCTATACGGGTTATAGCAGCACCATAATTTAACCTCATAAGTTCCTCTCTATCCCTAGTGACACGTATTCCCAAGTAACGTACCTCCTCATCACACCACTCTAAGGGATAATCCAGCGGGAAACGAGTTGTTGCAGTCGTCAGTGGGAAAATACTCGACTTCCCCCAGTTAATCTGGACTCCTGATAGTTTCCCAAAGACTATAAATTCTCTGAGGATCGGGTTCAAGTTCTGTTGCGGATCTCAGACGTATAGAGTTATATCATCGGCATATAATGATATAAGTATCTGCCGCATATTGCAACGCAGTGCCTTCTCCTTATGGTGCTGTCGTATTTTCGCCACCAATGGTTCAACCGCAATGGCAAAAAGCAAGGGGGAGAGTGGGCACCCCTGCCTGGTACCTCTGGTAATTTGGAATGTCTGAGATGTGCGTCCGTTAATAAGCACCTTAGCAACCGGGCATTGATATAATAGCCTAATCCAAGAGAGAAAGAGGGGCGGGAATCCCATGCGCATCATCACCCCAAAAATATAGTCCCACTCAATTGAATCAAAAGCCTTGGTGCCATCCAAAAAAACCGCGGCTAGGGGTAAATCAGGAGAGACATTATTTAAAATAGCAAAAAGTGTTCTCAAATTGTGGGATGTGGCTCTCCCGGGTACAAAGCCCGACTGGTCAGGTAGTATCAAGTTTTCCATCAGTAAGCTCAATCGGGTGGCAATAATTTTGGTTAAAATTTTGGCGTCACAGTTCAGGAGAGAAAGTGGCCTATATGAGTCGCAGTGTCGGGGTGACTTCCTTGGCTTCAATAGTGAAATTAAAAGCGCCTCCCTCATGGAGGCAGGAAGAATTCCCACCTCCAGTGATTCTTCATACACTTCACGAAGAATGGGGGCCATTAAGTCTATATACGTTTTATAGAATTCCACTGGAATTCCATCCGTCCCTGTGGCTTTTCCTGATTGCATACCCATAATGGCATCTCTGACTTCGTCCAGTTCGAATGGAGCACATAGAAAGGAACGCTGCCCGTTGCTCAGCCAGCCCAGCGCCACATCCCCTAAATAACTGTCTAGATCCAAGTCATCTCTTCTCTGCGTAGTGTAGAGGTGATTATAGTGTCGTGTAAAGGCACTTAAAATGTTAGCCGTATCACGATAAACCATCCCATCTAGGTCTTCAATCTCCAATACATGGCCCGAATATCGCGGCTGCCTAACTGTGTGCGCTAAAGCCCTACCCGGTCTCTCTCCTTCGCCGTAACATCTGGCCACCCAGTATTTACCCCTAAATCGAGATTCCATCTGCGCTGCGTCCATGTACTCCGTGAGTGTTTTCCGAAATTGTGCTTGAGCGGTGTTACTCGGACCTGTGGCCAGTTCCGCTTCCAGTGTTTTAAGCTTTAGCTCCAGTGTGCGTAATGTGTTAGTTATATCTTTAAGTACCCCCCCCTTCGAGATGCAGAACCCACGAAGCGTGACCTTGAATGCCTCCCAAATGGTTTCTACATTTTCCACCGTTCCTTTATTACGTGCAAAAAAGTCCTGCACCTCCTCTCGCAATTCTTCCTGAAATACAGTGTCTAACAAGCTAGGGGCATAGAGCCGCCAGGTATTGCATGGCGTATCAAATTCAGAACATAACAGAGTGAGTGCCACCGGGGCGTGATCCGAGTACGTTCTGGCTAAATGCCGTACGCGGGATATTGCAGGCCCAAGCCCCCGGGACAGAAGCCAATAGTCTAGTCTCGCCCATGAGGCTGCCTGTGCCGTGTAGTGCGTTCCCTCCCGTGCGTGTGGGTGCATATGTCTCCATGCATCGATCAGCTGATAGGTGGTTATAGTGTCCTGTATTATTTCGCGCGCCTTGGTGTAGTGATGTGAGGCTGGCTGCGATCTGTCCACCCCAGGGTTATACGTAACATTGAAGTCGCCCCCCCAAATAATGTGACCGGATCCCACTTCAAAGATCTTGGCCCACAGCAAAGTGTAAAAGTTTGGGTCATCGATATTAGGCCCGTAACAACAGGCTAAGGTAACTGAGACTGTCCCCAGCCTCCCCCATGCCAAGCAGTAGCGACCCTGTGAGTCCCACGTTGCCCCCGCTAGGTGGAATGGTACTCGTTTTTTTATGAGGATCGCCGTTCCTCTCGCGTAAGAGGAATACGAGGAGAAGATTCAATGTTCAGCCCATTTGCTTGCAAAGTTATTTGGTTTCTGAGGGGTGAAGTGTGTTTCCTGCAGCATAGCTTTGTGCGCTCAATGCCTGTCCAAGTATGCTAAGATTTGCCTCCTCTTTCTAGGGTCTCCTAATCCCCTAACGTTCCATGTAATAACGTTCAGTGCCTCAGCCCCTTTTTCAGCCATTTTCCCCAACCTCCGCTATCATCCTGCAGGTTATCCAATGAATGCTGTCCATCCAGTGCACCCTAGTATATAGGGGTACCTTAATTCGCTCATGATGCTCTACCATTAACTCGCCAACTGGTCCCACAGACTCACTGATAGGATAGTCCTGGTGAGTACCCATTATACAAAGCTCAGAACAAACCCCCTCTTACCTCCCCCACCCACTGAAGCATCCCCAACTTGCCAGAATTAATCTCCCGCCCACCTCCCCCGTCCCCAACCCAAACAAATACAAGAACAGCCTTACAGTCCCTGCAAGTATCATGCAGTGGACACTCCTAGGGGAATACCCATTGGGGGTCATTTCTAGGTGGCGACACAGAGACCCTTCGCCCCCAGAGCCCACCGTAGTTGGAGCGTCCGGGCTCTGGGAGGGCAGAGGGTGCCCGGCGTGTAGCAGAAAGAACTCAATGAACCCATCATGCAATATCTTATTCATCTCAGGATACCTGTCCTACCCCCCAACCATCTGCACATTCAAAGTCATATTGTAGCTGAGTAGTGGCGGTGAGGTCTTATTTCATTGCGAGTCATCTTCGGCTCCCATCGACACAGATTGTTGCGATTCCGCCATGGCTTCGTCAGTTCGATTTGTGCGCTTTACATGCTTGAGAAATTCCTCCACCTGCTGTGGCTTGGTGAAGAACCTGTTTGCCCTGATGCGTAACTCGAAGACGCGCTGGGTACAATAGTGCATAATCGATTTGTGCCTTCCGCAATTTAGTTTTGACATCCATAAACTTTCGTCTCTCTTCCTGCACTGAGGGCGTGAAGTCTGGGTAGATGGAGAATGTGTTCCCGTCGTACACCAGATTCTGTTTACTTCTTGCTGTGTGCAGGGCCACATCACGGTCCCTATAATTCAACAGTCTCGCTATTATGGGCCGCGGAGTGCTACCTGGGGGCGGTCGCGGACCAAGGGATCTATGGGCCCGTTCCACTATGAACTGGTTTGAAAATGACTCAGCACCAATCGCAGCCACCAGCATTTTTTCCACGTACTCTTCCATTCTTCCCGTATTCGTTGATTCCGGAATGCCAATCACGCGGATATTATTGCGCCTACTGCGCGCTTCCAAGTCTTCGTTCTTGGCAGCAATAAGTTTCAGTAATTTGTCCATGTGGGCAAGCTGCGTGGTGTTCCTGGACGTCGTGTCCTCTGTATCCGAGATGCGCCGCTCTGTTTCCTTTATTCGATCCTCGTGCCCTTCCAGCTTGTGTGCTATGGCATCCATACGCGATGACATACGATCTACCTTATCCACGATAGTGGCGAATCCTTGCCTGACCTCCTGCAGTATGCTCTGCACGTCGGTAGCTTGTGCTGCAGTGCTGCCCTGGGCCTCTCCCCCTCCGTCTAAGTCCCGGTCATCTTGCATGCTGCGGGCACTTCTTTTCGCAGTTTCAAAATTCAATTTAGGTTGTCTAGTGTCCGGTTTCCCCATGATGGTTCGAGGGTGGGAGGCGCAGCCAAGCGTACCCCTGCCCGCTCACACCCTGACTCCCAGCGAGGTTGGGTCAGCCGGGCCCACAACAGTTAGCAGCCGCTGAAGCACCAGTGCAGGGTCTTATAGTGTCACACCGCCAATAGTACACAGCCTCCCTCAGCGTCAGATCACAATCCGGACCGCACAGATCAAAAAAGAGGGGGGGGTCACAACAGCATCTCTAGAGCGGGTCTCACAAGGGCAGTGGACAGCAGTAGGGCCAGCTACAGGGCGTCGCTCTCAGTCGCCCTAAGAATTGCAACCTCACAGCGCAGCAGCACAATAATGATATGGCAGTCAATCAGGGTATCAGGTGCCAGTCGGCCTCTCTTTACTCTCCCCGGTGGTGAGATGACGCGCCCGCCGCTATAAATCACGGTCCCTCTCAGCTGTGGAGTCGCAGTTAGGGGTATATCTCTCCACTTACCAGGAGCATTGGTACGTGCAGGGTCGCCGAGCGTATTTCTCTCGTCTCCCTTCTTCACAAAATGGTGCCCGGGAGCCCCCTAATGTAAAATGGCGCCAACTCCTGGGTCCTGGCGACTCCCCGCTTCTCAGTGGAGTGGAGGGGCACCGTCTGATATTTGAACCCTCTCCCCACCACACCCGGGGTCGCAGTCGGTAGCCAGCTCTCGCACCGTCTCACAGTTCTACAATCAGGCAGGGGGGGGGTGGGGAGGCGGGGTGGTCGCTATCTTCACGATACCTTCAGATTACCCAGTCTCCGTTAGACTACACTGTCTGCACTCGAGTGCGCTGCGGTGTCGTAGTTTCGCGCCCGCGGGTCGCCGAGGCAGGGCAGGTCCTCCTGTATTTTCCCGAGCGCCAACTCCGCATTCACACGGCAGCGGAAAGCGCGCTCCCTCGCTGCCGAGAAGCACCTGGGTTGCCGCCTCCCACGATGTTTTTCTTTGTTTTTCCCCCTCACCGTCTCAATCGCCGTTCAGCTCAGGCAGCACTGTCCGCCTCCAGTCTCTGATTCTCGATGTCCGCTACCATCGAGTGCTGCACAATCTCGGCCCCAGGCCAGGTCTCAGGTGCGGCGTTCCTGCCACCGCCTCGCGCACCGTGTCTCTCGGCCTGGAGGTTCCAAGTGCAGCGGCGGGCTCAGGTAGTCGCAGCAGCTGCGCCGGCCTCCTATGCAAATTTGCACAACACCTCGGTCAGAGCTTCCGTGCGCCGGCCCGAGAGCAGGGTGAGTCCGATCTGTCTGAAATTTTCACCGAGCCTGCTGGAAGTGTAGGTCATCCAGATGGTAGTCTTTCAGTACCTGGATGGGTCATTAAGTAGGATAATTGCCAGGATAAGAACACCGGGCGGCAGGAGCCTCACACTTGTGCGGCCATCTTGCGTGCGCGCCACCTAGCGCCCCCTAGCTGCTATGGCGTAGTTCCCTTGCTTGGTCTCCAGCTGTTCCTGCACAGTGTGGGGGAAGTGAAGGTGCAGGGGTATCAAGCTGATACAAACCGTGATGCTTACAGGTACGATTAATCCTGCATAATAAGACAGTAACAGAAGTTCGTGTGGTCGTAACCTTCCTTTTCTTTCCTATGGAGGTAACGACCACACGAACTTCTGTTACGGTCTTTTTGTGCAGGATTTATCATGCCTGTCAGCATTCCGGTTTGTCCAAGTGCAATGCACTGTGCCAGATTACGTTTGTGACTATGCGGACGCTTGACCATTGTCACCATTTATCCAACAGGTTTCTGAATACTGACTTTCGGAATATGGAATTGTATTGGGGAGGTCCCGCAGCATATGCAGTTAATTGAATCCACACGTTGCCCTGATGAAGTTCCCCGTTGGGAATGGAACGCGTTGGCTGAGCTTTTCGTATTGTTGATTTATGAATTTGTAATAAAGGACTGTTTTTACACTACTGTTGACTACCGGACTTCATGACCTGGCGCACCCCCATTTCAGTGACTACAATCTTGGATCTGGGGCACAGAGGCATCAAGCAACGGCTGGTGTTGGGGTTGGTTGTGAAGGAACACTACGAATTGGAACTAGCGTGTGGTGCGGATACAGAGGCACACCGTTGCTTTTGTGGACATGCATCCAAGACAGGTGTGAGGAACTTTGATAGGGCTGGCTGTGAGACTCCTCCAACTCTGTCAGTTGTTGGTTGGAAGGTACCAGGGGCCAATAGGTGCAGCACAGCCAGCAGCTTTGTCTGCTGAGGGATGTTGGTTCTCCGCTGTGTTGGTACTGTCAGCCTTTGGGCAATGTGGGTCAGGATGCGGAGGATGGTTGTCCTTTTGAGCCTGTAGTGGGCAATGGCATCCTCTGGCGTTGAGTGTCTGAGGCTGGTGCATTTTAGGAACGTCCGCTGTCTTCTTCTGTGCTGCCTAGGTGGTAGTCCAGGGGGGGGGTGGTCCGGGAGGGGGGGTTCCTGGGGGTGGTGGCGGTGGGTGTTGTGGCCCTCTTGGGTCTCCAAGCTGCATGATCATTGGTTCCATGGCATCTGTTGGTCTTCAGATGTGGCTCTGGGCTGGGCTCCCTTACTACTGCAGGTTATCATCCTGCTTAGCACTAGTAATAGGCAGGTATTAAATCCCTGCTGCTAACGCGCCTTATCGCCTGTTTTTGGCTCGCTTCGCTGATCTGGCTGGTCGTTGAGAATATCGCGAAGTGGTGTTTTTGCACGGGAACGCCTACTCTGCATATCATTAGCGTTAGTTGTCGCTCTCATCCGTGGCAATGTTTTTTGCGGCAGCTATCGCTGGAAAACTGGCGATTTCGGCAGTTTGCACCAGCTTGAGAATAGGGCGAAAAATCTATCGCCACTTTTGCAGCGCTAAAGTGCCAATAAATCGGCGATAAGGCCTTGAGAATATGCCCCATAGTATCAGAAACTACTAATTATCATTAGTGGCCTGCATCCAGTGCGTTATTTGTAAAACAATGAGTGCCGGTGCCCAAAGCTCTTCTCGCTCAGCTCAGAAGCCCCAGGCCTTTGTAATTTAGGGCCTAATTACGATGCGAGTCGGAGTGTAACCGACGGCTCGTCGGTTGTGGTCCGACGCATTATGATGCGTTCGGTCGGAGGCAGCAGTCAGAGGGACCGACCAACGCTTTCTGATGGGCTTGGTCCGAAACTCAACATTCCGCTGTCGAGATTATGATGTCGGTTTCCGACAGCCATTCCATGTTGGCCTTTCCAACATGGAAAGGATGTCGGAAAGCGACATTGGGGGCCCTGGCAGGGCCCCCTTCCTTCTGCGGCCTCAGTAGTTGGGCCCTGAACATCCCTGCACCGTGTGGCAGGCACCGTGAGGTGCCTGCCACACGGTGCAGGGATGTTCACTAACTTCAATTTCTCAATGGGAGCTTGTGCTGCAGGTGGGTTCCACCTGCCGCACAAGCTCCCATAGAGAAATGATACTTTCCGACTGCACTATGTGCGGTTGCATCATAATTAGGTGTTCGGAACCGCCGACCTATGGTCTGGCGGTTCCCTCAGCAAAACGGTGTAGGTCGGAGGCAACTCCGACCAAAATCATAATGAGGGCCTAAATGTCAGCGCACTGAGCACCAAGGCTGCATAGTCCCAAATCCACTTCATGCCACTTTAATTCACTACCAGAAAAACTCTCTGACCCTTTATCTCTCTCTTGCAGATCCCTGCTTTCTTCCTTAGTGATGTTTTTCCTGTTTTTTACTTCCTCTGTCATTCATGTTTTTCCATCTCCTTCTCTCGGAAAATGACTGATGCAAAAAAATATGTGCTGATCCCCAAAAATGAGTGCCGGTGGCCCCAACGGCAAGCATCCGCTCAAATTAAATACTGCTTTTATCCCCATACGTACAACCTCTGATCTGAACAAGCAGTGGCTGCTACCTTGAAGACACTATGCAGATGTATCTCTTGGCATCTTGCTATAACACTCATATGTTGCAGTGCATCTGCTATTGAAACTTTCTTACCTGTGGACAGTGCTGAGCCCTCTTGATGTCTGGAGCACTTTGCACTTAATCCTTTATAACTTTCTTCCACTAAATGTATTTTAGCGAAATTTGCTACTCTTTTTTTATGCATATTGGGGAGTCAAGAGGTATCCAGGGTTGTGGATTACAGTGGATAGAAACAAGAAAATAGCCAAAATATAGAAAACCTTTGAAGGTTTTTTGAAAAATGGAGAAAAAAAATGCTATGCAAGAAAGTGCATTTTTTCTGAAAATGGCATGAATGAAAGGTTTGCTGTGCTAACATCACCATTTCCCAGCTTTCAGAATCAAGCAGAGCTACTAAAAACATATATTTTACCAGTTTTTGCATTTTTGTGAGTGGTAGTTAATTTTTCCTATTTTTGTGGTTTCAACCTACTCTCAGTGTGTGGTGGAATCAGGTGTGAAATTCATGGATGAACCTGGAAGGCTACAGATTTCTAAAAAGTAGACAACATTCCAAATTCAGCAAGGGGTCTTTATGTAGAAGGCTCATGGTTTTCCAAAAGACAGTAATAATGAAAGCAGCAAAAATAATGAAAATAAGTTGGAAAAATAGCAATTGGTGACAACAGTTTAATCTGATATTTTTACCGTGATGGACAATTTACAAAAATGATATACTAATATGTCCTTCTATCCCCTCTTGTTGCAGGTATTTATATTGTTTGTTGGATGTCCAAAAGCACACCGTACTGAGAGCCAACAACTGAGCTTCAGCTTATAATAATTTTTCATTGTGTGCCGACCATGCTGCAATTCATATGGTAAAATCTAATAAATGAAAAATGGGTAGAGAGGAAACCTATGTATTTTTAAATGTGCTGAAGTTACTGAGTTTAGTAATCGTGGTTATTTGTACGACTCAGAATTTTGGGTTATCCTTACTATCATGTCATTCAGAGGGCAGTTTGAAAAATGTGTTCTTTCTTGCACACTGCCTTATATATCAATGCCATAAATGCATAGACATCATTAGCAGGTCACAAGGGTCACAGTTGCAATCTCTGGCATACACTTGGTGACCACTGGCACTTGCTTTGTGACCCCTGGCCTCAGAGGTGGCAAAATTAGTACCAAGAACATAGGCTTTGGTTCTCCATCCTCATTGTTTCCTGCTCATTTGTTGTTATACTAGTTATAAAAAGCAGTCCATTATTTACGATCAGTGTCATGAAAAATGGAGTATCAGGAGCTGGAACAGTACCTTTGCTGTCAGTTGAGGTAAATAAAAAGAACATGCTTTTAAATATATGTTGCTTGCATGTGTGTGGTAAGAGAGTGTTTGAGAGAGTGTGTAGGTGTGAGCTTGAATGCATGTGAGTGACAGTTGGTGAGTGAGTTAAAATGAGTGGCAGTCAGTGAGCATGAGTGAGAGAGTAATAGTGACATCAAATGAGAGAGAGAAGGAATGAGTATAAGTGAATGTGAGGGAGTGTTTGAGAGTGTGATGGAGAATGAGTGTGAATGACTAGGAGTAAGTGAAACTGAGTATAACTGTGAGTGAAAATGAGTGAGTCAGAGTGACACCTAGGGCCTGATTACGGTGTTGGTCAGAGTTGCCTCCGATCGACAGCGCCGCAGATACGGAACCGACCGACCATAGGTCGGTGGTCCGGGCTCCGCAATTACGATGCAACAGCACATGGTGCAGTCATAAGCTCACATTTCTTTATGGGAGCCTCTGCTCCGGTCAGAAACTGGCCACAGCACAAGCTCCCATAGAGAAATGGGAGTTTTTGTTAATCCCTGCACCGCGTGGAGGCACCTCACTGTGCCTGGCACGCGGTGCAGGGATTAACAGGGGGAACCATAGGTGCCCCTCAGACCCCCAACCGGAGGCCGCTGTTGCAAGGGGGCACTTCTAGGGGCCCCCAAAGTCGCTTCCCGACAGACTTTTCATGTCAGAAAGCGCAACATGAAAAGCCTGTGGGAAACCGACATCGTAATCCCGATGGCGGAAGCGCCGTCCTTAAGTGATTACGTGCCGGTTCCGACTGGCCAATGGGCTCCTTGAACCCTTCGGAAACCAGCCGGAACAACCAGCCGGTTTCATTTCTGACTGCCGTATTCATAATACGGCGTTTAGAATCGAAACCGAAGATGTGAGTCGGAAAACCTCTGACCAACATCAAAATCAAGGCCTTAGTGATTTACAATGAGACAAAAATTAAATGATACTGAGTGAGAATGAGTGACTGAAAGTAAGAGTGAGTGCAAATAAATGTGAAGAATTTAAAGAGTCAGATTGAGAGTTAGTATAAATGGGTGAAAATGGGAGACAGAGGAACAGTGCATGACAGCATGTGGGTGAGAATGTTTGCAAGTGGGTGTGAGGGAAGAAGAGTGAGTGTGAGTTATGTAAGTGGGCATGTGTGGCAATGTGGTGTTATGCTTGTAAGTCTGTTGTTGATCCTAGAATACTGAAGGCAAATCCTGGCAGATAGAGGTACCCATGGCAAAATTGTACTGGAGGCAATTCTCAAAATGACAGGGACCTGTGACAAAATACTGGTACTGACATACTGTGGCATACTAGAGGAAATATTTGGCACTTGCATAATAGGGGTAATACATGGTACTGGCATACTGGAGGCCTTCTTTGGCATTTAGGACACCCATTGCAAAATGCTGGCACATTGAATGTCATTCTTGGCATTGGAGCACAAGTGGAAAAATACGGACACTAGCATACTGGAAGATATTGTTGGCATAGGGCCGCCAGTGACAAAATGCTGGTGCTGATACACTGGAGTTAGTTCCTGGCATATGGGAGGGATCAACCATAACATAATGCTGAACCTGACGTACTAGAAGTAATGTTTGACGTAAGTGTTATCAGTCGTATATGGATTGCAATAATAGCAGAATCCTGGCACTGGCATATTGTATGTCATTTCTGGCTGCAAGGGACATTCAGGGCCTGTGGAACACAAACAGGAGAAAATGCTGGCCCTGGCACAATGGAGGTATTTTTGACGTATGATGGCACCCAATACACATTTTTCAGCAAATCCATGTGAAAATTGTGTTTTAAAGTGCAATATTTGCCAATATTTTTTCAACATTTACTCAGGGTGAGAACCATCTCCCTCCATCCTGATGTTGGGATCCTTTGACTCACTTGCTTGCTGCAAGTATTATGCCCCACCACTTTCAAAGGTCACCAGCGTCCACTGAAAGAACAGAGGGTACACAGTGTATTGATAAGCATTGGTTACTTTCTGCAGCTTCCACTTTGGCCAGAACATTAAGCTTCAGATTTTGCAAAATAGCTTTATTCAGGAGTGCATTTCAAACTCTTCTGAATAATCTAAAAATGAACTAAAAAAGGAAAACATTTCTAAACAAGATGTTGTCATGTTTCATTTTTGAGAATACATCAAACATTATGTACTTGAATATAAATCTATCCTTTGTGTTGTGCACGAGTGATAATGCCTTGCAAATCATCCTAAATCAAAATGTATTAAGAATAAGGAATCATTTAAGCAGCTAACATAATTCATATTCAATACATAGTTTATACCAATTAATATATATGTGGGCATAGCTGTTATTTTTTAATCTCGTTTTTTCCTCTCCCTATGATTTTTCGATACATTTTTCCCTGTGCCATATACAAGGAGAACCAGTAAATCATGACACTTTGTGGTTCAAATAATTTAGGTACATATTGCTGTTCTGTGGCACTATATCCTCTTCAGACGAACACATAATATTTAATCTAAAACAAAGAAAATCGATTAATGCTCCCACGGCATATCATGTCAGCATCCTAATATAGGTGAAATCAAAAATAGCCAATTGTAAGAAGGCAAAAAACTTAGTTCTAATGGAAAACAAACTTACTTTTGGAGATCAGGTAAACTCAGTTATCTCTTCCTCCTTTTACACTCTGAGGATAATAAAAAAAAAACTCCCTTTTATTTCCCCCAGATGCACAGAAAACTGTTGTAACAGCCCTGATGCTCTCAAAAATAGAGTACTGCAATGACCTTTATTTAAACATGCAGCAACAACATTTGAATAACATCAAACCTTGCAAAATGTCGCCCCGCCTCTGTTGTCAGGGATCCCCAAATTTCAATCTGCTTCTCGAGCCATTCATAAATTACACTGACTTCCAATCAGAGAACAAATCAGGTGAAAAGCCTTGATTACAAGGCACTGCATGATGCTGGCTCTCATTATTTGGGACATAACTTCAAATGGTATGAGCCTTACAGGAATCAGCGCTCCTACGGGGCTTAAAAACTCATAGTCCCTAGGTTAAAACGTGCCAACTGGGGCAGACAAAGTTTGTGACATGTACAGCCAAAGCATGGAACCTTCTACCCGTTCACATTATATCCATGCCCAGCCTGTTATCTTTCAGGAAAGAGTTGAAAACTTGACTTTTCTGCAATTAGTAATTTTCTGATCCTGTTTAGCACAGCCAGCGCCAAAACACCTCTGGGTATCGGTGTGCTTTAAAAGTAGCTTTAACATAATATAACATACTATGTTGTTCTATAAATAATGCATTTAATATGAACATAAGCAGTGTCAATTGTTGTGATGTACTCAGGGCTAGGATCATGTTACATGACTTCCTGGGAAGGTTCAGGGTCAAAGGTCAATTCAGGTCACTTCTTGTGATGTCATTAACGTCAAAGGGTGCGTGATGTCACTTCTGCTACCCATAGTATTTGGGCGAATCCATGAAACAGTGGGGAGAAATTCAGTTGATAAATACAAATGTTCTACTAGTCTGTGTTTCCATACTTCTAATAAAAATGATTGCCCATTTGTGGGGTTGGGATTCTCACCCGTGACAGGAAAGGCCCCCAAACACAATGAGCCTGATATGTAACACAATTTTAGATCATTACCCCTTAAAATACTCAAATTACGTGTAGCAAAGTCATGAGTGGGGATTCTTCACACTCGGGGTGGAATCTCCGCATGGCGCACGCTCTGTAGTGCGCAGTGCGGAGTTTCTGCCCCGAGTGTGGAGATTCTGCACTCGTAACTTTACTACACATAAATAGCTTTGTGAATTAGGCCCAATGTTGAGACCTCAAATGTTCGCCATGTGAAATTACCCATTTTGGTGATGAGGGTAGTGATTAGTCAAGTCAAGTCAATAATCTTTATTCGGTTTCTAATAAAACCATAAAAGCACACAATGAATAAATTAAATACAACAGTAAGTCTAGTAAAAATAAGCAGGCCACACCCGGCACTGCCAGTGAGTTAAAATATCAGTGCCAATCCGACCACTGGCTTCATGTTACATAAGTGCTGTAGCATTAAAAAATCATCAAGGGCTTTGCGGGGAATACAGTTAAGTTAAACAGGCTGGTTAATCGCAACTAGATCTAAGTCTAATGGCAGATTTTAGGAATTCGAGTACATAAGACACAGTGCTACCTGTCAGCATTTGTAGGTAAATAAAAGCTGGGCGTACTTGCATAAAATTCGCTCTTTTCAGGATTGGAATTATAAACGACTTCCTAGGAGTTTCATAAAAACTACAAAAGATCATAAAATTGTTCATATCCTGTGGAGATTGACCATCGCAGCCACAGGACGACAAAGTTTGGCCTTTGGTACAACCCCTGGGATGACAAGAAGGAGGTGGAAAAGGTCAAACCGGAACCTCGTGAGCAGGATTCTATCATATGAGTTCACAAATCTCAATAGGTAGGGCTCAGCCGATTTAGTCCTTTTTAACATAATAAATCGGCGAACACTAGGCTTTAGGAGCTCCCTCTCTTCCCTTGCCATAACCCTCTGCTCCATGAGGCTTGCCTTTATGGGGTTCAGATCTCTCTTGGTTATCCGGTCTGGGATAGTTAAAAGATCACGCCTCCCCACGCCCGTTAAGGTCACTTCGATATACTTCAACCATGGTATTCATGAGGCGTGGTCAAGGGCCAGACAATCGTTTAGAATGAGCTTGTGTAACGATGTCCCCTTACCTGCCCAGATTTTTAACCATAATATGACAGGGCGTATCGCTATCATGTCAGTTAGATGTTTCTTTCCCAGCTCCTCATGTATTGAGAAGGACGGAATACATTGGGGGACTGAGAGGAGCCGTCTCAAGGACTTATTTTCCACAGTTTGGAGTTCCTTTGTGTTGGTATATCCCCAAATTTCGCTGCCGTATAATACCTTTGATAGACACTTGGCGCTATATAGATTTAATAAGGCTCCCACAGGTCTTTTCCCCAGTGTGGTTGAAAAGTTAAATATGGCTGCGATTTCTCTGGAAAGATCGTTCCTCTTACTGGTAAGTTGAGGCTCCCATTTCATTTTATCGTCCAATAAGACTCCTAAATAGGAGAAAACACTCGCTCTTGGCACGGTGGCTGTCCCAACTGTAAAGGTGTATGGCCTGCTAGGACGGGCCCCTATTTGCATGATGAAGGATTTAGAATTATTTACCACAAGGTCCTGCTCCCCCATAAACTGAATGAAAGAATTAATTAGCCTTTGTAGCCCCCGTTCCGTTCTGGCCATCAGGACGACGTCATCTGCGTACAGCAAGACGGGGAGGCCACGCCGTCCTACTTGCGGGAAATCCGCCCTGGTCTCTAGAAGGGTCTTCTCTAGGCCATTGATGTATATGTTAAATAAAAAAGGGGCCAGGATGCAACCCTGTTTTACCCCTCTCCTGATGGGGAACAAGCGTGAGGCCTTCATGCCTCCAGAATAACGCACAGCTGCCCTGGTATCTTGGTGAAGATCCTGTAGAAAAAGGACTATTTCCCTGTCCGCCCCCAGAGAGAGCAGTGTCTACCACAGCCTGCCTCTATTCACACAGTCCAATGCGGAGGAGAGGTCCATAAAGGCTAAGAAAAAGGTCCCAGTGCGGGCGACCATGTACTTGTTCACCATCAGGAAGAGGTTCAGGCATTGCTTTATAGTTGAGCGGCCGGAACGAAACCCGAATTGGGTGTCTGACAAGATGTTATTCTCAGCAGCCCAGGTAGTTAATCTGTCTAACAGGATTCGTCCGACCACTTTAACCCCCGAGTCCAACAGGGAGATGGGCCTATAACAGTGTGTGCTCTCTCTATTCCCCTTTTTAAAAACTGGGACGATAGTGGATGTGGCCCATGAGGCCGGGCAACCCGCCCTAACAGCCGCGTTAATGACAGTAGTGAGCACCAGGGCCCAAAACTCCAGGTTGGAGATGTAGAGGTCGGGCGGAATCCCATCCTGGCTGGGAACCGTGTTTCGCGTCATACCTGCTATTCCCCGCCTCACCTCTTCCTCCGAGACAGTTAGCGCGGACCTTTCATTTGCTCCCCAATTTGGTAATATCTGAACTAAGGTACCCCAAACATACCCTCATAATGTCTGACCCAGTCATCCTCTGTGCATCAAGAGCACTGGCAAGCTCTGCTCCCAGGATTGGGCTGTTAATTATGCCCCAGAACTTAGTGCTGTTCTTGATAGTGCTAGGCTCCATTAGCTTCCCTCAGGCCTCCTCCTTCAAAGTTTCTTTACGTTCTTTAAGAGCAGTTTTATACTGTATTCTACGGGTTCTAACTAGTCCACTGTCTCTTGGGACAGCATACAGGGCCGCCTTAAGTGACCTTGCTTCACGAGAACAAGTTATATCAAACCATTTCGGGGCCCTATCTCGTTGATTATTAGCAGCAGGGATCATAAATAACTCCGCGATGGAGCAGGCGATTGATTCAAATGCTTTAACTACTTGGACATCTAGGTGCCTCTGGGCCGCCAAACAGATCTAAATTTCCTCCTGGCATTTGACTAAGATGGACTCGTGTAAATGGCCAGGAGTAATTTGTGCCCATTTTAACCTCCTGGGTAGTGATTAATTTGGGTCGGAACTCAGCCACCACCCAGGGAAACCTACCAAACTTTACTCAAAACTAGACATTGAGGATTCTAAGGTGATGTGACTTGTGATCCCACTATCTTTTCATACCCAGAATGCCTTACAGACCTCACATTTTGGTAATATCACACATTTCTGTGATAGAAAGTTGCAGAATCTGTGGGGATCCACAAAATTCCTATTAATCTTCATAAAAGTCAATACTACACCCAAAAGAATCCAGATTTGCTCTCGATTGCCATGGGCTCATTCGAGGTTGGAGCCCGGCCAGCACCTGGAAAGGCTGTGCCATCCCTTTTGTGTTTTTGGTCCATTTTTCCCATGTGTCTAATAGGCTTTCTGCCCCTCTGGGGGTAAGCCAACAAATCCAGGGGTGGGGAGGAGAAATACTAATGGGCCCATTCTGGGTTGGGGAAGGAACCTGTTGTGTTTCTCTTGCGTCCAATGGACTTTCTTCCCCCGGTTGTGGCTGTTTGGAGTTAAACTCACCCATTCTTCCCCCCATGGGGGCGGAAAGGCTACTGGGCCTGTTCTGGGGTGTGGGCATGACCCCCTGCCTGGGCAGGCAGCCCTCATCCCCTTGTTTTTAATCTAATTTTCTGATGTTTAGTGGCCCTTCTGCACACTTAGTGGTCCGATTGGAGGTAAACACCCTTTCTCTGCCCCCTGTGGGGTCTGAAAATGCATGCTTATGGGATCATCTCTACTCCCATAAAAAAGTTTCCCTGGTGTCTAGTGGGCTATCTGTCCCAGCCAGTGGGGCAGATTAGGGCAAACCTCTCCAATCTGCCCCCCTGAGAGGTTGGAGAGAAGACCGACTGCTGGGCCGATTCTGAGACAGGTTCTTGACCTGATTCCTGGGCAGGCCAGCCCCCTCTTTCTGTTTTTATAAATACTGATTTCCTGGTGTCTAGTACGCTTTATGCCCCCGGGAGGACAGATTGGCAGTAACTCTCCCCATCTGCCTCTATTAGGGACAGAATGAGTGTTGTTCCCCAGGTGGAGGGGGAGCACTTACCAATGTCCAGGGAGCCAGGCCCCCTCAAAGGTATGCCTGGTGTCTAGGAAGTGAATCCCTACTTGGCTAGCACAGTCCCATTGTGATCCCCAAACACCCAAACAGAGAGCCACTTTGGAGAGGTACCACTGGAAAGGGGAAATTGTCCCCTTTCCAGAAGAGAAACCTCTCCCGCACACATCTGTGCTCAGGGGCAAAGTTATGCCTCATGGCACCATCTGCTTTCACATTGCTCATTGTGACGTCAGTGTGGTGTGCACTCTACACCTCACAGAAAACAAAAAAAAGATATTTGGGAAGCGAAGGAAGCTCTTTGCTCATGTACTTCTGGTATTTGCACTGGAAGCATCTCCTTCTTTAACATGGTAGATGACCGGTTGACGTCCACTTCAACACAGAGGTAATGTGATGGACATCAGCGGGTCATCCATCACAGTGAAGAGGTAAAGACATTTACATTCTTTAAATAAAATATGTAGATAAGATCCTGCACTTAAGTGGAATTCTACCTCTCCAACTTCTAAAATGGGGTATGAGCAGAAGGAGGACACACTCTGAAGGTGGCTGTGGGGGCGGCTCAGGATTATCCATAGGTATTCTGTTTGCCTACAAAGGTCAGTGAGTGCTTGGATCATCAATTGGTAGTGGTGAGAATGAATATAGTAAAGAGCATGAAATATAATCAGACAGACAGGAAACATTAATTCTGAGTGGGCAAGGGGAAATCTGAGCTTGGTCTTTTCTCTACATAGTAGTTAGTATGCTTTAATATCTTCTTATTCCATTTTGAAGAGCACAGATTACATGTTACTTGTTTTTGTGAATATATAGGATTGTTTGAAATGCATTTTGAAGAGTGGATTGCATTGCATATCATAAATTAGAAAACAGTAGGCAGTAATGTGCATCTGCTGCTCCAGCTGAGAAGCAGTGAATGTATTTGCTATCCCCGAAGCTGGCACAATATCGGTTTTCAGCAGAGAATGTGACACTTAATTTGTTACAGCATTCAAATCATCTAAAACTGGGTGAGTTGCCAGTCTACCAGTCTGAATTAAATAAGAATCTGTACTGTTCATGTAATGATAAGAAAAAGCTATTCATAAATCTGTGTTGACAAATATGATAACATTAAAATGACGTGACCTGCATTCAAAAGGAGGCTTCTGTCCATCCATTCGCTGTGATGCGTTTTTGAAACAATATGGTTACCAGCAGACACCACAAGCAACCATGGACATGGGACAGCGAGAATCGGTGCCCTGTCTGGAAATGTTGCCCTCTTTATGTCAGATTGCAGCGGTCTGGATTTCTTATTGCTGTGAGGTTGACTGTCCTCCGTGTTAAATATCTCCTTTCAGGCAAATAAGACAGAAAATTAGGGGTTAAGACAGAGGTTGAACTGCATTTCTTCTTCCCTTTGGAGATGTTTATTTAGCAGAGTCTTGCTCTGTATCTTCCATTCTACTCGAATTCCTCCTCCACTTCTATCCTGTTGGTATGTTCCCTTACCTCAGGTCATTTGGAATGTACTGTTAAAAAGTTATATGAGGATATTTGAAGAAGGGTCTGAGATAAGAGCTTAGAGGCGACATTGAAATGAAGGGGCAGATTTACTAATATTTTGAATCTTGGATGTGCCACTCTTTTGGTGCATCCATGACGTAAAATGGTATTTATGATTTACAAATCCACACAAATTACATTTGTATGGCTTTTGGTGGGATTTTCCCTAAAAAGTAACGCAAGCAGTGCATAGGGTGTTTTGCATTACTTTGTGTTAGAGAGGCGGTTCTTGGTTGGAGCATGGGCATTCTCATGCATCCATCCATGGATTATGCAGTAGCGGCTCGCACAGGTAAGAGTGGTGGGGTGGGGCAGGGTGGAGGGTGGTGGAAGTCGATAGCTGATGGGTTAAGTAATATTAAATAAATAAAACCACTTACCTTGCGTTCGCCGCATCGCCGACCCGGCGATGCGGCGACCGCAATGTAAGTGATTTTATTTATTTATTTAATGTTACTTAACCTGTCGTCTGTTGACTTCCAACACCACCCACCCCGTCCCCGCCTCGCCCCACCACCCCACAACTCTTACCTGTGCGAGCCGCTACTGGGATTATGGCACATTTTCAGAGTTACTAGAGGTAGTAAACCTGAGAATGCATCAAAATGCTACACTTCCCTGAACCAGATTTAACAAGGAGAACTATCTTTAGTCTATCTATTATTTATGTCTCTTTGTTGCCTCCTCTTTCGATGCATGCTGCATTCTGCGGCATGTATAGAAAGAAGAAAATGCCTTTAAGGTTTTTTTTGTTCATCCTCAAGATTAGGATGAACTCTTCATTCCAATTTCAGGGAGGAGCTTTGTTGGTGCCTAAGAGATCACAGAGATGGGGGTTATTTTTCAAAGAGCAGGGCAACGGACTATCTCTCAGAGAGAAGGAAGATTTAATCATGCTCTAAAAGTACCCGTGTGCACCTGGGTAGCTCATTACTTTGAGCAGAAAGAGGCTCGGAGTGGGAGCAGTACACATGGAGGCATATAGTTCCTCTAATCTCAGAGAATATTTCACTAATGACAATCCCAAATATCTGATTACACCACTTAAAGTGTAGTTACATTCAAAAGCATAATTAAATGTGTATAATTGTGTTGAAAATAGAATACGATACATTTTTTTATCCTACAACAAATTGCTGGTAGGTTCCTGATTTATTATGTGTTATTGTATGCTATGTTGAGTTCACAGACTCTAAACCTACACCACCTCTAGAATAAAACTTGGATCACTCTGCTTGCTACTAGAGATAAAGACTACTCGCTGCTCAGTTTTGGGTATGTTGATACAGTCACAGTACACCAAAGATGAAATGCCCCAACTCACACAATTAGAGCCCAGTAATGTCTGCATGCCCTTTGTGCCTTGAACCAGTTCCCACACTGTTAGAAATGGGGGTCTCTAGTTGGCAATGGCTGGCGCCACTGTCCAAATAGGGACCCTTCTTCCTAAGTCAGGGCAAGTGGGCTACCCCCTTTGATAACCCCTGCTCAACCCTGTGGTAACGTAGCACGAGCAGTTAGGCCTATCTCAGAGAAGCATTTATGACCATGCACAATAAGGCAGTAACGACACCACAAAAGGACACAACTCAGGTAGGTATAGAAAAAATAGTATCTTTATTAACCCTGGGCGTAGTTCGCGAAGTAGCGCTTCGCGAAGCTACGCAAAGTGAAGTTCGCACTACGCGAGCTTCGCGTAGCACTACGCGAACTGCGTAGTGCGTGTTCGCAATGATTACACAGTGCCGGATGCTTGTCCGCACTGTGCAATCATTGAAAACGGCATCTTGCACAGTGCGAGCTGTCTTTTACTGCCGCTCGAGTAGATTTTACTCGAGCGGCAGCTTTCTCAACGCGGACTGGTAGTTTCTCATCGCGAGCGGTCGCGAGCATACGCGACCACTCGCAATGAGAAACCTGACCTCCCGCGTTGAGAATCTCGCCGGGAGGTTTATTTTCCACGCTCGCGATCGGCAACTTGTGTTGCTGATCGCGAACGAGAAAAAGTCTCGCCGGGATGTCATTTTGCTTGCTCGCGGTCGCCAACTTGACGTTGAGGACCGCGAGCAAGCAAACATGACCGCTGCACTACGCTACGCTACGCTACGCGTGTTTGCACTGTGCTACGTGCAATTCGCGTTGTGCGAAGTAGCGCAAACTTCGCAAACTACGCGAGCGTAGCGTAGTTTTCCGCCCAGGCCTACTCTTTATCTAAGGTTTGGTACGAGACTCTCAAAAGCGTTTTATCCAGTCACCATGCAAGTAAATCAGTAGGGACTTAAAAAGGGAAATACGTATTCACCAGAACGTGGCACTGACTGAGTTCAAGGCCTGGGTCTACGCGACCCGTTGCGCACCAGATACCTGCCGGTGGACGGGGACACAGCACGTAGCTTCTCGAAGAAGCGGAGACGGTGACAGGCAGACTCCCAGCGACCACAGTTCTCGATGGCAGTGGTCCGCAAAGTGCACTCGCAATGATTCGGGCACTCTGGGACAGGCGGGCCCTCAGCGGCAGCAGCACGCGGCTGCGGCTGCCCGGGCTGGTGGTGGCGATGACTCTCGTCGTGCAGCTCTGTGGTGGGCTCGCTGCGGCAGCAGCGCTCTCCTAGCTGCGGCTGCCAACGGGACGATTCACGATGGTGCAAGGTTGACAAAGACGTGGGCACTCAGCGGCAGCAGCTCTCTCTTAGCTGCGGCAGCCCACAGGACAATTCACGATGTTGCACAGCTGACACAAGTGCGGGCACTCAGCGGCGGCAGCTCTCTCTTAGCTGCGGCGGCCCACACAGTTTCAGTGAAGGTTCTGAAGGTTTAAATTAAGGCAGGCCCTCAGAGGCGGCAGCTCTCTCTTAGCTGCGGCGATCCCACACAGTTGCAGCGAAGGTTCTGAAGATTCAAATTAAGGCGGGCACTCAGCGGCAGCGGCTCTCTCTTAGCTGCGGCGGCCCACACAGTTTCAGCGAAGGTTCTGAAGGTTCAAACTAAGGCGGGCACTCAGCGGCGGCAGCTCTCTCTTAGCTGCAGCAGCCCACACAGTTTCAGCGAAGGTTCTGAAGATTCAAATTAAGGCGGGCACTCAGCGGCGGCAGCTCTCTCTTAGCTGCGGCGGCCCACACACAGAGTTCACAAGGGTCACCAGTCTGCGTTCCTCACAGTAGACCTAGAGGTTCCGGATTACTCGACGGAGGCCTCACCTGCAAGTAGAATTCCTAGCAAAGGAATTCGGGCGGCTGATGGGGTGAAGTCTAATGTCCCTGAGACTTCAGCAGGAGGAGCTCTCAATTCAGGCCCTTGGGTAGTTTCTTCAGCAAGCTTGGTGAAAATTTCAAAGTCCTTTCCTCTGTCCGCTCGGACAGAGTTTCGTCTTGACATCCAGAAGGAACACACTTGAACCAGGTTTCAGCGCAGCGTTTTATACCTAAAAAGTCTTTGTTCTCTGCAGTCACAAATCACTGCATCCAGCCAGAACCAGTTCGGTGGGGTCGGGGAGCACTTGGTTTACGAGGCGACATCCTGCCCTTTAAGAATCTGGGGGTCTGCTATCAGACGCCCAGTGGGAGATGGAGCCATCATTCACCTTGCCAGGCACGGCCCTGCTCGGATCAAAGAGTCACCCCTCCCCATACTCTAAATGCCAATCTCTCTCTCCAGCCAGGTCCGACCCAGCTGGCCCTGCCGCTCCAAAACCAGACGGCCAATACACACGCTAGCAAAAGCCTCCAGGAAAGCTTCAGGCCAGAAAATACCTCGTTTCTAGTAGAGGCATTTTCGAACACGGGCTACGCTAATAATCCTTACTAAAAGATGCATCTCAATGTTCTGAGCTTAAACATATCAAATTTGACGTTCCTATCAGGTTCCTGGGGGCAGGTAGGATTAAGGCATGTAATACTCAGCCTGCACATTCGGGCCTATGAGAACGGGTGGCCTCGCCATAGTAAACAGTGAAATGGAGGGTAACTCGCTATTAGAACATGCTACACAGACATACTTTAAAAGCTGCTTCGGTGGGTAGCGCAAATCAGCGCTGCCGGCCCACCAGCAGTATTTGGTCTACCAGCTCTGGGCCCACACAGTGCACTGATACTAGGGACTGACAGGTAAACCAAACGAGCCAATTATGATTATCCCAATTCATACAGTTATCTTTACACAGGGAGCATTCGCGCTGTGTCACTGATTGGCAGTGGCACAGCGCCCAGAGCATCTAAATCCAGCCAACATAAAAGGTCAGAAGCGAAAAGAGGAAGGGAGACCCGCGCCAATGATGACAGGTCTAACACACGTCCCCTCCGGCTGAAATGTGGGGAGAACTAACCATTCCCTTGGGAGTTCTCATCACTAAGGCGGAAAAACCTGGACAGACCGTCAGCATTGGCGTGCTCTGTACCAGGGCGGTGTTCCACCGTGAAGTCCATACCCTGTAGGGAAATGGACCACCTTAACAACTTGGGATTCTCACCCCTCATATGCATCAACCATCTAAGGGGCCTGTGGTCTGTCTGAACCCGGAAGTGAGTCCCAAACAAATATTGCCTCAGCTTCTTCAGTGCCCAGACCACAGCAAATGCCTCACGCTCAATTGCACTCCACCTCTGTTCCCGGGGAAGTAACCTACTGCTTAGGAAGGCTACCGGTTGGTCTAGTCCCTCCTCATTGATCTGTGACAGAACAGCCCCTATACCATGCTCTGAGGCGTCTGTCTGGACATCGAATTCCTTTGAAAAGTCGGGCGCCTGAAGCACGGGTGCAGGGCACATGGCAGTCTTCAGGGCGTCAAAAGCGTTCTGACAGGTGTCAGTCCAGTTTACCTTCTTGGGCTGCTTCTTAGAAGTCAGCTCAGTCAAGGGTGCAACAATGTTACCATATCCTCTGACAAACCTCCTAAAGTACCCCATGAGTCCTAAGAAGGCTCTCACCTGCGTCTGAGTCTTGGGGGGTTCCCACGCCAGGATAGTTTCAATTTTGGGCTGAAGGGGCGCCACCTGGCCGCTCCTCACCTGGTGCCCCATATACACTACAGAACCCTGCCCAATCTGGCACTTACTGGCTTTGATTGTGAGGCCTGCCTTCCGCAGTGCCATCAATACCTCCCAGAGGTGGCGCAGGTGGTCCTCCCAAGAGGAGCTAAACATCGCAATGTCATCCAGGTAGGCGGCACTGAAGTCTTCCAGCCCAACCAACACCCTGTTGACCAGCCTCTGAAAGGTGGCAGGGGCATTCTTCATTCCAAAGGGCATCACCCGGAACTGGTAGTGCCCATCGGGTGTGGAGAAGGCTGACCTCTCCTTGGCTCCCTCGGTCAAGGCGATCTGCCAATACCCAGACGTCAAATCAAATGTGCTGAGGTATTTGGCAGCCCCTAACCGATCTATGAGCTCATCAGCTCTGGGGATGGGGTGCGTGTCAGTCTTCGTGACTGAATTGAGGCCCTGATAGTCCACGCAGAACCGAAGTTCTGGGGTGGTACCAGGCACTGCAGCTTTTGGTACCAGGACCACTGGGCTGGACCAAGGGCTGCTAGAGGACTCAATCACCCCAAGGGCAAATATTTTGGTAACCTCATCCTTAATGTAGGCCCTTACCCAGTCAGTCACTCGGTAAGCCTTGTGCTTAATGGGAGGACTGTCCCCGGTGTCCACGTCATGGACACACCAATCAGTGACACTAGGTACCAGGGAGAACAGATCACTGAATTGCCCCAACAGTTGGCGACAATCACCCTGCTGCTCAGGGGTCAGTGTGGTGGAGAGGACCACACCCTCCACTGACCCATCTCGCTCCCCTGCACACAGGAGGTCAGGAAGGGGCTCGCTCTCCTCCTCCATCCCAGCATCTGTGGCCAGAAGCATGCCCACTTCAGACCTCTTAAAGTGGGGCTTCAGGCGGTTAACATGCAGGACCCACAAGGGGTTCCTGGGAGACTGCAAGTCTACCACGTAGGTAACAGGACTCTTGCGCTCCACCACCTCAAAGGGGCAGGTCCACCTATCCTGGAGCGCACAGGGCTCCACCGGGGCCATGACCCAAACCTTCTGTCCAGGCTGAAACTCGATCAGAGTGGCATTCTGATCGTGCCAGCGTTTCATCTCATCCTGGCTGGTTTCCAGGTTTGCCTCAGCAAGTTTCCTGAAACGCCGAGTCTGGTTCCTGAAGGCCAGCATGTAACTAAACACATCCTGGGGAGGTTTCCTGGGAGATTGCTCCCAGCCTTCCTTGACCAGACTCAGAGGCCCTCTTACCGGGTGACCATAGAACAGCTCAATGGGACTGAACCCTAAGGACTTCTGTGGCACCTCACGTTAAGCAAACAACAGGCATGGTAAGAGGACATCCCACTTATGCCTCATGGGCTCGCCTAGGCCCATAATCATGCCCTTAAGGGTCCGGTTGAATCTCTAAACCAACCCATTACCCTGGGGGTGGTAAGGAGTGGTGAACCTATACGTTACCCCACACTCCTCCCACAGAGACTTCATGTACTTGGAGATGAAGTTAGTTCCCCTATCGGACACCACCTCTCTGGGGAATCCCACACAGGAGAAAATTCCCATCAGTGCCCGTCCCACCACGGGGGCCGTCACTGTCCTGAGCGGGATGGCCTCAGGGTACCGGGTGGCATGGTCCACCAAGACCAGGATGAACCTGTTGCCCATGGCTGTCTTGGGATCCAGAGGCCCCACAATATCAATGCCCACTCTTTCGAATGGGGTGCTCACCACGGGAAAGGTCTGTAGTGGGGCCTTAATCTTCCCCCCACTCTTCCCACTTGCCTGGCAAGTCTCACACGTCCTGCAGTGAGCATCGGAGCTCCTGCGCATCTGGGGCCAATAGAAGTGGGTGACCAGCCTCTCAAAGGTCTTGGTCTGCCCTAGATGTCCGGCCAGTGGCACATCATGAGCCAACCCCAGTAGGAAGGTCCTGAAGCGCTGGGGTACCACCAGCACACGGGCTGACCCAGGGTCGGCAACCTTAGGCTCGTGGTAAGGAGGTCGTTCTCCCAATAGATCCAATGTGACCCTGTCTGGTCACCTACTGCCTGGGCGGCGGCCTGTCGCTGCACCCCCTCAAGGGAAGGGCAGGTTCTCTGCTGCTCACAAAATACCTCCCTGGAGGGCCCCCGTTCCTGCTGCCAATGGGTCAGCTCCGGTAGGTCTCCCAGTTCGGCCACTTGTTCCCCTGTAGGTTCCAGGGCATCCCCCTCAAGGTCTGCTCCCTCCGGGACCGTGGGAACCGTGGGGGCCGGTTTCCCGCGCCCCCTACCCCTTCTCTTTGAGGCAGGGGCCTGGGCCATACTTTCAGGCTCCAGACCCTCCTGAACATCCTTCCGAGCTGCCATGGACCGAGTGGTCACACATGCCCACTCAGGCAAACCCAACATTTCCAAATGAGACTTTCTCTCCACCGTAGCCCACAGGGAGTTCTCCAGATCGTTGCCCAACAGACAGTCTACAGGCATGGCAGCCCTCACAGCCACTTGAAGAGTTCCTGTGACCCCCCCACTCGAAGGGAACCTGAGCCACTTCACACTGGCTCTCTGAGTTGTCTGCTGACACTATGGGGCAGAATGCATGGGGGACAACTTGCTCTTTAGACACCAACCGGGAGCTGACAGCAGTCACACTAGCTCCGGTGTCCCTGAGAGCCTCTACCCTATGGCCATTGATGGTCACCCACTGCCGGTACTTCTGAGTGTTGGTCGGCAGTGTGGGGTTAGGGACCTTCTCGAAGTCCCCTAGCGAGACAAGGGTTAACTCTACGGGATCCCACCCACCTTGGACCTCCATTTCCTCCCCCCCAGGGCTACACTGGCAATCTGGTGGGATGGTGCATGGGGTGGTGCACGAGGGATTGCATTGGGGTCCCTCTGGGGACACTGGGGATCATAATACTGGTGGCCCACTTGACCACACCTGAAACAAGTAAGGGGCCCCTATGAACAGGCCTACCTGTCGGGGACACTGGCTTCTTCTCAGGGGAGGCTGGGACACCACTGCTTGGTTCCCTTGGGAATTACTTTGGGGCCCTCTCTGGAACTCCCTCTGTTTACCCTTGTCCCCCCACTTTTCTGCTGGGGACCCTGCCCACCTCGGGCGAAGTCTCCCACAAAACCTTTGCGGACCCGGGTTCTCACCCAGCGGTCCGCCTCCTCAGCAAGCTTCCTAGGGTTAGTCAGCTTGCTATCAATCAGGTGCTGGCGTAGCTCTGGAAACCAGTTACTGGACAAATGCTCCCACGCAAACAAATCATACAATTGCTCGAAAGTTTCCACTTTGCTACCTTTTACTCAGCGATCCATTGCTCTTCAGAAAAAAGACACATATTCAACCCACGTGGTACCCTCTAACTTCTTACAGGTCCTAAACCTCTGCCTGTACATTTCCGGGGTCAAACCATAACGGGTCATCAAAGCTTCTTTCATATGGGCATACACCATCCTGCTCTCCTCAGGCAGGTCCAACAGGGTATCCCTACCATCACTCACAAAGCGCCCCCACAATCCCGCTCCCCAATCCTGCTCAGGGACCCGGTGGGACACCATTGCTATCTCATATGCGGCAAACCATTGCCCAATATCCTCACTCTTGTGAAAATCCTTAATGACATCCTTAGGAATATAAACTCTACTCTCAGGAGTTACTAAAGGTATGCTGCCACCAGAGGGGGGGACCGGGACACTCCTCGCCCTGATCTCTATCTCCCTCAACATTCTCTCATGTTCCATTCTCATTTTCTCAAGTTCAAATGACAATCGATTCTTCTCAATGTCTAACTTCTTACACTCAAGGTCCTTCTGACCTTCCAATTTAGCCATCTCCAAACTATGCCTCCTATCTCTCTCCCTGTCCTCCAGCTCTTCTGGGGTCAGGCTCCTTTGGGATACACTAGTACCTGGATTGGAGGGTGTTCTATCTCCCCCCCCTCTACTGCCTCATCCTGCTGCCCCCCAGCATTCTCTTCCTCATCCCCAGCGGACTCTCTCGCTTCCCACCAGGCCTTCAGCGCCTTGTGGTACTCCTCCTTCCTAGAGAGACCTATCACGGGGACTGCGAATTGCCTACAAAATGACTTCAGTTGTTTGGCAGTATAGGTATCTAATCTTTCCTCCTCAAAGGCGAGATCTTCCGAAGCATTGGAGGTTGGCCTTCCCCATACTAGCAGTACTCATGGCTGCGATCAACAATTCAATACTAAAACAATCAACTAAAAAAAAAATTCGGGCAGAGAAAATAAATCCGCACGTGTTTGCGCTCTGGTCTGTACTCACTAGAGATGTCTACCAGTTATTGTACGTGGATCATAAATGCAAGTCCTGATCCTCACTGCTGACCGCCAATGTTAGAAATGGGGGTCTCTAGTTGGCAATGGCTGGCGCCACTGTCCAAATAGGGACCCTTCTTCCTAAGTCAGGGCAAGTGGGCTACCCCCTTTGATTACCCCAGCTCAACCCTGTGGTAAAGTAGCACGAGCAGTTAGGCCTATCTCAGAGGCAATGTGTGAAGCATTTATGACCATGCACAATAAGGCAGTAACAACACCAGGTAGGTATAGAAAAAATAGTATCTTTATCTAAGGTTTGGTACGAGACTCAAAAGCGTTTTAACCAGTCACCATGCATGTAAATCAGTAGGGACTTAAAAAGGGCAATACGTATTCACCAGAACGTGGCACTGACTGAGTTCAAGGCCTGGGTCTACGCGACCCGTTGCGCACCAGATACCTGCCGGTGGGCGGGGACACAGTACGTAGCTTCTCGAATAAGCGGAGACGGTGACAGGCGGAATCCCAGTGACCACAGTTCTCGATGGCAGTGGTCCGCAAAGTGCACTCGCAATGATTCGGGCACTCTGGGACAGGTGGGCCCTCAGCGGCAGCAGCACGCGGCTGCGGCGGCCCGGGCTGGTGGTGGCGATGACTCTCGTCGTGCAGCTCCGTGGTGGGCTCGCGGCAGCGGCGCTCTCCTAGCTGCGGCGGCCCATGGGACGATTCACAATGGTGCAAGGTTGACATAGACGTGGGCACTCAGCGGCAGCAGCTATCTCTTAGCTGCGGCGGCCCACAGGACAAATCCCAACGATGCAAAGTTAGCAAGGGTGCGAGCACTCCGCGGCCACAGCTCTCTCTTAGCTGCGGCGGCTCACAGGACAAATCACGATGATGCAAAGTTAGCAAGGGTGCGAGCACTCAGCGGCGGCAGCCCTCTCTTGGCTGCGGCGGCTCACAGGACAAATCACGATGATGCAAAGTTAGCAAGGGTGCGAGCACTCAGCGGCGGCAGCTCTCTCTTAGCTGCGGCGGCTCACAGGACAAATCACGGTGATGCAAAGTTAGCAACGGTGCGAGCACTCAGCGGCGGCAGCTCTCTCTTAGCTGCAGCGGCTCACAGGACAAATCACGATGATACAAAGTTAGCAGGGGTGCGAGCACTCAGCGGCGGCAGCTCTCTCTTAGCTGCGGCGGCTCACAGGACAAATCACGATGATGCAAAGTTAGCAAGGGTGCGAGCACTCAGTGGCGGCAGCTCTCTCTTAGCTGCGGCGGCTCACAGGACAAATCACGGTCATGCAAGGTTAGCAACGGTGCGAGCACTCAGCGGCGCAGCTCTCTCTTAGCTGCGGCGGCTCACAGGACAATCCACGATGTTGCACAACTACCACAAGTGCGGGCATCCAGCGGCGGCAGCTCTCTTAGCTGCGGCAGCCCACAGGGTTTCAGCGAAGGCTCTGAGGATTCAAAATAAGGCGGGCGCTCAGCGGCGGCAGCTCTCTCTTAGCTGCGGCGGCCCACTCAGTTTCAGCGAAGGTTCTGAAGGTTCAAATTAAGGCGGGCCCTCAGCGGCGGCAGCTCTCTCTTAGCTGCGGCGGCCCACACAGTTGCAGCTAAGGTTCTGAAGATTCAAATTAAGGCGGGCACTCAGCGGCAGCAGCTCTCTCTTAGCTGTGGCGGCCCACACAGTTTCAGCGAAGGTTCTGAAGGTTCAAACTAAGGTGGGCACTCAGCAGCGGCAGCTCTCTCTTAGCTGCGGCGGCCCACACAGTTTCAGCGAAGGTTCTGAAGATTCAAATTAAGGCGGGCACTCAGCGGCGGCAGCTCTCTCTTAGCTGCGGCGGCCCACACACAGAGTTCACAAGGGTTACCAGTCCGCGTTCCTCACAGTAGACCTAGAGGTTCCAGATTACTCGACGGAGGCCTCACCTGCAAGTAGAATTCCTAGCGAAGGAATTTGGGCGGCTGATGGGGTGAAGTCTAATGTCCCAGAGACTTCAGCAGGAGGCGCTCTCAATTCTGGCCCTTGGGTAGTTTCTTCAGCAAGCTTGGTGAAAGTTTCAAAGTCCTTTCCTCTGTCCGCTCGGACAGAGTTTCGTCTTGACATCCAGAAGGAACACACTTGAACCAGGTTTCAGCGCAGCGTTTTATACCTAAAAAGTCTTTGTTCTCTGCAGTCACAAATCACTGCATCCAGCCAGAACCAGTTCGGTGGGGTCGGGGAGCACTTGGTTTACGAGGCGACATCCTGCCCTTTGAGAATCTGGGGGTCTGCTATCAGACGCCCAGTGGGAGATGGAGCCATCATTCACCTTGCCAGGCACGGCCCTGCTCGGATCAAAGAGTCACCCCTCCCCATACTCTAAATGCCGATCTCTCTCTCCAGCCAGGTCTGACCCAGCTGGCCCTGCCGCTCCAAAACCAGACGACCAATACACACGCTAGCAAAAGCCTCCAGGAAAGCTTCAGGCCAGAAAATACCTTGTTTCTAGTAGAGGCATTTTCGAACACGGGCTACGCTAATAATCCTTACTAAAAGATGCATCTCAATGTTCTGAGCTTAAACATATCAAATTCGACGTTCCTATCAGGTTCCTGGGGGCAGGTAGGATTAAGGCATGTAATACTCAGCCTGCACATTCGGGCCTATGAGAATGGGTGGCCTCGCCATAGTAAACAGTGAAATGGAGGGTAACTCGCTATTAGAACATGCTACACAGACATACTTTAAGAGCTGCTTCGGTGGGTAGCGCAAATCAGCGCTGCCGGCCCACCAGCAGTATTTGGTCTACCAGCCCTGGGCACACACAGTGCACTGATACTAGGGACTGACAGGTAAACCAAACGAGCCAATTATGATTATCCCAATTCATAGAGTTATCTTTACACAGGGAGCATTCGCGCTGTGTCACTGATTGGCAGTGACACAGCGCCCAGAGCATCTAAATCCAGCCAACATAAAAGGTCAGAAGCGAAAAGAGGAAGGGAGACCTGCGCCAATGATGCCAGGTCTAACACACACCTTCCCTGCTGAGACAATGATAGCCTGCCTTCTTATGTGAACCAAATTTAAATGTGAGTACTTTTTCAGTAGAACATTGTGGTTGCCCCCGATCTCCCCTCTTTATCCGCTGTCTAGACTGGCAAGTTGGGGATGATACATATTGTTCTGCGTCTATTATAATTGTCCACCTTCAACCCGCCTGTGACAATAAAGAGGCATCTCTGCAGTCTCATTACTGTTTTAATGCAGACATAGTTTTGTTGCGTAAACTACAACTCTGGCGTAGTTCTACAAGGTTTGCTTTCCCACCCAAAGGTGACACAGGTGAACTTGGTTCAATGCACCAGCACTAAATATGAAAGACAGGTTATTGTAGCCCTGAAGAAACACACCCAATACATTGTTGAAGTGGAGTCATTGGGTTTAAGCTACCAGCAATCCCTAAACCAGTATCTGCGGCACCGTGGTACCAAAAACAAATCTATTTTGCTCTTCACAATATCACACACACAAATAGTAGCAAGAAGAATAGACACTTTTAGCTAAAAACATTTATTGCAACCAAGCAAACCTGTTTCTCAGCACATCTAAAACTACCAGTCAGAATATCATAAATACAGCAAATAGACACACAGCGTCCCTATTTGTTCTACCGCAGAGTATCATAAAAGCAGCAAATAGGCACACAACATGCCTAATTGCTGTTTTTATGATATTCTGTATGGTAGTTTTAGATGTGATAAGAAACAGGTTTGCTCTGCTGCAATAAATGCTTTCAGTTTAAAGTGTCTATTGTTCTTAGTACCATTTGTGTGAGTGTGTGATGTTGTGAAGAGCGGAATAGGTTTGCTTTCAAAGAACGAGAATAAAATGAACATTTCTAACATATATTAAAACGTCAGTTAAAACCTAAAGCCCTAAAACCTACCTCTATGCGCTACATTAGGAGAGCATGGAAATTAGAGCTTGCAATATAGACATTCTTAGGGAGAAGCAAAGCACTACATACCTTGTTGACAGCAAAAGCTGTGGTTATCATTGAGGAGTAAAGGCAGCGTTCCCTGCAAAAGGAAAACACACGATGCAGCAGTGCCTTTTCTCCTGGCCTTAGCTCGTTACCTGCATTAAGTGTGATGTAGCATCTTCTTGGTGAATAGGCAGCAGCCAAGACCATCTCTGGCAGTATCGTGTGCAATAATCTGGAAGAAGGACCTCTCCTGATATGTGGCCAAGGGGCAGTCCTTATATATTAAATCTTGTGAGAGATTGGAATTTCTGACATAGATTATGTGATCATGGTGTGCATCCCAGACGTATCCTTCCAGTAAATGGACAACAATTCAGACTAGACTATTTTGCCTATATATCTGTGTTTGTTCTTATTTGACCTTGACATTGTGATAACTAGACACTTGTCCCAGACTGATGTTGCATCAGGTGCTATATCTATGTCATTGTCTGAATGACTTGACGCTTTCACATTTCTTGGAATGATAAGATCAAACAACATCTACTTCAATGACAGACATGACAATGATTCTACATAAATTGAGGAAAACAGTGATTCCCATTACCTAAAATTGACAAAATGGTGACTCCCATTACCTAAGATGCAGTTGGGGCCTACTTAACATGGAGTTGGACCTTAAGGGCTTTACGTCAGTTTGAGATGGCACTGCAAATTTATGTTGCATAGGTCATCACTGTAACTCAATAGGCCAGTGTACCTGGTGAACTCTTCTAAGAGTCAAATATTTGTACAGGGTTTGAATCGTGATCGATACAGTTCAATTTAAAGGTGGCACTTTGTTAAGACATACTTTTATTCCAAACTGTAGATTGTTATTGTTTAAGAAATGTTACTTTCAAAAGACCGCACATTTTAGTATGGGGCACAATGAGTTAATAGTTGGATTAGTCACCAGTAGTCTCATTACTCGTGTTCTTCTTTTCTCATCCTACTACTTATGTAGTGAGGAGCATAGGCATCCTCAACCACAGGCCAGCTCTGGTAAAGCCACTTGCACTTCTGCGAGCTTGCGAGCTGAATGACTGGAGAGTTGGGTGCATTGTCCTTAGTTTTGTTGTGCAGGTGTGTGATTTTTTTCCACGAGTGGAAAGGGAGGGTTGCCAACTAGTATTCAACTGCCTATTTTAACAGGACAATAGTGGGATGGTGCTCTGTGGCGGTAACTGCCTCTATGAAGAGAGAGTGAAGGGCGTGGGACCAAACTTAATATGAGGAGCCTAAGCAGCAGAGAAAAGTGGAGAAATGTCTCCAGTAGAACTCTGGTGAAGTACGGCCCAGTGCCAAACCTGGTAATTTGCAGAAACGCGTAGCATGGTTCAAACCATGTTTAGAAAGACAGCTTGAGCGAGTCCGGCTGCATTGAACTTGAGGAGGCATTGAGCGGGAGGTGACACTGTGAGGTGACCAGTGTGAGACAAGGCGACCATTGGGAATTGAATGAAGCTGCGCAGAGGATACAAGGGTCACTGGAAAAGCTTCCTTCTGCAAGGCACTGCAGAGGCACGGACCAGGGATGAGACAGTCCATCAAGTAGACAGTTGGCGCAGGGTACGGAGGGGCACCTATGGTGTCGACATCCTAAGATAATTCCTTTACCCACTCTACATGCCACCTTGCAATCCCCAAAACCTGGGGTCCCGCACCGGCTACTGACCGAAGGAGCTGCAGGAGCAAAGGGATGGCCACCGAGCCCCCTAGCAATCCTTCCAGCAGCAGGAACCGCAGAGCCACGCAGTCCTGCTAGTTACCAGAAGGTGTGTACAGCCTACATTAGGTCCTGGTGGGCCTTTGTCAGGTTGCATTTTCAATATAACTACAGCCTACGTGCATTTGCTTGGAGGAACCTGTGCTGGAGAGAGGACGAACACTACAATCCCCAGAAGGCTCTGCATGGGGGTGGAGTCATATGTTTGTGGCACTTATAGCGCACTCCAGGAGTGTTCAGCATGGGACATGCACTTTGCTTGGAGGACCCTGTGCTGGAGAGCGGAGAGAGGAGGGGCATGACAAACCACAGAAGGATCTGCGGTGGGAGCCACATGTGCCTGATGCTTGTAACACACTCCAAGAGCCTCCAGTGGGCTCTTCCACACCCGTCAGGCCTGAAGTAGGCTGGGCTGGGCCACCACTCTTAGTCGCACATTGAAAGGTGCCTTCTATGTTTTATCCTTCTCCATGTCCACATTCTCCCTTATCATGTACTGGGCCTAATTGGTTGTGGTTATCGATCATATTTCCAAAATGGGGAAGAAGAAAATCACCGGGCACATATTATTTCCACCCCACAGTGAAAAGAACTTCCATCGACAGAATGTTGGAAAGAGCAATCAGGGTTATTAGTATGGAAATCACCCTGACTGAAAGAAGATTTTCCCTGAGTTTGGGTTCCGCGACAGCTTCTACAAACAGTGACGTCTTCCAGCCCGTTGTTAGATCTGCCACCTACCTCTTCAGGTGTAGATGTCTTGAACCCGACCATTGTAAATACGAACGATAGTCCCCAGCCTTCAACTAATACAAGGGCAAAGCAGGGGACCCATCGCAAGCAAAGAGCGATATCAAGCCTGACAACGAACCCTGGACTCACCTAACCCTTCCTCAACTTCGTTCAGGGATTTGGGAGGCTCAACTTTAAGATCTCTTTGCATAGAGTGCCGTGTGGAGGACTGTTGTGCCAAATGTAAGGTGCTTCAACAGGCAGAACTTCTACCTTTAATTGATCGATTAAAAGCCATTGAATTACAGCTCACGACTCTTCCAAGGCAGATGCCCCAACCTGCCACTCTTTCAAACGTTGGAGCCATCGATACCCTACAGTCACTTGTTACTCAGCCAACCCCTCGCAGTCATGTTTCACCTGAGGAACCGGGGGGTCATTACCCAGAGAGAGCCGTGACAGCCCCACTACTTCGATACTGGGAGCGAGCATAATTTCTGGACTGCAAAACCCCTTATGAGTGACGTCAACGCAGTCCAGAAAATGTACCAGGTTAAAAGTGTTTCCAGGTAAGTAAACACACACAACGTCCACTACGCACACTACTCTACCTTCTCTAACCCTGGGCAAAGCACTACGCTACGCTCGCGTAGTTTGCGAAGTTTGCGCTACTTCGCACAACACGAATTGCACGTAGCACAGTACAAACACGCGTAGTGTAGCGTAGCGTAGTGCAGCGGTCATTTTTTGCTTGCTCGCGGTCCTCAACGTCAAGTTGGCGACCGCGAGCAAGCAAAATGACATCCTGGCGAGACTTTTTCCTCGTTCGCGATCAGCAACATCAAGTTGCCGATCGCGAACGTGAAAATAAACCTCCGGCGAGATTCTCAACGCGGGGAGGTCAGGTTTCTCATTGCGAGTGGTCGCATATGTTCGCGATGAGAAACTACCAGTCCGCGTTGAGAAAGCTGCAGCTCGAGTAAAAATCTACTCCAGCGGCAGTAAAAGACAGCTCGAACTGTGCAAGATGCCGTTTTCAATGATTGCACAGTGCGGACAAGCATCCGGCACTGTGCAATCATTGCGAACAGTGCACTACGCAGTTCGCGTAGTGCTACGCGTAGCTCGCGTAGTGCGAACTGCACTTTGCGTAGCTTCGCGTAGCGCTACTTCGCGAACTACGCCCAGGCTTAAGTCCTTCTCGCATTACATTCCAGTCTCAGTTTAATCACACCTCTATTGCAAAGGCATAATTTACTTTAGAAATAAAAATAATGGTTCGACCTGTGGGCGTATCTATGGACTACGTCACCAATGAGATATGACTCATCCCTTTTCACGCAGTCTCGCTTGCCACTTTTTTAAAAATGTGACTGTAATTCAAAACTGAGCTTGTTTTTTTTTTCCAAACTGCCATCTTTACGCATTTCCCTTCCCCTTCTGTGAACAGGAAGTGTTAGTGTAAGTGTAGTTTGTTTTTATGCACTTCTGTCCAGTGCTCCGAAGAATGCCAGGAGCATCAGAGTTTGCAACTCATCAGATGGTGCAAGCTTCACCAAAATGTTCTTATCACTTTAGTTCTACATTTTAAAGCCAAAGGATTTTGTAACAAGCATGGGAGGGGATAGGTGAAGGTTAAAAACACAGGATAAGACGTCAAGCCAATAAAATACTCCACGGATAAGTGTGTGGGAAATGACGTCATAGAAATTGCGTAATCAGCTGCAGATTGAGCATCTCTGTGGATCTCAGCAGAGCTCCTGTGACAACGCAAGGTACCGGTGGGCTTCTACCATCGCACCTCCTGCGGAAGATGGAGCCTGAGCCAAAGGGGGTGGAGAGCAGGACCATGGTAAGGTTGATAAGGGTGGGCTTTCCAGTTACTCCACCCTATTCCACATACAGACTTGTACTGATGCTCCAGGGACTGAGCAGTGCAGATGCTAAGAGCGAAAGTTCTCACCTGCGGATCCTGGATTTACTGTGGGAAGTCTGTTCTCCGTGGGTCATTGTGAAGCTCCAACATCATAAGATGCACTGGCTTGGGATGTGGGGCTTTGATAGGAGAGAAGAACAGCTTTCCGCCCTGTCTAGCACTGTTAAGCAATATATGGCACACTTTATGCTGAAGAAACGGTACTAACTGAAGGCAACGCATCACTGAGGAACAATTTCATCCATTGGGGCTGATGTCTGAAGGATTAGAGATGCCTACAACTGAGAGCGTGTGACTTATGTAGGCCTTAGCATCCTAGATCTTACCTTGCATTTGACGAACCACCAGCCCAGAGATGGTGAAAGACAAACGACCAGAGGACCGTGGACCTGGGCTCCAGTGTGGAACCCGGAAACAAGGGGTCGCATGTCTCCAGGAAGATGCGGAAGGCCACCCCATCGACAACGTGGAACTAGCCTGTACTTGTGAAACAAAAAAAAGTGGTTTAGATGGGATAGAAGGGAGGCAATGCCCTGCAATTGTTGCTCTGCACTGCGGGAACCCGAACTCCTTCACCCTGGGATTGGAATCAGCACTGCTTGCTGATTATTGAGGAAGAAGCTGCGTTATCCCAGGCTCAGTTTAAAGCATGCATAAAATGTTTCTAAAAATCTGCAGTACGTATTTCCTGGATTCCAATTAATAAAAATGTAGGGCCTCATTTCCAAGGCTATTGGGCCGCTGGTGCATCCCTTTTTTTTTACGCACGGGCGGTGCAGTGTGCCTGCCCATATTTACAAGGCCACGTAAAGTCACCCTGCACGACTTTTCATGGCCTTGTAAATATGGGCCCCTTTCACGCACTCTGCGTTAAAGGGGTGTTCCATGGATGATGCTGTGGGTGATCCCAATCAACATCCATGGAACCGGACACATCCCCAGATTTACGAAGTCTTGTAAGCAGGGAATGCATCAGAATCCTATGGGCGTGGGAGTGGCGTAAATGGGAGAAATGCTTTTATTTCTCCTCATTTTTAATGTCATCAATTATTGTTTTTGTGCAGGAAGGTGTTCCTTCCTGCACAAAAACAATCATCCTGCAATGCAGGCACCCTTTCAACATGACGCGAGGGTGCCTGCATTGTGCAGGGGAAAGCACACTGGTGCGTCCTATTGTTGTTAATATGACACATTACTGTGCTTTTAAAATGATGCAGCTCTGCACAGCAAAATGGCTTGCAGCGTCAACCTGCGTCATTTTTTTGTAAATGATGCCCTCAGTATATAAACCATGAAGCAACCACCCTTGTCACCACCTTGTTCCATTTGTAGTTTGGTCTACCCCAAGCATTACTGGGAGATCAGGCTGCTGAAACAAGAGACCATGTAGCTGCACTTGATGCATGACAGATCCTTCCCCTCGTAGCCCATGCCTGCAGCCTGGCCCACCTACCCTTGGAAGCCCCAGCCAGACTGGCTCCTGCATGGCACGCCTGACAGGCAATGCCATGACGTGAAAGGATATACAGAGTCCATGCTCAGCAAATTTAACAACTCCTCATCGTCACCTCAGCTCTGCAGCTGGTTCTTGAAAGCCAGCAGAAACATGCAGGACAGCATAGCTCTCCCTGTGAACCGAGCCCGCCCCCTGTCTTATGACGTTTTCCATGACATCTTTGAGTGAACATCAGAAAGTGCATCTTTTGTGTCAATAGTCTCATCATGTGCACGAGAGAGATACCTAGTGACCATAGCTTGACTGTCAGCACAAATTTTATGTTCTCAAACTGTGTGCTTTATGCTCATCGGTTCGTAATGCCCCTTTCTAGTTTTTACGGCACAGCGTGGTGCCGTGGTCCACAGATTGAGAACCCAATCAACATCCATGGAACCGGACACATCCCCAGATTCATGATGTCTTGTAAGCAGGGAATGCATCAGAATCCTACGTGCGTAGGAGTGGCGCAAATGGGAGAAATGCTTTTATTTCTCCTCATTTTTAATGTCATCAATTATTGTTTTTGTGCAGGAAGGTGTCCCTTCCTGCACAAAAACAATCATCCCTGCAATGCAGGCACCCTTTTAAGATGACGCGAGGGTGCCTGCATTGTGCAGGGGAAAGCACACTGGTGCGTCTTATTGTTGTTAACATGACACATCCCTGTGCTTTTAAAATGATGCAGCTCTGCACAGCAAAATGGCTTGCAGCGCCAACCTGCGCCATTTTTTTGTAAATGATGCCCTCATTGTATAAACCATGAAGCAACCACCCTTGTCACCACCTTGTTCCATTTGTAGTTTGGTCTGCCCCACGCATTACTGGGAGATCAGGCTGCTGAAACAAGAGACCATGCTGCACTTGGATCAATGACATAATATCGATGACAACAATATCGACCTACCAGAATATCGTGTCAAGAATATCGATGGACAGAATATCAACATCCTATCTCTACAAACGTAACTACAAAAATATCGAAACCAAACTATCGTTGTTTAAAATATCGTTGTACAAAATATAGTTTTTTTTAAATGTCTTAAAAATAATATAAAATAAATTTTAAAAAAGTATATACTTAATAAAAACACAGGGGGTCATTATGATGGTGGGCGGATCGCGCCGCCGGGCCGGCGGTAGTCACCGCCAGCCCGGCGGGGGCGATCCGCCCGCCATCCACACAGCAAAGACCCCCCGCCATATTATGATGGCTGGGGGGTCCGCGGCGGACGGAAAGTCCATCTGCCACTTTTCCGCCGGTTGACGAGTCGACCGGCGGAAGACAAGGATAATATGGTAGCGGTGTCTCCAAGACACCGCCATCCATATTATGATGCCAGCGGAGATCAGCCTTTCCATGGCGGCGTTGCCGCCATGGAAAGGCATACGGTCCATGCAGTTGGGGGCCCGTTGCGGGCCCCCAGGATGTTGGGGGTGTGGGGGGTGCACATGGGGGGTACCTGTGGTACCCCCCTGCATTTGTATGCACAAGGTGGCAGGCACCGCGCGGTGCCTGTCACGTTGTGTATGCAAATGCACGACGTGCATTCACAGCATTGTGGCGGGCGGTGCGGTGAGCACCGCCCGCCACAATGCTGGGAATAGGGTGTCCCACCTCCACGGTGGCATCCTAATGTCAGGTGCGGGACTGCCGCACCCCTTGCGGATGGTCCCGCATTCCGTTACGGTGGCGGGCGGACTTGTCCGCCCGTCATCGTAATGACCTCCATAGTTAGAATTATTTAAAAATGTTAAAAATTATAAATAATAAATATAATATAAAAATAAATTAAACATACATATATAAAAAAATTATAGATATATTTACTTAATAATATTAATAAATAATTATTTTATTACATTATAAAACATTGGAAACATAAAAAAAAAAAAATACATATATATATATATATACATAAACCTGTAAGATAAATATAAAAATAAATTATGTATACATAATAAAATAAAATATTAAAATAAATATTTATCTTTAAAACAACATTTTACACTACATTAACTGAAACAGTAGGGAAAATGTTGGATAGCGTAGGGATAAAATTACTATTCCCACTCCAGGTAGTGCAACAGTAGGGAAAGTGTTGTTTAGCGGAGAGGAATAATTTACTATTCCCACTCCAGCAAGTGCAACAGTAGGGAAAGTGTTGGATAGCGGAGGGAAATAATTTACTATTCCCACTCCATGGAGTGCAACAGTAGGAAAGTGTTGGTTAGCGGAGGAGATAAAATTACTATTCCCACTCCAGGAAGTGCAACATTAGGGAAAATGTTGGATAGCGGAGGGGAATAATTTACTATTCCCACTCCAGTAAGTGGAACAGTAGGGAAAGTGTTGGATAGCGGATGGGAATAATTTACTATTCCCACTCCAGGGAGTGTAACAGTAGGGTAAATGTTGGATAGCGTTGGGGAATAATTTACTATTCCCACTCCAGGGAGTGTAACAGTAGGGAAAGTGTTGGATAGCGGAGGGGAATAATTTACTATTCCCACTCCACCAAGTGTAACAGTAGGGTAAATGTTGGATAGCGTTGGGGAATAATTTACTATTCCCACTCCAGGGAGTGCAACAGTAGGGAAAGTGTTGGCTAGCGGAGGGGAATAATTTACTATTCCCACTCCACGGAGTGCAACAGTAGGGAAAGTGTTGGATAGCATAGGGAATAAAATTACTATTCCCACTCCAACAAATGCAACAGTAGCGAAAGTGTTGGATAGCGGAGGGGATAAAATTACTATTCCCACTCCAGCAAGTGCAAAAGTAGGGAAAGTGTTGGATAGCGAAGGTGAATAATTTACTATTCCCACTCCAGCAAAATAATAAACATTAATTAACAAATACTTAAATAATAAAAAATAATTTACCTCTCAGCAAATACCCTATACATAACACCACCACTATTGTAAAACATGACACAATTAACAGAATTGCTTAACAATTAATTAATTAACTAATAACAATGAACAATAAATTAAAAACAATGAGTAATAAATTAATTCATACTATTAAGACTATAAAATAACAATAATTACATATTATATAAAAAATTAAAAATTATATTTATTTTTAATTACTTGCCACACTACTTCCCTCTAAATACAGAACTCGCTCATAAAAAATTGACACAAATTACATATTTACCAATTAATTACTAATAATTAATACCCAATTAATAATTAAATACAAAATAATTTAACACAATTAACAATATGAAATATTAAATACACAAATATTAATTAATAAAAATTATTAATTAATGAATTATAATTACATTACTTCCCACCCTACTCCCCTATGAACCCACAACCCACTCCTAAAAAATGACACAATTAACATATTTACCAATTAATTATTAATAATTAATAACCAATTAATAACTAATTAATAACAAATTAATTAACACAATTAACAATATAAATTATGAAATACAAAAATATTAATTAATACAAATTATTAATTAATTAATTGTAATTAAATTACTTCCCACCCTATTCCCCTATAAACCCACAACCCGCTACGGAACTAACACGCAATATTTAATCTCTCAAAAAATTAATAATTTCTAAAAATGTAATAATAAGTATATTATAATTAAATTACTTCCCACCCTATTCACCTATAAACCCACAACCCGCTACGGAACTAAAATACGCAAAAATTACTTAACATAAAATTAATTACTTCTAAAAATTTCAAACATACATTAAAAAAATAAGCTATACTTTTAACACATATACTAAAATACATTTTGATATTATTAACAACGATATTTTGACTAACGATATTACTAACTTCAATATTAACAAAAACGATATTTCTTACCTGCATGTCGATATTCTGGTCGACTGATATTTAAACATTGATATTATGACTCTATACCGCTGCACTTAATGCATGACAGATCCTTCCCCTTGTAGCCCATACCTGCAGCCTGGCTCACCTCCCCTGGAAGCCCCAGCCAGACTGGCTCCTGCATGGCATGCCCGACAGGCAATGCCATGACGTGAAAGGAAATACAGAGTCCATGCTCAGCAAATTTAACAACTCCTCATCGTCACCTCAGCTCTGCAGCTGGTTCTTGAGAGCCAGCAGCAACATGCAGGACAGCATAGCTCTCCCTGTGAACCGAGCCCGCCCCCTGTCTTATGACGTGTTCCATGACATCTTTGAGTGAACATCAGAAAGTGCATCTTTTGTGTCAATAGTCACATCATGTGCACGAGAGAGATACCTAGTGACCATAGCTTGACTTTCAGCACAAATGTTATGTTCCCAAACTGTGTGCTTTATGCTCATCGGTTCGTAATGCCCCTTTCTACGCAGCGTTGTGCCGTGGTGCACAGATTGAGACCCGCTGTTCTAACTAGTTGTTCACATGTGCATTGACATCCTGACACCACCAAGGTACTTCCTCCCACTAACAATCCTGTGGGAATCAGGGTGTTGACAGAGGATTATAGGTTCTAGGATCTGAATACCCATTGTCGAGTTGGAAAATTGCTGGCCTTAAGGACAAGTTCACTAACCCGGCCTGGATTAATTTCTTTGATATATATGATTTTAATACTCTACAGGAAACGTGGGACATAACCTCACCTCCTTCTTGCGTAGGTTTTACATGTTATTCCTGTCCTGCAATCCCTTACTTACATGGCAGGGCAAAGGCTGGCCTCTCCATATGGGGTTGATTAAACCTCAATGTTGAAGTGTCAGTATTAGCCATGGGAAGTTTCAAGCCCTGCTCAGTAAAGGCAAAAAGAGTTATTTTTATTTGTATTTGATTAATTTCTATAATAATGATTTTTCAAATGCTGTATCCATTTCACTAAGTTGTTTTCTTCTTTAACTCAGATGAAACCTATGGGGGTTGGGGGTCTTGTCCCAGCCTAATTATATTCTTTGAGGGGATTTTAACAATAAATTGTTGGCCAACTCTGAGGAGTAAGGGATCAAGAATTTAGAATTTTTTACAGGTAATCCAGACATCATAGGGAAGGAGTTAGGTCAGTATTTAGCTGCATTTGACCTTGTAGACATTGTGCAAATGTTCAAAACTGATGGACCCACCTTGCCCTCCTTTAGAGGGTACGGCTGTGCTTCAGTGATTGACTACATATTTACAAGAACATTTTTCATCCTGCTTTTCACAGGGTGCTGTACTTGAGACAGCGTGGGGGGATCATCATGCGTTAACTGTGGTAAGGCACTTTTCAGTGCTCATGGCAAGAATCCCTGCTAAGTGAACCTCCTTTATGCAGCATTCAAATGATGGCCTAAGGCTTGTTTACCATTTGTAAGATCTATGGATTACCCTTGGCTTACTTTTGAAGAACCATTTGGACCTATTCTTGAACTGTCTGGCATAAGTGAGTAGGGAAGTCATGTTAACCCATTACGAAGATTTATATTCATGCATCAAGAGCAGTTTGTTGAAGCCTAATCAGTGTGTTCAGGAGTGCCCTAGATGGTTCGTTAGGCATTGCTGTGCCGCTAATCGCTGATTAAGGAAGGCTGTCTCAGCCCAACCAAAAGACCCCATTGAGGTCTTCGAGCCTGAAAGTTATATAAAAGTGCCTTGAAGTTAAGGAGGGAGCTACTGAATAAAAAGGATTGGGAACTCCTTGATAATGCAGTGTTCTCCAAGAATAGCAAAGTGTTCTGGGGTATGGTTAAAAGGATTAGTCAAAGGGATGCCCTGGATAATACCTTTTTCAGCTGCAATGCTCCTGGCCCATAAATGGTTAGGCATTTTGAAGCCATTTATCAGTTAGAAGAAGGAAAGAACCAAGGCGAGCTACTTCGAAAAAAAAAATTAATAACCCACCTACCCTGTCCGTTACTTTATTGGATGTGGTGGAGGCAATCAGGCAAAGTCCTCGTAGCAAAGACCCAGGGGTGGATGGGTCCCTATTGACTTCATCAAATGTAATATTGACACGTGGGGCCCCCTTCTTATGAATAAATTGAACAATTTGCTGTGCAACAGGATCCCACATTCACTGGCTCTTTCAGCCATCGTTCACATTTTAATAAGAGGGGGTCGTATGTCACCCAAATGTTATCACTCAATTTTTCTTATCAATAGCGCTGTTAAGATCCTGGGAAGGGTGATTTTTAATCGTTTGAGACTCTGGGTAAAACAAAAATCTATTCTGAGTCCCAATCAATATGGGTTTCGATCAGGGCTGGGTACAGTGGAACAGTGCCTGAACCTGAATCAAATTTTTGGCAAGTATACCATCGCCAGGCCCTGCCCACTATACCTCTCAACAGCATATGATCGTGTTAACTGCACTAAGGGGCCCATTATGATTGCGGGCGGATCGCCACCGCCGTTGCCGGCGGTGGTCCCCTCCGGGCCCTGCGGTGGCGATCTGCCCGCCATATGTCCCTGGTTCGCCCCCGCCATATTAGTATAGCGGGGGCACCGCGGCGGACGGAAAGACCATCCGCCACTTTTCCGCCGGTCGAATTGTCGACCGTGCGGAAAAGGGACACAATATGGTGGCGGTGTCTGCAAGACACCGCCATCCATATTAAGATGTAGGCGGTAAATTACCTTTCCATGACGGCGATGCCACCATGGAAAGGCATGCGGTTCTTGCTGTGGGGGGCCCGTTGCGTGCCCCCAGGTTGTTGTGAGGGTGGGGGGTGCACATGGGGGGTACCATATGGTACCCCACCTCATTGCAATGCACTACGTGTCAGGCACCACGTGGTGCCTGCCATGTTGTGCATTGCAATGCTGTGCACAGTCCTTTTACATTGCGAGCGGGTCTACAGCCAGCAGATCCACCTGCAATGTAAAAGGCCCAGAATGCGCCCGCCAGTGTGGCGGGCGCATCCTAATTTGCATGGCGGGACTGCTGCAGCATCGGCGGTCGGTCCCGTGCTCCGCTACGGTGGCGGGCGGACTTTGTCTGCCCGCCATCGTAATGATGCCCTAAGTTCTGGTTTACGTTGCTGGATCTAGGGGTTGAGGCTGCATTAGAGAATTTTTTGCATATCCTCCATGAGAATCTTGCTGCTAAAGTTTGATTTGGACTGGAGGGGAACATGTCAGACATCTTCCCGTTAGCCAGAGGAGAGCATAAGGATTGCATTTTGGCCCCTCTGCTGTTCATCATCTGCATTAATAACCTGAGCACTTTTTTGGTTAGTGCCACCAGTGATATCCTGAAAATAGGGAGCACGCTGGTCCCTGCGCTACTCTATGCAGATGATGCTGTACCTATGGCATGGGCCCTAAGAGCCTTTCACACATTGGTGGAGTCCTTCCTGACCTTCATGACTAAACTAGACTTAATCACTAATTTTGGGAAGTCTCCTATTATGGCTTGTGGCCCAGGAAGGAGAAATGTTCGTAAACTATTGGTCAGTAGCCAGTCCCTAAGTAGTGTTAATAATGTCTGCCACCTGGGAGTGTCTTCGACTCCTCAGGTTCTTGGCAGTCACAGGTTAGAAACTCATGCCTGAAGCTTAGCAGGTCGGCAGTACCAATATTTAACCTTCCTCAAAAGGTTAGTAGAGGGACCATCTCTCCCCGCTTGAATATATATAATTACCAGTGCGTTACAGCAGCTCTCTATGGAGCAGGGTCTGGGGTTATCATAATGTTACTTCTCTACAGACAGGAAAACCTTAAACGTAGACAACTCCTCCATCTTCCACCACCAGCTCTCGTTTTGTTATTCATTCAGAGCTATGCTTACAATATATCTCCGAAAAAGTTGAAGCTTGCCCCACTTTTGTTAAGGGTTAGTATTTCGGCTAATAATGAGGCCAGGTTAGATAGGGACATTATACTTGACCTTCTCAACGTAGAGAACAATTTGTCGGTTACCTCGTTGGGTTATGTTAATAAAACTTTTAATGAATTACGTTTGTCCGATATGTTAAAATCACCTTTTACCCTTACTAAAAGTCACAAGCAGGTGGTTAAGCTATGTTTTTAAGAACCCTAAAAGTCTCAGAGATTGCATATCGAATCTAGCAAAAGTTCTATTAGAGATTACATTATAACTTTAGTACCTGCTGAGTCCGTGCTGTATTTAACCCTAGAACTTACACGCTGGGAAAGAGCACTTCTTTTCTGCTTTAGGGCTAGCACGGTGTGGTGGGTTTTGTGCTTTTCTAAGGATTTATGCACTTTTGGTAATTTTGCATCAGTATGCCCATTTTGATGGGCCGTCCGAACAATCCCTGATGCATTTTATGCTTTTTGCAAACTTTTTAGATCTGTTTTCTACTCTTTTCAAAGCCTGTTTCAAAGAATTAAGTATACTGCAAGGGCTGGAACGCGCTTTTTTACTTGCAGCTCTTACACAGACCTGATGTTTAATTCAAAGTATGTTCCTTTTTCAAAGCGCTATAAGGTGTAGGAAATCAATGGAGGGGTGACCTTCAGGCCGCAGTTACTGCCCACAGTATTTTAGGTTTTATGGCACACTATCATTTCCCAGGTTTTGCTTCCTACTTGTGGTGCACCCTGAACAAACATAAGGGTAGATCTGGTGTCAAGTTATAGTTTCAAAGTGGATCCTTGAAGGTTTTGTGAAGCATGCATAGATGTAGCGCTGTAGGATGTTCTACGCAGGTCTTTTATTTAAGACTAGATTTCACGCACCAGCTAGCTCTGTAGAATTGACCATGCCGCTTGTATGATTGTTGGATTCATTGCATGCATCTTGTTCTTGATAACGTGTTTTTGTAGATCCTGGTTTGCTGTGCCTTTAGCCCTGTTTGCACTGTTACCTGCCTGGACAGAGCAAACACAAGGGGATGATGGACCCTCAGCCCCAGTCACAGATCTTGGTTGAATCCATCATCCTTCTTTAGTTCTGGACAGCACACACTTTAGTTTGTAAATTTTAGAATTGATCATGCTGCTTGTATTATTGTTAAATCCATTGTATGCCTTTCATTCTTGGTTACGTGTTTTTGTGGTTCCTGGATTGTTGAGCTTTGGGCCTTGTTGCACTGTTATCTACCTGGACAGTACGCGCTTTAGTTTGTAAATTACTTTTATGATTAAATGGTTATTGTTTTTAAGTAGTTTGATGCATGTGATGCACTGTATTACTTTTATGATTTTTTCCAAGAATCGAATACAGATGAAATGATGATGATGAACTTGAACTTCAATAAAATCACATATCTCACAGCCCAATGTGAGCTGGGAGAGGCAAGTTTAGGAGAAGGACATCCAGAGCCAGTGCTCAGGCTTTCAGTTAAACCCAGTCCATTTGGAAGGGTGGTAACATATGAACAGGGCAAAGAAAGGAGAATCAGTATATTGAAGCTTACTCGCAATTGATCTAGCTATTGTCGCCTCATCGCTTCCTCGTCCTATTCCATTCTCAGTAAGGATACCAACAAGCAGCATAACTTCTCACCATTCCATATCAAATGGTTAAAGATATACTTTTAGACTAAAGGGAAACCAGGGAAAAGCAGCAATCTACCCGTGCAATGCAGCATCTGCACAGCGCAAAACACTTATTGGTCCATCAGAACAGCGGCGGCTGGCATAGGTAAGTGCGGTAGGCAGGGCAGGGCACGGCAGGGGGGAAGTCGACAGATGACGGAATAGGTGCAAAGCTTTCCCGAGGATGGGAAAAAAAAACAGTGGTATGGCGCAGACTCCGGCAGACTCCGGGAAGCGAGGAAAGAGGCCTCTCACTGGTCACGCAACTCCAAGTGGCGTGGTGAGAAAACGAAATCCGAGGGTTCTTCAAGAAAGGAGTTGGAGGTAAGGTTGCCTCGTCGCCAGTGTTACGAGGCCAGACTGTCATTAGTTCCAGTAAGATTTATTAACTTACAGACAGACCACCAACTCCTGCTGCCGGCCTCTCTGCTCTCCTGGTTCTAACTGTCTCTCTCGAGACTCACCATGGAGACAGAATCTTCAGGCACGAGCAGGACATAGAATGATTACAACAGTATTATTTATTTAATTATACCTATTCCATTGTATGTCGACTTCCCCCCTCCCACCACGCCACGCCCTCAATCCACCGCCCGACCGCATTTACCTGTGCCGTCCGCCGCTTCATCAGGATCGAGGCCACCATGGCCAACACTTACCACAGCCCACATTAGGAAAAGCAGCCCTTCCAAATACAAGTCAGATTACCTCGACTTCTCTTACATGCTCGCATGAACAGAGTGGGTAATTATCAGAATGAAACACATTCTGGAAAACAACAAGGCAAAGAAGCAGGACAGTGCTAAAAATTTGCAGAACCGTGAAGGAAGATGTGTGGAGAACAACCACACTCAGTCAAGCTTTGGAAGTATTTTTAATGCAATCAGGGGAGTAGCTTTGGGTGGTGTTGGGGTGATGCACTCCCTCAATAGATGTTTTTGTGATAAATAGTTGAGTGCAGTTGCTTTCAGTCAGATATGGTGAGGTGTCTGTTGGATTTCACCAAGAATTTTTACACACGCAGACAAAAAAAGCACACACACTCTCTCATCTCTCTCTGTTTGGAAAGACTTCAAAAATGTTGGTTATTTCAAGAAATAATGTGCATTCTCTCACTAAAGGGTATATTTACAAGAATTGCTGCTAACCAGTTTTTGCGTTAGTTAGCAGCAATTTTCTTAACGCTGTCTATCGTGGAAAACTATCACCCTGTTAGCGACGTATTTACAATATGTCGCTACATGGCGATAGTATCAGGTAGCTGCGGCGAAAACTGCCACTAACACTAGCATCTAGGTGATAAAAAATTTGACGTTAGCGAGAGAAAAGTGACAAAAGCCCAATTAGCGGCAAAAAAAGTCACTTTTCAGCTTCTAGAGGCAAGAAAATCCTATAAATCCACCTCCAATGAAAAAAAGAAAACAATAGAATGCAGAATACAGAATGGAGCAGGCAGGGCCAAGTTTAGCACAACCCCCAATCCCCCCAACAGCTAGACGACCAGCCAGAATTCCAGGGGAAGAGGAAATGCAGAATCATGGCCTCATTTGTGAAAAGAGGCACGTCGCTGGGGAAACCCAGTGATGCAACACTTTTCCTAGCCCCTCCTTATGACACCCTGGCAGCCGAAGCCTAGAATCGCGGACAGTCTCCGGGGCCTGGAGGCCTCGCTGGGGCTGCGTCTGAGACCCTGAGTGGGAGGCGGCAGTGCTGTGGAGACGCTGTGGCCTGACGGTGGAGGCGGGTCAAAGTTTGTGGGCTGGGGCGGTAGACATTGAGGCATCAGCGATCGCCTTACCTGGTGATGAAGTCTGGCATGAAGACACGTTGCTGACGTGTGTGAGAAGACCGCCTGGCGCCCCTTGGAGCTGTGATCAGTAGAGGCGCTCCTGCGCACCGACGCAGGGAGGTCTGAATTGCATAAAACGTGCCACCACTACACAGGGGTGCACGGAGGAGATTGGCAACGGTGGGCCGCACATCTCTGCATCACAGGCCGGAGGTTGTGGCGCTGCCCGGACTCTGTGGCGGGTGAGGCCCCTGAGCAGCGCTGAACTTGTGTGGCGGGAGCGCTGCAACTTCACAGCTAAGGGAGCCCTGTAGCATCACCTGCATCGGGAGGTTCCCCAGCGGACTTGGCAGCGACTGCTGTACCCAGGCTTGTGAAATCCTGCCTGGCTGTGGCTCCTGCTGGCTAAGTCACAGATTTCGAGAGAGTGTGGCAAATTGAGCCCCGATGTCGATGTCCAGGTGGGGAGAAGGTGGTACATGGAACAGAGGAGTCCCGGGGGTCGAGTCAGGCCCAGGCCTTGCACCTGTGGGTAGCGCACACCACGCCCTGACCAATCCCTGCACTGTGGGTGACCTACATCACCGAGGGCACCGCACAAGACTGGTGGGGGACTCCACTACCTGGCTCTAGTCACTGATATCGGCCGTTGGTCGTTGCGGGTGCCAAGGGCACTGAGGTCAGTTCAGGCCCAGCCCTTGGGCGCGCAGTTTGATCTGATGTCACTCTCTGGGGCACTGGGGAACACGGAATCTGGTCGCCACTGTTAGATCGGAGGAGGTGACCGGGTGGTGCTGCCTTTCCTCACCCCCTGGTAGCGAGCTCTTGGGAGTAAGGGGAATTTCCATTGGTGCCACCCGAGCGAAGATTCCGGGCTAGCATAGACCTGACTGGAGGAGAGGGGCCGGCTGGCCACTCTGCACTGCATCTTATGTCATACATAGTGCCTGGGCATCTGGCCCAACGATGGGCTACCTGCAGATGGGGGCAGCGTCGACATGTGGCCACTTCTCCGTGTCAGTGAACCGAATGTCTGGGGATCGCTGGCCGCTGGGGCAGGAGACAGTGGACAGACTGGACTCCAAACTAGACTCTGTACTCACAGTGGGTACCTCCCTCAAACAAACAGGCACTTCCTTTGAGGGCCACATAGACAAAATCACAGTCAACTTCACCCTGGAGCATGCAGATCATCACAAGCTGACTTACAAGGCACACGACATTGAGCAAGAACTGGCCAAAGTCCCCCCCCCCACCGAGTACCCTGAGTGCAGCATTTTAGGTGTAGCAGCTAATGGCACATGTGAAGTCACTGGCAAGATCAGCAGATGATGCGGAGGGCTGCTCCCAGTATAACAGCGTGAGGGTGTTGGGTCTACCAGAGGGAGCAGAAGGGGCTGTTGCAGTGACATAGACTGAGAAATGGCCAGCAGGTGCACTCTCCCAATTCTTTTTGTGGAGAAGTCCCATCAAGTGCCGGTGAGCTGCCTGCAACCAGGGACAGGTCCTAGACCCTTTCTCTTCCACCTCCTACAGGAATTGTGACGCTGTACTGAGGGAGGTACGCAAGCTGGGGGAAGTGAAAGTGGATAACGCCAGAGTTATTTTCTTCCCTGACTACACCACGGGGGTGCAGAGGCAGAGGTGCTCGTCTCTAGTGGTTAAGTGATGGCTCCAAGAGTTGGGCATCAAATACTCCCTCCTCTACCCGTAAAGGCTGCGAGTGATCTCAGATGTTGATAGGCACACATTGACGCAACCGAACAGGTCTGGACCTGGCTGCAATCTACTGGTCGCCAGGTGCTGTGGACAGGAAGTGAAGGGTCTGCAGAACAAGCTGTCATTTGTGGAGCCAGTTGTACTGGGAGGGCTAGGCGAAGCAGGCATCCCTGCCAAAACTACAAGCCACCCCAATCTGCAGCAGGTTATACAAGAGAGGTGGAAGTGCTGCATACGGCGGCAACGATGTGCAATCGCACTCAGAGACAGGATCCCGACACCCCCTGAATGCTCCCTCAGTAACATGTGCTCCACTGCGACGTGGTCATCCAGTGTGGAGTCCATGCAGACCCCGGATGTGACTCCTCAGATGGCAGATAACCTAATTTAATGTTGACTGGTTGTGCGTCTCTCCTTCTTCCACGGTTACAGACAGCTCCGGAGAGTCTCTGGCTTTCTGCAGTTCCTGGTCTCCAGCTTCCTGTTGCTGAAGTTCTGGTGTACCGAGGTCAGCACTTAGAGGGGATAAGGTCCAGTTGTCACCCAAAGGGAACGGAGCAGTTGTTCAGGTGAGCGATGCATGTCAGAGGTGGTGGTGGTGGTCTCCTTGATACTCCGAGCTGTAATGGCAAGCGGTATATGGAGTTGTTGACCTTGCCAAGGATGAATTGTGGGAGTTCTTCTATTATCAAAGACCCTAGTGGCACACTTGCAATGCTGTGATGTCACTTGTTTGATGTTCAGATGGCGCAATGTGCCACAGCATGTTTACAAAACCACGTAAAGCCACTTTATGTGGCTTTTCATGGACTAGTAAATATGTACCCCTTTCACGCATTAAAAAGTGTGAAAGGGGTGTTCAAAGGGTGTTGCTGTGGTTGTTCCCACACCAAACCAGTGGATTCTAAAGCATTGCCAGGTTTAGAAGAAACCGCAAGCCTTCAGAATGTGTCAGAATCTAACGCCACCCCAAGGGTGGCATTTGAGAGGCGCTACGAGGATAAATGTTTTCATTTCTCCTCTTCTTTTCACTTTTTCGATGTGTGCACCATTCTGCAGCACACAGAGAAAGAGGAAATACCCTGGATTGATAGGTTTTGTACGGGTAGGTGTCCCTTCCTGCACAACATCAATCAACTCTGCAACAGTCACCCTTGCACCATGGCGCAGGTGCAAGGGTGCCTTTGTTGGCGCATGACAGCCATTGTGCACCAACGTACGGGAAAAAACAGGTGGGCTTATTTATGAGCCTTTGCCAACAGTTTAACACAGCCGGTGAGTCATTTTTTTAACGTACTTGCCGCATGAATTTTGCACCACCTTGCGCATTATTTACAAAGTGACGCATTTAGGCATATGCTTGACCTTGTAAAGCCCTGTGCCACATTATACCAGTGTCAGGTATGATGTATGCAGGGTGGGCATTCCCACACAACAAAGCCTCGTAGGAGTGTTACAGTGAACAATTCTTGGACGCCACTGCATCAAAACCTTACGCCTGCCATGAGGGTGACGCAGTCCCATAAGGATAGGCTTGCCCCATGCATTGCTGGAGCTGCGTCATGCTTGTGACACAACTGTAGCAATGCGTGACTTTAGCGCTGACATATACGTCAGGATTCCAGACGTATATGTCATTGATTGCGACATGGAGCGCCATACAGTAAATACGGCACAGCCATGGTTTCGCAAGGAGGGCGCAGTGAAAATTGTCCAATAGCTGTTTTATCGCAGCGATGCAGCACTTTTCATGAATAGGGCCCAGGAATGCTCCCTATCTTATTGTTAGGGCACATTCCTGACCTTTTGTTTTGGTGCTGGGCAGCGCAGCAATATTCCTTGCAGCGCTGTCCAGCACCCAAGCATCTTATATGTGGGCCCAAGTGTATGCATCAATTTTAAGACCAGGTATTTTTTGGTCTTAAAAACTGCCTCTAATCGGACTTAGTGGCAGTTTTTTTGGTTTTGCAACATACAAAGAATTCCTTGTAAATATCACGTTGTGTATTTAGCTGCAGTTTTTTCACGGGAACACCTACCTTGCATCTCATTTTCGGTAAGTCCCGCTAACAGAAGTGGCGATCTTGAAAATTCCCGTTTACGCTGGAAAATTGTGGCTAACTGGAGTTAGCGACAACTTGTAAATAAAGCGATAAAAAAAGCAACCATAACGTCAAAAAATTGACGCTACGGTGGTGTTAAGTTAGTGTAAATATGCCCCTTATTACCTCTACCAATCAGCATTCCTCTCCCTTTCAGTGCCCTGCTTGTTGTATTATGTATTTTAACATGTCCCGGTGTGATTGTTGGGAAATCAGAAGCTCACCCCCCCCCCCAATCTTACCAACCAAGCTACACCCCTGAATGCAATACAATGGTATCCAAGCTAGTTACCTCAGAAGAATGGCCAAACTGTGCTAGAAGATGCACTCATTACCTACATAACCCAGCAGATAACTGCAGCAAGCTAGTAACACAGGAGGGCAGTTAATTGGAAAGTGTCAACACGTCAGTAGAGAGTCTAGAAATAAAAAATAAGACCCCGTTGAATGCAAAATAAAAAGAATCAAGGAGATCCTAGCAGAAAAGAGGGCCTAAATCTATAATCAGGAGCGCTACACAAAACAAGAAGCAAGGAGGACTGCATTGCTATGATTCTAAGCCTCACCTGTGAAAAATACCTCTCTGTGCCCTTACAGTCCATTTAACAAAAGGAAGGTCAACCCTTTCAGAAGCATAGGGGCTATACAATTGCTGAAAGCACGTACAGTGCAGTCATTCAAAGAACCCAATCAAAAACATTCCTACAGAAAACTGAGCAGGATCACACGCAGCAGGGCATTCACAAGCTAGAATCAATATCGGAAAAGAGCCACCCATGGTGATGACACAAATAAGAATTGATGGTTACACAAGACTTCTGCTAAGTGAAACCAGAAGCGAGAGAGGCCAAGTCCAAAAAAGATATACATTCACAAATCTCACTACAAGCTTAAAAATAAGGTCCACATAGCGCAACTTGCATATGTGGACCTTATTTTTAAGCTTGTAGTGAGATTTCTTTTGTTTTATTTATAAAATGCTTTATGACGAAGGGCTGCAATGAGGGTTTTAGTGATGTGGGCATATAATGACATCTTTTTGTGGTCTAGTTCAGTGGTAGTTCCTCCGCTAAGGCGGAGGAGCGTCACCACCACTGTTTTTCGCAGTGGAAAAAAAATTAAAATAAAATGATAATAACTCTGCTTTATTATTATTTTTCCTGCTGCGGCGTCTCGGCGGGCGGGGTAGGGCAGATCTGCTCTGCTCTCAGAGCAGGGGGAGTTGTGGTTGGCACTATGTAAGTCTGCATTAATGTTTGACCGGCCCTCTGGGGCCGAGCAAACATTCATGCGCACTTTGGGTGTTCTCCATGCAGGCTGCATTAAAGCCTACATGGAGATCATGACCAGCCTCCCATTCTCTGGCTGAGCCCTGATCAACAGCGCTCAGAACAATCACAACGCTGCATTGCAGTGTTGTGATTGGTTATCGGGAGGCTGGGAGCCGGGTGCTCCCTGCTTCCTGCTTCCTTTGAAGAGAAGAATCCAGGAAGAGAACGCAAGTACGCAGGAGAGGGGGCGGCGGCAGGTAAGTGCTTTTTTTTTTTTTTAACCTCCCTCCTCCCCATCTTCCCCCCTCCCCGCCCCACTGCTGCTTACCGGGAGCAGCCGTGCCTGGCCTAGTTTAAGTTGCGTATCACAAAATCAAAGTATCTCACATTCTTGGCATACAGAATTATCTCTGTTCACCCAGTTTGTGAGGATGATTATACGGTCATGTTGCTTGAGCAAATATGATTGATTCTTGTTGGTGCACAGCACAGATTCCTGTCAACAACCTGGAAGTTAAGAGACTATGGGGCACATTTACAAAAAAATGTCAGAGCGCAGTGCTATACCAAATTTGGCAACGCCGCGCTCCGATATTTTTAAAATGCAAGGATGCGCCGTATTCACAAGAATTCAGTGCACCCCTTTCTTTCCCCTACTGTAGACGCAAAAAAAGATGCCTAGCGCCAGCTCCGGCACCTTGCCGCCATGTTGCAAGGGTGCCTGCACTGCAGGGGCGATTGTTTATGTGCAGAAAGGGACATATTCATGCAGAGAATTTATTTAATTCTCTTTGTATCACCATCCTAAGACCAGGCATTGCCTGGTGATAGTTTTTGGTGCTACTCCAGCCTTGTAAATCTGGGGCACCGTCAAAAAGCAATGAGTGTTGTGGTGGAACGGCCACTGCAACACCCATTGCACACCCCTTAGCCGCAGAGGACTGCGGCGGAAAGGGGCATATTTACAGGGTGGCGTTAAACCACATTAAGTGGCTTAGCGCCTCTGTGTAAATATGGGAAATGCTGCTATGCCACCGGAGGGACACAAAAAGTGACGCTCCGGTGGCAATATGGGCATGTAAATATGCCCCTGGCTTGTTGTTATGTCCAAAAGGAGTTTCTGTAAACCAAGTTTACACATCAAAGACATTGCATTCCAACTTCAAATTTAATGGAAAGTTTGCTTTCATCCATTTCATAAAAGTATTGCCATCAAGGCACGAGAGAAATAATGTGCCATGCCTGCAGGAAAGTCTCTTATTTCACCTTTAATGAAACTGCGAGGATACATCTTGGGTTTAGATTAGACCTAGACGAAATTTCCGTTATAGCTGCCCAATATTGTGTAATTATGGGAATTTCGCATTCCACGGTTATGCAAAATTCCCCAAATCATGGCATTAAACCATGTGATGTAATTACGCAATATTTTAGTGGGAAGCATGCAAACAATGCAACCAACCAGAATTTGAGCGGCTTGTTCATAGTATTTGAGTTTTTTCACTTTTTTTGCGGGAAATGTGTCATCGTGTCCGAAATGCATACCAGGGTGCATTTCATGCTGAAATATAGGTCTAAGTGCCAGATTTGCATTTTGTGTAATTTTGTGCAATTTTTGTGAAGTTTCACAGAATTAGGCACAAAATTGGGCGATGACTTCTCTGTGGCCGTCCATCATGTAAATGATGTAAAGTATTCTTCTAAAATTGGTACTGAAATTGTACACCCACTGTCAGGTATATCTCCAGTGCTCACACCTATCGATTTTCTTCTATGCGGATGCAGAACGACTTATAACAGTAACAAGTATATTTTAACAGGAATTTCTTACACTTTGGTTCAGATACAAATATTAATACATTTTAGCTATAGGGGCGGTGCTAGCTTTGACACGGTACCTTCCATAAAAAAAAATCTCTTACTCCAAAAATGGCCAAAACTTGGATCTAGTCTGGCCAGTGACGTCACCGGATTATTGTACGAGACATCCATTAACGCACACAGCACATTCTTAAGATTTGGAGGTGGGAAGTGGCTGCTTTCGCCTTCTATTGGGAATGCTCTTTGAACCCTTTTCAATAAAAAGGAGATACTGGTTTCGGAGGTTGTAAATTAATTACTCTCTCTTCCTTTGTTTGAAAATCTGGCCTTTCCTGGAGAGTCGGGTTAGGCCTGCGCGTGCGAGTGCTGAACAGATGTACGAATGATGTGGACGATCTTAGTTGGCATGAAGGTCGACTCGTTATCGGTATGTAAAGGAAAGTCTGTCAGATCAGCATACTCCACAAGCAAGAGTCAGAGGTTACAGAGTGAAAAGGATATAAATGAGGTCCAGGGGTCCCAATTTAAACCAAGGGAAGTCCTAAAAAAAATGGAAGGCAAATGTAGGCTTCCTGCAATTTATCTCAGTTAAAATGGTTCAATTACCTCAGGAGGTTGCCTGCTCCCTGCATGGTCCGTGTGGGGAGCTTCCGCTGGCACTGTATGTATGTGGGGGACATTTTCTGTGTATGACGGAGGCCCAGGCTGCTGCTGCCTGTACGTGAGCGAAGAGTGCACAAATTCTGTCATACATGTGTGCAGAGCTTTAAGTGGGCCGGGTCCTGCCAGTGTTCCCATTGGGCACAGGGTCAAGACTGATTTGCATATGGCTGGGTTCAAACTGGAATGGCATGGTGAGCAAAAAAACGATGGATTTAGGCCCAGATCTCTGTACTGGGGTGAATGTATGACATTGTTCTGCATTCTGTCCATCAATTGTTGTTTTTGCATTTGTCACCCCGAGTGGGACGGGTATGCCCAGACGTGGGTCCCGTGCTCTCCATGCCACTGGAGTCAAGCTATCCTGGCTGATGAGGGCTGAAAGCCCGAAACGGGTCCTAGGATGCTTGTTTCCAGTCCAGGGAGGACCTGGCCTGGCAGTTCGGGCTGGACTGCTCCCATTGGGCGTAGGGTCAAGACTGATTTGCAAACTGGAATGGCATGGTGAGCAAAAAACGATGGATTTAGACCCAGATCTCTGTACTGGGGTGAATGTATGACATTGTTCTGCATTCTGTCCATCAATTGTTGTTTTTGCAGTGCTCAGCATCGGCCGTTCTAAAAGCAGGCGCTGAGACGGGTTCGTAGCGGGTTCTCCATTTTTCCCTCACCATCAGGGTGACAAAAAAACTTACCTCTGCAGCAGTACCACCCTTCACGGCCTTTGAAGTAACTTCAATGAGACTCGTTAAAGTTTTTTCACAGTCTCATCCTGTTAGAGCTGCAGCATTTTCAATATGTTATACAACGAAGCCATAGTTGTTGCTTATTCATATTATGCAACTAACAATCATTGACTAAGCCAATAGTCCTGGCTTGTAGTAGGCATACTATTACTTGTTGCATTATATATCTGGATGCAATGTCAGAAACAGCAAAATATCTGTCGGGGGCACACTATGCTAAGCACAGATTTTTTGCCTGCATGTTTTTAAGCCACACCCTTAATTACATCGGCCACGCCCCTTTGAGAGACCCATCCCAGTTTTTTCATCCAACTTAACCCCTGTATGGGTGTGTAAGGGTTGCACAGGTGCTATTTGTGCCACACACGCTCAATATGTGACGAAGCTTGCGCACCACGACTGAAAGGCAGAGGAGAATCTAGATTCACTTTAGTTTTTATTTGTTTTTTGTAGTTTTATTTAGCGAACTCGACTCAAAGGTATTGGAGCGCTTTACATGAGTTACATTACACAAGGACACATTCATTTTTTTGTAGGCCCAGAGAGATTAAGTGATTTGCCCAGAATCAAAGGATGTTGAGCTGACGCCCAGACTCGAACCTGGTTCCTCGGTTCCAAAGTAGGCAGCCCTGGCCCTTAGGCCACATGATCTCCCCGCTGACACATCTGTGCTTTTTAGTACATTATAGAGTAACAGGAGAGCTGGGGGGCAAGGCTAGGAGGAGAACACATACTCTGGAGGATACATGGCAACACAGGTTAGCAGTTAAGCCTTAGCTTCTGTGGATGGGGGAAGATATATTTGGAGAGTCGACGCACCACTAGGTAAATATTAAAACCTGCCATGTCTGTTGAGTGGGTGCAGAGAGATGAAGTTATCAGACAGTATCACACTCCATTAGTGGAGAAAATGTTACGCTACCAAGAAAGTACTCCTCTATGGGGTATATCTAAGATGGAGAGTATCTCTTCCTATTGATGGAGGCAACAATGAGCCAGCAAGTAAGCCAGTGGCAATGGAAAATAGGGTGTGATAAAGTATCCAGGCAGAGCCAGAAGTTAAGGTGGGAACATTTAATTTAAGCAAGTGAATGCTGTTATTTAAGCCAAAAGATACACTCAATGAGCTACAAGGAGTAACACACCGAGGGAAGGTGATAAAATAAAATAAAATAAAAAGAAAGGGTCTACAGGTTTCATTAATTTATGGTTTTGGGCTACATTTAAAGCATGGACCTATATACAAAAGAAAAACAAACATTGAAAATAGTAATATGATACATAGACAGCACGTGTCTACTGAAAGACATGCAGGACAAATAGAGCAAATAAAAAGCAATGCATTGCAGATGAGTGGGACGGGGAAGGAATAGTCTTGGATAATAAGCAGAAAAGGAAGAGTGTACGTTTGAGAGCCTTTCTTGACAACCCCCTTGAAGGAGGAATCCTGAGGTGCACAAGGGCGTCTTTCCAAGGTCTAGCTGTAGTGGCAGGGGAAACCTGTGGGCATGTGCCATCTTGGCAGAGCCAGGCTTGGCCATGGCAGTATTCTGTGAGCCACCGACATGATGAGCTTAGAAACAGCTGTACTGAAGAGGAGTGCACAAGAGAAAACACAACATACTTTGAAGTGGATTTTGACTTGGTAATAAAGTCAATGTCACTCTTTCCAGGTGATGAAGGGGTGCTCTCAATTTCTTTGGTTGTTGATTAGACAAGATCATCTGCGAAGAATGATTTTGGGGTTGAATAAAGGGCAAATAAATGAGGACATACGTGAACAATTCAGTGTGCACTAAATAAGGTGAACTGACCCTCACCATGACCTAATGACCCTGTGGTGGATAAGCCACCAGGTCAAGAGTTTTTTGATGACGGATCCCCTGAAGCTTGCAATCAGAAATTTTGCACAGTTTGGTAGGACAGAAGCAATATCAATTGATGGTGGAGGTCCCTTCGTGCAAATCTGTAAGTGAGGCCCTATGACCCCAAATATCTTTATAACTCTTAGAAGGAAGGATGCTCACCTGTCATATTAACCATTGGTGGAGTATGCCTCTTTCAATTGTTTTTCATTACAGTCCTCAGTCAATTTAATCAAAGAAGGAAGGCCCAATGTCTTTATGTGTCTGTCTTTTATCTTAATTTCTCAGCAGCCTTGAGCTCAGAGGTGAACAAAACAAGACAGTGGGCTTGAGATCAGAATGTTGGGAAGCTGCCCAAATATCATAATACGCTTCTACGATATTTTTTTTAGGATGTTAAATAACTGCTCCATAAGTCAGTTTCATTGTTCATTTAATGAGTCCACCGAACTCCAGTGCTCAGTTGAACAAGAAACCAAACACAGTTTAACTCAAGATCAGGAACAGATTCAACTAGTATCCAACATTGAAATACACAACAGGGGGACTACTAAGGCTGGGATGGACTACTGCTCAAAATAGGTCTAGTGTGTGTATGAAATTGTATTGAACTGTGTTTCCTGGACAGATGGTTTAAATGCAATTTTAAACTAGTGAGGATTTCAAGAGCATCCTCGGGACGCCATGATTCCTTGTAGCAACTAAGGAAACGGGAGATCAGTGTTGAGTCAAGTAATACCATTGGTCTGTGATACATCCAGACTCATCAGAGCCTGAGAAGTGGTTCAAGTGGTTTCAGAATCAAGGAAATGACCCTTTGCTAATGGTGCATGTTAGAAATGGGGGTCTCTAGTTGGCAGAGGTAGGTACCTTTGTCCAAATAGGGACCCTTACTTCAGGTCAGGGTAAGGGGGATACACTCCTAAAATAACCCCTGCTCACCCCCTTGGTAGCTTGGCACGAGCAGACAGGCTTATCTCAGAAGCAGTGTGTAAAGCATTTGTGAACAAATACAGTAACACAGTGAAAACACTACAAATGGACACCACACCAGTTTAGAAAAATAAGCAATCTTTATCTAAACCAAAACAAGAACAAATGACAAAAATCCACAATACATTATCAAAAATATACTTAAAAATAGGTTATTCACTCAAATCAAGCTTCTAGCAACAAATAACTCCGCCTGGAGTCATAACGACGTCTTGATAGATAAAAATCCCAAAGTATGGCGCCGACCGCGAGGTGCGCAGCGTCAGGCCCAGAGTCAAGCAGACCCACAAAGAACAGTACCTTGGAATTGATGAAAGCAAGGACGGTGCACGGAGGTGATGCTTCGTTGGCGCCTGCGGCGTCGGTTCCTTACGACCCCAGGGGAGGTGATGCCTTGTTCCTTACTGCAGCACAGGGAAGGTGAGACGTCGGTTCCTTACTGTGTCGGGGAGGTGACATCATGGATGGCGGCGAGGCGTCCATTCCTTACGACGGTGCAATGTCGATGGATTCGGAAGTCACCCATGTCGAGGATCGGCTCCGTGTTGATGAAGCACCACGTCGGTGAAGTCGGGGCTGCGTTGCGAGTCGGGACGGTGCGTCATGGACATCACGAGCGGTGTCCTCGGCTCCAGTGCAGGCAGCAGCCTCGATGACGGCCTCGGAGTAGATGCGGCATGGCGTTGGCAGGCGTCGGGCCTACGGTGCAAGTCGGGGCGGTGCGTCGTGCTCTTCACGAGCGGTGCCCATGGCTTCGGTGCAGGTTAAGGCATCGGTCACCGGCGTCGGTGTTGCAATTTCCTTCTGTGGCAGCTGTAACAGCAGTTCCAGATGCAGAGAGACAGAAGGGATGAAGTCTTTGTGTCCCTTAGACTTCAGAACAGGACGCAAGCTCAGTTTCAAGCCCTTGGAGATCTTTTCTTCAAGTAGGTGACAAAGCAAACAGAAAAGTCCTTTTTCTCCATTCCTTGGCAGCAAGCAGCCACTGCAGGTCAACCCCAGACAGCAAACAGCACAGGGGCAGTATTCCTCCTCAGCTTATGCGGCTCTTCTCCTTGGCAAAGTTTCCTCTTGACTTCCCAGAAGTGATCTAAAAGTCTGGGGTCTGGGCCCCTCTTTTTATACACAAAAATCCTTTGTTCTCTGAAGGCAGAGAGTGTCTGTACCCAGCCGAAACCAGTTCTGTCTTCACTGGTGCAGCTTCCTGGCAGGAGGTGGAGACAGCATTGTTGAAGGCAGACCAGGCCCATGGCGGTGAAAGGAAATCTCCTCCCCTTTCTCTAAATGCAGCCCAGGTCTATTCAGCCCAGCCCTTACTCATCAGACTTCTGAAGCCACTGGCCCTCTCCAGCTCCTGTCATCCAAAAGCCAGACCTGCAATACACAAACCTAGCAGAGGCACACTGGATGGTTAGGCAAGAAAATACCTACTTTCTAAAAGTGGTATTTTCAAACACAGACTGTAAAAATCACCCTCACTAAGTTCAGGCATACTAAACTTTATTTTTCTACCTTGTTCCTAGGGTCAGTTATGTTTATAAGATGTTATAAACAAACTCCTCATTCTGTCCTATGGGAACAGGTAGCCTTGTAATAGTGAAAAACGAAATTGGCAGTATTTCACTATTAGGACATGCCACACACATCAGGGCATGTCCTACCTTTCACGTACAATGCACCCTGCCCACAGGGGTACCTTGGGCCTACCTTAGGGGTGACTAACATGTAGAAAAGGGAAGGTTTAGGGACTGGCAAGTGTGTGCACTTGCCAAGTCGACATGGCAGTCCCAGACTGCACACAGGCTCTGCAATGGCAGGCCAAAGTCACATTTTACAGGCTGCTCCTGTGGGTGTCACAATCAGTGCTGCAGCACACTAGCAGCATTTGATTTACAGGCCCTGGGCACACATGGTGCACTGTACTAGGGTCTGACAAGTAAATCAAATAAGCCAATCATGGAATCACTAATCCATAACAACAATTTACAAAAGGGAGAACTTGCACTTTGGCACTGAACAGCAGTGGCAAAGTGCCCAAAGCATCTAGACCAGCACAAATGGAGTCCAACACACAGCAAAACGCAGGAGGTAAAGGCAAAAATGGAAGGGAGACCCACGCTAATGGTGCCAGGTCTAACACGTGTCCCCTCCAGCTGAAATGTGGGGAGAACTACCCACCCTCTTGGGAGTTCTCTTCACTAAGGCGGAAAAATCTGGACAGACCATCAGCATTGGCATGTTCTGTACCAGGGCGGTGTTCCACCGTAAAGTCCATTCACTGTAGGGAAATGGACCACCTCAACAGCTTTGGATTCTGACCCCTCATTTGCATCAACCATCTGAGGGGCCTGTGGTCTGTCTGAACCCGGAAGTGAGTCCCAAACAAGTATGGTCTCAGCTTCTTCAGCGCCCAGACCACAGCGAATGCCTCACGCTCAATCGCACTCCACCTTTGTTCCCGTGGAAGTAACCTCCTACTAATGAAGGTTACAGGTTGGTCCAGGCCCTCCTCATTTATCTGTGAGAGCACAGCCACCACAGCATGCTCTGAAGCATCTGTCTGCACAATGAACTCTTCTGAGAAGTTGGGTGCCTTGAGCACGGGCGCTGTGCACATGGCAGATTTCAGGGCATCAAAAGCCTTCTGGCAGGCGTCAGTCCAATTCACTTTCTTGGGCTGCTTCCTGGAAGTCAGCTCTGACAAGGGGGCAACAATGGTGCCATACCCCTTGACAAATCTCCTCTAATGCCCCGTGAGTCCTAAAAAGGCTCTCACCTCTGTCTGAGTCTTGGGGAGTTCCCAAGCCAGAATGGTATCGATCTTGGGCTGTAGGGGCGCCACCTGGCTGCTCCCCACCTGTTGTCCCAAGTACACCACGAAACCCTGCCCGATCTGGCACTTGCTTGCCTTGATCGTGAGGCCTGCCCTCCGCAGTGCCTTCAACACTTCCCAGAGGTGGTGCAGATGTTCCTCCCAAGTGGCACTGAGCACTGCAATGCCGTCCAGGTAGGCGGTACTGAAATCTTCCATCCCAACCAATACCTGGTTGTCCAACCTCTGAAAGGTGGCAGGGGCATTCTTCATCCCAAAGGGCATCACCCGGAATTGGTAGCGCCCATCCGGTGTGGAGAAGGCTGACCTCTCTCTTGCCCCATCAGTTAAGGCGATCTGTCAGTACCCAGATGTTAAGTCAAACGTACTGAGGTACCGGGCAGCCCCCAACCGATCGATGAGCTCATCAGCTCTGGGAATGGGGTGCGCATCAGTCCTGGTGACTGAATTGAGCCCTCGGTAGTCCACACAAAACCGGAGTTCTGGCGTGTCACCGGGTGCGGCAGCCTTCAGGACCAAGACCACTGGGCTGGCCCAAGGGCTGTCTGAGAGCTCAATCACTCCTAGTGCTTACATCTTGGAGACCTCCTCCTTGATGCAAGCTCTGACCCTGTCAGTCACCCTGTAAATCTTATGTTTTACTGGAGGACTGTCCCCAGTGTCCACATCATGGACGCACCACTGAGTCACACCGGGGGTCAGGGAGAACAGATCAGAAAACTGTCCCAACAGTTGGCAACAGTCACTCTGCTGTTCAGGGGTCAGGGCGGTAGAGAGGTTCACACCGTCCACTGACCCATCTTGCTCCTTTGCAGACAGGATCTCAGGAAGAGGCTCAGTCTCCTCTTCCATCCCAGCATCTGTTGCTAGGAGCATGCCCACTTCGGACCTCTCCATGTGGGGCTTCAGGTTGTTCACATGCAGGACTCGCAAAGGGTTCCTGGGAGACTGCAAGTCCACCAAGTAGGTGACGTCACTCTTGCGCTCCACCACCTCAAATGGTCCAGTCCACTTATCCTGGAGCGCACAAGGCTCCACTGGGGCCATGACCCAAACCTTCTGTCCAGGCTGAAACTCGATCAGAGTGGCATTCTGATCATACCAGCGTTTCATTTCCTCCTGGCTGGCTTCCAGGTTCGCCTGAGCGAGTTGCCTGAAGCGCTTAGTCTGGTTTCTGAAGGCCAGCATGTAGCTATATACATCCTGGGGAGGTTTACTGGGAGCTTTCTCCCAGCCTTCTTTCACCAGACTCAGAGGTCCTCTTACAGGATGCCCATACAGGAGCTCAAAGGGACTGAACCCTAAGGACTTCTGTGGTACCTCTCTGTAAGCAAACAGCAGGCATGGTAAGAGGACGTACCACTTACGCCTCATGGGTTCACCAAGACCCATAATCATGCCCTTTAGGGTCCGGTTGAATCTCTCAACCAGCCCATTACCTTGGGGGTGGTAAGGAGTGGTGAACTTATAGGTTACACCGCACTCCTGCCAAAGGGACTTCATATACTTTGATATGAAATTGGTATCACGGTCGGACACCACCGCTCTGGGGAACCCCACACAGGAGAAAATCCCCATCAATGCACGACCCACCACGGGGGCCGTCACAGTCCGGAGAGGGATGGCTTCCAGGTACCGGGTGGCATGGTCCACCAAGACCAGGATGAACCTGTTGCCCATGGCTGTCTTGGGATCCAGAGGCCTCACAATGTCAATACCCACCCTCTCAAAGAGGGTGCTGCCCACAGGGAAAGGTTGGAGAGGAGCCTTACACTTCCTCCCACTCTTACCACTTGCCTGGCAAGCCTGGCAAGACCTACAGTGAGCATCAGAATGCTTGTGCATTTGGGGCCAGTAAAAATGGGCGACAAGCCTTTCAAAGGTCTTGTCTTGCCCCAAGTGCCCTGCAAAAGGTACAGCATGAGCCAGACCCAGTAGGAAGGCTCCGAAGCGCTGGGGTACCACCAGCACATGGGCTGACCCAGTCTCAGCAACTTTAGGCTCGCTATACAGGAGACCATTCTCCCAGTATATCCAATTTGACCCGGACTGATCACATGCTGCATGGTTTGCAGCCTGTTGCCGCAAACCAATGAGAGAAGGGCACGTCTGCTGCTCCTGGTAGAACTCCTCCCTTGTGGTCCCTCCTTCTTGCTGCCAATGGGTCAGCTCAGGCAGGTCCCCCAGTTCAGCCACTTGTTCCCCTGTAGGCTCCAGGGTATCCCCCTCAGGGTCTACCTCCTCATAGACCGTGGGAACTTTGGGGGCCGGTTTCCCGTGCCCCCTGCCTCTTCTCTTCCCAACAGGCACCTGGGCCACTCTTTCAGGCTGAAGGTCCTCTTGAATGCCCTTACCGGCTGCCATTGACCGAGTGGTCACAAATGCCCACTCAGGCAGACCCAACATCTCTAAATGAGACCTCGGCTCCACCTTCGCCCAAGGTGAGCTCTCCAAATCATTGCCTAGCAGACAGTCAACAGGCATGGCTGGCCTCACAGCTACTCTCAAGGTACCTGAGACCCCCCACCCCACTCAAAGGGAACCTGTGCCACTTTGCAGAGGCACTCTGAATTGTCAGCGGCAACTACTGGGTAGAATGTGTTGGGGACCACCTGCTCTTCAGACACCAGCCGACAACTGACAGCTGTCACACTGGCTCCGGTGTCTTTCAAAGCCTCCACACTATGGCCATTGATGGTCACCCACTGCCTGTACTTTTTAGTGTTATCAGGCAGATGAGTCCTTGGGACCATCTCACTGTCTCCTTAGGAGACCAGGGACATCTCTGCTGGACCCCACCCACTTTGGGCACCCTACTCCTCTCCCAAGGCTACACTAGCCAGTTCCTGGGGCTGAGCACCAGTGGGTGCGTTGGTAACCGGTTTGGGACACTTAGGATCCCACGAGAAGTGGCCCACCTGACCACAACTAAAACAGGTCTTGGGACCCCTCTGAACAGGCTTCCCTGTCAGGACCCATGGTTTCTTCTCAGTGGGAGGCTGGGAAACCTTACCCCGGTTCCCTTGGGGATTACTTTGGGGCCCTTTTTGGAACTCCTTTTCTTTACCCTTGTCCCCCCCACCTCTTCTGCTGGGGACCTGTCAGGACCCATGGTTTCTTCTCAGTGGGAGGCTGGGAAACCTTACCCCGGTTCCCTTGGGGATTACTTTGGGGCCCTTTTTGGAACTCCTTTTCTTTACCCTTGTCCCCCCCACCTCTTCTGCTGGGGACCATGCCCACCTTTGGTGGAGTCTCCCACAGGACCTTTGTGGACCCTCGTACTGACCCACTGGTCCGCCTTCACAGCAAGCTTCCTGGGGTCAGTCAATTTACTATCAATCAGGTGCTGGCATAGCTCTGGAAAACAACTACTGGACAAGTGCTCCCATGCAACCAAATCAGATTTGCCCCTGCAAATCAGTTACCTTGCTACCCTTCACCCATCCATCCAGTGCTCTGCAAAAATAAGATACATATTCCACCCAAGTACTTGACTCCAGCTTCTTGCAGTTCCTTATTTCTGCCTATAAAGCTCTGGGGTCAACCCATATCTGGCTATCAAGGCTTCCTTCATGGGGGCATAGGACATCTGATCGTCAGTAGGCAAAGCTAGTAAGGTCTCTCTCCCTTTACCTATGACGTGGCCCTACAACCCGCTCCCCAATCACTCCCAGGGACCCAGTGGGACTTCATTGCTATTTCATTGGCCTTAAACCACTGCCCAGTGTCCTCATGCTTCTTGAAATCTTTGATAACATCTTTGGGAATGTATACTTTTCCTTCCTCAGGCAATGATGGTGTGCTGCCACCAGAGGGAGTGATTTCTAGACTCTTTGCTTTCAGCTCCAACTCCCTCAACACTCTCTCATGCTTTAAAAGCATCTTCTTCTCCTCCGTGGCCAATTTCTTGCTCTCCAACTCCAACCTCTTATTCTCTAAGTCACCCTGGCTCCCCAGCTTGAGCTTAGCAAGCTCCAATTCATGCACTCTGCTTCTCTCCATGTCCTCCAACACTTCTGGAGACAGACCCTTTGAAGACACACTGCTGCCCCCCCTGGAAGGCAATCTCCCCCCAGTCAGGCCCAACAGCCCCTCCTGCTGCCCATCTAAATTCTTCCCCTCCATCATAGGATCCTCGGTCTGCTCACTGGCATTCCTTGCTTCCAACCAGGCCCTCAGCGCCTTTTGGAACTCCTCCTTCCTGGTAAGGCTTCTCACTGAGACTTTACATTTTTTGCAGATGGCTTTAAGTTGTGGGACAGTGTAGGTATCAACCCTCTCCTCTTCAAATTGAATATCCACAGATGCAAGTGATGCTGCTTTACTCATGGTGAAAATTGGCAGTTCTCAAGATGCAAAAGATTCCAAGGAAAAATTCTACAAAAATGTATGTGGTTGCGTAATGGTCTGCACTCACTAGTACTGTACACTAATTACTGTATGTAAGTCACAAATGCAAGTCCAGATCCTCACCGCTGACCACCATTGTTAGAAATGGGGGTCTCTAGTTGGCAGAGGTAGGTACCTTTGTCCAAATAGGGACCCTTGCTTCTAGTCAGGGTAAGGGGGATACACTCCTAAAATAACCCCTGCTCACCCCCTTGGTAGCTTGGCACGAGCAGACAGGCTTATCTCAGAGGCAGTGTGTAAAGCATTTGTGAACACATACAGTAATACAGTGAAAACACTACAAATGGACACCACACCAGTTTAGAAAAATAAGTAATCTTTATCTAAACCAAAACAAAAACAAACGACAAAAATCCACATTACAGTATCAAAAATATCCTTAAAAATAGGTTATTCACTCAAATCAAGCTTCTAGCAACAAATAACTCCACCTGGGGTCATGACGAAGTCGTGACAGATAAAAATCCCAAAGTACAGCGCCGACCACGAGGTGCGGGGCGTCGGGCCTGGAGTCAAGCAGACCTACAAAGAACATTACCTTGGAATTGATGAAAGCAAGGACGGTGCACGGCGTTGGGGAGGTGATGCTTTGTTGGCGCCTACAGCGTTGGTTCCTTACGATCCCAGGGGAGGTGATGCCTCTGTTCCTTACTGCAGCACAGGGGAGGTGAGACGGTGGTTCCTTACTGTGTCGTGGAGGTGACGTCACGGATGGCGGCGAGGCGGCGGTTCCTTACGACGGTGTGATGTCGATGGATTCGGAAGTCACCCACGTCGAGGATCAGCTCTGCGTTGATGAAGAACCTTGTCGGTGAAGTCGGGGCTGCAGTGCGAGTCGGGACGGTGCATCGTGGACGTCACGAGCGGTGTCCTCGGCTCCGGTGCAGGCAGCAGCCTCGATGAAGGCTTCGGAGTTGATGCGGCACAGCGTTGGCAGGCGTCAGGCCTACGGTGCAAGTTGGGGCAGTGCGTCATGCTCTTCACGAGCGGTGCCCACGGCTTCGGTGCATGTTACAGCGTCACTCGCCGGCGTCGGTGTTGCAATTTCCATCTGTGGAGGCTGAAACAGCAGTTCCAGATGCAGAGAGACAGAAGGGATGAAGTCTTTGTGTCCCTGATACTTCAGAACAGGAGGCAAGCTCAGTTTCAAGCCCTTGGAGATCTTTTCTTCAAGTAGGTGACAAAGCAAACAGCAAAGTCCTTTTTCTCCTTTCCTTGGCAGCAAGCAGCCACTGCAGGTCAACCCCAGACAGCAAACAGCACAGGGGCGGTTCTCCTCCTCCTCAGCTTATCCGGCTCTTCACCTTGGCAAAGGTTCCTCTTGACTTCCCCGAAGTGATCTAAAAGTCTGGGGTCTGGGCCCCTCTTTTTACACACAAAAATCCTTTGTTCTCTGAAGGCAGAGAGTGTCTGTACCCAGCCAAAACCAGTTCTGTCTTCACTGGTGCAGCTTCCTGGCAGGAGGAGGAGACAGCATTGTTGAAGGCAGACCAGGCCCATGCAGGTGAAAGGAAATCTCCTCCCCCTACTCTAAATGCAGCCCGGGTCTATTCAGCCCAGCCCTGACTCATCAGACTTCTGGAGCCACTGCCCCTCTCCAGCCCCTGTCATCCAAATGCCAGACATGCAATACTCAAACCTAGCAGAGGCACACTGGATGGTTAGGCAAGAAAATACCTACTTTCTAAAAGTGGTATTTTCAAACACAGAATGTAAAAATCACCCTCACTAAAAAATGCACTTTAACATTCTGAGTTCAGGCATACTAAACTTTAATTTTCTACCTTGTTCCTAGGGCCAGTTATGTTTATAAGATGTTATAAACAAACTCCCCATTCTGTCCTATGGGAACAGGTAGCCTTGCAATAGTGAAAAACTAAATTGGCAGTATTTCACTATTAGGACATGCCACACACATCAGGGCATGTCCTACCTTGCACATAAAATGCACCCTGCCCACAGGGGTACCTTGGGCCTACCTTAGGGGTGACTAACGTAGAAAAGGGAAGGTTTAGGGACTTGCACAGTTGCCAAGTCGAAATGGCAGTCCCGAACTGCACACAGGCTCTGCAATGGCAAGCCAGAGTCACATTTTACAGGCTGCTCCTGTGGGTGGCACAATCAGTGCTGCAGCCCACTAGCTGCATTTGATTTACAGGCCCTGGGCACACACAGTGCACTGTACTAGGGTCTGACAATTAAATCAAATAAGCCAATCATGGAATCACTAATCCATAACAACAATTTACAAAAGGGAGCACTTGCACTTTGGCCCTGAACAGCAGTGGCAAAGTGCCCAAAGCATCTAGACCAGCAAAAATGGAGTCCAACACACAGCAAAACACAGGAGGTAAAGGCAAAAATGGAAGGGAGACCCACGCCAAGAACTAGGTAGAAAGTAGGCCTGGGTCGAAATTTGACTTACAACCACATAAGTTGTGTAATTCCGGGAATTGCTTGTTACGCTTTCTATGCAAAATCCCTGAAATTATGCCATTACACCATGTAATGTATTTACCAGTGGCGGCTCCTCCGCTAAGGCGGAGGAGCGTCACCCCACTGCTTTTTGCAGTGTGAAAAAAGGAAAAATAAAATGATAACCTGAGGTTAATATCATTTTAGTTTTCCCCATTGTGGTGTCTTTGTGGGGCGGGGCTCCTCTCAGAGCAGGGGGAGGAGTGGTTTGCACTCCCTATATGAGCATGAGTGCTTGGCCGGCCCTCTCGGGCTACCCAAAACAGTCATGCGCACATACAGTATTCTCCATGCAGGCTGCATTACAGCCTGCATGGAGAACATGCCCACCCCTCCAACCCCTGGCTGAGCGCTGGGTCATGGCACTCAGACCAATCACAACGCTGCATTGCAGCATTGTGATTGGCTGCAGGAAGCATGGGAGCCCTGGTGCTTCCTGCTTCCTGTCTCCCCAAGGAGCCAGGAAGAAGATTTAGGAGAGGCGGTGGCCGGCCAGCCAGCAGGCCGGCCAGGGGATAAGTGATTTTTTTTTTACCTATTTGCCCCCCCACCCCACTGCTGCTAGCAGGTAGCAGCCGCTGCTGGTATTTATGCCACCATTCATGGCAAAATTCTAGCGTTGGAGCAACCCAAACAACCAGAGCTCGAGTTACTTTTGTTTGCGGCAATTGTGTTTTTCACGCTTTTTTTTGCTTGAAATGCGTCCTTGCATCAAAAATTGACGCAAGAACGCATTTTGCACTTAAATAGAGTGCTAAATGATTGATTTGCATTTCACATATTTACATGTAATGTTCCCAAAATTTCATGTAATTATGCAAAAGTGAATTTCACATACCTCTAAAAGAAAGACGGGGAAAAGGTTTTGTATCTCTCTTGGGCTGCAAAAGTAGTGCTAGTCCTACCAGTATGACACAAGCTCACAAAGTCAGATATCTAGAATGCCACCAGAAGGTTGGCAACTATATTGTGAATTATGGCTTTGGTTTGGCTTAGCTAGATGGTTCACGCGTTCCTTTTGGGTCCTCGACATCTGACTTCTTTAATTCTATCTATATGCAAGCTTCTGGGTTTGCTTCTAGACATCCTGGTCCTCCCAGGCTAGCTCATCTCATTAGAGGTAGTATAACTTTTTTATCCTTCCATGGTAATTTGCAATATTAGTGGGTCTTCCAGAATCCGAGGCTTTTTCCAAGTGTGGAGGGAAAGAGCAATTTCTTGAGTCCTGGCCCTGGTCAGATGTCCCTCTGTGCTGGTGCAGGAGAACTTCACTCTATGTCCAGATGAATACAGCCTACTGTGTGAAGAGGGCCAAACACTGGCGTAGCAAGGGGGGGGCGGAGGGGGCGGTACGAGAATTCGGGGTGGCAGGTAAATTTATCGCCAGCACCCCCCCCCCCCCCGGCTCTTAGGCGCTCGGCGGCAAAAGGCAGGGACCGCCACGGGCGGCAGAGTGCCTAGCTACGCCACTGGGGCCAAAATGAATCCAGGGCTGTGAGACTTTGGGAAAGGGGACCATGAATTCATGGCCAATCACATTTGACTTCCAGGTTCAAAATTCAAATTCCAAGCCAAGCAAACTTTCTCAAAGGAGGGAAAGACATATAGAATTCACAAACGTGATTGCCAAGGGGGACAGTGAATGCTTCCTAGACAGGATGCCTATGCTTCCCAGAGAGTTTTGAGCAGACTGCATAGAGGCCAGATCACTGACAGTCACTTAGTATGAACTACGTTTCATATGATGACTTCCTGAGCAGGGGTAAGCAATCTCAAGGGGTACGGCTCCAGAATATTGTGGCCTAAATATCGTCTGACATAAATACCATGGCCTAAAAATTGTTTACACCAATATAACCCTTGTGAAATCAGTGATAGAAAGCCTACAGCCAATGGAGCCATATTTTTGTGAAGAATATTTATTCCATGACATTTATGTCAGACGATATATTTTGTCAATACTGTGAAATACAAATCAAGGCAGATCTAGGAGTAGCTCTATCCAAATGGTCAAAAAATCTGTTCATTGTAGTCTTTTGTCTTTATGAAAACATATTGCAACCGAGAGGGGGGTGAAATTGTGACTATTTGTCAGAGGTGCAACCACATGGCTACACGCACATGGAAGCTGGGAATACCTTACAGTGCACATGGACCCTCCATGTAAGTAAATTAGCAATGCATTTAGTTTATAGCTTAAAAGCTATATATAAAGCATGTGGTTCAGAAGAAAAAGCATAAACACATCATTCTGACTGCAACAGGACCTGAACCACCTCAACAAAAACAAGTTAATACTGGAGACATTAAGTGTGAATTATAACAGCCAAGGGGTGGAGCTAAGGCGTGGAGTTGCAATAGTTTTCCCCATGATAAATAAAATATTGTACACCAGGTACAATTTGTGGGTAGACTCTTTTGAAAGTAGTACTACAACAGTAGAGTGCCCCTTATAAAAGTAAACATCAAAGAACACATACAGAGTCTTGTAATACTGAAAACTTCATGTATGCAAGTAGACTAGTGCAAACCAAGGGGCATATTTACAATGAAATGGCGTGACACCAAAAGCAGTTTTGCTGCGCCGAGCTGCGTCATTTAAAAAATAATGCATGGAGGTGCCATATTTACAAGAATACAGTACACCCCTGTGCCTTCCCCTGCGCCGGCGCTAAAACAGCAGCCTTCTGTCAATGCAGGCATCCATCCACCATGGTGCAAGTGTGCCTGCTTTGAAGGGATGATTGTTGTTGTGGAGGAAGGGACACCTTCCTGCACAAAAACAATTATTAATGGCATTTTGCTCCTTCTGTCATAGAAAGCAAAAAATGAGGAGAAATAAAAGTATTTCTCCTTGTTGCACCACTTTAACATCTCACCTGGAAAGGCGTTAGTTTTTGGCGCTGCCTCAGATCTACAAAATCCTTGTAAATTTGGGGCAGTGTCAAAAAGCCATGGCTGTTGCAGTCGAACACCCACAGCTTCACTAAAGACACGCCCCTTTGATGCAGAGTACTGGGTGAAAAAGGCCATTTTTACAAGGCCGTGTAAAGCCACGTTTAGCGGCTTCACAGTGTCATGTAAATATGGGTCAGCACAAAGTGCTACCGGAGTGTCAAAAAAGTGATGCTCCAATGGTGCTAGGGGCTTGTAAATATGCCCCCAAGTTAGTTTTACCCTCTAGGTAGTACTGCTTTACATGAATGGATGCTGGGCTTAAGGAAAAGAGGAAGTACTAGTTTACTTCTTAGGAGTGGACATGCAGGCCTTGGCAAAATAATATTAATGGCAGAATAGCTGCATTAGGCTGATGGAGCAACCTGGAAGTGATCAAGATGTTGCCCTTAACTTTCCAACTGGTTCTAATGCCTCAAAGAGGTAGTCACAAAAACCTGAGCCAGTGAAATTCATTCCACACTACTTCTGAAGTGTGCCAACCAGTTCTGTTAGTGCAAGGTACCCTGTTAGGCTGAAATGATTGCTTTATTGCTTCTATCTTGATGTGGACCTTTCATATTCCAAACTGAAAATTGTATGGTTCGAGAGTTATCCCCAGATCACACCCTTCACTGAAAGATTTGCTAAGGAAGCCAATAGCCTGCCCGGCTCATATTGTGTCCACAGTGCATGTTAATTGGAACAGCGGTAGTAAACTTCTGATAACTTCCCTCTACATAGTGGATGTTAGAAATGGGGGTCTCTAGTTGGCAGTGGTTTGCACCCTGTCCAAGTAGGGACCCTTATTCTAGTCAAGGTAAGCGAATTACACAGCTTAAATAGCCCCTGCTCACCCCCTTGGTAGCTTGTCACGAGCAGCCAGGCTTATCTCAGATACAATGTGTAAAACATTTGTACATAAACACACAGTAACACAGTGAAAACACCACAAAAAGACACCACACCAGTTTAGAAAAATAGACAGTATTTATCTGAATAACAAAAGACAAAAATGACAAAAATTCAATATGTACAAGTAAAGATATCACTTTTAAAAGGTTAAAAATAGTTCAGTCCATAGGAAAGTATGGATGCGTCACTTTTTATCACAAAGTACCTGGGATGCGTCAAAATCATAGCCGAAAATAGGTGCAGGGGAGGTGAGGCGCCAGAAAAGCAAAGCGATGCGTCAGTTACCTACGCCTAAGGGAGGTGATGCGTCGGTTCCTTACAGCCAGGAAAGGTGATGCATTGGTTCCTTACTGCAGCGCAGGGGAGTTGATGCATTGGTTCTTTACTGTTAGGGTAGGTGATGCATCGGTTTCTTACTGTGAGGGGAGGAGATGTGTCGATCTCCGGACACATGGCCTCGGTTCATTACTACTGGGCAACGTCGATGAGGAACTTGGCACACAGGTGCGATGTGTCGAAAATCCAGACGTAATGGGTTGATGCGGCGGAACAGGTGCTTCACCGATTTTCCAGCTGCGAATCAGGTGATGCGTCAATTTCTTCAGCCGCACAGCAGGGCCTGCGCCGGAGTTGGAGTAGGTGCCACGAACCTCGGTGACACAGTGCTTGGGACTCGGGGCGCAGCGATATTTTAGCCACATGACAGGTGCTGCATCGTTTCTTTGGCCGCACTGCGACAATGCATTGGTTTTTGATCGGCACGGCATTGCTGCAGTGGGAAAAACAGGCGCTGAAGATTGATGCATGGTTTTTCTTCAGTTCTTTGCAGCAAAGCCATCTCTAAGGGAACAGAACTTGAATTGGCACCCCTTGGCAGGTAAGAACTCCCAGCAGAGGAGTTCAGGGGCTGCAGATGAAGTCTTTGATGGTCATGAGACTTTCTTAACAGGAGGCAAGCACACACAAGTCCTTGGAGAATCTTGGCAAGCAGGATGTAGAAAGCAAAGCCCAGTCCTTTCAATCCCAGAACAGAAGCAGCAGGCCAGCACAACAAAGCAACAAGCAGAGTGGCAGTTCCCCTCCTACAACTTCTCCAGCACTTCTTCTTGGCAGAATCTCCTCTTAGTCCAGAAATGTTCTGAAGTTATGGTGTCACAGTTCCAGTACTTATACCAGTTGCTGCCTTTGAAGTAGGCAAACTCAAAGGAAAGTCTTTGTAGTGCACAAGACCCTGCCTTTCCCTGACCTGGCTCCAGACACACTACAGGGAGTGGAGGCAGCTTTGTGTGAGGAAAGGCACAGCCCTAGTCAGGTATCAGTTACAACTCCTCCCACCACTCTAGCTCAGGAAGACACATCAGCCTGGTGATGGGCCATCAGGATATGCAGGGCACGCCTCAGATCCATTTGTGTGACTGTCTAGAATGAATTCACAAACAGCCCAACTGTCACCCTTGCTTAGACGTGGATTCCACAGACAGGCAGAGGCACAGATTAGTAAAGCGAGAAAATGCCCACTTTCTAAAAGTATTAAGGATAATGGGGTAACCCAGTAGCCCTCAGAACCTGGGTAAGTACACTAAAGAAAAAGTGGTTCTGTGGGGTAGCTCAAATCATTTGTACAATGTATTGGATACATGAAAGAAAATGCATTAGTCATATAACCAGGTGACACATAAAGAACAACTTATATATGCGAAAAAAATGAATTTCTTTACTTTGCATTTATGTAGGCAAATCAATGAAATGTCTATCTGTGACATAAAAACACATACGGCGAAGAAACAATTAACTGCAGTGTACAGTTAGTGACTGGTAGTGATACGTGACATGGTGCTGTACAAAAGTGACTAATTGAGACTGTAACGTTACAGTCTCAATTAGTCCATGCAATTTCCCAAATTCGAACATGAAATCATACCTACTGTTGGGACTTATGCATTGAGTCTTGGACTTCGCAAGATAAATATCCCCCTGCGTCATGTGTATGTTATTTATGTCACTTTTGTACAGCACCATGTCACGTATCACTACCAGTCACTAACTGTACACTGCAGTTAATTGTTTCTTCGCCGTATGTGTTTTTATGTCACAGACAGCCATTTCATTGATTTGCCTACATAAATGCAAAGTAAAGAAATTCATTTTTTTCGCATATATAAGTTGTTCTTTATGTGTCACCTGGTTATATGACTAATGCATTCACTTTCTAAAAGTGGCATTTTCAAACATGCAATTTAAAAACCAACTTCACTACAAGATGTATTTTTAAATTGTGAGTTCAGGGACCCCAAACTCCAAATCTCAATCTCTTCCCAATTGGAAGTTACACTTGTAAGAGGCTACAAGACAGCTCCAATTAAAACCTATGGGAGAGATAGTCCTCGCAATAGTAAAAATGAAATTAGCAGTATTTGACTACCAGGACATGTAAAACACAGCAGTACATATCCTACCTTTCAAATACACTGCACCCTGCTCATGGGGCTACCTTGGGCCTGCCTTAGGGGTGCCTTACATGTAGTAAAAGGAAAGGTTTGGGATTGGCGAGTGGGTACACTTGCCAGGTCGTCATGGCAGTTCAACACTGTACACACAGACACTACAGTGCCAGATCTGAGACATGGTTGCAGGGCTACTCATGTGGGTGGCACAATCAATGCTGTAGGCCCACTAGTAGCATTTGAACTACAGGCCCTAGACACACACATTGCACTTTACTAGGATCTTGCCAGTAAATCAAATATGCCAATCATGGATAACCAATCACAATCACAATTTGTACAGGGATCACTTGCACTTTAATCTGAAATTATGCATACAGGGACACTGCTGGGCCCTCAGGAATGGGGACAACAGATACCTGATGATGGATCACTATCAGAGGGAACACCCCAATGATAAAACCTTTTGGTTTAGTGGCAATGACCCTGCTTTGCTAAATGCAAGGGGTGGGGACAGGAAATGCACACTGAGGCAGATTGAGGCCAAGTGGATTTGCTGCCTGAGAGGGACTGAGTTGGGACACAACACAGACAATGTGTTTCATCACGTTTTGGGCTATATACCCACTCAGGCATGATGGACACATATAAATGGCTGGAGGATGATGGACTCTGTAATGTATGCAGGTAGGAAAACATTGGTCAAACTGGTTGTCACAATAAGTTGGATTGATGAATGATATTAGTGAAAACAGTGGTTGGGATCAACCGCATCCTTTGTGTGTCTGTGAGGCTTCCCTGTACACTTCTTTCAGCAATGGTAAACATGTGGACCTGGTAACCATCTAAGATTTTGGGCTGTTGAACATAGCTGGAGGGACAAAAATCTGTGAGTAGTTTTGTGAAAGGTTGGTCTCATCAAATCACTCTGTATAAGGAGGACATAGTACAGGATAAAATTGAATCATCAGACATTTATAGAGGGGAACATTTATGTATGCCTACCGCAATATGCTACTTGTTGTTTTCCTCATGGTTGCTGCGCTGATTATAGCACCCTTCCTTTACCATGGTAGGGATGTACACATAGAATAAAGGAGAGAGACTGTCTGGATTTGCCTGTCGCAGAATTGTTTGCTCTGGGTGATAAAGACTGATGGCTTAAACTGACTTAATTGTGAATCATTGATTGATTATTCATAGTGTGGAATATGTTAATTCAGTTATGACTGCAGCTGTATTTTATGCACTCTCCGCATTGCATGCTCTGAGGAAGATAGGGCTCCCATTGCGGTATAGCGGCCGTCGTGCACCAGGGTGTGAGGTTGAAGTTCCAAGATCGGGGAGTTGACAACATTTGGACGAGTTAGTCGTGATTTAAATTAACTGGTTCGCCATTCTTCCCTCATTCTGAAATAAAATTGGCGGTTGGGTCACACAACAATAGGGAATACTGGGGTTCATATAGAATAAGAAGTCATTCAAAGATTTCTGCCACGATGTTCTGTACATTTCCACAAGGATTGAAGTTCCAATGTCAGGGAGGCGGCTTGTTTTAGACGTGTTAGTTGTGACGTGGATCTACTGGCCATTAGCTCTCCCTCTTATGGATCAAATTATAGTAGGGAAGATTGAGATAGCCATGGGGTGAAGGGCCATCCCCGTACATATCTGCCACAACATTCCATACATCCCATGATGTGTGAGCGAGTGAGGTTAGGATCCTCACTACCAACATGTCGGCTACAATGTGTTGTTTACTTTTCATTTTATGGAAACGAAGGTGAGCTCTAGATGATGTAGAGGGTTTAACCACACAAGCGAATGTGCTTCAAATAAGTGATTGCGGACATAAATATGGACTCGGCAATCCAACATGGCTGGTCGTCGCTGAAGGACTACTTGATTGATCAGAGAGAAACATGGATTCAGGTAAACTTGGGCATGCCACGTTTGTGTGGGATATGCTTAAATGATATACACACTGCAGGTTCGGCTCAATGTAAAGCATGGGTGGTGTTCAATAAAAATCTTGCGCATCTATTGAAATTCCCGCTTATTTTTGACATGGGTCATGTGGGCAGAGCCTTTGATATTGTTTGTGGATCCGTAATTGGGTTCCCAGGTCACGATGCGGTGCCCAGGGGTTGTGTGGACTCTTGTATGTTACAACCAGGGTGCATGTTATATATATATATATATATATATATATATATATATATATATATATATATATATATATATGCGTCGAAGGGTTGATGTGATTTGCTGGATTCGTAAAACATAGGAGATATGCACAATGTGGCTCTTCATGACTGGACCCTGAACTTCTTTTGTGGCATAGGCTTCCCGTTTTTGAAGCAGCTGTAATTGCATGCATGGGTTGTGCTCCCATGATCAGGTTGGAAGGCTGCAATGTATGCTGTCCCTTGCGCTCATATATGACATTTGGTGGAGATGTGTGGGGATTGGGATCTGCATTAGACACTTGGCATAGCCATTTGCTTAGTTGCTCTGAATCAGTGTGATGTTCTTTTTGATTACACACGCTGATGACACATCTCACTTGGTTGTCAATGGATGTAGCTTGTCACTGTGTTATTCATGAATACGTTTGTTATTAAATAGATTTGTTAGATGTTTGGGGCATGTAGCGGACATCTGGCAGAGGTACTAACTGAATTGCTGTTGACCAGCATCATGTGTGTATTCGATCATACATGTTGATGACATATCTCATTATGTTATCTATGGGTGCAACAAATAGTTACTAAATTCGATCTCTTTACTTATACAATTGTGATGCCATGGAGAACTATGTTGGGGTTATACTTTTTTCAACTTCCTCAGGGTTGCGGTTGTGGACTATGTTAACCCTACATCAGAATGGATGACTACTGCGCCACAAGATAAATGAGGTGGCAATCACCTGGATGGGACTTCTCCAGTGGTGTAGCAAGGGGGGCGGCACAAGGCTTGGGGGCGGCGGCTTCCCCCCCGCTCTCACATGAGTTTGCTGCTGGGCAAACACAGGAATCATTGCCAGCACCCCCGCTCTTTGGCGCAGCCGGCGGGTGGACAAGGCAGAGACCGCCATGGGCGGCAAAGTGCCTATCTACACCACTGGACTTCTTGTATGCTGATCAACAAAATGAGTGAAAATGGAATTATGTTGATGAAGGGCACACTATGATTTACTGGCTTTGCTGAAACCACGCTGGGACTCCCAATACGCCGCCAACAAACACACAGATCCTACAAGATATCACGGTTTGGATCTACATGAATTTTTGGATTCTACACCCTATACGATGGACTAATTTCTGTTGCTTGGCAGTTTAAGAGCTTCTGACTGCAGCATATCTATATCCCTGAACTGTTTGGTTCCCCTTGCGTTCCTATGGACATCTTCTGAGCAACTGGAAGTTTTGTTCGCAGATCGCAAAAAGTGGCCTTTGAATATAAGAGCTAGAGCTAGGATTGAAGCATTGCTCTTTCAGATACCCCTGCTCCTAGTTTTATTGTTGTTACTGCACAATTCTTATAGACACTGGTCCTGATGAAGGTGGGGTTAATATCTGAGTACCACCGAAACTTACGTCGACCATCTATCTTTTGGGAATCCGTATAGTGAAATATCATTGGAAAAGAAATAGAAAAGATATCTATATAGAATAATGAAATGAAACAGTGATTCTTATACACTGCTGTGATTTATGGAATGCTTTATTATTATAGATGAATTGATTGTTTTGATGATATTCTTCCTTCTTTCCTCCACTGTCGGATCCTATTATGTTGTCTAAATTGTTAATCAAAAAAATGTTTTACTCTGCATGTTGTATGTTTGGTGAATGAATGGTATGGAGTGAGTATGCTGTGGTTTAGGTATGAGTGTGCTGGGGTATATCAATGATATTGACTAGATTTGTTTTATTTTTCAATTTTGTATATTTCTGTTAAATAATTCTTCAGAATATTCTTAACTGAAAAAAATCTCTTTTGTTCTTTTTGAAAATGAAAAATAATAAATAAAAGATACAAAATAAAAAATAATGGTCATTTAATCAGCTTTGTCATTTCTATATGATTTTACTATAGACATGAAAAGTTTCTTTCTTATGGGGCACATGTAAGCATTTTGGCTATTTAGAAAAGGAATATAGGTCAGCTAGAGGTTGTTTTGTACACACGTTTCTTTCCCCTCCTCTAGGACCTAAAATTAAAATTAGGGGAACCCTTTTTTCTCCTTTATTGATTATTTATTTTGGTATAGTCATGATCTTGGCTGGGAACATATTGGGAATCCCCAAAAAATTGAAACTTCCCTGCACAACTCTCTTCTATAAACGTTCCATTAGCCTCTTACGTATGTAGCATACAACCTTGCTATACAATTTCATTAACACATTAAGCTGGAGATAATTACAACAGACAATGGGAACATTGAGTTTTGAAAAAATTGATTCCACCTGGGCATTCTGCCTCCATGTTATGTGTAATATCATGTAATTTATGAGTTATGCGATAAGGCTTGAAGTTTGTCCAACAGGGCATGTTGGCAAGTGAAGTCTGAGACAATCAATCTCCCATTTATGATTTGCTATGTAACTAGGCAGACTCTCAAAAAAAATCTTTTCAATTAGTTTCTTTAAATATTCTTTTTCTACTGAGTGAAAAGAATTTTAAATAGTGGAACACTTTTGTGTTGCCAACTATACACTCCGTTCTAAGATATTCAGGTATATATACTTGATCACAGACAGGGAATCATGTACTATTTGTCAGGGGTGACTCCTCCATGTGGGCGGAGGAGCGTCGCCACACTCCTTTCTCGCAGTGCGAGAAGCAGAAACATAAAATGGTATAAATACCATTTTATGTTTCTGCTTCTCACACTGCAAGAAAGCAAAAGAAGGGTTTGGTTGGGGGCGGGCGGGTGGGCTGTCCTGCTGCAGGGCATGGGAGGAGTGGCTAGCCCAATGTTGTGGGCGCTGACTGTTTGGTCGGCCCCAGGGCCGACCAAACCAGTCATGCACACTCTCCATTTTCTCCATGTAGGCTGCATGCAGCCTACATGGAGAAAACGGCCTCCTCATAGACGCTAGTGCGGTCGGCGTCCCAACCAATCACAACGCTGCCATTGAAGCGTTCTGATTGGCTTAGGGGAGGGAGGCTGCCTGCGGCTGCTTCCTGCGAGGACGATGCGGCGCGGGACCAGACCGACGAAGGTACGTTTTTTTTTATTATTTAAAATTAACCTCCCCCCGCACAACCCCCTCCCCGTGCGACCCCCGCCCCCCATCCCACGAGTCATGCCGGCCACGACTGCTATTTGTTACAATATGCTTGATTATGGGGCTCCCCTTTCCCATGGGGTTCCCATGTGCATACATTTCATGTAGCACTTTTACCAGTAAACCAGTGTGATACTCAGGACTGTTTAAATGTTCTTCTCCTTATTATATGGAGTTGTAGCATTTGTGTGTCAATACGGTGTCATTCAGTGCATGTTGTGCGTCTTATATGCGTTTTTATCTGTTACCTGCAGCCCTAATGAAATTCTATTTTGTTGAACGAAACGCGTTGGCTGTAACCTTGGCTGTTTTCATGAAAAGACTTCAAAATTTCAATAAAAGAGATAACTAATACAAAAAATAATTGTGGACTTTTTGTTGTTGGGAGCATCATTCTGTGTTATGTCTCTATGTATTTCTGCTTAGCAGTGGTATCAAGCAATGGCTGATACCTTGGATGAAGGGCACTATTTTCTAATTGAAACGAACTGTGTGGGAGGTGCAGTTCCAGAGGTCCGCTGTTGCATTTAGTGATCATAAAGCACTTGTACTTTAGCCCTGATCAGCAGTGGTAAAGTGCCCAGAGTTCTAAAATCAGCAAAAACAAAGTCAGAAAAACACAGGAGGAAGGCAAAAGTTTGGGGATAACCCTGCAAAAGGGTCATGTCCAACAGTGGACCAAACACACCATGGGCCAATGGGCCTCAAGATCCCCACCAATATTTAGGTGAAATCGAGCACGGCCAGCTATAATGCAGCCACATTTTGCACTTTTGCAGGAAATGAATACATATCAGTTAATTTTAGAATGGAACAAAACGACCAAATAAAAATAACTAGAGAAAATAGCCAATGCTTGGGATCACAAATGATAATTAGCATTATGCTTACCCCAACCGAGCACATTTTGTTGGGTACTGTATGCAACAAGTCCACAAAGACTTTGATGACATGCCTATTGCACCTGGTTTTCATCCACACAACAGGAAAACCCAAATGTACAAGACACTCTTAAGTGTAAAAGCAGGACACCTGATTTCAAAGACTAGGATTATAGCCAGAGCGAAAACTTCTGGTGCAATAATGCCACCCACAATTTCAAGTGTCTCTGGGACTAGAATTATTAAGTCCGCAAATTCTGTACCTGATGATTCTGGGCCAAAAAACACTAGACCGCTTTTTGCTGCTACAGGGACTACGGGCGGTAGTACAGTCTGGCCTCTGCCTAACCCCTGCGGCAGCAGAGAGAGAGTTTATAAACTACAAAAAGACTACCCTGCCCAAAAAAGATCAAAAAGTGGAATATCTCCCCTTAAGCTGGGATAGTCATTCCCCATGCTTGACCAAGCTATCCATATAAACACAATACACTAATATACATTTCTGTGCATTTAATACAAAAATATTCCAAAATACATTTCAAATTTCTCATAGTTATAGTATCAATTTAGGACCAAAATAATTATTTTTACTTTTTTCAACACAATATAAATTTCTAAAACTCACAACTGTATTTAACATCGCCCTATCAAAAACAATCAGACTCCTCATCCATTTATCTCCACAATCACTCAAACCATACACTTACTACTATCATCAGCAGAGAGAGAGCTGGCAGTGATTCCCCCAGACAGACAGAATCCTGCTGTGAACTCCCTAACCCCACCCCAATCATACACTTCCCTTCCACGGCCCTCTCACTGACCATGAGCAGTCAGAAGACAAATGCAGTTTTCTGCCCAGAATGGGGGAAAATGCACGTTAAAATACCTCCACTTCCGGGTCTGTTCAGTTGTTTCCCATTCCAAGGGAAAACCCCAAAATAACTGAAATCTGGAGCAGGCATTCAGGCCAGAATCAGAGATTCCGGTCTTTGGTATCCCTCATCATTCTCTGGTTATTGCTTAATGAGAGCCTGTGTGGATATTACATAGAAAGGGCTTACAGATTGGTGCTCAGGGGTGCAGGTTAAAATCCTGCACCATTAACAAATCTCACCTAGCATCAAACATTAGACTGCTCATAACCAGTTATGGGGGCAGGAGAGGGTGGGGACGGGCACACTCTAAAGCATCAGTATTTTGTTCTCTACTGTTCAGCTGCACAAGAAGAAACGTAACATCTCCCGTGGGGTAGGCAATGTCCAGTTCTCTGCATGATTACGTCCAGTCAGAAAACAAGCAGCAAGGGCAAGGTGAGTGTCCACACTCTTTAGTAGATGTATGATCGTGTTCTCCCAGACTAAATGTGTTTCCTACAACGGTGAAAAAACACACAGCTTTGTTTAAATACCCCTCACACACCAAAAGGACCATTGGTGTCATGCTTCATCATCGGGGTCTTCCCGCCCCGCCCCGCTGCGGGACGGGGCGTGCTACGACTACGCTGGAGCACTGATTTTGAAAAAACAACACTATGTGTGGTGTAGGAATGTGAGTGGAAGGGTCAGGAGTGAGTGAAAGAGTGATTATAAATTAAAAAATACCTGGCTCTATGGAAAAAAAACTTTAATGTTCCTTTGAGCTGGTATTGTTAAAAATGGGGAATGAGTTGGAGGTACTTTGCTATGATGAGCAGTCTCTCCTATGTCAACATGTTTCGAAGCCCTCCCCTGGCTTCTTCATCAGGACCAAAAGGATCCCTTCTACACTCAAATTATAATACAAGGAAAATGTCAAAAATAGTGTATATACATGTAGTCAAAACTACGTGGTGCACATGTCAAATGAACATGCACAGTATACAATACCCCAATAGGTATACTATATGACGAAATCTGGAAGAAAAACATACCGTTAAAAGCATAACACATACACCATCCAGCACAATAGGTAGTGACCTGTAAAGAAAGTGATATATTGTGATATATTCTCTCTTTATCACTATCCGTGATGATATGCCAGTGCTGTGTACTGCTGGCGGAAAAAAGACAATACAGAGACAGATATACACTGAACATAAAACACACTCTATGTCAAAAAGACTGCCACCAGGCCGCCCCATAGTATCAGGCATAGATTCCATTCTCGAACCTTTATCGAAGTTTGCGGATGCCTTCCTCCGCCCCTTGGTCCAAAAAACCGGGACCTATTTAAAAGACACCAAGGCAGTCTTACAGCTACTTCAAGGTATGGATTTTGACCCTGAGAGACACCTTCTGATGGGTCTGGACGTGGAAAGTCTTTATACGAGCGTTCCCCATTATGAGACATTATCCATCATTGAGGAGGTCCTGTTCACCACCTCATGGGAATACCACACACCACGCAATGTGGTTATGGAGTGTGTTTCACTGGCACTCACAAGGAATTTCTTTGTGTACGAGGACACCATCTATATACAGAAGCACAGGACCAGCATGGGGAGCACTTTTGCTCCAAGTATAGCTGGTATCTACGTGCACCATCTAGAGGTGAAGAAAATTCTACACCCCAATAACCCATTCTTTTCCAACATAAAAACTTGGAAACGGTACATCAATGACGTCCTGGTTATATGGGAAGGGGACATTCCATCTACTGAAGCCTTCATGCTCTGGCTGAACCAACAAAACACCTTCCTTAAGTTCACGAACACCACCTCACGGACAAACCTGGTCTTTCTGGATCTCAATATATACCCAGATGAAGGAACTCTGAAGACTACCACCCATTTTAAGGTTACAGCTAAAAACTGTTTGCTGATGTATAACAGTTTTTATACCCGCCACCTCCGGGACAATCTCCCTTACGGAAAATTCCTCCGTCTTCTGAGGAACTGTACTGAGTTGAAGGATTTCAAGACACAAGCAGCGGACCTACAAACCAAACTAAAGAAACGCAACTATCCCACAGCAATCATCAGCAAAGCCATGAAAAGGGCCCGTAACAATAACAGGGATGCCCTCCTGGAGGACAAGATTCCCAATGAACAAGAAGAGAGACCGATATGTGTCACCACGTTCAATACCAACTCTAACCAGGTATCAAAGATTGTGAACAAACACTGGAGACTCCTTACATGTTGCAACCTCAATCTCCCAAAACCTATGTTTGGACACAAGAGGGGAAGGAATTTGAAGGACATGTTAGTTCACAAGAGACCGCGACCTGGACCACCAAGGACTGTTGAGAACATACTTCTACCACTAGTGCAGGGCCACCACCCATGTGGTAACTGCAGTACTTGTCACCTCACGAAGAAGAGTAGACATATAATATTCAGGAACGGTACCGTATGGGAACAGAGGAGGTTTACCAATTGCAACAGCAAGAATGTAGTGTATATGGTCACCTGCCCATGCGGTCTAGAATACATCGGCATGACCACCAGATCAATCAAGACTCGGATTGGTGAACACAGGAGCAACGTACGTTGCAAAAAGAGCACTACCAAAATGGCAACCCACTATCTGACATCCCAGCACACTATGGAAGACCTGCAATGGACCGTCATTGAACAATTAAATAATGTGACTGGTCTATTCCAAAAAGAACAACGGTGGGTGTTCCGCTTGGGGACACATGTCGAGGGTCTGAACGACGACATACCCTGGGGTCAATTTACCTGAATTTACCCCAGCTTGGGCTAAGTTGCAAAATACCGGTGATTGTCATAATAGCTATCTGTCTTTCTAACAGAACTGATTGACTGTCCTTGCACTTGGGACTATTCATAAGGCGACATGCCTCTGTCCTATGCTTTCCTTTTTCCCTATGTCTTTTATGCCTACCATATGAGGGTCCTCCCATTTTTTCATTTTTATAGAGACAGAATAGGAATGTGTTCCCTTGGGCGTTAACTACCGTTACGTGATGTGGGCACAATTTTAGAACACGATTGCAGGCAGTATGTCCTTCTGATTTTCCGACCTAATCCAGGAGTGACATTTTACAGTACAACGCATTATGCCGAGTTCTGAGAGCATATCAGAACCCCCCCCCTTTTTTGGTAATAGCACAGCTTTTTTTCTATCCCGGCCGACACCGGAGGTGGTTTTCTTCCTTCCGCCTTTACTGGTTAGCGGTCTAGTCTTTGACAGAGAGTGGGCCCGACTAACAACAAGTTGTTTTCAAGCTCCGCAGCCAGGCAACCACCGCGACAGGAAGTGGGGTATTAGAACTATGCCCAAAAAGATTCAGCAGTCTACTGCGGTCTTCCACTCAATTATCTTTTTGGCGGCATTTTTTACCAATTAACAGCACTACTTAGGGATGCTCCCCCCATAGGCCATTCGTTCAACGGAGCCGCGGGGAGGTAGTATCCAGGAGAGGCAGTGACCTTGACATTGTAAGTACAGCATAGCCGCTCAGGAACTACAGGACGCTGCATGATGCTACCACGATCAGTAGGACTTTCTAACCAACATTGTTTTTCTCTTTTTTATTTTTTTATTTCTTGTCCGTTTTTCCAGAGTGTGACTATAGGCACTCCTTCCCACCCGTTCTAAGGCTGATGGGGTATAACCTTTATTCAGAGAAAGTATGTGCTCTACCTCATTATATGTTTTTTCATGTGGCATTAAACAAAATATCTTAACAATGCGAATTACCATAAGCTGCATTTATCACTTTGGACACGCATTTTGCGGTCCTTTTGAAATAGAGTGTGTGTTTTATGGTCAGTGTATGTCTGTCTCTGTATTGTCTTTTTTCCGCCAGCAGTACACAGCACCGGCATATCATCACGGATAGTGATAAAGAGAGAATATATTACAATATATCACTTTCTTTACAGGTCACTATCTATTGTGCTGGATGGTATATGTGTTATGCTTTTAACGCTATGTTTTTCTTCCAGATTTCGTCATATAGTATACCTATTGGGGTATTGTATACTGTGCATGTTCATTTGGCATGTGCACCATGTAGTTTTGACTACATGTATATACACTATTGTTGACATTTTCCTTGTATTATAATTTGAGTGTAGAAGGGATCCTTTTGGTCCTGAGGAAGAAGCCAGGGGAGGGCTTCGAATCATGTTGACATAGGAGAGACTGCTCATCATAGCAAAGTACCTCCAACTCATTCCCCATTTTTAACAATACCAGCTCAAAGGAACATTAAAGTTTTTTTTCCATAGAGCCAGGTATTTTCTAATTTATAATCACTCTTTCACTCACTCCTGACCCTTCCACTCACATTCCTACACCACACATAGTGTTGTTTTTTCAAAATCAGTGCTCCCGCGTAGTCGTAGGTCGTAGCACGCCCCGTCCTGCAGCGGGGCGGGAAGACCCCTATGATGAAGCATGACACCAAGGGTCCTTTTGGTGTGTGAGGGGTATTTAAACAAAGCGGTGTGTTTTTCCAACATTGTAGGAAACACATTTAGTCTGGGAGAACACGATCATACATCTACTAAAGGGTGGATCCTTTTGTGTCTTATATATTGACTAGAGGAGGACGTATCCACCTCTTTTGATCTTTGAGCATTACCTCTTCACTCCCTCTTTTTGGTTATTTGAGTGTCCACACTCCACACACTTCAACAACATTCATTCCTACAATAACATTTAGACACATTAAGGTCTTAATTACTGGAGAACGAGAAAGGACTATCCACCATAAAACAACAGATGGCCACATATTAATTCCGTCATGCCAATAAAAGGGCACGGACATGCCACTTGTCTGATGGTGAAGCAGTCAGTGACTCTGACATGGGGAATGTATTAACATATTACATGACGTGTATTCGTAAAGCACACCGTCACCCAAGGGTATCTTGGCGCTGAATAACAGATGTTTATTGTTACCCAACTTAATGGTACTCATTTATCGACCCTAGGAGGATGAAAAGCTGAGTGGACCCTCTGAGATTAGAACCAGTGACCATGAGGTCAAACACAGGTCCCTACAATGGACCCATTGGTCTACTAAGCCCCCAGACAGGATTGTCTGTGGGGGAGGGACCCATGAGCATGGTGGCAGTTCAGTTGACCAATGAATATTGGTTGCTGGCTCGCTGCCATTTTGAGCAATGACTTCTTTGTGACCGTCTGTCATGTAAACTATGTAAGGGACACGTCACATCTAATATGCAGGCACATCTTAAGGAATTTGGGGGCCCTTGGCCAAAGGTATTTTGGGGGCCTTGGGCAAAAGGTATTTTGGGGACCCCTGTTAAGAACAGTTTTGAATTTATGAGTTTCATTTCTCTCATGCCTTCTTCGGCCAGGTCACTGGCCCAAGGCATACTTGTCCAAATTCTAAATGTGTTTAAGTCTAATATTCAGGGATAGCGATGTATTTTCAATATTGTAACACAGCAGCAGCTCACTCATTTTACTGCAAATAATCTCTGTGACCCCCATCCCATTTCTCATATGCGAGGTCCTGCTCTTATCTAAAAGAAACTTTTTTATATGGATGTTGCATGAAACATAAATACAACGGGGCATATTTACAAGCCCATTGCGCCACCCGTACTTCACTTTTCCTATGTTAAAAATGACGCAAAAGTGGCGCAAGGGGCTTGTAAATAAGCCCCAACATTTCTCTGCAAAATGTCAGTTATAGACTCCCGCACACCACCCACATTAAAAATAAGTTAAGAGAATAACAGTATTTAAAATAATCTCTTTGAGAATTATTCAAGGTCATCAGGGCGAGACTCTGCAGAACAGAGCTGGCTCTCTCAGAGCCCCCCCTGAAAGGCTGGGCCCTGGGCCAGAGCCCACTTTGCCAATGCCTTAAAACGTCTCTGCTAATATGGGTGCTCATATTGTCCATATTTCCAGCGTCCACCCAAGTGATCGATACCCGGAAAGGCTTGGTGGGCTAACAGTGACAAATATTTTTTACTGAGATCACTCCTACTTTGATAACCGGATCGGCACAGGGTGAATCTCTATAACCTTCCGAAAAAAAGGTCGTAGCTAGTGAGTTGTTTTTACGGGAGCATATCCACTTCCACAATACCGCTCACGATGTCCTCCAGCTCCCTATGAAATTAGGCCAGCTAATATCTTTCTAAACAGAAACCTGAATTTCATGTATGTGAGGATAATGAAGTTGAACAGACATTTATTTATCCAGCTCCTCCACGCCCCAAAGAATAATTTTATGTTTTTAAAAACTCATTTAGTTCAAGAGATGAACTATCTGAGCTGGCTCTAATATAGCAACATTAATTTTCCAGGGAAAGATTTATTTAAAAATTAGATTTTACAACTTTAATACCTCCGTTTTCTTCATTAAATAAGCCGTGGAGCACAGTTAATTAGACTTAAACCCTTCAAGCCAAGGTTTTATGCTTTCCCACTTAGTTACAAAAGAAAACTACCTACTTCACTTGCACATTTCATTTAAATTCATTATGCAGCTGATACTTAATAAACGAGCACTTTTCGCAGAGAAAGCCTCTTATTTAATGTGGGGTTTATGGTAAATATTTGCATTTGAGATGGGCGAAGGGATTTGTATCTAAGCTTAAATCTGATGCACATGACTCGTGATAGTGGATTGTGCAAGGGGGCAAACTCCAGTCAAATGATCCCCCCCCTTTCTTCTCAGGGTCTTTGTCAGTGAGCCGAGGTGATTGGCCGAAGGGCATCGCTTAAGCCATGCCAGAGTGCTACCCCCCCTAAAATTGAATCTGATGCCAGGCAACTCCTAAGAGGACAATTGTATGAAGATATTATTACATTTTAAAGGTGCCTAAATATGTCGATAGTCCAGGGACCTTTTTACAAAACCGCAGTCTCAACACACCTACATTGGCCCCATAGTCTTTGAACTTGGTATCAAGATCACATTATATGGATGCGGAAAGAACGCGGGTTCACGAGTTTCATTCTCTGTGGTCTCAGTACCAAGGAAAAAGACAATGGAAGGTAAAGCAGGGGGGCCTGTGCAAGTTGGGGTTCACAAATCCTATAAAGAGTTCTCAAACTCAGTGACACATGCACATTTTTATTTCCTTCAATCTGCGTGAGGCCTTTCTATGTCTCCCCACCTATATCTGGTGGTCATGGTGTGAACAACTTTCTTCTATGTGTGGCCTTTCGTGATTTTTTAATAGATGGGAACCCTACCATACGTCCTTTAATGATGGCCACAAGAGAAAATGTTCTCTTACAACCTTCCAATCAGAGCGTTTGGGTCCATGAACTCAAGAAACCATTCCGCAACCCAGCAGAATCAAAGAACTACTGCTCCATCTCCCTGCTCCACTTTCCAGTGAAGGTCCTCGAAAAGGCTATCAAACAGCAACTCACCAAACACCTGGAATACTACAACCTCCTGAACCCCTCACAATCTGCATTCCGAGCCAACCGTGGCACTAAGACAGCTGTGATCACAGCCACCACTGACATCAGAGCCCTCCTAGACTGTGGTGAAATGGGTGCCCTTGTCCTCCTGGACCTGTCAGCTGCTTTTGACACCGTCCACCACCACATCCTGATCAACAGACTCCATCAATTCGGAATACAGGGAGACACCCTCAAATGGATTGCCTCATACTTCACAGGAAGAACGCAGAGAATCCGCCTCCCACTGCTCACCTTCGAACCCAAGAAGATCATCTGTGGCATCCCCCAAGGATCTTCCCTCAGCCTCACCCTCTTCAACAAATCCATGACCCCCCAGGCCAACACCATCAGAGCATATGGAATCAACATCATCTCCTATGCCAACAACACCTAGCTGATCCTCTCGCTGTCAGAAGACCCCTCCACCGCCTGATCCAACTTCCACAGATGCATGATCAACATTGCCAACTGGATGAAGAACAACTGTCTCAAGCTGAACACAGACAAGATGGAAGTCCTCATCTTTGGGAACAATGCCATGGCGTGGAACAACACATGGTGGCCCATGGAACTGGCTCCCCCCCATCAAGACAGATTACTCCCACAACCTCAGCATCATCTTGGACAGCAAGCTATCCTCAAGATCTTCAGGTGGTTCCCAGTCAACACCAGAAGGACCGTTAAGCAGGCCCTCGTCACCAGCAGGCTGGACTACTGGAACACACTCTACTTAGGAATCACCACATGCATCCTGAAGAGACTACATACAATACAGAACTCAGCGGCTATACTCGTCCTGGACCTCCCCAGACAAACCCACATCACACCCCACCTCAGGAAGCTACATTGGAGATGCCAGTTCAAGATGGTGACCCACACATACCAGGTCCTGCATATCGAAGGACCAGCATACATCAACAAATGCATGACCTTCCACCAACCAACCAGACACCTATGATCTGCATTCCTATTCCCCGCAGAAACCCCCCGGATCTGTTGAAGGAACGGCTGAGGTCACTCCTTCCCACACCTGGTGGTTAGAGCTTGGAACGATCTTCCTCTGCACCTCAGAACTGCCTCATCACTCCAGCAATTCAGGAAAGATCTTAAGACCTGGCTATTTGAATGAACGGTCCACAATAAAGCAGCTAGCAACTCCAGCGCCTTGAAACCCTCACCGGTGATTTGTCGCACTCTACAAATACTTGATTGATTGATTGATTGATCTGTAACAGTCTATTGGGAACAGATTTACAATCAGAATGGTTCCTTTGAAAGGACATAGTGCTGGAAACTGTCGATCACATTTCATGTACTACATCTACATGACTGACCCTACCTCAGTCGTTTCAATCTTTCAGAGATGAGCCTGACATTTGCAATGCATTCCATAATGTAAGAAGATGCCTGCCTTATGACTGACTATTATCCAGTCCTGCCGGCCCTTAAAGGGAAGGGGACAGGATATGTGCAATACTTAAAGACGTTCAAAGACATGCTTGAAATGTAACCAACATTTCCAGATCCATTAGCTCTGTGAAAGCTCAGATCAGTCAGGAGGCCTCCTCAGTATCTTTATATTGCGGTCTTCACTGATTCAGCTACCTTCTAATGCAACACTTTGCAGAATTAGTCAGTTGCCAATTGGAGGACTTCTGTTGCCCTCATCATAGTCTGGCACACTCATGACAGGTAGGATTTGATGAACAAATCTATCCTACATAAGAAGGCACCTTCGCCGAAACCAAGGCATTAATTCTCAAGGATAAAATGTGCATCCAGCTGAGTAAAGGCTGCTTACAGAGTCTTGGTTTCCACAAGCGTGAAAGTATGGCCACTCTCAGTGCCCCATGACAGCTCCTGCTGCTTGCCATGTCTGCCATTTGTAACCTGCTGTGCTTAGCAAACATCCTTTAAAGAACAGCGGGTTCCCTAGTATTGACGAGTGTCATCCGGGAGATCCTTACTTCTTCTCATCAATAGTGGGAAATAATAGAATTCAATAGACTACATATGGTGTCACTGAGAAATAGAAGAGCACAGAATGCCTTTCCAAGGGTGGCAGCAGGATCTGAATAAACGTTACACATATGTCGCTGAGTGGTACTATAGGAATCTGACACACGGAATCTAAAGAAGCATGGTACACCTAAAGCGTGGTATCAGTGAGGAGCATGGGATTCTGCCAGGGCTGCTGCAGCTTGGTGGTGGGTTCTGGAGGGGTATCCCACACCTGTGCAACTGTGTATCTGTGCTTCTGGGGCCAGTGCAATCTGGGGTAGTATGCCACTAAAGCTGCATGGGAGCTCTGGGATTCAGAGAAGGGTACCTTGCAGAGAAGTGTGCTTCTTTTTTCGTGCCTTGTCTTGCTGGACAGTACAGTGTGCTTTCAGGAAAGAAAATCGTCATGTGAGAGAAGAATGACACCTGCATGGGGATTGTGTTTTTTTTTTTTACTTTGCTGTGTAGCATATACATCAATAGAGGCATGGGACCAGATATGTGAAGCCTTTTTCTTTTTTAACAGTCCAATTTGCAGAATTGGGCCATTATGATCACAAAATGGCTTTTTATTATCTATGAATCCCAAATTGCGATTCAGTAACACATTAACAAATCGCAATTTGGGTTTGTGTCCGCATGCCTGTTCAGTATTTGGAAAGGGCAGCTTTAGGGCATCGCTTCCAAATACCAAATCGGATTGGTATGCATTAAAGTTTTGCAACGGAAATCCAGTCACAAAACAATGGGGCATATTATCAAGAACGTCGTTAAAATGATCGCCGCTTTAGCGGCAGAAAACTGCCGCTAAAGCGGCGATAATGGCCTTGATAATATGCCCTGGAGAATTCCAATAGAAGCCCATGTTGACACCAGAACATGGGCTTGTATTGGAATTCTCAAGGGCATATTATCAAGCCCATTATCGCCGCTTTAGCTGCAGTTTTCTGCCGCTAAAGTGGCGATAATTTGAACGCCGTTTCTTGATAATATGCCCCAATAATACTTTACCAACTATTGAAATGTAGCGTTAAGGCATTCACAAACAGGAAGGGGTCCCAGGGGATCCATACACCTTTGTGAATGTCGAAAGAAATATTTTTTAAGAGCAGGCAGTGGTCCCATGGAACACTGACTACTCTTAAAAAATGTTAGTAACATTTTTAATTTTTTGTAAGGTGTTCCGTTTTCCTTTAAGGTGCAAGCTCTCTTCACACGCAGTAGGACTAAACGAGAAGCAGCAGTACAAGCTGCCTTAACACAGAGTACAGGTAAAGCATAAAAATCTTCAGTGAAACATGCCATAACATAAAAGCAACAGTGATACAAGCTTTCATCGCAAGCAGAGAAAGTAAAGCATGGAAGCTGTACGACTAGTGCACAGGTTTCCCTCATACACAAAAGGGTGTACAACTGGCTGAATATTACATTTGAGGAACGAGCAGTGCAATAGTTCCTAAATCACACAGCCCATGTACAGCACAGAGAGAAGTACCATTGGAAGCTTCTTTTATAAAAGATAAACACACACGTGCACACACACAGACACTCACAAACACATGCACTCACACTCACAGACCCACTCTAGCAATGGTGTGAGTTTACTTCATACTGTGAACAGGTAGAACATGAACTGAACAGCTTTAAAGTAAGCTTCCTTAATACACACAGTGCAAGAGCTGCATTAATGCAAACTTACTTCAAACACAGAAAAGGGTTACAAATATGTTCTGGTGATAACCAGGAAATGAGACAGCATGCCAACATATTTTATACTCTGTGGGGCAGATTTACAATCCCCTTGCGCCACTTTTGCGTCATTTTTAACATGGGAAAAGTGACGCAAAAGTGGTGCAAGGGGCTTGTAAATAAGCCCCAGTGTGTTCAATATTGTAACAAAATATGGATATTATAAATGATTATGTTGGTATTATTGATCTTCACGACCACCTTAGCTAGAATATGGTATCTGAACTGAATACGTACACAATATATACCTGTAAATCACCACTATTTACTTATAATTTAATGAAAATATATATATATATTTTTTTTAAATGTTTGTATGTATTTATCTCAGTGGTATTTTTATAGCGTGAATCAATCTGAAAGATAGCTGCGTTCTGTACAAGGACAGCAAAAGTGGCAGCTTTCACCACAGGCACCACATGTGTAGCAGCAGTGAAGATTCCTTAACGCACAAAACTCAGGGGCATATTTACAAGCCCCTATCACCACCACAACCTCACTTTTCAGGACATTGTGGTGGCGATAGGGGCTTTGCCTTATTTACAAGGCAGCATTAAGCCACTCAACGGGGCTTAACGCTGCCTTGTAAATAAGGCACCCTTTCACGCTATACTTAGGGGTCGATTCCGATTCGGGCCGGCAATCTCTCCGACCGAGCCGGACCCGGAGAGATTTCCGACCGAATCGGACCCTAGCAGTCCGACCGAACGAGTACGATGCGTTCGCATGCTATCGGACTCGATTCGGTCGGACTCCCATTGAAGTCAATGGGAGCCGGTCGTACAACGCGTACGCGGGCTCCCATTGACTCAATGGGTGCGAGGCGAACAAGGGCACCCCCTACAGCGGGTACGCGTCGACGCGAATCGCGCCGTACATGCACAGGTAGGGGGGACCCATGGGTCCCCCCTGTGTGCGACTCGCGCGGCTATGCATACAGGGGGGTCCGACCGGACCCCCAAAGTGCGGCTCTGACTGCTCTTTCGAGCCGGACGGCGCGAGTCTGTCGGACTGCTCGCGGCGCGCATCGTACTTACCCGGCCGGGGACTGTCTCCATTGCGCGGTGCGAGTCGTGTCCGTGCGAGTCGGTCGGAGCGGTTCGGACCCGGGAACGAGTCGGTCGGCGATTTCGCATGTGCTCGCATCGTACTCGCTCGGCCGGACGCACGTACGAATCGGTCAGGAAAGAGGGCTCCGAATCGGATCCGGTTAAGCCGAATGCGATTCGGAGCCCTACCAGCCGAGATCGGAATCGACCCCTCAGTGTGAAATGGGAGGGCAATGGGTGTTGCTGTGGGCGTTCCACTGCAACACCCATTGATTTTGACACTGCTCCCTATTTCAAAGGGTGGCGTTAATAGGAGGCAGCGCCAAAATTAAGACAAGGGAAAACCTGGGCTTACCCTGGCAAAACGAGGAGAAATGTTTAATTTCTCCTAACTTTTGCTGTTTCCATGTGTGCTTCGTTGTGCAGCACACATGGGAACAGCAAAACGCCAATAATTGTTTATGTACAGGAAGGTGTCCCTTCCTGCACATAAACAATCATTTGAATAAAATGATGTTTTGCAACTTCTATGTGTGCAGCATTCTGCAGCACACATAGGGGCATATTCTCAAGAACGTGTGATAATCACCGCAAGTATAGCTTAACGCAACTCTTCACATCGCAGTCCATCACGTTAACGTGCTATTCCCAACACGGCGGTACCATGCGATAGTCACACGATAACGCGTCAAATGAACGCGTTCAAACCAACGCAACGCTGGAAAAACGCGAAACCCCAACGCGAAAATAGTAGGAATGACGCCAATAGCGATACAAAAATCTGCGATAACCAGCGATAGGCCTGCAAATACCACGCGTCATGCAGGAAAATGCACCATAAAAGCAGAGCAAAAAAAAGGTGAGATGACAATGTACGAGCAGAACCCCACATCCGTGACGTAGAACAAATGACCAATGGCCCGCATCAAACAGGCACCTCCTCACAGTCACAACGTACATTGACATGCAGCCTGCATGTGAACTACGCCAATGCCCAAACATGCATGGAACACACATTGAATCCGCATCCCCCCTCCACATTGCAGAGGGACAAGCAACCCCTCCTGCACACAGACGGGTCATGACCATGACCAATCCACCATGAAAGCGTGGACCAAGGTAGGGGCAGTGACTCCCGCCTACGTACATGTTGCCCATGTCGTGGGACCTGAGTCACAGGGGGCATCCCTGCATCATGCTGGCACATATCTGACCCCAAGAGGAGCACTGTTGTCACCTGTAGGACACAAATGGCAGCCAAAATGGAATGATACTGGACACACGTGAAACGCCTAGGAGTGGGACTCCCCACTAACTGCGACACACAGAACTGGCAGTCCGAATACGTGACACCCAAACAGCCACCCTGCACAGAGGTGACACACCCACCATCCATGAACAAATCATAAAACTTGCAGCAACACATGTCGCACACACACTTGTCTGAGTGATGTCCCAGAACAGATGAGTGACATGCACCCAGGGAATGTGTACTCAGAATGCATTTATTTGCACATGCCGTGCCTGTGGTCAATTAGTACTGTCCCATGATTGGCAAGTACAGTCACAATGTGACGTGCTCATGTGAAGAAATTGCCAGTGATGGTGTCCCTACGGGCTATCCCTGCTGCGGCTGCAGTGGGGTGTGGTCCATCTGCCTCATCCTCATCACCATCGTCAGGTGCATCTGGCACTGGTATCCATGGGGCCCTGCTGCGTACACATATGTTGTGCAACACACAACATGCAATGATCATCTTGCACACTATGTCTGGGCTGTACAGGAGCCTCCCACCCGTGACGTCCAGGCACCTGAAACGTGACTTCAACACGCCAAATGTGCGTTCCACGATGCCCCTGGTGCGTCTGTGGGCCGCATTGTACTGCCTCTGGGCCTGTGTGTTCGGGGCTCGGAGGGGTATCATCATCCAAGCGCAGAGTGCATACCCTTGGTCACCTGTGACAGTGCAGAGAGACATGAGTCAGGAGTTGGTTCTGCATGATGTGTTGGCATGCTCACTGGTCCATTGGTGAGTGATATGTGTGACTATGTGATTACTGCATGACATATACTGCTTGTTGCAAATGAGCGGCATCAATGTGTATGACGTAAGCTCACAGCTGCTCCACCCTCCCCACGAGAACATTCACTAGTGTGCGCAGCGCGGTTGCATCACTTGCACTCCTACGGCACACCATTGTCAGGCCTGTCTGCGCATTTCCACAAGCCTGACAACAACACTGTGATGTTGTGCGTTGAAGGTGGACGGACACGTGTGTGTAGGCCCATGGTAAGGGCAGGGCGGACACAGATGTAGAGACCATGCCTGGCTGAACTCGCCATGCGGTTGAGGGTAGGCCTTTGGCTGATGCTGCGGAAATAGCCACACACACAACAGTTGGCATGTCTGATCCCTGACCCCAAGCGGGCTTGCGCACCCTCAGTTACCCCTCTGCTCAGCCCGTACTCCGGGGGCATGCTACATAGCAACATTGTACATTGCGTGACGGGTGGCGCCGACACAACACCTGAGACACACGCATTAGTCACCCCTATGGCAAGGCCTAAACTTAACCACGCCCAGAGCCACGTGTGGAATTAACACACCCCTACGCCGTACTGCCGTACGCCAGACCACCCCATCACGCACGCAGGGGGGTCCCACACAGCTACATGTCCCAGGTCCACCCCACTGCCTGAGGTGGCAAGGTTGCGCACGCTGTACACAGCACAATGTAATGTGGTATGGCTCGGGCCCACATGCATGCAGAATGACCACACGTACACACTGAGACAACATGTGGAACTGGCTACGGGCACGTGCGCCCTGCACCTTACAGTGCCAGGGTCACACGTCCAGTGACGAGTGTGCCGTATGGGTGTTGGGTCGTGTGAGTCACAGCTCAGGGGTTGGCTGGTGCTGGCAACAACAGTGATCAGACAATTAAAAGTCCGAAGACAAACAGCAAGGGTCCATGACTTTAGCTGCACAGAGTCGGTGGCCCAGGGTGCTCAGCAGCCGGCACAGGCACACCGCCACGGGACGGTGACTTGCGATGCACTGCGGCATGGCCACGAGAGCTGAGCGGGTCACCGTTGATGTCCAAGGGGGATTGCACCGAGAGTTACGGGGGACAGTGGATGGTGTACATCCAGGGCATGATGCAGAGGGCAGAAGCAAGCAGTAACAGGCAATATGGGGGAGTTGAATGCTACAGTCTCATTACTCCCACAATGTCAGTGTCAGCTACATGATGACGAAGACGACCCCCAGGCCATGGACTCAGATGCCAACAGAGTCCAACCAGAGAGTGTCCATGACTCCCGTGGCACGGAGTCAGTGGCACCAGAGCTGGAAGGGGATGCAGTCTGCGATGCGCCCTGTATATTGATGTGTGCTCTGCAATGGACAAATCAAGCCTCAGTCCCAAATGTGTGACCTGCTTGACTGCTGCGAATGCCGGTGGGAGACGCCAACGGGGCAGGAGTACTGCGTGCCTTGCTCGCGGTGGCCGTGATGGTCTGAGGAGGCTGCCAAGCTCACGGGCCTCTGGCTCGGAGTTAGCACCGGCACGTGGTGGGCCCTCTTCGAGACACGCCGGTGTTGGCAGGTGAGCAGTGAGGCCTGCATCCGCAGGGGCGGACGGGACTGGTTCGGGGACCAGCGGACCGGGCTGCGGCAGGCGCACAGGATTGCAGGCTCCGCCGCACACAGCCTCGGCCTCGTGGCGGGGTGAGAGGCACCACCCTGGCAGCCATGTTGGCCATTCCGGAAGAGGACCTTGCCCAGGTCAACGTGCTTTTTATTCACACCCCTATGCTGGCCTGGCGCACGCCAGGCAAGCCCACTCCGCACACGCATACAGGGGGGACGTGACAAGCTACATTTCCGAGATCTTCCCCACTTACTGGGGTCACATGGTTGCGTCCACTGTCCACAACACTACCACCACCAGCAATATATGTCGACATGGATATGTCTGTGGTCTGCATACTGCAGTCTGTCCAGCACTTCCACGCCACACTTGGCATTGTGTGCATTCGCATTCATGGATCACTTGCCTCCTTCGCACATGCATGGTTCCCACCTCTCCCCACATACTGCCATTGTGTGGCTGAGGTGCCATGCCGTTGATGGCTCATGTACATGGCCAGCCCAGCTTGCCACAGTACGTTGTGCTGTCGTGTGTGGTGTGTGGGCATGTTGCATGTGGGTATGTGATGTGAGCATTGCCAGAGTTGTGAGTTGAATGTTTGTGGAGTTGAGGTGTGTGGTGTGTTCATTTGGTACATACCAACGAGCACTGCATTCCCATAGGTGCCGGTTATGATGGACTGTCAGAAGATGTATGAATCATGCACACTGCCTGGGTAGTTTGCGACGACGTTGGTGAAGAGTCCCCGGTGGTCCACTATTGCCTGCACATTGATGGAATGCGTGTGCTTTCTGTTGCGGTAATTGTGTGCAGTGTTGGCAGGGGGCACAAGTAGGACATGTGTGCAGTCAATTGCCCCCAACACGTGCGGGAAGCCAGCTATGGCGTAGAAGCCTTGCTTGGTCTCCAGCTGTTCCTGCGCAGTGTGGGGGAAGTATAGGTACTGGGGTACCAAGCTGGTGATGGCATCCAGGACAGGTTTGAGGAACTTGGATAGGGCTGGCTGTGAGACTCCTCTGACTCGGGCGGTTGTTGGTTGGAATGTCCCAGAGGCCAACAGGTGCATCACGGCTAGCAGCTTTGTCTGGGGTGGGATGTTGGTTGTCCGCTGTGTTGGTACCGTCAGCCTGTGGGCAATGATGTTCAGGATGCGGAGGATGGTTGACCTTTTGAGTCTGTAGTGGGCAATGACATTCTCTGGTGTTAGGTCTGTGAGGCTGGTGCATTTCCAGAAGGTCCGCTGTCTTTGTCTGCGCTGCCTCTGTGGTGGTCCGGGGGAGGGCGGGGGGTTGGGGGGGTTGCGGTCCTGGAGGTGGTGGGGGTGGGTGTTGTGGCCCTCTCGGGGCTCCGAGCTGCATGAGGAGTAGCTCCATGGCATCTGTTGTTCTTCAGGTGTGGCTGTGGGCTGGGCTCCCTTTTCTTGTGCAGATTGTCGTCCGACTTTGCACCAGGTCAGAGCAGGTGTTAGTTTCCTGCTGCTAACGCGCCTTATCGCCTGTTTTGTGGTCTTATCGCCGATCGGGCTGGTCGTTGAGAATGTTGCGAAGTGGTGTTGTCGCGGATTTTTGCTCGGGAACGCCTACTCTGCATCTCATTAGCGATAGTTTCCGGGGTCATCTGTGGCGATGTTTTTTGCGGATGCTTTTGCAGGTAAACTGGTGTTATCGGTTGTTAGCACCAGCTTGTGAATGGGGCGATAGATTTATCGCGACTTTGGCTGCGGTAAAGTGCTGCTAACTCGGCGTTAGCTCCTTGAGAATATGCCCCATAGATGTTACAAAACGCCATTTAAATATTGTTTGTGTGCAGGAAGGGACACCTTCTTGCACATAAACAATCTTCCCCTCAACACAGACACCCTTGTACTATGGTGCAAGGGTGCCTGTTTTGGCACTAGGCAGCAAATTTTAGCACCAGCGCAGGGGGAAATGCAGGGCTGCACCATATTCTTGTTTCTAAAGTGACAGAGTGTGTCGTTAGCCTTCTTGGCTTAACTACACGCTTCGCCACTTTACTAGTAAATATGCCCCTCGGTTTCAGCACGTGCATCAACACTACAGGTTTTCCTTCATCACGATAGAGAATATTTACAGTAGTGGAAAGTAGTGTGTGCTTCCCACCCACATTATGAATAGTTACAACTCGGAGGTCATAATTTCCAGAGCTTTTAATCTAGTGACCCTATATTCAGACACAAATACACGTTTAAATCATATTTCTCGCTATTATAATGTACCCACATTTCAAGAGGTTCCTTCTGAAAACTGTTCTTGTGCCTTTTTCAGACATCCTAAGTCTGATTTCATCACGAGCACCTTCGGATTCTTTCTGAGGAAGACGATTTTCTTTCAGTTCTGCCTCTGTGTGAATAATAAAGATTTCGCCTACTATTCAGTGCATATAATTGCATTTAGAAAAAGATGAAAATTGGACTCACAGACCAAAGGAAGGCTGAAAAGGGATTATAAATAGTGTTTTCATTTATTGACAATTGCAGGTCACACCTCTGATTGGACGTCCACCTCAATTACTGACACGTGAACTTTCTGAAGGACAGAAAGTAAATTTCTACAGCATACGTGACTTCTGACCTCCTCGAGATAGTGATTTCTCTGTAAGACTGTTTCACATGCTGTACCTTACAAAAGCGTTAGTAATGTGGAAAGTTTTGAAAAGCACAAAGAATGCTTACCTTTTTTCACTCAGTTAATTCTATAGGTTTCTCCAATTCTCAACAAGTAAAGGACCAAAAGTGGAGCCTTATTTATGAGAGCCCTGCGTCACTTTTGCAACACGCAAAGTGGTGCATGCGTGACGCAGGGCTCTCAATCCGATTTATGAAGCCACACAAAGCCATCCTGCGAGGGTTTGAGTGGCCTCATGCATCATGCGTAAGGCAATGCAGCACAAATCGCTGCGCCACCTATTCTGCGCCCAGGAGGTGTTCCATGTGCGTTATGGTGGGTTTTCTCACTCCACACCCATTGAATTTGATGCTGCACCAGATTTACAGAGTCATTTAAACCTGGGAAGCTCCAAATCTTTACGCCTCCTTAGGTGAGGTGTAACGAGGAGAAATATGTATATTTCTCCCAGTTTTTCCTCTTTCTACGTGTGCTGCATTCTGCAGCAAACATAGAAAGAGGAAAACACATCTTAGTATTGTTTTTGTGCAGGAAGGTGCCCCTTCATGCTCTCTGCAAGTGTAGCTCGTGTCACAAACGTTACAGCTACAGACCAAAGAATGGATGAGCAGCAACGCAACATATGCAATTCGTACGAACTGTTCTCTGTAGTTATCGTGACAAAAGTATATTTTAGCGGTCTGCAAGTGTAGCATGTGTCACAAACGTTACAGCTACGGACCAAGGAATGGATGAGCAGCAATGCAATGCAGCAGAACTGGGGTGGCATCACTTGGCAGGATAGAACTCACAGTTGCAGAGTCCAGGTGCTGGACTAGCCTTTAAAGTCACTCTGGTAGTCCTGGGTACAGGTTGCAGTGTTGTGTAGTTCCTATAGTACCCATGCAGGACCTGCACGTTTGGCGAACATAAACCGTGGGCTTGGTGTTAGACTGACTCTGTGCACCCCCACCGCATATGTTAGCCGGATTTGCATTAGCTAGCTCACAGTGCCACTAGAATCTCCTCTTATCGGGGAGAGATTAGTTTCTGGCAACCTTAGATCATGACAACCCTAATTCCTCAGAATCGTGGAAACAATGTACTACTTTTCGCTCAGTAACTCGTGCTTTCTTATTCGGTTTGTCTCAGAGAGTTACACAGAATAAACAGTCTGGGCGTTTCAATAAGTATTTATTGAACAGTTGTTATTCTAGTGTAAAATATATGTGCTGCAGCTATCAGCAGACAATAGCAGAGATATATTATCAGCAGTATGATCAAAGTGAAAGGATAGAACAGTTCTACCATATTGCAATAATCATGAATACATACATGAATATAAAAAGCATTATAGTGCGCGTACTCCTACGATGCCTAACTAGATGTACCTGAGTGTACCTAGCATATGTGTAGGTCTAAAAGCCTAAGAGCCAAGAATCCTTCTAGGATTTAGTCGAACCCCCATACCTGAATAGAGAGAGTGTGGGACCCCGTCCTGGTCTCGAGTTGGACACCCCGCAAGGGCTGTGTCAGACCGCTGTGAGCTGGAGCGACTGCATGCAGGAGCCTCAGCGTCTCTGGTCAGTGTGTCAGCATGGAAGTCTCGGTTCCCTCTGTCTTACCGGGGTAAGATATGGTGTATTTATACCCTGAAGACTCTAATTGCTTCGTATGGTTTGTATTGGCCCTTGTTAGACTTGAGGAAGACATTAGGGGTGAACTTTGTACATACATATTATGCAGGTGGTGTATTCCTAGAGAGCCATGCATAATTGATGAGTACAGTGTGGGCCTGTGTTTGGGAAAAACCCTGCTGTATTCAAAACCACAGACTAGATAATGTTCAGCCCTCAGAGCTCGTTGTGTACTAGCGAGGACCAATGTAGGTGAAAGATCATGCCTATATAAGGAATCATGACTATAATAGGACATGTACAGTTATGACCGTAATAGGGCATATGCGGCTTTGACCATAATAGGGCAAGTACGAACATGACCGTATTAGGGAAAATACGAATACGTCCATTTTAGGGCATGTATGAACGGGTCTACATTAGGGCCTCAATACGGGACATAACACCCACTCCTCTTCCGAATAGGATGACAATGACCATACTTAAAATCTGGACAATTTAAAAACATTTTAAAAACAAGTAAAAACATGGTTTTAAAATCGTTAAAAAAAAAAATCTTCCTAAAATGTTAATAATTCAGCTATTTCTAATTGGCACTAAAAGAATGTCTATTTTGTTTCTCTATATAAGTTGCTTCACTCAAAGCGGGAGAAGGCCATGCTTTTAACAAGCGAAAGTGTCAATTTAGGAAATGTTCCAAATTTACTCTGTTATTATGAAAACGAGTGGAGAAGCCGAATTCTTTCCCAGGACGCGATGAGCCAATTTGAGATTAGGTGTCCTGGCTGGGAAGCACAACATTATCGGTGTTAGCTACTGCAGATGACAAATCCAACGCCTCACAGAGAACGTCAATCGCACATAGATGGTATGTAGCACTGCCAACAGTTGGTGCTGCGGCAGCTTGTGCGGTAGTTGTTACCTGGGTGCCTGAGGAGGAGTCACCTAACCCAGCAGGAGCAAACGGCACCTGTGGATTCTCAAGGAATGCGTTCATCAGAATCGGAAGACGCTGGGGACAACGTAGAGCATGGGCCTTTAGGGGGTCCAGCATTGCATCCGTGTCCGGAGGCGCATCTGATGGAAATGTTAGACAAAGATCCAACGTGCATTCTTCTCCGCAATGCAGGCATCGAAGAACAGGTAAGATGCAGTCTACCCAGACTGGTCGAAAGGATAGAAACCAGGAGGCATTGAGTTTTTGCAGGCAAGAAACGCCCAGAAGTTGTACCATGCATTCACGGTATTTCCGCTCCAGGAGCATGTTCGCCATTCCCTCGGGAATTGGGCCATCCATTGCGTAGCAGTAGTGTTATAAATAGGAGCCCTGCAATCAGTAATAAGATAAGCGGGAGTCCTCCAAATACGCTTCCCAATACAGAGTGTATATAATTTGGTATTACTCCGAGGACTGTCTGAAAGGTGCTTAACAGTCCTGACCCTATGGTCTTAAATAGGTGTACAATACTGCTCGTATCAGACATATTGAAGATACGACCCACCATTTCTGCGAAATGAATGGGGCAGTTTGTACGTACGAGCGCCTGTATCTCAGTCGAGGTCCTTGCAACTTGAAGTTCATAGGTTTCTCGAGCGGAGGTTAAGGGCACGGGTTGCTGTAAAAGCATGGCTTGCAGTCTGCTCAGAGTATCAAATTGTATGAAAGAAACATTCAGTGAAGGCCATAGAGGCGCCTCCCTGACTGTGTTCAGTGGGGGAAACAATACTTGCATACAGCAAGTAACCCTGAAGTTAACGGTGACCAGATAGGTGACGCCCGGAAGCATCCCACAGCAACCTTGATCATTTAGCATCAAGTAACTCCCATTCGAGAGCAGCTCAAAAACCGCTGTGATCACGGCAGCTGGGGTCCCAGTCATGTAACACAATAGGTTTGCTGCTGAACCGCTACAGGCTCCGTGCAGAGAAATATCCTGACACATGAGAGAACCGCTTAAAGCGTTCTTGCAGTTTGTACCACTCAGATACACTTCTCGATCCCCATTCCGGCATCGATATCTATATGGTAACTCCCAAGTTTCCTTAATGTATCCCTTACCCATTTTTTCATATGTGCCTGCCTGCCTTTGCTCAAGGCAATATTGAAACTGAAATGTAGTGACTGGCAGAGTGATTTGACCATGAATTAGCCATTCAGTTGATGGTAATTCGGCTACAGTAAATGGTAACCTTTCCAGTTTCTCAATACGCAGCATTGTATATTTGGCTCCCCTTTGTGCCATTTCTGTCTGTTTATCAGTTAGATTGTCTGCTGAGAACAGAGACGTAGTGTTTATAAAACACCAGGGCACATAGGCTGCACGCAAAGATTGTAGTGTCCAGCTTAGCATCATAATAGAACGTAGCTGAGATTGCCCGTGTTGTAACAAGGTCAGATCTTGTTCTAATATGTCGATTGCCGAAGACACAATGTTGCCTAAAGAGTAAATCCTGGAGGTCAAAGTTGTTAACCCATTATCCACTACAGCTAATGCCTTCTCTAGGTTAATACGGTCTATTTCCCGTATTCTTTCTGCGGCCTCTTGTTGGGATATTTTCCAGTTTTCAATTTAATAGGCATAAATGCCGGCATATATGAAACGTTTCTGACGAGTTTTCCTTGGGCCTAGTAAAAAATCCCTAAGGTCTACAACAGGTGTGAGTAAGGTCAAGTGATGTTTCACTTCTGTGAGTGTTGAGGTCTCTAGCCAATCAAGGCACAACTTCCCAACACTATACAATGTCACTACCCCTGGGTGTTGTCTCTGTACATAGCGTGTATCTGGCCTATGGATACCAAACCCTTCGGTTGTATTCATAAATCTCTGTTGACAGGTGTTTATGTCAATGGGCCAAATCAGCCATTTCGTCCAATCAGGATCTGATCTGTTGTACTGGAGAATGTCATCTAATCCTACCCCTTGTGTAGTTGAATTCTGCCCCCCACCCATCTGTGATGGTGTAGGAAACCCGGTTGAGTTCAGTTCCTTATTCTTGGCTAGTCCAAGACAGGATGTCTGCTGCACAGTTTCATTCAGAAATATGATCTGCTGTGGAAGGAGGCATGCTCTAAATAGCGCTTCTGTTCCCTGGACTTGCCAGTCCCTCGAACCCCAGATTGATTTTAAATCTATAGTGTCCTTCCATAGGTCAAAACCCTGTGTAGACAACTGGGCCATAAAGGAAGCAGAGTAAATCTGTTTGGTGTTAGTTAACATAATTTTCTGTGCTGATGTTTTTGCCACTTTGTAATAAAATGACTTTGGGTCTGATGTATTAAACCCTGAAAAGTATGTGAATTTATGTGCAAAGGTTTGCGAACTACCTTTTGGAGGTGTTGGGCTGTGTTCCCACTGATGGTATTCAAATACAGTTCTAGGTGTTATAGATTTGTGCAAGAAATGATGACCATAATGTTGGTAACAGTACAATGTATCATAGTCTGAAGTACCTTCTAACACAGTGGTCTTCAAACTTTTTGATGCCGAGACCCCCAATCAAAAATTTTTAGGCGTAAGGACCCCCTCTCGACAAAAACTTCTAGAACCTGGTAGTCCTTATCATTGACAACCATAAGTGTTCTCCAGAGAAACGGTTTATCTGTGGTTGCACCTCGTTAGTACCAGTTTAACACCCAAATATAGCAATAAGCAACAAAAAGATGACCAGTACAGCTTTACAGAGGGCCTTCTACAGAGCGGCAACACCTGTTGCTGCCTTTTAGTAACTTTTAAACCTTTTGAGTAAATACATTTTTTTGTTGTTAAAATCAGCAGGTTATGCGGCAGATGATGGATTATGTGGCAAATGCAGCAAGTCTATAATTATGCTAAAATCGCTGCTGCCGCACAATCACATAATTCCAGTGGCCCTTGGTATAATAGCTGTAATGCATGGGGTGCAACTTTATTGTACGGCATTAGAGGAAAATCATACTATATTTCATGGGATGCTGACAGCTTGGCATTTACACCTGCATGTAACTGGAGGTAGCTGAACATCATTCATCATAATTAAAACATATGTACGTTTTTTAAGTCTTTCACCGTCAGGTAGCTACATATAAAATAACGGGCAGCTTGAATGAATAATGAATACATTTTAAAAAGTTGTTACTCAGTGGGAAATGCACTATAATAAATTATGAAACCTCTATTAGTTAATGCACTGCAAAAGTCTATGTGAAACCAGAGAGCCACAGAATTAACTCGTGGTTGGTGCAGTGTAGAATTGTGACTTGTGTATTTTTAGTGCTATGAGGTCACAGCCTGTGAAAAGAAAGCACTGTGAATATGTAAGTCATTATTTTACCTGCATTACACACAGTATAAGATAGGACGCTACAAAATGCGCAAAATGTTTTACGATAAAATGGTGCTTCCAAAATATACGGGCTGCTTCCAAAATATAGCGGCTTATTTATAAGCCCTTTGCGCTGCCGGTGCGCCATTTTTTATGACGCTCTGGTTGCGCAGAGAGCAGACCCATATCTATGAGGCCACGCAAAGCCACTTTGCGTGGCTTTTAATGGCCTCCTACATATGGTGTAAGGCAATGCAGCACAAGTCGGTGCATTGCTTTATACTGCATAAGGGGGGCGCATTCCAGGGGCGTTGCGGTGGGTTTTCCCATGGGTTTTGACACATTCCCAGATTTACAAGGATCTGTAAACCTGAGGATGCGTCAAAACTGTACGCTGCCCCAGGGGATGTGTAACGAGGAGAAATATCTTTATTTCTCCTCAATTGTTTCCTCTTTCTATGTGCAGCACACATAGAAAGAGGAAAAGGCCTCCATGGGTTGTTTTTGCGCAGGAAGGCGTGCCTTCTTGCACAAAAACAATCCTGCCAACACTGCAGACACCTTTGCACCATGGTGCAAGGGTGCCTGCGTTGGCGCTAGGCACCAAATTGTGTGCTGGCAGAAAGGACAGGAGTGCACCTTATCTTATAAATACAGTCCATTCCTGCCCTTTTGAATTGGCATAGGGCAGCGGAGCAAAAATACTTGCGGAGCTATGCTACACCAGTTCATTGTAAACGAGACCAATAGATTTTAGTAAAATCCAGACCCTATGTAATGCAATTTCTTTACATAACCGTCCTTCAACACATTTCTCAGGTATAGTAAGCGCAAAGTAAAAACAATGACAATTAAAAGCAAGCACTTTACAGGTCAGTAAACTCTGTGCACTAGCACTCAAAAAGCTTCAAGTGATTTGACCAATTAACTGCAACAGCACTCTCCTGAGAAATCAAAGCCAGACAGACAGCTAAATACACCTTTCTGCCAGTGTGCTGCTGGCCTGAAAGAAATGCAAATGTGCATAACGAGTTAATCTGCAAATCCTTTACATTTGCAGATTAACTCGTTGTGCAGCACATTTGCATTTCTTTCAGACCAGCAACACACTGGTAGAAAGGCATGTTTAGCTGTCTGTCTGGCTTCCATTTCCCAGCACAGGAGAGTCCCTGAATAACACCCCAGGGAAAACATTTTAACTACCGGTGACCTTCTGCAATGTTTTCTTTTACCAAATGAAGAGCGCGACCCCCTTCCCATGCCTCCACGGCCCCCCTGGGGGTCGCGCCCCACAGATTGAAGACCTCTGTTCTAACATTTCATTGTTCGGAAATGCGACAGTTTTTTCTAAATCAGACATCATAGCATTTACAGTTTCAGTGTCCCAATCATCAGATAATGTACTGGAGGTAATGATATCACTTAAAGAAATTTTAAATACATGTTTAAGCTTTAAAAGTTCAGTCGGACCGAATATATCAAAATCAATCTTGTCCCAGACTATACCGTCCAGTATAGGAACTGCTGTGATGTTCACTGAAGACAAGTCTCTTGGTTCACGATGTGAAGACTGGTGTGGTTTTAAAATCAAATTGACTCTTTGGGCTGTAGAGCTTTGCTGGAGGTATCGTCCATTAATAAGCATACTAAAAGTTATTATTAAACCTAGCCAGAAAATAAAAAATAAAATCCCAGTGATATACCATAGTTCAATCCAAGGTGACACCAGGTAAGTCTTTCTAAAAAAGTTCAAAAAGTCAGTGAGTTTCTGTTTGCGTGATTTTTCGGCTGGCGTCGTTTCCGGCTCACTTGGATCCAGTGAAAACGTATCAAAGTTCATGAAATAGCCAGAAGCAGTTCGATCAATTGTTGGAATTGCATCGGGATTTGTTGAAATCGGATTTTGCTCTTGACGAGGCATGTTGACGTAGATGTCTGTAGTCGGTCTTATTGCAACTTGGTTGTTAAGTTGAGTTTCTTCTTGTTGAAGTAGAACAAGTTCCATAGCATTGTTGCTTAGTCCTTCATTCCGTACAGGTGGCTCTTCAAACGTGATGAGTCTTTCTGTCTGAACTTCTTGGATTGTAGCGAGAGGAGGGCGTCGGCTACTGTGGAGTCCACGAGGCCTACTGTTTAGTATCGGCCACATAGTGTGGTTTGATTAAGTCGATCGAGACAAATCTTTTCTCCTTTTTCCCGGCAAGAGGCGGCAGAAGTACAGTTCTTGTGCCTTGGATTGCTAGGACCGGTACAGGCTTTCTGTAGGATGGCCCAAATTCTTTCTTGTCAGAAATCTTCTCTCTGACCAGATCCCCGACTTTTGGGATCCAGACAGGTCTTGCCGTTACTGCCTTGACGTCCTCAGTGGTGGTCTGTTTTAAGTGGACGTTGCTTAGTCGTGTCCTGGATTCATTTAGATCCTGTAAAACAGCCAAACGATCATGGATATAAAATGGTTTTTCATCCGCCACTGTGCCTTCACAATCAAGATCAGGTACCCACATTCTTGTCCCAAATAGGACCTCGTAAGGAGTGACACCCCCTAGAGAGCTTCTTGGCTGATGGTTAATCGCTCGTTGTACCCCATAAAGGTGATCGACCCATCTACCGCCTTTGCCTAATACCCTAGCTGTTAAAGTTTGCTTTAAGTCCCGGTTTTTCCTCTCCACAACAGAATTTCCCTCGGGATGGTATGGAGAGGAGTACCGCAATGCTACGCCCATTCCTTCCATGGCCTCTTTGTAAGCCCGAGAGCTAAACGCCGGGCCACGGTCAGAATGTAACTTGCCAACTGCGTATGTGCTGATAAAGACTCGCAAATCTTTTATAACAGTTTGAGCGTCAGTCAAGCGCTGAGGCCAAACCCATAGGAATCTAGAGCAGGAATCCACTGCAACCATGATATATTTCTTGGACCTATCAGATTGTAGGGGTCCGCAGTGGTCCAAATACACACATGCGAGAGGTTTGTCTGATTTCAGTAATGGTGTCTGCGCTGGGCGTGTTACGGTGGAACCTTTCATCAGCTGGCAGATGTCGCATTTCAAGACATAGACTTTAGTCTGCTTTGTTAACCCTGGCCACCAGTAGCGCTGTTTCAATAACGAAATAGTCGCTGTAACGCCTGTATGCGCAGAACCCAAACCCTCGTGTGCTGCTAGAATTAAGCCTTGCCTACGATCCATATTTGGTATTACTCTATCCCCCACTATAGGAATCTGAGCATATGGAATGTTTTGTGCATCTAACTTGTAGGAGTACTTGAGTGGAAATTTCTTTGGTACTGCTGTGCTGCCTTTGCGTGAAGCATTGACAGCTACCATAATCTCGCGGTCTATTCTCGTTTTTGAACGAGTAACTGCAGCTACGGTAGCCGTGCGAACAGCCCCCTTTGTGGCTTCATCAGCCAATGAATTCCCTTCAACGTGAACGCCATCACGCTGATGACTCAGTGTATGTATCATGTGAGCACTTGGTAGTTCGTTTCTCAACTCCACTACCTGTTCCCATAACATTTTATGCTTAATTGTGCCACCTTTTGCGTCTTTAAACCCGTTTTGTTTCAGCACGGTAAAAGGAATCACACACAATTAGTGTGGGGAATATGTGTTCCGTATTTACAAGTGCCAGTATCAGTGCTTTTAATTCTGCCAACTGAGCCGTGCAGTCTCCTAGAGATTGCGTTTTAGTGCTACTGGGATGGAACTTTCCATTGCGCATGCGACCTTTAACGATTGCACACGCCGCGCTGTAAGCTTGCTTACTCCCTATGGCCGGTAGAGCAGATCCGTCAGTGTAAATAATGTATTCATACTGATCTAGAGGCAAAATCTCATTTGGTAGAGGATATTCTTGTTTGTATTGCAGAAATGCTTGTGTTTTTAAACTTGGATCAAATCTGTATTCAACATCCGTTGCAGTAAGAGAATTAGCCCATTGTATCCATCTGGGATGTAAGGCTTTCGCATTTGGAATGCTAGCTTTTGTAACAGCTTCTAAAGCTGGTACTGGGGTCACGACAAATATGCGTTTACCCTGAGCCAGAGCTCTTTCTCTTGCTACAGCGGTCTGCACTGCTGTCAGGATTTTTTCTGTTGAAGTGAAACGCATCTCTGAGTTTGTGTACAGGTGTGATTTATATGCGATTGGTACTGTTTCTCCTTCATTGAAAGTCAAATAAGTGTACCCGCATTGACCAGCTATTACTCAGATCACTAAGTTGCGTACGTTTACGCGTGTCTGTAAGTGTTTAGAAGCTATCATGTCTTCCTGTAGTGAACGTAGGATATTTGTATGTTCCTGTGTCCATTGTCTGATTGAAAAATCAGGTTTTATTAAGTCGTAGAAAGGTTTTACTCTTTCTGCGTAATCCAAAATGTATGTTCGACCAAAATTTAGGAATCCCAGAATTGATTGTAAATTCTTTAATGATTTTGGAGGTTGGAGCAGCGCACACTTTTCTAAAAAGTTAGCTGCCAGGCTTTTTCCTTCACTTGACAGCTCATACCCTAAAAATAGGACATTCAGGTGGGCAATTTTTGATTTAATTAAATTAAATTTATAGCACTCAGAGGCGAATCCCTTGATAATGGTGCTCACCCTGGTCAAGTGCCTCGGTAAGTCATCGTCCGTCAGATAATTATCATCCACATAGGACAATGCTTCTTCATCCATATTTTGGAGTAACTCTGTTACCCTTGCTGTAAATAACCCCGGGCTATTCTTATACCCTTGGGGGACTCAACAAAATTGCCGTTGAGACCCCAGCGCTGAGAATGCGGTCAGATACCTGCTTTCAGGCGCTATATTTTGGCAGAAAAATCCATTTGAGATATCAAGTGTTGTTTTGTATTTTTGTCGCACAATGTTATTCATTAACCCCTTCGATGCTCGTGACGGAACCCAGCCGTCATGAGCCACGGGTGGCCTGTGCGCATGACGGCTGGGTTCCGTCATGACCACGCCCGCGATTGGAATGTCCAGCACCGGGCTGGAATTCCTGCCGCAGGCAAGGTGTTAATGCGGCACTGTGTGCATTTTGAACTGCAAATGTCTTTGTGCAAGTGTTTACATGTCTTTAATCCAAAACTAGATGATATGTGTTGTCAGGTTTGGCTACGGGGAACAAAGGATTGTTCATAGGTGAAGTGCAATTTTCTATCACCCCCTGGTATTCAAGTTCATCTAGGATCTCCCTGACTTGTTTTTTAGCTTCCTGCTTTATAGGGTATTGCCTTTGAGCATTTGAGGAAACTTTTAACGGGATCACGTGGTGGGTTGAATCCTCATCCCAACCAGCATGATTTTTGTACAATGCTGGAGCTAGGGCAACCGCCCACTCCTGCGCATATGCATGTTTTAGATGTATGGGAACGAGGTCGGAAAATGCTGGAAAAATTACCTTTTCTCCCTTTGGGCACTCCATGACGAATGGTGGCGGCCAGTCTTGCTCTGCTAAAAGGATGTCACATCCAGATGACAAATTTTCCCAAAATAGACCTTTAACTTTTCTGGGCTTGTCCCCCTCCATCCGGAGTGTTATCTCATGTAACTTATGTGGGACACTTACCCGAGTATCAGGTGTCTCCACCATGATATACTCACTCAACTCCGCTGTCACCAGAAATTCCTTCAGGTTCTGGTGAGCTATCGTTACTTCTGCCACACTGTCTAGCATCGTCAGAGCCCATTCCTCGTTCAGAAGCTGTGTCCTCCGAATTCTGGGCATGTCTGATCTTGAGACCTGCTACCTTTTTCTTTTTGAACTGAGGTTTTTGTTTTTGTTTATCTTCTTTTTTCGGTGCGTAGTCCGCAGCTCGTTGCATGTCTCTGGACTTTGTACGCTCCTCTTGTCTGTGTTCTGACTGTCCTTCCCTCTCGGAGTTTCTTGACGAACCCTGAAAGGAACGAGAGGAACGTGTATCAGTATCCTGATTCCTGTCAGGTTTTTTAATATTATCCCTATTCCTGAGGTTATACCTCCTTTCGGAGGGCTCCTGTTGAGGAGACCTGCCTCTGAATTGAGATCTGCTGTCTTTAGACTTTTGTTTTTTTTAATTTTCCCACTTCTTTTTAGAAGAAGTAGGTGTCTGCTTTGTAGTGTCCTTTTCAGGACTGTCCACCAATTGTGGTTTTAATGCCTTCCCACCTAGACTGTCTCTGCCTAATTCTGCATATGCAGGGCCCGATTCACAGAACTAACTTAAGACAAAATCCTAAACTTACTACCATTTTGGTATTCACAGAAGGCAGTTACTTACTCATTTTGAGTAACTTACTCATTTTGTGTAACTTACACATTTTGTGTAACTTACTCATTTTGGTATTCACAGAAGGCACTTACTCATTGATGAGTAAGTGCCTTCTGTGAATACCAAAATGAGTAAGTTACACAAAATGAGTAAGTTACTCAAAATGAGTAAGTTACTCATTTTAGTATTCACAGAAGGCACTTACTCATTGATGAGTAAGTGCCTTCTGTGAATACCAAAATGAGTAAGTTACACAAAATGAGTAAGTTACTCAAAATGAGTAAGTTACTCATTTTGGTATTCACAGAAGGCACTTACTCATTGATGAGTAAGTGCCTTCTGTGAATACCAAAATTAGTAAGTTACACAAAATGAGTAAGTTACTCAAAATGAGTAAGTAAGTGCCTTCTGTGAATACCAAAATGAGTAAGTGCCTTCTGTGAATACCAAAATGGTAGTAAGTTTAGGATGTTGTCTTAAGTTAGTTCTGTGAATCGGGCCCGCAGTTTCAAGTATTTTGGGTAGTTCGTGTTGTTGATCCACTGGACCGAACTCCCTTAGGCGTTGGCGGATCGCCACTGAAGCTGCTTCCCCCTTAATGTTAGCTAGTATTATGGCTGATACCTGATCGAAGTTTTAGTAACTTCATCCCTACGTATAGGGCAGGCTCTGCTCCGTACTCATTTTGTATCTGTCTCAATACGTCTGGCACTACTGCTAAGGACGGGATACCATGTGTTCTGGTATATATGGCAGCAAAGACTGAACCCCAAGAGGTGCAGTCCTCTACTTGTGGTGTGATCCCCATGGGCAAGCAGATTGTTAGTATTCTGTGTTTATCATAGGTGGTAGTATTCGGGAATACTGCCTCAAGCTGAGTTATTTTCTGAGCTATCCAGAATGGTATTTGTTCGCGTTTTGCGTGCATTTTGCCCATTACCGCGTGTAATGTTTGAGGAGTAATTTTATTTCCTGTACCCTGAGCTGGAGTACTATTTGCTGCACCTGGTGCAGGTTGGATTGTTAAAGTCCTCATGACGAATTGTGTCAGGTTTCTGTAGATTTTAATTAAATCTCTGTGTTGTATGAGTAATTCTGGCTGTGGCATTGTTCCAATGTCAGGGTGCGGTGTGTAAGCCGCTAGTATTGGCCATGTGGCCCCGTCTCCTCCAAGCGGGCCTAATCTTACTCTTCCTCGTACGTGGGGTAGGGTGCCATTAAACCAGTAATAATGTTCCTGGTAAGTGAGTGGAATCTCTATATCCTCAAACGGGGCATATTCATGTGGTGCATCTCCTCTTAAATAGTAGTGAAATGTATTTGTTATGGCATTTGCTGCTGGGAATGTAACCCATGAATAGAACACCTCTGTTTTGTTTGATTTGTGTGCCTCAATCACGAAAACTACCATGCCACCCCCCGCTTGTAAACCATTTTCTAATAGTCTTAGGGTGACTGTCCTTCTGAATTTTGGTGCAATCTGTATTGCATTTTCAGGATCTTCTCCTTCTTCTGAAAAATTCAGTTCAACTCTGTCTGTCCTTACCTCGTTGTCAGACATGTTTAGAAGAAGAAGTATTCCACGGGGAACTAAGATAAGGTGTTATGCCCAATTTAGGAACTAAATGTCCTTCAAGCTTGATTAACCAACAGCCAATAAATAGTATTCTCATACTACTCAGCTGTGGTGGAGTTTGTGCCCACCCACTCCAGATGTCTCTGGTCTTTTGTGAGTAGGTTCTCTGAGAATAGCACGACTGAACTACTCAGATTCTACTGTTAAATAAGTACCCAATCAAAATTGGCGGCGCCATGTCGTGTAGTTCCTATAGTACCCATGCAGGACCTGCACGTTTGGATAATATAAACCGTGGGCTTGGTGTTAGACTGACTCTGTGCACCCCCACCGCATATGTTAGCCAGATTTGCATTAGCTAGCTCACAGTGCCACTGGAATCTCCTCTTATCGGGGAGAGACTAGTTTCGGCAACCTTAGATCATGACAACCCTAATTCCTCAGAATCGTGGAAACAATGTACTACTTTTCGCTCAGTCACTAGTGCTTACTTATTCGGTTTGTCTCAGAGAGTTACACAGAATAAACAGTCTGGGCGTTTCAATAAGTATTTATTGAACAGTTGTTATTCTAGTGTAAAATATATGTGCTGCAGCAATCATCAGACAATAGCAGAGATATATTTTCAGCAGTACGATCAAAGTGAAAGGATGGAACAGTTCTACCATATTGCAATAATCATGAATACATACATGAATATAAAAAGCATTATGCAAGTGCGCGTACTCATACGATGCCTAACTAGATGTACCTGAGTGCACCTAGCATATGTGTAGGTCTAAAAGCCTAAGAGCCAAGAATCCTTCTAAGATTTAGTCGAACCCCCATACCTGAATAGAGAGAGTGTGGGACCCCGTCCTGGTCTCGAGTTGGACACCCCGCAAGGGCTGTGTCAGACCGCTGTCAGCTGGAGCGACTGCATGCAGGAGCCTCAACATCTCTGGTCAGTGTGTCAGCATGGAAGTCTCGGTTCCCTCTGTCTTACCGGGGTAAGATGTGGTGTATTTATACCCTGAAGACTCTAGTTGCTTCGTATGGTTTGTATTGGCCCTTGTTAGACTTGAGGAAGACGTCAGGGGTAAACTTTGTACATACATATTATGCAGGTGGTGTATTCCTAGAGAGCCATGCATAATTGATGAGTACAGTGTGGGCCTGTGTTTGGGAAAAACCCTGCTGTATTCAAAACCACAGACTAGATAACGTTCAGCCCTCAGAGCTCATTGTGTACTAGCGAGGACCAATGTAGGTGAAAAATCATGACGATAATAGGACATGTACAGTTATGACCTTAATAGGGCATATGCGGCTTTGACCAGAATAGGGTAAGTACGAATATGACCGTTTTAGGGAAAATACGAATACATCCATTTTAGGACATGTATCAACGGGTCTACATTAGGGCCTCTATACGGGACATAACAGCAGGTTCAGCCCTTCTCACCCAGGCAAGAGGGCAGCATGCAGCAGGTCTGCACAGCAGGGAGAAGTTATTCAGGACAGCAGTCCAGCAGAGTAGCAGTCCCTTCAGCAGCACAGCAAGCCTTCTTCCTGGCAGAGTCTTCCACAGAAGCGTACTGAAGAGTTGGTGTCTAAGGTCCAATATTTATAGTTGGTGCCTCCTTTGAAGTAGGAGATGTTTCTAGAGGTTTCCCTTTGAAGTACACAGGTTTCCTGCCTCCCCTGCCCTGGATCCAGACTAGCTATAGGGGATATGCAATCCTTTGTGTGAAGGCAGGACACAGCCAATTCAGGTGTAAGTAGGACTGTGCCTAACTCTGCCCTCCATCCTCCCAGTGATGGCCCATCCAGGCCCACCTATGCTCTTTATCATGTGTGGCTGTCTAGGAGGAATACACAAAGACCAACTGCCAATTACACCCGGGCATGTGACCTAGAGACAAGCTGCAAGCACTAAATTGCTAGGGCAGGAAAATGCCCTAGCAAAACTCGGAAGGGACAAGCTTCTTCCTCTACATTTTTGACCTCCTACGCGGCCGGCCTCCGGGTTGTGGCATGATCGCTGTGTATAGATACTGATGAATCGCCCTGCCGGCCGATGGTTTAGGCAGTAAGCTGTGTATAGTGACTTCCTTCCAATAAATACGACTTAATCCTAAAAGTAAATATAAAAATATCAAAACATCTAGCTGACCAGTTGTAGGCTGCTAACTTTTAGGCAGACTCAGACCAAATACACTAGTCAATTGGTCTATTTCATTTAATTATTCATTTTCAAATCATTTCATTTTGTGAATTCTCTAGACAGATGTCAGATACACATAACGTTCACATAACTTCAAACAACACATAATTGGAACATAGTGACAAATAACGAATAAAAATAACTTTAAATAATTTCCAGTCCTAAAACAGAAAAAACATTTAACCCACAAATCCAATTTTCAAAAAACACTGGGGTTACCACTCAACGGGGGTCAAAAGAACTTGAGATAACAAAGGGTTAAAGCATTTAATACATATATTTCCTAAGTTGCTGCGCATATTCATATTCAAATTCTTCCGAAGAATATCTGACATCTGTCTAGAGAATTCACAAAATGAAATGATTTGAAAATGAATAATTAAATGAAATAGACCAATTGACTAGTGTATTTGGTCTGAGTCTGCCTAAAAGTTAGCAGCCCACAACTGGTCAGCTAGATGTTTTGATTTTTTTATATTTACTGGCCCAATCTAGCTGTGTGGTACTGGGCCCACCCCTTGCATTACTAATAAAGCTTTCTAAAAGTGGCATTTTCAAAATTGTAATTCAAAATCAGACTTTACCATAATAGAGGAATTTTTGTTACAATTCCAAAGACACCAAACATGGGGTGTTTACCTGCTCCCATTTGGAGGTTACAGCTTATTAAATGTCAAAAGGTAACTCCAGTGTTTTCCTACGGGAGAAGCAGGCCTTTCAGTATTGAAAAACAAATTTAAATGTTTTTCACTACCAAAACACGTAAACCTTAAATGATATGTCCTACTTTTTTAAATATAGTGCGTGGGGCTGCTTAGGGCCTTTCCTAGTGGTGACATATGCATTAAAAAGCAGGTTTGACGCTGGCAAAAGGTTTATTTTGCCAGCTCAAAATGGCAGTTTAAAACTACACAAGCTGAAATGGCTGGCCCAAGGATACCCCACCCCCTGGACCTGAGGGGGAAGTAGTCAAAAATCTGGGCATCAAATTTGAATATGCTTTGTCTTTCCAGCCACTGATCATATCCGTGGTCGGAACATGCTTTGGGCTCTTGCGGACTTTGAAAATATTTTTACACTATCTTTCCCTGTCCGCAAGAAACGTAGTGATCGAGTCACTCATAACATCGAGTCTGGACTATGAAAATGCCCTATACTTAGGACTTCCGGACTATCTGGTTAACAAGCTTCAAGTGGTCCAAAACATGGCAGCCCGTATTCTACTTAACCTGCCCCCAAGAACACATGTGTCTTTGAACCTGCATACCCTACACTGGCTGTCAATAAAGAAGAGAATTCTCTTCAAAACGCTGGTCCTAGTCCATAGAGCACTGCACCATTCTGGGGCAGGCTATCTTTAGGCTGGATTTAGCTTCTATGCCCCCTCCAGAAATCTACAGTCAGGCCATGGCCACCAGTCAAGGATCCCTAAGGTACGGCACATGAGAATGGGTGGAAGGACTCTTTCCTATCTTGGATCAGTGGCCTGGAATAAACTCTCTTTAGAGATACGTTCAGTAGCATCCTCTGACCTGTTTAAGAAAAGACCGAAGATATGGTTCTTTCATCAAGCATATTTGATGTGGTTGCATATCATGGTCAACTGAAAGCATAGCGCCGGGACACTCCTAGGAGTAGCCGTGCACTTTAGAAGTCTCATTTCGTGAGACAGTTTTGCAAGGCTACTTAAGTGGGTGGCGTAACAAGTGCTGCAGGCCCACTAGTAGAATTAAATTTACAAGCTCTGGGTACATGTAGTACCACTTTACTAAGGACTTATAAGTAAACTAAATATGCCTTTTGGGTACAAGGCAATGTTGCCATGCTTTAAGGAATGAGCACATGCACTTTAGCATTGGTAAGCAGTGGTAAAGTGCAGAGTCTAATGGTCAACAAAAGCTAGATTAGAAAAATATGAAGGAGCAAGGCAAAGGTTTTGGCGGAAGACTACCCTAAGGCTGACAGGCCTATATAACCATCGGGAGGGCCACATGCTATGCAGGTCTGTGACTCTAGCATTGTGTTGGAATGCACCAATCCAAATTTTAATACATTTACTCTTGTCAGAATAGAGTCCTGGGCAAAGGCCAAACATCAAGGATAATATTAGTAGTAGGATATGTTTTATTCATAGAAACATAATAATATAAATACTGTGCAGCGCATTCTCCAAAGAAAAACCCCAGTATATGATAAAATATACAATAAAAATGACATAAATCATCATGTCACCCCAACAATGAAGTACATTTTCTCTTTTAAAAACATTTGTATGATTACAAATGCCTTCTTTGACAAGGTGACATACTTCTCCCATCTGTTGGCAATCAACAACTCACCAACCACAGCTCCTAAGTCAAGTAAAAGGATATGTGACTCCGCAGAGTACTGAAGCAGTGGACGGGCTGCAACTATGAACAGGGCTGGACAGTCTTTTTTATCAGGGCCGGACTGGGAACAGCAACCAGCCCTGGCAGGGGGGGTGGGGGGGTAGCCACGAAGCACTGCTTCCGCTTTTCTTACAGGGGGCCGATATTGCAGCACTGCTGCAAAACCGGCCCCTTGTAAGAAAAGCAGCCCCCGCTGCCACAAAACCGGCCCCCACCCTTCCTGTGGAAACGCCCGATGCCCGCTACGGCCCTGCTTTTTATTCTATCTGACATTTTCTCCTTGCAGCCATTGGAAGCCGATTTTGAAAACCCAAGGCCACTACTGGTGTCCATGTCACTTTCCCCAGCTCCCTGAGATTAACTGCAGAATGCAGAGGAGGTTTCAAGAGAGGATAAAGAGAGGGACTGAGGGAGAAGGTAGAGAGAAAGCAATCAGAGAGGGAGAAGAGCGGGTAGAGAAGGAGAGAGCGAGAGGGTCTGATGGATGGATGGATGGTTGGATGGAAAGAGAGCGGTAGCAGTAGGAGACGAATGGAGAGGGGCTGGTTTGAGGATTTTTGCCAGGGATGCTTTTAGTTCCCCAGTCCAGGACTGACCACACACCACTTCGCCTGGATACCCTCTCAGGTGATTAGTGTGCTATACAAATCAACACAACCACTGTGGCATGTGGCAATGGATGCAAGGAATTCTCCTGCTTCTTAGGCAAAAAAATACATGAATTAAATGTGCTTGAGTAGATTACAGACACTGTCTTCAGGATGCCAAATACAGTAGTGAGATTCAGGACCCTACTTTTTCTGCTTTCTTCTCTCAAACGCCCTTTTGGGATCCCTACTCCTGTGCCTAAGAAGCTGAATGAAGGCTGAGGCAATGTTAAGAACCCACAGCTTTAGAGAGGGCGAAGAAATAATTGTCGTCACTCTCACCTGATCCTAGCCATAGATAAACAAGAGAGCAGCATTCCCTGGGTCTTCACTACCCAGTACAGTAAATGATGTAACTGAAATTAATAATTATAATTAAAAATCAGAAGTGGGTGTTTTTTTCAATCTGCTTCAATTACCGTCTACAATGAGTATAGATATTGTACTGTAGCACGATTTTTAATAAGCAAACAATAAACTACTTTGAATTTTACTTTTTGAGTATGAATTGACCAAAGTTTTTATGAGGTTTCTGCATTATGTTGCTTCAACGACGAATTAACAACTATAAACCATTTTTTTAAGGTATATTTTAAATACTTTGCTATTTGGCATGCAATATTTAAAGTTTTTCAAAATATGTTTATGCTTATCATTGCTTTTGGTGAAAAATGACTGATGCAATTATATAGCCTCCAAATATCTTGTTATTGTGGAAAAGTGCTGCCACTGCCGCTAAGGACTTCAACTGTCTAAATAAACACATGGCAGTGTTAGAGAACTGCTGTGCCCACCTTGTTAAAAGTATGAAAGTCCAATCCCTGGCCATCCCAACAATGCAAGAATGGCTGGCAAACTTCGGGTGTTGCTGGCCATGGAAAAGCTGATACGGGGGCTTAATACAATGAGGCCTCCAGGCACCCACTGGTAGAACATTTGATGGACAAGGGCTTTGGGTATGGTTGCACTAAATCCTTGGGATCCCTTCGACTAAGTAATTAATGTACACTTTTGGATGTTTTAAATGTAAATACCTAAGAAGCGAAAGATGATGTAAGAACGTAAGTAATGCAACAAGTGCACTTGGAAAGCTGAATTGTTTGATCGATCACCTGGAAGGAGGAGGGCAGTGGGCATTTGAGGTGTGTTGGTGATGTAATAACTACGAGTATTGATATTTGAACACTGATGTTGGTATGATCATTGTCTGGGCGATTTGTAACCTTAAAACCCAATCAAAATGTCATTGAAAAAAGTATGACGGTCGTACCGACAAGGGCCGCGTCTGTCCCATCACATGTATATAAAGCCAGGGGGGATTTGCTGATATATTATGTTCATTACTAGTGCGGGAGCACTGCAGGAAAGAGCTGATAATGCGCCACTAATTGTAGAGCAGCTTTTCCGTGTTTAACTAACCGTTGAAACCTGCTGGGAATGTCTCCTGCTACAAAAGCAGCCCCAATAAGGAGGAATGAAAATATTTTTTGCACTTTAGCGATTTTACTGGAAGGCAGAACACCAGGTACCACAATAATTTCTTTGTTTTGCACTATTTTTAGTTCAATAACTTTAGTTTAACTATATACATCTATGTACTAACATAATATAGTTTTCATACATTTTGGCTCATCAATTTTTTTTAATGTGCGTTTATTTTCTTCATACTGTTTTGTCCATTCAGACTTTCACGGGGGAGTTGCAGTGCCCTTTTTATCATTGCTACATTTCCTTAAGCATCACATTTTTTATCTATCTGAAAAACAACCTCCTTCTAGAAGCACCATTTGTACGGCCTGTTTCCTTAACTGATTTTACCTTTCTTTCTTTTTAGCACTGTTTTCTCTCTTTGTCACTGTCACCCTAGCTTTCTCTTTCCTATTCATTCTCCATTCATTTTTTACCTTTATCTCTGTAGTTCTGGGTCAAAATCTGATGATGAGAAATATGTTCCACTGCAGATCTCGAGGAAGGCATTAGCCAGACCCACCTCCAGGCTGTTCCTCAAAGTGAGTATGATTTACCTCTTTCAGAACTAGCTGCTGCCTGGATTGATGTCTCATCTCCTTAATGTATGTATATATCCACTGTCATTTGCGCGTACAAGGTTGCCAGGCATACAGAATCGTCATGCTTGCAAGCGGGATCATTCTCAATGGGTTGCGGCTCTTGGACAATGAATAGCGGCCATCACCCGAACCTTCTCATCTCGACCAAGCAGTTGCTTCTCTTCTTCTTTTACTAGCCCAGCATTCTTCCTTCCAAACAACATAGTAGCCTGCCATGCACCTCAATATTCCTTCCATGGCAAAAGGATGGCACTAGAGGCATAGCAATCCTCATGGGGAGATTAAAATTGGATCCAGAAGAAATGCTAAAAAAACAAAACCCTGCATCCTCTTAACAGGAGAAACCAGCCTGTTTCTCAAAGCTGACAAGCAAAATGGGCTTGCCGCTAAAACAATAACTAATGGTGACTCCACTGTCAACTTTTCAGCCCAGCGAAAGGTCAGTAGACACTCTCAAAAATTAGGCATGCTGTTTAGGGTCCCTCCTGACATCGAAGCCACGCCTTCGAGTCTCAAGTCATTGCACGAGAGTCACTCAATGAACACGAACAATCACAGTGTTCACTGAGGCAAAATTAAAAAAAGTGACAGAGACATAAATTACCTTACAGGCAGTCTGATTTACTGCTGGGAAACATACTCTCCAGAACCATGCAAATTACATTTCCCTTGCAACATATGGCTAGTATTACTAAGAAATGGCCTTAAGAGATAGTGGGAATAGGCAAGTCACGAGCACACACTCAGAATGTGTGGTATAGCGTGCTTTATATAAATGGTTATACATCAGAATGCTTCTCCCATCATTATATAGGTGAGTTTAGTGATAGGTCTTACAACCTTGCAAGGTTGGCAGTCACAGTTTTAGTTGTTGCCCCAATCTCTGTGAAGTGCTTAAAGACCAGATGTACGACCCAACTAATTTGCGAGTCGCAAATTAAGTCGTTTTGCGACTCGCAATTTGCGACTCGCAAATTGGAATGTACAACAGTGTCTCAGACACTGTTTGCGATTCCTAATGCGGGTTGCAAATTGCATGCCTCAGTGATATTCATGAGGCAGGTGCAATTTGCGACCCCATTAGGAATGGATAGCACTCCCAGGGATAGTGGCCTGCTGTGGTCAGCAGACCACCATGTCTGTGACTGCTTTTTTAAATAAAGCAGTTTATTTTTTTAAATGCAGCCCTTTTTCCTTACAGGAAAATGGGATGCATTTCAAAAAGAAAAATCAAACGTTTCTGTTTAATTTTTTAAGGGCAGGCAGTGGTGCCTGCAACCACTGACTGCTCTCTAAAAATATTTTTGCATCCATTCACAAAGGGGAAGGGGTCCCCTGGGGGCCCTTTCCCGTTTGCGAGTGGCTTACCACCTACTTGAAGTAGGTGGTAAACTGCGAGTGTTTTACGGCCGCACATGCGGTCGCAAAACAATGGTACATTCCCTTGTGACTCGCTATTAGGAAGGGACGCCCCTTCCTAATAGAGAGAGTCGCAAACGGAATTTTGTGAGTCGCCGACTCGCAAAATAGCGTTTTTACAAGCCAGGACCCTTTTTTGCGGTCGCAAACGGGCCGATTTCCCGTTTGCGACAGCAAAAAATAGTCGTACATCTGGCCCTTAGTCCATTGCCCATATATTAGGTTTCCACAAATATTGTGTGGGATTCCCCTTCCCTCTTTCCACAGGATAAGAATATCTATTTTTCCTCCCTTTTCTGTCCTGGTATCTTCCCATCTCCTGCAAGTCCACCTTGAAAGAAAAGGTACCTACGGTCAGGAATGGCACTGCCTCTCAGCAGGTCTTCATACTCCCCATCTCTTATACTTGCCTGGAAAGAAGAGGGGCATTTGGTGTGGATTGGTACTGAAAGGGTGCTCGATGCTCTTAAATTTGTAAGGGTGCATTATATTCATGTACAAACTGCACTCGCATATATTCTATTGTGTGGTTGAAATTTGTGTTATTAGAATGAAGTTTATGTCGTCATACTAACATTAGTAGAATGACATTGTAACTCTATTTACAGGACTGATCAGGATTTCGCACGTGTTTAAAGAATTCATATAATCATGCATGTGTATTATGAATATTGGGTAAATGTATTCACGGTTTATAAATGATGCATATAGAAGCTTGTGTAACAAGTGTGCATTAAAGAATGTCCTTAGGTTATCCGATTGTAGGCCTAACTCTCGTTTCCTTAAGTTTCGATTCTCCTCGCTTGCTCACAAGTTAGGAGTTAATTAAAATGTATATGTTTGTAGAAGGTTTCCTTTCGATCCCCCACTGCAGGTGCAGGAATTCGACTTCGTTATTTTAGATTTAAGAAGATACATGGGAGGAGAGGAATGTCTTTGAAGAGTCTAAACCGAGAGAAGGGAGGACACCTTTCGTGCCTGGTGAAATCTGGGAACCAAAGTCGACGGCAAAGGCCTAAATTAATTGGAAGTCGGTGGAAAGTTACTCAAAGGAGGTGCTCATGGAAAAGCGTACCATGTGACCTGATAGGGGTGTAACTTTGTCTTTTTGTATTAGGCACAGGGACAGATTTGTAGTACTTCTGCTTTTGACTGAGGAAGAAAATCATCTTAGAACGCGCTTTGTAGCTTCACGCTACTTGACCCATTTGACGTGAGTACTTCTTAGGAAGTCAACACGTGCTGACACCTTTGGGGAGATTCTTTTGGGAAGTTAGGAAAGAAATGCCACTTTAGAAGTTGTGTAGGGACAGATTATTCTTTATTTCGGAAATACAAATGAAAAGAGACTTGGATGCAGTGTCTATACTCAGCTGTGTTCTAATTTTGGAATTCATTATTCTGTGTTTATTGTGCTGAATGAACTATATTCATAGATTGGGCTCTGTATTAGTATTCATGTATCTCTACACCTTGATATTGAGGTGTGTCTATATTCTGTTATTCCTGGCTATGTAATAAATTGGCAAAATTTGAATTCGGAGTCTGTGGTCCTTTAGACAGGCGGGAAGGGGAATTTTCAATTGGTAATTTGGTTTTCTCTCCTCCACACATTATAGCAGGCAATAAAGACCATCGGCCGAGAGTTTCGAAGTAAATTTAGATTGCTAAATTTGGCCTCATCAATTGGTAGCAGAAACGGATGGTTCCCTCTAGAGGTGAGGGGAGAAGCCAGAGAAATTTACAGCAGAATTAGACCCTTAGAGCCCAAAAGAGAGCCCCATGATTGAGAGCAGAGGACGGTGGGCATTGACGGAGGTCGGCGGAAATTGACGGTGCGGCGGAGACAGCGGTAGTGTGAGTATGAATAGTGATGTTAGACTGCGGTGAATTGATTGTGTGATGTCTTGCGGAGTTTGAATGATAGTCGAGTGAACGTGAGTTATTGGTTTATTGGTCCGAAAACACATGCGGATCAGGAGTTTTGGTAAGCGGACTCAAGAGAAGTCCAAGATCCCGGGATAACTTTTGTACTGTAGTTGCCTGATCATGGGTGTCGTGGAGCGCTATCGACAGCTCACTTGGGGTAGGGAACTTTGTGTGAGTGGATCTATAGAGTCGTGCATGGAAAACCTCAGGCCAGAGGTGGACTACAGCGATTCGAGTGGCTGACGCAGGTCGTGGGTCACAGAGTGTGAATGTTCTTGAGAGAGTGTATACTATCGATCTTGTAGACGACAGACAATTACTTGGTTTTATGTAACTGTAAGTTTCTGTGACTGCCTGATAAGTAGTTACTTGGTTTAGTGGCTTTTGGATAAACAGTTACTTGGTTGTGTGAATTTTGAGAGCGAATGTACATGGTGAGATTGTGAAGGAGGGTGAACCGCTGCAGAGAGGGAACGGTGACGTCAGAGTGCGCCCCGCTGTGATAGGCCGGTTGGTGTAACGCTGCGCTGAGATTGGAGGGTTATCGGCAAACAATTTAGAAAGGAAAATTGTGTGTTGTAACAAATTGAATTCCAAAATGAGGTGTTTTAAAGTTTTGCGAGATTTATGTAGAGGAGATACAGGTGTGGTGACTCGGGTAGGGGAAGAAGCCCCGCCAGAGGATACCCTGGCACATTACATGGCAACAAATGTAGGACTTCATACCATAGTGTGGTTTCAAAATTGACATACAATTACAGAAAAGGAAGGAAAATTGGCTTTTCCACATTATGGGTCATTTCGATTGGATGTGTTGTATCAATTAAGGGGAGTGATGTCTTTGTTAAAACCTCCACCTAGACCCACACAATTTGAGGCATTAGATGCATGGATGCGGGCAGCACAAGCCAAGCGGAGGGAAAATTCTGAGAGAAGAATGAGAAAAGCAATGAAGTCATATCAGGAGACCCGGTGGGATGCTCAGTTGAAGAGGTGGAGGGTTTATACCATTGAGGGAGAACGGTTGTATCCACTGTTGGTACAAGGAGCTGGAGCACAAACAGGAAATACAGAGGATGACAGTGACACAGATGATAGCCTGTTAAACAGACTATTGTCAGAGCGTCCTCCACCTTGCAACCCTCAGTCTTAGGAGGGGAGGTTAGGGCAGACAGAAGAAAACTCATAAGGAGGGGGATTGGCTCCTGCAGGCTTAAGTGCAAGAGTAGTGGGAGTGATTTCAGGAAGGTCAGAAGTCATGAATACTGAGATGAGAGGAACAAACTGTGACATACGCCTACCAAAAGTCCTCACGGTGCCGGTTACTATTGGACCTGTGGTCTTGATATACAATCCAAGTATGGGAGAAAGTAGGGGTCAACAGCAGACGGGAATGGAGGAGGAAACTATCTCTGGAGGAAGCCTTACAATGGGAAGGACGGGTGTATCTTTGGTGCCTGTGGAAGCTAGCACTCCATTGCCAGCGACGGCAGACCCTTCAAGGGTGCACACACAGGATCGGAAACTAGGCGAACGGGCACACTGGCAAATTCTAGGTCAGAAATAAGAATGTGGGTTCCACCAGTGAGGGAGACTATGAGGAGCTCAGCCGAGATAGGAATGAGACAAGAGGCGTGTAGAGCACGACTTGGGTTCCCGAGTGTAGGATCGGAAAGTCGATGGATGAGTCAGAGTTGTGAGAGGGAAGGCCAGCCCACTGTCCAAGATGAGGGGACGGAGGATCGCTGGAGAAATCGAAGTTGTGACAGGGAGGGACTGTGTAATGCGACAAATCGAGGAAGGCTTGAGGTTGTAGTGAAGGCAAAATTGTTGGATGTACTGAAGTTGAAGGCAGAAGTAGATGAGGTGATCGATGGAACCTGCCGTTGGAAAGAGTGGATCTATATGATCAAGATGAGCTGTTATTTGTGGCCAAGGATGTCACTAGGAAGGCAAAACGAGTTCATGAGGCATTAGTTCAGTTGGCGCCGAAGTACGATGTGGATTTGATGAAAACTAAAATGTTGCAGGGAAATCACAGGTTAAATTACACTGACCAGGAATTGGAAGAGAAGAGAATAGTAGGGTTGAAAGCCCATATTCGAGAACTAGTCATAGGAATGAGGGCATGGAAAGAGTTGGACTGGTGGGAAGAGAGGTGGTCCAAGGAGAAAGGTGCCAAGAAAAGGATAGGAGATACTTCGCCTACCGGAGGGGGGACGGAGAAGGTAGGAAATTTGCCATTGCGAGAGGTACAAAACGGAGGGTATGTACATGTGCCATGGAGCAGGGGTGATTGGGCATCATTTACAAATGATTTCCCTCGGCTGAGGGAGAAGCCTGCAGAATGGTATAAACAAATTGATCAAAATACTCTGTTTGACATTGTGGTCCCAGGTGATCTGTGGGCAGCATGTAAAATTGCAACTGAATGGCCCACTGCAGAACCAGTTAGAGACCCCCTAACACATGGACCTTCACCGGAGGTAATGAGAAAGTACGAGCAGGCGATTACATGGCTTCAGTCTAATGTTGCCCCTCAGAGTAATGATTGGATCAAGATTGATCGTACTACCCAAGAGCCTAAAGAATCAGTACATGATTATAATGAGAGACTCCTATTGGCCTTTAAACAGCATAAAGGCTTAAATGCCCTCGAACAGAAAGATATGGGACAATTTGTCTCGAAATTTGTGTTGTGATTAAGGGCCGAGATTAGTTTGATGATTCAACAACACCTGATATGTTGGCAGAATAAGTCAGTGGACGAGATTCTGCGCTATACCAAGTACTGTAGTGATCAAGTAGAGTCCACATTTAGGAAAATGAAGGATAAACTGATGATAGTGCAGTTGAGGAACACAGAGAGGCCAGATCTAATGCAGGGGACTGGAGGTACGATGAGCCGGAGACAAGGGAGTGGTCGAGGAGCAGGCCAAAACATGACAAGTCATCCAGGACAGGGAAGAGGAATGGACTCTGGGCAAGGAGTTGAGTGGGTTAATCTGAGGAGGAACACTGCTTGTCATTATTGTCACAAGATCGGGCATTGGACGCGAGTATTGCCAAAATCCCGCTAATCAAATGCAAAATGAGGAAACTGCGCAGATATCCGATGGTCTGAACACAGTGACAAGACCTAGGTCCATGTATGGGGGGGCTCGGAACCACAGGTACAGGTACAGGTGCCTCAACCCCTGAGAATATCCTCAGCCAATTATGTATATCAGCAGATGCCTTTCATTGAATTAACCGACAGTTCTGACCTGAACCCAATGCAAAGACGATGGAAGAGGGGGGAAGAGGACTGTGCCCTTAAGGCAGCCTTGGAAGTAGACCAGAGTGGACCATTTGTGGAGGCAGATGTTAACGGCCATCCCATTACGTTCCTAATAGATACTGGCATTGCCCATTCCACTGTAAGGTCAGCAGTGGTTCCCAACTTGTCTCTTTCAGGACAATCGATCCAAGTAGTAGGAGTTACCAATAAGAAAATGACCAATCCATTGACAAATGAGTTACCCGTGAGGATAGGGGCTTCTCAAGATCGACACCAATTCGTGGTGTGTGATTCGAATCCAGTTTGCCTATTAGGACGTGATCTTCTGTGTAAGTTAATTTGTACCATCTATTGTACTCCAAAGGGGGTGGAATTACAAACCTGTGACGATGATGCTGTCTTCAAGATGGCAAGTCAAAATTTGTGTGCAGAGATGTTCATTATTTTGACCAAAGGAAGAGTTACCATTTGATCTGAGGGACTCAGTCTCCCCTATGGTATGGGATTTTACTGGAGAACAGATAGGTCTGATTCGAGGAGTTAAGCCAGTTAAAATACAAGTCAAGCCAAATGCCAAATTTCCTAGGACGCCGCAGTATAAGTTAACACCAGAGACAGTGGCGGGAATAAGACCTGTGATTGAGTCTATGATCACGCAAGGCATTTTGAGGGAGATTAGGGGGAGCCCCTGTAATTCACCTATTATGGGGCTACAAAAGCCTAATGGCAAGTACAGAATAGTTCAGGACCTGCAACGGTTTAATGAGATCATAATTCCATGTTGTCCTGTGGTACAGAATCCAACCGTAATATTGTTTCAAATACCCTGTGAAGCGGAATGGTTCACGGTCCTTGACCTGTGTCAAGCATTCCTTTTGGTGCCTCTTCATGAGGAAAGCCAATTTTTATTTGCTTTCCGGCTGGAAAATCGTATGTTAACTTGGTGCCGTATCCCACAAGGTTATACTGAAAGTCCATCCATTTTCAATCAGATCTTGAAGAAGAATCTTGAGAGTCTGGTACTGCCACAGAATTCAGTTCTCGTCCAGTACATAAACTATCTGTTAGTGGCCTCAGAGACGGAAGATGCTTGCAGGACAGATACTGTGACTCTCTTGAATCATTTGGGAGAGAATGGACACAAGGTGTCCCCAAACAATCTTCAGTACTGCTAGCCTGAGGATCAGTATCTGGGTCATCGAATCGAGAAGGGAAAGAGAAAGGTGTCACCAGACCGCATAGAGGCGATCTTGCAAATGGGTACTCCTAAGACGCAAAAGGAAGTCCGAATGGTTCTGGGAATGGTCGGGTACTGTCGGCAGTGGATTCCAAATTTTTCCCTTAAAGCTAAACCTCTGTTGAGGTTGACACATAAGGATGTAAGTGATCCGGTACCGTGGGATGATGACTGCTTGGTTGCCTTCCGGGAGCTGAGGGAGAACCTATGTCGGGCCCCAGCCCTCATAATGCCTGACTACAACAAAGCGTTTTCACTCTTCTGCCATGCGAGGGAAGGGTGTGCACTAGCAGTATTAGCTCGGACACATGGTGGTGCCCGTAGACCAGTAGCATACTTCTCTGCCGCCCTAGATCCGGTGGCTTTAGCATTGCCCGGATGTCTCAGATCCGTAGCTGCAACAGGTGTCAGCATTGAAAGATGTGAAAGCATTGTAATGGGTCATCCCCTAGCTGTTTATGTTCCGCATTCAGTGGAACTCCTGATGACGAGACCCAAAACTCAGCATTTGACTAATAACAGGCTTACTAAGTATGAGCAAGTTATATTGGCTTCTGAAAATGTCACATTGAAAAGGTGTTCTATGTTAAATCCCGCTACATTGATGCCGTGCCCAGATATTGAAGGAGAAGATTGTGAGGAGCACGACTGCTTGGATGTGACTGAACTTTCTACCAAACCCCGACCAGACATTGTTGATGAACCTTTGCCTGAATCCGATTTAGTTCTCTTTGTTGATGGTTCATGCTTAAGAGACAATGAGGGTCGCTTGAGAGCAGCTTTTGCTGTTTGTACTATTTCTGGAGTTGTGGAAGCCGCTTGTTTACAAGGAGTATACTCCGCACAGGCGGCTGAAATAATTGCTCTAATTCGTGCCTGTCTCATTTCTGATCAAGTTCGAGTGACTATCTTCACTGATAGTCAGTATGGGTTTGGAGTGGTTCACGACTTCGGGCAGTTGTGGTCACAGAAGGGGTTCTTAACGTCATCAGGATCTCCCATCAGGAACAGGGAATATGTGCGACAGCTGTCAGAAGATTTGCAGAAGCCCAAAGAGATAGCGGTGGTGAAATGTGCAGCGCATGGGAGGGGGGAGGATTTTGTAACGAAAGGTAACCGATACGCCGATGAAGTAGCTCACTTTTGTGCCATACATGCATGTATTTTTAATGGGGAATATGTAGGAGAGAGCAGAGCAAGGACCGAGCTCAGCATGATGTTGGCTGTGGCCGTTACCTGGGATGAGGTTAAGCTTCTCCAAGAAGAAGTCCCTGAAGAGGAAGCAGCAGCATGGATTAGAGCAGGTTGTGAGAAAAGAGGAGACAGCATTTGGGTGTCACCAGATGAAAGGACAGTGTTACCCAATTGTTTGTTGAGTCCTATGGCAAGGCATATTCATGGAGCAGTTCATCTTGGAAGAGATGCCATGGTGAGGGTGTTTCGACAGACATGGTTTAATCCACGGTTCCGTATGTATACTGAGGCAGTGTGTCAGAGGTGTGTTATGTGGCAGCAAATGAATGCAGGAAAGAAAACTGTAGTTGCGCTGAGTCACATTGGGAGGTAAGGAGGTCCTTTTAATAGGATATAGTTGGATTTCATCGAAATGCCCAGATGCAATGGGTTGAGTTATGTTTTGGTGGTGGTGTGTGTCTTTTCACGATGGGTTGAGGCATATCCAACTGGGCGGTGTGACAGTCTCACAGTAGCAAAGTTGTTGCTTAGAGAGGTCATCCCAAGGTTCGGATTTCCGACCTCGTTGGAATCGGACAGAGGAACTCACTTTTATACTGAGATCATGAAACTGTTGTGTGCCGCCTTACAGGTTGATCAGAGACTGCATTGTAGCTACAGGCCAGAGGCGTCTGGCCTAGTGGAGCAAATACATGGGACCATCAAGATGAGAGTGGCAAAGGTTTGCTCGTCGACTTCTTTGAAGTGGCCAGATGCGCTGCCCTTGATACTGATGAGTTTGTGTAGAACTCCAGATAGGAGAACAGGACTTTCTCCCCACGAAATAGTGATGGGGAGGGCGATGCGTTTGCCTGCAGTGCCAGCTACAGCATTGATAAACATCACCGATGATTTGGTTCTTGATTATTTCAAGGGACTGGCTGATGTGGTTAACTCTGTGTCTCACCAGGTCGAGGCTGCGACTGCACCCACCTTGAAAGATCTCCTGCACGACCTAAGCCTGGGGGACTAGGTCTTGGTCAGAAAACACATGAGGAAGAACTGCCTTGATGCACGGTGGTGAGGCCCGTACCAAGTGATCCTGGTTACAAGCACAGCCATGAAGTATGGAGGTCTACCGAATTGGATTCATGCCTCCTACACCCGCAGAGTTCCAGAACCCTTGGAAGAAACAGCTCCTCTCGCTCAAAACGATCCAGCAGAGATTGCAACGTCGGAAGAGGGGACAAGCCAAGCTATAAGGGTACCTATTAAAACTGACAGTTCACTAGGTCGAGCTGAAAGGGATCACATTGCACAAGGTCCCGATACAGATACGGAAGAAGACGGAATCGTTGGAGTTGAAGGAGAGTTGGACCCAGCTGAGCAAACTGGTGTGGGACAGGCAAGGGTGGAAACGAGAACAGAGGCTGGAAGCGAAACGTGGCCAGTAAGAAAAGAAAGACTGAATTTGAGACTCACATCGGAAAAGGATGTTGCTCCCATCTCTGAAACGTCTGAATCTGAGCAAAGTGACGCAGAGCCAAGTCAAGAAGGCTTAAGGAGATCAAAGAGAGAAAGAGTGCCGAGCCGAAAAAGCTGCTCCTGAGTGGACGTACCTGGTCACAGATGCAGGGACCGGGGAGGCCCGGGAGGCTGAGGTCTGGAAGAGTGAGACACGGGGAGACCGCACTGATCATTGTCATTGAACTGTTAGTCCCTGGAATTGAGGCCCTCAGGCTCTTGACTCTGACGGTACCTGATCCTCCAAGGCTGAGTGGATTGTGAATGCTGACCTTAAATCAACTCTCATTTCCAACGTTTGGCCGCCAACCCTCAGTTCAAGAATTGGCAGCATTTCGCATGGAGATTTTGCAACCTGTTGTTGATGCTCTGGGCACTGATTTGATCTATGATGAAAATTGAACTGAATAAAAGAAAGCAAATAATCATTGCTTCAAAGAAGATAACCTAGGCCCAAGTGGAAGAAGAATACATTTAGGGACCTTTCAGTAGAAGAAGAAAGAGGGCTAGGGATGGCTGTTGATGAACTGTAGATTATTATCACTGAACTGAATACTGAAGTTCCAAGATTCCAAAGGGATTCAATAAGGATTTTGTGTGCAGAAGCATTAAAGAAGAAGAAAAGACTTTGTTGATTCCACTTCTGCACCTTGTTGGAGAACTGATTCAAAATGGAGTCTGGAAATTCGAACCTTAGGCAGAAATGCATGATAGGTACACTCATAGTAAGGGTGATTGTAGTTATTACTGTAGTGGTTATTACTTCCATAGTTGAGTCCAATGAAGTAAACGAAGTAGGGGAGCGAGGGACACCTACACCTTCTACCTCAGACATAAGGGAGGGTGCATCAGAATCAGATAAGGACATGATAGAAGAAACCAATCGCTTATTACATGTAGACCTTTCTAAAGGTGATTTCACGTTGAATGCGTATGCAAGGTTGTTGTATGAATACGTGGACACCATAGAAGCGAAAGATTGCTATGTGTGCATACAGTTGCCAGCTTCAGCAGAGGAGGATATTAGGTACCATCACCCCACCCCTGACATAAGGCATTACTTGTAGTGTGTTGCTGAGTATGTTTTATGGTAAGGCACATTTCGAATATTATTTCTCCAATTATGATGTAGTGCTCCCCGAGGTCCCCGTACTTAAATATATGAACACATATGATTATTATAAACAGGAAGAGAGGATGTCAAAATATTTTGTGCCCACAGTAACTTTGGATACAGCATATGCCCATCGACACAATTTGACATGTATGTTATTTGACATAGAAAAGAAATGTGTGGATCAGATAGAGGATAGGCATAGGCAATCATTATTCAGACCTGATCCTAAGCATGAGATGGTTCCATGGACCCAAGAGGAGTTAGATCACAAGGTGAAGGGAAGTTCTGGTCCAATAGCTTTAGATTTGCAGCAAAAAGGGAAACTTTGCATTAGGCAACCACAGACATACTATGACAAAATATTTGTGGGAGAGAGTGAATGTGAGCACATTTTCTTGATTAAAGAATCTATAAAGAAGGCGCTATTGGATAAATTTACCATAGTGCTCAATGTGTATTTCGTGTGTGGAAGGAACGCATATGTCCGGTTGACACCGAACTGGTATGGAACGTGTTATTTGGCTGTGGTGTTTCTAAAAATATTTAATGTAGAGTGCCCATTGGAAGGGAAAAGACCGCATAGAGAGAAACGTGGCACGAGTGCAGGAGAAATTGTTGGTGACGTGTTTGATGCAATGATACCGAGTTTGGGAGTGGTTCTGAATGATGTGAAGATTAGGAGGTTGTCAACACTAGTGGACAAGTTGTCAGTGAATACAGCACAAGCTTTACTGCTTGTGGATGGAGAAATGGTCTCTATAAGGGCCATGGTGCTTCAGAACCGTCTTGCATTTGATGTATTATTGGCAAAAGAGGGCTGAGTCTGTAAATTGTTGAGGGTCCAACAGTGCTGCACTTATATTCCTGACAATAGTAAGGATTTAAAGAAATATATAAGCAACATTACTGAGATACACCATGACATACATGATTTGGCTACTGAAGGGATTTGGGATAAAATTGGCCAAGGATTTGGAAAGGTTGGAAGCTGGTTTGGAAGCTTGGGACAGGGAATTATTTGGTACATCCTGAAGCCTATCATAATAGTCGTGATCTGTATCATTGTATTGTAGGGTGCCTTCAGAGCTTATAAGTGGCACAAGGCAAGACAGGCTGAGAGTTCTCTTAGAAGACGGGAAAGGCAGATGGAAAAACTGAAGGACAGTCACTATCAGAGCCTTAAGAGTTTGGAGAAGTTTAGGTAGGGAAGGCAGGCTACAGCTTCTGTTTAGGTCGGTCTTTTCTGCGAGGAGAATATGATAAAGAAAGGGTTCTGTGGTTGATGACACTTTTCATCAGAGGGGGGAGCTGATAGAGCACTCGACGCTCTTAAATTTGTAAGGGTGCATTATATTCATGTACTAACTGCACTCACATATATTCTATTGTGTGGTTGAAATTTGTGTTATTAGAATGAAGTTTATATTGTCATATTAACGTTAGTAGAATGAAATTGTAACTCTATTTACAGGACTGATCAGGGTTTCGCATGTGTTTAAAGAATTCATATAATCGTGCATGTGTATTATGAATATTAGGTAAAATAAATGTATTCACGGTTTATAAATGATGCATATAGAAGCTTGTGTAACAAGTGTGCATTAAAGAATGTCCTTAGGTTAGCCAATTGTAGGCCTAACTCTCGTTTCCTTAAGTTTCGATTCTCCTCGCTTGCTCACAAGTTAGGAGTTAATTAAAATTTATATGTTTGTAGCAGGTTTCCTTTCGCCCCTACTGCAGGTGCAGGAATTCAACCTCGTTATTTTAGATTTAAGAAGATACATGGGAGGAGAGGAATGTCTTTGAAGAGTCTGGACCGAGAGAAGGGAGGACACCTTTCGTGCCTGGTGAAACCTGGGAACCAAAGGTGGCGGCGAAGGCCTAAATTAATTTGAAGTCGGTGGAAAGTTACTCAAAGGAGGTGTTCATGGAATAGCGTACCATGTGACCTGATAGGTGTGTAACTTTGTCTTTTTGTATTAGACACAGGGACAGATTTGTAGGACTTCTGTTTTTGAGTGAGGAAGAAGAGCATCTTAGAACGAGCTCTGTAGCTTCACGCTACTTGACCCATTTGACTTCTTAGGAAGTCAACACGTGCTGACACCTTTGGGGAGATTCTTTTGGGAAGTTAGGAAAGGGATGCCACTTTAGAAGTAGTGTAGGGACAGATTATTCTTTATTTCGGAAATACAAATGAAAAGAGACTTGGATGCAGTGTCTATACTCAGCTGTGTTCTAATTTTGGAATTCATTATTCTGTGTTTATTGTGCCGAATGAACTATATTCATAGATTGGGCTCTGTATTAGTATTCATGTATCGCTAAACCTTGATATTGAGGTGTGTCTATATTCTGTTATTCCTGGCTATGTAATAAATTGACAAAATTTGAATTCGGAGTCTGTGGTCCTTTAGACAGCCGGGAAGGGGAATTTTCAATTGGTAATTTGTTTTTCTCTCCTCCACACTTTATAGCAGGCACTAAAGATCATCGGCCGAGATTTTCGAAGTAAATTTAGATTGCTAAATTTGGCCTCATCAGTACTGCCTCCCAGCTGGTGTCCAGCTTCACTGACTGAGCTTTTATAGACCCAAGCCAAACCCCCTTTCCTCCTTATCCCCTCTCCCTTCCAATACCATTGGTGGAGGTTCCTTCTTCCCCTCTCTGGACTCTCCTCACCTCACGTCTTTCACTCCAGTCCTAAAGCAGAACTCCAGGCCCTCCCACTTCCCTCTTAGTCATGACATGGCTTTCTTGCCATTCTGCTGTATTTGCACAGTTTGGAGGTCTCTTTCCTTTGGAATTTCCCAATTTCCTCTTGCCAGGTAAGTGGGCCTGATTCCCTCACTTTGGTAAGGAATTTCTAATCTTGTTCATTAGAAATATGTGAACCTAGTTTGTTCTTCCTATCTGGTACACTCTGCGTGTAACAACATAAATTTCATATCTGCTGACCGTGACCTCCTATTCTCCCAGCAAGAGTCACCCTACCAACCCCGGAAGTGCCAGATCCTGATGTCTCTTTACCAGAGGTCTGGTTCTGGGGTGATTTTGTATTTGCTCCTTATATCCTCCCCATGCAATTGACTTTTTTCGAGCACTCTAACCATTTCAAGTGTGGTGTTTAAGATATATATTATTAGAGAATCGTTAAACTGGAGGAGGTAGATGACATGTGAGCTACAACGATATATCAGAGCTTTAACCAGTTTTACATAGCATGTCGGGGATAAGGGAATAAAAGTGCTTTAAAAGCACAGGATCACATAAAATATCTTACCTCTTACAGCCAAGCCACAGTCCTCATTATTTAAACCCAACTGCCAGTAGTAAAAAGAAAATGGGAGTGGTGGCAAATTTGTCACTATGTGGAGATTCATTTTTCAAAATGTCACAAAGTCTTAAGATTATAGGGGCATATTAACAAGGCGGCGTTAATGAATTATCGCCGCTTTAGCGTCCGTTTTCGGGCGAAAAGCGGCGATAATTTTATCGCCGAATTAACAAGGACACGCTAGCGCGTGATTCCTGACTTAGCGTCCGTTTTCTGCACGCCTCCCATCGCATCGCTAATGAGATGCAAAGGGGCGTGCCTGTGAAAACAACAGGGGAAATATCGCTAACCCAGGTATCGCCATATTAGCAACGTGGGTTAGCGATATTTTAAATTGCGTTAAGTATGCCTTAACGCAGGAATTTAACGTCTGCTAAATTCCTGACTAAGGCATACCTAACATGGGGGGTTGATTGTGTGGCTAAGACCACAGGCCCTATCGCCAAGTATATCGCCGTTTTCCATGGGACATCGCTGGAAAACCAGCGATGTTCCATGGAAAACATCGCTATCACTGGAAAATTATCGCCTTTGCGCTAAGCGTTGTTAATACAGCGCTAGCATGGCGATAATTTCCAGCGATAGCCGGCGATAGGATTCCTCACGCTAAGCAAGGCCAGCGATAATTATCGCTGGCCGTTGTTAATATGCCCCATAGAGTTTAACAGATTACATTTATTTATACAAACCAATTACAGGTCTACTCTGGTTCTGCTTAGTGTTGGCTTACATGCTATAGTTGGAACATTAGTCCATGTTTCTGTATATTATGGCATGCTTTTCAGACCTGAGCACGCAGAATGTACGCAACCAGGGAGCAGGTCACCCCAGAGGGCCTGAGAGACCTAGGTTACTTCAAGCATTTGAGGGACTGGATATAATAAATAATAAACAGATTTGCCAAATTCCCAAAAACAATTGGGTGTTTAGATCTGAGCCTGCATTTGAGATTGAAACTCAAGCAAAATTAAGTTTATTACCATTGTTTTGTGGCTCTGCTTGACAGACCTAAACCAAGATCTATCTAATGTATCTCCGCTGGTTGTGAGCATGTTAGATAAGGTCTGTCAGCTGCCTGCCTACATGACGTGCAGAGAAAATTTGTCCCCATTCACCTGTGCCCATAAGAGGAGGATAACAATGGGTTCACATAATAATGAGGGAGAAAACCATTGTGCGCAGACGGAAGATAACAAGAGGAAAGTGACAACCAACAAACCCCTGATCCAATCAATTGTAGGCATGAAGCCAAAATTCATTACAAAGGTCTTAAATAAAATTAAATATTTTGCAAAAGGCCCCAATTGGGAAAGATTGTTTCAAAATTTCTAAGGCTTAAAATGAGAGGCAACAAGCAATGAAAACTTGAGCGATGTGAACACAGCCAAAACCTCAACTAATAAATGTAAGTTAACCAGAATAGCAGCATGAAAAATTAACTTTAGTAGCTGTAAGAAATTAGATTGTTGGTTGACTGGGGTGTGAGCCCTGGTCAAGCAGCAAACACAATCCTTGTCAGGGCGAAGCACATGCCAACCGTAAATTAACCTGTGCTAAACTGTCTGGTAGCTTGTCACAGAGCAGTCAGCCTTAAAGCCTTAACTTAGAGGCAATGTGTAAAGTATTTGTGCATCACTTCAAACAGTAATACATTGAAAAACACCACACAAAAAAGGATCCCACACCAAGATAGAAAACTAGAGCCTTCTTTTATAAAAATAAAACAAAAAACAAGACCAACCAGTAGACCCGGAGATATGCAATTTTAAAGATTTTAGTGAAAATAGCACCAAAAAGCACAAAGTGCCAATTGTGGATATTTGGTCACGCTGGTCCAGGACAAAGTCACAAGTTCAGGCTAACTGCGATGGAGCGTGGGACGAATACTGGTACCCAGTTAGTCTAGCTGAATAAAGTACCTTAAATCCTGGCTGCAGAGCATTGCGAGATCCCACATTGATGACACGGTGTGCAGCAACAGATGCGAAGTACTGTGCCAAGTAGGCGTCGTACAGCGGTGGTGACGAGGAGCTGCAGGACTGCAATTGAAAGTCCTGCATTAAGAATGTGTCACACAGGAGTGGTTCCGAGGACCTGTAAGGTCCTGTGTGGGGGATGCATCGTGCAGCGGTAGTTCTGATGCGAGGCTGCAAGGCAATGCATCACACTGCATCGGTTCTGCTTGGACAACAGCTGGCTGGCAGTGCACCTTCAGGCACACTTCCAATGGTCCAGGCCTAGGCTGGCACCATTTTGAGGGCTACACCCACAGCAGACAGAATTGAGGTGCTGGCTTCAAAGTGGTTGGAGCTTTTTCTATCAGTGAGCATCTGATTAGAAAGCTAGCCAACTAGCCCTTAGAGTTACTCTGATTGTCCTGGTTTCAAGATGCAGGTCGAGACCTTTTCACTCAGGCAGCAGGGCAGCAGAGTAGCAGTCCTTCTTGCAGCAGGGCAGCACAGCAATCCCTCTGAGTCTTCCACAAGTCTAAAGGTGTACTGAAGAGTTAGGTCTGAGGGTTAAAGATTTGGTGCCAGCTTTGAAGTAGGAGAAGGTTGTGAAGGTTTCCACCCCAAAAGATATTTGGAATTTCCTGCCTCCCTGCCCTGGGCCCAGCTTGATTGGGGGCCCAATAGAATGGACTGAAAGTCTTTGTAAGTGTTTTGGGCAGAGCCTTTGTGATGTGCAAGTGTGGAAGGTGACAGATCCTCCCCCATCAAGTCAGAGATGGCCTATCCTGCCCCCTTGTCTCACTGTCTGGGAGCAATACGCCGGGACCAACTGCCAGCTACAGCTACTCATGTAACCGAGGCTACAGGCACCAAATGGTTAGGAAAAAAAAAGCCATCTTTCTAGAAGTGTCATTTTCAGAATTGTGAGTTAAAACCCAACTTTGCCATTAAAAAAGGTTTTAAATTACAATTCTTTAGACACCAAACTTGACATTCTTACCTGCTCCCATTTGAAATGTAGCCCTTATTAAATGTAATAGGTAACCCAGTGTTATCCTATGGGAGAGGTAGGCCTTTAGGTATTTAAGTGTTTTTCACTGCCAAGACAAGTAAATCTTAAAAGCACATGTCCTACTTTTAAAATACACTGCACCTTCCCCTCTGGGCTATGTAGGGCTCATCCTAGGGGAGTCTTGCCGGTATTAAAAAGGAAGAGTTAGGCCTGGCAAAAGGTTTATCTTTCCAGGTCAAAATGGCATTTTAAAGCTGCATTCTCAGGCTGCAATGGCAGACCTGAGACATGTTTGACAGGCTACTTAAGTTAGTGGAATAATCAGTGCTGCAGTCCCACTAGTAGTATTTAATTTACAGGCCTTGGGTACATGTAGTGCCACTTTACTAGGTAATTATAAGTAAATTAAATGTGCCAATTGGGTGTAATCCAATGAGACGATATTTTAGAGAGTGAGCACACACACTTTAGCACTGGTTAGCAGTGGAAAACTGCACAGAGTCCTGTTCTGTTGCAGCCACTCACCTGAATCTCAGGTTTCCTGCTGGGGCGATGCTTGGGTTCCCAACCTCCTGAGACACTACTCAAACTACCTTAGATTTAAGGGAGTCTCCGCAGGTGTCCCAAAAGGGAAGGGGGTTTGGGAAACGAAAGAAACACTGCTACGCCCTGCCACTGGTCCAGACGGGCACCCCGGCCCTCGGGAAAGCAGGGTTTAGTGCCCTGCCAATCAGTAGTCTACTGCAGAGCAAGAGGTACACAGATTAATACATCAGGACCACACATAGCATGACTACTACACTAGGCTACTCTTCATACAATATGTCACTTCAATCACCTTTTACAATAGTGGCAAAGTTGTTGCTTTAAATCTGGAATGTTGAGCCTTCACACCCATGATGTGCTCACACATACACACACTTCAAAGTCCATCTTCTAGCTCAGTCACAGAAGTCCAACACCCACTTGTGAACTTTCTTTCCAAGTTCACTGATTATTATGTACTGCAATGCACTCATCGGGCACTATAGATGACACTTCTCAGAATGTGCCATGTGCTATGTTCCTCAGTGTGCTTCTCAATGCCCACTGAACAAATATCAGCCATGCTGGCTGTGCCTGAAATGTTTTTGCTACGTGCCATGTTCTTCCGTGCGCTTTCCAATGTGCTACTGCACTAGTATGAACCATACATGCTGTGCCTGAAATGTACAAAAACATAAAGCGCCACTAAAACAAGGATGAACCATACACACAGTGCCAGGCAAATTCACATGAGATCGTACACTAACACTGCACAGGACAGAAACTATGTACATGAGTCCAAATAAAGAATAAACAAACAATAATTCCCCCGGAAGGGCACACTGCATCACAGCAGCTAACTTCTCCAGTATCCTAAAAACAATGTCAGTGCTAGTAGCACTAAAAGCACTTAGCTTGCAGTCCAGTCATATGTCAGGTTGCCTTGATCCAGCGCTGTGCTATGGTCGCTTCATCATCGACGAGCAGCGTCGCTTCCTGTTGGCAGGGGCTGCTTCTGAGCCGGTGTGGAGAGGAGACGTCAGCCGCATCGGAAGCCACAAAGCCAAGCAAGGCATTAGCCAGGTACACAATATAAAAAGATGAAATTCCCCACTAAAAAAAAATGATATCTATTTACAATTCATAAGACAATTACTTTAAAAAGAAGAATTTTGGCATAGTAACAGATTATATCTAAATATATTCCATTTTTAGATATATACATTCTGCCTCCTGGCTCTTAAACTTTCCTGCAATCTGTGCTAAGGATGCCGCCTCCTCCAAATTATAGCACACCATAAAAATGAAGCTATAGAATAGTATGTAAAAGGATCAGGTAATATCAGTAAAAAATGAAGGGCTGGGCAGCACTGTGTAAACTTCATCCTACGCAAAAGCGGGAGAATACATTTCTTCCTTTTATCAGAATACAATTTGCAGAAAAATAGAAAATGCAGATCGGACTGGGAGGATTGACCATCACATATGTAAGCAGGAAGGGCATTGACAGCATATGTATTGGAGGGATAACCTAACATAAACGGGATGTAATTCAACCGAAATCTAACTAAAATGAATCAATGTTGGCGGTTTGTGACAAAGGTTATGTAAGAAGAAATATAGGGGCATATTATCAAGGGCTGGCGATAACATTATCGCCGCTTTAGCGTCCGTTTTCGGGCGAAAAGCGGCGATAATATTTTCGCTTTATTAACAAGGACACGCTAGCGCGTGTTTCCTTGCCTTAGCGCCCGTTGTCAGCACGCCTCGCATCGCATCGTTAATGAGATGCAAAGGAGGCGTGCCTGACAAAACTCCATGGGAAAATATCGCTAACCCAGCTTTGCAATATCATCAACGAGGGGTAGCGATATTTGAAATTGCGTTAACTATGCCTTAACGCTGGAATTTAACGTCTGTTAAATTCCAGACTAAGGCATACCTAACATGGGGGGTGGATTGTGTGGCTAAGACAACAGGCCCTATCATCAAGGATATCGCCGTTTTACATGGAACATCGCTGGAAAACCAGCGATGTTCCATGGAAAACACCGCTATCGCTGGAATAATTATCGCCATTGCGCTAAGCGTTGTTAATACAGCGCTAGCATGGCGATAATTTCCAGCGATAGCCGGCGATAACAAATCTCACGCTAAGCGCGGCCAGCGATAATTATCGCTGCCGCTTGATGATATGCCCCATAATTTGTTATTTTGGGTGCTAACTGATATAGTCTAACTGTCACTTTCTTATGGCTAAGCTCCCACCTGTCACTTTCCAGCTTAGCTAATAATAATCAGCTTAGCCCTCGAGACACTGAGACAGCTTGGCGGATTCTCAAATAAGTTTTGGTGGTCAATAGACTGTAGGGTACTTTTAACATAATGCAACCACACAATCTTTTCTACTTCATCGAGCTTTAAACAATCTTTCAGAATATCTTGGGTCAAGCTTACTGATTGCCTTCTCCATAATGAATGCCACAACAGAATTGGTGCTATACGAATGTTTTAAGGTACCCCCAGCTTGTTATGGCAATTAAAGTTGCAGCAAGTTTGTGATACGGCCATCAGTCTCTTTAAAAAAAACATCCTCTATTCATTGCAGGGTTGAGATATCTGCTGTCCCCCTAACAGCTACCCCATACGTAGCTACAGAGATAGATTTTGCCATGTAAATCTTTTTTTATTGCTTCCAGTGATGTGGACCCTATCTTTTTTATGAATCTATGAATATCCCTAATGCTCTTTTCCATTTGGAGCCCTCTGTTGACCACCGTATTTTGCCAGGTGTTCTTGCTGTCAAACAAAACCCCTAGGTAGGAGAAGGTATCCACCACCTCCAGTCGTCTCCCTTCTATAAACATATTTCGAGGTTTCTTCAATCTCAGCCCTGCCACAAGTATAAAAGATTTCGCCTCATTGACCTGGAGACCCAGTTTCTTCATGAATTTCGTATACTCCCCTATGAGCCTCTGCAGGTTGTTACCAGTCCTCGCCATTAGGACTGCCTCGTCTGCATAGAGGGGTATCGGAACACAAGCTGAATTCAATTTGGGGACATCCACTGTAGACCCGACCAACGCTGCTTCCAGACCATTAGTGTAAATTGAGAAAAGAAATGGGGTGAGTACACAACCCTGTCTGACACCCCGAAAGATGCCAAACTGCCTCGTGCACTCCCCATCCCTTCCAAATCGAACACAGGCAGTGGCTTGTGAATACATTACCCATATGAACCTTATTATTGTTAGCTCTGTGCCCATGCCTTCCATGATTTCCCTTAACTTTGAATAAGTAACACAATCAAAAGCGTACGACAAGTCCATAAAGGCCATATGCAAATGGCCTTTCATGGCCGCTGTATACTTGGAGATAAGTAGATTTAGGTTAATGCATTGATCGATTGTCCCTTTTCCTTTTTTAAAGCCAAGCTGTGAAGGGATTATAATGTTCCTCTCTTGGGCCCATGTCTGTAATCTATTCAGTAATAAACAGCCCATTAGTTTTGCTGTACTATCAAGTAGCGAAATGGGCCTATAGTATTTGGGTAAAACCTTATCTCCTTTTCATAAATAGGGATTATAACTGTCTTTTGCCATGAGGGGGGAATGCCTGTTTTGGCTATAACATTAAAGACAGTTGTCAGTAGTGGGGCCCAAAGTTCCAAATCATTTAAAAGAAACGAATGGGAACTACATCAGGACCAGGGGCCTTGGATCTGCTACACTGTTCCAATCACCTCTCCCAGAACAAAGGACAAGCTGTCCGCTGTCACAGTCTGCAGAATGTAAGATGACAGGGGCTTTCCTGCCTTACCAAAGGTCTTTTCGAAGTAGGCTACCATGCCTCCTCATTCACCTTTAGTTCAAGGTTAATATCTGTACTGTCTTTAAATAATGGGGCATTGATGACTCTCCAGAAGTCCCTACTATTCTTTGATACCACTGCCTGGGTATCCCAAGCCTCCTCCTTCAAAGCTCTCAACCTGGTATCCCTAGCCTCTTTATAAGAATAACATAAGGTCCTATCTGGCGAGATGTCTCTCGGCTTAGACCTCAGAGCTGCATGAAGGTTTCTAAGTGCCTTTGCGCAGGCACCATCGAACCAATGTACAGTTTTGGAATTTTGAGGGTGATTCGGTCAAAGCAAGTTTAGTTGGATTTCTCGTAGGATATACTCAAAAGCTAGCTCTACTTACTTTTCATCAGGGTTTGGATCTAGACAGGTCATTATCTCCTGTTTCATTTTACCTATGATGTTGGAAGTAAATTTTGTTATGTCAATCTTATCCCATTTCGGTACAATCCCATTTTCTGGCAATTGAGGGCATTGTTATTTTTTCCGTAAAAGAGGCTCGCCCAAGTCATTTGAAATGTAATAGCTGCGTGGTCACTAAAAGCAAAACAATTAGTTTCTGGGTAAGTAAATTGACCTCTAAAAGCTTCTGAGACAAGAATATAATCAATAGTCGAGCCATAGACTCAAGAGTGAAAAGTCTGCTCTAAAAGGCCCGTAGTATGGTCATGATTATTGATTATATCCAAATTATTAACTGTCAGTGCTCTGTTGAGCGCATTGCCATATTTATTGTGAACGAAATAGGAAGTACCTTCTCTTTCCTCATCATTCAAACCGCAGGCTGAGGTACCCATCTTATTACAGCTATATGCATTAAACTCACCCAGCCAGAGTATGTTAAGGCAGTTTCAGTGGGCTTTCATAAGGAGAATAATATCCTTCTCCAATGATTCTATCACCATTGTCATATTGCTATCAAAATTATTATTAAAAAAACTAATCAGGATCCAATCCCAACTTTTTTGACCTTCACAGAGCACTATGTGATAATATGGGGGGACATTTAGAAATTTTAGGACCTTAAGCCTAGTTGTATCAGCTATTAGCGTTATTATACCCCCCCCGGATGACCGGCTCTCGAAGGGGTTGCTGCTGTCTGGACGAGGGAGTAGCTATCAATGCTGTTTGCCAGGTTTCTTGTAGGCATAAAATGTCTTTAGTAAACAACAAGGGGGACTATGAGGGCTTGATAAAGGTCCACCGTACTTGCCCTGGGTAGACAAAAGAGGTACGGTGTTCCTGGGTGGCAAGTTGGCCACCTGGTTACTACTCAGAGTGGTGGGGAGGTGGGGAATACCTCCTTTCGGAACTAGGACCCGCACACACCCAGCAAGCTAGGTGTCATGCTTCATTATATGGGTCTGCTCCTCGTCGAGCCGGCGCTGCAATGCTCGACGGGCACCCTGAGAAATAACCTTCCCTTCAGCCAATTTCTAAGAATTAGAAGAAATTGTAGTTCTACAGAGGACTACAAAATTGAAGCAGAGATACTGGCTGACAATCTGCTGAAGAGACAATACCCTAAGAAACAGGTTCACTCTTGCATGAAACGAGCAAGAAACAATAATCGTGAAAGCCTCCTAGAGGTACATGAGAAAGAACCCACTGACATTTTGACCTGTGTGACCACGTACACACCTAGATCCAATCTAATAAAGAAGGCAGTGAACAAACACTGGGCAATTCTGAACACGGGTACTCTGTCAATACCCAAACCAAGGTTTGCGTTTAAACGTACCAACAATTTGAAAGATATGTTGGTGCACACTAGACCTAAGAAGAGCAACATCCCTAACCAGAGGCAACTGTGGGATCTCCCACCCGTGACAGGACACTATCCCTGCGGCTCTTGTATCAGGTGCCCACAGACCAGACACACCAAACAATTGGTTCTATCAGACACATTTACATGGACGCTAATCAAACACACTAACTGTAACACCCCACGTTGTGTGTACATGCTGACCTGCCCTTGTGACAAGAGGTATGTTGGCATGACCATGAGGCACGTTAAGGTCAGAATCACTGAGCACAAGAGCAATATTCGTTGCCATAAAACTACCACCAAACTATACACCCACTTCTCTGAACTCGGACACCCCCCAGAGAGTCTACGCTGGGTCATCCTAGAATCCCACCAACAAATAACACAGACGGCTTTGTACAGGATTGAACAAAAGTGGGTGTTCCGTCTTGACTTAGCAAATGACGGCCTGCATGACGCCATACCCTGGAGCACCATTAATTAATCTGATATATACAACCATTATCCGCAACTTTAACGAATGAATATATCAGCTTAGGACTCCACGCTAGTCTCTCACCTCTTTATACATCTCTGCCACATGATATCGACATCAGGCTAGTCAGATATGGAGATTAGGCTATGTTAGGACGATATATCTAATAACTAACAATAGAGTACAATACTACACTCTAAGATGGCCGACATACGAATCACCCAATCGGCAGTCGCCAGCAACTTATGCACAAATTTAGCGCTAGTCTCTCACCTCTTTATACATCTCTGCCACATGATATCGACATCAGGCTAGTCAGATATGGAGATTAGGCTATGTTAGGACGATATATCTAATAACTAACAATAGAGTATAATACTACACTCCAAGATGGCCGACATACGAATCACCCAATCGGCAGTCGCCAGCAACTTATGCACAAATTTAGCGCAGTGACGAGAGCACTTTTGCACTGTATAAATTCTTGTTCACATTGTTGATAAAACCGCGCCATTCAATGCCAAATTTGAAGCCCTTGATGCGCGTCCACATCAAGGTAATAGCCAGAACTATAGACTTTCACCACATTCAAAGATGGCCTCCATGGTTACACTGTAGATGATGTCATGCCGACACCATCACACCACACACCAGGTGCGGCTGATTTACCATGCTTAATGGCACCAGGAGAGGGTATTTAAGACAGGAACCGACAACCTGTCTTTTCCTTCCTGATGCAGCGGAGCGGGTAGGTGAGCCGGACTGCTCTGAGCGGGAGCAGGGGAGTATGGATTACACGTTGAGACTATGCCTGGTCACAAGCTTTTAAGAGAGGTAAGAGGTGCTGGGAATTGCTGACAAGTTACCGCTGGTCTTTGGGAAAGGTACGCTGACTCTGATGTTCTGTAGAGCTCTGCACTAAGACATAGCTTGGGCGCTGTAGGCGCTCTTAACACACCGCACGATTGGCATAATGTCGGAGCGCATGGTGAAGGCGCCAGCAGCTACGCAGGCAGGTCTGGGGCACTTTTGAGTCTGTTGAATAACCTTGTCAATGATACCAATTTCACGACTATGGGCTTACTTTAACCTGAACCATGCCCACTTTCACTTTTAATGCTCTAGAGTCATGGCCTTAGCAACTAAACGTTGTGCCTACAAGCCCACACCCAACATATTTTGTTGTTTGTTTTTTCCTTTTAATAAACAGCGACACTACGTTGAGTGTCCATATACTCCGCTGCGGTCTGATGAAGCAGCACTTGAATCCTTAAGAGGTGAGCTGATACTCACTCACCATGTTGTTCAATTACTCTAACTGGTTACACAGAGGTTTTATATTCTAAATACAAATGAAGGCACACGTAGAATGTGATATGCATGAAATCACGTTGTTTTTATCACTTGTATAGATTCAAGGAGGTTGTGTACGGTGAAACACACCCACTTGAATCAATAGGACCATGTACCAATATTTCCATTTGGTTTTTTGATCCTTTTTGTTTGTACTCTAGGTTGGCTGCTTTTCTCCGGGGCAACGTCCTACCGAGAGAAGAAGTGGTATGTAGAACCACACCACACACTGTAGATAGTTTTCATTTAGTCACTAGGTCCTGAGGAATCGCCAACTGATCTATTAGAGACATTTTATAGGCGAGAAACATGTTGACCTCTAAGGGGTAGAGCGTAATTTTTGTCAGATTAAAACAAAATAATCGCCCTCCTTCTTTTTACTTTTTAATCAGGTTGTGACCTCTCCAGAATAAAAATAATTATAGAGGATTCCCTTACCTGTTTTAACCCACACACCACATCTACATCTTACCAGGCCCCTCATACCCACGGCACCTATACGGCAAGGAACAAAAGATCTCCGATAAAGAGCCCCTTTATGGGTGCCCGTCGAGCATTGCAGCGCCGGCTCGACGAGGAGCAGACCCATATGATGAAGCATGACACCTAGCTTGCTGGGTGTGTGAGGGTCCTAGTTCTGAAAGGAGGTATTCCCCACCTCCCCACCACTCTGAGTACTAACCAGGTGGCCAACTTGCCACCCAGGAACACCGTACCTCTTTTGTCTTCTAGGCATAAAATGTCAACATTTGTCACCAAACCTAACCAATTTGGGTTGTCCTTTATTTGTTTGTAGCCAACGATATTCCAAGTAATTCTTTTTAGTCTATCGATACCCTCCAATAATGGGTCAACACCCTACTGCAAATTGGAAGCCATACTATTATTCCCAGGTGTATCAATTAGGGCTTCCCTCAGTCAGTCACATGCTTCAAGGCATTCCTATGTTTGTAAGCATGGGTTCAGAGTGGTGTTTAGGGGGGTGTGGGCACTGACAAATCTATCCCTAGTTTGAACAATTTCAATAGACGTTAATGGTTTGTAGAAAAAGCCTAAGGGGAGGGCGAAGATTTGGGTGGCTGGTGATGGAATTTTAGGTAATGTGCTCAATAGGTCCCCTACCAATCGTCGGCTGTTAAAATTTACGATTATACAATCTCCCCTTATAGTCTTAGTAGCCTGGCCCACCCAGTTAACTCTTCTAGCCATAATAATATAACTATAGAGCTTCTGTCTCCCCATGTTAAATTTGGACAGCCAGTCTAAGGGCTTGGTCATTAATTGTTCTGTTGACTCTACCTGGGTGGGTTCTAGTTCTGGAGCGTTGGCGAAAATAATGACATATGGGCTGGCTGCTGGGGGGAGATCTAGCCTCGTTCTCTTTTTGGGGCTCTGAGCCCTCTGGAAACTCATAAGCCCCCTTACACCTTCATCAGCCTTACCCCCTCCCTCATTCACTGTAATCCCATTGGCAGTCATTGAGCCCTCCCCCCGTTTGAAACCTCACTGCTGTTATAGGGAGCTGACTCTGTGGGTAAAAAGATGTCGCAGGAGGGACTGTTGGGGGGATTTTGTGGGTCTCTTGGAGGTTTGCAGCCAACGCTAGGCATGCCGTTCTGCGGTTGAAGGGTTAAGATATTAAGATGCCCGCCTAACCCACCATAACCCTCGTGAGCCCTTACTATTGTTGACCCCAATGGTAAATATGTGACAGGTTCTGTACGGTTCTGTCCCCTAGGAAGTGATTGACCTTGGCCTTGCGTGATGCCTGCTTCAGAGTACCCCCCTTGGTCAATGCGGACCTCATGGCTGGAAAGTTTTGCTAGACACTCCTTTATTTTAGTCAATCTACATAGCACCGGCTGCAGTAGTAATGTAAAAACCTGCTCCAGTCTTTGACAGAGATCATCAGGATCAGACAGGGACATGGGGGTGGTTACAGGGTCCAGCTGTACAGTTTTATTGGGTTTAGATCTGGACAGCTTTGGAGTCACTGTATTGATAGAGCTCTTGGTTCTGCCCCTTTTCTTTTTCCCCGAGGGTTCCACGAAAGGACTTGCATCTGTGTCATGGGGCCTTAGAACAGGCTTTGTAAATGGGATAACCCCCAATAGCCCAGAGTCTCTCAGAGACAGAGTGTCAGCAGTCGGCTCAACTGAGTTACACATTCCAGTAAGTTCGGGGGCAGATCTTACCTCTTCTAATGAGAGTCAGCGTTCAGTCAATTCAGTTTCCTTGGATACTATGTCTGCCGCTCGTGTCAGGAAAGAGTCCAAGGTATTAATAATTTCTCCCCCTTCCTCAGCAGCTTTGGCCTTTCGTTTGCCCATTCTTACGTTAAGAAAGTCTCACGAGCTGGGACCGAGGAGTTAGAGAAGTGGCCCGACCAGGCCTCCTCCTGGCGCTAACGGGCATGGACGGGTCCGCCCTTGGCCGGGGCTTTGCCGAATCGCGGCTCGGTCGTGTCCCCGCGGGTCGATGTCGCACTTTTATGCGCACTGGCAACAGGGGGTTGTCTGAAGCTGAAGTCTCCGCAGTGGTGGACGTCTCCTCAGCCACAAGCTTCAACCCCCTTAATGCAAGAGCAGAAACAACAGCAAAGTGCATGGCGTTGTCTTGACAACACCAGTAACAATAAAGTGCGCTTGCCAAAGCTCTAACTAGGGATCCACAGGGCCTTTTTAAAGGAATGTGCAGCAACAGCCCTATGTACAGCGCTTTCTACACACATGTTTGCCCAGCACGAGATGGCAAATACACAGGGGAGGGGGTCACTTTAGCTAAATGGTTGAGCAGCAGTCTCCCTGGGTGCTGGCAGATTACAAAACGCGCAATACGGGGATTCATGACACTCCTAAGGTGAACAAAAACGAGAGCAGTGAAAAAATGGAGGAGTAAGGTAAGAAATTTGGGGGAAGAGAACCCTAGGGCTGACAGGTCAAACACCAGGTCAAAGTAAAAAATTAGGGCTGACCGCACAGGAGTATGGGTTGGATAAAGGGACCTGGTTCACCCTGATGGAGTTCTTACCTATGGACTTTTATGGAGAAAAGTGATCGACGAGTCGTCAGCAGGGCAACCTGCAAGCTGGATCCAAATCAGGGCCCCGCTATATTTCTGGAAGTCAGATCTCCTTGAGTGGGGTAAACCAGCAAGCTGAGGCCAACCGGTGAGTTGACATTGACAGCTGCTGCTTCATTGGTGATCCCTGTGTCTGCCAGTTCCCCAGGCAGAAAGTTGGCAAAAAGTTTCTAAGTCCCACTTTGGCAGTTTGGGGACAGAAGTACACTTTAACACCAGCCATGGGTCCAGGATCTGGGGGGCACCACTTGGAGGTTAGGACATGCTTCAGCAAAGGCCAGCAGTAAGCTCCAGGGCAGGCCATTTGATACTGCTCAGGTGGGCGGTTGCAGGGAAAGGGCCTCTGGAAGCTTGTTCGTTGTACCTTAAACAGAAGGTCAACCAATTGATGCATGGAGTCACATATAGGGTTCTGGGTTCAAGGCAAGCAGGTCATGGGTTCTTCAGACAGCAATGCAGTCCTTTTTTTGATTCTTCACAGTCCCAGGAGTGCTCTGAGGAGAGGTCTGTGGGGTCCGATTTTATGACCAGTGCCAGCCTGTGGTCGAGGTCACGCCTTTGTCCACCCACTAAACCAGTACTGGTCAGTTCCTCTGGCCCCACTGGGTCTGGAGCCAGCCTCACTAGAGAGACAAAGGGGAGGCAGGCCAAAGTCTGAGCTTCATCTGCCAATGACAAGGTAGGCATCCTTCGAAGGGCACAGCCCACCAGACCCTCCTGTGAAGGGAGAAGTTCCCCTCCCCACTTCCAGGGCCCTCTGTCCACTGTCTTGGAGAAATATATCTCTCACCACAGAGAGCCATCAGGTGTCAGGTGACAGCTGAACACTGTCAGAAAAGCCTTTTGATTTTAGGCCAGGAAAAGGACTGCTTTCTAAAAGTGTCATTTCCAAAATAGTAATATAAAAATCCGACTTTACAGTTAAGTTGGATTTTAAATTACTATTAAAATGAGTCATAGAACAATTGTGCTAGCTGCTCCCAAACTGAAATCAAGCATTATAAGTTGATATAATGTAACACATTTTTTCCTATGGGAGAGTGCCACAGTGAAAAATTACTTTGGGGGTTTTTCACTGCCAGGACATGTAAACCATTAACTATACACGTCCTACATTTTTAATATCATGCACACTACCCTATGGTCATTTAGGGCCTACCATAAGGTGGACTTATAGCCAGTAAAAAGGAAGGTTTAGGTCTGGCAAAATGTTTGTTTTGTCAGGTCCACATGGCAGTTGGAAACTGCACACCAAGCCTGCAGGAGCAGGCCTGGAGACATACTTTATAGTGCTGTTGTTGTGGATGGCACAATGAGGACTGCAGACCACTAGAAGAATTTAATTTACAGGTCAGGGTACATTTAGCACCATATACCAGGGTATTAAGTAAATTAAATATGCCAATTGTACAAGTTTTAAAAGGGATAGCACAAGCACTTTAGCACTGGTTAGCAGCCATAAAATGCTTAGAGTCCTATGGCCAACAAAAACAGACTCAGCAAAAGAAGGCACACATCTAGGGGAATGCAACACAAAAGATGATAATTTCCAACAGGTCCAAAGAAAATGTATGGAGTATAGGGAAACATATTTGTGCACAGCATTAGAAAGAAGGTGCTGCTAAATCATTTCCAGAGATAACCAGGCCTCTGTGGAACACACTTTTTGGAAAAATTGCTTCACAGTCTTAAGCTTTTTATTTTGAAAATTGTACCAGAATGGGTCATGGAGTAATTAAGGACCTAGCCCACACAAGAGGCTCAGTGGCTAATTATGTGGCAGATGGCTCTGACCCGGAAGTTATCTGTACATGCAATGCAGATGCCAGATTAGTAACCAAAGCCCCAAATAACTTTATGGAAGGGGAATGGCTAGACAATATTTATTGCGTAAAACAACTTTTCATTCCTCGCATAGCTCCTGGGAACAAAGACAGTCTAGACTAATAGTGGTAGGGGTCATTCCTACTACGGAGGGCCTTTCAACATTTGTCACAATGTAAGGCATAACACATCGCCTATTTCGACAAACATTGTGCCTCAGCTCTATCAACCAAATACACCAAGGAAGCAGGGGGGTCGATGAAGGCTTAGTTGGGGCAATTTCTTATTTTCAGGTAAAATAAAACGATGTAGTTGGAATGTTGCGGGTCTAATACATAAAATGGGCTAATGGAAGTTTTCAACTGGTGATTTGGTGGCCAGAGTTTTGCCAGCACACTCCTTTAACCATTAATAATAGCAAGTATCATAAACATAAATACGTGTGTTCATTGCGTGGTGCTCAACAAAGGAGGAGCTACTCAGATACTCCTCAAATCAGGAACAAAGGTCCCAAAGTCCCATAAATGTTCAATGTGAAATGTGACCACTCCCGAAGAAATCACCAAAGGTCTTGAAAGTATGCTATAAGTGGGTCTTCTTTACTGACACATTTCTTATTCTTGGATCAGGATTTAGCCAACATGTGTTTTGTTACATGGAACTAACCAATGACTTCATCAGGGCATATAGCAATGTTACTAAGCGGTCCTCCACAACATGTCAGTTAATGTGCGGCCTGAGAGATCCAAGTAAAAAATATAGTAGTAAATGCCCTCAATTATCATGAAACTGCAATGGCTGGCTTGGGCTAATTCTGCGGCAGTTACACTATGAAGAAATGGGTGATGTGACCTAGAGTCCATTCTACTGTAAAATCTGCATGGACGAGGTGCGTGTTTACAATTCAGAGTAGAGTCCTTCGTGTAGCCCAAAATGCTTCAGTGTGTGTCCAAATGAAGTGCTTGGGCATGACCTCATTGGCTGGAGCATGGGTGTCAGCTCACTTATTAAGTTCATAGATAAACCTAAGTGAGAATGGATGAATACTTCGCTTCCACCCCTGACATTTAACCTGACACTGGCCATCATATTTCTCCTCAGGTTGATTGTGTTTTCTTCCACATTTTCATAGCTGCAACTATAGATGCCACACCACTGTCCTTTGACCTCTACCCTGTTTCTTTAATCATTGAGGGCAGTACATACAAAGGTTTCCTATGTAAACTTTCCTACAAAGTGAATGATTTGTGTTGAAGCACACTCTGAACATATAGAACTATAGATGAGTGGCACTAAAGAACAAGGGTCTTCTTCCACAAGGGATTCTGAGTGACAAAAAATGACAATGAGACTAAAGCTCGAGTTGTCTATAGTATCACTCCATACACTGAGATGAAAAACAACCTTGTTATTCACTTTTAATACTGGAAAGAAGAGAAAATAGCAGCAAGGGATAATTAAAGCCGCACTTCCTAGCTAGTCACTACGTACAAGCTCAATAAATCACTTTTGGTATTATTGCCCACCTGCGAGGTCCGCTGCTAATGGACCTAACAATAAGAATACAAGAAAACAAGGCACAGAGAGGCAACACAAACAGCATTAATGGCACGGGAAAAATAAATCTTTCTGGAGTCTTCGGTGTGAGTGATCCTTCATTTAATATTTTCAAGAGCAAAGGTGTGAGATGCATACAGATGCAGCCAATGAGTTTCACCCTGAATAGGGCTTCATCAGGGCAATATGTGCAATATGGTATCTTTGATATAATTCAATCTGCTTCCCGTTCTTCTATCATCCAATGAATACTCAACGTTTCTGGTGCGTGTTCCAATGTCGAAAGATTCTTGTGATTGGAATCGGTGCATCCCATTAAACCGTGCAATATTTGCTCTTGGTAGATTTGGGGGTCTCTAGTTGACAGAGGTAGGTGCCTTTGTCCAAATAGGGACCCTTGCGTCTAGTCAGGTTAAGGGGGATACACTCCTAAAATAACCCCTGCTCACCCCCTTGGTAGCTTGGCACGAGCAGACAGGCTTATCTCAGAGGCAGTGTGTAAAGCATTTGTGAACACTACAAATGGACACCACACCAGTTGTATATTAAAAATAAGTATCTTTTATATAGATTTAACACAAGACCATAAACGACAAAAATCCACAATACTGTACTTCAAAAATGGTAGAATTAGCTCAGTTCTCTTAAGATGGTAAATGCGACACTTTGAGTTCAATGTACCTTTGGATGCGTAACGCTATACAATGAGAGTGTTGCAGGGAAGGTGATGCGTCGGTTCCTTACAGGCAAGAACGGTGATGCGTCGGGTCCCTACTGATGCGTAAGGGATGCGTCGGTTCTTCTCTGCGAGGGGAGGTGATGCGTCGGTTTCTTACTGCGCTTCGTGGCGATGCGACCAGCAATGCCGTGATGCGATGAAGATCCGGTGCAATGATCAAAGATGGCGTCTTCTCCTTGATGCGACACGATGTGTGCACGCCCGACGGCCGTGCAGCGACTCAACGATTCTTCTGAGCCGCGACAGGCCCTGCGACACACTTCCCGGTGATGCGGCGGCGTCTGATGCGACGTCGGTCCTCTTCTCCGGCGATGCGGGGCGCTTCGGCAACGATGCGACAGCCGTGCGGCGACTCAACGATTCTTCTGATCCGCGACAGGCCCTGCGACACGCTTCCCGGTGATGCGGCGGCATCTGATGCAACGTCGGTCCTCTTCTCCTGCGATGCGAGGCGCTTCGGCAACGATGCGACAGTGGCAGCGACACTCTTCTCCGTTGATGCGGCGGCGTCTGATGCGACGTCGATCATCTTCTTCGGCGATGCGAGGCGCTTCGGCTGCGGCGGCTCCTTCGTGAGTCGCGCTTCCAGCTCCTTGCGACACGCAGTCCCTCAGAAAGTCCAGCTCAGCAGCAGGCACTTTACAGAAAGACTCTTGGGGAGCTGGTTGGTGAAGTCTGTTGTCCCTGAGACTTCAGCAGGAGGCAAGCTCTTCTCTCAAGCCCTTGGAGATCTGTTACAAGTTGATGAAAGTACCACAAAGTTCCTTTCTTCTTTCTTTGGCAGTCAGGCAACCACTGCAGGCCAATCCCCCAAACAGCACTCAGCTTAGGGATAGTCTCCTCCTCAGTTTCTCTGGTTCCTCTCCTCAGCAAAGGTTTCTTCATGTTTCCCAAAGTGATCTGATCTTCTGGGGTTTGGGTCCCCTCTTTTATACACATATTCTCTTTGTTCTCTGAAGGCAGAGAGGCCTTTGCCTAGTCCAAACCAGTTCTGGTCAGTCCTGGAGCACTTTGTTGAGAAGACTCCTTCTTTCCTTTCACAGAGTAGGCCAGGGACATCAGACACACCACAGGAGGTGGAGCCAGCATTGTGGAGGGAAGGCACAGCCCTATTCAGGTCCCAGGTGCAACTCCTCCCACCTATCTCCATGCAGATCTCTCTATTCAGCCCTGTGCTGACTTACCCTGTCTCCTGGAGTCCCCCAGCCCCTGTCACTCACAAACCCAGACAAGGAATACACAACCTAGCAGAGGCAGGCTTGGATAGTTAGGCAAGAAAATACCTACTTTCTAAAAGTGGTATTTTCAAACACAGAATGTTAAAACCAACTTCACTAAAAGATGTATTTTATCATTCTGAGTTCAGGCATACTAAATTCGTTTTTCTACCATGTTCCCTGGGTCAGTTAGGATTATAAGCTGTAATAATCAAACTGCCCACTCTGGCCTATGGAGAACAGGTAGCCTTGCAATAGTGAAAAACGAAAATGGCTGTAATTCACTATTAGGACTCGCCACACACATCAGGGCATGTCCTACCTTATACTTACAATTCACCCTGCCCTAGGGCCTACCTTAGGGGTGACTAATATGCAGAAAAGGGAAGGTTTAGGGACTGGCAAGTGGGTGTACTTGCCCAGTCAACATGGCAGTACCAGACTGCACACAGGCTCTGCACTGGCAGACCTGAGACACACTTTTACAGGCTGCTTCTGGGGGTGGCACAACCAGTGCTGCAAGCCCACCAGCAGCATTTGGTTTACAAGCCCTGGGCACACTCAGTGCACTGTACTAGGGTCTGACAAGTAAACCAAACCAACCAATCATGGAGTCACTAATCCATACATCAATTTATAAAGAGAGCATATGCACTTTAGCACTGATCAGCAGTGGTAAAGTGCCCAGAGTAATAAAACCAACAAAAATAGGTCAGAAAAAGTACAGGAGGAAGGCAAAAAGTTCAGGGATGACCCTGCAAAAAGGGCCAAGTCCAACACAACCCCCTTCCAGCCAAAACGCAGGGTAGACCAATCACTACCTTAATGGGCTTCCCTGCTTTGGGCGATAGAACCTGGACCTGGCCCGCAACTGCAGGGGCATACTCCAGTTCTACGCCAACCTGCACCTATTGGAATCCCTCTGTCCATACTCTCAGGGCCCACCAAGCTAACCCATGGGGAACCCTTCTCCTCACCTGTGGACACCATCTGTGCAGCACCTAACCTTAGCTTGCTCACAGGTGTGTCCCAACAGACAGACAGCAAGCCACAGTGGCCACTGACAGGGGTCAGTGATGAGACTCATGCTTTATGCCTCTCAGGGCTCTCAAACCTCTGTGGCGTCAGAGAGCGGGGGGCAGTAGCCCCAGGTGCTTGGCACCCTTTGTCCACTCTCCCTCCTGTCCGGTCAGGTATGACATCCTGACACTGACCTACCAGCCCCGGGCCTGTACCCGGTGGCTGGACTGGAGACTGGGGTGGGCTGTCCCACACCCGGTCCTCCTCCTCCTTGTTGGGGTTCTGTACCCTCCCACCTGGAGTGGTACCCCCTTCCAGAATTGCCAGGGCACCTGTGGCAGGTGTGCTGCACAATTCGCCCACCAGTTCAGGGGTTCTATCCTGCAACTGGGCGTCCAGGTCAGGGGGGACACCCTGAACCTGGTCCTCCAATCTAGGGTCTAAACCCTACAGTTGAACCGGGGTCAGAGGCGAGGACTCCCTCCCTCTGCACCCCCTTCCAGAGTACTGCCCCCTCCCATCAGGAGCGGTACCCCCAGAAGACAAACCGGTCAGGACACTGTTTACAGTTGTCCCACCCTCCAGGTCAGACAACACCTGAACCTGGCTTTCCAACCCAGGGACTAAACCCTGCAGCTGAGCACCCGCCTGGCGCACCAGGACTTCCTTGGGAGCACGCATGCCCGCCATGAGGGTGACACATAACTCATGTGTCGTGTGACAGTCTGCCTGGCACAGATCTCCCAACCCCTGTCCCTCTGACAGTGCGTGAAGATCCCCCAGGACAGAAGTAGTGTCACCATGGTCCTTCACCGGTGACTCAGCCCTTCTGGCTGGCCCCTGACCCACTGGTTCTTCCACTGGGGACTCTCTCCCCCTCTCACCCCTCACTCTGGACTTCTGCACCCTCCACTTAGGAGTGGCACTGCCAGACACTAGAACTGATGGAGGCCTGCTTACAGACACTCCCAGTTCCCCAGACACTAGGGTATCCTCCTCAACGGGCGGCCCATCAGGACAGCCTAGGCTCCCTACCTGGTGTTCCCTAAAAGAACCATCCAGGCCCTGAGACTGGGTTTCGGGCACCTTGGGACACGTAGTCCCACACTCACTCCTTCTCTGCAGAGACAGTACGTGAGCCCCTACACCCCTCCCACTACCACGGGACCTAGCTGGGCTACACTGAACCTCTCCCACCACTCTGGGTTGGAAGACACCTGAGCCACTCCTCTTAGGGTCACTCCCCAACGCCTCTTCAGACCCTCTGGAATCCACCAAAAGGTCTGCCTCCATTGTGAGCTCCCTGGGGTCAGAGAACTCACACTCCACCAGGTGTTGGCATAGCTCTGGAAAACAGGGACTTACAATATGCTCTCCCACAATTGGATCACACAGCCCCCTACATGGGTTAACCAAACTATCCTTCACCTCACCATCCAGTGCCTTGCACACGTACCTCACACCACTCTCCTGAGACTGGCAAGACAGTATCTGACTGTCTCTGTCACTCAACCCACACTCTTCTGGGCGGTCTCTACATTCACACACCAGGACTTCAACCATGGGGGAACCCCTCTCCCTGCACCTCTCATCTAGAGTCAGTAGAGTGTCCCTCCCACCACTAGCACTATGAACCCCTGTGCCAGTTCCCCAAACCACCTCAGGGACACTGCGCACCACTGGAGCTACCTCATATCCTTGAATCCCCTGGTGTATATTAACCCCCCTCCTTCAAGCCAGGCGCCACATCTCTGGGTGTGTGTACTACTCCTCAGCACTAGATAACATAATTTTGCTGCCACCATCTGAGCTGGACTCCCCTCCAACTCAGCAAAGCTCACTCTCTGAGCTACACATATTTCTTGTTGCTGGGCTGAGACACTCATGGCCTCAAGCCTCTCGAGCTCTAAATCAAGCTCCCTCATTCTCAACTCATGCTCCATTTGCATCCTTTTTTCCTCTAGGGCCAATTTCCTATTCTCTAACTCCAGTTGCCCACCCAACTTGAGCTTGTCAAGCTCCAATTCGTGCATCCTGTTTTCCTTCCTGTCCGCCAACTCCTCTGGGGACAGGCCTTTGGCAGAAACACTGCTACCTACTGGGGAAGTTGCTCTCCTCCCCTCTGGACCCAATGGCCCCTCCAGCTGCTCATCTGCATTCTCAACCCCTTCCTCATTCTCAGGGGTATTCCTTGCTTCGACCCAGGCCCTCAGCGCCTTTTGGAACTCATCCTTCTTGGTGAGACCGGTCGTGGCAACTTTAAATTTTCTGCAGAAGTGCTTCAGCTGCTTCACATTGTAGCATTCTAGTTTCTCCTCTTCCCACTCAAAATCAACAGATGCTATGGATGCTGCTTTATCCATGGTGGTTAAACTTGGCAGTTCTTTGCAAAAATAGAAAATCCCAGAAAAAACAATCTACCAAAAGTATGTGGTCGTGTTTTGGTCTGCACTCACTAGTAGTGTTCACCAATCACTGTACATGAGTCAGAAATGCAAGTCCAGAATCCTCACCACTGACCACCAATGTTAGATTTGGGGGTCTCTAGTTGGCAGAGGTAGGTACCTTTGTCCAAATAGGGACCCTTGCGTCTAGTCAGGGTAAGGGGGATACACTCCTAAAATAACTCCTGCTCACCCCCTTGGTAGCTTGGCACGAGCAGACAGGCTTATCTCAGAGGCAGTGTGTAAAGCATTTGTGAACACATACAGTAATCAAGTGACAACACTACAGATGGACACCACACCAGTTGTATATTAAAAATAAGTATCTTTTATATAGATTTAACACAAGACCATAAACGACAAAAATCCACAATACTGTACTCCAAAAATGGTAGAATTAGCTCAGTTCTCTTAAGATGGTAAATGCGACTCTTTGAGTTCAATGTACCTTTGGATGCGTAACGCTATACAACGAAAGTGTTGCAGGGAAGGTGATGTGTCGGTTCCTTACACGCAAGAACGGTGATGCGTCGGGTCCCTACTGATGCGTAGGGGATGCGTTGGTTCTTCTCTGCGAGGGGAGGTGATGCGTCGGTTTCTTACTGCGCTTTCGTGACGATGCGACCAGCTACGCCGTGATACGATGAAGATCCGGTGCAATGAACAAAGATGGCGTCTTCTTCTTGATGCGACACGATGCGTGCACGCCTGACGGCCGTGCGGCGACTCAACGATTCTTCTGAGCCGCGACAGGCCCTGCGACACGCTTCCCGGTGATGCGGCGGCGTCTGATGCGACGTCGGTCCTCTTCTCCGGCGATGCGGGGTGCTTCGGCAACGATGCTTCTGAGCCACGACAGGCCCTGCGACACGCTTCCCGGTGATGCGGCGGCGTCTGATGCGATGTTGGTCCTCTTCTCCGGCAATGCAAGGTGCTTCGGCACTGATGCGACAGCCGTGCGGTTACTCAACGATTCTTCTGAGCCGCGACAGGCCCTGCGACACGCCTCCCGGTGATGCGGCGGCGTCTGATGCGACATCGGTCCTCTTCTCCGGCGAGGCGCTTCGGCAACGATGTGACAGCGTCAGCGGCGGCGACACTCTTCTCCGTTGATGCGGCGGCGTCTGATGCGACGTCGATCGTCTTCTTCGGCGATGCGAGGCGCTTCGGCTGCGGCGGCGACGCTTCTCCTTCGTGAGTCGCGCTTCCAGCTCCTTGCGACACGCAGTCCCTCAGAAAGTCCAGCTCAGCAGCAGGCACTTTACAGAAAGACTCTTGGGGAGCTGGTTGGTGAAGTCTGTTGTCCCTGAGACTTCAGCAGGAGGCAAGCTCTTCTCTCAAGCCCTTGGAGATCTGTTACAAGTTGATGAAAGTACACACAAAGTTCCATTCTCCTTTCTTTGGCAGTCAGGCAACCACTGCAGGCCAATCCCCCAAACAGAACTCAGCTTAGGGATAGTCTCCTCCTCAGTCTCTCTGGTTCCTCTCCTCAGCAAAGGTTTCTTCTTGTTTCCCAAAGTGATCTGATCTTCTGGGGTTTGGGTCCCCTCTTTTATACACATATTCTCTTTGTTCTCTGAAGGCAGAGAGGCCTTTGCCTAGTCCAAACCAGTTCTGGTCAGTCCTGGAGCACTTTCTTGACAAGACTCCTTCTTTCCTTTCACAGAGTAGGCCAGGGACATCAGACACACCACAGGAGGTGGAGCCAGCATTGTGGAGGGAAGGCACAGCCCTATTCAGGTCCCAGGTGCAACTCCTCCCACCTATCTCCATGCAGATCTCTCTATTCAGCCCTGTGCTGACTTACCCTGTCTCCTGGAGTCCCCCAGCCCCTGTCACTCACAAACCCAGACAAGGAATACACAACCTAGCAGAGGCAGGCTTGGATAGTTAGGCAAGAAAATACCTACTTTCTAAAAGTGGTATTTTCAAACACAGAATGTTAAAACCAACTTCACTAAAAGATGTATTTTATCATTCTGAGTTCAGGCATACTAAATTCGTTTTTCTACCATGTTCCCTGGATCAGTTAGGATTATAAGCTGTAATAATAAAACTGCCCATTCTGGCCAATGGAGAACAGGTAGCCTTGCAATAGTGAAAAACGAAAATGGCTGTAATTCACTATTAGGACTCGCCACACACATCAGGGCATGTCCTACCTTATACTTACAATGCACCCTGCCCTAGGGCCTACCATAGGGGTGACTAATATGCAGAAAAGGGAAGGTTTAGGGACTGGCAAGTGGGTGTACTTGCCCAGTCAACATGGCAGTACAAGACTGCACACAGGCTCTGCAATGGCAGACCTGAGACACACTTTTACAGGCTGCTTCTGTGGGTGGCACAACCAGTGCTGCAAGCCCACCAGCAGCATTTGGTTTACAAGCCCTGGGCACACTCAGTGCACTGTACTAGGGTCTGACAAGTAAACCAAACCAACCAATCATGGAGTCACTAATCCATACATCAATTTATAAAGAGAGCATATGCACTTTAGCACTGATCAGCAGTGGTAAAGTGCCCAGAGTCATAAAACCAACAAAAATAGGTCAGAAAAAGTACAGGAGGAAGGCAAAAAGTTCAGGGATGACCCTGCAAAAAGGGCCAAGTCCAACACAAGCCCCTTCCAGCCAAAACGCAGGGTAGACCAATCACTACCTTGATGGGCTTCCCTGCTTTGGGCGATAGAACCTGGACCTGGCCCGCAACTGCAGGGGCATACTCCAGTCCTACGCCAACCTGAACCTATTGGAATCCCTCTGTCCATACTCTCAGGGCCCACCAAGCTAACCCATGGGGAACCCTTCTCCTCACCTGTGGACACCATCTGTGCAGCACCTAACCTTAGCTTGCTAACAGGTGTGTCCCAACAGACAGACAGCAAGCCACAGTGGCCACTGACAGGGGTCAGTGATGGGACCCAGGCCTTATGCCTCTCAGGGCTCTCAAACCTCTGTGGCGTCAGAGAGCGGGGGGCAGTATCCCCAGGTGTTTGGCACCCTTTGTCCACTCTCCCTCCTGTCCGGTCAGGTATGACATCCTGACACTGACCTACCAGCCCCGGGCCTGTACCCAGTGGCTGGACTGGAGACTGGGGTGGGCTGTCCCACACCCGGTCCCCCTCCTCCTTGTTGGGGTTCTGTACCCTCCCACCTGGAGTGGTACCCCCTTCCAGAATTGCCAGGGCACCTGTGGCAGGTGTCCTGCACAATTCGCCCACCAGTTCAGGGGTTCTATCCTGCAACTGGGCGTCCAGGCCAGGGGGGACACCCTGAACCTGGTCCTCCAATCTAGGGTCTAAACCCTCCAGTTGAACCGGGGTCAGAGGCGAGGACTCCTTCCCTCTGCACCCCCTTCCAGAGTACTGCCCCCTCCCATCAGGAGCGGTACCCCCAGAAGACAAACCGGTCAGGACACTGTTTACAGTTGTCCCACCCTCCAGGTCAGACAACACCTGAACCTGGCTTTCCAACCCAGGGACTAAACCCTGCAGCTGAGCACCCGCCTGGCGCACCAGGACTTCCTTGGGAGCACGCATGCCCCCCTGAGGGTGACACATAACTCATGTGTCGTGTGACAGTCTGCCTGGCGCAGATCTCCCGACCCCTGTCCCTCTGACAGTGCGTGAAGATCCCCCAGGACAGAAGTAGTGTCACCATGGTCCTTCACCGGTGACTCAGCCCTTCTGGCTGGCCCCTGACCCACTGGTTCTTCCACTGGGGACTCTCTCCCCCTCTCACCCCTCACTCTGGACTTCTGCACCCTCCACTTAGGAGTGGCACTGCCAGACACTAGAACTGATGGAGGCCTGCTTACAGACACTCCCAGTTCCCCAGACACTAGGGTATCCTCCTCAACGGGCGGCCCATCAGGACAGCCTAGGTTGCCTACCTGGTGTTCCCTAAAAGAACCATCCAGGCCCTGAGACTGGGTTTCGGGCACCTTGGGACACGCAGTCCCACACTCACTCCTTCTCCGCAGAGACAGTACGTGATCCCCTACACCCCTCCCACTACCACGGGACCTAGCTGGGCTACACTGAACCTCTCCCACCACTCTGGGTTGGAAGACACCTGAGCCACTCCTCTTAGGGTCACTCCCCAACGCCTCTTCAGACCCTCTGGAATCCACCAAAAGGTCTGCCTCCATTGTGAGCTCCCTGGGTCAGAGAACTCACACTCCACCAGGTGTTGGCATAGCTCTGGAAAACAGAGACTTACAATATCCTCTCCCACAATTGGATCACACAGCCCCCTACATGGGTTAACCAAACTATCCTTCACCTCACCATCCAGTGCCTTGCACACATACCCCACACCACTCTCCTGAGACTGGCAAGACAGTATCTGACTGTCTCTGTCACTCAACCCACACTCTTCTGGGCGGTCTCTACATTCACACACCAGGACTTCAACCATGGGGGAACCCCTCTCCCTGCACCTCTCATCTAGAGTCAGTAGAGTGTCCCTCCCACCACTAGCACTATGAACCCCTGTGCCAGTTCCCCAATCCACCTCAGGGACACTGCACACCACTGGAGCTACCTCATATCCTTGAATCCCCTGGTGTATATTAACCCCCTCCTTCAAGCCAGGCGCCACATCTCTGGGTGTGTGTACTACTCCCTCAGCACTAGATAACATAATTTTGCTGCCACCATCTGAGCTGGACTCCCCCTCCAACTCAGCAAAGCTCACTCTCTGAGCTACACATATTTCTTGTTGCTGGGCTGAGACACTCATGGCCTCAAGCCTCTCGAGCTCTAAATCAAGCTCCCTCATTCTCAACTCATGCTCCATTTGCATCCTTTTTTCCTCTAGGGCCAATTTCCTATTCTCTAACTCCAGTTGCCCACCCAACTTGAGCTTGGCAAGCTCCAATTCGTGCATCCTGTTTTCCTTCCTGTCCGCCAACTCCTCTGGGGACAGTCCTTTGGCAGAAACACTGCTACCTACTGGGGAATTTGCTCTCCTCCCCTCTGGACCCAATGGCCCCTCCAGCTGCTCATCTGCATTCTCAACCCCTTCCTCATTCTCAGGGGTATTCCTTGCTTCGACCCAGGCCCTCAGCGCCTTTTGGAACTCATCCTTCTTGGTGAGACCGGTCGTGGCAACTTTAAATTTTCTGCAGAAGTGCTTCAGCTGCTTCACATTGTAGCATTCTAGTTTCTCCTCTTCCCACTCAAAATCAACAGATGCTATGGATGCTGCTTTATCCATGGTGGTTAAACTTGGCAGTTCTTTGCAAAAATAGAAAATCCCAGAAAAAACAATCTACCAAAAGTATGTGGTCGCGTTTTGGTCTGCACTCACTAGTAGTGTTCACCAATCACTGTACATGAGTCAGAAATGCAAGTCCAGAATCCTCACCACTGACCACCAATGTTAGATTTGGGGGTCTCTAGTTGGCAGAGGTAGGTACCTTTGTCCAAATAGGGACCCTTGCGTCTAGTCAGGGTAAGGGGGATACACTCCTAAAATAACCTCTGCTCACCCCCTTGGTAGCTTGGTACGAGCAGACAGGCTTATCTCAGAGGCAGTGTGTAAAGCATTTGTGAACACATACAGTAATCAAGTGACAACACTACAGATGGACACCACACCAGTTGTATATTAAAAATAAGTATCTTTTATATAGATTTAACACAAGACCATAAACGACAAAAATCCACAATACTATACTCCAAAAATGGTAGAATTAGCTCAGTTCTCTTAAGATGGTAAATGCGACACTTTGAGTTCAATGTACCTTTGGATGCGTAACGCTATACAACGAAAGTGTTGCAGGGAAGGTGATGCGTCGGTTCCTTACACCCAAGAACGGTAATGCGTCGGGTCCCTACTGATGCGTAGGGGATGCGTTGGTTCTTCTCTGCGAGGGGAGGTGATGCGTCGGTTTCTTACTGCGCTTTCGTGACGATGCGACCAGCAACGCCGTGATGCGATGAAGATCCGGTGCAATGAACAAAGATGGCATCTTCTTCTTGATGCGACACGATGCGTGCACGCCTGACGGCCGTGCGGCGACTCAACGATTCTTCTGAGCCGCGACAGGCCCTGCGACACGCTTCCCGGTGATGCGACGGCGTCTGATGCGACGTCGGTCCTCTTCTCCGGCGATGCGGGGCGCTTCGGCAGCGATGCTTCTGAGCCACGACAGGCCCTGCGACACGCTTCCCGGTGATGTGGAGGCGTCTGATGCGACGTCGGTCCTCTTCTCCGGCGAGGCGCTTTGGCAACGATGCGACAGCGGCAGCGGCGGCGACACTCTTCTCCGTTGATGCGGCGGTGTCTGATGCGATGTCGATCCTCTTCTTCGGCGATGCGAGGCGCTTCGGCTGCGGCGGCGACGCTTCTCCTTCGTGAGTCGCGCTTCCAACTCCTTGCGACACGCAGTCCCTCAGAAAGTCCAGCTCAGCAGCAGGCAATTTACAGAAAGACTCTTGGGGAGCTGGTGGGTGAAGTCTGTTGTCCCTGAGACTTCAGCAGGAGGCAAGCTCTTCTCTCAAGCCCTTGGAGATCTGTTACAAGTTGATGAAAGTACACACAAAGTTCCTTTCTTCTTTCTTTGGCAGTCAGGCAACCACTGCAGGCCAATCCCCCAAACAGTACTCAGCTTAGGGATAGTCTCCTCCTCAGTTTCTCTGGTTCCTCTCCTCAGCAAAGGTTTCTTCTTGTTTCCCAAAGTGATCTGATCTTCTGGGGTTTGGGTCCCCTCTTTTATACACATATTCTCTTTGTTCTCTGAAGGCAGAGAGGCCTTTGCCTAGTCCAAACCAGTTCTGGTCAGTCCTGGAGCACTTTGTTGACAAGACTCCTTCTTTCCTTTCACAGAGTAGGCCAGGGACATCAGACACGCCACAGGAGGTGGAGCCAGCATTGTGGAGGGAAGGCACAGCCCTGTTCAGGTCCCAGGTGCAACTCCTCCCACCTATCTCCATGCAGATCTCTCTATTCAGCCCTGTGCTGACTCACCCTGTCTCCTGGAGTCCCCCAGCCCCTGTCACTCACAAACCCAGACAAGGAATACACAACCTAGCAGAGGCAGGCTTGGATAGTTAGGCAAGAAAATACCTACTTTCTAAAAGTGGTATTTTCAAACACAGAATGTTAAAACCAACTTCACTAAAAGATGTATTTTATCATTCTGAGTTCAGGCATACTAAATTCGTTTTTCTACCATGTTCCCTGGGTCAGTTAGGATTATAAGCTGTAATAATAAAACTGCCCATTCTGGCCTATGGAGAACAGGTAGCCTTGCAATAGTGAAAAACGAAAATGGCTGTAATTCACTATTAGGACTCGCCACACACATCAGGGCATGTCCTACCTTATACTTACAATTCACCCTGCCCTAGGGCCTACCATAGGGGTGACTAATATGCAGAAAAGGGAAGGTTTAGGGACTGGCAAGTGGGTGTACTTGCCCAGTCAACATGGCAGTACCAGACTGCACACAGGCTCTGCAATGGCAGACCTGAGACACACTTTTACAGGCTGCTTCTCTGGGTGGCACAACCAGTGCTGCAAGCCCACCAGCAGCATTTGGTTTACAAGCCCTGGGCACACTCAGTGCACTGTACTAGGGTCTGACAAGTAAACCAAACCAACCAATCATGGAGTCACTAATCCATACATCAATTTATAAAGAGAGCATATGCACTTTAGCACTGATCAGCAGTGGTAAAGTGCCCAGAGTCATAAAACCAACAAAAATAGGTCAGAAAAAGTACAGGAGGAAGGCAAAAAGTTCAGGGATGACCCTGCAAAAAGGGCCAAGTCCAACATCTCTGATATGCAAAATTACACTAACAATACTGATGACATTTTTCACGGAGTAGATAGCTTGCCAACTGAGGTGTTGTCTGTTCGCTTCGAGTTCGCGTACGCAAACTCGAAGCGAACTGACAACACCTCAGTTGGCAAGCTTTCTACTCCGTGAAAAATGTCATCAGTATTGTTATTGTAATATATTAAATGAAGGATCACTCACACCGTAGACTCCAGAAAGATTTATTTTTCCTGTGCCAGTAATGCTGTTTGTGTTGCCTCTCTGTGCCTTGTTTTCTTTTATTCACTTTTAACCCACTTCAGATTTTATGTTATGATTGGCCCCCAAAATTGTCTGCCTCTGCTTTCAGTTGCTAAGAGGAGCAGAGGAATAATGACAGAATCCAACGTAACATGGCCTCTTTTTTTCTGTCCCAAATGTAAATAAAATGCCTGGCCTCCTGCTGCCCACCTATTTGCCTTCCCTCCCCTTTTCCTCCCTTCCCAAAGCTTTGCTCTTTTCTCTCAATTGGAGCAGAGATCCAGTGCTGCACTGACAGGCTTTCAGAGAGCCCAATAAGAGCAGCTTGGAACTCCTTTATGATTTGCCATCATTACTACCGCATAGCAGTGAATAACCAGATATGGGGGCATATTCACCGCCACCTGAGCATCACTTTTTTCGATGCTCCAGTGGTACAGCACAATTTTTCATATTTACAAGGTGACGCTAAACCACTTTGCATGGCTTAACGCCACATTGTAAATTTGCCCCTTTCCGCCGAAGTCCTCTGCAGCAAAGGGGTGTGCAATGGGTGTTGCTGTGGGCGTTCCACCGCAACACCCATTGCTTTTTGATGCTACAAGGCTGAGGTAGCGGCAAAAACGAACAGCATGGAATACCAGGCGTAAGAATGGTGATACAAGGAGAAATTGTTAATTTCTCCTCGTATTTTGCTCTTTCCATGTGTGCTGCGCAAATCGCCATTATTGATTGTTTCTGCACATAAACAATCGTACCTGCAGCGCAGCAACCCCTTGCAACATGGCGGCAGAGGGCCTACGCTGGCACTAGGCAGCTTTTTTGCGCCAGCGCTAAGGGATACACAGGGGTGCGCCACATTCTTGTCAATACAGCGAATCCCTGCTTTTTGAAAATGTCGGAGGGTGGTGCTGCCAGATTTGGCACAGCCCTGCGCCCCGACATTTTATTGTAAATATGCCCCATGTATTGTTACGTGGATTTGAACAGCTCGTCTTATCACCCGGTAGGGTATCCAGGTGCTGTTTTTACTCTGGTATTCACACTTTTAATCTGGTATTCACACTTGGCACTCTGTGAGACCTATACAAAACAAAGGTAACTGTGGTAATTTGAGGTAAGAATGAACTCATGGTCCATGTTTCCTTTCCAAGTGGTGGAGTGGCTCAATGTAAACATGAAAGGAAAATGTACAAAGGTAAATGACTTACTAAATTATCGTAAGAGACGGACGTTGCATTCCTCACCTGTAACTAACTTTCAACTTTTCTGTTTAATTCTAGCTTTGACCTATTGAAATGGTAACGTGCCTAAGACTTCGAGCAGTAAAATTATTCTGAAGAGCATCAGCGAAACATTAAATTATAAGTCGGTGGAGGATATTTAATTGGCATCTAACAAATTCAATTAAATATTGCTGCTCCCCTTCAACTGTCAGCTTATGGAGTGCTCGCTGGGAAAGTGCCAGCTTATTGCTATTTAATTAACCGTAGATAGCTAACCTCGTGTCTGCACTAAGAACATACCTGCCCTATTACAAGCAGAGGAGCTCATTTTAATAATGTAGCAAACCACCGACAAAACGGAGATTTGCATCAAGGAGGGGAATCGCATTTTGACAGCTTCATTTCCATTTTACACATGCTATCACTGTGCTATGGATGCTGAAGAAGCACTCACGCCTTTGTCGCATCTTTATCTCTACCGAGAAAACCCTGCATGTTTTGTTTAAATGTTGTTTTTTTGTTAAAGTGTTTCATTGACTTTGATTCACCACAATGCAAGGGGTAGCAGCAGTGGCATTACGTCGCCCTTTGACCTTAATGACCTCACAAAAATTGCCATCATGTGACCTTTGACCCTAAATTTTCTCAGAAAGTTATGTCACATACCTTTAACCCAGATGACACTATAATATGTGACTGACAGTGTTTATGTTCCTTTATAACTGCATGATTAAGATAACAAAGCAACACAGACAACACAGACAAATATCTGCTTTCGATACATCCTATGTTAGGGTGCTGACATGAGGTTTGAAAGTGCTGGAGCATGCATCTCGCCCTGAAGTGCAGTGAGCAAGAGAAGCGAGTCCGACCTCTGCTGGAGGTTCAGAGGTTCTCCCCCTGAGAAATGCTGCGATTAAATTGTCAAAGCACAACTGTCACATACATTTGCTAAAAAGCCCAACGTTCACAAATGGCACTCATTAAATATTCAAGTCCCTTCATGGTGTGCCAAGCCAATGAAACCTGACTCTCCTCAGGAGTTGACCCCATTTTTTTCTAAATGAACTAGGTGTGCTATGTATGTCAAATTTACTTCCATTGTACCAGGGCCCCAATATGCTGTGGGTGCCCCTTTAGGCCAATGATTACATGTAGAATACCAGTGCCAGAATTTTGTCATTTGCCTCCAGAAACCGTGACAAAAATGACCTCTGTATGACAGGACCATCATTTTGCCATGGTTGTCCTCCTTTTTGGACCTGGCCCTTTTTGCAGGGTTATCCCCTACTTGTTGCCTTCTTCCTCCTAATTTTTCTGACCTGTTTTTGTTGGCTTTAGGCCTCTGGGCACTTTACCACTGCTAATCAGTGCTGAAGTGCATATGCTTTCTCTGTAAATTGTATCTGTAATTGGTTTATCCATGATTGGCATATTTGATTTACTGGTAAGTCCCTAGTACAGGGCACTGTGGGTGCCCAGGGCCTGTAAATCAAATGCTACTAGTGGGCGTGTATCACTGATTGTGCCACCCACCATGTCTCAGACCTGCTCTGCAGGGTCTGTTTGTGCAGCTTTAAACTGTCATGTCGGCCTGGCAAGTGCACCCACTTTGCCAGGCCCAAACCTTTCCTTTTTCTACATGTAAGGCACCTCTAAGTTAGGCCCACAATAGCTCCATAAACAGGGTGCAGTGTATGTTAAAGGTAGATCATGTAATGGTGTGTATTACATGTCCTGATAGTGAAATACTGCCAATTTCGTTTTTCACTATTGAAAGGACTATCTCTCCCATAGGTTATCATTGGAGCTGTCTTGTAACCTCTCAAAAGTGTAAGTTCCAGTTGGGAAGATATAGAGATTTGGAGTGTGGGGGTCCATGAACTCACAATTTAAATATACATCTTTTAGTAAAGTTGGTTTTTAAATTGTGTGTTTGAAAATGCCACTCTTAGAAAGTGGGCATTTTCTTGCTTTATCATTCTGTGCCTCTGCCTGCCTGTGGAATCCACATCTGGTTTAGACTGACAGTTGGGCTGTTTGTGCCTTCACTGTAGATAGTCACACAAAGGGAGCTGAGGTGTTCCATGTATATCCTGATAGCCCATCATCGGGCTGATGGGTCTTCCTGAGCTAGAGTGGTGGGAGGAGTTGTCACTGACACCTGAATAGGGCTGTGCCTGTCCTCTCACAAAGCTGTCTCCCCCTCCGTAGTGTGTCTGGAGGCAGGTCAGGGAAAGGCAGAGTCTTTCCTTTGAAGTTTGCCTACTTCAAAGGCAAAAACTGGTATAAGTACTGGAGCTGTGACACCATAACTTCAGAACACTTCTGGACTAAGAGGAGATTCTGCCAAGAAGAAGAGCTGGAAAAGCTGTAGGAGGAAAACAGCCACTTTGATTGTTGCTGTGTTGTGCTGGCTGACTGCTTGCTGCTTCTTTCTTGGGCAGTGAAAGGACTACACTTTGCTTTCCATATCCTGCTTGCCAACGTTCTCCAAGGGCTTGTGTGTGCTTGCCTCCTGTTAAGACGTCTCTGATCCATCAAAGACTTCATCTGCAGCCCAATCCAAGTTCTGGTCCCTTGGAGGTGGCTTTGCTGCAAAGAACTGAAGAAAATACACAAATCAACCTTCAGGGTGGTGCGGTCGAAGAATCGACACAGCGCCTGTCGTGCGGCTAAAAGATCGCCGCAGCCCGAGTCCCGAGCACTGTGTCACCGACGTCCATGGCACCCGCTCTGACTCCGACGCAGGCCCTGATGTGCAGCTTAAGAAATCGACGCACCACCTGCTACATGGCTAGAAAAATGGCGCAGCACCTATTTCTACCATCGACCCACCGCATCCGGATTTTTGAAACATGGCACCTATGCGCCAAGTTTTTTACCGCCCTAGCCCAGCAGTAAGGAACCGAGGCAGCGTGTCCGGAAACTGACGCATCACCTCCCCTGACAGCAAGAAACCGACGCATCACCTCCCCTGACAGTAAGGAACTGACACATCACCTCCCCTGTGCTGCAGCGAGGAACCGACGCATCACCTCCCCTGGCAGTAGGGAATTGACGCATCACCTCCCTTGGGAGTAAGGAACCAGCGCATTGCTTTGCTTTACTGGCGCCTCACCTCCTCTGTGCCTGTTTTCGTCTTTGATTTTGACGCATCCCAGGTTCTTTCGTGATAAAAGTGACGCATCCATTGTTTCCTATGTACTGAACTATTTTGAACTTTTTAAAAGTGATATCTTTGTTTGTGTATGCTAGATTTTTGCCATTTGGCTCTCATTGTATGCAGATATATATTGGTTATTTTTCTAAACTGTTGTGGTGTCATTTTGTAGTGTTTTCACTGTGTTACAGAGTGTGTATGTACAAATGCTTTACATATTGCTTCTGAGATGAGCCTGCCTGCTCGTGTCAAGCTACCAAGGAAGTGAGAAGGGGTTATCTTAGTTGTGTAATCCCCTTACCCTGACTAGAATAAGGGTCCTTACTTGGGCATGGTGCAAACTGCTGCCAACTAGAGACCCCCATTTCTCACACTCCCCACATATGTCACTGTTGTCCTACTTCATGCTGAGAATTACCTCTAATGTGCTAGCACCAGCATTTGGGAGGGAGTGGATGCCTCCATGCCAATAATTTACTCAAGCAAGTCATCATTTTTCCACAGGTGCCACATATGCCTTTAGTATGCCAGTACCATTATTTTTTCATGGGTGCCCATTATATGAAGAATTATCTCCAGTATGCCAATGCCAGTATTTTGTCACAGGTGCCTGTTATGCTAACACAGTGGTACTCATAGTACGACTGGCAGGTCACCAGTGGCCCGGCATACCTTCCTTGGCAGCCCCCGGAACTTGCAGTCAATGTACTGGTGTTTCACAAGACGGCCAGTAAACACAAAAGAGGCCGCTGAAGAATGCGCGATAGAACTTCACTGTTCATGCGCCAGCTCCAGCGGCCCTCTTCTGTGTTTACTGAGAGCCTCTGTTTTTTTTTTGCACAGGTTCGGGTCAAAGGATCATAGTGGCAAAGGATTTGATGTGCAATGGCAGGGGTAGAATCTTCAAGTGATGGCGGCAAAGGGCAGAGATGAAAAAACAACACTTTCTAATGACCCCCCCATTGGTAGTGACAATCCCTGGAACTCCCTGAAGAGTTTCTGGGTGACTTCACCGGCCAACGATCTCAGAATGAGAAGAGGTTTCCAAAGCTGGGGGTGTTGGGGACGACTCAATGGTGACCTGAAGAGACTAATGCTGAGTGAATGGAAACCAAAGCACATTCCTAGCGTTCCTCGCCCAGCTTAATTGGTGTCTGTGAGACGGTAAAGTGCTGAGGGTGGAGGCCTCAGTGCATCTTCTTTCTCTGCGCATTATCTGGCTCCTTGCTGGACGTGGAAACACATTCGGGCCGTTATCTCACTCAAGGTGTAGTATCGATAGCCCTTTTTCCACCAGCGGCTCCATATTTATACCTGCCCTGCTCCTGTATTTTAAAAAAAAATACTCCTGGTGATAATAGTCACTTGTGCTGACATATAACATGTAGAAAAACCAAAGGGGATGATGGACGGAGTGTTGAACATTGCAAGCACTCACCCCCAGTCAACTGATCTGGGTTTAATCCATCATCATTCTTTAGCTCACTCCGCCACCCCAGTTCAGACATGGCCATATGCAAATCAGTCTGACCCTGTGCCTCATGGGAACAGTCCAGCCCGAACTGCCAAGCCATGTCTTCCCTGGACTGGAAACAAGCATCCTGGGACCGGTTTCTGGCTACCACGACATGTAGAACACAAATGTATGATTGAAGAGGGGGACTGACACAACAGTTCCACAGTTAAAAACATTGCTATATGTGTTTGCAAGGAAGTAGCCAGAAAATTAAAGCACCTCCCACTTAGAACTAAACCTTTATTGGCACAGAGTGAGAAAAATGACCCTTACTAGAATAGTTCCATCGACCCTCCTTTCATGCATCCTTACACTTCTCCATTTTTCCAACATTTTACAATTCCATCCATCCTTTCACCATTCTATACACATGCATCCATCCTTTCACTCATTCATCCACCAGTCTATCTAATACCTTTCCATCCATCCATCAATCCATTCATCCATAGTTCCATTCATCCTTACCCCCTTTCTTCCTTTCTTCTTTTTACCCTTCTTCCTTCCTCTCACACTTTTCCTACTTCCACCCTTTCTTTTTGCCTTTTCCCATGTATCCTTTACCCTTTCTACCTCCAATCAATCTTTCTTTTCTCATCTTATATTTCCCTCTTACCTTTCTCTCTCCTTTTGCACTGTTTGCTGCCTCCCTATTTTCGATGTTTTTACTATATTTTTCTTTGTCTCTGTGACACGAATGCATTATGCCTTTGCATCTAGGTGTCTGGGCCTCTTCAATCGGTTGCTTGCTGAATTTTAGATCGATGCTTTAACTATGGTCCCCACAGGAGACAAAAAAGCTTTTCCCTTTAAATTTCGTGACAGATGGGATGGTGTAATGTCCCAGGGAGCCCCTTTGAAGTTCTAATATTGTTACAACTGTTTACAAAATGTGTGCTGTGTCTTTGGGAAGAGGTTAGTTTGGAAGAGATTTTCTGTACTATCACCATAAAATAGCATCTTGTATTTTTTTGAAAAGGTGGTGATTTTTTTTTATTCTAGCCCCGCCCCTGCTCCTACCTGCATGCCCATCGGTGAAGCCCTGGGCCACAAACCAGACTGTAATTTTGGCCCCAGAGAGAAAGTTTGTGAGTACCCATGTTATAAAAATTGTCTCCAGTACACAAATACCAGTATTTTGCCATGGGTGCCTCTGTGTCAAGAATTACATTCAGTATGCCAGGGCCAATGGCAGACTCGCACGAATAATTCCACAGTCTCACTCATGCTGACGTACTCTCATTCACATTTACTCATATTCTTTTTTTACTCGCTTACATTCACTCATTCATTATCACTTACTCTTGCACTCAGTCTCCCTCTTTCTCATTCATTCACATTTATTTTAGTTAACATTCACTTTTTCACTAACATACTTTCTCACACATTCACATTCACTCTCTTTTTTTTCAGTCCCAGTCACTTATTCTCACTCACAGTTAGTCTCACTCATTGTCACTCTGACACATTCTCACTCACATTGATTCTCCCACTCTCTAACACTTCCTCACAGTCATTCATTTTCACTCACTTACTTTTGCTCACTCTTGCTCTCTGTCTCACTCCCTCTACCTCACGCATACTCACTGACTGCCAGTCTCATTCACTCTGCCTATCTATCACTTAATTTCACTCACGCACGCATCTTTACACATTAAGACACACTCATATATACACACATGCTTTCTCACATAAACCATACTCTCACTGGCATGCACATGGCATCTCTTGCTGACTCACATACAACATACATTTAAAAACATTTTTGCACGGAACTCAGTGAAGGTCCCATCCTTGCTTAATGTGTGTGCTCCATTCTGTTACACTGCCAGTGAATAACAGAGTATTATTCGCTATTAGTATATTAAAATCAAGGACGCCCATAAGGGTGGGCCGCCATTGTGTTCTTGGCACAGACTTTGCCATATCGGAGGACAGAGGTCACAAAGGCAGTGCAAGGAGTATCAAGGGGCATGCGGAGGTCACAGCTGAAACCCCTGGTGATCCCTGAATGTCTGACTGAAGTCTGTCCGCCATCGTAATGACCCCCTAAGTCCCGGTCCCCAAAATGTGTGCCAGTACCCACCCCAGCACCCACTGCCACAAATTAGCTACTTCATTTCTCCTTTAAGCAATATAAAATGAATGAACAACAGACTTGCATAAGCACACAAAATAAACTTGAGTCTGCGCACAAGGCAAGTTTGGTAACATTTTGTCCATCACTTTTTATGTAGCTTAATCCACGTTGTTCTTTTTAAAATGTACTACTGATAAGCCTGTGCCCATATGGTCTTTTATGATGTTATAATAGTTTAAATTTAAAGCTTAATCCACTGTTTATGAAATATCAAGGTCGTGGATATTTTAGCACACCAACATTACAATATTTATATATATTTAGATATTTTTTGTTTGTAGACTGCCGATAAACCAAGTGCCATTGAATGCCATTTTTTCTTCATTTGCTCTGCTTTCAAGCATTAAAATGGATTCTGCAATACACAGAACAAAGAAAAAAAATCAGGGTGAATGTTGAAGCAAACGGTAGAACAAAATTTATGATATGTTGTGTAAATGTTTCATTAAGTGAAAAAGCAGTAAACAAATTGAAAGAAAGTGCTGCACATTATGTGTAAAAATGGATTCTACTGCACAGATTAGTGCCCCCTCAGGGGTGATAAGTGAACACATTTAGAGTTAATGATTTGACTGGATTCTCTTCTACTTGCCACAATCGGAATTACCAGAGATTCTTTGTTTCTGTAATAAAGGGCTTCAGTTTCTGAGGCGTTCAACGCGTTTTCCTCTTTATTCACTCGAACAGTGAGAGTCAGGTACTAGCTGTTGATAATGTTTAATTTAAACTTAACTGCATAACTTAAATAAAATACCAAATGTTATTAAAGACACATAGGGAATGATTATGCTCTCGAATATTTTTACTTCTTAGAGCATCTAATCTAAAACGTCAGAAAAAAGTCTACCTCACGTAAAACACAGAGAGTTGGGGCATTAGTGAAAATAAAAACATGCATAAACATGAACATCGAGTAATTATGAACATGTAATTAACAGGGCTGTGCAGATTCATTTTGTTAAAGCTGTTTGTAAATATGTGCAGATTAACAAGGCCTGGCCGAACTCTCCTAGGTTTGGAAGGACGTAGGGGCATATCAACAAGGGCCTTATCTCCGCTTTTTTGGCTTTAACCCGTTTGCCGCGTGCGTCGGCCAACGGCCGTCGCGAGCACTACCTCGGTAGTGCTGCGCACGTCCATTGGCCGACGCGGCCCCGCCCGTTTAATAGAACGTTCCGCACTGGCGCGGAACGTTCGGAGCAGCAAACGGGTTAAAAGCCAAAAAAGCGGAGATAAAACTATCGCCCAATTTACAAGTGGGTGCTAACATGCATTAGCCCATGTTAGCACCCGTTTTCCCGACGCCTCGCTTTGCATCTCTAATGAGAGGCAAAGTGGGCGTCACTGGGCAGTACTGCTTGTAAATTATCGCTGATGTGCACATCGCGATATTTACAAGCAGGCCCACGCATTTTAGCAAACGTTAGTTTTTGGCGAAAACCGCGGTTTTTGCCAAAAACTAACGTCTGCTAAAATGCTGACTTACCTATACTTTGCAATGGGGTGGATTATGCTGATACGACCACAGGGTCGTATCAGCAAGGTTATCGCCGTTTTCCATGGAACATCGCTGGAAAACCAGCGATGTTCCATGGAAAACACCGCTATCGCTAGAATAATTATCGCCATTGCGCTATGCGTTGTTAATACAGCGCTAGCATGGCGATAATTTCTAGCGATAGCCGGCGATAAAAAATCGCACGCTAAGCGCGGCCAGCGATAATTATCGCTGCCGCTTGATGATATACCCCGTACATTGTTAAAGATCTAAACATGAAAGAACCAGAATTAATCTGTGATAAAATGTGCCAATTTTACTCTGTAATCATAACAAAGATTGGGGCATATTATCAAGAACGGCATTAAAATTATCGCCGCTTTAGCGGCAGAAAACTGCCGCTAAAGCGGCGATAATGGGCTTGATAATATGCCCTTGAGAATTCCAATAGAAGCCCATGTTCTGGTGTCAACATGGGCTTCTATTGGAATTCTCCAGGGCATATTATCAAGCCCATTATCGCCGCTTTAGCGGCAGTTTTCTGCCGCTAAAGCGGCGATAATTTTAACGCCGTTCTTGATAATATGCCCCATTGCTCGTTAAGAATATGGTTGAGGCTTAAAATTGTATTGTACGATTACTTAAAACCTTTACAGTCATTTAAAAGATAACATCACAAGTTAAAATTATATAACCTATAATGTTCACTTGAGCGATTTTAGAAGACAAGCACAAGCAACAATAGTGAGCCTAATGTTAAAAGAAGTGGCGTCTTAGTCAAATTGCAAAGAACCTGTAGACATTTCTAACATTCTGGGTGCAATAGGTCAGGTTCTAAGGTTATTCTATAAAATGCCTAGTAGCAAGGTGCCTTTTGACTAAAAGGTATCAGGCAGTGCTTTAACAGTGGTGTAACGTGCCCCGTGTGTGTGCAATTATGAGTAAGCCTGCTTGGCAATCAGCCAGCGAGGTACCCTGTTGTCTAATCTTGGCCAAGGTGCTCTAGTCATTATAACAAGCTTTGGGGAACCTAGTAGTAATTGAATTGTCATCTTCAGCAAGTAGTAAAAAGCCAATAGACCTTTCTGGCATGTGATCTGTTAACTGGATCCAGGCCCACCGTGTCCGAGCAGTGCTAGAAAGTGCCACATGCTAATGCAGTAAAGTGAAAACATGCTTGGCAGTCATCTGGCAGAGAGGCCTGTTATCTAATCTTGGTCAGGATATTCTGGTTAGTGCTATCCCCAGTCCAGGCTCCATGTTCTTATGGGACAGTCCCAGTTGGTCAGCTTGCATCACGTAGTAGCCTTCCAGCTTCAGAGAAGCATTTGCCAATTCGTGCTAGGTCCTATGTAGTGTAAATGTATGTCAACGCCTCTTTTTATGTTCTTCTCCCGTTTTGCAGAAAAATTGGCTTGAAATAAATTCACCTCTGAGATAGCAAACACAAGCAACTGCATACAATGTGCACTGCAGATTCTGAATGAAAGTGGCACAGCCTGCACTGCCTATGCCCTGGTGCAGGATCCTTCCAGTGGGACATAAATTCCCAAATAGGCACTTGTCTACCCAAGGCTGCCTTCAGATATGGTTGGCTGGAGTTGGTTTCATGAGATGGATTGAGACCCGCTGCTCCTGTAATGTTTTTGATTTGTTTTATGTCCTAGCCTCTTGAAGTCCACTTGCCTTTATCTTTAAAGGTTCTCTTTAAGTGATCAATTGTTATGCTTGAATCTATTGAGTTGATCAGGGCCAGATTTAATTAGTTTCTTACTCTACCGAAAAACTTTGACCAGCTGCCTTTTTTGTCTAGAAATATGATGTTGAGAGCGGCTCACAAGGACTCCATATCTGCCCTCGTCACCCACTGATGGAATTTAATAACATCCTTTTTAGATTCTATGTCCACATTCAGCAGTTCGAACTCAAGGCGAATCAGTGTTCACCAGGTGTTTTTAGGGATGTTACATATTTTCTTGTACTTTGCTGTCTGACAACCCTCTAATGGCTTGGTGAGCCTGCCGGGGAAGGCAAGGTGGCCGTAGCTTATAGCAGGTAAACGTTTTGCCCTTTTGGATCTTAGAATGGCCTCAGCCAAGTGGCTTTGTAAGTTCTGATTTTGTTTGGATAGAGCATAAGTGATTCTAGATGCTTTTTCTGTCACTTCTGCGGCCTGCTGCGAGGGTTGACCAGTTTCTGACACCCAGGCGCCAAGATAGTTATATTTCCTGGTTGTGCATATTTTTAAAGGGCACATTTGCCATTACAATTGATGCTTCTTATATCTTTGGCCAAAAATCTGAACTTTTGTTTTGGAGGCATTTGCGTGCAGAGCATTCTTTGTGTTATATACGTGGAGAGTGTCAAAAGCCCTCTTCATCCCAATGCAGGTTTGTTCTAATATCACAAGATCGAGATATTCAGTATGATGAGAAATTTCATCTGACCTAGTTTAGGTGGGAATAAATTCCCTTTCAGCAATTCAGATCAGCGATATATAAATTAAACAAAATGGGGGCGATGACGCAGCCCTGCTTAAGCCCTCTATTGATGTAAACTTTTTCCATTGCATGGGTCTGCGTTTTTTTGATTCAGACCCACGTGTCGGTGTACAACACTGTAATTGCCCACAGAAGTTGCCTGGGTATGCCCCACTCCACCAGTTTTTTCCAGAGGATGTCTCGGTGAATTCCATCGAACGCTGCACTGTAATCTCTGAAGCAGGCATATAATGGAGGAGTGGTAACTTTCATGTCCTTTGCGCTCAATTAGGAGAGAGATAAGCCTGTCTCATAGTTTGGTATGATTTTATTTTCATTGGTCCAGTCTTCCAACGCGCGTATGAAGGAGCCGGGTTCCCCGTTCTAGATTTACTCCGGAACCCTCGGCCGCTGTCTCTTTTTGTCTGCATGAAAGTGTAGAGGGGAGGAAAATCATTAGCCAATTTACTCATCACTGTTCCAATGAACCATGACTCTGAAGGATCACAGACTCTCAATTCTAAGTTAGTTTGATTTATTACAAAGCCAAGAACAGTTGGACATACAAACACCTCAAGACGAGGGTATAGAAATACATTGGAACTAATACAAAACCAAACCTACGAGTGAAATTAAGACAATGCAGCATATACAGAATAACCAATTCAAGGACCAAGACACAAAAGATGACTGCTCCAATATTGAGTGTCCTCTTCATTGAAGGTTTGTAGGTAAAAAGCATTAGTCTGTCCCTACACTATCACTAATGTGACATCCCTACTTAGCATTTCCCCAAGGTAAGTTCTGAAAAGATGTCAGCACGTGAAGTCTTCCTTAGAAGACCATTCATGTTGAATGGGTCAAGAGCATAAAGCTATAGAGCTCGTTCTAAGATGCTCTCTTCTCTCAAGGCAAGGCAGAAGTCCCTGGACTCTGTCCCTAACTCCAATACAAGAACTGGTATGAGATGTTCCACAAAGCTATGCAGCATCACCCCATCCATGCAAGGCACCTCCTTGTAGGTAACTTTCCATGCGGCATCGATGCTCCCAGGCCTTGGCTCGATTACCTTGATTCCCAGTCTCTCGCCTGTGAGAAAGAACACCAACCCACATTATCAGCATTGCCATTCAATATATCTTCTCCTCCCTAAGCCTAACTCCTAAAACAAAGACATTATTGTAACTAACAAGGATACATTTCTCCACCTGCCACAGAAACGTGAGAAAGAACAAGTTCTACATACACATGAATTCTAATAGCAAATCTAATATGAGAGCATCAGGGAGAAATACACGTTAGGCCTACAGAATTCGGCCAATATAAGAAACAGCATGTAATTTCATAAAACAGACGTATACATGAACATTGTTACTGAGCACATTTAAATCAATGCATTACATAGACACACAAATTATAAAATGCTCATTAGTCACATGTACAATTCTACACATTAAGGTTTTCATCTAACCATATGTAATTGCAATGTTGATTTCTCCATGTTATACGAAAATATACCTATCACTTCACTTTGCACATTATTACAATACACGATCTAATGGCACAAATGTTAACACAATAAAAGGTTATATGTGGGTGCGGACTACTCATGATTATAATGCACCCCTACAAACGACAGAGCGAATCTGCGCTCTATCATGTAAAGCACCTTGCCAAAAGCCTTACCATCAACATCCAATAGGGATATTAGGGCCATATGTACGAACACGTTTTCCCATTGACACAGAATGGGTAAAACTCTTTGATAGATCTGGCCCTTAGTCCGTAATTTTCAGGTCGAGTGTGGTCCCCCTTTTTGTGAATTAAATGCAGGATGGAGCCTTTCCATGAGTCCAGAACGGATGACGATACAATGCATTCATTAAACAGGCTAAGCATGGGGGAGCCCAAAAAATCCGATCTTCCCTGAAGAAGCTCCCTGGGAGGCCATTTGGGCCAGGGGCCCCGTCTTTATGAATGCTCATCAGGATGCATAACATCTCCTTTTCAGATACTTGAGAAATGAAGGGGTTTTCTGTACTAAAGGTTGGAGGTAGTGGTCATAGAATTTGCTTAAAGGTTTTAGTAAATACACAAAGGCACCGATCCCCCTCTGGGGAAAACTATCGTCTCTGGCATTGGTTCCTTACTAGACCCTTTAAGAAATTCTTCGACCATTACCTCCAACCTTTGGTCCAGAAAACCCCTTCATTTCTCAAGGACACCAGGGACATACCGAACTTACTGGCAGATGTCAACAATCAACACAAAAAGTGATCTGATGACTCTGGATATGGAGGCGTTGTAAACACAAGGAGATGATGGACGGAGCGCTGACACATTTCAGACACTCACCCCCAGTCACAGATCTGGGTTGAATCCATCATCGTTCTTTAGCTCACTTCGCCACCCCAGTTCAGACCCAGCCATATGCAAATCAGTCCTGACCCTGTGCCTCATGGGAACAGTCCAGCCCGAACTGCCAAGCCAGGTCTTCCCTGGACCGGAAACAAGCATCCTGGGACCGGTTTCGGGGTAACACCCCTTATCAGCCAGGCTAGCTTAAATCCAGTGGCAAAGTGAGCAATGGAGGTGTTGTATACAAACATTCCACAGGACGCCACCATTGAGGTCATCAAAGCTTGCCTGAGAGCAGAAACGTGGACTACTGCAACACCCATCGATTTCATTATCGAAAGTGACATGATGGCACTATAGAACAGCTTCTTCAAGTTCAAAACCAATATATACCATCAGATACAAGGAACATCTACAAGTAGCACATTTGCCCTGAGCCTAGCCTCCCTCTACATGGCATACTTTGAGGAGCAACACATTTTTCCTGATACAATCCCTTCAAGGAGAATATACTTACGTGGAGACGATACATCAATGATGTTTTGGTCGTTTGGAAGGGGGGCTACATGAGGTGTCAGGAGTTTGGGAGCTGGATCAACACATTGAACACTAACTTGAGGTTCACTCAGTCATCCTCCATGAGGGAAATACCATTCCTAGACTTACCTATCACTATGGAGAATGGACAACTTTGTACTAAGACCTACAAGAAGAGAACTGACTGTAACAGCATCCTGTTATTTGACAGTCACCACTCAAAAGCTCTAAAGGATAATCTGCCTTATGGACAGTTCCTCTGACTTCGTAGGAACTGTAACTTACTAAAGGATTACAACGCACCAGCAAAATCACTCAGTAGGGACCTATCTGACAGACTCTATCCTACGAAAATATTGAATAGGCTGAGAAGAGAGCCCGGAATAACAACCGAAAGCCCTCTTGGAGACCAACACAAGACCTACAGAAGATGTGTCACCACCTTTACCCCTACACTCAGACAAGAACAAGAGGATTATTTTGAAGCATTGGGGCATTCGGAACACTGACTCCATGTAGATTCCACAACCACAGTTTTCCTTCAGGTGGACCCAGAATTTGAAAGATCTCCTGGTACACACCAGAGCATGCATGAGACAGACCCACACACAGAACACCCTATGGTCCCTCCCACCTGCTACAAGACACCTGCTACAAGACATGTGGGTGCTGTGGCTTATGTTCATTGACCCAACAGTCCAAGGAGATCAAACTAGGCCCACATTTCACTTGGACACAGAAATATCACAGCAACTGCAATACGATAAACTGTGCCTATCTGATCACGTCCTTGCAGTCTCCATTATGTGGGAATGACGATGAGGACTGTCAAGATAAGGATCATGGAACACTAGAATGGGATCCATTGCGGACGCAATACCACAAAGATGTGCAACCACTTCTATGATCTCAGACATTCACCTGATGATCTCAAATGGACCGCTTTGGAAGCCAACCAAATGTGGAGTACAGCTAGTCTTTTCAAAAGAGTGCAATGCTGGCTTTTCCGTCTTGGCACCAACAAGACACACCTCAATGATGAGATCCCTTGGTGCGTAGTTTAACTCCATATAATAAACATTTGAGAACCTTGGTTATGTGAACCAGAAACACATTCATAACCACCCCTCCATATGGGATTCCAGTCACTTTAGGCACCGCTGCTTTTGGTGCATCATCTGCTATGGAGCCTCAAACAATCCCTTTTGGATCTCAGAACTGCGTATCTCAACTAAGGCCCCCACATTAATATGGCGCCCCTTGGACACCTTCTTCACAGAAATATACGTCTCTCACATTATCTGTGCAACTAAAACACATTACCCTTTGAACTCCAATATGAATCACCCACTGTTGCATACCTTATTGGCAGCCTAGCATTGTTACGCACCAGTCATGGCAAGAATACTGATGAGAGCTCTTTATGTGGCCGAAGATACATATAATCATTACCAACAACCATATTATAAGATCACCATCACTGTAACTCTAACTCACAACAGGCGCTTTTTACATCACCCTACCATCATTAAAAAGATGACACATGTAACTTCAGGGACACAAATGCGAATCTTTTAGTATTCCCATGGCTTGTACTTAAACACTGCTTAGTCCTGTTATATACCTCAAGACATGCGTTATCATAGCTTATTAAACATTTCACAGCCTGAGTTACACACTCAAAGATGGCCACCATTCTGAGATTGGTTCTGGGTGGCACCTTCCGTGTCCCACACCGACCTTCATTGCGATCTCGAGGTACATTGCCCAATAACGCCTCAACCCTAGGGCTGCATACGATGAACCTGATGCCGATTTCTGGAGATCACACGGCACACCTGCTGTAGATTTCCTAATCAACTGTCTTTAAAAACGGACTGCCTCCCCTGCTCTGTATCGATACGGGCGAGCAGAAGCAGGTAGGTCCTTTGCACTCCAAGCACAGGCCCCATGTGAGTAAGATTACTTCAGTCACGTTCCCAGTTCTTGCTGTCACGCTTGGCTCATCCGCTGATGAAAATATCTATACATGTGTGAGCCTAACTGCTATCATTTTATCTCTAGTTAGCAGCTGTGCGCTAAACTCTGTTCCGACCAGTTGGGACGATTTTGATTGATTCATATGGTAAAATCCCAATCTCAAACCTAAATGTATTAGTCACATGGTGATTCACTGTGTGACACCTGCACATGTTTTTATTTATATGTTGTGTGTATCTTGTCTGTTCACCTATTTTACTGAATTAAGTATGTCAGTTTGTCTGTAACTGACCTCACTATTTGGCAACTACACAGTGCCAACCACCGCATGTGCATGTCTACTATTGGAGACAGTCTGCTAGCGTTTCCGGGGACATTGCTCCAAATGACATATCATACTAGATATGCTGATTCTAAACTGATTTGTTTTTCTTGTACTATTTCTATTTTCAAGTTGAACGATCACTTTTTTTTATCCTTGAAACAGGTATTTCACCTTTGAGGAATACCTACACTACACATCACAGTATAGATGATGGGAAGGTTCATCACCTCCCTTGTTTGGTCCAGAAGAAGCACCATGGCTCATCTCTGGACCACTGGGTGCGAAACATGTTGACCTGACTACACTACATCCACTTGTCTCGAGCTACTTAGGCACATTATGCCCCCACAGTAGCCCCAACTATTTTTTGGTGCTTTAATCTTGCCAGGAGAACCTTTACATTAAAATATTTTTCTGGAATCCCCTAGACAATTTTATCTCATTTTCCTCACTCCCCTACATACAATCACCTAACACTTTTAGGACGCCCTCACATTTACATCCTTCAACATACAGCATAAATAACAAAAGATCTCCTCAAAAGCAACCCTTCGTAGGGCCCGCAGGGCATTACAGTACTGGCCCAACGAGGAGCAATGCCCAATGATGAAGCATGGCATCCCTAGGGGTGTGTGAGGGCAACAAGAAATAATCCATAGGATTCCCCTCCCTACATTCATCCACCTTTAGTCTGTCTCCTTTCGTATCTCTTTTGACAGGAACAATACCTCTCTGGTTGAATTAAAGGCTCTGTGTTTTTCCCATCCTCACTAGGGATTTGACCACCCATCTCTTGAGAGGTCTGTTGAAAGCCAAGCCCAGTCAGACGTTACTGCTCTTGTTTGTGCTACAGGTGCCGTTGCTGTCACCTGTGCCTCTAGTCAGTTCTACTGTGATCTTTTTTTGCCAAAGGCAAGGGTTTTGCTTGTTCTCTTCCTCTCAGGATACTGCTTGCTACTTTATGTTGCGCTGGAGAATATTGCCTCTGGGATGTACATGGGGTATTTGACAGTCGCTGGCTTATTAATAAGTATGCCCCATTCTTTTAATAGTTTGCTTGCTGCGATGATGTTTTGCACATCAGTACTATTGGACCACTTCATTAATGTGGAATCTTTTTGGCTAATCCAGCCGTAGTTTTTGAATTTCACTGACATTAGATGCACCAATGTAAGATAAGAGAGAGAGGGTATGTTGTGTAAGAGATGTATGATGTTTGACCTGTTTAGAATGTCCCAGGATCCTCTCCTCTTAAATTCTGGAGTGAAAATCAAAGCTGTAGCTATGGATGCTGGCAGGAGATCCTCGATTTTCCATATTCATTTAAGAGTGGAGGAAGGCAGTTTGCTCTTACGTTGTTATGGGTGTGCGTGAGAAGTCATCTCTGGCCCTGCTCATACTGAGAAATCTCAGCTGGGCTGAATGAGCTAGCCCACTGCATGTCTGTTGGAAATGGGGGTCTCTAGTTGGCAGAGGTAGGTACCTTTGTCCAAAAAGGGACCCTTGCTTCTAGTCAGGATAAGGGGGATACACTCCTAAAATAAGCCCTGCTCACCCCCTTGGTAGCTTGGCACGAGCAGACAGGCTTATCTCAGAGGCAGTATGTTAAGCATTTGTGAACACATACAGTAATACAGTGAAAACACTACAAATGGACACCACACCAGTTTAGAAAAATAGTATATCTTTATCTAAACCAACAAGACCAAATACGATAAAAATCCAACATACAATACTCTTGAAAAATAGTACTTGGGCAAAATAACCTTTAAATTGCAGGAAAATCAATAAAACACAGTTCTTCGGACTCAGTAGCTCCTTCTGGGGCTACCACGATACTGAATACGACAGAGTCTAACAATTCCAGCCGACCGCGTCGATACGGGGCAGCTAAAGCGTCGACAGATTCGGACACAGTACCTTTCTTGTTGCGACCAACACGTCGGTGCGAGTCGGTCTAGGCAAGCGTCTCGGTTGCGTTGTGAAGCGGAGCGTTGCGTTGCGGCGGACATGCCCAGGCAGCGGCTCGTTGACTGAGTCGGTGAGACCAGGGCTTGCATTGAAGGGTGAGACGGTGCTCGCTGCGGTGCTGGCAGGTCATGGTGCGGCGACAGAGCCGGTCGATGTTCGGGTCGGGCAGCGACGGAGTCTGTGACGTCCTTGCAGCGTGTAGCAAAGCGTTGCAGAGTGCGGTGCCCTCAGGACACGGTGCAAGCAGCGGCTCCTTGACAGAGTTGGTGAGACCAGGGTTGCGTTGCGAAGCGAGGCGTTGCTCTCGGCAGTGCTTTCAGGACACAGAATCCTGCCACAGAGTCGATGGCAGAGTCAGTTACCCTTTTTCTTCTGCGGAGACGTTCAGAGATGGTGCCCACAGACACGGTGAGGTCTTTGCTGTTCCTGAGACCTCGAGAACAGGGAGAAAGCTCAGTTTCAAGCCCTTGGAGATCTTTTCTTCAAGCAGGGGCACAAAGCAAGCAGCAAAGTCCTTTTCTCCTTTCCTTGGCAGCAAGCAGCCACTGCAGGTCAACCCCATACACCAAACAGCACAGGGGCAGTATTCCTCCTCAGCTTATCCGGCTCTTCTCCTTGGCAAAGGTTCCTCTTGATTTCCCAGAAGTGATCTAAAAGTCTGGGCCCCTCTTTTTATACACAAAAATCCTTTGTTCTCTGTAGGCAGAGAGTGTCTGTACCCAGCCAAAACCAGTTCTGTCCTCATTGGTGCAGCTTCCTGGCAGGAGGTGGAGACAACATTGTTGAAGGCAGACCAGGCCCATTCAGGTGAAAGGAAATCTCCTCCCTCTACTCTAAATACAGCCCAGGTCTATTCAGCCCAGCCCTGACTCATTAGACTTCTGGAGCCACTGTCCCTCTCCAGCCCCTGTCATCCAAAAGCCAGACATGCAATACACAAGCCTAGCAGAGGCACACTGGATGGTTAGGCAAGAAAATACCTACTTTCTACCTTGTTCCCAGGGCCAGTTGTGTTTATAGATGTTATAAACAAACTCCCCATTCTGTCCTATGGGAACAGGTAGCCTTGCAATAGTGAAAAATGAAATTGGCAGTATTTCAGTATCAGGACATGCCACACACATCAGGGCATGTTCTACCTTTCACATACAATGCACCCTGCCCACAGGGGTACCTTGGGCCTACCTTAGGGGTGAATAATATGTAGAAAAGGAAAGGATAAGGGACTGGCAAGTGTGTGCACTTGCGAAGTCGACATGGCAGTCCAGACTGCACACAGGCTCTGCAATGGCAGGCCAGAGTCACATTTTACAGGCTGCTTCTGTGGGTGGCACAATCAGTGCTGCAGCCCACAAGCAGCAATTGATTTACAGGCCCTGGGCACACACAGTGCACTTTACTAGGGTCTGACAAGTAAATCAAATATGCCAATCATGGAATTACCAATCCATAACAACAATTTACAAAGGGAGCACTTGCGTTTTGGCACTGAACTGCAGTGGCAAAGTGCCCAAAGCCTCTAGACCAGAAAAATGGAGTCCAACACACAGCAAAAACACAGGAGACAAAGGCAAAAAACTGCAGGGGAGACCCACGCCAATGGTGCCAGGTCTAACAATGTCTATTCGAGCTGGTGGAGCTATATATGCGACAGTTTGGTGGCTGTTCATGGTGTGATTATACCAGTTCCTGCTTGGGGTGCAAATGATGAAATATTGGAACCCCGGTCCGTCTCCACTGCCCTGGTTCGGTTATTCCACTGCAATTCAGGTTGGTGAATCCCTGGCCTGGTTTTGCCAGAGTCTACAGCTATAGCCAGGGCTATACCTTGGGGCACACTTGAGCATACAAATTGGTAGGTTGTTTGCTCAACAGTGCTTCGGTTGATCATTCCATTCACAGCCTGTGAGTAGGTTTTGATGTCTGCATTCGGTGCCATTGTCTGCATGTAGCTTTCCTTCTTCCCGTGTTTCTCCCGGAGAAAGTTTGATTCAGTGCTTGCCTGTACGGGTGTCCTTTTCTGCCGAATCAGCGGCTTGTTTGATTTGTGAAGGCTGATTGGATAAGCAATGTGTTGCTGTTTTTTGTTGAAAGATATGACAGATCTCCAGCCCCACAGGGCCTTTTTCTTTTGCATTGTCGCTGCCCTTCTCCAAATTGTTTAATGCTGGTGTTTTCAATGACACTTCTTTTTGCACATTGTGACTCAGTCTATACTTTCTTTTATTTTTATTTTTGTGATTTCCGTAGTTTTCTCTTTTGACGTCGTGTTAACAGTGTCTGTGCCCTTGTGGCATCTGCTGTCATCCCACTTGTCTGGCTGACACTCAATGACACATATTCTATACGATCTTCAGAGCTGATGTTGTGAAGCGCCTGTTCCTCTTGTTGCTCATGCTCAATTTCCTCAATAGGCGAGATTGTATTATTATCTTTATGTGTCCTGTTATTGAAGTTGCTTTGTGTTCCACCACTTGTGGACTCCTGAGTTCCAAGGTCCGCATGTGCTTCATGGTCTATAGTTCTACAGTTATCGATAGCTTTTTTTTCCTTCGTTGCCAGTGGCGATGGCTCTGTTTGAGAAGTAACACTCCCATACTGTGTATTTTTTACTTTGTTGGATGCACAGTGGTTTAATAACATGGTCAGAAGTTCAAGCAGTGAGGTTAATTTTTCAATCATGGCATCACTTGTACTACTTGTGCTACTTGCTGGTGCATTCTCGTCCCTATATTTGTTTATGCAGTGGTCTACCTTCGTGTTTAGCATATCTATTTTCTTGTCAATCATGAGCACACTCTGGACAAGCATGTGTGTTAGCACCACTTGGAATTCTAGTTTGTGCGATTGCCAGGTGAGAACTTTAACTGCCGCTAGTAGGGAGGAGTTTATGGTATTTATAATGGTATCTGGAACTGCCCCACTGTTTGAAGTGAGGCTCAGGGAGCAGTTCCCTATATGAGGAGTGCCTGATGCGGCCATGACTTCTGCCCCAGTGAAGGTGTCAACGCGTTCCGTGTTGATACGACATGGTGCCATGGATTGTTGCCCGTAAGCCGTCCTGGGTTTTCCCCAGGGGATTGAGCAATTCTGGTTAGGTCACTTGGTTACTGAATCATATAGGGTATCATGTTGCTATTTACTTGGCTGATGAACAATTTCTACAATTGTGTTTGGCTGTCTGTTGCATGGTATTGCCATACTGACCTCATGCGGGCCATTGCTCTAAGTGGTGGGCCCACCAATGGACTGATTTGGGTCGCCACCCTGAATATCCCGAGCCACCTTTGTGATTGTGCTTGTGTCTCCAATATTCTCAGTTGAAGAGATCTCTAAGGCCTCAATCTCTCCCACTGGTGTACTTTCAATATGGATATTTGTGGTATTTTTTACTTCTTTCCAATGCCGTATCTGCCAGCTCCACCAACTCTGCAATATTTGAAGTGTCTAGGCTGGACATAGCAACACTGTCTGGCGTATAGGATGATCACTCATATTGCTTTGTCCCTACTGGTCTTTCTAGGATTGGCTGCAGCATGGTTTCCACTGTGGTTTCTCCCATGCTGGCCCTTGTCCTCGTTAGGTACCTATATATGGGAGTTTTTGTTGCCACCATTCCACGTCCTTGGGTCGGTGAGCCCTTAGCTCCTGACTCGCCAGCTTTTCCCGCGGGATGTCGGCCCTTCTCCAGTGTGCCATGGTTCTCTTTCTTGCGTTGTCCAGGGATAATTCTATATGCCCCTTGAGGCTCCTGCCCACTTGCCACCAATTTGTTTGCCATTAATATTGCAGTGGCCTGCGCTTTGTGTCTCGGTTCTGTTTTTCTTTTTTTCCTTCTTGTCTCCACAACGGACTTGTGAGACTCATGTTTGAGGGATTCAAATTAGCGCAGAATACTGAAGACTGCTTTTGGTGCTTTGCACAATCTGGCTTTTGGTTTTACAGGCACCTTCAATTGCATCTGTAAGTGACCATATGGTTTGGCTGGTATCTCTTGGGCAGCAATCAGTTTGATGCCTGTTTATGTCGGTAACTTACTATCTTGGTGCGGGACATCATTTGCCCCCACCTTACTGCTCCTCTTCCAGTGCTGCTACAGCCTCCCCTTAGCCAGTCCGCCTATGGCGGCCCAGAAGGCAACATACAAGGTGCGCAAGGTGTGAATCAGAGGAAAATTCAAATGTTAGTTGCCAATTGCTAAGTGTCAGCTTGGGCGGCTTAATGGAAGCTTAGTGGGGCTTAGTTGGGGGCTTAGTGCTTGATAGATTGATAGAATTGAATAATACTCCCAATTCCTGACATTTCCCCTTAAATACTCCCCTTTGCTGCTTTAGCGGCTACTTCAATGGCACTGTTTACTGTGTTTCTATGTTTATTTTGAAGTCTCTGCGGTATATGAGCGATATGCTGGAGCTAATTGCAAAGGGGGCGCAGATACAGTTGAGGGTGTACAACCCAGCAGCGTGGCGTAAACCAGACAGGCCTACTGCTGGTCGCTTCCACACCACAGCTGAGGGTGTTGCTGCCTTGTGCCTACCCTCTCACAGTGACTCCAGCTGACTTGGCAGAACCACACCACCACCTCCTTCCCCTCTCCTCAGCTGCTTGCTGCTCTCTGCACGCCGGAGGGGAGAGACCGCAGCGTGCCGATTGAAAGGGGAGCCCCTGGGTTGAAAGGGCTGCCGAAAGTTTAAACGGAGCTGCCTGGAGAAGCCCAAACCCTTACTGACCTGGCTCCGGGAGTTGTCATCGACAGGCCCCCGCTCACCCTGTCCGTCTCCCGCTACAGCTGGAGCTGTCCGCCGCCAGATCTGATGTCTGTGAAAGCCATGCTCACAAGCCACACCCAACTATTTTCTGTTCTCCAACGTCACATAGGCTATTGGCTCTCTGTTGCAGCACTAATGTTCATTAGAGCCCGTACCTGTTTGTTTGCTGCCATTGCCTGACTGCGGGGGGCAGCGGGGGAGCCCGTGTGCACTCAATCCCGCCACCGCTGCTGCTGTGACCACAGGGGGACAGGAACCACAACCCCCAGCCCGCTTTGCTGCGAGGACGACGCTGACATACTTTGTTCGCACCAGGAGGCGCTCAAAAAACGGCCAGGGCTTCCGCAGCACGGGAGTCCATACCTGTTTGTTTGCTGCCGTTGCCTGACTGTGGGGGGCCACGGGGGAGCCCGTGTGCACTCAATCCCGCCACCGCTGCTGCTGTGACCGCGGGGGGGCAGGAACCACAACACCCAGCCCGCTTTGCGGCGAGGACGCCACCGACATACTTTGTTCGTGCCAGGAGGTGCTCAAAAAACGGCCAGGGCTCCCGCAGCACGGGATGCGCGCGGGCATGCCCGGGCCAAGGGCGGGTCCATCTGCGCCCGTCCGAGCCCGGAGGAGGCTGGGCCTCCCCCCAAACTTCATTAGCCAGGTTCTTTTATCACTGGACGGGGGCCCTCTGGTGTATATCTTGGTGGAGTAACTTTCTGAAGCGCTAAAAGACATGGGTAAGAGAAAGCAAACTATGCCGGGGTCAGGCGGGGGGGCGGCCGCAACGATTCTTGATTCATTTTTGGCCAGGGCAGCAAGTGTTCTGTCCAACGAAATTGCCCTGACGGAAAGGAGACTCTCTCTCGAACTGACTAACTTGCCCCAGAGCCCGGTCTTTCCACATGGCTCAGCTCCAACGACAGGGCAAAGTGAGACTGTACCTACTCCATCAGCAGTTTTGCCAGAGGATCTTGAGGTCAACCAAGGGGAGGGTGTATCTATGCTGGAACCTCCGGTAAAAAAGAAAAGAGGCGGAGGCAAAAGATCTGTACAGCCTCCTAAGAAACAAACGGCATCAGTCGTCCTGGATCCAATATTTGAGGTTCTGAGCCAATTCACAAACAATTTTTCTCAAAAATTAGAAGACATTTTTAAGTCCTATCTAGCTCCAATCGTTGCACGGTTAGATAAGTTTGAATCACTATTGCTTCAATCTAACGAGTGCCTCTCTAGCCTTGTAACTAATGGTAAGGGGTTGGAATTGCGTGGGTCGAAGGTAGGGCAGGGTCCTGCCCAGTCGGATGGTCATGATGTCTCAGGGCCAATAATCAGCAGTCAGCAGTTACCCCATGGGCTCAATAATCAACCTCCAGATGGGCCGGGCCCCCAGGAAAGTGTTAGATGCCCTAAAAAAAGCAGGTACGTAAGAGTTGCCCAGGATGGAGGTTTGCACAGTATATTGGGGACTGATTCACAAGAAGCCCGGAAGGTCCCAAGGACTGAGGTACAGGGCTTAAAATCCCCCAACCTGCTAAATAGGTTGGATGAGAGAACCAACATTGTACATTTACCCCCTGAGTCTGCTCCTTTAGTGACCGTTCTGGTAGGTGTGCCACCTTTGCGGGGGAATCCTAAGGAAACTACGATTGATTTAAAACACAAGTTGACGCATTGGCTAGATAGTTCACTAATAAATGGTCACGCCATTGCCCCCCATGTCATCATGGCTAGAAGAGTCGGCTGGGTGGGGAAAGTAACAAATAAAGATAGGCGTGGGGACTGCATTGTGGTCAATGTGACACATCCTCTACATGCAAGAGCTATATTATGTAATAAGTCAAGACCAGACGCACACACCGGTATCCAGGCCCTTCCGTTCTCCTTTTTCTACCCAGATGGGGCTAAATATCATAACTCCAGGGGCAGTATACCCAGTCGATCGCAAGGGTTGTTGTTGCAAGTCAAAATGTGTGCTCTAATACAAACACGTCCATTCACCTTACAAATAGATTTTCCCCTTTAAGGGATATTGACTGACTAACAACCCATAATGACTATAAGACCAGTACAAACTCTCGCTCTTTAGTTCAAACGACTATTCAGACCCTGCCAGATAGTGACTATAAGGAGTTAGACCCCTCTGTTTGCACCTTCATGTCTTGGAACATTGCGGGGTTGAGGGCGAAAAAAGATGACATGCAGTGGACAGCCATATTAAAAGCTGCCCATATCATCGCATTGCAAGAAACTTGGGACACGTCGGATTCATTTGTGATGGATGGCTTCGCCTCCTTTTTTAATGCTGCCTCTCCCTCCGCTACAAGAAGAGCTAAGGGAGGTTTGCTTATTTTAAAATTGCTTAAATTATCATGCTCTATTAAGGGCCTGCTCAGTCTATCCCCTAACCTGTTAGCAGTTCAACTAACTTTCCCCAGGAGACCCACCATGGTGACTATAAATTCTTATATTTCCTTTTGTAGAGTAATCAATAATGAGCATATAGTCGCCCTCAAGAGCTTTTTAGAGGATATTGCAGAGGCCAGACACACCCCATCTGAAATAATTATATTGGGAGATTTTAATGTACATCGTTGCCCTTCAAACTGCTTATTGGACAGGGGGTACAGGGGGTACAGGATGACCTGGCCACTGTAGTACATTTTGAACATTCACCTCAAGATACCCTGCTAGAAAGCATTTTTGCTAGCAATGCTACACTGTCTAGAACACACAGATGAAATTGAGACTATACCCTCCTTTGTTGGGAGGGGATGTAGGACAACCATTGATTATATTGTGGTGTCTGCCCCATTACTTCTCAACATAAAGGAAGTAAGATCTTCATGGACCAGCAACAGTGACCACAACCCAATCATTGCAGATATCAAAGGTTTAATGGTCTCCCGGGGAGCAGAGTCAAAGACCGCAGCGAATGGGGAAATTCAGCTAACTGACCAGGCCAATAAAATTAGGTGGGGGACGATCATTCTGGAGCATTTCCTAACCAAGTTATATGCGGAGGGTAATGTCTCGACACCCATACTGAACCCGAGGAGGTCCTAGAAGCATTTGACAAATTGGCAAAACGGATCGCAAATAAGTTAACTGGTAAAGGAGGCCCAGTCGGTACCAAGGGGCCAAAATGGTTCAATACAGATTGTTCCAAAGCCCACATAGCCCTTATGGTTGCACTAAAGAATAAGCCTCGGGATTCCGTATTGATTAAAACATGCAGGAAAGAGTATAACAAGGCTCTTAAGCTAAGGAAAGAGGAAATAAGGGAACAGGCATGGGAGGATTTAAACCAGGCAAGTACCCTCGCCAATAGTTCCAAATCTTGGAAGGTTGTAAATAGCCCCTTTTTCAAGAACGATCACTTGACGAGAACTGAATGTGTTATCCCCGCGGATAGATGGGTCAGCCACTTCGAGCAGATCTATGCGGAGGTGGCTGTAGATCAAATGGTCTCATCCTGGGTACCCTCTACCGTACCGCTTTCATTAGGTTTTAGAATGAACAAAGTTCAGAAAGCAATTGATGATGCATCTGCACGAAAAGCCCCAGGTCCTGATGGGATACCGGTGGACCTTTATAAAACAGACTCAGGTACATGGGCAAAAATTTTAACCAAGGTTTTTAATGCTGCTACAATGGTAGGCTTACCTCATTCTTGGTCTACGGCAGTGATCTTGCCTATTTTTAAAAAGGGTGTTAGAGATGACCCGGCATGTTACCGCCCAATTTCTTTACTTGATTCTGCAGCAAAAATAATGGGCAAGGTAATAAGAAAGAAATGTGACTTGCAATTTGGTTTTAGAAAAGGTATGGGAACGGTGGACCAGTGCATGAATTTATATATGATGATCAGTACATACACCTTAGCCAAAAATGGTCATATGTTTATGGCATTTATGGATTTGACAAATGCAAAAACAACAGTTGATGGACAGAATGCAGAACAATGTCATACATTCACCCCAGTACAGAGATCTGGGCCTAAATCCATCATTTTTTTGCTCACCATGCCATACCAGTTTGAACCCAGCCATATGCAAATCAGTCTTGACCCTGTGCCTCATGGGAACAGTCTAGCCCGAACTGCCAAGCCAGGGCCTCCCTGGACTGGAAACAAGCATCCTAGGACCGGTTTCGGGGTTTCACCCCTCTTCAGCCAGGATAGCTTGATTCCAGTGGCATGGAGAGCACGGGACCCACGTCTGGGCATACCCGTCCCACTCGGGGTGACAAATGCAAAAACAACAGTTGATGGACAGAATGCAGAACAATGTCATACATTCACCCCAGTACAGAGATCTGGGCCTAAATCCATCATTTTTTTGCTCACCATGCCATACCAGTTTGAACCCAGCCATATGCAAATCAGTCTTGACCCTGTGCCTCATGGGAACAGTCTAGCCCGAACTGCCAAGCCAGGTCCTCCCTGGGGTGGTGGAGTGAGCTAAAGAATGATGATGGATTAAACCCAGATCAGTTGACTGGGGGTGAGTGTTTGATTGGCTCAAACGTTCCGTCCATCATCCCCTTTTGTATCGCTTTGGTCGCCCTAAGTTGGCGGGGGTATGCCCAGACGTGGGTCCCTTGCTCACTTTGTCACTGGATTCAAGCAAGCCTGGCTGATGACGGCTGAAATGCCAGAAACCGGTCCTAGGATGCTTGTTTCCGGTCCAGGGAAGACATGGCTTGGCAGTTCGGGCTGGACTGTTCCCATGAGGCACAGGGTCAGACTGATTTGCATATGGCCATGTCTGAACTGGGGTGGTGGAGTGAGCTAAAGAATGATGATGGATTAAACCCAGATCAGTTGACTGGGGGTGAGTGTTTGATTGGCTCAAACGTTCCGTCCATCATCCCCTTTTGTATCGCTTTGGTCGCCCTAAGTTGGCGGGGGTATGCCCAGACGTGGGTCCCTTGCTCACTTTGTCACTGGATTCAAGCAAGCCTGGCTGATGACGGCTGAAATGCCAGAAACCGGTCCTAGGATGCTTGTTTCCGGTCCAGGGAAGACATGGCTTGGCAGTTCGGGCTGGACTGTTCCCATGAGGCACAGGGTCAGACTGATTTGCATATGGCCATGTCTGAACTGGGGTGGTGGAGTGAGCTAAAGAATGATGATGGATTAAACCCAGATCAGTTGACTGGGGGTGAGTGTTTGATTGGCTCAAACGTTCCGTCCATCATCCCCTTTTGTATCATTTATGGATTTGACGTCCGCCTTCGACAGAGTAAATAGATCTAAATTATGGCTTTTATTGTTAGAAATAGGTATGGATGTAAATTTGATATCTTTCATACACTGGTCTCATTTTAATTTAACTGCCTCTGCAAGATATAACGAAAATGGCTCCTTAACAAATTTATGGAAGGTAAATAGAGGAGTAAGGCAGGGATGTATTCTTTCACCGGTCCTATTTACTCTCTATATAAATAATTTAGGGACCGTGTTATGTGATGCAAGTATGGACACCCCAAGAGTAGGTCCCAAGCCCATCCCTGCCCTTTTATATGCAGATGATGCAGTTTTACTTGCCAGAACACCAATAGCACTGAAATGTCTTGTTAACTCTTTTATCGATTTTATGGTCGCTTTAGACCTTTCTGTTAATTTTACTAAATCCATATAATGTTGTCCGGTAATTCAAAGCATGAGAAGAACTCACTCATATGTAAAGGTGGGGTGTTTCCAATGTAGCAACCTACCCATACTTGGGCATGCTATTTGACGAAACTGGTACTTGGGTGGCACAGCGGACGCTTAAGAAAAATACGCTAGCAAGGGCGGCAGGGGCAACATTGGACTTTGCTAGAAGATTAGGGAGTAAACCCTTATTGTCGATTTTGAAGATTTACAATGAGAAATGTGTCCCCATGACAACATATGGCAGTGTGGTTTGGGGTTACAAGGAGGTTAACGTCCTGCAAGGGGCCGTAAACAAATATCTACGGAAACGTTTAGCTGCCCCCCCTAGTGCCCCTGCCTTTATGGTGCATGAAGAACTAAGGCAGGGCTACATTTCAGATTGTATTGCAGTGGCCCCCTTGATATGGTGGCTAAAAACATGGTCTAATCCAAAGCCCACCTTAAACCAAATTATTTTAGAGGACTTTGTGAAGCTAGATAGAGTCTTAGACATCCCCTGGTTAGGTTACGTTTCTCAACAGCTGTCTGCCCTAGGACGTCGAGAGCTTTTTAATCAACCCAGACAGCTGTATTTCGAAGAAGTGAAAGACATAAAAAATCAGTTCCTAACCAAGAGAAGGATGGAAAGGGAAACAAGTGAACTTAGCAAACCCACGTGTAGACATTATGTGATTTTAAGCCCTGGGATCTTAGATCAACCATTTTGGTCTTTTATCAATAATCTACATCATCGTTTCCTTTTATCTAGATTTAGATTTAATTGCGTTCATTTGCTCCTTACAATACCTTGTTTATGTGATCATTTTTCAGAACAAGATTTCGTGCATTTTATATTTTTTTGTGGTTTTTATAATGAATTACGATCTGAACATATTTTACCTCTTAAAAAATTGCCAATTTGCACAAGTAAGACCAGCCCTGATCTATTTGCAAATGCTCTCGTCCCCACTGATATGCTATGGGGTTGCTAGCTTTTTGTCCGGAGCAGTACGTAGAAGGAAAAATATGAATTGCCCATAGTAATGACTTAGGTTTTATCAGGCTGAACAAGAAATGTTTTAAATTTTATGATGAACTCAAATTATGTATTGATATTTGCACATGTACAGTAGTTTTTAACTCTATTTCTATGGCTCTCCTCCTGTGTAATTGTACTTTTATGGCCAGAACGTGGCCGAATAAAGTTTTATTGACTAGACTTGACTTGGATCCTTAGTATTTTCTATATTTCCTGGAAAACAGGTCACTCCCTGAACCTGAACAACGCACTTCACTGTTGCAGCGGTCAAGTTTGCTGGATCATGAGCATCTTCTACAGTTCACGAGGGACGTGATGCGGTTGTAGCCGCTCACTAACTGGTCTTTCAATTCCAGTAAAGTTATGCGTCATGCACGACGATGTATCTTGGGATGTGAAGAAGTCGACTGGGGATACAATATCCAAATTCTGTTAATAGTCTCTGAACTAACACCTATTCCCCTTGATACAGGAATCTCATGGGTGATGACATGAGAAGAACACCTTCAAGGCACGAGTCACCAAAACTAAGAATAGTGTTGATGTAGATGTAGCCCATCAATATGACAATTCATGAAAAAGTAAAAAAAGCTCTTTGAAGAAACAGAAGTGGTTAGGGAGGCATTCCACATTAAGTCCCAGGGGAGACTGAGTGTGAATGTTACCATTGGCCACTTATTTTGAGGGCACACATTTGTAGGTGGTGGAGTGGCAAAGGGGGATTGGATGCAACTGGGAGTTTTAGAGGAGCCTCTTGAGTGTTGGAGGAGAGGCTTCAGTCCCCTGTGACAGATGGGCTCTTCCTTGGGCCACGCAGATGTTTCTGGATTCGGAGGCAGGAGTAGCCCCATGATCATGCTAGCTCAACCACCCCTTGGTGGTCTCCACAGCCTTAAACTGGAGTCTCATGCTTTCAAATAATGTCACTCTCTGGCTGGGCGCATCATCCCTGCTGGCATCCTCACCCGCCTCTTTATTTGTGGCTATTTCAAGTACCAGAGGCCCTTGATCTCCTTCACTTCTGGTCCTGTTCATCCTCACCTCTGACTTAGTTTTCTGATGTAACGGAAAGGTAAGGCTAGACAAACTTCTGGAGAAGAGGCACTGTTAGTCTCTCAGGGGCATTCTGTGGGGGCTGGAGGGGAAGGAAGCAGTGCGGGAGGAGGTGTTTTTCAGCAAAGTTCTGAGTGTGTATTAGAAAGGGTCTCCCCAATGGATGCACAACCTTCATAACAAACAAAAAACAGATACCGATTAAGATCTGCACCAGTGAAGAGGGTAAAGAGTCCAAGGCCTAAAGAGCGGCTTGCGACGGAAGCGGTCGCAGTGGTTCCTATCAAAAAGGCATTGAAAAGTTCTGGAAGACTCAAACGCTGTGGCCAAGAGAAGATTCTGCTTTTCTCAAACCCACACCTTCACTTAATTCTTATTTTAAAATCATGGAGCAGGCTAAAACTGCTGTACGAATCCAGGGAGGCGATGGGACAGGAGGCCAAGACCTGAGGACTAGGCCTCCCTCTATTTCCATCAGTAATCGATTTACCCCACTGGTATACCTAGATGAAGGGGTGCTGGAAACGGTAGGCCAAAGGGAGGGTCCTGGTGTCACAGATGCCTCAGTTGAGGTAAGCCTGCTTCCCTTGGAGGCTAGCCCTCACGCCGGAGAGAGAGCAGAAGCCCCTTTGCAAAAAAAATTCTGAATTTAAGGTTGGATATCCTTAAGAAATTTGAGATTTCAGAGGTAACCAGAAAAGCATATTGATGAAATGTGTTGTGTTAGAGGATAACTTGATGGTCTCGCCAAGCATACTGCAACCTTAGAGAAGAATGTGAAAGAACTGTCAGTAATGTTGAACCATAATTCTCGAGACATTGAGGCCTTGAAGGTGCAAAATAAGACATTGCAAGATGACCTTGAAAGATTGGAAACCCATTCTAGGCGAAACAATCTGAGGTTACTTAATATCCTGGAAGGGACAGATAAAGGAGAAGTAAAGGACTTTGTTTGTAAACTGTTAGGAGAGGGGGTCTTGCTGGACAGGCCAGATCTGAATCTCGAAAAGGAGATCTAAAGAGTGCACAGAGATCCTTTCAAATTAACTGCCAATAGAAAGTCCCCTGGGAAAATTCTCATTCATTTTCTTACCTATACGGATAAAGAATTGATTTTAGATTGTGAACTGACGGAGAAAACCTTGAAGTATGAGGATTTTACCTATCAAGTGAGGTCTGACATAGGTAAGAGGATGGCACTGAGACAATGGGAGCCTGGCACTAGGATAAACGACTTACAAAGAAAAGGAGCTCACATGCAGATGAAATTCCCTGCGATGCTAAAGATTATGTGGAGGAATAAAATGTATAATATGTGCAAGTAATATTGATTTGAAGCATTACATATAGGGCCAGTTTGATTTAAGCAAGTGTGATAGAGTTTCTGTATAGCCTTCTGCGGGGGGAGTTCGCGAATGGCGGACTATACCACCTAAGGATAGGAGGGGGGTTCCCCAATGGGAAAGGGTGTGCCCAGGGGTTGGGAGCATAGGGGGGGAAAAATCAAAAGATATGTCCTCATCTCGCAAGTTTGTAGTAACAGCATAACTGTTCCAGAGAAGCCCCCGCCATATGAGGCTAAGCAAGATAGCTTGCAGCGAAGTGTCATGTGGCTACGAGGCAATGAATAAGGATGGATAAGTCCAACTTATAACCTGGAATGTGAATGGGTTGAGATCTAGGAGAAAGTAGGCAATGGTGGCAGAGTATCTCAGGGACAGTGGGGCACACATTATAATGATTCAGGAGACTCATTTCGAGCGGGAAGAGAGTAGATTCTGTTTTAGTAAACTACGGTGGGTGCAGGATGTAGTGTGTTCGGATCAGAGAGGTAGCACTAGAGGGGTGGCCTTAGTCATAAGTAACAAAATCAGGAATAAAACTACTGAAGTATGACTTGAATAGCACTGGTAGATGGCTGGTGGCTAACCTGGGGATTCGAGCCAGGCAGGTTACGTGTGCAACTTATTATGGTCCAAATAGCGATTTTCCAGATGCACCGGAGAAGTTGCAATCCTGTCTCTTGGAGGAAATGATTCCCATCATCCTTAATTTCAATATAATTTTAAATAAAGACCTGGATAGAACATATGGGGCAAAATACATAAGCTCCCTAAGACATCGCAAAGGTTAAAAAATATGATGGTCAAAGTGAATTTATTAGACATCTGGCGCAGGAGGATGGGTGCAGCGAGGGGCTTTACCTTCTATAGCAAAAAATATGGCCATCATTCACGCTTAGACTACTTTTTGGTTGACCAGGCTCTAAGCGATGAGGTGCAGTCAGTTGTTCATGTCCCTGCGGAACTTTCAGACCACTCTCCTGCGGCCTTACATTTAGAGGATCGCAAACAGCAGGGACAGAGTAGGTGGACCCTTGATAGAACTATATTGCTGGATGAGGAGGTGGTTGTAGGTCTGGCGGTTAAGACCGCTGACTTCTTTCATTTTAATAAAGACTCTGCTAAGTTACAAGTAGTGTAGGATTCGTACAAGGCATACTTAAGGGCAGTCATAAGCGCTATATTGATGAATAAGAGGCGAGCTACACAGGTGAGGGATGAGAGGCTTTAAGCAAAATTCAAGATGAAAGAAACAGATCTCCAGAAGGCCTCATTAGAGGGATCATCTATGGTACCTATTCTCCGAGGAGAGCTGGAGGATTTGTAGGCAGAGTATGAAGCTCAGCTGGCAAAGAGAATCCAGGATAGATGGAAAGTCAGTAAGCTGCAGCATTTCTCTTATGGTGAGAGGTGTAGCTCGCTGTTGGCTTGGAAAGCTAGGGTAGATAGAGCCAGGAATACGATACCGGGTCTGATGGATTTGGAGTCCAGGGTGCTCTTAAAGATGAATGCAGACATTAGAGCGGAAGCTAGGAGGTATATGAGCAACCTATATAAAGAAAATCTACTGCCAGGAAAGGAGCGTATAGTGGCCTGGTTAAGGGAGGTAGATCTTCCAAAAATAACAAGGGCGTAAGTGGACCTATTAGGGTCGGAGATCACTGAGGAGGAGATAATGGCTCAGCGTAGGAAAATGAGTGACGGGAAAGCCGCAGGCCCAGATGGCCTTCCAGTAGAGTTATATAAAGTAATCATAGAGAAATAAACCCCCTTTCTAAAGGGAGTGTTTAACGCTATGTATATATAAAGGGAGAAGAAGTGCCGGCATCATGGTCAGTGGCAACTGTGGTCCTAGTTTTGAAACCGGATAAAGACCCTGCAAAAATAGAATCCTATAGACCAATATCCCTATTGAATGTGGATTATAAGATCTTTTCCTGGATATTGGCCTCAAGGGTGGCTCTGGTTATCAAGGGCATTATCCATACTGATCAGAGGGGTTTTATCCGGGGGCTTACGCATTGGATGATGGGGGCCATTGACATGGCGGTAGCTTAGAAATCTCCTCTAATGGTAGTGGCTGTAGATGCGGCTAAAGCCTTCGACAGGGTTAATTGGGAATACCATTGGGAAGCCCTTAAGAGCTTTGCATTTTCCCAAAACATAATAAGTTCAATACAAAATTTGTATAGGTTCCCCACAGCAAGGGTGTTGGCAAATGGAGAGCTCTCAGACTGGTTCCACATAACTAGAGGCACAAGACAGGGTTGCCCCCTGTCTCCCCTACTTTTTAACCTCTATATCAAGCCTTTAGGGCACCAGATTAGAGCAGATACCACCATAACCCCTTTCAAGTTAGCTCGATTGGAGGTTAAATTAGCCTTATATCCAGATGATATGGTAATATATACAACAAATCCGCAGTCTGCAATACCTAGTCTGATGGCAAAGGTTGTGGAATTTGACAATATATCGGGGCACAAGGTTAATGTGGATAAAACCGAAGTTATGGATTGGAACCAGGGAAAGATCAGCCAGGGGGCAAAATCCCCAATGAGATACTTGGGAATTTTAATAACTCAGAAATTGCAAGACATCCCTCGGGTCCATTGGAAAAAAGTAAACCAAGAGGTTGAGAGACTCCTAGCAAGATGGTCTAACCTGCCATTAAACATCTATGGTAGAGTCAACCTCATCAAGATGATTATTGTCCCCAAAATAACTTTTCTCTTCAACTCTATACCCCTTACCTTCCTGAGAGAAGGCATAGCCAAATTGCAGGGTAAAATTGGGAGTTTTATCTGGGCCACAAAGTGATCTAGGATTTCCTGGAAAAATTTGAGGAGAAAGCTGGGGACGGGGGTTTGGCTCTCCCTGATCTCCTGATGTATGCTAAGCTTTCCATTTTAAGAACTTCGTATGTTGGCCAACAAACTGGATAGGTCACCTATGGTCAGATTATATGGGGCAATGCTTAGTGGACTGGGACAGTGTCATTTTCTGTTTAAATACGGGGACCCAAAATACTTTTAAAAAGTCAGGTTGAAAGTTTCGAAAACGGCAATAAGAACATGGGTATATTTCCGAAAGAGGTTTAGTATACCATATTATACATCTTCAGCACCAATTTCGGATTCCCCGGGAACTCCAGACTGCTTGGTAGATCAACTCAGTCAACCCCTAAAGTCAGCTGAACTAAGTTGTTGGGCAGATCTCAGAGCAGGTTCGGGTTTGGCAGAGTGGGAAGTGTTGAGGGCATGCACTAATAGTCAGCTAACAAGATTCAAATACTATCAGCTACGATCATGGTGGGCTACCCAAGAGTAGGCAGAAGAGGAGGATGAACCATGGCTTGAACAGGTGATGAAGGACGGCCCCCTAAAGAAGGAAGTTTTGTTGTGGTATTGTGCCTTTCTGGAGGACGATGACAAGAACATGCCGGATATAACCACAACGTGGGAAGGGGGAATTGTGGAAGAAAATTTAAGGCGATTATGGCAAGTATCTTTTTCCACATTATATGCGGTGGTGAAACCTGCCTCACTTAAGAGAAATCATTTGTTTACCAAACACAGGGTCTACTGGTCACCAACTAAGCTCTCAAAAATCACTGGGAGAGAAATCGGATGTCTGAAGTGTAATTTCCTAGCAGCGGATGACATACATATGTTTATGCAATGGCAGATGATTGCCCCTTTTTGGATGTCAGTATGCAACTTCATCGATGAGGGTACAGAATACTAGATAGAGGTAAGCCCTCAACTTATATTTTTTGGGTTTAACCCTGATGCAGGTCTGGGGCAAGCTCTCCTATAACGAAATTTGTTTTTTTATGTGGTTTTGCTGGCAAGACGAGAGATATTTAGGCTCTGGAAATCTGCAAATGTCCCACTTCTTACTGACTGTGTTAAAAACCTCGAGCATACAATCCAGATGGATATAGCTAGCGACCCCCAAAGCTTAGAGAGGGTCCGGGTGTATTATGTAAATTGGCAACAAACTAGCGGGTCCAATGATTAAGCCATGTCTGCTGGGTTTCCCTGTTTTCTCCTTCTCTCTTTTTGTGTTTTGGGGAGTTTACCGTGGAACAGCAATACCTTTGCGTGGACGATCACCCTCTCCTATTAGGAGATGAGAGCTGTGCCAGCAAGAAAGTGATGGCAGGATGAGGACAAAAAAATTAAATAATAAAAAAAAAGAATAGACAAACCTCATTAATTGCTTTAACTACATAAGATTATATATTTTGTCATTGCAATAAGCTCTGTCACAATACACCTCTCTGCAGTCCCCTGTAAGGATAATTTTCCTAGAGGCCACTTTTAACAGGGAATGACCAACAAATGTGCAGATGAAGCTTATGTTATTCCGCCTCAAACATAAATCTTTGGCCATGATCTATGTGCAGAAATGTCATCTAAGCAATTGAAGTGCCTTGACTTAAGCAATGTCACCCTCACATTACCTCATGATGACAAACAGGAAGGTAAGCGTGATTTGGTAGTCAACAGATTATGGCTGATGGGTGCAGCATGCATGGCTAGTAGAAGCACATGTGATAGCTGATACTTCTTTTAAAAAAAATAAAGATTGATGAATATATTCACTCATCATTTTTTATTGCGTGGATAATCATTTGAGCTTTTCTTTGTTTTAATTGGGTGACTAGCAGGCTTCCTGCTTTCTCACCATGTTCATAACAACCGTATCAGAACTTGTTTAACTTGCTCATCTACTCTATTTGTTCGATGGTAATGTTTTTCTGTCTAGTTTCATACGCATCTGCTTGGATGAGAGTGATATCATTGTGTAAGGTCTTTAATGGTATTCTCAAGTATTTATTGTTCTTCTACAGCCATTTTCTGGGCATTAGAGCTATCTCTCATAAGAGTGCATGACAAGGTGGCCTTGCCTACTGCCCAGAATATGTTAGAGGAGGCTATGTAATGTTCATTGTCATCAAAGAATGCTCTTAAGTGTGAACAGAGTCTGACTTTCTCTGGTGGGAGTTTGAATTGTGTGCCATTCATACAACATGTCTTTATTAGAGGTCTTGTCCTTTTGATATCTATGTCTAGCATTAAAAGCGTGGTCCAGTATCCCAATATCTGCAACCTCACTCAATAGGACTTTGGGGGTCATTGGTAGTAATATAAAAAAATAATCTATACTGGAGCTTGATCCATGTTTAATAGATGTATACAAGGGTATGGTTTTGTAAAATAGCTTTCAAGTGTTCTTTGTGACCAAACATATTTCTGTCAGGTGGACCTGTTTTGTCTAGAATTGAGTCCAGTGCTATATTCCAGTCACTGCCTTTGATTATTCATGTATGTCCAAATTCAGTGAGAAGTTGATTCATCTTTGTTTAAAAGCCAGTGTGTGAGAAATGAGCTGAATATATAGAACCAATTATCATAGTCTTTGCTAAGATTTTCACTTTAGCAAATAAGTATCCAACTAGTTGATCTTGCCAAGTATTCCGCATTTTAACTGCTAAGTTTTCCCTAAAAGGACCTCAAGGCCTCAGGAATTGCATGGACTGGAGGATTGGATTTGTAAGGTTGAGTCGGGTGTGAGACAGCTACTAGCATGAAGCAGTCTCATTCAGTCTTGTCTTAGCTTGTCAATTTCTTTTAAGGTAAGCTTTGTCTATTGAAACAGCCCAATATCTTTATGCTTTGTAGATAAATAATGTCATATTTTTCCTCTCTTAATATAGTGTGAAATACCATTTACGTTTAATGACGCAATGTTCAAGGGTCTGAAGAGATATTGCGATCTGTGAAAAGACTGCTGAAGTAAAATGGAGATCTCAGGAGAGATTTGTTATTAAATAATTTAGTAAATATTAGGGATCTAAAATATTTATAGCTTAGTATTCTTTTATTGGTTTCCTTAGTACCATGATATCCATCAGGGATGGCTATAGTTTATCCCCAGTGTGTAATAAGCTATTTGAATCCTGCGCTCCTTGCAGAATGGCAAGTTAGCTGTGAGTTTGTTGAAGAATAACTTCTGAGAAGAAGGAAAGCATGGCTGGGAGGCAAGGGTGAGTACATTGGGGTGTTGGGTAAATGTACGAAACGACCAGTGTATTTAGGGCTGTGTGCTTGTAGAATATATATGAATTTCCTGTGATGTTTTGTGTCAAGGGTGATTCTGTATGGGTGCCAAGCTTTGGTGGTGCTTAGTTTTTGAAGTTGAATGAAAGAGCTAAATTGCTGGAATTTACTTTGTTTCGGCGCCCTCCAGCAGCTCAGTGATGTGCAAATTCATGGTGTGTTTGTACGGGTAATAAGTATTTACATCTTACTATGTTGAGAAATGTAATGTCCCAACCAGAAAACACTGTTAATTGCCTTGGTAATAATACAAATACTTTGTATTGGGACGCTAAGGAGTTGTTAGTGTTGGTGTCTCTAGCAATATTAAGTGAGCAGCTATTCAAGCAGCCTAAACTGATGTGAAAATGATATATTGTGTTCTAATAGCAAAGCAATTTTCTAAGAATATTATATCATTTGCTTCTTACCATTTGCCACCCCACAATTGCTCCTCCGAGACAAATATCTCCCAATAGTGTATAGAATTTATATAGTATTTTCACCTCATCTAATCTCATTCACCCCCTCGCTGCACTTTTTTCCTGTCCTCTTTCTCCTTGCTTTTCCTTCAGTTTTTCTCTCCCCTTATCCTCGACTACTTAGACCTTCCTTCTGCCCTCACTCTCAAATCAGTAATTCCACTTGCTTTCCTCCTTTTTCCCCTGTGCTGCCATCTCATTCATATCACTTCAATGTTCCCTTCCCCTTTGACTCTTCCTTTTAGTATTTTTCCCTTTTCACTTCCCCAGCCAGTTCATGAGTTCCAATCCAATAAAGACAGATTCAGACCCTCAGCCATCTGTTTGTAATACATTGAGTAACTTTAAACTGGGTAATGGTAACACATTATTTATAGAACTATAAAACAGTATAACTGTGTTTGCAAGCACACTGCAGTACATTTGTTTTAAATGTAATATCACCCTTCATCTCTATCTTACTCCCCTCAAACCTTCCTCTACAGTCATACTACTTATCCTCATCTTTTCTTTTACTTTATTTCTTCAGTCCTTTACCTGCCCCCCTCTCACTTCTCCATTGGTTCACCCTCCTCTTCTTTTCACACAGTTAACCACAATTTCTCCGCCACCTCCTCTCTTTCTATTTCTCCCATCTAATTTTCTCCCTCCTTTACTCTTCATTTCTTTCCTCTCCAGGTTCTTGTACCCTTTTCTCATTTCCTTCCCTCAATTTTATAATTTCAGCCAATTTCTTTCTGCTTTCCATCTCTCTGCTCTTAAATTTCTTGGTCTTCCATGCATTGAGACCTAACTCGCATTTTGGCTTTGTCCCCACTAGATATTGTCTGCTCAACATGTTCTGCATTTTGTTTATTAAATGAAGAATTGCATGAAGAAAATAGTGATTTAAGTACTATAGCTATTTTTTGTCTAAATAAACTCAAAATAACATTTGCTGATGGGTTCAGACACTAAAGAATTCTGAAACAAAGAGAGGCACATTTATTTTGAAGTAGTATTTTTGTTTGATCCATAGTCCCTCTACTATAGATCTCCCTTTAGTTAAAGAGTTCATTATACAGACCACTACAGGATAAATATGCAAATAAGGACACAGGACTAGACCAAATACACTCACCTTTGTAAAAAACAAGGCAGAATTAAATTGGTTATGTGACCAGATGTTTCCAAATAATCTTTTAGTTTTATGGTAACTAATGTTCCGTGTCTCTTTTGTACAGAACAGTTTCTAACCATAGTTACCCTTTACAAGAGAGCCTCTAAAATACTTTTACTCACATCCTTATGCCACACTCATATCAACTGGTGCCTCACTTCTGCTGCAAAGTCCACCTGCCTTTGCTACATCTTTTATGCTCTACCACACCCAATTCATCCATGCATCCGTCCATGTCTACACAATCCCTCTTATTTTTTTACCATCACCTCTCCTTTTTAGGTCGTAGTGTTTGTGCGTAGTAAAACTGTGTAAAGTCTGTGCAAATGTAATGGTCATTTCAATTGAAAATGTGTTGTCTGTAATGGCAGTGTGCTACCACACCATACATATTCCACACTACACCACTTCACTCTACAACACTCTACTCCACTCTCTTCCCCTCCACTTTTCGTCACTTCATTCTATGCTATTTCACTCTACAACAAGCCACTAAACGTTACGACACTCCATGTCAGTCCATGCCACTCTAGTACATGCTCCTCTACTCTACGCCCCTCCACTCCACAACACTTACCCCACTCCACTCCAATGTACCGCACTCCACTCCAATCTACCCCACTCCACTCAATCTCTCCACTCCACTCCACAACACTCCACTCTACCCCAGTCTACCCAACTCCACTCAATATACCCCACTCCAATCCACTGCAATATACCCCACTTCAGTCCAATATACCCCACTACACTCCAATCTATCCAAATCCACCACACTGCAATCTACCCCAATCCATTCCACTGCACCCCAATCTACCCCACTCCACCCCTATCTATCCAACCCCAATCTACCCTCTCCAATTCACTCTACCCCAATCTAGCCCATCCCATCCCAATCCACACCAACCCCAATCTAACCCACTCTCCTTCACTGTACCCCACCCCACTCTATCCCACCCCAATCTATCGAACTCCAATCTATCCCACTCCAATCTACCTCACACCACTCCAATCTTCCCCACTCCGCTCCAGTCTACCCCAATCCAGTCCAATCGACCCCACTCCACTCCAATCCAATCTACCCCACTCCAAACTGCCCCAATCTAACCTACCTCAGTTTATCCCAATCTATCACAATCCACTCCAATCTACCCCACTCCACTTCAATCTATCCCAATCTACTTCACTCTTGTCTAATCTACCCCACTCCTCTCCAGTCTACCCCACTCCACTCCAGACTACCCCTATCTTCCCCACTCCAAACTACCCCAATCCACCCCACTCTACCCCAATCTACCCACTCCACTATACCCTACTCCAGTCTACCACAATCTATCCCACTTCAATCTACCTCACTCCACCCCATCCCAATAACGTTTAGATATGCTGAATAGCAGCCACACTGGCGTCCAACATGGCTAAAACACATTGCCAAAGCCAATAGCTCTTGCATAGGCAAGAACTATTGGCTTTGCCAATGCTTGTTTAGGTATTGGTTACACGTAAAATCCGTGCTAGAATGCCATGACCGTGTAGATGGTGTAGAAGTTGTTGAATAGCTTTCCCATTGGCTCTAGCCAATATGATGGTTTGTTTTTAAAAAGTGTTGTCAATCCCACATAGCCTTGATGCTGCATCCTTTCTGCTTTTGTTTATTATTGTAAGCAATTGTTCCTCTGTTTTCCAGTGCTGTGCTGGTGTGGTTTCCTGCTTGTCTTTCTTTCTTGTTTCTAAAGGTGTAGTAGTTGCAGGTGATTAGAGCCCGTAATGAGTCTTCTCCCATTGGAAAATCGTGTGTTACATACAGGCAGTGCCACTGGAATTATGTTGACTATATTATGCGGCCAGAAAAGGCAAATTATGAGAGCTAATGCAGAATATTTTATGATAGTATTACTTCATTATTCTGACATTTTTACACGTCTACACTGTCTGAGCAAAGGTTTCACCTCTTTAGTACCAGTTTAGCACTCAATAACAGCAATTAGCAAAAGAAAGGTGACCAGTCAACCTTTGCAAAGGGCTTTCCACTGCGCAGCAATATGTGTTGCCGCATTTTTATTAACTTATGATCTGTTGGAGCTACATACATTCTTTTTGTTAAAACCTGCAGATTATGCAACAGATGGTGGATTATGCAACAAATGTGGTAAATCCATAATTATGCGGATAACCCTACGGTTGCAAAATTGCATACTTCCAGTCACCTTGCATTTTACGTATGCCCCCCACTCTGTGCCATTTACATTGTTTCATATGGAAATACTTTCAATGGAGGTAATTCTGTATACCTAACTCCAAAAGTTGCTCATGTTCTGGTATGGGCTGGCTTTGTGAAGGAGCAACTGTTTTTTTTCCCTTCACGGTTACTTTGGCCTCCCAGACAAATTGTTTTATATTTATAGCATTGTTTCATTCTTTCCTATTTTAGCACCTCACTTTTAATAGTTTTTAGTATTATTGATATTTTGGCAAATAGTAGTTTCCTTTACTTTTGGCTCAGTTCAGCTGTAAACCACGCATTGCAGTTTGTTAAATCCTTCGATAATTGACACTGTGTGTGTGGCTGCCAATTACGACAAATTATCAGTAGGGCTGCTACCGAACGGGGGTGGTGAAGTACGGAGAGGGAGCGGAGGGGGGCAAATAAAAAAAATAAAAGCACTTACCTGGGTATGGCCGGCCGCCACCTCTTCTCCGTCCTCTTCTCTTCTCTCAGCAGCGGGAAGCACAGAATCCCATAGCAAATCACAATGCTGCGTGACAGAAGCATTGAGATTGGTCTGAGCGCCGTGGTTCAGCACTCAGACAGGGGCTGGGAGGCTGCGCATGTTCTCCACCCAGGCTGTGCAATACAGTCTGGTGGAGAACATGCTAACTGCGCATGACTTTTTGGTCGGCCCAAGACAACTGGCCCAATTGTAATGCGCACTTAGAAAGTGATTGCCACTCCTCCCCCAGCTCTGAACAGCCCAGCCCCACACTGCCCCCATACCAACTGAGGCAGTACGGTAAAATAAAATGATAATAGCGTGTCTTATTATAATTTTATTTTTCTGTTTTGAACTGCTCAGTGAGCAGTGGGGTGACACTCATCTGCCTTAGCGGAGGAGCCTCCATTGAAAATTATGTGGATGGCCTCGCTCCAAGTGATGGAGTTCTAGGGGTTGTTATTTTTGGATACAGTTTCCAATAAGCTGTGGAGGTCTGGAACAATTTTGTTCATCTATATTTTTTGCCTTTTGTATAGTGACATCCATCCCTATGTTTCCTACAAATGGTATCATGAGTTTTTCTGTATCAAAATCGGTGTTTGCTGTGAGTGACCTTATTCCAACCAATAGTCGATTTTAAATGTTTGAAACTAATTTGCTAGCTCAGTAGATACAATGGTATCACCCAGCACAGCCTTTTATTTCTTGGCCTAGTGTGTAAAAGATGGTGCCCATTTAGCGTTCTCATGGCCATAGAATGAATTAAATCAATACCCAATTGGTCGATTATTTGGGGGAGGTGTACCAGACCCGGGATTTTCATATTTCATCCTCCTCCTGTATTGATCCCTTGTATTAAATTCTGATTGAAATCACCAGGTATATGCTATAAGAAGACCTTAATGATGGCAGCATTGAGAGATATTTTATAAGTTTAGAAACATTTGACCATTGTTGCCCGGATCAAGGGTGGAGATATATGTTTAGGATTAGCAGATCGGAGAAACATGATACTTTTGTTGGAAGGTGCAACTTGATGCCCAACAGCCATGAATGCCCAGGATAGACTCTTTTTGTTTTGATATTTAAGTGAATTTTCACAAAGGTCAACAGACCCCCTACTGGTCTGCCCAATGATGAGAGTTTTACTGCTAGGATGTGAAATATTTCATATCCTGGCAAGCTTAGGATGTCAACCTTTGAGATCGCTTGTTTATATAAATGTTACTGCATCCTCTTGTTCATGTATCTGTTTCCATCCTGCTATATTTCATGAGCAGATATTTAATTTGCCAATTCTGAGGAACCAGTTAACCTGATGGTTACCGTCATGTCGTATTCAGGAGATAAAAGTTGGATTTTGCTCAAGTTTTGGCATGGCATCCTTTTTCCCTAATGCTCCTGGCAACCAGGACCAATCCCATTTTAGAAGTTTTGCGTTTTAAATCGGGTGCACGAGTCTGTAATATTGATCAAAATGTAATAGTTTTTGTGCTTGAGATATTCAGGACTAATGCTGCTTTGAGGACTTTTATATTCCAGCCTCGGGTGTCCAAGTCTGTAACATTGATCAAAATGTAATAGTTTCTGTATTTGAGATATTCGGGGACTAATGCTGCTTTGAGTACTTTTGTATTCCAGCCTTCTCAGGAATGTCTACTTTCATTGTCAACTCTTGGGTCTATTTGTAATTCTCATTTAATCCTTGATGTTGCCTCTTGATAGCATATTAGTAGGCTGTTTGTATGTGCCTAGATGATCTTGAGTTTGTGTCACGATCACAGGATATCGCTCCCATTTGGGTGTTGAGATCAAGATTCCCCAATCAGAAAATATTTGTTTTTGGGTTATTATGTATTCCAGCTCTCCTTTATAGCCTTATAGCCTGCTCTAGCGGGCTATACCGACCATTAAAGGCCTGCTCCAGTGATAAAGGCCCGAGCCGAAGGCAATGGCCTTTAACAAGAGAGTGGGACTTTAATGCCGATATAGCCCAATTATGGAGGGCTATAAGGCTATTAGAATATTCCACCACTATGGGGCAGAATATTCTAACAAATAAAACGAAGGGCTCAGGGAGTCTGAGGGGATTGAAATCCCCTCGGGCTCCGTGAGGCCTTTGATCACAGCAGCAGCTGTGAGCGACAACATTGGAATGTTCGAGCTCCTGGCTTCTACCAGCCATTAGAAGCCCGGAGGCTCTATTGTTTTTAATGGAGCTGCCAACATTCTAATGTTTTAATATTGCTTAAAGTTACTTTGGATGCTGCGTCACCCCTGTCCTCGTGATAGAAAAGCTACATTGACTATCAATAGGTCAAAGAACACATGGTTATTGGGCGGTGCTTTTAGCAGTTGCGAGATATTATCTTGATTTAGATAGTCTTGCAGGCCCTTTGAAATATATTGCAGAGTTGGAAAAAGAACATGAATCTTATTTTCTGCTTCCTTTTCAGGGATTTGTGTTTGACTTCCTACTAAATTAGTTTCTTTTGTTGTAGTGCTGGGCTCTCCCTGATCTATCTCTGTGGGTTTCTGTACATATACTGATTGAAAAATTGCTTCACGTATCATCTGCATTTTATTCACATTTGTGCCTGGATTTTGTACATATTGCGAATAGATAACTTTCAATTAACATGATGGGGTTAGACTTTGAATGATCAGGTATTATGTTCGTAGATGGTATTATTGGGGCAGTATTGTTCGTAAAAGATAGAGCATGCTATGATAATTCTTCTGCTCTATTTTTAGATAATCAATTGTGACCAATTTTTGTAATACAGGGAAGCCCAGCACCCTGAAAGTTAGATGGACAGCTGTAACTATATATTCCGGTTGAAGTTGTTTGTTTTTCTGAGTGACAAATTCTGGTACTCTTAGATATTTATGGGCTAGTGGTGTACCTCGGTGATAATTCCAATTTCAGGAGTCTGGGCCATTTTGACACAGTTGCTTTGGACAATTCATATTTGTCATAAAGAATGTGGATGCCCCAATCAAGTTTTGTCTTAAGTTTATCAAATATTTATTGTGGAATATTTGGTACATCTGGAAGCCTATTTAGTATCGGTAAACAAGGATAAATTTCATTTGCCCTTGTGGCCTTCTTCTGCGGTATAGTGTTTATTAATGAATTTGGGGCCTATTTGTGTAGCTTTCATGCAGCGCAGGCAAGCCACCTTGCTGCGCTGCATGAAAGGAAAAGGGCAGGAATGTGCAATATTTAACAAAATATGATGCATTCCTCCCCTTTCCTTGCATCCTTTTGGCTAACTAGCACCAAAGCAGGCACCTTTGCGCCGTGCTGCAAGGGTGGATGCATTGCCGACACAATTGTTTTTGTGCAGGAAGGGATACCTTCCTGCACAAAAACAATCCTCTGAGACTTTTTCCTTAATCTATGTGTGCTGCAGAATGCAGCATGCATAGAAAGAGTAAACAAAGAGGAGAAATAAACACATTTCTCCATGCGTATGCCTCTCCTGGAGGCATAGCTTTTTGACTCATTCCCAGGTTTACCAGTGTTGGTAAAACTGGGAATGCTTCAAAATCCATGGGTGGATGCTTGGGCACACCCACGCTCCACCCATGGAACTTACCCTTGGGGCAGAGTAACGCAATGCAGCGATTTGAACTGCATTGCTTTACTCTGGATTTATCAAGACATGCAGGGCCACGCAAGGTGACCTTGCGTGGCTTGATAAATCCAACATCGTTTTTGCATTGCCCTTGCATACCCTGCATGGCGCAAGGGCGACTGACGCAAAATCTTCAGAAATATGCCCCTTTGTTATGACATTTCGCCATCAATTGCTGGGAGTGAGCTTTCTAATTTTTACATTGATCTGAATTATTTTAACAAGATGAGTATTTGTCTTGATAAAGCTGTTATCATCACATTTAGTGCTGCCAAATCTCAATCAGATAGTTGATTCATCTTTCTTTCCCTGGCTGAAAACATTTTAAGTAGTTTCATCCCCTCTGATAATGGTAGATACTCTTTGTTAGACCTGGCATCCTTGGCATGGTTTTCCCTGACTTTTTGCCTCTACCTCCTGTGTTTTTGATGCTGTGCTGGATTTCGTTTTTGCTGGCTTAGATGCTTTGGGCACTTTGCCACTGCTGATCAGTGTCAAAGTGCAAGTGCTCCCTGAGTAAATTGATATTGTGATTGGTTCTCCCTGATTGGCATATTTGTTTTACCAGTAGGTCCCTAGTAAAGTGCACTAAGTGTGCCAGGGCGGGTAAATCAAATGCTACTAGTGGGCTTGCAGCACTGATTGTGCCACCCGCATGAGTAGCCCTGAAATGATTTCTCAGGCCTGCCACCGCAGTGCTTGTGCACAGTTTGTTAACTGCCATGTCGACCTGGCCAGTGCACCCACTTGCCAGGCCTTACCCTTCCCTTTTCTTACACATAGGACACCCCAATGGTAGGCCCAACGTACCCCCCTGGGCAGGGTGCAATGTATGTGAAAGGTAGGACATGTACTGGTGTGTGTTACATGTCCTGATAGTAAATACTGCCAATTTCGTTTTTCACTATTGAAAGGCTATCTTGCCCACAGGCCAGAATGGGGAATGCTTTGTGACATTTTACAAGCATATCTTCCCATAGGGATAAGATAGAAAAATGGAGTTTGATACCCCTGAACTCAGAATTAAATAACACATCTTTTAGTAAAGATGGTTTTTAAATTGTGTGTTTGAAAATACCACTTTTAGAAAGTGGCTATTTTCTTGTTCAACCTTCCTGTGTGCCTCTGCCTGTTTGTGGATTGACTGTCTGGCTTTAGAGTGACGGGCTGGGGTGGCTCCAGGAGTCTGGGTGAGTCAGCACTAGGCTGAATAGGCCTGATCTGCATTTGGAGTGGTGGGAGGAGTAGCACCTGTACCTGAATAGGGCTGTGCCTGCCTTCCACAATGCTGGCTCCACCCCCCTGCGGTGTGTCTGGAGCCAAGGCTCACACTGACAAAGGAGGCTGTTGTGCCCCCAAAACTGGTTTGAACTGGGCTCAGAGCCCCTTGCACAAAGAGAACAAAGACATTTTGGGGTATAAGTATCAGACCTAAAACCCCTGAACTTTAGATCATTCCTGGAATTCAAGAGGAACCTTTGCCAAGGAGAAGAGCTGGAGAGACTGAGGAGAAGTACTGCCCTTGCTGTGTGTCTGAGGTTGGCCTGCAGTTGCTGTTTCTGCCAAGGAAAGGAGAAGGACTTTGCTGTGTGTGTCTACTGCTTGAAGGAGATCTCCAAGGGCCTGAAGTGAGCTGGCCTCCTGTTCAGAAGTCTCAGGGACACAAAGACTTCACCTCCAGCTCCCCTGAACTGTGCTGTTGTGAGTTCTGACCTGCCTTGAGGTGCCTGTGCCAGTTTTGGGCCTCTGGAGGTTGTTGCTACTGTTTGGGACCTGGAAGAGAGAAGAAACTCAAAGAACTACAGAAATCAATGCATCGCTTTTCTTGCTGGTGTTTTTCCAACGCATCTTCACGGGGCGAGAAGAATTTCCATGCATCGCTGTGCCGCTGCGCAAACCGTCGCAGCACGTGTCGTCATGGCAAGAATCGATGCATCGAGGGATCGCGGCTGAAGAGGACCGATGCAGCGCCACGCAACGCCGCCGCATTGATCACCGACGCATCCCAAAGACCCATGCATCGTACCTGTGCGACACGCTTCCCCAACGCATCACCTGCGGACCGGAACCGGCACGAAGAATCAACGCATCACTCCCCCTACAGACCGGAATCAACGCAACCCTTCCTCTGCGTGCAGCAGGACTGTCGCATCGCCTCCTCAGGGTCTCAGGAGTGTGGCATCTCTTTGTTTTCCGACGCTGCAGCTGTTTGGCTTGGTGAACCTTGACGCAACTACAGGTACTTTGGTGAAAAGTCACGCATCCATAGTTTTCTATGGTACAAGTTCTTGAAACCTTTTGAAAGTCATATTTTTAACTGTGTATGTTGGATTTTTGTCGTTTTGGTCTTGTTTAGTTTAGATAAAGATACTTTATTTTTCTAAACTGGTGTGGTGTCCTTTTGTGGGGTTTTCACTGTGTTACTGTGAGTGTTGGTACAAATACTTTACACATTGCCTTTGGGATAAGCCTGTCTGCTCGTGCCAAGCTACCAAGGGGGTGAGCAGGGGTTATCTAAAGTGTGTATCCCCCTTACCCTGACTAGAAGCAAGGGTCCCTATTTGGACAAAGGTACCTACCTCTGCCAACTAGAGACCCCTATTTCTAACACTCTTGTATACCATTTTGAAGTAAATCCAAATCCAGCATTTGGTATAAACACAAGACTAAGTCCTGATTAAGGGCTTGATGGTAGTTATTGTTATCAGTTTCATTTTTGGGTGTTTGTCCCCTTTTTATTGGAAATTGTGGGGATGTTGACCAAACGGATACATTTCTGGCAATTTGCTTTGAGGTGGTGCTGGTAATTTCCTTGGTATAAAAGCAATGTTGCTTAGGTTTATCAGTTTGATGCATTATGACGCCATAGTTTTTTCATTCACATGAAGGCATAACTTTATATAAGCTATATATAATCTGTATTCATTAAACATGGAGCTTGTGGTGCCTTTTGTTCAGTGTGGCCATGTGCACTGGGTGCCTTTCCCTGGGGCTGCCGTTTTGGTCGGTTTTACTTAATTTAATGCCAGAGCACGAGTTTTATTTGTATGAGACACTTTAGTAAATAAATCTCTCAAAGACTGAGTTTGCTTCTATAGGTTCCTGAGCGCTACCGGCTGCTACACTCTCTATGTAGGAAACAATCCTAAACAAGCAATCAGTTAAATGATAAGAGGACCTACTTGGTCATAGGCTGCCCAAATTATTGGTTCCTAGGATCTAGGATCTGCTCCTGAACTGTAGTGTGTGTGGCTGTGTGCGGCTCAGCCATGTTTCTCGCTGTGGTGAACCAAAGTGTGGTTGGCCGTGGCAGGTAAGGGTATGTTGGCAATTGATTTTGAAGTCCAGGGCTATGGCCACTCTACTTAACTCCATCCCCCTGATAGAGCGCTGATAGCACTCTATTTGTATGAGTGCACTATACTCATTATTAAACGCACTCTCATGTATTCGTATTGTTTGCAGTGTTTTTGATTATTAAGAAACATTTATTTGAATCATTTGATGTTGAAACTAGTGAACGCAATTAAGTAGAACTTTGTATGTATTATGATTCCTTCATGCATAATGTGCAGGACGATATTATCCATATATATTGTAATTGTGATTAGTTTAAGTTGCCTGAAATATAGGCCCAACGCTAATGTTTCAATTCTCCTTGCTGTCGAGAATAAATAATTAAATGATTGTTGTGTTCGAAGTTAGAATGTTCTCACCCTGTTGCAGGTGCAAAAATATACATCGTTATTTTCAGAGTTAAGGAGAGATCCGGAATGCCTTTGAAGATAGCTGGAAGTGAGAAGGGAGGATGCCTTGCGTATTGGGTCTGTCTGGAAGCCAAGGCCACTGGAAGAAGATATCTTTAATTAAATTTGTTTCATGAAAGAGAACCAGCTACTGCATAGAGGTCTAATGGAAAATTTTAAGAAAAAGTGACGCAATGTTGGTTGAATCCCATCTTTTTGTATGATGCGCAGGGACAGAGAGACCAGACTTCTGCTAGCTTTCGTAGAAGAAGGAGCATCTTAGAGCGAGCTCCATAGCCTTAAGCTAAACGACCCATTTGACGTGAGTACTTCTTAGGAAGTCACACATGCTGACACCATTGGGGAACAATAGAAGAGAGACAGGAAGGGCCCTCATATACAGTAGTGTAGGGAAAGATTTTGATTTCTTTCAATGAGTCGAGAGCTGAATATTGCATCTATTTTGTGTTGCATTGTAATTTTGGAATTTATAATCATTTGTCTTTTGGGCTGAATTACTTATATCTGCAAAATCGGCTCTGTATTAATTTTTCTGTATCTATATACTTTGTTATTGAGATGTATTTACATCCAATTGTTTTTGGCCTTATAATAAATATTCAAACTGCACTTGGGAGTCAGTGATCTTTTCAGGCATGACGACTTTGTTAATATCTGTCTGAGTTGTTTTCTTCCCCTCAACCACTTTAGGTAAATAAAAGATCGATTGCTTACGCTATACTTAGTAGGAAACGTAGGTGTGCAAGTTAACGTAATCAAATGGTAGCAGAGGATGGTTTACCTTTAAAGTGGTTTACCTCTAAGTTGAGGGGAGTACTTAGGAGTAGGTTCGTAGGTCGGAAGGTCGGTGAGCCCTGAAGTGGAGCGGAGTAGATCGGAGACTGGCGGACGTTGATGGTGCGGCGGAAACAATGGTGGCGTGAGTATGAAAGGCATTGTGGTGTTAGGTTGCGGTAATGAGTAAGTGGGTGATGTCTTGCGGAGTTGGGATGTATGTTGAGTGAATGTGGTTTTTGGTTTAAGTTTTGGTGAGCGGACTCAAGAGAAGTCCAAGATCCCGGGATAGTTTTGTATTGTAATTGTCTGATCAAATGTGGGTGTTGTGAAGCACTATCAACGATCCACTTGTGTTAGGGACCTTTGTGTGAATGAGGAAGAGGTCGTGGTAGAAAGCCCTAGATACCGGGGTGGATTATGGCGATTGAGTGACCAACGCAGGTCGGGGGTCACTACGGCTGAATGTTCTTGTGGGGTAAATACAGACCCACGGGGTGTTTTCTTAGTGTGGAATTGGCGCCTCCTAAGTGTACGCTGTTCTTGTGTGGACTATCTGTGCAGTGCAGAGGTGAGGGATACGAACACCCTAAACCCTCAGGCGAGAACCTAACGGGGTCCTCTATATACAAATACTATGATCCTATGCACACGCTGTGTAGTGTTATAATCCCATTATATTGTTATTAGTATATTCGGTGCACATTAATTAAACACAACATTCATGTGAAAGTTAAACTTTGTTTGATATTCCTTTGTCCTTTATTGCTTAGTAAGATCGCCCAGCCAACACGTGTTTCGTCGTGGGTGATATCCCAAACGACTTCTTCAGGGCTACAAGAGAAAGTGAATACATTTGGGATCAGCCTATCCACATATTGTTTATGGGAAGACATATTACCTTAAAGTGAGCACCCGGTGACTTGGGGTGTGCTTTTCACAATACACTCGTGACCACTTTTAATGCATAATTGTGGCTGTGTATTCTCTGTGGACTCATTTACCTTAGTCCCAATAGTGGTGATATATTCAACATTTGATGAGATCAGCCTATCCACCTATTGATTATTGGTAGACATATTAAATTAGAGTGAGTATCCGGTGACTTGGGGTGTATATTCCACAATACACTTGTGATCACTCATAATGGATATTTGTGGCTGTGTATTATTTGTGGACCCATTTATCCTAGTCCCAACAGTGGTGATATACTCAACATATGAATCGTTTCAACTTATTATTCTTGTTATTACATACATAATTGATCATTTCCATATAAAATTATCAATATCACAGCCCTATCTCAGAGTCAAGACCACGTGGGGGAGGAGTATTAAAATTCCGTGGTATATACAAGTGAAATAAAGGACAAAACCGCCCTTTCTTCAATTTTATTTAGCTGAGGTGAGACACTCACGTATATAATGTTATCAATCAAAAATTATAACCTAACTTTGAATTGTCCCCCTACCTGTAGAGCAGGTGGATAAAGTCTATCACGTTCTGAAAGATACAAGTGATGCAAATAGAGACACCTGTCAATATTTGAACTTCTACATATGAGGTTGTTATACTATGTGCGTTTGATCTATCTAGCGGGTGGTGACCACTCACCTCCCTGCCGGTTCTACTTCCGTCCCGGCTGTAATTAGTATGCCTTCCGGTTCTTGATGTATTCACTGTATATCTGGGTCAATAAATATATCTAAATGAGAATCATTCCTGATAACCCAATTCAGTGAATCCCTAACCTTAACATGGGAGAAGTCTCTTACCCAGTCTTAAAATCCAAATAGGTCCTCGATTTATTCTTTAATCAGGCGTCCTTCTCAAATATGTGTTCCCAGTTCAAATCTCGGGGTTCGGAATCTGTAATTTTAATTTAAAGTAAAATTAGCCAGTGCCCATATATATTAAACGGTAAGCCCGCCCGTCTGGGTATTCCCTTATGTGCTGTAATTTTTACCTCAAGCGAGTGCGCTTAGGACCGTGTTCGTCTTCATGCGTGTCAGTTCAGTATTGAACCGGAAGTCCCGAGTGTCTTAACCCGGATCCTTTTGTACACTCTCATTTCCTAATAAAGAACTAGAACGCTAACTCAGAGTGCAAAGGTTTCGTTCCGAACCGGAAGTGAGTAAAGAGCTTGGTGCCGTAAGGCTTCCAGAATGCCCTGTTCATTTCCTCAGTGTTCTGCAATCTCTAAATACCCATTGCATGCGCTCCTAGTATTATTTACCGTGAGTTTATATATTTATATCCGGTTAGCAATTTATATGTCTTAGGTCGGAATCCATGTTTAATTTTATAACTTTATATCCATGAATGTCGTCTCAGACCAGAGCCGTCTATTCTGAGAATAATCACTGATATTAGATTATTAACATTCCAGGTAAAAGACCCTCATACATTTCAGGGGATATCTTAGTTATTATACAATAAGCGTATTCTCGATTGCTCTAGTATGTTGTCATACGACAGGTCTATATACTTCATTGGTAGGGGAACAGTCATAGTTAAAGATACAATCAGTGTCTAGGTATTTTGCAGGTTGTATATTGTATATTGCACATATTTCTGACTAAGAACCCGACGCATCCTGACAGTAGCAGTGACATAAATAAAACAGTGTGAAAGTATATAGTTTTTCTTAAAAAGAGAAAGCATGTAAAACAGGTGGCTATGACCACGTACAGTTGTTGTGTTCGGGTCTAGCTGGTTGGTCCTGATGTGTGTCATTCGTGTATAGGTTATCAACCCCACCATCCTCTATTGGATTGTACATGCTTGATCTTGGTACCCCCGCTATCGCAGTGTAGCTAGAATATTGTTAGTCCCTTTTTTTTCTTGATTAGTTGCCCAAAAAATACTGCATCTCATTATCAGTGTTTAGACCCTCTTCCACTGCTCTGATGCGCATAATCCAAGTCGCCTCTAAACGGCGTAACATTAATTCCCTGTTGCCCCCTCTTTGGTTTGGTGGGACGTGATCTATTCCAAAGAAGGAAAATTGTTTGTATGGTCCCTGAGAGTTACATGTGTTGGCATGTATAGCCATTGGATATTTCTCATCTCTTTGTTTCAATGCCCTGACATGCTCACTTATCCTTTCTTTAAGTGTCCTGATTGTACTGCCCACATACATTCGATTACATTTACATACAATATAAATCTGGTTGTGCAGTTGATATTATGTCGTATTGTGTACATACGTCCATCATGTCCTTTAAAATTCTTTTTCTTGTCATCCGCCCATCTACAAACCCCACATGCTCCACATTTATGGAAACCTATTGAGTGATTGGCGAGCCAATCTGATTTCTTTCTGCTCTGTGGGAAGCTAGGGCTCAAAATGGTTTTTAATGTCCTGTTCCTCCTGTATGTAATCAGTGGTCGTCCTGTGATAAAGTCATCTAAAGTTTTGTCCGCTTTGAGAATTCCCCAATGTTTATTCATGCTTATTAACAATGATTTGGAGATATCATTAAAGTTAGTAATCAGTCTGACCGGCTGTCTGGTATCAATAGATTTGTTTTTATTTTTCAATGTGTCACATCTTGGTATGTTCATGATTCTACGTTCTGCTTTCTTAAGTGTCTGTTCGTTGTACCCTCTCTTTCTGAATCTATCTGTCATCTCGCCCAAGCACGAGACGAGTTCTCCATCCTCACTACAATTTCTCCTGGCTCTTGTAAATTCCCCGAATGGTATAGCTTGAATCTGATGTGGGGGGTGAGCACTATTCGCATGAAGGAGTGAATTGCAAGCAGTTGGTTTGCGGTGAAGCTTACTCTGTAGTGTGTCATTACAGACATACAGCTCTATATCTAAGAACTCTATTCGTGTTTTGCTGTATTTGGAGGTGAATTTTATTCCCATATTATTGGAGTTGAGGTGCTGACAAAATTCATTGAGTTCTGTCTCCAAGCCTGACCACAATAAAAGGCAGTCGTCAATGTATCTGCCCCAATATACAATATGTCCATTCCACTTACTGCTCTTCTCTCCCCAGACCCATGTATCCTCCAAGTGTCCCACGAAGAGATTCGCAAAAGACGGCGAAAACTTAGAGCCCATAGCCACTCCCTGTTTTTGCCTATACCATACGTTGTTGAACATGAAAACATTATTGTGTACAATTAGATCCATCATAGTTAGCAACATCCCAGTGTGTTTCCATAATGGTGCTGGTCTCCTTTCAAGATGACTTTTCAGAGCAGTGTGTCCCAAACCTGGTTGAATGCTGGTATACAGTGCCACCACATCCAAAGTAACCAGGAACATATATTTATCCCAGGTCACGTCTGATAAGATGCTCAAAATATGTTTTGTGTCTCTTATATGTGAGGGAAGGTTTTGTACCATTGGTTGTAGAAATAAATCAATATATTCTGAAAGTTTTTCAGTGGGTCCTCCAATACCTGAGACTATAGGTCGTCCCGGAGGAAAGGTGCAGTCTTTATGTACCTTCGGCAAGGTGTAAAAACAAGGGTAGGTAGGCCTGTGCACTTTAAGATATAGGTATTCCTCCTCATTAAGTAGCCCCTCTGAGTAACATGTCTCTAAGAATTTGTTAATTTTTAATGTTAAAGGTCCTATTGGGTTCATGTCAAGTTTCTCATAGCATAGTGAATCGGACAGCTGGGAAATGATCTCTTGGTCATAGTCATTCCTATTCATGATTACTATGTTCCCTCCCTTGTCAGCCTCTTTGATTATTACTTGGTCGTCCACTTTCAATTGTTTAATGGCCTCCCGTTCACCACCACTTAAGTTGTCACTAACCCTATATCTCTTCTTACGTCTTTTGGTGTCCATTTTGTCCAAGTCTTCCAATACTATTGTGTGGAATGTGTCAATGGCGTTCCCACCAGTCAGTGTAGGTGTCCACCTAGACTTGGTCTTAAGTCCACTGGCCACGCTATAATCTGTGTCAATGTTAAGCTCACTCAACAAATTTTCCATGTTAGATGATGTCTGGTCTTCATCAGTGATCGATAGTAACAACTATGTATCCCGTATGTCCTGTATACTTTGTACATCCGATATAAAACACACTGGTATATTTTTGTTGCACTTGTTTATTCCTGGGTTGTTCACAAAAAACTTTTTGAGTTTCAGACCCCTTATAAATTTGAACAAATCAACTTTTGTTTTGCAAATGTCACCCTCCTCAACCGGACTAAAACCAAGTCCTTTTTCAAGACAGTGTTCATATCTTGTGTCAGTGTTTTTGACGATAGGTTAATTATCGCCACCTCATTGTCTTCTGTAACTCCTAGACTTTCTTGTCCCCCGATCTTAGATTGTAGCCTTCTCGTGCCTGATCTTTTTCCCCTCCGAGTTTTTTTGTAATGTCCCCCCGTTGTGATTGTATTCTGTTTCCTTTCTTTATCACCTGAAGTTCTCGTAAAAAACAAGAGTTGCCCTGTCTGTGGTCCCCCGATGCACCTGCTACATTATCTGCCTCACTGTCACTAGTTAGTGGAGCATTCAGAGATGTGGAGCTCGAGGAGATAGAGATGGTCTGGGAGTTAGCCCTGACAAACCCTGATTTCTCTTTGCGTGTCACTTGATCATACTTCTTTGCAAATGTCAATATTCTCCCATCCCTATAATCTATCTCGTCTCTGCGTAATTTTCTAGTTTTTCTTTGTTTGATATCATCCTGGTGTTTTTCGAGGATATCTTTCAGAATGTCATAGTTTTTATTGGTTGCCTCTTGGAGGTCCAAGTCCTTAATCTCCCTTTCTAGGGTATTAATCTCCATCTGTAGTTTAGAGACCTTGCGGTCCGCATTATCAATCAAAATGCCCATAAGCGTTTTTGAGTTCTGTGTCAATGCCTCCTCCCATTGTTTTAAATGATCCTCATCTAAGTCATCGTAAGTTGGGAATATCTGGGCTCTTAGGCCCCTCGGTATTCTATCAAGTCTGAGATATTGTCTCAGGGTAACCCCGTCCCACCATTTAGAATTCTCAGATTTTTTCAACCTTTCAAGTCTTATAAACTTCTCTCTGAGACCCTCTTTGCGAGATGCGGTCCCACTTTTCGTGGATATGGCTGCTAAATTCCCTTTTGCCAAGTTTTCAAATAGCTCTTGGGCTACTTTATCCCTGTCCATATTGAGTATTGATCAAGATTGAGTATAAAGCGCTGGGGCTGCCTCCTCACTGTAACCTAACTGGTAAATACAGACCCACGGGGTGTTTTCTTAGTGTGGAATTGGCGCCTCCTAAGTGTACGCTGTTCTTGTGTGGACTATCTGTGCGGTGCAGAGGTGAGGGATACGAACACCCTAAACCCTCAGCCGAGAACCTAACGGGGTCCCCTATATACAAATACAATGATCCTATGCACACGCTGTGTAGTGTTATAATCCCATTATATTGTTATTAGTATATTCGGTGCACATTAATTAAACACAACATTCATGTGAAAGTTAAACTTTGTTTGATATTCCTTTGTCCTTTATTGCTTAGTAAGATCGCCCAGCCAACACGTGTTTCGTCGTGGGTGATAACCCAAACGACTTCTTCAGGGCTACAAGAGAAAGTGAATACATTTGGGATCAGCCTATCCACATATTGTTTATGGGTAGACATATTACCTTAAAGTGAGCACCCGGTGACTTGGGGTGTGCTTTTCACAATACACTCGTGACCACTTTTGCATAATTGTGGCTGTGTATTCTCTGTGGACTCATTTACCTTAGTCCCAATAGTGGTGATATATTCAACATTTGATGAGATCAGCCTATCCACCTATTGATTATTGGTAGACATATTAAATTAGAGTGAGTATCCGGTGACTTGGGGTGTATATTCCACAATACACTTGTGATCACTCATAATGGATATTTGTGGCTGTGTATTATTTGTGGACCCATTTATCCTAGTCCCAACAGTGGTGATATACTCAACATATGAATCGTTTCAACTTATTATTCTTGTTATTACATACATAATTGATCATTGGCATATAAAATTATCAATATCACATCCCTATCTCAGAGTCAAGACTACGTGGGGGAGGAGTATTAAAATTCCGTGGTATATACAAGTGAAATAAAGGACAAAACCGCCCTTTCTTCAATTTTATTTAGCTGAGGGGAGACACTCACGTATATAATGTTATCAATCAAAAATTATAACCTAACTTTGAATTGTCCCCCTACCTGTAGAGCAGGTGGATAAAGTCTATCACGTTCTGAAAGATACAAGTGATGCAAATAGAGACACCTGTCAATATTTGAACTTCTACATATGAGGTTGTTATACTATGTGCGTTTGATCTATCTAGCGGGTGGTGACCACTCACCTCCCTGCCGGTTCTACTTCCGTCCCGGCTGTAATTAGTATGCCTTCCGGTTCTTGATGTATTCACTGTATATCTGGGTCAATAAATATATCTAAATGAGAATCATTCCTGATAACCCAATTCAGTGAATCCCTAACCTTAACATGGGAGAAGTCTCTTACCCAGTCTTAAAATCCAAATAGGTCCTCGATTTATTCTTTAATCAGGCGTCCTTCTCAAATATGTGTCCCCAGTTCAAATCTCGGGGTTCGGAATCTCTAATTTTAATTTAAAGTAAAATTAGCCAGTGCCCACATATATTAAACCGTAAGCCCGCCCGTCTGGGTATTCCCTTATGTGCTGTAATTTTTACCTCAAGCGAGTGTGCTTAGGACCGTGTTCGTCTTCATGCGTGTCAGTTCAGTATTGAACCGGAAGTCCCGAGTGTCTTAACCCGGATCCTTTTGTACACTCTCATTTCCTAATAAAGAACTAGAACGCTAACTCAGAGAGTGCAAAGGTTTCGTTCCGAACCGGAAGTGAGTAAAGAGCTTGGTGCCGTAAGGCTTCCAGAATGCCCTGTCCATTTCCTCAGTGTTCTGCAATCTCTAAATACCCATTGCATGCGCTCCTAGTATTATTTACCGTGAGTTTATATATTTATATCCGGTTAGCAATTTATATGTCTTAGGTCGGAATCCACGTTTAATTTTATAACTTTATATCCATGAATGTCGTCTCAGACCAGAGCCGTCTATTCTGAGAATAATCACTGATATTAGATTATTAACATTCCAGGTAAAAGACCCTCATACATTTCAGGGGATATCTTAGTTATTATACAATAAGCGTATTCTCGATTGCTCTAGTATGTTGTCATACGACAGGTCTATATACTTCATTGGTAGGGGAACAGTCATAGTTAAAGATACAATCAGTGTCTAGGTATTTTGCAGGTTGTATATTGTATATTGCACATATTTCTGACTAAGAACCCGACGCATCCTGACAGTAGCAGTGACATAAATAAAACAGTGTGAAAGTATATAGTTTTTCTTAAAAAGAGAAAGCATGTAAAACAGGTGGCTATGACCACATACAGTTGTTGTGTTCGGGTCTAGCTGGTTGGTCCTGATGTGTGTCATTCGTGTATAGGTTATCAACCCCACCATCCTCTATTGGATTGTACATGCTTGATCTTGGTACCCCCGCTATCGCAGTGTAGCTAGAATATTGTTAGTCCCTTTTTTTCCCTTGATTAGTTGCCCAAAAAATACTGCATCTCATTATCAGTGTTTAGACCCTCTTCCACTGCTCTGATGCGCATAATCCAAGTCGCCTCTAAACGGCGTAACATTAATTCCCTGTTGCCCTCTCTTTGGTTTGGTGGTACGTGATCTATTCCAAAGAAGGAAAATTGTTTGTATGGTCCCTGAGAGTTACATGTGTTGGCATGTATAGCCATTGGATATTTCTCATCTCTTTGTTTCAATGCCCTGATATGCTCACTTATCCTTTCTTTAAGTGTCCTGATTGTACTGCCCACATACATTCGATTACATTTACATACAATAATATAAACCACAAATCTGGTTGTGCAGTTGACATTATGTTGTATTGTGTACATACGTCCATCATGTCCTTTAAAATTCTTTTTCTTGTCATCCGCCCATCTACAAACCCCACATGCTCCACATTTATGGAAACCTATTAAGTGATTGGTGAGCCAATCTGATTTCTTTCTGCTCAGTGGGAAGCGAGGGCTCAAAATGGTTTTTAATGTCCTGTTCCTCCTGTATGTAATCAGTGGTCGTCCGGTGATAAAGTCATCTAAAGTTTTGTCCGCATTGAGAATTCCCCAATGTTTATTCATGCTTATTAACCATGATAAAATTACAGCACATAAGGGAATACCCAGACGGGTGGGCTTACCGTTTAATATATATGGGCATTGGCTAATTTTACTTTAAATTAAAATTACAGATTCCGAACCCCGAGATTTGAACTGGGGACACATATTTGAGAAGGACGCCTGATTAAAGAATAAATCGAGGACCTATTTTTTAAGACTGGGTAAGAGACTTCTCCCATGTTAAGGTTAGGGATTCACTGAATTGGGTTATCAGGAATGATTCTCATTTAGATATATTTATTGACCCAGATATACAGTGAATACATCAAGAACCGGAAGGCATACTAATTACAGCCGGGACGGAAGTAGAACCGGCAGGGAGGTGAGTGGTCACCACCGGCTAGATAGATCAAACGCACATAGTATAACAACCTCATATGTAGAAGTTCAAATATTGACAGGTGTCTCTATTTGCATCACTTGTATCTTTCAGAACATGATAGACTTTATCCACCTGCTCTACAGGTAGGGGGACAATTCAAAGTTAGGTTATAATTTTTGATTGATAACATTATATACGTGAGTGTCTCACCTCAGCTAAATAAAATTGAAGAAAGGGCGGTTTTGTCCTTTATTTCACTTGTATATACCACGGAATTTTAATACTCCTCCCCCACGTGGTCTTGACTCTGAGATAGGGATGTGATATTGATAATTTTATATGCCAATGATCAATTATGTATGTAATAACAAGAATAATAAGTTGAAACGATTCATATGTTGAGTATATCACCACTGTTGGGACTAGGATAAATGGGTCCACAAATAATACACAGCCACAAATATCCATTATGAGTGATCACAAGTGTATTGTGGAATATACACCCCAAGTCACCGGATACTCACTCTAATTTAATATGTCTACCAATAATCAATAGGTGGATAGGCTGATCTCATCAAATGTTGAATATATCACCACTATTGGGACTAAGGTAAATGAGTCCACAGACAATACACAGCCACAATTATGCATTAAAAGTGGTCACGAGTGTATTGTGAAAAGCACACCCCAAGTCACCGGGTGCTCACTTTAAGGTAATATGTCTACCCATAAACAATATGTGGATAGGCTGATCCCAAATGTATTCACTTTCTCTTGTAGCCCTGAAGAAGTCGTTTGGGATATCACCCACGACGAAACACGCGTTGGCTGGGCGATCTTACTAAGCAATAAAGGACAAAGGAATATCAAACAAAGTTTAACTTTCACATGAATGTTGTGTTTAATTAATGTGCACCGAATATACTAATAACAATATAATGGGATTATAACACTACACAGCGTGTGCATAGGATCATAGTAGTAGTAGTAGTTCTTTTGAGAGTGTTCTATCGATCTTCAGTGACAGACAATTATTTGTTTATGTGACTGTAAGTTATTGTAATTGTGTAGGAACAGTTACTTGGTTGAATAACTTTTGGTTATATAGTTACTTGTGGTACGAATGTGTGTATGAGAGTTTGCGGTGAAATTGTAAAGGCGGGTGAGCCGCTGCAAGGAGTGAGAAGTGACTGCAGGGTGCGCCGCACTGTGATAGGTTGGTTGGTGTACCGCCGCGCTGGGATTGTTGGAAGTTCGTTAGCAGTGGAACAGCGTAATTTGGACCTTGAAATAGATTGATTTAACAATGAGATGTTTTAGGGTATTGCGAGATTTGTGTAGAGGTGACACAGGGGTAGTGACTCGGGTAGGGGAAGAAGCCCCGCCAGAGGACACACCGGCACATTACATGGCAATGAATGTAGGACTTCATACTATCGTGTGGCTTCAGAATTGGTATAAAATTACAGAGAAAGAGGGTGAATTGGCTTTCCCTCGTTATGGGTCTTTTCGTATGGAGGTGCTGACCCAGCTGAGGGGGGTGATGAATGCATTGAAACCTCTCCCTAGACCCACACAATTTGAGGCATTAGATGCATGTATGAGAGCAGCTCTAGCAAAAAGGAGAGAGGCTTCACACGGGAGGATGAGAAAAGCAATGAAGGCATGTCATGATGCGAGATGGGATGCTCAGTTGAAGAGATGGAGAGTAGATACCATAGAGGGAGAACGCTTGTACCCACTTCTTACATTAGGAGTGGGGGCTGAAGGGAAAAAGAAGACAGAGGAGGACAGTGATACAGATGACAGTTTTCTTGACAGATTGCTAGCGGACCGTCCTCCACCTTGCGATTCTAGATTAGCGACAGAGAGGGTGCGCCCATCAGAAGAGCAGTTAGGTGCGGAACAACTGAGTTCAGGGGAACAATCGGCAGGAGTAAGAGGCAAGATTACAATGGTACGCATTCTGGGAGGGTCAGGAGGAAGAAGGTATTCAAATACTGATCCAGAACCACCGGTAGGAAACATGCAGTTGCCAGATGCTTTGTCAGTACCAGTCACAATAGGGCCAGTGGTTCCGATATATACTCCTAGAGAAAGAACTGAGGACAGTCCTCAGCACATAAATGAAGGGGAAGAGACAATGTCTGGAGGGAGCCTTGCAATGAGTGGGACAGGTTTCTGTTGAATACCAGTAGAATCTAGTACTCCACTGCCAGCTACAGCTGATCCCTCAAGAATGGATAGTGGGGTAGAACGAGGACGGACAGGTGCTCTAGCGAATTCTAGGTCTGACCTTCAAATGTGGGTTCAACCAGTGAGAGAATCAATGATGCCGAGGGAAGAGATAAGCAAGAGACAAGAAGCGCCTAAAGTACTGTTTGGGCCACATGTGATTTGTGCAGGTGACCATTGGAGAAGTCGAAGTTGGGAAAGAGAGAGACGTCCTGTTTCAAAGACAGAAGAGGGTGCAGTTCCTAGGAGAACCCAAAGTTGTGACAGGGAAGATACACGAAACGAGGAAATTCAAAAAGTGTTAAAAAGCACAATAAAGGTGCCAATGTTAGATGTGGTACGATTAAAGGCAGAGCTAGACGAGGTGATTGAAGGTAATCTACACCTGATCAAAATTGATACGTATGACTCAAGCGAACTACTGTTCGTAGCAAAGGACATGACCAGAAAGGCCAAACGAGCTTATGATGCATTGTTGCTTTTGGCACAAAGGTATGAGGTTGATTTGTCAAAGACCAAGCTGACACAGGGTTCTTGCAGATTAAATTACACAGATAAGGATTTGGAAGAGAAGCGAACGAGTGGATTGAAAGCACAAATTAGAGAACTAGTGATGGGGATGTGGACATGGAAAGATTTAGACAGATGGAAAGAAAAATGGGCCAAAAAGAAAAGCTTCCAGACTGGAATAGGGAATACTCCGCCTCCGGGTGGAGGGACGGGAGCTGCAGGAAATTTCCCCCTCAGGGAGGTACAGAATGGAGGGTATGTACATGTGCCATGGAGCAGGGGTGATTTAGCAGCATTTACAAATGATTTTCCTCGGCCGAGGGAAAAACCTGCTGAGTGGTACAAGCAAATAGACAGGTTTGTAAAGATTTCGAAGGTATTGTGGATTGAGTTGAACACCTTGTTTGATATCGTAGTGCCGGCGGATTTGTGGGCAGCATGTAAGATTGCCATTGAGTGGCCTACTGTAGAGCCGCCTAGAGATTCATTGACTCATGGTCCCTCACCTGATGTAATGAGAAAATACATGCAAGTGATTACATGGTTGCAATCGAAGGTAGCTCCTCAGACTGTTGATTGGTTGAAGATTGATCGCACCACCCAAGACTCTAAAGAATCAGTACATGATTATTACGAACGATTGTTGTTGGCCTTTAAGCAGCATAGTGGATTAGATACAATTGAACAAAAAGATGCGACAGTTTGTCTCGAAATTTGTGTTGGGACTGAAATCTGACAGCCTGATGATACAACAGCACTTGATATGTTGGCAGAATAAGTCGGTGGACGAGATTCTGCGTTATGCTAAGTATTGCAGTGATCAAGTGGAATCGACACAGAAGAAATTGAAGGATAAGTTGATGTTGGTGCAGTTGAGAAACGCTGATACGACGCAAGGGTTTGAAGGAGGTCAAGGCAGAGGAGGTGGAAGAAGAATGGGACAACAGATGGTGATCCAACCTGGTCTAGGTAGAGGAAGAGGAATGGATTCAGGTACAAGTGACTGGGTGGCTCAACAGAAAAGATCACTGCCTGCCATTATTGTCACAAAATCGGGCATTGGCAGCGCGAGTGTAGATCAAAAACAGCAATCAGATACAGACGGAAGGAGAGGGACAGTTGACCGAGGCTGTCAATACTGTGACAAGACCAAGGTCTATGTATGGAGGAGGATATGAGCCGCAAGTGCAAGTACCTCAACCCCCTAGGATACCCATGCATAATCAGTTATACCATCAGATGCCTTATTTTGAAATACAAGCCCGATTTGATAAACATCAAGATTCACAGGAGTGCCAGAGGGGGGTGCACGAGGAATGCACCTTAGATGCAATTCTAGAAGTAGATCAGAGTGGGCCGTTTGTAGATGCAGACGTGAATGGATATCCTGTTACTTTCTTATTAGACACTGGAGCTGCTCACTCCACAGTGAGAACTGAAGTAGTCCCAAATTTAACCCTTTCGGGACGATCGATTCAAGTAGTGGGGGTTAGTAATCAGAAAATGACCAATCCATTGACAGACGAATTACCCGTGAGAATAGGACCATTCCGGGATAGACATCAATTTGTAGTGTGCAATTCGAGTCCGGTTTGTCTTTTGGGACGAGACCTTCTGTGCAAGCTTAATTGTACTATATCATGCACTCTGAGAGGTGTAGAACTGCACACATATGATGACGATGCTGATTTCAAAATGGCTAACATGAGTCTGTGTGCAGAAATGTTTGTGGTGCTCACAACAGCAGAATTGCCACATGACTTGAGAGACTCAGTTGATCCGAAAGTGTGGGATTTTACGGGCGAGGATGTGGGTCTGATGAGAGGGGTTGAGCCAGTTAAGATACAGGTCAAACCCAATGCTGAATTCCCAGGAACGCCACAATATAAGTTGACTCCAGAAACTGTGGCCGGCATAAGACCTGTGATTGAGACTATGATTGCCCAAGGTATTCTGAAGGATATAAGAGGAAATCCCTGTAACTCACCTATCATGGGACTGAAGAAGCCAAGTGGCAAGTACAGAATAGTGCAAGATTTGCGTCGGGTTAATGAAATTGTGATCCCATGTTGTCCTGTGGTACCGAATCCAGCTGTTGTTCTATTCCAGATACCATGCAAAGCAGAATGGTTTACAGTGATAGATTTGTGTCACGCATTTTTCTCTATACCATCGCATGAAGAAAGTCAGTTTTTATTTGCATTTAGGATGGACGATCATGTATTAACATGGAAAAGAATCCCTCAGGGGTATACAGAAAGCCCCTCCATTTTTAGTCAATGTCTGAAAAAGAATCTTGAAGGACTGGTGATGGCCCACAACTCAGTCTTAGTGCAATATATAGACGACCTTTTCGTCGCTTCAGAGACTGAGGACGCTTGCAGGATTGATACTGTGGCGCTGCTGAATCATTTGGCAGAGAATGGACACAAAGGGGCATATTTACGTTCCCTGGCGCATCCCTGCATATCAGCAGGGATGCGCAAGGGAAAATACGTCACGCAAGTTTACCCTTGCGCCACGTCCGATGCGCCGCATTTATAATGCGGCGCATCGTGGCGCAAGGATAAGCAGATGCGTGACGCATCTGCTGGCGGAAGGTTGGCGCAGTGCTGAAGTTGTGTCGCAAGCGCGACGCAACTCCAGTACTGTTCCAACCTTCCCTATCCATAACATGGTGCGTCAATCCTTACGCCTGCTTGAAGCAGGCGTAAGGATTTGACGCACCAGCGTCGGAAAAGTGACTGCGTGAAATCTTGTAGATTTCACTACGTCACTTTCCGAGGCGTTCCTGTGCCGGAACGCCCCCTGTGCCGGTACGCCCACATGAAACCTGACGCAGGTTTCATGTGGCGCAGGGGTTTACTACGTGAGGCATCTCCCTAGATGCGTCACGTTGTAAATATAGCGCAACGCGGCGCATGGTTTGCGTCGCTGCTGCATCACATGCGTGACGCAAAGGCGGCACAAAAGTGGTGCAAGGGGCTTGTAAATATGCCCCTTAGTGTCTCCAAACAAATTGCAGTATTGTTTGTCTGAAGTTCAGTACCTAGGTCACCGGATTGAGAAAGGAAAACGAAGGGTGTCACCAGATTGCATAGAGGCGATTCTGCAAATGGCAACTCCGAAAACACAAAAAGAAGTCTGCATGTTTTTGGGAATGGTCGGCTATTGTCGACAGTGGATCCCAAATTTTTCCTTGCAAGCAAAGCCTCAGTTGAAACTGACTCGAAAGGATGTTAGTGATCCGGTACCATGGGATGACGAGTGCTTGAAAGCCTTCCGTGAGCTGAAGGAAAGTATCTGTCGTACTCTAGGTCTCGGAATGCCGGATTATAACAAAGCGTTTTCGCTCTTTTGCTGTGAAAAGGAGGGATGTGCATTAGCAGTCCTAGTGCAGACACATGGGGGTGCCCGTAGACCAGTAGCCTACTTCTCAGCTACATTAGATCCTGTAGCTTCTGCGTTGCCCGGATGTCTGAAATCCGTTGCTGCAACTGGTGTCGGCATTGAAAGATGTGAAAGCATAGTGATGGGTTATCCGCTCATTGTTTATGTGCCCCATTCAGTAGAACTATTGATGACGCGAACGAAAACACAGTATCTGACCAACAACAGACTTACCAAGTATGAGCAAGTTATCTTGGCCGCTGATAATGTTACCCTGAGACGTTGTACCACTCTGAACCCTGCTACATTGTTACCTATTCCACAGGAGGAAGGAGATGAGGATTGTGAAGAGCATGACTGCCTAGATGTTACTGACCTATCCACCAAACCCAGACCTGACATTGTCGATGAACCTTTGCCCCAATCTGATTTGATCCTTTTTGTTGATGGTTCATGCTTAAGAGACAATGAAGGGTATTTGAGAGCAGCGTTTGGGGTGTGCACCATCATGGGAGTAGTGGAAGCTGCCTGTTTAAATAGAGTATTCTCTGCTCAGGTGGCCGAAATTGCCGCTTTGACACTTGCCTGTATCGTTGCAGCATATATCCTAGTGACTGTGTATACAGACAGTCAATACGGATTTGGTGTGGTTCATGATTTTGGGCAGTTATGGTCACAGAGGGGGTTTCTAACACCCTCATGATCACCTATACGCAATGGCGAGTATGTGCGCCAACTATTGGAAGCTTTGCAGAAACCCAAAGAGATAGCAGGTGTTAAATGTGCAGCTCATGGAAAGGGAGACGACTTTGTCACTAAGGGCAACAATTACGCACATGAAGTAGCATGATTTTGCGCTGAACATGTTTGTATTTTCAATGGAGAATATGTAGGCGAGAGCACAGAAGAGACCGAGCTCAGCATGATGTTAGCTATAGCCGATACTTGGGATGAGGTGAAGCGGTTGTAGGATGAAGTCCCAGAAGAGGAAGCTGCTTCATGGATCAGAGCAGGTTGCACCAAAAGAGATGATGGCATTTGGGCGTCCACAGATGAGAGAGCAGTATTACCCAATCGCCTACTGAGCCCAATGGCAAGGCAAATTCATGGAGCAGTTCATCTGGGAAGAGATGCTATGGTACGAGTGTTCAGGCAGACGTGGTTTAATCCACGCTTTCGTGTGTGGGCTGAAACGGTATGTCACAGGTGTGTTACTTGTCAACAGATGAATGTTGGAAAGAGAACTGTGGTCGGAATGAGTCACATTGGAAGATCTGGGGGTCCCTTCAATAGGATACAGTTAGACTTCATTGAGATGCCGAGGTGCAATAGGTTGAGATATGTTTTGGTGGTGGTGTGTATCTTTTCACGGTGGGTGGAAGCATATCCAACTAGATGATGTGACAGTCTCACAGTAGCCAAATTGTTATTAAGAGAACTGATTCCGCGGTACGGTTTCCCGACATCAGTGGAGACAGATAGAGGAACTCATTTTCACAGTGAAATCATGAAGTTGTTGTGCTCTGCTTTAAATATTGATCAAAGACTGCATTTTAGCTACAGGCCCGAGGCTTCAGGCCTAGTAGAGCCGGTTAATGGCACCATCAAGTCAAGAGTGGCAAAGGTGTGTTCGTCAACTTCATTGAAATGGCCAGATGCATTGACCCTGGTGTTAATGAGTCTGCGTAGCACTCCAGATAGAAGAACAGGGCTTTCTCCTCACGAAATTTTGACCGGAAGAGCTATGTGTTTGCCTATGGTGCCAGCTACAGCATTGATAAACATCACTGATGATTTAGTGTTGGATTATTGTAAAGGACTGGCTGATGTGGTTACTTCTGTATCTTCTTATATAAGCGAATTGTGCTTATATAAGGACATGTATCAGGAAAACCTATATACGGACACCTAAAGCGGAATACAACACCCACTCCACTTTCGAATGAACGATAATACTAAATGCTGAAACATTAAATGCTAAACATTATACTGAGTACCACATGTTGCTAAAACCATTTCTAAAAGCATAATAAAAGAAGTTTTAAAAAAACTGTTGCTAAACATGTAATGCAATAGGTACTGTACATTTCAAAGCATTTTTTTCATTCTAAGCATATATTGGAAATAAATGCAACATGAATGATAAAACAGAAATATATACATATGACGAAATGGTAGACAAGTATTCAAAATATCAAAGCCATTTCATGTCATGGTACTAAATGAAATTGTGGTAAATAAGGTGACAATGTGTCCCTGGAAGTACTCACAGAAGTCCGTTCTATATGTCGAGGCTGCGACTGCATCCACCTCAAGAGACCTGCTGCATGATCTTAATCCTGGTGATTGGGTGCTAGTTCGTAAGCACATAAGAAAGAGTTGTCTTGATGTTCGCTGGCGAGGACCCTATCAGGTGATATTGGTCACAAGTACCGCTGTGAAGTGTGGAGGATTGCCGAATTGGATCCACGCTTCCCACACTCGCAGAGTTCAAGCGCCTGTGGAGGAAGAGAGTTCCCTGGTTCCGAGGAGCGTGTGTGGACCTGATACAGACAACGACGACGGCACAGACTCAGCTGTAAGAGTTTCGTATGAAACGGAACAGCCAAGTGAGCATGAGAGACGAGAGCTGAATGCTCCTGAACTGAGTCCAGATCCTGAAATAGAGGATATTGCAGAAGTGAGCTGTGCTCCAGATCAAAGTGAGCTGTCTATTGCAGAAATATCAGATCAAGAGGAAGAGAGGAGAACAGATGCCAGAGCAGAAAAGTGGCCAGTAAGAAAAGAAAGGCGGAATATACGGCTTGCATCTGAGAAAGATCTCACTCCGATTCCTGAAACATCTGAATCAGATCAAAGTGATGCTGAAGAAAGACCGGATGGTCTGAGACATTCCAGAAGAGACAGAATAGCGTCTCGAAGATACGCATCTCCTGAGTGGACGTACCTGGCTGCAAATGCAGAGCCCAGCGAAGTCCGGGAGGTTGGGAGCTGGTACGGTGAGCTACGGAGGGGACACCCTCACGATTAAAATACAGTTGCTGGGCCCAGGCGTAGAAGCATTTGGAAAGCTAACTCTGCAAGTTTCAAATCCTCCAAAGCTGAGTGGATTGCGTTTCCTGATCCTCAATCAGGTTATTTTCCCTTCATTTGGCCAACAGCTTACTGCGCAAGAACTAGGAGAAATTTGTGCGGAGATTTTGCAATTTGTTCTCGAAATACTTGGATCAAATATCATTAACGATGAAGCCTGAATTGTAATCAGAGAAAGCATTAGGCCTTAGAACGAAGATAACCTAGACCCCAGTTTAAGAAGATTTAAAGTTAGGGATTTTTTTTGTAGAGGATGGAGTGAGGAGTAGGGCTGACTACATTTCTTCAATAGGTTTAGTATCAATCGAATGAACTTGGACATTAATTGCATGAGAGGAGAGAATTGAGAAAGACATTGTTCAAACAAAGAAAACAGAAAGAGACTGTGTTTTCCCTTTTGTGCTTCGGAACAATCAGTAGAAACCATGGTGTCTGAAAAATCAACACGCAAACAGAAGTGCATCATTGGCACCCTTATTGTAGTGGTGCTTATTGTTATAACTGTGGTGATTGTTACATCTCTAGTTGGATCTCAGGATGATGGACAGAATAGGGTTAAGCAACACGCACCACACCACTCGCTGAGATAGATGAGGATGCATCCGCAAGGGATCTAGACATGATTAAGGAAACTAGTCGTAGATTACATATTGATTTGTCCAAGGGTGATTTTACTTTGAATGCGTTTGCTCGATTATTGTATGAGTATGTGAATACCATGGAAGCAAAGGATTGCTATGTGTGTATGCAATTACCCGCCTCAGTAGAGGAAGGCATTTGATATCATCATTTGCCTGTGACCTATGGCATTACACGTAGTGTGTTATTGAGCATGTTTTATGGCAAGGCACACTTCGAGTACTATTTCTCTAATTATGATGTGGTACTCTCGGAAGTCCCCATTCTGAAATACATGAATAAATATGATTACTATAAGGAAGTAGAGCGAATGTCAAAGTATTTTGTGCCTACCATTACTTTAGATACATCCTATGCCCATAGACATAATTTGACCTGCATGTTAACTGACATTGAAAAGAAATTTATAGATCAGATAGAAGATCGACATAGACAGACACTATTTAGACCAGATCCAAAGCACAAGGTTACCCCATGGACCAAAGAAGAATTAGACCATAAAGCAAAGGGGAGTTTTGGACCCATAGCATTAGATTTCCAGCAGAAAGGAAAATTGTGCATTAGACACCCGACCACATCTTATGATAAGATATTTGTGGGTGAGAGTGATCGTGAGCATGTCTTCTTGATCGAAGAATCAATCAGAAAAGCATTATTGGATAAAATAACAGTAGTGCCCAATGTGTATTTTGTGTGTGGAAAGAATGCCTATGTGAAGTTGCCCAAGAATTGGTACGGCACCTGCTATTTGGCTGTGGTATTTCCCAAGATTTTCCATGTGAATGATTTATGGCCCCTAGAGAGGAGACCTCAAAGAGGGAAACGTGGTGCGAGTGCAGGAGAAGTGATTGGAGACATATTTGGAGCTATGATACCGAGTATGGGTGTGATTCTGAATGATTTGAAAATCTGAAAGTTGGCAACATTAGTGGATAAGCTCTCCATAAATACAGCTCAGATTCTACTACTTGTAGATGGGGAGATGGTTTCGATAAGGGCTATGGTTTTTCAAAACCGTCTTGCCCTAGATGTGCTGCTAGCAAAAGCCGGAGGAGTCTGCAAATTATTGAAGTTTCAACAGTGCTGCACTTATATTCCTGACAACAGTCGGGATATAAGGAAATACATCAATAATATTTCAGATATACATCAAGAGTTACGTGAGATGGCTGCTGAAGGACTCTGGGAACAAGTGGGGAAAGGATTTGGCAAGATAGGCAGTTGGTTTGGAAGTTTGGGACAAGAAATAATGGGATATATTTTGAAGCCTATTATAATAGCTGTCATTTGTATAATCGTCTTATTAGGAGCCATCAAGTGTAGTGTAGTTCCTATTTCCCTAATAGGCTCTGCGCATTGGAATAATATACCCTATAGGTTTGGCATAGGACTGAGGTCAGTATGCCTCTATTGAGTATATTAAACTTAATTACTTTGTGCCAGCTAACTCAGAGGCCACTAGAAACTCATTGTAAACAAGAAGGGATTAGTTTCTGGCAACCGCATAAACATGACAACTTTGTTTCCCTTTAGAATCGGAACACTCAGAATCGTGGAAACAACAGATAACAGTTTCACTCAGCTAATCGTGCATGCTTAGTGTCTTCAGAGTTATACAGAAAGAATAGACGGGCGTTTCAATAAAAGGATTTATTGAACAGTCTTGTTTCCCGTATAAGAGATATGAGCTGTTACAATCGTAAGACAGTATGCAAGTTATATTATGTAAAGCGTAAGCAGTAGAAAAAAATAATACTGCGCTAGCATTATCTTTTAGCTATGACACATATATTCATATACATAAATAACATAAGCTAAAAATGCGAGTACTCATAAGATGCTTCTCTAACTAGTTCTACCCCAGTGTACCTAACCTAAGTGTAGTGCAAGGTAAGAAGTAGGTGATGTATTCTATAGTATGGTATGCTATAGTATGCCAAGTCTGGTATGCTAAGTTTGGTATGCCAAGTCTGGTATGCCAAGAGTCCCTCTAGGTTCTAGTCCGCTCCATACCTTGAGAATGAGAGAGGTGGGAATCTCTTTCCGGGTCTCGAACTCTAACACCCCGCGAAGGGAGTCAGAACACTGGAAGCTGGATTCTCTGCAAGCAGGGATGACAGCGTCTCTTGTCAGTGAGTCAGGCCGGGACACGGGCTCGTCTAAAGTCGAGGTCTCCTTGCTTGGGCAAGGGAAGGTATATTTATACCTGGTAGGTGCCTTGGAATGTTAGCATTGACGTAAAGTCGGGCAGAGGAAGACATCAAGAATGAACCCTTAAGGAATAGTGGTTCATGCATAATAAATGAGCTCTTGGAGAAATCAATAATCCTGTGCTAGGGGAACTCCCAAGAGCTTAAGGGTCTGGTTTCTAAGAACTCGTTGTGACGTTGAGGTGGACGGATGTAGGTGACCATGCCTGTATTTGGATAGCATGGCTAATGCCTAAATAAGGACTGGGATCTTATGCCTATATAAGGGCAATGCGAATTGTGCTTATATAAGGACATGTATCAGGAAAACCTATATACGGACACCTAAAGCGGAATACAACACCCACTCCACTTTCGAATGAACGATAATACTAAATGCTGAAACATTAAATGCTAAACATTATACTGAGTACCACATGTTGCTAAAACCATTTCTAAAAGCATAATAAAAGAAGTTTTAAAAAAAAACTGTTGCTAAACATGTAATGCAATAGGTACTGTACATTTCAAAGCATTTTTTTCATTCTAAGCATATATTGGAAATAAATGCAACATGAATGATAAAACAGAAATATATACATATGACGAAATGGTAGACAAGTATTCAAAATATCAAAGCCATTTCATGTCATGGTACTAAATGAAATTGTGGTAAATAAGGTGACAATGTGTCCCTGGAAGTACTCACAGAAGTCCGTTCTATATGAATAGTTCTACTGTAAGCAGATTGAATTGCCATGTATTTTCAAAAATAGAGAAAGAGTTCCAAGTTTTGGTCTGTTTTGAAAACATGGAGGCCAAATTCATTGCTTCCCCGGTACACTGTGAGCAGAATCAAAGTCAGTGTATGGGTCTGGTGTAAACATGAAATCATCTACTCCTGTAGACAAAAGATCATCTACCGATGTCGGTGACAGTTGAAACACCTCGTTTAGAAGGTTAACTGCACAGAGATGTGAAGCATCGCCTTCAGCATAGGATGCTGCTGCAATGTTCACGTCCGTTGTTACCTGTGTGCCTGTTGATCCATCACGTACCTCAGCAGCAGCAGAAAGCGTCTGTGAGATCTCAACTAATGCCGTCATCAGGATTGGTAGCCTCTGGGGACAACACAGAGCATGGGCCGTTATCGGGTCCAGCAGAGTATCGATATCCGTTGGCATGACTGATGGGAGTGTTAGACAGATGTCTAGCATGCATTCTTCACCGCAAAGCAGGCAGCATAGAACAGGTAAGATGCAATCTTGCTAGATTGGTCTAAATGACAGAAACCATGTTGTGTTAAGTTCCCGTAGACGAAGTATGCCCAAAAGTTGCACTATGCGCTCACGGCACTTCCGTTCTATGAGAGCTTTCTCCAAATTGCTGGGAGTGACGCCAGTTGATAGGCTTGCCATAGAGTAGTAGTAGAAATAAAAACAGGATTCCTGCAACGAGTGCTAGAATTAAAGGCACACCACCAAACACCGACTGTGCGAAGTTTGGAATGATTCCGAGGACTGCCTGAAAAGGTGTTAACAGTCCTGAACAGATGGTCTTAAATACATGTACAATCCCGCTCGTATCAAACATGTTTAAGATACGTCCCATCATTTCTACGAAATATATAGGGCAGTTTGTACGAATTAGAGCCTGTATCTCAGCCGAAGTCCTTGCAATTTGTAGATCATAGATTTCTTTGGCCGAGGTCAAAGGCACTGTTTGTTGTAATTCATGGCTTTCATTCTGCTTAAAGTATCAAAACGTATAAAAGAAACATTCAATGAAGGCCATAGAGGCGACTCCCTGACTGTGTCTATTTGGGAGAACAATACTTGCATACAACAAGTAACCCTGGAGCTAACCGTTAGCAGATATGGGATTCCTTGCAACATGCCACAGCAACTCTGATCATTCAACATGAGGTAACTCCCGTTAGAAAGTTGGCCAAACATTGGATTAATCACAGCAGCTGGTGTACCCTGCAGGTGGCAGGACAAGTTTGCCACAGAACCATTACAAGCCCCGTGTAAAGAAATGTCCTGACATATGAGAGATCCGCTCAGTGCATTTTCACAGTGTGTACCGCTTAGAAACACTTCACGATCCCCACTCCAACATCTGTATTCGTAAGGTAAATCCCAGGATGTCTTAATGTTTTCTTTACCCAACCTTTCATATTTGCCTGCTTGCATTTGTTTGAGGCAATACTGAAAATGAAACGTAGTGACAGGCAGAGTTATTTGGCATGGATAAGCCATTCTGTAGCTGGTTTTTCTGCTACCGTAAATGGTAATTTTTCCAGTTTTTCAATGCTCAGCACTGTATACTTTGCTCCCCTTTGTGCCAGTTCGACCTGTTTATCCGTGAGACTGTATTCTGAAAACAGAGACGACGTGTTGATAAAACGCCAAGGCACATAGCCTGCACGCAAGGATTGCAGCGTCCAGCCTAATAACATAATAGAACGTAACTGAGATTGGCCTTGTTGTAACATGGCTAAATCTTGTTCCAGTATGTCAATAGCAGAGGATACAATGTTGTCCAGTGAATAAATTCTGGATGACAAAGTTGTTAACCCATTGTCGACCACAGTGAGAGATTTCTCTAAGTTAATACGATCAAGCTCACGTATTCTTTCTGCGGCCTCTGCCTGTGAAACCTTCCATATTTCATTATAAGCAGCATAAATGCCGGCATATATGAAACGTTTTTGACGTGGTTTTCTTGGTCCTAGCAAGAAATCCCTAAGGTCTGCGTCTTCTTTAAGTAAAGATAAGTGTTGTTTCACATCCTCGAGTGTAGATTTTTATAACCAGTCAAGGCACAATTTTCCTACACTGTATGTTGTTACTACCCCCGGATGTTGTCGTTGAATATAACATGGGTCTGGCCTATGGATAGTAAAGCCCTGTTTTCTATTCAGGAATCTTTCTTGACAGATGTTTGTGTCTGTGGGCCAGAGCAACCATTTTTCCCAATCAGGATCTGATCTGTTGTTTTGTAGTATTGTGTCTACTGTGACCGCTCCCTGTGTAGTGCTATTACTTGCAGGTGTTGGTACAGAAGGTGTGTTCATGTCTTTGATCTTGGCTAAACCAAGGCAAGACGTTTTTTGCACAGTGTCATTCAAAACATTATTTGCTGTGGGATGATACAGGCTCTAAACAAAGCTTCTATCCCCTGCACTTGCCAATCTTTAGAACCCCAGACAGATTTTGTGTCAATTGTGTCATCCCAAAAGTCAAATCCTTGTCTAGACAGTTGGGTAATAAAGGCTGCAGAATAAATCTGTTTTGTATTAGTTAACATAATTTTCTGTCCTGTTTTGTTTACATTTTTATAGTAAAACGTTTCTGGATCAGATGTATTGTACCCTGAAAAATATGGAAACTTTTTAGCAAACGTTTTTGAACTACCCCTTGGTGGTGTAGGACAATGTTCCCATTGGTTAAACATAAACACATTTTTAGGTGTTGCAGATTTATGCAAAAAATGATGACCATAGTGGTTGTAACAATAAAGCTGTTCATAGTCTGATGAGCCCTCTAAATATTCATTGTTAGAGAATGCAGCAGACCTTTCTAGATCAGACATCAAGTCATTAACAGTCTCAAAGTCCCAATCATCAGAATAGGCACTGGAGGTAATAAAGTCACTTAATGAAATTTTAAATAAATGTGGAATCTTCAAAAGTTCCGTCGGGCCGAATATGTCGAAATCGGTTTTGTCCTAAACTATACCATCCTGTATAGGAACGGCTTTGATGTTCACTGCTGACAAGTCTCTTGCTTCATGATTGGATGATTTGTGTGGTTTTAAAAGTAAGTTCACATCTTTACTTTCAGTGTCCATACGAATGTATCTGCCATTTATAAGCCCGCTAAGAGTCATAACCAAAGCTAGCCAAAGCAGAAAGAAATATTCCAGAAATAATCCATAGTTCAATCCATGGTGAAACCAGATAAGTCCCTTTCAGAAAATGAAAAAGGTCTTGTACTTGTTGTTTGAAAGTAAGTAGGGCTGGCGTCGTTTCAGGCTCACTTGGATCCTCAGAAAACGTATCAAAGTTAATAAAATAGCCAGAAGCAGTTCGGTCAATTGTTGGAATTGCATCAGGATTTGTTGACATCGCTGGAACCAGTTGATCCACGTGTTACGTTGGTGTAGACAGGTGTATCTGGACAAACTGTTACTTGAGTTTCAAGAGGGACGAGTTCCATAGCATTGTTGCTTAGTCCTTCATCTCTTACTGCTGATTTCTCGATGGTTATGAGTCTTTCAGTCTGAACCTCTTGGATAGTAGCGAGAGGAGTGCGTCTGCTACTAGGTCGGAGTCCACGAGGCCTACTATTTAGTATTGGCCACATAGTGTGGTTTGATGAGGTCGATTGACACAAATCTTTTCTCCTTTTTTCCAGCAAGGGGCGGCAGAAGTACTGTTCTTGTTCCGTGGACGGCTAGGACATTTACTGGTTGTCTGTAAGAAGGTCCAAATTCCTTCTTGTCCGCAATCTTCTCTCTGACTAGATCTCCAACTTTTGGGATCCAGACAGGCCTTGCTGGGACTGCCGGTTTTTCCCTAGTGGTGGTTTGCTTCAGGAACAAGTTGCTTTGTTTCGATCTTAGTTCATTTAGATCCTGTAAAACAGCCAAACGATCTTTGATATCATAGGGTTTATTTTCCACCAATGTGCCTTTACATTCGAGATCAGGAACCCACATTCTTGTCCCAAATAGGACCTCATATGGAGTGACCCCCCCAGAGAACTTCTTGGCAAATTATTTAATGAGCGTTGGACCCCATAAAGATGTTTGACCCACCCATCACCCGAACCTAATACTCTAGCTGTTATAGACTGCTTTATGTCCCGGTTTTTCCTTTCCACAACAGAATTTCCCTCAGGATGAAACGGAGAGGAGTACCGCAATGCTACACCCAAATTGGCCATGGCTTCTTTGTAAGCCAGAGAGCTAAACGCAGGACCCTGGTCAGAATGTAGTGTGCCAATTGCGTATGTGCCGATAAAGACTCGCAAATCTTTAATAACAGTTCGAGCGTCAGCCGAACGCTGAGGCCATATCCATAGGAACCTTGAGCACGAATCCACTGCGACCATTATGTATTTATAGTTACCGTCCCTTTGCAAGGGACCGCAGTGGTCCAGGTAAACACAAGCTGATGGTTTGTCTGAAATCAACAGGGGTGTCTGCGCAGGATGTTTCACTGTGGAGACTTTCATCTGTTGGCATATTTCACATTCCAAAACATAGTTTTTGGTCTGTTGCCTAATACCAGGCCACCAATATCTTTGTTTTAGTAAAGATACTGTTGCAGAAACACCTGCATGGGCAGAGGCTATCCCTTCATGTGCTGCTAGGATCAGTCCTAATCTACGTTCCATGTTTGGAATTACCCTATCCCCCACTCCAGGGATTCGAGCAAAAGAAACATTGTTCGCATCAATTACATAAGAGTACTTGAGTGGAAATTTCTTTGGTAACACTGCACCACTGCCTTTGCTTGAAGCATTGACAGCCAACAATATCTCACTGTCTATTCTCGTTTTTGAACGAGTGATCGCAGCTACGGAAGCCGTCTGAACAGCCCCTTTTTCGGCTTCATCAGCCAATGAATTCCTTGTAATGTGAACGCCATCACGTTGATGACTCAGAGTGTGTATCACGTGAGCTTTTGGTAGTTCATTTTTCAACTGAACTACTTGTTCCCAAAGCGTTTTATGCTTTATTGTGCCACCTTTTGCATCTTTGAATCCGTTTTGAAACCAATTCTGTATATATTCATTATATGACTGAACACAGTAAAAGGAATCGCACACTATAAGTGTGGGGAATTCGCGATCTGTATTTTCAAATGCCAGTTTGAATGCATGTAGTTCAGCTCTCTGAGCTGTACAATCTCCTAGAGATTGAGTTTTAGTGACCATTGGTCTGAAGTTACCATCGCGCATGCGTCCTTTAACGATTGCGCACGCTGCATTGTAAGCTTGCTTACTCCCTGTAGCCGGTTGTGCTGATCCGTCAGTATCAATTATAAATTCGTACTGATCGAAGGCAGAATTTCAGTGGGCAGAGGACATTCATGTTCATATTGCAAGAACGCTTGTGTTTTTAAATCAGGATCAAAAACATATTCAACATCTGTTGCAGCAAGAGAATTAACCCATTGTATCCATCTAGGATGTAAAGCTTTTGCATTTGGAATGCTCGCTTTTGTGACCACCTCTAAGGCTGGTACTGGAGTTACGACAATAATGCGTTTCCCTTGAGCTAGAGCTCTTTCTTTTGCTACAGCGGTTTGAACTGCTGTCAGTATTTTTTCTGTTGAAGTGAAGCGCATTTTTGCTTGTGTATACAAATGTGATTTGTATGCTATTGGTACTTTTTCACCCTCATTAGATGTTAAATAGGTGAATCCACATTGACCCGAAATTATTCGGATCACTAAATTGCATTTGTTTACGCGTGTTTGTAAGTGATTTGTTCCTAACATGTTAGCTTGAAGTGAACGCAGGATTTCTGTGTGTTCTCGTGTCCAATGTTTTGTTGAAAAATCAGGTTTGATTAATTCTTAGAGAGGTTTAACCCTTTCTGCGTAATTTAGAATGTAAGTTCTTCCAAAATTTAGGAAACCCAAGATGGATTGTAAATTTTTCAGCGTTTTTGGAGGTTGGAGCAGCGCACACTTTTCTAAAAAGTTAGCTGTCAGGCTCTTGCCTTCATTTGAAAGCTCATATCCTAGGAAAAGGACATTGAGATGGGCAATTCTGGATTTTTTAAAGTTGAATTTATAGCCCTCAGAGGCGAAGCCCAATATAATGGTACTCACCCTATTTAAGTGCCTATCTAGGTCATCGTCTGTCAGATAGATGTCATCGACGTATGACAATGCCTCATTAGCATATATTTGTAGTAACTCTGTTACTCTTGCTGAGAATAAGCCTGGGCTGTTTTTGAACCCTTGTGGGAGTCGACAAAATTGATGCTGGGTCCCCATTATTGAGAAAGCTGTTAAGTACCTGCTTTCAGGTGCTATGTTTTGACAAAAGAAACCATTTGAAATGTCCAATGTGGTTTTATATTTTTTACGCACAATGTTATTCATTAATGCTGTACTATGTGCATTTGCACTGCAAATGTTTTGGAACAAGTGTTCAAGTGTCTGTAATCCAAAACTAGACGATATGTATTGTCTGGTTTGGATACGGGAAACAAAGGATTGTTCATTGAGGAGGTGCATGTTTCAATCACCCCTTGGTATTCAAGTTGATCTAAGATCTCCCTGACCTGTTTTTTAGCTTCTTGCTTTATTGGGTACTGCCTTTGTGCAGTAGGTTCATTTTTTAGTTGTATTCTGTGGTGAGGTGAGTCCTCATCCCATCCTACATGATTTTTGTATAATGCTGGGGCTTGGGCAACTGCCCATTTCCTGGCATAAGTATATTTTAGGTGAATTGGAATATGGTTGGAGAAGGCTGGCATAATGATGTCCTCACCATGTGGGCACTCCTTGACAAAGTTTGGTGGCCAGTCCTTTTCTGCTAGAAGTATATCATAACCCCTTGAAAGTTTCTCCCAAAAGAGTATTTTCACTTTTCTTGATATGTCTCCCTCCATTCGGAGTGTTATTTCATATAACTTTTGTGGAGTACTAACCCTGGTGTCTACAGTCTCTACTGTGATGTACTCATTCAAGTCCACTATCTCCAGAAGTTCCTTCATGTTCTGGCAAGCTATTGTTACTTCTGCTGCACTGTCCAGCATTGTCTGAGCCCATTCTCTGTTCTTGAGCTGTGTTCTCGGCATGTCTGATCTTCAGACCTGCTACCTTCTTTTTTGTGAATTGAGGTTTTGATTTATCTTTCTGAACGTGTTTATCGTCTTTGGATTTCACGCGTTCTTCTTTGTGATCTGACCGTCCTCTTCTTTCTGATGTCTGTGACGATATCTGAAAGGTACGAGAGGAACGTGTATCAGTATCTTGATATCTGTCAGGTTTTCTTAAATTATCCCTATTTCAGAGGGCTCCTTTTGAGGAGACCTACCTCGGGATTGAGAACGTGTCTCGTTTGAGTTTTGTTTATTAGTTTCCCACTTCTTTTTAGAAGATGTAGGATTTTGTTTAATAGAGCCCTTCTCAGGACTTTCAGATAGTTTTGGCTTCAAAGGTTTTCCACCCAAATTATCTCTGCCTAATTCTGCATAAGATTGTTCTATTATTCTGGGTAGTTCATGTTGATGTTCTGTTACATCAAATTCCCTTAAGCGTTGACGGATCGCCACTGATGCTGCCTCCCCTTTAATATTAGATAATATTATTGTTGAGACCTGGTCGAAGTTTTTCAGTAATTTCATACCTAAATTCAGAGCAGGTTCTGCCCCGTATTCGTTTTGAATTTGTTTCAGGACATCTGGTATTACTGCAATTTACGGAACACCATGTGTTTTAGTATAGATGGCAGCAAAGACTGTGCCCCAAGTGGTGCAGTCTTCCAGTTGTGGTGTGATCCCCATTGGTAAACAGATTGTTAGGATTCTGTGATTCTCATAAGGGCTAGTATTTTGAAATACTGCTTCGATTTGAGTAATTTTTTGAGCTATCCAGAATGGAATTTGTTCACGTTTTGTGGGCATTTTAACCATGACTGCGTGTAAAGTCTGTGGAGTAATTTTTAGTGTATTCCCCTGTTGAGGGGTTTGATTTGGAATTGTTATAGGTGGTTGGACTGTGAAAGTCCGCATGACATATTGGACTAATTGTCTGTAAATTTTTATTAACTCTTGTAGTTGAGTAAGTAATTCCTCATCTGACATTTCTTCAATGTCAGGATGAGGTGTGTAGCTGGCTAAAATCGGCCATGTTGTTCCTGGTCTACCTAGTGGACCGAGCCTGGTAATGTTTTTGTGATGTTTTAGGGCGCCTTTAAACCAGAGATTATGTTCCTGGTAAGTTAGTGGAATTTCAATATCCTCGAAAGGAATATATTCCTCTGGTGGTTCATCTTCTTTAAAGAAGTGAAATACTTTTGTTATAGGATTTGATTCTGGGAATACAATCCATGAATAGAATACCTCTGTCTGAAAGGATTTGTGTGCCTCTATCACGAAAACTGCTCTACCCCCTCTTGGTGGTAGGCCGTGTTTTATAAGTTTTAGAGTGATGGCTCTCCTTAAGTTTGGAGTGATGTGTATAACACCTCCATCGGTTTCATTTAAACCTGTAAAATTAAAGGCTGTTACGACTGGGTCAGCCGCAGCTACACCGTTCTCGGTGTTAGTATCCCTGTTCAGGGAAATTTTTTGAAAAAATGCAGAACAAGTTTCAAGGAAACAAAGGTAAGGTGCACAATATTTTGGAACACTGTATTCTTCAACGTTGAACAAACCATACAGCTAATATATAGGATTTTTGTCCTATTCAGCTTTGGCGGATACTTAACCCTACCCACTCCAGACGCTTATGGAGTATGTGAGTAGGGGTCTCTGAGAAAAGCACGACTGAGTTACTCAGTATCTAGCGTTAAATTAGTGCCTTACCAAACGTTGGGCGCCATGTAGTGTAGTTCCTATTTCCCTAATAGGCTCTGCGCATTGGAATAATATCCCCTACAGGTTTGGCATAGGACTGAGGTCAGTATGCCCCTATCGAGTATATTAAACTTAATTACTTTGTGCAAGCTAACTCAGAGGCCACTAGAAACTCCTTGTAAACAAGAAGGGAGTAGTTTCTGGCAACCGCATAAACATGACAACTTTGTTTCCCTTTAAAATCGGAACACTCTCAGAATCGTGGAAACAACAGATAACAGTTTCACTCAGCTAATCGTGCATGCTTAGTGTCTTCAGAGTTATACAGAAAGAATAGATGGGCATTTCAATAATAGGATTTATTGAACAGTCTTGTTTCTCGTGTAAGAGATATGAGCTGTTACAATCGTAAGACAGTATGCGAGATATATTATGTACAGCGTAAGCAGTAGAAAAAAATAATACTGCGCTAGCATTATCTTTTAGCTATGACACATATATTCATATACATAAATAACATAAGCTAAAAATGCGAGTACTCATAAGATGCTTCTCTAACTAGTTCTACCCCAGTGTACCTAACCTAAGTGTAGTGCACGGTAAGAAGTAGGTGATGTATTCTGTAGTACGGTATGCTATAGTATGCCAAGTCTGGTATGCTAAGTTTGGTATGCCAAGTCTGGTATGCCAAGAGTCCCTCTAGGTTCTAGTCAGCTCCATACCTTGAGAATGAGAGAGGTGGGAATCTCTTTCTGGGTCTCGAACTCTAACACCCCGCGAAGGGAGTCAGAACACTGGAAGCTGGATTCTCTGTGAGCAGGGATGACAGCGTCTCTTGTCAGTGTGTCAGGCCAGGACACGGGCTCGTCTAAAGTCGAGGTCTCCTCCTACTTGCTTGGGCAAGGGAAGGTATATTTATACCTGGTAGGTGCCTTGGAATGTTAGCATTGACGTAAAGTCGGGCAGAGGAAGACGTCAGGAATGAACCCTTAAGGAATAGTGGTTCATGCATAATAAATGAGTTCTTGGAGAAATCAATAATCCTGTGCTAGGGGAACTCCCAAGAGCTTAAGGGTCTGGTTTCTAAGAACTCGTTGTGACGTTGGGGTGGACGGATGTAGGTGACCATGCCTGTATTTGGATAGCATGGCTAATGCCTAAATAAGGACTGGGATCTTATGCCTATATAAGGGCAATGCGAATTGTGCCTATATAAGGACATGTATCAGGAAAACCTATATACGGACACCTAAAGCGGAATACAACACAAGGCTTGCAAATGGCAAAGGGCACGACATCAGGAAACTGTTTTGAGAAAGCGGGAGCACCAACTTGAGCAACTGCAGGACAGACATTACCAGCACCTTAAAGGTTTAGAACGATTCAGACAGCGACGGCAAGCTACAGCTCCTGTTTAGGTCGGTCTCTTCTACAAGGAGAAATTACACAAGAATAGAAAGTTGGTGTTATGATACTAGTCATAAGAGGGGGGAACTGATAGAGCGCTGATAGCACTCTATTTGTATGAGTGCACTATCCTCATGGTTAAACGCACTCTCATGTATCCGTATTGTTTGCAGTGTTTTTGATTATTAAGAAACATTTATTTGAATCATTTGATGTTGAAACTAGTGACACAATTAAGTAGAAATTTGTATGTATTATGATTCCTTCATGCATAATGTGCAGGACGATATTATCCATATATATCGTAATTGTGATTAGTTTAAGTTACCTGAAATATAAGCCCAAAGCTAATGTTTCAATTCTCCTTGCTCTGGAGAATAAATAATTAAATGATTGTTGTGTTCGAAGTTAGAATGTTCTCACCCTGTTGCAGGTGCAAAAATATACATCGTTATTTTCAGAGTTAAGGAGATAGCCTTTGAAGATAGCTGGAAGCGAGAAGGGAGGATGCCTTGCGTATCGGGTCTGTCTGGAAGCCAAGGCCACTGGAAGAAGATATCATTAATTAAATTTGTTTCATGAAAGAGAACCAGCTACTGCATAGAAGTCTAATGGAAAATTTTAAGAAAAAGTGACGCAATGTTGGTTGAATCCCATCTTTTTGTATGATGCGCAGGGACAGAGAGACCAGACTTCTGCTAACTTTCGGAGAAGAAGGAGCATCTTAGAGCGAGCTCCATAGCCTTAAACTAAACGACCCATTTGACGTGAGTACTTCTTAGGAATTCACACGTGCTGACACCATTGGGGAACGATAGAAGAGAGACAGGAAGGGCCCTCATATAGAGTAGTGTAGGGAAAGATTTCGATTTCTTTCAATGAGTCGAGAGCTGAATATTGCATCTATTTTGTGTTGCATTGTAATTTTGGAATTTATAATCATTTGTCTTTTGGGCCGAATTACTTATATCCGCAAAATCGTCTCTGTATTAATTTTTCTGTATCTATATACTTTGTTATTGAGATGTATTTACATCCAATTGCTTTTGGCCTTATAATAAATATTCAAACTGCACTTTGGAGTCAGTGATCTTTTCAGGCATGACGACTTTGTTAATATCTGTCTGAGTTGTTTTCTTCCTCTCAACCACTTTAGGTAAATAAAAGATCGATTGCTTACGCTATACTTAGTAGGGAACGTAGGTGTGCAAGTTAGCGTAATCACCCCTTACTCTCTCTTGCCTCTTCCCCAACCTCCAACTGCCATCACACACAGCCAAATCCACCAAAGTACCACAAAGCCCCTCCAGTGGAAGAGGTAGGAAAACAGCTGCACCAACTGCATAGGTGCCGCTGAGGAAATAGTGGTGAGGCGGTGGGTGGGAGGGGCAAGTCAACCAATGGCATTAGGTAGCAGGGACAGCAGTCAAAACTTCAATGGAGGGCTCCACAGGCCACCACACCCCCGATTAACCCTCAGCACAAGCTGCCCAGCGTTGCTTTCTCACCGGTCACATGTGGAGTGCTGAACACTGGTCCACAAAATAACAAACTGACTCTCCACCCATCGGTTCTCCAAATGCCCTGCACTCTAGGGCACTGGCTATACTGTGGACGAGTGAATTGGAGGACACAAGCAGAGGCAGCCGCTTCCGCATTTGGTGGGCAGCTGGTAAGTCAAATATAGTCTTATCTATTTACCTCTGAGCATAAGACAGACCATAATAAGGTTTTTTTTTACATTCCAGGCATCGTGTTTGGGTATCAAGGGCATCATATGTGCCAATAGAGACTCACTCATTCGTAAGTCACTCTGTATATCATTGACCTTATGTGGTTCAATAGACCAATTATCATTCGCCCAATGGGTGTCAACCGACCCTCACTCATTCTTGCATCACTGGACTCAGCTGAGCCTACCTCCTTTATATATCCCTGGCCTCAAGTGTGTCAGCAGATTCACAGAATGCTGCTACTGCGTGTATCCCTGGAAGTATCAATCTTCATTAAATCAATGTCTCATGAACATTGGAGCATCACTCATTCCAATGCCACTGGCATCGTGTCTATCCACAGATTATCGCTCTTCCTTACGTCACTCAGTTCATATGCTTCAGTTAAGTCTAACTCATTCCTTGCATCAGTGGTATATTTAGTGATTAGCAGATGTCATGCTTTAGAACTGATAATTTCCCCTCGGTGGGATATCCGTGGAGTGGTGGTGTGATACAGCAGGGAACCAAAGCAGTGAAAAAGAATGCTAATAAATATTAAACGCACAGTCTGATGTTTAAAAAACATAAAATTGTTCTTTGTGTCACCACGGTGCGGTGGCGGGAAACCCTGGAAGGTAATTCAACACCACGCTCGGTATTGACAAAACAGGCGGCCTCCGAGTGTACAATTAAACTGTTGCGGGATCAGCGTGCCTCTGATTATGGGCTGACAAACCGTGGGGTACCGGCACCCACTGTTCAGGTACTGCATTTACGTTTAGAATGTCAAGCCATCAACCACTTTGGAGGAGGCGGCAGTCGAGGCTGCTGTGAAAATGGTACAATCATTTTTCAATTAAAGGGATGGTTCCTCTGTGGACCACCAGGAAGAGAAGGCAATGGTCACACTTGAATTTCTACTGCTCAGATATGTTGGTGTCTGTGTGTGTACTCATATTTTTTAATGTGTTCCAGTCGCTGGTTGGCAGCTTCTTTCTGTGAGTACATATGTGTGCATGGGAGCCTCTGTATGAGCATGATGACGTACATGTGTCTGCACACAAAAAACAAGCATTTAACGGTAAGGCATTCTTTCTGGTTTTTTGTGTAAGCTTGCAGTGATTTAGAGTGCAGTGGTTTAGAGTGCAGTGGCGTAGAGTGCAGGGGTGTAGAACAGAGAAGTGTAGAGTGTATTGACATAGAATAGAATAGTGCAGAGTGGAGTAGAGATACATAGATTAAAGTGGCGTAGAGTGCAGAGGTGTAGAGTGGAGTAGTGCAGAGTGGAGTAGAGTGCAGTGGCGCAGAGTGCAGTAGATTGGTGCAGAGTAGGTGCAGTGGTGTGAAGATGTGCAGAGTAGAGAATGCATGGTGTGGTAGCACACTCCTATTACAGACAACACATTTTCAATTGAAATGACCATTTCATTTACATAGACATACAGTTCTACTAATAAAACTATACAGTGCAAACAAGATAATGTGTCGAAATGGCATCACCTACTGTATTGATTAGCTCTGATCATATTAAAGTATTTGTTTCCAACACACTTCAGAATTAACAAAAAATGTGCTTCATTTCTGCTTTCCTACTTCTGGTATATTCAGAAATCCTTGCATAGTTCATTTAAATGTTGTTGTGTGCTAGAAAAAAACCTTTCCTACTCCCATGTAGGAGGTAATCACAATTCATTCAGTGCCAAGTTGTAAAGTAAGGCTTTTATTTTTAGGTCTATTGGGTCTTTTACAGTTACAGATACGTTTCAGCCGAATGATGAAAAGATCACCACTCCGGGCACTTCTTCATCCTTGCTCCTTCCCCTGGCTCCCCTTGTCGTCTGTGGCTTTCTAACTCTTGTGATGAGCCCCTGAATGACTTACAATGTGCTCATATCTGACAGGCTGGTTCGTGGTGGGAACATAGTGCGGATATCTACTCTCCTCACTTCTTCTTTCTTTTCATACCCCTTGGGGCTGTGTGTTTCTGTGTGGGTTATATCCCATCTCATTCTCTGCCTCCTCCACAGAGAGAATAATAGCACACTCTCACTTGCCTGAGGCCACGACCCTGCACCTGGTCCGTGGTGAACAAGGCTGCAGCGCCTTTCTCCCTCGGTGTCCTTCTGTTCTCGTCTGATTCTCCTCTCATCTCCGACATCCTCGCTTCACCCAGGGGCACCTCCTCCGTTTGAGCGGAGGAGCGTCACCCCACAGGTGAAAAATAAAATGGTAATGAAGTTTATTTATTACCTTTTTATTTTTTGGCAACCAACCCTTTCTGAACTGAAGGTCTCAGTTGGACTATTGCAACGCTCTGTACCTGAACATCAATGCGGTCTCCCTGTACAAGCTCCAGGTGGTACAGAACGCTGTGGCGCGTCTGATTCTGAAACTTCCCAAGCGTCTGTCAGCCAGGGATGGGATTCACTCCCTGCATTGACTCCCCATCAGGAAGCGTATCTGCTTTAAGGTTCTGAGCATGGTATTCAAGGCCATGCATAGTAAGGGTATGCTACACCTGAAATCTCTTTTCCAATGGTACACCCCTGGGAGGCTCCTGAGATCCTCCTCACAGAAAAAACATATGATTCCCAGATTTCGCAGGACCAGATGGGGCGGCCGCTCCTTTTCGGTAGTGGCTGCCAAGCTATGGAATTCCCTACCCACTTTTATCTCCAATGCGGACTCTTATCCGGTTTTTAAAAAACATCTGAAAACCTGCCTTTTCTCATCTTAGGTTGTTGCAGGTGCGCTTCTTTCCTGTCTCCTCTTTGTTTGCTATAGCGCCTTGACACCCTCGGGTATAAGTACGCTTTAAAAATAATATCCTATCCTATCCTAGTGACAGGATGGCAGCAGGGAGCTGTGCACTTTAAAATGTGCATGTCCCTTTGGCCGGCTGTCTTGTGACAGCCTGCCAGACATGTACATTTTAAACTTCTCTAACCCAGCTGTCTAAGACAGCTGGGTTATGGAAAGCGCAGGCCTCCAGTGCTCTTGAGAGCGCTGAGTGAGGCCGCTCCAACCAGTCCTGGCGCTGCTCTCATTCTGGTGAGAGCAGTGCCAGGATTGGTTAGGTGAGCTGGCTGGGTCCTGTGGGAAAGAGGCGACCAGTGGAGGAGGACGTTGCGTCGCACCTCAAGATAAGTGTTTTATTTTTATTGTTATTTTTTTTTTTGCATCACCCCAGGTCCTCGCTGCCCTATTGCCCTCGGTACATGGCACCTCCTTCCACGTTGCGCTTCGACACGAGTCGGGCATTTCCCTCTGTAGCTCATCTTCACTCTGTCTTCCTCTGCTGCCTCCAAAAGCTCTCCTCTCTCTAACATGCCTCCAGTGTCCCGTTCTCAGCTGCCCCTTCCTCCATCACGTCTCCTTCATATCCCATTGGGCGCAGCTGCGTCCAAACGTCCCATCTCATTCTCTGCCTCCTCCACAGAGAGAATAATAGCACACTCTCACTTGCCTGAGGCCACGACCCTGCACCTGGTCCGTGGTGAACAAGGCTGCAGCGCCTTTCTCCCTCGGTGTCCTTCTGTTCTCATCTGATTCTCCTCTCATCTCCGACATCCTCGCTTCACCCAGGGGCACCTCCTCCGTTTGAGCGGAGGAGCGTCACCCCACAGGTGAAAAATAAAATGGTAATGAAGTTTATTTATTACCTTTTTATTTTTTGGCAACCAACCCTTTCTGAACTGAAGGTCTCAGTTGGACTATTGCAACGCTCTGTAGCAAGTTTACCTCTGGTTCCTTGTTCTCATCTTTGGCCGTCATATTTGATGTCATGCGTAGCTCCCTGTTAGATACTAGTATCCAGCAAGATTGTCACAAAAATCGTCTCACTTTGAAGTCGGAGAATGAAAGGTAAACACCAAACTCCTTGGAAGACAGAGCCTGACATTAGCCTCTGTCCTTGAAAATGCACAGCAAATGCGACAAGATAAGAACAAGATTTACAGGGCTGCTTGCAGAAAGGAGTACTCGTGGAAGAATACAAGGAGAGGTAGTGTGAAAAGGCTTTCCTCCTTGGTAGGGATGAATTTTCGCTGGACAGCCTAAAACAAATAGAGCCAGCAAATAGAAAGACAGAAAATGTTAGTTACAAACCACAAACCCAATGGTAGGTAATGGACGGAATGCATTTCTAGGGAAGATGTCTTTAGCAAATCAGACAGCTGCGTTGTCTGGTAGGGTTTCAACCTAAGAATCCAAGGGCAAAATGTGAAAATACATTTGCTAATTTATATAATGAGCAACTGAGGGCAACTACTCGTTAGGAAAATAGTTCTTTTCAGGAAAAGTAGAATGCACAGCGTCCTTGGATTAAAAACTATAGCGCACAAAGCAGATAAAAAGGGTAAAAAGCAGATTGTAATGCACACTATGAAAATAAATGCATTAAGGGAGACAATTAGATACAATGGAAGTTCATATGAATGGGAGGCTGCTACCTAGTCATGACAGCGGCTGGTTAAGTAAAAATATTGAAGACTCGAAGCGAGTACAAAATATTTTTAGTAGGTAAAAACGTACAGAGTGAGAACATGTAATCATTTGTAATGGTCAACCTTACAAATACCTAGGAAGCAGGGAAGCAGGGTGTAGAGCACAACGGTAGCCACAGTGTATGAGCAGTCACTTTGTTACATGTAAAGGAATGTGCTCAAACCAGCAAGAGTTCAGTCACAAACTGCTTACCAATGCAACACCACTGCAACTTTAGTAATGCAACCCTCTCAACGCAACACCGACAGGATATCTTCTGCAAGGGATCACCTGACTGGTAAATAGTGCCACAGAGCAATGCATGTATGCTGAGTGACATTTGTGTAAAATCGTAGTGCCAGCCTTCGCGGTGCGGGGGGACCCTCAAGTCCCAGGGGGCCCCCTCTGCACTGTCCATGGGCAGCGGACCCCTGGCATGAGAGCTCCTGACTGAGTCCGGGGAGGAGGGGCTCTATGTACTTTGCAGGTGGGACTCCTCAAGTGTTATTACGACACAGCGTAGTGCACAACGTAAACACATCTATTACAGTCACTCAGAGCAGGGCTTTCATTCTACGGGGCATTCCCCTGGTGGGCTGGAACCCTTGGAGGCCAGTTTTGAAAGCCCAGGGCCATTGCAGGTGACTCTGTCACTCTTTCCAGCTCCCTGAGGTTAACTGCAGAAGGCACGGGAGTCTTCAAGAAAGAGAAATCATATAATAAAGAAACCTTTATTGACGAACACGAATACAGGACAAACACAGAATTTGACAACAAAAAGTGGTAACTGAGTATCCACTTTCACATGTCAAAATAAAATTGCCCTACACTGGAGGGAATAGAAAATAAAGAGAAATGCTACTTCTACTATAATTCTAACAAATTTGCAAAGCAAAAATCAGATGTCCGTTTTAATACTTCTTTTTTAGCTATGCTTCAGGGCAGACGCAAGGCATGGACAGCATGGGCAGCTGCCCAGATCCCCGCACTCAAGCCATCAACATGGGGCCCTGCGCCAGTGTCTCCCTGCCCCCCCCCACCTAAACATCCCACCTGTCAAGGCACACTGCGAGGCCCAGGGGAGGGGCACCCCTCTCCTCGGCTACTAAGGCATGTGTAAGGGAAGGGCCCCTGTCCACAATCAGCAGCTTCACATTCTCAGCCCTTGATGAGCTGTGAAAGAGATGCATGTCAGTGTCTGGGAGGGGGATTTGCAGCACAGGAGGGGTTCTTCATTATGCAGGTTCAGGTTCACCTTCAACTTTTGAGATGCAAATAGGATTGCCACCTTTCCAAGAGAAGAATACAGGCTGTTTATTGCTGTTTTGAGAGTATGCAATGGCCGGGACACGATACTAAATAGGACTTTAAAGAAAATCATATGTATATATTTTTAACATGACTTTTCTGCTTTTGTGTACTTTAATTATTAGGGATCTTTAACACAGCTCTAGAACACATTTAACCCTTTAAGTGCGCCCGTCGGCCAACGGCCGTCGCGAGCACTACCTCGAAGTGCTGCGCACGTCCGTTGGGCGACGCGGCCCCGCCCACTTAATAAAACGCCCCGCACCACGGCGGTTAAGGTGTTAAACATGTTTTATGTTTATATTTGCTGTTTGAAGTATGTACAGATAGGGGCTAAAAATACCGGCATTAGGTGATTTTGCTTACTTTTGTACCGGCCGGGACATTACAATACTGGTGGTGCCAGGAGAAAACCAACCAGGTGGCAAGCCTAGATGCAAACAGCATTGAATGAAATGCTTTTTTTGCAGTTTTACTTGACCTGAAGGCATTGGAGAGATTTACAAGAGCTCCTGTTACATTACAAAGGAACACATTCTTTTTTTAGGCAGATGGTGATTGAGGGATTTGCCCAGAACTGCAGGATGTTGAGCTGACACCAATACTGGAACCTGTTCCCCAGTTCTAAAATTGGGAGTTCTAGCCAGAACGCTACTTCCTGGTTAGAGGTAGGGTGGCAGGCAGAAGCTACATGAAAGTTCGGCTTGTTACGTGCTTGAGGTTCCAACTGGAATTCAGGATGAACCAGAGCCAGGAAGCACACCCTTGGTGTATATTTCTCACATTAAGCCTGTTTCAAAGTGCTGACATGCTGTCAGAACATTGGACGAGGCACAGAGAGAGCATTATTTGAACAGGATCAAACAGTTTGTTAAATTAGTGGACCCAGGACTGCAGTACACTGCTACTTGGTGCAAAGGCTATATATTTGCCACTGTACTGCATTTAGGTAATTACGCCCAGAGACTGGGCACCTCCATCCTCCAAGGAAATATTCAAGCCCTTTGTTAAATCACGCTGACTAGCAGTTTTTACTCTGCACCAAAATACTCCCAATCTTGCCAAAAAGGGAGCAGCTGAGCAATAAGCAGGGCCACTGGAATTATGCAGCAGGGGAGGGCCAAATTATGTTGCAGGGTTGAGTAAATTATGTGTCAAAGTAAAGGCAAATTATGTGGCGTAATGCACCACATTTTATGATAGTATTACTTCACTATATTGTAATTTTTACACTTATTAACACTGCCTGGAAATTGGTTGCATCTTATTAGTACAAGTTTAAAATCCAAATGTAGCAAAGGAAACAGAAAGGTGACCAGTCAAGCTTTGCAAAGGGACTTCGACTGTGCAGCAACAAGTGTCACTGCATTTTTCATAACTTTTGGATCATTTGAGTTAGAAACTATTTTTTTGTTAAAATCGACAGATTATGCAGCAGATGATGGATTATGAGGCACATGTGGCAAATCTATAATTATGCGAAAAATGCAACAGCTGCACAATCTCATAATTCCAGTGGCCCTGGCAATAAATTCAGAAAAGTGATCGAGCAAGAGCACATACTTGGCCAAATGGGAGGCCAGGATTAAATAAATGTGTCTCCTGGTTCCATATTTACAGCTAGTCGACTAGGTCATAACTAGAGTGTCGGTGATTCTGATGGCAATTTTAAGGGGCTGCCCCTCCAAGGGAACTGTCACTTTGTTTTGGGGACTGCTCAACTTTAGAACATGGTGTTTGTCTCCATCATAAAACTGAGATTAAATGTCTAATATCCTAGTTCCATGGTTAAAATGTACCAGTTTGACCAGGTCCTGTGGCAGTTGGTACTTACTGGACAATATGCGCAGTAGATTTTGATATTTACCACTGGAGTTTCAAAGTTTAAGACTATTTCATTCTATTTGGATACCAGAGTTCATGTTGTAAAGTTGTCATTCAAAATTTGCAACAGCGAACAGTCAAGGCTTACTCCAGGAAAAGAGGCGGATTTAAAAAGAAACTCCAAAAATCTGATATGTAACTCATAGTTATGCTGCCCCCCAATAAATATCTTCTGAAATCTCTGCACACACGCAGTGTTTCTCCAAAGGCAAACATTTCCTGTGAAGCGGTAATGGAAAATTGGCACTGTACTTGGCCTACGCAGTGATAACTGGGGACATGGCTGCGATGTGGCTTGCAGCACCAGACCATGGTTGTGAGGCCCAGGGCAGTGGGGCCACAACTCATTCTGCAGCACACATAGATAGAGGAAAATGCCTCTCAGGATTGTTTTTGTGCAGGAAGGTGCCCCTTCCTGCACAAAAACAATCATGCATGCAACACAGGCACCCTTGCACCATGGTGCAAGCATGCCTGCATTGGCACTAGACAACCAAAACAGTGCCATCACACTGGAAAAGGCAGGAATGTGTTGCATTCTTGTAAATAGGGCGCATTCCTGCACTTTCCCTGTTAAGCAGTGCAGCAAGGTGACTTGCTGTGCTGCACTGCGTGACAATGCAAACACAAGGAGATGATGGACGGAGCCCTGAAACTTTACAGACACTCACCCCCAGTCACAGATCTGGGTTGAATACATCATCATTCTTTAGCTCACTTCGCCACCTCAGTTCAGACCCAGCTATATGCAAATCAGTCTTGACCCTGTGCCTCATGGGAACAGTCCAGCCCGAACTGCCATGCCAGGTCTTCCCTGAACCGGAAACAAGCATCCTGGGACCGGTTTCTGGGTAACACCCTTCATCAGCCAGGCTAGCTTGAATCCAGTGGCAAAGTGAGCAAGGGACCCACGTCTGGGCATACCCTGCCAACTTAGGGTGAACGAAGCAAACACAAGGAGATGATGGACGGAGCGCTGAAACTTTTCAGACACTCACCCCCAGGCTTGGCAGTTCAGGCTGGACTGTTCCCATGAGGCACAGGGTCAAGACTGATTTGCATATAGCTGTGTCTGAACTGGGGTGGCAAAGTGAGCTAAATAACGGTGATGGATTCAACCCAGATCTGTGACTGGGGGTGAGTGTCTGAAAAGTTCAGCGCTCCATCCATCATCTCCTTGTGTTTGCTTTGTTCACCCTAAGTTGGCAGGGTATGCCCAGACGTGGGTCCCTTGCTCACTCTGCCACTGGATTCAAGCTAGCCTGGCTGACGAGGGCTGTTAGCCCGAAACTGGTCCCAGGATGCTTGTTTCCGGTCCAGGGAAGACATGGCTTGAGAGAAGCTCCAAGTGTGTGAAACCAGCTTCTTCACCTCAGCAGCAACGCACCTTGGATGGATCGGCTTGGCAGTATTGTCCCGATCTGGAGGTCTTCAAGTCCAAAATGCTTCTAACTCCATGGTTTTCAGGAATGCTAGTAGTCCAGTTAGACACAGCCAAGGCTCCCCGGACTTTAAGAACAGCACTTGTGTGTCAAGATCAGCAGGGTTCATGTCAAGTTCAAATGGTACTGGTGAGAGGGGCTCTTCAGAAAAGGCCTCTTATAGCTTACACAACAGGTCAGCCAACTGACCCTTTGTGTCCTCTTCTTTGTTCTGAGCACAAGTGGGAGCAGGTCAGTCCTTCAGCTTTCCTCATAGTGCTGCTCTCATTCCGTTCTTCTGGAGATTCAGTAGTGTTCTCAGCAAGGTGTCCTGGGGTGCCACATTTATACCTGGCACCAACCTGTGGGTCGGGATGACTTCTACCCATCCCTAACCAATAGGGTAAAAGTTCACAGAAGTACCCCCAACCAATTTTGCAGTAGTTCCTGTATGCCCTGCTGCAAACAATCCCACAGTGCCCCTCACTCACTAAATACAAGATGGAGAAACCCTTCTCCCCTTGTGCAAAGTATGTGTACCCCCCTAGAGGTGAGATCAGTGTAATGAGCAGCTCCCTCCTCATTGGGTACTTCAAACCATTTCTGGGGGCAGTTCTAACTGCACTGAGTTTGGTGCCTGCTTGACTGGCAGGGTAAAATATGGGCCCTTGTAGATGTCATCTGACATCCTCTTGTGACAGAGCGAGCCCTCTTGAATTAAATTAAGTTTGTGTGCACGGCCCAACTGCTCTTCCTGCCAGAGGAACAAAACACCTCCCCACACCTCAGTCAATGTCTCTTCTCTGGGAACAGTTTTCATATCTCATCTAGGCCATTCACCCGTTGGGTGAAAGTTGTAGGCTAATGAGAATCAGCCTTCGCGAGCATCAGTCAGGAAAAAGGTGACTTTCTAAAGGTCCCTTTTCATTAATACTTATTAAAAATTCTATCTGGTCTCTAACCTGAGATAGCAGAATTAATATTAAATACTGCTTCCCAGAGTTTCTCTATGGCCTACCAACCTTCCTACAGTGAAAATAGCTTTTGTGTGCTAGTCGCTGTAAGGACATGTTAATTTCACATTTATATGTATTCTACTTTTAAATGCCATGCATCCTGTCTTGTGGGCTGCAAAGCTTATAAGGGTGACATTAATATTTAAAGTGTAACTTTGATAGTTGGGGCTTCAGAATTTATAACTGTAGCAGCCACGCTACAGTGGTAGGCCTGGAGTAAAGTTTGTCTGGTCACACTGGTGGATGGCACAGTAGTGCTGCAGTCCATAGGTGACATTTAACTTTCCATGCCATGAGTGTATGTTGGTTCACCCTATACTATGGCCTTATAGGAAAGTTAAATAGGCTAATTAGGAGTAAGTCAATTTTAACATGCTTTATGGGGCAGAGCACATGCACAGGCCAGTTTGCAGTGTCCCAGTGCACAGAATCCAAAAACCAGCAGCACCAGTACACACAAAATGAAGGTGACACTTTCACACCCCTTAAACCCCCAGATGAAAGATGAGGAGCAACTCAGCCATTTCTTTTTCAGTGCTCATCATCTAAGTGGAAGAACATGGAAATAGGCCGGGGATGACCACACTAAAAGGAGACTTTCTCAAATATTGTATTTGAAATAATTGTGTTATACTGTGTCTGTTTCATCATTCACAGTATCTCACATTAGCTTAGTCCAGATATCTCGATCAAGCATTGCAGGAAGTCAAGGAGGGTTTGGACATCAAGTTTCCCATCAAATGACCAAATCATCTCATCTTTGATATTGTTAAGTGGACCTTACAACTTCACGGGTTCTAGAAAATGTACATGCAGTGAGAAACCTGAGACCTGCATCCCAGAACACTTCTGTGCTGCTGTTCTTTTGTATAATCTTCTAAAGTTTTTTTCACAATTTTAAAAGCTGATGACAACAATTCAACACTCTTAGATAACATTCAGTTATTATGAGTGAACTTTTCATATTGTTAATAGCAATTTCCCTGATTCTCCTATCTGATTCTTTAACAGAATATGATGCCTTTTGCTCCAGTGATATAACTGAAGATTTCTTTTTCACATCTCTTTTTTTCCTGTATCAAATGGAAAATCACTTTACATTCCTATTTTCATTGAATGCTTGTGGTTAGGGTCAAGAAGGAGATGGCAGTTATGAGGTAGATAAGTTGAAATGTTTCTGAATAATTCAGAAATGTAGTTGCAAAACTGCCCCTATTTTTACCTCTAACTTTGTTTCATTTTCCATAGAAGTACATGTTGACCTTGACGTGTATAGCTTTATTTGTGTTCAACTTTTTTACATGCAATTGCTCGAATGCTTGTACGTGCGTCATGAAGAAAACAAGCTGCCTGACTACCTGCAGTAATCATATAAAGTTCTGATTCCAACAATTTAAAGTAAATCACTCTTTCTTGAACAAGCATTGCTATCCATTCAAAGCAACTTACGTGGTGCATCCACAACACATCACACCTGACACAAAAATACTTCCATAATCGTAGGAGAGTGAGCCCTGTGAGTTCCACAGGTCTGGATATATTCAGAATTGACCTGAAACCCTCAACCAATCTTGGCCACTGGTAGTGTAAAGTAATCACCACTATGGTGTGTTATTGGGCGGCTTCATAATTGTGTTTCACACCTAGGTACTTGCCTCCCTTAGGTGAGTACCGCCTCCATCCGAGGGAAAGTACTGGTGGGATCCATGTGGTGTTATATCAAAAATTACCTCCTGTATCTAAGAACAAATATTTAATGAGGGTGAAATATACAGGGGTAAGATGAAAAGGTGAAGAGATGACGTTCATCGGACGTGTAAATTGTCCTTCACATCACACATCGGTGGTCAACATGTTTCAGCCTGTGTTGCCCGTAAGGGTCTGTGCTTTCATCAGGCCCAAAATTGAGGTTCAGCGGGTCCCAAACTGATGGCTTTTCGCGATAGACCTGTAAGTCTCTTACTCACGTGTGTTAATTCTGATATACTTTGTCAGGAAGCGAAATCGGCTTTCATTGAGCCTATATCTTCTTACTAAAGTTTCCTGTTCTGTCTCATAGGAACAGATGAGGTGGGGTATCGTGGCAACTTGCCAGCATTCGATCCCTCAGTGGCGTAACCTACATCTTCCTCATGCGCCCCACACAGAGCAGACTCTTTCAACCAGATGCAAAAATAACATGTAAGGCAAGTGCTTTATATGCCTCACTCCTCTTTCCTCAATTACACTCTTCGGTGCAGCCGCTTAAGCTTTCAACACCCTGCATGGCACCATAATGATTACCACCCAGGCCATTCTGCAGTTTAGCGCTCTTTAAACAATGCACGTGCACTACCATGGGTGTGCTCGTTGATTTCAGGAACCTCATGAGAGGTATAACACTACATAAATGTACTGTTCTTCTGTCTCCAATAACCAGAACACCTGGATATTATGGCATGGAATATTATATTTTGCGCCAAAAGATGAACATTTTTTGGAATACAATTGAGTTTTTAAAGTATTTTTGTGGCACTCTATTTTACGATAATTCTTTTATTTATCATACTAATAAGCACAAAATAAACGGGAGATTATTTCAGCAAAACAAGAAAAAATATACACATTTCTATGCCAATATATTTAATGACAGGTCTTCAGCTTAGCTTTTTGTTCAAACTCTTCAGAACAGTCTGATTTTAGTCCAATATCCACTGATGATTGTTGTGTAAAGACAGACATCAGTGAACGGATGACTTGCTCCTTGTGGGTGGGACACTCGGTTGATATAATACTCTTATATATGTTATTGCTCCTTTCAGCAGAACTTGCCATACAGTACTTGCACACAGCTGTTACCTGTCATAGGACTGAAATGTGTTAGCCATCTCATGCCTGATCCAGCGAGTTACTAGCAACAAGCATTCATACACCAAATACTCACTTGGGCCCATACATTCATACTACGCTAGTAATTTCCGCTGGTGGGTCAGTTGTACTCTTTATCAAATCCCTGCTACCAATTACTTTTCTGATTGAAGAGTAATGACTTACCAATGGATCCTTTGCTAATTGGGAAGTTTAAAATGAGTGACATTCATTACAATTCATAATCTTGAAATAATCACTGAGTCAAGAAGTTTTAAAATGTTTATCTAAAGATTTAGCAGAGTAAAGTACAGAATTGCCTGATACTTAATCGTATATCAAGGATGAAGCATAGTAATCAATTATCGATTAATGACGGTCCCTCAGAAAGGAGAGGATAGAGACAGCAGCGCAACTAAAGGTTGCATTTATATTTACCTAAAGTGCGAGAACCAAACCCCTTGGTCAAGGAGTTGGAAAAGATTAGGACCCAGGAAGGATGAAGAGCAAGACCTCCTCCAGGTTCAGGACAGGACCGGTGACCTCTCTACCAACGACGCCTGCGTCGTTCCCCTCTCTGATACTCCACTTCTCCTCGATTCTCCTGTGCCTTCCTTCTAATGGACTTCGCCGCCCCCTCCTCAGGACCTCTCTGGACAGCGATTCAGTCTGCAATCGATCAGCTTGTCGGTCTGGAACTAATGGCTCTCTATGTGGACGCCTATTTTGACTAATTAGCTAATTCTATATCTATTATACCCTTCTACGGCCATGTACCTCCCATTAATGTTGCAAAAATATGGGCCCACTACTTCTGATTGGACAGGGACAGGGGGTTGATCCTCACACCATATTGATTTAGTTCAATTTCCTAAAGCCCATTGTTTTTAAAATACCGCCCATCACAGTTAATACATTTGCTTTATTTCCCACCCGTATCACGACAAAGTTTATACATTGTTCATATAAATTGTTGCATTTTCAGTTGGGACATCATGGGTACAGCAGTGTTGGCCATCAGGTCACGGCCTTGGACGTCGTCCAGGTTGACTTCATCCCTTTCTCTGGGCAGCCGTGTAGGACGCATGCGCAGAACCATTGTCTCTCGAGTTTCAGTTCAGCAACCCCAGGCCCATTTTACGAACTAATAAAAGCCAAAGAAGAAAATATTAAAATCACAAATATATTGTTTCACTGTATTCCCACTCTTTCTACTCTATTCCCATTTACTTATAAATTCTATCCCGCATTAATAGCGTTTAGAATACCACAGTTAATTGCAACATGAGAGCAAGCTGTAGCACGTGAAAACACTAGGCTGCCATTTTAATACACACTGCGCAGAAGCAAGAGTTTCCCACCAAGCAAAGAAAGACGTCATACCACGTGATATGGTTGACACATGCGCAATAAAGATTCCTGCGCTTTAGCGGCCATTTTAGAACAGACAAGCATTATTTGTTAGTTTAAACACATAAGCAAGCTTCCTCTCTATTTATGTTCGTGTATGCAAGAGTTAGTATGAACAATACAAAGTTTAATAAATTAATACTGTGACGAGATTGCCTCCGAGCAAGTCTCATTTGTGAGTCCTTGCTCCATCAATCCCCTCTTTGATGGCGTTTCTGAGCCATCAAATACTACCCACAACCAGATGCCAACTTTTAGCATAAAATGGTTTCATTTTCATTTTTACACTTTCTATTTTTCACATCCCCTTTCAGTTTCTTGTATAATTCACTTCTCAAATCTTCAAGTTCAATTTCGTCAAACTTTCCCTTCTTTCCTTTTCCTGTCACATTATACGATTCATTCTTTCTACAACATTTGCACCATATTATTATTGACAGTACTATTATCGCTATCCCTGCTAAGGGTACTAATATTTGACCTATAAGTCCTTTCCCTACATTAGCAAACCAGGTACCAATTGACGCAATACTACTTGTCAATCTCTCCCATACACTATCAACTTCCAGTGGTTTTAATTCCTTCTCAAGTTTCGTTATATTCTGTATGAATGTTCTAATTTCTGCACTTTTATCAGGTATGTAAGTGCAACAGTGTTTCGTCGTCAATAATTTACAGACTCCGCCCTCTTTTGCCAATATAATATCAAGAGCAAGTCGATTTTGCATAACCATAGACCTAATCGCAACCATCTCCGCATTAATCATTAGAAATCCTCCTGCAGTGTCAGTTGATAATCGATCAACCACTGTAGATAATTTACATATTTTCCTTGAGTTCAGTATTATTCCCACTGAAGGTATCAATGCACCAAATATATCACCTACTATTTCAGAAAAACTAGCTCTTTTACTACGTGTTAATTCTCCATCATTTTCATTGCTCCCAGTGTTTCTTTTTACGTGGTATATTTTTGGAAATACTATTCCAAAATAACAACTTCCATACCACCGTGCAGGAAGCCTAAAGTAAGCCTTATTCCCACACACATAATAGATTCCAGGAAAAACTGAATCTGTTCCTCCTTTTAGTCCCCAACCTCCAAGAATTAAGAAATTGTGTTCACATTCACTGGTACCGATGAAAACATTGTTATACTTAGTCTTTAACCTATGTAGACAAATTTTCCCTGTTTTTACAAAATCCAGAGCCATAGCAGCTTGAGTTTTGCCAGGTGTGTAACTACCCTCTTTCTCAGCCCAAGATGGCAAATGAGCCTTATGCTCAGAAGCTTTCTTTTGAAAATCTTGCCTTCTATCTTCTGCTAAATTCAAAAATATCTTTTCTTCTTCATTAATGAGCATGTTAGATTGCTTCTATGTGCATGTGTTATATCTATCGATTTCATTGTTAAGAAAAATTCTCCCATAAACCGTGCATCTTGACTACTAAGCACTGGATTCATATTCTTTCGAATGGGAACCTCAGAAAATATCACATCTATATTTGAATAATAATACTGAAGTCTCCCTGTTCTATAAAATAAACTAGTCAATACACTACATGATATGCCATAGGTTAATGGCAAGTGATGATATGTTAACCCTTCTGCTACTGATTCTGGTAACTTCATGCAGACATAACAATTACTAACTTCCATGGTATCTACATATTGAAACACTAATTTTGTAAAAACATTCAAACTGGTGTCGTTATCGGTTACTTCATGATGAAATTCTGATTCATCTTCTGCCTCTAATTTTACTCTATCACCCTTAAAGATATCTATCCTTCCCTTCGTTTCGTTGTTAATCTTTTTATCCGTAATCATAAGGTAAGGAATTGCTACGATCAGAACTAACCAAACTATAAGCACCATCACCAAACTACATATGCATATTGCACAGCATCTTTTACAACATTTCTGTTTTGATCTCCCAGTAACTCTATCGTCAGACATTTTGACAAGGAAGATTGCTGTTCTTATCTATTTTCAATCTTTCTTTACGCAACTATTTCACGTTATCAAGGTGGTCTTGTTTCTTTCTCATAGGTCAGTTCTGCACTGGTTCCTTCGTCACCACTTTCACTTGACTCTGAGCTCTCGTAATATTCAAGGATGATATAAGTCCAATCAGGACCCTTAAATTTGTTGTTCACAAGTTTCAGTCTTTTACTCCTTCTTTTCTCAGTTCTGCTTTCTTGTCCCGTTTGGCTTGTTACTTCGTTTACTTGTTCTGGATCTTCACTTCTGGTTGTTATGTGGTATTTTACTCTTTTAATGACACTAGGCCAATGATCACCTTTTCTTGTTTTCTTGGTTTGCACTGTCTCTTTATTTTCTTCTTCAGAAATTCTTTTATTTTCAGGTTGTGTTACAATCTGGTTTTCTTCAATTACAGTTTCTTTTATCTGTTCTTTTTCAGGTCTGATCGGTTTCTCTTCAGCAGCTCCGCTGTGAGTTCCTAATAGCTGACCTTGTTCAGGATTTACGCCTTCATGTTCAAGATTTTCGAGATCTTCTGTTTGAATGTATTTCCCTTGATCTAACTGGTTCTGATCAGGGCTTATTGCACTTTGTACTTCTACAGCCTGACCGCGTTCTTCTAAACCTGTCTGTCCCTGCTCAAAATCTGTTGGTTCGTCATTAATTTGAGCCCAGTTTCCTCTCCCTATCTGGTCCTGCTCAGGTTCTCTTATTGTGTCTTCTTCTTCTTCCTGAGCTGCTTCTTCTTCACCTATCTGATCTTCTTCAATTTCTTCTAAATTTGCTTGACTTCTTGTTCTGTGGTAAACTTCAGGAATTTCCACCACTGGTATCCAGTCCTGACTTGTGCTCGGTTGTTCTTCTTCAGCTTCCTCGAATCTTGTTCCTGAGATTCTTCAGCTGAGGCAACCTTCAGCTTCCTCAGTGATCGATACTGTCTGAGGATTTTCTTCTTCAGGATCTGGTACTCTTTTGGTGTGGCTTACATGAATCCAATTAGGAAATCCTGCACACTTTACTTCTGTGTTTGTAACCAGTATGACCTGACAAGGTTCGCCCCACCTAGGTGATAGACACGTTTCTCTGGTGTGATTCTTCACTACCACCCAGTCACCAGGATCCAGATCATGTTCTTGTTCAGGCTGCCTGGAAACTGCGTCTTCTCCAACCTGGTGAGAGACAGAATGCACTAGGTCAGCCAATCCTTTGCAATAATCCAGAACCATATCATCAGATATATTCAGCAGTTTATTTGTAGGAACATGTGCTTGTCTCATTGCTCTTCCCATCATTATCTCGTGTGGACTCAATCCGGTATTTCTATCAGGAATGCTTCTGAGTCCCCTTAAAACAAGTGGCAATGCATCCGGCCAATCTAATGATGTTGATGCACACATTTTTCCCAGTCTGGATTTTATTGTGCCATTCAATTGTTCAACCACTCCAGAAGCCTCTGGACGATATGCACAGTGCAATTTTTGCTCAATTTGGAATGCTTCACAGATTATCTTAATCACTTCACTGTTAAAATGCTTTCCTCTATCTGATTCCAAAGTTACTGGGAAACCAAATCTAGGAATGAGTTCTCGTAGCAACAACTTTGCGACTGTAATACTGTCATTCCTCCTGGTAGGGTAAGCCTCCACCCACTTTTAAAACAGACACACTATGACAAGTACATATTTCAGCCCTCTACATGGTGGTAACTGAATGAAATCAAGTTGCAATCTTATAAATGGACCCTCCGCCTTTCCAATTTTTCCAAACCCAATTATTGTTTTTCTTCCTGGATTATGCATTTGGCAGGTTAAACATCTCTGGCAAAGACTCTCTGCTACGGCCCTAAACCTTGGATTGTACCAATTTTGTCTGAAGAGCCTAATCATTGCATCTCTCCCTACGTGTGTGTCTCCATGATACATCCTGGCCATTTGTGAAAGCAGAAGTCAGGCATGACTGGTCTGCCATCGGCATAAATCCATACATCGTCGTCTGCCCTTTGAGAACATCCCATTTTAATCCATGTACTTCTTTCACTCTCATCAGCATCATCTTGCAATCGTTTTACATCATTCCATGTTTCAGGAGGTGCATACAGCATAAGTTGGCAGCTGATTCCCATTCTTTCCACCCTTTTATTTACTGACAATCTATTTTTGGCGCAATGTTGAGCCACAAGATCTGCGTATCTGTTGCCGACTACCACCCAGTCATCTGCTGACTGGTGTGCGGCACATTTCACCACAGCCAATTGTTTTGGTGATTGTATTGCTTCCAATAGTTCTTTTACGAACTGTCCATTTTTAATGGGGGATCCTGAAGAAGTCATGAAATCCCTCTGCATCCATAGTTGGCCAAAATCATGCACAACCCCGTAACCATATTGGCTATCTGTAAATATAGTTACATTTTGATTCCTCCCAATTTTGCAAGCTTTTATTAACGCAATCAATTCAGCTACTTGTGCAGATTTTACTCCTGGTAAATAGGATGCTTCGACTATTCCAGTCAATTCACACACTGCATATGCTGCAGTTAGTTTACCATCTTCATGCCTTTGGCACGAACCATCAACAAACAGCTCCCTGTCTGGCTTCCTGAGGGGCAGTTCCTGAATATCAGGACGTGGTTTCGTGCATAACTCTGTGACTTGTAAACAATTATGTTCCTCTTCGTCATCTTTAACTTCTTCATGATATGGGTCTGGTAGTAAGGTAGCGGGATTTACTATTGTGCACCTTACAATGGTCACATTTTCAGCACCCAATATTATTCTTTCATATTTAGTCAGCCGACTAGGAGTAAGATGCTGAGTTCGGGTTCTTGTCAACAGAATCACAACCGAATGTGGAACAAACACTTCTACAGGGTGTCCCATTACGATTGACTCACTTTGTTCAATGCTTAAACAGGTAGCCGCCACTGCTTTAAGCAGCCTGGCAACGCGGCTGCCACTGGGTCCAATGTAGCAGAAAAATATGCTATAGGCCATCTGTCCAAACCATGTCTCTGAGTTAGGACTGAAAGTGCACAATTTTCTCGCTCATGACAGAATAATGCAAATTTTCTCTTATAATCAGGCATGCCTAGGGCAGGTGCTGCACACAGAGCATTTCTTAATTTTACAAAAGCTCCTACGCTCTCATTATCCCATACAACTGGGTCTTTTGTAACCCTGGGCAAAGCACTACGCTACGCTCGCGTAGTTTGCGAAGTTTGCGCTACTTCGCACAACACGAATTGCACGTAGCACAGTGCAAACACGCGTAGCGGTCATTTTTTGCTTGCTCGCGGTCCTCAACGTCAAGTTGGCGACCGCGAGCAAGCAAAATGACATCCCGGCGAGACTTTTTCCTCGTTCGCGATCAGCAACATCAAGTTGCCGATCGCGAGCGTGGAAAATAAACCTCACGGCGAGATTCTCAACGCAGGGAGGTCAGGTTTCTCATTGCGAGTGGTCGATTATGCTCGCGACCGCTCGCGATGTGAAACTACCAGTCCGCGTTGAGAAAGCTGCCGCTCGAGTAAAAATCTACTCGAGCGGCAGTAAAAGACGGCTCGCACTGTGCAAGATGCCGTTTTCAATGATTGCACAGTGCGGACAAGCATCCGGCACTGTGCAATCATTGCGAACAGTGCACTATGCAGTTCGCGTAGTGCTACGCGTAGCTCGCGTAGTGCGAACTGCACTTTGCGTAGCTTCGCGTGGCGCTACTTCGCGAACTACGCCCAGGCTTAGTCTTTTGCCTTCTTTTTCGTCATTTGAATTAAGGGCTTTGCTAACAGAGAAAATCCTAGTATCCATTGTCGACAATAACCTACTATTCCAAGGAACATTCTCACCTCTCTTTGGGAGACAGGCATTTGCATTTTCTTGATTAGTTTTACTTTTTCAGAGGTTATTCTTCTTTTTCCCCTCTCAATCTGGTGTCCTAGATATTTGACTGCTGTGGTACAAAACTGTAACTTTTCAGGTGAAACCTTATGTCTTCTTCAGCTAAATGATTTAATAATGCAATAGAGTCAACAATACAGTCCTCTCTGGTGTTAGATGCCACCAGTAAGTCGTCTATATACTGCACTAAGACTGAGCTTCCTGGCATCACTAGTTTCTCTAAGCACTTTTTCAATATCTGATTGAAGATGGAAGGACTTTCCGTGTACCCCTGAGGAACACGATTCCATACATAGACTTTGTTCTCAAATTTAAATGAAAAAAGATACTGGCTATCTGGGTGCAAGGGTATTGAAAAGAACGTTTGGCATAAATCAATCACAGTAAACCATCCTGCACTCCAAGGAATCTGGTATAGAATTACGGCAGGATTGGGCACTATAGGACAACAGGGTTCCACGATCTTATTTATTTTGCGCAGGTCTTGAACAATCCTATACTTTCCACTAGGTTTCTTCAAACCCATGATTGGTGAGTTACAAGGGCTACTCATTACCTCTTTTAATATTCCCTGTTTTACCATTCTGTTTATTTCTTCAATGACTCCTGCTTTGACTTCTGCACTCATTTTGTACTGTCTGGTATTTGGGAAAATTGCACCTTCTTTTACAGTTATTTTAACAGGGTCTATTTTGGCCATAAGTCCTACTTCCTTTCCCGTGAAATCCCATACTATGGGATTTACTGTAGTTTTAATTCTTCTGGCAACTCGTCTTTGGTAATCAAAGAGAACATCTCATCTACTTCTGTACCTTGCTTTGCAATCATAAATTTATATACATGGTCTTCATCTGGGGTCTGAATTGCCACACCATCCGGCGTGCAGAAAATTGTGCAGTTCATTTTACACAACAAATCTCTGCCCAATAAGTTTACTGGACTAGAATCACACACTACAAATTGATGCATTTCTCTAAAATTTCCAATTCTAACTTCCATTGGTTCGGTATAAGGTGTTCTAATCTTTCGATTAGCTACCCCCTTGGATAGCTTCTCCAGAGAGAGGAAGGTCTGGGATGTCTGCTGTTCTTACAGTAGACCTGGTAGCACCAGTGTCCAAAAGGAAGGTAATATCATTACCCTTCACATTCCCTTCAACATATGGACCTGACTGATCTACCGGTAAGGACGCGCCAAGTACGCACTCCTTCTCCCCTCTCTTAGGCACCGTCATTGACTGTATGGACAGAAATCGTCCTGTAAAAGAAATTGTGAGGTTACATAATCATTCTTACCACTTCCTCCTTGATATCCGACGTCTGTACCGTGCTTTGCTCTGCTTACATTACCCTGTATAGGTGCTGGTGGCAACTGACTCTGAGGATTTACACCCTGCTGTGAATCATTCTGCGTCTGTGGATTTAAATTTTGATTTGGGCCATTATTATTCCGAATCTTTTTACATTCATCCTTCCAATGCCCCAATTTTCCGCAACCATGACAAGGAAATTTCTTTTTAGCCTCTTCTCGGCTCATTCGTCCTCTCATTTTCCCACCATTCCCAGTGTCACCATTCGTTCCAGAATCCTTTCCCTGATTCTCACTTGGATTATCCAAGTTAATTCCCTGTTTCTCAGCCATTTTTACCTGAGCCCACATTACTTTCTCCTGCAATTTCTTGTGCCTATCCTCAATGTCATCTCCACAATATTTGGCATATTTCAAGATTTCATCGATCGGTTTCCCCTGCCAGCACAACATGTGCTGCTTAATCATCTGACAAATCTCTGGCTTCAGACCGTAAACAAATCGGTAGACAAACTGACTCATGTTTTTATCTCCAATATCCTCAAATCCACTATACTGTTTGAATACCTGTAATAAACGTTCATAGTGGGCATGTACCGATTCACTGGCTTCTTGGGTTGTTCTGTCTATTTTCACCCAATCTGTTTCTTTTGGTGGTATTTTCCCTTTCAGGTAAGTTATTACCTGCTGATACTTTTTCATGACATCACTTGGCGGGGCACCTGTCTTTGGATCTCTAGGATACTCTTCGCTGGGCCAATCAACTGTGATTTTACAGTCTGTCCATAAATCGGCAGGTACCACTATGTCAAACAAACCATCCAAATCTTTCAACAATACCTTTGACACCTTCACAAACCTCTCAACCTGCTTGTACCATTCAATTGTTTTTTCTCTCAATTTTGGGAAATCATTCGTAAAGGACAAAATATCCTGTCTGCTCCATGGGACATGTACATATCCCCCTCCCGGAACTTCTCGCATCGGGTACATTTGATCTGCTTTCCCTGTTTCCTTCATTAAATATTCTGAAGTTGTTCTACTGTATCATGCCTCTTCCTTTTTCTTTGTCCATCTAACTTTCCATTTATCTAGGTCTCCCCATTTCTGCAAGACTGTCATTAATTCCTTTATTTGTAATTTTCTTCCAGAGGCATTCATGTTTTCGAAATCTTTGTCTGAAAAATCTGCTCTATATGGTTTCTGTAGCACTTTTGACTTCCCTATTTCAATTCCCATCTGCAGAGCTAAATCTGATAATTTCTCGTGGAATATCTTTACATTTCTTGTGATACTTCTGCACACGAACAATAGTTCTTCTTCATCGTAAGTATTTATGCGATCTACCCCTACATTTCCTGCTATTATTTCTTCTAATTCGACCTTTAGTTTATAAATGTCCATGATCTTTGGGGGTGAACTCTGTCTGTCTGATCCTTGTGCCCACCTTTCTAAGTCTTCTGGAGTAACTACTGTGGCACTTTTGGTTCCTGATGAGGTTATTATGTTTACATCTTTCGAGCAACTAGGTGTAGCTCTTCTGGGGGTACTATTTGCAGATTCTCGAATGGGCAAGTCCATTAATGAAATCATAGATTCACAATCACTAAAGTGATCCTCAACCATTACTACTGCTTCAGGTTTAGGAACATTCACAGGAGTAGGCGTAACTAGAGGTTTGGGATAATTTACCTTGTCACCATATAAGGGAACTACTGGACCAATGGTTACAGGTATGGTCAGGGAATCAGGGTGTACTTTTAATTGTGTTATTTTCTGTATTAATTCTGCTCTGTTTTTATCTATGGCTTCCTTTTCTTTATCGTGAAGTACCCTACTAGCTGGGGAATCATGCAATACTTGTGGTACCAATGGTGTCCTCAACAGTGGTGCACTTGGGGTGCATCCACTTGTCCCTTCCTGATATGGTGGCGGGTTCTTTAATATCTCTTCCATAAATTCATCTTCGGAATCTCCAAATCTAGTCAAGTGTTTTGTCTTTTCTGTGCATTTGCTCCCTAACGGTTCTTCTGCCATTAATATTGGATACAGACCTTCTGTAAGCATTGTTCTTCTCCACTGTTTCATCTGACCATCCCTTGACTCATTTTGATACCTAGGGAAAAATCCCCGATAACCCGTACTACTTCTGGATCGGTCACGTTCAAATGCCTCAGTTTCCCACTCCTCTAAGGCTTCGTATTGAGTTAATCTAGGTCTGGGTTCTAAGTCATTCATCCTCAATCTCAAATTTTGAAGAATTCTCCCATTGAAAGTACCATTCTCAGGAAACGCTAATATTCCGTCATTTTTGGTATATTCTATCCAATTTTCTATCCATACGCAAGTATGATAACCTCTCGCCATCATCATAAATGAAGCGGGTGTTTTAGCCAGTGGAATGATAATTCCTTCCCTAGTTTTGATTGGTTTATCCTTTTTAAAATAATTCTTAATCTTTTGTAGAACTGACATTTTTCTCTTCTCTCCGTACATTTTGGGTAAATCTCGATGTATGAAATTATATTCTGCAAAGCCTAGGAACCTCCTATCCGGATGAATTCCTATTAATGTTGGGTCACGTTTTAACATATAATCTCCACTATCCACTAGGATTTCAGCTTCTATGGTAACAACTAATCAAATGCCAGTTAACTTTTGTCTCTGAACCAATCCTAGCGCGACCTTTCTGTGACGTTTGTCTGCCAACCCCTCCTTTACAATCTGCGCTTTTCTGTCCCTCGCTGTTTCGACCAATCCCAGCGCGGCACCTGTGACGTCAGTATTACTCCTGACTACTGACCCCTCCTTTACAAGAGTCTTTCCACGCCCGCTGTTTCAACCAATCCCACCGCAGCGCTTTGTGACGTCAGTTCCCTCTCCGGTAACTGACCCTCCCTTTACAAAACTCGTACGCAAAACTTTATTTTCTCTACGACTTTAATTAAAATTCAGTAACAACATAAAACATTCGCTATCGTGCCAGTTTCTCTAAATTGAAAAAGATAGTTTCGTTCACACTTAGTAAAACCTTTCTGTTTACTAAACATACACTACGAGTAAAACCCTTCCGTTTACTCTTCACTCGAGCATCAAAATACCTGTTAGTTCTTCAATGTTACACTTTCTAGGTGATATAACATCAAAATTTCACCAGCATATTCCTTTGCTATTACTCATACGCATAGAATCCCTAACAAGTACTGATAGCCCCACCTAACTTTTCAGTACTATTTCTGCCTGACAGATAACCTCACTGCAGTATGGTTTCCACTTACCATCCGCTATTCAATTTCCCCGGGGATTTCTGGACAACATAAAACAAACTTTAAACAATAACGGATGTTAGTTCATAGAAGTACAATTCTCATTACCTAATTAACAAAGCACAACCATCCTCTGATAACCAGAAAACTGATCCAGCGAGTTACTAGCAACAATCATTCATACACCAAATACTCACTTGGGCCCATACATTCATACTACGCTAGTAATTTCCGCTGGTGGGTCAGTTGTACTCTTTATCAAATCCCTGCTACCAATTACTTTTCTGATTGAAGAGTAATGACTTACCAATGGATCTTTTCCTAATTGGGAAGTTTAAAATGAGTGACATTCATTACAATTCATAATCTTGAAATAATCACTGAGTCAAGAAGTTTTAAAATGTTTATCTAAAGATTTAGCAGAGTAAAGTACAGAATTGCATGATACTTAATCGTATATCAAGGATGAAGCATAGTAATCAATTATCGATTAATGACGGTCCCTCAGAAAGGAGAGGATAGAGACAGCAGCGCAACTAAAGGTTGTATTTATATTTACCTAAAGTGCGAGAACCAAACCCCTTGGTCAAGGAGTTGGAAAAGATTAGGACCCAGGAAGGATGAAGAGCAAGACCTCCTCCAGGTTCAGGACAGGACCGGTGACCTCTCTACCAACGACGCCTGCGTCGTTCCCCTCTCTGATACTCCGCTTCTCCTCGATTCTCCCGTGCCTTCCTTCTAATGGACTTCGCAGCCCCCTCCTCAGGACCTCTCTGGACAGCGATTCAGTCTGCAATCGATCAGCTTGTCGGTCTGGAGCTAATGGCTCTCTGTGTGGACGCCTATTTTGACTAATTAGCTAATTCTATATCTATTATACCCTTCTACGCCCATGTACCTCCCATTAATGTTGCAAAAATATGGGCCCACTACTTCTGATTGGACAGGGACAGGGGGTTGATCCTCACACCATATTGATTTAGTTCAATTTACTAAAGCCCATTGTTTTTAAAATACCGCCCATCACAGTTAATACATTTGCTTTATTTCCCACCCGTCTCACGATAAAGTTTATACATTGTTCATATAAATTGTTGCATTTTCAGTTGGGACATCATGGGTACAGCAGTGTTGGCCATCAGGTCACGGCCTTGGACGTCGTCCAGGTTGACTTCATCCCTTTCTCTGGGCAGCCGTGTAGGACGCATGCGCAGAACCATTGTCTCTCGAGTTTCAGTTCACCAACCCCAGGCCCATTTTACGAACTAATAAAAGCCAAAGAAGAAAATATTAAAATCACAAATAAATTGTTTCACTGTATTCCCACTCTTTCTACTCTATTCCCATTTACTTATAAATTCTATCCCGCATTATTAGCGTTTAGAATACCACAGTTAATTGCAACATGAGAGCGAGCTGTAGCACGTGAAAACACTAGGCAGCCATTTTAATACACACTGCGCAGAAGCAAGAGTTTCCCACCAAGCAAAGAAAGACGTCATACCACGTGATATGGTTGGCACATGCGCAATAAAGATTCCCGCGCTTTAGCGGCCATTTTAGAACAGACAAGCGTTATTTGTTAGTTTAAACACATAAGCAAGCTTCCTCTCTATTTATGTTCGTGTATGCAAGAGTTAGTATGAACAATACAAAGTTTAATAAATTAATACTGTGAGGAGATTGCCTCCGAGCAAGTCTCATTTGTGAGTCCTTGCTCCATCATGCCCAATGTGGTAAATTTCAATCACCCCCGAAATTGATGTGTGAATGGCTTCTGGGCCCACATATTTGTTTAAACCAAAGATGGCTGAATGTGCTGTGTTGTAAGAGGATGTTTAGCTGTGCAGGATAGAACATGCACACTTGCTTTGGTAGCTCGATGTCTGCTGGGGAATCACTTATATAATAGTCCTCCTTCTCAAGGGCCTTTTCAGATGCATCATGAGCTGTGCTGTGATCTATTTCATCTAAGTGAAAGTCTATTTCTCCCTGAAGAAGAATGTAAGAATGGTTGTGATGTCTCCCAAATGAAGATTGAATTGATTTGTTGGAATCATGCAACTTCATTGTCTCTGGTGTCTGATCCATCAAACTTAAAATGGTTTGACACTTATCTGCTGCTATGTCCATTGAAACTTTAATGCAGTTCTTGGAGTCATTGCTCAAAATCCTCTGTTCATTTCCAAAGAAATTAGATGGAGATTAGCTCACTTACCTCTAAGATTCACCAAACCCAGCATAGGAGTCGAAGTTCTTGCAGTGGTACTGGACAGCAGTGAATCAAGAATTTTACAAGGCATTGAAAAGATTTGACGGATTTGTGATATATTCCGTAGCTCTCCCCAAGATGATGCACGTACCATCACTTTCCACTGCCAACCAATTTGAAGATTCTCGAAAACTATAGCAGGAAAGATTTCAGCTCCAGAAAAGGCTTCTGGCATTACTCACAAGTGGAACCAGGAGCTGGGAGAGCAGTGAGAGATGATGGAATGATGGGAGAGCAGTCGTCATGTTGCCAAGAGCCAAGATGCGCCAGTGGACTCATAGCAGAAGGCTTGTAGCAGTACTGGAGATGGCAGGGAGTAGCCAGGAGGAAGGTGGTAGAACGTCAGTGGACATGTGTTGTACCTGCTGCTCAGCCAGCGTGACTGGGGTGTGGAATGTTGGTGTGTGGTGATGCTGTGGAATGTTGGATGTGAGAGAGTCAGTTGGAGAATGGGCAGAGCAGCAGGAACACTGCTCCTGGTGGGGCTCTTCATTATAGCCCTTGATCTTAACATCTTAATAAATCATCTTACCTAACCTATACCTGGACTACTGGACTCCTTAATTTGATTACCAATTTTGGCGATGATTCGGTGAACCTACATCTGAAAGCTGAATAAGAGAAGATATCCCACAGAAACAGAGAAACCTAAAAGATCAAGCTTCAAGAAAAGGTTCTGTAATCCTAACTGATGTGTCTACTCACTACAAGTGAAACTAAAGGAAAGAAACTTAAAGAAGAAACTCAAGAAGTACTTGAACTACAAGGGTTCATGTTTCCATACCACCCTGCAGCCCCACCAGTGTCTTGTTTCATCAGACAGCCTACTAGCAGGGCATGTTTCGGTCTGCCTCAATTTTAATTCTAACAGTTGGAAGCTTGTTTGCTGTTTGTTTCCAGCGGATCTCGGGTAGCTGTAGTCTACGATTAATTTTGGGATGACTGTCAGCTGGATGTGGGTGTTTGGAAGCTGACTTAAGCGGTGACTTTGGATTTAATTTTCGAGTGGAGGCAGCATGCCCACTGACAATATCTCATATATATATTTTTTTTTTTTTATTTATTGGAATTTTCATACAAAACATGATAACACAATATCTTAAATCAACAGCAGCGTACAGACAATTCATTACATAATCGTTTCGACAGCTGCTTGGTGTGGAACAATCCGGATAGTCATTAGGCTATACATCGATATTTACAGTATCGTATATGTAAGCTTGTATTGTTGTGGATGCAACTGCAATGCAGAGTAGATAATTACAACCCCGGTTTGACTGAAACCCGTCCTCTCACTTGCGTCTACTGGGAGCCCTGTTGTAGGAGGAGATAACTTTGGAGTGGTCCCCATATATCTGTGGGCCTAGAGGCCATTGGCAATAGTTCTATATAGGTTGTAGTCTGTTCCTGGTAATGCACTAGGTCAGTCAGCCATTCCTTGAATTTCGGTGCGCGTCCTTCTACCCCATCTACAGGCTACCCTGCGTTTGGCCATCAACAGAGATATGCCTAGGAACTTCCGGTGCGTTTTGGGGATTAATGCAGTGTAACTCAAGAGGGCCACCATGGGATCCCTGTCCAATGTTATGTCTAGCATTTTCTCCAGTGCCTCATGCACCTCCCCCCAGTAGGCCTGCACTGATGGGCATTCCCAGGCCAGGTGTAGAAAACCAGCACCTTCCCTTTTGCATCTGTCGCATCTGTCATGGTCGGTTAATTTGAATCTATATTTTTTTACAGGCGTGTAATATAGCCTCTGCAAGAATTTATAATGTAGTACCCGCAGCCTGTTACTGGCCGAGATTTGCGATGTCTGGGCACAGCAATAGTTCCATTGCTCCTCAGTCACCTCTCGTCCCAGCTCCTCCCGCCAGTGCATGCATGCCGGGCTGATGGGCTTCTTTTGTGTTGCACGTATGCTTTTATAGAGTCCGGACACCAGGTGGCTGCCCCCTGCAGGGTTTAACAGCTGGTGTAATGGAGGTAGGATTTCCGGCTCGTTGGGGAAGTCCGGTAGGATCGCCCTCATCCCTTGTCGTAACCGTACATAGAGGAACAAGTCTAGTGGAGTGGACCGTATGCCCTGAAACAAGTGCTCCGAGGAGCGGAAGGTACCGCCCAGAAATAAGTCCCCCCACACCTTTACATGAAGCCGTTTACAAAGGTTCAGGAATCCTCTTTCCTGCAATAGTGGTAGGTCAGGGTGATAGGTTAACGGAAGTCGCGGGGAATACAGGAAGGGCGACAAGAGTTTGTCCCTAATGCAATTCCATGCATCCACCGTGCTGGTGACCGTGGTAGGAGGCGTGGAGCGAGTGCGACGCGGACCGTGTATGATGCTGTTCAGGGGAACAGGATCTGCAAGCCAGTCTTCTGCGGCTATTTGCGGCATGTACCGTGGGGGATATATCCAGTAGAACGCATATTGTGCCTGTGCACTCCAGTAGTACACCTCGAAGTCGGGTATATCCAGCCCACCCTGTTCATATGGTCTAATGAGGCTAGACCACTGAAGTCGTGGTTGTTTTCCTCCCCAGATTAGCGTGATCAGCGCCGTCCGTAGTGTTTTTAAAAAGTTTGGTCCTGGGTGATAGGGTATGTTTGCAAACAGATACAGGAACTGAGGAAGTACCACCATCTTTATTAGAGAGGCTCGACCAGCGAGTGATATAGGCAAAGAGATCCATCGTGTGACATTGCTGTTGAGGCGTGCAATTGCTGTACCATAGTTCAGCCGTATGGTGTCCTCTCTGTCTCTCGTCACCTGTATACCGAGATAGCGAAGTTCAGTATCACACCATTCCAGTGGATAATCAAGTGGGAATCGTGGTACCGCTGGTGTAAGTGGAAACAACTGGGACTTCCCCCAATTGATATTGATACCTGATAGTCTGCCGAACAATATAAATTCTCGTAGTATGGGGTTAAGATTGTGCCTGGGATCCCTGATATATAATGTCACGTCGTCCGCATATAAGGATATCAATATTTGGCGTAGGCCACATCGAAACGCCTTATCTTGATGCCGTTGTCGTAATCTAGAGGCCAAGGGCTCCATTGCGATAGCAAAAAGCAACGGGGACAGCGGGCATCCCTGGCGGGTGCCTCTCGAAACAGGAAGTGAGCGAGATATATGGCCATTGATCAATACTCTGACAGTGGGCTGGTGATACAGCAATTGAATCCAGGATATATATAACTTTGGAAACCCCATACTGTGCAGCACCTCAACCAGATAGTCCCACTCCACAGAATCAAAAGCCTTCGTGGCATCTAGAAACACAGCTGCAAGTGGGAACTCTGGCGCCACTGTCTGTACAAGCGAAAAGAGTGTGCGAAGATTGTGATTGGTTGCCCTGCCGGGGACAAATCCTGATTGATCAGGTAGAATAAGGTTTTCCATAAGGAGATTGAGACGATTGGCTAGTATCTTAGCCAGAATTTTGGTGTCACAGTTGATAAGTGACAGGGGTCGATATGAATCGCAGGAGCTAGGAATTTTATTGGGCTTTAGTAGAGATGTCACCAACACTTCCCTCATGGAGGGGGGTAGGGTACCAATCTCCATAGACTCCTCATAAACCTCTTTAAGGACTGGCGCCATGATATCGATGTATGTTTTGTAAAAGTCGGCAGGGATACCGTCTAATCCAGGCGCCTTGCCGTTTTTTAAATGCATAATAGCTTCTCTGATTTCATCCAGTTCGAAAGGCTGGCTAAGGAATTCTCTTTGCGTGTTACTAAGCCACCCCAGCGTTATATCTCCCAGATAGGCACCTAACTCTACTGTTTCTTGTCGGTGTGTGGTGTATAAGGTCTCATAGTAAGCGGCGAATGTGGATAGTATATCCGGTGTGTCTCTATGTATTGTCCCTTCTGGGCTTTCAATTTCTAATATATGGGACGTGAACCTGGGGCCTCTTGTCGCTTCAGCTAATGCCTTTCCTGGCCGTTCCCCTTCGCCGTACTTTCGAGCCACCCAGTACTTACTCTGAAATTTCACCTCTCTAGCCGCAGTCTGTTCGTATTCTGTCAATTTCTCGCGAAATTCTGCTTGTACCTGCCCTGTCTCTGCGTTACTCATTCTGACCTCTAACCTCTTCAGATCCTGTTCCAGCGTTTGGATTGTACGCCGTATGTCTCGAAGTACTCCGAAACTCTTTGAGATGCAATATCCTCTAATAGTGACTTTGAAAGCCTCCCATACTATTTCGACAGTATCAACTGATCCCTTGTTTCTCATAAAGAAGTCCCTGATCTCCTCCCCCAGCTCGGCCCGAAAGACCGTGTCAAGCAGAGCATGGGGCTGCAGTCGCCAGCGTGGCCTAGGCGTGCCATATCCCGGTGGTGTGAGTGCCAGCCTCACAGGGCAATGATCTGAGAACGTCCGGGCTGGGTGAGTTACAGCACGTATAGCGTCCCCTAGCCCTCTTGAGACCAAACAATAATCAAGGCGCGCCCATGTGCCCGTGCGTGTCGTGAAGTGTGTACCCTCCTTCAAATATGGGTGAACATGCCTCCAACTATCCACCAGGCCCCCTTCCTCCACTATACCCCGCAGTGCTTCTTGGGACTTATTGTAGTGGTGCATACTTGGATTGGACCTATCCTGTTCCGGGTTAAGGGCCACGTTAAAATCTCCACCCCAGACGACATGGGTGGAGCCTACGTTCAATATTTGCCCCCATATCCTAGTGAAAAAGTCTGGAGCGTCAACATTGGGGCCATAGCAATTGACCAGTGTCACAGAATCTCTACCAAGTCTACCCCATGCAAGTATGTATCTCCCTTGTGGGTCTTCTATCGCTCCCGCCAGTACAAAGGGTGTCTGTTTTTTAATCAGTATGGCAGTGCCTCTCGCGTAGGAGGAGTATGAGGAAAAGAGTCTCGTGCTAGCCCATTTACTGGCGAATGTGTTTACAGCCCTTGGGTCTATGTGGGTCTCCTGGAGCATAGCCAGTTGCACCCTTTGTCTGTCCAAGTATGCCAGGACCTGCCTCCTTTTTCGCTGGTCCCCCAGGCCCCTGACATTCCAGGATAGGATCGTCAACGTGAAGTTGTCATCCGTAGCCATCACATTGTCTCACAACAAGGTGCCCAACATTTGATGTATCAGTTATATGAAAGGTTTGTCCATTTAAGCACCCATCCATTCTGCGTGCAGTGTGTCTGTCTATTGCAATAATACAATGCGTTTCCCGCAACTGCCCCCCTCCCACCTCCCATGGCATCCCAATCATGCCAGAAACTGACCACCCATCCCAATTCCCTAGCCCTACACCCCCCCCTCCCACTGAAGCAGCCTTAATCTGCCAAAAGCTTACTCCCTCCCCCCCCTTCCCCAACGAGTAAAAACAAGAAAACCTATCCAAACTGCTATGCAACCGTACATAGATTAATCATCAATGGGGGGAGCACCCGTTGGGGGGATTACCCTAGGTGCCTTCACATTAACCCTCACCCGTTGGGTCCACTAGGGATGGAGCGCGTGGACACCAAGGGGCAGAGGGTGCCCGGCGTAACATATTGGAAATGGCTCATAATGAAGAACAAAGATTAGAAATAGTAAGTCTATTGGTCTACCGTCCTCCGTATCTGCGGAGCCCGCTGCTTCTGCTCCGCCAGTCAGTAGTCACTTGCTATGTTTCTTATGTCCCAGTAAGTTCAAGACTTGAATGAGTTATTCAGTCCGCGCTTTCTTCCACTCCCGCCGATGCAGCCTGCTGGGATGATGCTGACGGTTCGGTGTCATGGTTTGATCGTTTCAAGTGCTTTAAGAACTCCTCCACCTGCTGTGGTTTTGTAAAGAATCTCTGTTTGCCTTGGTGGGTAACCCTAAGCCGTGCCGGATATAGCAGTGCGTAGTCAATTTGGGCCCGCCGCAACTTCTTTTTGACTTCTATAAATTTCCGTCTTTCTTCCTGAACGGTTGGTGTAAAGTCAGGGAATATGGAGAACGTATTACCATCATGTGTCAGCTGTTGAGCGCTTCTCGCTGTGCGGAGTGCGACGTCCCGGTCCCTATAATTCAAGAGACATGCTATGATAGGGCGTGGCGTGCTTCCCGGCGGCGGGCGCGGGCCCAGTGATCTATGCGCCCTTTCCACTATGAATTGATTGGAAAAGCCTTCCACCCCAAACGTTGAGAGCAACAATTTTTCAACATATTCCTCCATTCTTCCTGTGTTGGTCGACTCGGGGATACCAAGAATGCGTATGTTGTTGCGTCTACTTCTCGCCTCCAAATCTTCATTCTTTGCAGCAATGATTTGAAGAAGCTTATCCATTTGGGCAATCTGTGTTGTTACTTGGGACGTAGTGTCTTCATTGTCGGAGATGCGGCGCTCAGTTTCTTTAATGCGACCCTCGTGCCCTTCTAGTTTATGAGCAATGGCGTCCATACGCGTGGACATGCTATCCATTTTGTCTACCATGGTAGCGAAGCCTTGTCGAACTTCTTGGAGGATGCTTTGTACCTCTGGGGATGGAGAGTTAGTGGTTCCCTGTGCGCCCTCTCCCTTGTCAGCGTCCTGGTCGTCCGTTGTGTTGCGGGTAATCCTTTTGGTGGTGTCAAAGGAGAGCTTGGGTTGGCGGTTATCTGGCTTCCCCATGGTAGCCTCTGAATGCGAACTGTTAGTGTCCCTGTAGTATTATGGCGTAGCGTTCGCAAGGTGACTGCAGTCTGTGCGCCCCGGTATGCCAAGGCAGTACTATGCCTGTATCCGACACTTTTGCCTGCCAAGCTTGCATATATCAGTGAACACGTTGTGAGCTCCGGGGCACTGTTGTTGCCGGTTCGTTACCACTATCAGTGTTTTTTATCTGAGGAGGCCGATCGCTATTTCCATGCGCTGTGGCCTTGTTGGTGGGGCGTTCGCAAGGTGACTGCAGTCTGTGCGCCCCAGTATGTCAAGGCAGTACTATGCCTGTATCCAACTCTTTTGCCTGCCAAGCTTGCGTGTACCAGTGAGCGCGTTGTGAGCTCCAGAGCACTGTTGTTACCGGTTCGTCAGCACTTTCCCTGCGGAGGCTGATCACTATTTCCTGGCGCTGTGGTCTCGTTGGTGGAGCGATGCTGGGGGCTGAAAAAAGACAGTGGCATCCCCGTTCGCATGTACATGCCGTTCATAGAGCCATCAGTTGTAGGGGGCAGCGTTCTTGCAATGGAGTTAAGGTCTCCCCGTGTCTGCCCCTGTGCGTTGTGTGCTCCTTTGCGCGTGTCTATGGGGTACTAGACATTACGCATATGTTCACCATTACAGTTCCAGCGGGGGGAGCTCGGTGGCTCAGCAGGTGTTTGTTGGCGCCCAACAAATAGGCCCCGGACGGCAGTTCACGCTGCGCGCAGGGGTGCTGTCCCTTCTTCTTTGTACCACCGTGAATGCACCCCTAGGATTCGAGGCTTTGTGCGCTAGCAGGCCCCCGGTCCTCCGATCAAGAGAGCTCGTTGCATTCACATTTCAGAGAGCCCGCACATGGGCCCGTCTTCATGAGCCCGCCCCACGGCAGCCCAGCAGCGCGCCGCGCCTGCTTCCAGCAGTGGCTCCGCACTCGGGGATCACCTACTTGCACACAGCTTGTCCTTGCACCGCCGTCCCGGTCTCAGCTCATAGGCCGCATCTGCCGCTCCGATCCCGCATTCAGCTTCTGGGCGTTACAGTACCTGCGCACCTGTCCCGATTATCTTCGTCATCGTCCGTCGCATCCGCCAGGGTTGTCAGCTCTGATGGTGTGCAGGGGCAGCCTCACCCGTGTCGTCCTGCCGTGGGCAGACTCCGGTGTATGTATCGTATGCCACTCACAGTGCGTAGTGCTGGTGGGCCCAAGCGCCTCGTGTCGATCCCCGGGCTCGCGTAGTAAGGATAGCCACTCCTGGTCACCGCGGCTCGTTTCCTCTGCCCGCGCTGTCACCTCGACATTGGCATTTCTCTGGAACGGAGGCTCCGATCCGATCGAATTTCATATCGGAGCTGCAGCAGACCACCAGCTGTCCCGGAGGGCAGTTTAAGTGTAATTCATGGCCATTGAAGAGGATATTTTTAGGATCGTTGACGTCGGGCAGCAAGAGCCTCACTGTAGTGCGGCCATTTTGCGTGTGCGCCACCTAGCGCCCCCGACAATATCTCATATTTCTGCTGAAGGCCCGAATAGAACTCTGGTTGAGTGTCGCTGGAGTTTATTTGGGAGTACTATGCACATTCGGATGCTAGGATCCGAAGTGAGGATTGCATGTTTGGGGGTAACGGTATTTTGACTGGCACTTTGTTTCAAACGATGGCTTCTGTGCGAGCCCTGCCTGAGCCTACAAGCCTCTTCACAAAAGCTAGCCCAAAGAGCTGATCTGACAGCATGTGGTCTAAGGTGCTGTTCGCGTCGGAGTGGCCTTACACGGCGTTACTCCTGCAGCGGAAAACATTCACAGTGTAATTTGAAATTGACTGAGGTGTTCATCGGATCTACCTTTACTGTTACTATGATGAGGCATTTGAATGTGGCATGAGGCAAGCACGCATTCCCTTATCGTGGTCTTGGTCGCGCAGCAGCGCTGAGAGATGTCATGCGGGGCCTCTCTGATGCTGTTTGGAGTTGTCTGGTGCTCTTTGACGTTTAGTGAGTGCACGCGCCTAGAGCCACTCGGCATGTATCTGCTTACGTGCCGCTATTTTGTTGTAGTCAGAGTTTGCAAGCAAGTAGGAGGCTTTGCTAGTAGTGCGCCGTCCAGATGACAGGCGTTGAGTCTGTTCAGCTGGTCCCTGCCCAGCTGGTGGAAAAAGTTAGATTTCATAGCGCAGCTGCGCAGCCATTCAGAAGACGTGACAAAACTAGTCCATCCTGCTGCAGTTTCCCGGAGACACAGCTGCTTAGCAAACCAGAGGACACAATAGTGGACAGAAGGCAAAGTAGTCTATGGTTGCGCTCACTTTCACAGAGACATTGGAATATGACCATTAGTAGCAGGCAGCAAGATTGTCTGGTCAGAGGACACACTGAACAGCCGGTTTGTGATCAAAGATGTTATCTAGTCTTGGGAGGCATTTATGACTTTGAACAAAGCCAGTGTATCAACATTTAATGTGATGGTTCTTTTTAACTTTGCTGTTAATTTTGTGCCTTTTACCATTTGAGCTAGAGTCATGTTTCATGCTCAGTCATTTTAGAGTGAAGCTTATGTGCGTTTTGCAGTTCATGGAGTGGTTGATGAATGAGTTCTGTAATACTACTTAGGTTGTGTGAGGAGTGACTGTGTCATGGTATGTCACCCATTTGCTTGTTTTGTTGATTGAGATGGCTGTGCTTAGATAGGTCACTCATTATTTAGGTGTCACAGTTTCTAGGTGTTATGGTTGAGATGACTGTGTGTGTATAGTCACTCATTTCTAGGTGTTATGGTTGAGATGACTGTGGTTGTAAAGGTCACTCATTTCTAGGTGTTACGGTTGAGATGACTGTGCGTGGATAGGTCACTCATTTCTAGGTGTTACAGATGATATGACTGTGCGTGTATAGGTCACTCACTTCTAAGTCTCATGGTTGAGATTACTGTGTGCTGATTGGGCACCCGTTTCTAGGTGTTACGGTTGAGCTGACTGCATGTGGATGAGTCACCCTTTTGTGGAGTTGTTGTACGTGGTTAGGTCACCCGTTTCTTTGTGTTTTGTGGAATGTGTAGGTCATCTTTTTTGCTTTATGTTCTGTATGGGTAAAATTTTGTTGTGGTGTGATCATGAGGGCGTAACCCATCTGTGATGCAAGTTTGAGCTTTGTATTGGCCCCTATTGCACCTTTGGAGGTTGGTTCCCAGGGTGGTGTCTTCCGTGCCAGCCTGGCCATCTGGTATGTGTGTGGCATGTGGGGTTTGGTAGTTGAGGTGGGGTGTGGTAGAGTGTGTGATTTGTTTATTTTTGTTTGTTGGAAAAGGAGAAGATGTGAGTGATGTGTTTATTTATTTAGAGATGTTGTGGGTTATGTTGGGTTACGCTGGGCTTTATTCATTTCCGATTTATTCATATTTATCTTTGCATGTATGGACTTTCACCATCCTTACATGTATTAGATTACACTTAATATGTTGACATTTACCATCCTTACATTTGACATGTTATTTATATTTGCATGCATGGACCTTCACCATCCTTACATATATTAGGTTATATTTAATATGCTAACATTTACCATCCTAACATTTAATGGTATTTATATTTGCATGCATGGTCTTTTACCATCTTTACATTGAATATGTCAACTGTACCATCCGTACATTTATTATGTTGACGTGCCACACATGCATGGAGTAGTAGCAATGTTATTCTTGCTCCTGTATGTTTTCTGGTTTGCATGCATAATGGTTTCCCACCTTAACATTTTATTAGTTACATGCATGTTTTCCTCTTTTTATTGAACTGTGTTTTGCATGCATGCTTTTTTTTCTATTATCGTTACATTTAACATGTTACATGCCTGTGCACCTGATATTTCCATGCAAGGGTCTTCCCTCTTGTTATGCATTTGTGTGAATCATGGCGTAGTAGCAATGTTATCCCTGCTTCTTTAAAGAAAGATGTGTTGTACCTGCTACTCAGCCAGTGTGACTGGGGTGTGGAATGTTGGTGTGTGGTGATGCCATGGAATGTTAGATGTGAGAGAGTCAGTTGGAGAGTGGGCTGAGCATCAGGAAGGCTGCTCTTGATGGGGCTCTTCATTATAGCTCTTGATCTTCGCATCTTAATAAATCATCTTACCTAACCTATACCTGGACTACTGGACGTCTTCATTTGCTTACCACAACACGCTGCTGAATGGGCCTTTAGCAGCCGTGCAGCAGTGGTCCTGCAGCATTAATGGTGGGAGGAGGAAGGGTCTGGATAGAGAAGTGAAGGCCCGAGGGAGGGATGGGAAGAATAAAGCACATGTCACCTGGGGCTCACAAGTGCCTGACACCACTGGGCCCCTGTTAATATTGGCAGGAGAGGGGAGAAGTGAAGGAGTGTTGATGATCATGGGAAGGAAGGGAAATACAGGGGGGGACATATTGCTGGTGTCCACGGGCACCTCAGGGAAGCAGGCTTGTGGAATTTCATCTGGAGGCAGCGTTGCATGCTAGACATTATGCTGCATTGCACATAAAGTCAGTGGAGTGCAAAGTTTGGTAGGTCAGGGCTCTTACATACCTTAGAAAGTCCTAGTCTACAGCAGAAAGTATAAACTTTGGACAGAGTGTGTGCTTTGTGTCACAGTTGCCTTTAAGTAGCAGTTGGATTCTTGGTAAGTGGTGTGGCATCAACAAAGACAAGCAAGTAAATCCAAACACCGCTGCAGCAAGGCATCTTCACAGACAGGAGAGAAAATATAAAAGACACCTCTCCTACTTACATGCCACCCTCCCTTTGCGCTGCCCAGCCGCGGTGCATGGCCAATGTAGGTGGGTCACATTTAAAAAAAAACATTGTGTTTGCTTTTGTAAAAGGTGCAGGCTTTGTCAGTTGCGTAACTCTGCAAACTGGGCAAACATTTTACAAACATTGCGAGGTTATAAAGAATGTATCTTAGTAACAAATATGACAAATAAAAAAAAACGTATTCTATATCATGCAATTTGCTCCTACGTTATCAAAATAAGTTGTGTGAACTGTGAGGCTGGTATATCTGGTAACTTTGTAGAGGTGCTCAACCCGAGTGGTGTCTGCAAAGTTGCAAATAGTATCCTTTCAAAAAGAGGGACAAAGTTGTAGAAATGCGCTCACTTGTGATGCTGTTTTGCAGCACGTGACCCATGAGCCACATCCCTGTAGCATGAAGTCTCATGGTGGGACATTGAATAGCAAAGAATGTTTCCCCACTGTCAGCCACAGCCACCTTTACCCCCCTTAATATTAGCTGGAAAGAACATTTGCCACCATCCTGAGTGTGCAATGAGCAACATGCCCAGCATCCCACAACTCCTTGCGGCTGAACTTTGGCATACCACCCGGGGATTGGTAGTGCCATCCAGTGGTGCACACGTAGAGAGATCTTGGCTGGTGACGAGTGTCGTTCTAAATGACAGCTGTGCTGCTGCCTCTTATTATATATTTTAAACGTTGTCAGCTGTTCAGTCTTGTGTATCTAGCAAAACTCTGAAACACCTGTGTGAAGTTGCCAATCACAACTTCACAACTCTACACCCGCAGAATGGCAGAGGCACGCTGTAAAAATCACAGGCGCAGTTAAATTATTACACCCAATATTAATTACGAAATTGAGAGAAAGTAAACTTTACTCACCATCATCAGTGTGCCCAGCAGGCACCTTTTTTTCTGTTGCCACAAGTTGTGGTTGTGTTAAAAGAAGGTAATGAACAAGGTGCTGATGAGTAGTACTGGCTTGCTGAGTGCCTACCATAATAGCACATGAGAAATTTTAAAACAGCCACATGAAAGCACTAATCCAGAACTTCAGATCAGCAATAGTACACATCCTACACCTCGAGTCTTCTATGGATATTCCACCTCCACTTAACTCAAACTTTTACACTATAATGTTATGTTATGTTATGAAATTTTGTAAAACGCATAGCTGCACCTGCAACAGGGCTTCCCAGCGCTAGTCCAATGTGAAAACAACTGCAGAAAAATAGTGCAAACCATATTGAGGGGGGAGAACCTACGTAGAAAAAAGACAGGTCTTCAATGACTCCCTAAACGGCAAGCAGTTCTGGAGGATTCTGATGAGTGGAATCGCTTTCCAGAGAGCAGGCGCCTTTGCGCCGAAGGAGCGACCTCCCACTCTAACTCTCTTAATACAGTTGATGTGTTTGGAAAGTAGCAAAGTGTGCCTCTTTGCGAAGACAGGTAAGGAAAGATGTGCAGAAATTCCTGATTATAACCAAAAACACCCAAGACAAAATATTTTGCCACACACTGTCCCCGCCCCATGCCTGAAGTCCTGCTCCTTGAACAAGATATTCGGGTGCAACCAATTGTTTGCTGCGGGGTCACTCAAGGCTGCCCACTTGCCCTACCAATATGGGAAAGCCTTTCTCACCATGAGTTCATGATGAGCAACCATATTGCCATCCTCCACCATCTTCCTTTAGAATTATTACAGTAGAAGAGATATTGGAAACAGCCAGTTGATTGTCAGATGTGCCATACACAACGAGACGATGATTTACAGCTGAGGATGACTGCCATGGGTTGCTGCTCAGACAGTGCCTGGGAGCCTGTGGCGTTTCTCCAACCGGCTTGCAACACAGCTGGGATGGAGAAATCTAAGTGTGCATGACTGTCTGGCTGGCCTAAGACGGCCGGCAAACGGACATGCGCACTTAAAAATGCCCGCCACTCCTCTCTCTGCCATGCCTGCCATGAGAGGATTGCCTTGTCCCACCCTTCTGAAGACTTGCAGTTACAGCCGATTATGCGAGGCAAAAACAAAATGATAATAAAATGCCTTTATTATCATTTTATTTTTCATCTTTTGGCAGAGGGGCGGCACTCCCTTGCCTTTATGGAGGAGCCACCCTTGACATAATGTGTAGAAAATGTATTCTATTTCATAAATGCTGATTTGATTGTATGGTCCCATGCTGTGTGTTTTACTATTGTCATTCTTGCAGAAGTGAGATACATGGGACGGGTGTTTTTGTTCTCTATTAAGAAGGCAGCCTCTGTACAATTCTGCTTGTGAAGAAGGGAGGTGTGTCCTACTCTGTACTGGTTGTTCCATGTTTCATGTCTTATGCCTTGTATACTAAATGTGACAGTTGGAGTCATCCCTTTTAGGGCTGAGCATTCTGAATTAAATTTGTGGCTATGATGTGGCTATGGAATTAAATTAAAAGTAATTGAAACAAACTTAGCAATGAAGCAAGTGTCTCCCGTATTCATTAATAGTACACAGTCTTTGATTTCTACCCCCAATGTGCGACATCTTCCTCCGAGCACAAGGGCAGATGGTATTTTTCCACATGTATCATGCATATGTGTGCATCTAACATATATGCAGTCGAAATGCAAACACAAGCATAGTTAGATTTGGGAAAAGTACTTACCACTGCCGCAAGTTCTCCATAGCCACACTGCCGGCACCATGGTCAACTCGTAAAACGGCAGATAACAGATCCGCGAAACTGAAGATAGAAGCAGGAAGTGGATCTGGCCATCATATAGCCAATCTGGATATGATACATGCCGGTTCATATGTCCAGAAACCACTTACAAGGAGGGGGAAAAGGCTAAAGAAGAAACAATAAAAACTTCCCAAAATGTTAGTCAGGACGTTCCCACAAAGCTCAGCTGACATAGCCAACCAAAACACCCTAATATATTAAAAAGAATACCCAATATTTGATCCTGCAAGCAATTCTCAGAAAATTTACAAACACATAATCGAATCGATACTTAGTGGCAGTAACACACGCCTAAAAGTATCAAAAATCCAGACACAAAGGAGCCTTGCAAGCTACAGAGCACAGGAAAAACTCAAACAGCCTTGGTACAGACCACAGGAGTAGCTGAACTTAAAACTCATCATGACCAACGAAGAGAACCCAAATCACAGACAAACACTACAGACAATGACACAATTCAAACTGCCAGGGCACATAGTAACGCTAACAACCATGACCAAAAGGGTACACAGGCTGCATATATACAGCAGGTACCAGCTCCCATTGAGGCTGCCCATCAGGGGACAGTGTCGAGCTTAACCTCACGATCAACAACCTCTTCTGACACCTGCACACCTGTCCCTCAGTCTACCACACAGGCTTACCCTGGGCACACTGGGTCTATACTGCCCACCTCTTCAAGGAATAATCTGACACACCAGCACAATCTGATTCCTAGAGTCATTCACGGTGCAGCGTGTGAAGCCGGATGCTCTACTGATAGTTAGGACTTCTGGCCCAAGAAAGGCCAAGTCATTTTCCGTTCTCTAGAGGGAAGACATTTTAAACAGGGCGAACATATTGCACCTATTTCATCATATCCCCTCTCTACAGCATCTATAATTCAAAGACATTGACAGAGTTCAGTTTGAACTGTCACCTCGCTCCTCTCAACTGGTCGAGACTATAGTGACATGGAGATCCCGAATGCCCATTTAAATCAGCATAATCAAGCTGGATAAATACCTCTACATATTAGACAATAACAGGGCTCTGGGCCAGCAGACCCTACACCTATAAGAATCATGAGGAACGCAAATAGTGCATCAGACCTCAACATACTTGAAAACGCCCAGATGCAGGTCCACGTCTGCAGTGATCATGAAAGGAAACGCACAGTTCTCACTGAACAACCTTCAGGAAAAGATTAAGACTGGAGATGGTTAGCTGCAACGCTCCAAGACAGGCCCATGACATCTAGCTAACCTCCCCCACAATGTACAGAGGGACGATGGCATCAAGGGCCTTTCATTAAAACATGTCACAAAGGCAGGGTCATGTCTCAAAAACCAGTGCTAACACTAGTATTGTAGAAGGTAGCGAGTCTACAACGCATACTTCCAGATCCAGAGGCATGTTTAAAACCAGTAGCGACATTATATATTTGCAGGAAGCATGGAACATTGATTTAGTTCTTTTACCAGGGTTTTATGAATAGCAGACAATGGCCATCAAACCCAAAAACCTTGGGCGTCCATCAGGAGGCTTGTCTATTTACATTTCTACAACCCTGAATCTCGAACTGAGAGAAGTTGAAACAGGCAATCCAGGGTTTCAAGCTATAAAAATCAATGGCTGCTGCATCGGCGGTAAATCGAGTTCAATTTTATTGATTAATGTTTATTTAAATCTGCATAGGATTAATAAGACACTAACACTAGGCGACGTCTGCGATGCCCTCGATGGTCTTCTATGTGGTCACTAATCCTCTGAGATTATATTAACTAGTGATTTTAATAGGGCCAAACTTGGCCAATAACAATTATTTGATTCACAAATAACCCCAGAGACCAATCTTGTTGGGAAGATGAATGACTGCAAGTCTACCTACAGCTTATCCTTCTTGCACTCGCTCCAAGACCCAACAAGCCAGATCATCTATCCCTAACAAACTTCCAGGGACATCTCAACCTTGGATTATACATTTGAGTGCAGTGCAATATGCTACTCGTGCATGGGCTATGAAGTCATGGGCAAACAGGAAAGCGACCACTTTGCCTAGAAAATATGCCTTTTAGTAATGGCTCAGGTACATCGTGGGCTCCTCTCAGGGAGATGAAAACCACATATTATTAAGAAGGCTTAAGTAGGACAAGACTGACCTAAAAAGATTTATAACCTGGAAATTATCTAACCTGTGGATAAACCCTTTGATTAATTTTGCTCCAGGCCTAATTTTACAGTCATCAAGGGATGACATCCCAAAATCTGTGTATCAAGCTTTAAAAGGAAGAACGAAGAACATTGTACACAACAACTCACACTTGAGCACTCCCAACAAACCATGGTTAATGCCTGCCATGCAGAAAAACAATGGGATGTTAAGAGTAGTTTCTACAGAACACACCAAAAACAGGAACAAGAAGACGGTGGAACAAAGATTAAGAGCTTTAAGAACTACATATCGCCGACTAGTGTGGTCAGCAAAGGCTAAGCATTGTGAAGCAGAATGGATCCATGTACGCACCTTGATAATTCAATCAGGTCAAATTTTGGAAGTATGTCCACAAACTAGACATCAATGGCCATACAAGGGGGAATGGAGTGGCCATAGAAAAATGGATCAAGCATACTTCGGGCCTATATAACAATCAAAGTGAATCGGCCATCCAGATAAAGCAGCCCAAACTAGCTGATAGCCTAAAAAAAAGCTGTCCACTTGGGTTAGGCTGTTTTCCTGGCCCAAACTCGACAGTCACAGATGAGCATAAAATATTGGACTACACACAAGAAAATTGTCTTAGCAACATTTCAGTCTGCAAGGTTTTAAAAAACCACCAGAGAGAACAGGGTGGCTTGGCCCTGTGGCCTTCCCGGATCCATATTTAAGACAGACATAGAAATGTGGGTTAAGATCCTTACTTCAATCTATACCCACTGTTTTTTAACTGCCTAAATACTGGTTTCCTAGCATAGAGCCATATTGCATCCAATCCACAAAATGGAAGCAAAAGTGTACACTAAACATCTCCAGCCTGAACCAGAGGCAATGGTTTTAGATGAAAATATAAATCCTTTTTTTATGGATGGGCAAGATGGCATCTGAGTGAGATCGCAGTCACTCACCTCCGCTTCGCTCCTTGCTGTGCTCACTACCGAGCAGGACGGGTGATAGGCGGCAGATAAACGATGAAGGAGACCTGAAGTAATCCGCAAGGCCGAGAAAGTACGAGGCAGTGTCAAAAAGAAGGAAATGCGAGTTGCAGAAAACATTCATGGGACCCGGTGGATCCAAAGGCTTGACGGAGCCCAGAGACAGGGGGAACATCGATGTGTGACAGCCTGCTGTACGCGCTGGGAATCTCTCGCTCGGCTTCTCCTGACAGTTTCCGGAGGGAGAATCTGTGATGGCTGCCAGCTGGGGTTGATCAGCAACGAGGACGCCAGGGGAAGCAGCGAGGATTATTGCACGGAGACCATGGCAGCGCGAGGAGGTCGCGGTAAGACGCGCTTGAACGCGCAGTCTGCCGCCCGAAAAGAGAATGATTTAAAGATGGAAACGGATATAAAGAAGTCAGAAATACGGTCCGGTAAGGGGGTAAACCGGAGAAAAGTAAAGACAAAGCGGAGGCTCCTCCTACAAATACCGCTTTGAAAGGTACGCTTCTGGGGGGCCCCGGGGGAAAGAAACAAATCGCAATAACCAGTATGTTCTCACCCATAGACAGTGAGAAAGAGAAAGAGGTGGGGGCACAGAATAAACCGGCTGACGCGGGCAGTCAGGAATTAATAAACACAGAAAATCCCCAGAACACCCTATTAGACATGTCACCGGGACTGGTAGAGGAGGGAAGGCCCTCCTGGGGGCCGTGCAGTGAGAAAACAGTACTAGGCTCACCTGAGGAACCTCACAGGGGCCCCCAAAGGGAGGATAATGCCAAAGGAGAAATTCCGGACAAGGACAAGGATAGTACCCCTAAAGCAACCGGAGAGACTAGTAAGACCACAGAGTGGGGAAACATGCCCGAACAACTACAACAACAAGCTTGCGATGAAGGGGCCATCCAGAAAAGGAGCCTAGAGGCGGGATATCTTTCCCCGGACTCCATTGAAAAATTCTACTCCCTAAATGAAGAATCAGCGGATTCAGATATTGGATTCTCTAGTAGTAGTGAAGATGTGGAATGCGAGGACTCATCCACGAGTTACTACATCCAGCAAGGCGAGAAAAGGATACCCAAGAGAACTAAACGGGTGTCGGAAGGCAAAAGGAACAATCACAAGAAAACGCTAGGAGAAGATGAAGGAGAGCTTGGATGGGACTATTCAGCAACGCAACTGCTATCTTCTAACAGTCCGAAAGAGGCAGGAAAACTCGCTAGAGAACAGCAAACTGGCCAGATGGTGCAGGAAAACTATGACGAAACCGCAGAGCCCTCCCTATCGATGATCTTCCAATCTTTGAGGTCATTCCAGGATGAGGTCAAAACTGAAAACCGTCAAGCGCGGCTAGCCTCAAAGAAGCTACAAAGCACTATGCGCAAAGTTGGGAAAACTTGTACGGAGATCGCAGAGAGACTTAGCATGGTGGAAAAATGCACAGAGGATCTAGAAAATACCGTGGATACACTAAAGGAACAGGCATCCTTGCAAGATAACATGCTAAAGGACGTAATGTGGAAACTAGAGGAGGCAGAAAATCGCCAGCGCCGCAATAACCTGAGGCTACTGGGGATACCAGAAAATAGCTAAGGCAATGATATTAGGAAGTTTACAATAACCCTACTGAAAAACTCCTTACCAGAACTAGCACATTGGGAGTGGGATAAGGAAATTCAACGGGTGCATAGATTTCCTTTGTCAATCTCCAAGCGCCCTACAAATACACAAGCGTATCCTCGTGTGATTTTAATATACTTTGGGAACTTTCTGCTCCGACAGGCCGTGTATGACCTGGCCAGACCAAATATGAAGAGGAAGTGGGAGAACTTCTCTTATTTTGCCAAGCCAGACTTTGCACACGCCACCGTGGAAAGAAGATGGAGACTCAGGCAGCTCATAACTCCATTTCAAAAAGTCGGAGCGTCAGCCTTTTTACAAAATCCGGCTAAACTAAAAGTTGTTTCTCAAGGGCGGAACTACTATTTTTCATCTGAAATACAAGCCCAGAAACTACTAGAGGAGATCACAACAGGGAAAAATAGGACTGCCGAAACTAAATAAACCAAACAATTGATCCATACTAAGATTATAAGGAAGCTAGGAGCTGGAAAGTATATGTATAGTAATTATTATTATTTTTTTCCTCTTTAGGGGGTGGATGATGGCAACATTGTTGATACCCGGAAGCTGAAAAAATATGGGGGTGTGGTAAAATATGCTTTCTTTCTCTGTACACACAAGGATGGGTTCTTCTTTTGTTCGTGATCTTGAGCACAGGGGAAGGTAGCGGGGGATGGGAGTGAGTGTGGGTGAGGACGATCCAGACCCTATCACACAGGCTCAGGATTGAGCCTGATTGCCCTAAGATGGGTGGGGGAGGGGGGTGGGGGGGTGGAAGGGGGGTGGGGAAGAGAGACCTCAGACATTCAACAGATATAAAGTATGCAATCAGGATAGGTGAATCATGGCGCAAAAAAGCAAATATAATATTCAATGGCTAAGCTAAAAATCCTTTCTATTAATATCTGCGGTCTTAATGACCTGAAAAAAAGACAAAGGGTGGCGGTGGGTCTACAAGCAATAGAGGCTAATATCATTTGTCTTCAAGAGACACATATCGAGGGATCACAACGGCATCTTCTTAAAACCCTAGGGTATCGACTGATTATAGCAACAACGCAGGGCACGAGGACAAGGGGGGTTGCCATTTTGGCAAAGGGGAGTAAGATACAATTTACTAGATCAGCGGCCGACAAATATGGGCGATGGGCAATTACGGAATGTCAATACAATAATGATAGAAAATTAACTGTATGCACAATATATGGAAATGTCACTGATGACCCGTGTGTATTAGAATTTATCACTAATGAACTGGTCAATTGGCCACTCGCAATGATTGTGTGTGGCGATTATAATCTGAACCGCCCCTGTGATTGGTCATTAGATTCTGGGTTTACGTATAAGGGGAGGAAACCAAAGGTATTTCTGGCCCTCAAAGATTTATGTTTAACACATGGCTTGAGCGACTGATGGCAGACAAAACATCCAAATGATCCAGGATTTACGTTTTTCTCTAACCCTCACGTAAAATTCGCTAGACTAGACTACATATTCACGTCTAGTGCTATAATTTCTAGCTGCTCAATAGATAGATTACCACGGGTTTTATCGGACCACAGCCCCCTAATTATGAGCGTAGACAGTGGAGGAATGAATAACGACTCGAATATTTGGACTTTTGAGAGAACTTTGCTTCTAAACAAAGAATATTGCCAACACATGAACAAATGGATACCTGAATTTTTAGAGGTTAACCTGGGTAGTACTTCAATTGAGATAGTCTGGGACACCCTAAAAGCAGGAATAAGAGGGGAGACATTACGATTCTCATTAAATTTTAATAAAGAAGCTAAACAGAAATTGGGGATATTGCAAAAAAATCTGGCCTTAGCCGAGGAGGGACTGATAAGGGCGGTACAAGAAGGTCAGGAAATTGAAAGGGAATTAAGATTGGTGGCAATTGCTAAAAACACTATTATTGATATCTTTACAGAAAAAGCGATGTGCAAGGCAACAATGAATAGAGAGAATTCATATGAGCTGAGCGAGCAAGTTGGTCACCAATTGGCAGTTCGAACTAGGCAACAAAAAACAGCCAACATAATAAGGGAGATTAAGGATCCAAAATACGGTCGTAAGAATGATCCTAAGGAGATAAAAGCTGCATTTCAAAGATATTACCAAGAGCTATATGAAGAGACCAGTATACGGCAGGATAAGATTGAGGAATATTTAGATCAGATTCCAACATTAAGATTGTCACAAGAGGATCAAGACAGTCTGGATGAAACGCCACAGTGGGAAGAAATTTTACTGTCAAACAGTCTAGCTAAGGGGAAGGCAGCTGGGTTGGATGGGATACCCTCAGAGTTTTATGCTAATTTTTACAAACCACTAAAGAAGATCTTAAGTGACCTATTTGTACATATTTTCCAGGGTGGGCGTCCCCCGGGATTATGGGCTCGAGCTAAAATTATAGTTTAAAAAAAATTAAATAAAGACGCTACAGAACTTGGTTCATATCGACCCATCACCTTAATAAACAATGATTCAAAAATATATGCGAAACTTTTAGCTAGCCGGTTGGCGCCAATTATTCATAAAATTGTATCGGGTCGCCAGCATGGGTTTATCCCGGGGAGATCTACTACCGACCACGTACAAAGAGTGATCACACTTTTTGACATCACTGAGGTGACAGGAGACCCTATGGCACTCATATTACTGGATGCTGAGAAAGCCTTCGATAGGGTCTCCTGGAAATACCTGTGGACAGCGATGTTAAGAAGCGGTATAGGGGAGCTTTTTATTAGAGCAACTCGAATGCTATATACGGCACCAGAAGCGGTAGTGATGGTGAATGGGGCAGTCTCAGAGAAGATAGATGTAACCAGAGGTACAAGTCAGGGATGCCCATGCTCCCCCCTATTATTCGCAATATTTATTGACCCCTTTATCCGTAGGCTCGAAAACAATCCGTTAATCCCACCAATATGGGCGCAAACCTGGGACACAAAAACATTGGCCTATGCGGATGACATTGCGCTGGTCACGAGTGATCCAGGCGCCGCAATAAAAATAATAGAAGAGGAGGCTAAAATCTTTGGAAAAGTATCCGGGTATAAGCTGAATCAGGATAAAACCCAGATAGTTCTTAATAATAAACTTACGATGAGGGATGATCGTGTAGTGGAGAGAGCCATATACCTGGGTGTCAACATAACGGCTAATCTGGATAGCTTGGTGAAGGCTAATCTGGACCCACTAATACAACAAACCGAAAAAGATCTCAACATAATAGATAACCTGCACCTATGTATCGGGGGTAGGTGTAATGTGATCAAAATGCTTTTTTTTCCGAAATTTCTGTACTTTTTTAGGGCAATATGTTTGGAGTTTACACCACAATTGTTTAAAGTTATAGATAATATGTTTTCTCGGTTTATATGGGGATATAAAAGACCTCGTAGGGCACTTAGATACATTTCCCTCCTGAAAGATAGAGGTGGCCTAGCCCTCCCCAATTTTAAACTGTATTGGTGGGCCACGATTCTGAAGTACTGTAACGTACTATTGACTTTAAGCAGAGGCAATAGGTCAAGCTGGGATATACCAACACCACAAGAACTTATTTTGGCTAATGAAGCTAGTGGGTACCTATGGCGACATGCATATGACTGTTACTTCAAAAAAGTATGCTTCAGAACCCTGGTGGGTATACATAAAGCCTGGAATAATGTGCGTAAACTCCTGGGAATTGGAAGGCTTTCTTGTTATACAGTACTATCTAAAAACAATAATCTCCCGGAGATATTCAATGATATATGTATGATTAGATGGTTAAATGAAGGGATCACTCAATTAGGATGTTTTTATTCTACTGCTGGGCTAAAATCATTCGAAGAATTAAGAAGTAATTATATGCTAGACTATAGGGATTTTTTTTAATTCCTTCAAATTAGGGATTTTTTAACAAAGAAAGGGGGTGGTAAATCTAAATTCCAGAAAATCCAAACCATTGAAATTATAACACGAATAAATCAGGAAAGATCGGAGAAATCTATGATAGCATGGTCGCCGTACTCCCAGATGATATGAATAAATTTTCATTAAAATGGCAGGATAAACTGGGGATAACGGCAGAAACATGTCTTAGATCGTATGAATTATCTCAGTCTATATTAATGTCTACTAGATTACAAGCTCAATATTACAAGACGTTTTTCCAAGTGTATTATACACCAAGTAGGATAGCTAAGTGGGGATCTGGTAAGGGAACAGAATGTCCACGGTGTGCCTTATACGGCTCGACATTATACATATATTTGCAACATGTGACGTACTACAAGAGTTGATAAGGGACATATCTGATTTTTTATCTGAAATCTTTAATGTAAGAATAGAAATTACAACAGGAGAAATAATGCTGGGTATAGATGGAGATACTCGATCAAATAACATACAAGGACTGATATTTATGTCAATGGCGGTGTTTAGAATATGTATAGCTTCCGCTTGGTTAGATCCGAAGCCGCCCGTATTCCAACAATGGCGTGCGCGATTGCTGGCGTCGTGCAGCTTAGAGGTAGCTATATATAGAAGGAAGGGATGAAATAAGCGAAAAAAGGGGCTGGAAATTTGGGATCCCCTGTTAAAGTGGATGCAAAGCCAAGAGAGTGCAGGCTAGACTCCTGACGGTCTCGATTGTACAAATAACAAAATGTACCAGGAAATGATCTGGTTATATATATAATTAATTGCTTTGACGAAATTAGCTGCACTAGATGAATCTAATATGTGTTATTTCAATATTTCTGATTTATGTAATATAATGTAATGTAATGTCTGAGTGGGGAGGAGGGGTGGGGAAGGGAAGTAATTTATATGTAAAATGAAATAATAAAGATCAATTAAAAAAAAAAAATCCATTTACCAAACCGTCTTTAGGCAAATATCATCTACTATATACAAAACAGTTGCTTTATCGTACCTCGTACATCGCACCAGTGGTGGCCGATGCATATAAACAGTGGTGGACCAGGTGGACGGGGCGCAGGGGGGGAGCGAGGGGACAGGAGGGAGCTCAGGAGGGGGAAGCACAGGGTGAAGCACGGGTTTAAAAATAAAAATTAAAAAAACATACCTGATGCTGATTTTGCCGCCTCGAGCCTCAGTTCTACAAAGCTTCCTTGTCCCAGGAGGCACTGGGGCAGCATTAGAGACTTCCTGTGCAATCCCCATACTGCTCTGAGATCAGCGCGGAGATTGGCCTGATCAGGCTGCTTTGACACTCCTCTTAGGACAGGGAGTCTGTGCTGTTTCTCCAGCCCGGCTTGCCAAACACACATGCACACTTAGAAGTGCACATAGCACTCCTCCTCCCCACTTCCTGCAGATGCTGGCTGAGCCAGCAGGTGAAAAATAAAACAATAGTAAAATATCATTTTATTTTTCACCTGCTGGCTCTGAGCCAGTGGAGCGATGCTCCTCCTTCGTTGCGGAGGAGTCGCCGCTGCATCGCACTATTTAGGCTCCAAGTCCTCCCCTTTTTGTTTGCCTCACTGACTACTCTGCTGTTTTCGGTGGAGTGGATCGAAATATATTATAGTCCAAGTTTGCAAAATGGAGTATCTCTGACACTCTTTTAAAGGCGATCATCTCCATCTGTTCAAACACCTGGATTCGAGGCAAGTTAGGAAACCTAATATGGCCACACACAAAATAACAACCCAACGAGGTCTGAAACAAGGATGTGTGCTAGCTCCAACTTTGTTCAATCTTTACACTGTAGACCTCGGTCAAGCCATTTCCAAAGCCGGAACGGTATCTCCAAGGATCGACACATATAGATTATCAATACTTCAATATGCAGATGAGTGGATCAATCTGCATAATACCAAAATAGGCATGCAGCGAGTGCTTGATCAGTCAAACCTTTATAATGAAAACAACAACTTGTTGCTAATATCATTAATACAAAGGTTCTGATGTTTGGAAGATAAAAAAATAAAGCCAAACAGTCATGGAGGCTTGGCCAGGTAAAAATTGGTCACATGCTCAAATACAACTACCTAGGAGCATGGCTCACAGAAAATGGAAAAACGAGTTTGTTTTTGCAGCACCTGACAAGGAAAGCCATAGAGCGATAGAGCAATTCAAACACTCACCCCCAGTCAACTGATCTGGGTTTAATCCATCATCATTCTTTAGCTCACTCCACCACCCCAGTTCCGACATGGCCATATGCAAATCAGTCTGACCCTGTGCCTCATGGGAACAGTCCAGCCCGAACTGCCAAGCCATGTCTTCCCTGGACCGGAAACAAGCATCCTGGGACCGGTTTCGGGTTCAAAACCCTCATCAGCCAGGCTATCTTGAATCCAGTGGCAAAGTGAGCAAGGGACCCACGTATGGGCATACCCTGCCAACTTAGGGCGAACAAAGCGATACCAAAGGGGATGATGGACGGAGCGCTAGAGCAATTCAAACACTCACCCCCAGTCAACTGATCTGGGTTTAATCCATCATCATTCTTTAGCTCACTCCACCACCCCAGTTCAGACATGGCCATATGCAAATCAGTCTAACCCTGTGCCTCATGGGAACAGTCCATAGAGGTCATATAATCACACTCTGTAAACACAACAACATTCTACACATCCCTGTGGCTGAAGCAATCATAAAAGTAGTGCAAGCAAAGTTATTGTCAACCATTGCATATGGTCACCAAGCCTATCCTGGTAAATTTTCACCCGCTCTAGACAAGCTTCAGTGCAAAGCCTACAGAAGAACTTTTAATTTACCAATTTACACTCAACCCCTGATTTTTAAAGAAAACCTTACTGAAGTTTTTTAGTGCACCAAACAACCCCTGGGAAATGTCTTTAACAAGCACAGCCAACGACCTAAATGTCAACTTGTGGACAGTACCTGCAATGTCTGTTTCACAACAACTCATTAAATGGATTCCTTAAAAACAGGTGCTGTCTCTGTCAAGAAATGCTGACTTTGTTATGTGTCATGAAGCACCCAAATGGCCATCTAATCACCCACTCCTATGATACAACGGAGATGCCTCATGTTGGGCATGGCCTTCTTTTGGGAACATCCCCGAAATGTTTTGCTTTTTTGTCCTCCTAGTCTTTGCCTACTCTCTGATCGTGACCCTAGAACTCGGAGCATATTCACACTCTACTGCAGTGGGAAGGTAGGCGCACCCTCCCCACATGGGTTAGGAACAGGGTGCTCACACGATTAGGTTAAGTGTCGTCCCCGGGAGTGCCCTGTGAAAAGGTACATGTGAAGGGTCAAGTGACTAGACTTGAACACAGTGTGCACTGTCACTAAAATCTATATAACAAATTGGTCAGTATTTTATGCACTAACACAAACTTTTACAAATCTTTTTACCATCATTTGTTTAATTCTTACAAACAATACCAATATTAACATTCACTAATGTGAGTTCAACTTGTGAACCAATTACAATTGTTCTGCTTTCTTCTGCAGAAATATGACATTGAATCATAAAACAATGACGGATCAATACGCCCAATGCATTTCGGGAACTAGTCCCTTCTTCAGGGACTCATCTGTAAAACAAAATAATACGTACAGGGATTGGCATCAAACATTACATACCATAAATTCCTAGACAAATTCATATACTTCAAATGATGATAATCACTCTTTTGTGAAAGCCTCCACTCTCTGTGAACTTACAGAGGTTCACAAATAATATGAACCTCATAACCAGTTACATGACAAGTGTAGAAACCATGCAAATCATGTTTAAGGTGATGCAGGAAAAAAGACCAATGTGTGACGTGACTCTCCTTCTCATAACTTGCTTATGATCAACAATACCACCATTACGTGTGAACACAGCGTGGATGAACTTCACATTTGCTACCATGCACTTCGTGCCATCAAACAAAAAATGACAAACCCATCTGCGGAAAAAACCTCCACCACTTTTTCTCAATACTTACAAAAATGGAAAAAATCTTATGAACAACATCCTCTGCTTAATACCCATATATGATGTACCTTCGTATGCTTACTCAGAACTCCAAAGTTGATGTAGCTTTAATATCTTTTTCTTACGATTTTCCTGCCAGAAACATGTGAATATTACATTAATCAACAATACACCCCTGCTTTGCAATGTTACCAAACCGAGGACAACATCAGTTTGTCTTACTTGTGTTGTACCACGTACTCCAGTTCTCCACGTGTATAGTTGTTCGCTCATCCGAATCCCGATTTATACTGTAAAATAAAGTGCCGATCACTAGAAGTCCTCCATTACCTTCCACTCAAGCCTACTGCCGTTGTTCAACTCACGTAATCAGATGTAAATCAGACAAGCATATCCCGCTGCATCTAAACTCCAATGGTCTGGTGACGCTAATGTCGACCTTGTGTGAAACTCCCATTAACCATTCAAACATATGATGTTGGGTCGTGAACATGGAAAGCGGAATTATTCAAACCTCTCATCGTTGACTCACACCATTTTGGAAAGGTGTTCAAATGTACACAATAGATCACAAGCTATTGAAATATGCAATACTGGTTAACACTATCTGCTGTTCTATCACATACCTCGTCTCAACTCCAACAGACAAGCTACTGATTTCTACAGGCTAATCGGTCTGCCACTGTACATCCAAAGTTATAGATCAGCCATAGATATTACCAATGCAATATCATATCCTCCATCACCGTGTTCACGCACCAAAGCAAAATGGTGTACCAATTCACAATGAAACGCACTATTCCGAACATCTATCTGAATACATGGCGAAATAATCCACCTCAGTTCCATATTGATCCCTATTCATGAACACATGTCATCAGACATTAATGTAAGTGAACAGTGATTAACCCAACTCCAGTGTATTACTGTGTTAGTACTACTATGCTACTGGGATTGTCCTACTTCCTGTTAGTACTTTTTAAACACAAACTGCATGGTCATTCAAAATCACTTGACTTAACTGGACTGTGTTAAATCCTTCTAGACTGTGACCATTGAGTGACTGTCTGAATTAAAAGGGACTACTCATAAAAAACAACTCATGTCCCATTTGTCATTAAGACCCCTGGGATTTAGTGTGTCTAACTCTTGATCCAATATATTTCCCTTTGTAGCAAACATCTTGTCATGTCTCTACCTGGCGATTTATGCATAATCTCAATGACTTGAAAACGCAATTGAGTTATTGTGTGTCGTGCTTCTGACCAATGTACTGCCAAATTAGATGTCTTATTTTGAGTGTGGATTGTGCTTTTATGCTCAGTTATCCATGTTTTGATTTTTCACTCAGTTTTGCCTACATACATTAAGCCACAAGGGCATTTAATGCTGTAAATCAAGTTACTTGAATTGCAGTCAGTTCTATGTGATAATTGTATTCTTTCCGCCCGTCCTTGGGTGCGTAATTGTGTTACCGGTTATCACATTGTTACAATGTGTGCAATTGAGGCAACGCTTTGTTCCTTCCATTGGTGTTTTGTCTTTTCTTCTGGTTTTGTCAAGTATTCTTTAAGATTCTTTAACCTTGTGTACGCGTGAAGAGGTTTCAATCTGAATATACCATTAAAATCTGATTCATTCTGTAAAGGTTCCCTTTCTTGTGTTTATAATCTTTCTCATAGCAGCCGAGATAGTCGAGTATCTATATACAAAGACTTGTCTGGTTTCTTTGGGTTTCTCTTGTTTGGACAGTATCTTGCTTCTCTCCGAAAATGGCACCTTGTTCTCACACATTTTTGGATGTGTTGGTGGTTAAATCAGAGAGAGGATTACACACTGAGGTATATACCAAGCCTACGGACAGGAACCATGCCTTAATGTACATGAGTTTTCATCCAAAAAAGCTTATAGAAAATTTACAGTTTTCACACTTTTTGAGAAGTAAGAGAATTTGTTCGGATCAAGATACAGGAGAACAGAATATATGTACTCAAAAACTCAAGTATCTGGACAGAGGATATCCTGAGAAGTCTCTAGATGAGCAAAAAGAACGAGTTGCAAAAATGGAGATTAGCAAGATACTATCCAAACAAGAGAAACCCAAAGAAACCAGACAAGTCTTTGTATCTAGATACTCGACTATCTCGGCTGCTATGAGAAGGATAATAAACACAAGATGGGAACTTTTACAGAATTAATCGGATTTTAATGGTATATTCAGATTGAAACCTCTACATGCGTACAGAAGGTCGAAGAATCTTAAAGAATACTTGACAAAACCAAGAAGAAAAGACAAAACATCAATGGAAGGAACAAAGCGTTGCCTCAATTGCATACATTGTAACAATGTGATAACCGGTAACACAATCACGCACCCAAGGACGGACGAAAGAATAAAATTATCACATACAACTGACTGCAATTCAAGTAACTTGATTTACAGCATTAAATGCCCTTGTGGCTTAATGTATGTAGGCAAAACTGAGCGAAAAATCAAAACGAGGAAAACTGCGCATAAAAGCACAATCCACACTCAAATAAAGACATCTAATTTGGCAGTACATTGGTCAGAAGCACGACACACTATATCACAATTGCGTTTTCAAGTCATTGAGATTATGCAAAAATCGCCAGGTAGAGATGTTAGAATAGAAATGTTTCTGCTTGTGCATTATCTTATGTAAGTTAGCATTCGCTGCACCATTTTCTATTCAGATGCCATTTTGAATCATGATCAAAACTAATCCTTCACTATTTCTGAGAAAAGGCCTCTGCTAGGTTTCATTTCTCCAAGGTTGGATTTTTCTTCACTAATAAATAGACTGTTCTTATTAGCGCATACCTTTCTCACTAGATAGAGGCCTTCTCCCACTTGTTTGGTGACAGGGCCGACTGGAGCAATCTTGGACTTTGTAACTTTGTATGAGATATGAGCACTGAGATTGTTTTTCTCTTGTATTCCATTGCTTTGCAGCACCTGCCTGGAAAATTCCATTATGGGCGTGTTCTAGCCCAGTTACGAAATGTACTTAATGTATGTTTATGCTTGTCGATTTCAGTCCCTCTGTAGCACTCCTAGCGACTGGGCAGACTGGGCTCCGCTCTGAGTGTATTTTGAATAAACAGTTATTGGTTTGTATTCTCTACTGTCTGACCGACTCTTCATTAGGTATGGAAGGCTGAGAGGTGGTCATTAGTGACCGAGTGACCCGAATCGGGCCACTTCCTTCAGAGACATTACAAGATGTTTACTACAAAGGGAAATATATTGGATCAAAAAGTTAGACACACATCCCAAGGGTCTTAATGACGAATGGGACATGAGTTGTTTTTTATGAGTAGTCCCTTTTAATTCAGACAGTCACTCAATGGTCACAGTCTAGAAGGATTTAACACACTCCAGTTAAGTCAAGTGATTTTGAATGACCATGCATTTTGTGTTTAGAAAGTACTAACAGGTAAGCACGACAGGAAGTAGGACAATCCCAGTAGCATAGTAGTACTAACACAGTAATACACTGGAGTTGGGTTCATCACTGTTCACTTCCATCAATGCCGGATGACGTGTTCATGAATAGGAATTGTTGGAAGCCGGAGTCCCAGTCACGCGACACTGTCACAATTGCGAGACCCGGGACTCCCCACTCAATGTTAGGCCAAGTAAGGACACCGTTTGAGATAGCCCTGCTCACCCCCTTAGTAGCTTGCCACGAGCAGCCAGGCCTATCTCCAAGGCACGAGTGTACAGTATGTGCAACCACACCCACAGCAACCCCCTGGTGACACCACAAATGGACTCCACACGAGTTTGATAAAAAACGAGTATAAACTTTATATAGAAATATATACGATCAGACCACACAATACAAAAGCCAACATATAATAAAGGGTAATATTCGTTCTGGCTGGCTGGTAGGTTCAAATCCTTTCAAAATGCTATGCTGGTCGTAATGCTAGAATCACACACGTTGCAATTGACAAACAATAGTGCGCTGCGCAACGGTACAATTCTGTGCTGGGCACAGGAGAAATAATACAATGCGTAACGATACACCCCGGTACCTGCAATGGGAGAAATAATGCAATGCGTACCGCTACAATCCTGTACTGCACAATGAAGGAATAATGCAATGCGTCACACCCCAATCACGTACTTTGCAATGAAGAGATAATGCAATGCGCACCGCCACAATCATGTACTTTGCAATTAAGGAATAATGCAATGCATAGCTACAATCATGTACTTTGCAATGACAAAATAATGCAATGCGGGCCGCTACAATCCTGTACTTTGCAAGGGAGAAATAATGCAATGCGTAGCGCTACAATCGTGTACTTCATTAGGCAGAAATAATGTAAGGCGTCATAAGACAGTCCGGCAGTTCGTTAGCAGCAATATTGGCAATGTGTATTACGATAGTCAGCCTCTTCGATAACAGTTGCCCCCCACACGTATCCACGATGACATAAAGTACAGCTTCGCACTCTGGCCCCAGTACCGCCGCTCCTTTGGTCAGTACGGGCCCCCAATCTGAGCCGAAGCAAAGGCTCACATCGCCAGAAGGACGGAGAGGCTGAGAGAGTGTCCCTCCGAGCCCGCACCCCACCCAGGCAGTGATCCACGTTACCTGGGGGGCGCGACCCCACTCTCCTCGCCTCCTTCAATGAACTAGGCCTTCCGTGCAGAACTTTCTCAATGGGCCTCAGCGGCTCGGCCTGGCAGCTCAGCTCCTCCGGGGCTGCCGGTCCAGGCCACGACTGTTAGGAAGGTCTCAGGCGGCCGCAGGGCACATGTACCCTACGCCCCTGAGATTACATTACTCCGGGTGCACGTTCACCACCGCACCCTCCGGGTCTCTTCTGGCACGAAGCCACAAACACAACACTGATGGGACTTCACATCGACTCCGAGTGCACGTTCACTAGGCACTCCTTCCTGCGGTCTCAGTTGGCACCGAGACACGCACACCACGCTGCAGAGACTCACTTTCTTCTGGTGCACATGATGATCAGCCGATCACCTCCACAGTCCCAGGTTGCACCACAGCACGCACACTGCTTCACTGAGACTTACTCCAATTCCGGTGCCCCGATATCCAGGCGCTCTTCACCAACGCCTTCGGCCGCACCTCGACACGCTAACCGTGTCCGAGCCTCACTTCTCCTCCGGGGCACTCGATCACCAGGCGCTTTTCACCAACGCCTCCGGTGCACCCCGACACACACCCTGCGCGTCCGAGACTCACTCCACTTCCGATGCACGCGTTGACCAGGCGCTCCTCGCCAACGCCTCCAGTGCACCACGACACGCACCCTGCGCGTCCGAGACTCTCTTCACCTCCGATGCACCCGCTGACCAGGCGCTCTTCACCAGCGCCTGTCGTGCACCACGACACGCACCCTGCGTGTCCGAGTCTCACTTCACCTCCGATGCACACGTTCACCAGGTGCTCCTCACCAACGCCTCCTGTGCACCACGACACGCACCCAGGGCGTCCGAGACTCACTTCTCCTTCGATGCACACGTTCACCAGGCACTCCTCACCAACGCCTCCGGTGCACCACGACACACACCCAGCGCGTCCGAGTCTCACTTCTCCATGTGTCCAAGATCACAGGGCACACCTTCCGAGGGTCTCAAGCTGCCACAACACGCGCCCACCGCGTCGCTTGAAACTTCTCCGGAAACTTTTATATTCCTGTGTTTCCAAACAAGGAGCCAGCTCACCTCGGGCCCTTGGGGTTACAAGACACAGCACAGAGCACAGTCTTCTTCAAGCAGGGGGACCCAGCGCACGAAGCACAGTCCCAACAGCCAATTCCTTGGTTAAAACAGCAAACTGCAGACCAGCCCCAGATCACGAAGCAAGGATTGGTCCTCCCCAGCAGTCTCTTCAGTTGTTCCTTCCTTAGCAGAGGTTCCTCTTGACCACGAAATGGGTCCAAGCCTTTTCAGTCTCAATCCATTTCTAATCCCACGTTCAGGGGTTTCAGCTCTCATAGATATACCCCTAAATGTCTTTGAAGTTCGTTGTGCTCAGGGGTCCCTGACCCCTGCCTAAATCAGTTCTGAGTGTCTCCCTCCCAGTGTCACCTCTCTCCCTTTGATACTGGGGGTCTGGATCCTTAATCACTCAGCAGGAGATGGGTCAATTGTTTTATAGCCGCAACCCAGGCCTCTTCACCTCCCGGGGTTTCTCCTCGCATACTCTCCAGATGCAGGTCAGCCTGGTGCCATCTCACCCCTCCCCTCTCAGATCCAGACAGTCAATCCACATTCAGCAGAGACACACAGAAATGCTTAAAGCACAAAACTCAGCCACTTTCTAAAAGAGCGGCTTCTGAACACACAGTGACAAAACCACTTTCATAGAAAGATGTGTTATGACGCTGTGAGCTCATACATACCAAACTTCACCTCTCCATTTTAAACTTATGGGAAACTAGGCTAACAAACACAATACCCAGCCTCCCCCATTCTGTCCTATGGGCAGAATGGCATTTCACCAGTGAAAAACGAAATGGAGTGTTTTTCACTGTCAGGACATAACACACCTCAGTATATGTCCTGCCTTTTACTCACACGGCACCCTGCCCAGGGGTTACCTGGGACCTACCACAGGGGTACCCATGGTGTACGCAAAAGGGAAAGTAAGGCCTGACAAGTGTTGCACTTGGCAGGACAACATGCTAACTTAGCAAACTGCGCACAGGCCCTACACTGCAAGCCTGAGTTCCCTTCTCCGCGCACCCTTTGCATTACTAGCCCTGGCACACACAGTGCACATCACTAGGGACTTTACTAGTAAGGCAAACATACCAATCATGGCCAACCAATTACCATTACACTTTACACAGGGAACCTTTGTACTTTGACACTGATTAACAGTGGCAAAGTACCCAAAGCATCTAAATTGGCAACTCTATGTCAGGAAAACGGTCTAGGGGGAAAGCAAAAAGTTTTAGGAAACTTTAGCCGAAAAGGCCAAGTCCTACAGGGATCAATATGGAACTGAGGTGGATTATTTCACCATGTATTAAAATAGATGTTCGGAATAGTGCGTTTCATTGTGAATTGGTACACCATTTTGATTAGGTGCGTGAACACGGTGATGGAGGCTATGATGTTGCACTGGTAACATCTATGGCCGGACTATAACTTTGGATGCACAGTGGCAGACCTATTAGCCTGTAGAAATCGGTAGGTTGTCTGTTGGAGTTGAGACTAGGTATGAGATAGAACAGCAGATAGTGTTAACTGGTATTGCATATTTCAATAGCTTGTGATCTATTGTGTACATTTGAACACCTTTCCAAAATGGCGCGAGTCAACAATGAGAGGTTTGAATGAGTCCGCTTTCTATGTTCACGACCCAACAACATATGTTTGAATGGTTAATGGGAGTTTCACAAAAGGTCAACATTAGCGTCACCAGACCGTTGGAGTTGAGATGCGGCAGGATATGCTTGTCTGATTTTCATCTGATTACGTGAGTTGAACAACGGCAGTAGGCTTGAGCGGAAGGTAATGGAGGACTTCTAGTTATCGTCTCTTTATTTTGCAGTATACATCAGGATTCGGATGAGCAAACAACTATACACGTGGAGAACTGGAGTATGTGGTACAACACAAGTAAGACAAAGTGAGGTTGTCCTCGGTTTGGTAACATTGCAAAACACCGGGTGTATTGATGACTAATGTAATATTCACATGTTTCTGGCAGGAAAATGTTAAGAAAAGGATATCAAAGCTGCATTAACTTTGGAGTTCCGAGTAAGCATACAAAGGTACATTATATATGGGTATTAAGCAGAGGATGTTGTCCTTAAGATTTTTCCGTTTTTGTAGTCATTGAGAAAAAGTGGTGGAGGTTTTTTCCGCAGATGGGTTTGTCGTTTTTTGTTTGATGACACGAAGTGCATGGTAGCAACTGTGAAGTTCATCCACGCTGTGTTCACACTTAATGGTGTTATTGTTAATCATAAGCAGGTTATGAGAAGGAGAGTCACATCACAAACGGGTCTTTTTTCCTGCGTCATCTTAGACATGATTTGCATGGTTTCTACACTTGTCATGTAACTGGTTATGAAGTTCATATTATTTTTGAACCTCTGTAAGTTCACAGAGAGTGGAGGCTTTCAGAAAAGAGAGACCATCATCATTTGAAGTATATGAATTTGTCTTGGAATTTATGGTATGTAATGTTTGATGCCAACCCCTGGACGTATTATTTATTTTGTTTTACAGATGAGCCCCTGTAGAAGGGACTAGTTCCCGAAATGCATTGGGCATATTGATCAGTCATTGTTTTATGATTCAATGTGATATTTCTGCAGAAGAAAGCAGAACAATTGTAATTGGTTCACAAGTTGAACTCACATCAGTTAATGTTAATATTGGTATTGTTTGTGAGAATTAAACAAATTATGTTAAAAACATTTGTAAAAGTTTGTATTAATGCATAAAATACTGACCAATTTGTTACAAAGATTTTGGTGACAGTGCACACTGTGTTCAAGTCTAGTCACTTGACCTTTCACATTTATGTTAATTACGTATCTTAGGCAGCGCATACGCTACAGTGTAGCACACAGTGTTAAACATTTAAAAAAAGAAAAAAAAGCTTCAATCCACTTAATATAGGGAGTGCACTACAAATATCCGTAGATATGAAAAGGTACACCATACACCCAAGGTGGGTACGGCTTTGGCAAGAAGGGGGAGATGGCACTAATCCTGCCCCTTGGGACACACCTGCCCATTATGTCTCCTACTCAGGTTGGCGTCTCCACAGGAGAGCCAAGCCAGAGGGGGCCTCTCTTACTGCCGGTGCAGCTTTAGGGTACATCCCGAGGGTTGAACCTCGAGTAGGCGAATGGCCATGTGGGGGCCTGAGCGTGACCAGTGCCGGAGAGCTCCTAGGTGGGGTCCCCCTACCTCGGAGGTCAGTTCCCCTCCAGGGGACACCTCCCGAGGTTGCCAAGGCCCCTTTACGGCCATAGGGCCAGATTCCTTTCCCACTGTTGGTGCAGTTTGAAGTGCATGCACCCTTCCTACATCTCATAGGAAGCAGCGCTTAGCTGAGGGGGGGTGAAACGGATCGCCCACCAGTCATGACAAGTTATGGGTGCACTAGCACCAAGATTGTGCTGGGCCTGTGTCTGGCCTGCTGGTGCCAGTCGGCATGAGCCCTTGCGCCAGTGATGTTTCTAGGCCCCCACCACCAGCCTGCCAAGATCGGCTAGTGTGAGCGTTGGCACCAAGGAAGTGCTTAGCGTGAATTCGGACCGCCATTGTCAGCTGGATAGTGCACGGACTCCACGGCGTCCTGGAGACCCAGGCCACCGGCCTGCCATGGCAAGCCGGTGTGTCTGCTGGTTCTCGTGTGGAGCCCTAAAGCTCAAGGCCCTTTCCCACTGTACTGCAGTGGGGAAAGTGTGCACACCCTTCCGACACATGTTAGGAAGTGCTACAGACATGATGTTTGTAAACTTAGGTCAGGCCTGCCATTCCAGCCTGGGTGCGCACTTTCACCGCTGGTGTGGATTACCTATGTGTCCGACCTGCGTTTGCAGGTGTGTTTGTGGACTCGCATGGACTGCGTGTTTAAATATGTGTCCGACCTGCTTCTGTGAGAGCGCACACCCTTGCACACATACTCTGGCTGGCCCATAGCAAACACACTCCATCCGGAGGAGGCCTGTCACCTCCACTAGGATGGAAGGTGAAGGGATTTGCAGGCACCCATGGGTGTTCGCTGCACAGGTGGTAAGGAAGACCCACGAGGGTTCCCTTACCGAGGAGGCTTGCTCTTCACTTAGGTTAGCATGGAGAAGGGGTCGCCTGTATTTCAAGTTGTAATAATGGATTGCAGTGGCGCAGCCTCACGATGTTTCCTATCAATGGATTCGCTAAGCCAAACCTGCTCCAATGGTAACGGTGAGCTTGACATATCTTGTGGGGAAATGCCACTTATGGAAAGTGCACATTTCTATACATCAAACATTTTGGTGCCATGGTGTTCGGCGCCGGTCAACACCGGAGGCCGGGGGAGCACATCTGGGCATTCCCCAGTGACAGCCATAAACCATTGGGCATACAATTAAGATATCCAACCTCTGCCATTTGTGAGTCTGGCTGAATATATGGAGGGCAGAGATTGTGATGCCTGTTCTCTGGGGCCAGATCACAGCCCCCTATAAAGATAGAGATCTGCATTCCACAGCCTCATGGCAGACAGGACAGAAAGTTAGAGGACACATCTGTGGTTCAAAGGAATAACCTTTGAACCTTCCCCCAACTTGAAGGTCCAATAGGGTATAACTACCCCGTGCCACCCCACCAAGGGGAGAGATTCACTTATGAGTACACTGGACCGGAGAACCTGGTCTGCATGATGCACATTGCCAGAGGACTCTGTGGTGCACATGGAGGATAACTGCCTGTGGAAAGGACTGCATGCCTTCCTGAATAATGGCTGGCCTGGGTTGACGAGCTGCTGACGTGTGGCACCCTGAAGTGGGCTCTCAAGGACCAGATGACTTGTCTCCTGTTCTCTTTGAGGTTTCAGGAATATCAAAGATCTCCTACGAGGGGCCCACACCATCTACCCAAGACATCTGGAGAGCGGTGGCTTCTAAGTGCCCCATCGCCTGCTGAAAGCTGGCCATCGCGGTGTGAGCTTGGAACTACAGAATCATGCTCGGAGACCAGAGCACCCAGTGCGGAGCTCAAGAAGTTGTCCGCATCTGCAGTGAAGTGGTTCCTATACTGCAGGGACCTCGGCATGCATAATCGTCTTGTTGGTGGTAAGCAGATTCACTGATTGCGAGATCCAAAGTGACCCGCTTCGTCGACTGCGGCACATTTCTCTCATGTGCCATGCTGACTACATGCTCATTGTGTGTGGTATCCAATTCACAGGCTGCGACCCTCAAAGGTAGGGGATGCACCCATTGCAGAGTCTCATTCTACCTCGTGAGGCTTTGCAGAACTTGCGCCTGTGTGTGTGACTGGAATCGTCTTATGTAACTGACATCATGGTGTGTCAGACAAAGTGCCTCATTTCTAGGGAGGTACAGAATTGCAACTCTACTTTGTGTAACCTGAAGTGTCTGGTGCGACTCATCTCATCGTGTGCCAGACCCTTTGCCCAGTTTGCCGGGGCACAACCGGAATCAATGTGTAACCGACAGGATGCCTTCTCAAGCCGAGAGGCTCCCTTGATTGCTGTTCCACATTCACTGCTTGCTCCTTCACTAGCCCCATCACGGTGGACCAACTGCCATCTCCCCATCTGGCCCTTCCATAGACTTTGTGGTGCAGGTAAGAGTGAGAGGAATGGACTAGGCCCGAGGGACGCTACCGAGAATGTTTGGGAGCAGGTCAAGAGACTACGTTACCCCCCTGTGCTTTGCAGAACTGGAGTGGTGCCAGAAGGCCCTAGCGGACCCCTGTTTGTTACGAATTGTTGCTCTTAGCCTGCTTCTGCTTTGCAACTTGTTGGTGAACTTCCTGAGTGGCACCAAGATCCCCCTTTGTTTACGTCTACCTCTTGTTTATGCTTACTATCTATCCCCACCTGTTTTCCGGTGACCTAGACAAGGTGTGACCTCAGCCATGAGTGGCCTTGAGTCTGGAGGGAGGGGCTGGTGAACTTCCATCCGGGGTGTCTGGGACAGTAAGGGTGAACTGGAGGGCGACGGGAGGCTTAGAGCCATGGGGTCTGCAAAGTGTTATCTATTGACATGTTTGGTATCAGTGGCACTGCATTAGGGTGTCGGGTGCACATGTGTGTGAAAGTGCCCATACGGCAAGGCTGGTACCTGTCGCATTGCATAGCGGTGCAAAGTGAGCATGAGTGTGCGGGAGTGACCAACTGTGAATGAATGAATTGGCATTTATAGAGCGCATGGCTACCAGAAGGCCTCCCAGCGCTAGGAATAGAGCAAACCCAGATGAACCGGGTTTAAACAACCGGGAACAAGAATGTTTTCAGTTGTCTACGAAAGGACATATAATCGTCCTCCAAGCGAATGTGATTTGGAAGAGCATTCCAGCTCTTGGAGGCTATATAGGAGAATTATCTACCACCACTCCTAGACCTATATATTCTGGGGACTACCGCCAAACGTTTATTTCCAGAGCGCAAGGCTCTGCTAGGACAGTGCGGAGTAACAATGGACTGCAGAATAGGAGGACCCTTGGAGGCAAGAATCTTGTGAGTAATGCATAGGGACTTGAACTGGATCCTCTCCGCAACTGGAAGCCAGTGAAGTGCGGCAGTAGATGCTCGTGCAGATTCTCTGTGGGGGGTCTGTAGGAGGAGTCTAGCTGCACAGTTCTGCACAGTCTGGAGCTTTTTTATCGTTGAACATGGGGAGCCCAGATACAAGGCATTTGCATAGTCCAGACGAGAAAGGATTAAGGCTTGGACCAGCAGCTTCCTTGCCTTAAATGGCATCAGGGGAAGAATTTTCCTAACCATCCTAAGTAGTCCATAACAGGTTCCTGCTACCTTCCGGGATTGTTCCTTCATATCTAGCTAGTGATCAAGCCAGACTCCAAGGCTTTTTATTTGTTCTTTAGGAGGGGGCATACTGTCCAGACATTTAGGCCATAAAGAGCCAGGAGCTAATGGGGAAGGTTTACCCAAAAACATCAGATCAGTTTTTGCTCCATTCAATTGCAAATATGAGCCCTCCATCCATGCTGACACTTTTTCCAAACAATCGGCTAACTTGATTTCCCCGTTCCCAGATTGATTAAGGAAACAATCAATTGAGTGTCGTCCGCATATGTGACGATCTGTATGCCAAAGGGTTTAACGATATGGGCTAGCGGACTCATGTAAATGTTAAAAGGGTGGGACTCAGGGACGAACCCTGAGGAACCCCACAACTCAATGACCTACTTTTGGAGATAGAGTTGTCCTCAAAGACCTGAAATGAGCGGTCGTCTAAAAAGACTCCAACCATCTTAGTGCAGTTCCCGTCACCCCAGCATCTCTAAGTCTAGAGACCAGCAGCTGATGATTAACGGTATCGAAAGCCGCACTCAGATCCAAGAGGACTATTGCCGCTGAACCTCCGGCATCCAAGATTTTCCTTGCTTCCTCAACCACTACAATCAGAGCTGTCTCTGTGCCCTGATGGGGTCTAAACCCAGTTTGCGATGGGTGAAAGCAGTCATTTTCTTCCAAGAAGGTGGACAAAATGGAATTGACATGCCTTTCCGCAATTTTTGCAATCCCCGGAAGTAGCGAGATCGGTTGGTAATTCGCTATAGTTTCAGGGTCGGACCCAGATTTCTTGAGCAATGCTCTCACCATGGCTCGTTTCCATAGGGAGGGAACAGTCCCTGATGCCAAAGAGAGATTAACAAGTTCTAAAATCGTGGGTGCAACTGTATCAAAAACTTGGTTCAGGACAGTGGGAGGGGCCATATCCCTAGGGGAGCCTGATTTTAATTTATTAAAATGGACTTTGAGGGATTTTATGTCCAGGGGAGGAATAACCACCAATGAAGTAACAGATGATTTCGATTCGTTTTCCAACGTGAAGTCCTTCAAAGTTACTGGGGGAAATGCTAAATAAATAGATTGAATTTTTTTTTAAAAGAACTCTGCTATATTGTTGCAGCGTCCTAAAGTATCAGCAGCAGGTGGGGCTGGGGACGGGAGGCAAATTAGAGATTTGGCAATTTTAAAAATTTCACGAGGGGAATTGGAAGCTGAGGAAATCTTAGTTGCGTAATACAGGGATTGGGCTTTCCTGACTTCTAGCTTATAAATTTTTGTAGCCTCCCTGTAAACGCCCTTACTCTCATCTGAGAAATCTTTCCTCCACTGCCTCTCTGATTGTTTACGTTTTAGTTTCAATTCTCTAAGCTTAGGAGTGTACCAGGCAATGCTCTTAGGGCCCTTCTTAATGGTAGTCCATTTCTTCGGGGCCACCAAATCCAGAGAGGCTTCAATCCATTGGTTAAACTCATGGTTGGCTAAATCTGGATCGGCTTCCAGTACCGGGCGGGTATTGTTAAGAGTACTTGCCCATGCCTCGATGGAAAGCTTGGACCAGTTACGGCTAAGTTTCTTGACTGGCTCCAATGGTAAATCACTAATCAACGGAGACCATGAAAAGGATATTAAATAATGATTAGTCCAAGGTAATGGAACAGGATTCTCCACTACTAAATTATTAATATTGGTAAAAATGGGATCGAGTAAATGACCTTTTAGGTGAGTGGGACTATTCACTTTTAGATTGAGGGAGAGGGCACCTAGGCTATCGATCAATTCCTCCGCATATGGTGAGGAAATATCCTCAAAATGGACATTCAAGTCCCCCAGTATTGAAAAATTGGACAGGGAACTCACTAAATTAGCTATTGTTTCAGGTAGATCGTTGTTGAAATGCCCAATTGCTCCTGGCGGTCTATAAACTAAGACCCCAGAAAAGGTACAGGTCTGCGAGAAACAAATGGCAAACGAAACACTTTCACAATCGGAAATCAGACCTGCTTTGATCCGACAGTTAAAAGTGTCTCTATGTATGATGGCTAAGCCCCCTCCTCTACTTAATGTCCGATCTTGTCTTTGAATTACATAACCTGGTGGAAGAGCCTGGACCACTGTCGGGTCTGATGAACTGGTAAGCCAAGTTTCTGTAAGAAACATCACATCCGGTTTTTCATCCTCCAGGATGAGCCGGATTTCAATGGCGTGTTTGGGAAGCGAGCGGCAATTCAGCATACACATTTTATAGGCACTAGTGTAAAGGGAAGTCTTGTTTACTGAAAGTATGGGATCAAGTACTAATGAGCAGTGAGGGCATTTATTACTAACAAAAGGTGGCCCCAAGCTATGATAGCATACCTGCCACCAACTGTGTTCCGCCTGTGCTTCATGACACTGGCTGGCGCTGTTGGTTTATACTTTGTTCTCATGCCAAAAGCACTTTACCTCTCAACAGTGGGTTTACCCACATTGCCTCATTTCGTGGTGCTGCTAAAAGTGTTATAATTCTGGGCATGTACATATTACTGATATCTTTGTAGCCCAGGGTGCACCCTATAGCCATGTGAAATTGCATTACTAGTATTGAGAGGGTGGGCTGGGAGCGAAAACGTGTTGTACCACATAAGGGTGCTGCACGGGGATTAGAATAGGCTTTTTCTAATGTGTGCATATTATCAAGATCTGATCAGCACGAATTGGGCCTAGTAGCTAGTAATATTGTCAAATGTGATTTATGACCCAGATTCCATGGTATTCATGCTGCATTGTTTAATGTGTGTGTTGAATATAAACAGCATTTCTCAACGTCAAGTGTGAAGTCTCTTTTTTGTGTTGTGTGAAATATGTATTGTGTGCGCATGCTGTGCTCTTACTTTACACATTGCTTCTGAAGGGCACCTGACTGCTCAGTGTCAAGCTACCCAAGGGTGAGCACAGGTTGTGCAGTGTGTATAATCATCTGCCCTTGACAGGAGCTGTGCCTTCTGCCTGGCTGGGGCACCTCTTCAGCCACCCAGACAGTGCCGTTTCTAACACAGCCCTATTTAAAACAGGCAGTAAGCAGAACCTGTGGACACTTTGGGGCATGCTTATCAAATTATCATGCAGCACAGCAAGTCATCTTGCTGCACTGCATGATAGGGAAAGGGCAGGAATGCATTGCATTTAACAATATACAGCACATTCCTGTCATTTCCCACCACTGGCGCACATGTGCTGGCTAGCACCAAAGCAAACACCCTTACTTCATGGTGCAAGGGTGCCTGCATTGTTAGTAGGATTGTTTTTATGCAGGAAGGGAAAGAATGCAGCACACATAGAAAGAGGAAGAAATGAGGAGAAATAAAGATATTTCTCCTCGTTATGTGCGTTCCCAGGTATACCAATGATGGTAAATCTGGGAATGTGCCAAAATCCATGGGTGAATGCGTGGGAACACCCTTGCTCTGCCCATGGAATGCCTACCTGGTGCAGAGTAACGCAAAGCAGTGATTTGTGGTGTGTTGAGCCACTCAGGGCCACTCAAGGCAGCTTTGTGTGGCTTGATAAATCATACTTGATGGCTGCATCGCTTTTTTGCCCTGTTGTATGGCGCAAAAGCGATGCAGCCCTTTAATAAATATGCCCTTAATATTTTGTGCTAGACCAATCGTCCTGCCAATACTTGAGAACCGATCCAACCATTTATACCAGCACGGCCGAATGAGTTGCAAGTTCTGTGAGTACAGAAAATAAACCATGCACCATCACCTGTGTTGTTGCCCAGGTTTTTTAACTGAATGCCTCACTTTAATGAAACTAACGTTTTTAACTGAGGGGATTTTAACCTGCAAAGAAGCCTGTGGCTACTGTCTATTACCCCCTCATCTCCATCCTTCCCGTCCTAGTCTTAACTTGTGAGGCATTTCCGCCTCACAGGTTAGGACGAGGAGGATTCCGAATCGAAGTAATGAAGATTACCAGTAAGTAATTGAACAAGAACCAACAGGCTAACGTATTTAGCGTGGTTTGGCAAGTTTTTAAACATTGTGTATATTGCCATAAAGAAATTGGAAAACAGGGCACAATTATGAGTTGCTGGTAGACATTTAATGACTAGGCTTTTATTAATAATCTTTTCCTTGAATTTAAAACACACCAGTTTATTAAATTTAATTTCTCGTTTTGACGCTGATATCCTTAATTATCATTTGCACTGTACATATGAAATTACGTTTTTGCTCCATTGCATATTATAAAGATTTTTAGTAATTGACACACTAACTACTTTTTACTGGCTTATTCACTAATCTGACTGCCTTTGGCAATGCATCTACAAAAAGAGGGGGGAGAAAGAGGATATGGGCTGGGGCCGCCCTCCAACCAGAATTATTTATAGAAATAAAGGACCAAGTCTTGTTCAAGCAGAAGGGGGAAAGAAATGTCCCTTCACTTGGGAAAAACCTTAGGTTTTTCGTAAAACCCTCACCCACCAGGGTTACCCCTTGGTGGCATGCTTCATCATAGGGTCCTTCACGTTCCGCTACGGAACGGGGCGTGCTGCGACCAAACGGATTACGCGGGAGCACTGATTTCACAGACTATGAGAGGCAGATGTTGTGCTGTGGAGGAGTGAAGTAAAAGGGGGGGAGTGTACTTAAAATTACCTGGCTAGTGGGAAAAGTGCTTTATTCTGACCCCTAGTCTGCAAGGTTAGAAAACAGGGAAAAGAATAGGGTGTTCTGGGAATATAATGTTCTCACACCCTACTGGTCGACATGTTTCTAGCCTATCCCTCTCGGCTATTCTTCAGGACCTAGTTATAAAGTAAATTATCTCCAGGACTTGTTCCACTCCTTACGTTGTATAACTGAACACAACTTATATTGAAATACGTGCAACAATCGCACATTCACGCACAGGTGTGTAATAATTCCATATCACCTGATCCTTGTAACATAATAATCTGTAGGAAAAAAGAAGAAGAGTGGAAACAAGGTAAAAGAATAAGGATTATCTGTCTCCATTTCGGATAATCAGATAAGTCACTAATGGATTATTGAATTCTTTTTCACTTAGATGGTGCACACTATTTAAAGGAGCTCAAGGGTACAGCCCTTGTTCATTTTTCGGAAATCCAACATTGTCACGCATGCAAATATGTGCAAAAGTTCACAGCAGAAATGTTATTATATAAAATATAAAATTAGGTCAATGTAAGAAAAATGTGTAGCTCCGTTAGTTGGGCCTAGCCCCGGCACATAACAAATCATGAAGCTTTGGGCCTGCATGTGAAAATCAGGACTTTTGCAAATCTTTTCTTTGTGACTTCATGTGACATCCCAATTTCCCCACTTGGGTCCATATGTATTACCCTGTTTGTGTCGCTCTTGCAAAATTCAAGGTGATGCAAGAGCGACGCAAACCTAAAGTTATATTTCTGAAGCCACAGAAACCCACTCTGAGTGGCTTTGAATGGCTTAAAAATATGGAGTAATGCAATGCAGCACACATTGCTTTGTTTCATCACTCTGCACAAGAGAGGCATTCCATGGGGGCTGTGTGGGTTTTCCCATGCAACTCCCATGGCTTTTGAATCATTCCCAGATTTACCAAGCCTGGTAAACCTGGCAATGGGCCAAAACGACACGCTTCCTCAAGTGAGGCATAACAAGGAGAAATATCTTTATCCTGCAGCACACATAGAAAGAGGGAAAAGCCTGTCAGGATTGTTTTTGTGCAGGAAGGTGCCCTTTCCTGCACAAAAACAATCCTGCCTACAACATAGGCACCCTTGAACCATTGTGCAAGGGTGCCTTAGTTGGCTCTAGGCTGCCAAACGGTGCCAGCGCAAGGGCAAAGATGGGAATGTTTCACATTGGATAAATACCGCACATTCCTGCCCTTTCCCTGTGACTCAGGGCAGTGCAGCAAGGTGACTTGCTGCACTGCCCTGCGCCACAAGGATCATAAATATGATCATAAATATGTCCAGCCATCCATTTTCTAGAAGATACAGGTAGAACATTACTAGCACAATGCAATGCTGGAAACTAAAGATCTCTGCAGTAGGTGCATTAAACCCATAAGATATTTTAGAATGCAGCCTTTGCGACCAATTAAGCCAGTACAGATTTATGGCCAAATTTGTCTTTGCTGCAAATTACTTTTGTGACAGTTTTTTAATAAAAAAATGTACAAAATAAGTTTACTGTCAGACTCTGCTTTTATAACTCTGCTTCTCATGACTCCACCCTCTTTCAGTTGCCACACCTTGACTCCCCAGTATAAAGGTTCCCAGAGTACATTTCTTCAAGTTCCAGCTCTGCCTGTAAGCTAGGAATTATCCCCTGTTAGACCTGGCACCATTGGCGTGGGTCTCCCTTCCCTCTTTCGCTTTTTGTCTCCTCTCTGTTTTCTGGTGTTAGATGCTCTGGGCGCTGTGCCACTGCCATTCAGTGCTACAGCGCGAATGCTCCCTATTGTAAATTGACTGGATGAATTGGTATTCCCATAATTGGCTCATTTGATTTACCTGTTAGTCCCTAGTATAGTGCACCGTGCGTGCCAAGGGCTGGTAGACCGAATACTGCTGGTGGGCCTGCAGCGCTGATTGCGCCACCCACGTAAGCAGCGCATAAAGTGTGTCTCAGACCTGCCATCGCAGAGTCTGTGCGCGGTCCAGAACTGCCATTCTTTGACTGCGAAGTGAACCCACTTCCCAGTCCCTCAACCTTCCCTTGGCATCATGTAAGTCATCCCTATGGCAGGGTGCGGTGTATGTGAAAGGTAGGACCTGCCTTGGTCTGTGTGGCATGTCCTAATAGTGAATTACACTCCATTTCGTTTTTCTCTATTGCAAGGCTATGTGTTCTCTTAGGCCAGAATGGGCAGCTTTGATTATTACCTCCTATAGTCCTAGCTGACCCAAGGAACATGTTTGGAAATTCGAATTTAGTATGCCTGAGCTCAGAATATTAAAACACACCTTTTCGTGAGGATTATTTTTATATTCTGTGTTTGAAAATACCACTTCTGGGAAGTAGGTATTTTCATGCCCAAGTCGTCCAGTGTGCTCTGCTGTTATGTGTATTGGATGTTTGGTCTTGGAGGGTCAGGGCAGGCTGAGCCCGATCTGGGTCGAGTAGCGAGATCTGCAGCTGGAGTATGGGGAGGGGTGACCCTTTGATCTGAGCAGGGCTGGGCCTGGCAAGGTGAATGATGGCTCCAGCCCCCACTGTGCGTCTGATGGCAGACCCCCTCTTCCTCAAAGGCAGAATGCAGCCTCGTAAATAAAGTGCTCCAGGACCACTCCGAACTGGTTCTGGCTAGGTTCAGTGACTTGTGACTTTTGAGAACAAAGACCTGTGGGGTATAAAGATCTACGTCGAAGCCCCTACGGGGTATGTTACTTCTGGATGTCAAGACGAACCTCTGTCCGTGTAACGAGAGGAAAAGGACTTTGAAACTTTCATCCATCTTGCTGAAGCAACTACCCAAGGGCCTGATTTGAGCTTGCCTCCTGCTGAAGTCTCAGGGACATTAGACTTCACCCATCAGCCTTCTGAATTCCTATTGAGAGGGGTTCTACTCGCAGGTGAGGCCTCTGTCGAGAATTCCAGAGCCTCTGGGTCTACTGCGGGGAACGCAGGCTGAGAATCATCGCTATCGCGGGCCGCTGCAGGTGAGAAGTTGTCGCCGCTGAGAGCCCGCATTTGTCTGTGCTACGAGAATCATCGCTATCGCTATTGTGGGCCGCTGCAGCTGAGAAGTTGACGCCGCTGAGAGCCCGCATTTGTCTGTGCTACGAGAATAATCGCTATCGCTATTGTGGGCCGCTGCAGCTGAGGAGCTGTTGCCGCTGAGAGCCCGCATTTGTCTGTGCTACGAGAATCATCGCTATCGCGGGCCGCTGCAGCTGAGGAGCTGTTGCCGCTGAGAGCCCGCATTTGTCTGTGCTATGAGAATCATCGCTATCGTGGACCGCTGCAGCTGAGGAGCTGTTGCCGCTGAGAGCCCACACTTGTCTGTGCTACGAGAATCATCGCTATCGCTATTGTGGGCCGCTGCAGCTGAGGAGCTGTTGCTGCTGAGAGCCTGCATTTGTCTGTGTTACAAGAATCATCGCTGTCGCTATTGTGGGCCGCTGCAGCTGAGGAGCTGTTGCTGCTGAGAGCCTGCATTTGTCTGTGTTACAAGAATCATCGCTGTCGCTATTGTGGGCCGTGGCAGCTGAGGAGCTGTTGCCGCTGCGAGCCCGCCTTAATCACCATCTCAGGATCAGTGTGAGTGCACGCCGCGGACCGCTGCAGCTGGGAGCTGTGGCCGCTGCGAGTCCGCCTGTCATCATCGCGGCTTCCTCCCGAAGCTGCGTGCCGTGCCCCCTTTAAACCTCAGGTACAATGTGCATCACCGGGTCGCGTAGACCCCGGTCTCGAACTAAGTTCGTTTCACCCGCTTTTGAGTGTTTCTATTGCTTTTTAGTGAAACTCCATTTACGTGCATTGTGGCTTTTTGATCGTATTTGAGCCTTGTGTTAAGCTTATATAAAGATACTTATTTTTCTATAGCTACTTGTGTGGTGTCCCTTTGTGGTGTCTTCACTGCGTTACTGTGTATGGTCATAAGTGCTTCACACACTGCCTCTGAGATAGGCCTGTCTGCTCGTGCTACGTTACCACAGGGTTGAGCAGGGGTTATCAAAGGGTGTAGCCCCCTTACTCTGACTTAGGAAGAAGGGTCCCTTCTTGGACATAGGCGCCAGCCATTGCCAACCAGGGATCCCCATTTCTAACATTGGTGGCAGCGGTGGGATCAGGACTTGCACTTGTGATCCACATACAGTAACTGGTGTACACTACTAGTGAGTGCAGACCTGAACGCAGCCACATACGTTGTTGATCTTGTTCTATTTTTTGATCGTAATTGCCAGTTATGTCTACAATGGGTAAGCCAGCATCCAATGCTTCGGAGGATCTCACCTTTGAGGAAGAGAGGTTAGAAACCTACACTGCCAAACAGCTAAAGTCTTTTTGCAAGCAATTCACCGTCCCTATTGCAGGTCTCTCTAAGAAGGAGGAGTATCAGAAGGCGCTCAAGGCCTGGTGGGAGGCGAGTTAGTCCCCCGGGCATGGAGGAGAGCCAGGGAACGGGGGAGGCAATGCCGGAGGGCAGCAAGATGACAAAGTGGATTAAGTGGGAGGTAAAGCACTTTCCAGTCCCGGTACTAGCGTGTCCTCAAAGGGCCTGTCTCCAGAAGAGATGGAGGACAGGGAGAGAGATAGGAGGCATAGTTTGGAGATGGCCAAATTAGAAGGTCAGAAGGACCTAGAGAGTAAAAAGTTGGATATTGAGAATAACCGGTTAGCATTTGAACTTAAGAAAATGAAACTGGAGCATGAGAGAGTATTGAGGGAGCTGGAGATCAAGGCTAAGAGTTTAGAGATCTCCCCCTCTGGTGGCAGCATACCTTTAGTACCTACCGAGAGTAGAGTTTATATACCCAAGGATGTCATCAAGGATTTCCATAAGAGTGAGGATATTGGGTAATGGTTTGCCGCCTACGAGATAGCCATGGTGTCCCACCGGGTCCCTGAGAAGGATTGGGGAGCGGTGTTGTGGGGACGCTTTGTGAGTGATGGGAGGGATACCCTGTTGGATCTGCCTGAAAAGAGCAGGATGGTGTATGCCCATATGAAAGAGGCCTTGATGATGCGATATGGTTTGACCCCAGAGATGTACAGGCAGAGATTTAGAACCTGTAAGAAGTTAGAGGGTACCACTTGGGTTGAATATGTGTCTTTTTTTGCAGAGCAATGGATCGCTGGGTAAAAGGTAGCAAAGTGGAAACTTTTGAACAACTGTATGATTTGTTTGCCTGGGAGCATTTAGCTAGTAACTGTTTTCCAGAGCTACGCCAGCACCTTGTTGATAGCAAGCTAACTAACCCTAGGAAGCTTGCTGAGGAGGCGGACCGCTGGGTGAGCACCTGGGTTCGCAAGGGTCATGTGGGAGACTTCGCTAAAGGTAGGCGGGGTCCCCAGCAGAGAAGTGGGCGGGACAAGGGTAAACAGAGGGAGTTCCAGAGAGGGCCCCGAAGTAATTCCCAAGGGAACCCAGGAGTGGTGTCCCAGTCTCCCCCTGAGAAGAAGCCAGTGCCCCCGACAGGTGGGCCTGTTCATAGGGGGCCCCTTACTTGTTTTAAATGTGGTCAAGTGGGCCACCGGTATTATGATCCCCAGTGTCCCCAGAGAGACCTCAATGCACCCCCCCCGTGCCCCAACCCGCCAGCTTGCTAGTGTAGCCCGGGGAGGGGAGGAGATGGGTGCCCCAGGGGGGTGGGATCCCGTAGAATTGCCCCTGGTCTCGCTAGGAGACTTTGAGAAGGTCCCTAACCCCACGCTGCCTGATAACACTAAGAAGTACAGGCAGTGGGTGACCATCAATGGCCATAGGGTGGAGGCTCTGAGGGACACCGGAGCAAGTGTGACTGCTGTCAGCTCCCGGTTGGTGTCCCCCGAGCAGGTTTTCCCCCATGCATTCTGCCCAGTAGTGTCATCAGACAACTCTGAGAGCCAGTGTGAGGTGGCTCAAGTTCCCTTTGAGTGGGGGGGGTCTCAGGAACTCTTCACGTAGCTGTGAGGCCAGCCATGCCGGTAGACTGTCTGTTGGGCAACGATTTAGAGAACTCCCCGTGGGCTACGGTGGAGAGGAAATCTCACTTGGAAGTGTTGGGTCTGCCTGAGTGGGCGTGCGCGACCACTCGGTCCATGGCAGCCAGTAAGGACGTTCAGAAGGACCTGGAGCCTGAAAGTATGGCCCAGGCCCCTGCCTTAAAGAGAAGGGGTAGGGGGCGCTGGAAACCGGCCCCCATAGTTCCCACGGCCCAGGAGGGAGCAGACCTTGAGGGGGATGCCCTGGAGCCTAGCGGGGAACAAGTAGCCGAACTGGGGGACCTGACTGGGCTGACCCATTGGCAGCAGGAAGGAGGGCCCACCAGGGAGGAATTTTGTGAACAGCAGAGAACGTGCCCTTCTCTTGAGGGGACGCAGCGACAGGCTGCGGCCCAGGCAGCAGGTGATCAGTCAGGGTCACATCTGATCTATTGGGAGAATGACCTCCTTTACAGCGAGCCTAAGGTTGCGGAGCCTGGGTCAGCCCGTGTGCTGGTGGTACCCCAGTGCTTCAGAGCCTTCCTACTGGGGTTGTCTCATGATGTGCCATTGGCAGGACATCTGGGGCAGACCAAGACCTTTGAGAGGCTGGTCACCCACTTTTATTGGCCCCAGATGCGCAGGAGCTCAGATGCTCACTGCAGGACATGTGAAACTTGCCAGGCAAGTGGGAAGAGTGGGGGGAAGATCAAAGCCCCACTCCAGCCCTTTCCAGTTGTCAGTACCCCATTCGAGCGAGTGGGCATTGACATTGTGGGGCTTCTGGACCCCAAGACAGCCATGGGCAACAGGTTCATCCTGGTCTTGGTGGACCATGCCACCCGGTACCCTGAAGCCATCCCACTCCGGACAGTGACGGCCCCCGTGGTGGGACGTGCACTGATGGGGATTTTCTCCCGTGTGGGGTTCCCCAGAGAGGTGGTGTCCGATAGGGGTACTAACTTCATTTCCAAATATATGAAGTCTTTGTGGGAGGAGTGTGGGGTAACTTATAAGTTTACCACCCCTTACCACCCCCAAGGTAATGGGCTGGTTGAGAGATTCAACCGGACCCTCAAAGGCATGATTATGGGCCTAGAAGAGTCCATGAGGCGTAAGTGGGACGTCCTCTTGCCATGCCTGTTGTTTGCTTACCGTGAGGTGCCACAGAAGTCCCTAGGGTTCAGCCCCTTTGAACTACTCTATGGTCACCCGGTAAGAGGGCCTCTGGGTCTGGTCAAGGAAGGCTGGGAGCAGTCTCCCACGAAACCTTCCCAGGATGTGTTTAGCTACATGCTGGCCTTCAGGAACCAGACTCGGCATTTCAGAAAGCTTGCTGAGGCAAATCTGGAAGCCAGCCAGGAAGAGATGAAACGTTGGCACGATCAGAATGCCACTCTGATTGAGTTTCAGCCTGGTCAAAAGGTTTGGGTCATGGCCCCAGTGGAGCCCTGAGCGCTCCAAGATAAGTGGACCGGACCATTTGAGGTGGTGGAGCGCAAGAGTCCTGTTACCTACTTGGTGGTCTTGCGGTCTCCCTGGAACCCCTCGCAGGTCCTGCATGTCAACCGCCTGAAGCCCCACTTTGAGAGGTCCGAAGTGGGCATGCTCCTGGCCACAGATGCTGGGATGGAGGAGGAGAGTGAGCCTCTTCCTGACCTCCTGTGTGCAAAGGAGCAAGATGGGTCAGTGGAGGGTGTGGTCCTCTCCGCCACACTGACCCCTGAGCAACAGATTGATTGTCGCCAACTGTTGGGACAATTCAGTGATCTGTTCTCCCTGGTGCCTAGTGTCACTGATTGGTGTGTCCATGAAGTGGACACTGGGGACAGTCCTCCTGTTAAGCACAAGACTTACCGAGTGACTGACCAGGTTAGGGCATCCATTAAGGAAGAGGTTTCCAAAATGTTTGCTTTAGGGGTGATTGAGTCCTCTAGCAGCCCTTGGTCCAGCCCAGTGGTCTTGGTACCAAAAGCTGCAGCGCCTGGTGCCACCCCCGAACTTTGGTTCTGCGTGGACTACCAAGGTCTCAATTCAGTCACAAAGACTGACGTGCACCCCATCCCCAGAGCTGATGAGCTCATAGATCGGCTAGGGGCGGCACGGTACCTCAGCACATTTGATTTGACGTCTGGGTATTGGCAGATCGCCTTGACTGATGGGGCAAAGGAGAGGTCAGCATTCTCCACCCCAGATGGGCACTACCAGTTCCGGGTGATGCCCTTTGGGATGAAGAATGCCCCTGCCACCTTTCAGAGGTTAGTCAACAGGGTGTTGGTTGGGCTGGAGAATTTCAGTGCCGCCTACCTGGATGACATTGCAGTGTTTAGTTCCTCATGGGAGGACCACCTGCGCCACCTCTGGGAAGTGTTGATGGCACTGCGAAGGGCAGGCCTCACAATCAAGGCAAGTAAGTGCCAGATTGGGCAGGGTTCTGTGGTGTACTTGGGACACCAGGTTGGGAGCGGCCAGGTGGCGCCCCTACAGCCCAAAATTGAAACCATCCTGGCTTGGGAGCCCCCAAAGACCCAGACACAGGTGAGAGCCTTTTTAGGACTCACGGGTTATTACAGGAGGTTTGTTAAGGGGTATGGCAACATTGTTGCACCCTTGACTGAGCTGACTTCTAAGAAGCAGCCAAAGATTGTGCACTGGACTGACACCTGTCAGAAAGCTTTTTGACGCCCTGAAGACTGCCATGTGCACAGCGCCTGTACTTCAGGCACCCAACTTTTCAAAAGAATTTGTTTCCAGACAGACGCCTCAGAGCATGGTGTGGGGGCTGTTCTGTCACAGATCAATGAGGAGGGTCTAGACCAACCGGTAGCCTTCATTAGTAGGAGGTTACTTCCCCGGGAACAGAGGTGGAGTGCAATTGAGCGTGAGGCATTTGCTGTGGTCTGGGCACTGAAGAAGCTGAGGCCATACCTGTTTGGGACTCACTTCCGGGTTCAGACGGACCACAGGCCCCTCAGATGGTTGATGCAAATGAGGGGTGAGAATCCAAAGTTGTTGAGGTGGTCTATTTCCCTACAGGGGATGGACTTCACAGTGGAACACCGCCCGGGTACAGAACACGCCAATGCTAATGGTCTGTCCAGATTTTTCCGCCGTAGTGATGAGAACCCCCAAGTGGGTGGGTAGTTCTCCCCACATTTCAGCTGGAGGGGACACGTGTTAGACCTGGCACCATTGGCGTGGGTCTCCCTTCCCTCTTTCGCTTTTTGTCGCCTCTGTGTTTGCTGGTGTTAGATGCTCTGGGCGCTGTGCCACTGCCATTCAGTGCTACAGCGCGAATGCTCCCTATTGTAAATTGACTGGATGAATTGGTATTCCCATAGTTGGCTCATTTGATTTACCTGTTAGTCCCTAGTATAGTGCACCGTGCGTGCCAAGGGCTGGTAGACCGAATGCTGCTGGTGGGCCTGCAGCGCTGATTGCTCCACCCACGTAAGCAGTGCATAAAGCGTGTCTCAGACCTGCCATCGCAGAGTCTGTGCGCAGTCCGGAACTGCCATTCTTTGACTGCGAAGTGAACCCACTTCCCAGTCCCTCAACCTTCCCTTGGCATCATGTAAGTCATCCCTATGGCAGGGTGCGTTGTATGTGAAAGGTAGGACCTGCCTTGGTCTGTGTGGCATGTCCTAATAGTGAATTACACTCCATTTCGTTTTTCACTATTGCAAGGCTATGTGTTCCCTTAGGCCAGAATGGGCAGCTTTGATTATTACCTCCTATAGTCCTAGCTGACCCAAGGAACATGTTTGGAAAGTCGAATTTAGTATGCCTGAGCTCAGAATATTAAAACACACCTTTTCGTGAGGATTATTTTTATATTCTGTGTTTGAAAATACCACTTCTGGGAAGTAGGTATTTTCATGCCCAAGTCGTCCAGTGTGCTCTGCTGTTATGTGTATTGGATGTCTGGTCTTGGAGGGTCATGGCAGGCTGAGCCCGACCTGGGTTGAGTAGCGAGATCTGCAGCTGGAGTATGGGGAGGGGTGACCCTTTGATCTGAGCAGGGCTGGGCCTGGCAAGGTGAATGATGGCTCCAGCCCCCACTGTGCGTCTGATGGCAGACCCCCTCTTCCTCAAAGGCAGGATGCAGCCTCGTAAATAAAGTGCTCCAGGACCACTCCGAACTGGTTCTGGCTAGGTTCAGTGACTTGTGACTTTTGAGAACAAAGACCTGTGGGCTATGAAGATCTGCGCCGAAGCCCCTACGGGGTGTGTTACTTCTGGATGTCAAGACGAACCTCTGTCCGTGTAACAAGAGGAAAAGGACTTTGAAACCTTCATCCATCTTGCTGAAGCAACTACACAAGGGCCTGATTTGAGCTTGCCTCCTGCTGAAGTCTCAGGGACATTAGACTTCACCCATCAGCCTTCTGAATTCCTATTGAGAGGGGTTCTACTCGCAGGTGAGGCCTCTGTCGAGAATTCCAGAGCCTCTGGGTCTACTGCGGGGAACGCGGGCTGAGAATCATCGCTATCGCTATTGTGGGCCGCTGCAGCTGAGAAGTTGTCGCCGCTGAGAGCCCGCATTTGTCTGTGCTACGAGAATCATCGCTATCGCTATTGTGGGCCGCTGCAGCTGAGAAGTTGTCGCCGCTGAGAGCCCGCATTTGTCTGTGCTACGAGAATCATGGCTATTGTGGGCCGCTGCAGCTGAGGAGCTGTTGCCGCTGAGAGCCCGCATTTGTCTGTGCTACGAGAATCATCGCTATCGCTATCGTGGGCCGCTGTAGCTGAGGAGCTGTTGCCGCTGAGAGCCCGCATTTGTCTGTGCTACGAGAATCATCGCTATCTCTATCGTGGGCCGCTGCAGCTGAGGAGCTGTTGCCGCTGAGAGCCCGCACTTGTCTGTGCTACGAGAATCATCGCTATCGCTATTGTGGGCCGCTGCAGCTGAGGAGCTGTTGCCGCTGAGAGCTCGCATTTGTCTGTGCTACGAGGATCATCGCTATCGCTATCGTGGGTCGCTGCGGCTGAGGAGCTGTTGCGGCTGAGAGCCCACATTTGTCTGTTACAAGAATCATCGCTGTCCTATTGTGGGCCGCTGCAGCGGAGGAGCTGTTGCCGCTGAGAGCCCGCATTTGTCTGGGTTACGAGAATCATCGCTATCGCTATTGTGGGCCGTGGCAGCTGAGGAGCTGTTGCCGCTGCGAGCCCGCCTTAATCACCATCTCAGGATCAGCGTGAGTGCACGCCGCGGACCGCTGCAGCTGGGAGCTGTGGCCGCTGCGAGTCCGCCTGTCATCATCGCGGCTTCCTCCCGAAGCTGCGTGCCGTGCCCCCTTTAAACCTCAGGTACATTGTGCATCACCGGGTCGCGTAGACCCCGGTCTCGAACTAAGTTCGTTTCACCCGCTTTTGAGTGTTTCTATAGCTTTTTAGTGATACTCCATTTACGTGCATTGTGGCTTTTTGATCGTATTTGATCCTTGTGTTAAGCTTATATAAAGATACTTATTTTTCTATAGCTACTTGTGTGGTGTCCCTTTGTGGTGTCTTCACTGCGTTACTGTGTATGGTCATAAGTGCTTCACACACTGCCTCTGAGATAGGCCTGTCTGCTCGTGCTACGTTACCACAGGGTTGAGCAGGGGTTATCAAAGGGTGTAGCCCCCCTACTCTGACTTAGGAAGAAGGGTCCCTTCTTGGACATAGGCGCCAGCCATTGCCAACCAGGGATCCCCATTTCTAACATCCCCAAATCTCTCCAGTCAGTTTTCTCTCTCTCTCTCTCCCTCTCACTCTCTAGAGAAAGAGAGAGAAGGAGAGAGAGAGAGAGAGAAAACTGACTGGAGAGATTTGGGGATAATTCCTAGCTTACAGGCAGAGCTGCAACTTGAAGAAATGTACTCTGGGAACCTTTATACTGATTGAGAGAGGGAGAGAGAGAGAGAGAGAGAGCTTCCCTGTCAATAATGAGGGTCTTCCTGCTAAAATAAAAAACGTTGTGATGATGACAATCATAATGAGTGAAACTATTGCAATCAGTGCTTTATATGGAAATATAGAATTGCAGGCACTCACTATTTAGAGTACTTGTTTGCTCCGGATTAGATGTAATGTATTGCATCAGTGCTGTGATGTGCAGGTACTCTCCCTTACAAATTAAAGAAGTGCAGGTAGTACGTACTGGACAGTACCTGCCCATTTAAAGCACTGTTTGCAATCTAATTATCAGTATGTGCCAAGGTTCACTCAAATTGAGGTTTAACACACTCCACTAGCGCCACAATCACTCATCACCATAAAATATTAATGCAATTTCTAGAAGATAAATGCATTAGAGGTCCCAGACACTTACCTTCATTGAACAACCTGGGTTAGAGTCTGATGATACAAAAGACCGCAGCGAGACAGTCAGATCCCGCGTGTGGCTCTCCCTTTCCCTGCCTTACCCATGGCCACCTTGGATCAGCAGTCCCCTTGGTTACAGCACCTACGTCTTTATCGGAAGCAATTGTTCTAAATGACTCCACTGACGCAACATGACCTTATCAAAGAGGGCAGGATGCCAGCCAAGAAACAGAGAGCGTTGCCATCCCCTGTGTCACCGCTTCCTTATCTCAGGGATTATTGTCTATGGAGGAACTCTGCGCGGGCGTCAAGGTGAGATGGGAACAGCCACACAGAAGGCACATAAATCTGTGGCGCGTAAAGCCATTTGAGGAGAAGGCAAGGGAGGAAGACAAGGTTGTTTATTGTCGTCTTTGTATATTTTATCCCTGAGCGGTCTGCAATGAGCCACATTCGGCTGTGTGGAGTTATAAGAGCCTCTCTACAAGTTGCATTACAGAAGGAGATACCAGGGCCTAAATTACGGGTTCCACCCAGTATATCTGTGAAGAATTCAGACATTCCACATCTTAGGGCCTGATTCACAAAGGCAAACTTACACTTTTGTTTAAGTGTACTTTTTTTGTATTCACAAACTACAAGTTATTAGTAAATTTACGACTGTGGAGACTCAGCAGTCGGGTTGGAGAACTCTGCACATAAAAAGATAGGCCTGTACTATATTTTTATGTGCTAAGTTCTTCGCCCCTACTATGGAAGCTCTGCATTCGTAAACTTACTATTAACTCGTAGTAAAAACGTAAACTTCCACAGAAGTGTAATCTAACCTTTGTGAATCAGCCCCATGCCCTCCAGAATAGCAATTTATATGCAGGCCAGGGTTCTTAATGTTTTCCCTGACTCTGTAGACCTTTCCGCTCTCATTACCACCTGTTGTGAGCTGGCAGTAAATCATCATGGGGTAGCCATTGGGACTCAGGAGAATAAGTTCAGGCAGGCCAGGCTTTACCGTGACTAGGGGTAGAAGCTCAGTTCTGAGCTGAGCAGAGCTTCTCTTTTTTAATCCTGGCCCAGAGCTCCAGTAGTGTTACCCTGCAGATTTGTGCACCTGATAAAACTAGGGGCATATTTACAAGCCCCTTGTGCCACGGAGCTTCACTTTTTTTTGACGCTTCAGTGGCTCAGTGTGCTGGCCCATATTTACAAGGCTACTCAAAGCTACCCTGCATGGCTTTTCATGGCCTTGTAAATATGGCCCCCTTCTCATGCATTACTCTGCATTAAAGGGGCGTTCCATGGGTATTGCTGTGGGTGTTCCTACGTATCACCCATGGATTTTGATGCGTTACAGATTTACAAGGTTTCGTAAACCTGGGAATGCATCAAATTCTAATGCCTCTCCAGGGGAGGTGTAAAAGGGGTGCAAAGAAGAGAAATACCTTTATTTCTCCTAGTCTTTCACCATCAATGATTGTTTTTGTGCAGGATTGTGTTCAATCATCCCTCCAACGCACACAGACTTGCACCATGGTGCAAGGGTGCCTGCATTGGCGCTTGGCAGCCTATTGTGCGTCAGTGCAGAGGAAAGCACATGGATGCGTAGTATTGTTGTGAATACGACGCATACCTGCACTTTCCTAATGACGCAGCTCGGCACAGCAAGATAGCTTGCAGCTCTGCGCTGCGTCATTATCTTGTAAATATGCCCCTAGGTCTGGCATTCCAATAAAACGATAACACCTCCTTGATGCTGGTGCTAACTCAGAGAAATGTTTTGATTGCTCCAAACTTTTTATACATTTTGTCTGTGCTACCCTGTACAGCACACATACGTGTGGAGTATATTAGAATTTATCTAAGCATAGGATTTTGTACTGAAAAAGTATGCTCCTAGTACAACTCCTGTGCTCGAAAACACACACACACACACCTCTGCACTATGGTGCAAAGGCTGTGCGAGGCCCTTGACAGCCTTTTTATGCACCAACACAGGAGCAGCAGCAATCAATTTTTAATTCGAGCAATTGAGACCTCTTGTATATACTTCAGTATATACTTATATATATATATTTTAGTCTAGTGGGCTTAAAGCTAGCCTCTGCTTTCCATTTGTTTGTTTCAGTGACCTTTAAAAATCCTTGCTTGCTAGTGGTTAATCCTTACTTTGTCCCTCCTTTTTTGGTCCTTCGTTTCCTCCCACAGAGCAGGGACTAAGGGGCATATTATCAAGGGCTCTATCGCCGCTTTAGCGGGACTTTTTCCCGCTAAAGCGGCGATAATTCTAACGCCCTATTAGCAAGCTGTCGCTAACTGCTGTTAGCGACAGCTTCTAGGCGATAGCGACCGGGTTGGGTGCCGCTTTGCATGCCAGCGATATTTATCGCTAATGGCATGCAAAGTAGGCGTTCCCAACCTAAAAGCGACTGGAAACAGTCGCTAAGCTCGCTATCGCCTATTAGCGAGGCAGGGGAGGTGATTAACGAACCAGCGCTAAACACGTTTAGCGCTGGTTTGTTAACGCCTGGTCCAGACCTGACTTAGCCATGTAATCCAATGGGAGGTGGATTACATGGCTAAATCCCCTCGCCCTATCACCTAGCTAACACTGGTCACAGTGTGAATATCGCTTGTTTTCAAGCGATATTCACACTGTTCTCCAGGGTTTCTATCGCTTAGGAGATAAGCGTTGCTGATAGCACGCTATCTCCGCGATAGAAACCTGCGATAGCCGGCGATAATTATCCAAGCGCTAACTGCGCTTAGCGATAATTATCGCCGGTTATTGCTAATAGGCCCCTAAGTACTGTATCATTATGCTTTGCTTGTTTGGGTGACTGTTTTTTCCCCACAGCTCGTGGAACATTGTAGTTTGCTAAATTTGGGATTCCGGGCATCTGTGCAGCACTGCCTGAGTGCCATGGGCTCAGCATGCTGCTATTTTTGCTGGGGAGATCCTCCGACGTGCCTTTTGTCATCTTCCCTGCTCCAGGCTAAGTGAACACAACCTAGTGCCCCCAGGGCACAAGCAGGGGCTTTAAGAATGCTTTCAGGTTAGGGTGCACTCAGTAGTCCCCCCGGGGCCAAATCGGGCATCCACTTCGGTGACTTCTACTGATTACAATGACAGCGTGCTGCTATTGTCTTCTGCGGCTTTCTACACAGCTCGGATATAATTATGTCACATAACTTTTTTTGCATTTGCTCGCTGCAACCTCCAGGATAAATGGGATGAATCTGCCGGGATGTTTTCACACAGAGCAATTTTATTGAGAGTGCCACTCTGCCCTGGTTCATTGGTTCACAAGAATGCCTGGGCAGGGTATATTGCAGTTCCTTGATTGAGCAGACAGGGCAGCAGATGTGAGATGTGGACTTGCAAAAGAAATAAATGTAATTTTCTTTTTCTTTTTTTTTTAGTCTTGCAGCAGTGTGTGTGTTCTTCTTCAAACAGGCTGCTAGTACAAATGATAATTACGGACTGTGAACTGTGTTTTATTCATGTCTATTTTATTGTAATATTTATTTTACTGATATTTTATTATTTCTTATACAGTACAGTTTCAGTTTCAATTACACTGTAGCTTTTGTACTTTTTTCTGCTCATAAAGCTTTTCTGCGCCTGAGGTTGGCACCTGAAACCTGCACTGGCCTGCTTCTGAGACCGGCATCTGAGACTGGCCCACGCCGTAGACTGGGACTATGATACTCCTGAGGCTGGCACTTAATATTGGCATGCTTCTGGAAATGCCAGATGCATGATCTTGAGGCTAACACTTGAGACACCCACTTGCTTCTGGTAATTCCACCTGTCTCCTCTCACAATTGGTAACTGAGACTAGACTTCTACTGAGAGTTGCACACAAGACCAGTGGCGGCTCCTGCACTAAGGTGAAGGAGCGCTGCCCTACTGCTTTTCGCAGTGTAAAAAAAGGAAAATTAAAATAATAATAACTTGAAGTTATTATCATTTTATTTGCTCCCTACTGCGCCGTCTTGTAGGGGCGGGGAAGATCTGGGGGAGGGAGTGGCAGGCCAGCCAAACAGTCATGCGTACTTTGCATGTTCTCCACCCACGCTGCATTACAGCCTGGGTGGAGAACTTGCCCAGGCTCCCATTCCGTGGCTGAGCACTGAAATACGGCACTCAGACCAATCACAACGCTGCATTGCAGTGTTGTGATTGGTTATGGGGAGCCAAGGTGCGTCCTGGTTCCTGTTTGCGCAGAAGAAGCCAGGAAGAGGACAGAGGAGAGACGGCAGCCGTCTAGCCAGCAAGGTAGTGAACTTTTTTTTTAACCCCTCCCTCATTACCCCTCCTCGCCCCACTGCTGCTTCCCGGAAGCAGCCGTTACTGTACAAGACTGGATTTCATTTGAGGCTGGAACCGGGATGCTCATGAGGCTGGCACCTGAGATTGTACTGCTCCCGAGGCTGGCACTTAAGATTGGCCAGCTCCTGAGGCTGGCACCAGGCTGCTCCTGAGGGTGGCACCTGAGATGTTCCTGAGGCTGGCACCTGGCTGCTTCTGAGAGTGGCATCTGAGATTGGCCTGCTCCCTAGGTTGGCACCGGGCTGCACCCCATGCTGGCACCTGAGATTGGCCTGATACTGAGGTTTGCATGTGATTGCTCTTGCGTCTGGCACCCAAGGCTCCTCCTTAGGCTGGCACGGGGCTTTCTGGCGAAGATAGGATTGGCACAGTGGGCAGCTTCCAGTCATATTAGCTTCAGTGCCTCCTAAGGGGTGCTCCAGCACTGTGTTGTGAGGTGGCTATGGTGCCTGACGCAGGATTCTAGCAGGCAGTGCTCACTGATAACATTTTGAGCACCTGTGTTGAAGGTGCAAGAAAGTGGGCGGTTTTGGAAGACCAATATGGTATTGTACGGACATTGCTCAGAGGACAGGGGGAGGAGTGGGGGGCTGTTGAGGGTGTGCACAGCCTGCCCTCTTAAAGGTGAGTGCTCAGCATGCAAAGTAAGTCTGTGTTCTTGTTTATAAATGTGGCTGTTGGTGCCAATGGTAGAATTGTTTCTGCCATGGCTGACAGGCTCTGGAAAACTCAACTCATGGTAGATTTGGTTTATCGGTGCCAGCAACAGAGGGTTTGACTGCTGCTCACTTCCCAGGGGAGCTGTCTCTTCAAAAGGTGGTAGGCCATTAACCAGAGGACCATGTATGCCCCTCAGCTTGGCAGACGCTGTCCCGGGGGAACAGAGTGCTCCCTCTGCCCCCTTGGTGTGGTGCCAGCATGTTGGCCTTTCTGAATACTTGGCGTGTCTCTTGCAGGATCACGGTGCAGCTTGCTGTCCCCACTTACCATCAGTTTGCAGGTGTGAGTCACGTGCACACTGTGCTCTTGGCATGGACCGGATGGCATCATACGTTGGTGCCCTGCAGTAAAAGCCAAACCCAGCTACCAGGGTTCACATGATCTAGCCAGGCTGGGTGTACTACTGTGCTAGGTGACAGCAATTCTAAGAGGTTACACCTTCACTAACCGCAATTACCAAGAAGGGTGCCCCATGCCAAAGCGGACCCCTCAGTGCCTCTCACTCACCACAGTGCACTCTACCACCAAGCAACAGGGGGAACTTCTTTTACTCACACCTTATTTTTAATCTAGGAAACTCATTTTTTAGGTCGAGCCTGGGCAGCTCATGCGCTGCTGCGAGGCATGGTGTATTGGAGTATGGCACTCTCTGCCCATATTTTTAATTGGCTTGTGTCATTGTACTTCATAAACGCTGGCTTCCGAGTCATTATTAGGCTTGTTAGTCCGTCCTTGGTACACCCTTGTCTGCATTTGTTACCTCCCATAACGACTGGACCTTTTACTTGTCTTGTTGCACGGTCTGCTTTATCTTGGCTGTGAGCACTATTTTGTTTAATGATTTCCCCCTATTCCACCCATTACGTCGCAGCACGGTGCCTGCTTTTATTTTATTTACTAATGGCGGTCCGCTTTAACTATGGTGGCCACATTTCTTTATTTATTTATTTTAGCAGTGCGGTCTGCTTTAAGTATAGCGGCCGCGCTTACTTATTATTATTTTTTTGTGTTCGTTTACTAGCGCCTATGCGGCACTTTCACATTCATGGAGGCCGCGCCCCTTCCTTTAGACAAGCTGTGTCTAAAGAAAGGTGCGCGGCCGCTATTAAAGTGAAAGCGCGGCATGGGCACTTTAAAAAAAAAAAATCTGTTTGTCAACTTGACAAACAGATGCTTTTTTGGGCAAAGCGCCCCATGCCGCAGATTCACTTTAATGTTGGCCAAGCCCCTTTAGACGTGGCTTGTCTAAAGAAAGGGGCGCGGCCTCCATAAATGTGAAAGCGCCGCATGGGCGCTAGTAAACAAACATATATTTGCAATCCAATAGGTCTCGCATTTGCGAGAGTGTAAGCTAATGCATTGCCAATGGCTCAAACGTTCGTAAATGCAAGACATATTGCATTGCAAATGCGTTTAAATTATTTTAATCTTTGACATTAAGACCACACAACACACCTCCTCCAGGCCTTTCCCTTTTTGTTCTAAGTGCTCAGCATAATACCAATACATACCATGGACTATATTGATACACTGGCAGCATAGTTACAGCCTTGGCCTTGTTAATCCGAGTGTTACTTCCTCCTTCAAACAGTTTTCATCTCTTCCAAAGCTCTGAAGTTTCAACAATCGTCATTTCACCTCGGACTCCCAATCCATATATTCACATTCTGCCTAGCCCCTTGTGCCTATCTGAATTGAACCTCCTGAATGGCATACATGCACCTTTCAAGTGACAAATCGTGTCCATTTCTTTAGCCATCCTTTTGTTTCGTTAATTTATTTAAATCACCCAATTTTCTAACAGTTTTGCCTCTAACAAACACTTCATAGAAAAGGACTGGTCAGCTGAGAAGCAGTTATGAAATAGGTCTGAATTTTATTGATATATATCTTAGAAAAGCCACAGTTAGCCTCCCAGTATCTAACCTAACTAACGGGCAGACCAGAGAAAATTGTTCCTCATTATGATAAACCCTCTTTCCAGTTTAATGCCCTTTATATTATGTTAACACAGATATGCCTAGTGCTGTATATCCATCAGCATAGCCTTGCAGCACTGTTGGAATGAATTCAATAAGCTGTCTTCTACCTGCTTCTTAATCTTGAGACGTATTTGCACAATCTTCCTTTCCTTCCCTCAGATATGCCTCCATTGATGGTTCAGGCGGCTCTGCTCAGCTGCCTGGACTATTGCAACTCTCTGTTTTTGGGTTCCCTAATTTCTCGGATGTAGCGGGTTCAAAACCCTGCTGCTAGGCTTGCGCCCTGCTTCCTTTTCATTCCTCTGCCATTCTTGTCTTAAAAATCCTGGGGCAGATTCACAAGCCCCTTGCGACACCTTTGCGCTGCCGTTGTGATGCAACGGCGGCTTAAAAAATGCGGCAAATTTACAACGTGACCCATCTAGGGAGATGCGTCACGTTGTAAAGCCCTGCGTGACATTATACCTGCATCAGGTATAATGTATGCAGGGTAGGCGTTCCCACGCAGAAAAGCCTCGTAAAAGTGACGCAGTGAATCTACAAGATTTCACTGCGTGACTTTTAGGACGCCACTGCGTCAAAACCTTACGCCTGCTTGAAGCAGGCGTAAGAAGTGACGCAGTGTATTGGGAATAGGCCGCAACACGCATTGCTGGAGTTGCGTCGTGCTTGCGACACGACTCCAGCAATGCGTGACTTTTCTGCCAACAGATGCGCCAGAATTTCTGACTCATCTGTCAAACCTTGCTCCATAGTGCACCGTATTGTAAATACGGCGCATCTATGGTGGCGCAAGGGTTTTTCATGCAGGCGCAGGGAAACTGACGCATCTGTACAGATGCGTCAGTTTCTTGTAAATCTGCCCATTTGTGCATTCGCTGTCTGTAGCCCAGGGGGCTACTTTGAAGCGCTTTGTATAGTATTTAGTGCTTACCATTCTGGTCCTCGGTATGTACAACAAGATATTGTCATCATAATCCAAGCCACACTCTGAGGTCATCGCAAGCTTATTTACTTCCAGTTCAAAGGGTTCAGCCACAGGTGCTTGTGCTTTCTCGGGGATTGTGGCCCAAACGTTGAATTCCTTGCTGAGACATTTGCGTGCTATTAACCAACGGTTGTCATTTATGAAAGCATTAAAAACGTGGCTTCTGTTCTCACTAATTTAAATTGCAGACTGTTAGTTGAAGAATGATATATTCTTTTGAGTCTCTTCCCTTCTGGAGTACTTGTCTCAGCACCAGTAAACCTTTATAGGTTGGAGCCTTTGGACTGCAGACTGCTCATAGCTTTACGCCTCTGATTCTGTACCTTTGACAGTCTCGCTGACTGCTTCATTTATCCCTCTCCTCGGCATTGTATTGAATCATTCACCAGGGGTTTGTTTGAAACCAACTATTATATTGATTGGACCGCAGTTACCGCAAAGGACAGATGGGTTGGATGCAATTAGTGTTACTTCTAATTCTGCCTCATGTTTATTTTATTAAGTTTTTGGGTGATAATTTGTGAACATTTGAAAACTACTTTTTATTTATATGCCAGCAGAGGAGAGGTGGCGGCATAATGGCTACATCTGCCGACCTTAGAGCTGGGGAACCAGGTTCAAGTCTGGGAATCATCTCAACATCGTGTGATTTCGGGCAGATCACTGATTACCTTCTAGCTGCCTCTTCTTTCATTCTATACTTTTTTCTCTCCTTTCTTGCAGGCCCTTCTTTCATCCTCTCCTTCTTGCTGTCTTATTTCCAATATGTTTCTTTGTTTCTATCCATCATATCTTCTCTCCTTTCTTTATTTCCTCCTTCTCACTTTAATTTTCAGTCTCTCCTGCCGTAACTCTTTTCTTTCTTTTCTCCTTCTTCTCAGACACATAATTCCACACCATAAAATACTACTCCACACCATGTCACATAATACCTCTACAAATCATGCCACATAATTCCACACAACACCACACAATCAATGCCACACAATTCTGCACCACACAACATAATTACACTCTACATAATACCACTAAGCACCGCATAATTACACTACACATTATTACGCTCTACTCAATACAACATAAATACACCCCACATAAATACACTCTATTCCACAAACCAGAAATACACATAAATGCACTACACACTGGGACACATAATTCAAATAAGCAAAATTTCACTAAAGGCAACACAACAAAATTCAAATCTACACATTTCAAAAACACACTACATAATTCCAAACCAAACCACATATTTCAAATACACAACACAATTCCACAACACACCACATACCTCCAATACACACCACATATTTCACATCAAACTTTAGCAACACACCACATAAAACAACTCCACAACATGCCACTACACAATACCGTTCCACATAATTACACATAATTAACTCCATAATACAAATTCTCACTGTACATAATTCCAACACACTTAATACGATTTAATTACTATACACACAATTCCACGCCACACAATTCCACAACAAACAATTTGAATACAGCACTTCTACCAACACTTGCATCTCTCCTCCACACACCCACTACCCCTCTCATCTCTCTCTCTCTCACTCCTACTACACACTCTCATCTCGCAATACCACTTCCCTCTCTCATCCCTCCCTCACACTACCTGTCTCCTCTCTATACTCCCTACTCACACCTGCTACTTTCCTGTACCTCCTCACACTGTGCACTAGTTCACCTCTCGCCTCGAACTCTCTCTCACCCATTTCTCTTGCTCTCTCATGCACTCTTCCCGCCTCTCTCATGTGGTAAACTTCAGATCTTCAAGCACAGTTTCTATTCTGTCGCTTTTCAAAATTGCCATCCTCTCTCCTCTTCTTCTTAGGGTGTCTTCTGCGTCCACAAAACCTCCCTCTTTATGCGTTTGTGGCCTGCTCTCCCCTTCCTTCTCTCTTCCTCACACATATTTCTGCTCCTCTGTCTCGAATTCAATAACCACTTCCTAAACAAACTACCTATCCCTCTCATTCTTCCTTTGTATCTAATCTCTGCAGCTCTCACCTCTATCTATTCACCATGCCACATCTTTACACTACACAAATACACTACACAACACAAAATTCCCCACCACACAATTTCATAACTAACAATTCCAATACAACCCACATAATTCCACTCCACACCACTTCCATCCACTACACTCCAAAACAAAACACATTGGTAATAAAAACATTATCATTTACAACACCAATAGCTCTAACTCTCACAAATGTGAGACCTATTGCATTACAAGTGCTTGTTAGTAAATATTGCTCTGCTCTTCTTACTTCCCTTGCATGGGGAAGCGCAGCAACTGTCTTTGCTGGGGGGCATTGCGCTAAAAATGAATAAATCTGCCCCTGCGTGTGGGATTCAGCCTGGGGCTTTAGACCCCAGGGATACCACTCCAACCAACCAAATAAAGGTGTAATTCCATTTGCTGAGACAAAACACTTTACTGCCTGCGCTGCAATGACCCGCAGAGGAATGCAGTAAGAATTAAACTAGTCAAAGAAGGAAAATAAGACAGACCACCTCACCTAACAATGATAAATGAGGCTGGAGATGGAAATGCCAAGATAGGGTTTCAGAGGGGCAAGGAGTGGGTGGGCGGTGGTGGAGGATGCGTTCAACATCACATTCAGGATCAAGAGAAAGGGGATGACCATCGGACAGACAGGTGCAAACTGGACTCGTTTAAGTTCAATATTAAGCCTGCGTCGGATATCACCGACTCATATCCACAAAGGATGGGATTTGTGAAGTAAATAGGTGGCTTCAGTCCCAGTGCCACCTGCAACAGCAAGATTCCTTCCACTTCAAAGCCACTGCGCCCGTCTGGTTGTATTTCCTGGAGGAACATGGAACATTCTTTCTTCCGGTCTCCGTGAACGCCGAACTAGCGCCTGGAAACAGGCTGCTTTGTTTTGAACTTTTACTCTCAGAAGGACATTTTTAAAAAGCAGTGAAAGATAGAAGCTTTTAAGTGGCATATTATCCTCACAAGAAATTGATGAACGGAGCAAATGGGCACACAGTGTATTCAAACACGTTTGTCCCACTGCCTTGACCTTTTACTTCACTTATCTTTTCCCCTCTCTCACCACTTTCCTGCTATATTAAATTATACATATATTTTTTTACGTCTGGTTACTTTACCAGGCAACATATGAGTCCTTTCTCGGGAATCTTGGAAAGATTGTACATGTTGGTAGTGTTTTTTTCTTTTTATCCCCTTGTTTTTCATTTTAATTATGCCGTTCGAATGCCTGAGGTGAATGTAGGTAGGTAGTTGTCTATATTGAAATGAATTGAAACTCTGCCAGAGAGTACTATCGTTAAGAAATGTGTTTTCGGGAAAATGGCACTCAGTTCTAAGACCGCATATCTTGCATGAGCCTGTTGTTGTCTAATATGATAATATTTTCAATGTGCTGTATGTGATGCAATGGAGGAGCCTAAAGGCATTATATCTTATCCTGCATGTCAAATATATGTATGGATTACGTGTTTATGTGGACACCAGAGGCTGCTGCTTGTATTGGAAGAGCAGTAGGAGCCACTTGGCTACTTCATTAAATTGTCTCTTCTATGCTAGCAGTTTGGGCATTCCTGGCTGCCTCATTTATGAGATTTTGACGTAGGGTAGTGCTGCAAGGAATCTTGTTGCGCTGTCCTACGTCAAAAAAACAAGGGGCAGGAATGCGCCGTATCTATGTGATATGGCACCTTCCTGTCCTTTTCCCCAGCGCCGGCGTACAATGGGCTGCCGTGCGCCAACGCAGGAACACTTTCACCATGGTGCAAGGATGCCTGCGTTCTGGGGCTGATTGATTTTGTGCAGGAAGGAACACCTTCATGCACAAAATAAATCGATTCAAGAGAATGCAGCACACATAGAAAGGAAAGAGCAAAGAGAAATTAAAACATTTCTCCTCGTTGCGCTTCCTTAACGCCACCCCTGGGGTGGCGTTAGGTTCTGATGCATTTCCAGGTTTACGATTTCTCTTAAATCTGGAAATGTGTCCACTTCCATGGGCATTGCGTGGGAACACTCACAGCAACACCCATGGAACACCCTTTCACACAATTTTCTGCATGAAAGGGGCACATATTTATAAGGCCAGGAAAAGCCACGTAAAGTGGCTTTACGTGGCCTTATAAATATGCCGCGGCACATTGTACCTCCGGAACCTCAAAAAAGTGATGTTTTGGCGGCGCAAAAATGCCGGTAGAGCCTCATAAATGAGGCCCCTAGTGGTTTAGTTTGTGATATTCATACAGTACAGGTGTGATGCGTACTCTGTGACTCTGCTTGTCCTAAGCGTACAGTTTGTGCTCCTGAGAGCACCCTTGTAACTCTGCTAGAACTGAATATACAGCATGCGCTCCTGTAAGCACCCTGTGACTCTACTTGTCATATACATGCAGAATGTGGTCCTGTGAGCACCATTGCAACTCTGCTAGTACTAAACATACTTGTCATATTCATACAGTATGTGCTCTTGCAGGCACCGTGTGATTCTGCCTCTCCTAAATGTGGCGTCTGTGCCCATGTAAGCGCCCTGTGACTCTACTTGTCACATACGTGCAATATGTTCTCCTCTGAGCATCTTGTGACTCGGCTTGGAATATACCTACAGTATGTGCTTCTCTGAGACCCTGTGCCTTTTCTTGTCATATACAGAGTGTTAGAAATGGGGGTCTCTAGTTGGCAATGGCTGGCCACTGTCCAAGTAGGGACCCTTCTTCCTAAGTCAGGGTAAGAGGGCCACACCCTTTGATAACCCCTGCTCAACCCTGTGGTAACGTAGCACGAGCAGTTAGGCTTATCTCAGAGGCAGTGTGTGAAGCATTTATGACCATACACAGTAACACAGTGAGGAACACTACAAAGGGACACCACACAAGTAGTTATAAAAAATAAGTATCTTTATATATAGACTTAGCACAAGACCAATAACGATAAAAAGCCACAATACTTCAATTCAATTCAATTCAATATAGCTTTATTTCGACATAAATGTCATAAAAGCTGCAGTTTACACTAAAAACACAAATTTTCGACCACGATAAATTACATAAGTAATAATACAAGCAAAATACAATCAAGTTCATAGTGAAAAGCCAGTGTCATATATACAAGGTTAAAGAAAAAAAAACGAAAAAAAAATTTAAGATTAAGGACACGGAAGCAATTAATATATGCACAAGTTAATTTAAATAGTTGAGTACATGTCAACATTAAAACTAAGATAAAATTACGTAAAATGACGTTAAAATACATTGTTTTCACTATGACTGTTTGCATATGTTTCAGCAGGCAAAGTGCTTGTGCAGAATAGATCCAATGGCTTATATATGGAACTTTGGGCTCCCCGCTAGTCTGCTTTCTGGTAAGGCTGTATCTTTCCTGCGAGCACCTTAGACCTTATAAGCCATACTTGTCCGAGAAACTTTGCTACACAGCATGCATGAAACGGCCTACAATCAGATCTTAGGATGCGTATTGCTGTGTGATAATCACGTGTGCCCAATTGTTGGCAGAGTGGTTTCAGCCATTTTGCCCGTGGTAATTTATACACCGGGCAAGCAAACATCAAATGGGCAATAGATTCAATCGGGGCCTTACAGCATGGGCAATTTTTCTCCTTGCTTGGGCTCCACTTTGCTGTCACCTCACAGACAGGGAGAGATCCAAGCCTGAAATGGATATAGAGCATTCTATCTCTTGGGGCTTTGATTGTGTCGAGGAAGGGCTCAAAATGCCCCGTTTGTTTGTGGGAATGGAATTCTAGTGTAAGTTTACCTACATTGGAATTACAATTATCTCGTTGATCCACCCATTCCCAATATAGGCGTTTGAGTTCCTCTCTCCTCGGGGGAACCTGGCCAGCCCAACAACCTTGGAGTCCCATTGCTGACAGCATTTTTTTGATGTTGCCAAGCCAGCCTATTTTCCCACCAGTATCCAGGCTAATAATCTCGGTCATGGCTTCTGCGTAGGGAGAAACTCAGGGGTCCGCCTAATGCGTGCCCAGAAGAGTAAAGGCCGTAACTTAGCTATGTCACTCAGTGGCCACCTGCCCATATCCAGCAATAGGGGAACAAGGGGGACGAGCCACAATACTGTCAAATAGGATCACTCTTGGAATGCTGCAAAAATAGTTCAAGTGCGCAAAGAGGAGTTCAGTTCAAAGCAGTGGTCTCTGCAACCCTTTTACTTACAAAGTACCTGGATTTCGTAGCAAAGTCAACAAATTGTCGCAAAGAAGCTGTAGCGATGAATTTCTGCACGCGAGGCCGGCGATGCGATAAATCCTTGCCACGAGGGAGGATGATGCGCCGATCTGCTGATGCGTGTGGAAATGATGCGACAAACTTCTGCACGCTAGACCGTTGGTGCGATGACTCCTTGCCGCAAGGGAGGAGGCGAGGCGACGGTCCTGTTGCGTGTGCGATCGGGTTGCGATGCGAAGAAATGGCGCTCCGCGAGGGAGCGACGATCCTGATGCGATGCGATGAAAAATGGCGGACGCTCGGCGTCCGCACTGCGATGTCGTGAAGCGATGATCTCGGTGCGATGACTCGATCTTTGGTTGCAAGCACTCGGCGGCAGCAGCGCGATGATTTTTCGGGCGCTTTCGGCTGCGGCGGCTCGCAAACGTGCGTTAGCGACGATTTCAGCACTCTCTTCTCTGTAGTAGAACTAGAGGCCCTGGAACTCACAGGAGCCTCACCTGCAGATAGAAATCCTCGCTGGGAGGAATCAGGAGGCTGGTGGTAAAGTCTGATGTGCCTGAGACTTCAACAGGAGGCTAGCTCTCTCCTAGCCCTTGGGTGATTGCTTTAGCAAGATTAATAAAAGTTCTCTCAAAGTCCTTTTCCCTCTTCTTCCAAGTCCAATGGTAACCACTGCAGGCCAATCGAAGAAACAGCACATAAGCACAAGGATAGTCACCTCCTGCAGATTCCTTCAGTTACACGGACAGAGGTTCGTCTTGACGTCCAGGAGCAATACACCTTGTAGGGGTTTCAGCACAGATATTTATACCCCAAAAGTCTTTGTTCTCAAAAGCTACAAGTCACTGAGCCTAGCCAGAACCAGTTCTGTTCAGTCCTGGAGCACTTTGTTTACCAGGCTGCATCCTTCCTTTCAGAAAGAGGGGTCTGCCATCAGACGCACAGTAGGAGGTGGAGCCAGCATTCACCTTGCCAGGCACAGCCCTATTCAGGTCAAGGAGCTACCCCTCCCCATACTCCAAATGCAGATCTCTCTATTCAACCCAGGTCTGACTCAGCCTGCACTGTCCCTCCAAAACCAGACAGCCAATACACATAACAGCAGAGCACACTGGAAGGCTTAGGCAAGAAAATACCTACTTTCTAAAAGTGGTATTTTCAAACACAGAATATAAAAATAAACTTCACTAAAAGATGTATTTTAATATTCTGAGCTCAGGCATACTAAATTCGTTTTTCTACCATGTTCCTGGGGTCAGTTAGGATTATAGAATGTAATAGTCAAACTGCCCATTTTGGCCTATGGGGAACAGGTAGCCTTACAGTAGTGAAAAACGAAATTGGGTGTAATTCACTACCAGGACATGCTTCACACACCAAGGCATGTCCTACCTTACACATACAATGCACCCTACCATAGGGGTGACTTACATGATGCCAAGGGAAGGTTCAGGGGCTGGGAAGTGGGTGCACTTCACAGCCAAGATGGCAGTTCTGGACTGCACACAGACTCTGCAGTGGCAGGTCTGAGACACACTTTACAAGCTGCTTCTGTGGGTGGCGCAAACCAGCGCTGCAGGCCCACCAGCAGCATTTGGTTTACCAGCCCTGGGCACACACAGGCCACGCTACTAGGGACTAACAGGTAAACCAAATAAGCCAATCATGTATATACCAATTCACATGTCATATTTACACAGGGAGCATTCGCGCTGTGGCACTGAAGGGCAGTGGCACAGCGCCCAGAGCATCTAACACTAGCAAAAACAGAGGAGACAACAGTGAAAAAAGGAAGGGAGACCCACGCCAATGGTGCCAGGTCTAACACAGAGTATGCCATAATGTGAGCACTCTGTGACTCTGCTTGTCATTTACATACAGTATGTTGTTCTGTGAGCACCCTGTGACTTTTCTTATTATATACATACAGCATGTGCTCCTGTGAGCATCTTATGGCTTTTCTTGTCATATACATGCAGTATGTGCTCTTGTGAGCACCATAAGACGTGTCTTGTCATGCACATGCAGTATGTGCTCTTGGGAGCACTCTGTGGTTCTGCTTTTTATATACATACCATATGTACTTCTGTGAGCACCCTGTGACTTTTCTTGTAATTAACATACAGAACGTGCTCCTGTGAGCATCTTATGACTTTTCTTGTCATATAAATACAGTATGTGCTCCTGTGATCACCCTGTGGCTCTGCTTGTTCTATACATGCAGTATGTGCTTGTGTGAGCATTTTATTACTTTTCTTGTTATATACATACAGTATATGCTCCTTTGAGCATGTTATGACTTTTCTTGTTATATACATCATACAGTATATGCTCCTGTGAACATCTTATGACTTTTCTTGGTACATAAATACCGTATGTACTTCTGTGAGCACCCTGTGACTTTTCCTCTCATAATGCATATGTTATGTGCTTCTGTGTTCCCCCCGTAGCTCTGCTTGTCATATGCATGCAATATGCGCCCCCATAGATCAACCTAAAGCATTTCGTGTACTATATATACATACAGTCCTGGGCTCGAGCCTGAACACTGACCAATTCTTTCTGTGGGATCTAGAGCCTTAATTATTGCCTCGGATACAAGCTCATGCTTGACATTAAAGGATGGCTCTGGCATGCCTTCCCACAGGCCCTTGCGCACCTTAACGCGTGTTTTTCTCCCATTTATATTCATTTAGTGGACAGCTCGAGTAAATAGCTCTGAAAATGGCTGTGACCTGTAATTATCCTGTAGACACGCTGTGACACCCCGCTCCAAGCGGACGGCTATTGCTGGCTTCCTTGGCTATGAAAGGCACTGAATGGCAGTCGTGGGAGGAGAAAGGAAATCTCTATTTATGGTCCCAGTTCTGTCTGGTGTTTGATAGGGCAGGTAGGAGAGGCATGTCAGGTGTGAGCATGACAGGTGCAGTGGGAGAGGTGACAGGGAGGGTAGGACGGATCCGACAGGTACCTCTAGGACAGATACAGTGAGGTCAAGGATAGGGGACAGCGAGGTGGCTCTGTGATTGGTGTAGATTTGGCAGAGAGTAAGAGGGATGGGGTGGCTGCCATCTGTTTGAAAGACAGATACAACGTGGGCCATGACAGGGAAGACAGGAAAGGGCTCTAAGGTGTCTGTAGGGCAGGTAGAGTGCAGACAGTAATGAGAGGGGTAGGGTACTCCCAGGGGTCTCTAAGACAGGAGCAGGCAGTGTGAACACGTTTTGAGGGCCCTACATATGAAACACTGACGTTCAAGGAGGTCCTAGTGGTCCACAGTGTGCAGTGTACAGTTCTAACTGCAAACGATTAAGTTGTTGGCAGACCAACAACCCTACAGGATTTCTAAGCATCTTACATGCAATTCTGATCATGTAGTCTATGCACTAAGCTGTCCGTGTAATAAATATTGCATTGGAAGCACAATACATAAAGCCAAGAAACGGGTATTGGAACATATGAACATATGAGGACAATAAAGAAGGAAGATAAGCAATATCCCACTGCCAAACATTTTAAATCACAACACAATCTGAACACTAACCTATTGAAGTTTTGTGTTCTGGACAGAATTCTGACCAGGGAAAGGGGTGGAGACAGAGTCCAAGAGTTAAGGAGATTAGAATCTAAATTAATAATTAAATACAACACTCTTCACCCGGTTGGTTTAAATCTTGATGAAGAACTAGCGGTACACCTGGGCTGGAATTAGTCTGTAATGTACGTCCTGTTTACATGAGTTCTCCCTTAGAAAGTAAACCAGTTTAGGTTGGTATTTTAATAATGGAACATGTTGTTTGTGTGATCTATTTTTAGCAAGTTTCTTTTTGTTTGATTTGTTGCAGAATTCCAGACTTTCTGAAATTCCGGACACAGGAGACCTAACTATAACTATCCACTCTTGTATACTACATGCTAAATGTCATTATTATTTTTTGTTGGAGTACCAATCAATGAATGCCCACTGGGGCTGAATTGTCCCGATGTATCTTATGAACAGGTTATATGCCCACTAGGGTGAAACGAACTTTAAACTACGTTTTTTTGTAGGGGGCTAAGCACATGAAAGCCGGCGGGTTGTTAGAATAGAAAAATATGCTTTCGCGTTGTTTTATGTAAGGTTAGCATTCGCGGCACCATTTTGTGTATGGCCGCCATTTTGGATTATAATCGAAACTAATCCTTTGCCATTTCCGAGAAACGGCCTTCTCTAGGTTATGTTTCTTCGGAGCTGAGTTTTGCTACACTAATGAATGCACTGTTCTTATTAGCACATACCTTTCCTCTAGACGTAGGCCTTCTCCCAATTGTCTAGTGGTGGGTACAGGCAGAGTGGCTTTGAATAGTAGATACGGTGTGCCCGGCCTCAGAATCAAAACTTACTCCTTTGTAATCTACTGTCCAGCTGCATCTCCTTGGAATATTCCATGGTGGGCGGGCTTTCATTGGTTTCGAAGTGTACATAATGTATCGTTATGCTTGCTGATGCCACTCCCTCTGCAGCACTCCTAGTGACTGGGCAGACAGGGCTCCGCTCTGAGTGTACTTTGAATAAACTGTTATTGGTTTGTATTCTCTACTGTCTGACCGACACTTCATTTTGTATGGAAGGCTGAGAGGTGTCGTGAGTGACCCGGGTGACCCTAATCGGGCCACTTCCTTCAGTTGGCGCCCGAACAGGGACTCCTTCAGGTGAGTGACCCATCCCCTTCCGCGAATGGGGGTAGGTCGAGGCCATCGTCGGGTCGGACGGACGGATCAGGGATCCCTGCACAAAAGAGTTCCTGGTACTCACAGCTGCCCCTTCTGTCCCACCGGACAGTGCTTCACCCAGTGGTCATCCCGACTGGAGTCCTGAACGGCGAAACCTTTGGATCTGACCGTTTGAACTGAAGAGTTGGCAGTGGAGAATTAATTCTTTTGACCTGCATATATCAGGTGAGTTTGTTTTGGTTCTTTGTGGATATGGTACCATTTGGTTTGTAATTTGTACAGTCTAAGGACCGTCTTTTGGATAAAAGCATTTGAAATTGCTTTGCCAGGCATAAAATTGTGAACTTGTTTTCTTTTGAGAATGCCTGGTGTCAGTAAACTGTTTTCTTTGTGCTGTCACTGTTGTTCTGCTGATGCTCGTTTGGAAGAAGCTCAGCTGCCGCCTCCAGAAGGCACTCCAAATTTTGATATGTATGTGAAGCATGATCTTGATATTATGTTTAGTACATTATGGCACAAATATACGAAGGACAATGCCGAGTTGCAGTGGCCGTTGACGGGCACTTTCGATGAACAAAAGATTGAGTATTTACAAGACCTGTTGTTTAAGAGACGAAGTAGGCAGTCTATGTTTGATTCCCTTAGAACATGGCAGAAAGCAGCTAGACAGAGGCGAGTGAAGGCAGAAAAAGAGGCCAGGGAAGGGAAAATGCAGACATTGACTCAGAAGGCTGTAGCATATGACAGGGAAAAACAGGAAAAGGGTGTGGAATGTGAAGATAGGAGGTTTCGATTACAAATTGACAAATCGTATGTGGTTCAGGAAGAAGATGACACTTTTGTGGAAGAATTGTTAGAAACTCGACCCCCGCCTCCATATGCCCCGCAAAGAATATATCCCACTGTTTCGGTGCCCTAACAGCCGCCCATCACAGTTGTTTCCACTGTCTCTGTCCCTGTATCTACTGCTGTTATTTCAACGGCTGTGGCTTCGGCTGCTCCTCCTCCTCTTCCTTCTGTTTCTTTGCCGTCTGTGGCAACTGTGACTGTTAGTACCCGTGCCACACCTATTGTCTCAGTGTCCCTCTCGCCAGCTCTTTCTCCTGCGACACAACAATTAGCGACTATGGTGCCTGTTACTTCTGTTGCTTCTCCCACTATGGTTTTTCATCCTCCGACATTAGTAGGTAGCGGGACGCCGGTACGTGGATTTGAGGATAGGTATTGGACGAAATTTAAGGACCGTATGGGACCATTAGTGCGATCTGATGTGGGAGATGATGAGAACCAGGTAATAGCCAATCAGGCTGCACAGTGGGCCCGTAATCCTATTTTTTTAGTGTAGATAATGTCTGGGCAACTATGAGAGATTTTGAGCCCTTTATAAAGCAGCATACCATTAAACACCTGTGCGCAACTTTAATTGGTCTTTGGCAACAGTGTTTTGAAGCGGAAGCACCTCAAATTTTATATGACAGTAGAGATCGAGTGTATATTAGGGAATTGGGGCCAGAACAAGGTTTTGCTAATGTCACGACAATAATAGCTTATAGGGGAAGACTACATGAGAAAAGTCCCAGGTCGGTGTCTCAGTTTCCGATGCGGGAGGTTCATCTCATCTATCATCCAGAATTGCCAGAATTAACGGATGGCCATGGTAATATTACTAGGCCGAGGGTGACGGCCCGTTTTCAGGAGCAATGGGTTTATACTCCGTGGAAAAGAAGTGAAGTTTTATCCCTTAAGACTCATTTGCCTGACCCTAGGAAAAATCCTACTGCATATTATAAAGAATTGACTGAAGCTGCCTCTTCCACTGTAATGGCTCTTGCCGATATTGAAATGTTTTTTGGTTTACTGGTTCCGGTTGATATTTGGAGGCAGGTGCACATGCAAGATCATGTTGTGGAATTCAGAGGTACATGGGATCAGATTAAAGCATGGGACCAAGAAAGAAAACCAGGTGATAAGCCCCGAGCGGATATTTTAGCATTGCCAGGCCGTATTATTACCTATATGCATTCCCTTATTCCGCCGAGAAAGGTAGATTGGGATAAATTGTCGGCTTGTAGACAAAAGAAAGATGAGAGTGTGTCTGATTTTTTCACTCGGTTTGAGGGTACGTTTTTGGATTACAGTGGGCAGGATTTGTCTATTGAGGGAGGTGTTCGGCTGTTTGTTAATAGCTTTGTTTCTAATTTACTTCCTGAAATTGCAACTTTTTTGTAGTCTTTATTGTCATGACGTAATCAGCATGCAACATATTGGCAGATTAATAGAATACACCAGATTGCAGTTAACAATTACAGAGAGTATTTAAAGGCACGCCTCCCTTCCGTCAGTTACCTCCGGTGGCAGCCTGTGTGAGGTCCGGGGTACCGACGGAAAGGTGAGTGTAATGCGTCCAGTTTAGTTATGCGTAAGGCAGCGGTTGTTTCGCGCTGCGAGTAGTAGTTCCAGGTGAATTTTTCCTAGCATATGAAACTTTTTAAACATTCGATACTTTCACATGCTGTGTCACAACCAGCCTCCGTAAATGAGAACGCGGAAGCTCTGAGTCCTGAGCTGGTTCATTCCTCACTTTGAATGTCTTAGCTTGATTATTGACAAACTAGTATATACAAATAGAACGCATTAGACTGGAATCACGAGTCTGTTTTGCATTCCTTATTTTAATATGCTACTGCTTGATGACTGACTCCTATTAGTCACACTTTGAGCACTGCCATTGTTAGCTCCATACTTAAAGAGTAGAGTCGAGATTGGGATCTTCCTTCTTGCTTAGTACATACTATGTCGAACATTCTCTGTCCTAGGAGTCACGATAAGTGCTATGAATATAGGTCTCTTGAGCATGTACTTTAGTACAATACATGATACTTACCTGAGCCTATATAGTTTGATCCTGTTTCACGAAACAGTTACGCATGAGATGATAGAATTGACTTAAACCACATGGATGACTGGCTTATGGAATACTTGCAGTGTCTATAATCACAGTTTTCCTTTTTAACAGAGCGGTGCCTCACGTCCTGAGCTGTTGCCAGGTGAGGTGAGGTGTTCACCCGTACATCTACGGGTAAGCATACAATTTATTCATAAATTATTTAGTGCTTTAGACATTCTGTACACGTAAGGTACTACAAAAAGGGTAATGACCCATATTTTGAGCACATCACATAGTACAAGCCTTTTTAACAACTGTCTCCACTCTTTCATGATTTTATGTCACTGTGTTCTTTTCTTCCACAGGTGACAACAACAGTCCTGTGAGGTCTTCACAAACGAGACTACAGGTTTTTGTAGGTTGTATCTTTTTCCAACCACATCACTGTTAAGTTTACCACATAATTATTGCAGTAGCAATCACTATCTAGGTCCTGAGGAAGGCCACGATAAGATATTGATCACCATGGCTGAAACATGTAGACCTGCTGTTCGGACCAGTGCAGTCAACATTTCTTAGACTGCACTTGCACTGTTTTTTAACCTTGACACCAAGAGATAACTAATAAACTCTTTTTTCTCTTGGTAGCCAATTTTATATCACTTTTCACATCACCTTTTTTTGCACTGCAACCATCACCCTTTATATTCTTTTGCTTCGCATCAAACGGATTTTAGGAGATCCGATCAATTGATCAATAAAACATCCCTGAGCTCCTCCCTCACATTGAGAGGGTTGTAGCCCTTGGTTGCACTAGGGATTGCAATCAAGAGGAGATCCCAGATGATGAAGCATGCCACCTCAGTGGGTGATGGGATTTCATCCTCTTAATAGGACTCCCTCCATGTTTTAGTAGGAGCCGTATGCTTGTACTGGTTGTGCCTTAGAGTTGTCTTGAGCTCGATAGACCCGCGGTTTACTTGTTTGATGTGTAATTGTGGTGGGGAATTCATCCGCGCAGGTCTTTAAACTTTTTCCCTTAGACCCTCTATCTACTGTAGTGTACTATTTATTGTTCCCCAGCGGGTGTCTATATGACAATGGGCCCAGATGTAGCACACGCTAAACAGTGTTTGACCAAAGATGTGCCTCTTCCTGTTGAATTTGCTGATGTGCCACCCACTCTGTGGGCGACAGGCAATAAAGATGTGGGACTGATGCAGATACCACAAGTTTCGATACAGGTTAAGGATGGTGCTATTTTGCCTCGTATCCCTCAGTATAAAATACCACAGGCAGGAGAGCGAGCCTTATTGCAAATTATACAGGATTTGATTAAGAAGGGAGTGGTTGAGGAGACGACTGCTAATAGCCCTATTCTTCCAATTCTTAAACGGACGCCCTCAGGTTCCCTTGATGAACATGAAGATGTTTATCGTTTTGTGATTGATTTGCATGAATTTAATAAAATAGTGGTTCCCCAGTTTCCAGTGGTCCCTGACATTACTACTCTTTTGACTATAATTCCTTCTTCTGCTAAATTATTTTCTGTCATTGATTTGAAAAACGCGTTCTTTAGTATTCCTATTCATCCAGATAGCAGATATCGGTTTGGGTTCACCCTAGCTGGTAGGAGCTTTAGGTTCTGTTGAGCTCCTCAGGGCTATACAGAGAGTCTGAGCATTTATAGCCAGGCATTAAAAGGTCAGTTGGATTCCTTGTCGCTTCCCACAGGTAATGTATTGGTGCAGTATGTCGATGACCTCCTTATTGCTTCCGATACCGTACAAGGTTGTAAAGACAGTACAGTTAAGTTATTGCTACATTTAGCTCAGCATGGACATAAAGTTTTTCTTTCTAAATTTCAGTATTGTCGACAGAAGGTCACCTACTTATGTCACCTACTGTAGAAGGAGGGTAGAAGGTTGACCCCTGAGCGCGTCAGTACCATTGTTAAAATGCCCATCCCACAGACTCAGAAAGATGTGCGTGCTTTTATAGGTATCACTTCCTACTGTCGGCAGTGGATACCTAACTACTCCTTACTAATCAAACCCTTGCTTGCACTAACCACTAAAGAGGTGCATGAGCCCTTGCCTTGGATGCCTGAATGTCAGCAGTCTTTTGAGCAATTGAAAACTGCGCTTTGTTCAGCTCCAGTACTTGCCACCCCTGACTATAACAAACCGTTTGTGTTGTTTGTCCATGAGATGGCTGGTTGCGCGCTTTCTGTTTTAACACAAAAATTTGGAGATAAGCAACGGCCGTGTGATGATTTTTCTGCTGTTCTTGACCCTGTCGCAAGAGCCCTCCCGAGCTGTCTAAGAGCGGTCGCGACTGTGGCCACCTCGATAAGACAATCTGCTGCACTCGTACTTGATACTGACCTCACAGTTATGGTACCTCATGCTGTGGATACACTTTTGAACAAGACAAAGACACAGCACCTCACCAGTGCAAGTCTGACTGGCTATGAATTAACATTGTTCGCTAAACATATTACGATCAAAAGATGTGCCACTCTGAATCCAGCCACGTTACTGCCCCTCCCTTCTGAGAGTGATGAGATTGAAAAACATGACTGTATCTTCCGGACGGAAGAAGAGATGAAAGGATGGGTAGACTTGACTGATGTTCCCTTATCTGACCCACAAGGGAAACTATATGTCGAGGGCTCTTGTTTTAAATTACCAGATGGCACTACAACTGCTGCGTATGCTATCACCACGCTGCGTACAGTGGTTGAGACATCACAAGTTCCTTATCAGTCGGCCCAAGTTGCTGAGCTTGTTGCCTTAATACGAGCTTGCGAATTGAGTGAGGGACTGGTTGTCAATATTTATACTGACAGCCAGTACGCCTTTGGAGTTGCACATAACTTTGGGCGACTCTTGGCAGAGAGAGGGTTTCTTACTTCGCATGGCACAAAGATTCAGCATGGGCACCTCATTTTGAAGCTTTTGTCTGCTTTGACACTCCCTAAGAAATTGACCATAGTAAAGTGTAGTGCCCACCGGAAAGTCACTGACGATGTAGGTAGGGGAAATGCTTTTGCAGATCAGACAGCTAAGGAAACAGCCCGGACTAAAATGAAAAGAATGTTTGTAGCAGGTCCTGCTAAGTGGGTGCCTGAAGTTAGCATGTTTGAGGATACACTTGAGAACGTGAAAGAGATACAAAGTGAGGCAATAATAGAGGAATTAGCAACGTGACAAGAAAGTACAGCACAATTGAACGCTGAGGGATGTTGGATTGATAAGTCAGGGAAGCAGAGATGGATGTTGCCAGATGCATATGTTCTTCCTGTGGTCACAATGGCCCATGGCCCATGGCCCAGCCCATATTAGTGCTAAGGGTATTTGTAAGTTGTTAGACCCTGTATGGCAGAATGATAACATTTCGAAAACAGCTGCACATTTAGTGAAGTATTGCATGGTGTGCATGATCCACAATCCTGGAAAAGGTACACCTACAGCACCTGGTAATTTTGCACCACCCACTTTCCCTTTTGAGGTCCTTCAGATGGATTACAGAGAATTAGACAGGTTCAATAATTTGAAGTATGTCTTGGTGGTTGTTTGTGCATTCAGTAAATGGGTGGAGGCTTATCCTTCTAAAGACAATACAGCCATTACGACTGCAAAGGTACTCCTGAAGGAGTTCTTTCCTCGTTTCGGCTTACCCCATTTTATCTGGAGTGATAACGGAAGTCATTTTAATGCCAAAGTGATTCAATTGATTTGTGATGGTTTACTCATAAGGCAAAAGTTCCATGCTGCTAATCATCCACAGTCTGCGGGTTTAGTTGAGAAGTGCTATGGTACTCTCAAACTCAAATTGGCAAAAATTCAGGAGACCACAGGGTTACAGTGGCCAGATGCTTTACCATTAGCTCTTTTGTTGACAAGAACAACAGCACATTCTAGGACAGGATTGTCACCGTACAAGGTCGTGTTTGGACATCCGGTAAATGTCTGGGGCATCCCACTCCCTCAGCGATTATCTGATATTGAGTACCCGTTCTTAGTTGACTACCTTGCTCAGTTAACTGAAAGTTTGCATTCTATTCACCAACAGGTCCATGAGGCCGTGCCAGCTACACCAGAGGGGCCCGGACACGATATTCAGCCTGGTAATTTTGTGTTGGTGAGGAACTTCCAGCGGAAGAAGAGTTTGGAGCCGTGGTGGAATGGACCAGAGCAGGTCCTCCTATCAACATGCACAGCAGTCAAGGTCGCCGGCCGTAAGAACTGGGTGCACACGACTCACTGTCGCAGGATACCTCTACCCTTGCCCTATGATCAATGGGTGAGGGATGGAGTTGGGTACTCCAAGTGTGAGGCGGTGCCTCAGTTTGTCCCTTTCAGCAATGCCAGGCTGACCTGGACCAAAACGGATGAGGAAAATGATGAAGTGCTGAATGCAGCGGTCGCTCTTGGAATGCGAGCTATCCAGGAGCCACTGTTTACTGATCCTTCTGTGCCTGGAGTCACTAGGTACAATTTGAGCCCTCGGCTGGGGAACAGTGCACCAAAGGAGAAGTCAGATTAGTTAGGGATGGACTGTGTAAGTTAGGGTGTGCTTTGCTATAGTACCAACGGAGTTAGTTTAGGGTGATGTGAGATTTGTGCACTGTTTGAACATTGGACAGGATAGATCGAAAGTATCCCCTTGGGGGTACATTATCCTGGTCGACGTGGGAACCCGAGCTTAGGACAGAGCAAGCTCCACCACCGGTGCTCAGGAGCACCAATGTTTTGATGAACAATAGGAGCCTGTACCAGTGAGGCTCTGACGGACACTGGGAACTTATATATTTCTCCTGCTGGCATTTTGCCCCCTTGCTTCATTATTTGCTATGCATCCCTTTGGCAGAATGGTTGCTGATGAAGAGCTGCCAGTGATTCCCCCTGTTAACACATGTATATTTTGGTCTACCAAGAAAAATATATTATGTGCTATTCTGGTGATTTTGCTGCTATTGATTCTGGGTGGGGTGTCGTGGGTTTTTTAACGTGATCAGGATGCACCGTCATGTATTGAGAATAAGGTTGTTTCCCAGGTCCTCATAAAAAGGACAGCCCAGAGTAATGTATTTCTAGACACATAAAAGATTTTTGGGAGAAGGTGCAGCTTGTTATCCCACCGAATCTGTTACAAGTTTATGGACTGCTTACCCATTGTCACTTGTCAATTATACGTATACCCGCCCAGCCCAATTTGTAGAGGTAAGAGGCGAGTTTGGTATGGGATATCCTGGCCCTTGCTTATATTATAGGAAGCCACGAGGAAGGGGATATCCGGGGTGTGACAATAATACCTATTGTGATGATTTGTATATGAGAGAACAGAACGTTACCTTAGTGGGTTGGCACTACCAAGATTTAACAGTGACCCGAAAAGCTGGTTATTATCCTGCCTGTTGTCCGATAATTAATAGTACTGACGCATTCCTGTATATTAATTGTTCTGGGATAGTGTTGTTCAAAAATACAATGGGGCCGATTCACAGAACTAATCTGAGATAAAATCCTAAACTTACTACTTTTGGAATTCAGAGAAGGCATTTAGTAGTAGTAAAGTTAGGACTCCTAACTTTACTACTACTAAATGCCTTCTGTGAATACCAAAAGTAGTAAGTTTAGGATTTTATCTCAGTTTAGTAGTAGTAAAGTTAGGAGTCCTAACTTTACTACTACTAAATGCCTTCTGTGAATACCAAAAGTAGTAAGTTTAGGATTTTATCTCAGATTAGTTCTGTGAATCGGCCCCAATGTCTTTAGCAAAAGATAAGGATCCAAGTACCTTTGGAATGAACACCAAATATGCTCCAGTAGATTATCAAGGCCCACTTTATGCACAGCCAGGATTTTATTTCTTGTCTAATGGTACTTAAATGTTTATAATGGCACAGATGATGTTGCTCTATGGATGGTGCTCCCTCTAGATGTGCCTTGTAAGTACAGTAAGCCCAGAGTAAGATGGGTAAAAAGAACATTGACTGCAGAGTTTTGTGACAGAGTGACAGATTTGGAAGTCAATAATTATAGTAATGGTATCACCTTTGGGTATATTCTTTCCTCCATTATTACCTTTGGTGGTACTGCAATGGGCAGGGGTGAAACAGCCAGAGAATATTTTGGATATAAGCTGCAGATATTGTCTAATTCTACAGTAGCAGCTTTACGTGACATCACCACCCAATTGGAAAGTATGCGAATATATTCCGAGCAGACTAGATATGCTGTTGATTTCATTCTAGCTAAGAGTGGTGATGTGTGCGCGGTAGTAGGAGACCAGTGTGTAGTCGGGATCACTAATATGGAAAAGAACATTAATCAACACATTTTAGACATCCTAGAAAATGTTAAGGGAATGGAGAGTGGGAACTGGAGTTGGTCACTTTTTGGTAGTTGGAGTTGGATCCTTGAGAAGGTGATTTACTTCATTGTGATTTTGATCTCTTGCTGTGTCCTGCTCCAGTGTCTCCCCTTTTGTTGCTCTTATTGCACCACCCTTCTCGCTCCTGAAAAAATATTGATTCATGATACTAATGCAACAATTATGATTCAAAAGGAAGTAGAAGACCTCATGCAAATAGATGAGGGTATTTTTGAGACTTTTTCTCTCCTTACTGTTTCCCTTCCTGAGGCTGAAGACATGGAGTGCTCCTAAAACAGTTTATTTATGACTTTTTGAGAATAATATGTATTTTGCTATTATACAAAATGTTTAGCTCATGCTAAAAGGAGGGTCTGTTAGAATAGAAAAATATGCTTTCGCATTGTTTTATGTAAGTTAGCATTCGAGGCACCAGTTTGTGCATGGCCGCCATTTTTAATTATAATCGAAACTAATCCTTTGCCATTTCCGAGAAATGGCCTTCTCTAGGTTATGTTTCTTCAGAGCTGAGTTTTGCTACACTAATGAATGCACTGTTCTTATTAGCGCATACCTTTACTCTAGACGTAGGCCTTCTCCCACTTGTCTAGTGTTGGGTACAGGCAGAGTGACCTTGAATAGTAGATAAGGTGTGCCCGGCCTCAGAATCGAAACTTACTCCTTTGTAATTTACTGTCCAGCTGCATCTCCTTGGAAAATTCCATGGTGGGCGTGCTTTCATTGGTTTCGAAGTGTACATAATGTATCGTTATGCTTGCTGATGCCAGTCCCTCTGCAGCACTCCTAGCGACTGGGCAGTCAGGGCTCTGCTCTGAGTGCACTTTAAATAAACTGTTATTGGTTTGTATTCTCTACTGTCTGACTGACTCTTCATTTTGTATGGAAGGCTGAGAGGTGGTCGTGAGTGACCCGGGTGACCCTAATCGGGCCACTTCCTTCAGGGTGTTTTATATACACCAGCCAATGTCAATGCTAATGAATTTGAATAGATCCTCAGTGGGTTGTATTTGGTTTATTAATATGATTTACGTCCACCATCAAAAGCAATTGAATGTAAATTAATCATTATTTGATGAGATTGGAAATATTTCAAGTTGTATCCTGCGTTAAACATCCCAATGTAAATTTGTGTACAAATTGGCAAAGTCTGTTATCCATGTTTATCACACTCACGTATCACATGGGGTGTTTCTTTAAAAGACCTGGAAGTTGTAATTAACCTAACCCGTGATCAAGGAGCAGAAGGCTCCAAAACGCGTTGGGTCATCGTTTCTGCACAATATGTAATAAACTACGCTTGAACGCATTGGAGCCACGGTACTGTTTTTATGCAGTTTGGGCTAGTACTACCTAACTGTACAGGAAACAGCATTTGTGGATATATATATATATATATCCTAGCTCCGTTCCCTGTCAAATGCTGCCGCACTCACTAGCGGGTGCTCCGTCGCGCGAGGCCAGGCTCACGTTTATCTTAATGCTGCAAATAAATGACCAGCGCTCGCGGGAGAGTCAAATCCATTTAGGATTTATTTGTACTTCTCTTTAAACGCTTTCCGGCAGTTATTTGCAGCATTAATATATATATATATTATCTACTGGCGGTCGCCAGTAGATAGTTATAGTTAGGAGCTAGTTTCCATAGGAAAAGCGTTTTTTCTTTTCCCAATAACTTTGGCGCCGGATGACGAATCTTCGCTAAATTTTTAAAACTAGTGGGGCGCTCCGGTCAGCTCCTGTCTTGAAAGTTTCGGGGTGATTCGCCAAGCGGGGGTCGAGAAAAAAGGGGGGTCCCAAAACATGTTTTCTCCATGTTATTTTCCATAGGAAACTTTAGACACGGCTACAGCTCGAAATTCTGAACGGAATTACACCAAATTTGGCAAAAAGGTATCCCTTGGTTCAGAAAGAGCCCTTTTTGTTAAATGGTGTAAATCCGTTCAGTAGTTCCTGAGAAATTAAAAAAAAAGAGGTCGGAAAATCAATTTCCCATAGGAAACTTTAGACACGGCTACAGCTCGAACTGCTGAACAGAATTACACCAAATTTGGCAAAAAGGTAGCCCTTGGTTCAGAAAGAGCCCTTTTTTTAAATGGTGTAAATCCGTTCAGTAGTTGCTGAGAAAATCAAAAAATAAAAGTTTTGATATCTAGAGGCGCGGTGGATCCGCGGACCCTCCCGACCATGAGATTTATTCTAATTGGCTGTTAATACTCCAAACCAGGAAGTGTTGGCAGCCATCTTGTGACTCGGTAGAACCGAGTCACGAGAAAACAGGGAAGCAAACGCGAAAAACAAGAAAAGGGGGCAGGGTAGAAACACCCTCACCCCCTAGGCCTGCTCAGGGCCAAAAAAAGCATTTTGTTTTTTTTAAATTTCAGCGAAATTCGCGCTGGGTCCGCGAATCCAGCCGAAATTTTAGAAAAAATGAAGCGCGGACTCCCGCGCTTCATTTAATTGAGGCCCCCTGGGTGGGCCACGTCCCGAGGGCATTTGCAAAAAATATATGCGGGGGCCCGCAGGGGCCCCCGCAGCCCCGGGGACCGCCACCCCCGGGGCTTCTTTTTAAATGTGTGGGGGGACTTCCAAGGCCCCCCAAGCCCCGGGGACCACCACCCCCGGGGCTTTTATTAAGTATTCGCGGGGGCACATGGCCCCCCCGCAGCCCCGGGGACCGCCACCCCACGGGGCTAGTTTTGAAAAAATAAAACAATACTGTGTGGGGAGGCTCGAGCCCCCCCACATGCCCCGGGGACCACCACCTCCCCGGGGCACTAAAATGGAAATGTGGGGGTCCGTTACGGATCCCCGAGCCCCGGGGACCACCACCTCCCCGGGGCTTTAATCACATAGGGAGGGGGGCCATGCGGCCCCCCTCCTGGAGCCCGTGTTGGCCCTGGGCACCGCCACCCCCCAGGGCCGGCTCCTGCAGTGTCCCGGGGTGCCCACCCCGGGACACTGCTGTTTGCTATGGCAGGACGGGAGCCTCGCGGCTCCCGCCCTGCCATAGCAAACACTGGTTTGGATTTTGGAAGCGAGAGCAGGGAAACCTGCTCTCGCTTCCAAAATTCAAACCAGATTGCTTTTCCACACGGGGAGCTGCATGTCAGCAGCTCCCCGTGGGGAAAAGCAATGCCGGCTCCCGCAGGAGGCGGGGAGCCGGCGGGACCGTGGGGGCATAGGGGCTCCCCCCACGGTCCCCAATGGATAAGGCCCTTGGTTCAGAAAGAGCCCTTTTTTTAAATGGTGTAAATCCGTTCAGTAGTTGCTGAAAAAATCAAAAAATAAAAGTTTTGATATCTAGAGGCGCGGTGGATCCGCGGACCCTCCCGACCACGAGCTTTATTCTAATTGGCTGTCAACACTCCAAACCAGGAAGTGTTGGCAGCCATCTTGTGACTCGGTAGAACCGAGTCACGAGAAAACAGGGAAGCAAACGCGAAAAACAAGAAAAGGGGGCAGGGTAGAAACAGGGCCCAAAAAAAGGAAAAATAAGGGGGCCCACACAGCCCCCCTTCTAAAAAAAAAGAAATTAAAAAAAAGAAATTAAAAAAAGACCGGCATGTGCCAAGGCCCCGCCCCCTCCCAGCAACACTCTGCAAACGCGCCCTGTGGCGTGTTTTAAGTTGTGGAATTAATTCCCCTTCAATACTGGGGGTCCTTGGGGGGCCAACTAGCCCACCAGGTACCTCCAGTATGCGCCACAGGGCTGCCTTGCAGAGAGGTGGTCCGAGGCCATGCCGCTTTGAACACCTCTCTGCAACGCAGCTCTGTGGCGCTTACTGGAGGTACCTGGTGGGCTAGTTGGACCCCAGGGACCCTCAGGATTCAAGGGGACTTAATCCCCCAACTTAAAACGTGCCAGGGGGCGCGTTTGCACAGTGGTGAAGGGAGGGGGCGGGACCTGATATGGCAAGTGTGCAAATGGGCCCCCTGGCGCGTTGTAACTTGGGGAATTAAGTTCCCTTGAATCCTGAGGGTCCCTGGGGGCCAAATAGCCCACAAGGTACCTTCAGTTTGCGCCACGGAGCTGCGTTGCAGAGAGGTGTAAAAAGGGGCGTGGCCTCAGACCACCTCTCTGCAACGCAGCTCTGTGGCGCAAATTGAAGGTACATGGTGGGCTAGTTGGCCCCCAGGGACCCTCAGGATTGAAGGGGAATTAATTCCCCAACTTACAACGCGCCAGGGGGGCGCGTTTGCACAGTGGTGCAGGTTGGGGGCGGGGCCTGATATGGCAAGTGTGCAAATGAGCCCCCTGTCGCTTAGTAACTTGGGGGATTAAGTCCCCTTCAATGCTAAGGGTCCCTGGGGGCCAACTAGCCCACCAGGTACCTTCAGTTTGCGCCACAGAGCTGCGTTGCAGAGAGGTGTAAAAAGGGGCGTGGCCTCACACCACCTCTCTGCAACGCAGCTCTGTGGCGCAAATTGAAGGAACATGGTGGGCTAGTTGGCCCCCAGGGACCCTCAGGGTTGGAGGGGACTTAATCCCCCAACGTAGAACGCACCAGCGCGCGCGTTTGCAGAGTGCTGCAGGGAGGGGGTGGGACCTGATATAACAAGTTAGCAATTCTGCTGTGTGGGATTTACTGGAGGTAATAAAAGGGGTAGTGGGCCACCAAGGTTGACGTTGGGGGCTAACTATCCCTCCTGTTACGTCCGCTAAATCCCACACAGTGGGATTGCTAAAAGGTGTTTGAAGGCCACGCTCGCCTTTCTCCACCACTCTGCAAACGCGACTGCTATGTTATAGATAGAAATTAGCATTTAAAAAACCTTTGAAATTCACTGAAAAAACCATAGGTTTCAGGCACGTTATAGTTAGAAATTAGCATTTAAAAAACCTTTGAAATTCACTGAAAAAACCATAGGTTTCAGGCACGTTATAGTTAGAAATTAGCATTTAAAAAACCTTAGAAATTCACTGAAAAAACCTTAGGTTTCAGGGACGTTATAGTTAGTTGGACATTTCACTCGTACAAAACCAGAGAAATTCCCCCGTTATAGTTAGTTCAGCTAACTATAACTCGCGCCCCCGCAATGCACTGCTGATGACGTCACATATTACATCACTCATGACATGGTCAGTGACATCACTGATGACATCACTGATGACATCTCAAGTGACATCACTGATGACATCACTGATGACATCATCCAGTGACTGTGTGTTTCTGTAAAGTTTAAATATGTTTAATATATAAAGGGAAAGGCGTATTGAAGAATGAGTTGGTGTATACGTGTCTGAATGGATGATTTAGTAGGTGCGTGACTGACTCTATAAGTGAGTGATTAAAGGTATCTTACTGAATGCATGGGTTAGTGACTAAACTGTGTGAATGTCTGAATCCGTCTGTCTGTTGGTGTGTAAGCGGCTGCATGGGTTTGTGAATAGCTACATGAGTGTCTATATGGGTTATTGATTGGTTGTCTGAGTATCTGTATGGGTTCCTGAGTGTTTGTGTGGGTGGGGTGTGTGTGACTGTGCATAGATGTGTGAGTGGGTGATTCACTGGGTGCATGGTTTCAAGAGTGCATCTCTAATGGACTGTATGGGTGGGTGAGTGTGTGTATGGGTGTGTTAGTGAGTGAATGTATATCAGTGGTACATGTGTGAGTAACTACATATGTGAAAGGCAGTATATATGTGTGTTGGAGTCTATAAATGGCTATAAGTGAGAGTGTGTGATTGTGAGAGTGGCTGTATGGATGAGTGTGTGCTTGTATCAGTGATTGTATAAGAGCGTAAGAATGTGCTAGTATTTGTATGAGTAAGTGAGCTGGTGTGTGTATAACCGTATAGGTGAGTAAATGGCAGTGTGATTAATTATTTGCATGACTGACTAGGTGTGTGAGTACCTATATGGATGAGTGGCGGTGTGTGAGTGTCTATATAGGTGCATGAGTGCATATGATAGTCCTGTACTGAGTGACCGTAAGTATGAGTGACTGTACGGGTGAGTGAGTGGATGTGTGTGTAGACCTAAGAATCAGTGAGTGGGTATGTAGTTATTGGTGTTGGAGTGTCTATGGTTTTGAGAATGGCAGTCTGTAATTTAGAGTGGGTGTATCAAAGGTTATATTAGGGTGTGAGAAGATGCATCAAATTATCACATGGATGATGTCATCAGTGATGTCATTTGAGATGTCATCAGTGATGTCATCAGTGATGTCACTGACCATATCATGAGTGATGTAATATGTGATGTCATCAGCAGTGCATTGCGGGGGCGCGAGTTATAGTTAGCTGGACTAACTATAACGGGGGAATTTCACTGGTTTTGTACGAGTGAAATGTCCAACTAACTATAGCTTTCCCTAAAACCTATGGTTTTTTCAGTGAATTTCTAAGGTTTTTTAAATGCTAATTTCTAACTATAATGTGCCTGAAACCTATGGTTTTTTCAGTGAATATATGTATATATATATATATATATATATATTCACTGAAAAAACCATAGGTTTCAGGCACGTTATAGTTAGAAATTAGTATTTAAAAAACCATAGAAATTAACTGAAAAAACCATAGGTTTCAGGAACGTTATAGTTCAGTTGGACATTTCACTTGTACAAAACCATAGAAATTCCGGCGTTATAGTTAGTTCAGCTAACTATAACTCGCGCCCCCGCAATGCACTGCTGATGATGTCACATATTACATCATTCATGACAGTCAGTGACATCACTGATGACATCTCAAATGACATCACTGATGACATCACTGATGACATCATCCAGTGACTGCGTGTTTCAGTAAAGTTTAATTTTGTTTTATATATATGCCAAGCTGTATTGAGGAATGAGTGGGTGTATAAGTGTCTGTATGGAGGATTTAGTAGGTACGTGACTGACTGTATAAGTGAGTGATTAAATGTGTCTTACTGAATGCATGGGTTAGTGACTAAACTGTGTGAAAGTCTGTATCAGTCTGTCTGTTGTTGTGTAAGCTGCTGCATGGGTTGGTGAGTAGCTACATGAGTGTCTATATGGGTTATTGATTGCTTGCCTGAGTATTTGTATGGCTGCCTGAGTGTGTGTGTGTGGGTGGGTGGGAGGTGTGTGACTCTGTGCATAGATGTGTGAGTGGTTGATTCCATGGGTGAATGGGTTCAAGAGTGCATGTGGAAACAGCTGTATGGGTGGGTGAGTGTGTGTATGGGTGTGTTGGTGAGTGAATGGATGTCTCAGTGGTACATGTGCAAGTAACTACATATGTAAAAGGCAGTATATGTGAGTGATGGCGGGCCTGATTCACAGAACTAACTTACGTGAAATACGTAAAGTTACGTGAAATACGTAAAGTTAGTAATTTTCGGTATTCACAGAATACACTTACCACTACTAACTTTATGTCCACTCCCGGGCCGGAGATTCCGGCCCTGTGGCGGAATTTCCGCCTCTGGGCCGGAATCTCCGCCTCCGGGCCGGAATACCCTCATTTAGGCCGTTTGAGCATTGAAACGGCCTAAATGAGGGTATTCCGGTCCGGAGGCGGAGATTCCGGCCCAGAGGCGGAAATTCCGCCACAGGGCCGGAATCTCCGGCCCGGGAGCGGACATAAAGTTAGTAGTGGTAAGTGTATTCTGTGAATACCGAAAATTACTAACTTTACGTATTTCACGTAAGTTAGTTCTGTGAATCAGGCCCGTCGTATATAAATAACTATATGTGAGAGTCAGTAATTGTGAGAGTGGCTGCATGGATGAGTGTGTATTTGTATCAGTGATTCTATAAGAGAGTAATTATGTGTTAGTATCTGTATGAATAAGTGAGGTTGTGTCTTTATAACTGTATAGGTGAGTAAATGGAAGTATGATTGATTCTTTGCATGACTGACTAAGTGTGTGAGTAACTCTGGATATGTGGCAGTGTGTGAGTGTCTGTATAGGTGTATGAGTGCATATGATAGTGTTGTATTGATGAGTGACTGCATGTATGAGTGACTGTATGGGTGAATGAGTGGATGTGTGTGTGTAGACCTAGGAATCAGTCAGTGCGTATTTAGTAACTGGTATTGATGTGTCTATTTTTTCGAAAATGGTAGTCTGTATTTTAGAGTGGGTGTATCAAAGGTTATATTCAGGTGTGAGGAGGTGCATCAGATTTTCACGTGGATGATGTCATCAGTGATGTCATTTGAGATGTCATCAGTGATGTCATCAGTGGTGTCACTGACCATGTCATGAATGATGTAATATGTGACGTCATCAGCAGTGCATTGCGGGGCGCGAGTTATAGTTAGCTGAACTAACTATAACGCCGGAATTACTATGGTTTTGTACAAGTGAAATGTCCAACTAACTATAACGTTCCTGAAACCTATGGTTTTTTCACTTAATTTCTATGGTTTTTTAAATGCTAATTTCTAACTATAACGTGCCTGAAACCTATGGTTTTTCCAGTGAATTTCAAAGGTTTTTTAAATGAAAATTTGTAAGTCTAATGTACCTCAATCCTATGTTTTTTTTTATTTTCTATATATATATATATATATATATATACATATATATATATTTAAAACAATTGTGAATAATTTTTAGTTACGAAAACTATATTCACTCTTTTTAAAAAAAAAATATTATACAGAAGTCGCGCACCCTTTGCGCACCCTACACGATGGCTGCGCGCATTCCGGTAGCCATTTTGAAAAGTCGCGCTGGGGTCGCGACTTCGGCGTAATTTGCAAAGTATGAAATATCTTTAAATTAATTATAAATACAAGTTTTCCTTTAAGTGTTTGTCTAAATTTATTAATAAAAGTATTTTTAAAGTATTATTTTCAATATAATTTAGACTAAAAATTATTCGATTATTATTGGATTCGGAGGTTAGGAGTGATGGCCATTTTGCTCGATCTGTTTTGCAAGATTTTTTGGTCTAGTCAGGTGGACACCCTCCTCCGGGTGAGGTACGGCTTGAGGATTCTATTCAAAAGGTGAGGAATCAACAGGCAGAAGTATCCAACAGAAGAGCAAGTTACTTACCTTCGGTAACGCTTTTTCTGGTGGATACAGTATCTGCCTGTGGATTCCTCACTGTCCCACACGCCTCCCCTTTGTCCACCTGTTTCTACCAAAAAGATGCTTTTACTGTTTGGCATGAATGTTTTTAATATGTCTTAATCATGCTTATGTTTTAATAGTGAGAAATGGTTGATCTTTTGCTATTTCTTTATGCCTTTATTGGTTATGCATTTGTATATATATATATATATATATATATATATATATATATATATATATATATATATATATATATATATATATATATATATATATATATATATATATATATATATATTTGTATACTATGTATACATGTGAAAATGTGTCGGTCCACCTGTTTACCTCGGTGGCACGGAAAAAATGGGTGGAACTGACGGCAGCACGCCGACGAGGTCCTCCTATGGCTCCTATGATGTCATACGGTGTCGCGAGCGGAGCCGTGCTATTATGACATCGTCGTCGACGTGGGAGAGCTAGGAAAGAATTTCCGCGGAATGCTGGCGCAGGGGATATTCACCTAAGTGTTCAGGCTAGTCCTCTGGGAGCAACTGTTTATGTTGCCACTCCAGAAACCGAAACCAGTGATCCGAGGGCAGAGGCCCTGCAGATGGCACACGAGGTGGGGAGCACAGTCGTGTGCACCGGCGGGGCAGCGATGTGACAAGCACCACTACCCACAGAAAAGGTAACGAGGGCACTGAATAACACAGGATCTTCTCTTTATATCTGGCAGGAACAACAAGGTTAAAATGACCTAGTTCCAAAATGTAGAATTAGTGCTACAACGGTCTTCAAGAGGACCTGCGATGGATGCCGCTTCTGCCTTCCGTACACTGGAGGCGGCACATGGGTCACGGTCATACTGCGGTGGGACGCACACTCGTTGACCTCTCATGGCACTGCTCCACACTTCGGTGACAACGCTTTCCATTAGCTGTGTTTTCTGATGACGTGTCGCGCCGGACCCGGCCAACAGCAGAACCCCTTTAGATCCAAACAGACTCTTCCACTCTCTCACCGGAAGTGAAACCAGGCCACGCGGACACTTTCACAATACAACAGCCGGGAATGCAATTTCGGTAAAAAAAACACATTCCTTCCTCCTAATTTATCAAATAAACGACTCACTGAAGAACAGGTGCCAGCTTCGATCGCATGCGTTGTACATCACGAAGTCATTACTACGCATTTTTTTAGAACGCATGGTCATTTACCACGCATGCCTTTACAACAAATTTTGTTGTAAAGGTATGTATGGTAAATGACCATGAGTTCTAAAAAAATGTAGACGATCCACGTCGTTGTAAGGAAACAAAGGCTGTTCTGTTTCCTCACAACGACGTGCACCGCCCCTCAGAGACGACATGAAGCAGGAACCACGAGGAGAGAGGAACCACGAGGAGTGAGAGGTAAGGGGGATTGGGCATGGGGTGGTGGTTACTTTTCTAGGGTTTAGGGCAGTGCAGTGGTGTTTGGGTAGTGTAAGGGGTCGTACTGAGGGTAGTGGTTTAGGGTTTAGGGCAGTGCAGTGGTGTTTGTGTAGTGTAGGGGTCATGCTTGGGGTAGATTTAGGGTTTAGGGTAGTGCAGTGGTGTTTGTGTAGTGTAGGGGGTCGTGCTGGAGGTAGTGTTTTAGGGTTTAGAGTAGTGCAGTGGTGTTTGTATAGTGTAGGGGGTCGTGCTGGGGGTAGTGTTTTAGGGTTTACGGTAGTGCAGTGGTGTTTGGGTAGTGTAGGGGGTCATGCTGGGGTAGTGTTTTAGGGTTTAGGGTAGTGCAGTGGTGTTGGTGTAGTGTAGGGGGTCGTGCTGGGGGTAGTGTTTTAGGGTTTAGGGTAGTGCAGTGGTGTTTGGGTAGTGTAGGGGGTCATGCTGAGGGTAGATTTAGGGTTTAGGGTAGTGCAGTGGTGTTTGGGTAGTGTAGGGGTCGTGCTGGGGGTAGATTTAGGGTTTAGGGTAGTGCAGTGGTGTTTTTGTAGTGTAGGGGGTAGTGCTGGGGGTATATTTAGGGTTTAGGGTAGTGCAGTGGTGTTTGGGTAGTGTAGGGGGTCGTGCTGGGGGAGTGTTTTAGGGTTTAGGGTAGTGCAGTGGTGTTTGGGTAGTGTAGGGGGTCGTGCTGGGGGTAGTGTTTTAGGGTTTAGGGTAGTGCAGTGGTGTTTGGGTAGTGTAGGGGGTCATGCTGGGGGTAGTGGTTTAGGGTTTAGGGTAGTGCAGTGGTGTTTGGGTAGTGTAGGGAGTACTGCTGGGGGTAGTGTTTTAGGGTTTAGGGTAGTGCAATGGTGTTTGGGTAGTGTAGGGGTACTGCTGGGGGTAGTGTTTTAGGGTTTAGGGTAGTGCAGTGGTGTTTGGGTAGTGTAGGGGTACTGCTGGGGGTAGTGTTTTAGGGTTTAGGGTAGTGCAGTGGTGTTTGGGTAGTGTAGGGGGTCGTGCTGGGGGTAGTGTTTTAGGGTTTAGGGCTAGTGCAGTGGTATTTGTGTAGTGTAGGGGGTAGTGTTTTAGGGTTTAGGGTAGTGCAGTGGTGTTTGTGTAGTGTAGGGGTCGTGCTGGGGTAGTGTTTTAGGGTTTAAGGTAGTGCAGCGGTGTTTGTGTAGTGTAGGGGGTCGTGTTTTAGGGTTTAGGGTAGTGCAGTGGTCTTTGGGTAGTGTAGGGGGTCGTGTGGGGGGTAGTGTTTTAGGGTAGTGCAGTGGTCTTTGGGTAGTGTAGGGGGTCGTGTGGGGGGTAGTGTTTTAGGGTTTAGGGTAGTGCAGTGGTGTTTGGGTAGTGTAGGGGCTTGTGCGGGGGTAGTGTTTTAGGGTTTAGGGTAGTGCAGTGGTGTTCGGGTAGTGTAGGGGGCCATGCTGGGGGGAGTGTTTTAGGGTTTAGGGCAGTGCAGTGGTGTTCGGGTAGTGTAGGGGGTCATGCTGGGGGGAGTGTTTTAGGGTTTAGGGCAGTGCAGTGGTGTTTGGGTAGTGTAGGGGGTCGTGCTGGGGGTGGTGTTTTAGGGTTTAGGGCAGTGCAGTGGTGTTCGGGCAGTGTAGGGGGTCGTGCTGGGGGTGGTGTTTTAGGGTTTAGGGCAGTGCAGTGGTGTTCGGGCAGTGTAGGGGTCTTGCTGGGGGTGGTGTTTCAGGGTTTAGGGCAGTGCAGTGGTGTTCGGGTAGTGTAGGGGGTCATGCAGGGGGTGGTGTTTCAGGGTTTAGGGCAGTGCAGTGGTGTTCAGGCAGTGTAGGGGGTCGTGCAGGGGTGGTGTTTCAGGGTTTAGGGCAGTGGTGTTCGTGCAGTGTAGGGGGTCATGCTGGGGGTGGTGTTTCAGGGTTTAGGGCAGTGGTGTTCGAGCAGTGTAGGGGGTCGTGCTGGGGGTGGTGTTTCAGGGTTTAGGACAGTGCACTGGTGTTCGGGCAGTGTAGGGGGTCGTGCTGGGGGTGGTGTTTCAGGGTTTAGGGCAGTGCAGTGGTGTTCGGGCAGTGTAGGGGCTCGTGCGGGGGGTGGTGTTTCAGGGTTTAGGGCAGTGCAGTGGTGTTTAGGCAGTGTAGGGGGTCATGCAGGGTTGTGGTGTTTCAGGGTTTAGGGCAGTGCAGTGGTGTTCGGGCAGTGTAGGGGGTCGTGCTGGGGGTGGTGTTTCAGGGTTTAGGGCAGTGCAGTGGTGTTCGGGCAGTGTAGGGGGTGGTGCAGGGGGTGGTGTTTCAGGGTTTAGGGCAGTGCAGTGGTGTTCGGGCAGTGTAGGGGGTGGTGCAGGGGCTGGTGTTTCAGGGTTTAGGGCAGTGCAGTGGTATTCGGGCAGTGTAGGGGGTCGTGCAGGGGTGTTGTTTCAGGGTTTAGGGCAGTGCAGTGGTGTTTGGGCAGTGTAGGGGGTCGTGCTGGGGCTGGTGTTTCAGGGTTTAGGGCAGTGCAGTGGTGTTTGGGCAGTGTGGGGGGTCGTGCTGGGGCTGGTGTTTCAGGGTATAGGGCAGTGCAGTGGTGTTCGGGCAGTGTAGGGGGTCGTTCTGGGGCTGGTGTTTCAGGGTTTAGGGCAATGCAGTGGTGTTCGGGCAGTGTAGGGAGTCGTGCTGGGGCTGGTGTTTTAGGGTTTAGGGCAGTGCAGTGGTGTTTGGGCAGTGTAGGGGGTCATGCTGGGGCTGGTGTTTCAGGGTTTAGGGCAGTGCAGTGGTGTTCGGGCAGTGTAGGGGGACGTGCTGGGGGTGGTGTTTTAGGGTTTATGGCAGAGCAGTAGTGTTCGGGCAGTGTAGGGGTTCATGCTGGGGGTAGTGTTTTAGGGTTTAGGGCAGAGAAGTGGTGTTCGGGCAGAGTAGGGGGTCGTGCTGGGGGTGGTGTTTAGGGTTAGGGCAGTGCAGTGCAGTGGTGTTCGGGCAGTGTAGGGGGTCGTTCTGGGGGTGGTGTTTCAGTGTTTAGGGCAGTGCAGTGTTGTTCGGGCAGTGTAGGGGGTCGTGCAGGGGGTGGTGTTTCAGGGTTTAGGGCAGTGCAGTGGTGTTTGGGCAGTGTAGGGGGTCGTGCAGGGGGTGGTGTTTCAGGGTTTAGGGCAGTGCAGTGGTGTTCGGGCAGTGTAGGGGGTCTTGCTGGGGGTGGTGTTTCAGGGTTTAGGGCAGTGGTGTTCGGGCAGTGTAGGGGGTCTTGCTGGGGGTGGTGTTTCAGGGTTTAGGGCAGTGCAGTGGTGTTCGGGCAGTGTAGGGGTTCTTGCTGGGGGTGGTGTTTCAGGGTTTAGGGCAGTGCAGTGGTGTTCGGGCAGTGTAGGGGGACGTGCTGGGGGTGGTGTTTCAGGGTTTAGGGCAGTGCAGTGGTGTTTGGGCAGTGTAGGGGGTCATGCAGGGGATGGTGTTTCAGGGTTTAGGGCAGTGCAGTGGTGTTCGAGCAGTGTAGGGGGTCGTGCTTGGGCTGATGTTTCAGGGTTTAGGGCAGTGCAGTGGTGAACGGGCAGTGTAGGGGGTCGTGCTGGGGTGGTGTTTCAGGGTTTAGGGCAGTGGTGTTCGTGCAGTGTAGGGGGTCGGGCTGGGGGTGGTGTTTCAGGGTTTAGAGCAGTGCAATGGTGTTCGGGCAGTGTAGGGGTTCTTGCTGGGGGTAGTGTTTCAGGGTTTAGGGCAGTGCAGTGGTGTTTGGGCATTGTAGGGGGTCGTGCAGTGGGTGGTGTTTCAGGGTTTAGGGCAGTGCAGTGGTGTTCGGGCAGTGTAGGGGGTCATGCAGGGTTGTGGTGTTTCAGGGTTTAGGGCAGTGCAGTGGTGTTCAGGCAGTGTAGGGGCTCATACTGGGGGTGGTGTTTCAGGGTTTAGGGCAGTGCAGTGGTGTTCGGGCAGTGTAGGGGGTGTTGTTTCAGGGTTTAGGGCAGTGCAGTGGTGTTCGGGCAGTGTAGGGGGTGGTGCAGGGGGTGGTGTTTCAGGGTTTAGGTCAGTGCAGTGGTGTCTGGGCAGTGTAGGGGGTCGTGCAGGGGGTGGTGTTTCAGGGTTTAGAAGCAGTGCAGTGGTGTTCGGGCAGTGTAGTGGGTCGTGCTGGGGCTGGTGTTTCAGGGTTTAGGGCAGTGCAGTGGTGTTCGTGCAGTGTAGGGGGTCGTGCTGGGGCTGGTGTTTCAGGGTTTAGGGCAGTGCAGTGGTCTTCGGGCAGTGTAGGGGGTCGTGATGCGGCTGGTGTTTCAGGGTTTAGGGCAGTGCAGTGGTGTTCGGGTAGTGTAGGGGGTCGTGCTGGGGCTAGTGTTTCAGGGCTTTGGGCAGTGCAGTGGTGTTCGGGCAGTGTAGGGGGTCGTTCTGGGGGTAGTGTTTCAGGGTTTTGGGCAGTGCAGTGGTGTTCGGGCAGTGTAGGGGGTCGTGCTGGGAGTGGTGTTTTAGGGTTTAGGGCAGAGCAGTGGTGTTCGGGCAGTGTAGGGGTTCATGCTGGGGTAGTGTTTTAGGGTTTAGGGCAGAGCAGTGGTGTTCGGGCAGAGTAGGGGGTCGTGCTGGGGGTGGTGTTTAGGGTTTAGGGCAGTGCAGTGGTGTTCGGGCAGTGTAGGGGGTCGTGCTGGAGGTGGTGTTTCAGGGTTTAGGGCAGTGCAGTGGTGTTTGGGCAGTATAGGGGGTCGTGCAGGGGGTGGTGTTTCAGGGTTTAGGGCAGTGCAGTGGTGTTCGGGCAGTGTAGGGGGTCTTGCTGGGGGTGGTGTTTCAGGGTTTAGTGCAGTGGTGTTCGGGCAGTGTAGGGGGTCTTGCTGGGGGTGGTGTTTCAGGGTTTAGGGCAGTGCAGTGGTGTTCGGGCACTGTAGGGGTCTTGCTGGGGCTGGTGTTTCAGGGTTTAGGGCAGTGCAGTGGTGTTTGGGCAGTGTAGGGGGTCGTGCTGGGGCTGGTATTTCAGGGTTTAGCGCAGCGCAGTGGAGTTCGGGCAGTGTAGGGGGTCGTGCTGGGGCTGGTGTTTCAGGGTTAAGGGCAGTGCAGTGCTGTTCGGGCAGTGCAGGGGGTCCTGCTGGGGCTGGTGTTTCAGGGTTTAGGGCAGTGCAGTGGTGTTCGGGCAGTGTAGGGGTCGTGCTGGGGCTGGTGTTTCAGGGTTTAGGGCAGTGCACTGGTGTTCGGGCAGTGTAGGGGGTCGTGCTGGGGCTGGTGTTTCAGGGTTTAGGGCAGTGCAGTGGTGTTCGGGCAGTGTAGGGGGTCGTGCTGGGGCTGGTGTTTCAGGGTTTTGGGCAGAGCAGTGGTGTTCGGGCAGTTTAGGGGGTCGTGCTGGGGGTGATGTTTCAGGGTTTAGGGCAGTGCAGTGGTTTTCAGGCAGTGTAGGGGGTCTTGCTGGGGATAGTGTTTCAGGGTTTAGTGTTTCAGGGTTTAGGGCAGTGCAGTGGTGTTCGGGCAGTGTAGGGGGTCGTGCAGGGGGTGGTGTTTCAGGGTTTAGGGCAGTGCAGTGGTGTTCGGGCTGTGTAGGGGGTCGTGCAGCGGGTGGTGTTTCAGGGTTTAGGGCAGTGCAGTGGTGTTCGGGCAGTGTAGGGGGTCATCCTGGGGCTGGTGTTTCAGGGTTTTGGGCAGAGCAGTGGTGTTCGGGCAGTGTAGGGGGTGGTGCTGGGGATGGTGTTTCAGGGTTTAGGGCAGTGCAGTGGTGTTCCGGCAGTGTAGGGGGTCTTGCTGGGGGTGGTGTTTCAGGGTTTAGGGCAGTGCAGTGGTGTTCCGGCAGTGTAGGGGGTCTTGCTGGGGCTGGTGTTTCAGGGTTTAGGGCAGTGCAGTGGTGTTCGGGCAGTATAGTGGGTCTTCCTGGGGCTGGTGTTTCGGGGTTTAGGGCAGTGCAGTAGTGTTCGGGCAGTGTAGGGGGTCGTGCTGGGGCTGGTGTTTCATGGTTTAAGGCAGTGCAGTGGTGTTCAGGTAGTGTAGGTGGTCGTGCTGAGGGTGGTGTTTCAGAGTTTAGGGCAGTGCAGTGGTGTTCGGGCAGTGTAGGGGGTCTTGCTGGGGCTGGTGTTTCAGGGTTTAGGGCAGTGCAGTGGTGTTCGGGCAGTGTAGGGGATCTTGCTGGGGCTGGTGTTTCAGCATTTAGGGCAGTGCAGTGGTGTTAGGGCAGTGTAGGGGGTCGTGCTTGGGGTGGTGTTTCAGGGTTTAGGGCAGTGCAGTGGTGTTCGGGCAGAGTAGGGGGTCGTGCAGGGTGTGGTGTTTCAGGGTTTAGGGCAGTGTAGTCTTGTTCGGGCAGTGTAGGGGGTCGTGCAGGGGTGGTGTTTCAGGGTTTAGGGCAGTGTAGTGGTGTTCGGGCAGTGTAGGGGGTCGTGCAGGGGTGGTGTTTCAGGGTTTAGGGCAGTGCAGTGGTGTTCGGGCAGTGTAGGGGATCGTGCTGGGGCTGGTGTTTCAGGGGTTAGGGCAGTGCAGTGGTGTTCGGGCAGTGTAGGGGGTCGTGCTGGGGCTAGTGTTTCAGGGTTTAGGGCAGTGCAGTGGTGTTCGGGCAGTGTAGGGTGTCGTGCTGGGGCTGGTGTTTCAGGGTTTAGGGCAGTGCAGTGGTGTTCGGGCAATGTAGGGGGTCGTGTTGGGGCTAGTGTTTCAGTTTTTAGTGCAGAGCAGTGGTGTTCAGGCAGTGTAGGGGGTTGTGCTGGGGGTGGTGTGTCAGGGTTTAGGGCAGTGTAGTGATGTTCAGGCAGTGTAGTGGGTCTTGCTGGGGGTGGTGTTTCAGGGTTTAGGGCAGTGGTGTTCAGGCAGTGTAGGGGGTCTTGCTTGGGGTGGTGTTTCAGGGTTTAGAGCAGTGCAATGGTGTTCAGGCAGTGTAGGGGGTCTTGCTGGGGGTAGTGTTTCATGGTTTAGGGCAGTGCAGTGGTGTTCGGGCAGTGTAGGGGGTCATGCTGGGGGTGGTGTTTCAGGGTTTAGGGCAGTGCAGTGGTGTTCGGGCAGTGTAGGGGGTCGTGCTGGGGGTGGTGTTTCAGGGATTAGGGCAGTGCAGTGGTGTTCGGGCAGTGTAGGGGGTCGTGCTGGGGGTATTGTTTCAGGGTTTATGGCAGTGCAGTGGTGTTCAGGCAGTATAGGGGGTCATGCAGGGGGTGGTGTTTCAGGGTTTAGGGCAGTGCAGTGGTGTTCGGGCAGTGTAGGGGGTCGTGCAGGGGGTGGTGTTTCAGGTTTTAGGGCTGTGCAGTGGTGTTCGGGCAGTGTAGGGGGTCGTGCAGGGGGTGGTGTTTCAGGGATTAGGGCAGTGCAGTGGTGTTCGGGCAGTGTAGGGGGTCATGCTGGGGCTGGTGTTTCAGGGTTTAGGGCAGTGCAGTGGTGTTCGGGCAGTGTAGGGGTCGTGCTGGGGCTGGTGTTTCAGAGTTTTGGGCAGAGCAGTGGTGTTCGGGCAGTTTAGGGGGTCGTGCTGGGGGTGGTGTTTCAGGGATTAGGGCAGTGCAGTGGTTTTCAGGCAGTGTAGGGGGTCTTGCTGGGGGTAGTGTTTCAGGGTTTGGTGTTTCAGGGTTTAGGGCAGTGCAGTGGTGTTCGGGCAGTGTAGGGGGTCGTGCAGGGGGTGGTGTTTCAGGGTTTAGGGCAGTGCAGTGGTGTTCGCGCAGTGTAGGGGGTCGTTCTGGGGTTGGTGTTTCAGGGTTTTGGGCAGAGCAGTGGTATTCGGGCAGTGTAGGGGGTCATGCTGGGGGTGGTGTTTCAGGGTTTAGGGCAGTGCAGTGGTGTTCGGGCAGTGTAGGGGGTCGTGCTGGGGGTGGTGTTTCAGGGTTTAGGGCAGTGCAGTGGTGTTCGGGCAGTGTAGGGGTCTTGCTGGGGGTGGTGTTTCAGGGTTTAGGGCAGTGCAGTAGTGTTCGGGCAGTGTCGGGGGTCTTGCTGGGGCTGGTGTTTCAGGGTTTAGGGCAGTGCAGTGGTGTTCGGGCAGCATAGGGGGTCTTGCTGGGGCTGGTGTTTCAGGGTTTAGGGCAGTGCAGTAGTGTTCGGGCAGTGTAGGGGTTCGTGCTGGGGCTGGTGTTTCAGGGTTTAGGGCAGTGCAGTGGTGTTCGGGTAGTGTAGGTGGTCGTGCTGGGGCTGGGGTTTCAGGGTTTAGGGCTGTGCAGTGGTGTTCGGGCAGTGTAGGGGGTCATGCTGGGACTGGTGTTTCAGGGTTTAGGGCAGTGCAGTGGTGTTCGGGCAGTGTAGGGGGTCTTGCTGGGGCTGGTGTTTCAGGGTTTAGGGCAATGCAGTGGGGTTCGGGCAGTGTAGGGGATCTTGCTGGGGCTGGTGTTTCAGGGTTTAGGGCAGTGCAGTGGTGTTCGGGCAGTGTAGGGGGTGGTGCTGGGGGTGGTGTTTCAGGGTTTAGGGCAGTGCAGTGGTGTTCGGGCAGTGTAGGGGGTCATGCTGGGGGTGGTGTTTCAGGGTTTAGGGCAGTGCAGTGGTGTTGAGGCAGTGTAGGCTGTCGTGCAGGGGAGTGGTGTTTCAGGGTTTAGGGCAGTGCAGTGGTGTTCGGGCAGTGTAGGGGGTCATGCTGGGGGTGGTGTTTCAGGGATTAGGGCAGTGCAGTGGTGTTCGGGCAGTGTAGGGGGTCGTGCTGGGGGTGGTGTTTCAGGGTTTATGGCAGTGCAGTGGTGTTCGGGCAGTATAGGGGGTCGTGCAGGGGGTGGTGTTTCAGGGTTTAGGGCTGTGCAGTGGTGTTCGGGCAGTGTAGGGGGTCGTGCAGGGGGTGGTAGTTCAGGGTTTAGGGCAGTGCAGTGGTGTTCGGGCAGTGTAGGGGGTCGTGCAGGGGGTGGTGTTTCAGGGATTAGGGCAGTGCAGTGGTGTTCGGGCAGTGTAGGGGGTCATGCTGGGGCTGGTGTTTCAGGGTTTGGTGTTTCAGGGTTTAGGGCAGTGCAGTGGTGTTCGTGCAGTGTAGGGGGTCGTGCTGGGGCTGGTGTTTCAGGGTTTAGGGCAGTGCAGTGGTGTTCGGGCAGTGTAGGGGGTCGTGATGCGGCTGGTGTTTCAGGGTTTAGGGCAGTGCAGTGGTGTTCGGGCAGTGTAGGGGGTCGTGCTGGGGCTAGTGTTTCAGGGCTTTGGGCAGTGCAGTGGTGTTCGGGCAGTGTAGGGGGTCGTTCTGGGGGTAGTGTTTCAGGGTTTTGGGCAGTGCAGTGGTGTTCGGGCAGTGTAGGGGGTCGTGCTGGCAGTGGTGTTTTAGGGTTTAGGGCAGAGCAGTGGTGTTCGGGCAGTGTAGGGCTTCGTGCTGGGGTAGTGTTTTAGGGTTTAGGGCAGAGCAGTGGTGTTCAGGCAGAGTAGGGGGTCGTGCTGAGGGTGGTGTTTAGGGTTTAGGGCAGTGCAGTGGTGTTCGGGCAGTGTAGGGGGTCTTGCTGGGGGTGGTGTTTCAGGGTTTAGGGCAGTGAGTGGTGTCGGGCAGTGTAGGGGGTCTTGCGGGGGGTGGTGTTTCAGGGTTTAGGGCAGTGCAGTGGTGTTCGGGAAGTGTAGGGGTTCTTGCTGGGGGTGGTGTTTCAGGGTTTAGGGCAGTGCAGTGGTGTTCGGGCAGTGTAGGGGGACGTGCTGGGGGTGGTGTTTCAGGGTTTAGGGCAGTGCAGTGGTGTTTGGGCAGTGTA